>CM070008.1:18239638-21137138 GCA_036247105.1 Cirrhinus mrigala | reverse complement strand
CACAAACTGGAAGTTTTAAATGGGGTGTCACATGCCTTATTTGTCAAGACACAAACTTAAATAACATTTTAACAAACACTACATTAAAACAATTTGGTGTTGGATTTACTTGAAAAACAAAGCTAAGAAACTATTTTGACTCAGAAATTGCTATTTAATTTCACACATAATTACCAAGAAATGCACATTAAAAGTAACACATTAAAGAGATAGTTCACCCAAAAATTAAAATTCTGTCATGAATTAATCACTCTCATGTCGTTCCAAACCCATAAGACCTTCGTTCTTCTTCAGAACACAAACTAAGATATTTTGATGAAATCTGAGAGCTTTCTGATCCTGCATAGACAACGGACACGTTCAAGGCCCAGAGAGGTAGTAAAGACATTGTTAAAATAGTCCACGTGACATCAGTGGTTCAACCGTAATGTTATGGAGCTATGCGAATACTTTTTGTGCACAAAGAAAAAATTACAATAATGACTTTATTCAACAGTTTCTTCTCTTCCATGTCAGTCTTTGACCAGTTAATGACAGTACCACAACATAGTAATTTTTGTTTTCATTGCGCACAAAAATTATTCATGTAGCTTCATAAAATTAAGGTTGCACCACTGATGTCACATGGACTATTTTAATGATGGCCTTACTACCTTTATGGGCCTTCAACATGGTAGTTGTATTGCTGTCTATAGATAGTCAGAAAGCTTTCAGATTTCATCAAAAATATCTTAATTTGTGTTCAATGACAGAATTTATTTTTTTGGGGTGAACTATCCCTTAAAGCGTAAAAGACTGAAATAGCATTTTCTTGTAAAACACACTCCAATAATTTTTAATTTAAAAATATATTTGTGATGCGATCTGGGAAAACCCATTGGATGTTGCACTGGGACATTTTAAGGAAATTCGAAAAATAGGTTGAATGTCATTTTTTTGGTCAAAAATAGGTTTTCATTCAATTATTATTCTATAACATCTTGAAAATGTCTTGGCAAAATTCACTAATTTAGTGCGGAAAAATAGCAATTTATTGCAGCAAGCAGAAATGACTGCTTTCACACCACAAAAACAGTTAACCTATCAAAATAACCCACGCAACATATTTAATAAAGGTGTATCAATGCACAAGTTTTTTTTATTTATTTATTTTTAATATTGTGAGATGGCAGAGCGCAACAGAACAACGCAGTCTTAAGTACACTGTAAAAAAATAAAAAACACAATTTGTTGAGTCAGCTTAAAATAATTTGTTACCTTGCTGCCTTAAAATTTTAAGTTCAGTCAACTAAAATAAGTTTATTCAACTTGAAATGTTAAGTTGTACTAAGTAACAACTTAGATATTTGTGTTTGTTAAACTTAACAGATGAGTAAGTAACCCAGCTGCCTTAAAATTTTAAGTTGATTCAAATATCACTTAGTATAATTTAACATTTCAAGTTGAATAAACTTTTTTTGAGTTGACTGAACTTAAAATTTTAAAGCAGCCAGGTTACAAATTATGTTAAGTTGACTCAACAAATTGTTTTTTTACAGTGTAGCTGCTCACTTAAAACGATCTTACTCACCTCAATCTGCTCAATCTTGGTGATGTCAGTGCTGCGCTCGCTTTTCTAAATGTAAACTACAAGGTACACTATTTGTGCCATCTAATCATACAAGGGGTGATCAAAAGTTCAGAGACTATGCCAATGATAAACAACAGAAAACTGTCGTCTTCAGGGTACAGTAAGTCTGTTTGTATCCGTCTCACTTTAAACCTGTTTCTCTCAAAACTCAATACCTGAAAATCACAGCCATCAGCCAAATTAAGATAGCCATAACTTTGGTTACGTTCAAGCTATGGACAAAATAAAAACAGCTTGAACCCATGGTATTAAAACCTAAAAAAGGTAAAATTTTACCATGTGTTGGGTTTTCCTAGATCGCATCACATATATTTGAATTTTGTAATTAATTGTGAAATTTACTACAATTTCTGAGTGAGAACTGTTTCTACACAAAATGTTTTTAGTTCGACTTTACACAAGGCTCTTTCTGTATAAAGAAAGAAAGAAAGAAAGAAAGAAAGAAAGACAGACCTAAACTAATTACGCTGCAACTTCTCTAATATTACACATGCTAAAATCCCAAGAACAATAGTAAAAGCTTATCCATCACAGCCAGTTCAAATCCCCCAGTGGCTCCAATAAACATCCTTGGCTGGTAAAACAATTCAATCAACATCAACTGAAACATTTGTAACTCATTAAAAGAGAAGGTTTCCATAGTGACTGATTGAACTTTTGACTGAATAGGAGAGCTAGACGAGTTTGTTTGAATCCGGCTGGGTGACCCTCTGTTTGCTGTGCAGCTTTACATTCCCACAATCCTTCCCATGCGCCATCCTCCACTTTGATACAGCGGCATAGCAACCGTGAGGACTGGCATTTTAGCGACAAGAGAGGCCAACACCAGATGCAACAATCTGCCGCTGACTATTCTCTGTGCTTTCTCTTTCTCTCTTATACCAGGGTAATTTCGAAACGGCACTGCAACCTCTTTCACGTTTGAGTCAGCAAGCACTCAGGCAAATCCTAACCACAATAATCCATCTCTGAAACGGCCGTTAATAGTTGCACAAGTTTAATTCATTTAAAGATCTATTGATTTTTGCTCTGTGAATAAAATACTGTGGCCATAAATGTTTTATTTGCTATTAATAGTTGTTTCAAAATCTATTAACACTCATTCCTGAGAGGTTAACTTGTCGTAAAAGCCAGATCAATGCTTTCTTGTCTTGCGTGAGGCCAAGGAACCATTAAAACAGGACTGACTGTTACTTTGTCATAAATCATCTTTACTACTCCCTGTGACCTGGTTTCTTCTGCTTCATTGATGACAAATAGTTATTGGCATGACTAAGAAAAAAAAACATATTGTCAAATATTTATTAACATGCTCAGTGTTAGCATTCCCAGTGGTGGGAATTCGTATGCATTAAAAGCTGAAATGGCATTGAGCCGCATTGTGACACCTGCTATTTGCAAAAATGTTTTGGTTGGCTAGATATTCCAAAAATGCAAAGTAATGAAAATGACCTTGACTTCTGAACACGCCATAAGATTCCTTTAAAAAGCAGTGCAAGCTTAAATATACATGCTTTCCTCTCTGCTCTCAAAACAGCCTGGGGAGACTGATTCATAAAGAAGTTAACCTGGCGATGACAGATAGCAGATCTAAGAGAGACACCTAATCCTCACATTCTTTTTTCTGTCTGTTCATTTTACCACTGCCAGACTGTAATAAATACAAATCATGTCAAAGAAACATTATGAAGATTGAAATCTAGAAGAATACTTGCAATTATTATCTCAGTAACATCATTTAAAGGTTTATATTGACTAAATTAAGATGTTTACACTATTGTTCAAAAGTCTGCCTTTGTTTGAATACAGTAATAAACAGTAATATTGTGAAATAATATTACCATTTAAAATACCTCTTTTCTATTTTAATATATTTTAAAATGTAATTTATTCCTGTGATGGCAAAGCTGAAATTTCAGCAATTTTGCTCCAGTCTTAAGTGCCACATAATCCTTCAGAAATCATTTTGTTTGCTGCTTTTTTGCTCAAGAAACATTTCTATTTATTATCATCAGTGTTGTGCTGGTTAATATGATAAATTTTACGTTTCAGAACAGTTTTTTTTTTTTTTTTCAGAAAAAGTCTTTATTGTCACTTGTGTTCCATTTTTGAATAATTTCTTTAATAAATAAATAAAATATAGCTGCAAGCAGCGATTATCGGGTTCAAGCGCTTTAGGTATTTAAACACATAAGGAAAAAGAGATTACATATCATTTAGCAAGCCTGTAACCACCTAAATCAATTATTAAAAAAGCATTTTTGTCAAATCCAGGTGATTTACCATAGAAATATGATGTTTTTGTAACATATATGACTGTTATAGTGCCATTTGTGGTCTGATCTCCCTGAAATTTTGCATTTGTGTAGAATCACCTGTTGCATGTGCTCAGCTGGTTTCGTGAAGTTTTGAGTTTTCATTTAGGCTTTATAGGCTTTTAGGTATATATGGACAGGCCGCTTTTCTAAAGGACCCTGTTATAGCTTCCCAAAGATAAATTTCAACATGTTTTTTTGATAATTACTGACCTAGAGAATCCAGAGAATTGCACTGCAGTGGTTTTTTCCAGACTTAACGAAAAACCTAGGACTACTTTGTGATCTTCTCAATCATTTAACAAACGATTTGATTGACAGCAGTGGTTCTAGAGGCAAAGTTGTTCGGAACGAGGAGGTCTATCATGCGATATGAATATTGGGTGTATGTGCGGAAAACCGCACAATGTACAATTGTTTACACCAGGGGTGGCGAACTCCGGTCCTGGAGAGCCGCAGCCTTGCAGAGTTCAGCTCCAACCCTAATAAATTTCACCTGACTATAGCTTTCTAGTTACCCTTCAAACCTTGATTAGTTTGATCAGCTACGTTTGATTAGGGTTGAAGCAAAACTCTCCAGGACTGATGTTCGCCACCCCTGGTTTACACCATCAAAAAATTCAATACTGCCCCTCAGTGGCCAACTTCCCTTAAAATTTCTCACAAACCTGCGAGTCAAACAAGCCCACCAAGTTTGGTTCCAATCAGCCTCCATTAACCTTGTCTAATAGGTGCTTAAACTTCATTGGCCAATGGTGGGCATGTTATTTTTTGTTTTTGTTTAAGATATGCAAATGTCCCCATAGACACTTGTGGCACTTTAGACCAAAACCGTGCACATTTACATTTACCGTGCACATCACAAAAGTTTATCATTTGCATGTGTTTTTTTAACCTTGTTAATTTAAAATTTTATGCGATCACAAAAACACGTCTCTGACGGACAAATAGCCTACAAAAGTATGTCAAAATACTTATCTTGACAATTAGCTTTGTAGCTTTAACAATGATCAATCCATAATTAATTGATACAGTGGAGTACAGATGCACCGATCTACCGAACATATTTCAACCGATCTCTGTTCCGGGCTTGCAGACGAACTGCATGCAATCTTTTTTCAAAAGGTCTCGTGTGGAAATATTATACTAACATCCGTTAGCAGAGGCCAGAGAGGCTGAAGATGAACGCAAAGAGGAAAAAGTACTGTAGCAGGTAGAGCAAGATCACGGTTCACAATGCGCAAAATATTGGAAATATTATCCTAAATATTAAAACTGTGATTTATGTGAATGTATCTCTGAGGGGAACTGACTGTTTAAGGAAAGTTCACATGGCGTTTCTTTTCATTTGCCCATGTATGATGTATTTAAAGTAGCATTCATAAGCATGGCGCTGCTTTGTTTACAGCGGTAACCATAGAAACGTAATATCACTCTTATTCCAAAAGCGCCACCTGCTGACAAAGACTGAGTTTGCGTTCTTTCAGTCCGTCTGCTCTTTTTCCCTAAAGCATCTTTATATTTGTAATAAAATATTAATAATAATAAAATAATTTTTGAACAAACAAATAATATTCAAACTTTATTTAGGCTACTAGGTTTAGGTGTGGTACTGAAATTGGAATCAAGAGGCCCTGCCTCTTATAGCGCCACCAAGTGGTCAATCTCCACATCTCATTCCGTTCAGGAGTTATAGGCATTTTACTAAAAGTGGCCCTGCTCCCTTTAAACGTTTTGGCATCCCTTTGCCACGGTGAGTCGAAAGTTAAACTTTTTTGATAATTATTGATATTAACTCTCCAGAGAATCTTTCTGCACTGGTTTGGTTCCAATCGGGTGAAAAACCTAGGATTAGTTCGCGAAAGTAGGTTTTGCAAAAAATGCAAAATACCCCAAAATTTTGCCAGGGTCATGATCAAATCTGAGGCATGTGTTTTGTCCGATGTGAGTCAAGGATTCCAACGCATAAGACACTTGAGCCTGCGACTGATGGTTTAAGAGTTCTGAGCTATTTGGTACTTTTGCTCGCTGTAGCGCCCCCGTCAGGCCGATTGGGGGTGGGCCTCGGTCACGTTGTAGGTGGTGTGAGTACTACCATCCCTCCAAGTTTCAAGTCTCTACGACTAGCGGTTTGGTCTACACAATCAGTTTTACGTGGAAATCGTTTATCTGTGACCATTCTGACAATTACAATAGGGTTTCAGCGCTACATGCTTGAACCCCTAATAAATAAAAATCATGACCCCCCAAATTCTGAACGGTAGTGTAACTTGGCTTACACTGCTTTTAAAGGTACCGCCACCCTTGTTATAAAGCTCCTATCTTTTATAGGCTGTTCTTTTTTTATTACTTCTCCTGATCTGAATTGGTTCCCATTCACAAGGTGACTCAAAAAAAGCCTGACACTTGAATGGCCCTGTGATACGGGTGCAGATGAACTATGAGCGTGTGTTATGAGACACTTCAAATGAGTGATGTATCAAGTCAAGTGACTGAGCGACTAGAGCAGGGTATTGTGGGTAATTATCAAGATCCATAAAAAGTTAAATATTACATCTGTCTGGGCGATATTAATCAGGTTCACTATGACTGTTTCTTTTACTTAAGAACAGAATAGCGTGAAATAAAATCAATATTGATGTATCATTCTCTTGTGAAATAGTATAATAGTAATATATATTAAAAAAAAAAAATGAAATGCTAAAAACACCTAAGAAACTGGTCCAAATTCCAAGAGATGTAATTTTGTACTGTATTTAATATACTGTTAAGATCTTAGCATCAGAGCTATTGTAGTATTCATAAGCAATATAATGGACAGCGAGGCCAGGCCCTGAGCCAAAGTTAAGCCTCCATTTCTATTCCATATGATATGGCATATGACACTAATGGACAGAAAATGACATAACTGCATTCACAGTTTGTTTCATGATGACAGGACCAAGAGTGAAATACACCGTAAGTGAATAAAACATGCGCAATTCAAATCGGATGGATGCCGGCGACCGTACGGAGGTAAGCGGAGCAGGTTGAAAGAGTTCAAATGAACAGACGTGATGCGACTTCTGTGAATTAAATACAAATCATAAATTTTAATAGTAGACTTTGGTTTTACTTCATTTACTAAGTGCTGCATTACCTCATGCTCTCGTCCTCACAATGGATTTTCGATAAATCTCAGCACGCTCTAAATGATGGAGGGCTCCACATATCACAAAAATATGACAGCACTTATTAGCCTTTGAGAAGTTATTGATCGGACAGTTTTGATTAATATTTTACGGCCTTCTGTAGCATTGGTGCCCAGAGACAGTGGTAAGGACTGGGCAAAGTTGCCAGTCGTTTGGCACCGATCGTCCACAGCCTTTGAGATTGAGACTATAGTATACAGCCCTTTCAAACTAACTCAACATGACAACTTCTTTATCGATACTTGTGACGTCACAAATAGCACATAATATGATTTCAGTTACTTATCGACAGAGAGTTTTTAATGATTTAGACCAAAGACTCCTTAAAAGAATTAACAAAGACATGAAGAACAATGCTGATGTTGTCAAAGAAAGTGTATGACAGGAAAACAGTTGTAATATTTAAATAGAGCTGCAAGCAGCAATTAAGGGGCCAAGCACAACAGAGATAAAATGAAGAGCTTCAATTATTCAGTAAATATCAGGGTTCTCCAGCCCTGCTCCTGGAGAGCTATACTGTCCTGCAGACTTAAGTTCCAATCCTGCTTCAACACACCTGTCTGTAATTAAGTAGCCCTGAACACCTTGATTAGCTGGTTTAGGTGTGTTTGATTAGGGTTGAAGCTGAATTCTGCAGTATGGTAGCTCTCCAGGAGCAGGGTTGGAAACCCCTGTTAAAGACATTTATTGATACAGAATTTTACTACAGAACTCAAAACGGCTGACACCCAAAAGGGCCGACATAGAAACATTAGGTATCGTTTGATTTAGTATGCCAATCTTATGATTTTTGGCCAACTGGCCAACTGTTAACACGCTTTATGAAAACAGTTTGGTATATCAAAAAGCTTTTGATAACTTTCTGCCAGCATTGTCTAAAGATGATCTGAGACAATTTTGATGAAAATTGGACAAACCATCTAGGATAAGTTTGAAAAAGTATATTTTTTGGAAAATTCAAAATTACAGTTATTGTTACTGTTGTTACAGTTATTGGAACATGAGTGAAAATTTGGCCTGTTGGTGGCACTAGCGAGTTTAAGTTTGAGACACCAAATTTGCTGTGGTTAATGATGAGACTGTCCTCTATCCATGTGCCAAATTTCATAACTTTCCCGCAAGTGCTTCTATAAGATTCATAACAATACACTAAAGCTGCCATAGGAAAATTTGGTATGCCGCTCCGAATCTAACAAGATCACTGTATTTTTGGTCAAAGAAATTGTAAACAAAAATATCAACTTTTCATATCTTTTGACCAGTAAGTGGCACTGTGCCAAAATGTGCCCTAAGGTCATGCTTTGGTATAACACGTACCAAGTTTGGTCTGAATCCGCTAAGGCGTTGCGCCGATACAGCCTCATGTCCATTTTTGCATGAATTTCGTCAATTTCATGAACACGTTTTACAAAAAAAGCTTTTCATAACTTTTGGCCAGCATTGTCAGAAGATGATACAAGCCAATTCTGGTGAAAATCGAACAAACTGTCTAGGACTAGTTCAAAAAAGTAGATTTTTTCAAAATTGCCAAAAATCTTGATCCATAGAAATTACAATTTTGATTAAAAAAGTATTTTTTCTATTTCAAATGCAGTTATTCAGCATTTTCTATTCATCAAAAAATTCAATCCATTGCATTCAAGTTGTATCACAGTTTCCACAACAATATTAAGCAGAACACCTGTTTTTAACATTGATAATAATAAGAAATGTTTCTTGAGCACCAATTTAGCATATTAGAATGATTTCTGAAGGATCATGTGACACTGAAGACTGGAGTAATGATGCTGAAAATTCAGCATTTCAATCATGTGAATAAATTAAAATTTAAAATATATTAAAATAGAAATTGGTTATTTAAAATTGTAACAACGTTTCACAATATTACAGCTTTTACTGCATTTTGGTCAAATAGATGCAGCCTTTGTGACCATAAAAGACAACTAGCGTACCTGATGTTCTTCAGCATCCATCTGTGGAGGTGAGAGGTCATCCAGTTTAGAGCATTTTGTCCTGCACTCTGATCCATTAAAAATGTGGCTGGCAAAAAGATTATGAAATAGAAACAAATCTTATTAGTGACCAGTAGGCAAGAATTAGGACTAATTCTTGTACACATTTCCCTTAAAATCCTCCTTTGTTAGTCGTTCAGTTCACAGGCTTCGCACCGTTTCTTTTCACAAGTTATTTTAATGACTTCAAAATTCCCGCTGATGTCAGAGCACACATTTTAACATCAGGCCTCACTGAGACATTTTCACACGGTTAAAACCACAAATATCAAAAGGACATACCACATACAATATATTCAATAACATCAAAATGTCACATCAAGATCATGAAGTCGCGCTGAAAATGTCATGTTCAAATTTAAAGAAGCACTAATGAGCCCTAATGTGCTCAAAACGCAATGATTTTACAGCTCAGCCAAGCCATCGCAAGTATGTTGCAATTATAACTGCGTCTGTGAATGAGGCCTTCTTGTCTAATCACGTTTTAAGTAGCTTTGTGCAAAATGTGATCCCAACTAAGCATTTCCCTTTAACAATTCTCCATTGTAACATGTTTTAATGTCATGCCTAGTCGCTTTTCTAACAGGCTGAGACAAATCATGCAAATATTACAAAACATTAATGACGTTCCGTCTAAGTCATGTTGACTTTATACATGGTGCTCAGATTGCTTTATCACTGTACTCTTTGGTATCCGGTTAAAAACATGCATTGAAACAATGAGGAAGCGACATGATCGTGATTCTGACTAATTCAGAAATCATTTCGGGGGCAAGTTCATTTATGTAGCTTAGAAAACATAAGCTCTTAACTGCATTCTTTATCGTTTACTACATTCATGTTTTGTAGCCCTGAGGTCACGTCTCTGAAAGCTGCAACCATCGATGACCTGACATTACCTCTTAAACATTGAAGACAACCTTTCCGTAACACACTTTGTTCTGCAGTCTAAACAATAGACACAACCTTCAGGAACAATATTGTTTGCTCCCAAATGATTTTTCCTTATTATTAATGTAGATTGCATCCGTTGCTGCAGCACATTACCTAGACCACAATACATATATCAAGGAAATGTTTCACACAGTGAAGATGTTTATCGGGAGCGTTTTGGCATCAACGCACAGTCAGTTCTTCCTCATTTTCCTTCTAAACCCCAAAAATAATTATATTTACTTAGCAAATTTTGCATTGCTGTCATTTTTGTTGGCTTGACATTGCAAAACAGCATCTCACTACTGCATGAATTATTGAAGTTTTTTTAACAACAAGGAAAAGTGATCTCTAGGCAGACTTGCTATGCAAATATTATTAGCTTACATAACCTTACAAGTCTCACAACTTTCTTGACTGGAATGGTATTGTGCAACACAACATAATATCACAAATTATAGGATATATAAGATTATTTGTGGTATTTATGACAAAGCCTAATGTTTCTAACATTTAAAATAATTTTATTAAACATTTAAATAATCTATTAATTTAAATACTTTTAAGTCATCCTGCAGCCCCCCTGGATGTTTTTCTGAGACCCTCTAGTGGGTCCAGACCCCACTTTTATATTATGCTACATTAACGTGCATGCATAATAATAATTTTCCAACAATAAAATAATCAGAAATAATCAGCAGTTCAGTAGTAAACATGAGCTAGTGAATTCAGTCATGGTGGCAAAAAAAAAAAAAAACATGTCTCTTGACTTTTTTAACTCTCCCTCTTGTTTTCTTAAGGTAGTTTGATTGTAATTTTTAAGGTTACAATTTTGGCATCTGACCCAGATAGACAAAGGCAAGACTCGACATGGCTTCATTTGGGATGGATGACTTTGTGTGAGATCTCCAAGTTCCAAAAGGAAAGGAAAGGATGGGTTTTATTTAAAATTAACCTATGAATAATGATGATACAGTCATACTGTAACTAGCATGACTACAGATACTGGTTTAACCCAGAAAATTTCAGATGATTCAATTTATGTTTCCTGCCATTTAAAGATATCTGTTGTAGAATAGAAGCACTGAAACTTCTGTTCTGTCAGTGCATGTTTCTAGTTCTGTACGATACAAGCATGTGGTGAATATCTAAACGGTAAGCTTGTGATATACAGTTCAGTGAAACCAAATGGGACTAGAAAATTTAGCGTGGCATCTTTGATATAGCAAACCTCAACTAAAATCACAAAGGGGGTTAAAAACTAAAAGTATCACACCGCAACAGCTTACCACATTGGTTTAACCTCACACGGGAGAATTTCTAGCATTCCTCCTCCAGTTGTAATCTTCTTTCATTGTTGCTTGTAATTAGACTGAAAACGCCGTATTAATCTGGAGAGGTCAGGAGATCTGAGGCTCATTTTCTACGCCAAAAGTACAAACGTACACAGAAAACAGTTTTCAACCCGAAACATGTACATGCATCCTTCTAATTCTAGCAAACGGGATTTACCAATACCAACTTGCACGTTTCTATTCACACTTTGCACTTTGCATGCACTTTGCATTTTAAAATAAGTTAGAAACAACTTAAAAGTAAATAGAAACAACTAGTTTAAACTGTAATAATATAGGCCTGGGTAAAAATATCGATTTGTTGATTTTAATCGATTCTCGTTTTTACGAAATATCGATTCTTAAACCCCAAGAATCGATTATTCTATCCTATTTTCAGTTAATGAATGAAAACTTGTAGCACAGCTCCTATCAAATAAATAGCAATATAAGCTTCGTGCTTTGTTACTTTTGATATGAAACAAAGTCTCATTTATCAAATTCTGTCCATTTTGTTACAATATTCAAACAATAAATGCCGTTTTGGCGCTGTTTAATGTGGAGTGACATCGCTGTAGCGCGTCAGTTTAACGTAAACTGATGATTATCTTCACTTGAACTAGTTTCAGCACACAATAAACATGAATAAACATCATATGTTAAAAAAATAAAAAATAAAAAAAAAAGTTAAAGAAAGAGTGCAACTTACCGAAATCCGTATCCCGTCTCATGTAATCGCTCAAGCAGCGTTTCAAACGTGGAAAGATGTCAATGAAACAGCTGTAAACAATGTCACGTAACGTCACATTTACCTCAGAAAAAAAACTTATCTGACCACAAACTTTGCTAAACATATGCACCATATAACATATTCAATATAATTTTTACTGTTCTTCAGTGTTTTGTGTTTAAATAAATCTCTCAAGCTTTTATGACAGCCGCCAAATGTTTATATTTCAAAAAATAAACTGGAGTAGAAATGTAATTATGCAATTGTACCTTTATTATTATGAAGTGTAATTTAAGCGTTTGTATACAAACAAGTTAATTTTAACCTTCAATATTATAGTAATGTATTACCACATTAGTTGAGTTTTTTTTTCCTTGAGAAAATTTGGTATGTACTGTACATGATATATATCCAAAATAACTGATATCAATTTGAATCGAATCAAATCAGAAATCGAATCTAGTCGTAAGCTTGTGAATCAGAATCAAATCGAATTGTGAAATTTGTGTCAAAACCCAGCCCTATCTCACAATATTAATATTTTATTATATTTTGATCAATTAAATGCAGACTTGGTAAGCATAAGAGCCTGACATATATATACACAATATCCCTGATAGCATACATACATCGGAGACGTCTATTTGATGTCTGCATTTACATCTAGAAGACATATTTTTTAGTGTTTGCTCATCTTAAATGCGTCTACAGGATGTTTCCTATTAAATGTCGAATAGACATCTATTAGATGTTTTTAAGATGATGTTTCAGAATGTATGTAAAACTGACATCTTACAGATGTCTGCCAGATGTTTGTACACAGCAGATGCTTTCCAGATCAAGTGATCTTTAACAGAGATCTTGCAGACGTACATGTGCAGATGTACATGTGTGGATATATATGGTATATATATATATATATATATATATATATATATATATATATATATATATAAAGACTTACAATTGTAAAATGATTAAAGCAATAAATATCAATAATTAACTGATCAACTTTTACATTTATTTGTCTACCGGATTTGGAGCAGCTATCCTGAGAGAGGCAGGACTGAGGGCTGGCAGGATTGAGCATTCACACTCATTATCTTGGGCCTTATCGATCCTGTCTGTCTTTGCCACCTCACAGGATCCTTCCCCTCACCTTGTGGAATTACCCATCACTTTGTGCCGGTTGCCATAGCGACAGACCATTGATCCACTCCACACCCGAGGTACTGATTGATAAAAATTGCAGCTAATGGAAAGTCAGCTCTTCTATAAAAGAAACCTACAACCGTATTTACTCACCCATCCATTTCTCTCTTGCTCTGTGAAAGAAGACAAGGTATAAAAAAAATCATTGCCAAATTTAAAAGAAGGAACAACAAAGCCTAAGTCGGTTCAACAAAACTTTTCTGTGACTTTACCACAGACCGATTCTAGCAAGCTCACCTCCGTGTCTCCATTTCATGTAGTAAATGAATGTCTGAAAGCAAGTGCTATACAGTACGCACTCAACGTGAAGGACACTGGTCAAGTTTATTTATTAAAAGGTCCTCATAATTATTGCAGGAAGGGAGTGACAGCAACTCTAGTGGAACAAATCCTCTGTTCATTGTTGAATGAGGAACGGCGAAATTTACAGCAGAGAGGCCTACTGTTTCTTGAGGTTTTCACATTCTAAGTATAGATTGCCCAGTGTCTCACCAACTAATTAGGTAGTATTGGACACATTCGTCTAAAAGGCCACTATGGGCTGCCAAGCAGCATTCTCAATTACAGAGACATGTGAATATGGTAACTGCTTTCCTGTGCAAACCTCAACTCCAGGAACCTCAGGCCTGAGGGGTGGGAGAGGAAATTCTCAGATAGCACCTCAATCCTATTAGTATTTGATTGTGTTCTTCATTTAATAAACCATGAAAGGATAGAAACAGGAGGAGCTGTAACTTCTTTCTTCATGTAGGAACATTTAATTACACAAAAAAAGAAGATGTCGTAGTTTGTGCCAGTCATACAAACATATCTCATTGTTATTATTCAGGTGTTCTTATGAAATCACACAAATAAAGCGAGTTAACAAAAGCTAAGCAAAGAAGACAGGGCAAATCTAATTTAGGCCAAGAAAATGGCAGTATAATGCAGCAGTTCCAGGGCATCTCTGTCCATCTGTACTTTATGTGACTGAGTCACCAGAGCGATGCTGGTAGAAAGATGAGTGAATTAGAGGGCTTTATTGGCATCAGAGCGTTCATTAGTGGTGAGACCCGCTTTGGCAGGGAGAACAGCGAGTCTGCGTGCCAGGTGAACAAATGAATTGATATTGTATGTATGCTGATTCACCAACAGAACAGAAGTTTCAGTGCTTCTGTTCTACAAACATACTGCCATTCTAGATGAAAACACTCATTAGGAACTCATTAGTTAATCTCAGACAGCTAAAGTTATACTCACAGGGATAATTGTAAGGGATTTTTATCTTAGCTATAGGTCAGTAATTCGGATTTACATACCTTGCCAAAGTCGGTCAAATTTTTTTTACGATTTTTAATGTTTTTATTTTCTAAAGAAGTCTCTTTTGCTCACCAAGCGTGCATTTATTTGATCCAAAATACAGCAAAAACAGAAAAAATTTGAAATATTTTTACTATTTAAAATAACTGTTTTCTGTTTGAATATATTTTAAAATGCAATTTATTCCTGTGATCAAAGCTGAGTGCAAAGCTGGGTGAAATCATAGAAATTATTACTTTTATTTAGCAAGGATGATTTAAAATGATCAAAAGTGATGATAAAGACATTTATAATGTTACAAAAGATTTTTATTTCGGATAAATGCTGTTCTTCTGAACTTTCTATTCATCAAAGAAACCTGAAAAAATTCTAATCAGCTGTTTTTAACATAATAATAATAATAATAATAATAATAATAAATGTTTTTTGAGCAGCAAATCAGAATATTAGAATTGTTTCTGAAGGATCATGTGACTGGAATAATGGTGCTAAAAATTCAGCTTTGAAATTACAGAAATAAATTCCATTTTAAAATATATTCAAATAGAAAAAAGTTTAAATTTAAATTGTAAAAATATTTTACAATTTTACAGTTTTTGCTGTACTTTGGATCAAATACTTCTTTAAAAAACATTAAATATCTTTTAATAACTTTTGACTGATAGTGTATGTATGTATTATTATATATATATATATATTATATATATATATATATATATATATTATATACAGGGGTTGGACAATGAAACTGAAACACCTGGTTTTAGATCACAATTAGTATGATATTGGGCCTCCTTTTGCAGCTAATATAACATCATTTCATCGTGGGAGTGACAAATACAAGTCCTGCAAAGCAGCCAGAGTGATTTTGAGCCATTTTCCTCTTGCAGAACAGTGGCCAGGTCACTATGTGATGCTGATGTGGGAAAACGTTTCCTGACTCGCTCCTCCAAAACACCCAAAGTGGCTCAATAATATTCAGATCTGGTGACTATGCAGGCCATGGGAGATGTTCAACTTAATTTTCATGTTCATTAAACCAGTCTGTCACCAGTCTTGCTGTGTGTATTGGTGCATTATTATCCTGATACAGAGCACTACCTTCAAGGTACAATGTTTGAACCATTGGGTGCACATAATGAAACTTTACACTCTGCTCTAACTGGTGTAATGTACAGTAAGTGAAGATTGGGCACCAGACAGCGCAAATATAGCCATGAAACCTCCAATACTATATTGGTGAGTGTTTCAGTTTCATTGTCCAACCCCTGTATATATATAAATGTAATTTTCAGCAACATATTTTGCATGTCTGAAAATATATTTACTGTAAAATTACAATTGTTTTTTATTTATAATACCACTAAGATATTCGTTTGTGCAGAAAAATGAGTCATAAAATGCAAACCACTACTAAATGTTTTTACAATTTTTATGATACTTTCAATACAACATCTGTTAACTGAAAAAGGACGATATTACAATTCAATATTATTTGTCTAAATAATTTAAAAGTAAAATGCTAAAAACTAAATTAAACTATGAATTTAGGCACCACAACATAAAATATATTTTTGTTTTATTAACAATACTATAGTGCCTAAATTCACTTTTTTTTTTAGTGTTTTCATTATATGGTTAGAAATATGGACATTCATTCTGAGTTTTGTTAAAGATTACAGCACAAACAATTAAATATCCAGCAAACAATCTCTAATACTGATCGATAACTGATATGATACTAGTAATGTGCATCTTTAATACCTTGAACTCTCCTGAAATTCAGTGGACTGTTTATTTGAATGTGGTAATTACTAAATGTTTATAGATTATATAATTAAAAAGTGCAACAGATACTTGTTAAGTTAGATCTCATGCATAGGTCTTACAAAATGAGGATAAAAATCTCAGATCACTACTATGAGAACTGCATTGCGCTGCAACCATTGTCAGAAACCACCACAAGTCTAACCACCAGATATTGGAAGGCCATAACATTTACAAGGGTCCGTCAAAACTTAAAAAGGAGGCCTCCCATTAGTAAAGCCAGGTATTTCCTGTGGATGCGAATGGCCTTTTGGCTTCTGACTAGAATAAACCATACCTATCTGAAACAGCTTAACTGGTCCAGTGACCCATCTGTCCACAGGTATTTTAAAGGACTAAAAAGAATGCGTCAAGCATGCCTTTCAGACCTGACCAGATGGATGGTCGGCACTGAGCATTCACATAAACCATCAAACAACTACAACTGATGCACAGATAAAGTTTTCCTTTGAATTCCTGCATTTTCAAAGGTTAGAAGGGTTGAATACGCAGTAATGGTGATTTCCACAGTTCTAATTCTTGCTCTTGTTTAATCTGAGAATGCTGTGATGACAGAAAAGTGCAAAACAATTAATATGGTCGTACATATAGCATATACACATACTCTGCCCTCATATTTTACTATAAATTAAATCCCACAAAATGGAGAAATTTAATTAATTTAATCCAATGTTTACTTAAAATTCTGACACTGCTGTTTCAAAATATTGTCTGATTTATTGGACTAGCCTTACTGGTCTGTCTTTTTCAAAGGGAGCTGAGATTTCAGTCCTAACTTTGAAGAGCATAACCCTCGTATCTGTTCATTAAAGCATGTCTCACTCAGAGCTGTCAGGATTGACAGCGCTGGTTGCCAGGACAGCCAAATGATGTAAGGACGTCCTTTTCCACCATCATCCCATCTAAATCAAAAGCACAAATGGTTTCATCTAACAAATTGAGCTTTGGTTGAGTTAAGGTCACCTCATCCTTTTAAGAGTGATTGCGGGACTATATATTTTGCGAGAAGAGGACAATGAAGAGCATATCTGCGTATGGCTTTGCATCACTGGATATTCAACAAATTGATTTTCCTTTATCTCATTTTAAGTTGAACATCCAAGCAGAAACTCAAAGTTTATTAAGGTTTTTTGTTTTTTTTTAAATATACTACTACTGATTTCTGATTAAAGAGATTAAATGGCCATTTCATTTTATCATGGGACACTTGAAAGTCACTTGAACTGATCTAGTCTGATGTATCCTGTTAACAAATCCTTATAAACATATACCTCTGATTAACTATTAGTGTACTATTAGCTACATATTCATATTACCTAAATATATGTGTTTCGGCAAATGAAGACATAAAATGGTGTATAAATGTGTGCCTAAAAGCCTCATAAATAAACAGTCTAGCCAATTAATTCTAAGAAGAGTGGGTCAGATTTAGTGTTTCCAGAGTCATCTGTGTCATCTGTGGGTCAAAGCATAGAGTGGCAAGAGGGTGAGTTTTTGCTCACTCACATGCCAATTTTCAGAAGCCCTTGAAAGTCCAAACCAGGTAGGTGTTATAATTCAGAGATGCACCATTCATTCATTTTGCCTACCAACAAACCCCCTCCACAAAACAAAAAAAAAACCTCAATGAGTTTCAAATGAGATCAGATCAAGATGCGGAGATACTTCAGCGCAATCAGTGCTAACAATAGTGAATATAAACACTCAACACGCAGGAAAGTTTTCAGCAATTGAACTTGCATTACGATTATCTTCAATGTGCCAACTCTTTGCAACACGATTTTCTATTAATAATATGACGTGGACCTCTTTCAATAAGGTTTTAGTGCATGAAGACAAAAGATCTAATAGAAGGAGTGGGTAATTAAACCTAATTTTTCAGATGTTATCACACTGGATCTAAACAATAACTAACAGAAATAAATGGCTGGACTTTGGATGCCGTAATTATTCCCTACAGAACAAAAATAGATAAAGGATACAACAGACAGGTCCTGTGCTTCTGTTAGCAATTTGCATTTCACTGTGCTGAGATTTCATGAGGTCTACACCAGTCTTGGAGAGAAGTTTCTGACTGTTTTCTGAAGAAAAGAAAAAAAAAAGTTATTGGGAAGTAATGGACATGGCAGCACAAGGATACAAGAAGTCATTTCATGTTTCATTTCAAAATCTAAGGACTTATTTTAATTATTTTTAATTACAAAATATCGTCCACTGTGGCATATTAACCTCAAGAAATACACTACCAGTCAAAAGTTTTTGAACAGTAAGATTTTTTTTTTTTTTTTTTTTTAAAGAAGTTTCTTCTGCTCACCAAGCCTGCATTTATTTTATCTAATGTACAGCAAAAACAGTAAAATTTAGAAATGTTTTACTATTTATGATTTCTATTCGAATATATTTTTTCTATTCGAATATATTTTTTTCTGTGATTTCAAAGCTGAATTTTTAGCATCATTACTCCAGTCACATGACATCATTCTAATAATCTGATTTGCTGCTCAAAAAAACATTTATTATTATTATTATTATTATTATTATTATGTTGAAAACAGTTGAGTAGATTTTTATTCAGGTTTCTTTGATGAATAGAAAGTTCAGAAGAAATCTTTCGTAACATTATAAACCATCACTTTTGATCAATTTAAAGCATCCTTGCTAAATAAAAGTTCAATTATCAATTTCTATCACCCAATTTTTTTTTTCTTTTCAGATAAATGCTGATCTAATCTTTCTATTCATCAAAGAATCCTGAAAAAAAAAATGCACTCAACTGTTCTAAATATTGATAGTAATAATAAAAATGTTTCTTGAAGAGCAAATCAGTATATTAATCAGCAAATCAGCTGATTTCTGAAGGATCATGT
Source organism: Cirrhinus mrigala (assembly GCA_036247105.1). Lineage (NCBI taxonomy): Eukaryota > Metazoa > Chordata > Actinopteri > Cypriniformes > Cyprinidae > Cirrhinus > Cirrhinus mrigala. The sequence goes on along the minus strand of CM070008.1, from coordinate 21,117,788 downwards.
GACACTGAAGACTGGAGTAATAATGCTGAAAATGTAGATTTGATCACAGGAATAAATTAGATTTTAAAATATATTCAAACAGAAAACTCTTATTTTGAATAGTAAAAATATTTTAGAATTTTTTAGAACTGTTTTTGCTGTACTTTGGATCAAATAAATGCATGCTTGGAGAGCAGAAGAGACTTCTTAAAAAAAAAAAACATTAAAAACTGATATGATACATTAAAAATCTGGTATTGTACATATCTGTTGAAAAGGGTAAACTAAAACCATTTATAGGGCTGATTTGAAATAATGCAATTCTGATATACCACATATTTTTGTTTCTTTAGAATATCGTTTTCATAACCATACTGCTTATTTGAAACTGCTTCTGATAATCGTACCTGCTTGTATATTTTCCATTCACATGAAAGCCAGTAAACTCGCGTTTACCATGGCAACGTGAGAATACGTTTGTGTCATTTCTGCAGAAATGAGGGGAGGTATAGAGACCGTCTTTGCTTGGATGGCATCATAGTTGGACGGCACTCCGTCGAGTCAATAGACTCCCTCCCCCTGTCATAGATTTGCTCTGTAATTCATATGGGTAGACTGCCTCTACTCATAAGCGTCTGACCCTACCTCCCGTCAAACTAAGTCGCTCTTTCGTCTCCCACTTAGCTGTGACAGCCAGCCTCCAATGTGCTCAGTCAGTGGCTATCGAGAGCGGTCGTTATTGCACCTGCTTCGGTAGTGGTCGTTGGGTAGCATCCATCCGGTACGCGCGAGAAGACCCTGTGAGAGACTTAACTTTAAAAATCCGAAGCGTTCATTTAACGTCATGGACGTAAGGCTGCATCTGAAGCAAATTGCTTTTCTGTGTTTTATCAGCCTGCTTCTGACGTCTTGTGGATTAGCCTGTGGTCCTGGTAGAGGTTATGGAAAACGAAGACACCCAAAGAAATTAACCCCGTTGGCTTACAAGCAATTCATTCCCAACGTTGCCGAGAAAACGCTTGGGGCCAGCGGCAAATACGAAGGCAAGATCACAAGGAATTCAGAGAGATTTAAAGAGCTGATTCCGAATTATAATCCCGATATCATCTTTAAAGACGAGGAAAACACTAACGCTGACAGACTGATGACCAAGGTATGGACCCATGCGTGCGTAATTGCCCAGATTTACACTGCTTTTAATGGATGCTTATTTTTGCTGTAAAAGGTTTTTGAGTTTCCTATGAGTGTTGGGAAATTAATAATAATAAAAAAAGAGTGAGGTTGCGTTAAAGGTACATTAGATCAGTATGCGGTTTCTGGTTTCTTTAACGCGCCAGCACAGAACATAGATTTTTTTTAATAAGTAGAAACTAAAAGTTCTTAGTGCAATTCTAATAGAATGTCATATTGCACACGGCTGTAAAAACGTGTGACGGAACATTTATATAGGTTTCCAGGCACTTTGGTGACACTGACAGTGCGCGGTAACTTTAACTGTTGGAAAACTGTTGGAACTGCAGTTCATGTATGACATTTTTAATCAAACAGCTGAGCTATAGTGATATTCTTAACAGACAGACCTTTTTAGTATGTCCAATAATCATAATATTCCGTTTAATTTAAATCAAAATGACCATTCAGTGCTCATTCGGATTTTATATCTCTGTCATTAGTGCAAAATTGGCACTGTTGCGTAATTTAGTGTTAGTGGTTGAAAGCATGTGCTGAGCATAAGTTTTTTCTGCTCTCCAAACAGAACTTTGACAGTTAATAACATAATTAAATACACGAAACACCCCGCCTCCACACATCGTAAGCATTGCGTAATATATTTTTTTTCTTGTGTGCCCCATCAATTAAGACGCTTCCTCAGAATCACATCTGCGTTTCTTCATATGAACAGATCTCATGACCTGCTTTTATTGTGTACTTAATGGAAAATGTGGGTCACAAGTGATCTTTGCCACTGATTTTGCGCGTCTAGTACTGGATATGACCGGCTCCCGTGGTGAGCGCGTTTATTCCAATCAGCTGCTCGACTGCTTTCTCTAATGAAGGTGCTTTAAGAGAATTATTTGAAGCCAAACAACAGCGTAATATGAGACACGTTTCCCTCACAATGTCCAGCACTAAATTAAGCAACTAGCCCTTGTACAATAAAATAATAGCACATGTTCACAGCGCCATAAAAGACACTGACATTTAATTAAAGCAACATCAGCAGTTAAGCGAATCATTGGTGGGAACGTCTCTGTAATTGATTGCTGCCGCACAGGCTCAGAGAAAGAACTTGAATTTTCAGCTCTATTTACTCCTCTCGGTTATCGATCGGTAGGTCTGGAGTCTGCGCTCTTGACCTATGGCAACAAACGATTTCCCCAGCGCACACATCTTTTACGCACAAACTCAGTGAACTTTAGTGATGTAGAGGCTGCGACTATAACACCGTGTTGTTATATTGCGATAAACTCAATCTGTTTCTTAAATGATGACATCGATAGTCTTTATAAGAAGCCTACATTTAGCATTATGCAAGCGTGTTTAAAAAACAGAAACAATATAAACGTCGCTTCAACAATCGTTTGCTGATGCAGATATTTAAACTTTTGTTGGATAATTTGCAGAAATTACTTGGAGAGGAGGACCGACGGACCATTTACGCATGACTTCTATTAAAAAATCTGAACATTCAGTAGATCTTCTAGACTTTAAAAGGAAGATCTGTGTTGTAAATACTGACAACCTGTCTCTTTCACTCCTTCAGCGATGTAAGGACAAGTTAAATTCGTTGGCGATATCCGTCATGAACCAGTGGCCGGGTGTGAAACTGCGCGTCACTGAAGGCTGGGATGAGGATGGTCACCATTTCGAAGAATCTTTACATTACGAGGGACGGGCGGTGGACATAACTACCTCAGACAGGGATAAAAGCAAGTATGGGATGCTATCTAGACTTGCAGTGGAGGCAGGATTCGACTGGGTCTATTACGAATCCAAAGCCCATATACACTGCTCTGTCAAAGCAGGTGAGCGCAATGTTATCACTATAACTGCTTATGCGATAATATAGATGCATATAGATATTTGATTCTATTTATGTGTTAATGTGCATTATTTGAGAAACACATCCAAAAAAATAAGCAAAAAGCTTACACTGTAAAAAGATTGGCCTACTGAGGAGTTTCAGATTGCCAAATTGGAGAACCTCTTGGCACCTCACTCATCTTATCAAGAAAATTCTTATTTCAGGGGCCTCAAAACGTTTGGATTTCACAGTCTTTAGTAGTGCTGGGCAACGTTTAAATGCATCCAAAATAAAAAATGTGTGTATTAATGTGTGTGTACTGTGTACAGTTATTATGTGTATATAAATACACACACATGCATGAATATATTTAAGAAAAATATGTTGTCTACATATCAAATATATTTATATATAATATAAATGACTTGAATATAACTATATACATGTAAATGCTTGTAAATATTTTCAATATATATACTGAATGTGTCTTTATCTATGCATAATAAATATACACAGTACACAAACATATGTAAACAAAAACTTCTATTTTGAATGCGATTAAGCGCGATTAATCGTTGACCGGCACTACTTTAGAGTTATTTTGAGATCTTATGGCAACACTTCAAATGGTGCCTCATGCACCTTTTTTGTCTACAGTATACGCTATCAAGTGGATGTGTGGATGTGGAAAAAAAAGGAAAAGAGCTATTGTTAACACACTAAGAAATGAAAGCTTTTCTAACCAAAAGCAGCTGGTATTGAAATAACTGAAATCTAATGAAATACCATTACAAGAAGAGATAAATGCGTTAAATATGTGCGCCAGTTGGCACGTTGGGATCTCTGCACCTGTGCAAACAGCTAAAGGGATCAGGGAAAAGCAAAGTCTGAGGCTCAATTTAAATGACAATGTCTGATCAGTTTGTGTTAATTCAGGAGCCAGAATGGCCAGACAAGCGTTTCACCACTTGCTTCTTTACAGTCTCTACACGAGTTTGGCTCATTTCCATGTCAGCACCATCATGTCAAAACCTGTGTCAATGCATCGATTTTTGCAGAGTGCTTTATAAACCTCCGCCTAAGTTGTCTATCTGTGCTTTTATCTCAGAAAATTCAGTCGCTGCTAAATCCGGGGGATGCTTTCCCGGATCTGGTACAGTGACACTCGCAGACGGGAGGAGGAAACCCATCAAAGATCTTAAAGTGGGCGACCGGGTGTTAGCTGCGGACGAGGAGGGAAATGTCTTATTAAGCGACTTCATTATGTTCATGGACCACGATCCGACAACGAAAAGGCAATTCATCGTCATCGAGACGTCAGAGCCTTTCACAAAGCTCACCCTCACAGCCGCGCATCTCGTCTTCGTTGGAAACGCTTCAGCTAGTTCTGGTATAACAGCGACATTTGCCAGCAACGTGAAGCTTGGAGATACGATTTTAGTATCGGAGGGTACGAGCAAGACCCTCAAGAGCGTTACAGTGAAGAGGATTTACACTGAAGAACACGAGGGCTCTTATGCGCCAGTCACCGCTCACGGAACCATAATAGTGGATCAGGTGCTGGCTTCGTGTTACGCGGTTATTGAGAGTCACAAATGGGCACACTGGGCTTTCGCACCGGTCAGGTTAAGTCACGAGCTGATGACGTGGCTTTTCCCGGCTCGTGATTCAAACGTCACTTTTCAGGAGGACGGCATCCACTGGTACTCAAATATGCTGTTTCACATCGGCTCTTGGCTGCTGGACAGAGACGCTTTCCATCCACTCGGGATTTCACACTTAAGTTGAGACTGCAGCTACAGTATGGGCATCAGACTCAAATGTATCTTTATTTTCTGTAAGAAAAGCCTTAAAGTGTTCATTGAATAATTTATTTGTATTGGATCATCTGTCTCTGGAAACGTACACACCGATTCAAGCATGATGTGACTGACCGTTTTTGCGCGATTTTGTGAAACCTACAAGAGATTATACGAAATAAGAGAAAGCAGTGAATTTACAGGGCTGTACAGTGTGCAACCGACTGTTCTATTTTAATGGATAAGCATAGGATGGCGCTCAAAAATTATATTTTTATACACAGATTTGTATATTAGATTTTTGACGGATCTAAAAGTATTTCCAGAATCATATTTCGTTATTTGAAATAGTGCAAAGTACGGAAGCGTGTTAAGTTTATTATTTAAACAGTTGCGATGTATCAACGAACTGTTCATGTCATTATGTCGAGTATGTCAAGTGTCATTGTTTTGACCACTGTTTCAGCGTTTGTGTATTCACTACACTAACACTTTTTGTTTAAATGTACATTTCTTGACAAAAGTACTCAAAATAAATTCATGGTACGCAGTGTGCAAATTATTCGATGACTTTCAGGAGTCGAGTTTTAACGGAAATTTAAAGGAAAGATTTTTGGTTTTTAACGTGTAATATGCAGCATACATATTTAATAAAATGGTAAATAAAGACAGTACTTCCCATAAATTGCTCCCGCGCAGAAAGTGCTAAACGTATTTTATACGCTTTAAAAACCGTAAAGCCAATTCTAAAGTTGGATTAGAATTAGCAACAGCAGAACTAGTAAAAATGTGACCCTGGACCACAAAACCAGTCATAGGGGTCAATTTTTTGAAATTGAGGGAATTTCACACAAGGGACAATTTTTGGCCGAGATACAACTATTTGAAAATGTGGAATCTGAGGGTGCCCCCTAAAAAAATAAAAAATAAAAAATAAAAAAATAAACTCATTGAGAAAATCGCCCTTAAAGTTGACCAAATGAAGTTCTTAGCTAGTTTTGATATATTTACGGTAGGAAATGTACAAAATATCTTCAAGGAACATGATCTCCTAATAATGATTTTTGTCATGAAAGAAAATACAAATATACCCGTGCTACTTATGACTGCTTTTGTGGAGACTAATTAGCTAATAGCATTTTGTTAGCATGAGCATTTGGCCACGAGCCTTGAATTTTCAGTTTCAACTACTGACAAAATTTATTAATTATTATATTAATAAATGTCTATTCATAAATTAAAACCCTGATCGCCAATTTCAAATCGCATGCATTCCCGTTCCGATAACCAATGCTTTATAGTACAGAATATCAGATATTAGATATCACAACAAAATATGCTTTTTATTCTTGATGATGCTTTTAATCTCTATTATGCCTGATGATGCTATTTTAATATCTACAATAAGAGTACCTCCCAGCTGATGTAGTGCGACATCTACTGGCTCTTTACGGCTCTGTCACACTGCGGCTCCAGATTTCCTAAAGACCAAACACAACATCAGCGCATCTTTTTTTCTAAAATCCAATAGAAACAGAGAAAGATTATCCTTAGGTTTAAAATGCCTATATTTCAACCTTTTTAATTTTTAAATCCTGTCAACATGATGTATAGCTACATTAAATATTTACATTCACTCAATCACTACATGAAAAGCAGCTTGGTAATTAAAAGGCAGATCGGTAGCTAAAATAAAAAGAGAACCCGGTGCATTACAAGTATAAAGAAGTTAATTAAAATGTTCCTACGTAACCTTTGACATGATTATCAGTGCATTCCCATGGCAGTTGGCCTAACAGATGTTAGGGGAGCACCGAATATAAAAATCAATAATTTTGTAGTTTCCCGGTAGTCAAGCCCAACGTGATTCCTGAAAGACCCGAACAGTCTGTTTCATGTAGAAAATAGCCACTAAAAGGTCTTATAAAGAAAAGAACACCAGAGTTTTAACTGCAAGTATTGGCAAAGTACTAAAAGGAATGGAAATGATGATTCAAAGGCCATTCAAGTCATTCTACAAGAGCTTATGTAGAGACGTGGAAAGGCTCACTGATGTAAAGCTCTAAAATAATTGAAAGCAACGAAGCTCAACTTTGGCACAAGTTCAAGCAGTGACTAGCACAATAACACTGCCCACCTGAGTCAGTTAATCCATCAGACTTCAATCAGACACCAGGCACAAAACCTGTGATGAATGATGCAGACAGGTTGGGAGATACACTGGTATGCTGATCTTTTTCCCCTCAACATTTTAGACAAACACAACATTGGTTGCTGGTGGGGAGGGGGACTCAAATTGCTTAATGAGAAAAGTAAGTAACATTTAAAGAGTGTTGCGACAAGGATTGAAATTCCACTCACATTCGGCTTTTGAGGAGGGAGCGGTGTTGACTCTGTGTAGTTGAGACTTGCTGGAAGACACAAAAGGAGCTGCGTGGAGACAGAGGGATGACCTTGGGCCCGGCCCAGGTACAAAAGCGCTGCTAAAGGAACATTCCAGGGGACCAGGAAAACAAACTAGCCCCTAATCCTCCCTCTATCCCACAGTCTGCCGGATTAGAGCAGGGCCACTCTCTGCAAATGTTGACATTCTCTAACACAAGACGTTAGCGTCTTGGAAAATATTTCAGAATGAAACGTCTGTTGCAAGCAAAAGACGAAGCACAATAGACGAGGCGCTCTTGTTGTATCTAAGAAGCAGTGAACCACATACTCTTTCAGTGGTCTGTGTGATTCGAGATGGAAGGTATTCGTCTTTTTTTGGGGGGGGTAAATCAACATCTCCATCAGTGGTTGAAATCAACTGGTTAAGAAGGTTAAAAATGGTGATTTATTAAATTATTTAAGACTAGGATTAAACAAGATAGCACAGTCAATTAATGATGATATATGGTTTTAAATTAATACACAGAACACACAGCTCATGAAACATGACTATTAAAAACCAAAACTAAAGTTTAAATTGTCAAAAAAAAAAAAAAAACAATAAAATAAAGCCCAATTTATTAATTAACTGAAAAGGATCACGCAAATTGGCCACTAGATGGAGCTGGACATCTGCACGAATAAAACCACGTAGCCTAGGCAGACTTTTGTCAGATAGATGAGGGAAGTCAGTAAGTGCTTGTCTCAAATGCAGTGCTTTACCTAATAATGTTGGGAGAATAGAAAACATTACTGTTTAAAGGATTACACTCTTAAAAATAAAGGTGCTTAAAAGGTTCTTCACAGCGATGCCATAGAATAACCATTTCCGTTTCCAAAAAGAACCATTCAGTCAAAGGTTCTTTAAAGAACCATCTCTTTCTTACCTTTTTATAATATGAAGAACCTTCTTTCGCCACAAAGAACCGAAAGGTTCTTCAGATGTTAAAGGTTCTTTATGGAACCATTTAGTTAAAAAAGGTTCTTTTATGACATCATAAAGCACCTTTATTTTTAAGAGTGTAGTTCACTCCTGAAATAAAATGTCCTGATACTTCACTCACCCCTATGTCATCCAAGATGTTCACCTCTTTTTTCTTCAGTTGAAAAGAAATTAGGGTTTTCGAGGAAAACATTCCGGGATTTTTCTCCATATAGTGCACTTCAATGGGGATCAGCAGGTTAAAGGTTCAAATTGCAGTTTCAATGCAGCTTCAAAGGGTCCTACACGATCCCATTCGAGGAATAAGGGTCTTATCTAGCGAAACAACTGGTTATTTAATGAAAAAAAAAAAAAAACTAAAACTAATTTATACACTTTTTAACCACAAATGCTCATCTTGCACTAGCTCCTGGTCTACGACTTAACGCATTACATAGTCGAAGGTCACACGTGATGTAGGCGGAAGTACTAACCCAGAGTTTACAAAGCGATAAAAAGTCAAATGCCCTTTACAATAGGCAAAACAACGTTGTGTGATTTTGAAGTTGGAGAAAATTAGATGTTTTTCACCATTTTTACCTTTTTGAACCAAAGTACACAGATGAAACAAAACACAAAAAGTTTCCAACGTGATTATGTAACGTGTTAAGTCGTGGACACACATCACAGAGCTAGAGCAAGACAGGAATTGTTGTTTAAAAAGTATATAAATTTCTATTCTTTTTTTCTTTTTTTTTTTTTTAGAAAATGACCAATCATTTTAGATGAGACCTTTATTTCTTGGCTGGGATCATGTAGAGCCCTTTGAAGCTGCACTGTGGACCTTCAACCCATTGATCCCCACTGAAGTCCACTATATGGAGAAAAATCCTGGAATGTTTTCCTCAAAAACCTTAATTTCTTTTCGAATGAAGAAAGAAAGACATTAAAATCTTGGATGATATAGGGGTGAGTAAATTATCAGGAAATTTTAATTCAGGTGTAAACTTCCTCCCAAAAATTTAATCTCTGTCAATACGAACTCACCCAAGTTGTTCCAAGCCCAAGCCTGTATGTTTTTCTTTCGTCACAAACACACACACACAAAAGATAATTTGAAGAATACGGGTAAGTGAACATTTAATGGTCCCTACTGACTTCCATAGAATGCCAAAATGCAGTTTAAATGCAGCTTCAAAGAGCTCTAAATTATCCCAGCCGAGGAAGAAGGGACTTATCTAGCGAAACGATCGGGTGTTTTCTAAAAGAAAATGACAATTTATATATTCTTTAACCTCAAATGCTCATCTTGTCTAGTTCCGTGTGAACTCTGTGTATTCAATTCAAGACTGTTAGGGTAGGTCAAAAAACTCCCATCTCATTTTCTCCTCCAACTTCAAAATCATCCTACATCGCTGCAGAAGTACCGACCCAGTGTACGCAAAGTGAACGTGCAAAGAAGATCAAAAGCCCTACACAAAAAAGGTAAAACAGCGATGCAGGGCAATTTTGAAGTTGGAGAAGAAAATGAGACGAGAGTTTCTTGACCTACCCTAACTGTCATGAGTTCATGCAGAGCTAGACAAGACAAGCATTTAAGGTTAAAAAGTATCTAAATTGTCCTTTTTTTAGAAAATAAATCGATCGTTTCACTAGAAAAGACCCTTCTTCCTCGTCTGGGATCATTTAGAGCACTTTAAAGCTGCATTTAAACTGCATTTTGGAAGTTAAAAAAAACATTCCTTTACGACTGAAGAAAGAAAGACATGAACATCTTGGATGGCAAATGGGCGAGTAAATCATCTGTAATTTTTTGTTCTGGAAGTGAACTTCTCCTTTAAAACACTACTGGCAGTTTCTAACAGGCTATTATTATCAGCTTTGTTTTTATAAACCATTTTTATCTGCACATTCCACAGACACAAAACTTTTGTGAAAAGCATTTATGGGGAATAATATATCTTTAGGAGTAACTGCATAAAATGACTCAAAATAAAGTATCAACATATCAAAGAACAAACAAACTGAAGGGTTTCTTGCTAAACAGCATGAACAACTAAGCAGGACCATGCAAGTAGAGTAGGTATTTAATGGAAACCAAGGTGCAAAATGCAAACAGCTGCCAAACCACTGTCTTCAACAATAACAAAAAAGGCAAATATTGCATCATAACAAAAATCTTGCCAAACCTGTGAGAACACTGAAAATTTTCTACTCAGCACAGGGCTTGATCTCCAAGAGGCTCAGTGGTTCAGTCTTACTATGAAGCTGACGTTGGTTTGAGCAGGAACAGACTCTGTTCTCGGGCACGAACTGGAGGGTCTATAATAGCCGAGACAAAAAGGGAAAAAACAGAGCTTAAGCATCATGCTGTACGGTACCAAATACCACATAAACAAATATGAATAAAACAGGAACACGCTGGGAAACGACGGCGTCTACTTACATGAAAGCGCTGCGTTGGTTTCCCCTGACAGCCACCTGTGTCAAAAGAAGGTTATAAAGGTCAGATCAAAGGTATGACCCCTGAGGGACACTCATTAAAAAGTAATGATGCCGGGCTGGTGCCCATTATCACGTTCCAGTAGCGTTCTCGGTCCATTTTTATAGGGTGAGAGTGGGCCTGCTGGCTGTCAGGGTCAGTGGTGTTTCTGTAATGCTTGTGACATCATAAAACCGCCAGCTCATTAGAGGCCACTGAGAAGCAATGTTGCATGTAATAGCCGCTCGCTTTAACATTCCAGGTAGCTGTTTGGTCACTGCAGGACGCTGTGGGTGGCATAGATCCTAACGTTTAGCAAATACTTGGAAATGACTTTTGTGTAGATCCCATCCTGTCACCACGGATGTTGCTAAATGAATCACACGCTGATTGTTTTATTGATCACATCTACAGTGAATTGAACCAAGTGAATGCTAAAAACCAAGGCTACTCCAAAACCCAAAACATAGGAGAATGAATGCAAAGCTACAATACCTGTTTGAAAAGTTTAGGGTCATTAAGATTTTTTTTTTTTCCATAAGAAATTAATAATTTTATTCAGCAAGGATCCATTAAATTGATGAAAAAAAGACATTTATAATGCTACAAAAGATTTCTATTTCAAATAAATGCTAATGCTGTTAATGCTAAATTCTAATTTCTAATAATCCAAAAATCCTGACAAAAATGTATTACTTGGGCACTAAATCAGCATATTAAACTGATTTCTAAAGGATCATGTGACACTGAAAACTGAAAATTCAGCTTTGCCATCCCAGGAAAAATTTACAAAATATATTTTTTTAATCAATATATTATTAATAAAATATATTAAACTAGAAAAGTTATTTTAATCTGTAATATTTCACAATATTACTGTTTTTACAGGATTTTTGATCAAATAGACTTTGAAAAATAATTATTTGTTGCTGAAGTTTGTGTATGAACTATACTACTTGCTATATATGGACAGAAATTTAAATCACATATTAGATATTACTCTTTGATTGGAGTGAAAGTTTTTAAAATGTCTTTAATATACACTGCCATTCAAAAGTTTTTTTTTTTGTTTTTTTTTTTTTATATTTTTTAATGAAGTCTCTAGTGCCCATTAAAGTTCCATTTATTTGATTAAAATTACATAAAAAGTAATATTTTAAAATATTATTACAATTTAAAATAACAGTTTTCTCATTTAATATACTTTAAAATAGAATTTATTTCTGTGATGAAAAGCTGAATTTTCAGCATAATTACTTCAGTATCAAACGATCCTTCGGAAATCATTCTAATATGCTGATTTATCATCAATGTTGGAAACAGCTGTGATGCTTAATATATTTTTTTAAAACTTGTGATACTTTTTCAGGATTCTTTGATGAATAAAAAGTTAAAAAGAACAGCATTTATTCAAAATATAAATCTTTTCTAATAATGTAAGTCTTTACTATCACTTTTTATCAATTTAACATAAATAATAAATAATATAATAAATATGATATAATGAATAAAAGTATTAATTTCTTGAAATTTCTTTAAAAAAAATAAAAAATAAAAAAAGTACTGAACCCAAACTTTGAACAGAAGTTTATATTGTTACAAAAGATTTATATTTTAAATAAATTAATAAATGTTTTTTAATGTTTTTTCATCAAAGAATCCTGAAAAAAGTATCATAGCTTCCAAAAAAAGGAAAAGAAAAATTCAGCAGCACAACAGCCAACACTGATAATGAAGACTGGAGTAATGATGCATCACAGGAAAAAATTCTATTTTAAAGTATATTAAAACAGAAAACCACTATTTTAAATTGCAATAATATTTCACAATATTACTGTTTTTTTCTGTCTTTTCAGTCAAATTAACACAGCATTGATGAGCAGAAAAGACTTCTCTTTGACCAGGTTCAAACCTGACATTATGAAAATGGCTTAATTAGTTGTTTTAAATTAGTCTATCAAATATCCACATGCATAAAACTGAAAAACTATATCTTATGGCATAGCAAACTGTCCCTTTTAACCTTTCTGCATTCAGCCTTATCTAGAGCTCAACAAGTCGACAAAGGCTGCCCTCTAGTGGACCTTCATAAAATGATAACATTATGCCTTCATATCTCACCAAGGCTATTCCACTCACAAAATGATGATGTAAGCGAAAAGGGTGTAAAGTACACAAATCCCAGTAATAATAGGATTAACATCTTATGGAATAATAACACAATGATAATAAGTGATAATGTAATTTCTACTTTTATTTCATAATCATTTTATAATGTTTTCAATTAATTAAATGAACATTAGCCAATTAGTATACCAGCTAACCGAATATAATGCGTTGTGACAGCTACAGGAAAAAAGGCTAAATTGTTTAATCTGGAAGAATGAAAACACACCCACTCACACACACTGAGCAAAACACATAAAAAACCTGTGATTCAGATGACTGCCGTGCAAGCGTTGCTCAAGGCAATGCTATGATGCCTCTGTGTCAGCGAGTGAACAATCACCTCTCACTCTCTGTGCAGTAATGCACGACATGACAGCCGAACGCCTCTCAACCCCGTCAAGCCTTTAGATCGGCGCACACCAGGGATAGAGTCATACTGTGCAGACAGGCACATCAACAGACCAAGCAACAGCAGGTGATTGGCTGCAGTCAGGATGGGGAACTATGGGGGAATACTTCATCCTCAGAGCTTCCTACTTCCTGCTCAGCCATCTGAGAGGATTGTGCATTACAAGTAATTACATATCAATGCCAAAAATGCACTCTGTGGCATGCTCTCAAAACAGATAAAGTAGACATCAGTAATGAAAACTAGAAGAGAAGATGCCACATACTGTTAGGTCAAATGTGATTCCTTTCTAAAACTGTATTACTGTTTCGGTGTCTATCTCTCTATTTCACATTAATCTCACTTGTGGCCACATGTCTCACCTCTTCTACCTTTCATTCCTCACCTGTCTTTCTTACTGTTTTTGTGTTGCCGTAACTCAGTAAAAGTACAGTGGCACAAGGATCTGTTTTAGGCCCTCTGCTATTTTCAATATACAGTAAATTTGTTTATTTAAACAGGGAATCATCTCAATTAACGCCAGTAAAGTACGGGAGTGCCACAAGGATCTGTTTTAGGCCCTCTGCTATTTTCAATATACAGTAAATTTGTTTATTTAAACGGGGAATCATCTCAATTAATGCCAGTAAAGTACGGAGTGCCACAAGGATCTGTTTTAGGCCCTCTGCTATTTTCAATATACAGTAAATTTGTTTATTTAAACGGGGAATCATCTCAATTAATGCCAGTAAAGTACGGAGTGCCACAAGGATCTGTTTTAGGCCCTCTGCTATTTTCAATATACAGTAAATTTGTTCATTTAAACAGGGAATCATCTCAATTAATGCCAGTAAAGTACGGAGTGCCACAAGGATCTGTTTTAGGCCCTCTGCTATTTTCAATATACAGTAAATTTGTTTATTTAAACAGGGAATCATCTCAATTAATGCCAGTAAAGTATGGAGTGCCACAAGGATCTGTTTTAGGCCCTCTGCTATTTTCAATATACAGTAAATTTGTTTATTTAAAAGGGGAATCATCTCAATTAATGCCAGTAAAGTATGGAGTGCCACAAGGATCTGTTTTAGGCCCTCTGCTATTTTCAATATACAGTAGATTTGTTCATTTAAATGGGGAATCATCTCAGTTAATGCCAGTAAAGTACGAAGTGCCACAAGGATCTGTTTTAGGCCCTCTGCTATTTTCAACATACAGTAAATTTATTTATTTAAACGGGGAATCATCTCAATTAATGCCAGTAAAGTACAGAGTGCCGAAAGGATCTGTTTTAGGCCCTCTGGTATTTTCAATATACAGTAAATTTGTTTATTTAAACAGGGAATTATCTCAGTTAATGCCAGTAAAGTATGGAGTGCCACAAGGATCTGTCTTAGGCCCTCTGCTATTTTCAATATACATGTTGCCCCTTATTCATTCAATAGTTAACAATTCAAATGATGGGCGCAAATTAAAGCAAGGAAAAAAAGCATGGCTTTTAAGATATTTTAAGTAAAAGCAATTAACATATAGTCCACAAGAGAAAATATGTTGAATTCATAAAAATGACCCCGTTCAAAAGTTTAAAGAAAAGAAATTATTCCTAATACTGTTTTGTTACCTGAATGATCCTGAATAATGTTACCTGTTTTTTTGTTTGTTTGTTTGTTTAGTAATAGTTGTTCATGAGTCATGTTCATGTTCATGAGTTGTTCATGTGTACATTTTTCTTATTTTGCCTAAATATCATATTTTTTCATTTAGTACTACCCTTCAGAAGCTACAGAAGATACTTGCATGTTTCCCAGAAGACAAAATAAGTTAAATTTACCCTGATCTTCAAATTCAAATAGTTTTCACCCCCCAGCTTAATGCATTGCGTTTCCTTCTGGAGCATCGGTGAGCGTTTGAACCTTCTGTAATAGTTGCATATGAGTCCCTCAGTTGTCCTCAGTGTGAAAAGATGGATCTCAAAATCATACAGTCATTGTTGGAAAGGGTTCAAATACAGAAAAATCCTGAAAAACCAAACAATTTGTGGGACCTGGAGGATTTTTCTGAAGAACAGCAGGCAGTTTAAGTGTCCAGGACAAACAAGGGACTCATGAACAACTATCACTAAACAAAAAACACAGCTGTGAATCATTCAAGTAACAACAGAAACAAGTGTATGTAAACTTTTAAACGGAGTCATTTTTATAAATTCAACAATTATTTTCTCCTGTCGACTATATGTAAACATCTTTTATGTGGAATATCGTATTCAGGTTACTACTAAATTAAAATATAACATGCATTTTGTATGATCCCTCTTGTTTTAGTAAAATAATTAACATTTTGCAGATTCTGCAAGGTGTATGTAAACTTTTGACGACAACTGTACATGTTGCCCCTTATTCATTCAATAGCTAATAATTCAAATGCTGGGTGCAAATTAAAGTAAAGGGAGAAAAAAGCATATCAGTAACACTAAGGTTAACTTCATCAACATAGGTATCATGAACCAATAATGAACATCAATTTTTAACAGCATTTATGAAACAATACACAGGTATTCAAGGGCAGGATTTAAGAGTGGAGTGCCACAAGGATCTGCTTTAGGCAGATACA
Source organism: Cirrhinus mrigala (assembly GCA_036247105.1). Lineage (NCBI taxonomy): Eukaryota > Metazoa > Chordata > Actinopteri > Cypriniformes > Cyprinidae > Cirrhinus > Cirrhinus mrigala. The sequence continues at coordinate 21,101,993 of CM070008.1, read as the reverse complement.
GTATACAGTACATGTTGCCCCTTGGTAATATTATTAGAAAATATGGGATTAGTTTCCATTGTTATGCTGATGATACTCAACTACATATTTCAACAAGACCAGATGAAACTTATAAATCACCTAAGATAACAGTGTGTGTTATAAGTGTAAAAGATTTTATGACCAATAATTTTCTCCTGTTAAATTCAGATAAGACAGAGATATAATTTATTGGGCCAAAAAACAGTACACAAATTCTCTTTGATTACAATTTGCATGTAGATGGATGTACTCTTACTTCCTCTACAATTAAAAACTTGGGTGTTATATTAGAAAGCAACTTGTCTTTTGAAAATCATATTTCACATGTTACAAAAACAGCATTCTTTCATCTTAAGCTGCTTTGCAACAATTTGTATAATGAAAAGCGCTATACAAACAAACATGATTTGAAATGAATTTATTTAATGAACAGTAATTTTAACATTTTAAAAATGTATTTAATATTTTAAATAATTCATTTATTATTTACTTTTATTTAATTAATATTTTATTCATTTGTACATATTTATTTATTTTTTATTTTAATATTATATTAAAATTGCATAATGTACACTACTGTTTAAAAGATGGGGAACAGTAAGATTTTGTTTCTTTAAATCAATTAACCATTAGAGACTTTTTATCTTAAACTGTACAAATCCATTGAACACACTGTACTTCTATCCCTCACAGCCTTGTTTTAATTTCTGTTAAATAATTATAAATGGTGACTGCCCTGACTAATGCCTAATGTTAACAAACTGAACCTAAAGTTCAATTACATAAACAAATATGGAGGAAAGAACATTTACTGTACATCCAGCAGCCACACTGTACTTTTGATGACATCGTCAGAACCATTTTGGAAGCTACTTCAAACAATGAGAAACTGAAGATGCTTCCAAGGAGACAAACACCAAAGGCAGAAGAATGCAGCTGCCAATCTTATGAAACCGCCTGCTCATTTAAGATAGTTTTATTTGAGACGTCTGCACCAGGACAGTGTGTCATTAACCGCACTAACTTTCACAAAGGGGTTAAGCTGTTTCACAGTAAATTGCACTGATCGTATCAGCTTTCCAGGGTGAGTAGACGGGCCTGACAGTGAGTGGTGGAGTTGGGAGGGGAGCGGGGATTTGACCTACCTGAATGGGTCTTACTGACATCAGCAGGTTTTTCAGATGGACCCCAGTGGTTGATGAAGAAAGCCCTTCAACTGACACCAGGTCTGCAGCCTTGCCCATTCTCTCCCCCCTCTGCCTGCTCTACTGCTCGTCTGTTTGCCTGGCACCAAGTGGGCACTGCCCATCTGGCCCTCTCTGACTATACCTCGCCCCTGAACAACAACCTGCAGCGAGCGCCAGGCGCACGCCGAGACGACCAATTTAGTTTGCCCTTCTGGCGTCTGCTGATGTTTCAATACGGACGAGATGCGGCAATGTTTTTTGGACTCTATTGACTAACAAAAGAATAGACCTTTGTGAGGGTGGACACCATATTTAATTTTACACTAATAGAAATTACACTGTAGGGGACAGACATACAGTCTGGTCAATGGATCTTACAGATCTTAGTCAGGGATGAATTCTATGCAGATGAAAACAAGTTGGAAGGGACAGATTTACAGTCTTTATAAGCCTAATAATGCCTAATAAAAATGTTTTGAAAGCTCTTTCGGTAGCTGAACATCTGTTAAAGGAATAGTTCACCCAAAAATTAATTACTCACCCTCATGTAGTTCCAAACCTGTAAGACCTTTGTTCATCTTCAGAACACAAATTAAGATATTTTTGATGACATCCAAGAGCTTTCTGACCCTGCATCGACAGCAATGCAACTGACACGTTCAAGGCCCAGAAAGGTAGTAAGGAAATCATTAAAATACATCAGTGACATCAGTGGTTCAACCATAATATTACAAAGCTACGAGAATACTTTTTGTGCGCAAAGAAAACAAAAATAACGAATTTATTCAACAATTTCTTCTCTTCCGTGACAGTCTTCAGACACATGTTCACAAGAGTACATGAGGGTGAGTAATTAATGACAGAATTTTCATTTTTGGGTGAACTATCCCTTTAACAGTATAATCCATGAACATACAATCCAAAAAACTTTAATTGCAATTAACCCAGACCAAAGACGTGGTCACATTTACCATTGCTCTGCAAAATTTTGTGGGTGAAACACAGTCATTTCAGTAAGAATCCACAAGTTTAGGAGTTCCCCAAGCAGATTTCTCTCATGTTTAAGTTGGTCATGCAAATTTAAAGCATCGCCCAACACAAAGCTGCTTGGTTTGACAGTGAATTTGAGGCTTCTTAAACTGCTACACTATTGCAAATTTCCTTTTTTTGCCCATGAAATATCACTGATATGTAGTTGATGTGATGTTTAAACGCACAGACAAGTGATTAAAAAGTTCCATAGGCATACTGAACAGAAATATGGACGATACGTAATAAGGATTAAATAATAAATTGAAGCACTCGCCCGTGTTTACAATATGATGAGGACGGAGACACATTTACCTCATCCTGGGGCTGGTTTGGGCTGGATCCCCTTCCCTGTTTGGGACAGTTTAACTTGAGTCTGTGTTGCAAAAATGAAGGTGGAGATGAATCAGGCATTCTGAAGGTGACTATTCTGGGCTTCGTTTCAGTCACTGCATTAGTCTGTACACTCAACTGTGGTGTGAGATCACAACTTGCACTCTGTAGCAAAAACAACAACATAAAAAACAGGAATGTTAAAAAAAAAAGGGAAAGGAACAGTTATAATTATATTATAAATAAACAAAATGAACGTCACTTCCTAAAAAAAAAAAAATACACACACACACAAAAGTGTATATATATATATATATATATATATATATATATATATATATACATATATATATATATATACATTTTTTTTCAGGCTCAGGTATATAGGTTTCTATGTAAGTACCAGTACTTCTGATTGGGCTGAGGCTGGTATTTTAGTGAGTTTGAAGAAAAAGTATTTGATGGACGTATAATATGTGTCAAGAGCATTCACTCAGTATCATTATCTCATTTTTGACCGAGATGGCCTTTATCTGGTTTTGCATCTGAACTCTTCACACACACACACATACATATATATATATATATATATATATATATATATACACATTTTAACAACAAATGCTGTTCTTGTACTACCTCAACTTCACACATTATGTAGTCATGTTGAAAATATCATGCGTGACGTAGGCAGAAGTAACGACGCAGTGTTTAAGTTTTTTTTTTTATTTTGCCCTTTTTTTGCCTTTAATATTATAGGACAGAATAGATATGACAGGAAGCAAATTGAGGGAAAGTGAGGGGGCGGGGTCAGGAAAAGTCCTTGCAGAGCTAGTGCTAGATGAGCATTTGTGGTTAAAAAGTATACAATTTATTTTTTTTAGAAAATGACGGATCATTTCGCTAGACAACATCTGGGATCGTGTAGAGCTTTTAAAACTGCAATTTGGATCTTCAACCCATTGGCCACCATTGAAATCCTAGAATGTTTTCCTCAAAAACATAATGTCTTTTCGACTAAAGAAAAAGACATGAACATCTTGGATGACATGAATTTACTTGGGTGAGTAAATTATCAGTACATTTTTATTCTGGAAGTGAACTGACCCTTTAAGTCTCGATTCATTTTTATAGTATGGAAAAAAACACTATGGAAGTCAATGGCTTCCAGCAACTATTTGGCTACCCACGTTTTCCAAAATATCTTCTTTTGTGTTCAGGTTTGGACAACATAGGGATGAATAAATTGAGACAAAATTTTCACTATACCTTTTATCTTTTCCCCTCTTATTAAGTTCTTTACCATCACCGGATGGACTTGAGCTCTCAGAGTATTTTTAGCCCACTTCCATGTGTCTTCCTGACCTTCCCATGCTGCATCTACCTTCCTGTTGTCCTGCCGAGAGTGTCCCACCTCCCACCTCAGAGCTTAATGAGCATAAACAAATCAGGAGTCCCCGTGACTCGCTCTGCTTCGAGTTCCGCACCTCTCCCGGCTGGCTGGGGCTCAATGTCACACCTGACCACTACACTGCTGTGAAAGCAGTGGGCATCCCCAGGCCTACAGTCAAAACAACTGGCCTACAGTGATGTACAACAATGGCACTCCCACAGACTATGTTATGATGTTAGACAACATCACAACATTTCCTGCAGGAGAACAGACCTGAACATAATTGATTTTTCCCACATGGTCTATGAGACAGTCTGTGTTGCATATATTAGAATTAGGGTTGTCAACACATTATCTTAAAGGGATAGTTCACCCAAAAATAAAAGTTCTCTCATTAATTATTCACCCTCATGTCGTTCCAAACCAGAAAGACCTTCGTTCATCTTCAAAACACAAATTAAAATATTTTTGATGAAATCCGAGAGCTTTCTGACCCTGCATAGACAGTAAACCAACTGACACAATAAACAGTCCACGCAACCTCAGTGGTTTAAACGCAATGTTTTAAAGCTATGAGAATACTTTTTGTGCGCAAAAAGACTTTATTCAAAGTTCCAAAGATGAATGAATGTCTTATGAGTTTCATTTTGGCTGAACTATCCCTTTAATCATGTTGTGATGTTTAATACAAAAGAGTTTAAGTATGTTAGTGCCTCCAAATGGTGTGTAACTGCAACAGCTGTGAATGTGAATCTATAAAAATTCATACTTTCTAAGCAAAATCTTCACTTTACAATCATTTAGCTGCTTTGAGTTGGATGAATTCACAGATGAAACCACTTTCGCGCAAAGTCAAGGCATTTAGTAGTTATCCAAGTATGAAGCTCCATTGTATGGAGGTTTAAATCCAAATTGGTTTACTGCTCTGAATACACCTGTTTTGATGCATTAAGTGTGAATACATCTTAAACCGTATTACGCTATAAACGTCCCAAGGACATCCCAAATCCAAGCAGCACGATCTGATGCAGCGAAACAGCGCTATCTGTATTCCGCTGCTCTCAGCGCAGTGTAAAGTGATTAATCCCCCTCCATAGAAATCACAGCCCTCCATTACACCAATCACACACTAAGCAGTATTATCCCGGGGTGACAACACTTGACAAATTCCCCGCTCGCCCTCACTCCTGCTTTGTGTTCCCTGTTGGCACGCCTGCTATTATTCCTGATGAAAAATTAATTTCCCTTATCTGTGGCTAAGCTCTTCAATCCAAATCCGCCATACTAGCAACTCTCTATTTACAGGTATTAAGAGAACGCGCGCACACGCACACACATATTCCTGCCTGCAAACACACACCAAAGATTAATTGCACGTCTTCAGGGGGTGACATCCAATTCTGAACACCTGAAAGATACTTGATACTTGAGAGAGGGAGAGAGATAACATTGTCAGCGCGGATGAGACTGACAGCGGAACAATGTCCCTGGGTAGCATCTTGCTGATCTGTCTTTCAGCAGGCCCGCACCACTCTGTCAAATGCAACCTCATCGATTCGGCTGTCTGCGGACATTTCTCCGCAAAGACACCCCCCCCACCACAACCTCTATTAAGACTGACACCCTGTTATCTTTATCGGCCCGCAAAACCCGCGTGCCTCTCATCTCAGGACGGGTGATAGAAAGGCGGCGGCTTCACCGGAAAGACAGAGATGAAAGAAGAACACTGTGGAATGATGGAATTCACATACGGGGGTGAATTATGGGCTTGTTTTAAAAGGTGAAATTCTAGAAAGGAAAGCTTTTACCTCTATACTCAATCTTGTGCATGTTGCTCCCACATGAATACAATAATATTTGGACATACAATCTATATTGTGGGAACAGCACCAAAAGGAAATATGTCAGAGAGATATTATTAACCTGTGGAAAAATTGTGAGATCAGTAGTGATCAATCTATTGTTTGACCAATGGAAGAGCAATAGAGTGATTATTTCAATATTTAATTTAACGTTACATATTAATATCATTTTATTTATTAATTCAGTTTGGAAATCACATATGTGACCCTAGACCACAAAACCAGTCTTAAGTAGCACGGGTATATTTGTGGCAATAGCCAACAATACACTGTATGGGTCAAAATAATTGATTTTTCTTTTATGCCATCATTAGGATATTAAATAAAGAACATGTTCCATTAAGATATTTTGTAAATTTCCTACCATGAATATATCCAAACTTAATTTTTGATTAGTAATATGCATTGCTAAGAACTTCATTTGGACAACTTTAAAAGCGATATTCTCAATATTGTGATTTTTTTGCACCCTCAGATTTTCAAATAGTTGTATCTCAGACAAATATTGTCCTATCCTAACAAACCATACATCAATGGAAAGCTTTGTAATTGTATTATTTCACACTGTAAAAAACAAAACTATTTTTTGACACAATTTAAGTCAACTTAAAATAATTTGTTACCCTGCTGTGTTAAATTTTAAGTTTATTTTTAGGCTTTAAGTTCAGTCAACTTAAAAGGTTAAGTTGTACTAAGTGACAAGTTAGATATTTGAATTGACAAAACTAATAATTTGGTTTGTTTTGCCATAAAATTTTATGTTGAATCAACTCAAATATCTAAGTTGTCACTCCGTAAAACTTAACATTTCAAGTTGACTAAACCTTTTTTGGGTTAACTGAACTTAAAATTTTACGGCAGCGCGGTAACAAATTATTTTAAGTTGACTCAACAAATAGTAATAATTTTTTTACAGTACATCCATGTTCACATTATATAAATGCATGATACATAGCAATTTAGGCAAAATAGTAATTATACTAATAATATTAATATTATGCATTATGAATATTTTATTACACTTTATATAATAAGAATATATTATTATTATTATTAAGACATTTATAATGCATACGTTATAGTCTAATGCTTAGTTACTATTGTGTCAATAGTGCAGAAATAAAACAATTTTAAAAACGGTTCTGTATATCAGTTATTGGACACTTAAAAATATACATATTTATAAAACGGATAGTTCCGGTCCTTGATTCACCTTCAAAGCTGTTGTAAATTACTCTACAAACATACATCTTTGTTTATGTTTGTGTGTTGCTCAGCAACCACTTTGTTGCAACCACAACCATTTCTGAGGAACTCCATTGTTTAGTGGAAGAATAATGTTTTTATTAATATCATTACACCTTATTTTCTCTGTTTAATTTTGTAAAACCTTACTACAGAATAACCGTAACATGGAATAACCATTTTATAAAAGCAATAAGCCCTGTGAAGTTGTGGTTTACAGTGAATTTATAACAGCTAAGGGTGTTTTAGGCACTCTGTTCACGTCAAAATTCTTGGGGCTTATTGCTTTAATATATTGTAACAGCCAATAATAAAGCCAATTCATTCCCAAATAATAATTATATCTGGTAGGGGTGGGCAATATGACCAAAATCTTGTATCACGATACGAGTAATTTGCTTTCATGGTAACAATTTATATCACGATATAGTTATTTTTGCTTTAAATAAGGTCTTTATGATATCAAAATTTTTGATTATATAGTGTCTATCACAAAAAAACTAATACTAGCCTTAAAAAAAAAAAAAAAAAAAGCAAATAAACAGCAGAGCAAATAATTAAGTAATCAAATGTATAAAAACACTGCATATTTTTCACTGTGTATATTAAATATATGTCTTCTTATTAAAGTTACAAAAGCGATTTATTCAAGAGCAGTGAGAGATATTCTCTCTTTCGTTGTTGGATTAACATGAATGACAGACAGCAGGAATATTAGACTGCTGTCACTTTAAGAGATGCCCAGATCAAATATACTGTTCAAACAGTCTTTTCTTTCTCAGCTGTTTGCTTTCACTTAAGACCTAAACGACTGTGTTTACAAGGATACTTGCAAAGACGGGCATTTTGACACATACAAGTGTGTGTATTTAACTGTTCAAGTCCAATAAAGCAGCAAAAATAACTCTAATCCATACTCCCATGCTCTATAAACACAGTCCTCACATCTCAGACAGTGTGTGCATATATTGTGCAATGAGTTCTCTTTCGCTGCTGATTGCTTTTCAATGACTTAAAATCACTTGTTTTTAAACCGCAATGCCTAAATTCGCACGCAAATGATGCGTTTTCGTGACAGCGTAGCACAGCAACGTCACTTGAGATAGAGACAATAGAGATGATAGTCTTTCCAGACAAATTTCTACCGGTTAATCAAGTCTACTGGTATATCGCCCACTCCTAATAGGTGGATTTAATGGGAAAGAACAGTACTTACAACTGGGCTGAAGTGTTTAACCACTCTAATTTTGGTGGGAACAGGCCCGTCAGAAGTTCTCTGCTCTAACATCCTCTTGCCTCTTCGCCAGACTTCCTGCGGACCTGCTGCTTGGGCCTCTTCAATATTGTACTGTTGGCTCATCTGATCTGGGACCTGCTCCATTCCCTGTAACACCACCCTGTCTGTGCCCCACTGATGAGGATGATTATGCTGCAGCTCTGCTGCACGGCCTGATGGATTCCCTTGTGCCGGTGGAGCTTGTTGCCATGGCGGCTGAAGTGGGGGTACTAAAACCTGGTGCTGCTGTGAAGCCAAGGGCTTGAATTCTGGATGGTGCTCCAGGACGAGACAGTGATGGGGCTGCTGGTGCATAACCTTCCGAGGGCAAGAACCCAAAACACACAGCTGTTTGTGTCGATTTTGGTCGTCGTTCCAGTGTCCAGTGGAACTATCAGTTTGGAAGCATTCCTGCCGCAGATGCTTCTTGTTTGCGGCCCTCATAGATCTCATCCGTTTCTTCTGTTTGATAACCTGCTCCCTCAGTCGCATCTGCTCCTGCAGCTTCTCCATGTAGAACTCCTCCTCTTCACGCTGAGGACAACAAATCTTATAATACACAATTCAGTGGTATAATCACAGCAAGCTTGGAAATTTATTAGTACATAATTTGTTTTAGAATGATCACTTGTTTAAAAAAAAAAAAAAAAAAATCACTAAGTTATTGTTCTATTATTGCTTAAGGCACAGACAGTCTGCTAAATATAATTAAAGCTTTTTTTAATAGTAAAAACCTTGCTGATATCGGCAAACGTCTGCTGTCTGAACATGACTGAAGGAGGAGAATGCAGATAGAAGCCGGACTGATTGATTTTCAGAGCTAGGCTTTGAAACAGCCCTGACAGTGGCTATTGATTTCCTCCTGACTGCATTGTTAGAGGTAATAATTGGTCTAATGAACAGCTTTCACACAGACTGCCTGACCTTGAGCATGGGGTGAAAGGCTTTATTACCACACACTTTCATATCAAAGTCCAGGGAGCCACTACAAAGCCTTCAAACATATCGACCCAAAAACTGTGAAATGATGCTAAACAGCGCAACGCAGCTAATATAAAGGTTTTTGATTTAATAAAGTTGTGACTGTCACAGACATCACACTGACCTCTTTGTTGTTTGTCGTGTTTAGCGGCTTTGCGGGAAGTTTTTGAAAAGCTGGAGGAGTTTGGGGCTGCACCTTGACCTTCTGACCCACATTTCTTCCCACCGTCCCTGGCGCTGGTGGAGTTTTGGCAGATCTCTTAGACTTGGCACTTGCTGGCTGCCTTGCAGCAATGGGCATCCCCCTGGCAACAGCCATTGGCTTGGCACTCTGCACCATCCTGGCAACAGCTCTTACCAGCACAGCAGGTTTCTGAGTGGGATGGAGGCTGTTATTAGAAATGGATACGTGCTGCAGTTGGTAATAAGAGATCAGCCATGCTAAGAGGCCACTGAGGCTTGCTGGATTAGAGAAAGTTATATAAAGTTACATTCAATTTTGCATGTAGTGAAACACTGAGAAGAAATGGGAAGAAGACCTTTACCAAAAATTTTTGAAATTCCACCTATTTTGGGTAGGATGTTTTTAGTGCACCCAAAAATGAAAATTCTGTCATTAATTACACACCCTCAAATTATTCCAAACCAGTTAGACCATTGTTCATCTTTGGAACACAAATGAAGATATTTTGGATGAAATCTGAATGCGTTGTGATACTCTTGTTAGCACATGTCGAAGACAGACACGAAAGAGAAGAAATTGTTTAATAAAGCCGTTATTCTTGTAGCTTCATAAAATTACGGAGAATCAAGAAGCTGACTCTCGGATTCTTCGGATTTCATCAAAAACATCTTAATTTGTGTTCCGAAGGTGAACAAAGGTCTTACGGGTTTAGAACAACATGAGGGTGATTAATTAATAATGGAATTTTTATTTTTGGGTGAACTCTCTCACTAAGTCACTATAAAATCAAAATGGACAATTCTTATTTTTTTATGGAATACTGGAGTATTATAATTTTATTTATCAGGGCACAAATTTTTTTATTCATTCATGTGCATCAGAATAGCCTTGCTTCCCTCTCGGCATCACTTCTCTAACGACGCATTTTCTGACGCAAAAGCTGGACAACCTATCACTCACATGAGACTGCAGCAACAGCAAATCACACTGATCCAACAATTCAAACAATTCCCAGTGGACAAAATCAAGTCCCATCCAATTTTTTTTTCCTGTGTTGAGAAGCCATTTCTTTCGAATATACATCTTAAAATCAAAATTGAAGGTTTTTTGTTTTTTAGTATGAATATGTTAGCCTTGAGGTTATCTAAAAGCTTGTGTGCTCCAAAACAATGACAAAATTTGTATTTAGAAGACATAAGCATTCAAAACTTACAGTTTCTAACTTCTGCCAATATGGATCAATGATTTTGATGACATCACCCTGCACTTCAGCTTCTCATCAAACTTTGTCCAATCAAATGCTGTCTAGAATCCTGAAGCATCCCGCCCCCTACACTATAAATAGACGCTGAAGCTGCGGCTGAAATTTTCTGTACTGTGAATGGCACGTAGTGCACTATACAGGGTATAGGAAACAGTTCAGACAGGGTAAATATGCTTTCCATTGGTTTCGCCCTGTTGCACACGAACCACCACAGCGAGCACAGTCTGCTCCAGTCCAGAAACACAATAGCATGGAGCGGATTGTACGCGTGAATCAGCGTATAATGTATCAGACCCATTTGAATTCTATACTGAATGCTATATTTTATAGCAATATGGATGAGATTGTGGCTGTCATACACTGTCAAATGCGGCTTTACCGAGCTCAACGGCTCTGGCCCATTTGTGATATGAACGAAATGCTATTGGCTATTTAAAAAAGGGGCCGGGACTGATACATCCCAACCGACTTTCCGGCTTCAGTTGAAATTATGTCAATACACAGAATAATGCTGAGTGTTTCAAAGCACTTCAGTGAAACTTCAATGACAAAATTTTCATTTTTGGGTGAACTATCCCTTTAAATTGATCAAAAGTGACAGTAAAGACATCTAAAAAGATTTTTTATTTCAAATAAATGTTTTTGAACTTTCTATTTATCAAAAAATATGTTTCTTGAGTACCAAATCAGCATATTAGATAGATATCAGTCTTCAGTGTCACAATTGATAATGTGACACTGAAGACTGAAGTAATGCCTGCAAAAAATTCACCTTTGCCATCAAAAGAACAAACTAATTTACCAATAAAAAATTATTTTAAATTGTAATAATATTTCACAATATTACAGTTTTTGTTATCAAGTTGGTGACCATAAGAGAATTCTTTCAAAAACCAATTCAAAATAAAAAATCATTTTTTGCAAGAAAAGTAAAAAATAATACTAATACGTAATATTTTAGTCAGCATTAAAAATTGCATTGTAACTCTTAATACATCTAAATAAAACCTAAACTAAACGGGTTGAAGCTTTAACCAACGAAATTTCCTGGCACTCGTGATGAAGACAGATTGACACTGTGATTTGCTCTGTGTTTGGTGATGTGGGCAGTCAGGAGGGGGCCTGTAAAGAGTTGGCAGCCAGTATTTTTTCTTTGATTGACAGGCAGAGGAAGAGTCAAAGGCCACTCTGCTCCATAAATAAAGTAATTCATGCTAGAAAATCAGCTGTGTATAAATGTTTAAATATAAATAAAGAAGATAACAATACTTTAGAAGTGTGTGTACAGATCCTTTTAAAAAATAGAAAAACAGAAAGCAAAATCTAATGACCTTGATGTTAAAATAATGCAGCTCAGCCTACCAAAGCCAAACTGGGAAGAGAGTAATTGCCCAAAACTGCCTTTAAACACTAGAGGGCAGCGTAGCCTGTGGGTCCATCTGTCCATGAGAACAAACAGGCCTACGATTATTCATCCGATTACTACTTTGAAGTGCATTGATGTATTTGTATTTAAATGCATTTAATTATTTAAAGGTATTAACAGTATTTTAATCCGGTACAAACCAGATTTTTAACTAATGCTGTCCATATGTGCAACACAGTGTTATGAGTGACAGCAATGTGAACTAACCACTAGGCCACAGATTCAACAAATAAAATAACCTAAAAACAGGGCAAATAGGCAATTATTACTTAATTTGGGGAAGTACACTAAACCTAAAGATAAGGTATTTATGAAAGCAAAATTCCTTGAGCATCAGATTAATCAATCAAATCACAATTGGAAGAGCTGTCTAACAAACTGGAGTGGCCATTATGCTGCGTCCTTGAATATTACCTGTGCCTGTGGTCCAGAGGGAGCTGTAAGGGAGCAGCCAGACTGCGCTGATGGATGTTTCTGGAGAGGCTTTAGCCCACGGTGGGGAGTCCCTGGCTTTGACAGATCCGTGGGCCCCTGCAAAGCTAGACTGGGCCTCCAGGGGTCACTCTCATTTCCTGGAGGCTGAATGGAGCCCATGGGAGTAGGTCCAGCGAGGAGCGGATTAGTGTCCAAGACTGAAGCAGAGTGTTGTTGATCAAACATATGCTGTCCTGGGAACACTGGCTCTTTGAAGGAGGGGTGAAACAAAGACAAAAAAAGAGGGGAAGTGAACATGCGGCTGCCATATTGCCATATTTCCGCTGATCTAATGTGACATCTCTACTTCTGTTTGCACCTTGGGTGTCTGAACGCATACAGCAGGTGCTGAGGATAGAGCAAAGGTCAAAAAGGCAAATGGGCATTTCTGTGTAATTCAAAAACGAATCTAATTCACACAGAAGAAAGAATGCATTTATTTGATTATAAATACAGTAAAATATAATATTGTCAAACACTATTACAATTTCAAATACACTACCAGTCAAAAGTTTTTGAACAGTAAGATTTTTAATGGTTTTTGAAGAAGTCACTTCTGCTCACCAAGCCTGCATTTATTTATTCAAAATACAGCAAAAGCAGTAATATTGTGAAATATTTTTAGTATTTAAAATCACTATATTCCTGTGACCAAAGCTAAATTTTCAGCATCATTACTCTAGTCTTCAGTGTCACATCTGTCAGAAATCACTCTAATATGCTGATTTGCTGTTCAAGTAAAATGTTTAGTATTATTATTATCAATATTTAAAAGAGTTAAGTACATGTTTTCAGGATTCTTTGATGAATAGAAAAATCCAAAGATCAGCATTTATCTGAAATAAAAAGCTTTTGTAACTACAATTATACACTGTATCATTCAATATATATATATATATATTTTTTTTTTTAGCAAAGATGCTATAAATTGATCAAAAATGATGAAAAGACATTTATAATGTTACAAAAGATTTATATTTCAGATAAATGCTGTTCTTCTGAACTTGCTATTCATCAAATAAACCTGAAAAAAATTCTACTCAGCTGTTTCAACATAATAATAATAGATGTTTTTTTTGAGCAGCAAATCAGAATATTAGAATGATTTCTGAAGGATCATGTGACTGTAATGATGCTAAAAAATGTACATATTCAAACAGAAATAGAAAACGAATAGAAAACAGTTCTTTAAAATATAAAAAAAAAAAATATTTCAAAATTTAGCTGTTTTTGCTGTGCTTTAGATCAAATAAATGCAGGCTTGGTGAGCAGAAGAGACTTCTTACAAAAAAAAAAAAAAAAAAAAAACATTAAAAATCCTACTGGCCAAAAACGTTTGACTGGTAGTGTAGCTGTTCTCAATTTCAATATATTTTAAAATGCAATTTATTGCTGTGATGTTGAAGCTAAATAAGTATTTAGTGTCATATGATCCTTTAGAAACATTTCTTATTATTAAAGTTGAAACAGTTGTGCTGCTTCTGTGTAAAAGTTCAAAAGAACAGCACTCATTTGAAATAGAATCATTTCTAACATTATAAATGTAATTGTTGTCATCTTTTGATCAAATGGTTCTAAGTTGTCCTAACTGTAGAGTAGCATGGTAACAGATGGTTCGGTTAGAAACAAAAATGGGTGTGTGCATCTAAACATACACTCTCCGAGACCGGATGTGTTTGCAGTGTTGTTTGCTCAACCGTCTGGAGCACTGTGTGCAGTTGGGATATGTGGTCTCACCAGGACTGTGGCAGGGTCCAGTGAGGGTCTCTTCTCGGGCAGGCTGTCCCCTGCGGGAGTGTATGAGATGACGCCCAGAGGGTTGAGGAGAGACACCCTCTCGCGAATCAGATCCACCCTAATCCAGACAAACACCAACAAAACACATATGCTGGCATTTGATTCAAATAAACAATGATGTTGAAAAAAGATGTAGAAATGTAGAAAAGTAATGCCATAGTCATACATCATCTTCTATGCACCTCTGCCTTTTATTTTTAAAAAGAAGAAAATTATTCTGCAGTTTTTTTATCACATTTTGAATCAAATTAACATGGGGGAAATGAAGGAAAAAATAAGATTTTATTTTAAAAATATAATATTAAAATAAAGTAAAAAATATATATATTTTTTTAATAACATATTACTGTTAAAAAAAAATGTTTGGTTCAGTAAGATTAATTTTTAAACAAATTAATCATTTTATTCAGCAAGGATACATTAAACTGATCGGTAAAGACTTTCATATAATGTTACAAAAGATTTATTTTTAAAATAATGCTGTTCTTTAAACATTCTAGTCATCAAATAATTCTGAAAAAAATGTGTCGTTGTTTCCACAAAACATTAAGCAGCACAACTGTTGTCAAAGGTTTTTAAGCAGAAAATCAGCATATTAGAATGATTTCTGAAGGATCATGTGTCATTGAAGACTGGAGTACTGACTACTGAAAATTCAGCTTTGCCACCACAGGAATAAATTACATTTTAATATATATTCAAATAGAAAACAGTAATTTTATATAGAAATAATATTTTACAATATTACCATAAGAGCCTTCTTTTGAAAACATTTTAAAAAATTGTACAGAGTCCGAAAATACACTACCAGTCAAAAGTTTTTGAACAGTATGACTTTTCGTTTTTTTTAAAGTCTGCAAGCCTGCATTTACTTGATCCAAAGTACAGCAAAACAGTAAAATTTTGAATTTTAAATAACTGAAAACGATATTTGAAAATATAATTTATTTCTGTGATCAAAGTTAAATTTTCTGCATTTTACTCACAGTTTTCACTGTCACATGATCCTTCAGAAATCATTCTAATAAGCTGATTTGCTGTTCAAGAAACTTAGAATTATTATTATTATTATTATCATCAATATTTAAAACAGTTGAGTACATTTTTTTCAGGATTCTTTGATGAATAGAAATATCTAAAGATCAGCATTTATCTGAAACAAAAAGCTTTTGTAACATTACATAATTATATAAATTAATACTGTTATTTAGCAAGCGTACTCTAAATTGATCAAAAGTGATGATAAATGTTACAAAAGATTTATTCATCAAAGAACCTGAAAAAATTCTACTCAGCTGCTTTCAACATAATAATAATAATAAAAATAATAATAATAATAATAATAATAATAATAATAATAATAAATGTTTTTTGAGCAGCAAATCAGAATATCAGAATGATTTCTGAAGGATCATGTGACTGAAGTAATGATGCTAAAAATGCAGCTTTAAAATCACAGGAATAAATTAAATTTTAAAATATATTCAAATAGAAAACAGTTATTTTAAACAGTAAAAATATTTCAAAATTGTACTGTTTTTGCTGTACTCTAGATCAAATAAATGCAGGCATGATGAGCAGAAGAAACTTCTTTAAAAGACATTACTGTTCAAAAACTTTTGGCTGGTAGTGCATATATATAATTTTCAACACGATTATACAACGATTGTCCGCTTATTCTGGCATATTAGCAGAGATTTCAAGTGTTTCAAAGCGGAAACTTCGCTGGCCATTATGATCACGCACATCTTACATAATTGCAGCGAGCTTTTCGACGGGCGCACGATAACAATCCACTAATCCTATCAAAGAAAAGCTAACCACCCTGATTTCACCTTTATCCTCTTAAACATCCCATCTCGCTTTTTAAATAAGCCCTTTTTCACTGTACTCCACGTACGAAATGCCACCCTTACCCCTGTTAATTACCTGATGCTATCGCTCCTAATCTACATTCTAAACCAGAATTGATTACTCCTTTTTTTTCCTCCTCTCTCTCCTCTCCTTGGCCTGTGTGTGAATGAGATTCAAGCCAAGTCATCCTAAACAGAAAGTTAATCAGCGGCTCTATGCAACAGACTGTGGTTCAGAAATAACTGGCCATTGTGCACTTAATCAGTTCTCCACTCAAAAGGTCAGTTCCAGCCCCTCAGTAGGATTTAATTAAAAGCACTACACAAAAGCAAAAGCCGTTTGTATGAATTTGATAACCAAGAATGCTCTTTCAATGGCTAATCCTGCATTTACAGAGAGGGAGAGAAGGAGCGGGAGGGAGAGGGAGAGATAGAGGCTGCCCGAGCTCTCCAGGGTTGGAGCCAGGTGTGGATTGCACCGCATTCAATAACGGAGATGATTTAGAGGACAATGGGAGGATGTTTCATTAGAATCATGCTCTGCCTGTTGTCTTCCACTCGCAGCGTTCGGATTGCCATTGAAAGCGCAACGACAGAGGGGGAAGACGGTCACGCCGCTGGGCCTCTTTCCTGAAGGAAAGATGCTGTTGTGGAATCAGAAAGTCATAAGAGGGATGTTTATATTCAGCACACTCGAAATTAAAAACTGCTGTAGGGCTACTGCCGAAGAAGGTCAAACGAGGGCAAAATTATTCACTTAAAATTAATTTCGGAGTTGTCTACATAATTTATCGCGGGATAGGTAACTTTTTAATCACCCAAATATTCTAAACAATCCGCAGCCAAAATCAAAACAGGGCTGAATAGAAAGTGCACCTCTATCAGTCAAATGAGCTGGATTATTTGAGATGCGATTTTAACAAGACAGCAGTCTGATATTTTTCTTTTCACAAACAGCCATTTAAGCGACTTCTGACATCACGGAATTAAAAACTTGCGGGCAATCCACTGATCCATAGCAAAGAGCCTTTATCTGCCTCACTCGCTATCAGAGCTGTCATTCAGCCAGCGCAAACAAACAGCAGCCAACCCATTCTCCGCCGCAATTAATGGAATTAATGAGATCTTTCACTGGAGGCAATTCATCCATTTCAATTCAACGGAATACTCAATGCAGTTGTAAAATGAAGTTTGAAATGATAGACAGGATTAATATTTAAACACCTTTCTTCATCGAAAATATTCCGTACACACACACATACACACGCGCACCACAGATGGGACCCTGCATGTACGATTAGTGTGTGATTGTATGATAATGGTATGATAATCGTGATTAATCAGATGCCCACTGGCAAATGGAAGTTTCCGGGGGGCATTTTGTCACCTGCATTCTAAACGGCATCACAGCAAGCCTTGGCTCGACGACTCCGCTGATTGGCTTAGGCGGAGTTGCTGTCTGAAGTGCTGCACTCGATTGAGATTCACATTTGAGAGCGGAAAAACACACATCACATCATGGGCATCCGCAGCATTTGAACATAACCGGCTTGGAAAACATTCGAGACGCGTGCTTGGTCCAACGCCCAGAACTCGCGGCCAGAAATGGACAATTTTCTCCTTCTTTTCTCAAAAAATCTGCCGTGTAATCATGTAAAAAATGTGCACATGCGGATTTATAAAGCCATTTTTCAAAGGAAGCAACGATCAATTTTTTATGGAAAGTAGTAGAGTTGATTGATTACAACAAAACTTCACAAATGCCATCAGGTTATAAGTCATAAAAACTCATTTCATCATGAGAACTAATTTAAGGTAAAGATATTAGGAATGATATTTTAAAGCTTTATAATGAATGAGACTTTCGGCTGAATAGAAATGTTGATGTTGGGGTGTATGTACCGAGTCCGTGACCTCACATCCTATTGAGCGTTAAGTCCCCCTCCTCCCTAGAAATGAAATAAACATGTGCCTAAAGCCCATATCAAACCTTTCCAGTTGCACAAGGACGACTATCAATGTTTACAGATTCAACTCAAACAGTGTTTAGCCAGGGCACTCGTGATTAATAGTAGTAGAAAACATATACACACAGCCGCGTCTGTGAGCACACACACATACACATATATACACACACTGAGCGAGCAGCTGCTACTCCCTTGGATGCTCAAGGGATCCACAGCAGGCCAGGCCTGGCTTTGTGTAGACATCAAGGGCAATGCAATAGAAAGGATAACGCCAATTTGGCACTTAATTCGGTACAGGCACCTTAACTTCCTTTAAAGATTAAATGGATGTATATGTATTCTTAAATTATTATTATTATTATTATTATTATTATTATTATTATTATTATTATTTATTATTATTATTATTATTATTAATATTAACATCAACAAATAATAGTTAAAAAAGTAAAAATATTATTATTGTTAATGATAATAATAATAATGCAATTCCATAATATAATTTATTCAATTAATTACTATTATTATTATTAAAAAAAAAAAAAAAAGGTCCAATTCTCACTATTAACAAACCATTAACTATGAGTTCTGCCTTAATAAACTTCTAATTTGCTGCTTATTAATAGTTAGTTAGGTAACTGTTAGGTTTAGGGATGTAGAATATGGTCATGCTAAATATGTGGTTTATAAGTACTAAGAAACCGCCAATACGCACCTAGTTAACATTATTATTATTTTTAAATAATAATAATAATTGAATTTATTATTATTATTATCAACACCAACAAAAAATAATGAATGCAAGTATTAAAAATAGTATTAATTAATAATAATAATGCAATTTAATTATTAAAATTACTCAGTTATAAATTATTATTACTATTATTATTAGTAGTAGTTTAAAAAACATTCCAGCATTTACTGAATTTTAATAATATTAATAATAATAATAATAATAAATAATTGTATGTATTATTATTATTATTATTAACAACAATAAATAATAATTATAAGTATTAAAAATAATATAAATTTTTAATAATAATAATAATAATAATAATAATAATAATAATACTGCAATTTAATAATTAATTACTCAATTAATCACAGTCAATTAATATTATTATTATTATTATTAAAAATAAAACATTCCAGCATTTATTGCATTTTAGTAATAATAATAACAATAGTTTTATTATTATTAGTAGTAGTAGTAGTATTAATTATAATGCAATTTAATAATATAACTTAATTAATTATAAATTATTATTATTATTATTATTATTATTATTATATTATTATTTTTTTAAATAAAACATTTTAGCATTTATTGCATTTTAATAATAATAATAATGTATTATTATTATTATCATTATTATTATTAAACAATAAAACATTCCAGCATTTATTGCATTTTAATAATAATAACAATAATAATAATAATAATAATAATAATAATAAACTTATTATTATTATTATTAATAACAAAAATATAATTGTAAGTATTAAAAGTATTAATTTATAATGATGATAATAATAATAATAAAAATAATCCAATTTAATAATTTAATTGATTAAATTAATTGTAAATTATTATTATTATTATTATTATTACTATTATTAACAACACCAAATAGTAATAATGTTAATAATTTATTAAGAACATTAATAAATTTATAATAATCACAATAATAATAAATGCAATTTAATCATTTAAATTATTCAATTAATTATCAATTATTATTATTAGTATTATTACTATTATTATTACAAATAAAACATTCCAACATTATTGCATTTTAAGAATAATGATTATTATTATGATTACTAGTATTACTACAATATAAGTAACATAATATAATAATATAATAATAATAATAATAATAATAATAATAATAATAATAATAATAATAATAAAATATAAATTTGTAAATATTATTATTGTTATTTTACTATTAATATTGAAGTATTGTGTATTCTGTAAATGTATTATTATTATTATTATTATTATTATTACCCATAACAGTAAAGCACATAACACGCATACATACCTAAACAAACAAACAAACAAACAAACAATCAAATAAACAAAACAAACAAACAATCAAATAAACAAAACAAACAAACAAACAAACAAATAAATATTTAATTGTATTATTATTACTACCCCAAATATAAAACATTCTCTAAAACACCAAACCAAAAGTCTAACCCACAGCCATATTTATCAACTCATTATTCCATTCACACCAACAACAGCTTGATGAAATGAAAGTAAATTTGCGAAGCCCTCAGGCAGAAAGTGGCTGCAGGCCTGAGCCTGACCTTGCCGAGAGAGGGCTCTTCTGGTTCTGGGGAAGGTGCCGATTGGCTTGAAGTGTTGTGGGGGCTCAGAAAGATAGCGAGCTAGGGTGTGACTTAGGACTCTGGAGGGTTTGGTCTGTGGGTGGATTGTACTTGCCTGAGGGGTGCGACAAAAGCAAAAAGGCCATGTTTGATCACATCATCTAAAAGCGGCATTTAACGATACAGTATATCTGTAACAATAGCGTCAAAACTATATGATGTTCTTTGCTGAGAGATGACTTTATCAAATGTGATATAATTTGAATAAAGCAGGGAAATTCGGCACTTTACTCCAACGACGCCAGCAGACAATGGGGCTGCCACTCGTGCTGCAGAGGGAGGAAGGAGGGGCTGTGATACCTCTCCTCCGCCTGTCTGTGTCTATTAATGCCATGATCACAGATTTGCGTGACTTCAGGATAGAAAGAGACAGGGGCTGAGGGGAACATAGGAAGGGAGACAAAAAGGTGAAGAAAGGGATAGACAAAGAGAGAGCACCGACACTTAAAACTAAACGGTCATTTTACTATGATTTTAACATGATTTATATTCATATTATATTTTGTCATTCAAAAAAAAAAAAAAACTAATGCTTATTTAAAAATTTATTAGGAATAAATTTGGAATACATTTTACATGAAAGAAATTTAGAGATTAACATCTAGCTCTCCATTTAACATGCTTGATGTTAACACAGCAATATTTATAAGGCAATCTCAACAGGCAACCTCGTAAGATGCTATAACATCAGCATCAGTGAGACTTTATGTTAGAGCGAATGAAGACATCCGCAACTCCAGTCAGCTTCTTGCAGATGACATAATGCTAATGCGGAGCTATGCATAATTTACACTCACTCTACTCGCTCCTGACATGTTAAATGAGCAGTTTCAGCCAATCCTACACCAGCAGCGCTTCATTCATCATTCGTCATGGAGTCGAGAGAAAGAGGGAGAGGTTTCATCATCAATTAAACAATCAGAGGGACGCATTCACAGCGCTATCAGGATGTACAACCAGTGTCTTTTGCATTAATTAAACCTGGTTTTGGGTTTTACAGTAATCGGCCAATGCAAAAGATGTTTTTACCACAAGAGAGATGCTAAATCCAAAGCAAAACACAAAGCTAATTTCGCATGATTGACTCAAAGTGGAAAACTGCCAAGTTGTTTTGCATAATCCAAATATCAACACCAGTAGGAGGAGCAATAACCCTTGATAATTGAAATAATTTCGGAAAGCAAACTCAGAGATCTCACATACTCGCATGATAAAAGGACTAAAACCTTCCTGCAATCTATACTGCTCACACAAATTCATGCAGTTGCATGAAAATACATAATTGCATAGATACTGAAGTTAATACATGCTAATAGTTGGCGGAATAAGCATTTTTTGTTTAATAAATTCATAAATTCCCACAGAGTGCTAGTCTGCTGGGGCTGGGGGTGTGTTGATTATGTTAGTATGGAGTGTCTATCAATCCCCCATACTCTTGTCTGTCTATTAACCCCAAGGTCTTTCGTTCCAAAGCAGAAGATCCCTGTTTAGCAAAGCAGCCCTGCTTCAATTCCCTGAACTATTCTCAAACACAAAACACAAAGTGAAAAAAACTATATAACAAATCCTGAAGCACTCCACAGATCAGCTTGTTAAATAAACTGTGACAAAAACTGCTGAGGAACTGGAGACCAGCGCTAGAAACTTGAGCCAGCGTCGTACTAATGGTCAGCGATGGCGGTTGTGGGATCTATACATCAAGCATCATATCCAATCCTCCATTTGAACCTGTCTACCTCTCAACAGGCTATGAATCAGCAATTATTTCCTTCACACTATGTGTCACAATCAATTTCACTGCTCTGCGTAACAGAATGGTTGCGGGTGACATCTCCAATCAGTAGGTAGGGAGCACATCCTCTCAATGGAAATAGGGTGCTGCACAGGGTCATAACTTCTGACAAAATGCAAATTACATTTGTAACATAAACTGAAATGTCAATTGAGCTTTGCTAGGGCTGCTGCTAAGGTTTTTATACTTGGAAATTTATAATGCACGTTGTGCGCTGGATCAAGAGTCGAATGGTGCGAGCAAAATTTGTGGTTTTGGAGATGTTTCATTTTTTTGTTTCCTACACCTGAAAGTAGTCAAGACTATTTCTTCTCATCACTTCCCAAATGAGTACATGATGAGTTTTGTACAGTTTTGGCCAACAAAGCACTCTAACAGGGGAAAGAATAAAATCTTATTGGCTGGAGGAGTTTAATATTCTAATGATATCACTCGCTTTGAGAAATACCGCAAGCGGAGTAATACAAACTAGATTAAACAATAAAAACAAATGATATCTCATTACTGCTGTCAGACGATTATATACATTTTGTTTACATAATATATGTGTGTACTGTGTATATTTATCATGTATATATAAACACACACATGCATGTATATATTTATGAAAAATGTTGTTTATATATTTAAAATATTTATATATAATATAAATTATTTGAATATAAATATATGCATATAAATACATGTAGATATTTTTAAAATATATACTGCATGTGTGTGTATTTCTATATTCATAATAAATATACACAGTCTACATACACATATTATGTAAACAAAAACTTTTATTTCGGAAGCGATTAATCATGATTAATCATTTGACAGTGCCATATCTCATGTTCAACCACTACAGAGACATCAGAGCCAGCGGCAAATTCCAGAAGAACTGGCCGAGGTAAGGCTGCTCTCGGCGGGTTCATGAGTGCTGAACGGCTGCTGACACCCTGGAGCCCTCATCTCCGAAAATCTAAGCTAATTTTCAAATAGACAAATAATAACGAACTGCATATTTAAAGTCTAATCAAGTACAATCTTGTCTAAAAACCTCATAAACCTACATTCCATGACGCAAAAACAGTATTGTTTATAAGATTATAATGGATTTGGGCGTCCGCCATGACACTCGCTGTCAGAGTGATACAAATGATGAAACGTTAGGAGTTATAATATATATATATATATATATATATATATATACTTTTTTTTTTTTAACAAAATAGTAACAAAAATCTACAGTAAACAACATGATTTCCTATAGATTCGCTTCCTCTGTAAAGCTACAGTAGCACATGACCAAGCATTAAAAAACTGCTGAATAGCCTCTGGAGCTGAAATTATGTCAACTTGCATATCAAAACTGAGAAGTGACCAGAGTCCCAATGGGAATCCCAGCCCCCACAAATGCCTCCCCTTCTAGAACTAAAAAAAAAAAAAAAAAGCCCTCTGTCCCTTTTGTGTCTCTATTCCTGACACAAACAATGCGGCTCAATGTCACAAACAGGCTAACACTCTGAGTGCAGAGTCTGTAAAACTAGCAGCAGACACCATCTGTACTGCAGGTGTATTTTTGTGTTTACATTCGAGAATAACAGCCTCTTGCCATTAAATCGAGCGTCAGGTCGAAGGTGACAGACGGATCTAATTAACTGCAATTGATGACCTCAGCATCTAGTAAACTGAATGGTTAGGCTGGCAAATAAAAAGTTGGATACTAAGTTCCTATTCTCAATAGGAATTCATATTTCAAGTGTAGTATTCACATAATTAATACAGAACCCATCTACTGAATTTACACTACTTTGTTTACAAACAAACAAAAGTGTGTTATGTTACTTTTGAGTTTCTTGTTCCTTGTCTGGGCTGGGCTCATATTTTCTTTTCAGCATTTAAAAAAGTAAACACAAAATGTTATGTTTATCTAAAGTCATTTTTGCTTATTAGTATGATTAAATTGGATCATCAAAGGTCAAAAGAAAAGACATTGGTTAATTTAAAAAGGATATTTGTGTTTTTTAATGTATTTAATTACTGCAGGTTTGCACTATGTTTAGGGGTTCAAGAAACCCTATTGTAATTGTTAGAATGGTCAAGGATCAGTGATCTCCATGTAAAACTGATAGTGCAGACCAAACCATAAGTTGTAGAGACTTGAAACTTGGAGGGATGGTAGTACTCACACCCCCTACAATGTGACCAAGGATCGCCCCAATTGGCCTGACGGGGGTGCTACAGCAATCAAACATATGAAATCGCTCATAACTCCTAAACCGTCATTCGCAGGCTCAATTGTCTTATCTCATTGGAATCCTTGGCTCACGCCAGACAAAACGCATGTCTCAGATCTGAGCGAAACTTTCGGTACATTTTTTGAAAAACCTACTTTTGCGAACTAGTCCTAGGTATTTCACCGATCTGAACCAAACCAGTGCAGCAAAATTCTCTGGAGTAAATATCAGTAATTATCAAAAAAGTTTTCAACTCACCGTCGCAAAGGGACGCCAAATCATTCGAAAGAGGCAGCATTTTTCAAGGGCGTAAACGATTGTACGTACCGTGGTTTTTCACACATACACAAGATATTCATATTAAACTATAGAACTCCTCATTCCCGGACGACTTTGCCTCTAGAACCACTGCTGTCAATCAAATCATTTGTTAAATGATTGAGAAGATGTAAAAAACCTACTTTTGCGAACAAGTCTAGGTTTTTCACTGGAAAAAAAACACTGCAGTACAATTCTCTGGACTCTATATTCAACTCCAATTATTATCAAAAAAAAAAAAAGTTGAAATGTACCCTTTGGGAAGCTATAACGGGGTCATTTAGAAAAGGAGTTTGTCCAAATTCACCCAAAATCCTACACAGCCTCAAGAAAACTCAAAACTTCACGAAACCTGCTGAGCATTTGCGACGGGTGATTCTACACAAGCATGCAAAGTTTTAAGGGGATCAGACCACAGCTGGCGCTAAAACAGTCATAAATGCTAAAAACATCATATTTCTATGGTAAATAATCTGAATTTGCCAAAAATGCTTTTTTTAATCATTGATTTAAGTGGGTTCAGCCATGCTAAATAATGTGTTATGTCTTTTTCTTTATAGGCTTAAATGCCTTAAGCGCTCGTACCCCGGTAATCGCTGCTTGCAGCTATATTCTAAATTTGCTGTTCACTGTTTTTATTCATTTTGAGGAACACTGAATCTGTTTTTGTGTAAGTGAGATGAGTAAATGCATGTTGACATTTACAGTAACATCTTGTTTACACAGCACACACAACGCCTCTGCACTTACTCCTTATTTCTCTCAGCATGCAGGCAGGAGAGCTGTCAGTCAATACAGACAATGGGAAAACTGTAACTGGCATTACTGATTTGAAAAAGTAACCCTTTGATAATTGCTTTCAAATTAAAAAAGTAATGTTTTACTTTACTAGTTGAAACTACTTGAAAAAAGTCTGATTACGTAACTCGTGTTACTTGTAATGCATTACTCCCAACATTGCACTACACTATTCAAAAGGTCTGAGGGTTGGAAAATCCCATAAATGCTCATCGAGGCTGCATTTATTTAATCAAAAATGAATGCATTAATTAAACATTAACAATAATATTGTTTTCTATTTTAATATATTTTAGCATGTAATTATGCCTAAGATTGCAAAGTTGAATTTTCAGTAGTCATTACAATCTTCAGTGTCACATGATCCTTCAGAAATCATTCATATGTTGATTTAAAAGAAATATTTCTTATTTTCATCAGTGTTAACAGTTGTCCACCTATATGCCCTGATGAAC
The DNA here is from genome assembly GCA_036247105.1 of Cirrhinus mrigala. NCBI lineage: Eukaryota > Metazoa > Chordata > Actinopteri > Cypriniformes > Cyprinidae > Cirrhinus > Cirrhinus mrigala. Next base: position 21,075,710 of record CM070008.1, on the reverse strand, counting down.
AGAAAGCTTTTAAAGAGCAGCATTTATTTCAAACTCTCTTTTGTAACAATGTACAAGTCTTTCCTGTCACTTTTGATCAATATAATGCATCCATGCTAAATAAAAGCATAAACTTGTAAAGCAAATGATCAGCTCTGGAAGCAGTAGGCATATGTACAATAAATGCACTATAAATAAATACAATACCTCTTTAGGCTCCTGCATAGGCAAACTGGAAACCATCTTAATGCCATCCTTAACATCCATCTTTGCGTTGACCTGGTGAAGATCACTGTAGTCAGCAACTTCCTGCTAAATACAAATTGCAGCGTTTCATAACAGGCTTTATTGATCAATCATCTGAACATCTAATCAGCTGACACTTGGATAAAGCTGTCCCTGTATCTGATTAACATATTCAATAGCATTGAGTATTGAATAATTCAGTCTGGCTTATCCAGTGACAGCTTATTTGACCCCATTTTGTATTGCTCTCAATCACTTATGAAAAGACTGTGTCTCTATCCTCCAACGAAAGACCAGTCTTTTATTCAGCAATGTCTTAGATGTCCTTGAAATAATGATACATTGACTTCACAACAGATATCACACACTATTATTAGGGATAATCTCTTTCTCTGGTGGACAGGAAAACAAGAGAGGAGCATCAGTGTAGTCCTCCATATTTAAGTCACACAGATATCTTTTAAAGGGTCAATAATCTTTTCACCTACACAAGCGTTATCAGATTTGGTTTACGGTTTGATAGAAGCCTACGCATTATCTGAGGCTGATAATTGGCGGGGAGTCTCTCCTACAACACAAAGACTTCTTTTCCGCAGGGATGCGGGCCTCAAGGTCAGAGCTCAATTCTGCCACGGAGACAACAGGGGGGCATTACCTTCCACCAAACAAGCTGTCAGCACTAACTTTGTCAGGGCACAGACAAATAAACTGCTAGAGAGTGATAATAGATCTAATTTCACCTCCCTGTCACTCCCTCCCTCAAGGGAGCCAATTCCAAAGCACCGAAAGCTTAAGGAGCGAAAAAAAAAATCTAACGACAAAACCAAGGCTATCTAAAGAGATAAAGGGGTAACTCACTTGAAATTCATCTCCAGAAGGAGCATTGATTTCGATGTCTAAAACTTCACCAGGGTCCACCTCCACCTCTTCTTTAGGATATCTGGCTTGGTCTTCAGCAAGGTGTGGAGTTCTGCTAACAAGGTAAGGTTTTGCAGTCGCCTGCAGTTTTGGTTTAGAAACCCTTTCACTGTGACATCTGAAAAGAGAATACAAGCTGTCAAATTAACTATAATGCAAATACATTTGAGTATCCAATTGATGTTTATCCATTTTAAAATGGCATGAAGATTAATGGCCATGTCAGAACATCAGTATTCTCTAAGCAGAGCTGCGTAATTCTTGTTTGGAAGTTTGCCAGATGGAAAACGAGCGAGATAAGGGCATTTTCAAACAACATTCCCATTATGTGCAATGTGCTTCAGCAGTGTTTGCTCTAAGCAGAGCTTACTTGAAACAAAGGCTCTGGGGGGCATCAAAAATCAACCTTTATCTAACAGTTCACCTATAGACCTGGAAAAGTTCACCCTACCTCATAGTTTCGTTCTCATCATCGCTACGCAAAAGGTCATCGTTCAGCTCTTCATCTGATGTGTCCAATAGATCCTGAGAAATACATTCTTAATTTAAGCTCTTTTCAAACAACACTCTAATGAGTCATTCATTTGAGAATTGATCTTTGCTGATATAGTCTTTTCAACACAGATTCATGTGAATGAGAACATATCCACCTTCTATGCTAATGTATATTTTATTATATTGGTTTACCAGTCAATACTGAGGTAATACTTTACATCTATAAATATTAAATAAGACTTTTTTTCCTAGACTGCTGCTTGATTCAAGAATGAATTCTTATTGGTATTTTTAAATAAATCGATTGTACATCTGTTGAATAGTATGACCAGATCTTAAATATTCTAAAGGGTATTTGTAAAGCCTAATAAAAAGATGAATGCCAAAGAAGAGATTCAGCTCTCAAAAAGTACAAGATAAATATTGATGCGCTGGTAAATCTTGTTTCTGCTTTCAACGATGAGCCAGATTTTTAGCTAGTCTTCTCAATTATTAAAGCAAAGTGAAGACTTTATAGTTCCTCTCACGTAAAATCTGGTCGATCCTCAAGAGACCTCAAACCTGCCACAGTTAAAGCTATTTCTAGTCGTAAGGTCCTTTTATCTGCAGAGCACCTTGTATTTGTGCCGTAGGACACATTTAGCAGATAATATACCATTAACTGCAAAAAATAGGACAGCTGGCCCTTCGAAGAAACCACCTGTCACAATCCTGAGGCAGAATGTGACACCATCACCTGAGACCTGGCATCTTAACAGATATTTACTGCTGTTTATCAACATATCATACTGTGCACTGAGAATGCAATCACTTCACATGATCTTCAAGACAAGATTCGGAGATCTAGATGCAAGACAGAGGAAAAAATCTATTCAAGCATATACGCAGCATTCTGGATATAGCTTAAGCACTCACTTGTTTGGATGTCAGCCAGTCATCCACCAGAACGTCTTCCTCTGAATCACTTTATAAGGAAAGAAAGACCACCAAGTCATTTAGAAACATACTGATTTTCATAATCACAGATAAAACTTAAAAAAGCACAATTAAATAATGTGAAAGTTATACGTACATGATGAAATATGTACATGCTTTAGCAAAATGGCATATTCATATAGTCTCATAAATGCAAGATACATTTTATTTAGTACTGTGTAATCTCATATGGCTATATGGCAATTAATAATAATAGATGGAAATACACGATGATTTTTATTATTTCTGGATAGTTATACTTTTCTTACAGCTTAAATAACAGTCTATTAGGAAAGACCCATTTAATAACCCAGAATAAGTTCAGAGCAGCATTACCTGTTCATATCTTGAACTTGATACTTTCCTCTGCAAAACCTCTCTCTGCCAGGCTTGTCATAAACCTCATTGTTCTCTGTGAAAAGAATAAATCACGTTTTGTTTGTGTTTAAATTACACTGAGAGTAAAATTAAGGTGCTTTCAGCATTTAGTGCACACAGGGTTGTTTTAGTTATTACTTCATTAATTTAAATGTACCAGAGCAAGTGTAAAGCCGCAATACTAGTAATGCCTTTCTGTCTAAATAATTCTATTTCAGAAAGAGATAAGCCACAATTGTTTAAGTTTAAATTAACTTTTTGCTACCTGTAAAACTACGTGCGTCACATGATCAACAAACGATTTTTCGATGCGCATGCGCAATGCACTCTTAAAATTGCTTTTTTTTTTTTTTTTTTTGGACGTACAGCTTTCCTATACAAATACCGTTATCGTTCCAGTTAATGTTGGGAATTTTACACTTTATATTATGGTAGTGTCAATTCGGGTCAAGTATTGCTGCTGCAGCCATACAAGGAGAAATACAGGTTTTAGGCGTTATATCTTAGATATATGTAGGGTGTCTCCAGACTGTTCACATAGTAAGTTTGCGATGTGCTAAATAAGGAGATAAACAATTGACGCAGAAAACATAAGATTAACGTTAAAGAAGTGCAACGTTCAGCACTCACGTGACTAAGGAGCTGAGGTACTGTTATCTATACGGTAAAAACCTTGTGCGGTAATAATATAGTGTGGCTTTTGCCCAAGAACAATTCGCCTACCTTGAATATTTTCCATTATATATACACATGATACACAACCAGACCTGGTGTACACTAAAGGTTGAATTCAAATGTGAAAGTTATGAAAAAGAGAGTTATGCAAGGGATTGTGGGTAATAAAAACTAAAACCAAACAACTTTTGAAAATACACTTGCATATATTTGAGATTCTTTTTCACGCTTCCTGAGCACGCACGAAAATATTGCATTTTAAATGCAAATATAACATTTTAAAACAAAAAAAAAAAAACCTGCGTATGATCTTTTACTAAAATATGTTCTTCAGTGAACAAATAACCTATATAAATATTTTAACCTATATATATACATATATATATATATATATATATATATATATATATATATATATATATATATATATATATAGCACAAAATAGGTGGTATGAGGATTTGTTTTTTAATTTAGAAATGTTTTGTCATAATGTTTGTTTTGTCATAAAGTTAAGCACTGTTTTCAGTTATATCAGTTAGAGTGTTTATTTCAATTGGAGTGCTGGCGTCTACACAAAGCACACTGCCAACAGTATTCAGACTTAATTTAGTTTAAAAAAATGCTAAATTTGTTGACTTATTCACGACTTCCACATGTTCCCATACAGCTGAACCACGAACTACCATTATAGTTTAGCACGAGAGTAGTTCCGTTACAGTTTGCAGAAAACAAAATAAAGGATGTTTTATTAATTTATTTTATTGCAAACTCAATATTATTTCTTAAACTTTTTTTTTTTTCCATGGAATGATTATTCATATTACAGTTTATTCCTACCAATGCTTGATTGTCACATGGCTGGAATGTTTCCCATTTATCTGGTCGAGTGATGTCTGGAAAGTTTCTAATCCGGGTATGTAATGTCTAGGCTTTCTTTGCGCTCATTGGAGAAGAGTCAGAATTCTGTGATTTCATTGGATGTCGCAGCTGTCAGTTCTCAGTGCGGCCAGCAAGGTTGCTGGTCGTGGCAGCACGACAGACCGGCACGTAGGTAGTCGTTGCTTTTTGTATAGGAAGCGCATTTGTAATTCATTTTTCAGACGGATTGTTGGGAGTTTTTGTGTAAGCTACCTGGTGTCGAACTTGTACCCTGTTTCATTTTTTGTACCAACGAAAACTTTTACCCGTGCCTCACTCACCTCTTGTTGTTCACACGTAACGTCTCAGGTAAGACAGTAAACACTTCATCGACTGTTCATAATGTGTTAGTTTAATGAATTTAAAACGGCAGGTTGGCCACTATACCCTCTCCAGTCCTAAATATGTAAGTTTTTTGGTTCTTTATTTTAGCTGCTCATTTATTCAGACGCACCTGAACAAATGAAACAGGTGGAGCAGGTGCACCAAGTTTTACTTGAAGTATTCAGAGCGCACTCTTAGGTGACACCTGCTCATATACATATATTTAGACTAGCAGTTAAAATATATCCTAACCCTTTTACATGACAGAGATGTATGTATTGCGATGAGTCAGTGTTTTGTTTATCTTAACATTAATCTTAAAAGGAAATTACAGAGTGAATGGACAAAAATAGTGGTGTTGGTCAATTGGGGGCGCTAGTTCATTCAGAACTTCATGAAAAGTCCCTTAAGTTTTCTAAAAGTTTAAGTGATAAAAGAGCAGCAATAGATATTATGCATAAAATACGCCTGATCATTTCTTGAAACCCGTTTTCAAGGTTGTTATCTGAATTATTGTGTCAGTGAAGCTTCTTGTTCGTTTAAAAGGTGTGCCACATGAATACTTATTTTAATTGTGGCATTTTGTAGATTTTTTTTATTTTTAAGACACCATTGATGCATTATGGTGCAATATTTATTATATTTATCCCATATTTTTTGTCTATACAGGGCTGTGTGAACATCAGACACTGTTTTCAATATATGCAAAGCTAATACACTTAGACCATTGCCTAACCGGTGCCAATTTGGATATATTTGTATAATAGCTGAGTGTTTGCTTAAATAAGATCTTTTAGGCAATTATACAGTTGTTCACTCAAACTTGTTTTTTTTTTTTAATGTTGGTTATCGTTAGCTTGTTGAGATGAACATTTAGTGTAATTGTTCTGTGGGTGTCTATATGAAATGGAATAATGCAATCTCAATTACCTTCACCGTGTTTTCCTCATTCAGGAGATCAGCATGTCATCATGGATTAAACAGGTCTGCCTTGTTCTTGTGGCAGTGTTCATGTTGCCCAGTACAACAGAGTCAAAGAAAGATGAAGCATTGTACTGTTCAGGTGAGTTGATGGTACATGGAGTTTATAAATAAATAAATAAATAAATAATGAAAAATGTACACGCTGTAGTAATGCTGAAGTAAATGATGATTGAGCTTGTCATTACACCAAACGCTTTCTATTCATTTCTACCTTTTAATTTAAACTGTCACCACAATATTTTTAAACATTTTGTGACATCAGTGCAGATAATGGGGAGCATGCGCCTGAATTTAATGGTAATTTATTCAGAATCGTGAAGTAGTTTGAGCAAGCACTTATATGCCTAATGTTTTCTAAGTGAGTGGTTTAACAAAGATACTCCTGTTTTTTTTTTTCATAAGGACTTGATTTCTGTAATTCAAAATTAAGAATTATTAAGATGTATGTAAACAGTCTCTTTTGAGGCATTTTTTTAACATTTCTGTTGTGTCCAACACGTAATTCTAATTTAGCAGTTTTTAAATGAATTTTTCCAATTAAGCTCTTTGAAAAGATGAACAACGGCTTGCTTAATGTCAAGTTGACCAAATCTTTTAAGTAAGATTTAAATAAATAAATAAATATTTGTATTTCTTGTAGGCAACGTGCAAAGTTATCTTATTCAGGTTAAGCATTTTTTAACTGACTAAAATACCCTATAAACAATGCAAATCATTCCCTTTGTTGTATATTTTATAAAAATGACATTTTAAAAGAATTTCAGATGCAAACGACCACATGTTCAGTGGTAACCAGTTGTGCTTGTTATTAAAAAGTATTGCTGCGAAGGAGAAAAAAAATCTCCATTTGAGAGTATAGTATTGTTGTCTATTGTTGTAACTGTAGTTGAGCCTGCTGAGTTAACTTTTTTTAATGAAGTTTTTAAGAAAGTACTGCTGATTTCCTTAATATCTTCTTATCACTGTGGAAATCTTTTAAACAGTGTCAAAGTACTTGTGAACTCTAGTGTGAGAGTGAGCTCTAAATAATAAATGAATATTTTCATGTTGCTTTGGATTGGTCATTTGGAATAGTACATACTTTGGTATATTCCATAATGTTTTAATAACAAACTTTCTGTGAGTTTTATATACATCACGCGTTGCGGTTTTATTTATGTTTTCTGTATTTTGGTTTGAGAGATTACTTCAAAACGATAAAACTCAACATAAGCGTAATCATATTTAAGTGCTATATTACACTGATACAGTTTGTGCAAGTTTCACTTGTTTTTTCCAAGCATATTTGGATCTTAGTAGTGATGACTATAGAGTACAGGTCTTTAGTCGATGGATTTTTATTTTTTTTAACCGTAATTTCCGCATCTTAACATTTTAGATTGTTACACTTTTTGTTTTTTGCCTGCTTACAATTATGAATTTGTCTAATCCACTTTTATAAACTAAAAATTCTTCTTTTCCATCCTAAATGAAGTTATTCTAAACTAAGACAAGCAAAGATATCTCATAGGTTAGTCATTTTACTGACTAGTTTTTCATTTGAATCATCGAGATAAAAGGCCACCATGAAACCAACACTGAAACTAACTATTTCTACTATCTTGTATGTGAATAGATTTCATTTCTTACTTTCAGTGGATTCCGAAGTTAATTTGTATGGTAAATGTACAAGTTAAATGTGTATTCCATTCTGGTCACTTTGCAGGACTGAGATTCTTTCAAAAAAGCCCTTTTGGATTCTATCATGGAATAATATTATTAGTATTACAAAATAATAAAATTCAGTGAAACTAATGCTAGGACCAAGCCTTTTTGGAGAGTCAAAGGGTGCAAAGCTTGGTTCACATAAATCCTACTTTAAGCTCCGCCCAGGTTTGGCAGTTGCCATGGTAATATAGCAAGCATGACTAAGCACCAGTAAACTCAAGATTTTACCAAAAGCATAGCTAGTGCATTTTTGCCATTGCCATTTTTCCATTAAAACAAGTACATGCACTAAAAGGTGATACAAAATTGATTCTAGTTCATGATTAAAAATCGTGGCCTGTACAAGTAGGCATCCAACATTATCTTATCGGAAATTTATATTTAGCCATGTTTATTGCAGTACAAGGTACCTTTTTTTTTAAATACATTTCCTTATATTTCCTAATAGAATAGAATTAGAATATTGTCAAGATGTGATAATCCAAAAAAAAATTAAACCTGCATTGTTTCCCCCCTTTTTTCAACTTTTTGATTATCATTCAATGTTTAAACGATTAAATCAAATGAATTTGTTTGTTTGTTTGTTTTTTAGCCTGCATGGCAATTGCAGAGGAGCTGAACTATTCAATCAGTCAAACTGATCCAAAAAAGACGATTCATGTTGGTGGATTCAGACTTAAACCTGATGGAAGTCTTACGGACAAAAAGGTATGATTCACTGTCTGTTGCTTCACAATGATTTTATCACATTTATTATTATCAGTGCATTTACAGTCTAGTCTTCGTTCAGGGTGATTCTGACAGGCGACTTGTGGTTTGTTCAAGAGCACAACCTTGATAGTGACAAATTATGAAAAAGTTAATCTGTCGAGAGGATAGAACATGCATCCTGTTTGTGCCCCAATTTCTTGGTCTTTACCACCACCATCATATTTATTATGCGCTTTTAGTTGCATTATTAACACAGGCAACAACATTTGAAAATATTGTACAATATACTGATAAGATCTAAATTGATTCACTTTAATCACAATACATTACAAAATGTTTTTTTTTTTTTTTTAATGTAATTGTAAATTGAGTCTTTTATTTTCTTTGAGATTTGTGTTTATTTAGTGATTAGTTGCTTTACATAGCTCTTTAATATTTCCTGGTGTTTATAAGCTTGTTCTGTTTACTTGAGTAAAGGGAGCTATTTTTACTGTTTCCTTCTCAGCAGTGGTGTCAATGTGTAAAGGTCAGACCCAATGAACTCTAAGCCCTGACCCCTGGTATCCAGGGACTGTCATTAGGTGCCCGACTCCACTATTGATTAGGGGTTAATCCCCTTTTGATTGTAACTGCTGCCTAATAACAAGTGTTTGTTCAGTTCTGACTTTTCCCCTCCCCTGTTTAGGCCGTTTCAACTGTGGGTAAAATGTTTGTCAGCCTGTTTGGTGGGAAATGTAACGCGAGTAATGCTCTGCCCTAAGTGATGATGGGACTTGAAGGGGAGGCTTGATTCATGCTTTTTGAGTTAAAAAAAAAAAAAGAATAAATACAGGTATTGTTAGGGATGAGAAAGAAATCTGTTAAATCTGTTATGTCTTGCTTCGTTGCAGATGAACCAGTTGATTAATGAAGTACTTAATTTTTTGTTTCATGCATCTGTCTTTTTTCTTAATTTGTCATTTATCAGCTCATTGAGGTGAAGTCAGGAATTTGGGTTTTAATTGCTTATTATGCTTTAAATTGCGGCTCAGGGAGCTGAAACGTGATTTTGGTCAATACCAAGTTTTTATTTTTCATTACAAATCTAAAAAAATTTTTTTAAGAAAACCGCACTGTAAAGAGTAAAACAGTTTTGCGCTCTACATGTTTGTGCTGAATTATATGTTTAGCATATGTACAGCTCGCACATAACCAGTGGTGGTGAAAAATGAAGCTCGATCCACGTGCTGACTGCTTTGGTCTTTGGTTCCTGAGTATCCCATTTCTCTTCGATAATAAGGAAGCAAAGCAGAAGCAGTGTAGCAGAACTCGCTCACTGTTCCCTGAGAGTGACTTCACTTAAAAATAAATGCTAATTAAAGCTCGCCAAATCCCTCCCTGTTTCTCTTTTCATACTTGGCTTGGTTGACTTGCCCAGAAGCTGTAGGTGAACCCCTGCGACGCGCCCCATGTTTTTAGCAGATTCACCAAAGATAACCTTCAACGGCTTCGCTGAAAGGTCGATTTATGTATAAATAATCATTCACCAACTCTTGATCAGATCTATATGATTTTCGTGTGCACGTTCAGACTTTTTAGCCTTTTTTTAGGGAATTAAGGCAGCGAAATGAAATGCCCTGTGTCCCAACATTACAATGATGCCTGGCTCTCCAATGGGAATTCAGTGAAGGATGGCATCCCTGAGAAGCCTTTTCTCTGCCTGGGCCGCCTTGCCCCCCCCTCTCTTTATTCCTACAGAAATTCTTTATTGACAGCTTCTATTCAAACCCTTCAGACTGTTACGGGGAGGAATTTAATTCCCCACCATTTTCAGGATTGCATGATAAGGACTCGGCAGAGGATGCAGCACGCAAGCCATCCTCTGCTAGATCCGAAGGCAAGATTTTTATTGCTTTTGGACTTTTGTGCACGACAAAATCTCTCTTATTGTTCTCCGGCGGTTAGCCCGAAGTCTCCTAAAGTTTAATGAGTTGAATTTAGAAGCGTAATTGGTGAAAATCTCAAATATGATAATCCAATTTCAATGCGGAGGTTGTCATTATACCCACATTGTTTGATATTGATAAGGTTTAAACACCCCGCACCGATAGGCGAGCGATCGGCGATCTTGCATTCGGCGATTTTCGTGCTCGTAGTTGTTCGTATATTGTCTTATCTTGCAGTCCATCGAAGCACATTCAGCTTTTTAATTAAAAAGATGGGGGATGTGTGGATAGGTTGCTGTCCTTCCATGGGACCTTTTATCTTATTTGTGACCAGATGGCAACGAGCCACGGAAGCCTCTTTATGTCAGCGAGCCTCACAAGAGTGGAGGGGGTAGAGACGCCCTCATAATGTAATCAGTGAGACCGGAAGGGTCCATACTGTGTCTGAAAGGGGACAATGGGGTCAGGGATATATCTACATGGCAAGAAAATCCAGCTCATCTGCAACCTGTCCTCTTTCCAATAACCCCCTCGCCCCCCAACCCCGGCACCCTTTGACTGGCCTGACAAGGAAGACTTCCTGCTTTGATCATTGGAGGGTGGAAGAGATGAGCTGCCCAAGAGAACCAAAGGATGGGACTCCACTGTTTACCCTGCACTTGGCTGCTGTTGACAACTCCCCTCCCCACTGCTTACCCCCCGCTCTCTAGCCTTTTCACTCTCTCCGCCCCCCGTCACCCTTTCCCCTTTCTCCTTCCGGGGGAGGCCAAAGGGGCGGGAGCAGGGTGCACCTTGACCTGTCTAGACACCACAGTGTGTTTTTGTTCTGTTGCCAAGGCAAGGGGATCTACTTTTGCAACTTTGGAGATGCAGGTTAAAAGTCAGCGTCGTGGCACAGGGGATGTGTTTAGATGGGAACGGAAGGAAAAGGTCATCTAAGTGACCTTAGTGCCCTGCTAGTTTTTTTTTTTTAAGAAGTAGAGGTTTGATTTTTGGTAACTTGGTCAGCTAATTTTTTTGTAATTTTATTCTGAATTTTTTTCCTGATAGGTTCCCCTGGCTAGGTCCGAAACTTACTTAACTGAACTACTGGACGAAGTTTGCAATAGCATGAGCGATTATGCTCTCTATGAGGACCCGGACACTAAAGAAAAGAGCTACAAGAGATTTGCACCGAGAGCAAATGATGGCGGGAATTTTCCAGATTTCAAAAATTTTAAGTTTGATGGACCAGAGAGTTCCAGTGCCTTGAAATTTGCTGTGAGTATAAATTGTATATATTTGTCATTGAGTATATTAGTATTTTTTATATAACGCTAAAATGTGAGTTTCCCACTTTTTTTCAGCTTTTTTTTTTTTTTTTTTTGTACAATTTTGATATTGATTGTTTAAATCATATTAGAGTTTTGTAGTATCATATACTACGAATCATAAGTTTAAAAAAAAAAATTGTGAAAAATTTTTATTTCTGAAGGCCTTTGAAACATTTGCATGAACTGAGATATTTCATGAATCATCAATACTGACGTGTTTTTCCTAAACAAAGTAATTTGATAATTAATTTTTTTGTTTTGTTTTATGTATTTATTTTTATATATTTATTTATTTATTATTATTCAATTTAATTTTGTTGCATGATTACTGTTAAATACAAAGATCAATCTCTATAGCATGTACTGTAAGCTTTTATATTGAACTGAGGGTTTTTTTTTTTTATGTTTTCTGTACAAGATGGCAGTATTTTTAGACCACAGTAAAATGACTAAATGCATTTTGCCTGTAAGTTGCCTCGTGAACCATCCAAGATGGCAGACTTGCCAACTGTATAAAGATGGCTGCCCGTTACTGTATTTTCACTGCTTCTTGCTTATTTACTGTCAACACACTCATAGAATGCTGACTATATTTTTAAAATGTCTATTGCAGTGTGAAAGCATTGTGGAAGAGCTGGAAGATGATATCATCTCTCTCTTCACCAGTGAGGCAGACCATGTGGCTAAGACGTTGTGCAGTGAAGTCTCAGGTATTTACGTATGATGTGACATACCTTTTTTCATTCATTAGTGCTAAGCATGTTTACACTGAAAACCTGAACTTGATTCGCATTTTGCATAAAATGTGTTTTTTTTTTAAGCACTTTTCTGCATAAAAATATTAGTACAGTTTTTAAATATATCATGATTTTCCAATTTGGTTGACTTCAAACATGATTTTTTTTTTTTTAAACAGATACTCAATTGTTTTTTTCTGCTTTTTACAATTACATTTCTAACCCTCTGAAATGTATGGTCTAAATGTAGATTTTCCTTATCACATTATGCCTCAGACAGCTTCCACTAATTTGCTGACCTGTAAAATCTGCATTGCTGAAATTTTGCTTAAATTAAACTGCAAAATTGTATTAAAGACATTCTGCTGGAATTATAGTAAATTAAGACATTGATTAAAATATGTAAGTATCTGAAATAGCATTATTGCTAGCCAAAAAATGGGAAAGTGTACCGAAATTATTAAAAGAATATGCCCATATATCTTCTTTATATGTACTTTGTAAATTTCAATTCAATGCATATTAATTACAGATTTTTTTTTAATCATGTGCCTGACATATTTAAATCTCAGAGAGAAATGTTTATAGTTATGCAAGTAGTTGTATAAGAATAAGAAATCAACAAAATTTTTTGCAACAAAATTCATAAGCAAAACTTTCAATGTCAGTTTTTTTTTTTTCTGAACTTTGTGTTGAGAAATATAGCAAAAAGCTTAGGCTTTTTTGCATTAATTTTGTTTCAAACGCTTTGTAATTCTATGCTTTTTCTTCACACATCCAGGTCACTGTAAGAGCTCTGTTTTCCAGCACAGTGAACTTTAGTTTCAGATTAGCGTCTGCTGAAGAACACTCAAAAACTTGGACCAAAAATGAAGACCTCAAATATATTTTCCTAAAGAATGTTGTTTTGAATTTTTTAGTAATTTAAAAGTATGATAATTGAAATTTATTTGACGTTAGTAAAGCGTATTACAACTGCTTCCACTGTTGATTAGTGGACTCTTCCTGTGTTACCTTTATATAAAAACTATTGAAACTAAATATTGATACCGATTTTATTCTGATGACTTGTAATTTACATGTTTAATTCCATAGTTCTTTTTACCTTGTCATGGCATTAATTATGGCATTACCAGTGTGATTTATAAAATGCTTAAATAAAAATAAATAAAATATTTCAAGTATAAATGAGTCTTTTGTTTTCATACATCACACTTTTTTCCTAATTCCCAATCATCTGTTTGAGGAACTGTTAACAGGCACGTAAGACAGGAAAAAAGACAGACTTTATTGTCCCAAATCGTTTCACAGCACAGTCTGCTTGTTTCGTTCTGATGTCCCACGTCTGTCCAAGTCGGGCTTTTGAACATGGCCGCTGGGTAAGCATGATGGCATGCCTTTCGCACCCTTCCCTCACAGCTCCCTCCATGCAGAACTACGCATGCGCCGCTGTGGCGGCAACACAGGGGCAGGTCCTGTTTTGGGAGAGTAAAGGAGCAAGAGACGCCATGATTGCTCAGCTCTGTGAGTTGGTCTGGATATGGGTGTCAGCCAAATCACTGAGGGGGAAAATGACAATACTCACTGCTTTCTCTGATATTGTCGCATTGTTTAACAAGTCTGCTCTCTGTGCGCAGTGGGGAAAATGTTGGATATCACAAGGTTATGTAAAGGAAGCTACATGACGCATGTTTGTTTTGGGAAATGCAATGCCTGGGCGGTTTCTAGATGATCAGTTGATGTAAATAAGTAAAGTAATATTCAATTTTCTGCAATTTATGAAGTAATTATCTTTTTTTGTGTGTGTGTTTTTGCCTAACTGCAATGCATAATCCTAGGAAAAGTCATTTAAAAAACTTATTTACTAGAACAAACATAACATTCTACTTTTTGAATATTTTTTTTAATGAGTGTAGACTATTAACCTTGAGATTAAATGGCTGTCCTTGCAAGGTTTTTGGTCCTAAAAGTGCTAGATCAGCTAATGAAATGCCTTAAGAACACCATGAAAGTTATGTAATGGTTGAATTCTGAGATTGCTGTTCTTGCAAGATTTTCAGTTCTCCAATCACTTGAAATTTAGTGTGCGTGTAACTAACCTTCACAGGAGCCACCGTTAAAATGCTGTTTAAAATGTTGGTTGTGACCTTACAAAGTAGCTTATTTCTATTGTGTTTACCCAGCTCTGTGTATGTGCTTTGAGCTTAAATATGACAGATCTAGTGTTACCAAGGTGCACTGGGCTGTGACTCAAAACAAAGGGAACTGGACAACTAAACATCAATTTCCCATGCATAGAAAATGTGTTCACGCTAGCTACTAGAACTGGAGTGGAGATATCCTAAATAAACGCAATGTTTTTTTTTTTTTGGTTTTTTTGGGGGTTTTTTTCTTGATCACATCAACTGGATGATTAACCATTTTGTGCAGTTACCTAAGTCAGTCAGAATGGACCTGAAGTTATACACATTGAAAAAATGTAAGTGAAATGTGATCTTTCCCTTAAATTCGCTATAAAGTTCAACCGCTGAGCTGTGGCGTTAACTTGTATTCTAACAAGATTAAAATATATTTGTCCTGGAGATTAGCATACTTAAATCCTTTTTTGCTTTTTCTGAACTGGCAGTCTGCTTTGATCTGTGTTGCGTGGCAAGAGCCTGGCTTTGGCTTGGCCATCCGAGTGCCAAGTGTGAAATTGGCCTGATGTCATCCCCATTCTTCACCCTCTACATCTTTCACTGCCTTAATTATATTTCCGCCACAAAGCCCCAGCTCTTCATTGCATATTCAAGTTTGACTAGGAAGCATTCAAAAACTATAGATAAATGACTCAGTTGGAAAGAGGACAAGATAGGCCTTTCTCTGATATGCAGACAAGGGAGATCAACAACGTTCTGATATGTATTTTCTTTTCTAGAGTGACTGGCCTCAGGAACCCCAGCCATTCAGACTTTGGAAAGACCTGTTTAGGGAGAGGAAAGTATCTCTGTATGTGTTTATTAGTTTAACAATGATTAAAAAATGGAAGAGATCAAAATCTCTGAGGTAACACACTACCGTTATGGGGAACTGGGATGGACATCAAACTTTTTAAGCCAGGCTTTTGAAGCTCCATATTTTGTCTGTCCAGACAACCAGCCAGAAGTTGGCGGTAGGACTTTTTAGACAAAATAGTTGAGGCAAGAGTGAGACTTCTTGGAAAATTTCTGCATCCAAGCTGGATGTGAGTTCCTTCGAACATTTCATCTCAACTCTGATTCTAGAAATGTTCTGTTGGTGTTTGAAGTGAAACCAATTAATGAGATGCCTTTAAGATCCGTGCTGAATTCGGAGGTGATGAAATGTGGGCGAAGTGAAACGAGCCACCTGCAGCTGTGACAGGAGGCTTTGACCTTCAACGGGGTCTCCCGGCCACAGACTTCATTCAGGAGCCTCGCTGCGCGTCTGAGCGGCAACTGCCTTTTTCTTCCCAGTGAAGCTCATCAAGTCAGTGACCGTTGGGCGTTACTTCCACATACAAGCTTGGCAAGAATAGAAATGCAGATGAGATTCTCTGGCATTGAGGAGCAGGTCAATGCTGGGAATGGTTCTCAGAGATAGCTCGCCTTTTGTGTTGGACCTTTTCAGTAATACGACTTTTCTAGAAATGTTTTCTTGGCGTCAGGTAACACTTAAGTATCTGTAAAGTTTCTGGTAAGGGCTGCGAGTGCGCCCATACCAACTAAACCCCAGAGCAATATTGACTCAATATTGATAGCATCTCATTTCTTATTTTTGATTACTTGCGCAAAATTATGCATAGGTTTACTTTTTAGACGTTTTAGGTAAATTTATCATTTAAGAGGTGATGCATCGTATTTTTCTCGTTGTAACTTTGTGAATTAGACGTAATTGAAACCAAAGGTATCACCGTTTTAAAAACCGTTAGGGCTTTTTAAAATTTTCAGGTTTTTTGAATAGCAAAAAAAAAAAAAAAAAGTTTTTTTTTTTAAATACTCGGAATTTTACGAGTGAAATTACATCTGTTAGCAGCATTTGGACTCCCCCAAGTGTTGACAGCTGGACTAAATTTGGCTTTATAGTTAAGTTTGTTTATTCATTTTTGTTGCAACCAAATCCAATTAGACGCCAAATAAACCTACTCATAATAAAAGAAAAATGACTTTTGATCATTATAGTTTGAGTTTCACCAATCAGTTTTGTAACGTGGTTGTTGCTGCGGTTCATACAACACGTCAATGGTACTGTCTAGTTTTTAAGTACACAAACTTTGTTACCGTAATACGAATTTTTGTATGTTTGGCTGTACAAGATGTGGAACTTTTTAGATTGCTAAGAGTTTTATTTTTCTAAAATTTTGTACCATGCACGTACACAGTAAGGTTGGGCTAAAGTTAATTTTATTTGTGCTTTTCAGTTGCAGAGCGACTCAAACAATGAATGGAATCAAAGCCACTTCTTTTGGCTGCGTAATCACTGTTACATCCCAGTGCAGGACTGTTTTCATCTATTTATCCATTTTTTTTTTTAGATAAAAAAAAAAACCTCTGCTTTGTATGCCCCGCCTACTTTTAAAGGCTGAATTAGGTTCATTGAAAAGCACAAAGCACAATTTAAAGTTATTTTGCCTTTTGCCAATTAATGGAAAGCGCTGCTTTCCATTGCCGCCTTCTCCATTTAAAAACATTATTAGCTCTGCAAAGTGGTACAATAAATTTTATTACATTCCAGTTCTCTTTTGTAACTTAGTTCTCTTATCTACCCGTTTAATGTCACACTAAAACCTATTGATATAAAATAAATAAATACATAAAATAGTATTTTACTATTTACTTTTCACGCATATACTGTAGATAGTTTATCTTTCAGTGATATGACAGTTTTAATTTGTCTTAGTTCTTTCCGTATTTCCACTTAATGTATTGCAACATTTGTGGGTAGATCGTTTAACTTTTTTTTTTTTTTTTTCAAAATCAGGGTCTTTTTTTAAAAAAAAGTTTAATTTACAAAACGATTTGCCACTATTTTAGAGGCATTGTTGCTTATTGCTATTTTGTTTTCACAATATGTAAATTTAAGGTTTGGTTTTGTTTTGTTTTAAAGGTTAGAAAACATGACAATTGCAGACTTTCTTAATATATCTTCTGCTAACAAGATTTTAAATGGTAATATTCAGATGATAACCTTATAGGAGACTTGCTTTTTCGGCTCAGTGACAATTGTAACTTCATTCAAAAGTATAAAAAGGATGAAAACGCAAATGCCGGAGAAAAAAAAAAAAAACTTGCTGGATACCCATTTGGAAAAAGAAGATGAGAAAACTTTTATTGTACATTCCCAGCTAAATCCAACAGACAACAACTTAAGTCAAGTACTTGCATTAGAAGTGTAGTTTTGAGGTTTACTGACTCGTATGCATTCAGATGTCTGATCTATTTCCTGAAAATGTGAGGACATTGGATGTGTGGCATCCTTGACGGATAGTATTTTAGACCATAGATCTTTTAAATACAATATAGTGAATTATTGTAAGCATGATATGATGATATGCAACGTTGTCTTTTTTTAAATACCATGTCTCTGTAACACAAGTAAAACATTCATCCAGTAATAAAATTATGCATGGAAACAAACAAACATCTAAATCAGATAAAACATTTTTACCATTTATTTTAAATCACAGTCGCCTGAATGCAGCAGGAGAAAATCTTTGGACTTCAGCATGGATTAAACACGTTCACATGTGGCTCAACGTCAAGTGTCAATCAAATCGCTCCCCTTTTTGTTAAATAAAGAAGCGTCCTTTTCCTCGCGCACTATATCTGAAGTTTCAGTAGGTGTACAGCAGTGATACTAATTGAAAAAGTTTGACACCACCGTACACATAAAGTATATATACATATAATATTGCAGAATCAAATCTCATACATATAGTTTTCCTCCGTTTAATGCTGGTATTTTGTACACTGGCCCTTGTTTAGAATTATTGCATTTCAGATGTCCTGTCCTTCACGTTAATCACTGTCTGATTTGTCGTCCTTTGTTGCTGTGGCGTGATTGTATAGTCCCTGTGCCATCAGGTGCAACGCAAGTGAGTTTTTGCTCCCCGAAGCTTTTTTAATCTTCGCTCTTTTGTTCTGAAACCAGATTTTGATTTGAGACTCGTTGAGGCCGAGTTCCTGGGCCAAAGCTTGTCTCCTCTGCTCCGTCAGGTAACGGTTATTCTGGAATTCGTTCTTGAGTCTCTGGAGTTGCTCCGCTGTGAAGGCTGTTCTTGGACGCTTGTCTTCCTTGGTTGGGTTTTTCTTCTTTGGTTTGCGGGATCTTGGTCCTGCGTTTCAGAAAGTAACGAAAGAGATTACATTTTGCTCTTGCCGTAAATGCACATAATAATGTTGTATCAGTATTTTCAATATGGTTTCTTAACATTTAAAATAATAATACAACAATAATAAATAATGCTGTTTTAGTAATACGTGTTTTAAAGTTACTCTAATTAGATCATGGACTCTTTCAGATCGAATGTTTCAAAGAGTCTTGGTGCTCTAGTTTTGACTATGGAAGCATGGTGTAGTAGTGCTAGTGGTGGTTTGGGTGGGGGTGGGGGTGACTGCCAGAAAGGGAGGGGTGAAAGAGGCTTTCCCCTCTTTCTGTTACCATAGGAACTACATTTATAAGAGAACGTTTTTTGTAAACTTGCTCTAAGAGTAGCACCTGTCGTTCAATGCTAGTAGCTTACCCACTGCATATTCTATTTTTAGTTAATTCTTAGGTACTCCGGTGCACCCAAAGGTTCCGCGTGGCCTGAATGCTGACAATAGATTGATCGGCAGCCTATGAGATGAGCCCTTCCTCGCACTCTATTTTTCCACCTTTTATTTAGCTTAAGCAGAGTATGATTTCGATCGTAGACTTCTATTATGATATAATATTAATATTTCCACGTCGTATAATCGAAAAAATCAATTCAAGTAACTAGCTATTAAACGTAGGCTAGTCACATCATAAGGGTGTTATAGGCTACACCTTTTAAGTTAGTGTGACCTTTCTAAATATTTATCCCTTATGTTTTATTGTGTAAAAACTTTGGTCAAATTATGTTTACAAACTGCATATTAGAAATGGTTAAAGATGTATTCGCCAGATTATAGTAGCCTAGAACATATTAATCAGAAGTTTCGATGTGACAAAAACTTGCGTTGCTACTTTTTCTGAAGGCCGTTTTGTGCGCAATTTGAACTTCATTCGAAATTAGTTAGTTCGAAATTCTGATTAATGTTGTATAAAATTGTCCGAATTTTCTTCTAACGCATGCCGGTAAGTGCAGGAATAGCATATTTATTTCAGAAGCTAGTTTTGAAGAGATCTGATTTAGCATTTAGCTTCTGTGGTGCGTCCAACTCCATTGTCAAAAATATGCTAATTAAATATCAACAAAGACATCGAAGTAACAATGGCGCAAAACTACCCGTTCCTTTTTTGAAAATAAACGCAAAAATGTACCATAATTACCATTCCTAAAATGTTGCAATTTCAGCAATTCTTCCTTTTCTTTAATAACTTCAGAAATCAAACATAAACGAAGGGCTACATTGCACGTATGAAACTAACGTAGTTTTTAGGGTTTTCCACTGATTGCATAATACTACGTCTGTAAAATAATATGTAATAATAACCATAGTTCTGATTATTATTATTATGGTGAAAAAATAATGAAAACAACAATAAAAATGTGATTATTAATAATAATTCTACACATGTAGCCTATCATATAGTAACAATATTTTCTATATATTTAAATGTTTGTAAAAATTAGATTTTAATTATTGTTAATTAATATATATATATATATATATATATATATATATATATATATATATATTTGTAGTTTCTCCTTTTAATTTAAGAGAACAGACTCCATAAAAGAAAACTCCCTGACTCTTGGCGGGCCGTTTCACATTCGTAAAGAGCGTTTGCTCTTCGTTTTCTTGCCCCCTTTTCATCGACAAAATTTCTGTAGCCTACTAGCCTAGTTTAGTGTTTTATTTGCTCACTTTCAAGTCAGAACACATGCGCACGTTTATAACAGGCTATATTTAAGCACAAATAGAATTGTGAACAGATGATAAATTCTTACCTGATGAAGGTCTGTCTGAATATCTTGTGCAATATACCCAAGCCGGCCAAAGCATTGGTTGGTTATTCTGCACAGCGTTACTTTGCGAGCAATCCGAATCTGAGCTTAAACACTGATCTCCAGTCTCTGCACGGGTTTTCAGAGGTGCGTCCGCGGTAATATCAGTTTTTTTAGACGCGCTCACTGGGTGAGGGCTCGAGGTTCCTTCCCCTGACACTGGAGCTCCTACCTGCCCTGATCCGGGAGCCGATGGACAGCGGTTCTCTCTTTCAACTATATTAATTTCGTCGCGCCTGGTTCCTTCTTTCCTGCGACCGAAGTCTGGTCTCAAAATGTTGTCGATGTAAAAGTTGGTGATTCTGTGAGGGAGTAGGTTTCCAGGAGCCTGCAACAGGGGTAGAATAGCCCTATTGGACTCATCGCCCGAATCCTGGCGCTCCACATCTCTGTTGCTATGATCATTTTCTTCCATAGTGAAACTCTCCAAATGTTCTTTTTAACCCCTTTCTCTCTCGCACACACACGTATGTTTGTGTTCCAGTTTTTTTCCTTATTTCTTAGTTTCACTGCAGAGAGAAACAATCAGGAAAAAAGGACATATCCTTTTTTCGGATTCTTTTGTCGATTAAATACGACGAAACCGCCTTGTGTGCGTAGAAAGAAAAAACATAGTTTTTGAAATTAATTCCACAGTGTGCCCCTTGCAATTGTCTTTAGATCTACTTGGTAAAACACGGGCCAATTTAATCTATGCAGTATCAAAGCAGCAGACCTGCTCTAGTAAATAAGGAAACGCAAACTGGCTCTAGAATACTTTCACTACGGATTTTTGTTCTTATTTTTAATACGAGTCCCCCGGGTGACGTCGCAGTCCGGTATCCTAGACACGTGCCTTTGACCAATAAATGGAGCGAAATTTTGTCACATGACCCAGTGACTCTCGAGTAAATGACAGCACCCAACCTCGCCTTATTCTCAATACTTAAAGTGATAGTACTCAATAGCTCAGAAGTGTTCAGCATCCCAATATTTTGCGTTTTCAAATCACGAACTACTGAAAAGATCAACAAATTATTTGACAAACACGTTTGGTTATTTGTCTTTATGTAGATCCAGTCTTTCTGAGTAGTCTGTTGAAAATATATCATTTATAAATCGCACTGGGGGAGGGGTGTGTTCATTTTTACACGTAATTCGGTGGTAGGTCACACATCGTCCAATTTTGTAGACTTCTTATTCCCCAATATGGACTTCTATGCTATTTTTACGGTGAAGTCAATAATCTGTGTTAAGCCTACACCAGTGTATTTAGGCCTGCTTACGATAATGAACTAACTAATTACGCACGGCAACTCTCTGTGGAGCATCACTCACAACAGCTATTTTAATTTCCCATCCGTTTCCATGTCTAGTTTTTAATGTTTTACATTATGCATTACGTTCCTCGTTATCAATATAGTCTAAAACAAACCGCCATCATTTGAAATGTTAGTAGCCTAGGCTATGTCCCTGTTAAAGGGGTGTTGTGATCTTCTGTCCTTGAATAGGGTATTCGTATCCAAAAACAAGCCATTTCGTTAAATCAGTCCCTTTATTCTGCCGTTATAACGGTTCGCAGAGAGTTATCGTGAATCACCGAAAAGCAATTCACTCCAGTAGTTTTAAATAGGAGTAGATGACGTGTCTGTGGCGCTTTAAAAGAAACCAGCGAAGCAAACCAACAGTGATCTTTGGAGCGTACATGGCGTCCTGGAGCGTCAAAATGAAACAAACGACCACTTTAGAAGTAAGCTTATTGGGAACTTTCAGTACAGGTTTTTGCCCTGGGTGCAAATCAGACGGGCTAACTAAAAGGAGACGCACGGCCCTGATTGTGTTTTTTTTTAGCAACAGAGTAGCCTATTAGCAGAGCTAACGTAACTCTCGTACTCACTTTTTCGTCCCTGGAAAATCGTGGACTAATAAAGTTCGTTTTCATTTTCGACTTTACTGAGGGATCTTCGGCTTTATTAATGACCGTAAGTTTAGATAAATCTATGTCTGCATATCCAAAGTCGTTGCTTAATCTACATACACACACGCCAGTCACAGGGCATAATCATTCTTGTGGTAACATACACATTTATGAAAACATAGCTATGCATACGCAGTTTTAGAATGGAATGTTGACAGAATTCTTGTTTGGAATTGTTGAACTTGTTACTGTTTTGGTGTGACGTCTGAATGTTAAGTGTTCGAACACAGTGAGCATTATCTGTGAGGTCATCACTGGCCACAAAAGAGCATGGGTTAGGATATTTTTTCAAATTAATTCCTTTATTTATTGGCTTTTTATAGGCTATTTGATGTATAAAGCTCAAAGTGCAAGTCTTTAATTTCTGGGTACCTTGTGTAGCTGTCATGATTGTATTACTTTACAATTGCGTTCGTAATGGTTATACCAGTATGGCTATACTACAATGCTCTTCATTATTATCATATTGTGAAGTTTTTGATAACTCAGAACTAACTTTTTAAACAAATTTAAACTACTGCAGCGACCTGTTAGGGCGCCACCAAAACGTGTCTTTGATTTAAATGCAAGGCTCTTTCATATAACATTGGGTTTGTTTAAATTACCCATCTCGCAATAAATTCTGTACACAAAGAGTCCATTAGGCTATAATATACCTATAAAGGCATGTTTGGGGGTGAATATATTTTGTTGTATTTTTGTTATGATAATAATATCATGTTATGTGCAGGCGTGTTATAAGTGAAATTAGACTAAATTAGCTTATTGCAATCAAACGCCTTACGCATTCCAATTCCTGAATACAAGCCAGTGTAATGTCACTTCTAATTCTTGTCTCGAAATAATTTCAAATTTTGACATAGGCTATAAAGGCCGTAGAGTAAGAACATGTAAAAAGAATAAAAGGCGGAGAAAAAAAAGTGAACAGTTTAGGATTTTGGTTTCTTCCTTAAGTTTTTACACACGCACACACATATTATATACATATGTCACCTTATACAATCTACGTATGTAAATTTTTTTTTTTTTTAACTTAGTTTTGTAAGTATGAGTTCAATATGAGGTTTATAACATGACAGTAAAGCTGTTTGTTTTGTAAAGACGGGGCAAAACTGATAAATTAAGAATATTTTACTTGCAAAGCAAAAGTGTTAATTATAAAGTAATTATGAGGTAAAAAGTTCAGCCTAAAATGTTTCTAAAAGACAGCGTGTTCACATGTGAGATTTCCTACTTTCCCAAACCAGTCATAGCAAAGAAACACAAAACTTTTAAAAGCTGTCATATTGCGGCTCAGGGTAATTTGATGCACAATTTTTATCCTAGAGAAATCCTTGAGGATTAACGCCCTTGAATCACGTTGGCTTCCTTATGGTGGTATGCAGCCAGCTAAAAAGCGACCATTTAACAAAATAGAAAACAAAGGCTTGTGCGTATATTAATTGCAATGGCTCTAGTTCAGGATATGTTTAGAATAAGTGCCTTTTATGAATCCTTATCATTATGTTACGTGTCTTCATTATAATCTAAAATAATAATGTTCCACAACCTTTATTAAAAGTCGAATACATATGTTAGTTCTAGTTAGAGTATTTCTAGTTCTTGTAGGCTATTCTACAATTTCTAGTTCTTCCAGAATAGTGAGTTTAGCACTGATCAGCGTCATTTAGAATGCAGTCTGTTAGTGGGTTTCCGAAACTTTTCTAATTTCTGTTTTCTCCATTACAAAAGGTCGCGCGCAGAAGCAAAGAGGGATTTGTGAATGCGTGCAGGAGCTTTTGCCAGCTCACAGATCATAGAGCTCAGATCAGCACAGATGTGACCCAGTCAATGGATGTGATATCGGGCCTAGAACAATGCTGGGGTCACACGGGATCCCCCAGCTTCCTGTTGCCCTTTTGAAAACAAACTGAAGAAATAGGGGGAAAAACCTTGAGGGACTCAGAGGATGAGGATAAAGGTTACTGACCATTTCCTGTTTCAGACTGTGGAGCAGTGATATGTATATTCATATCACCATTATGTTTTAATGTACCGGTATTTTTGTCTGCTTAAGTATTTTTGTGTAAGTTGAGCTTTCAAATCATGCAATCGTAAGTGATGAAGTAGCTCGTCGGATAAGAACGGTCTACAACCCCATTTCAAATCATTAAGTGGCGAATCAAATTAACCTAGTTACAAACTAGTGATTAGTTATTTTCATGTGAATAATTTTGTGTTTTGAAATATTACCCAATCACTGACCCTTCCAAGAGGGTGAATGATTAATTAATAACGCATCGAATATGGAAGGAACTGCCATTCTATGACATTATAAGTAGCTTTATTAGTTGTCCTTTACCAGTAATAAATCAATCAAACAAACTAATGTATGTTTCACATGTTTAGGGCTCATGGGATAAGTTTGCATTATGACAATGCGACTACCATCGTTTTAAACGAATAACTTACAAAGCACTGCATAGGCAACTCACATTAAAGAACAAATCCTAAATGTCCACAGGCCACAGTCCAAAAAATCCACAGTCGATTCTCAGTTAGCTGGCTAAGTTCAGATGTTTTAAGCCTCGCGGGATGGCGCGGGAGGGGACAGCTGTTAGGCTCCCTCAGATATAAGCAACTTGTCTGTGCAACAGGTGTATATCGGATGATGTTCATTCAGTTCTCCAAATCAAATGTCGAAAACGGTATATTTGCACACAGTTCTCAATATGCTGTTTTTATCTAGTATAATTTCTTTATACTACGTCAAACAAATTTATAACAGTCGTAGTTTATCTATATAATCTATTATTTTCCCTCTTCCTCAAGTGACCTTAAGACCCGAACATCTGCATGCCTTAAAGATATACAAAGATCTTGACCTTTTATGATCACAATTTCAGGTTAGCCTTAATTGTGGGATCATTTGCAACAGACATGAAAATAAATTATATTCTCTTCAATATGCTTTGTTTGTTGCAATACATCTTTTCTTGTGGATTTGCCTAAGACGCAAATCAGATGAATAGGCACTACTTGTCTTGCTAATTGTTCATTACACCCTAGTATAAGTGGTCAGTTTAAACAAGCTAAGAATGATTAATAGAGAAATATATTGCCATTATCTTGTATCGCATTTTATGAGCATGAGTTCATTTGTTCTCTAAACAGCATCCAGGAATTGTTGCACCAAAAGTGGGGCTACAATAAAATAAATGTTTACAAAATGTTTACAGGTTTGAAATACAATTTATAGACCTCTGAAATTGAAACATTGGAAATAAGACTGCGATCAGTAGGTCTAAATCGTTAGTTAGTCTTACTTTTAAAACATCAAGTGTTTCGGGCAGTGCTTTGTAGAAAACGTTTATAGAAAGCTAAGGCGTGCGTGTGTATATATATATATATATATATATATATATATATATATATATATATATATATATATATATATAATATATATACCCTATATATAATTGTAATTATATATGTAATTATATAAATGTTGCAATTATATATGTGAGTATATAAGTATTTTTTGGACAAATTTAGACGATTTTTAATTTTACCGTTACCATTCCACCATGTGCTCAATATTAGTTTTTCCTAAAAGCTTAATAACTTTTGTGTCCCGTTGATTTTATGAAATCATCATAACGATTTTTAAAGGACTGTCGAATGAAGAAACATATCTGAACAAAGCGTAAGGTCTATGCAAAATAATATTTTATAGTCTGAGAAAACTAAAATGTTTTTCAACTTCACCATTATCTGTACCAGTATCGCCATTTGTTTCCCCTCAGAATCTTTTCGATTTGAATTTTTTTTCTTTTGTGAAAAAAAAAAAAAAATCGTGTGCATGTATTTTGGAGAAATAAAGGGCACGACGGAGAGAAAGGGAAGCGTGAAAAAAGCGTAAGAGTAAAACTGGGCGCCCCGAAATCCTTTCTCGTTATTGTTTTCTAAAAGTTTGTCATTGTGAATCTGAGGTCAGGCATAACCGACTGCTGCACAATAGCGTCAACGCTTTGTGAGCACATAAAATAGAACGTTCCAGCCAGTCAAAAGCCGTGTTTTTGTTACGTTCTCTATTACTCAAGTTTAAAGTCATAAAAATATGTGACATTTACATGAAGCTCTATTATTACAAACGTTTTTGGATTTTCACTATTCGTCTTGACAGTCATTTGATCTCATGAAAGCTACCGCTCATGACTGCCAAGCGTGATACATATGCGTCTTATGCTATAGACTCCTACTGCAGCTCCAACATCTATATTAATGTATTTCAGATCAATATTCAGAAAAGCTCACAAGGAGAGGAAATGCTCTGTCTCCTTCGCCCCCCTCGTTCGTTTTGTTCTGTATAGACTACAATAATGACTGACCCAGATGCTAATAATATCGGTGAAAGGACTCAGCGAGCCTCAATGGGGAGGAAATGACATGGTCATGTCATTCATACAACATCACACCAGTGCCATTCTATGACACGAAGCCTCTGACAAACATTTCGATTTCATCTAGAGACCACCAGAACAAACCGACTGAGTAGCCTCAGAAGTTCGTAAGTTTTCTTATTTGTTTTTTCATGTTTTTAATTGATTGGTTTTTGAAGAAAAAAGAAAGCTGAAACAATTTGCGGCATTTCGTACCCTATAAAGTGCAAAGAAATGCATTTTCCTATTTTAAAACTACTTTGGCAAAATATTAATGTATTTACGTCCATTACAGTAAGTGAAACTATTTTAATTAGGGATAGGTCATGTCTTGGGGTTCAGTGTACTTGACCTGTAGATTACATTATTCATGATGTCATTGTGAAGAGATATATGCCACTGAGAGAGCTATGTATATGACGTAATAATCCAAATGCTATTAACTTTAACAAAACAAAATTTAATTTAAAAAGCACCATATTCTACTTGTGACTTTTCATGCAGTTAATTGCAGTTATAATGTTGAACTCTTGATGTCTGTTTGGTAGTTATTTATTGTTTTTTTGATGGTTGTTAATTGTTAAATCCACACTGTAATAATTATATCGAACAAAATGTTGATACATATAAGCTAGGTTTATATAATTATTTTCAAACCCTAAACTGACCTATTTGTGCTATAAAAAGAAAAACAACAGTAAATAAATAATATTTCATCTATTTTACCTGAGCGTATGGGATGCCATGCAAGGTTTGGCAGAGTCAGAATGTCATTTGGGACGAACTTTAATTGGATGTTGCACTGTGACATCACAAACCACCATTAAAGTAATCCCAGTGGTCTAACATGTATCGCTAAAAACAGCTGGAGGAACTTTATTCAGCCATTTTGGTTAGAAATTTCTTTAACTTGACACATAAGTGTTACATAAAGTTAAAGAAATTTATTTAACTTTGACACATAAATCGTGTCTTCTGTACGGTAAATAATTCACGAGTGAACTAATTTAAAGGGTTGAGCTGAGATTGAGAAAACACAAGCAGTTATACAATTCAAAATAGCATAAGAGTTATATTGTCATTATAGTAATTTCGGACATTTAGCTGCTAATCTTGCGTTAAGACAATGCTGGACTTACCCGTAGTTATGTACCTTTGAGTCTGTTTGATGTTCAAGTTTTAATTAAAAAAAATTCATTGAAAAATCATTGAGCATCTCTTGGGAAGGATTATTGAAGCACCATGCAGCAACAGGCAAAACAAAAAGCGACAACACACCAATAATTATTTTCTTTGTGATATTTGTGACATTTGTTTTCTGGAAGATTTTAATAATTACTTCTGGTCTTTCCTTTAAATAATTCCTCAAAGATATGAAGCCGTTTGATTACCTGTCTCCAGCGTGCCAAAATTGCAACGTATAAAATACATTTTCATCTCTTTCACGTTTAATCTTTATTTAAACTTTTATCACATTTCCCGAGCCCACCAAACCTCATTACACCTAATGTTTAAAGTGTATGCAAAACGGTGTCACTTGTAATACCATATGCATTTAAATTGGATATTAAGCTTGCGAATGAAATTAAACTTATCACTCAGATGTAAAATAACCCTGTAAAACGATGTTGATGACAGATATTGTAGCAAAAGTTCCACATCACTGATTTATTCATCCAAAAGAAGACAGTTACAAAGATCCTATGTTTGTTTTTATCATGGGAATTCAGAAAAGAGTGACCTACTTGTAGAACGGACTTAATTTTTTTAAATCTAACTATTAAATCAAGTCTTTATTAAATCAACAAAACTTTATTTTAAGTTCTGAGTTTTCTGTTCGTTTTTTCCCCGCTGCGCTTTGTGTTCAGCAAGGAATCATCGTTACATCAATAATTATTTTTAAGTTTTTGAGTTCTTTGGTTCTTTGAAGATTCAAAACATTTTTTGCTTAATGTGACGTTTATATGTTCTTCATTTTTCCGAGAACTGAATTCTGGGTTCTTGAAAGAACCAGAACATACATGTGTGCTTTTGTCTTTGCGTAGATGTATTTTAACATTTCAACACAGAACTTTTTTATTCCATATATAAAAATGTTTTCATATGACATCAGACTGTAAAGCCTTTTTTGTTCTAGTTGCAAATTTTATTTTTAAAATTCAGGCTAAATAAAAATCCTCGAAAGATCATCCATTCTGTTCTTTCATAAATTATTTGATATATTTCAGTAGGCACTCCACATTTTCTTTCATTTTATTGAACGTTTGTAAATTGTAACTTTTGATATAAAGTTAGTTTCAAACAAGGAGGGATTTTAAAGTTTGCTTTCCAACCTAATTAGCGTGATTAGACACCGTAACTTCAGTGACTTGAGCATGATATTTGCCAGCTGCAGGGAAACGCATCAGCGGTGCGTCGGCTTCATTTTCCTTTGTTTTAAACTGACATTATGCATTTAGGGATGTAGCCATGTTCATTGGTGGTTCACGACCATATGGGTCGATGTTCTCATCTGTAAAACCCCAACTCTCAAATTATGACGTGTTCTGAATCTGATTCGTATGGCTGTCTTTGCCGTCCGGAAGAAAAGAAACTTGTGATCGCACTAATAGGCAATTAATGCAAATGGTCTGCCTGTAATACTCGTGAAATTATAAATACAGACTCATTTTTCTATGAGTTTCACCTGTTAGATTTACATGATGCCAAAACACAAATGTTGCTAAATTAGTTCCGTTCTGTATCTTTGTGTCAGTACGAATTTTGTTCTAAAGTAGAACGCTTTGAAAATTTGAACTGAAAGTAAAATTTAAAACGTGGACGGTTAAAAATAATCGCCTGAAACATTCGGATTCGTCTTTCTCGCATGAGAACGGTGACCTGTACAACAACTATTTACTTTGTTATCTAAATTTTAGAATGACATTGATATTCAGCAGTGTACAAAGAAAAGGAGACCTTTTCACCCTACTTTTTGGTAGTGCCATCCGCTCAAGGCATGACTGAAATGTGCGCTAAAGAGAGGTGCACTGAGGGACAGGGATGTATCTTACTTATTAAAGGCTCAGCGGAGCTGAACGCGCTCTTTAGACTGCTCTCTTATGAGACGCAAGGCCCTTAAGCTCTTTAAGAACCCTCTCAATTGAGGATTTGGGTAATGGCCCTCTGCAAATGTTTTACGGACAAAAAACTCCAAAGTGTTACCCGCTGTTCTTATTGATGCAATTTTTTTTTACTATACTATACTGTTTTTTTTTTTTTTTTTATTTAAATTTGTCTAGAAAGTATATATCTTAGTTTCTTAACAATTTCTTATACTTATGTTTTCACAGTTTTTATTTTATTATTTTTTTGCCCTTATTTGTTTATTTTAAATGATCCTGCATTGCAGCTAATGCATTTTTACAAGTACAAATAATCCATAGCCTCTCAATTAATATGAACTAATTAAAGCTTACATGTATAATAATTAGTACAATGCTGTTCAAAATAGTTTTAGATTGATTAAATGGCTTTTGATTTTAATTGTGTATCGAATTAGGACAACTCGCTCCAGATGTTCTTTTCTGATAATGATTTCTATTATGTGTGATGCTTTTCCAAATTATCTTAATTTTGACACTCAGCAGGACGTTATGATTCTTGACCTTGACCTTGACATTTTTGTAGGTCAAAACCAACACAATACCTTGCACTATTGGGTATGATAATCTCACTCATCAACTTGAAGTATGTTGTTCTTAGGGATGACTGCCCTAATTAAAAACGTTGCCCCGTTTTTTCATTTAACTCTACTTATTAGCTCCCAATGTAAGTACTACTGTAAATCAACCCAAGGGGCATTTTTGTTAAAGGCACTGCTGAAAGAAAGTCTGTTCCAGCAGGTCACTCTTTGGTTTTCAATTAATGTCATATTATTAAAGTATAATAGTCCTAATGATATGATCTCAATTTCTTTGGGGAGCAAGCCCTTAATTTAATTTTCAAAAACTGTTGAACCTGAAGACCCTGTATGGTTTTTCTCTGTGATGTTTAAATTCTTTTTAATTTTTTTTTTTTTTTTTTAAGAAAAAGGCAAAGTTTTAATATCTAATCAGACATATGTATGTATGTGCAGAAAAGCTAATAATAATGAAATAGAAAAAAGAGAGACTTATTTGCCATCACAGCTTTCTTTTTTTATGAGCTCTTTGTGGTGGTAAAAGTGAACTTACAAGATGCACTACAGAGTGTCACTTGAAAAAAGGCCCTGACCCACTCATTATAATTAATGTATTAAAAGAAAAAGAAGAAAAAAGAAAAAAAAAAAAAAAAAAAAAAAAAAAACAATTAATGGTTGGCTAGTTATGTCTAGGGCAGACTGAGAATTTCAAGACACAATATGGCAAAACTGACCTAATGGCTCATAATTGCTTTGGATAGTAATCTCTTTAATTTATTTGAATTCATTATTTTGTAGATAATGCTGTGTAGTTTCTCACAGCTGTATTGTGGGAAACGTAAGACAGCTCTGCAAGAATTAGTAATTAGTATAGGTTCATTATCCTGTGTTTTAACAATCTTTTAAAATTTTGCAGTGGTAAGACCAAATATCTAGAATTTATTTATTTATTTGGACCCACTTCTATATTATATTATATGTGACCCAGACCACAAAACCAGTCATAAGGGTCAATATTTTTTTGAAATTGAGATTTATACATCATCTGAAAACTGAATAAAGCTTTCCATTGATATATTGTTTGTTAGAATAGGACAATATTTGGCTGAGATACAACTATTTGAAAATCAAAATATTGAGAAAATCGCCTTCCAAATGAAGTTCTTAGCAATGCATATTACTAATCAAAAATTAAGTTTTGATATTTTTACAGTAGGAAATTTACAACATATCTTCATGGAACATGATCTTTGCTGGCATAGAAAAATCGATAATTTTGACCCATACAATGTTGGCTATTGCTACAAATATACCCATGCTACTTATGACTGGCTTTGTGGTCCAGGGTCACATATTTTATTTTATTTTATTTTATTTTTTATATTTTATATTTTATATTTTTTTATTTTATTTTATTTTATATGTGGTGGAACTCTTTTTATTTGGCCTCACGAATTAGAGAGACAATCCCAAATCTGCACACATGAATGGTGACACCTCTGCACTCCTGGCATGTCAGAAGGCAGCCTGGTCTCCTGGTGGGGTGTCTATCTCTGTCTCTCTGTGATCTCTTATATACCCTGCAGTGACTCAAGCACCCCTACCAGGCATCGCCCCCGCTGAGCCCCTCCTGGCTCTAACCCCACTTAATTACCAGATTGGGCTACAGACAGCCATACTGTACCCCAGATTCCCTGCGTCAAACTCCATTGTTCACTAAGTCTTTGGGTTCAACAATAGATCTATCAAGACTTGGAGGGGATCAAAAGTTCAGAGATGTCTTATGATGTATGTCATGTATGACAGGATATCCATTCATGTGTCCATTGACATACTAATGCCATTGTACTGATGCTGTGTGGAGAAAGTATGGTGCGTTACTTTTTTTTTTCAGTATTATAGAATGTGCAATCTAGTTTCATGTAACTATAGTTTCGAATTTTCCAATGATGGCAACTATGATGATCTCAGACTCAAAGAAGAGCAATACACTGCACATAACAAAAAAGAGGATGGGGAGGTCATCAGCTTGGTTCACTCCAGCAGAGGCTGCTAACAGGCTCATTATCTCTGTAGGTAAGCTCATGTAGCAGAGGTAGTACACTGCTCAGGATGTGCGATCTGTTAAGTTTGCAGCTTTTCTTAAAAAGCTATTCAGGGTGGAAAAATTTGGCAGAGCTCCCAGAAATCTCTGAGCAAAAGGTTAACTGTCAGTATCCCAGCAGGCAGGAATGGCCGCCTCTCAGGAGGGACTTGCCCAGGAGGAGAGGAGAGGGCCACTTGCTTTTGAGACTGACAGTGTGCAAATAGCTAGAACAGTGTCTGGCCTGTGAGGGGTGGGACAGGGGAAATGGGAGGGATGCGGCAATGGTGTTTCACAGCAATGACATTCAGACACACATGTCATTTCCATAGCGCCACAGTTCCTGAATAAAATGTATTCAAATTTATTGACAAGCATGATGTTTTCACAATGAAATGCACAGATGTAAATGTTTTGCCAAAATGTTAAAGAGATGCTTCATCCAAAAATGAAAACTGTCATTAATTACTCACCATCGTGTTGTTCGTAAGACCTTCCTTCGTCTTCGGAACACAAATTAAGATATTTCTGAGGAAATCCGAGAGCTTTCTGACCCTGCAGAGACACAACTGAATAGTTCAAAAGGACCAGAAAGGAAGTAAGGACATCATTAAAATAGTCTGTGACATCAGTGGTTCAACGGTAATGTTATGAAGCTACACTTCTTGCGCCCAAAGAAAACAAAAATAACAATTTTTTCTCTTCTGTGTCAATTGACGCGCGTTTACAAGAACCCGGATGCGCTGCGCCTTGTTTGCAAGCAGAGGAATGCACACTCTTGCATCGTGGTACTCATGTAAAGGTGCGAAAAATATGTTGAGTAAAGTCATCCTAAAGTATTCCTGTAGTTTCATAAAATTCCGGTTGAACCACTGTCACATAGACTATTTTATCCAATGTCTTTTCTACCTTTCTGGACCTGCCCTTGCTGTCTATACTGGGTCAGAAAATTCCCTTATTTCATCAAAAATATCTTAAAAGATGAAAAGATGAACGAAGGTCTTACAGGTTTGGAAAGACATGAGGGTGAGTAATTAATGACAGAATTTTCATTTTTGGGTAAACTGTAGTCAGCACTACAGAAAAAAGTATACTGTGTATATATGGCAAAACTGTATCTGAAGACAAATAAAATACAATTAAAAATAGTAATGGAGTAAGTTAATAAATATTCATTTGCCATTTAAATTTATACTTAAAATTTGAGTACTCTAAAATGTATGTATTTTTTATATTTCTTCTTGAAATAGCTTTCACATCTGTAAATGGTAAATCACAGGCACGCTCCTAAACATTTGAACCAGAGGTTGTACGCATCACATGATATTTTCATCAGTTTTTAATTAAAGTCAATTTGATGTAATTGTTGTCGGTCAAATCCCCTGATACACCACTTGTTTTTATTGCTTTGTGTCTTGTTATTCATAGTAATATCACATGAATGCCAAGAAATGAATATTTGATGCATAAATGCTTTAGGGATGAAAGTGGTTGCGTTCCAAGTCCAATTTTGCCGCATGCCTTTCTGATTTAAATGTTGTCAGAGTATCATAAATCTCTCTTCTGTTTAGCAGTTGATGATGCCAAAAGCAAAGTAATTAAGTAATACAGGAAGCTGGTAAAGATTCCAAAATGTTAATGATATAAAAAAGAGAGAGATTCACGCTAACAAGTGGCAACTAATAAATAAAATAAAATACTAAAATTATAGTAATTTTTATCATGTCACTCCTGTCCCTCTTTCGAAGCTGATGGCAGCATATCAACAGTTTAAAATCTGGTAATCTGGTAATCTGGTTGACTGAAATAATATTTCAGCGGAGTGACTGAAGACAGAATACTGAATGCTGGCCTTCTGGTCTGAATGTGCCAACATGCTCATCCTCTGGCTCTGATATTGAAATGAAGAGACTCGTTCCTCAGAGAGCACAGTGCCTATTTTCTACCCCCCGTTTTTTGTTTTCGCTCATAATTGGTTGGTGGTGGGTGGAGGCACAGATGCAAGGGGTGGTGGGAGTTCCCATGATGCCAGAGAATGGGCACCTCTGTATTCTGTCTGCAAACAGAGGCACGGAGTCCGGCCAATGACACCGGAATACATTTACTTGAAGGTTACTGCGCTCATCCCAGCGGCAGTCTGGGCACACTGAGAGAGTTGGATGTATGCCAACGTCTCTGCTGTGCTCTAACAAGATAGAGAAAAGAAAGGAGGGAGAAAGAGAGTAACTTAAAGGGAGGGAGCAATGACAGTGTGTGTACTGTATTGATTACCCTGATACCTTATTGCAAGAGGCATCACCAATAATTTGATAAGATAAGCCTGTAAAGATACAGTGACAAGGTGAAATGCAGTGAAGGGCTATCTTAGTTTGTTCCATGGTCATCCTCTGAGAAACTGTGGAGATGATACTAGGAGGAATATAGGAATTATATTTGTCTGTTACTTTTAAGAAATATCTCTGGAACAACAGATGCATTTGTTAGCCAAATAAATAAACAGTGAAGTTGAATTTATTTTATAAATCTTAACCAAAAATTCCCCTTCAATGAACAAAACAATGGGCCTAGGAACAAGACAAGCACTATATCCATTAGATATTTCAGGAACATTAATGGGACGTTCTCTGAGGTCAATTCCACCACATTCAACAACAGTTGCTTGTGTACGAAAGGAGAGAGAGAGAGAGAGAGAGAGAGAGAGAGAGAGAGAGAGAGAGAGAGAGAGAGAGAGAGAGAGAGAGAGAGAGCGCAAATTTTCGGTTGGATAGGAGAGAAAGTAGCCCCAGTTTTAGGT
This sequence comes from Cirrhinus mrigala, assembly GCA_036247105.1. Taxonomy (NCBI): domain Eukaryota; kingdom Metazoa; phylum Chordata; class Actinopteri; order Cypriniformes; family Cyprinidae; genus Cirrhinus; species Cirrhinus mrigala. Next base: position 21,040,314 of record CM070008.1, on the reverse strand, counting down.
AGCTAGATGAGCGGAGTGATGTAGCCTTCTGCGTCGCTTTGACAATGAGGAATATTACAAAATCTCAAACCACTAGATGGCACAATTGTCCAATCAGAATTGATTATTCCATAGAACGTGGAAAGATGCAGTCACATTTATCGTTGAAATTTGGCGGGCGAAATCTAACAATAGAGTGTTTTCAGGAGTCGTCATCAATCGGCCATATTGGCGGCGCTGAGCCGAACGAAACTCCCATATTTTGCTGATTATTGCTGCTAAACATGGTCAATTATTGTCATGTTTTGGGCTGTACTAGTCGGTCGGACCGTGAAAAACATTTGGAGTACTATAGTCCGCCAAAAGTTGTAACAAAGGAGAACAGTGCGAAAAACTGTCTGAGGAACAAAATGCGTTTGTGGTTGGCCGAGCTGAACCAGGATTTCCAGGCCAAGAATCTTGACAACATTCGTGTTGGTTCTTATCATTTCCGCCAGGTAGGTGAAATATTAGTCTAATATCTTAATTAATATTGCTCACATATCTTTACACCTATTCGCTTTAGTTTGTCAAACTATTGCGCCCTTTCCTGCTTACTAAGTCCTTCTCTATATGATTTGCTTCCACACGTCTTCCGTAATTTAGACAGTATAAATTAGCAGAACAACGCATTCAGTAGTACATTAACCGTTCAATCGATGCTGTTGTTTACATTGAATTATCGCTAGTGTGTCCTCGCATACGGGTAACAGACCACATCGTGATGTAAGTGCAAACTCTATTTCAGTAGGAGTTCGAACCTTAGGGAGTTTCACGTGAGGGCAAAAAACTTAGTCACGAAAATTTGCAGCACTGGCCAACAAAAAAACTACTTGTTTTGAAAGTGACTTTTATGTCAGTATGTTTCATCCATTGCTATGTTATCGACAAAGGACCTTTTTTTAGTTGGCAAAAATATTGAGTGTAAAGTCTGAATAAAAGGGGGCATTTCTAAATTTGTGGGCATTTTTCCAACTTGTGGGTGTTTCCAAATCATGCAGTGAAAATGATGGTCCTAACCTGATCCCACCCCTAAACACAACTGTCACTGTGACGCAAACAAATCAGGTCATGGTCGAAAACGCCTCTCACCATTTTGTGTTTGCCCACCAATCTGGTAACTCCCATTACTCTCCTGCAGAGACCTACACTTGAAAATATTAAAATCACATTAATACTAATGTGATATCTTCCAAGGAAGATATTTTGAAAACTGTTGGTAACCAAACAGTTGATGGTAGCCATTGACTTCCATAGTATGGAAGAAAAAATATAATGGAAGTCAATGGCTAGCAGCAACTGTTTGGTTACCAGCTTTCTTCAAAATATTTTCTATTGTTTTCAGCAAAAGAAAGAAATTCATACAGGTTTGGAACAACATGAGGGTGACTAAATGATGACAGAATTTTCATTTTTGGGTGAGCTATTTTTTTAATAATGCTATATAATTATTAAACAAATTTATATATTTCAGTACCAAAGCTGTAGAGCATGTGTAGTGCCCTCAAATTCTGCAATCTGAATGTCTTCATTGATCAATGAAGATATTGAATTAACATCTTCTGTTGCATGGCAAAACAGATCAACTCTGTCATGGAATGTGTGAACAAATGTAAGCAAATGTCTTTTGGCAGTAATGAATTCATCATATAGGCTACCATTCTGCTTAAAATGTCAGAATACTTATTGGCTGTCAGAGGTATAGCATAACACCTCTCTGTGAGTAATCTGAATCAGAATTAATTCATCATGTCATAGTGTGTTATATTCTGCTGTGTTGCCAAGTGATTTGATCTGTCCTTCGTTAGCTGTTAACCTTTAATCATGACTAATTTGTGCTGATGGAGGCTCTGGAGCTAGATTAGATTTTCCAAGGATCCCGTTTTAGTCGAATATGACATCAACTGGCCGTTTCGTGATATAAAATGAAAGATTCCGAATCTTTCTCAGGATGTTTGCCTATAAATTAATGAAAACCTTCACACCAATTGTAGCATGCGGCACATAGTCCAGAAATCAAAGCTTGTACACAGATGTGATGGCTACACCTGAAAAGCGAGTGGCAAATGTGACCACATGGGTAAAATTGGTCTTAATCAGTCTGTCACGCTGTGTCAGACAGTCAGGTAAAGGGATGTCAAAACCTAATTCTCTCAGGTCACAAGGTCCCATCCCTGCACTGAATCTAGCTGTCAATTAAATGATCTAATTATGCTTCCGATTGGATGCGTTTCAGAGTTTGTCAAGGTCTTTTAATGTTGATGTATTTGACCATGTGATGTATAACCATTCATACCCTGAGAGATTTTTATATGGATTCAAAACAGAAAACATACCTCTACGCTCTTCGAAAAAAGCTGTCACTGGTCTGCTACACTTTAAAATTTACCTCATTTACCTCAATTTACCCCTAAAGTGTGCATATTTGTACTTTAAAGTACATAGTACTACCTGGATACATATTAGTATATTATGAAAAGGTACCACCCCAGTGACAGCTTTTGTACTTTTCTTTCCTGAGTGTACCAAAATATTAATGCTATTTCAAAGTAAATATAACCTATGTAAGTGCACTTACAACATAACCTTATAAGCATGTGTTTGTAATATTGTTTGATATAATGGAGGGAGTGTCTGTCTGATGTTTTGCTGTCTAGTCTGCCCTCACCAGGACAAAAAGGAGACAACAGGTGACAACTACATGGGAAGCGAACTCATTTACATTACATACACAATGACATGAAGCAGCGTGTCTAAAATATGTTATTATAAAAACACAGAATAGTTTAAACATAAAAACAACATGTTATACCTATGATAGGTTGTTTAATGACAGGTTCTTTAGTGACAACTTGCCCCACTAATACTAAACAAAAGTGTTTTTCATAAGTGTTTTTCATGGGCAATATAAATGGAAATGTTTAGTGGAGGTTTATTCACTAAATTTCAGTAAAAAAATGTGACAACTAGTCTTCAGTCTTTCTGGTTACTGAAACTCAGACAATCATTACTTATTGTAAACCACTAATTCTAACAACTTTATTAAACATTTCTGCCGTATATTAAATATTTTACCACATTAGTTACACATTATGCTGCATAGTGCACATATTTCACTTTTTCCAGTGCTTTGTTTTAATATTATGTTGTGTTACTTATTAATATTGTACTGGCACTCTGTCTCCAGCTTCCTTGTGTTTTAGCAGTGTGTCAGCTATACGTGCCTTCGCTTTATATAATAGTGTATACTGAGTTGTACATATCGACTTTGCTTGCTGTGCTGCATTTATTCTTGACCGGTGAAAAAAAATCTTTAATCCTCAGGCAATGTGTTTCCCATGTTTGTACACCAGGGGGCAGGTTTGCACAACACAGCAGCCAAACAACGTTGTAACAAATGCCTTGCAAATAAAAACATAACTGTCCAAAATAAACAACTGAATATAAGAATCAGTTCATGTTCCATTCAAAGTTCAAGGTAGACAATCTGCACATGTTGTAGCTAATAATATGGGTACATCATTGGGAATCAATTTTGTGATTGTCACACAATTATATTGCATTAACTTATTAAAGTTCTGTAGAGTAGTTAAAAATTCAATCAAGTGACAGTTGAGCAATAGATGGAAGTCAAACATTTATCAATTACATTGTTCTTGTATGAAATTTAAAACCTAGAGAATCTTTCTCATTAATCAAGCTATATAATATCAAAAATTATTGTGAAAGAATGCTTTGATAATAATTGAAAAATTAATTGCTTGATATCTGCAGGGAAATAACACTTTGCAATACATTAATGACATTGTACTTAGAATGAGAGCAAACTTTTTTGACTCCTCTTGACCGAAATGCTGTTTTGAAATACACTATATCATCTGCACTGTTTATTTTGTGATAGTTTCTTCTGATAGACACATGTAATCTGGTAATATGTCTCAGTTTGGGTCTACAGTGCCTTGCGAAATTATTCATGTCCACTCATTTCTTTTTTTTTTTTTTCACATTTATGTTGCAGCCTTATGTTAAACTCCTTTAAATTACTTTTCCCCCCACATCAGTCTACACTCCATACACCATAATGGCAAAGCAAAAAAAATGTCTATGCAAATTTATTAAAAATAAAACACTTGAATTATTTAAAATTTAGCTCGGGAGCATTCATATCGCCTATAGATGTTACTACACTTTGAGTGGAGTTAACCTGTGGCAAATTCAGTTGAATGGGTATGATTTGAAAAGGCACACATGTCTTAATAAAATGTCTAACAGCTGAAAATGCATATCAGAGCAAAAACCAAGCCTTGAGGTCAAAATAACTGCCTGTAGAGCTCAGAAACAGGACTGCATCAAGGCACACATCTGGGGAAGAGTTCTGAAAAAAATCTGCTGCATTGAAGGTTCACAGAAGATTGTAGTCTCTGTTTCCCTTAATGGAAGAGGTTTGAAACCAGGACTCTTCCTAGAGCTGGCCTAACTGAGCAATTGATGGAGAAGGGCCTTGGTTAGACCGGTGACCAAGAATCTGATGGTCACTCTAGTTGAGCTCCATTATCATATGAGGAGACAGGAGAAACTTACAGAAGGACAAACATCACTGCAACACTCCACCAATCTGGGCTTTATGGCGTTGTGGCAGGACTCAAACCTCTCCTCTGTGAAGACACATGAAAAAACACTTGAATTTTGTATAAAAGCACCTAAAGGAGTTCTCTGGTCTGATGAACCTCAATTCCAAGCATCATGTTTGAAGTAAACCAGACACCGCTCATCACCTGCAGAGTAGCATCCCAACAGTAAAGTGTGCTGTTTCAGCAGCAGGGACTGATGGACACGTCAGAGTAGAAGAAAAGCTGAGTGCACCAAAATATAGAGATAGCTTTAATGAAAACTCAGTCCAAAGCATTCAGAACCTCAGACCGGGCAGGTGGTTTACCTTTCAACAAGACAATGACCCTAAGCACACCGCAAGAGTGGCTTATAGACAACTCTGTGAATGTCTTGAGTGGCCCAGCCAGAGCCTTGGCTTGAACCCAATCAGATATTTCTGGAGAAACCTGAAAATGTCTGCCAGCCCCCATCCAAACTGACTGAGCTGAAGAGGTGAGGAAAAAAATGTCAGATAACTGACAAATTCTGTTGTGGAAAGCTTGTCGCATCACACCAAAAACACTTGAAGCTGTCAAGGTGTTTAAAGTGCTCCTATTATGCCGTTTCAAATATGACCTTTCTACCATAAACTATCTGCGAAGTTGTGAAGCCGACAGTGCACGATACATAGTTATTGTCTATCAAAAAAAAAAAAAAAAGAATCGGTTCACAGTCGCCTAAACGAGTCGTCAGGAATTCGAATCTTTTTCAGTTACGGCCATACGTCACGAAGTAACACATTTGCATAATGTCCGCCCACGTTCTACGTCGCGAACAGCTTGACCGCCCAGTAAAATTTCCATGTGGTTTATGTAATGTCGAGAAGACGCTGTATCCTTAGTACAATGTGGGATTCACCAAATGCTTGCTCTTAAAAGATGGATCAGTGCCCAGTTTATTTGAACCGAATTGCTCCTCTGAACCTCTACCTGTAAGTGTGAATAATAATTAATGGTTGTATTTTCTAGCGATCGTTCAAAATACCTAGTTGTGTGTCATGTCGTGTAACATTGTTGTGTATGACATGGGGGTGAGTAAATTATCAGGACATTTTTATTCTGAAAGTGGAGTAATCCTTTAAAACTTGTTGCTCTCGTGTAACATTACTCTGTATCAAGCAAAATACGTATTTAGTTGTGTGTGTGTTGTGTTCGCTCCGCACAGCTCGTAGATCTCTGGCTAACCGGCTGACAGCTTTATCTGTTCACTCGCTATTGTCTAGAAATGTGTCGATGAATAGTGAATGTTTGTCATTGTTATTTACTTGAAGTTCTGACAAAGAATAGAACAATACATTGGTGTATAAGCTGCAGTGCTTTATCAATACATTTTTGTGTTGGGTTGACGCATATACTATGGCTGTTTGAGTGTTGTTGTTTATCACCGAGTTGTGGGCTAGAGTAAAGGTGATGGGCGTTCCGTATTTGAAATTCGCTGCACCAAGTAAGGTTAAACCAATCACAAAAGACTGGGTCATCGGACCAATCTAGTGTCACGCAAAGGAGTGGTTTGGACAAATGATTCGTTTTGACGAACCGTTTGGGAGTCGTTGAGCAAAAAAGGTAAATGCATATTATAATATAGGTAAAATAAGGTACACTAAATGCATATTATAAGACAATAAAAGTGTTTTTTGACCTTGCATGCATGTCAACTTGTTGTTGGGGACTCCCAAAACCAAAATATGAACCTTTTATAATCCATAATAGGGACACTTTAACTAAGTACTGAGTTAAGGGTATGAACTGAAATACTTATTTCAGTTTTTTATTTTTAATAAATGTACAAAGTTGTGACAATTCTGTTTTTTGCTTTGCCATTATGGTGTATGGAGTGTAGAATGATGTGGGGAAAAAGTAATTTAAAGCAGTTTAACATAAGGCAGCAACATAAAACATGAAACAATGAAGGGGTATGAATACTTTCGCAAGGCACGGTATGTGTGCATCAGCTGTGTCTTCTTATGCCATTTTAATACACTAACACTGCCAAATCAAAATATAATTGAACTGAAATTTCACAACAAACACACACAGCTGATGCAACTGTAAATATTCAGACTATGAATCCAAATCAGATCCAAATAAACCATAACCCGCAGAGCACCATATGAGTTTTTGAGATTTAAGAAACAAATAGATCCACGAGTTTATTCTGTATACTAAAATTATCCATAAAAAGCCACGTACTATTGCTTATTTATTGCAGAAAACTAGTTTCTCCACAACTTCTGTTTTTCTTTTTGTGAGCATGCTTCCTGTCCTCTGCATGCAAAACGTGTCCTGTCGTGTGACAATAAAGAATATCTAATGTGTATATATGACTAAGCTGTTTTATTGAATGACTTTTTAAAGCAATAAACCACACAGCTGTGGTCTGCTTCAAGATTTGTACTTACCGCAGTCAATTTATTATGTAGTTGAGAATCAATGCAAAACACAGGAAATCTGTGCAAGACCTGAATTTATTGACTTTCACTTAATAAAGGTTATAGATCCCATTAAAAAACCTTTCGCCATCGGCGCCACAGAATAAGTGGCGCCCCATAAACTGCAACGCATGAATGTCAGATGTGATATTTCAACAGAACGGATCTGATTCCTTGCTGCTTTTTCATCATTCAATGAAATATGCTTTATATTTGTTGGAGCAGATACCGTTTCCTTGGTTACCATCCACAAAGGCATCTCTTTGTGCTGTGTCTTTGTTTCTAAAGGCTGAAGAATATGAACATTATGAAAAGTTAATTTCTGAATTCCATGAGTCCCAGCTCACTGATCTGAAATCACGACAGTGCTCTGAAAAGGATATTAAAATGGTGCGTTCAGTCACTATTCTAGAAGACAAATGGTTTAGGTGCATCTGTCCTTGGTAAAGCCACAGGAATTTGCCAGTAAATGTTATCCCACACCACCGGTTCAAAAATAGATCCGTATTACTTACATACAGCTCATTTCATTCTCATCTGCTTGGGTTTCTTCCCGCAGGTAGAGCGTTTGAATATTTGAGCCAGACACTGAAAGCTACTAACTAAATAATTCTTTCACCTGTGATCTCTTGTGTTTGGTCATTACCATAATTTATTACATCATGTGTTGTGCAAGAGTACCTGCAATAGCAGAAAAGGATCATGTTTCTGTTTATTTCCTCAGTGAGTCAGATGTTTTGCTGTCTCTTTCTATCCCTTTCCATCTCTGCTAAAGGGGAAGGTGCCATTTAGGCAGGTGTCACATCCATTATTCATGTCTCCACTCCACCAACAAATTTCTTACCTGACACTTCACTTCAATTAGTCCTGAAAATGTCTCTCTTTTTCTTCGTTGCTGTGCGTTGCGAACGCAAAAGCACTCTACAGAGCTCCATTTGCAGCCAACTGAGCCTTTGGTCTGTCAATCTCTTGTCTGTGTATTCATGGCTTTCAAAACGTGTTTAAGTGCAGCGCGATAGAATGAACAGCTAAATAAAATAAGGTACAGTTGATTCACACAGACATCTTAATATGAATCCACACAGCCTGAAGTCTAAAGCATCTCCATTGAAAGTGAACAAAAGCATAGTCTTAGATTCTGAATAAAGCTGAATCCTTTTAACGGCCTAAATATTAGGCAGTGTATCTACAGCTCTTCATCTGTTCTTCAGTATTTCTTCAAGATCGCTTCTTTTGATATTGCTATTTCCTCTTCAAATGACAAACACTTCATATACAAGTGGGAGCATCATACACAGATGGAAGTGAATGAATATCTAGGCACTTTTAAGACGTCAAGTAGCCCAGAGTAATTTTCACTGACATTATAGGGGAAATAAGTGCTGGTGATCCATCATTTTCAATTTCCAGGAGCAGAGATGACTTCAGTCAAAGTCTAAATTACATAGATGGAAAGGTTCAGGTTTGGTCATCAGCATGTTCTTTAAAATCTATCACTATGAGAACCAAATTCTCACTGACCCAGGTAAATAAATGACACTTCATTTAATTCATCAGGGGAGCTGTAATATATCATTCGCATGATGAATCTACTCAAAACAGAGAAGTCAGATTGAACTTTTTTATTTTTTATAACAAGCCATATATTTTGAGTTAACGAACAACGACAACAACATCTGTACCACTTATTTGAGTGTGAGCACTGTTATTAGGAGCAATAATGATCCACACTGAACAACATAAATGGTTAACATGTGCAAAAAGACAGCCTACACCAAACATACAATGTTTTTAAATTAAAATACATCCAAATAATAAAACATGGGGGAAAGCCTAAATTACCAAAGGGCTACTAGCAACTACTGCCTGTAGTTCGGGGCTTTCTCTCCTCAAATCTCAAATGACGGGTTTTTACAGTTTTTATTCAAGTTGAACATTGAATTATTAAAATTTTTAACGTTAAAACATTGAAATCTCTCTCTCTCACTCTAAGTTCTGTATGTATTTATTCACAGACATTTATATATACAGTAAATGCACTACTGTATACACTACCAGTCAAAAGTTTTTGAACAGTAAGATTTTTAATGTTTTTTAAAGAAGTCTCTTCTGCTCACCAAGCCTGCATTTATTTGATCCAAAATACAACAAAAACTATTTAAAACTATTACTATTTAAAATAACTGTTTTCTATTTGAATATATTTTAAAATGTAATTTATTCCTGTGATTTTAAAGTTGAATTTTTAGCATCATTACTCCAGTCACATGATCCTTCAGAAATCATTCTAATATTCAGATTTTCTGCTCAAAAAATGTATTATTATTATTATTGTGTTAAAAACAGCTGAATATTTTTTTTCTAAAGTAACAATGCTTTAGAACATTATGAAGGTATTTATCATCACTTTTGATCAATTTAAAGCATCCTGCTAAATAAAAGTGTTAATTTCTATACCCCCCCCCCCGCCCCACCCCCTCCAGAAAACATACATAGATACTGTATAATGTTACAAAAGATTTTTTCCTGAAAGAATCCTAAAAGAAATTTCAATTAAAAATAATAATAACAATAATATGTTTCTTGAACAGCAAATCAGCATATTAGAATGACTTCTGAAGGATCATGTGACACTGAAGACTGGAGTCAAATATTTTAAAATATTCATAATTCATTTAAAAATATTCAGAATTCAAATAGTTATTTTAAATAGTAAAACTATTTTAAAATTGTACTGTTTTTGCTGTGCTTTGGATGCAGGCTTACTGAATCTTACTGTCCAAACACTTTTGACTGGTAGTGTGTATATTATCAATATTTTCAAGATCAATATTTTGAGTAATTTCATTACTCATACTCCTGAACAAGCCACATCAATTTTTAAAATCAGTCCTGTTGAAATAAAAAAAATCTCATATGTCATACTGTAAATAAACTCACATAAACTGACAGCCAAAAGCCAGACATGGTCTATATTTATTTAATGTAGGGGACAGACTGACATTTCTGGTCAGCATTCTTTACTGTCATCACTGGGTCAAGTCATCGCTTTGCCCGACAGTAAAAGCCCAGACATCATTCCCTCCATCCTTGAGCGCTGTTTCTTTGTGAATCTGTGCTTTGTGAAGAGCTCAGATAACCACACTTTCCCCAATCTTAAAGGTGGCTTAAACTTTCATTTGTGGCAAAGCCAAGATTACTGATACCTCTCAGCGCTGTCGGGAGAAGAGATTTCGGAAAGCGTTATTATAGTTCTTGTTGAAGGCTGTGTAAATGAGCGGATTGAAGAAAGAGTTGGAGTAACCCAGCCAGAGGAAGACACTCTTCCATATTGGTGGAATGTGGCAGGAGCAGAGCGGCGTGATGAGCTCGGTGAGAAAGAAAGGGATCCAGCAAAGGACAAACACCCCGATGAGGATGCCCACCATCAGAGCTGCTCGTTTCTCTTTCTGCTCTCGCCACGTCTCGCTGTCGGTCTGGAATGTCACCGTGGCATGGCGTACCGTGAACACCATCTGAGGCTGTTGCCTGGAGGCCTCTTTCACCTGAGGGAACAGATGTGTCTTGAGCATTACTGCTGTGAGTGAATCAGTCAGGATCACAGATTAAGGTCAAATAAACCACAGTATTTAGTTTTAAACCTAGAACGCATAAAGGGAGTGTATACCCTTAAAGGATTTTTAATAAAATTATTTATTTACACAATATTTAGTGTTTTACTCTTAGACTATATGTGACCCTGGACCACAATATATTTGTAGCAATAGCCAAAAATACACTGTATGTGTCAAAATTATTGATTTTTCTTTTATGGCAAAAATCATTAGGAAATTAAGTAAAGATGGTGTTCCATGAAGATATTTTGTAAAATTCCTACTGTAAACATATGAAAATGAAATTTTTGATTAGTAATATACATCATCTTAAGTCACTGGGGTATATTTGTAGCAATAGGCAAAAATATATTGTATGGGTCAAAAAAATTTATTTTTTTTTTTATGGCAAAAATCATTAGGAAATTAAGTTAAGATGGTGTTCCATGAAGATATTTTGTAAAATTCCTACTGTACATATATGAAAGCTTCATTTTTGATTAGTAATATACATTGTTAAGAACTTTATTTGGACAACTTTAAAGGCAATTTTATCAATATTTTGATTTTTTAGCACCCTCAGATTCCAGATTTCAGATAGTTGTATCTCGACCAAATATTGTCCTATAACAAACCATACATCAATGGAAAGCTTATTTATTCAGCTTTCAGATCATGTATAAATCTCAATTTTGAAAAATTGACCCTTATGTCTGGTTTTTATGATCCATGGTCACATATGTGAGCCTCAGCAATATACATTTACCATTTAAAAGTCTGGGGTCACTAAGCTTAATGTTTTCAAAAGTCTCTTATTCTCACCAAGGCTGCATTTTTTTTAATCAGAAATACAGTACAACAGTAACATTGTGAAAAATTATTAAAGTATTAGTTCACTCCAGAATGAAAATTTCCTGAGAATTTACTCACCCACATGTCATCCAGGATGTCCATGTAACTTTTTTTTTCAGTGAAAAAAAAGCAAGGTTTTGAGGAAAACATTCCAGATTTTTTCTCCAAATAGTGGACTTTAGTGAGGATCAGGATGTTGAAGGTCCAAACTGCAGTTTCACAAAGGGCTCTACACAATCCCAGCCGAGGAATAAGGGTCTTACCTAGTAAAACGATCTGTCATATTCTAAAAAAGATAAAAAATTGTATACTTTTTAGCCACAAATGCTCACCTTGCACTAGCTCTGCATCCATGAGTTCACACATTACGTAATCATAATCATGCATGGGGTAGGCAGATGTACCGACCCAGTGTTTACTAAGCAAACGCGCAAAGAAAATTAAAGGGATAGTTCACCCAAAATTAGAAAGTTAGCCCATTATTTACTCACCCTCAAGGCATCCTAGGTGTATATGACTTCCTTCTCTCAGACAAATGCAATCATAGTTATTTTAAAAATTGTTCTGGCCCTTCCAAACTTTATAATGGCTCTGGGCAGGCGTTTCTCTTCAACCATTCATAACAAGTCCAACAAAGTGCATCCATCCATAATAAAAGGTGCCTCGCACGGCTCCAGGGGATGAATAAAGGCCTCCTGTAGTGAATTGATGCATTTTTGTAAGAAAAATATCCATATTCAAAACATAATAATAACTTTTCTCTAGCTTGCACGCTAACTGTTGTACACGGAAGCAGTTCCGGGTGGAGGTAGGACGTATGCGTAGAGAATGCGCCGATGAGTCTCAAGAAAACCAGCGTTTGTTTACAGGAGCAAAGGAAGCAAAGTTTCCTTACTTTAACAAAGAAAAACCAGTCTCCTTTTAGCTTACCTTCCAACATTTTTCTTTACAAGTCCTCGTTATTTACTTCTAATTTGTGACCGTTGTTTTGTTTTGCTTTCTCCATTGCACGTGCGCGTTCATAACTTCTGAGTGGTGCATACACAATGCCGACTTCCTACGTCATCCACCTGGAGCTGTATCTGTGTACAAGTTAGCACAAGCTTGAGAAAAGTGCTTATTTTGTTTAAATATGGATATTTTTCTTACAAAAACGCATTGAATCGCTACAGGAGGCCTTCATTCACCCCCTGGAGCTGTGTGAGGGAGTTTTTATAATGGATGGATGCACTATTTGACTTGGTTTGGACTGCTGAAAAGAAACAAATAAGTTTTGAAGGACCAGAACGATTTTTAATATAACTCCGATTGCATTTATCTGAAAAAAGGAAGTCATATACATCTAGGATGCCTTCAGGGTGAGTAACTCATGGGCTAATTTTCATTTTTGGGTGAACATGCACTTTACAAAAAAATGGTAAAACAACAATGTCGGACGATTTTGAAGTTGGGGGAGAAAATGAGACAAGTTTTTCATCCTACCCTACCTTTCTGAACTGGAGTATACAGGCGAAGAACGAACCAAGTATGACCTTTCCAACGTGATTATGTAATGCATGAAGTCATAGATGTGAATCGGAGAGATAGTGCAAGATGAGCATTTGCAATTAACCAACTGTTTCACTAGACAAGACTCTTATTCCTCGACTGGGATTGTATAGAGCCCTTTGAAGCTGCACTGAAACTGCAGTTTGGACCTTCAGTCCATTGGCTCCCATTGAAGTCCACTATATGGTGAAAAATCCTGGAATGTTTTCCTCAAAAACCTAATTTCTTTTCGACTGAAGAAAGAAAGACATGAACATCTTGGATGACATGGGGTGAGTAAATTAATATTTTGATCACTTTAATGCATACTGATTCATTACACTGAGAATATAGATGAAAACAAACAAAAACAAAAAGTAAAAGCTGCTGAATCCAGTACAGAGATTTTTGTCATGCATGTAGGTTTTTCCGAATCTTTCTTTCTAGCGTTAAGATAAAATAATATAAAAATGCATAGAACTTCTGCAGTATTGGAATGGCCGTGAAAATAGCCATATACGCATAAGCCTTTAAACCCTTAAAGTTCCTGTGTCAAACCTGTGACAGCCCCTCCTAAACCTACTGAAGTAGAACAGGATGGTAATAGAGTGGAAAATAATGTAGAACTTATCTAAGGAAGGTGTCAGGAATACTATTCGCTAAAGTGTTGTGACATGCTCAGAGAAATACCACGCTGTTCAAGGTAATAGAGCAACATAATGGGACATTCAAGTTCAATTGGCTATTGAATTGCTGAGTAGTAACGTTCCAGGAAAATAATGACAGGCAAAATATGAACAGTCTGATCTGAAACAATAGATTACACAGCATTCTTAAGAAAGAAATTCTTTTCACAGTACAGTATTAAAATGCCAGTATTAAGAACTTAAAAAGTCGCTGAACAACAACAACAAAAAAAGCATATCACAATATTTCATCTGTACCTCTCCAGGCTCTGCAACTGGAGTGATGGTGTTGGTCCTCTTTGATCCAATACGGAACTTAGCAGCTTTGTATATCTTCCAGTAGACAAACAGCACAACACAAAGAGGCAGATAGAAGGCCCCGAATGTGGAAAAGATGGTGTAAGACGGCTCCTGGCTCACCTGGCACTCCATGTCCTCCTCTGAATACGTCTCCCCCCAGCCAAACAGAGGGGAGAGGGAAATAACAGATGACAGCAGCCAGGTCAAGCCAATCATCACATTGGAGATCTTCTTTCGGGTCTTCAGCGTGTACTCCAGATGGCGTGTTATGGACCAGTAACGGTCGAGGGCTATTGCGGTCACGTTCCAAATGCTGGCCGTACAGCACAGGACGTCGAAGGATATCCAGACTTGGCAGAGAACTCGACCTAACTTCCATCGACGGCCGTTTAGCTCATGGACCAGACTGAGCGGCATTACCAAAGCAGCCACCATAACATCAGATATGGCCATGGAGGCCACCAGATTGTGGGGCACACGGTGGAATGTTCTGACTCTAAGAATGGTGACTAGGACGAGCATGTTCCAGAAAAATGTTGCCACCACAAGCATGGCCAGCAGGGTGAACGTCAAGACGCTGAACACCGTCTGTGGTTTGTAGACATTTCCATATTCTGAGCTTTGATTAAAGGAGCTGTTCTGGCTGACATCAGCCATGTTATTGAGCTCTCTTCTGTCCACTTTACACCACGTACAAAATAACAAGAAAGATCTTCAATGGACTGAAACAGCTGCAAAAGTGAGAAAACAAAAATTAAGCTTCTACAGACATTCAATGCTGTCAACTGGAAAAACTAGTCAATTACAATGGAAAATGCATTTGAAAAAGAACAACTTTTAAATGAACTTGACATGCATTTTAAAAACCCTGTACTCTTGTGCTAAAATTCACAGAGATGTGCATATTTACCTATAAACTAATTCAAAAACTAGCTCAGTGTAATGCAAAACAAGCTTTCTTTGTGACAAAACATGGTTTTGAGTTTAAAAATACAAGAGGCTAAGCAGAGTCTAAAGTCGCTTTTTTTTAAAACTTGTTTTAATTTACTTAGGGGGTGTTTACATGACATTGTTTTCAACTAAAAACTGAAGACTTTTAATGCATTTTGGCATTGTTTTTAAACACAATACCATTATCAACTATCAAACTATCCTTGCGTTCCATTCAGAAGGGCTCTTCCCTATGCCCTAATCCCTTCAAAGGGTTTACCCTCTGCAGTGAGAGCTTCGAAGGGTTGAAGGGTGTTGGGGACCAAACAACTGTTTCTTTAAGTGCCCTTCTGCATCATCATCCCGTGACCACACGGAGGCCCCGTCATCATGGAAAGAATCAGCGCAAAGGATCATGGGGGCCTGAAGTGTCCATCAGTTGTACCCTACATTCCGAAGGGCCCTTTGAAGTGGCCAGTTTTGAGCACAGTTTGGAACGACCCTTCAATATGGCGGCCATGATTGTTTTCGCTCCGAAGTGCCCTTTGGAGGGCGATATCCCATTTGGAACGCACTGTGTGAAAATGCAAATTTCTGAAAACATTGATGTCATACACATGTATTACATGTTCTGCGTATTTCTGTCTCCAACGTCACCAAGGCTTACCCCAGTCGCTTGACGGGGGCGCTACACCAATCAAAAGTACAAAATTGCTCACAACTCCTAAACTGTGTGCTGCAGGCTCAAGTGTCTTATGTCGTTGGAATCCTTGGCTCACGCCATGCAGGCAATAATACATTTTCGGGTATTTTGCATTTTTTGAAAGCCTTACTTTTGCGAACTAGTCGTAGGTTTTTCACCTGATCGGAACCAAACCAGTGCAGGAAGATTCTCTGAAGAGTGAATATTAAAAATGATCAAAAAAGACTTATACAATTCAGAATATCAAATCGTTTTTGTTGGACCCCGAGTAGGCTTTTCAGGCTTGGTTTTTAGGACTCTGCTGATTGCTGGAGATGTGAGAGCGAAGACGGAGACCTGATGCATGCTCTGTGGTCCAGTTCTAAAATACAAGAATTTTGGATTAAGGTGCATAACGATATTCAAGATGTGTCAGGATGCTGCTTTTCATTTTGTCCTAATATTTACATCTTAGGAGACCCAGTTCAGTGCTGATGTTGAGATGGCCAAGTGGATTCAAATAGTTATTATGATAGGGAGACAAATTATTATTAGGGGATGTCGGTCAGCAGGTTCACTATCTATTCAAGAATAGGTTGCAGAATTGGGGAAGGTGGCAGCATTTGAAAAAATGTCATATGGATTACTCGAAAAGATAGAGGTTTACGAGAGAAGGTGGGGTAGATATTTAGCATTTCTGGAGGTTCTCTAAAATCCCTGTGGTGAGACACTGTAAGAATGTAAATGATTTATTCTGTTATATTTTGTGCTATCTTTCCCTTTTTTTCCCTCTCGTTTTAAGTTTATTGTATCTATTGTGTTTGTTAGATCTACAATGGCAATTTACAAATAATTGTACCTGACACGTGGTCTGGGTGGGCTAGGGGGAGGAGTTAACAAAACATTTAATTATCTGTAAATTTAATATATTGTTTGCCCACTGAAGAAAAATAAAAAGTATGTATCATTAAAAAAAATTATCAATAAAAAAACTTTCGATTCTCCCTCACAAAGGGATGACAAAACATTCAAAAGCAGCAGAATGGCTTTCTAAAATGGCTAAAACTTTTGAACGGAATGAGATATATTCACTGAACTCATAACATGTATGTTAGAGCTAAATCTGAGGTCACATAAAAAAAAGTCATGGAGCTTGGCCACTTGGTAATGCTATAAGAGGGAAAACCATAAAAAACGTCCATAACTACGCAACCGTTTGACCTATTGACGAGAAAATTGCTGTGCACTAAACTAATGGACTTAGCCGTAAAGGTCCTTGAGAAATTTAAAAGAAATCAGGCACTGGGGGGAGATAACGCATTTTTCAAGGGTGTAAACCAGGGATAGGCAATGTCGGTCCTGGAGTGCTAATATCCTGCAGAGTTTAGCTCCAACCCTTAAAAAAAACTCACCTGCCTATAGCCCTAGTAATCTTGAAGACCTTGATTAGCTTGTTCAGGTGTGTTTGATTAGAGTTGGAACTAAACTCTGCAGGTCATCGGCACTCCAGGACTGACATTTTCTATCCCTGCTGTAAACAACTGTATATTGTGTAGTTTTTCACACATACACACGATATTCATATAGACCTCCTCGTTGCGAACAACTTTGCCTCTAGAACCATTGCTGCCAATTAAACCATTAGTTAAATGACTGAAAAGATGTGAAAAACCTACTTTTGTGAACTAGCCCTAGGTTTTTCACTCAATCTGGAAAAAAAATCACTGCAGTACAGTTCTCTGGACTCTCTAGGTCAATAATTATCAAAAAAATGTTGAAATTTACCCTTTGGGAAGCTATAGCGGGGTCGGTTAAAAAAGGGGCCTGTTCAAATATACCCAAAAGCCTATAAAGCTTAAACAAAAATTCAAAACTTCACCACACCTGGTGAGTACATGCGACAGGTGTTTCTAAACAAGCATGCAACATTTTATGGAAATTCAACCATAGGTGGCACCATAACAGTCATAAATGTGAAAAATCATATTTCTGTAGTAAATTACCTGGATTTGCCAAAAATGCTCTTTTAATTGATCTAGATCAGGGGTGCTCAACCCTGGTCCTGGAGATCAACTTTCCTGCAGAGTTCAGCTCCAACCCTGACCAAACACACCTGAACCAGCTAATCAGGATCTCAAGGAGCGCTTGATAATTACAGACAGGTGTGTTTGATTAGGGTTGGAAATAAACTCTGCAGGAAAGTCGATCTCCAGGAACAGGGTTGAGCTCCCCTGATCTAGATGGTTACAGCCATGTTAACACAATCTATTTCCTTATGTGCTTAAATGCTTTAAGCGCTTGAACCCTGGTAATCGCTGCTTGCAGCTACATTTAGTTTTGTTTTCTACACACACAAAAAATATTCTTGTAGCTTCATGACATTATGGTTGAACCATGTGACACATGGACTGTTTTAACAATGTTTTTACTACCTTTCTGTGCTGTTTGAACGTTTCAATTGCATTCAGTGGCGGGACAGAAAACTCCTGAATTTCATCAAAAATAACTTAATTTGTGTTCTGAAGAGGAACAAAGGAATTACAGGTTTGGAACGACATGAGGGTGAGTAATTAATGACAGAATTTTCATTTTTGGGTGAACTATCCCTTTAAGTGCAGCATTTTTAGAAGGTGGGTGTCATGTGTGAGACGCTGAAAAAGACATAAGGTGTCTTGATAAAAACAGCGCAGTAGAGCGCAAAAATGTGTTGTGTGAGAACGACCCCTAAGCAGTAAACTACCATGGCCGGAGCCCGCTGCATTTCATTACAGAAAGGTGGACTACTAGTGAATTAAATAAAAGTCATTATACATATTTGAGAAGCGGAACATATTCACTCGCTGTGCAATTTGAGAGAGCAGCACCTGTTTCAGCTGCCCGTATACAGCGTTGCAAGTGGCCGATGATGCCAATATCAAGAAATGTCTGACCACTGTACAGTCGGCTAGTATTATCACATGCAGATGACCAAGAAAAACTGCAAAAAAGACATTTACCACAGATTCTTGTCAGCAGACATTATGTAATAAAACATATTTTTAGCTGAAATGACATGCCAGAGAAAAAATGCCATTTGCCATCTCTGGTGTGGCAGGGCTGACTTTGAAATGGTATACTAAGGTAGATCCAGGCTGGAAACATGTCAACATGCCTGACAAGTCCTGTGTAACATTTCACCTTAGTAAAAATGTTACAGCCCACTGACAGAGAGATACAGTTATTAAATAGTTATTTTCTCAATGAACACAGATCTAATAGATTTTTTCATGGTATAAGAAGTGTCATATATACGCTACTCTTCTGCAGTCTAAATCTTCAGAAAAGTACTATTGTCTGCAACCATTTGTGCTGATAATTAGATGTAAAATATAGCACTGCTTGTAACACTTCTCCTTCACAAATTGGATTCTGGGTGGATTGTGGACTCTTAACTGATCCTTACTTCAACTGCCCTATTTTAATGATCAAAGTGTTTGCATTTTGATATGCATCTTGCTGGGAGCAAAATCTAATGAAGTCTTTGATAATTTATTCATATTTAATGTGAGCGAAAAGCTTAAATCCATATTTTACTACAGGTGCTTACATTAATATTTTAGAGCATGTATTCCTATAGTTCCATCATGCTTTGTGACTTCATAATGAATCTGCCACTGGAATCTGTTCAAGATGTAATTGTTCGAAAATGTAATTGCGCTTTCCAACAATGCATGTGTGAAAATGGGCCAAACTGATTAAGCATTCATGTATGGCTTGGGGAAATCCATGAGCAGAAACAATAAACATGTCAAACAGAAGAGGTAAAATATGGAAAGATTTCTGACTAAAATAACCCCTCTTGTCTTCCCATGCCTTAAGGGTATGAGCAGTGGATAATATATAGCAGTGGATGATATATGCCTGATGTATGTAAAACATTAAAATATTCAGAACACCTCCAGCTTGAATGTGCATACACAATAAATCAATAAAATATGTTCATTTATTGGTCTACGGTCTAAATCAAACATCAGCTCCAAGTGTCAAACTGTTCTTTTAGACAGTCTTTAAGAAATGAAATGCATGTGTGGGAAGTTAGGATTTTCATAAACCACATAATTTTCCTTTAATCAAATATGAGACATTCAACAGACTGTGTCATCCGCTCTCACATAGCTAATGCCCTCATCTTTGAATCATTACTTTAATGACAGTTAAAACAGTGCCGCGTCGGAGGGCTCATCCTAATCACACTGGCACTTCTTCACTCTTCATAGCGTATTCCTTCAAACGTAAGGTGACAAGGGTTCATTTCAGTGCACTTAAAGACCTGCTCAGTAACACAAAGCTTCTTCAAACTGTTTCTGGCAAGTACATGTAAACCACTCAGAAAACAAATGTTTTGTGTTGTATGCATTGGATATATAACATGCTAAACCTACAGCACTTTATTAGTTGTCACTTTTAAAGGTGAGGTTTGAATTTGTGCCTGCACCAGTGGTTTATAATGACACCTATTGCTGTTGATGCATGATGTGTGTTTTGCTATTAATGTCTCATGCTACATCTGTAGTAAACATCCTTGGATTCAAGGCCAATTAATGTTTGAGCGTTGTTGGAGGTTCGTACTGTTAAGCAGTCTGGCTGCTGCACTGTACTGTGATCAGACTGCCGTGAGTTCCCTTCCCCGTGGTTGCTGTGCGTTGAATGGAGGCATTTTTTCTTGATCTGTGAGATGGAAGCTGCTGGTCGTCACAGTTTGTTTAATCACTCCAGCAGAGACGGTTGGTTTGGACATTTTATATCTACACTCGTACTCATCCTGTCTGAACTGTCTGGTGGACTGTGCACATGGTGATCCATAGAGGTGACTTCAGGTATATTGGGACACATTTTCCCATTACAAGGACTGGGAAAAACTGAGGTTAGTTCTCTGATTGTGTACATTGCGTTTGTTAGGGGTTCAAGCGTGTAGCGCTGAAACCCTACTGTAATTGTTAGAATGGCCAAGGATCAGCAATCTCCACATAAAACTGATCATGCAGACCAAACCGTAAGTCGTAAAAACTTGAAACTTGGAGGAATGGTAGCACTCACACCATCTACAATGTCACCAAGTCTCGCCCCAATTGGCCTGACAGGGGCGCTACAGTAATCAAAAGTACAAAATCACTCATAACACCTAAGTGGTTCGTTGCAGGCTCAAGTGTCTCATGCCTTGGAAATCCTTTGCTCACACCAGACAAAACGTCTGTTACCCTGGTGAAATTTTTGGGTATTTTGCTTTTTTTTTTTTTTTTAAACTACTCTTACAAACTAGTCCTAGGTTTTTCCACCTGATCGGAACCAAACCAATGTAGAAAGATTCTCTGGAAAGTGAATATCAATAGTTATCAAAAAAAAAAAGTTGAACTTTTGACTCTCTGTCGCAAAGATACACCAAAATGTTTAAAAGGGGCAGGGCTGCATTTACTAAAATGGCTCTAACCTTTGAATGGAACGAGATATCTTCGCCAAACTCACAATGTGTATGTAAGAGCTGAATCTGCATTAATATGAAAAAAGTCACAGAGCTTGGCCACTTGGTGCTGCTATAAGAATCTATATAAGCTATAAAAAGCCATAGAGAAGCTATTAAAAAACATAAAAACGGCCATAGCTACGCAACCGTTTGTCTTATCGCAGTGAAAATTGGTACTCATGGTCAGGCTCCAAAGTGCCACAAGTGTCTATATGGACATTTGCATATCTCAAAAAGCATGGCCACCATAGGACGATGAACTTTGAGCACCTGTTAGACAAGCTTAATGGAGGTCGATTGGAATGAAACTCGGTGGGACTGTTTGAAAGAAATTGGCCACTGGGGGGGGTGTGATAATGCACTTTTCAAGGGCGTAAATGATTGTATATTGTAGATTGTAAATGATTGCACGGTTTTTCTCACAATATTCATATCATACGATAGACCTCCTCATTCCAAATGACTTTGCCTCTAGAACCACTGCTGTCAATCAAACCATTTGTTAAATGATTGAGAAAATGTAAAAAACTTACTTTTGCGAACTAGTCCTAGGTTTTTCACTTAGTCTGGACTCTCTAGGTCAATAATTATCAAAAGAAAAAAAAAATTAATTTACCCTTTGGGAAGGTATAATGAGGTCAATTAGAAAAGAGGCCTGTTCAAATATGCCCAAAAGCCTATAAAGCCTAAACAAAAACTCAAAACTTCACAAAACCTGGTTAGCACATGCGACAGATGATTCTAAACAAGCTTGCAAAGTTTTAGGTACACTCTTAAAAATAAAGGTGCTTTAAAAGGTTCTTCACAGTGATGCCATAGAAAAATCATTTTTGGTTCCACAAAGAACCATTCAGTCAAAGGTTCTTTAAAGAACCATCTCTTTCTTACCTTTTTATAATCTGAAGAACCTTTTTTTTGCCACAAAGAACCTTTTGGGAAACAGGAAGTTTCTTCAGATATTAAAGGTGTTTTTGGAACAATTTAGACAAAAAAAGGTTCTTCTATGGCATCGTGAAGCACTTTTTTTTTTAAGTGTGTAGATCGGACCACAGCTGCCGCTATAATAGTCATAAGCATTAAAATACATATCTCTTTGGCAAATTACCAGGATTTGTCAAACATTCTTTTTTAATCATTGATTTAGGTGGTTACAGGTTTGATTTTAAGTATAGTTACAGGCTTGCTAAATAATATACAATGTCTTTTTTTCATATGTGCTTAAACGTCTTAAACCACTTGAACCCCAGTAATCGCTGCTTGCAGCTATATTTGTTATGTTCATTCTTCCTAAATCATCAGTTATGGGCACTGACTAAAAGCATTATATGAAGAAAACTACTTTGTTGTTATTAGGCTATTATTAACTCAGTTGCATGACAATGCTGGTCATATGATCTCAATATGGCAGCGAAACATGAGGAATTGAACTACTCCATATAGAATAAAACAGCTTTGTTCTGCGGGTGTACATTTTGATGATATTTCTCAAAAGTACTGTTCATTTGCAAAATGTTTTAATTTGCAAGATGAGTGCATCTCCATACTTTAAATCCATCATCTGGCCGAATTAGCTACATCAAAAGCTACAGTGTGCACTGAACTGCTCTGTGAAGGCAGTTTATTGTGCATTGATTTACATATGCTAAGCATCACTGTTACTTGTAAAGCTGCCCTGCAATTAACATATGCAGAAGCGATGTAAATGCATGCGTATGCAAAAAATCTGAATTCTGCACATAGCGCGACTCCCACAAGCATTTGTCACAATATTTAATGTAGGCTAATTAACGAAATTGGTTATTACACACACACACTGCATGTAGCTTAAAGGATTTTAAGAAAATCGGTGACGACTGAGTTGCACAAAGTGGTTGAAAAAAGTTATAGTTATGATTCGCAATATAATTTGTTAACACATTTTAACTAATAAATTGGAAAGACTATTACTTTCACATGACATTAACATTACTTCAACTATTACATCTCAGCGACTACAGCATCATTTTATGGCACGTTGCTCTGCGAGATTTACACGCGTACATATTCAGCCATCTCACCACAGCTACTTATTGTTTTTCTCGCCTTCCCACTTACCTTTTGCTTCACCGAAGGCAGTATCAGCCCATTCGGTAGAAAACAATATCCTGAGTGAACAGTGTCTGTCAGTCTCTGGATCTCATGTGAGAGGAGTGACCGCGCTACTGCAGTTTCTCAAGTCGCCACCTCGGCGCAGACCACATGGATACAAGGTTAAGAACACAGCGTTACCATATCACATCCCAGTGAGATAGACAACTGAGCTGAGCTGTGTTCTCATGTACAGTTTTTTTGATTGCGTAGCTGTGTGTACATAGTTTCTTTCAGTTTTGATTGTAGATTTCTAGAGTTTTTGCACAGTAGAAATTACATTTCCTGAGGCAGCTATATCTACATGTGAAAGGCAAAGAAACGCACACAGGTCTGAAACTATGAATGAACCTACTGTATATGAGCACTACTAATAAATGATTTTCTAACCAAGCTTCATGATATTTACTCTTGCCCTAAAACATATCTCTCAAACATCCTCACCTGTTGACATTAGATTTAGAAGTACACTGTGTGCAGAATTATTAGGCATGTTGATATTCTGGTCATATTTTTTTTCCAAACACATTTTACCAATTCCAAACCAAATCAGTCTTAATAACTACTATTAATTTTGTATTTAATCATTTGTAAGTGATATATAATTGTCCGTGAAGGCTGGAAGTGAAAAACTCCTTATATTCAGGTGTGCAGAATTATTAGGCATGTTTTCGTTTACAGCTAAAATGAGCCAAAAAAGAGATTTAACCCAGACTGAAAAGTCCAAATTATTAAATGCCCATGAGAAGAATGCAATACTAATGCATTACAAGAATTTGCAAAGTTAAGGCTTGACCATTGGACAGTGAAATGCTTGTTGAGTCTGCATGGTCAGAAAAAACAGGTGGAGAAGAAAAGATGCATGTTAACTGCAAAAGAATTAGGAATTAAGGTGAAGAATTAGGTGTGACACCATCAGGAACCGTTTCCAGTTCTCCAGCGCCACCATTTTCCAGAACTGCAACCTACCTGGAGTCTTCAGAAGTGCAATGTGTCAGGTTCTCAGAGACTTTGCTTGGTAAAAAATCCTAAAAAATGCCCCTGACTTAATAAGAATAACAAGCTGACGTCTTGTGAAATACATGAAGACAGTTTTTTTATATGCTTTAGAGACAGATAAGTTGAGAGTGACTCTTGAAGGACAAGCATCACATCCTCTTGTACCTCTGATTCAAGAATTTATCTTCTAAAATCTGGCAATAAGTTTTGGGAGTTCATTTTAGTCCATCTCTGCAAGTCAGACTTTTCAGGATAGGAGACTAAACATGAACTCCCAAAACTTACTGCCAGATTTTGGAAGATAAATTTTTGAATCAGAGGCACAAGAGGATGTGATGCTTGTCCTTCAAGAGTCACTCTCAACTTATCTGTCTATAACGCCTATAAAAAAAAACTGTCTTCATGTATTTCACAAGACGTCAGCTTGTTATTCTTATTAAGTCAGGGGCATTTTTTAGGATTTTTTACCAAGCAAAGTCTCTGAGAACCTGACACATTGCACTTCTGAAGACTCCAGGTAGGTTGCAGTTCTGGAAAATGGTGGCGCTGGAGAACTGGAAACGGTTCCTGATGGTGTCACACCTAATTCTTCACCTTAATTCCTAATTCTTTTGCAGTTAACATGCATCTTTTCTTCTCCACCTGTTTTTTCTGACCATGCAGACTCAACAAGCATTTCACTGTCCAATGGTCAAGCCTTAACTTTGCAAATTCTTGTAATGCATTAGTATTGCATTCTTCTCATGGGCATTTAATAATTTGGACTTTTCAGTCTGGGTTAAATCTCTTTTTTGGCTCATTTTAGCTGTAAACGAAAACATGCCTAATAATTCTGCACACCTGAATATAAGGAGTTTTTCACTTCCAGCCTTCACGGACAATTATATATCACTTACAAATGATTAAATACAAAATTAATAGTAGTTATTAAGACTGATGTGGTTTGGAATTGGTAAAATGTGTTTGGAAAAAAAATATGACCAGAATATCAACATGCCTAATAATTCTGCACACAGTGTATATTTGTGGATTTTTGAGCATTTCAAATTGTCAGGAGAATTTCACAGTATTTTTAGATTTTAAACAGTAAGATTTTTAATGTTTTTTTTTTAAAGAAGTATCTTCTGCTTACCAAGTCAACATTTATTTGATCCTAAGTGCAGCAAAAACAGTAATATTAAAACATAAATAAAAAAGCGTTTGTAACATTATACATACCATTCAAATGCTTGGAGTCAGTACTTTTTTTTTTTCTAATCATCAAAGAAACCTAAACAACTACTCAGCTGTTTTCAACATAATAATAATGATAATAAACATTTTTGAGCAGCAAATCAGAATATTAGAATGATTTCTGAAGAATCATGTGATGTGACTGATGCTAAATTCAGCTTTGAAATCACTGGAATAAAGTTTAAAATATATTTGAATAGAAAACTGTTATTTTAAATAGTAAAAATATTTCAAAATTTGACTGTTTTTGCTTGGATCAAATAAATGTAGACTTGGTGAGAAGAAGAGACATCTTAAAAAAAACATTAAAAATCTTACTGTTCAGAAACTTTTGACTGGTAGTGTATATTTGTAAGCACACACACACACTTTCAAGACACTCAAGGACACCATACATAATAAAATAAAAGGATAAAATAAAAGGGAGTTAATAAAATACAAAATACAAAGCTATACAAAACAGATGTACAAATCAATCAATCAAATCACTAAAATCTGTTCTAGATAATTTTTAATCTGAGTTTCAAAGGCAAATAAAGCCATGCATGTGCAGACAAAATGAAATGGAATAAACAAACACAGAATGCCTGGTGTATTATTGGTTTTGGACACCTAATGAAAGATAATTGGGACAGAAAAAAGACAAATATATCCTGTCTTTGCAAACATTGATTTATTGTAATCTTTTTCATTTACACATTATAGAAATGTATTTTTTATTTACATACCAACAAAATCTCCTGCACAGACAGTGCATACTGATATTGAAAGTTGAATTTTGTATTTATTCTTTCTGGTTTTTTTTTTGGTTTTTTAAAAATTATTATTATTTTTTTTTTTTTTAAGTTTTTCTTGGACAATATTTTATGTAACTTTAGTAACTTGAAGTTTCACTAGGTCATATGTCATTGTCAACCTTGTTACATCACATTAGTCTTATTAATAGCTCTTTAAAAAGTGTTGGACCCCTTTACTCTAAGGTAACTAAATAGATATAATATATTATGACAAAATATTACTTATTCAAGTTAAAAACAAAATACAGTTAAGTGCAGAACTGTGTAGCCAAATCACAGATCCGTTTACATTCAAATTCAAAGTTACATTTCTGCCTAATAAAAATGAGTTGGTTATACAGATGAAACAGTCACAATACAGACAGACGTGCTTCATATTTGGCGCTTTCATTGATGTAAATAAGCGCGTAAAAGATGACGCGCCGCCTACAAATGTGACGTATTGCACAAATATAGGGGTGTTAAGAAATAAGCAGTATATTTCTTTTATTAAAACCTACAAATTCAAGCCCAAAAACGATCCGAAAAAAATAAAATAATTTTATATTATAGTAGAATTTGTAATATTATTCTAGTATTTTATATATTTACCAGACGTAATTGCGTAAAGTTATTCATCTCCCCCCACGAAAGACATGTAAGGGTCCAGAGCCCGCCGAATCCTCTTTGGCGCTTCTGTTCCCTTTTCCTATGAGGCCGGTTGTACGCTAATCTGACAGCCACATAATGCTTACTTTCTGCTGTAAAATTAATTAAATCAGTCAAAACAATGTCAGAAGACGACTTAAAAGTTCCGGAAGAGCTTTTCAAGGACGTGAAGTTCTATGTGGTGGGAGACATTGATCAGAAGGTACATTTAACAGTAAAAGGCTATTCATTTAGCCTTTTGGCTAATAGTGGATACTGACTGGTGTTAGCATGAAGGCTAACCCACAGCAACACTTATAACATGCTAAAAACTAGAGGATACCTATAGATAAATAGTTTCGGATGTTATTCTTAAATACAATAGGTTTTATTTATTCAGGTCGCACCCTTTTGTATGTCTGGTGCTTTTATCTGCTGTTAGCGAAAGTCTTGTCTTCAATATGTTAGCCATTGTCAATGACAACAATGCGACAATTATCACGTTGGGCTCTCCCTTGAGTAGTGTTATCGATTTATTTGCAGCTGTGTGAATGATTCTGTGTCTAAACATTTTTTGTTATTTTTTTTTTTTTTGCCAAGGTAGCTTGTGTCTTAAATAGGAAGTCGAACAAATGAAATAACGTTAGCATATGTAGCCATCATTTCTGTGTTTATCATAGTGTCTTCCGTGTTTCATTTTAGATTCTGTGTAGTTTTTATTTATATTTACATTACATTCTTGCATGATTTTGTATAGAGTTCCTGGTATGTCATTTAAAAGCAAGCAGAAAACATTTAATGTTTTATTTTATGAACTGTTTGTTATTTGAATGATATGGTGATGATCGATTGCTGACATTTGCTGATAGGTTGTGCAACTTCTGAAAGCTGGGAAAGGAAAAGAAGTGTCTTACAATGCCCTCGCCACCCACATCATAGCAGAAGATGGGGACAATCCAGAGGTCAGCGAATCCAGAGAGGTCTTTGACTTGCCTGTTGTGAAGGTAAACATAATATTGCACTTAAGTGTTTGAAAGACAGTTCCTGTTGGCAACAATCTAGACTGATATCTAAGATGTGATCACTTACTGTTACTAATAGAAATGTGGTGCAGTGTTAACATTCATCCGTTCTGTTTCAGCCGAGCTGGGTGATCCTGTCTGTCAAATGTGGAGACCTGCTACCGTATCCTTCTATGATTAATGGGTTTGAAAGTCAACAGTTGTCATGTTGTTTTTGCACCTGACATGTCACACATCAACTTAATGCAATTTTGCAATTAGTTAAAGATGAATAGCGTGCTATTTAGATGTTTATTTATCTTGACTGTTAATCAATCAGAGTTACAGGATTTTCCCCAGAGTCAGGACAAGTGTTCTTTGGTGTTACAGCTTGTCTGCCACACGTAAGTTGCGCTGCATATTCTGCCAGTTCATTCAAATCTACATATTGTCATCTGTCATTGTCAGGCACCAGGATTGATTTTATTGTTTAACAATCTCATCATTTTTATAGCTGTCAGAAGATCTCAACACACTTTGGGCCTTTATTACATTCTATGGAGGTGACTGTCAACTCCACTTCAACAAGAAGTGCACACATCTGGTTGTGCCTGAACCGAAGGGGGTAAGCACATGTCTGTCGCCTTGTCTTCATGCATATAATTAATATTTACTATTGGCAGTTAGATCTCAGTCCAGTTAGGCTGTTCTGTTTTTATTTGTACTTTATGCATAGTGCACCATGAGGCATTGTGCATCAGTACAAAGGCTTATGGTCCACTTTCTGGGGGCGTGGGGGAGGTGTGTGAGATCCAACGGCTCAGTTAAAGTTTATGACTAATAGAGTGCCTTTAACAGCTGCTATCTGGAAGACTCAGTCTGGGTTTACGTCTGTGGGTTGTTTGCTATTGGATCAATTGATGGATGGAACTGGATTACTGGTCTTGTTTTATTGGCTGTGTTTTTGAAGTCTGAGTGCTGTTTTAAAAAAAAAAAGGGTCCGTTTTATAACCCACCATCTTAACCGTCTAGGTTTTTAAAGCCTGCCTTTTTATAAGCTACTCATAGTAATCAAACAAATGTCATTGGTATTATTGAATGAGCATGCGGAAACCTTTTTGATTTAATTAATAATATTGAGAAAAATCCTGTGCACTTTGACAAATGTCATGGAAAAAAAGAACTGTAGTGACTAGTGATTTATTTATTTATTTATTTTGTCATGCTGCAACGTAAAGATGCAATTTTTTCGAATAATAATTGTTTAAAATGTTTTATTATTATTATTATTATTAACATTAAAAAGCTCCAGGTTTGCTTTGTTTGTTTGTAGGGCTGCACAATTTGCTAAAAATTGCTTCTTTATCTATACACTCCCAGTCAAAAGATTTTGAACAGTGAGATTTTTAATGGTTTTTTACAGAAGTTTCTTCTGCTCACCAAGCCTGCATTTATTTGATGCAAAATACAGCAAAAGCTGTAATATTGTAAAATGTTTTTACTATTTAAGATAAATGCTTTCTATTTGAATAGATTTTAAAATGTCATTTATTCCTGTGATCAAAGCTAAATTTTCAGCATCATTACGCCAGTCTTTAGTGTTACATAATCCTTCAGAAATCATTCTAATACGCTGATTTGCTGTTCAACAGTTGATTGCATTTTTTTAGGATTCTTTGATGAATAGAAAGATCCAGAGATCAGCATTTATCTGAAATAAAAAGCTTTTGTAACATTTTAACTACACCATTTAAAAGCTTGGAGTCAGTATAATTTTTTTTTTGGAAAGAAGTTATAGAAATTACTACTTTTATTTAGCAAGGATGCTTTATCAAAAGGGATGATAAAGACATTTATAATGTTACAAAATATTTCTGTTTCAGATAAAGGCTCTTCTAAACCTGAAAAAAGTCAGCTCAGCTGTTTTCAACATCATCATAATAATAATAAATGTTTTTGAGCAGCAAATCAAAATATTATGATCATTTCTGAAGGACCGTGTGACTGGAGTAATGATGCTAAAAATTCAGCTTTGAAATCACAGGAATAAATTACATTTTAAAGTATATTAAAATAGAAAACAGTTATTTTAAATATAAAAATATTTAAAGATTTTGCAGTTCTTGCTGTACTAATAAATGTAGGCTTGGTGAGCAGAAGAGACTTTTTAAAAAAAAAAAAAATTTAAATCTTACTGTTAAAAAGCTTTTTACTGTTTTAATATTTCACCATAAAATAAAATGGAATGTATAATGGAATGTATAATAAATGTATACTAAAATGTAGAATAAATGTATAATAAAAATAATACTTTTATTTTACAGTGGAAAAACCGCATGGAGCCTTAAAGCTTCTCTTTGGTTGACAACAGCCAGTTTATAAGCGCTTCTCTTTACAAGTTTGGGACGAAGGTTGGCGTATTTTGCGTTCCCAAATGCACATTATAAGCAACCCAAACTTGCTGCACATGCAGAAATGATTTCTTCTGGAACAGCATTTACTGTGAACCACAGCACGTGTGTTTATTTAATTCAGTTGCAGCCTTTGTGATTTGATAATCGCACTGGGCCATATTGCAATTTCGGTTTTTATTTTGATTAGTGTAATTTGTTTCTCATTTGAGTTTCTCTGTCTTTTCCAGGCCAAGTATGAATGTGCTTTGCGGCATAGCAACATTAAGATTGTAACTCCAGAATGGATTTTGGACTCTGTAAAAGAAAAGAACAGGAAAGATGAGACTCTATATCACCCACGTCTTACAGTATACGAGGCACCGGAAGAGGAAGGCAGTGAGTATGAAAATGAAAGGAGCTCTGAAGGCAGTTACAGTGACAGACGCTCACCTCACAGCCGGCGGTCCAGCCCTACATCGTCCCGCGATGCTTCTCCTGTAGGCAGGCGTAGTCGTTCACCCACACCGAAACATGAGCGCAAATCAGAGTTGATGTTTGATGACTCTGATGACTCGTCCCCGGAGAAGGAGGACCGCAACTTGAACTGGACCCCAGCTGAGGTGCCACAGCCTGGCCCCGCCAAGCGTCGACTACAGCCTGGCAAAGAAACAGGATTGATCAATCTTTGTGCCAATGTCCCACCTGTACCTGGAGGCTTTGGCCCACCAGATGCTCGGCTGGCCGGCGCGGGTGGAGGTGTGCCTCTAGGGGTGGAGAGAGCGGATGTCATGGGTGGATGGAATCCAGCTGCTAGGACTCTGAGGAACATTACTAACAACACGGACACACAACAGGCCTCGCGACCATCCAATGTGGCACATGTAAGGAGTTTGGTTTTGAATGTAATTTACATAAAAGTAGAAACTGTCCTCGGTATATAATGTAAATAGGGCTGGTTCTATATAGTTGTAAATTGTGACATTAGAGATAGATCCACTGGTAGAAATTCTGGTATATACACTACCTGTCAAAAGTTTTTGAACTGTAAGATTTTAATGTTTTTTTTTTTTTCCCCACCAAGCCTGCATTTATTTGATCCAAAGTACAGCAAAAACAGTCAAATTTTGAAATATTTTTGCTGTTTAAAAGAACTCTTTTTCTCTTAGAATATATTTTAAAAAGTAATTTATTCCTGTGTTTTCAAAGCAGAATTTTTAGCATCATTACTCCAGTAATCACTCTAGATGCTTTGTTTTAATAGATAAAACAACTATGATCTCCATTTGGATCATCTATTATTCAATTACTTTTTCTGTTGTTCTATTTTTTTTTCGTAGTATCGGTTCAGTAGTAGTATTGTGATATTTTAGTCAGGTATCGTATCGAAGTCAAAATTTTGGTATCGTGACAACACTACCATCATCAATTTTGATCAGTTTAAAACATCCTTGCTAAATAAAATACTGACTTAAAGCTGTTGAGTTATTCATCAAAGAATCCTGAAAAAAATGTACTCAACTATTTTTAATAATAATAATAATAATAATAATAATAATAAAAACGTTTACTGAACAGGAAATCAGCATATTAGAATGTTTTTCATGGATCATGTGACACTGAAGACTGGAGTAATGCTGAAAATTTAGCTTTGATCGCAGGAATAAATTATATTTTAAACTATTAAAAGTTAGTTTTTAACAATTTTCAGAAATCATGTTTTTTTTCCGTTGTGAATTCCAGTTAATCTCAATCAAACTGCAGTTGGGTTATTTTGATATAAAGTAAAAATAACTCAAATACAGCTAACTAACACAAAACACAAAAATGTAAAAAACTGAGTTATCTGTTTTTGCAAATAAACTTTATATTCAAATAGAAAAGAGTTATTTTAAATAATACTGTCAATTTTACTGTTTTTGCTGTACTTTAGATCAAATAAATACAGGCTTGGTAAAGAGAAGAGACTTCTTTAAAAACATTAAAAATCTTATTGTTTAAAAATGTTTCACTGGTAGTGTACTCTACTGTTCAAAAGTTTCTGTTTTAATCTATTTTAAAGTGTATTCCTAAAGTGTAAAGTTTATTCCTGTGATGGCAAAGCTGAATATTTATTTCATTATTGTGTAATTTCAGATCCTCCAGAGTCTTTCAGCCACCTCTAAAGGTGTGGTGGAGCACCTAGGAAATCAAGGCCAGTCTGGCGTTCCAAACCAGCTTCTGTTTAATCCGGTTAAGGCCCAGCAGCAACTTCCGCCTGAAGCACAGCAGCAGTTAATGCAGCAGCAACAGTCACATCAGCTACCACAACAGCAACAACAGCACCCGCAACAGATGGCACAACAGCATACCATGATGCTGCCACAGGTCATGCAGATGCACCACCATCAGCAACAGCAACCGCAACAACAGCAGCAGCCGCCACAGCAAGGCTTCCCTCAAATGCCTCAGCAGTCCCATCAGTTCTTACAGCAGCAGATGCATCAGCAGATGTATGCACAACAACAGCAGCAGCAGCAGCAGCAACAACAACAACAACAACACACATTCCCACAGCAACAAATGCGACCACAGCAGCTCCCAAGGCCACCCTTGCAGCAGCAGCAGCAACAGCAGCAGCAACATGCATTGCAGCAACAGTTGCAGCAGTTACAACAGCAGCATAGGCTCCAGTTGCAGTTACAACAACAGCAACAGCAGCAGCAGCAGCAGCAGCAACAACAACAACAACAACAGCAACAGCAACAGCA
The DNA here is from genome assembly GCA_036247105.1 of Cirrhinus mrigala. Taxonomy (NCBI): domain Eukaryota; kingdom Metazoa; phylum Chordata; class Actinopteri; order Cypriniformes; family Cyprinidae; genus Cirrhinus; species Cirrhinus mrigala. The sequence goes on along the minus strand of CM070008.1, from coordinate 21,007,224 downwards.
ACAACAACAACAACAACAGCAAAACCAGCAGCAGATGCACCAACAGCATTTGCAGCAGCAACATTTCTTACAACAGCAACTCCAACAGCAGCACATGCAACAGCTGCAACAACAGCAGCAAATGCAACAGCAGCATCTGCAGAACCAGCAGTCTCTGCAACATCAGAACCAGCAGGTTGCTCCACATCAGACCCAGACCATGCTGCAACCTCCAGTGATGCCAACACAGCTGCACCAACTGTTTGGGCACGAACCGGGTCAAGATAGTAAGTGCAGTGGCTGCTGCTTTGCGATAACACACAGGCACACACAATACAAATAGCTTGTCTTTGTTACTGAGATGTATGTGGAGTCTTATCAAATTTTAGTTAACTGGATTACAAGATGGCAGGGGAATTTAACATGATGCATTTTTTTTCTTCAGTCCCTGAAGAGGGATTCCTGGTTGGATGTATCTTTGCCATCGCAGACTATCCAGAACAGATGGCTGATAAACAGTTACTGGCCACATGGAAAAGGGTAAGTGACTCCACGGCACCTTAGAAATACTGAATCAGTCACTACTAAATATATTGTTGTTTTTTTTCATACTTGTACTTTAAGAACAAATTTGCAAATTTAGACCGTTTAGAGCAGTGGTTCTCTTAATTATAAATTAAAGAAGTCTCTTCTGCTCACGAAGCCTGCATTTATTTGATCGAAAGAACAGCAAAACAGTAAAATTTTGAAATATTTTTACTATTTAAAATAACAGTTTTCCTGAATTTATTTTAAAATGTCATTTTTTTCTTGTTATTTCAAAGCTGAATTTTTAGCATCATTACTCCAGTCACATGATCTTTCAGAAATCATTCTAATATTCTGATTTGCTGCTCAAAAATATTTATTATGATGTTGAAAACCGCTGAGTAGAATTTTTTTTTGGTGTACTTTGGAGCAAATAAATGCAGTCTTGGTTAGCGGAAGAGACTTCTTTATCATTCCTTCCTTATCATTTAAATGATAAGCATGCATCAGCGACTATTGAATACTGAATTTATGTTTAGACTGTATTGGAAAGTTGTTCTGAAAATAGACAAAACTCCACAGAAATAACAGAAAGTTCCAGTGCAACAGCTTCATTTAGTGGGAAGAATTATGTTGTGGATATAAATATATTTAATGATCTGGATTTTTTTTTTTCAAGCATCAAGAAAATAATAATAATAATAAAAAAAGTATTTGTCTTAATTAATAACCCATAATCAATCAAAACGTGCATCTTTAAAATCTACCTGAATCCGTGTATCATTCGTCCATTCGTTTTTTTGATTTAATATTGAAAGAAGAAACATGAGAAAATGGCTCCTTTTTTATTTTTAATTTTTTCCAGAAAAACAAAAAACAAGAATTTTGCTTGATTTTTTTTTTTTTTTTTTTTTTTTTTCATTTTTCATTTTTTGTTCAGGGGTGGAAATATGATTAAACAGCTTGAATATTCGATTTCTACACGTGGGCGGAACGAAACGCCCCTTTCTGCTGATTGGTCAGCCGAAGATCAAACCATGCCCCAGTCAGACAACCCGTAGCCTACCGGGGCAGAACCTAGACAGGGCTTTCTTCTGTGTGCTATTCTCAAAGTGCCAGGGGGTGCGCAAAATAATTTGCTATAGCTTACCGTATTTTGTGGACTGTAAGTCACGTTTTTATCTTAAAACATGCTGTGATTTATTCCAAAGTAACTTATATAATGCATTTAACGTCAAATAATCTTAATGTAGTCTGTTAAAAGTATGCGTGTCAGCAGTTATGGTTCATGTTTGTGGCATAAGCCAGAAAGATGTTCAAGGATACGAAAGCTGAGCATTCTATTGTTTTCTATATTTTTCAAAAGGATGCATTTTGCTGTCATTTTGATTTTACACAAATGAAAAGACTTTTTTTTTTTTTTTTTTTTTCCATTTCGAATGATGTCCTGCTCTTATCTGTATGACTGTAAATGACAGTATTAAGTTGTTTCTGCTGCTGAGGAAAGAAGTGATGGCGCTGGTGCCTCGCGCGCTCACACAGCATATCACTGCACTATTCATTATCAAAGTAAAATTATTATGTTATTATGCTTAATTAAATGTGTCTGTTGTACAATAGCATATAGGTTAAAGGTATCATCACTTATATAGATGCTGACTGTTATTTTACTTGCATATTGGGACCCGACTGAAGCTTTCTTTACAAAAATATTTTAGCAGGTAAATCGCAAACAGGCTATGCCTTTCGGCTTTTAAAATAAATGTTGTTTATAATGGTACCATTTTTAAATAGGCTAGCATATTTTTATATTACATGGCTACTTATATTTTTTTATTCTTATTTATTTTCTAAATACCATATATTTAAAGATTTGCCATGAAGTGAGGTGAAGTAAATGTTAATAGTGTTTACAATGACAGCGCGGAGATGGCGCACAGCGACTTGCTCTGGAAGTTTAGTTAGCAGAGAAAATAAAACGCATCAATTATTTGACATCAACTAATACCCAATTATTAATTAAATAAACTCAGCAAAAACAAAGTTATGACTGCTGTGTATTTACACTTCACTACTGGTCTGCACTCGAAAGGGTGCGTTTATCTGCTTAGTTTATTTAACCCATTGCAACTTATTGGAACTGTGTGAATGATAGGCTACTCACCTTGTCATTATCTGATTTATTTATTTAATTATTTATTTATGTGAATAAATAATTCATAATTTATAATAAATCATTTGAATAAATCCTGCTTGCACTTAATGGCAGAGAATCATGACTTTTTTTTTAATGTGTCGTAAAACAATCCTATGCAAATCGTGCCGAAGTATATCAAAGGGTTCTAAGGGGAATACTGTAGGGTTTGGTTTTGGAAACAAATCGAAATGGCAAGTTATAAGCCTATATAAAAAGTTTGCGTTGGAGTCCAGTGTGCGAGTGCACAGCAGTTTGCGGCACAAACAAGACAGCATGTTTTAATAAAACACAAGGCCTTTTAAAACTCAGAAGAGTATGCATTTTAATACCTCTGTTGTCCTCTGGTTATCAAATAGTCAGAATGACAGTTCTTGTGTGATTGTTAGGCCTACACCCAAGTCAATGCCTATTCTTTCCTTTTTGTATTAGTGTTTAAAAATATTTAATGTACAACTAATGTAGTTATTTATATCTTAATTTATTTATTTGTTTTTTTTTTTTAACTTACTGGGCCATCCAAATAATGGCCATCAAACCCTGCCAACTAATGCAAAGCTTAAGTAAATGTATGTCTACATAGACGAAAGCCCTGTCTAGGCTCTGCCCAGGTGCTGGTTGTGTCGAGCCATCGTTAGTGTGGTTGTTTGATGAGAAAAATATTAAATATAGTTGCAGTAAACGTGTTAATTATCCGTTCAACTGGAAGAACTGACGGGGGCATGGGTTGATCTTCGGCTGACCAATCAACAGAAAGGGGCATTTCGTTCCGCCCACATGTAGAAATCGAATATTCAAGCTGTTTATTCATTTTTCCACCCCTGAATGAAAAATCAACCTGAAATCTTGTTTTTTGTTTTTTTTCTGTAAAGAATGAAAAAAAAAGAAAAAGAAGCCGTTTTATCTTCTTTCTTCTTTCAATATTAAATCAAAAAACGAATGGACGAATGATACACGGATTTACCTCTCGGACGTCGTTTTAGTTAGGTGTTTTTTTTTTTTTGCAAATAAGAATGCAAATAAGACATTGTTATTTTGCACACAGATCATACAAGCAAATGGAGGGACTGTGGACGCTGCTCTCAGCCGTTGCACTCATTTACTTTGTGAGAGTCAAGCCAGCAATACCTATGTCCAGGTAAACATAAAAGCTTGTTTTGAAAAGAAACATACATTATACATTATCCTTACCGCCTGTTAAACTGCATAGTGGTTTAATTGGTGAGAAAACGTCCTGAATGTTATGTGTGCTTTTTTTAGGCTACTTTCAGTCGTGACATTTACTAATGATCTGGTATTAAACTGTTTTTTCCTGTGCCAGGCTCTGAGAGAGGGAAAGCGTTGTGTGACGGCTCACTGGCTTAACACTGTTCTCAAGAAAAAGAGGATGGTTCCCCCTCACAGGACCCTTCATCTTCCCTTTAGCTTTCCTCCTGGGGCCAAGCCCTGCTCACAGCATGTAAGAACCAGTCTTTTCTGTGCAGTAGCTGTGTTTAATAGTTCAACATCATATTAAATTAGGGCTGGGTAAAAACATAAAAATTGTCAGTGTTCATTAGAACAAATTCAATTTTCATTAGAAAAATGTTTTAATCTATACCTGTTTGTCATTGGATCAGTGCAAATTATTATTATTGCTGTTGTTGCAATTAAAGCTCTTCAGATATTATGATTTTTAAAATCAGGACATGATTTTTTTTAAGTAGTACTTATATTTAATTATTCTTTTTTAAAAATAATAATTAACTGATTTTAAATAATCACAATATTTTAAATATGTAAGTATTTGATTGTTATTATTGATAATTACAGCACCAGTCAAAAGTTTTTGAACAGCAAGATTTTTAATGTTTTCTTCTGCTCACCAAGCCTGCATTTATTTGATCCAAAGTACAAGTAATTTATTCCTGTGATCAAAGCTTCATTGTCACATGATCCTTCAGAAATCTTTCTAATATGCTGATTTGCTGTTCAAGAAATTTTATTCATTTTATTATTATTATTATTATTGTTATTATTATCAATATTTAAAACAGTTGAGTAATTTTTTTTTTTCAGGATACTTTGATAAATAGAAAGATAAAATAAAAAGCTTGTAACATTATACACTATATACCATCAAAAGTGTCAATTCGTTTTTTAATAGAAATTATAGAAATTAATACTTTAATTAGCAAGGATGCTTTAAATTGATAAAGTGATGATAAAGACATTTATAATGTTACAAAAGATTTCTATTTCAGATAAATGCTGTTCTTCTGAACTTTCTTTTCATCAAAGAAACCTGAAAAATTTCTACTCCGCTGTTTTCAACATAATAATTATAATGATATTAATAATAATATTAATAATACATGTTTTTTTTTGGAGCAGCAAATCAGAATATTAGAATGATTTCTGAAGGATCATGTGACTGGAGTAATGATGCTAAAAATTCAGCTTAGAAATCACAGGAATAAATTACATTTTAATATATTCAAATAGTTTTTTTTTTGTTTTTTTTCTGTACTTTGGATCAATTTTTTTTTTTTTTTTCTAGGACATCAATGTTCACACCTTTTAGTGTGTGAACTGTACTTCTTGATATTGATTCAGTATAGAAACTGGAAATTTTTTTGTTTTTCTTACATTTGAGCGGTGTACACATGAACTTTAGTGTCATGTTCTGATGTCATGTTTGTTTTTTGTTGTAACAGATCATTTCTGTGACTGGATTCGTGGACAGTGATCGTGATGATTTGAAGCTCATGGCCTATCTAGCAGGAGCCCGATACACAGGCTATCTGTGTCGTAGCAACACTGTACTCATCTGTAAAGAGTAAGAACCAGTGCAGTCTCCTGTTGTTGACATTTTTCAACTGGTTGTTCACTTTGAAACTTGTCTTTTTGACATTACCCCTCCCATTACAGTCTCATTTTGAATTCCCTTATAAGGAAGTTTTTATTTTAACAATTCAGCAAATATATTAAAAACAACAAAACGCGTTAATTGTTTCATATCTTTCTGAAAGCTCAGTCTTATCATTTATATATGCAATGCCTACTTTCTCAATGCCATCAGACCGAGTGGGCTGAAATACGAGAAGGCAAAGGAGTGGAGGATCCCATGTGTGAACGCCCAATGGCTGTGCGACATCCTACTGGGGCACTTTGAAGCTCTGCGGCAAATTCAGCACAGCAGATACTCCCAGTTCAATTTGCCTGAACCGCTGGCTCCCAACCCTCATCTTGTGCACAATCTTCTGAGTAAGTTTTATTCCAAACTTCAGCAATGTAATTTTGAGTTATTACGATGCCATAGCTGCCAAATTTCCAAGCTATTGAAGAGGTAGAACATAACATGCTTTCATTTTTGTGGTCAGGTGCTTGGCGTATTCCTGTGAAGATCTCACCGGAGGCGTTGGTGGTGAGTGGGCTCTCACACGGATACACTCTGATTGCTTGCTCTCTTGTTTGTGATGCTTGAGCCTTGCAGTGAAAGTCCTCAGTGGATACACATGTAACAGCATGTCTGGGCTGAGGTGTATGCATGGAGACTCACAGTCATCTTTTGTTGTCGCCTCGAACAGAACTTACGTCTGCAGCTGAAACAGAAACAGGCTGATGTTGGCTCGCAGCCGCCCAGCAAGAGGCCCAGGTGAGTTCAAACAGTGAAAGATTGTTGTGACTGTAGGTAGTGTTGTATGGTAGAATCCAGATTGTGCCATTCCAGATCCAGTTCTTCCTATAATTTTCTGTTGTATCACTTAGTGTCCAAATTATATGTTTTGATGTGAATGCTGAGTGCATTCATATAGCCAAACATGCACAAACACACATGCAAGCTAAAAAGTCTAAAAATGTCTTTCCATGAGTAATGACTAATAAAAATTCTGTAACACTTTAGTTTAGGGACCAATTCTCACTATTAACTAGTTTCTTATTAGCATGTATGTTACTAGCATATTGGCTGTTTATTAGTACTTATAAAGCACATATTAATGGTTTATTCTGCATGACCATATTTTAGGTTCCTTAACCCTACCTCATACCTGAACTTGACAACTACCTTACTAACTATTAATAAGTAGCAAATTTGGAGTTTGAGGCAAAAGTCATAGTTAATAGTTAATTGATAGTGAGAATTGGACCTTAAAATAGTGTGAACAAAAATTAATTATACTTATTTAGATCAGCTATGTTGTTGTTTCTGTGTCCTGTAGTTAATGGGTTTGTTTTTGTTGTTCTGTCATCATTTAATTGTTGATTGTGAGACTAATTAATATTAGGACATGCAAACATACATTGCCTTATTTTGGTAATCGAGTACTCTGTGGATTATTCTGACGATTAATCGAGTAATCAGATAATTGTAAAAAATTTTTGTAGTAATAAAAATAGACGCAAGTGAACAATAGCCTTTGAAATGACATAAAATACATATATAATAGCAATGAGGCAATAATAATTAGTTCAAATAAAGTATCAAAAACAAGAAACCATATGGTTTTATTGAACAAAACCATTAAAATACATAATGTATTATAAACAATAGAGCTAATGTACATTATGCATTATAACAAAATACTGCAAAGGGCATTAACGGCCTGAATTTTCTTTTTCTGATCCACATTTAATATTGACTCGACAACATTTAATTTAAATATCCACTTAATCTTTAATATTTGGCATTTAACATTTCTTTATGATAGAAAAGCTATAGCCTCTGTAATTTCTTGAAAATGTGGACATCAAAACTCAGAGTGAAGGTTTAAACTTTTATTTTGAATTCACGATGAACAATTAGCATATTAAGAAACATGATGTTTTCTCCTGTGTTTGTGTTGGTTTATAAATGCTTTACCTTACAAATCTGATGAAATAGCGCATGTTGCGTTCCCAAATGAATGTTATAATAAACCCAAACTCACAACAACATGTAGAGATTACAATCAAGAAAACATTGCAGCCCTACATTGCCTTATGCATACTTTGGGCTTAAATAGGTGACAAAAAGGATTTAAAAAATTGTAAGATTTATATAGTGGTAAGTATAATAAAAAATATGGAGAAATTTCCAAGCTGAATGCTGAACAAACAACATTTTGTCTTCTTTTGCAGGTTAGAAGAGTTGCCAACACCTACTAAAAAGCTTCCACCCGAGTCCACACCTTTCGTGCTTTTCACAGGCTTTGAACCTCTGCAGGCTCAGCAGTACATAAAGGTACCTAAATGCATGCACACATGCACACTTTTTGTAAGCAGTGGAGAAAAATGAATGACACCGACCTAGTTTTAAGAAGCACCTTAAAATGTCTGTAGTCACATTGTGTCTGGCTGGCAGCTCTCAAGGCTGCTGGAAAGCTCTGGAAATGAACATGTTTGTAAAATGGTCATGAGCTCATTTCCTCTGAACTGTTTGAGAGCACTGAGAAATATATTGCTCCATTCAGATGCGTTTCAGTAAGTAACCCTCATGGTGTTCTTCTCGCCCTCCCCTGCATCCTTTTATCCTCCCTTTTATCATCTCTCTCTCTCTCTCCTCCTTGGCTGCAGAAATTGTATGATCTTGGAGGGGAAGTGGCTGACAGCGCTCAGAAGTGCACTCATCTGGTTGCTAACAAAGTGACAAGAACTGTGAAGTTCCTCACTGCCGTATCTGTAGTCAAGCACATAGTCACTCCAGAATGGCTGGAGGAAAGCTGGAAAAGCCAGAAATTTGTGGGTGAGTCAGTGTGGAGTCTAATTTGTGTTTCAATTGATTATTACTGATGTGTGGACGCTCTGAGGAGCCTTGCTTCATATACCAGCAAGAAATGTTTTGTGATTAAAACATTAAATATTAATGTTACGTAATGAAAAATCGATTGGAATATAGTTGGTTCCTGAGTTCTCAAGTAGTTTCCATAGAAATGGACAAGCAATCTCAACCCACTTCCAGCTTGGGTGTTAAGTCATTTCTACACCTATCAGGAATGTGCCGGTGAGGAAATTTTCATCTGTACTGCCAGTTTTTTGGACAACAATGCCAAGCTTACACTTTTCACAAAAAGATCAACCTGCCACCCTGAAGTATTTTAGGTTTGTTTAAAATTTTTCAGACAAGTTTGAAATGATTTTTGAATATTTCAAACTGGTTTGGGTTGAGCACTGTCCCAGTGAGCAAGAAAGCAGCCAAAAAGTTTGAAATTCCTGAAAGAATTTTGGATTTATCAGTCTTGTAGTGTATTTGCCATAAGCTCTGATTTAGAATGTTACAACTAATTTACAACAAATGAGACAAAATAGGGCCTGATATGATCTACTTCCAGTAATGTTTCAGACACACCATTGGCTGTAAGTTAAAGGGATAGTTCATCCAAAAATGAAAATTCTGTCATTAATTACTCACCCTCATGTTATTCCAAACCCTTAAGACCGATCATCTTTGGAACACAAATTAAGATATTTTTGATGAAATCCAAGAGCTTTCTGACCCTGCACAGACAGCAATGCAACTGACACATTCAAGGCCCAGAAAGGTAGTAAAATCAGTGGTTTAACCTTAATTTTATGAAGCTACGAGAATACGTTTTGTGCACCTAGAAAACAAAAGTACAGGGTTCCTACAAAGTGCTTTGAAGTACCTGAATTTGACTCTTTGAAATTTAAGGCCTGGAAAACCCTTGAAAATAGCAATATTCCTGAAGAGGTACTTGAAAAATGCTTGAATTATTGGAAGACAGTGTATCTATGAAATGAGCATTTAATTTGATCAATAAGCACATGTCTTTTCACACAATTCAAAAAACATTATACCTTTTTCACTTATTTCAGTTCATGTTAAATTGAGCTAAGCCAGTAGCGCTGAAGTTGTAAAAAGAGGAACAGACAAACTGAATCAATTGAGTGAGTCATTTACACTGGAACCGCCCTAGTTGATTAAAACTCGTGACTTCAGTCATTCATTTCAAGCAATTCATTAGCAAAACGGATCAAATTAAAAGAGCCATTCATTTTCAGATTTCGACATTGCTTGTAACGATTTTAAAAAGCATGTAGTGATGGGTGAAACTGAGCTTTTCAAAACTCTGAATCAGTTAAATCATTACGTCGCAAAATGATTCCGAAGTGCTCCAAACGGATTGCGTATTGCGAATCATTTGATTTAGAACTTTATGTATCGTGAACCATTTGATTTAGATTGGAACGAGTTTGTGTACCATTTAGCAAATTAAATGATTCAAATCAAATGATTTGCGTTACATGATTTGAAGTCCCCATCTAAATCAAATTCAGATGTGGACTTAAGAGTGTGGATCGTGAATCATTTAATTTAGATCAGAACTTTGGAGCAGGTTTGCAGATCTTTTGCTTTAGATCAGAACTTCAGAGCGTAGATCATGAATCATTTGATGATTTGATGATGTGATTTTACAAATCTCTTTTTTTTTTTTTTCTTAAACAGTAGAAACCTTCAAACTATTAATGCAGTACAGTTATAAAAAGAAAGTATACACAAATACAAATCTCAATTAACAGTGGTTTTACTATAGTAAAAGTGTAGTATACTTTGTAATACTTTAGTAGTAGTATTTTGCATGTGCTTCTTTATTTTTGCCATTTTTTTTTTTTATTAGTATGTTTTTATGTTTCTATTTTTCTTTTTTTAGAATTGTAATTGGAAGACGCTGATAAGTGAGATCTCTGATTGAAGTCCTTGAAAATCAAAACAGTAGTGCTTAAAGTCCTTGAAAGTCCTGGAATTTCTTTTTACAGTATCTGTACGAACCCTGAAAATAACTTTAAGATAAGAAATTGTTGAATAATGTTCTTACTACCTTTCTGGAACTTGAACATGGTAAATACTTTGCTGTCTATGGAGGATCAGAAAGCTCTCAGATTTCATCAGAAACATCTTCATTTGTTTTTCCAAAGATGAAGGTCCTACAGGTTTGGCACGACATGAGGGTAAGTATTTAATGACTGAATTTTCATTTTTGGCTGACCTATCCCTTTAAGAACATTATATTGCGCATCCCTAATGCTAATTAGATTTGTTTGCCTTTGTGTTTGCAGATGAGCAGAGCTACATGCTGCGTGATGCAGAGGCAGAGGTGCTGTTCTGTTTCAGTCTGGAGGAGTCACTGAAGAGAGCTCATGCGGCTCCACTCTTCAAGGTTAGGTGCTTTGGGATATTTAGTGTCTATCCACTCTATCACTTCACCACTTCAAGTGTGTGTACTTTCACTCAAACAGACTTGTTTATGTGACTGTGCAGAACAATAGGCCAAAACAACTGTGTGTCTCTGCACTGACAGGTGGCCTAATTGGATATCACAGGGAAGTGTGTGTTCAGTTGTGTCAATCTTCTTTTACAGGGGAAGTATTTCTATATAACTCCAGGAATCTGTCCGAGCCTCAGCACAATGAAAGTTATAGTGGAGAGTGCCGGAGGGAAAGTGCTGTCCAAGCAGCCCTCCTACCGCAAGATCATGGAGCACAAGCAAAACAAGGTACCCTAATCAGATCCCCAATACAGAGGCGTGTAGGGCTGTTGTGTTGATGAGGATGCTGTGTCAGACTCGACTTGCTCACTTAATGAACACCTATTTACAGCCAACACAGCTGTTTTTAAGGTTTTGTGCTCTTTTTGTTTTGTTTGGTGATTGGAATAATTAGTCACAATGTGAATTCAATTAATTGGAGGCAGTAAAATTTTGCTTTTGAAAAATTACTACTTTTCCGCAAGGACACATGCTCAAAATTGAGAGTCAAGACATTTGTAATTACTTGAATTACAATTCTCATTTTCACAAAACATTATTGATTCTTAAATCCCAATAATCAATTAGTCTAGTTTTCAGTTAATTAACGGAACGTTGTAGCACGCATCCCATCCAATAAATCGCAATAAGATTTGTGCTTTACTTTTGATATTAAACAAAGTCTCAGATTTTAAATTAGGTCCAATTTATTACAGTATTGAAAGGATAAAGGCCATTTTGGTGCTGTTTAATGTGGAGCGGCAGACAGTTGTAGCGCCTCAGTTCAAGAGAAGCGACAGCGCAAAGCTCACATGAACTGATTGTCTCCTTTGCATTAATACCAGTTTCAGCACGAAACAAACATGAATAAACAGCCGAAGATATGTTAAAAGAAAGGGTACGGCTTACCACAATATGTATCCTGTCTCATGTAATCGTTCAAACAGTGTTTCAACCACGCAAAGACGTCAATATAACAGCTTGTAAACAATGTCACGTAACGTCACATTTATCTCAGAAAATAAACATTTTGTGACCATAAACTTGTTAGTCAACTAGGAAAACACGAGAGGAGCATTTTGCTAAATATATGCACCATATAACATATTCATTATAATTTTTACCATCCAATGTTTAATTTGTTCAAATAAATTCAAGTTTAATGATAGCCACCATTTAATAAGTAGAATATAGTTGAAATATAGTTATGTAATTGTAATTACTAATTATGTAAAAAAAGTGTTTAAGTGTTTGTATACAAATCAGTTAATTTTAACCTTCAATATTATAATGTAGTGCCAACTGACTCTCATGTATATTTTACAACATTAGTTGAGAGATTTTTTTTTTTTTTTTTTTTTTTGCTTTGAGAAAATTTGGCATGTACTGTACCTGATATATATCCAGAATAACCAATATTGAATTGAATCACAAGCTTGTGAATAACAATTAAACTGAATCGTGTAATTTGTCAAAACCCAGTCCTAATAATTACGGAATTACATAGTTAAATTACATAGTTACGTAGTGACATAATAAATACATTATTACATAATTACAGAAGATTTCTGTTTCAAACATGTTATTTTGAATTTTCTATTAATTAAAGGATCCTGAAAAAATAGTAACAGCACAAGCTGGATGACATGTAAGCATACAAAAATCATACTGACATCATTAATGATAAATCCACTAATGGCCAAACATTGTTTTAGCACAAAGGCTGCCATCAGGAAAAAAAATTACTGTACATAATATTAATAAATTATGATTATTAAATATTCATCAAAGAATACTGAACACATTTTTTTCAGCAGTTTCCACAAATATTAAGCAGCACAACTGCTTTCAACATTCATAATGAGTTTTTTGAACACCAAATCATTATTTGAAATGAACTCATTTGAAATTAATTGAAGTTATTTAAATTTGTAATAATTTCACAACATAATTTTTACTGTTGGTGCGCAAAAAACAAAAAAAAAAAGTACAAACTCCAAACTTTTGAATGGTAGTTTAATTAGTTTCTTGAGCACCAAATCATTACCTGAAATTTGAATTTCAATTAATTTGAAATTAACTGAAATTATTAAAATTTGTAATAAAATTTCACATTATTGTTTTTACTGTTTTTGGTGTGCAAAAGAGACTTCTTTCAAAAACAAAACAAAAAAAAAAGTACCAACTCCAAACTTTTGAACGTTAGTGTATGATTAATAGATGCAATTATTATTATTATTATTTCTAAGTTGTTACCAAATGTTCTTTGACAAATTTATCATTAACAATGACCCGAGCATGCTTTGAACTACATGTAAGCGCCGATTTAAAATGATAGTAGTTTGTTCTGTTAGTGTTTGCCTGTGTAATAGTATCTGACTCTCTTATATCATTCATATTTGTTTTAGAATTTACCGGAGATCATTTTAATAACCTGTGAAAATGACTCCCATCTGTGTCGAGAGTACTTCCTGAAGAACATCGGTAAGAGGGCATATCCTTTAGACCCAGTTCCAATCTCCCTGTATAATACAAAACCACTGTAGTAGGAAAATGTAGCATGTGTACACATTTCAATCAGCCATCATTCAAACACAATATAATGATTTTTTTTGATGATGAATTTATTTTTCAGATGTTTACACTGCTGAGCTCATATTGACAGGGGTGTTGACTCAGACCTTGGATTATGAATCATATCCTTTTAAAATGCATGCAAGATTTTCTGAATTTCTGAATCAACGTTTTAAGTGAAATGAAGCAAGAACTGCTTTGTTATTACTGATGTTACGCATGTTTTGTTATGCTCCTTAACAATCTCACATATAAATTCACATGATGTCCTTGTAAGGACATGAATATTATATGACTGCTGGTGCCCTGCTCTGGATCAACGCTAAAGGTTACTTATTATTAAATTTTACTGTACAGTCATGTTATATTTCAATGTTTGTATTTTATTACTTGATTTAATAAATAATTTGTTACCAGTTTTGTAAACAAAGTAACAGTGACTCTAAATAAATTACTGTTATTTGTAACGATTGTTTTAAATGAAGGCAAAGCTATGTTTTTACTGTGATAAATGTTTGCCCCTTTTATGGTTTTGGAATAAAATCTGAATTTGATTGTGTTTTAAAGAATGAATTTGTCTGATTTGATTCTTACATTCACACACATCCAGAGTCTGCTTGAACATAGAGTGGCATTTATAAATGTCCGATTTATTCTATCTAAACCAAAAAATACACTAAGATAATAAAGATAAAAAAACACTGCCAGGTTGACTCCCAATCATGTCGTCTCACCGATGCTTTTGGGAGTACACAGGGTACTCTGTTCTCATTGAGGCATATTTCTCTTAAAAGCATTATTCCTGATAGACAAAATTCAATTAAATGCTAATGAAGTGTTAGAGTACTTACCGGTGGAAGGCAATTGTGTGCTGTCAGACAGTTCGCCTGGGGTGATCCCATGGCTCCTGAGCTGGGTTGTGGAGTGGAGCTGGCAGTAATGCCCTCTAAAATGGGATAAATTAAAACTTACCCATCCAAGGTCATGTGCCAGAAATGCAACAGGGGAAACAATAGGTGGTTCGCTCAGAGCTTCAGATCACCCACTCAAGTGTGAAAATATCGATCGACACATCTACGCTAAGAGCGTCTTCATGATGCTTTTGTTTCGGCGTCTAACATACTGCACGAGGGAATGCTTACAACTGTATATTCCTTTGCAAACTTCATACATCAGCTACAAAAACCTTGAATCTATTGTATGTTCATTATTTACTCAACACATTCATTCAGTTCTGTGGTGACAAAATGTGTTTTAATCAGGTTATCTGGTTACATTACTGTAAATAGGCTCTAACAGAAGATTGACAAGCATAAACATGACTTTCCTTTTTTTGAGAGCCACAATAAATGGGATTACAAGGAATTTCAAGCAAACATCAGTAGCTTGAATAGCTATCGCAGCCTGCTTAATTTCCTATCCAACTGACGCTCTCGTTAATTGCGATGAATTAAAAATGCAAATTAGTGACCAGATCTTTGATTAACTTACACAAGTTCCTTGTTGGTTTGTTAATGTCCTCAAAGATTTATGATGTTGATGCTCTCGTACCATAAAACATCAGGAGACACAATAATTAATCTTAAATGCTAAAAGGACTTGCGCTTTAATTACTCTTGTTCTCCTCCTCTCTATAGCATTGTAGCATTTGGACTCCTCACTTCTTAATGGTAAATGTATTATAATATACAAATTACATGCTAATTAGATGGTGCCAAGCTTAGGGATTCAGTCATTCTAAAATTTGCATATGAACTAATTATCATTCATTAAAGCTGGCTAATTACAAATTTGAGGAGGACCTGGAATGGAAAAAGCAGCGTTCCTTTGTCCAGACAGTGTTTTTTTGAATCTCTAATTAGACGTTGGATTGTTTGCCTGTACATTTGGAAAAAAATTTTGCCATAAGAGCATATGTGTCTGGCCTCTAGTTTATGTCCAGCTACATTTTAGCTTTACAAAACAGCTGGTTTTGTTGTTTGATATTGGAAATTGGTGTCTTTCTATATTATTTTTAATGTATTATCTTAATTATGAACAAACTGGTTGGTAGTGCAAACAGTTTTACCGTTTACTGCACGTTTTTGCACTTACCTCACGGTTTGGTAAGTTACCGGATGCACAGCCATATTGGCGATACTCGGATGTAAACAACAGCATTTATTGCACGGTTAATGTACTGCTGAATATGCTGTTCTGCTAATTTATTCTGTCTAAGCCACGGGAATAAAAAAACGTGCAGAAGATGTTGAATCATATAGAGAAGGACTTAGTGAGCAGGAAAGAGCACAATATTTTGACAAACTAAAGTTAAAAGGTGAAGGTATGAGCAGTATTAAATAAGATATTAGCCTAATTTCACCTGCCTGACCCGAAATGATAAGAACAAACACGAATGTTGTCAAGATACTTTGCCTGAAAATCCTGGTTCAGTTTGACCAACTACAATCGCTTTTTTTAACCTCAGTTTTTTTTGCACTTTTCTCCTTGATGTGTTACCTTTTGGCAGTCTATAGTAACTTAGTCCAATGTTTTCCCCAGTCTGACCGATTAGTACAGCCCAAAACAGGAGAATAACTTACCATTTTCAGCAGCAATAATCAGCAAAAAATGCGAGTTCTGTTCGGTTCAGTGGGATTGTTTATGTTCATTGCCGCCAAAATGGCAGATTGATGACGCGTCGTGAAAACACTATTAGAAATGCCCTTGAGTGAATCTCGAGCTTACTATGTGAACGGCAACAATAAAACAGTCATTGGAAACTGGCATTTTCAGCTGATGATCGACTGCACCATGTGTCTGAACAGGTAAGCTAAATTAATTCTTTAAGACGGAATTGAACTTGGCGTTAAAAGTAATGCATATCTAAGCGCGGAGGACAAGTCCAAATTAATAGATGTGCCAATCATTTGTCTCGGGGGAGTTCTGCTGTCCACATAATAGATATGACTCTTACGTCAATCAGGTATTAATTGCTTTCGTGTCTCATATAATGAAATGACTGCTAAGGGGCATAGGCACAGTTCTAAAATGGCTTTTGAAACCCATTTTTAAAGACTTTTGTTTAAGATCCCCACTTCAGTTTATCTGATATCTCAATATAGCCTTTCTTAAATTGTTACTTAAAGGTCTGAAACAGTAATGGGCTACTCTGATAACACTGTGACAGCAGCACGTCCAAAAGTATATTATAGTAAGGCATATGAAAGAAAAAAAAAATGTTTTTATTACTTAAAGCGCTAAAAATGTTGTCAGCTGTTAGGTTTTACTGGGTCAGTATTTTCCCCCCACAAAGTTCACCTCTGCCATAAAAAAGCAAGATTACATCAAATATGAAATTTTTAATACTCTTAAATATTGAGAGGTTCTTCCAACTGAACTTGACTACACCATGTCTATTTTCAATGGAAAGCAAGTCAGTGCTGCCCTCTGCAGTTAAATTTTGAATATTGAAGTGATAGAAACTAATGCTGTCATCAGTATTTAAATTTTTTTTTCTTTTTTTTTTAAATCAGGCTTTGAAACTGGTTAAAATAGTTGATGTTTGCTAGAGAGACACGTGTTGTTTTCACATTTGCTTTTAATTCTGTTCTGCATCTTTGTTTTAAAATATACACAGTTGAAGTCAATAGTTTACATACACCTTGCAGAATCTGCAAAATGTTAATTATTTTACCAAAATAAGAGGGATCCTACAAAATGCATGTTATTTTTTATTTAGTACTGACATGAATAAGATGTGAAGTAGATGTGAAGTAGATGTGAAAGATGGGCGACTTGTTTTGTATTTGGAGTGGGCAACCGACGACCCGGTCGTGTATATTATTTCAATAGCTGAATTTATAAAAATGACCCCATTCAAAAGTTTACATACACTTGATTCTTAATACTGTTTCTTTGGTTACTGTTTTGTTTCTTGGAATAGATTCTTTGGTTTTTCAGATTTTGTGTACTTGAACCCCTTTCAACAATGACTGTGATTTTGAGATTCATCTTTTCACACCGAGGACAACTGAGGGACTCAACTATCACAGGTGGCTTAAACACTCACTGATGCTACACAAGGAAAAATGATGTATTAGCCAGGGGTGTAAACTTTTGAACAGAATAAAAATGTGTACATTTTGCAGATTCTGCAAGGCGTATGTAAACTTTTGACTTCAACTGTATTTGTCAGACATTTCACACATTCACATGCACAGCATAAAAAAAACATGCAAAAAATGACAATACACTGGAAGCCCTTTATTTGATAAACATCTCTGGCAAGCATTTTCTTCCAAACAATTTTTTGTACAATTTATACAGTATTACAAAATCAGAGGTAATATTTACAGCATTTACCTTTGCATTATCCATGGTTAAATATCTGAAAAGCATGCATAGAGTAAAATTTGGCAATTTAACATTATTTTTATAGCCAATATTTTCAGTAATATTTAATGATGTAAATCGCTATGTTGTTTGGAATTTGACGTGAGCTATTTGAGTACAAGAATAAAGTAACACAAAGCTAGACTACAGAACCACTACAATGGCTGCACATCATCACACACTACTGTACACTTTTTTTTAGAGTCTTTAAATGAAAAACAAACTTTGGTTTTATGGTAAAACACTACAAACTGCATATTGTTAAAACTGGCAGTGCATTGGAGGCCAAAGAGCAACAATTCAGATTAAATTTGGTTAAATCCCAGTCAAACTGTCAAATCAGTCACCACAAACCTGTTAAACCATTTCTGATAGATATACAGTGGGCTCCAAAAGTCTGAAACATCTGTTAAAACAGTTTTTATTTTGTATTTTTAATATTTAAAGGGATAATATTTAAGAGGAACTTTGTTCATCTTTGGAAAAAATTAAGATATTTTTGATAAAATCCAAGAGCTTTCTGACCCTGCATAGGCAGCAACGCAACTGACGCATTCAAGGCCCAGAAAGGTAGTAAGAACATGGTTAAAATAGTTCATGTGACATCAGTGGTTCAACTGTAATTTTATGAAGCTACAAGAGGCACTCTCAGACTTTTGGACCCCACTATATTTGGCTAATTTAAAACAAAATGCACTAAAATATCCTATTTCCTTTCTCTAAAATAGCAGTGTATATTTTATATAGTTCATGTAAATAAACAAATGCACTTCTATAAAATATAATGCCAACACTGTCAAGTTTAATCCCTCGTGAATACCAAAACAAAATCCATTATTCAGAAGCACCATATGCGGCTTTAGATTCTGAAATACTTATGGATTTTAGGAGAAGTGCACAAAGACAATAACACCATCCCAAATACATGGCATAACTAAATCAGTATTTCTGTTACACCTTAAATACCACCAGAATGAGCGCAAAAGAAAGAAATGGACAGCTCATGCCATGTTCCCAGTAAAGGATGCTGGTGCGATAGCTGCTTGGCCACTGCCGGCCTTCAGAGACCTGCGGGTGCTGAAGCTGGGCATGTGTACAGCTCGACCTCCCCGGCACATGGCAGTGGGAGACAGAAGGGATGGAGATGAAGGGGAGGAGGAGGAAGTAGAGGTTGGAGAAACAGAGGAGGAGAAAGAATATGAGCTAGAGGAGGACGAGGAGGAGTAGGAATAGGAGCAGGACTGGCCATTTTGGGTCTGCGGAGAAAGGGTTAGGTTTTGACCATTAGGCTGCTGAGAGGGTTCGAGAGATTTTGAGGGAGAGACTGGTCTACAGCTCGGCCAGTTCAGGCTGAGACATGGGATAGAGGTCTTAGAAGAAGAGGAAGAGGTTTGGTTAGTAAGCCTAGGCGCATTTGAACGAGGAGCACGGGTTGAGCTATGTTTCCATGAGCTAGGTATAAAAGCTGGGATCTTAGAAGCAGGCAAAGCAAGGAAAGTGTGTTTACTATTCCCACCAGCTTTCATAGCACTCCCGTTAGCCTGCGAACAAAGATGCCGGAAGACATGGAAAGTCAAGTAGGGTGATAACACATATGTGAAAATATAGAACTCTATATTCCATAAAAATATTCTACAGTACAACACCAACAAAAATATTACTCTTGTAACAAAAGGCTTTCTTTCTTTTCTCTCACAGTTTATTTCACACATTAAGCAACAAAGAGAGAAAAGAAGGAATAAAAGAAGGAATTTGGGCACCAGACCAAAGAGGTCAGAAGTCTTCAAAATGTCTTCATAGTCCAAAGAAATGGAAAAATAAACCATCACTCCCCAACCAACACTCTACGTTCCTCTACGTGTCTGCTTCTATGATTGGCTGTCAACTGGAGCGTCGTGCTAACAATGGCAAGGTCATGGGTTCGATTCCCAAGGAGCATGAGGGTTGGTAAAAAGTGGTATAGCTTGAAAATGTCTGTGTAAGTGATAAACATGCACAAGGAGTTGGTTGTGATGAATTGTAGGGGAAGAGAGATCAAATTTGATCCATGTGTGTCCACAATACAATTACTCAAAGACATTTCCCATCTGTGTCTTCATGCCTCACACTGCTCTACAGTAAAACTACCTGACGGAATTGCCTCTGGGAGTCCTGAAGCTTTTGAGGTTTCCCGGGTTTTTCCACACTCCCTGCTGGCTGCTGGAGAGACTTGGGTGAGGAAATCCGACTCGAAGCTGGAGAGTCACCAGAGTTCTGAAAAGATCGATAAGGAAACAACGTCAGTGATGGACTGAGGCGATTGACCAGTACACGACAGAATGAGGACAGAGCTTTTAAAGATTTCTTATTTGTAGACATGATTGGGGACAGAAAAATACAGGCAGCATGCTCAACCATTTCCCAACCACAGTACATGCACTTTATTAATCCCAAAATAGATCAGAGCGAGGTGCTCGACAGAGAAACGGTTCGTGGGTTCAACAGTCTGAACAGTGAAAGTAGACAGAGTGGTTTGAAAAAGAAGAACACCAAGTCCATAATCATGTCCACCGAAATCACACAGAACCCTTAAAAAAGGGCGTTCCCAAGTGCGTTCACCCGAAGACACCTATGAAACACATTCAGAGTTGACTGGTTAGAAGTTTAAAGCAAACCCAAGCCACCAGCAGAAGGGTGCAAAGGAGTTGAGAAAGACCTGTTTACTGCTGGAGGAACTGGAGGAACTGGATGTACTTGAGGAGGACCGTGACTGTGTTTTAGGTCTCTTTTGCAGAGATGACTTGTGGGGCTTGGGCTTCAGAGGTGCTGGCTTTTTTGTGGGACTGCCCTCCTCCTGTTCTGCATTGCTAGGAATTCTCTTTGCTTTTGATTCCTCTTTGCGGGAGACTTCCGTAACCAGTGTAGGCCCAATATCGCTTATGGTGCTTTCTAACTGCTTAATGGTCTGCTCAAGACTGTCTAATGTTTGATAAGTAGTCTTACGGAGTTCCTCAGTTCTGTCTTTGGTGCTCTGTGATGTGGTGGTCTGGTTTTGCGATGAAGACCTAGGGGTGGTAGAATCATAGTCTGCGTGGGATTTGATCTCAAACCTTTTAGCCTCTTTGAGCTCTGTCACGGTTCCATCTGGTTCCTCTTCGTCTTCGTAGACAACAACCTGCAGTGTCTTTTTACCCGTTTTTGTCCCCGTACGAAGGGCCTGACCAATAGCTGCGAGCTGCTTCTTGGGGAACTTAAACTTGAATTTCTTTTTCGCATCTTTGGGAGATTCCGTCTTGTCTCCATCGTCAACAGTAAGGGCAGAACTCTCAAAGGAACTCTGCTGTTGTAGAGGCATCGCTACGCCACTACTTCTCTGATTGTTTACCCTGTTCTCAGTTCTGCACTGATCTAGATTATTTCTAGGTGTTATCTGATCGACCTGACTCTTTGAGTTGGCTTCCACTTCCTCCTCGTTCTCTTCATCTATCCTCTCTTCCGATAGCACCCTCTCCAGCTCTTCTTCACACTCAAAGATGGTGGACAGCCGCTTGTAGGCCTGACGGATATCCATAGGCTCGTCAAAAATGATGATAACCGGTTTCTTGTCATATCCGGGGTCCTCGGGGGCAGATACGGTTGGTTCTGAGCCCACTTTGACAGTTTGAACATCTGTGCCTTTACTGTTTACCAGCTGTTGGTACTCTCCATTTGACAGAGCCTGTACCTTGGTTTTAGTGATCCTGAAGGCAATGTTATTTGGTGGAGGAGGACCTTCTTCTCCTGGGAGGTCTGGACTTAGACTGGCCTCCTCAGTGTATCTGACTCGATCTTCAGATGATCTTCTTGTTACATTCTGCTCATTCTCGTGGACATTAGGTTGTGTTGAATATGAGGCCTCAGTATAAGGCTGAGAAAGCTCAGCACTTTGTGGAATCTTGCTAACAAGTGTAACTTGAACAGTGGTTGTCCGATGTCCGTGCTTTATTGACTTATCCAGAACAGGTGCGATTTGCTCAGAGGATGTACGCACTATCTGCTGCTCTAACTTCTCCTCAACTGGTGAAAATGGGCCAGGTGGCACCTCATGAATATTATTTATCTTGCTTTGGACCTCCTTGACTGATTGGCTTGACTGAAGTGAAATAATAGATAAGTCATTTGATAACAATGTTTGCTGCTGCGAAAGGTCAGAAGGATTCTCAGGTGCAACCTTTGAAGGAGAAAAAGTTGCTTCCTTGGGTTCCTTTAGGTCATCTGGCCTAGAGGTGCTCTCCCATGATGTTTTTGATGTTCCAGTGATATAATACATGACCTGACAAAGAAATCAAGAATTCTTTGGACTTCAAACAACATATTAAAGTCAAAGTGAATACAATGTGTATACATGCTCTTAAAGGAGAACTCCACTTCCAGAACAATTCAATTTACAAATAATTTACTCACCCCCTTGTCATTCAAGATGTTCATGTCTTTCTGTCTTCGTGAACAAATTATGGTTTTTGAGGAAACATTTCAGGATTTTTCTCCATATAATGGACTTCATTGGTGCCCTGATTTTGAACTTCCAAAATGTAGTTTAAATGCAGCTTCAAAGGGCTCCGAAGAAGGGTCTTATCTAGTGGAACAATCTGTAATTTTTTTTTGAAAAATAGAAATTTGTATACTTTTTTTAACACGAAAGCTCGTGTAGCACAGGCTCTGGGATGCGCGTCCACGACACTACAAATTACGTCTAAGTTCATCATCTGTGTACTCCAGCTCAAAAAGGTAGAACTTCAGAATCGTCTGACATCGTTGTACCTTTTGGTTTGTAAACAGCGTTTGACTTACTTGCACTTCCTTAGTCTTTGCGCGTTCGCTTTGTAAACACTGGATCTGTAGTTCCGCCTCAATCCGCGTGACCTTTCGGAGTGATTCAATAGTACGTAGTGTCGTGGACGCGCATCCCAGTACCTGTGCTAAAATTGGTCATTTTTTAACCACAAATGCTAGTCTTGCACTAACTCAACTTCATGCATTACGTAATCACGTTGGAAAGGTCACGCGCAACATAGGCGGAAGTACCGACCCAGTGTTTACAAAGCGAACGTGCAAAGAAATTCAAATGGCCTTTACAAAAAAGGTAAAACAATGATGTTGGACTATTTTGAAGCTGGAGGAGAAAATGAGATGGAGTTTTTCGCCCTACACAGATGAAGAACTAACTGCGTGTGACCTTTTCAACGTTATTATATAATGCGTGAAGTCACAGACGCACATCGTAGAGCTAGTGCAAGGCTAGCATTTGTGGTTACAAAGTAATTAAAAAAAAAAAAAGAAGGTTGTTTCGCTAAAAGACCCTTCTTCCTCGACTGGGATCGTGTAGAGCCCTTTGAAGCTGCATTAAAAAATGCAATTTGGGCCTTCAAGCCGTTGATCCCCATTGGAGTCCACTATATGGAGAAAAATCCTGGAATGTTTTCCTCAAAAACCTTAATTTCTTTTCGACTGAAGAAAGAAAGACATGAACATCTTGGATGACATGGGGGTGAGTAAATTATCAGGAAATTTTTATTCTGGAAGTGAACTAATCCTTTAAATCACATACAAAACTAATGGAAACAGTAAAACAAATGATATTTACCCCAGGTGAACCAGGTGTTGCACTATCTTCCCTACTTTCAGATAGTGTTCCTTCTTCAGATAGGTAAGAGGTGGTCTGCTAGGACAGTTTGTTAGCACAGAGTCATTGCATTACACGGTGACAGACCTTTATTTACATTCTCAAATTAATACCCAGCTAGTCAGTACAATGCAGTGAGAAAGATTACAAAAGAGATCAATGGCGCCATCTAGAGTTTAGTTTAGCTTTCATCCTTAGTTTACTAAGGACTGCTGTATGTTAAGCATTGCTTCAAAATAATGTATTTATGGTGACTAGAAATGCTTGAAGGAGTAGTGAAATTTTCTGAATAGCATTTTCCATGCAAAGATGTTTGGTGGTAGAGGTTGCTGGAAAACACATGCTTGAATTTTTTATGGAGAAATTGACTTGAATCTAGTCTTCGTATAGACATTCAATGATACAGAACATAGAAATATTATTCCTGTTTTGAAAACTCTGACACTGTTGGTCTGTGGGACAAAAAAGATTATAAAAACTAAAGTAAAACACAAATATATATTTATTGCATATTAAAATAATCACAAGGAAGAAAATATATCCCTACTATGTTTGTAGAGCCCAAAACATCACTTGTTTATATTTAATTTAAAAAGTAAGTATTTAAATTATTTTTACATTTTTTTTTTAAACAAAATACATAAAATATATAAAATATTATGTATCTGCATACTTATTTTAGTTAAATTTATAAAGCAGTAATATTACATCTTTATATCTCTTCATGGTGGACATTCTGGTCCTTTTTTGAAGTGAACTCCCAATGCTAAAAAAGGAAAAGGTCAAAAGTCAGAGTGCTGAATGGCCTTTCCAACGCTCCAGTCATTCTGACCCAGCTTATCTTATACAGCCGTTTCTAGCATTCAGCAGGAGAGTGTGAGTGACAGACCAGTGTTAGACACATTCAAACATATTACGCCCTCTCTTGATGAGGGGCTACGATCAGGCATTGACGTGCATCAGTATGTCAGTATATCAGTATGGGTGTTGCATATTAGTGACAGTAGAGCGGGAGGTTATGGGACATGACTGCTCACGTGAGCACTGTTGTTAAACTGCGATGGGGAGTTAGCACACATCACATCCGTTACCTTTGCATGGTACGATAGAGAAAACCCTGGCTCCATCTCACTGTCTGAGGGCTCACGGGTTGTGAGATCAACAATGTATCTGGGCTGTAAATCTTTAATAGTGCACTTCTGAAACACCTGAGGAGGGGTAAGGGCACGGGCGTTAGGTGCTGTGGCTGTGTATGGGTGAACTTTCTGTCCTGTGGCTGTGCAATTATGAAGTGTCAAATAGAAGTGAACATCTTGATCCAGACAGGGTACAGGAAATGTTCCCTAAATATAGGGTACGACGGGGCTAAAGCCGCCCTGGGGTAAAAGGTGGCTTTGATATTATTTTCCTCTATTATTTTCCTTCCTTCCTTTTCTGGCAGAAAAACGTGGCGTAGCACGTTCCAAAACATCTGCTTTTCAACATACACGTGCGATTATTGGTTGATCTTTGATCCAATGCGGGCAACAGAGCTAAGTCAGTTCTGTTCTTACTTGATCTAATATTTGATGTTTTTAAAAATATTGTAGATTTAAGTAGCAAATGAGAATCGCTAAAATTATTAATATCTTGAGACAAATGTCGTCTTAATGATTTTCAGTTTTGTTTAAGATAATTAAAACAGCAGTTTTTAAATAACAAAAGAATATGTAAAATTATGGTATTTGGGGTAAAAAGCACACCTGCTGTTGGGGCTAAAAGGCACAATATTAACATGATAATAAATAGAAGGCTGACTTTTCCATTTGTTGACATGACATTGTTGGGTGTCCATCTTAGAAATAATCACCATGTTTAAAATGAAACCATCATATTTAAAAACATGCTATTAATCATCATATAATAAAATATCATTTGTTGTTACTACTGTAAATCGATATTAAATTATTATGGGATCTCCTTCGATGCTTTCAGAATCTTTACATTTTAAATATTTTTTCTTTATTTTAAAGTATATGTTTTATATTAACATTTTAATGACAGTATATTTATTGAAAAAAATAATAAATATTTTATTTATCAAAATAAGCAAAAAATAGTACAGACTTTGCTAAAGTGACTGTTTTGAACAAGTATTAACTTAAACATTATAAAAAAAAACCCATTATTTTAGTTAAAGTATTTGTATCAATACTGTGTGCCTTTACCCCCGTGTGTGGGGTAAAAGGCCCCACTTTCACCCAAATAAACAACTTGTATGATTTATTGTCACACAAAATATGTTGCTCCATAAATTTTCAATACAAACGTATGTATTTTTCTGCAATCATATTCTTCGGACACAGTGAAAAGCAAATTTTTTTCTTAGAGGGTGCTTTTAGCCCCATTGTACCCTTATATTATTGTTATGATTTTTACAGTATATATGTCACTGCATTAGAAATGTATAATAATTCATTCATGTATAATCACTGATCGTTATATATATATATTTTTATATCTACTTTTAACTTACAGTTGAGGTCAAAAGTTTACACCCCCCTTTTAGAATCTGCAAAATGTAAATTATTTTACCAAAATAAGAGGGATCGTACAAAATGCATGTTATTGTTTATTTAGTACTGACCTGAGTAAGATATTTCACATAAAAGATGTTTACATATAGTCCACAAGAGAAAATAATAGTTGAATTTATAAAAAAAAAATGACCCGGTTCAAAAGTTACATCCCCTTGATTCTTAATACTGTGTTGTTACCTGAATGATCCACAGCTGTGTTTTTTGTGTAGTGATAGTTGTTTATGAGTACCTTGAACAGTTAAACCACCTTTCTGTTCTTCAGAAAAATCCTTCAGGTCCCATAAAGGGGTCAGTCAGGTCAGTACTAAATAAACAACATGAATTTTGTATGATCGCACGTATTTTGGTAAAATAATTAACATTTTGCAGATTCTGAAAGGGGGGTGTAAACTTTTGACCTCAACTGTAACTGAGTAGTTTATTGCATACATTATAATAGTTTTTGTCTCTCTGATTATATTTCTCTCTGAGCATTTTATTTAATTTTGTTTCCTTTTGATTAAGGACCTGTCATTGCTATTTTTCTATAAAAATAAATTGCACTTGGTTTCCTTTAAAATTTTGTTAGTTTATACAATGATATTAATACATTTTTCACTGTGACTTTTACAGATACTTTGAGGCCACTTTACGCCCTTGATTTATTACTTCTATTCCTAATAAAAATAAAGTAGGATTCATGATGACACAGATTTATTCTCAACAATAGAGGGCAGCACAAGTCAAACTTCTAAGAAAGCCACAGTGCCCTCATTTTGATGCTTTTGTGTAAATGTTGACACCGCTGTGACCGTTTGATGTTTGTATGGGCTCACTATTTGTCTCTTAACACCTCTGACTTCCTGTGTGTTTGGTTTTCCGCTATACGTGTGTTTGTAAAAGAGTAAGTGTGCGTTCATGTCTTTGTGTGAGTGGCTCCTGTGAGGACGTTTGTGGTTTGCTCACCTGTAGCTCAGCCATGATCTTATCTCCTTCATCCTCTTCATCTTGTAAGGTGGAGGTGTTGACAGGAGGAGGGGTGCGGGGCTTGGGCTTGACCTCTGGGGGCACACGCAGGGGTTTGGGCTGCGGGGCCTCCTCTACACCCTCCTATAGCCAAAACAACCAGTCGAGTGTGACCGACCCTCACCCTCCATTATGTCTTTCAAATCAACAAAAGCAGCTGGAATCTCTACCGTGACTTTCCATCATTATTATTCACAAAAACAAGGGCGCATAATGTAGCGAAGGGCACACCCAGGCAAAATATAGCACGTTGAAATTTCTACACGTAGTAGCTACACTGTACGATAGATGTGTTGTTTTCAATTAATAATAATGACAATTGTCATGTTGTCTGAGAATGCGGCTCAGCAAGGCCTGAGTCACATGAATAATGGTGTGATTGTAATAAGAGGAAGCTGAAAAAGCACGATTCATGCACCTGTGCACTTGTGGACTCTTTCCGGGTGGTGTAGATCACCTCTCCTGAGCGTCCAGTGGTGAGTCCAGTTCCAGAGGGGAAGAATCTGCGTGGAGGGGGAGGGGGAGGTGATTTGCTGGCCGTTTCGGGGTTGGGCTGTACTCTGTCAACACTTGCCCTGTGGGGCTTCTCTATGGTTGGCTTCTGTGGCCTCTCCAAACTGGTCTGGACTGGTTTATCTGCTTTGGGTCCATCCTGTGGTGCGGCTTCTGTTTGAAGTAAGATAAAAAGTGACTCGATAAATGCTCTAAATCCTGCGTAGGTTAGATCCAACTGTAATTAAACACATCTAAACCAGCTAATCTGGGTTTATTAAAAAAAAATATTGTGTTGCAATATTAAAAAAAAAAAAAGCTGTTTTAGCTGTTGTCAGCTAAAAAGACAAAACATAACATGGGGCGCAACCAACAGAACCCTGCAGCCAGTCATGACTGTGTCATGGCATCATAAAACATATAATTTGACCTTTTATGACAAGGTTCAGGTTGTAAAATGTGGTATTACTAATTTTATGGAACCCATTTAGTGTGACTATACAGTAATATTGCATTATAAAAATTAAATAAACTAATAAAAAATACATTACTATAACAATATTACTACCAGTCATACATTTTTTGATTGGTTTTTAATGTTTTTAAAGAAGTCTCTTCTGCTCACCAAGCCTGCATTTATTTGATCCAACACACAGCAAAAGGAGTAATATTGTGAAATATGTTTACTATTTAAAATAACTGCTTTCTATTTGAATGTATTTAAACATGTAATTTATTCCTGTGATCAAAGTTACATTTTCAGCATCATTACTCCAGTCTTTAGTGTCACATGATTCTTCAGAAATCATTCCAGTGAATGAAATTATAGAAATTATAATTTTTTTTTAAGCAATGATGCTTTAAATTGATCAAAAGTGATGATAAAGACATTTATAATGTTACAAAAGATTTTTATTTCAGATAAATGTTGTTCTTCTGAACTCTCTATTCATCAAAGAAACCTGAAAAAATTCTACTCAGCTGTTACTCAACATTATAATAATAAAAAATGTTTTTTGAGCAGCAAATCAGAATACTATATTCATTTCTGGAGGATCATGTGACTGAAGTAATGATCAGCTTTGAAATCAAAGGAATAAATTACATTTTTAAAAATATTTTCAAATAGAAAAGTTATTTTATGTATATTTTAATTATTTTTATATTTTATATTTTTTAAATCTTACTGTCCAAAAACATTTGAATGGCAGTGTATTTTACAATAAAAAATCCAGTAATAATATTAATAATAATACATTTATTTTACAGAACAACAGTAAAATGACAACACTAATATTCAAGGGGGTGTCAACTTTCAAATGTTACACCATAGAGCTATTATTTTGGCTTTACACAAAAACTCTACACAAAATGATCTAATCAAAACAAATAAAAGCTGCTATTTTTGCAGAAGTTTCAAATTTTATTAAATTCATTCAAAAGTCATTCAATTTAAAATTGTATTGAAATTGGTATATATATATATATGAAACCAACATAATTACAAAGAACAAATCTGTAAGATGTGATTTTTATCATGGAGACTCTTACTTCATTCACCCAGATACTAGTTTAATGTTATATGTGACCCTGGACCACAAAACCAGTCTTAAATAGCATGGGTATATTTGGAGCAACAGCCAAAAATACACTGTATGGGTCAAAATTATCGTATATATATCATATTAAGATATTTTGTAAATTTCCTACTGTAAATATATCAAAACTTAATTTTGATACCCTCAGATTGCAGATTTTCAAATAGTTGTATCTCAGCCAAATATTGTCCTATTCTAACAAACCATACATCAATGGAAAGCTTATTTATTCATCATATTTATAGAATGACTAGTTTTGTGGTCCAGGGTCACATATATGTCCTACAATCTAAATGAACTGTTTATATGCAGATTCATATGAGTGGATAGACATACCAGGGAGCGGAGAAACAGGAAGTGGAAAGTCCACCTCATCTGACAAATTGCTGGATGGTTGAGAGGGGGCGCTATCCACCTGGTTGCTTACTTCCAGGTCAGGTATGGCCTTCATAAGGCTGGCCTGGGTCTGCTGAAGGATCCTTTCCATTTCCTTTTCCGCTTCTGGTCCAGTAGAGTAAACTCTGTCCTCCTCTGCTGCCCGTTTTGAAACCTGTGGAGAACCCGACAGAGGTTACTGTTTGTTGGAAACAATACTCGGTAAAGGTACGGTCTCATTTACCATCACTCAGTGAAATTATAGAGCAACTGTGAGTCATTCTAATAGGGAATTTCATGTGATGATGGAAAAATTCTCAATGTAGATTTCACTCATTTTCAGGTTAGTCACTTTAATTCATCATGCTAACCCACAGAAAGCTACAAGTATATTTGGAGGACGTTCCCTGCACTCCTAAAAATAAAGGTTCCAGAAGTGGGTTTGTGCAGTGATGCCACAGAATAACCAAAGAACCTTTAAAAAACAGTTCTTAAAAGAAATGTAAAGTACATTTTAATAATCTAAAGCACCACAATAAAGAACCTTTTGTGCAATGGAAAGGGTTCATGGAAGTTAACAGTTCTTCTATCGCCGACGATAAAGAATATTTTTGTGAGTGCACAGATAAATACAGCGTTACAGAAATAAGACATTCTTGTGTTGGTGCCAATTCATGAATCTTAATCAAATCATCAGTGAAAGTCACAGTTGAACCACACCTCTTCAGGCATGGGCCTGCTTGTGTTGACAGAGATCTCCTCCAGTGAGGAGGATCCAGTCGCGCTGATGGCAGGCATTGCTGGCACGGCTTCCTGGCCCTGTGGAGCTGCTCTCTTTTGCAGGGCAGGGCTGTTTTCTCTGCTCCTGGGACTGACCTTCGCCACGGTGGGGGAGTCCCTGCCATGGGTGGGTGTGAGCGGGGGACTGGGGTGGTGTGTGTTGTTGGGAGCCGTCTGAATGCGGTGCACAGTGACAGGAGAAGAGGGCACGGGCTCTGAGTAGCTGACTTTGGCAGGTGATCTTGGTTGTGGGGTGGGGGACTCGCGAACAGGTTTCGGAGATCTGTGCTCTTCCACAAAGAAAACTGAATCAGCTTGCAACGCTTTCACTTGGTGGACTGGGTCAGAAGAATGATTGTGGCTTTCAGTGGCGTATCTACAACAAACAGAAACCATAACAATGAACCCGCCAAACAACTAGAAACTTATTTAATATTCCAAATGTTACAAGAGTTTCACCTTCTCAATCCACTGAGAGTGTCAGTCAAAGCTTTGACTCTTTTGAGCATGCTGTCCATTTTGTGAGGCTCCTCCTTAAGGAAGCGCACCGCCTCTACCTCCACCCTCAACACGGCACGCATTTTCATCTGCAGGGCTGGGAACTCTCCTGAAAAGATGCAATTCATTATTATACATACAGTAAGAAAGATCTACACTGCCATTTGAAAGTTTGGGGTCTAATATTTTTGAAACAAAATCGCTTATGCTCACCAAAGTCCTATTCGGACGGTTTAACTGTTTGTCATGGGGACATTAGCTATTTTTAGCATTTACAGGGGTTATTTTGTGAATTTATTGCTGTCCAGATCCAGAATGTTGGTGTTTTCTCCCATCACCCGCATAAAAATCCCTGGCCAATTCATGTACTGTTTTTTGACAAATTGTCGTCTGAATCCACATCTCTAAGTTTACAAGAAGAAGTTGATTCAAAATTCATTGTTTATATCCTTTTTGACCACTGCTAAACATGGTAACTGTTTCACTTCGCTGAATTGCTTATTTATTGCTTAAATGCTGCGTATTTAGAAGAGCAATATGTCATAACTACTCCACCACAGTGAGTGAGAGTTGTTAAGAACAAAAGGAAGAGAGGAAAAGCATGTTAACGTTTGAAATTGGTTATGGCAGCAACAGATATGCAATACAATTTAAAAATACACTACCAGTCAAAAGTTTTTAATGTTTTCAAGTTTTTAAGTCTCTTTTGCTCACCAAGCCTGCATTTATTTGAATCAACGTACAGCAAAAACAGTAAAATATTTTACAATTTAATTTAAAATACTTAATTTTACTATTTAAAATAACTGTTTTCTATTTAAATATATTTTAAAACGTATTTTATTCCTGTGATTTCAAAGCTGAATTTTAGCATCATTACTCCAGTCACGTGATCCTTCAGAAATCAGCATTTATCTGAAATAGAAATCTTTTGTAACATTATAAAATGTCTTTATCATCACTTTTGATCAAATTAAAGCATCTGGTTTAAAGTATTCATTTCTATTTAAAAAAAAAAAAATAAAAAAAAAAATATATATATATATTATACTGACTCAAAGATTTTGAATGGTATAGTGTATAATGTTACAAAAGCTTAAAGCTTTTTTTTTAGATAAATGCATGAAAAAAATGTACAGAACTGTTTTAAATATTGACAATAATTAAAAAAAAATGTTTCTTAAAGAGCAAATCGGCATATTAGAATGATTTCTGAAGGATCATGTGACACTGAAGACTGGAGTAATGATGCTGAAAATTTAGCTTTGATCACAAAAATAAATTTCATTTTAAAATATATTCAAATAGAAAATAGTTATTTTAAATAGTAAAACTATTTCAAATTTTTACTGTTTTTTGCTGTACTTTGGATCAAATAGATGCAGGCTTGGTAAGCAGAACAGACTTCTTTAAAAAACAATAAAAATCTTACTGTTCAAAAACTTTTGACTGCTAGTGTATGTATTATATACACTTATATATATAACTATATCTGTATATGTATAATTATATATAATGTATAATTATGCAACTAGTGCGTCTATTTTCCTATTTTTAACCAGACGATTTAAATTAATAAATAGGATTATATATTATAAAATATGCTTGGAATAATAATAATACCTTTTACATAATAATAAGTTTTTTCCTTTTTATATTTTACATAATAATAAGAATACATTTCTTAAACATTTTATTTATAGCGGAAAATTTTAAAATATTATTTTTAGATTTTTTTTTAACACTATAGATCACTTTTAATCATTTTAAAACATCCTTGCTGTATTAAGGTCTAAAAAAAAATAAAATAAAATCGTACTAACCCTAAACTTTTGAACAGTTGTGTATGATAATTCTGAAATGATTATGTAAATTACAAAAGCAGTCACCTTTGAGTGTGGCCAAAGCTTCTCCGACTTTCCGTAAGTTGACCGCCCCTTCCTCCACATCCTTCAGCGTAACTGGTCGATTACTCATGGCAGAGGCGGATTCTTTCTTGAGCATCTCCACATAGTTCTCCAGCTCTCTGTGACATTGTTAAAAGGAAGTGTCGTTTATCAGCACAACTGTCACTTTAATGCTATATAACAAGTATTTTTCTTAGCTTTTTTGCTCAAGCTGCATGTACTCTACAGTTTCGTGTAACTGTAACCCAATGATCATGTTTCCTGGCATGATTTGAGAATGTGTGCTCAAAACCTTGTTCATATCCTGGTTTAAGTAGAAAAAAAACCCCACATTTCCAATGTAGTCTCAGACATTTGGACGCCACTGTTTATATGTATTTCAGTTGCTTTTTAATCCAGCATTTATCGACACTTAATACTATATAATAAGCAAGTCTTGACTGTGAATCTTGACTGCTAATGGCTAAAACCTGTTTAACGTGATTTAATCTTGTTTGTTGACTGACAGTTCACATAGAGAGAAGTTTGGCTGTGTAAGCAAATTGGGCAACCAAAGTCTGCCCTCAGCCAAATACTTTTAGAGGATCATCATAACCTATGCCTTTCTCAGATTTTCTGACTTCATTTCTCTTGAAATGGTTGTGAAGTACGAATTGCTGAAGCTGGTCAACAAGAGTTGTACCTACATATAAAAGCCAGCAATGCAGGAATCTGCAAGCCAGTACACATGCTCTGAGATCATAGTTTAACATCATCCCTGTGGGAATTGGTTTTTGTTTTGTGTAATTTACCTGAGGGGTGTCTTAAGGGTTTTCCCATGCACAATCTCAAGTCCTGCTTTTGCTTATCTTTCTCACCATTGCACAATCTATCTTAAGCCAGCAACAACATTTCTTGCTTGTTATTATTTGTATGAACTGATATCACAGCTTATGTGATTTTCTAGTGATATTTAGCTTTTTAGTTGTCGTTAGCAATTGAATAACAACAGTGGTTGAATGCACTTTGTGACTAAACACAGACTTATTTCTGAAGCAATCTGACTTTATTTTTTTCTCTTCAGGGTAGCACACAATCATCATGACAGGAAACACAAGAAACTTTCACAAGCCTTATTCTCCTGAGACAGGTTGGGACGGTTGATTATTCACCGCGTTGTTTCATGCAATCACACACACCTCCACCCAATAAAGGTATGACTACTTTTACTTAATCAAGGTTTACAACACCAAATGGGTCAAAATATACTTAGTACAGCACTAACAATGTAAAAATCCCCTCAGTTCACTTCTATTAAAAACCTACACTGATCTTTGTTTATTAAAGTGTGCATTCAGCATTGACTGGAGACGTTGAATTATAATTAATTAGTAAGGGGGATCAGGGAGAATTCAGCTTTGATTAGACGTGAGCAGTTAATCAGCATCCAGTCTGGCTCGTTTGCAGCAGCTAATCATTGCACTGATTTTCCCCTCCAGAACGCAGCATTTGTTGTTCGTCTACAGCTGTCTCTCACGTTCTACAGATGACCAGTCCATAATGAATTCTTCATGGGTAATTAGTGTCAAGGTCTTAACAGGATCAGTAGTCACATAAAAATGATGTCGTTCTATTGTCTTACCCGAGTTGCAGGAGAACCCTCTCTTCCATGCCCAGATATCTGTGTCGTTCTTCTTCCACCTGGACTCGTTGTCTATGAACAGGGTCCTCAAGATGTAGCACAGTGTCTGAAACCCTCTCTGAGATCGCCTGCTCTGCCTGTCGCAGCATCTGCCTCATGGCATCCTGGTTTTGTAGCTGTATATGCAAGGCAACACAGTTGTTTTCTGACCCACTGTGTATATTATAATTCTACATCATTACTTAGAACATACTTAGAACAGTAGTTATTTACAACTGAAATAGGTGCTTCACTCTTGAATCCTCGTGCTGTATAACTACTGCAAAATACTTTTCTCATTTGACTGACAAGACTAATATCTGTATTATTACAAAACATTCTAATAGTGCAGTACAAGCATTTAAAATGCCCTGAACATTTAAATTTCATGTATACCTGCATCTGTTTGAGTTGGTGGAGCTGCAGTCTGAGATCAGAGACGTTTCTCCTGAAGGTGGAGAGGATTGAGCATATAGCAGGGTCTCTGACAGGAGGCTGAACCTGTGCTGAAATACTGTCTGTTTGCACACCTGGGTCTGTAGATGATGTTACAGTGCAGACGCCTGGACAAAAACACCAATTCATAAAGTTA
The DNA here is from genome assembly GCA_036247105.1 of Cirrhinus mrigala. Taxonomy (NCBI): domain Eukaryota; kingdom Metazoa; phylum Chordata; class Actinopteri; order Cypriniformes; family Cyprinidae; genus Cirrhinus; species Cirrhinus mrigala. The sequence continues at coordinate 20,972,223 of CM070008.1, read as the reverse complement.
TTGCTCTGGTAACAACACATATGTGACCCTACACCATAAAACCAGTCATAAGGGTCCATTTTTTGAAACTGAGATTTATACATCAGCTGAAAGCTGAATAAATACGCTTTCCACTGATGTGTGGTTTGTTAGGAAAGGACAATATTTGGTCGAGATACAGCTATTTGAAAAACTGGAATCTGAGGGTGCAAAAAAATCAAAATATTGAGAAAATCGCCTTTAAAGTTGTCCAAATGAAGTTATTAGCACTGCATATTACTAATCAAAAATTATTTTTTTATATATTTATGGTAGGAAGTTTACAAAATATCTACATGGAACATGATCTTTACTTAATATCCTAATGATTTTTGGCATAAAAGAAAAATCGATAATTTTGACCCATGCAATGTATTGTTGGCTACTACTACAAATATACCCACGCTACTTATTATTGGTTTTGTGGTCCAGGGTCACAAGTATGGTTAAATTAAGATTAAATTCAGATCCATGATTTAAAGGGGCACCAATAACTGATGAAGCATAATTATAATCAATAACTGGACATTTGCTGACCACCATTCTGTGCCGGAGACCCCATCTTTACTGGTTTCTCACTATGGAGAAAAACAAAATACAAAGTCTTAGAATAATTTGGGTGAGTTTTCATCATATTGTTTTTATCTTCACATTACACTGACACAAATTAGATTAAAGCTACAAATGTTTCTGTAAACATGTACCTTGAAGTCTCTTTGGCACTTGTAGTTGGCCCTTTCATAAGAGCGTGTTGAACGAGTCCAGTAAGACTGGCTATCTGCTGCTCCATTGCCTTTATTCTTTCACTGCAAAACACAAGTCACATGACTCACTTGAATAAAGCGATAACTCCATAAATTATTCCATTCTATTTGATGGTGGATCTAGGGAGTATTAAACAATGCTAACAATGCTAAAGGAGGAACCAGCTATTGTATTGGCTTTCTCTGTTCCTGAGGGCAAAACTGTAATGAACTTATATAAGATATTTAAGGCATGGCAGGATATATACGGATATTGGGCTTTGCCCAGAAGAACTCTTGCCCTTTTTTAATTACACATAATTTACTTCACCATACAACATGACTATTCTGTTATTTTCACCATCAGCCTTTGATTACTCTATTTGAACAAATAACATCAGAAGAAAGAGAAAGGGAAATATTGTCATTGGATACTTGTCTTAGTTTTAAAGAGCAGGTCATATGGGTTTTCAAAAAAATATCTTTTTTGCAGTTTGTAACGCAGCTGTCCTTCAATGTAAACAGCCTGCGAAGCTGTTAATAAAAAAAAGTGTATGATAAAGATATTGTCTCTCAAGAGAGTCGACTCAGAACCACTCTAACCACTCTCGTCATATTTTCGAATCTTCTGCCTGTTACCAATATATGTTACTAGTTCATATATTAGTAGTAGCTAGTCTATTTACATCATGTTGAGAAGATGCTGTGAAAACTAGTTTGTTTTGTTTTCATTGCTGAAAGATGATGTGAAGAATCAGTGGTTAAAATTCATTTTTTTTCCACAATACTACAGCAATACAATTCATACCACAGACAAAGTTTGAACTTTCCACCGAAAAACGTCCTGATCAAGTTGTGCTTGTGATGGAGTTTCCGGCTGAGTGACTACATCGGTATCATCCTCGGACTCGGTCTCGAATTGAAAAGGTAATATTGATGCCATTTTTTATTTTTATTTTTTAACCTTATAGCATCTTTGTTTACAAGTTACCCTCCGGAGCAAAACATTACTTATGGTAATAGGGGTTTCGTTTCTGACACATGTATATGGAAAGACCAATCACAACAGACTTGGCCAGCTGACCAATCAGAGCACAGTAGGTTTATGGAAGGGAGGGATTTACAGAACTTTAACTCAGAACTGCTTCGAACGAATCATTTCGAAATCTTTGAGAAATGACTCTAATATTAAATGTATATACTGAGAAAAGTACAATGTTTTCTGACCTTTAAACCTGTTGTAGGGGATTACAACACTATATTAGGACACTTTAAAATACCATATGACCTGCTCTTTAATATCATAGAAAAGAACAGAATATACACAGTCTCAATGTGTCTCACAACAAAATTAGCTGCCGGTAATTTAAAAAGTCCCACCTCTGAGGATCTCCGGCTGCCCCGTGTCCTTGAAACGGCCTCTCTCCATGACTGGGCGGAAGGTCGGCAAAAACAGGGGAGGCCACATTGCCTCTCACCCTGGTCGCCACCTCCATGGCTCCATTGCTGTCCTTACGGACAGATCTCCGCACAGGTGATGCTCTTTCTGCTGCCACACCTTGTGAGGGCATGTGGGAGTTCTGGCCTGGGAGAATGTCAATCATTCTGACCTCATTGACCCTGTGAGGGGAAGCAGGCGGTGTTTTAGAGCCCATGGAGGCGAGCTGACTCTCGCTGTACTTGCGAGATTTCTGTCTGTAGAGGGAGTGCTGCAGATCCTGGCCATCTGCGTACGTGCCGACAGACTTGATGGAGGAGCGGTGCTGGATGTACGCTGCTGCTGCCCCATCCGGGACGTCTCCGGTATGGCTGCCTTGCGATGAGGCGACGCTGAGCCTGGCCTCAGGCGAACCATATGCTTCTGAATACAAAGGAACGCTCTTGCTGCTCAGATCCTCATCCGGTTTCACGTCCCGTCGCTCAAGGATAGCACTGGAGCAGGGTGTGATAGAGCGACTTGGGGGTGCGCTGGACAGACGGTCCCTGGGTAAGGTGGCGCCACCGGGCATGGCAACAGAGTGGCTGAAGGGAACCCTGGAAGGAGATGAGGGCATGGAGCGAGGTGTAGGAGGAGACATGGAGCCCTGGACTGAATGTATAGGACTGTGAGGCAGAGTGTGCACTGGGCTCTGGCCTCCCGGCTGCTGTCTGCCACTGTAGAGCCTCTCTCTTGTGATCTAGGGATAGACCAGAAAAGCTCATCAGAGGGAAACTAGGTAAAACAAAGCAGGTTTTGGGGGGTTATGTAACACTTTGCTGTAAAAAAGAACAGGTGTAAAATAGTAGTTATTGAAAGATTAGTTTACTTCCAAAATAAAAAATTCCTCACCCCCATGTCATCCAAGATGTGCATGAATTTCTTCAGTTGAAAAGAAATTAAGTTTTTTGAGGAAAATATTCCAGGATTTTTCTCCATATAGTGGACTTCAATGGGTATTAGGGGGTTGAAGGTCCAAACTGCAGTTTCAAATGACTCTACACGATCCCAGTCGAGGAATCAATCGGCCATTTTCTTCACTGGCTCTGCGATGCGTGTCCGCAACTCACGCATTATGCAATCACATTGGAAAGGTCACGCGCGAGTTAGTTCTTCGTCTGTGTACTTCGGTTCAAAAAGGTAGGGTAGGGTGAAAAAACAATTATAAATTTGTTTTTTCTTTTAGAAATTGACCAATTGTTTTGCTAGACAATACCCATATTCCTCAGCTGGGATTGTGTAGAACCCTTTGAAGCTGCAATTTGGACCTTCAACCCATTGATGCCCATTGAAGTCCACTATATGGAGAAAAATCCTCTAATATTTTCTTCAAAAAACTTAATTTGTTTTCAACTGAAGAGAGAAAGGACGACATGGGGGTGAGTAAATTATCTGGAAATTTTTACTCTGGAAGTGAACTAATCCTTTAATGGATTTGGCAACCCAACACAGTACCAAAAGTAAATTATATCCTTAAAATGAAATGTATTATCATTATTGAATATTGAAATTAAATATAAATGTTAATAATAGTTACTTGTTAAGTTACATATATATATATATATATATATATATATATATATATATATATATATATAATATAATTTTTTGTTTTTGTTTTTGTTTTCTGAAAATAAAGTGTAATTAAATTTGGGAAATTGGGTAACTGATAATGTAATTTTTTTTTTTTTTTTAACATATTGCTACTTTTTGCGAGTAACAAAATGTATAGAAAATGTTTTTTTGTCATGTCTTTTAAAAGCTGATAAGCTAACGTATTTTGCTTTTATCTGTGCATCATTATATGGTTAGTTTAATTCTATTATTTAGAGTGCATTGTTTTTTTGTTTTCTTTGGCTGTCTGTAACCTGTAACCTTATTTAGAATGCCATCCCAACAGTTGAAAACTGCTGGTAAACAACTCTCAAAGAAAGTCAATGGATATGAAAAGGAGCTTTGAATTTAATGAAAATGAGCTTTTTATTACATAATTGTCACGAAAACAATTAATCTTCACAGAGAAGTTTTCCAAGCAGGAAGCTAAAAACAAAAATTGTATTGTATGTCTGTTTTGATATGACTTATGTTTAGATGAGTGCACATATATGAACAAAAGACTGAACTAGTGCAAAAGCACAGACAATAGCCCTGCCCAAACCTGTCTTTGTACAGTGGTCATGCTTAAGCGTGCAGTAATAAAGCCACAGACGGAGCGTGCGTGCAGGTGAATTATCTGCCATTCAGAGCACCAACACCCTCTGCATTAACCTGAAGACGAACAACATTCTCCAAACCTATCCTTATAAGTCTAGTTTCAGACCATATTAATAAGAGAAACCCAAGAAAACTGTACAGTAATTGCACTTAATGTATCTGGTTGACGATTTGACTGAATGCTTATTTCCTTAAAACTACATCAAATGAATGACAACACGATACAAGCTTCAAATTAAATACGACCAAGTTAAATCTGTCTGTCATTGCTTCTTAAAGATTCCTTTAAAGAAGTTTTCTGTTAGAAATAAACCAAGTTCTCACAAAGGACAACCCAAACTGAGTCAGGCATGTTTAAACAGGTGCAGCCATCGTTTCATTATTGTATTATCTAAGCTCAAAATAGGTGTCTTCTTTCAATGGGTACATAAAGACCTCCTTAAAATTAGCTTAATATTTCTCATGCGACCAAATGCATTACAAACATGCATGTTTAAACGCAAAAGTCTCCAGGACCTTTAGTTTGCCACATGTCAGAAGTGCTGCAAAGCACCTGGGAAAGTGAATTCACAGAGCACCACTGTACATGTGGGGTCTATAAATTATGTGTATGAAGGACAAGCTTCAACTTTCAAGAGATTTACAGTGTTGATAAACAGCTAAAATGAAAGGCCAATATATCATCAAGCCCAAATATTACAGAAAATCGGTTCATTTTTGCAATCCTTCAAAATAAGTGCATCGCATCAACAAACATGTCTGTGCGTGTTTGCTTTCTCACACTCTCAGAGGAACTGTTTTACACATCCATTTGTTTTTCTAGTTCCTATCATCCCAGTAATCTAAAAATTGGTTTAGGTGGGAAAAGGGTTTTCCAATAACACAACATGTGGGCAGAGCGCAGTGTTTTTCCATAGCTGTGCCAGTGAAACTAGTTTGGTGTCACGGATTGGAGATCTTATTGTTCCATGAACACAAACTGACATGTGCAACACTGTGTAGAGATAAAATGGGAGTGCCAGGTTGGCAATTCCAGCTGTGATGGAACATGTGTATAGGCACTTCCTTCTGTGAAATGACTAGCTGGTCAACCAACTTGTCAGTGATTAGTTTAGATGTTTTCTTAGCTTTAATATTTTAGTGGTGGAGCTTTAAAGGGACTAAATTTGGAAATGCAGCATTTTGCAGATTTTAGCTTTAGTGTGCTGTCCAGCCGAGGAAGAAGGGTCTTATTTAGCAGTTTACAATTTATATACTTTTTAACCTCAAATGCTTGTCTTGTCTAGCTCTGCATGAACTCTTTGTATTCTGGTTCAAGACAGTTAGTGTAGGTCGAAAAACTCCCATCTCATTTTCTCCTCGAACTTCAAAATCGTCCTACATCGCTGCAGAAGTACCGACCCAGTGTTTACAAAGTGAAAGCGCAAAGAAGATCAAATGCCTTTTACAAAAAACAGTGATGTAGGATGATTTTGAAGTTTGATAAGAAAATGAGATGGGAATTTTTCTACATACCCTAACTGTCATGAACTGGAATACACAGGGTACACGCAGAGCTAGACAAGACGAACATTTTAGGTTAAGATGTATATAAATAGTAACTTTTTTAGAAAATAATCGTTTCACTAGATAAGACCCTTCTTTGTTCGCTGGGATCATTTAGAGCCCTTTGAAGCCACATTTAAACTGCATTTTGGAAGTTCAAACTCAGGGTCACCATAGAAGTCCACCTGAAATGTTTTCCTCAAAAAACATAATTTCTATATGACTGAAGAAAGACATGAACATCTTGGATGACAAAGGGGTAAGTACATTATCTGTAAATTTTTTATTTGGAAGTGGACTTCTGCGGAGTTACATTAAAAAAGTGTCCTGGCTGTTCCCAGCTTTATAATGGCAGTGAATGGGTGTTGAGATTTTGAAGCAAAATAAAGTGCATCCATCCATCATAAAAAATACTCCACACGGCTCCAGGGAGTTAAAGGGGTCATCGGATGCCCATTTTCCATAAGCTGATATGATTCTTCAGGGTCTTAATGAAAAGCCTATAATATACTTTGGTTCAAAATTCTCAATGGTAGTGTAAAACAACACCCTTTTTACCTTGTCAAAAAGAGCTCTGCAAAATTCATCCTATTCTGGTCGAGGTTGCTTTAAATGTTAATGAGCTCTGCTCGCCCCGCCCCTCTCTTCTCTCTGTGGAGTGACGAGCCTGTTTACTGTAGCCGCATTTAGCGTGTTTAGCCGCTAAACTTGCTAACTAGCACGTTATTAGGGAAAGGCGATCGCAAAGATTCATAAAAAAAAGCTTATACTCACTTCTGCTGTAAGTGAAGCTGGATCACGAATGATTCGTGTGAACATAGATGGATATATGTAGATCGGGAGGCGCACTCCCTTCACAAATAAACGTAATCCACTGCATCTTCAGCGGCTCAGATGTTGGGAGTAAATGACGACCACTGTGTTCATTATTACATCCAGCAACACAACACCTCAATCGCTCAATCTGAGATATTCTTGTCTAACTTACATCCCTGCTCCGGCATCGAAACAATGGAGGTTGGACTGTTACAGTTGATTTAAGGCGAGTCTGAGGTAAGACGCTCATGTCAATCAACTATCGTGGGAGTGGCCTCTGTCGGTGTGACGCCACACCGACAGGCATCTGAGAATGGCTCTGAGAACAGTTAGTTGAAGCTAGAGAATACAGTCTATAAAGTTTTAAATATGGATATTTTTTTTTACACAAACGCATCAACTCAATTCAAAAGGCCTTTATTAAACCTCTAGGGTTGTTTCACACTTTTTATGATATATGGGTGTAGTTTTTTGGGTTTCAAAATCTTAAACCCAATTCCCTGCCATTATACATCTTGGAAGAGCCACAACATTTTTTAAAATAACTTCGATTGCATTCATCTGAAAGAAGAAAGTCATATACACCTAGGATGGCTTGAGGGTGAGTAAATCATGGGGGTAATTTTCATTTTTGGGTGAACTATCCCTTTAATAGGCAACATTTCTTATTTTTAAGTTCATCATCTAATGTTTATGTTTCTTTTTGAAAAAAAATAATTTTAGATAAAAAAAACAGCACTGATATCAATCACCCTATTTAAGAACCACGTTGGACTGGAGTCAGGTGGACATAACCCTGAGCCAGCCAAATTACAGAGGGCTTACTAGTGACCCAGTTGTTCAGACCAACTGCCGACTAGTCAATTTTGCAAATATGCAGTTTTGCACATCCCTAGTCTAGACCTATTCTTCTGAATAAACTATGCTCAGGAAAATATTCAAAATCCATTTAATTGCACTGGGTTTGAAGTAGGTCTGCTCTATTGATATAGCTATGTATCATTTAGCTACTGTTTTCCGCACTAGACGTGGTTATGAAGAACACATAAGCCTAGCTAAACAGCAGGCTGCTTGCGTTGTGGGTGGTGTGGTGGTGCAGACAGGAGCTGGTCCCTTCTGCACTCTCATTAAAGCTGAGAACCTCAAGGTCAGACGCATCCGCTGCCGAGCTCTCCTGAGAGCTTGACCTCAGTTCATCTCCACACCCGGCCCAGGAATTTCAGCTCTGGCTTTGAATTATCCTCTTCCCAATCCACCATGGCCTGCTGAACTCAAGATATGGATGAGATAGCTGGAGATAGTGCTGTCTTCTCCAGAAGTGCTTATAATTAGATAAAGCAAATTACACCACAGCAGAACAGCTCCAAAATGTGTAACTCATCCAGTTAGAGATAGGGTGCTATGAGTAAATTTCTGGCCTGAAATGAATACTTTTTCATTCTTTTATGCATTCAAAACTGCATCCAGTAGCTAAAGTGATATTAAACATGAATAACATTGTCCTACAGTACGCTCGTAGGTCAATATCATAAATTTACACACATGGACTCATGGAAAGCAGATGGGTTTGATTAGAAGGCAAGATGCTTAGAGCCTGGTTCCAATTAAATCTGTTTCTCAAATCAAATTCCATTTGTTGCATAATGAGATAAAAAACAGACATTGTTTTGATTTTTAAAACATATTTATAGCTTCACTGGTCTCTGGAGACATAGTCATAATTCTGCATTATCTACATTCCTCATGACAAACAAATCACTTTAACGTAGTGTGGCGAATACTACTGTGCCTTTGACATACAGTAAGGATCTCAATACAGGCAACCTGTTTTGCTAAAGGTGATCGCCTATTATAATTGCGCAACAATGGAAAGACCAATCAGTGGGCCTCCTGCCAAAATGAATGGGTGTGGCAAGTATTTGCTTCAAATTCTGAACAGAACAGATAGAGAAGCTTAAACTTAAGGGTCCTACCACCTTGTCAACACCAGTTACAAACGGTGTTGAAAAGCAAAAGAGCTTTTTGAGTTAATGATTTTTGAATCGAACATGAGGAGTAATAATAATGGGACAGTTATGTAAGACTGCGGTCACACTTTTGTCACTCACCCTAACTTCTCCATTATTGGCCCTTGCGTTGTGATTGAAGGCCTGGGCTGGGTCTTTGTGATACACCTTCAGGCAAGAATGTGATGTGATGTTCCTGCAAAGAAAACAAATATATATTAATATTATTTTTGAATATTAGTATTGTTTAATACACAACTATTAAAAAGGCTGAGGTCAGTATATTTTTTAAAATAGTTTTGAAAGAAGTCTCATTTGCTTACCAAGGCTGCATTTATTTGATCAAAAATACAGTAAAAACAGGAGTATTGTGAAATATTATTACAATTTAAACTGTTTTCTATTTTTAAAATGTATCAGGAGATGTTAAGTAGTCATTACTCTAGTTTACAGTGTCACTTCATCCCTTAGAAATCATTTTTTTATGCTGACTTGATGCTTAAGAAACATTCTGATTCTGAAATTTCATGATTCTTGATGAATAGTAAGTTAAGAAAAACAGCATTTATGTGAAATAAAATTAATAAATTAATAAATTAAGAATTTATTGTCACTTTTGCTAAATTTAATAAATCCTTGCAAAATAAAAGTCTTCATTTCATTAAAAAAAAAAAAAAATTTAACAGATCCTTGGTAAATAAACATATTAATTTCTTTAAAAAAAAAAATAATAATTACTGACCACACACTTTTAAATGGTAGTTTATATTGCTACAAAAGATTTTTATTTTAATTAACTGCTGTTCTTTTAAACTTTTTTTTTCCATTAAAGAATCCTGAAAAAAAAAGAGTTTCACAGATTCCAACAAAATATTAAGCAGCCCAACTGTTTTCACATAACATTGATAATAAATCAGCATATTAGAATAATTTCTGAAGGATCATGTGACACTGAAGACTGGAGTAATGATGCTGAAAATTCAGCTTTGCATCACAGGAATAAATTACATTTTAAAATATATACACATAGAAAATAGTTATTTTACATTAAAATAATATTTCACAATATTAATGTTTTTTCTAGATTTTTGATCTACCCTTTTTTTTTTTATTTTTGATGCACCCTTGATAAGCAGAAAAAACAGATATCTCAAAAAGTTTTTTCATTGTGCATTCCAATTAGTTATCTGGAGTTATCTGTTTTTGCAAATAAACTCTTATATATATATATATATATATATATATATATATATATATATATATATATATATATATATATATATATATTATATATATATATATAGGTGGTGTTTATATTTTTTCTTGTTAAGTCCAAAATGTTGTGGTGTAAATAACATTTAAAAATTCAGGTTTAATGAGGCAGAACATTACTACAATGAGCTGCAGCTCACAGCGACAGAAAGGTTAGAAGCGTGTCAACACAAGCTCCCTCCTCATAACTATAACGCTTGTTAAAAAAACGAGCCCATCCTGTGCCGAATAACACACACGCACACACAGAAAAACAGATTGATCATGCTCTCTTTCTATTCCTGCTGACTTGTTAGGAAGCCGCAGGCCAGTGAAGAGCAGGGTGTGGAAAAGGGAGTCACCCACCAGTTTGAACGCACTTAAAATCAAGCACTGCCTGCAATTTTCTGCACTTAAAACCAAGCACACTGTAAAAGGGAATGGCTGTGATATTTCTGCAGTATTTAACAATCTAATATTTTGTACATTTTGTTTGTTTTTGTACATTTTAAATGTCATGTCATGATATGTTTTGCAAACAAACAAAATAGACAATGATAAGAGACACATACCTGACATCAGTCAACTCATAGTACATGTTCCTCATGTCATCTTTGATGTATATAGCCACACTGGGGGACTCCAGTGTCTTCATGGTGAGGTGCTGAGGAAAGGCACTGACAAACAGAGCCCTGATGGTGTCTGTACCCGTCAGCTCATTGGGCATTCGGATCTGTTTGGTCTCTTCTCCATACTGCAGGTAGAGGACGCCTAAATATGAACCAAATTTAAGAGATTGATAGTAGCACAATGTGTAAAACATACAATTTCTGCAGTACTTTGGAGATGAATTAAGTGGAATGAATAAAACCCTGCTAAAAAATCCAGCATATGATGGTTAGGTATGTTTTGAAGCATGGCTGCTGGTTTGAGCTGGTTTTAGCTGGTCATGAGCTGGTCCTGAGCCGGAGCTAGTTGCTTAGGACCAGCACATGACCAGCTAAGGACCAGCTTAAACCAGCTCAAACCAGCAGCCATGCTTTAAAACATACCTAACCAGCATATGCTGTTTTTTTCAACAGGAAAGCTGTATAAAGAAAGCTTAAATCCATATAATACAGCATACAGGATAACAGGATACCAATGGCAAATGGTGACAACTGAATTCTGTTCTAGACCCTTCATTAAATGATTCTCTTGAGACAAACCAAATGGGGTCTGGGAGGAATGCGGAATAAGCATTTTCTTGCCGTATAACTTGAGATATTTAAAGCAAAATGAACCATTTGCTCTCTAGCTGTAACATAAACCAGATGTTTAAACATGCATGAACAGATATTGAGGTTTTATTAAAAATAAATCGTATCTACATGAATAAATTTACCAATTAAAGTGAAAGAATGCCCAGTTTTTGCACATTCACCTCAAAGATATTTCAAAGACATTACCTAAAAGTGAAATCCTAAAAGTGACAAGTCCATTTGAAACAGGCGTATGTAATGCTGAACTGGTCAGTAGAGTAAAAAAAGAGTTTATACTTTGTGTCCGAGGAAAAAAAAATGCTACGAAAGGCCAAATTGGCAAAACAGCAAAGAATTTAGAAATGGTATAAACATTTGGTCTGATATGCCCGAAGGTAGGCACTTTGTCAAAACGTGTTAGAAATTATTTATAGAAAGCTACAAAGCTATAAAGAATTTCAGTGAGAATTCAATTATAAATATAGCTGCAAGCAGCGATTACTGGGGTTCAAGCGCTTTAAGGCATTTAAGCAAATATGGAAAAAGACATTATTTAGCAAGGTTGTAACCACCTGAGGCAATGATTTAAAAAACATTTTTGGCAAATCCAGGTATTACCATAGAAATACTATATTTTTTAATGTTAATGACTGTTTTAGTGGCAGATGTGGTCCAATCCCTTTAAAACTTTGCATGCTTGTTTAGAATCACCTGTCACATGTGCTCAGCAGGTTTCGTGAAGTTTTGAGTTTTCCTTTAGGCTTTATAGGATTTTGGGTAAATTTGGACAGGCCCCTTCTCTAAACGACCCCATTATAGCTTCCCAAAGGGTAAATTTCAGCATTTTTTGATAATTATTGGCCTAGAGAGTCCAGAGTTTTTTCCAGTGTTTTTTTCCAGACTGAGCAAAAAACCTAGGACTACAACATACAATTTGATTGACAGCAGTGGTTTTAGAGGCAAAGTTGTCCGGAATGAGGAGTGCTATGGTGGCCAAGCTCCACAATTTTCCTGTGACCTCAGATTGAGCTCTTACATAAGTGTACTCCGTTTGGTGAAGATATCTCATTCGGTTCAGGAGTTATAGGCATTTTACTAAAAGTGTAAATGCCCTAAGTGTAAAAGCACTCCCCTTTTGAACATTTTGGTGTCCCTTTGCGACGGTGAGTCGAAAGTTTTGATAGTTATTGATATTCACTCTCCAGAGAATCTTTCTTCACTGGTTTGGTTCCAAAAATTTAGCCAGGCTCATCATCGATTCTCATGTAAATTTATTCTGCCGTGAGCCAACGATTCCAACGACATAAGACACTTGAGCCTGCGATTTTGCACTTTTGATCGCTGTAGCTCCCCCGTCAGGCCAATTGGGGTGAATCTTGGTAACTTTGTAGGTTGGTGTGAGTACTGCCACCCCTCCAAGTTTTAAGTCTCTACAACTTACAGTTTGGTCTGCACCATCAGTTTTACATGGAGATCTCTGATCCGTGACCATTCTAACAATTACAATAGGGTTTCAACATTATGCGCTTGAACCCTCTAATATTCAAACATTGTGTTATATAACAACAGAATTACCATCAACCCTGCCTTAAAACTTGATTTGTAACTTCATTAATATTACTTCAAAATATTTATTGGCAATAATGTGGGAAGGGCAAATCGAAAACACCCACAAATGAAAAACTCGAAAACACTGAGTCAGAACTTTACCTAATGACCTGTCCTTGGTCAGGTTAGTTGACTTGACCACGGGGAGGCTCGCACGGGAGCGGCTGCCTCGGGTGAAGGCGGAGGGGGCTTCTCCCTCCGACATGGCCTCCAAAGAATCAAGGGAGGCCAAAGTGAGATGCTCCCCGGGCTCCCCTACAGCAGACTGAGGGGTTAAACTGTGCCCAGAACACCTGATCTACAAGACAAAAGAAAATGATCAGATAAGAGGTTAAACAGATCACTGGATCTCTCATTAAAACATTTCACAAAGGACAATATTTTTGTCTGAATAATTTACTCCTAAAGATTTTAGCAATGTAATTTTAGCATTATTTATTTACTATTATTGTATTTATATATATTTTGAATTAGCATGTTTTTATATTTTTAGGTTTTTTTATTTTAATTTTAGTTAATTTTTAGTCATTTTGCTTTTGCTATTTTTATTAGTTTTTTATTTTTTATATATATAGTTATATAGTTACAAGGTCACGCGTCTACAATTTCTCCTCCGCTAAAATGCGGACAGGATTGCGGAGTCCATTCATAAAAACGGATTTACTCTATAGCACGGGATGCCACAGAATTTTTGGATTAATAAATCAAAAGTATGTCTCTCACTTAATTCGAATTGCGATATGGACTAGTGTCTGTGAATATTAAAACGCAAAAAGATGGTTTAAATATGAATCCTCCATGTTCCGCTTGGCTCTGTATGGGACGCGGCTTTGTTTACTACACAAATACTGAAGCACACGTGACGCTCGAGGTTATTTTCGGCCTATGCGTCTCATTATATGACGACATAAACGCATGAACTTAAGGTGGGTTCACGCCATATTGGAATTCCCGTAATAACGAGATTCCAACTTGTAAAAGGCGTTCTCGTCCTTGTAGAACTCATAATTACAATTGGTGATCTGGGAGTCTTCCGAGAGCTACGACTTGTACCCAAGCAGCAACCTCCAGGTCTCCCTCGTGAAGCCAACACGGAAGTGACTAAAACTGCAATTCATCGACTGGTCGCTAGAGACTGGCTGCAAAAGGGAGTCATTCCCATAGACTACCCATGTTAAAATGCCCAACTTTACAGCAGAAAAAAATATGTTTACAGCCTGGTACAAAAAGTGGTTTTGGTCTGTATAGTTAATTTTGTCCTTCATGTCAACTGTGAGGGGGATGAATTTTTTTTTATAACTTATCCGTTTAATTTATATTAGGCCTTAAAGTTCTGCATAATTTAGGGCGTTGCCACTTGAGTGACAGGTGGGTTGCCGCTGCTGTCACCACCGTCACGCTAGGTGGGCGTGGTTTCAGCAACCAGCTCCACCTGCGTCCCGCCTCTTTGCCCATTTTCGATTATCCGGGAGTGATGTGCAGTGACGCGGTTCCAAGATGGCGACGGCTGTACCACCTGACCAACGTGGGCTGTGTTTAGGCATTGACAGCCGTTGAACGTCACATTTTGTCATCTCGAAATTACGGTAATTACGATATGGCGTGAACGCAGCATTAATCTCCAGAACTGCTGTGAGTAATTTTTACCGTTTCATTTGAGAAAATTATCATCATATCATAGTGTATACACAAAAACTAACCGGCAACCTGTCAAAATAAAAGTAATGTTTAACATGTAACAGAAATGTATTAGTCTTGTATTACTTTTGTACAGTATAATGTAGGTGTTTAAATATTCCTATTTTTGGCAAATTTAAATAAAACAATTAAATGCAGAAATTATAATAATAATAGAATAAATTATATTAGTTTGGCAACAAATAAAAGGGTTTAATTTTCATTTAATTAAAAATAAATAAATGTTTAATGTCTGTATTTGATTATCAGAAAAATTAAAACACAAGAATTTCTGGAAAAAAAAAAAAGAAAAAAGATTGACTCACAATGATTCAAAGTGTTGAAATTTTTGTTGTTTGTTTGTTTTTTTTTGTTTTTTTGTTATTACACAGAGAGTAATGTACCGGAAAAAAAAAGCACCGTACCGTTGGAACCCCACACACCCCCGCCCCATGCCAAAACTGGAATCCTAGGGGAAACACTGATCTTTTATTTATTTATTTATTTTTATTTAATATTTATATTTAATTTTATTTCAGCTTTATTCAATTAATGATTTTAGTTTTAGTTTAACAATAACAACATAGCTGGGTAGCATCTGACTGGTAAACATTTGGAAAAGATTTATAAGTTTATTAACTGTGCATTCTGAATGTCAAGATGTAAGCAGCGTGGTACCGTCATAAACTTTAATGCTCAACAAAAGGGCACAGAAAGGTCAGACGGGAATTGTTGAGAAATATTAAATAGACAGACACAGCTCTATTCAGCAAACAATCAATCCCTGAGAGAACAAAAAAGCAAAAATGACATTACAATCCTTCATTTATTATTCAACCACATTTAATAATCTGATGACAAGGGTGACTGCAAATAAAAAGAAGGTGTAGAAGTTGTCCGACTCCTTTTCTGTTTCACAACACGTGGACATAAAATCGTCAACACGTCTTAAAGTCAATTACGGCTCAGTCCTATAATTTAGCTCACATTATAAAAAGAAAATGGAGTGATTTATCTCCGGTGACACGAAAGCAGTAAACGCACAATGACCTATTAGTGTGCTCTGGCACAGACATTATCCTTTGTAGCCTATTTATATTCAAAGACCAAACATGGTTGTCCTCACAATAACACCTTTTGGGCCTATACACACAGCAGACATAGGATGATGTATATGTTCATAAAGGATGGGCTGGAAGTCAATGCTCCCTTCTCGGCAACAGAAGAAAGCGACAGGCAGAAGGCCACATATACTGAGTCAGAGCCCGTCTCATCACAACGGCAGCACGCACACTGACCTGCTCTGACATGCACGCCTGCCAGATTACCACCCTGCATGACCCAAAGGAACTTAATCCTTCTATACTGCGCTGCTTCATTTTCGACTGTGGTTTTGGTGACAACGCAATTATGAGGTCAAGACAGAAGCACACAATTACACCTTAGACTCCGCGTTTGACGCAGGCATTTCCGAAAGCGTCTCGAAACATTTTTGTAAACACCTTTTCAGAACTATAATTTAAATCAAACCATTCTTTCGTACATTTTACTACGTTTTTATGCATCCCCACAGATTAGTTCAATCTCTAAACGTGTTTTGACCAAACAATGCTCTATTGTGCTAGTCAAAGTATAACTCACACACTTTCGATCTGTGGTCTTGTGTTATGCAAATCTACAAAAATAATGTCGTACCTTTGGGAGGATGTCTGCTGACAGTAGTCTTTGCAAAAATGCAAAAATCTCCATGACATGCTGTATGCAAGTCTTTAAGTTGATACTAAGAGTAAGGTCATAACCGGTTCAGCCTAAGGGGTGATTCACACAGAACGTGTTTTTGAGCTTAAAAAAATGTAACTCCTCTTTTTAAAACTTAAAGAACTTCAGTGTCACTCTTTTTAGCAGTGTGTCATCTGCTGTAAGAGATGCAATATGTAAATGCAACGGTCAAAGATGTTCATCTAGTGAATGTTTATGTAGAAAACAATGGAAAAGTAGTAATTACATAAACACCTGGCACCTTTAAAAAAGGGTTAGAAATGTGTCTTGTGTCTAAATATGTGAGACACAGAGTAATGGAATGGAAGAAAACGCAGGAAGGTTTTCATAACACCATTTCATGCATGAGATAACAGCGCAACAGTCAAACACGTCCATCTAGTGCATGTTTACATACAAAAACAATAGAAAAGCAGTGCAATGGAATGTAAAAACGTGAGAAGCAAGGCAATGGAAATAAAAAAATAAATTAAAAAAGGCCAAGGTCTAGAATTTTTTGAAAGTTGATCTTTTAACTTGAGCAACACGTTTTTAGTGGTGAGTAATATGCAAAACATTGCAATAGAGGTGAAATGTGAGTAAATCAGTTAAACACTTCCGTCTAACACATTTCCAAAGAAAAACAATGGTAAATCAGATGAGTGGAGTTAGGGGTTGACCGATTATCAGCCTGCCCAATTATTGGTGCCGATATTAAAGAGCAGGTTATATGGTATTTTGAGGTGTCCTAACATTGTGTTTGAGTCCCTTACAATAGGGTTAAATGCATTTAGGGTCTAAAAACATTATAAGTTTCTCAGAATATACATTTGATTTTAGAATCATTTTGCAATGATTACGAAATGATTCGTTTGAAGCAGTTATGAGCTCAAGGTCTGTAAACCCCTCCCTTCCATAAGCCTACTCTGCTCTGATTGGTTAACGGGCCAAGTCTGTTGCGATTGGTCTTTCTATATACAATGCAAGGGAATTGTTGCTCCAGTCACACCATCTCAATTCCGAGATGAAAACACGTGACATACTCTATCTAAATTATGTGTTTATATGGCAACACTATCAACGGCAAAGCCCTCACGTGCTCCTGAACTCGTAATTACGATTTGTAAACTCGGAATGTTCTCAGAGCTACGACTTGGACCAGAGACAGCTGTACCACGTGACCGCTGCCAGGCTCATTTACTTAGGCGCTAACTTGGAGTCCAAGTACATAGAAAGCTATGAGTGAAATGTCACGCGTTGTCATCTCGAAATTACGGTAATTACGACAGCGTAAAGGCAGCATGTGTCCACAGCTTAAGTTTAACTGCTAAACTGTAAACACTTCACAAAACAATAATGGTGGATACGTTAGCCGTGTGCTAACTGATGAAACAATACAGTTTGTAAACCAAAATATGTCTACTGTAATGGCTGAAGAACGACAGACAAAAGACGCCCCGTGTCTTAACTTTTAATTAGAACGCAGACCAGCTGTATCACAGACGCTTCAGTCTTTTACTCCCTATATTAACCCTATAACTGCCGGTACAGGAAAATAAACAGCAATTCACAATGATTATAAAGTCTGTGCGCTACACTAGATTATTATTAAATGAAGTAATTAGAAAAACGACAGTATACATGAATCAACGCATTCTTAGAAAATAGTGGGTTCACAGCGAATTACTACCACTGAACTATTTCAGTAAGTAATATCAGTAATATCATGGGTTACCTGGTATCCTAAAGCTGCACTAGGTATATATCACATATTAGCACAAAACTTATACATGTATACATGTACACATAACGTATCAATCAGACTTACAGGTTGTGGTTCAGAGACGCTTGTTGGTCCAGATAAAGGTACGGACTTATCTTTAATGGACAAGCGTTTAGCGAATCAAATGTTGAGCTCTCCAAGATTAAGAAAGCAGTCCTCAATGAAATGACGAGCACACGACAAAAGATTCGAATTGTATTGCTGTGGTATTGTGGAAAAAATACATTTTAACTACTGATTCTTCACATCATCAACTTTCGGCAATGAAAACAAAACAAACTTGCTTTCACATCGCAGAACACAGCATCATGTAAACACACTAAATAGTGGAAGTGTTTGTGGGCAGGTCAGACTTCGTATTTTACAGGCAAGCGCAGACTATGCTAATATGTTACCGAGTGACGTAGATCCGTAACAGGCAGAAGATTCGAAAATATGACAACTTGTTAAGGCGATTCGGAATCGACTCTCTTTTAAAAGACAATATCTTTATCATGCACTTTTTTGATTGACAACTTTGCAGACTGTTTACATTTAAGGATAGCTGTTACAAACTGCAAAAAATATATTTTTTCGAAAACCCATATAATTTGCTCTTTTAAGCATTTTATGGTTATCTGTAGCCTATCTGTCATTTTCAAAACCGATTTGCCAATAAAATAATTTCAAGCATTTAAAGAAATTGTTTGTCAGAGCCTTTGTTATTCTTAGTTTTGACATTTAATTTTCATTTTTATATTGGTTCAAAATATCGGTCATTGGTCTACTTCATCTGTAATAAATCAGCCCTGAAAAACACATATTGGTCAACCCCTAAGTGGAATGCAAAAAAAAAAAAAAAAAAAAAAGAAGAACATTCAAGGCTCAGAAACAATTTTTGAGAAGTTGATATTTTAACCTAAGAGACATATTTTTAGAACACTTTATTATGCATGAGACATTGCAAAAATATGAGAAAGCAACAGTCAAAGAAATCCATCTAGTGCATGTTTTCATAGAAAAACTGAAAAAGCAGCACAGTGGAATGCAAAATGTGAAACACTGGAAAGTATCATTTAAATAATTTAACTGTAATTGAACTTCGCATTTTTTAAAAAGTCATGTCATGAGCGAGACTGCAAAAGGCACAAGATGCAAGCCCAATGGTCCAAGACTAGAGCATCTATCTAGAGCATCTTTACACAGATGCAGCACAAAGCAGCACAGTGGAATACAAAAACATGAGAAACAAGATATCACTTTTTGCATGTTACAGCTGCACTGACACCATATTTACCACATCTTCATCCCTACACTGAATGCATTCTTAGGCAATGCACAAATTGTTTTCAATGGCTTTGATGGAGTTGGCCGAACTTGCCCATTATGCAGGCAACACCAGAAACCTCTTTTTAAAGTCAAAAACTATGTTGACTGACAGAAAACAGCGCTCTGGCAATTCACTAGGAGGCATATCCAAAAATCTTTCATTCTCAAGGTCCAGGCTGAGACTTGAAGGTGATGAATATGAGTTTGATGTTATCTTTGCACAGGTGTTGCATTGTGAGTCGACTAACAATCGCTCCGGTGTGCACAGACGCGGCAAGAGCAAATAATAGGCTTTTATGTTCACTTGAAAAAAGTGGATCAAACTGTGCCTAGATTAATGATGCATGACAGCTGGGATCATTTTAGACATGCATAATACAATTGTACTTTAAACATATCAATGTGCGGATTAAACAAAATAAATATGATCGCATTCCTAAGATTGCTTAAGGATAACCCTGAAAGAAAAAAACAAGTAGTCAACTAAAGCCGATGTACTTTACGCTTGCTACTTTGATTATCCAGAT
Source organism: Cirrhinus mrigala (assembly GCA_036247105.1). Lineage (NCBI taxonomy): Eukaryota > Metazoa > Chordata > Actinopteri > Cypriniformes > Cyprinidae > Cirrhinus > Cirrhinus mrigala. Next base: position 20,952,251 of record CM070008.1, on the reverse strand, counting down.
CCAGATGCCTAAACTGCACCCTGCAGACCAGGGATCAAATTTACACCTATTCCACATGCATAAGCAAGCCGTGCCAACATACGCTCACACTCGAGCATTGTCAGAATGCGTTACCTGCAGAATGCCGGGAAACCGAGAGAGGCCTGAAAACAGCAGTTTAAAGCATAAGGGTGGGCTTGAGGGGAGCAGCTCGCACGGTTCACTGCACTCTCCTCTAATCACAGGCAGACGAATGGCCACAGACCATGCTTCATCTGAGCTGGTATAATGCCAGGTCTTTGAAAGCACTGGCAGGGTCAGATAAATCATACCTCATTCTCTCTGGGTCTGGAGAATATTGAAGAAAGAATGAACGAAAGAGCGAAAGGAGGATGAAAGACACACTCCCTCCTGCTGGATGGGCTTCAGTTTTATTCAGTGCCAGGGGCATGATATGATACTACTCATGGCTGTACCCAGCCAAAAAAAAAAAACATACCAAAACTATGGTGAAAAAAAAAATGAAGAGACAGAAAATTATACTGAAAGAAACCAGCTATTGGGAGCGATACTTGTGAGTTAAACGAAGAAAAATCCCCCCAAAAACCCTTACAAAAATACTCTGGCAGTTCACATACAATGGTAAGGTGATAGTATTAGATGCTGATGCCATGGTACATGGTACTTTTTACCATGATATTTGCTTGGCACTACAAGGTTTTTAGTTATTTTGTGTAATAGATAAGCAGTAGTTTCTCATAATCTGATAACTAGTAGAATCTCATATGATAACTGCCACAATATCCTTATAGTTTAGCATATCTTAAAGTATTTTGATCTAAAAGAGAACCAGTATGACGACTTCTCTGTTTACATCTTCAGTTTACACATTCATTGCTCAGATGACTTGCAAGACAATAGGATTCATTAGCTGAAAAGCTCAACATTTAGTTTAATGGTATTATAAACGTTAACTGTTTAAACCCTATACAATATAAATAAACATAATTTTCTTTACTTAACGAGTTAAGACAAGCCTACTGTTTACACAGACTGATTTGCTGGCACTGTTAAACAATTGTCATTTTAGTTAATTTACAATACCTTGTTGCAAAACCTCCACTTTGATTCGTCACACAAAGAAAGACATATTCCAAATAAATAGTAAATATCAATAGCAAGTCCGGGAGCGTGTCTGAAAGTAGATGTAGATCGCTGCAGAAGTTTGTCTGCACTGAAGTGATCTTTGAAAACCGTGACATCAGCGTCTGCACAGAGATTCAGAGACACACCCACCTATATGAACTTACCTGAAAGACTTGTTGGGCTACAAAAAATGTACTGAAGCCAGGAGGTTGCGAAATGTGCCTTTCCATCACCTTTTGTTTACTACAACTTAATTCAAGATAGCGACATTAAGTTCTGAAAATATTGGTGAGGATATTTATTGTTTAATAGGCATATTTAGAATGTATTACGCGACTATTGGAGTCAATCGCGATGTTATGCGGATAAATATACATTTTGTAAAACTTTTTTTCGAGAACAAAACAGGCGTTTTCTGCAGTATCTTTACTAGTATACTGATAAAATATTTCAACTCAAATCAGAATGTATTAAATGTCTATACTACTATTACTACTTATACTAATATAATAATAATAATAATAATAATAATAAACACATATAATCGTATCTGTAATTCTTACATTTTAAATGTAATTCTAAATCTTCAAATTTGGAAAACAGACAAATCACTGACCGCAGTGTCGACCAATGGCAAGTGACGTTTTGGCGGTCAGTGACGTTGCAGCAGCAGCACTGACAGGTAACGCGCTTTATTTTACATTACGCGTCCCACGTTTTAGCAGGGTTTCTCCTCTATATGTTTTGCTTTATATCCTTTTCCTCTGAAGGCAACAACTGATCGTGTCAAATGCTGGAGCTTTGGGCATTTGTACGTGAGCGCAGTCATCTGGAGATGACATGGTATTGCACTCTGTTCACTCTACATCTTATGTTTACGTGACATAACTATAATTTAGCATACAGTTGAAGTCAAAAGTTTGCATACACCTTGCAGAATCTGCAAAATGTTAATTATTTTACCAGAATTACAGGGATCATACATAATGCATGTTATATTTTATTTAGTACTGACCTGAGTCCACAAGAGAAAATAAGTACATACACTTGATTCTTAATACTGTGTTGTTACCTGAATGATCCACAGCTGTGTGTGTATGTGTGTGTTTGTTTGAGATTCTTGTTTGCCCTGAACAGTTAAATTGCCCGCTGTTCTTTAGAAAAATCCTTCAGCTCCCACAAATTATTTTATTTAATTTTTTCAGTATTTATGTGTATTCGAACCCTTTCCAACAATGACTGTATGATTTTGAGATCCATCTTTTCACATTGAAAACAACTGAGGGACTCATATGCAACTATCACAGAAGGATCAAATGCTCAGTGATGCTTCAGAAGGAAACACAATGCATCAAGAGCCAGGGGGTGAAAACTTTTGAACAGAATGAAGATGTGCACATTTTTCTTAAAATTTATTTTGGTTAAATATCTTTTTTTTTTTTTTCATTTTCATTTTCATTTAGTTCTGCCCTTCAGAAGCTACAGATGATTCTTACATGTTACCCAGAAGAAAAGGTAAGTTAAATTTATCTTGGTCTTCAAATTCAAAAAGTTTTCACCCCCCTTAATGCATCATGTTTCCTTCTGAAGCATCAGTGAGTGTTTGAACCTTCTGTAATAGTTGCATATGAGTCCCTCAGTTGTCCTCAGTGTGAAAAGATCGATCTCGAAATCATACAGTCATTATGGAAAGGGTTCAAATACACAAAAATGCTGAAAAAACAAATAATTTGTGGGACCTTAAGGATTTTTCTGAAGAACAGTGGGCAGTTTAACTGTTCAGGACAAACAAAGGACTCATGAACAACTATCACTAAACAAAAAACAAAAAACAAAACCATATCATTCAAGTAACAACACAGTAATAAGAATGAAGCGTGTGTAAACTTTTGAACGGGATCATTTTTTATAAATTCAACTATTGTTTTCTTTTGTGTACTATATGTAAACGTCTTTTATGTGAAATATCTTATTCAGGTCAGTACTAAATAAAAAATAAAATGCATTTTGCATGATCCCTCTTATTTTGGTAAAATAATTAACATTTTGCAGATTCTGCAAGGTGTATGTAAACTTTTGACTTCAACTGTATATATAATGCAGGTGTAAACAGTTTATTCACATTTATTTCATCTTTTATTAATTTAATTGTTTATTCAAGGATATTCAAATAATCTTGTAAAAGACAAAGCTATGACTACATCACTCAAACTTATCCATCCGGCAAAGATACAATGAAAATGTCAAGCGGAAACTAGCAGCAATAAAAATGTCAGTGTTCCTTTATCTGTCAAGAGTCACTTGATACATGTGTAGATCAGAGTAAGGATACTGTGTGCTATGTAGATGAAACAAGGGGCACACAATTGTAAAAGTTACTTCTTGTAAGCCTTGGATCATTGGCTTAATAGAATGGAATTTAATTGACCATGACAAGAAAATGTAATGATTTACACATAAAACAATGGATATGTGTTGTGCTTGTGCTCTGTTTTTGATGTTGTCATTTTAAATTGACTTTGATATTTTAAAAAACCTAATTCAGAGTGAAATAGTAGTTGATTTGAATATTCAAGAGCTAATCTTACCTGGTCTCTGAGTCTCTCCTGGTGCCCCATAATGACAGAAGCATGATGGGGATACTTCTGTTTCAAATGCTCAAGAAAGGCCTCTTTCTTGTGGTCCATGTTGTAGGACTGCATGACGATTACGTCCCCAGCAGTGCGAGGACCTCCTACTGTGTGTCTCCTTGGCACGGTGCGAGGGGACCAGGGGTCTGAGTGCTCGCTCTCATCTGCACTGTTTTGTTTTCTGCTGTGGCTGTCCACATCCTCATGGGAGCACAGCCTCTGGTTGCTTCTTGCTGGTTCTTTGATTAAAGGCATAAGAAAAAAATATACAAAGGAATACAGATTAGATAGGGACACTCAGTGGGCGGCTGTAGTTGGCTTGAGACCTGCAATTAATTAGTGTGATAAGCAACACAGTCAAGGCAATGAACGGCTTAGAGTCGGACAGCTGCTGGCCAAGAGAGCAATTATTGAGCAAAGCTACAAACAGGCCATTTGTTTCCAATAAACAGCTTGCACCTTGCCAAAAGAGGTCTCAGAGCACTCAGTGTGATGCCTCATTATTAGCCTGGGCTGACTGCATGGCATTGAGGCCCTCCAGTGGGGAGTCAAACCACTGCGCAACATCACGTAACGCAATGAGTCACAATGCCAGTTCCAATCAATAGTTTTATATACTGTACTTTTAACGTTATTACTTACATTGTTGTTATTAACTAAAATTGTTAGAAAAAATGGTAATGCTTTATAATGAGGTTTCTTAACATGAACTAACAATGAACAATACCTGTCATTTATCAGTCAGTTTTTTTTTTTGTTATTTGTATTTGTTACCATCAACTAATGCATTGTGAACTAACATGAACAAACAACAAACTAAATTATATTTGTACTAACTAACATTAACAAAGATGCTTTATAAATGGTTTAAACATATATTGGTCATCTCAGCTAATGCATTTACTAATTTTAACAAATGAGACCTTATAAAGTTTTACCAAAATCATTACCATATTGGTATTTGAAATAAAGGTGAAATAAATAAATAAAAATAAATAAATAAATACAATTATATATATGGTATTATATATACAGTATTAGATTAAAAGCTTAAAGGAGCCATGACATGAGAAATCAAATTTGCCTTCATATTTTGGTATATAAGAGGTCCTGCAAGTTTCATAGCTTAAACACCCTCCTCATTATAAATAAATAATTTATTTAACCAAGCTCCAAAAACAGCTCATTTGGATCTGAGGTGCCAGGTGCGTTGCGTCAAAAGCAAATTGAAATTACAGTTACTGCCGCTATCTTGTCTACACTGGATACTGTATACCAGAGGTCATGTTAACCGAAAATTGTCCGTCATTGACAGAATTTTTTATCAGTGACGGAAAAATCTGAAGGCCGTCCATCAGTTCGAAAGATTACACTGATCTATTGTAACTTGTAACTGTAATTCCCACTCCTGTCCAGTTGGTGGCGAGTGTGCTCCATTGAGGCAGCAAAGAACTGGATCCAGAATAAAAACAAAACTGTCACGAATCTTGACAGGCCAGTACCCAAAGGCTACAACGATCTATCACGCCACATTAAAGAGCGCCAAAACGGTATTTATTGCTTGAATTTCCTAATGAAATGAACAGAATTTGAAATCTCAGATTTTGTTTCATATCAAAAGTAATACAAAGCTTAGCCTATTGCGTTTAAGTGTATGGGAGGCACACTATGTACTGTTCATTCATCAACCAAAAACAAACAGCATAGACCAAAAGATTGATTGAAGTCTAAGGCAACCTCTACTGTATACAGATGCATGTTCGCTTTCTGACACAGTTCACGCGCTTGAATCTGTCGTCAATAGGAGAAATGGAGTGAAAGAAGGTACGTTTTGACGTGTTTGACATCAGAAGGATCCTAGCATGAGGAACAAGTTGATAGTTTATTTTTAATGGCATCCTGGATCAGGTCAGAACATTGTTCTGACCTTTGAGCATGTTTTGTAAACAAGACACAGTTTCATGGAGAGTTCACAAAGAAAAATTTGTAGAAAGATAAAGTGGTACTAGAACTGCAGCGGCATCACAAACTGTAGGTAAATGATTTAATAATGCTTTGTCTGGAAATTACCGTTTTTTTTTTGTTTGTTTTTTAATCATTAAACACTCACATGCAATAGTGAGGGGGCGTTGATACTGTTTCCTATGCAGTGATGTTAACCAATTATAGCAGTGTCCAATTCCTGACAAGCCTTATAGGACTGCCCCTTAAAACAGGTTGTATTAGACAGAGGGTCAGAATGAGGGTTGGAAAAAATTCATTTTCCACATATTTATGTTTTTTTTTTTTTTTTTTTTTTTTTTTGGTGCAAAAAAACTTCTTTAACATTATAAGTAAACCTCAAGGAACATATTAAAATAATAATAAATATTAATAAATTAATAAATAATAAATCCATGTCGTGACCCCTTTAAAATTAAATGAAAATTATAAATGTTGTCTTGTCAACAACTAAATATGTTTAAGTGCAGGTACTACAATTAATAAAACTGAAACTGAAATACAATACATAAAAGTTAAATATAGATAAAATAAATAAATACTAATTCCAAATATTAATAAATACTAGTTTAGAAATAACACACCGCTTACATGGGCACCATTAGTTTGGATATACATATTTAAATGCGTTAATTGTGAATGTGTATATGTAAAATCTTGGCACAAAAAAAAATATTTTCTTATATAATAAAACAGCTTTACAAGTCTTTAAAAATAATTTTGGATGCAATGTATCATGCTGCTTGATATATTGCAAGCACTGCACAAAAAAGTTTCCATAGTTTGTGGAACCTGTAGGTTTTGTTTGGGTGAATATGCAAACAAATTTATTGTAAAGAATTATTGCCTCATTATTGGCTGTGACAGACACATTGCCTCATGGGAAGCTAATGAGAGATAGCAGTAATCCCACTTAATTTCCTTTCTCATGGCAGCCATTTCGGAGTCTCAGGCTTCTTGTTAGGAAAAGAGTTTAACGCTTAATGAGGACATCTAAAAAAATGTCATCAGGAGATATTCTGTGGTACGTGGAAAAATTTTCTCATCCTTTACTGCGTTGCTGTCCTCCCTTTTTGGATAAGCTTTAGTAGAAAACATGAGGAGAGAAAAACATGAGAGGAACAAGTGTACAAAGTCTGAATATAGGAACTGAGATGATCCATTCATAGACAATTTGTGGTGAGATTTGTGTTTTAGGTTGGTTTTTCTACAGGCCTAGTCTTTGTCGGACAGCTAAGGTGTCATCTCAGTGAAATTTCTTTAGTAACGGTCTGCTGAAGCTCTTTAACTTTTCCTGACCTGAAATATCCCCAGCCTATTTCGCACTTATGAAAAAATGGACACTAAAAGAGTTGTTTCCTCACAGATACACTGTGAAAGAAAAATCACACTGTCAACAAGACTGAACAGAGTCAGACCGATGAAGATGAAAATGTTTCCATTTTCCCTGCCTTTGCACTTATTCCCCATAAAACATATTGCATGAGAGAAAATAAATCATTTTTCTCATTTTTGTGCAGAAAGTGTCACATATTGTGAATGAGGTATATTGAGATGGAGTGATAACTTACATCCGTACTAGTCTAGAAGAAAAATGAAACCTTTTTACAAGGCGCTTCCCATTTCTGACCAGAAAAAAGATGTTCCTTACATTTTTACCAGGCATTTGAGAAAAAACATGCTTGGTGTGTGATCAACATCAGGCATCTGGACGGCCCCGAGAGGAAGGCCATGGATAATGCTGCTGAGTGGTTGTAGATAACTGATGATGGCCAGCTGTTCCTGTAGTGATTATGTATGAATGCCTGCTTGTAGTTGGACTAAACAAACATTCACACTCCTCCGAAAGCTATCATACATACAGATAAATAGACAGACTACTGCAGTTATTCTTTGGTGTGTGTCACATGATCCTTCAGAAGTCATTCTAATATGCTGATTTGGTGCTCAGGAATAATTTCTTACTATTATAAATGTTGAAAACAGTAGTGTTGCGTAGTTTTTACGTGGAAACCGTGATATTTTTGATGAAAACATTATTTTGAACAACAGTTTATGATACTCAAGGATGATACACAATAAACAAATGACATTTTGTGTTACATGCAGCTGTATCTCAGTGAGATGTTTATTAAATCTGTTAGAATTGTTGAAGCATTTATCCATCTATCCATTCAGCCATCCATTCATCATCTACATTATATTTTTATTGTCTTTTAATCACTTAAGATGAACAAAAGATGAGCTAACATTATCTTCAGTGGTCTTGCAAAAGCCCCTCTGGGTAACTTTCTATGTTTACGTCCAATTTCTCTCAGAGTTGAACTCTCTCCTTAATGGTCTTTTAATGTTATCCAGCTCCAAGTGTATGGATTAATAAAAACCTTCCCCTATCCTTTCACTTCCTCGGAAAACTCTTCTCAGTAAAACAGACAACCACTGGAGAAAATCCAGGCATTGTCTGTCATTTTCCAAGCATGTAAGGTCACTCTGTGGAGAGGATATCCTCTCTCCACTCACAGATGTTGTTTATGCACGTGGGACTGGATGACAAACCTGTATCTCCAACACTAAAGCATTATGGTGTGTACATGCTAAGGCACAGCCATACAGCATTAGCCATTCGTCAACATTTTTGAAAGTCTCACTCTGACATTTAATCTGAAGTTTCACATTAAACGCATCACACACAGGACTTCAAACTGTGTTTGACTAATGTCTCATCATCCATACTAAGCTATAAACATGGATGATTTCAAGAGGTTTTGGGATTTGCAGGCCTGGCATCATGGGTATTTGCTTTGCTCTCAAAATGAAGTAAGTGTTGAATCCCCTGCCTCTTTAATGAGAGTTGTGTGCTTGAAAATGAAGTAAATGTTGAATCCCTTGCCTCTTTCATGAGAGTTGTGTGCTTAAAAATCAGGTATGGCAGTCACATGCCATGTAAACACACACAGAATCTACAATTACGGGGTAATTGGGGCCAGACAAGAGATTACTTGTGTTTATATATATATATATATATATATATACTTTTTTTTTCATCAGACAATTCTGAATAATTGAAATCTATTCGATCTAGGGCTGCAAAACGATTAGTTGCGATTAATCGGTTCAAAATAAGTTTTATTTTTTATATATTTATTATGTATAAATACACAGACATATATGTATATATTTTAAAGAAAATTTGTATTTTGTAATTTGTATAGTCTGTATTTGTATGTAAACACATATATAATTTATGTTATATATATATATATATATATATATATATATATATATATATATATATATATATATATAAATAACATATTTTTCCTTAATATGTGTGTGTAATATGTATGTGTGTGTATTTAAATATACATAATACATATACACAGTCACACACATATAGTATGGAAATGTAAACTTTTATTTTGAATCAATTAATCGTGACGAATCGTCAGTTCAATCAATTCAATCAATTCAATTCAATCTGCAATTTTTGGGAATGATTTCTGGAGAATCATGTGACACTGAAATCTGGAGAAATTGCTGCTGAAAATTCATCTTTGTCATAATGGGAATAAATTACATTTTAAAATATATTTAAAATTAAAGTAACATTTCACTATATTTCTGTTTTTACTGTGTTTTTGATCAAGTAAATGCAGCTTTTGTGAGTGTAAGAGACTTGGAAAATAATATATATATATATTATTATTTGATATTAATTAATAAATTATGCATCATTATTTTGTATTATTCATTATTTTTGTAAACAAATAGTCAGTGAAACTTTGATTAAAGGACATAACTGTTAGAGAAAAGAGAACAGAAAATTTAGATTTTTGCTCAGATCCGATTTTTTTGGTATAGCTATTCACGTTGTTTCAAATGTAGCCAATATCAGATTTTCAGTGCGAACAGATCATGGTCCTGTATGCACAAAAAACAATGGGTTTTCTCAACAAAGCCGCTGAATTGCTTCTCAAAACTAGCCCAATCACGTTCTGGAGTGCAAATATCGCATTAGTGGCGTCGCTTCAACCCATGGAGTTGAAAAACAACCGCGGCAACGGTGAAAAAGGTGCCCAGTTCAGTGAGAGAACTTGCACTTGGCAACTCTTAAACAGCGCGCCGTCATACGGAAATAAACACAGAGGACATAAAGTAAGTGATTATGCGTTTATTCATAGTGTGGTCTGCTGCAGCACCCAGAGAAATTATGCGCAGGTAATATGAATAATAAAGGCACGGATGTGACAGAAGAGTTTCGAAACTTTTATGATACAAGCCCTCATGTTTTGCTTTGCTTGCTTGATGAGTTTTTCTGACAAATCACACTTCCACTGACTACCTTTCGCAACTGTATGGATAACTGGACATGTAAAATTTTTGAAGTGACTCACATGAGCACAGAATCATGATGAATGTTGATCAAGAGTGACGTAAACGTTGCATGAATTCCGATATGAGTGTTCACACTGCGGTCGCATTGCAAAACATCTAACCTGTATGGGATTTTGTACCACAGATTGGAATTGAAAATTTTAGATTCCATGTGGTTTGCGCTGTTCACACTGTCATGAGAAAAACGGATCTGAGTCGCATGTGAGCAAAAAAATCAGATTTGCCTGCGGTGTGAATGGAGCCTTAGTCGTGAGATCCACAGTGAGACTGATTTTTCAGGCGAGGCCATTATTTGTCTTCCCATTCTGAGGGGAAAGGTTTTTTTATGTGACAAGGAAAACTTTTCCTCACTGTGAATCAACTTCTAACTGGCATTGTAAACGCCCTGATTATGGCATTTGACATAACTGGCATGGTTAGAGTGTTTTGTGTCTCCCATCTGCCATGGCTTGAATGTTTAGACTGCAGTGTATTGTGATTAGTATTCAGTGTGGTGTCTTCAGTTGAGAATCCCGAAGTATTATGTAAAACTGAATAGTCATAAAATGTGGGACTTTTTAATGACTTGCTTTCAATCAGTTTCGACTACAGCGAATGCATTATAGGTGTTGGCGCCTGTGCTAACCATGATAAGCAGCTTTGCATACTTACCTCTCTGTCCTGTTATGGGAGAATTGCTTTATCTTTCAAATCCCAAACTCTGTTTGGCATTCGTTTATAGTCCAGCAATAAATGTTTTGGAATGTTACGTAATTCAAGGGACACTGTGTGAATGAAATAAAACCAGCACATCCATCATCCTCTTCGACTGACTAGTTGAGAATGATTCCCTGACTTGTTCGAACAGATCCTCAGTTATACAAATTCCAAACAATACAACACTGAAATTGTAAAGCTAATACCTGGGATCAGCGCTTGGATGACTTAAATGATTTACTACAAATGTCTTATAATGTATCAGTGCCATCTAGTGTTTAATAAGACGGACAGTTCTCATATGTTATGATTGGTTAAATGAAATATGGAAAAGGTAAAAAAAAAAAAAAAATAAATAAAATTACTTTTATTTGTAAAATGAAAATGAGAATTGAGAAAAAAAAAAGTCTAAAAAAAATGTGTCTATTAATATGGTAGGAGCCTGTAAAATGGGTGTTTTTCTTGGCCATCTTTGAGCTTCACACACTGAGAGGAATGTACCTCCTTTGTAAACCTTATTCCATGACCTTGCAATTATTTTGGTAGCCCCTCTCACAGTCTAAAGTAGACAGTGTCCATAGAAACCTGTACAGTGCTTTATTAGCCAAGAGTATCAGTCTCTCAGTGTAGCAACAGCATATTTAAACCAAACTGTTCAGGCAGAACTTTTTAGCAAGCCAAGAAACTGAGAAAACTCAACTTCAGGTTGTTCACCTCTGTTTTCCATCAAGGTTTGGAACGTATCATTAGAGAATTCTCTATACCAAGACCAATGGATGTTTATATGAGCCTAGAAATTTAGTGGCTGGAGTGCGAGTAGATTTAAATATAGATAAATATTAAAGTCGACTTACCCTAGTCTGTTCTATTCTATGAGTGGAGAAGCGTATTAATCTTCCAATAACCTGGTACTACACTTTGCAGGCCAGGACAGCAGCATCAACACAGGCAGGAAATATCCCCCAGACCAGATCCCCCTTGTATAGTCTTTTCCATTCGTTTGTCCTTGACTGTTTTTCCTGCCCCCTTGTAATTTACACAGACTAACAATAAACCCAAACCAACTCTCCTCATCTAAAACTAAAACACCATGAAATATGGCTGCAACACTATACTTTGCTGGTCTGCCAAAGTTATACAGCTTCAACTTCAGCCCACCCACAAATTTATGATTACACAAACTGTATTAATTAATATTAAACTCTTAATCCTTTCATATTTATACAGTATATACACTTTACATAAATTAAATACAAATTCTGTTATATTATTTACATTATTTTTTTCACCGTTTGTATCACTCCACTTGTGGTATTTCTCACATCGAGTGTCATGGCAGATGCCCAAATCTATTATAGTTTTGTAAATACTGTTTTTGTGTCTCAGAATGTAGTTTTTAGGTGAGAACGTACTTGTTTAGACTTTAAATATGGTTTGTTAATAAAGATAATGTTACATTTGAAAATTTGCTACAGTTTTTTCGGAGATGTGAGCTTTAGAGGATCAGTCTTACTTCGGACAGTTCTTCAGGAATTTGCTGCTGACTCTGATGTCTCTATAGTGGTTTAACTTGACATATAATTAATTTTGGGTAAATCTAATGGGCAATCTTTGGTGTCATTAATCTATTATTTGTTCCAGAACAAATAGTTTTATAATAACTATGAATGTCAGGGAAAAACAGCAAGGAGACTGAATTAACATTTTAATAATTTATTGATGAACTAGCGCTTTCTTTGTTTTCGGCTTAAGAGATGAAGCCGGCGACACTGACTCGTCATCTCCGCGGTAGTGATGCACCTGTATGCATGTTGAATTACATAATCTCAGGATATTTGTTTTCTATTTGAATTGGTTCATTTGAAAGCAGATATTTTGCTCTATATAGATATATTTTTCATGTCTGTAAGGCAAGTATACACAAAGTATAGACAGTTTGGCAACAAGATGATTTAATGTTTCTGTGAGTGAGTCAGCAGTAAAGACTTTTATATTGAAAGAAAGTACAGTGGAGCAGTCTGTTAATGTGTTGTTACTTTCAGCAATACCTGAAGATGCAGCCAATGAATGCACTGAGCAGTGATGTCATCAGAAATCACTCTTAATAGCTCCTCAGTGGACATTCAAACTAATGTTTTATTATGAATATGAGATACAGCTGAAGAATGAATGCCGTATCAAATGCATGTAATTACGTCTAATATAATAATACTTGACTTCACATAATACAATGAACTTTTAATACAGTAATATAATAAGCTTTCAATGAAGCAACTCAATGTTCCTTCGTTACTAGTTCTAAGGTGATGTTTTCGAATTAGTAATGAAGGCTTGGGCTCAGCTGTTAAACTATCAACTAGAGATTTTGCACAGAAGAGGGTTTTTTAAGACACTCTTGTTGTTGTTTCTGAGGTATTTACACACTTGTACCATCAAACTGTTGTATAAAAGCAATATCACACGAGCAGCTGTGCGATATGGCTGGCTGTGAATCGGCCGTAGGCACGGGGCCACAGGCCTCATTTAAAACTGTTTTAAAACTTTATATACTTATCGTCCATGGTGTGAACAGACTTTATTTCAACTAGTTAGAGTTTAATTATTAAATCTTGTGAGTATACCTTATTCCAACTCAATTTTCTGTAAGCAGGATAAGTGACAACAGGGGAAAATGCTCTTCAGTTGATAAAACACAGCAACTCGACATGGATGACTTCAGACCGTTCCGCCAAGCTCATCATTTTAACAACACTTCTGCTGTGCTGAGAAGATGGTGAAGTTGATTTTTTAAAAATGATATCTTGTTCCCTCCAAGCTCAGAACAAATCACAGCCTTGTTCTCCGACATGCATGATTCATGAGTCAAGCTTGCGTTAGATTGTCAGAGGAGTGTAAATACTGGTATGTGAACTTCAGTTAAACCAGGGTTCTAGAGCTTGACAGAATACAAATGGACATGTGCACAGAGTGAGCTCATCAGAGTACATCACACACTGTGTAAGCAATGTGAACAGGCCAGTGCAGTGTCTACACATGTGATGTGATGAATATGATGAATACATTATACTCAACTAAGTTTAGAAACTAAAGCTCAGCTAAATGTTTCATTGTCTTTCCCACATTAAACTGTATTAAGTAAAATTAAAATGCAACGCACAAGTATAAAACTCTGTGCATCAATAATAAATAGTTTTAATGGCATTGCAGTGTAAACATCATAAAGTATGTAAATACATTAATATTGCACTATACATATTTAATCATAGGCTGTTTTATAATATGCAACATTCATTCTCTCTATCCCTTAGTATGTACAGCGCAAGTAAAAAACCCCTGACCTAAACTGTTCTCTAGTTTCTCATAATCAAATAATGTCTTTTTAATGAAATGGAGAAACAGTGTTCTGGTAAATACTTCCTGTCAACACATGCCTGTTGCATGTTTGTTACTTTAAATGACTTCAGTAGTATTTCACAAGCACATTTTGATGCTTTCACCCACCCACAGTCTCAGTATAAACCCCACACCTGTTGTTGGAAATACTGAATGAGCCATCTCTGCTCTCTAACTCGGGGCTGGCAAAATCACGTCAAATACAAATCCTCCCTAAGTCAGCAAAGCAGTGGAATGCAACCCATCCAGCACCCACTCACACAAATGCCTCGGCTCAAAAGATTTGGGCTGACGCATGGCCATCAGCATTTCAGCAGACCTCAACAACAATTAAGCCTCATCAACCAGTGCTATTTCATAGACCATTTAGCTGGCCCACAGTAGGGCCCTGCATTCTACTCCATTAGAACTCAAATCTCTGTTGATGTATCACAAATATCTAAGCCCTGATTTCAGTACTGTGACACTTTCTGCAAGTTACTCTGGCATAGCCAACTCATTACTGATACCATTATTTACGTACCTGTAACTGCCGGTTCATTTCCTAGCTCATAGGCAGAGCATTTGAAATGGCATCCTGTTTTATTCTGAAACATTATACTTTGCTTTTATATTGATCTTAGTGTGAACGATTCATCCATGAATGCTTTTGACCTCAAACAGTCAAACAGTACAGTCATTTAGTCTGCTTATTTTTGAGTGCAACGCCCACATCTTAAAATCCAATCATAACCATTGTAAATCTTTGTTTATTTAGAATGGGGCAGTGGAGAGACCTCCAACACGTGATGTTCGCTTTCATAATATGATCATCTTTAAAACACTGGTACACCTCAAAACATCAGAATCATCCTCGTAGAAGAGCACAGCCAAAGCCCAACTCAGGTACCAAAATAATGTTCATGTTTTGTTTCAACCCTAGAGAACCAAAAGTTAAATAGTGTAGCTGTAAACATTTTTGTGAAAGAAGCAATCTTTGCTAAGGACCATTGCTGGTCTGTTGAAACCGCTGCAACAACAAACCCCTTAAGTTAAAGGAATAGTTCACACAAAAATGAAAATGACCCCATGATTTACTCACACTCAAGCCATTCAAGCCATTGGAGTTGAATTAAAAATGTTCTGGCTCTTCCATGCTTTAAAATGGCAGTGAATGGGTTTTGAGATTTTGAAGTCCAAAAAAGTACATCCATTCAGCATAAAAAGTACTCCACACGGTTTCAGGGCAGTAATGAAGGCCTTCTGAAGCAAATCGATGTGTTTGTGTAAGTAAAATATTCATATTTAAAACTTTATAAACTGCAATCTCTAGCTTCCGTAACTGTCGTGCACATGTTCACGAGTGAGAGCCATTCCAGAAAGCCTTTCTTCACCTCCTGGATCTGTATGGAGTACTTTTTAAGATGGATGGATGCACTTTATTGGACTTCAAAATCTTAACACCCATTCATTGCCATTATAAAGCTTAGATATGGATAAAGTGCATCCATTCATCATAAAAAGTACTCCACACGGCTCTTGAGGGTTAATAAAGGCTTTCTGAAGCGAATCGATGTGTTTGTGTAAGAAAAATATCCATATTCATCCGCTGGAACGCTACTCTCTAGTAAACCCGCGTACCACAGTTAGCGTAAGCTAGAGATTGCAGTTTATAAAGTTTTAAATATAGATATTTTCTTACACAAATGCATTGACTCGCTTCAGAAGGCCTTTATTATCCTCCGGATCTGTGTGGGGTACTTTTTATAATGGATTGATGCACTTTATTGGACTTCAAAATCTCAACACCCATTCACTGCCATTATAAAGCTTGGAAGAGCCAGGACGTTTTTTTTTTTTTCATATATAATTGATTGTATTCTTCTGAAAAACTAAAGTCATACATACCTAGGATGGGTGAGTAAATCGTGGGGTGATTTTAATATTTGGGTGAACTGTCCCTTTAAAAGAATAGTTCAGTGGGAGTGAATTGGTGTTGAGATTTTGAAGTCCAATAAAGTGCATCCATCCATCATAAAAAGTACTCCACATGGCTCTTGAGGGTTAATAAAGGCTTTCTGAAGTGAATCGAAGCATTTGTGTAAGAAAAATATCCATATTCATCCGCTGGAATGCCACTCTCTTGTAAACGCACATTTGGCGATTACGGTTTATAAAGTATTGAATATGGATATTTTTCTTACACAAATGCATTAATTCGCTTCAGAAGGCCTTTATTATCCTTTGGATCCGAGTGGAGTACTTTTTATAATGGATGGATGCTCTTTATTGGACTTTAAAATCTCAACATCTCAAAATCTGCTATTATAAAGCTTAGAAGAGCCAGGACATTTTTTAATATAACTCATATTGTATTTGCCTGAAAGAAGAAAGTCATATACACCTAGAATGGCTTGAGGGTGAGTGTATCATGGGGTAAATTTCATTTTTGGGTGAACTATTCCTTTAAAGGAATAGTTCACCCAAAATAAAAGCAGAAAACAACATTGAGGAGAAAGCAATATTAAAGATAGATGTTTTGTATTTTAGCCATAAGTAGTGGTTTGAAGTCATGTGCATAGATTATCATTAAGTTTTTATCAGCTGTTTGGACTTTCATTCAAACGGCACCCATTCACTGCAGAGCATTTGTGAGCAAGTGATGTAATGCTAAATTTCTCCAAATCTGCTCCAATAAAAAAACAAATTCATCTACAACTTGTACAAGTAAATTTTCAGGAAATTTTCATTTTTGTGTGAACTATTCCTTTAAGAAAATCCAAGAAATTATCACTTAGCCTGCATGTGTGAGAATATATGACGAAAATAGCATCTTTACTGCAAATGAGATAAGCAACACTCCCCTTTGTACATTTCACACTCTCATTATGCCAGTGTCAGTCTTTTCAAAGCATTGCAGATGGAGCCGAAACACTGTTCCTCTTATTAAATCATAAAAGCACACATGTGGTTTGCCAAAATAAAGCATGACTAAAACATTTCCTGAGAAGAGGAACAAGAAAACATTTCTTGAATTTTAAGGAGTGAATAGTTGCCACACACCACATTAAATACTGTCAAAACTTTCAGCTCCATGCTGATTTCTTTTCAGAAATGAAACTGCGGAGCCAATTTTTCATTCCACGGTCATCCTATTTAATTAATCTGCTGGACTGATACAACCGCCCAATTCCAGAACATTAATAACTTGAACATGACGTGATCATACTTAATCACTGTGACGCTGCATAAATAAGGATTTACCTTAAATAATGCATAGTCTAACACACTCAACATACATAATGTGCTTGTCATGTAAAAAAAATATGTATTGCAAAATCTGAAAATTCTCACTCTTTGCACTGGTTCACTGACAAGAAGCTTTGCAAAAAATGCTGAAGTCCCTATAATTGCAGCACTTTAAATCGCCACACACTTCAGGCTGGTTCTGGTTGTTAAAAAACGCAGTATAAATCTCAATGACAAAGTTCAATATCTGCAATGAGTTCTTAAGCAGCAATGCAAACATAAAACACAAGCATCCCAAACCACTGTTTATGAAATGTGTGCCCATAAATGATCTGACATTTATAGGGGTAATTCAGTCCTGCAAAAAAAAACTCACCGGCTCTAAATGTCCTCCGAGTCAGTTTGCATGTGTATCCTGTTCGGTGTGAGGCTCACACTGCCTCCCTCTATTAAATATACGAGTGTCTCGCCCACTGCTCAAACCACTGCTCTACTCTCTGCTCTACTGAGCTGAAGTTTATGTAAGTTAGAGGGTGCGCGAGTCGGAAATGCAGCAAAAAGGAGGGTCTATTGTAAGACTAATGGCACTCCTGTTCCTGAAACCTCACCTTTGTATACTATCAGCAGGGATAGGACAGAGAGATTACTTCCTAGAAAAGCCATAGACAATTAGTTAAGAAGTGTTTATGTTTGTGGTTCCAGAGTGTTTGGACACAGGTTACGGCATCAGAGGTTTAAGACAAAGAACACAATAAAGCCAATAAGAGCTTTCCTTCACGTTTCAAAGCACAGCTCTTATTCTGTCAGCAAGGGGTTCGTTTTTCAGCAACAAACCCTACCTGTGACCCTGAACAGACAACAACAGAGGTTTCAACAGCATTTTTAACCAAGCTTAGATGAGCAGGGCAGATTCTGTTACATCCCTCTCTAATAAACTGGAAGATCAAGATGCTAAAAATTCCACCCCTCTTTGTTTTTCATATAATGTTTCCAACACCTGCCCATTGTTTGCAGGAATTGGAAAAGAGTTTGCTTGTTGCAGTTAATAACTGATTTCCGCTGGTGCCTCCACCCTCTTTTCCTGTCCGTCCACAGAAAGACAGAATCAACAAGGTATCGAGCCAAAATAACAGTGGCTATACTATGCAATGAGAAAATATATGCATTTATTTGATTGAAAATACAGTAAAAACAACAAAAACAAATATTATTACAATTTAAAATAACTTTTATATGTTAATATATTTTAAACTGTAATTTATTTCTGTGATGGCAAAGCTGAGCTATCAGTAGCATTATTCAGTCTTCAGTGTCACATGATCCTTTAGAAATCATTCTAATATGCTGGTGCTCAAGAAGCATTTCTTATTATCATTAATTTTGAAAACAATGATACAGTCTACATTATACAATATAATCGTTGTGAAAACGTTTCTAAATTAATATAAAAATTTATATTTTTTAAAATTACTTTTTTTTAAAAATATATTTTATTGTATTTTTATGTCATGTCATTTTATCATTCATCTGATAAGTTGACCATAAAAATAAAGACTCTGTTTTAATGGTTAAATTAAAAAATATTAATCAAAAAGTCTGCTTAATTGAAATCATGAAAATTACACAATTTAACACCACTTTATTAACAGTTTAACAAAAATAAAATTTTTAAGGCCCTATGAAATGTTTTTTTTTCTCAAATTAAATTTTTACTAAATTCTGTGTTTTCATTCGATTTCCTGGATTCCATTTTAATGGTTTCATTAAATTTTAATAATCAAAACCATTTCTAATTAATTGATATTATAAAGAATTAGATTTATAATTGATTCGTTTATTTATTTAAATAAAGAAATAGTGTGTTTTTACGTTTTTCTGGTAAATAAATTCTGGTAAATATTTTTTCTGGTAAATATTCCTTAAAAAAAATGTTTCAAAAATAATTTTATTAGTAGTAGTTGTAATATCATTACATTAAGTAATATAGACCAGTTTGGAGTAGATGTCACAGTTATGTCACCGGCAGCTGTGCGTGCGGCAGAAAAACAATGGTAATAAGTTGAGGGAAACCGGTAAAATCCATGTAATAAAAGGAAAAATGTATTGTTGTGTCTGTGGATATCAGAATCGTAATGCAAATCATTTTTATAGAATATTGTTGTCAAAAACGCCATTTGAAGCTACTCACAGATGTCTTTATGGACAGAATATGGATTCAACTTGCCATGATTACTCTACTTTTAAAACATAAATTTGATTTAAACAATTTGTCTGCATAATATTCACATATGCAGTTCAAAGTTACAGTTACAGCGTGAAATAGTATTTAAACCTATAACATTTTACATAACATTTACCTATTTTATCTTACAATTCTGACCATTTTTTTTCTCTGCACATGCAAGTTTATATCTTCATTACTAGTTCAGACTTAATAATTTAATTCAACAACAGCAATTCTGAGGAAAAAAACCTAGAAGCATGGGCTATAAACTCATGATTCTGAGCCGAGGGAAAAAGAGAAAATGATGAATTGATTTTTCTTATTAGAATTGTGTGAATAAAGTAAGAATTTTGAAATATAAACTCAGATAAAAATTTTTTAATTCTTTTATTCCATGGCTTCCATAGACCGCTACTTGAAAACTGTCATTTTCTACCACCAAAAAAATTCTCTGCCCACAAAAAGAAAAAACAAAACACAGATCTGGTCTAAATTTCTATCACAGTTTTTACAATCTAAACCAAACTTTTCTTTGGACAGGTTGCTGTGAAGAACTGTAGGTTACGTTTCTGTTTGTGTATGATATGATGATAGTCTTTCTCAAAAGAAACTGTAAAATGCTCATGAAGTGACTCCTAGAGCAGTTCTAGATTGTTTATGTGTATTGAGGCAGCAGAGGCTTTCATTCACCCAGAGACACACAGAACATGCAGGATTCATATTTAAATTATATTTTTGCAGCTTAATATTCACAGACACTAGTTCATATTGCTTTTTGATTTAAGTGTGCAGACCTACTTTTGATTTTTTTGTCCCAAATTGGGCAAATTCCGTAACATTCCGAGTTGTGCAGTAAATTCCATTTTTAGGAATGGATTCCACGTTTCCATCCACATTTTCTGCATCGTGAAAATCATTTGTACTCAAAGGGTCCATACTGGTCCCTTAAAAGTACATATTAGTAGCTAAAAGGTACTCCCCCAGCAGCTTTTTGTACCTTTTAAGAGTGTACTTGTTCAAAATGTCCAGCAGCTTTATTTTTCAAACCAGCCCTTTTCATATCATGTAACTTTCCTCTAACATCCAAATCCATTCTCTCCAGCCACTTTTAACATTTAAAAGAATGACTGAGAACAAAGTGATAACACAAGACCAGCTATACAGTCCAATGGGCAAAACTGACATTTATATGAAGGGCTGCCCAGAGGACATCATATTTTTAGTCATTCCTCTTTCAGCACCATTAGACAGACACCAACAACACAGATAAAAGTCCCTGAGCAGGTCAGCTTTATTCAACCAATGAGAGACTTAAGCACTGCCGCAGCCAAGTTTACACCTCTAAGCTCTTCACTAATGGTATTCGGTTTCCAAGCTAACCCATAAGGAGGGTATAAATACACCGGGTCTCTAGGATACAAGACACTCTCCTGAAACTCTTGCGGACTTCGTGTTTTAGTAGGATAAGGAGAATTGACTGCAAGTCAGCGTCACTCAGCTTAGTTCAGTGTTAATGTACATGTGTGGTTTTGTCAAACAAGTCTAAAACAAAAAGTCTAAAAAGTTACATTTTTATCAGCTGTCTTTATTGTCACATGATCCTTCTGAAATAATTCCAATATGCTAATTTGCTGCTCAGTTATTAAAAAAAGTTTATGATCAATGTTTGGAATGATTGATGCTTAATATTTTCGTGGCAACTGTAATAGTACAGTTCTTTTAAACTGTAATAACATTTCACAATATTATGGTAATGCATAAGTCTTGGTGAGCATAAGAGACGTCTTCTAAAAAATCGTAATTATTCTAAACTCTATGTATCTATACGTCAGTCATGCACTGATTTGTCGGAGAGATTAGGGATGAATTTGAAGAACTGTCTCTGTCAGTGTTTTGATTTAAAACAAAAAGGCTGACAAAAGGATGCGACACCTAAGAGCAGCACAGTGCATGGAGGGACACAGATGTAACGGTGGCGGTGGAGGGCTCTCCTAGGTTGACAAAGCCAAGCTGATTGATCTAGTTCACTTGTGCCCTGAAGCAGGGTCCTCTGGACTGCCATGCTGAAATGGTTCACTACACTCTCAGTGAGCATGTACAGCGCACATCACAAACAGCACAGATGAGAGGAGGAGAAATTCATTATGGTCCTGAGAAGGATCTCTTCTCTGCTGTTTGCTCCTGTTTAGAGCTTCTGGCTAGGCAAAGACAAGCACAGACATAGGGAGTCATGGTGAGGCGGTTAAGAAAGTAAGAATGAGGGACGCAAATCTCTTTTTTTATGCTGTTGCAAAACATGACATCATAGCTAGCGGCTTGTGGACTAGGCAGTGTACCAAATTACCAGCCATTCTGGGCAGTCTATTAATTAACCAGTGACAAATCTGATCTAAATCCAGAATTTATCCCTGCCCATGATAAAACATGTTATGCTACAATGGTTTCAGCTTTAAAAAAAAACACCTGCAACCGAAGGACTTATATATAAGCATTTAACAGCACAGTATAGAATTCACTTCCATGGTTCAGGTGGTTACTAAGATATATGAGAAAATGAAAAAGCACTCAAAACATTACTGGAAGTCGAGGCAAGGACTCATACATGAAGAACCCTAACGCCTATAAAGACAAACAGCATGGCGTTTTCAAGACAGTGGCTTTTGATCAGTTAGATCTGGCTTGTTTGGCAGCAGTTGAAGCGTTGGGAAATTTAGTGTTGTCCTTGTCTGACAGCTACAAGATGCTTCCGTGATTTGACAGCATCTGTTAGAGTTATCTGAAAGGACAGCTTCAGTCGAGCATAAAGCTGACGTATTCTGTGTTCATTGCTGTGCAACAGCCATTAAAAAAAAGTCTTTAAATGAGGATGCACAAAATAAACTATTATGACAGACTTGAAGCATGACTACAGACCTTGGTAGTTATAAAGAGTTCAAATTATGTGCATTAGTCTGTTCTTGGCTCATTATGCACCTTAAGGGGATAGTTCACAGAAAATGAAAATTATGTCATTAATTACTCACCCTCATGTCGTTCCAAACCCGTAAGACCTTTGTTCATCTTCGGAACACAAATGAAGATATTTTGGATGAAAACCGAGAGCTTTCTGACCCTGCAGAGACAGCAAGGGTACTACCATGGTCAAGGCACAGAAATGCAGTAAGGACATCGGTAAATCAGTCCATGTGACATCAGCGGTTTGACCGTAATTGTAAGAATCTACGAAAGTAATTTTTGTGTGCAAAGAAAACAAAAATAATGACTTCATTCAGCAATTTTTCATCATCCTAGCACCATTATAAAGAGTATCACGATGCATGCGTATGCTTTCCTCTAATGGAAGTCATTGTTTTTGTTTTGTTTTTTTGCACCCAAAAATTCTCTTAGCTTTATAAAATTACAATTGAACCACTAATGTCACATGGACTATTTTGTCGATGTTCTTTGTACCTTTCTGGGCTTTAAACATGGTAGGACCCTTGCTGTCTATGGAGGGTCAGAAAGCTCTCAGATTTCATCCAAAATATCTTAATTTGTATTCAGAAGATGAATAAAGGTCTTACGGGTTTGGAACAGCATGAGGGTGAGTAATTAACGACAGATTTTTCATTTGTAGGTAAACTATCCCTCTTAAGCAATTTATTATTGGCAAAACTCCAATTCGTCACATTAGAATTCATCACAGTCCTATAGTTACATTAAAATGGCATCATATATAAATTACTTAAAAAAAATAAATAAAAGTTTGAGTTTGCCTAATAAATGTGTGTGTACTGTATGTAATTATTATGTATATATAAATGCACACAAATTAATGTATACATTTAAGAGAAATAAGTTATTTATATAGAAATAAAAATATTTTGTACATAATATAAATTCTATAAAAATTCTAATACATATATTTGTAAATATTTCTTAGATATATACAC
Organism: Cirrhinus mrigala; assembly: GCA_036247105.1. NCBI lineage: Eukaryota > Metazoa > Chordata > Actinopteri > Cypriniformes > Cyprinidae > Cirrhinus > Cirrhinus mrigala. Next base: position 20,928,627 of record CM070008.1, on the reverse strand, counting down.
AAATGTGTTTGTATTTATATACATAATTACACACAGTACACACACATATATTAGGCAAACTCAAACTTTTATTTTGTATGCGATTAATTGTGATTAATCGTTTGACAGCCCTAATATATATATATATATATATATATATATATTAATGATCAACATTTGAAAAAAAGTTAATCAAAGTTGTCTTAAAACAAGAACGGATTTTGTTATACTTTTAGGACAACTGTGATGAAAGGTTTTGATCCACTTCAAATATTGACTACTGTATATATATACAGTGTAAAATAAACAACTTAAAGTTGTTTCAACTTAAAAAAAAGTAAATGTTAATGCTGATTTAAAATTTTAAGTTTACTTTTCTCAAATATCCACGTTTTCATGTAGTACAACTTAATATTTCATGTTGAAAATTTTAACTGCTGGCAGAAGGTCTGGAACCCTGGCTGCTTTGAATGGCCAAGCACTACCCAAGAGGTCATATGACTGACAGGTGAAGCAACCAATCACGATTTGTTTTGTGCTGCATCATGTTTAGGGGTGTGGAAATGTCCCCACAATATCAGACCGGTGTGTGAAACTCTTGTACGTATTGTAAAGAGTCTATTCCGTGAACATTACATATTTCACACACTTTTGAAAATCCAGCATTTTGTTGATCCTGATAAGCGCTCATTGTCACGGTTTTAAAGACGACGGCTTTCTTCTTTGTTAGGAGGTTTGGCGTCACGGCATCTTTGTCTCCAGGCAGAACGTTAAAGAACGTGACACCTGTTTCCCGGAAATTCTGTAGAGTTCAATCAATCAGTTGACGACTTCGAAACTCCTGAAGCGTTTCCAATTTTGTGTACCATATGCATCAGACATTCCGCCAACGGTCCATGGGCGTGACATCTGAGGCTGAGATTAATGAAACTATTCTGTGTTGACATAATTTCAACTGAAGCAGGAAGACAGGGCGGCACATATCAAGCATGCTTGACATGTTCCACCCCCTTTTTAAAATAGCCAATAACGTTTTGTTTATATCACAGCTTGGGCCAGAGCAGTTGAGCTCAGTACAGCATTTAACAGCATATGACAGCCACAATCTCATCCATATCACTATAAAATATAGCATTCTGTGAAGAATTCAAAAGGGTTCCATACATTTTGTGGTCGTGCTAGCGCTTCTCTGGACCAGAGCAGAATGTATGCATGCTGCAGCAGTTCAAGTGTCACAGCACGAAACCAGACTTCATTCACCCTAATGAAAAGCATATTTACACTAAATAATACTCTAAATCATTCCACATGCCCCATATAGTGCACTACATGGCATTTGCCGTACAGAAAATACAAATTCTGTGACAAGTGATCGAAGCTGCAGATTCAGCGTCTATTTATAGTTTAGGGGCGGGATGCTTTGGATTCTAGAGAGCATTTGATTGGACAGAAAGTTTGATGAGAAGCTGAAGTGCAGGGTGATGTCATCAAAATCGTTGATCCATATTGTCGGAAGTAAGAGAGTGTAAGATTTGAATGCTTATATCTTGTAAATGCAAATTTTGTCATTGTTTTGGAGCACACTAACTTATAGATAACCTTAAGGCTAACATATTCACACTGAAATACAAAAAACTTTTGATTTCATGGGGACCATAAAATCTGTGAAATTTACAGTATTTCACTGGCAACTCATGCCAGTCAATTTATTATTTATAAATATGTTTTGTTTGGCTTCATTAAAGTGTTTAAGTCCTTTTTTTAAATTAATGATATTTTTCAAATATTTTAATAAGTTTAAACCTTCCAGGAAAAAGCTAGTTTTGAGTTGTGGTATGTTCATTTTGCATTTAGTATGCTTGTCATGTCTTCTTATTTGAAAGTTTCTTATGCTGGGTCCCCTGTCACCTATTTAAATTTCGTAGGTACTTTCACTGTAACTTTTGCTAAATTGGCATGACTGTAACTCCTTGAAAATACCCTAAAAATAGCAAAACCATCTATCCTGTGCTAGCCAGAAATGCAAAAAATCATACAGCGAGAAAGCATCTCCTTCCGTGTCTCTATGTGCGTGCAGAGCAAAAAACAACATACGTGATGGTAAAGAATCAGAAAGAGAAATCAAACCATGGCATTTTTAAAATAATACAAGACCTCCACCTAGTAATGGATAACCTCAGGAAATGGTCTCCACTCCTGCCAGTTACAACACTTAGACCTGTAACATTGTGAATGACTGATTGTCCCGGACTGACTTTACTCACATCTCAGGCTTTTCCAAAACAAACAAAATACTAATAAAAAGTGATAATTCAGTGGCTTGACTAATAACTGAAAATAGAACATAAACTTTGACAGCAGCTCTACAGAATTGTTATTTTAAACAGACTAACTTCAGCTGCCAAATGCTCTGTAATGAATTGTCTTTCCTGACTATAATGAGTAGGAAATAAATTCTCGGAGAAGAAGGATAGCGCAACCTGAGGAAGAGCTATTGCCGTCTTCTCCCTCCAGTCACCTCTAAGTCTCATTATAGGCAGTTTTCGTTGTGGGGGGGAATGTGTATCTTTAATAACTCAGTCTGAAGAGGCCAAGCTAAGCAGTCTGCAGTGTGGATCTTGGCTTGCTTAGGTTCTGACAACAGTGAGCCCTGATATTCCTGGGTTCAGCTACTACATAACCGGACAAACTGGACTTGATTGGAGATTAGACTGGACGCATGCTCACAGCAGCTTTAAACTCCAAGTCATTATCAGAAAATTGCACAGAGGTGGCCAGTATATTAACCAGTCTTCTGTAGTTCCTCCATGCAGAACGTGCTGCTAAATGACAGGAATGTTAAAATGGAAGCTTCATAATTTCCAACACTGATTTTTTTTTTTAGGCTGTTAAGCTCTGCGTACTGTTTTCTGAACTGTTTTTGCTCCAAAGCTGTGAGAATGGTGGCGGGGACAAAAATGAGGTTGGACAGGGCAGCAGAGAGGAATGGGACAAGACAGGCGCACATCCTGTGTGAGATCACACTGATGTCAGACCATATCGCTTCCTGCTGATTAAGCTGACGTAACGACACATGAAGATCTGGCTAATTCCTGTGTTACATTAGTGCTTCAGAGACAGATGCAGGGAGGTTATATAACGCATTAAAGTTCAGTTCACAAGCAAGATGAAGACATCTTTAATTTCTGTGTACAATAAGCAGTTTAGTAGGATGATTAAGTGAAATTTTAAGCTTTGATGATTAAACTTAAACACATTTTAAGAGCAGGATAAAAGTCACTAAAGTGACATTTCCTAATGGGAGTGTGTTGCTTTAAGAAAAGTATTTTGGTTTTTTATGCTTTGATTGTGCGATACGCATTAACTCTATCATAAAGAGAGCAATTTGTTGCTCCAGAAGCTTTTTTGAGAACTTTTCATTTTTCCCATTCAGCTGCAGAGTAGGCAAATGTAATCACACTATTTAGCAGAGAGAGGCTCAAATTATCTCCAACCTAGCAAAGCATTTCCTCACCCGCTATACCTCTGTAGCCTAATTATGATTAATATCACTTGCTTTTGAAACATATTTCTCATTCCTTTCCCTAAGCTAGCAAAAAATCAAAGAGTCACTATTTTATAGACTATCTATTTAGTGATATAAAAAGCATGAGCACAGGTTCAAGCTACAGCGTAAGCTAATTATAATTTGAAGCAGCTACAAAAAAAGTTAACTACACTGAAGTTACTTAAGAGTGTTTTTTTTTTATATATAAAAAGATATAATTATTAAATTGTGTAAATATGGGATTTTTACCCCCAAAACCTGACTGTTGCATTCTTTTGCAGTCAAACTTGGGCCAGTTGCATAAACAGCTACTAACAAAATAGATGATTAACTTTTTAAGATTAGTCTAAGCAGTTTATCCAACCGGCCCCTGATGTTGCAACTAGGGCTGTCACTAATGATTATTTTATTTGATTATTCTGATGATTAATCAAGTAATCTGATAATAATAATTGATTTTTTTGCAGCAACAAAAATGTATCTAAGTGAATAATAGCCTTTAAAATGACTTAAAACACACACACACACACACACACACACACACACACACACACACACATATATTATATATATATATATATATATAATAGCAATGAGGAAATAATAATTAGTTCAAATAAACTGTCAAAAGCAAGTAATCATATAGTTTTATTGAACAAAACTGTTAAAATACATAATCTATTATAAACAACAGGGCTAAAGTACATTACGTATTATAAGAAATGCCTGCAGAGGGCGCCAACAGCCTGACGATTGTTTTTACACTTTGCTGCTCGATCTAGTCTTTGTTTAATATTGATTCAACAGCATTTAATCCAAATGTCTGCTTAATCTTTAATATTTGGCCATTTCTTTATGATAGAAAAGCTACAGCCACTGTAATTTCTTGAATATGTGGACATCATAATGTGTAAGGGTTTAAACTTTTATTTTGAAATCGCGATGAACAGTTAGCATATTGAGAACTATGTTGATGTATTCTTCTGTGTTTGCATAGCTTTATAAATGATTTACCTTTCAAATCTGATTAAATAGTGCACGTTGCGTTCCCAGATGAATGATACAATAAACCCAAACTCTCAACAACATGAAGAGAAGGAGTTTGAGATGCTTCACATATGTAAATGATAACAGTTTGTGTCGCAGCATTTTCTGTGATCAGAGTTGCTCTGAATACTACACGCATGTACTTAATTAAAGCGCATATATTTATTTAATTGTATGGCAGTGTTTGTGAATTCTTAATAGCATTATGCTTTATTATTATTTTTGAATGGGTTTAATATATGGAATGTGCCACTTATGGTATTTTGCCGATTACTCGACAAGGGCAAAATGCAATCACTAATTTTTTTAAAAAATCAAATACTCCAATATAATCAAGGAATTGTTGTAGCCCTAGTTACAACCATTTTGATTGGATACAAAAGAAATGGCCACTCCCCCAACTCTTTTTTGCTTGTTACAGTGCTTCAGGCTGTCACAAAAACAGGTGTGATATCTCAGGTGCACCTTTTGCTAAAAACGCATTTTGGAGTTCAGCTGAATAGGAAAAAAAATACATTCTTCATAAACATGAACTGCAGTTCATTGCACATATAGCCACAAGAAAAGAGGTTTTAAAATTAGGTGTCAGTTCATGGAGGCATTTGGAGCTGCAGGTTTTTCAGAGGAATCTCTTTCAGCACATTTGGAGCCTCTGAGGGTAGAGAGAACTCTAGGAGTCCACGCGGTGCTGGATTCTGTGCCTGTGGAAATGTCATGTACTGTATCTGCAGCGGCGTGGCAGGATTGGTGCTGTCTCTGGGATAAATCTCTGTTTTAGCAGACCTGACGGAGGGAATGGGTGACAGCAGGGGACAGTGGTTCTAAGGCTGTGCCTTCAATCTCATACCTCTCTAAGCAGTGTGAGTAAAAATCAGTGAAGTGAAATAAAACTGTTTTGGCATTTGAAAGTCACTGGAGACTGATAACATAAATAAGCGCTATACATGTTTAAAAAAAAAAAAAAAAAAAAAAATTACTCATACCAGAACAGCAAATCTCTGTCACTTTGATTCTGTTACAATAATGTAATGCATCCTTGATAAAAAAAAAAAAATAAATAAATAAATAAATAAAAAATAAAAAAAATTGTATTATTACTTAAATCTTACTGACCCCAAACTTTTAAATGACATAAAATAACATGGAAATAAAATACATAATAGCAAATGTGTGTTCAAGTGGGGAATTTTTATTAATTTACAGCTTTGAACGCGGCTCAACCAATCAGAATCAAGGACCGGAACTATCCGTTTTATAATGATAATGTAGCACCATCAGGGTTGAAAATTGGTTTCCAGGGTTGGTCTTGTGGCAAAAATGCCATCAAATTGAACAAAAATGCCCAGTGGCTGTCACGATTAAAATGAAATTAATGAAAAGTGTCCATTTGCGGAATTAGATTGCATCAGATTGCTTTAACACAGTTTTGTGCAGCGTTGAGCCTTATAACCAATCAAATGCATTTCTGTTGAACTTAAAAATCCACCGGCCAATCAGAAGCACTTAGATTACTTAGAATTGAAAATGTGCCAATCAGAGGCGCTTAGATTAGTCAGAGCTGAAAACGCCAGAGCTGTCGATGAGTGCGCACTCTTGCAGATTCCCTCATCATAAACAACACAGTGCAGATACGATGTAAATAAAAGATTAATTTCGTAGCTTTTTGCATCTAGACTTGGCTAACGTCATGGACCGACATGTTTGTCTATGAAGCCAGAATGTGACATGGCCAGATAAAACAAAAGCGTTTTATATTGTTTTCTATATTAATATTAATCATTTTTACAATATAAAGAGCAATATTCTACAATAATGATTTTTGTCATAATATTGCAGTCCTATGAGCTCCTGTTTTTACATGTATAATTTACATGTACAATTTTAAACAGTCTATTGTTATTGACAACAGTTTAAATATTGATTAAAGGATTAAAGTAATTGGGTAAATTTAAGTATGTGACATTAAAGACAACATAGTATAGTTTTTATAATAATAGGGTGATTTATAAAAATTGTAAAATTTTAAAAAGGTAAAATTGCCCCTGGAAATCAATTCCAAGGGGGCAAATATTGCCCCTTAATGGACAAGTTCATTTCTGACCGTGAGCAACACCCATAACCCAGCATGCTTTGTGTTTGTGAACCTTACTTTGTACTAAATTACTTACCTATTCTGTAAAAATGTGCAAAATGAGTTTACGTATTTAATTGCATGTTTGCTATTTGTGTTACAGTTATGAAACTTGTATTACAAGTGAATGCAGTGCCTGATAACTGGCCTTGTTTTAAAATGTTTTGTGTATGTGTTACTTTAATCTTGTGTTGTGTGTGTTTACAGTGATGAACCAAGAAAGTCTTTTATGGAAGGTGTCTGATATAATATTAATTGATTTGAGAAGCCTCAGTCCCTGTACCCATTAGCTACCATGTGGTTTCTAAACTGACCTAATTAGAGCGGTGACAGTTCTTCAAAACTTTTGCCTAACCGCACTGTCAAACCTTGTAAGTCAACTGCTGACATCAATTGAGAGAGCTTACCCTCACTGCTCTTCTCCTTTTTTTTTTTCTTTTTTTTCAAATCCTTTTTATTATACAATGCACAGAAGTATGCAGAAGTCATTGTTAATTTATTAAAATATAACTTTATAGAAATTATAAAGTCAGCCTACTATAAACAGACATCAAAATCAGTCTGGCTCATCTACCTATTCAGCCACTGTTTAAAACTTAGTGAATCTAGCTGAGAGTTGCTAGTTTGATTAGCACCAATGAGACCAAGCGATGTGAGAGAATTTGATGATGAGGATGGGAATTTAACTAATCAGCAGAGTGAACAGTGAGGGTCAAACCCCTGTGTAATCCCCCCATATAGAGAAGGCATCAGCCAAACTATACAAGCGCACTCATGTGCTGCAGTCAGGAATACCGTACAAAAGCTCCTCAGACTGGAGGATCTAAACTCATGGTGGAGCCGTAAGCATATCTGTATGTGTGTGCGTGGTTATGTCTAATATTTTGTAGTGTGACACATCAACTAAGTATTACAATGCTAACACCAATCAGATTTAGGAAGCATAATACCTGGACTGAAACCCAGTGGACTGGTGTCAGAAGACTTCTGGGGTGGTCTGGATCTCATCAGGTTGCCTTCACTGCCAGCTCTCATCAACCTCTCCCCGACGACCAGCATGTGCGAGCGGTTCCCCGGAGGTTCCTTTCGGGACTGCTTGGAGGTTTTGACCAGACGTGAAGGTTTGGACATCTCTCCAAGTTCTCCTGAAGCACGTTCGTAAGGGATTTTCCCAAAGTTCTACCTTTCCAAACTTTGCAGATAACTTGACATCCAACTAATTTATTTGCTCTTCTTCTCTGTTAAAATTCATTCTTGCTCTGACGAATACTGGAGAGTGAAACCAGTTGAGTAATTCTTGGAAAGAACCATCTGCTCAGCTTGAGGCACCACAGCGAGGACACAACTAAACACTTCAAGAACCCGATCATTGAAAGAGCTGAGGTTGTTAAACTCTCTCGCTATGCAGAAACGCACAGCATGCTGATGTCTAATCACTTCTCCCGCTTTGGAGAAATGATCCTCCTAATAATCCAGCACCAGGCAAAGCATCAGGCGCTAATCTACTTGTGTAGCTGCTGGTGAAACACAGTGCTCTTAATGCAGATGTAATCTCTGTGCTAAATCGCCATGCAGATTTAACCAGGGAGGCGGCAGAGATGATCACTGTGTGTCAGTTGGCTTCCTACTGCTGTGCATGCAGACCAGAGCCACAGCTAAGTCACACTCGGGCAGTGAGAAAGAGAGAGAGAGAGAGAAGGGATAGAGAGGAGAGAGATTTACTCCCATGTGCATGGTTGTGATAGGCTAAGAGCTCTTATAACCTCCCTCCCCACCTTTTCTTCATAGAGTGAGGGCATGTTGTACTGCACTGGAATGATGAGCGCACAGGTGAACTATGTTCTGTCTATCTATCTATTAGGGACGGGCGATATGGGCTTATCACAATAATTTTTGGTATTTATTGTGATAACGATATCAATGACAATAATTCAGGGAAATCCTGTTTCTTTAGAGAAAAATATTATCTTTTCTATTTTTACTCAAAATAGAATGTTGTGAGCATTACTGAATACACTGTTTAATTCACTGGAATGTGAATTAAATTTTTTGTACTTTCTGGACTGGAAGCTCTTAAATTCGACTAATAACTTGTGTGTGAAACACAATTGGCAATAAAGGTCTTTCCGATTCGGAAGCCGGGGGGCGCCCTTGCGCAGAACCTCCACATATGTTTTATAGTAGAAGTAATAGTACTGACGACGCTTCAGGAATCTGTAATCAAGTTATCGCTGTAGCTGAATAAAACGCAGATAGAGGAATTTTAACTGAGGAAACTTGAAGACAATAAACATACAATTGATACAACATATGGTTTGTCTGTGTTCTTCAAGAAACCTTGGGTATTTTATAAGGTGGTATCATTCTGTGATATGAAACCATGTCTGATCGCAAAAGGTTATTTCAAACACTTGACTATGTTATGAAGTTAATTTGGAGAAAAAGCATGTCAATAAATGATATCTTTGTTGGACAACAGGTTTGTAAACAGGCGCAAAACTGCATCGCACACGTGCTACTAGTACAGTTAAGGTTATTCAAGGCTCAGATCAATTTTTGTCGCACTGCACAGTCCAAACCAGCTCCAGATTGTAGCTCCTCATTTAGCGATATACTAGTTTCACGTCCGCCTTTAGCATGTTGCATTGTCGCACACAGAAATATGTCAACAACTAGACTTTATCGTTATTCGTTATTCGTTATTATCGTGGGAAGACTAATTCTTATCGTGGAGAAAATTTTTACTGGTATATTGCAAATGATAAAATATCGCCCATCCCTAATATCTATAATACTTATCTTGCATTTTTCTATTTTATTTTCCCTCATAAATTACCTTAGAATATAAATAAAAAGTTTCAACTTTTAAACAAAGTTCACATGGTTATTGTTACAAATCTGATTACCCTGCTGAAAAATCCAGCATAAACCAGCATGGATTCCATGCTGGTTTATGCTGGTTAGTGCTGGTCCAGGCTGGTTTATGCTGGTATAGTGCTGGTTTATTCTGGTGTAGTGCTGGTATAAAAGTTTGTGGACCAGCAAACCAGCAACCAACATCCCATGCTGGTCTCAGCATGCAAAACATACCTTATGCTGGTAACCAGCAATGCTGGATTTTTCAGCAGGGTAGTGATAGAAATGGTGCTCTTAATCTTAAATATTTCTATTCCATGCCATAATAATCAAAAATATTTGATTAAACAGAGTCAGATTAAATTTATGGTCATTTTCATTGTAAATAATTAATAAATATCTGTTATGTACTAGTGCTCATTATAAACATTCAAATGAAAAAAATATTTTGAAAAAAAAAAAAAAAAACTATACTAACTGAAAAAAGGGGGAAACCTTGTTATGAAATAAATGTTTTTCTCAAATACACATTGACCACAATTATTGACGCTATTTTGACAACGAACATGAAATTATCCACCCATGGCTTTCAGGATCATAAATATGAGGAACACAAAGTCCCAATTCCCTTAATCATCATCATAATGTGAAAAACCAAAGAATATAGTTATGATGTGCAGAACAAGATCATTGAGCTTCACAAAATAGAAAGTGGCTATAAGAAAATAGCTAAAGCATTGATAAATCCCCACTTGCACCATCAGCACAGTAGTTAAAGGAGAAGTCCACTTCCAGAACAACAATTCATGGATAATGTACTCACCCCCTTGTCATCCAATATGTTCATGTCTTTCTTTCTTCAGTCGTAAAGAAATGATGTTTTTTGAGGAAAACATTTCAGGATTTTTCTCCATATAATGGACTGATACGGTGCCCCGAGTTTGAACTTCCAAAATGCAGTTTAAATGCGGCTTCAAACGATCCCAAATGCGGTTGTAAACGATCCCAGCTGAGGAGGAAGGGTCTTATCTAGCGAAATGATCAGTTATTTTCAAAGAAAAATAATACAATTTATATACTTTTTAATGTCAAACACTCGTCTTGTCTTGCTCTTCCTGACCTCTGTTTTTTTCCGGTTTATGACAGTTAGGTTATGTCGAAAAACTCCCATCTCATGCTCTCGCTCAACTTCAAAATCATCCTGTATCATTGTTTTACCTTTTTTGTTGAGAGTGTTTGATCTTCTTTGCATGTTCACTTTGCAAAGACTGGGTCGGTACTTCTGCAGCAATGTAGGATGATTTTGAAATGATTTTTGAAGTTGATGGAGAAAATACGATCAGAGTTTTTCGACATACCCTAACCGTCTTGAGCCAGAATACACAGAGTTCAGGGAGAGCAAGACAAGATGACTGTTTGAGATTAAAAAGTATTTAAATTGTATTATTTTTATAAAAATAACCAATTGTTTCGCTAGATAAGATCCTTCTTCCTCGGCTGGGATCATTTACAACCGCATTTGCGATCGTTTGAAGCCACATTTAAACTGCATTTTGAAAGTTCAAACTCGGGGCACCATAACAGTCTATTATATGGAGAAAATGCTGAAATGTTTAACTCAAAAAACCTAATTTCTTTACTACTGAAGAAAGAAAGACATGAACATCTTGGATGACAAGGGGGTGAGTACATTATCTGTAAATAGTTGTTCTGGAAGTGGACTTCTCCTTTAAGAATTTCCAATCAACAAGAAATGTTACAAATCTGCCTGGAAAAGGATGTGTGTCTGCTTGAAGGATAGTTTGAGTGTCCAAAGACTCTCCAAGGATCACAACTGGAGAACTGCAGAAAATAATGAGTCTTGGGGTCAGAAAGCCTAACAAAATAATCAAACAGCCCCTACATGTTGTTTGGGAGGATTTAAAAAATAAATAAATAAATACATACTGTCATCCAAAAACAAACTGATTTGCCAGAAACTACCTGATCTTCAAACAGGACCTGGACATCTTGTTCAGAAACATGGGATCATGAATTCTATCAAATACCAACAGATAAGAAATTATGTTGTTAAATGATGATTCTTCTTACAAGTTTACATTAGTTCAGAGAAGACTGTTAATGTCTGGTAAAAAAAAAAAATTATACAGCAATGGTTTACACCTGACATGGACCTTAGAAGATTCTGGCTGCTTTCTTTTCATCATATTGCTTGTTTAGAACGTTGCACTGCAAGGATTAATGGGCCTAGAATACAAACTGTCACCTATTGAAGTAATATAGCCCAAGCTTTAAAAGATCTGTTTTAAATTGAAGATTCATTTTTCTGTATGGTAATTTGCTGCTGTTTTTCTGTGTGTTCCTTTTAAGTTACTCTTAAGTATTAATCACTGCACTTGTGGTTTGGTCTTTCTTTTCTTTTCTTTCCTTTTTTTATTTTATTTTTAAAATAAAATTTCAAAAGGATTAACAATGGCGATTTATTTTCACAGGCTTCTTTGTTTGTATTTACCAAGGGTGTCAATATTTCTGGTCATGACTGTATGTTTTATTCTTTTTAATTATTATTATTTTTAATTCATGTGCTCTCTTAATCTTTAATCCAAATAACTCCCCCCTTCCTCCTGCAATGACATCTTTTCTCTAATGATGTGTTCACTAGCCTAAGGTTGGGACAGTTACCTCTCCCCTCCAGCAACCTGTCACTCACATGAGATTCCAGCAAAAGCAAACAACAGTCATCCAATCAATTCCCAATAGACGAAATTACATCCTGCCCTACATTTTTTCCTCACTCAAGAGGTATACAGTACGTCACATAGGAAAGAAAAGACAACTGACCCTTCGCAAAGAATCGCCCTCCTTCGTTACTCTTGCTATGTCCGACAAGCCATGGCGCTCTCACGCCACACATAATATTCTCACGCAGTGAAAATTACATTGCGGAACAAAGAGGTAACTGAAAACATCCCTACAAACAAAATAGAGCAGGTTACTTTGGGCATGAAATAAAGTCTTAGCTTTAAAATTTAAAATGTCATTTTTTTAAAGAAATCCCAAAAATAAATACCATTTTGTGGCTCTTTAATGTGTTGAGACAGATTCCTGTAGAACCACAATTTAAGCGGCACGTGAACCAATAATCACTTCCTCTTTACTAGTTATAGCATGAAATAAACATAAACGAACATCTGAAGGTACCTTGATTCCACGTGGAAGTCCACCGACGTTAATCTACTCTCTTGTCTCGCTTGTTTGTTGGACAAAAATGGCAGTTTAGGCGTTATGATTGGTCACATCACCTATCAATCAAACTTCCTGCGAAGGCAGTGTTTGGGCAGCGCGCCGACATGTAGCGCTGTTGTGCTCCGGGAGTTTGAATTCCGGCTCGTGGACCTTTCCCGATCCCACCCCTCCTCTCTCTCCCACTTCGTTTCCTGTCATTTCCTGTACTGTCCTATCAAAATAAATGTGAAAATGCCAAAAATAGCTCTTAAAAAATATATATAAAACTTTATAAAACACTTATCTGTGTTGTTGCAAAACCAGGCAAACATGAAAATCTTATGTTTAGTTAGTTCCAATTCAGTAATCTCTGAATTTTTAATTCCTTTAATTCTGCAAATTAATTGCACAGATCCCCACTGTGTCTATATTTACCCAAACAGAAAAATCTATTTCATTTTAGCACCCTTAAAAATAGTTGTTAATGCTTACCCAGAAATATAATGGGAGGTAATGTGACACTGACTGTTTTACACCTCTAAACTTGAACTTGTAAAACATCCCTCCATGCATGCAGTACAGCAGGTTCATAATTGACTTTCTCACTCATTTTATGTTGACATAAGTCTGCCACCATCTGGCCCATGTTACTATGAATTTAAAACTAAGGGGGGAAATTATTTTAAAGCTACTGTACTGTGACTATAACACAAAGCCCAGTACTGGTCATTAAAGATTTTAAAAAACAAAAAGAATCAGCAGCTACTGAGAGAAAAAAAAGTAAATTACTCAAAACAATGAATGTTGTAGCAAAGAAAGCATTCCTTCTACTAAAGCTATTAGTCTCTCCCATTCCCCTCTGGAGTGACTCTAAAGTAAACCAGAACAAGGGACGGAGAAGAGTGATGAGATTGCTGATCATGCTGCAAAGCCTGTGAGGAAAGAGAGGATCTGTAACAAGAACTATCTGCTCTTATGGGGAATGTAATAAAACATTGCAGAACCAATTCATATTCATGAATGGTATGTTTAGAGTTTCACAGTGTGAGGTAGTGTTTTTAATTAGGTTGACTGCTTAACTGAGGTCTGTTCACATGCATGTGTTTACATATACAGTGAGATATGCACATTCATTGACTTTCTGTGCATTTCCTCTAACCACTGCTTTGCCATCATATTAATAGGAGTATATACGAGTCTGTAATGTATGTCTACAGTTGAAGTCAAAAGTTTACATACACCTTACAGAATTTGCTAAATATTATTTATTTTAAATATTAATATTAATTACGTTATTTAATCTTTTCGTGCTGAGGACAGTTGAGGAACTAATATGCAACTATTACAGAAGGTTCAAACGTTCACTGATGCTTCAGATGGAAACACGATGCATTAAGAGCCGGGGGGTGAAAACTTTTGGAATTTGAAGATCAGGGTAAATTTAACTTAATGTCTTCTGGGAAACATGCATTTTCTGTAGCTTCTGAAGAAAAGTACTAAATGAAAAAAAAATAAAAATAATGTACACATCATTCTGTTCCCCTGGCTCTTAATGCATTGTCTTTTTGGTTCTGAAACATGAGTGAGCATTTAAATCTTCTGTAATAGTTGCGTATGAGTCCCTCAGTTGTCCTCAGCATGAAGAGATCGATCTCAAAATCATACAGTCATTGTTGGAAAGGGTTCAAATACACAAAAAGGCTGAAAAAAAACAAAGAATTTGTGGTACCTAAAGGATTTTTCTGAAACATGAACAACTATCACTAAAAAAAAAAAAAAAAAAAAAAAAAAAAAAAAGTAGATCATTCGGGTAACACCACATCAAGTGTAACTTTTGAACTGGGTCATTTTTATACTTTGGACTATTATTTTCTCTTGTGGACTATATGTAAATGTCTTTTATGTGAAATATCTTATTCAGGTCGGTACTAAATAAAAAATACCATGCATTTTGTATGATCCCTCTTATTTTGGTAAAATAATTAACATTTTACAGATTCTGCAAGGTGTATGTAAACTTTTGACTTCAACTGTATATGAGAATATGAAAAATTATTTAAGTGTTAAAATATTACTTTTTGTTATGGTTATACTTGTACAGCTTTAGTGATCATTAGTGGGAAAGTGAAAAAGCTGAAAGAGAATGGCCACAAAACCCTCCTTTTCTGTAGAGCAAAAAGTATTTATGAATGCGTAATTTGAGAATCCAACAGAAACCCAACATACTACGGTTTGCAATTCAGTCTACCTAATAGCCTCAGGAGGATTTAGTGGACATTTTGGTCAAAAGCAAACATTTCTGGTGAGTAATAGGACATGCACCTACAGCATATCATGGACATTCACAACCAACATGGCCTGCAGCCACACAAAGTCTTGTTTCTCAGATTAAAAGAAAGACAATCCACATCCTCCTCTGTGAAAGTCATAAAACATCCATGTGTAGCTAGACTTACAGATGTACTGAAGTATCTTGTGGTCAAAACAATTAAGTGATGCCCATGTCTCACTGCCCCCTCTGGCATATTTTTGTGTCTGTCATGGGTTACTGTGCTCTAATCTGTGCCAAAAATATCTCCCAGCACATGGTCCAGGGAGTTTATGCTGTCATGGTTCTCTGAAGAACAGGAATAAAATGGCTTTAATAGGTGTTTATTTTCAGCCCACCCTCGGTTCACATGAGAGTAGCCCTGAGGTCTAAAGAGTGAAAGCTAACAGACATGTAAGAACATAGGATCCTAGACTTTAGGTGAATCCTCATCGTATGACAGTTTGACTCGTCAGCCTGTCTACAGCGTCTGGAGTTGATTTTTTTCAAAAGTACACATTCAGCAATCCTGCCAGAACCGACTACCTATCAACTCTGCTGTCAGTGCTGTCACATGAGAACAAAAAAATGGTGTCTGCTTTTATTATATATCATGTGGCTTAGGAAGACGTCATTGAGAGACACTGACCACAATGCATTTTTCTCCTACGGTGCATATGCCTTTTTATTTCGTTTCATTTTTTTGTCTTTTTTTTAGGAATAGTAGAAAGCGACTTGCAAGTGAATTTTTTCTGTTAATGTAGGTGAAGGCTTCTCATCTTGTGCAGAAATTAAGAGGACCCAACATACTCTTACGGTGTTCCACAGGGTTATATTTTGGGCCTCTTTTTTTTTTTTTTTGCATTATATATGCTTTTTGCAAGGTCATATCACCTTGGCTCTCTTTCTTCTAATTTACATGACTGTGTTCAAAACGTTGATGCTATATTTGATCCCATCTTGTGTTTTGATAAGCAAATTAGCACAGTTGTGAAAAGCAGATTCTTTCAGTTAAGATCTATTGCTAGACTCGAGATGATGCTTTCTAAGAAGAACCTCGAAACTGTTATTCATGACTTCATAACATCAAGATTGGACAACTGTAATTCGCTCTGACTTGGTTTGCCTAAATCAGCTTTAGATTGCTTGCAGATGGTTCAAAACCCGGCAGCCAGATTATTGTCCGGTACTATAAACGGGAGCACATAACACCTGTGTTCGCTTCTCTTCACTGATTAGCAGTAAAGTTTTGTTTTGATTTTAAAATTTGCTGTGTTTTTAAAGCTTTGCATGGACTTCCACCTCAGTACATCTGTGATCTTCTCACTCAATATACTGCTTCAAGACCCCTTCGATCATCTAGTCAATTCCTACTCTCAGTTCCTCATTCTTGTTTTAAAGCTTAAAGTGATCGGGCTTTCTCACTGGCTGCTGCTGCTAGGTTTTGGAAAAATCTTCCTGTCTATATTAGATTACTTCAATTTCTGTGCTCATATCTTCTTTGAAGACATATTTTTAATCACTGTGTTTTTCCTGAGGGTCTAAATTTCATTTTTCCATTTTGTTGTGTTTTCACATTACAGCCTTGACGACACTGAATTTCAGTTCAGGATTGTGCGACACTCAATCGCCGTTTACGGATACCATAAGAATGAATGGGACGTTCCGTAAGCTGAATCCCACTTGTCGCAAAAAGTCAGTGACTCAGTGTCTTTTTTGGTGTAAACTCTAAAAATAGTTCAATCCAAAAGTATTGTTTAGTGTAAAATGTTGAAAATTAGCCGATAGGTGGTTGATTCATTAAACGATAAGCTGTTTTCTCTAAAAAGCTGTTTATTCCGTCTCCACTGATGTCCATTCAAATAAACCTGCCTCTAGTCTCCTTTCCCAAACCGGAAGTGTTAGCTTTAGCTGTTATGCTTTTTTGGCTAAAGGTTGCAGGCTTGCCTTCTATTGGCTTTGGAAAAGGGCATACCGTATAGATCTCTGCTTTGCATAGCTACAGCAGTAAACAGTTAGTAGAAGCAACATGACTGATAGACATGATATGAGTGAGAGAACTAGTGCTCAGCCGCACATATGGGAAGCCCAACACACCAAAAATGTGACGAAACAGTGCAGTGTTACAGAGCTTGTGTCGTGCTGACCTGTCATCGACACGACAATGGACCGAGCCGTGTGATCAACTAACAAATGAACTGCAAGGCACGAACTAATCTCACCTGTGCGATGCTGATCAATTAAAATCTTCGATTATGTGTGCACACAAGTATGGTTAAAACATCAGCTAAGCACTATAACGACATGATATCCACAAAGCAGTCTAGAGTGAAACAATTTGCACAGACATAAATGTATTAAGGTAGATTTTGAGGTGCATTACCTTTTAAAATATAAGTAATCCATCCTTAGTGGCTCAGATGTTGGGAGAAAATGAAGACTCTTATGTTTTACATCAAAACATAAAGCACCAGGATTGCTTACGAGACATTGTTGACGTTATAGCCACTCGAACACAGAGAAAATGGAGGACAGCATACAACCAAAGACAATTTTCTGAGGGCGGAAACTATGGCAATGCAGAACTGTCAGTCAGCTACTGTGGGCGGGGCCTAAGCAATGTGACATCAAGAATCGAAACTAATTAAAACGGCATGCCTAGTGGGCCTGATTTGGTTTAATAATGGATTAAAAAATAATGAGTGGGTGGATTTTTATTATTGTATTTATACACTGCCAACATACATTTATGTCCAAACACCATGTAAAAGTGAATTTTGCATAATAGGTGCCCTTTAAAGGAAAAGTCCACTTCCAAAACAAAGATTCACATATAATGTACTCACCCCCTTGTCATCAAAGATGTTCATGTCTTTCTTTCTTCAGTCGTAAAGAAATGTTTACTGAGGAAAACATTTCAAAATTTTTCTCCATATAATGGAGAACTTCCAAATTTGAACTTCCAAAATCCAATTTAAATGCAGCTTCAAACGATCCCAAATATGGCTGTAAACAATCCCAGCCGAGAAAGAAGGGTCTTATCTAGTGTAACGAACGGTTATTTTCATAAAAATAATATACTTTTTATCATTTTTATCAAAAATAATATACCTTATATACTTTTTAATGTCAGACACTCGTCTTGTCTTACTCTGCCTGGACTGTTTTTTTTCCGGTTCATGACAGTTAGGGTATGTCAAAAAACTCCCATCTCATGTTCTCCCTCAACTTCAAAATCGCCCTATATCGCTATTTTACCTTTTTTGTTGAGGGTGTTTAATCTTCTTTGCATGTTCACTTTGCAAAGACTGGGTGGGTACTTCTGCAACAATGTAGGATGATTCTGAAATGATTTTTGAAGTTGAGGGAGAAAATACGATTGGAGTATTTCAACATACCCTAACTGTCTTGAGGCAGAATACACAGGGTTCAGGGAGAGCAAGGCAAGACGAGCGTTTGAGATTAAAAATTATTTAAATTGTCTTTTTTAAAATGAAAATAACCGATCGTTTCGCTAGATAAGACCCTTCTTCCTTGGCTGGGATCGTTTACAACCACATTTGGGATTGTTTGAAGTTGCATTTAAACTGCATTCTGGAAGTTCAAAATTGGGGCACCATAGCAGTCCATTATATGGAGAAAAATGCTGAAATGTTTTCCTCAAAAAACATAATTTATTTACGACTGAAGAAAGAAACACATGAACATCTTGGATGACAAGGGGGTGAGTACATTATATGTGAATCTTTGTTTTGGAAGAGGACTTCTTCCACTACTACTACTTCCACTACTACTACTGTGTGTTGTTTGCAAATGAGCAAATAATTTTGCTTTAGCTTCTAACTATTTTCAATGCAAAGCAAAAATGAAGTGAAATGTGATGTGACATGTAGCCAAGTATGGTGTCTCTGCATTTCACCCATCCAAGTGCACACACACCCGAAGCAGTGAGCAGCCATTTTCACTGCGGTGCCTGAGGAGCAACTGGGGCTTCAGTGCCTTGGTAATGAGGGTGGAACTGAGCACTGGTCATTCATTCCCCCCACCTACATTTCCTGCTGGTACTGAGATGCAAACCTGCAAACTTTGAGTCAAATTATCTAACCATTAGGCCACAACTTTAATCTCGACAGACATATGTTCTAATGAATTAGCATGCATGTGCGGAAGAAGAATTTTCTATGGTAGTAGGACGGTCAGGTTTATTTACTGATGTTTAGATTCTGTGTGGGCTAAGCAAAACAGAAAATGGCCACTATGGCATCATCACAATTATTAAGTTCATTGAGGCACATTATAGATTTATTGGATGATTTGGGGGCTACTTCAGGGGTGACAGCCTTTTCCCAGCCTATGCATATATTCAACCCCATTTTAATTTCAGACAAACAAGCAGAACTACACATCTTATTTCCTGTCTTTAAATCTGAACCAGTCTTCCATGATGTCTCCGAGTTCATTCCCGCTCCTCCGTTTAGGGGGAACGGTCAGTTCTCCATCCCTGATTGTCTAAGTAAGTTATCAGGAAATGAGTTTTCCTCCTCTTAATTTAGTTTGCCTTTGCTAGGAGCCAAAGGGTATGTACACACATATACACACTTGACTGATCTTTGTACTTACTGTGTGTGTGTGTGTGTGTGCAGAGGGAGGAGGAACACTGATGGTCAAAGGAAGTATGTGACTATGGGCTACAGACTTGCTTATGGGATATTGATTTTTTTTTTTTTACAAAGCTCAGCCATGGAGACAGATAGCTGAGTTAAGTCCAGCTAGTGTCCAGCTCTGTGAGAGAAGAAAGGGCACAGAGGCAAGTGGAGTTCACCAGGGAGGAGACAGTGTCACTATAGTCCTTCCTGTGTTTCTTCTCCATTAGCCACACTAATATAAATGTCACCTTCTTACACACAGACAAGATAAAATAGAGCCCTCATTATCTCCTCTTGGGATGAAATGCCGTAGCTGTGTCATGGTCAAAAATAGGCCACCCTGACTTCCCTGAGTAAGAGTAGAAGAGTGTACACTGTATTTGCTTAGAATATACTGCATGTCTCCTCCTCAAGCTGCTTATTGTGATACGACTTGTTAGGAGAAAAAGGTAATGAGACATGACTGTAGCGTTCTGTTCAAGACATAGCTAACAATGCTAAAACCAGATGCTAGGACAAATCTTGAATATCCTCCACTTTTACACCATTTCAAATATATTGAATAACAATCATGTCAACAACTTCTTCATCCTCTAGAGTGCCTTTAGCAAAAGCCAGAGTTCAGCAGTTTGAGGAATGAGAAAGGTAGGCATAAGTTGATTGTTTTAGAAA
Organism: Cirrhinus mrigala; assembly: GCA_036247105.1. Lineage (NCBI taxonomy): Eukaryota > Metazoa > Chordata > Actinopteri > Cypriniformes > Cyprinidae > Cirrhinus > Cirrhinus mrigala. The sequence continues at coordinate 20,908,216 of CM070008.1, read as the reverse complement.
TAATCCACCCCACAGGCTTACCATCCATCCATTGATCCATCCATTTTCTAAACTGCTTGTCCTGTGTAGGACGGCGGAGTTGATGGAGTCTAGCCAAGTGTCTCAGGCTGCAGGCAGGGCTATGTCACTCCTAATCAAATCTTAACTTGTAGCGAGTCAGCTAAGCAATTAATAGGTGATGGCTTGCAGTGCTACTCATGATTTTTGACAGGTAAATCACTAGTGAAAATAAGTTAAGCAATTCATATTTATTTCTTAATCTGGAATACTCAACTCTGATTGGTCAACAGATTAGTGCCATATTTAATTTTTGACAGGAATAAAAATGTGTAAATTCCTACTGAAATTGTATTATATAATAAATATTAATATTAATATAATAATATTACTACAATACCGTTGGTTTGTTTGTGTTATTGCTAGGCTGACTGTTTCAACATTAACTAATAAATTACTGAAATTAAGTACTGTTAAAGTCCATAGTTCATCAAAATTACAATTCTTTCCTTAATGCAATCCTTAATGTGACTCGGGACGAACGAGTCATCTCGGGGAGTGATTCGTTCAGTCGCGCATGCGCAACATCCTGTTAGGTTCTGTACTGGAATTAGTTCACCTCTTTCGAGTCTTCGAGTTTTTGGAGTCGTGCTGTCACGTGATGAACGAACGACTCGAACCCGCAGACTCAAGAGATGAACTAATCAATTCTTTTTCCGGCTCACACTGCATTAGTTAAGCTTAAGGGGCTATCACGTGATGAACGAACTACTCGAACCCGCAGACTCAAGAGATGAACTAATCAATTCTTTTTCCGGCTCACACTGCATTGGTTAAGCTTATTGGGCTGTCACGTGATGAACGAACGACTCAAACCCGAAAACTTTTCAGAGAAGAGGCGAGGTGAGCTAATCATAGACTAAAGACCCGGGTAAACAATGAATTCATCTTTTCTATTTCTTATAGCATTATAGTTTTGTCTTGTTTGTAGTGTGATCAACGGTTGTGTAAGCAGTCGATGTGTTAGGGAGGCAACACGTAACATTTAAATTATATTTTGCTAAAATGAACCAAATGACTCGAAAAAAGATTCGTTCATTTTGCTGAACGAGACTGAAAGGTCCGAGTCGGTAAAATGTTCCGAACTTCCCATCACTACTAGCCATTGGAGAAACGAACCTTTTCGACGCTTCGAATCAATTGAACCAAATGGCGACGCCTGCTGGTCAAAACTGTGCAAATGCTACAAAAACTCAGGCCAAAACATACATAAAACAGCTTTTACAAACCCATTACAAACTGTTTCTTTAAAGTATGATACAAATAGATGTTATTAAAATAATAAAATACCATTAAATATGAAGTGTCTGTATGATGTATGATTAGAGAGCTAGTCTAATCAGGCCGGTAGGAGACTATTAACTACTACTCTTCCTTTTAATTACACAATTGTCTCATTAAAAATATCTACATGTTGATATAACTGATCCAAGATCAGGCAAAAACCAGACGCCGGGTGGCGATCTCAGTGAACTCGGATGATTCACGGGTTTACAGCGATTGCCCCCTACTGGCAAACCACTGAAATTTGGAAACGTTTCGAAACAGTTATGAGGTAAGGAAGCTGCGTTTACTGATATCACGTGACTTTGGCAGTTTGACACGCGCTCTAAATCACTGTTTTGAAAATGATTCACAAACGTTTCAAAGCTTCAAGGAGAAGCCTACTTCCAGAACAAAAATTGACAGATAATGTGCTCACCCCTTGTCATCCAATGTATTCGTGTCTTTCTTTCTTCAGTCGTAAAGAAATTATGTTTTTTAAAGAAAACATTTCAGCATTTTTCTCCATATAATGGACTGCTATGGTGCCCCGAGTTTGAACTTCCAAAATCTGCTTTAAATGCGGCTTCAAACAATCCCAAGTGCGGTTGTAAACGATCCCAGCTGAGGAAGAAGGGTCTTATCTAGCGAAACGATTGGTTATTTTCATAAAAATAATACAATTTATATACTTTTTAATGTCAAACGTTCGTCTTTTCTCGCTCTGCCTGAACTGTTTTTTTTCCGGTACATGACAGTTCGGGTATGTCGAAAAACTCACATCTCATGTTCTTCCTCATCCTATATCACTGTTTTACCTTTTTTAAGGGTGTTTGATCTTCTTTGCATGTCCACTTTGCAAAGACTGGGTCGGTGCTTCTGCAGTGATGTAGGATAATTATGAAATGATTTTTGAAGTTGAAGGAGAAAATATGATTGGAGTTTTTCAACATACCCTAACTGTGAAATAAATGAAATGAAAATAAGCAATCATTTTGCTAGATAAGTCCCTTCTTCCTTGGTTTGAGTTGTTTATAACCGCATTTGGGATCATTTGAAGCCGCATTTAAACTGCTTTTTGGAAGTTCAGAATCGGGGCACCATAGCAGTCCATCAAATGGAGAAAAATCCTGAAATGTTTTCTTTAAAAAATACATTTTTTTTTTTTTTTTTTTACGGCTGAAGAAAGAAAGACATGAACATCTTGGATTACAGGGGGGTGAGTACATTATCTGTAAATTTTTGTTCTGGAAGTGGACTTCTTTCATTAAGCATTGCCTCGAATGCGCCCATCACTATCCCATCACTATATAGAGAGAATGAATTTTTTGCCCACCCTTACTTATTTCAACCAGAATATACAGATGATGAACTAAGAGAGATGGACATTATATGTCAGAACGCCGGCTCCTGAGTCAGCAGCATCACATTCGTCGTGGTACACTTGTGAATGCGTGTAGAAGAGAAGAGATTGTTGAATAAAGTCGTTATTTTTGTTTCCTTTGCGCACAAAAAGTATTCTCGTAGCTTCGTGGTAGTTGTGTTGCTGTCTATTTCATCAAAAATATCTTAATTTGTGTTCTGAAGATAAACAAAGGCCTTACTAGTTTGGAACAATATGAGGGTGTGAACTAACATTCTGTAAAAAACATAGTTTGTTGTTAGTTTATCATAGTTAATGCATTAACCAATTTATGCATTATCTTCATTTTAATGCGTTACCAAAATGATTTTTAGCTATATGATCGCCTCATACAGTAGATATTCCTAGTGGTAAGTGAGCTGGTTTGTAGGTGGGCTGTAAGTGAGTTGAGCCTTGTGTGCTGAAGGAAGCCAAAGAAGTCCATTTTAAATTAACTGGACCCTAATACCAAGTCCAGGTCACTCTCCCCCACTCTCATTTCTTCCTTTGAAGTCTACTCCTACTCAGCCTGCATTAAAATCCATGCGTCTGATGTTCTCTCCCACAGACAAGCTACGGTAAGAGCAGACTGTGGGGGTTGGAGAGACAACTATTTGAAAACACTTTTAATTTAATCACCAAAAAATGACTCATACCTGGTAGCCCATCATTAACCTGAAAAGACCGTACAGAGTACAAAAACATTGCAGCCTAAAATTATCAGTCTATATGAATGGAGTTGTATGGTGACTTCTATGTCTTTAAAGATAATATCCAGAGCTGGAACGTGATACAAACAGTGCTCATTAAAGGCATGTGTCAGACTCACGAAGTTCAACGAACACAAAAAAAACAGTGACTCACATTATCCCATCAGACACAAGCTGAAGACAGAGGAGCAAAATGACAGAGGAAATTCATTCTCACTCTTTGTGGCTCAAAGATGCACTTCCAAAAAATAAACAGGCAAGAATATGGTTTCCACAGTCATGAAAAACCTGGACATATTAGGAAATTTTAAAATTATTATTTTCAGTGCTGGAAAATTAGTTAAAAACTAATAAAAATAAAAGAAAAAGTAATAAAATGTTTGAGTGAATATATTTCTAGACATTCTCAGCTATGTCCTAATTTCTAGATATACTCAGCTCTTTTTAAAAATACTTATCTATTAATTATTTGGTTTAAAATGTAGGATGTCGTTATGGTCAGTTTCATAACAGCAAGTGTCAAGATCTGCAATTGTGAGTGCAAAAACTTTTTCAGTGAGATTTGGTTAATATGACCTGTTAAAAGTTGAATTCATATTGTGTCTAATGTGTTTAAAAGAGAACCATCAGTGGAGTTCAATCAGTCTTTCACAGTTGTAGTCAAAGCTGTAGTTTGTTCACATGTTGTACAGACATTCCCCATCTCTTTCAAAAAAATGGTCTCCATGAAAAAAAGCTTTGTGTCTATCAGTAAGCAACATTTCAATTACATACCTCTTGGCTTATTGTTTTCATAATCAGACACTGGCAGAGAACAAAGGACCTTCTTTGTGCTTAAAAGCCATTAGTTTTATCAGATATCAGCACTTTGAGTAGGTTCTTGGCACAGTTTGATCTAAGAGCATTAACAGGATTAAAAAATCCCAGAGGGACGGTGGGCATTCACTGACAAATATCAGAACTGCAACCTTCCAGCTTTTAGAACACACAGTGGGACATTCTAATGACAAGGGGAAAACACTGAAAAAATTGTCAAGATATAGGCCTATATTTACAATTTTGAATTCTAGATTACAGCTAGAATAATACAAAAAAAGGATCAAACTGTTATGCAATTATATGTCCTGTTCTATCAAACCACAAGATGTGTCTACAATGTCTATAATACCCAGACAGAGCTATCCAGTAGCATTCCATTCAGTGTTTTGCCCCTCACAATAGTGTAGTTATGATATTACCAGTAGGAGCTGACTGGACCATAACCTTTTCAATATTATTTTGATAAAGGCCAGTTCCTAGATGGCATCATCGTCCTCGTCTAAGTGACATTTGGTACGAATAGTAGGCCTATTAGCATTAGTTTTTTGCAAATTTAATCCCATCAGATTTGATGTTTTGTACGATAGTTCTGTTTGTCCCAGTAAGCATTGCTGTCACATAAAAACGCTGTGCATAGTGTTTTAAGTGTCAAGTAAGTAATTTATTTTGAGTCTTAGGACTTCGGTTAGGACTGCTATTCATTTTCTTGACGTTTAAATGATAGTTAATAAGAAGGCTATAAATGCCTGCGTTTAGCCAGAGCATATTTCTAGAAATACTTTAATATGTTTAATAACGTAATTTTCGCAACCAAAAGAATGTATAAGTGTATTAATATATTTTTTTTTTTACCTCTACAGCAGAGTTCACGAAGAAGTTTCATGAGAATGAACGTAGTCTCAATGTAAACACCTGGTCAGCTACTGCCCTCTAGAGAAAACAGTCAGATATAGCGAAGCTTACGATTCTGCAAAGCGTGTGAATACACATAAAATTAACCCTCTGGTGCATTAATTATTGCATCACAAAGTAATATTTTTTACATGTTTGGTTTTACTTTTGAACAAGTGAAAAATCATGCCAATAATTTTTTTTCTTTTTTCAATATATATATATATATACATATTGAGGATGTTACATATCTGTCCACTGTAGTGGACACTATGCATCAACAGTATACATAGTGAGTCAATGGAAGTCATTGACTGGTCTGAAAAAAACATGATGCTACATCTTAAATGGTTCAAAATGGCTTCCAAATAGCTGTCCACTGTAGTGACCATGATGCATCATGGTTAAAATACATAATGGTAAAGGTAAGACCATTAGATAAAACCCACAGATAAGATCATGATATTTGTTATCCAGCTTATTTCTGTATCATCCTAGTTGTTCTCACTTTCTCTAGGGTAAGACTGCATCAGCAGTAAGCAAACTTATGCCATATGCCATTTTGAACCTCTGTCATATGCTGCCAACTCGAACTAATTAATTTCTCTGTTTATTCAGAAGGGGAGCTTTAGCTTATGTCACCAGAGGCCATTTGTTAATATCATGTTTTCCCCCTCCCAGTGGTGTGTTCTCTGGGGGCTGGCATGTCTTGTTTTGGTTTCCTAACCAATCTGGCCCTGATTAGATCCCATGGGGTTCATCCAAAATCTGTGCCCCTTTTCCACTGTGTCTGCTGTACTGTGGCTTTCAATAAATATGACATAGGTCAGTCGCACAGTAGTTATTTATTAGATTGCCCTACCAAAAAATAAATAAATAAAATAAAAAATAATAATTAAAAAATATATAAAAAAATTAAGTGTAACAAATAAATAAATAAATAAATGGGAAGATGAATGAATAAATCAATAAATATAAATAAAACAATTTAAATAAATAAAAAACTTTAAACTCTTCATTTATTCAATTGCATCATTTGTACATCAAATATATATTTGTTTTGTGACATTTTTAATGTTTTTTTTTTTTTTTGTTAAACAAAATGAAAGTAAAGGTATTTATTTTACTGTTTATAATATATATAACAATTAATGACCCCAGTCAATAATTAATGACAGTTTTATAGTATGACAAAGGATTAATTGGCAGCCTGCCCATTTCTGACTGCTGGGGCAAAAAAAAAAAAAAAAAAAAAAGACTGCCCACTGACCTATTTTCCACAGTTTAGTTAATATGGGGATTACAGTGATTACTTCTGTGCATATATTGATAACAAATTAATTAGGAAGTATGTAAATTAAGAGTGAACAATTTTTCATTAAGCAGACAATATATATTAAGTTTTAAGATTGCAGGTTTCTGAAATACCCCATATTTACACTACCAGTCAAAAGTTTTTGAACAATTAGATTTAAAGAAGTATCTTCTGCTTGCCAAGCCCGCATTTATTTGATCCAAAGTACAGCAAAAACAGTACAATTTTGAAATATTTTTACTCTTTAAAATAACTGTTTTCTATTTGAATATATTTTAAAATGTAATTAATTCCTGTGTTTTCAAAGCTGAATTTTTAGCATTATTACTCCAGTCATATGATCCTTCAAAAATCATTCTAATATTCTAATTTTGTCAGGTTTGTCAACAATGTTTCTTGAACAGCAAATCAGCACATTAGAATGATTTCTAAAGGATCATGTGATACTGAAGACTGGAGTAATGATGCTGAAAATTTAGCATTGATCACAGAAATAAATTACATTTAAAAAAATATTCAAATAGAAAACAGTTATTTTAAAAGTAAAAATATTTAAAATATATATGTAAAACTATTCACATTTTACTGTTTTTGTTGTACTTTGGATCAAATAAATGCAGACTTGGTGAGCAGAAGAGGCTTCTTTAAAAACATAAAAAGTTTTACTGTTCAAAAACGTTTGACTGGTAGTGTTTAAAATAAATAATTATTTTTATTGTTCATTTGTCTCTTGCTCTTATTTGCAGGAATAACCCTTTTGGAGGTTGATGCGTTTCAACCAGCGGAGGGCAGCAAAAGGCGACCTTGTACTTGTGCCTACTTTTAGTGTAGAGTCAAGCAGAATAGTGATGTCAGATTTGCCTCCAGACTTGATGATGAGCTGAAATCATCCTAAAATGAATTACATACAATGGCACTGCTGCCATTTATTGGCACCGCAAATACTAAGAAGCCCTATGAAACTGAACCCCCTGGGTGCAAACTAACAAGAGTATCATTTATGTATATTGTTGAGCACCATGTTGACATCTATAAATGTTCAATATATAAATACATCTGTGAAGCATTTTATTAATTTGCATAAATTAGTGTCAATAGACCGATAAAATAATCTTGTTGTCCTGTCCGAGAGCATCCATTCCCAGTCATTCTATTAGATTAGTTTGATGCTTCCTCAGAACAGTCCCCATGAATGGAGTCCACGGTTTGACAGCTTCTCTTTCAGTCGTAGCTCTGCTCAGGCTCGCACTGGGGCCCCAAGGCTTCTGCGAAGTGCTGGTTCAGACTAAATGAATTAAGGCTGATTTCCATTGTCAGCTGGTGGGCCATGTCTTAGGGAATTTGTTGCTTGACTTGGCTTCATAAATATTCCCTCCATTTTCTGTAAAGTTATGTCTGCCTCATCATCATGACGCAAAACTATTCAGACCAGGTTCTAAATACCTGCTAACTAGGGTTATTAAAGTGAACCAAAACCAAAAACTTTAACCATAAAATGAACTTTTGCTACTTAAAATAAAATCAGCTTTATTTGAAGCTTTACTTAAAATTAAACATTTGAAAATTAGATGGAAAAAAAAATAATAGGTGAAAAAAGTTAAAAATTACAATCGGACAAAACTGAAATAAACTGAGAGCATTTATTCTGGCTTTAGTCTCTTCATTAGGAGGTGTGTGTTAAACAAGCATGTCCAAGACGGTTGCTCTCACTTTACGCCTGACTGATACTCAATGATGCATACGTTATTGATCATAAGGGCTCTCAACTGGAGCAGCATTAAACAACAAACTGTTTTGGACCACATACAAAATGCAGATCAGAAATCTCCATGCAGTAAAAACAGAGCCAAAAAATCCACACTATTAGCCCTTTACTCTACTGAGGAGGACTACACTGATTAATTAAAAGGCCATATTGGCTTGCCCCAGGGCAGACTCTTACAGTACAAGCAACGCTGTCTACGAGGGGGAGGGGACATACCTAGAGTCTGCTGTTGTGACTGCTTCTGCTTCACTCAGTGTACGGCTTACAGCATGCAGGGGAGTATATTTCAGTATCGGGGATTATGCTGTTTAAGCAGACTCGAAGAGATTATGCCATCTAGGCAGACTATGGCAGACTAATCTATTTTAATGGACTTTTCCTTGTCTGAAAATGAAGAGTGGGCTTTGTGATTAGACAACATGAAAGTGCACAACAGCCCCCTAAAATATATTAAGGAGGTAAACCCAGTTAATTTGAAGTCTGTTGTCTGTCTTCAGTCTGGGATATGTGTTGACTAGAATTACTTAAACTCAGAGACCTAGTTGTCTGCTGTCATGCTGAGTTAGAAGAGCTGTTTAGAGCTAATCAAGGGTAATCGGCTTCCGAATTTCACTTGTAATTTCATTTGTCAATATCTGTTCTGCTAACAAGTGGATGGGGTTCAGTTGTATTTAAATCATGAGGATTAAAGTAATTTAATGATTTTGCCTCAAGTTTACTTCAATTTTTTTTTTTTTTTTTTTTTGGCATTTTTGCCTTTATTGTGATAGGACAGGAAGCAAAGTGGGAGTGAGAGAGAGGAGGGCGGGATTGGGAAAGGGCTTCAAGTCGGGATCTGAACACGGGACACCCAAAGCGCATGGACACTGTATGTCGGCACACTGCCCACAAGGCTAACAGCGCCGACTACTCAAAATTTTTAACTATAAACTAGTGTAACTGTTAACTGTTGAGTAAACTGCAACACTTAGCTATCCACCTTATTTTTCAACATAAACAGTTTTTTGTGAATGTACAAGACTTCTGGTTCATTATCCGCTGTAGGGAAATAACCAGAAGAATAACAAAGTGCAGTAAAACTGTTTGCACAGAAGTGTGTTCATAATTAAGATAATACATTACAATAATATGGTAAAACACACCAGTTTGCAATATCAATCAGCAAAACAGGCTGTTTTGTACAGCTAAAATAGCTGTAAATGAATGACACTAGAAGCCAGATTAAATTTACAAATGGTCGTGCTCACTTTTACAGGAAAAATAAGGTGGATATTGATCGTAGTGTTGATATAGGTAAATTAATAAACCTGAATTAATTTTATGACTCCATAAGATTTAACTGTATGTTCTTTAATAAAAAGAATAGAGGTTTGCACTTACATCACAATAAGAGCTGGGTGGTAACTGATTACATGTAATCTAGATTACATAATCAGATTCCAAAAATTAAGTTCTTGTGATTAGAGTAAATTACATTTTAAAATACTCATAATCAGACTACAGTTACTTTTTTATGGATTACATGATTCCATATTATTTATACAATACCAATAAATTATTCATAATTGATTCTTCTTAATTCCTAATTTTTATCTTTTACATTTTCCTTTCTAAAATAGCCTATACTGCTTATTTACATTCAAAAGCCTTTAAATTTTGTGGACGTTCACAAAAAACAGTCATTAGTCAGTGGCGACACAGCATTTGACCACTGGATATACAAATCATTTTAGGTTTAAGAAGTGTTTCAAAATTGCATCAACTACAGATGAACATTGATTTTTATTTGAATTATCACTCTGTATGCTATTTAATCATGTATTTCTATGTTTTTGGAAGGCTTTTGTCTTTTAAACACATTAAAAATGCACAAATACACAAAACTTTTTGTCATCTGATCTTCTTATATTCTTGAAGTACCCCTGAGATTTTAATAATTAAGTATCACATTTGCATGTTCATTGGTTCTCTGACATTGGTATATGTTCATTTGACATGTAGGCAAACAAATCAAATATTTTTTTAGTAAGTTTTTTATTTCTATTGATTTCAAAATCTATTTTAATTTTATATTTTTTATAATTGAATTAATTTTTAGCTTTTCATTAAACTCACAAACCCCCTGCAGTTCCTTCACAAACACCAGTTTGGGAAACCTTGAAATAATGTAATGTTTAATGCACTGCATGTCGTTAATAACAACAAATGGAATATATTTTAGTACTCTTTGTGTTTTTATGTCAATATAGTATAAGATTATTCTATTTAAATCAATGCGATAAACAAGTTAGTTCAAAAGTAATCTAAAAGTAATCTGATTATATTACCTAAAATGTGTAATGTAATGGATTACATTACTGACCACAATTTTTGTCATGTAATTTGGAATCAGTAACGGATTACAATTTGCAAGTAATCTACCCAGCCCTGGTCACGATTTGGTCAGTTACCCGGATTTGCTGCCATATTGGCAATACTCGGATGTAAACAACAGCATGGATTCCATGGTTAATGTACTACTGAATACGTTGTTCTGCTAATTTATGCATCTAAACCATGGAAAAACTGTGTGGAAGATGCTAAATCATATATAGAAGGACTTAGTAAGCAGGAAAGGGCACAATATTTTGACAAACTAAAGTTAATAGGTGGTAAAGATACATACGAGCAGTATTAATTAAGATTTTAGCCTAATATTTCACCTACCTGACTGGAAATGATAAAAACAAACATGAATGTTGTCAAGATTCTTGCCCTGGAAATCCTGGTTCAGTTTGGCCACCCACAAACGCCTTTTGTTCCTCAAACAAAATTCTTTGCACTCCTCTCCTTGATTTGTTATAAATTTTGGCAGTCTAGTACTCCAAATGTTTTCCCTGGTCCGACTGATTAGTACAGCCCAAAATATGACAACAAATGACTATTTTCAGCAGCAATAATCAGCAAAATATGTGAGTTTCGTTCGGTTCAGTGGCATTGTTTACGTTCAGTGCCACCAATATGGCTGACTGATTATGCGATGGACACGTTGAAAAAACACTCTATAGATTTTGAGAGAAAAAAAGTAAATATGATTTTAGTTTTTCATTTCGATTGTGTGTTAATAAGTTAGATTGTATTGATGTATTATTAATAATATTAATTTAATTCATAATAATACACACGTTTTAATTATTTTAAGTCATCTCTCAAGTTTGTTGATACCCTAGTGGTTGTTTGAGAACCAGTGGAGGAGCTTGTATTCACATAAGGCAGTTTATCAAACAAACAACAACAACAACAAATGCCAGGTATGAGGTGGTGTTTAGTTAATTTAAATGGATTTGACATCCCTGACATAATGAGAATTATTACATAATTGTATTACCTTTTTTTATTATTTTAAAAAGTTTAATATAAAAACTAAAGTATTTTGTTTTCTATATCGTGTAACTATCATTCAAAAAAGTAATAATGATAACGAGGAACGGCTGTATCGTTTGTGAGTCCAGCATAAAACGGCTCAGGTTACAGTAGTGAGAGTCGTTCGTCTGTTCGTCTTCCTGTTTAAGTTTCTGTTGCTACGGCAACAGTTTAACACCGCAGAAATCAGTGGTCAAACATTGTGCGATAGCATTTCGTGTCCTGTAACGTTACTTTGGATTCATGGACGTTGTCGAAAAGAGAATAGACAGCATTGCGGATGAAGCCGAGGAGGAGCAGATTTCAGAAGAGATTAAGGAAATACGTCGGTAAGAAGTTCTGCTCTCTTGCAAACAAGCTGTAAAGTTGCTGAAAACCCCCAGAGCCATAACCAGCTTCAGTTTTATCGGTGAACTGTGCTAATCGGTCCAGTAGGGCAGGTTCTGCACTTATTTCACCACACGATCTTTCTGCCGCTTCAGATATGCTCTGTCAAACCAGCTGAGGACAGGATTTTTCGGACAAGATGCCTGTGTCCAAACTGACGAGTCAGAGCTGCCAAATATAAAGATACTCGCTGCCAACACTGCAGAGCTTATCAAGGTGTGTATCTGCTACCACTAGATAAACAATCCCTTATCATGGTCAACTTGGTCTTTTTTTTAAACCACAAAAATAGAAAGCAGTCTGTCAGCTATCAATCAATCTTCAACGGTCTTTATAAAGGCAAGTTTGTCTTGCCTTAAAAAAAAAAAAGGCCCACAGATAGCTGCAAGTGCATTCCGCTAGATATGCTTAGTGAATTCATTCATGCTGCTGGCTTTTGATCTTATTAGTTCAAGATTCTTCTAACTTTAACTCAGAGTGGCCTCACTGCGGGCCGCCTAGGTCACCTGCTGAGAGGGCATATGATGGCTTTGTGGTGAAGAACAGTGCATTCACAAGGAATCCTTCAGCCTGCAGAGTTAAACATATTGATTAGGCTTGCGGCCGAATGAATGCTCTACTAAATGCATGTTCTAGTTCCATCACTCACAAAAATCAATTTATTTGTAGTTGGGAAGGAAAAGTAACCTTCTTATAAAATGAAAAAAATAAAAATAAAATGAAAAATACTTTTATAGCAATTATTTTTTATTACAGTCTTTGATAAGTTGGTTATACTGTATAAACCATAATCTTGGTGTTTCTTGTGCCATATGTTTTAAAATATTTTGGTTGCATCTCAGGAAATGAACATGTTAAAAGAAGACACTGAAAAGAAACTGAAAATAATACGTTTGCAGTACGAGACCAAGCTGCAGGATGAATCTGATGCCCTTTATGCAAGTATGAATGATAAAATGAAGAATTTGGAAAATTGCCACAAAGAGGTTTGTATGTCATGCTGCTTTTATTATTAGCAATAAATGTAATCATGTTTCTACTCTATTAATGTCTGTTTTATTTTAAGAAATTAACAGTTCTTCGGAGAAGCTATCAGCAGCAACTCTCAGATGCTATGCAGGTGATCAAAGCCAGCTATAAGGTAAACTTGTAACTATAATATGTAACTAACATATTATTGCAAAAATTATTATTTTAATTTGATATCATTTATGAAGTTCACAATGAATCTTTAAATATGAAATCTTGCCCAAATGTTACAAGAATAAAGAGAAGACAGATCTGGTTTGTGACATTACTGATGGAAGAGTAAAGGACCTTCTGAATGAGCTTCAGGAGAAGAACTTGAAGATTGAGTGTATGGTTGAACAGCTGAAGAAATACAAGGTACAGACTCATTGCCATTCATCACACAAAAACCTGTGTACAATAAACAGTTTAATTAGTTTAAATACAGCCCTGTATGAATGTAAATATACTATCTACACAAAGAAGTTATGTAGAAGAACAAGTAAGCAAAAAAGGATACAGAATATTGTGAAAATTTGCAAAATAGTGCATACACTACTGTTCAAAAGGTTGAGACATATTTAAAGAAGTCTCTTATGCTCACCAAGGCTTTATTTGGTCAAAAACATGGTAAAAACAGTAATACTGTGAAATATAATTCCAATAAAAAAAAGTTTTCTATTTTAATACACTTTTAAATGAAATTTATTCCTGTGATGGCAAAGCAGAATTTTCAGCAGTCTATTCTATTGATGTACGGTTTGTTAGAATAGGACAATATTTGGCTGAGATACAAAAAAATCTGGAATCTGAGGGTGCAAAAAAATCTAAATATTGATAAAATCGCCTATAAAGTTGTCCAAACGAAGTTGACAATGCATATTACTAATCAAAAATTAAGTTTTGATATATATTTTTATGTACAGTATTTTTTGTTCTTTTTAGATGGCAGCCTTCACGCTGATGCATTGCTTGGTCAATAGTGCATTTATCTTTAATGATGTCAATATGATTCTTGATTGCTTAAATGTCATCCAGCTTGTGTTGTTATTGACCAGCAGGATGGTAATTATTGTTTAGTGGCCTGCTCTATTATGGCCTGAAGTGCACTTGGGAGTGGCCCGGCCCCATGGCTGTACACTAATAAGCAGGTTCTTGCGTTCCACAAAGTGAAATCAATTACTCACCTTTATGCCCTTGTGAAAGGCGTTTACGTGCAACATGAATGAGCTATCAGGTGCCAATAAGTGAGGTGTCTATTATTGGCCCTTTTAATAGGCTGGCCCTCTCACTCCGCCTGAGAGAGTTATCTCTCACCCTTAATGTCTGAGCTCTGTCCAACCAAAACGGCTGCTTGTGTAGGCAGATGGCCGGGAGAACGGCCATACAAAACCTGCCACTCAAAGTGTAACAAATGAGTGCAGCCCGGCGGAGTTCGAGCTTTGTTCATTGTGCTAATGAGAACTCTCACGCCCACAGGAGAGATGCATGGCTAATCACCTGTAGTTCTGTTACTGCAGCAGATGGTGGAGCCAGAGTTAAAGGTTGGGGTGGTCAAACGGGGCAGGAAGATGATCCTTAGAGTATAAAATGTCTTTCTGAGAAGCAAAAAATAGGTTCAGTATCAGTATAATACTGTTTATGCCTAGAAGATGGCAATGAAACAGCGAGGGAAGGCTGAAGGGTGGGTGACGTTTGGTCTGAGCTGGCCACCCTGCGTGGAGTCATATTTCTGTCATGCTGAATGCTCCGATGCCCATTCATGACATGTACATCATCATCATCTGACCGTCACACTTGAGGAGTCACATTCATAACATATGGCTCTTTATTCTGAGACTAAATCTATAGTAAACCATCGTCAACCACATGCAAGAGCATGACTAAAACGACGCTGTAACTTACAAAAGCTGTGATGGACCTTTTTTTTTATAGATATTAGTACCGTTTGAAATGATACTGCCTCAGTGTCAGTTTTTTAACTGAGAGTGTATAAGTTGAGATCATCCCAAGCATGACGAAAAAGGAAAACCGCCAAGCATCAAGTAAACGTATAGCAATCAAAACCTCTTTATGATTGCAATTTAGGTTCTTTATGAATGAGCGAGAGAGAGTCGGAGTGAATAAAGTGGGAAAAAGAAAACCCTTTGAAAGCCTTTGAACGCCTGCACAATCTTAAGTGTGACAGGCATGCAAAAGCCCTGTTAATGTTCGGGGCATGAATGGTTGCTGCAGTACAAAGTAGAGGGCCAACTGCGTGGATATCACAGGAACCTGATGGGCTCCATGCGGCTCCCAGTCTGCAAACTTCAGCACACTGACATGTGATGTGATCCTGGTGACACTGGCAGCGCTGCTACTGAGGGACAGCACAAAGGCAACAAGCCCCCCCCGGGAAACTGTGCTCTCTGCGAACCCCCTGGGGCTGCTCAGCCATCCTCCAATCGCCCCCCTCGCGGCCCGGCTCTGCCGAGCTTGTTAGAAAGCAGAGCCCAGACTGTGGGTGGATAGGCCCCAGCTGCCTTCCTTGACTTCCAGAATAAATTGACCTGAATGACAGGGGCACACAAACAGTATGATATGTATTATTCCTGTCAATAAAAATGTCCCCATGAATTATGGGCTTTGTATGTAATGTACTGCCGTCTTTCTTCCGGGCGAGAAGAAAAGGCCGTAAGAGAGGAGAGGAGAAAAAAAAAGAGATCGCCCTCTTCTAAATGTGTTTGCTTTTTTTGTTTCTCGCTTTTTATTATTCAGGGGGAAATGGTAGGAGGCAGAAAGTTGTACGATTGCTTTGTGCCTGAATGGCACTCATATTTGCCACGCAGCTTGAGCGGCGTGGCTTTTGTTTTGCGCTGTAAAGGGAAAGTTAAAAAGGACTTGTGTCATTTTTCAGATCGGCTCCGAGGGAGCGGAGGACCCCGAGAAAAGCAGACTGAAGTCAGAGAATGAAAAGCTAAAAGATAACATCGACTCGCTGCACGTCGAGCTGGAAGAAATTCAGCGAGTCTTGGAATCCAAAGAGCAAAGGCTGGGTAAAACGTCATGTTTTAATTAAAAAAAACTGAGCTTACATTTTTTCCAATGGTTCTTGGGACAAAAACAAAGATTTGTCACGAATGCTTGTTTTGGAAACATAGACTCATTCTCTTATCTTTCCCGGTGTGTGAGGTAGTTAGCATTCAGTGCGCAATGTTTGAGGACACTTGTCAGACCATAGCTATCATCTCACACTCTGTGGGAGTCTGTGAGGAGAAAGCAAACATTAGACAGGTGTATTCTCAAGGGTCAGGCCTTTATCTCTCATAGTGTTTGATAGTCATTCATTGCTTATGTAACTTTGGTAACCGTCTGAATATTTAACACCAATTTTTTTTTGTAATTACGCATGAACATGTCGATTCTCCAAAACAACGTATATCATCCATTTTATTGGAACATAAACTCCTTTTATGCATCCCCATTCAAAATGTAAAGAACCATCTGCTAAAACGTTTTGCATTGGCTGTGACTAAAGATAAGAGCTGTCCAGGTCTTAAGTCTTTATGGAAATAAAAGCACTTGGGCACTAACACACACTTGGCCCTTGAACTTAGTGGCTTGTGTTTGGTCAGTGCCTGCGAGTGGACGTGTCAACAGCAATGCACTGGGTCAGAAGCTTGTCAGGACCCTGAGCCAGAACAGGTCACGCAGGCCAGGACTGGGCTTCAGTCCACTGACCCAAGATGTGAAAGATGAACAAAGACAAGTGGATGTCCTGTCGTTGTGCTCCCGGCATCAGCCTTTGTTTCTCTTCTAGATATTGTGAAAAGTTGTGGGAATGACTGCTTTTTTTATGTGTCTTTTTAAATGTTCATAGCTTTGGATTTGGCACAGTTAAAATCAGAGGTTGACGATAGCAAAAAAGCCCTTCAAAAGGTATTATGTAGTTCACAAATAAGTCAAAAACATCCTTATATGCTTATTTCTCAACTGGTTTTATTTATAACACTTTCATTTCTATTTATTTCAGTTGACAGGTGAACATGAGCAACTGAAAATGCAGTTAAACCTTGAAAGAGAAAGTGGCAGAGAAAAGGTGAGATTTTTTTTTTTTTTTTACTTTTGTTAAAGGATTATTCAACTTAAACTTATTTATATATTACTATTAAACACAACAATTGTCAACCATAATGATGCACAGTAAGTCCAAAGATGCGTACAAAAAATTCTGGGTTTAGTACTAAACTCAATCCAGCTGCATCTGTGGCACAATGCTGACTGACACAAAATTAATATTAACATGGCTGTTGTTTTCTTTTAAAAACAAACAAACAAAAAAAAACTATGGCTGCGTCCGAAAGCTCTAAAATGCTGCCTTCGGAGGCTGCCCTCTTCTGTTCAAATTTTGAAGGCAGCATCGATGTATCCTTTGCTGCCTTCGATTTCCCACAATCTTGTGCGTGTGCGTCATATAGGCTATATAAATAAAGATATTCTGGTGAAATTAGACTTGTTACTTTATATAATAGATGAGATCTTGACCATGATAAACTTTATGAAACCTAAGTGTAAAAAGCATAATAAATAATATTGTTTGTAATAATAGTATTTAATAAAAAATGTTAAAAGGGTTCAAATGAGTAGTAAATAAGAATAATATTTACAATATACTACCAGTAATAGCAAAACATCCACTAATAACAATGACCTGTTCTGCAATATTACTTGCATCAGTGCTTTTATTTTTTTAAGCAAAAAGTAGCTGCTATTCTCAGTCCTCTTCTCCGACGTACAGACCTTTGGTGGGTAATGACATCGAGGTATTTATGTATTATTAAAGCATTTATACATAACTGTATAAGATCGTTTTTCTCCAAAATCTACAACTTAACCGTTAGGTAACCTAGCAATGGCGTCACGTTCCGCTGCCTTTGAAGTCTGTCCGAAACTGTTCCCGCAGTTGCCTTTGCAGCCTTTGAAGTCACTGCCTGATAAGACAGTGAGGCAGCAAGTCAGCTGACTAGGCTTTTGGATGCAGCCTATATTATATTTGAGATGTGAGATGCACAATGGAAGTAAATGAGGCCGATCTGTAAACATGAAATGTTTTTAATAGTCACCAAAAAAAATTCATTTTAACATGAGCTAACACTGTAAAAAAAAGTTGACTCTTCTGTAGTTGCATCGTGTACTAAGACTGGCGGAAAATGAAAACTTTTCATTTTCCGCCAGTCTTAGTACACGATGCAACTACAGAAGAGTCAAGTTTTAAATAGGAAAAATATCGAAACTCTTTAGTCATTTTATAGTGAGATGCTAATGGTCTAATCGGATTCAATGATTTATGCTAAGCTATGCTAAAAGCGCTACCACCAGACCCGGAGATCGGCTGAATGGATTCAAAAATGGTAAAAACACATCTGTATAACTCTAGGGGAGTTGGAAAATGAGCCTATTTGTAAAAAAGGTGGAGTGTTCCTTTAAAGGCACAATATGTAAGTTTTCGCCGCTAGAGGTCGCATTTTCAAAACAATAACGGAGGCAAAGCTCGATGACGCAATGACGGAGCATAAAAACGTTGGGAGATGTCGTTTTCAAATCATGCTCACGGATGAGGTAATGTATTTTTTTTTTATTAACTTACCTGTACATTTAATAACAGCATTTTATGTCATCGCAATTAATTATCCGCAAAGAACATGAAATTTGATTCAATATTAGCCTTATACTGTTATGTGACTATTTGTCATGATTTAGCAGGTTAATGATGCACATTTTTACGTGTGTAAAACAGTCATTCTAAAAGTAAATTTGAACGAACCCACCGTATTTGCAAGTATGGCTAAATGTTTTTGTGCAGCACATACTGTATTTAATAACATTAACTTTGCTTACCTACTTAATGTAATTAAGTACCTACTTAAAGTAAGTTTGCTCAGCAGACTTTTTCGGTTTTCGGCCGAAAGAGAAAAACGGCCGAAAATATATATGTAATATAGGCCCATATACGCACCGCACTGACCGGCAGTGTTCACTCTCGCCACGCAGTTTTCACTCTCCTCTAGCCGCTGTCACTGGGTGGTGTGACGCTATGAATGTGCGTTCCGCTTGTGTACCGCTACTCATGCTCACCAGAAAAACAGAGTCTGCTCAAATAACGCGCCTATCGGAAGTTTCTATGTAGTATACTTGTTCCTGTTTGCAGTAGCGCTACAGTGCTATGCTGTAGTAGAGCTGTACTGGCCAACACTGGTAAAATGACCTTACCCTCTCATCCACTGATCTGCTCCCGCTATGCTCTGCTCACATGCTCTGATAATAATAGCTTTGTAGGACTTGTTGGTGTACGTCTACGTTTTTTGGGATTTTCCGTTCTTTGCGAAGTGCAATCGTCATCCATGATCCGCATGCGGTAAAACTATAACCAGGGACGAATCATTATTTAAAACTGGAATTTCTCTGGATTTACAAGTTCAGTTAAATGTTCTATTGGTTGTTAATAATCTGTTCACTGATTGGTTAAAGCTGACGCGGCTACCGCTGCCGCTCACAAAAAGATAAAATATTTTTATTTTTGGCGGCACCCGCCACAAAGCGCCATGGAAGCGGCAGGATTTTTGGTGAACAAGCACCGCTTGTGCTCCACCTCCGCGCCACCAGCGAAACCGCCCGCGGTTTGCCGCTTTCCGCATGTCTCCTATTAAAAATGAGCTAGACACTCGCGACTGCCACGTCCTGTGTGAAAGGGCCTTTAAGAGCCAGGGGGTGAAAACTTTTTGAATTTGAAGATCAGGATATTTATTTAACTTATTTTGTCTTCTGGGAAACATGTAAGTATCTTCTGTAGCTTCTGAAGGGCAGTACTACATGAAAAAATGTGATATTTAGGCAAAATAAGAAAAATGTACTTCTTCATCCTGTTCAAAAGTTTACACCCCCAGGTCTTAATGCATCGTTTTTCCTTCTGAAGCATCAGTGTGCGTGTAAGCCTTCTGTAATAGTTGCATATGAGTCCCTCAGTTGTGTGAGGAAGATGGATCTCAAAATCATAGTTATTGTTGGAAAGGGTTCAAATACACAAAAATACTGAAAAACCAAAGAATTTGTGAGATTTTTCTGAAGAACAGCGGGCAGTTTAACTGATCGGGACAAACAAGGGACTCATGAACAACTATCACTAAAAAGAAACAAAACAAAACAAACAATTAAATTAGCTCAAATTAAATTTTAATTAATTAAAAAAATTAGCTCTGGATCATTCAGGTAACAACACAGTATTAAGAATCAAGCGTATGTAAACTTTTGAACAGGGTAATTTTTGTAAATTCAACTATTAATTTTTTGTTGTTGTTGTTGTGGACTATATGTAAACGTCTTTTATGTGAAATACTTCCATTACATACACTACTTTTCCTGTTTCTCCCAGGAAATAATCCTTTTTACCAGAAATGGTTACTGTGTGACATCCAAGATAAATAGGGCAGCATACAGTATGTGAGGTTTACAGCCTAGACAATGTTGTCCCTCATAATTCTGCATGCTTTGCTCGTGTGTTAGCTGTGTGAGCAGAGAGAAGCATGCCAGCGGAGCAAATTACCATGAATAAAATACTCTGCAGCAACTGGTGCATGAGGGAGAACTAAATTATTTTATGATATGTGATCAACCACAGCTGACGACATAAAGCGCCGAGCTGACATTGTAGCATGTTGATATTGGTAAAACATTTGGCGAATGGACGTGGCGCAGCGTTTTTGACATGTAATGATATAGTATTGTTTATTTAGTGTTTTATCTTTTGTGCAGTAAAGATGAAGTGTGTGTGAAATAGCACTGTGTGGTGTTAAGATTGGGGCCATGCCAGAGTTTATATTATTGCACTACAGTAGGAAACCATGTGGTCAGAGTGCTTTGTTGTGCATTTTGAATGCGCCCGAAGTTGGACTGCTGCCTTGTATTCATAAGTCATGAGCTCACATGTCAGCCAATCGCTTTATTTTACCATCCAAAGCTTTAAATACTAAATATGAATTCATTTAAAAATCCAAAATCTTTCATTTACATACTTAAACAGTTTTGCAGACAAAGTGTATTCAAGCACTGGTTAGCAAGTATCATTTTACACAGGGTCTGCGGTTGATTGCGAGGAACAATATGCACCAAGTTTGCCACACAATGGCTGGAATTAAAATATGAACACAGAGGACAACGTAAAAAGAGTGTGAAAGACTCTATGGTACTCAGCCATTGAATTCGGCCACACAGAATCTAGAAGGTTAAAAGTCTCCCTCTGGCCTTGCAGGGTTGCTGGGAGACAAGCAGCAAGGGTCCTGTCAAAGCTGGCATAATTTACCCTGCAATCAAATGCTCATATTAGCACAGCTCTTCAGCAAAGTCATGAAAACTATGCATACAGATGTTTATTATTGCCACTTGTTGCTTCTAAGTTAGGTAGTTTACTTTAGTTTATATTTATGCAGTACAACTAGAGCACATGCACATAGAAATCGTGTCACAACACGATAAAATGTACAAAACCAATTACAGAAAGGTAAAAACACATTTTTTCCTTAAAAAGAAAAAAATATGCTCATATGTATAAGATGCTAATACTTGTATTTTTGATAACATTGTGATTTTATTACTAGAAAGCTCGCCATTGAAAATGAACCGTTGAAATGAATAAAACAGTGTTCTGCAATGCACATTTTTTATTTAGATTAAAGTTTTTTATATGAACATTTTAAATATGTATTGAATATATTCCTGTTATGCTTGTATGTATAAGTTAATAAACAGGTGTACTGTATGATCGATTTAATTACTTATGTTGAATTCATTGAACAAACCCGTTAAATTTCTTTAAATGTGCAATTATTTTATTTTTTTTAGCCTTTTTTTTATTTTATTTTATTTTATTTTAAAAATACATTGCTAGAAAGCTTAACATTGAATTGTTGAAATGGATAAAACCTAAACTCCAGTTCTGCTATGCAGACAGTTTTTCTTAAATAAATAAGACATTTTTAATTGTAATATTTTTTATTTAATATACTGATGATATAGTTTTATTTAATACCATGATATATATATATATATATATATATATATATATATATATATATATATATATATATATATATATATATATATGGATAAAACCTAAACTCTATCTGCTATGCAGATGGGTTTTCTTAAATAAATAATAATATTTTTACTTAATATACTAATATACCATAATATAGTTCTTAATTAAAAGCATTTTCTTCCTTAAAAATGTAGAAGAACAAGATAGATAGATAGATAGATAGATATTTCTTAAATTAATTAATTATTTCATTTATTTTTAAGTGTTTTATAATGGAGAGGCATATTAGTTTCAGATCAATAATGTTCTTCCGGCTCTTCATATAATACTTAGTGGACACAAAACCTGTTCGGGCCAGGAAAGAGACTAATGGGGCAGGTGGTGGCCAAACACACTCCATGTTGAAGCCCTGGTTAAAACCACTAATGAAGACCTCCTTAATGTTGTTTGAGCCACCGGGAGAAAGGGATTATCCATATTTAGTGTAGCAGTTTAGATTGGCCTCTTTTCAGTCTTGCGCCCTTTGTTAAGCCGCCCTTTGTGCCGTGACTGACAAACTCAATGTTAAGGTCTAGCATGGTGGCTATGCATAAAAATGTAAAATGAAAAAATGACATTTTGAAAAAACGATGTTTTTCTCCACTTTATTTTGGTGACTTTGATCAATGGAGCAGAAAATTTGTTTCTATAGCCAGAAGGCCGCAGGAAAGACCTATAATGAGAGGCTGAAGCCCAGGCCAGAGTGGAGTGTGAAGCTCAGCTGGGTGTAAGCTTCGCCTCTGTGAAAAGACACCCAAATGAACGCCCCGTCAACCACCCAACTGCACTTGTCAGCAGCACTATTGGCTGACCACTTCTGAAGTTTTAACCTGAGTGTAAATACTCCTAAATAACAACAACATGAAGTCTCACTTTGGTTTATGAGATAACTTTTTTATTGTGTTTGCAGGTAAAACAGTTAAAAGAGCAAATGGAGAAAGAAATTGCATGCATTGAAGCCTCACGCATGAAGGAGGTGAGTATGAGACCTAGCCGAACGCATGCTCAGATATGGCACGTACTGACTTGATGCAAGTCCTATCTTTCTCAGGATGTTTGGAGGTCTTGCACCCTTGACCAGTGGACGGTCTCTCCATTACCCCAGACATCAGTGTCCTAAAGCAAAGACTGAGGATAAGGTGCACACGCAGTGTCTAAGTCGTATCGATTTTAGCCATAAGTCTGCGGTTAAAATTCAACCCGCACCAATGGTGAAACGCATTTATTAACAGCCCTGCATGATGGATGGCAGCTCCCCTCTCCCTTCTTCAAGTGCAGATCTTTTTCGTTTTCATAGAAAACACATCTAAAATGCTTTTTCTGTCACAAATGTGAATTATAACCTTGCTAACTAAAGGAAATTCACAATTCATGCTCTTTGTGTTTATGTACACATTCTAAAAGGTCAGTAAGATTTTTTTAAAAGAAATAATGACTATTTGATGATGTTTTTCTCACCGAAGTGCTACCTTTCAAAAGCCTGTTTCCAGCAATAGATACATTTTTTTTTTTTTTAAATGTTATTGCAACTTTTTATCTCACAATTCTGACTTTTTTCTCAGAATTGCGAGATATAAACTCGCAATTCTGTTCAAAAAGTTACAGTTGCAAAATATAAAATATAAAAGTCAGAATTGCTAGTTTATGTTTCGCAATTTTGACATATCTCACAAAGAAAAAGGAAAAAGTCATAATTGCAAGTTATAAACTCACAATTCTGACTTTTTTCCTCAGAAATGCATGATATATACCTGCAACGGTAAATTCTAAAGTCAGAATTGCGTTATATAAACTCTCATAATTAAAAAAAGTCACAACTGCAAAATATAAACTCACAATTCTTAAAAAAAGTCAGAATTGTGAGTTTATATCTCACAAATCTGACTTTATTACTCAGACTTGCGAGTTTATATCTCGCAATTTTGACATAACTCGCAGTTGTGTGTTTATGTAACGCAATTCTGAGGATAAAAATCTGAATTGTAAGTTTATATTTAGCAATTTTGACTGTATAACTCATTATAAAGTCAGAATTGCAATATATAAACTCACAAATTCTGACTTTATTCCTCAGATTTGATATATACCCGTGATATATACCCGCAGTGGTGAATTAGAAAGTCAGAATTGTGTTTATATCTTGCAATTTTGACATAATTTACAATTGCGTGTTTATGTAATGCATTTCTGAGGATAAAAATCTGAATTGTGAGTTTATATCTCACAAATCTGACTTTATTACTCAGAACTGCGAGTTTATATCTCGCAATTTTGACATAACTCACAATTACGTGTTTATTTTGACTTTATAACTCATTATAAAGTCAAAATTGCAATATATAAACTGACAAATTCTGACTTTATTCCTCAGATTTGGTATATTCCTCTTATATATACCCACAGTGGTGAATTAAAAAGTCAGAATTGCGTTATATAACTCGAAATTGCATGTTATAAAGCCAGAATTGCGTGACATAAACTCAGTTGCATATTTTAAAGTCAGAATTGTGAGATATAAACTTGCAATTCTGAGAAAAAAGTCAAAATTGTGAGTTTATATCTCACAATTGTGAGTTTATATCTCACAATTGTGAGTTTATATCACACAGTTGCAAGTTATAAAGTCAAAATTGCAAGATATAAACTTTTTTCCTCACAATTGTGTGATATAAACCTACAGTGGTGAATTATAAAGTCAGAATTGCGTTATATAAACTCACAATTGCATGTTATAAAGTCAGAATTAAGTGATATAAACTCAGTTGTTAGAAAAAGTCAGAATTGTACGTTTATATTTTGCAATTTTGACTTTATAACTTGCATTTGCGCATTTATATCATGCAATTCTGACTTTATAACTCGCAATTCCTCAGAATTGTGTGATATATACTCGCAATGATGAGTTATAAAGTCAGAATTAAGCAGAAGTAACAATTCTGAAAAAAAAGAAGTCAATTGCAAAATATAAAAGAAAAAAAAGTGTACATTTACATTTTTGTACATTTTGATAATATTTTATTATATATATTTACATTTATTTAATTGAGACTTTTATATAATGTTATGTCCAGTGCTAATCTTACTTACCTTTAAATAAACACACTGCAAGATATTCGTTTATATGTAGCTAATCCCAAAAGTGGCCATAGCATCCAGGCTCTTCCATATGCTTCCCTTTTTTATTTGCTTGTTTATTTAAGGCTTTGTTGGATGGGAAGGGTGAGGTCAGAGCGGGGTGGGGGATCAGGACGATGACTCTGTCAACATGGTGACCGCATAGAGGTGGCCGAGGAGGCGGCCAGTGTGAATCTCTGGCCTCAGCGCCTAGCAGAGGGTGGAATGTGGCATGCAGCTGACACAACACAGTGACAGGCTGGAGTGGGTGATGGGGTACAGCTGAATAGAATTGGACAATGAGCCCGGTTTAAAGTCCACTTCATAAAGGGCATCCTTACAATGAGCTTGGCCACTGTAGTGGCTAGTTATTATGGAAATGTGAGGAACTCTTATCTTTTTTTATAATGCCCAAACCTTGATGTTAACTGCCACGTGCCTGGCCCTCTATAGACAGTGACTCATACTTCAATACAATCTGCAAATAGTTTGATTTATTTACCTGGTCAAACAATAGATCTAAACCTGTGGTCTGTGCATGAATGATTAGAAGCACTATATTTAAAATCTGGTCATTTTATTTTTATTTTTTTCATAGGCAAATACACATTACAGTACCTTTCAGAAATTTAGGGTCAGGAAATCTTTATTTTTATTTTATTTTATTTTATTTTATTTTATTTATTGAGAGAGAAATTAATATTTTAATACAAGAATGTATTAAATTGATCAAAAGTGACATTAAAGGCATTTATAATGTTGCAAAAGATTTCTATTTCTGTAATAAAACAAAAAATAATAAATAAACTTGTTTTTTATTATAAGCACTATATTTTAAAATCAGGTCATTTTATTTTTTTCTTACGCAAATACACACCATTCAGAAATTTATGGTCAGGAAATTTATTTTTACTTTATTTTATTTTTATTTATTGAAAGAGAAATTAAAACGTTTAATACAAGAATGTATTAAATTGATCAAAAGTGACATTAAAGGCATTTATAATGTTGCAAAAGATTTCTATTTCTGTAATAAAATAAAAAATAATAATAATAATTGTTTTTGTTTTTTAAAATCAGGTCATTTTATTGTTTTTCTTACGCAAATACACATTACCATTCAGAAATTTAGGGTTATGAAAGTTTATTTTATTTTATTTTCAAAAGAATTATCAAAAGTGACATTAAAGGCATTTTTAGGGTTGCAAAAGATTTCTATTTCTGTAATTTAAAAAAAAAATTACTTTTTTAACTTTCTATTTTTCAAAGAATCCTGAAAAAATTTCACTTTCCACAAAAAAAATATTAGGCATGTTTTCAACATTGGTAATAACAAGAAAAGTTTCTTAAGCACCAAATCAACATATTAGAAAGATTTCTAAAGGATCATGTGACACTGAAGACTGGAGTGAAGGCTGCTGAAAATTAAGCTTTGCCATCACAGGAATAAGTTGCATTACAATACAAGATACTTCTTTAAAAAAAAATGTTTATGTTTGGTAGTATCAAAACTTCTTACAAGGTCGTTCTTAAGTTGAATGATCTTTTATGTCCAAACTGTAAATGTGCATCTTGCATCCATCAAACTAGTAAGGAAACAGACGAAATTGTAGCATGTCTTCATTAGTGTCTGTTCTCAATGCAGAGTACTTCAGAGGCCGTACACAACTCACCATCATATTGTCACAAATCAACACCTACTCCTTTTTGCACACAAAGGGTCTTTGAACAATCTGGCAAGAAAACTTTCTTTCTCCCATTCTTTTTTTTCTTTGGTTAGGATGAAAGAAAAAGGGTGGACTGACATCCTTTCTGTGTTGGGTTAGACTAACAACACACTCTGCACCCACTCTTACTAAGAGAACCTTAAAAAGGCACTCCCACGTTCTGTTAGGCCTTTTTGGGGGAACACGGGTGGAAAAGTGGATGTCCGAGCTGACCTGAGGTGACCTGACCTTCACACTGCTCTGAACGTATGCACTCAATCAGCCAACATGACATTCCACAAAGCTGTGTCAGGCCTTGATTGGACATGGCACACAAAGTGGACATTTGGTGGTAAAATGACCCTTTGTGAGCAACGGATTGATATAATGACACACAGAATATGGCCCTCCATTTAAATCGCCATTGGCAAAACAGATAAAGCTCCAAAGCCACTTCCTTTCTTCTGAGCTGAGGTGGACAAGCACATGAAACTTGCTGCTAGATTCAGTGATTTAAAGGGATAGCTTACCCAAAAATGTCTGTCATCATTCACTGTCATCATGTTGTTCTAAATCTGATTTAAACTTACTTTCCTCTGTGAAATACAAAAGATGATATTTTTAAGAACACTGGAGTCCAAACAACATTGGATCCCATTGACTCTCATTGTATAGGCAAAAAAGAGACTAAGACATTCCTCAGAATATTTTCTTTTGTGTTTCCTAGAAAAAAGTACCTAATACAGGTTTGGAACAACATGAGGGTGAGTAAATTATGGGTTAGAAATTAACTTTTCCATTAAGGTTATATTTGCCCCCTAGAATTGATTTCCAGGGGCATTTTCTACATTCATCAGGGCAATTTTTATAATCACCTTATTGTTATAATCACCATACTGTGTTGTCTTTAATGTCAAATACTTAAATTTACCCAATTACTTTAATCAATATTTTAAACTGTTGTCTATAACAATAGACTGTCTAAAATGTTATTTAAATTATACATGTAAAAAACAGAAGCTCATAGGGCTGCAATATTATGGCAAAAATCGTTATTGTAAATTATTGCTCTTTATATTGTATAATGATTACAAACATCGATATAGAAAACAATATAGTTTCGTTTTGGGCACGTCACATTATGGCTTCACAGACAAACATGTCGTTCCATAGCGTTATCAAAATCTAGCGCAAGTTATGCAAAAACTCCCATTATGATCACTGAAGCTATGAAATTAATCTTTTATTATGCACTCAACAACAGCTCTGGTGTTTTCAATGCTAATTAATCAATACGCCTCTGATTAGCCAATGCATTGCTGAGTTAAACAGAAACGCGTCTGGTTATAAGGTTATAAGAAAGCGTGTAAAAGCAAACTGATGCAGTGTGAATGAATCTAAATGTTATTCTGTGAATATTTTCATTCATTTTCACATTTTATTAAAGAACATAATTTTGTGTATTTGGTGTAATACAATATGTCTACGTGGTTTGCGGTTCAAAAAACGCATTATTTTCCATGTACTGTACATTATTGTTGCTCCTCTCTGCCTCACCTTTCTGAAACGTGTCGATTTTTACAAAGCTCATCGTTCTGAAAAGCACGGTGTGCTCTGATTAGCCAGCTGTACAGTGCGTTGTGATTAACCGAAAACCGAAAGCGTGTAACAAAATGTTACGCCCCTTAAGATGTTGTGATGCCATGTCCCGGTGCGACGAGATAATAAAACCAACAACATAAATAAATGAATAAATGAGGCATTTGTTGCATCCAGTGAGAACACAATTACTGATTATAATGACTCATACTGTCTTTTTACACTTTGCGTTGTGTCGTGTTGGAACATAACACCATGTCTGCATTTGTGATCGTAAAAACGACAAACAAGCACTACCCTACACTCCTCAAAACTCGTGTTTCCATTGTCAGTACAAATACTTTAAATATGAAAACGTACTTACAGGCTGTGAGTCAGAAGCGCCAGATTGTCCTTGCAAAGTTGGAATTGCCCCACTTTATAGTGTACACAGCTAGCATTGTAGGCTACTCTCCCAGGTTCAGGAAACAGTCCTCTGTAAAATGCGCTGCCCACACTCGATATTTGTGTTGTACTGTTCTGGAACAGTGTTGTAAATATAACTTAACCACTGACTTCTAGTTGTGTATTTATTTGGAAGGCCAAACAAAACACTTTCGCTTTTGCAACGAAATACACAGGGTCTCCACAACATATTGACGGCAACAACAATACTACAGCGAGAATAAAAGTTATGCCTTCTTTCTTTACGTTTACGTTTGGGCGGTGTTATGCATATCTTCCCACACTGTGACATAGACGTGGGGGCGTGTTTGAAAGAGCCGTTTTAGGAAGGCGTATCTTAACTTTTATAAAGCATATCTCTTTGGGTTTGAGACTTTAGTCTCAACTTTACAGATCTTATTTAAGCACAAACAGCTTGTAACATTCCAAAGACAAAGGAAAACATGAAATCGCATCACATGACCCCTTTAATCTCGCCAGCCATAATACATTGTTTAATTGTGCAGGGGCACAATTATTTGTCTTAAATTTTTGGGGCATTTTTGCCACAAGCCCTCGTTAATTTCCGACACTGGAACTAACCCTTTCAGATGTACAGTAATGAAAACACAGAAGCAAAAGCTACATTTTATTTGTACTCCTTTATTGACTTACAATACTATTCAGTAATACATCATTGTAAATTTTGATGTATTTGTGATTCTCTCGTTGTCAGAAAGCTGCTGTTGAAAAGAAGCTTGAGAAGCAGAAGCTGGCAGAACCTACAACCATGGAGGTACCTTTCACTTTGTTGAAGTAGACGTACATACATGCATAAACTTATTTGAATCTTTATTTTTCCTTCAGCTTGTTGGGGATATAGAGTTCGCTCAAAAATTGAAAGAACTTAGAAAGACAGAAGCAATGCAGAATAAGGAGATTGAAAGGTATTTTAAAAGAGATCAGTCCTTCCGTATTTGTCTTTCCACTGCCCTCTGTTGTTCTTATTGTTTCCTGATGTTACCAGGCTCAATAAGCAGTTGTGCGTCTCCAATCAGGTGTGGGAAAAGAAGTTTGAGATTTTAAGACAGAGGTACACCGCAAAGTTTTGTAACTCTAAATTATGTTTCATTTGACTCTATGAGCACTTCCACATTGACTACTTCTTTCTTAAGTTTCCATGCCATCAAGGATGAGATGTTCTTACGGCAGACGTTGCAGCGGCAGGAAGCCATTCTCCACAACGCTTCAGTCAGCTTTGCGGTCAGTAGCTTCTCTGAGAGTGCTAGTTTTCTCCACTTTGAATATGCTCTCCCATGATATTTACACTAAAACATGTCTTTATCTTCATCAAAGCCGATCTTACTATACTGAAAGAGGGTAGAAGCTTTAATCATGTAACCCTTAATGAAATCTGCACCTGTGGCCTGTCCCGCACACACACAGAGCACATATACAGTAGAGGTTAACCCAGAACAGACTTTAACAGGTGCACGCCCATTAAGCCCCTCATCTCTGGCCTCAATTGGTGGAAGCTGATGAATATGCATAAGTTTTGTTTTTGTTTTGCGCTGCACCCCACACCCCATTTACTAGGAGGACAAATGCAACTCACATCACCTCGTTGAGGCCTGCCTGTGCCGGATGTCATTTATTACACAAATAAAGCACATGAAAACAGCTTAGAAAGTCTTAATAAGGACATATACCCAATGTTTGCCACTATATATTGTACTTGTATCTTGTATACTAACATTCAAAAGTTTGGAGGGTTTTTGTGACTTTTTTTTTTTACTGATTTTTTTAAATTATGCTCACCAAGGCTGCATCTATTTTGCAAAAAATACAGTAAATATGGTGTAATTTTGTGATATATAATTATAATTTGAAATAATTGTTTTCTGTATAATATATTTTTAAATGTAATTTATTCTTGTGACAGCAAAGCTGAATTTTAAGCTGCCATTGCCTCAGTTTTCAGTGTCATATGTAAACTCTGGACCACAAAACCAGTCATAAGTAGCCAAAATAAGAAGTCAAAATTATCGATTTTTCTTTTATGCCAAAAATCATTAGGATATTAGGTAAAGATTGTGTTCGATGAAGATATTTTGTAAATTTCCTACCGTAAATATATTAAAACTTCATTTTTTTATTAGTAATATGCATTGCTAAGAACTTCATTTGGACAACTTTAAAGGCGATTTTCTCCATTTTTACAGATAACAGATTCTCAAATAGTTGTATCTCAGCCGAATATTGCCCTATCCTAACAAACCATACATTAATGGAAAGCTTATTTATTCAGCTTTCAGATGACAATTATAACTTTTTTTGCTGCAGGGTCACATATGATCCCTTAGATATCGTTCGAATATGTTCATTTGGTGCTTAAGTATTATTTGATATGATTATCAATGTTGAACATTTCCTTAAAATGCTGATTAATATTTTTGTGTAAACTGTGATGGCTTTTTTTTAATAAGATTCTTTGATGAATAGAAATTCAGAAGAACAGCATTAATTTGAAAGAGAAAATTTTTGTAACATTAATGTCTCCTTGCTAAATAAAAGTATTATTTTTTTTAAAAAAAGAAAGCACTTACTGAACCCGGACTTTTGAATGATAGTGTACACGTGTGAGTTTCCACTTCACTATAATTTTTGGGAATAAATTTGTGCTGAGAATTTACCTAAATCTGACAAATCATCCATTTGGGGACATCTGTGGATGTAACATTAAAATTTAAACACAGCAAAATCGTAACATTTAAAGTTTTCTGTTAGGGTGTGAATTTTGATTTATCTGTAGTATTTTTGATTAACTATAAAACAATTAAAGTCTATGATATTTCAGCATTTAGATTGGCCAAGTAAATGTGTGTTTCTATGCATAGGTTTGGCTGTACTTGTGAGGGCCAAATTTGGTCAAACTTTAGTTTGGGAACCAATTCCTAATTTGCTGCTTATTAATAGTTAGTAAGGTAGTTGTTCATGGAGTATAGATAGATGGTCATGTAGTATAAGGCATTAATATGTGTTTATAAGTACTAGTAAACAGCCAATGCACTAGTAATATGCACGCTATTAAGTAACTAGTTAATGGTGTGAACCGGTCCCTAAACTAAAGTGTGACTTTAGTTTAGGGTTACTTATATATTGTGTAAGTGTCCTTCACAATATATAGTGAATTATGTTGGAAATTGACGTAGGAGACATTTGATGTGCCCTCATTAATTAGAAGGTTTATATTATGTTTTCATGACGTCAACAGATTTGTGAGGGTTTAGGTTTAGTATTGGAGTTCTGCAAATATCATGACCTTTGTATACAAACAACTGCATCTATGAGATGTCTTTTTCTTGCAGATGAATGCTCCTCGCTCACCACGACAGAAGAGTCCAGCAGACAGTACTTTTAAAAGGCTGGGCTATAGTAATATGGCTCCTTTGGTGAGAAACCTTTCAACTGACAACTGCTCTGGTTTTGGTGTGATAGACTTGTAGCTTAAATGTCCCTCTGCTGTAAGCCACATATAGGTTCTGGAGGCCATCAGAAGATGGACCGAGTCTATCAGATGGACATCAGCCTACAAAGCAAGAGAGGGGCAGATGCTCTTCCTGGTTTAGGTTAGTGCACGACCACCTGAAACAGACAACAACACAGACCAGTAACTTAAACATCTAATAACATCTACTAAAACATGCTTATAGTGTGTTTAAAGATATTGATTTGACCAAACATGTCCATCACTCTGAAAGGCTACCTTGTGCGCTATTATCATATTGGTGGTGACACATGAGAAGTAGGAATGAGAAATGATGGAGAGAGTTGTCTTGCCTCAGCTACTTTTTAATCTCTCTTTTGCCTATTATTGACTTTCTGATGATTGGGATCTAGGCTAATGAGCTTAGCAGGCATGACTTGGCCAGATAACTAAAAGACTTAATACCCTCTGTCAATATGGAAGCTCTCAGACACAAATATCTGATGCACAGAAGCTAACTAATCAATCTGTCCAGATTACACCGCAGTCCTTTCGGTGGATTTCAACAGGCCGGTAATCATAGACAATAGATGTGTGTCATTGGTTTTGCATTGGTTTTTCTTGCTGCAGTTGTTAATTTAATCACGTTGATTTGCAAACTTAGAATGAATGTAGTATTGTAATATATACACATTTTTTTATTCTGTAATTTAGCTTTTACATCATGTTTAAACCTCTCTGTATATCAAGTGCTTGAGAAAAGCCTTGTACTTGCAGCCTTGGCTGTGGATGGATAGAGATGTCTACAGGCCATTGCAGTAGTTTATAGTGGGTTAGCATGAAGGGGGTCACTGGTCCTCTGTCCAGAGGGCCTGGCCAGTGACCTCTACAACTGCTAGCTGGCCCCTGTCTAAACCACGGGAATCTGGTCCATACATCACCACTGACACCCAATAATTGAGACACTGGAGATAAGGCACTGGCTACTGAGGGTCTTGACACTTGGAAAGACTTGGCAAACATTGTTGTCACACAGCAGATTATGTTTATTCAGTGTGTCACCAATCTAAGTTGGTGTGAATAATTTCAAGCTTTTATGGCAAACGCACTTTTACAAGCTCTTGTTTGGACATGTCTGTCTGAGGGGTATTGTTAGCCGAGCTACATTTCTAAATATGAATATTGTCTTTTATTGTCTAAGAATAATCAGATATAAATGCCAACATGTTTGTTTGACTAAGAAAAAATGATCAAAATAGTTTTTTAATTAAATGCTTAATATACCAAATATGACCCTGGACCACAAAAACAGTCATAAGGGTTAATTTTTAAATAGGCTTTCCACCGATGTATGGTTTGTTAGGATAGGTCAATATTTGGCTGAGATGCAGCTATTTGAATATCTGAAATCTGAGGGTGCAAAAAAATCAAAATATTGAGAATATCGCCTTTAAACTTGTCCAAATGAAGTTCTTAGCAATGCATATGACTAATCAAAAATTAAGTTTAGATATATTTACGGTAGGAAATGTACAAAATATCTTGATTGAACATCTTTAACATCTCTAAGATCCTAATGATTTTTGACATAAAAGAAAAATCGATAATTTTGACCCATACATTGTATTGTTGGCTATTGCTACAAATATACCCGTGCTATTTATGACTGTTTTTGTGGTCTAGGGTCACAAATATGAACATTTTTAACCACATTGTGAATGGAGTAAAACTTAAACAGCATGGTAAAATCTCTTTTTCTAAGATTTAAATGTTCCCTTTTTAATATGGCAAGTGCATGGCATCAAAGTCATTCGGCAAATGATCAAAAGAAGGGGGACAAGTCTGCTTGGACACAACCGTAATAAATTTTGGCTTTTTTCCCCTTTTTGTTCATGAATACGTCTGGCCCATATGCTTTTCTGCAGAACTATTTGAAAGAGGCATTTACAAACCCAGGCCCACCACATTAAACACTATAACAATCTTCATTCATGGTAACTTATCAGACTCAATTAATCAACCTCAACAATGGCAATTCTGATGTGTTCAAGCAACCTGAAAGGCATAGGTCAGCACTAGGGCAGTCCTGAGTTTGACAATTTTTCTGCACGTAAAACTGCATCTTCTGTTGTCGGCCATTATTAAGACTCTTTTAACCTAGACCCACACCTGATAAAATACACTAAAATGTGTTAGGAAAAATAAACAACTCTTAAAACGTACTCTCTGTTTATTTCTCTCTCTTTTTTTTCTCTAAAAGGCTACAAAGCCCCACAGTTGATAAAAAGCCTCTCAGTCAGTCTCAAAGGAGCATGTCTTCTCTGCTGCAAAGTGAATGGTATTGTTATGGCTATTCCAGTGGGCTGAAAAGGGGTAACCACTGGTTTGATTCGGTTACACGGTGTGGTTAAGTTCTCCCTCCCACCGCCTTGGTGTCTATGGAGGGTCCGTGACCTGTTTTGAATCGGCCAGGGAAATGTCATGTTGCCCCTCCCATGGGCAGTACTCACATTCACTTGATTGGTACAAAAAATGACTTGGGATGGTTAAAACCCACAGTTCGTGCATCACAATTTATAAGTGCTCTAATATGAATGAAATGTATGATTTACTAGTGATTTTCAGTTATGTGGCTGGTAATACTATGCAATACCTTATTTAAAAAAGCAATAAGTCCCGTGAAGCCATGGTTTACAGTGAATTTATAACAGGGAAGGGACGTTGTTAGGCACGATGCGAAGCGGAAACCCGCTAGCTGTTATAAATTCACTGTAAACCACGGCTTCACAGGGCTTATTGCTTTTATATAACGGTTATTCCATATATGTAGTAAGGTTTCACAAAATAAAACAGAGCAAATGAAGTGTAATGTAGTTGTTGCCATGCAACACACAAAAGTAAACAAAGGTAAATGTTTGTAGAGTAATTTACAACAGCTCAACCATTTTAGAATCAAGGACCGGGACTACCTGGTTTATAATTTAAAATGAAACTATTCATTTTTGTGTGCAAAAGCCAGTTTGTTTGGTGTGGATTGTTGATTTCATGTAAATTGCTAATTTTTTTTTTTTTTTTGCTGTTTTATGTAATTGCAGATTCCCAGTTGACCGTGGCAGATGAGGAAGATGAAGAAGTATAAACTGGATTTCGTTCTCCCTTCTCAACAGGCAATCGCACTAGTTTTTTTTTTTTTTTTTTTTTTGATCAAACAAGTCACATTTAAAACAGAAATGGCTTAGTCCATGCACAGCATGATGGTATGAAATGCCACTTTATCCACCTTATTTTTCGACACCGAAGTAAGTATTTTTTTGTGAATGTGCAAGACTTCCGTTTCATTAGCCACTGTAGGTAAATAACTAGAAGAATAACAAAGTGCAGGAAAAGGTAAAACTCTTTGCATTACAAACCAGTGTGTTCATAATTAAGATAATACATTAAAATAATATGGAAAGACACACCAGTTTGCAATGTCAAGCAACAAAATGAGCTGTTTTGTACAGCTAAAAATAGCTGGAAGTGAATGACACTGGAAACCAGACACACACAGTTTACAAATGGCTGTGCCAACTCTTACAGGAAAAATAAGGTGGATAAATCAGAAATAAAATTACAGAATTGTCAGAGATTATGCAGTCTGACCGAGATTTATTTAAAAAATATCTGTACATCAATAATAATTTTAATTGTGTATTAATAGTTTTATATCTGAAAAAGTAAACTCCTAGTTAGATTGAACTCATAGTCTATTATCATATTTAAGGATATTGATCTGTATTGGTTTCTCGCACTAATAAAGCATCTGCACAGCAATTTCCATTTCATACGTCCGAACAAAAGTCAGTTCACTTTGCCAGTGAAGATATCACGGCACTGTACGGTGCGTTTGAACTTTCTTGGCATGCTTTCAAGCAAAGCAATGAGAAAACATCAAATCTCTTTAAGTAAATTCATTAGATTTCCCCCATAGTGAAGCCACACAGAGCTCCCATTAAGAGAAAACAAAGGCTATCGTGACTTTAACTGACTGTAATTGACTGTGCCGTGAATGGGCTCAGTCTACTGCAGCTCTTAAGCCTGAATGCTGTTGGAGAGGTGCAGACATGAGTAACTGTATGCATTCTTCTGCCACAGTAAAGAGTGCTCCAAGAATGGTCTTTCGCTTTCCGCATGCCGCATACAGCACAAAACCAGCGGAATGCACAGCTTTGGAGGCGATCTCAATGGCTGTGGAGTCGAACAATAAGATCTTGGCTCTCAAACCCATTTCGGGCTTTAGTCTTGCTCTGCCCCCTTAGCTTTTGCTCGGTCTTTATTTCACTTCTTCACACTGTACAGAATAAATAATTGTATGAACCGGGTTCTACTTTTAGATTTTGTTATGTCGTATTTGTTTTAAAAAAATTATGTTTCAGCTGTAGTTTGAAATGATAAACAGTAGCATTGACCTTCTAAATGGGTAAAACAGAGTGGTTTGGCTGGTAGCTGTAGTGTTCTGTATAAACAGTGTCGCTCCGTGGCAAACCCCTGCGGAGCTGTTCTCCGAATTCTGGTCTCTCCAGACCCCACTGACCCTCAGGGACAAGCTTAGAATCAATTATCAATTTCTCCTTTAACTATCTGTCATGTACAACGGATGGTTATTGGGTTATGACTTGATCAGCCTGATCACTGTGCCGTGACCCTTTTCTCAGGGATTATGTGATTATGGCCTAATTCCTTGTAATCTTCCACTAACTGGTCCATTGCCAGAGTCACAAAACAACTTTTCCATACTGCTGTGCTGCTGAACAGACCAGCATGGTCTGAACGGCTTGTAGCCTAGTTACCATAGAAACTACTATAAGATGTCAGAAATATATCATTAGCTAAAACCATCTCAGGAGGGGGTATCGCACTAAAGATGTTTGCTACTTTCACAGGGTTTCAAGCTCAGGTTGTAAAACAACAAAGTGGAATTTTCGCTGAACTCCAGAAATTAATTAGTTTCATTAGTTGGTGGGTAAATGGCGATGGCTGGTGTGTTGGATTCCAGCAGAGTTTCACCATAGAGGGTTAATGGGAGTCTGGCCTGGAAGCTTTCCCAGCTCTGGCCCAAGGCCATTTCAGCCAATCACTCTAAACTTATGGTCAAGTTGCACTGAGCTGCTGTTTCACGCTTTTGCTTCCCCTCTTCCACAGCTATAAGTTCATTCAAAGCTGAAAAACAATTGAGGAACTGAGAATTGAATTTTTTCGCCGTGCCGGGGTTGCCAAAGAAACTTGGATATTTAAAATAAAACTATTATTCAAACAATTGCTTTTTTCAAATCACACTTTTATAATAATATAGTCCTTACTTTTTTTATCGTTTTAGATGATTATTATTAAATAAGCAAGAGATTATACTTTTTTACTTGTTTTGGGAAATTATGTATTAATGACACAAAACTGGATATCTTTACTCTAAATATACTATTTTGTGTGTGTGTGTGTGTGTGTGTTGCAGCTGCATTTGTGTTGCAAATACCTCCCCGCTGAGAAATGCTTATAATAGGAGAAATCAGTTGGACAGCAGTGAGGTTCATGCCAGCGAACAACTGAAAGGTCTGTTTTCATAGATTTCCTTTTGTGAATATTAAAACGAGACCTGGTGAAAAATGATGCATGCTTTTACACTTTAGAAACCTGGCAACTAGGGGAAAAACCCTCTCAAGTCCATCCTGTCGAACAAAAGGCGCTGGACGCATTGAGCAAAGATGCAACGAGTTCTGCGTCCCAGGCACATGACGTGCATCATGGAAACATATTGTATCGAAATCGTTTGTGGGAGAATACCGGGGATGAAAAAGAATGGGGCGCTTTGATCCGCGCCCTGGGGTCCCGAGCTCCCCGAGTGCGCTCAGACTGACTGCAAGGCCTTATTCACTTTCAGATAGACACACTTACAAACGCCGCTGAATGAAATTTGCATATTTGTAATTTATAACATTTTAGCCCGACTTTTCTGTCTCTTTGCGGAAGGTAGAAGTGAATAAAAAAGCGGATCAATTATCAACGCGAAGCTGTTCCCTTCTCATAGGGAGAAGGCTGGCTCTTTTTGAAAATCGGGTTGCAGTTAGAGGGAAAAAAATGCAACCAAAAGTAGGAAAAGCGCATTCTATAAAAATCAATCGTAACGTAAATATTATTATTTTACTTTAATTTTTGTCGTGTAGTGAAAAATAAAACACTGCTTTAAAAATTAGCTACGAAAATCAAAAACTTAAAAAAAGTCGCACGATTTATACGATAATGTATTTATTGAAATTCATAGAAACTGCCTTGCGGAATGGAGTGTATTGACATGTTAACCGATTTTTTCAAGTTGCTGTGGGTTTTCTAAGCCCTCATTACTTGAAGAACTTTCAGAATATCTGCATTCCCTTGAAGATGGGTTCGAACAATACAAAACACATTAATAAAAGTATGGGATCCGGGCATTGAAATGAAGTGACAGGCAGGGTCTGGATATCTTAGCACTGACACAAAACCGCATACGGTAACTACATGCCTGCCTTGAAATACGAGAGTTTGAATAAAGGAGCGGTAATATTTCATATGGGGCACGCAAAAGCTGGATACAATGCCTCTCATATTAAGAACAATATTCAAGCCATTCTCTGGCGAACAAAGATCATAGCAAGACGTCTTTGAGGCTAATTCAGTCAAAGGCACATTTTGGCTTCCCCCGCGGTAAGGTCAGTGTCGTTGTGTATGGTCCACCAAGGGTGGTAAGGGGTTCCATGGCCAAGCAAAGCCAGCTGTCCCTGGTGTAGGGCGACCAATCTGAATTGTTATTATAAAGCACCAGAGATGCTATTGTGGCTAGTCTTGAACCTTGTGTTATGAGTTTAAAGTTCAACGATTTTTTTTCTTTTTGCCTACCGGCCAAATGCAAGTTTTGTATGGTCAGCTATGGCTCCTAAAGTAACCATTTGACTTTTTTTTCTCAAATCCTATTGAAGTTTGCTTTGACCGTGACTTGGAAAAACATCAGTAGCATTCGTTAAATTGCTGGGCATCATAATCAGAATCATGATTAATCATAATCACGATCTTAATAATAATAGGTCTACTTGAGATTGTAATGTGTTTTAAACGTTCAAGTATAGATATACTTTGAAACAACTTTGGATAGATGCGCTTTTTAATTCTGGTTACAAGGTACAATATATATATTTTAGAATATTAGAAAATTAAGAATATTGTTTAAGGATCTACTTGTTAAACAGTGCACTTTCATAACGACCTATCTACATATCTTTTAAGAAGCACATTACATGCATAAAGAAAGCCTCGTGGATAAAAGTGAGGCAGGAAAATAAAAATCTCGAGGCAAGACTTGTGCTGCAGGTGGATTCAAGTTCGGGAGTGAAGAGAGAGAGGCCACCTTCAGACGAGCAAACTCTGCCAGCTTCCCATTTCGCTCTTGTTAGCCGGGCATCCCGTGCGCAAAAAGCCAGCTTTCCTTGGTGATATTTTATTTTCCAAGGTCCAATGTCATGGCATAACAGTATTTTTTCTGGAGGTAACCGGCGTCTTTTGTTGGAAAAGAGAATGAGTTGCTGTCTAAGGGGGTCATTGTCTGCTTTTATGCTCAATTGAACAATATTTTCTTTTTCTTAAAAATCCTGCACGCGTGCGCGCTTTTGTGCACTTGTTTCCCTGGATGCTGTTTGGCTGCTAAGAAGTTAAATGATTCGCAATAGACACCGGTTGCTCCGTCGAGGGTTTCGTCAGTACAAAGGCTGCTGCTTTCGCACCATATGCTTAATGGATACGGCTTAAAGGCCATAATAAAGGTAAAACGTGGTCTTTTAAAAGTTGGAAAGGTTCCCTTTATTTGATTTAGATGGAGCAGGCTACGTGCGCACAAACCCAAGCGCGCCCGGGCATTGACTCGCTCTTTCTTTTCTGAGGCAGTGCAGCCACCACGTAGCGTGTTTCATTACAACATAAGCTTTTCATCACCCGGCTTTGTTCGGAATGAAAGTAATGCTGTGAATTAAAGAAATGACAATATTTTCTATCAGCTTGAAGGTCCACGAGAAGGGCTCTCAAGCTTGGCAAAAATCAGGCACATCATTCATCATGTCACCCCGCACCTGTGGTCCTGGCATTCAAAGTATACAAACCTATTCTTATTAACCTTAATTATTCAAAAACGACACAATGGCTGAAATAGAGCAGGTTGAAGTCTGTTTATTGGTCGTAAATGTCTCTCTGAAGATCTCCAAGGCTCTTTGTTAGTCCCGCGCGGAGACCGCTCTTCTCCTTTCAGACATGAGTAGCCTTGGACTTTTCAGTTTTCAATCGTAACATCTGCTTAATCGTACGGATCAAAATATGGAGACACCAAACATATGCAATGGAGGATTTGTTAAATCCGGGTAATGAGTTATTAACAAGACGAAACAATGGAGCAGGATGGTGAGGGCCTTATGTTAACGGAGTCACTTTACGAAGCGCCTCGCATTACCCTTCCCTCTAAACCGAGCGCCAGGTGATGGCGAGGACATCAATGTGCTTAGAAGGCAGCGCTCGGCTCCTTTTTTTCCTGCACGTGAAAAATTGGTGGACATAAACTTAATGGCTTGATCAAGACACGGCAATGCGTCTATTGCCCGTGGACTTGGAGGACAAAACAATACCGTCGGCTGGCTCGCGTTGGCGCCCTAAATCCGGGTGGATCATTGAAAATGTGTTTTATTATAACGCACGTCATGCTTTACTGTTCCCATATTGTGTCAAGACAAAGGCTAATGGTACATTAAAGACAAGACAACCATGCCAACACGTCTTGGAGACGTTGTAGCCGGAGACGGGCCTCCCTCTTTGCTTGTTTTAAGCAGCTGCTGTCCAGGACCCAGGCGCACAAAAAGAACAAGTTTGAAATACCAGGTGCATCGAGGAGAAACTCGACAGGGACATGGGATATGTTAAAGTCCCAGCAATAAAGATATCATGGCAATTATCTGCAGACTCAGCACCGTGTAAAACTAGGGGCGCCTGGGCAGCCTGTACTTTGGCAACAAAGTCCCCCTACCCGGGGTGCGTGATGAGCCTGGCTTTCTCCAGCACCTGTTAGCCTGTGCCCTCCCGAGGTAATATTTTTGGACAAATAATTAGTGATATATTTGCCGCATTGAGGATCACGCTGTACCCCCCGGACGCGACTTGGACGTGGGGGGGATTTAGTAGGCTTTAAAGAGTTTGGGTATCAACTGGTGTTTGTTCAAGCTGGCAGCTGGCACCCCGATGCCACTGTTGCCATGCACTAATGAAAATGCGCTAGACTCAAAGATTTTCAGTCTTATCCTCCATATTTTTTGCGGGCGATAATCCGAATATGAGCAGAT
This sequence comes from Cirrhinus mrigala, assembly GCA_036247105.1. Classification (NCBI taxonomy): domain Eukaryota; kingdom Metazoa; phylum Chordata; class Actinopteri; order Cypriniformes; family Cyprinidae; genus Cirrhinus; species Cirrhinus mrigala. The sequence goes on along the minus strand of CM070008.1, from coordinate 20,866,379 downwards.
TTAAAGCTTATGAGAATCTTGATAGGCGTCGTTCCCAGCTTAGTGCGCATCCTGAGACTGTTGACACTGATAGTTATAAACCGTGCGTAATCGTTTCACTTTCTTTAGTAATTAGGTGTGGACTACATATGGGGCTCAAAAACTGATTACGGCGACAGCAGATTTATTTTGATCAAATTTCACTGTGCAAAATCTGTCTGATTTAACGCACGCAGAACAAGAGTAAAAAACTTACAAACTTAAAAAATACAGTCATGAAATTATGTTTGTTTGTATCTTGTTTTAAACGAAATCACCAGGACTGAGCAAACTGTGCAAAGCCAACATGAGATCACCCTGCAGCGTAATGACTTGTGCAACAAGTAGGCTATTCTAATTCCAGTTCCGCACAACACCATTATCTACCCACGGGCATCCACAGCCGCGAAGTTTCCAAAAGAGTCTGTGGGACGTTGGAACACATAGGCTAATAACGGGAATAAACCTGACAAGCAATAAATGGTCGCCTTTTAAGCTTTGCCAAGCCAAAAGTGACAAAATAGAACCTGAAAAGATCCAGCGCATCAGCCTTTTTCTTCCGCTCCATCGGCACTCTTCCAAAAGATGCTTTAAGGGTTTTGTACTGTGCCTGTTTTCAAACACTCTCTTTCACTAGCACGAGGTGCCAAAATACAATGATAGCAGGATTTTTGTCTTCCCCTAATCAAATTGAAATGTTACCACGGGCAAATAGTTGAAATCGCCATAAGACGTCTGGGGTCCTTTATCTTAGTTAAGTCTGACTTGGTAACATTTGACTTTCTAATGAGCATAATGGGATTACATGGTTTTAGTCCTGCGCCCTGGATAGCAGAAATCAACGCGTTTAATGAGGCGCTAATACATGGAAAGGTTGGATTATGTCGATCAGTTAAGATTTTGTTTAATTCATTAGAATTAGAGAGGTTCACAATGGAGTTTGCGAAATATTGTTGACACTAATTGAATTGTCATCTCCGCATAATAACCTTACATGATAACAACTAACAAATTAGGGAAATAAATGCATTGCTAACCAGTAAACATGAGTTAATAACAAGAATATTCAATAATGTTTCCACACAGTATATTAACAATGTGACATAATGAACAAGCAATAACAAACATTATAAACAACTGAGATGTTAAACGATTATTAAATAAATACCTGTGGTTCCAGTCCCAGTCTATCCATGATATTAGCCTCCAGTCGCTCTTCATGAGTTTACATTGGACATGTGGACATGGGCATGTGTTTGGGCTACCTCTTAATAACTGCGAGAGCTGACGTAGAGACAACTGGGTACATAAAACACAAGTGGATACCACGGGAAAATTTTGCCTTGGAGCACCTGCAGTGTACCCAGGCCAACTGCCCAAGGCAAAGGAAACGTCATGCCTCTTTTACCAAATGGAGCCACACTTTAAAACATACTCGTTCCTCTCCTGTTTAGTTATTTATTTATTTTTTACCCAAACTGTCAGAGTCACAGCGAGGGTCCGTCAGATTTCCATAATGATAAATAGTGACATCTTTCAGCTGTCGTTCTGCACTATATCCAGGGCTTCACACCTCACATTAAGTATCTATTCAGAAATCACGTTTTAGTTACAGTTAATCGCACCATTTGACTCTATTCATAGGCACAGAATAAAAGATGACCTGTCTACAAGATATATCGTCATATGCTTATTTTATTGACGGTATTATGTTGTAAAATTCGAATTATATATTATATATACACACCATAGGATGCATGTTTGCCTAAATTTAATTTAAAATCATTAAAATTGATATTTTAAACTATTGTTAATCTTCAAGGAAACAAACAATGGAAATGTCCATTTGGACTTGTTTTATATACATTAAAAGATTCGAACACATGAGTGAGATATTAGACAAATTTATTGAGTCATCACATCAGTATAAATATAGATCATGTTCGGTTTGTATAAAAATAGGTTTTGTTTGACATAAAATCCGTATTAAATTAGAAAAATATATTACAGCACAATTAAACAATTAAATACGTCACAAAATGATTGCCAGTGGCCTTATCTTCAATTCAGACTAAAAGGCTGAAACACAAATAGTAACAATAATACATTACAAATAAACAAAACATGGATATATCCATACAATTCAATTGTACACAATGTGTATACAGAATAACAATGGCACTGCCTTAGGAAATAAAGTTAAAGGGGGGTTCATTCTCAATGTTGTTGATGGATGATTTTAAGTGCAACTTTCGTGGGTCCTCTGGTGTCCAGACTTTCGCTGTCCGAATGATGTTTTGATCTTTTAACTGCTTTTCATCAGTCCATGACAGAGAGTGTCCGGCGAGAGGAGGCAACCCGTAGTCTGGGTCATTTGGAGATGGGGATCCTAGAAAAAGCGAGCGAGAGTTGATTAATACTACTACTAATAATAGTAATAATAATAATAATAATAATCAATAATAAAATGATAATGATATACATACTTGTTCCTCTGTGGCAAATGATAACTTTTTTAGGTTGGTTTAAAGTATCGCTGTGTGGGTTCCGGATTGGCATGTCGGACTGCACAAGTTCTGCAAGGAAGTTTATGTAGCCGATCGCCAGGCGTAAAGTGTCAACTTTTGAAAGTCTCTTCTCGTATGGTAGAGTAGGGATGTGAGATCGCAGTCCTTCGAAAGCGTCGTTAATGGACTGCATCCTCCGTCGCTCCCGGACGTTGGCGGCTTGGCGCAACTGTTGCATCTCGGCTTCGGATCTCATGCGCCTCCGCCTCTTCAGCAAGGGACCGTCTCTGTGAGGGGACAGTTCCGAGGTGCTGTCAGCGCATCCGTACGAGAAAGTCGAAGACGACGAGGAAAACGAGAAGTTGCCAGCGTCACAATAATCTCCGTCCTGCGATATCCGACTGTCCTTATAGTACTCTTGGATTTGATTGGTGAGGAAATCGACGTCCTCATCCAAAAAGTCGTCTGTGTCCAAGTGGTCCCTCGACGAGTGGTCCGTGAAGAAGTCATCGTCGTCGAAATAAGGGGAGGAGAAGGAGTCTAAGCCTGTGAATGGATCCAACACAGTGTCCATTTTTTTGTGCTGTGTTGGTGTTGCCCAGTAACAACAATCGCCGACTCTTCGATCTTTCCTCTTGATGCTCAAGAGTTGGTTCAGTTTGAAAGGCGGCACGCGAGGACTCTTATAACTACATCCATAGTCGCGTGCCATTGACCGTAAGCGCCAACCAATCAGCGCCAAGCATCCCCAGCGCCCGCAGCTGAGGCAGCTCACCTTAGGATAAGGCATGTTTACAGGCCACCCCCTCAGTACACGCCCCCTGAGCCCAAAACACCGAGACAGGACATGCTCCTAAATTGTCGACAAAGCGACTGCCTATATTGACAACTGTATCAGAAATCGTCTCTCCGTCAGTGTCCCAGTCAAACCTTAATAAATAACCAGAATGAAAAAAACAAAAAGAAAACAAAACGTTTTTCTCACATTTTATATCGTTTACATACACTTCAATCATTCTAAATGACACACTAAATGTTATGATACAAAAGTAATTAAAGGAAACCAACATATGTAATTATATAACTGCAGTGCACGAATATTTTAAATTAATTTTCTTAAAATATAATTGTTATGCATGTCATCATGCACACAAAAGTGCAAAAACTGTCATTGGATACACTTTCAAAGGGTATTAAAATCTTGGTACCATGTATGCACCACACTTTAATTAAAAATAAAGGTTTCAAAAGGAGGTTTATGCATCAGTGCCACAGAACAATCATTTTGGGCTCCCCAAATAACCTTTCAGTGAACATTTATTGTTTTTGGACAAGGGGATAGTTCACCCAAAAATGACAATTCTGTCATTAATTACTCACCTTAATGTGGTTCCAAGAACTTCGTTCATCTTCGAAACGCAAATTAAGATATTTTTGATGAAATCCGAGAGTTTTCTGACCCTCCATAGACAGCAAGGCTCCTACCACGGGTCAAGGCACAGAAAAGCAGTAAGGACTTGGTCCTCGTGACATCAGTTGTTCAAAACGTATTTTTTGTGTGCAAATAAAACAAGAAATTACAACTTTATTCAACAATTCTTCTCCTTTGCGTCACCCTATGACGACGAATGCGCTGCGCCTTGTTTATGCAGAGCGCCTGCGTCGTGGTACTCTCCATAATGGTGCTAGAGTGAAGCGGAGGAGAAGAACTGTTGAATAAAGTCGTTATTTTTGTTTTATTAGCGCACAAAAAAGTATTCTCGTAGCGTCTTAACTTCTTAATATCTTCATTTGTTTTCAAAGATGAATGAAGGTATTGCCGGTTTGGAACGACATGAGGGTGAGTAATTAATGACAGAATTTTCATCTTTGGGTGAACTATCACTTTATAGGTTTTTCATGAAACCAAGATGCCAATAAAGAACCGTTATCTTTAAGATATGCACCTGTTAAGGGTAAATATGGTACAAATGTGTACCTTTCGAAAAGGTACCACCATTTACATATAAAAAAAAAAAAATAAAAAATTCTCCCACCAGTTTTTACATTTATTGAATTGGGTAATTTCTCAGTTCTTCTGCTGTTCAACGAACAGACAGACAAGTGGACATGCTGCGCTCTCTCAATTATTGACGCTTAAATGTTAGTTTTGTCCTTCCGTTTGTCTTTCCACCATCAACAGTGGCTGGATAAAGTGCACCCAGTTATCACATGTAATTAAGGGGTCAGAGAGGTAGGTAGGCGTACTGTTGACCCTGTCACCTTGAGGCTCCTCTTAAAGCAGGTAATCATTCAGGCGCTCACCATTCGCGTGCGCGAAGCCCCTTCCATCGGCCTCTTAATTATCAAGACGTGCAGCTATGTTAAAGCCCCATTGGTTGTTCACGAGGTCCATACAATACAGCACAAACATTTGTGTATGAGTGATGTTAGTGAAAGGAGCTGTCATTTAAGAGGCAGAAAGGCTAAAGAATAGGTCTCTCATCAATCACGGGTTGTAGGATGCCAGGCCGCACGTTTGTATCGAGGCAGTGGACACTCGCCTGTTCAAGAAACAATCACAAGAATAAGGCGAGAGCCTCAGTGCTAAAGCGGGGGCGTTCAGCTTTCAATACGAACAACCTATAGTCACCCTAAACGACACCCAAAACGACAATGCGTGTTCTTGAAGAGGCGGAAAAATATTGAATGGCAAAACAAACATAAAAATGACTGACTGAATTGTACATTAAGTGAAGCGCTATTTGAAAGACATCTGCAGAATGACAAATTAAATAGTTGTCTCTTTCTGTGAAAAAAAAACAAAAAACAAAACAAAAAAAAAACAACAACAACAACAACAACAAAAACATTCAGATCTGTTGATTTAGTGAAAGATGTCAGTGCTATTTAAATAGAGGGTTTAGCGGCAACTCTTAAAACAAAAGATACAATTAAGCGGTACTCTAAGGTATAAAAGTACGTTGTTTGTACCTTATTTACCTCCATATGGTAAATATGTTTGTATGTGTCAAAATGATCGATTTTTCTTTTATGCCAAAAATCAAATCATGTTCCATGAAGATAATTTGTACATTTCCTACCGTAAATATATCACAGCCTAATTTTTGATTAGTAATATGCATTGTTAAGAACTTCATTTAAACAACTTTAAAGGAGATTTTCTCAATATTATGATTTTTTAAATAGTTGTATCTTGGCCAAATGTTGTCCTATCCTATATATCAATGGAACGCTGATTTATTCAAATTTCAGATAATGTATGAAAACTTAATTTAAAAAATTGACCCTTATGACAGGTTTTGTGGTCCAGGGTCACATGTTAAGTTTAAAGGCACATAATAATACTTTAAAAGTGCATATTAGCAACTAAAGTCTATCTTAGTACCTTTTGACAGCTGAAAATTTTACATTTTGGTAAAAAAAAAAAAAAGTGTCATGTTTGTACAGCTCTCATTCTTCAAACAGCTTTATTATTCATAAATATTAAAAAGTGAGAGAACAATGGTTTAACTATCACTTAGAAAATAATTCACGTAAAAAACAATTTAAAATGTGTTGGAAAACGTAGGTCCTGCTTTCAAACCTCAACGTTAATTTCCTGAAATTATTTTTTTAAAGTTTAAAATAGATTTATTGACCTGGCGAAACAAATAAATACCAACTAAACAATTTAAAATAAATATTGTAGAGTTGCAGTTGAGCTGAGTAGCAGGGAGCGCCACACTTTTGACCGACAAATTCCCATAGATTTTTGTAAAAGAGGGAGTTGTGTCCTATAAAGTGGGTGCTTTAATGTTTTTTTTTTTTTTTTTTTTTTTAACACGAGACATCATTATACAAGTACTTGAATAACAAACACGAATAAATATACCAGCGGAGAAACGACAACCAGCGGGTATGGTTTTATTATGTAGGGGGCTGGTACTGGCATTAAGAGCAGTGTGCCTCACAGTGGTCGCCAATGAGGAGGTTTGTAAGACACCTCACAACAAATTATGCTGGTACCTGAGATGCTAACTGGTTGGAGCCCATAAACAACCCTTATTCTCTGCTATTCAAATAAAGATGGAGGGGGTCACTTTGTTAGTAAAAGGGAAAAAAGGGTCTGGTGAGTGTATGGTTGTTGCACCCCGCTGCAAGCTGCGACGCGAGGGACAATCCGTGGGAATCACACCACTTGCGCGCTCTGCACTCAAAGAGACCCACTGCCGGCACTGAATGAACAGAGCAGCCGTACAGCTTGTATGCTAAAACGCGTATTTAGAATATTAAAAAAGGTGTTGATAAATGTCTCTCTCCTTTTTTTGTAAGAGGGCTGTTAATTTAATTAATTTATCGCTTTATATTTTAAAAATTGACGAGGTGCAAACAAGCATTTCTTACAGAAAACGTCAATATTTCATTAATTTTCAGCGAGTAGCCTAATGATTTTGTTTAGACTATATAACATTAGAAATGTCACTTAACGGCTATTTACTCAAGAGCACAAAGTTCAAGTGCATAACGCGCATATAAACTGCCCATGAATTGGAATGGTGCACCTGTAGTCCACTGTGGAGCGACACAAGTGGCACCTGAACGCCCACCGGTTGTTTAGCAAAGCGAGTCATTCAGCCATTAAGCACAGACAGGACCGTGACCGTCACCTTTGCGCTATCAATTAAGCAATGTCACATATCTCAGCGGCCGCGGCTGCAGACCTTGGGCTAGCATGGGAATAGCAACACATGGATTTTTGAACAGATATTACAACGATGAGCATAATAAATGAGACGTCTTATTTTAGGTCATGGTGCATTACAGTTCATGAGGCGAGTAAAGGCTGCAAGCAGCAGGAGAAGACACGTCATTATCTTAGAAAAAAAAAAAAACAACAATATTAATAATATTATTAACAATACTATTAATTAATTATTATAATTAGAGTTGTTTTGGAAACAGTTTGGATTAGCGAGAGGAAAGTTGATTTAATTCCAAATACAGTGGAAATCGCTGCTAATCCGTTTAATCTCTTGTGTCAAACCGGATTAGATAAAGGATTACATATAAAGGCAGATTAAAAGAATCAATCAATGACAATAATTGGGCTACTTAACAAGGTAATATGGGCTTGATAGTAGGTGCACCAAACCACTTGAAACGCCAGTGTTTTAGAAGGCATGATTTTTGACTTGGCTTCCCTGGAAGACACTCGTGGGCCATTTAAAAAATCTATTTTCGGCAACAAATAGCCAACAATTGTTGAAACAAAAGCCGCACGATGTGAGTGGCATTGGTCCTCGCGTGTTGGGTAATGTAAAACGATAAAAGGCACCACACTTTGTCGACGCGCCTGTCAAGTGGCTTTCATTGTTTCCACACTTTACATTTATTGACCTGGTATTCAGAAAGGTTGACTGGTAGACAACTATTGACTACAGGAGCTTTGCGTTTTCACGGCCTCTTTGAAGGGTCATAGATGTTAGGAGCGCAAGCTGCAGAACACTGGGGATCCCTGGGAATCCAGCCACATGCGCCAGAGCAACAGGAGCAGCAACAGCGCACCGAGCGCTCGTCCTCCAGCTTGCCAGACAAATTAGAACGGCAGTCGTGGGGTGTGGAGGGATTCCTGCATTCACAGAGATGAACAAATAAAGCGTTCTTTCTTAACTGTCACATCACACGGGGACACATTGTCCCTTAATGTGTTAAAGGCAATGGTTTATTCTTCAAGTGTCAGCAGAAACCCAGACTCAATGTATCTACTATATCAAAGATATTTAATCGAATAAACACTTCGATTAAACCCATTATATTTTATCCTAGATTAAACGCATCAATTTCATGGATCTGGAACTGGGGAATGTAGTTGGAAGCGTAGGCTAATCATAATCCTCTCAAAAGCGTAAACAGCACCTATAAAAGTGTTACATAGTTATTATTACGTTTATCCTCGACGGAGATTAAGAAGATTATTGATTCACTACATCCTAGACTAATTGATTTGTCTATCTGTGTTAATCTGAAAATATGGCTGCCCGCAGGCTGTTTCAGATTAGTGAGGTGTTTGTCTTATAGCGTCCATCAAATAAACCTCAGGAAAAGGGGAGCGCGGGGGGCGGAGGGTCGCCCGGTATCACTGCATTAGTTCCTATTTCTATTCATTATTCATCCTTCAAAACAGTCAACTACAAATAATTATTACATCACAACAACTATCTACAAGTTTAAGAATTCAAACTTTAGCAAAAATTAAGAATCTGAATTATAACCTATTTTAAAATACTTCCATCGTGAAATTACGTCCTTAACAGAAAAGTGCTACATACATGAAAAATTTCACAAACCAGCAATCAGATTTAGCGTACCAGGTGCTGAAGGTCCAAATTTCGCAACTTTTCTAGCTCGTCAAAAGAGTGCTAAAATCTTGCCAAAAGATGAACGTTGAAAGTTATGAAACAGGCTTAATATGAGGGGGAAAATAATACAATTATTAATAGGTACAAACGTATTCCCTGTCTAATTTGTTCCATGACGAATTAAAACCCAACTGATCACACATGACAAAATGCAAAATTAGTAATATGACATCTGACAATTCCATAAATAACAGTGATAATGTAATTTTTAAGCCATATATAAACAAAAACCAAAAGAGCCCAATTATTCTACTTAACAGTCATATGCGACAGGTGATTAACATGTCAAAAATACAGCTTCACTGTATTTTCACTGCGCACGGCCTTTGACATCATCAACAATATATGGCAATGATTTCCCTCTAAATTTTCGATACTATGCAAACTATGCACGGCTTTACTGTCGCAATTTATTACCAGCATTAAAGAGTGTTGTGTTATTTGATATGTATATTTAAATGTATCCATATATACACTTTCCTGCCTCATTTCTAAGTTCGAATATGGGGATGTTCTGTTAAAACAAAACAAAACAAAACAAAACAAAACAAAACAAACAAACAAAAAACCCAAAACAAATAAACAAACAAACAAAACAACAACAACATCATCATCAACAACAACAACAACAAAAACTCCAACCAATTGAGAATCACTGATTGAAAGATGATTTTAGCAGTTTATTTTTTTTTAAATCCGGAAATACAATGTACAACAAAAGTGCATTAATAGCTTATTGTAAAGTTCTTTACATACGGTTTTACAATTTAGATTATTAGTGTTGTACAGTATATGCTACCATTTAGCTATACAATCTGGCCTATTATGTTTATGAACATAATGAACTAAGAGAGGGAAATACAAATATCAGTATTCATAAGCAATTTAATTCATTTAAGACAGCTATATTTATTATTTGCACAAACGATAACACGGGCCCAGTTTTCCGATTAATCGAAGCTATTAAGAGTGTGTTAAACGTGCTACTTTACTTTGTTTCCTTAGAGCGCACTTAATATGAACGCACATAATATTCAGTTCTAAAAGTACTGAGAATCATGCAAATTTATTTTAACTTTTTCTTTTCTTTTTTTTTTTTTTGCGGTTTTCCGCAAAAAAAGTCCGTACTCGTGCGTCTAATCCTGGCAAGGACAAGGATATTGACGATGATGTTCGCGGTGTTGTCAGAAATATTACATCATTTCATATTTCAAATCATAACAAAAGCACTCCGATATTAAAGTCACAATGCAAGGCATAAAGCGTCATAAAGTGCACATAAACAAAACAAAACAAAAGTGCGATTTTCTTGAATGAGTCCGTCTGCGTACGATTACTCTGCGATTATCTAGTTACTTCATGATTAAGTAACAAGGTAGACACTTGTTATCTAATGATGCTTTTGGGAAACAAACGTTCAAAATTTCTAATATGATATGTACAATAGTTTTCACTCTAGGCAAAATGTTCCTGATTATGTCTATTAAATAAAAGCTAATTTACACAATACCTTAGTAGCCGGTGGTCTTAATTAAAGAAGGTGCTGCGGGCCTATATGCGGGATGGTGCAAGGTGCATCAGAGCAACAAGTGCTTTGTTGCTGGATCCTCAGTGACGCCTAGTGTTGGAAGATAGCATTGTCGTATTACATGTTAAGAGCTCAGTGATACTGCATCACAATTTGACATAACATGACATACTTGTATGCAAGGGAACTGAGTATGTCCTGATCACGAACAGAATTCATAACACGCTTTTCTTCAGTGAGCTGCATTATTAAGCTATCACGTAGCTCGCAGCTTGTTTGTTGCGGAATGAATTATGCACAGATGATTTGAAAAATAATGAGGAATATTATTAGATTTACAAGCACCACTAATGATTGTTTACAAACAGTCTTCCCGCTCCCCTTCCTCCTCCACGCAGTCCAGGCAGCAACATTTGGCTAAGCTAAGCTAATTAATTAAGAACGTTGCTGACCTAGTCAGACTTACCTGTAAATAATCCCACTAGTTCTCTTAAAATCCTATGTTTCTCAACGTCTGGCCTAGTGTTTGGTGATAGCGAATGAGCGTTATTTTGCTTTCGTTACAGCGCCTCCTTTTGTTCGAACTAGGTAACTGCAGCCAACATTACAGGGGTGAATTCAAGTGAACTGGGACATTTTCACTCTATCTCAATGGAAAAGCGTCTCATTTTTACCTGAATTCACTCCTAAAAACTATATCCCACCGAGCAATCCAATGTTCCCGTAAAAGCCACCTGAACAGTTGGCCTATATTATGTAAGGCAGTAAAATTATGACAGTGAGCTTTTTCACTATAAACCCAGTGTTTCTTACATCAGTAAGGTTTTAAATTCCCATCATGACAATATTGCAAAAATGAAAACTTTTTTTTTAATGCACATCATTTGTGTATATTTTATAATGCATGTCAAGACAAATAAAGTTTCAAGAATTTATTCTTTGTTCATCGTATGTATGCACATGTAATGTTTATACATACAGTACAACATATTCACAATATGAGGGTGGCATGACAGATCACTAAACAGAATCAAAACCGTATAAAATAAATCCTAAATAGATAAGACAAATAAATAAGTACATAAATAAATAAATAAATAAATAATAGTATAAATCAGATATATATCTATAGGACTCATATTGTGTCTGCATGCTTACAGGAACATCCTCATCATTGTTTTCTTGTACAAACAATATAGACTAAAATAAGAACAAGGGGCTTTGATACTGTACACGAGTTCATGAGGCTACTTGACTTCAACCAACAGAAAAAATTCAAAGATTGTGTTAACCAATAAAATCAGGAAGCACTTTTATAGACTCGCACACACACGCGCACACACTATGCACACAGGCTAACATACACACCTATTTACCATAAAGATACATACATTCTTTAAAACACAAACAGACTCACACCTGTGTGCAGTGAACACGCAAACACGCTCACGAGAAACACGCGTAAAACGTCACCACTGGGAGACCCTGAATTTGCTGCACTCACTTCGTCTCTGTCTTTTCCTGAGAGTTTAACGCTAGTTTAGCTCACCTGACACGGCCGATCAGGCAGAGTCACACGGTCCTCTCAGAGTCACAACCCTTTTGAGCACAAAGCTTACAAAAAACCTCCCCCTGTGCCCCGACACAGTATTAAAACACATTAAATTAAGTCACTGAAATTGCTACTGGAAAGACATAATCTCGTGAACAATGATGAAAAGCTTGCATTTTATTAAAACTCCCCTTCTAGTGTCATTTTTTTTTTTTGCAGTCGTCTCATTGAAGTACCTCTACTTGTCTACATAAAAATCCACAGAAGGCCCCAAATCTATGTTAGAAAAATGATTAGTAAGTTTATTCGTAGTTTATACACTAAAGAATATAATAATGTGCCTAAATGTCCCACATATGACTAAAGAGGATTTAAAATAAGAAGAACTGCTCAAGAGTGGCCATTGATAAGCGTTCACAATAGCAAGCGTCAGAATGACAAGAAACAGAAATGGCTACAGAATAGTGAAGGCATCTTTTCATTAGCAATGAATCAGTTTTACATCAAAATAATGTAGCAACATTAGAATTTCTCATGAGTATTGCTTTTAGCTTAAAATACCCTGTTATATGGTCATTATTTTCCAATTGTACTATAAAAAAAGAGAAAAGAGAGGGTAGGGATGGAAGCGGGGAAAGAAAAAAAAATGCAAGCAGTTCTGCTCTTCGGAGAAAAGCAGAAATGCTAAACGACAACAGGATACAGTATTTCCTAGATGGCAAGAGGGACTAAGAGAGAGGGTTTATCTACTTCACATGGCTAGGAACGTAATTCACTATGATCACATCTTTTCAGATCATCAGATTAAGACAATGTGTGAAAGAGAAAGACAGATGGGAACGACTGGAGAAGTAAAACATTAAACCTGCTATAACATTCCTTCAACCCTTAAGGAAAAAGGTACAGACAGATTATATTACAAACACCCAGCCTGTTCCACTCAGAGAGAATGCGCTTATGTTTATTATTTGTCATAAGTCTGCGAAGAACTGTTAAATGATAAAGTATATACGTGTGTATATGTCCATGTTTATCTACATGGTGAATGAAGGTCAGTCGATGGCTCTGAGAGAGGTTGTTACGCACGTATGCGTGTAACCTTGTTTATATGCGTTTACAAACAAACTGCATGTAACCACATGCGTAAAAATTAAAAATAGTATATATAAAGTGGCTGATCTCCAAATAGTGTGCGTGTGAATGATCTAGTCACAGATCTTATTCAGGGTATTCAGTTAATTTGACGCAAATAAAAGCGAGGCTACGAGGGACAGTTTAGGTTCTGTTCGAGATGTAAAGGAATGCTGCTGTATACGAAAAAAAAGATTGATAGGTGTATTAAGCAGTATATAATTAAGCACTGCAAAAATCATATTCTTAAAGGGATAGTTCACCCAAAAATAAAAATTCTGTCATTAATTCCTCACCCTCATGTTGTTTAAAACCCATAAGACATACATCAAAACCATAAGTATCATGACGCACGCGCGTACTTTCCTCGCGTGGAAACACTGCGTGCTGCTGACGTAGAACACGTGTGCTGTGCTTTGTTTATGTTTACAGGAAAACATGTGTGCGTCGTGATACTCTCCAAGATGGCGCTAGAGGAGAACTGTTGAATAAAGTTATTTTTGTTTTCTTTGTGCACAAAAAGTATTCTCGTAGCTTCATAAAATTATTATTGAACCACTGAATTTGTCCATGTTTTTGGTACCTTTCTGGGTCTTGAACGTGGAAAGACCCTTGCTGTCTATGGAGGGTCAGAGAGCTATTGGATTTCATCAAAATATCTTAATTTGTGTTCCAAAGACGAAGGTCTTACAGGTTTGGAGCAACATAAGTTTAAGTAATTAATGACAGAATTACATTTTTGGGTGAACTAACCTTTTAACGAGGATTGCTGTCTAATTATCCTGTTAAAATATCCAGAAATCCTCAAAACAAGATACATTAAGAATCAACACTGCATAAGACATGAAAGACTTGTTGTCAGAGAATGTATCTTTAATATTAGTGTATTTTGTGTAACCACACTGGCATTTTTACAACTTTAAAACAAGTGAAATTAATAGCCAGTGTTATTTTTTTTCTGAAATAAATTTTATAGTTTTATTCAGAAAGGTTGCATTAAATTGATTATAAGTGACAGTAAAGTCATCCATAGTGTTACAAAAGGTTATATGTGACCCTGGACCACAAAACCAGTCATAAGTGTCAATTTTTTTTTGAAATTGAAATTTCTAAATCATCTGACATCTGAATAAATAAGCTTTCCATTGATGTATGGTTTGTTAGAATAGGACAATATTTGGCCGTGATACAACTATTTGAAAATCTGGAATCTGAGGGTGCAAAAAAAAAAAAAAAAAAAAAAAAAAAATCAAAATATTGAGAAAATCACCTTTAAAGTTGTCCAAAAGAAGTTGTTAGCAATGCATATTACTCATCAAAAATTATTTTTTGATATATTTACGGGAGGAAATTTACAAAATATCTTCATGGGACATGATCTTTACTTAATATGGTAATGATTTTTGCCATAAAAGAAAAAATTTACATTTTGGCGTATACGATGCATTTTTGGCTATTGCTACAAATATACCTGTGCTACTTAAGACTGGTTTAGTGGTCCAGGGTCACATATGTTCTTTTGAATTTTCCATTTATCAAAAAATTCTGAAGAAGAAGAAAAAAAAAGTATCAGTTTCCACAAAATATTAATCTGCATAAGTGTTTTGAACGTTGATAATGATAATTTGTATTGAACACCAAATTAGCATATTAGAAAGATTTCTTAAGAATCACTGAAGATTGGAATAATGGCTGCTTTGCCATTACAGGAATACATTTTAAAGTAAAAACATAAACATAAAATGTTAAATTGTAATAATTTTTCACAATATTACCAATTCTACTGTATTTTCCATCAAATAAAATTCTTAACATCCGAAAGTTTTGAACAGTAGTGTTTAAGATATAGTCTATGAAAACAAGTCTTAATATTTTATGCATTGATGCTTCTCAAAGAAAAAAAAAAAAAGATCTTGTTTTAGGAAATTTGTTGTTTTTAAAGTTTTGTTTTGAAAATTTTTGTCATCATTTACTCACCCAAACTGTCATTCCAAACCTGTATAAGTTTCTTTCTCATGTTGAACGCAAAAGAAGATATTTTGAAGAATGCTGATAATCAAACAGTTGATTGTCCCCATTGACTTCCATAGTGTTTCTTTACCTACTATGGAAGTCAATGGGGACCAACAACTGTTTGGTTCTTCAACATAAGAAAGAAGGTTTGGTACAACATGAGGTGAGTAAATGATGACAAAATTTTAATATTAAGAGAATTAATACAACAACAAAAAAGACCATTAACCATTTCTTCCACTGGATGTTCAGGACGTTTAAAGGCTTAATTTTTTTAACACCCTCATGTTGTTCCAAAACTGTAAGACCTTTGTTCATCGTTGGAACACAAATTAAGATAGTTTTTATGAAATCCAAGAGCTTTCTGACCCTTCATAGACAGCAACCACCACGTTCAAGGCCCAGAAAGGTACCAAGAACATCGACAAAATAGTCCATGTGACATCAGTGGTTCAAATGCATGTGCACGCTTTCCTCGCACGTAAACAATGCATGCTGCTGTCGTAGAACATGCGCACCAGGCTTTGTTTACGCTTAAAGAAATGCGCACACATGCGTCGTGATACTCTCCAAAATGGCACAAGGCTGACGCAGAGGAGAAGAATTGTTGAATAAAGTTATTTTAGTTTTCTTTGCACACAAAAGGTATTCTCGTAGCTTCATAAAATAATGCTTGAACCACTGATGTTTGAAGGCATGTAATTAATGACAGAATTTTCATTTTTGGGTGAACTTACCCTTTAAAATGCTGTACTGTTTTTCAGAAACCTTGAAAAAGACTTGAAAAAGCTTCCAGGAGATTAAATAACAGGAAACTATATGGGCTGTGAAAGTTAGATTGACCATAAAACAGCATAACCTGCAGCCTCGTTTTCATTTGTGTAAAATTAAGTCATTTTTCCTGACTAACATCTTGGGTTCATAGAAATATGATGTACGTCTATGTTGGTTGTCATTTCTGAAATAATGAAAGGTCAAATTACTACTCCTGTGCTATCATGGTGCTGGTGTATGTCGCTCCAAATTTACAGTGATCTTAGCATTAGGCAAATATAGATCTGTGTGACGTGTTGTGCTCACGGCGGAATTCTGCACTTGGGCGTTCGTGTGTGAGTGCGTTATCATGTTTGGCAGTTTCATAGTCTGGTCTGCGCTTCAGGTATATAGATCTCGATGCTGTCTGCGCTCTCTGTGGCCGAGTTCTGCCGTACTGACGCGGCTCGTTTGGCCGCCATCAAACGCTTGCGCGCCTCCTGACGCTGCTTCTCGGTGCTTTCCAGCGAGCGATCTCTGGCCAGGGGAGGGTGGCCTTTCGGGGGTTTCTTTGGCACTGGGGGAGGCAGCCTTCTCTCCTGAACAGGGATGACAAACAGTCAGTTAGCCGCGGCGGGCGGAGAAAGACGAGCGGAGACAGCAATATGGCACACCTGCACACAGACAGCGCTAAGGCCAGCCGCGGCTAGCGTTACGGAGCGGCGCTAACGCTTCCGCGGCCGACTGAGTGCGGTAAGAGAGCGGCCCGGCGGGGGTGAGAGGTTGGGGGCCGCTGCCCCCATGGTGCGTGCCGGATGGAATGACTTCTGAAAACAGCTCACTGTCAAACAAACAAACAAAACAAACATGAAGAGGATGTCAGGAAATTAAAGTGTGAATGAAACATTCACAGTCACATTAGACCAACAGACCAACATGAGCCACAGGGAGGCAACAGCAACATTTCCAGAGGCAAATTTATAATAATTCACAATAGTGTGGATTTTGGAGGTTTGTTATTGCCAGTGCCCACCCTTGAATGCATAATATCACACTACAGAAGCAACAGACCATGCACATGAATGAAAAAAAGCAACATTGCCCTTCAATCAGGCAGCTAGCATGTCTGCATTCTTTCCTTCATTTCTCAATGACTCCTTACTGATTCTGCAAGTTTGTTTTACCTTTCTTTCAGGGGGGTCGAGGGGTCTCCAGTTGTTGGCTTTGAGCTGGTGAAGCTCGTCGAACTTTAAGCTGATATTCTCAATGGAAAGCTGAAGCATGTCCCAGAACCCTGCGAGATCTTGAGCCACCGGCCGTGGGTGAGCGTTTGGGTTCTGTTGAGCCAGAAGAAGAATTAGCTGTGCTGTCTAAACATCTGATAAGCCTTGATAGAACTGTTTTCTTGGAGCTGGTGTGTCCATTCTAGTATTGTGCTCACAAAAAGTGCAAAGGGACACACAGTTCTATTCTTTTTCAAAGATCCAGATACACTACTGTTTAAAAGTGTAGGGTTGATAATATTTTTTATAATAAGTTTAATAAAACATACAAAAGCAGTAACATTATGAAATATTGCAAAGTGTTTTTCGATAAATAAAAAGAACAGTTTTTATTTGAAATAGAAAACTTTTGGAACATTATAAATGTTTTGACTGTCATTTTTCATCAATTTAATCCATCCTTGATGAACAAAAGTACTACTTTCTTCGCTTTCTTCTCAAACTCTTGAATCATAGTCAAGGTTTTATTTCTGTAGCACTTCATATAATACAGATTCTTTCAAAGCAGATTCATAGTAATAAACAGGAAAATAGCAGAATTCATGAATTAAACTTCATCAAATACAGTTCAATGTATTACAATTTAATACATTAAAAAAGGATCAAACACTCACTGATGCTCAAGAAGGAAACACGATGCATTAAGAGCCGGGGGTGAAAACTTTTGAGCAGGATGAAGATCATTTTTTTCCATTTAGTACTGCCTTTCGGAAGCAACAGAAGATACTTGCATGTTTCCCGGAAGACAAATTTACCTTGATCTTCAAATTCAAAAAGTTTTCAGCCCCAGCTCTTACAGGAGAAGTCCACTTCCAGAACAAAAATTTACAGATAATGTACTCACCCCCTTGTCGTCCAAGATGTTCATGTCTATCTTTCTTAAGCCTTAAAGAAATTATGTTTTTTGAGGGAAACATTTCAGGATTTTACTCCATGTAATGGACTGCTATGGTGCCCCGATTTTGAACTTCCAAATTGCAGTTTAAATGCGGCTTCAAACGATCCCAAATGCGTGTGTAAACGATCCCAGTTATTTTCATTAAAAAAATATTATTTAAATACTTTTTAATCTCAAACGCTCATCTTGTCTTGCTCTCCTTAAACTGTGTATTCTGGTTCAGGACAGTTAGGATATGTTGAAAAACTCCAATCGTTTTTTTCTCCCTCAACTTCAAAAATCATTTCAAAATCATCCTACATCACTGCAGAAGTACCGACCCAGTCTTCGCAGAACATGAGAACATCATGTTCTGCAAAGAGAACATGCAAAGAAGATCAAACATCCTTAACAAAACAGGTAAAACAGCGATATAGGATGATTTTGAAGTTGAGGGAGAACATGAGATGGAAATTTTTCGACATACCCTAACTGTCATGAACCAGAAAAAAAAAACAGTTCAGGCAGAGCGAAAAAAGATGAGCATTTGGCATTAAAAAGTACATAAATTGTATTATTTTCATGAAAACAGCCGATCGTTTCGCTAGATAAGACCCTTCATCCTCGGCTGGGATCGTTTACAACCACATTTGGGATTGTTTGAAGCCACATTTAAACTGCATTTGGAAGTTGGCTACACCAAAATTTCTGCATTGAAAGTTCACCATATATTATAGGTAGAAAAATCCTGAAATGTTTTCATCAAAAAACATAATTTCTTTACGGCTGAAGAAAGAAAGACATGAACATCTTGGATGACAAGGGGTGAGTACATTATCTGTCAATTTTTGTTCTGGAAGTGGACTTCTCCTTTAATGCATCGTGTTTCCTTCTGGAGCATCAGTAAGTGTTTGAATCTTTCTTAACAGTTGTGTTTGAGTCCCTCAATTGTCCTCAGTGTGAAAAGATGGATCTCAAAATCATACAGTCACTGCTAGAAAGGGTACAAATATGCAACAGATGGTGGAAAACTGAAGAATCTGCAGGACCTGGAGGATTTTTCAGAAGAACAGTGCTGAAGAACAGTTTAACTGTTCAGAACAAATGAGGGACTCATGAACAGCCATCACAAAACAAAAAAACAGATCGTAGATCATCCAGGTAACCACACACAGTATTAAGAACCAAGGATTCCCAAACTTTTGTTGCTATGGCTTTTCAGCTATTTCTTTTGTCGTATGGACTGTATGTAAACATCTTTTAAGTAAAATATCTTACTCAAGACAGTACTAAATAAAAAATAACATGCATTTTGTATGATCGCTCTTATTTTGTTAAAATTATTCACATTTTCACAAATTCTACAAGGGGTTCCCAAACTTTTGCATAAAACTGTATCATTATATCAATTTGATCAATATAAAAATCATTGATTCAGTTTAGTTTGACAACAGAGTAAAGTTCATCAATTCTGAAACAAATTCAAGTCAGCTATAAACAGTTCTACAGAAGGCAAAAGAGTTTTATTTAGCTCAAGTCAGTTCAATGGTGATTCAATTTGTAATGTAAGTTGATTCTGTCAAATAAATGTTTATTATATCATTCCTACTAGTACTCACCAGATTTTCCTCACACAGTTCCCTGAACTGCTGAAACTTCTGGGACATAAGCAGCTGTGCACTTCCCACTGCACTACGGATCTTCC
Source organism: Cirrhinus mrigala (assembly GCA_036247105.1). NCBI lineage: Eukaryota > Metazoa > Chordata > Actinopteri > Cypriniformes > Cyprinidae > Cirrhinus > Cirrhinus mrigala. The sequence continues at coordinate 20,846,611 of CM070008.1, read as the reverse complement.
CCAGGACTGAACAGCACACAAAACAGGGGAGCAGGGTCAGAAAGCTCTCAGATTTCATCAAAAATATCTTAATTTGTGTTCTGAGGATGAACAAAGGTTTTACAGATTCGGAATGACATGAGGGTGAGTAATTAATGATAGAATTTTTATTTTTGGGAGAACTATTCCTTTAAATAAAAACAACACCTGAGATTTTAGGCAAAGAGTGTGAGGACCAGGATGTCCAGCAGGGGGCAGATTACTTCAATGCAGATGAGAATAATTCATTAAAAAGTTGTTGCATCCTTAATCATCTGCAGTCCATATTTAAGTTGTAAAGTAATACAGCTTAAAACGTTATTATTTTCACATGCACATTGGGCACTAAAACAGTACACAGAGGACACAGTACCAACTAGAATGTTGAAAAAGATATTTTACTTTCTTAAGATGACTGGCCTGCTATAAGATTTTTATACGAGACTCCATTATGGGTAAATGAGACACTAACCATCATCAGGAAGCTTGTTCTCCTTCTCATCATGCTCCATTTGCCTGCACCAACCCTCCATGCGTTCTGTCTCTGCCTGCAGCAGCTTCAGGAACCAGCGGCCGTCACGCTGACAAACCGAGCGGCCCACGACTTCCAAGGGATCTTCCGTTACGCTATCGATCCAAGGGTCAGGTGGAGGCAGGATGGAGGGATCAAAGCCAACGTCCTCATAGTCATCTGAGGTGCAGGCGTGGTAGTGATTCCCTGAGCCCTGGATGCTGACGGTGGAGGTGGCGGCATCACGGGAGTACTGCCTTGACAAGCAGCCCGAGGAGGGGAAATCTGTGACAGGAGAGTCAGCTGGTGTGTAGTCCGGAGTGTCCAGATCAGCCTGCACTGCTGCCGTCACGCTGTTAGAGCGCTTGAACCGCCGGTGACTGAACCCAAGAAAAAAAAGAAACAAGGTTTGATTCAAATGCACATAAAAACGTAAATAATACATACAGTGACCACACAATTTCTGTATTAATATTAATTTAGATTTTTTGTTTTTTGGTGGACATAAACTATTTTCATTATTATACTGAAATCATTATTTAAATATAATGATTCAATAAAATTATGAAAATAATGATTAGGGGCATAAATGGAACTAGGAAAGATTTAATATTTTTTTTTTTTAATTCATTATGTCTTAAAACATGTTGTGTACTGCCTACATGTATTATTGTTTGAGATGCTTTTGTAGGCGCAAACATCATTTATTTGGCAGACAAATAGCGCCTCTCAAGTGATATGCAAAAGAGACTTATTTAAAGCACACATCTAGTGATAATTTAATAAAATGATGTAGCATAAACATGGCATAAAATAATGCATTTTTTAAAGTGATGACTTTTCAGTGATGAAATGATAAACATTTAATCTCTCCTTTAGTTTTGTTCCAGCATATTTGATGAAATTGTTTTGCTGAGCTTTTTGTCTCATCGAAAAAAAAAAGTACTATGTAGTGGCCTTTTAGGGTGCAGCATAATCTGTTGTCTACAATTTGTTACATCAGGAGCATGTCTAGAGTGCCTAAAAATACTGTCTATCTAGGCAGTTTTGAGAAGAGGCATGGTGTGCCAGCTTTAGCGCTCCTGGGATAATCCTGTCCCTGCTCAATAAGTTTAATAAAGTGAAAGTGTCTCCATAATGCAGAGTTTCTTAATCCTTGATTTTAATGCACTCTCTCACCTTATGCAGCGTGCAATATAACAGATGAAGGGGATAAACAATAGTTTTAAGAAAGCAACAATATGGACTTTGAAACACTGCATTAATCTGCACATTAAAGCAATTTGATAAAACACACAGATCAGACACATTTTAGACCAAGTTAATTAATTGAGAGGAAATGGAGCAAGAAAGCACACAAAGAGCAGGTGATGATGAAAACTTTTGATGCAGCCCGAGTCAATATAATGACCCATAACACAATGGTGTAGCCAAACAATACTGACCACTACTTGTCTATTATGGTTTCTGCCCTGAATCACTGAATGCTAATCTAACAAAAACAACACAGATCAAGTGTTAGATACACTACTGTTCAATTTATTTTTTTTTTTTTTTGAGAGAGAGAAATTACTTTAGGAATCTAATCAAGGATGCATTTTAATGAAAAATGTGAGTAAAGACATTTAAAGGTGAACTATTATGCCCCTTTTTACAAGATGTAATATGTTTCAGATGTCCCAGAATGTGTCTGTGAAGTTTCAACTCAAAATACCCCACAGATCATATATTATGTGATTTTGAAAACGCCTATTTTGAGTGAAAGCAGAAACATGCTGTTTTCGTGCATGTCTCTTTAAATGTAAATGAGCTGCTGCTCCCCGTCTGCTTTTTTCATAATAGGACTGTGCATTTATAGCTTGTACCCAGGGGTGTCGCTACTGTGGGGTAAAGGGTGACAGAGTGCATAGGGCCCAGAGGTCTGGGGGGCCCCCACCCCCCGAACGTTATTTTGCGATCACGGCCCATCTCCCAGGGTTCTACTGTGCTACTAGTCAGTTGCATTTAACTACTATGTGCGAATATGAAAAAATATTTAGGTGCACCAGTGCGACTGACCGAATCAGCATAATAGTGTTTGCGCTCAAGAGAGCTTCAAAGCTCTGCAGCATTGAGTAATGTATCGCAGACGTATCTATTGATTCTTTAATCAGAATCCACTACTGCCCAAAACACCTGAGTTATGCAAACTCATCAATCCTCTCATTATAACAAAGACGCAATGTAAATAAGAGATCAATTGTACAGTGCAGAGAGCTTTGTTGATTATAATGTAACTTTGTGATATCACGATGAAAGGTGTGTGAAAGATTTTAAGTGAGTCTGCATATGTGATATTGATTTAATACAACAGTTCAATAAATGAGAAGTGACTTTTATTGTCTGACTATAATGATATTGTCTAATTTTGCCAACGAAAATAGTCTGAAATTTCCAGCTCGGCCGCTGTGCATCTCCAAGTAAACACAAGTTTTGTTTATCAATGAACATGCGCTTTTAAACGAATCTGAATCAATGATTCAATTACCCATTCATAAAGACAGCTCTGGAATGAATCAGCCGTTCAAAAATGAATAAATTGAATGAATGATTCAGTGATAAACTCAGTGACTTGCTGCCACCTACTGGCAGTTTTAATTTCATTTTTAAAATATCATTTCAGTTAGCTTATGATTTTAGATTTAAATCATTTCAATCCATCAGTCAATATTTCTGTTTGTCAAAATGTTATAAGTACAACATTAATCTCACATTGTTATGAATTGTTAAGAATTCATGTTTTTCTGTGCCACCTCTGTAGTGCAAATGAATTTTGTTAATATTGATTTTTTTGGTAACTTCTAATTCTGCATTAGAAGATATAAGACATAAAAGATGACATACTTTTAGTAAAGTAATGGCACTACAAAGGTTAAAAAAAATGCTATTTGTCCCTGAAACAGCTGTTTTAAAGCATACAAACACACACATAGGCTATGTCTCCATTAATCCGGATACATCTGAAAATGCGTTTTCGTTTTCGTTAGCACTCTCCGTCCACACTAGTGTTTTCAAGCATTTTCCAAAAGGTTCTAACTCATACTGAAACATTGGAAAACGTTAAATTCGCCTTACTGCATATGTGTAAAACCTCATAAAAGCTCATTGAGGTTATAAAGGCATTTTCACGCAACTGTTCTGACACTATCATTTTATTCACTGGCATCCAGGTTGCACGCATTCACTATGTTTGATTTATGATTTATCTATGTTTGAAAGTAGCACATAACAGGCACAAAACTGGTAAAAACATAGTTCTGTCATGACAACTCTCGAAGGGATTGGCATGGTAATGTATATGACAATATTAATGTGTTTGGTCTTGGCAGAATAGATCTGCTACGCCGCTGCTGCTGCAGAGCAAATACCGAGACTTTTTACTGCCAGTACATCCACAACATACTGCTGTGAGCATGTAAGAAATACTGCTGCTGAACATATAACATATATGAAATCTCACAAATGATCACCCCGTAGCAGATCTATACAGGTGGAGCTGGGGAAGGTGGAGGCAGGGTTTCTGCAGGTTTTATAAGGGTAAATTTAAGACTTTTTAAAGACCTTTTTAAGACCAACTAAAGAAAATTTAAGGAAAAAAATCGAAGGGAAAACAATACAGCAATATGTTCAAGTATAGTTCGAGTTTTACTTTCACTTTCAAATTAGCAGCAATTCAGCATCTAGCAATTGTTTGTTTTTAGTTTGTTTCAGTTTTCCCTCTTTTTCTCGATTTCCTTTGGTAAAAGCGCAGATTAGACTTTGTTTTCAAATTAGCGGCAATTCGGCATCAAGCAGTTGTTTGTGTTTAGTTCATTTGAGTTTTCCCTCTTTTCTTCACTTTCCTTTGGTTAAGTAGCTTGTAAAAGCTTTGTGCGCATTTTACTTTCACTTTTAAATTAGCAGCATTAATGCAATAACAGTTACATTTTCACAGTATACTGTAAACTACAATGCGAAAATGGCATTTGAAAAAAACGGAGAGAAAAAGATGTGTTTTCAAATGAAAACGTATAAACATAGACTCACCCATGATCTTCCTCAACCTGAATCCCCACAGACTGAAACTTGGACTGGTCCTCCAGTTCCTGGTCCTCAGGCCCATCCACCTGTTTAAACACATCACACAGTAAACCAGCCACCTCCACACTCATTTGAAGAATCATCTACCTCAGGGAGAAGTAAACAAATCTTCAACTCACCCTGTGTGGGTTTGTATACAGAAATAAAACGACCAGCTTGTGTAAGACTTAACTTGTACGAATATATATTTTAGGAACTTTGTTTGTGTACAAACATCTGATAAAGTGTATTTTACAACTAAGTGCTGTTCTTATAGCGTGCAGGAACATCTCAGCAGCGTTGAGGAAATGAATAATCAACGCTGAATCTCACTCACCTGGATGCCGATAGAAAGGCACCTGCTCTTCCTGAGCACATCCCTGCGGACGTCTTCCAGGGCTGGTATGGGTATGGGGACGGGCACAGGCATAGGCATAGGCATAGGCATAGGCATGGGCATGGGCATTTGCATGGGCAGCGGAGAGGGAGGGGTAGTGCTGATTGTGATGGTGCTGTTGCTGACGTGTTGACTGGCTGGGCCGTGGATCTGCGCGTTGGCCGCTTCTATGGCTGCCGTCAGCGCTTTCATGCTGTCAATGCTCTCGGTGGAATTGCTCAGGCCAGAGTGGAGAACGGGCTCACCCCGCGTCCCGGGACCGTCCATGTAAGCGTCCTGCGCAGACTCGGTGCTGCTCTGGGCCGTGATGGAGATGAAGGGCTTGGTGGAGGTGCGAGGAGGTACCGGCGGAGGAGTCTTCTTGTAGGTGGTGATACATGATGATACTATAGAAAAAAAAAGGACAGTTATTAATTTCTCGGATGCTTTTATCCACTCTAACTTACAAATATGGAAGGATAAAAAAAAGTATGTAAACAGCGTATTATATTAAGAGCCAGGATTCATAATACTAATTCACCATGTCTCTAAATAATAATAATAATAATAATAAGGCTACTGTTCAAAAGTTTGGGGTTGGTAAATTTTTTTAATGTTTTTAAAATAAGTCTCTTATGCTCACCAAGGCTGCATTTATTTGATCAAAAATACATTAAAACTTTAATATTGTGAAATATTACTTTTTAAAATAACTGTTTTCTATTTAAAATATCTTAAAATGTAATATATACTTGACGGCAAAGGTGAATTTTCAGCAGCTATTAATCCAGTCTTTAATGTCACATGATCTCTCAGAAATCATTTAATATGCTAATTAGAAAGTCAGAAAAGAGTTCTTATTAGTTGATCATTTGCTGCTTAATATTTTTGTGGAAATTGTGACAATTGTTTAAGGATTTTTTGATAAATATATAGTAAAAAAAATTAAGAAAACAGTTCTTATTATTATTAATGTTGACCATTTGCTGCTGAATATTTTTGTATAATGTATTTAAATTAAATATAATTGTATGTAATATAACAATTTACAATTTACTTACACCTCTGATCAATTTAATGTATTCCTGCTAAATAAAATAATTGATTACTTAAAAAAAATAAAATAATAAATTAAATATTATGATCAAAATTACATTAAAAACTTAAATACTGTGAAATATTACAACTTAAAATAACTGTTTTCTATTTTAAATTAAAAATGCTACATTTCTCATTACCAATGTTAATAATTTGCCGCTTAACATTTTTGTGGAAATTACGACTATTTTTTAAGGATTTTTTTTTTTTTGTATCAATATAAAGTTAAAAAAAGAATTTATTTAATATGTAATGTATTTCAAATAAAATATAATTGTATGTAATATAACAATTTACACTTTTGATCAATTTAATGTATTCTTGCCAAATAAAAGAACTGACTTCTTTAAAAAATGTAATAAAATAAATCTTACTGACTCCAAACTTTGGAATGGTAGTGTAAGTGTGTGCATGAGTAATTCAAATCCTTTGTTTAAAAGCTTAACCCCAACTACCATATGAAGTGGTTACAGCAAGACACTAGCAAACCAGAGAATCGTGATGGCTGACGTGATGACAGCAAATCCTCTGAACTTTAAATCAGAGTTGTAAACTTCTATGTGAATATCTTACACATTGTGAATGCCTATCTTGCAGTAACTTGCCATTACTTGAGCGAAAAGTCAACGCTGCCCACTGTTATGCTGGCGGTTTTTAAGTTTTCCACAACACACACAGCTAAGCACATTAAAAAGACCAGGAATGTTTTGCTGGACTCATGGGGAATAAGAGATAAGACTCAGAACAGACCACGCTTCCAACATGACTCTGTGCACTAATCTTTTGCCTTTGCCACCACCTTGAATCTGGCAGTAAAAAAAGCCCTTGCACAAACCGTGGATTTGCATGAGATTTGTCTCAGAAACTTTTTCAGGTCAAGCCCAAATGCCACACAAATACGCTCTGTGATCCAGCAACAGATGGGACCCAAGATGGATTAGCAAATTCTGCATGTTTCCAGTGTGAAGCATTGTGAGCTTCTTTACCATCTCTTTACCAGTTTTAACAGTATATATGAAAATACAATTTAAAAGTAATTTTATTTAAGTAATTATATATACATATTCATAATCTTTTCACAATATTATTCGACCAGCAGGGGCCACCATGCTATAAAATTTCTCGCATTCGTTTTAATTTTAAGTCCTTAAAAAGCTTCTGACAGAGAGCATGATTAAATATTCACTTATTAACATACTTATGGAAGAATCCCATTATATCAGTGGGCCATCTGTTGACATTGAAAGTGTTATCTTGAAGCGCTACTTCTTGACACAGTGCTGGTAGAGCACTGACTCATTTCCTCCAGCTCTTCACTTCAAAGAGCGAAACAACCCTCACAACCCAGACTAAACATGAAATCACTAATCGATGGCTGCATGAAGCGGCAGATAGAGGTGTGTGTTGTGAGATAAACAGTCAGAGAGAGTTTGTGTGAGCAAGGCATATCTTTTCCTTATTATTTATTCTACTAAACATCCACAAGGGGGCAATCTAATGCGAGACAGAGAGCAGCTGTTAATGTCCTCTCTGATTTCACTTCCTCGTTCTCACACTCCTTGGTATTTCTCTCTCTTACATATTCAGTGACTTCTTTCTTCTGTCTCTGTTGAGAGTGACTTTTTTGTACTGTTTTTATGTCCCAAAATGCATGTGTAAAATTATTTATTATAAATAAATGATAAAATTGTAATAAAATTATGATTATAGTACAATATTATATTACATAATAATAATATATTAATTTAATAATTATGTCTGACTAAATAAAAACTCAAAGTTTCTGTTTGGGGTCAATTTAACCACAGCAAAAATGCACTGTAAAAATCATTACATTATCTAAGCATGCTCATTCATTCATGTTACATCTACAAGACCCTGAACATCAAGGAACATATTTCAAAGAGAACATCTGAATCGTGTTTTTGTTTATAATGAATTCTCTTGTGAGAAGCTAATAAAGTATCAGAGTGATGACTCTTGATTTCAATGTTAAGTGTTTTTCAAGCTATTAAAACGGCCTTGGGATTTTTTTAGATGTGACACGCGACTGTTAAAAACAGTCAAGATACTGTATAAAAGCATCATATTCTTTTGTTATTTGTGCTTACATGATATCAAGCTGAATAACACATAGGCAGTGAAACCAGACATTAACACTCATTTACAAGCATTCAAACAAGTTCCTATGGAAGCCCACTTCTGCCACATAAGAATAGAAAAACGGTTTAAATCATAATAACATATACGTTCATTATTATGACATAAAATGTGAAATTGTGAGTTACAAATACATAATTTGTCAATTTGCAATTGACAAAAATTTTGACTTAATGAATAATAATGAATATCTCATAGTTGACTGTTGATGTAATTCAACAGTCAACTTGTGTAATAACTGTCTCACTATTTTATCTCATAATTATGCTTTAGTATTTCATAATGATGACTTCTTAACTTATAATTATAGTTTATATAATTTTGACCTTTTGTGTCAATCTCAGCTTTTTATTTCACAGATTTTGTATCTCAATTTCCACTTTCTATCCACTTATAATTTATTTCCACTTATAATTCTGGCATTTTATCTCATAATTATGAATTGTCATTATTTATCTTAGTTATGACTTTGGTAATTCTGACATTTCATCTCATAATTATGACTTTTTTAATTCTGACATTTGATTTCATAATTATGACTTTTTTAATTCTGTCATTTTATCTCATAATTATGTCTTTTTCATAATTCTGACATTTTTTCTCATAATTATGACATTTTCATAATTCTGACATTTTTTTCTCATAAATATGACTTTTTTAATTCTGACATTTGATCTCATAATTATGACTTTTAATTCTGACATTTGATCTCATAATGACTTTTTTAATTCTGTCATTTTATCTCTTAATTATGTATTTTTCATAATTCTGTCATTTTATCTCATAATTATTTATTTCATAATTCTTTCGTTTTATCTCATAATTATGTCTTTTTCATAATTCTGACATTTTATCTCATAATGACTTTCTAATTCTGACATTTCATCTCATAATTATGACTTTTTCATAATTCTTTCATTTTATCTCATAATTATGACTTATTCATAATTGTCATTTTATCTCATAATGACTTTCATAATTCTGACATTTTATCTCAAAATGACTTTCTAATTCTGACATTTTATGTCATAATTATGACTTTCATTATTCTTACATTTTATCTCATAATGACTTTCTAATTCTTACATTTTATCTCATAATTATGAATTTCGTGGTTCTGACATTTTATCTCATAATTATGACTTTAATAATTCTGGCATTTTATATCGTAATTATGTCTTTTTTTTATAATTCTGAAATTTTATCCCATAATTACGACTTTTTCATGAAACTGAAATTCAAAAACTCTAACGGACGTTATTTTCCCATGTCAGTTATTTAGTTTTTTTAATCCTGTTAATACCTTACAATTAAAAACATACTACCAAGTATGTAGGCAGTGTATGTAAGCAGTCGCTATCTGGATGTGTATGACCGCTGTGCTTGCATCTTTTGCAAAGTGAGTGGCACGTTTAAGACGCCGTGTCAAGTCTACAGAATTTAAACTTTAACATGCAGCGCCGCTCAAAGTCATTTACAAACAGTGGACCAATCAGCATGGCAACTTTTGTATTTGACAGCAACATGGTGAAGTAGGTATTCTTGAGCGCTGCATTTCGTGTTTTAGATGCAAAGATGTGTTCGCTGTGAATGGCCAGTAAGAACCTAAAATACATACTTGCACATATAGAGTGACAGGACAAGATTGCTGAGAGGAAGATCACATGCAACAGCGATCATGAGTCAGATTCACATCTGTAACTATGAGGGCAAAAAAAAGTTAATAAAAACATAAAACTAAGCGTTCAAAAATTGTAATCGAGGTAGAATGCTCAATTAACCAAGGTTTTGATGTTAGGTCACATCGTCCAGTCCAGCCCTACTAAGTAATTATTATTTACCAAAGCATGATATTTGGCAAAAAAATGGGCTTACCTAAGTTCCCCTCTTGAATTACCTTATAAATCTCTGTAAGATAAAACTGTGCTGTTCACAGGAACAGTCTATCACATTTTCATTGGCAAGGCGCCTGTTCTTGTTTGCTTCTTTGACAACTGGTTACACGAAGAAAGCCATGGTTTGTGTTTGAATAGCTGAATTCATCTCCCCTGAGCTTCAGAGTATCAAAGAGTGCACGTACACACAATTGCTTCTACAGACTTAATCGCCATCTCTCACACCTTCATTTATTCACATACATATGCTCTGCATCAACGCAGAGGTTCACACACGACTGCAGCCAAAACAAATGCTTTGTTTTATCTCAAGACGTCTAGCTGCTAAGTTCAGGACAAACTTGTGTTCTGGAGCTGCAGTGTGCACCGCTGAGATAACAGCCTGTAGATCAGATGCTGCTCCAGCTCTAGAGATTTCTGTCATACAAGCGTCCTCTCCTCTAATTTCACCCCCTCCCTCTCTAATCAGCGCTCTCTTTTCATGGTCCACCTGGGTTTGTAATGATACAGAGGATCACTAAAGCTGCATTGTTGTAAACCGTGATTGTTTTTGTATAATTACCAATGAGACTGCTGCTGATTGTGTCTTCATCTTTGGCGTTTGTTGTTGATATACCAAAACAGATGTTCACAGGAGTGTTTGACAATTACTCTCAAAAGCATCCTAATAGTTGATGCTACAATAACTTGGAAAGAGTAGGACAGACTGTTTGGAGATTGTAAGAATGGTGATTCATGATTAGGATTTGTCACATGAGGTTTTTAGAGGAGAGAATGAAAATTAGGATGAAACAGCGGTTCTGAAACTGGCTGGAGCTTATAGTAGAAAAGCAACCTGAATATTGTTTCTAATTGTTCCCCACCTGGAGAAAGCAGAACGCATCTCAAAGGCAATCAAAAGACTCATTAGAATGATGTAAATTTCTCAATGATATCTTTGCTCATGGGCACAAATTATTTTCATAGAGTCATAAAAATCATGTGACTCTGAAGCCACAAGAAAATGAAATCATAACACATGAAAACAAAGTATATCTATATCTATCTATCTATCTATCTATCTATCTATATATATATATTAGGGCTGTCGGTCAATTAAAATTTTGAATCTAATTAATTACATGATGTTTCAATTAATTAACTGCAAAATAGATTTGACTAGAAAAAACAACAAAAGAATATTTAAAGTTATTTTTGTGTTAAATGAGAAAGTAACAAGTAGACATTACAAATTGTAGCTTTATAAAACAATATTTTATTTGATTCAACACAAAAATGTATTACACATAAACATTTAGGCTGTAGCGGCCTAACGTAAATTATGGAACATAAAAAAAGATCATTTGAGAAACATCTCAGTATTTTTTTGCTCATACGATGAAAGTCATTGGTAACCAAAACAGCTTCGTTACCAACAGTCTTCAAAATACCTTCTTTTATGTTCCACAAAAGAAAGGTTTAAAAGACATGAGGGTGAGTAAATGATGACTTTAATTGATGAATTTAATCAACTTAATTTTTTTTGGCAAACTGTCCCTTTAATGTTTTTCTTCTTTTTTTTTTATTAAAATACTCTAAATAAGAAACTAAATCTGCCAGCAGGTGGCGGTAAATGTCTTTATGACTCATTCATTTCTTCATTTAATTTGTTCAAATGGCTGATTCATTCAGGAATAAAGTAAATGGATCTCTATGAATGGGCCTTTGAATCATTGATTCACACGATTCATTCAAAATGTGGATTCATTCAGTAACTAAACACCGCTGTGTTGGTCGGAGGCATGCAACAATTCTGCTGTGGCTTCAAGGGTAATATGTTACCTTGCGAAATTGAGCAAAAACACACAATATTGTGTTTAAAATATAACACATTATCAGTTTCTTATTTACTGAACTGTTGTAAAAAAAAATCACATTTAAGCTTGTGATAGATCGGGACAAAATCAGCACTCGTGTCATATTGCTCTTGCTGCCCATGTGAAGTTGTGTGATATGTGATGTATATAAATATAAGACAAAACAAATACAGTGGCATATTTTTGCACCAATTTCTTAAATGTTAGGAAATAACTAACTCTTGATTTTAACATATGTGACCCTGGACCACAAAACCAGTCATAAGTCGCACTGGTATATTTGTAGCAATAGCCAACAATACATTGTAAGGGTCAAAATTATCGATTTTTCTCTTATGCCAAAAATCATTACGATATTATGTAAAGATCATGTTCCATGAAGATATTTTGTAAATTTTCTACTGTAAATATATCAAAACTTAATTTTTGATTAGTAATATGCATTGCTAAGAACTTTATTTGGACAACTTTAAAGGCAATTTTCTTAACATTTTGATTTTTTTGCACCCTCAGATTCTAGATTTTCATATAGTTGTATCTTGGTCAAATATTGTCCCATCCTAACAAACCATACGTCAATGGAAAACTTTATTTATTTAGCTTTCAGAAAATGTCTTAATCTCAATTTAAAAAAAAATTACCCTTATGACTGGTTTTGTGGTCCAGGGTCACATATTACTTTGTATTTTAAATTTAGTAGCTGCTTTGTGTTATTTTCAGGTATAAACTATTGTCCAGATCACTGAAATATAACATAGACAGTCGTGTCACAAGATACCTCTTACATTTCACAAGGTACCTCTTAAATTAAATTTTAAAACAAGATAAACATTTATAAAATACACTTTAAGAGAGATTACAGCAATATTGGCCTACTGTACATCAGATACCAATCTAACTCGAGCCATCAAGCACCCTCTTGAGGAAAACACAGGAATCCTTCTCCCACTTTCTATACTCCCCTTACTAATTCCTCCATTTCTCATGTATACTAATGGAAAGTGTCAACTAAATGACTAAAATGTAAATGTAAAGGGAAGAGATGGGCTGAGTTAGCACTCCTGCTGATGTGCAGTGTAAACACACCCACACACACAGGCGCTGCTCAAGTCATCAGCGTCTCCTCTGGCCTGTCAGCCTGCCCGCTTACAGACTTCATTCCTTACAAGGTTGTGTACTACAGACATCATATAGAGCCTGTTGAGAAAGCCTTCAAAATGTGAGACGCGATCATCTTAGATGAACTGTTTTTAAACAGATGTTTCTGATAAAACTCTTGGTGTTGGAACACAAAAATATCTGATACTTAACCGTAATGAAACCCTAATGTTAGCAGCAGATTATTATTTAACATATTTTAATATTTTTACGTAATTACTGCTGGTAGTTGGTTTAAACAGACACCTGCAAAAATGTGTAAAGCATTTAGCTTCTAAAAGAGAGTATGATGACATATTTGCTTACTAGAAGTGAGATACTTTAATTATTCACTCATATGCATAGACTTAGTCATGTAAACCAGTGCGTATCATTGTGTGTGAAAGATGATAAAATGTGTTTCAGCGTTTAAACCTTGACCTCCTGTCACTGACAGCATTTGTATTACGTCTGCCGTGCTCTGACCCCTTGCTCAGAGGACAAGGTGAACGATACGGTCGCAGACAAATCAATTTGAGCCCGCCGACTAGTCTGTCCTACAATGACAGGACGCTCTCTTCAAGTTCATGTTCTTAAACACCCTGACAGGGTTGTTTCAGATGACAAACCGACAGAATTAACCCACCTCCATTTCCTCAGGCGAATGGTCTTTCAGCCATACAGAAACATCATAACATATTATACTCGACATCCATAATCGCAAGTTTCGGCACGCATATTGAGTGCCCTTAACATCCCCTAATGTCGGATCTTTTTCAAGGACGGAGTCGTATATGCTCGACTAATCAGCGTAATCCTGAGTGATTTTTAAGACCACAAAGAAGCCATCCGGGCTGGACAGGAATCTCTGGGTTTTATTCCGATATCTCAAGCTGCCAAAGTGTTTAATGCGGGTCTAATTCTTCCCAGATGAGACCTGAGAGGAAAAAGAGAGACCTCAAGAGGGAATAGAGAGAGCTTGCTGTCATTTTGCCCCACGAGAGGCAATTAACACAAACCGTCTGGCTAAAAAGTACACAGGCGGCCATATGAGAAGAAAGGTCAAGTGCCATCCAAACTGTGGGTCCCATGGCGAAACTTTGTCCGACAACCACTCACACCGGTGGCTTTATTTGTTGCCTTGTGTTTAGCACTGTAAAATGACATACAAAGAGTAACAGTGACAGTTTTTTATGTAATGACTGTAGCAACTGTGTCCAGCTGGACTCCACACAGAAGATATTTGGGTTATGAGGATGACCTGCAGATTATCACAGTCTGGGGGTAAAAGGTTAAACACAATGCATAAATCTTTTTTTTAGTGTGTTGACTTCTACGGCACAAACCCATTACACACTGCTGATAATCCTATGAAAATATTGTGTGCAGACTAAGCTAAAAGCTAAAAGCTGCAGAATATATGTGCGATGGATAATGTAGATGTAGATGTTTACACCCCTGGCACTTAATGCATTGTTTTTCCTTCTGGAGCATCAGTGAGCATTTGAACTTCTGCATATGAGTCCCTCAGTTGTCCTCAGTGTGAAAAATAGACCTCAAAATCACACATTCATTGTTGGAAAGGGTTCAAATACACAAAAGATACTGGAAAATCAAAGAATTTATGGGATCTGAAGGATTTTTTTGAAGAACAGCAGACAGTTCAACTGTTCAGGACAAACAAGGGACTCATGAATTACTATCACCAAAAAAAAAATAAAAAAAATACAGCTGTGGATCATCCAGGTAACAACACAGTAAGAATCAAGCGTATGTAAACTTTTGAACAGGGTCAGTTTTATAAATTCAACTACTATTTTCTCTTTAGGACCATATGCAAACATCTTTTATGTGAAAATCTTGTTCAGATCAGTACTGAATAAAAAATAAATATATATATATATGTTCATGTATCCAATCCATTTATATTGATATATAAGATAAATAATAATAATAAAAAAAAAACCCCACACATAATCTTACATAAGATAATAGTAATAATAAAGATGTTTTGTTTCCAAAATGGCACTGTACAATTACCATTACCATTGTACAAAACTCAAAAAATGTATATGTTATATTATATTATATTGTTAAAAATTAAATTAAAATTAATAATACAAATTTTACATTTAAATAAAATGTTATACAGCCTATAATATTCAAATAACCATATTTTTAACCCATTAATGATGTTAGATGTATAAACCTGAAGATAAAAGCATTCAATTCAGTTCAAATGTATATGAATAGCACTCTTCACAATAAATATAAATAAAAAAAAAAAGTTTTATACAGAATTTCTGATTAAAGTAGACATAATGTTGAAAGCAAAGCTACTGTTAAACAAGAAAGCGCATGATTGAGCATGTCTCAAATTAAAATAAAGTCTGTTCAGTCCCACTGTCCACTCCAGTGTCTGGCACACTGCCATGGAAATGACCTTCACTGTGAATGTGTGCATGAATATGCAAAGGTATTTGTACTCCAAATCCTCACTCAATCACTTTGTCAGCAATAAAATAAAATATCTCCTAAGTAACGACAAAAGAACACAGGAAAAGAATGGAGAATAATTTCCTCAACCATGGCAGATAACAAGAAGCTGACAAAGCCATCCAAGCAGCGACTCTCCAGTCTGAAAATGTGGAATAATGTGGCAGAGCGTCGTCACAGCTTCCACTGATAAATGCTCGCTTCCCACTGCTGTACTTGTGAAAGTGTTTAGTTTGTGTGTGTGTATATATGAGTCAGGCATCAACTAAGAGTGACTGTGACGGGCCTTCTTCTCCAGCAGCAGTATTATCCCATCCATATCTCAGCCTCGAGCTCAGCCCGCACCAGTATTACATGCACGTCATGTACAATCACACTTCACCCCTCACACACGTCCCCACACACACTTCGCCGGATTCCAACCAGAGAAAAAAAGAGTTTAGGAATAACATCGGCAATGCTTTTTCCAGTTTTTGTTCTTGGTGAGAAAAATTGCACAGAAACCCATTGCCACCTGAACCTGAACCAAAACACCCCATGTATCTGAATTGTGTTCACTAAGCCATTCTTCACAAAGACATTCTGTTATATTAAAAATACCTAATGCAGAACAGGTCACTTCTTTATTTTCTTAGCTATGTAATTTAAGATGAATCATTTATCACATTTTGGCAAACTTGCATTTAGACTGCATTTCACTGTATACAAAAAAGATTAAGGTAAAATATAAGCTCAAATAATATAATCAGATTAACTGTACCAGAATAACAGCATTTGACAATTATCTGCCATTCTTCACCTCACCTCTTCACCTCTCAAGCTCTGTAAAGTTGGATGGGGGCAGGCGCACATTTTCAGGTTTCTCCAGAAATATTTGATTGCGTTCAAGCCAAGACTCTGGCTGGGCCACTCAAGGACATTCATAGAGTTGTCTATAAGCCACTCTTGCTGTGTGCTTAGGGTCACTGTCCTGTTGGAAGGTGAACCTTCTGCCCGGTCTGAGGTTCTCAAGCTATCTCTATATTTTGATGTGTTGAGCTTTCCTTCTACTCTGATGAGTCCTTCAGCGTTTGAGATTAAAAAGTATTTAAATTGTATTTTTTTAATGAAAATAACTAATCGTTTCGCTAGATAAGACCCTTCTTCCTCGGCTGGAAGCATTTGGGATAGTTTGAAGCCGCATTTAAACTGCATTGTGGAAGTTCAAAATTGGGGCACCATAGCAGTCCATTATATGGAGAAAAATCCTGAAATGTTTTCCTCAAAAAACATAATTTCTTTACGACTGAAGAAAGAAAGACACGGACATCTTGGATGACAAGGGGTGAGTACATTATATGTGAATCTTTGTTTTGGAAGTGGACTTCTCCTTTAATTTCACTCGTAGTGTAGTAACATCTACAAGCAATATGAATGCTCCTGAGCTAAATTTCAACTGTCCCAGATAAGGGTATGAATACTTATGCAGTAGAATGATTTAAGTTTTTTATTTTTATTGAATTTTTAACTTTATCAAAGTTATGGTGTATGGAGTGTAGATTGATGTGGAAAAAAAGTAATTTAAAGCAGTTTAATATAAGGCAACAACATAACTTTCGCAAGGCACTGTAGTATCACTGAGGCCAGAGGCCTTTTTATTATTTAAAGGGAACCGCGGGTATTAGGACTTGTGTGGCTTAATATAACATAAATAATGTCTCTTACTGAAATATGCAGTAGAAAACCCATTAAAGACTTAAGTTGTTTAAAAAATCTACATTGTTTTATACATATTTTGGAATATGGGGGCCGCCATTATTTCGATGACGAAATGGTTGCACTCCGTGAGCTACTGGCATTACCTGTTGCTATTTTTACTGCAACACAACTTGGAATACACAGATCGGAAAATAAAAAACATTGTGGTACGTTGTGCGGCTTTTGGTTGTAATTTTCAGTCAAAAGGCAACAACAGAAGCGATGTAAGTCTTCACTGCTTTCCTAGTGATAAGAAGAGGAGAAAAGAATGAGAAGATGCCTGTGGACGAATAAAACTTCTTAAAGACAGACATCTTTGTACTCTCCACTTTAGCCCTGATGCCTATGAGGCTTTTAGTAGACCACAACTACTAAAAAAATCTTATGAATGGCAGAGACAAGAAACGCTAGATGCCATCCTGGCAGGATGTAAACATGTCAACGCTTGTCATGACGCAACAGCCACTGAAGGAGTTTCTCAGCGTGGATTTCACTCGATATCCAGGGGCGTTTAGACTCCTTGTGGGGAAAAATCAATGGTACGGCATTTGGTTTAAGCCTACACTTAATCCATTGCTACCTATAAGCTTTTTCCAGCAGCTGTGGTCATCATATCAGTATTTTATTTTCCGAATTGTGTTGCAGTAAAATTAGCAACAGCTAGCGCCAGTAGCTCACAGAGTGCAACCGCCTTGCGTCATCAAAATAATGGCACCTCCCATAGTCCAAAATATGTATAAAATGATGTAGATTTTCACTTTCTACTACATCTTTCAGTAAGAGACATCATTTACATTATATTAAGCCATATAAGTCTTAATACCCAGGGTTTTCCTTAAGATAATTTGATAACTTGTTTTGTTAAGATTATGTCAAAATTTTACATCAACATCACTACAATAATCACTAAAGGCCTGTTGATGCATTTTTGCTAAATACAAGGGATCTGAAACATTTTGAGCTTGTCCACTTTTGACTATTTCCAGTCAAAAATGCAAACAATCAGGTTGTCATGTGGTCAGATGTGTTCAAACAGCCCCAAAAGATGAATACTTGTCACACACTGACCTGCATTCACTTAATTTCCCACTCACTTGTAAGCAGTGTAACATGGCTTCATTTATTCAAAAATGTGAACGTGATGTAGAGTGTGATGAAATGGAGGGCCCCAGTGAAATCCAAACAAGTGGTCACAAGGGACGCATTTAAAATGCATGTTAATACCAGGTAAAAATGGTAATGGTAATGGTGTTTTTACTGACCACTTGTGATTAAATTACCAAATATGCATATGAATACCAGGTGGAAACAGTGTCAAATTATTAAAAAATAATGCATGGCCTGTGTTTTCACATACAAATAAAAGAAAAAATAAAAGAAAAAATAATCACACACTGGAATATTGTCACAGTTGTGAGACTTGAAGTCACATTTGGAGACATAAAATGAATCACAATCACAAATATTTCAAATAATGCAAAAATTATAGAAACAAAGTTGTAATTGTGAAGCCAAATTTAAGAGAAATACTTGTTTGGTGCTGCTATGAACTAAACTGTTTCAGTAATTAGTCCTTATCTTGTGAAATAACCAACACTGCATATTTCCGCTGCAAAGTTTTCCCACAGCTTCACTTCCATACTGAAAATCAATGGACATGCGGATGAACTACAGATGAACACTGCCTATACATTTAGATTTAAATTTAAGATATATCCAGCAAATTTTTCACACATTTTCAGCCTAATACATACTTTTTTCTCTGTCTGCATGGGAGCTGCAAGGCCACACACTTGTGTATCCTAAAGGGAACATTGATCATCAGTCCCAGAGATGGCAGATGTGGTATTTTCCTGTCGTACACAGACTGAGAAGAGTTCTAAAATAGACTCCATCCTTTGACTATGAGTCTAAATGATAGCTGCTGCCGGGCCAGGAACACAGTTTAGAGGCAGTGGGAGGATTTCGCAGTTGCAGCCTGAGGGACGTCACAGCTAAAGCGTCATCGGAGCGCTATGTGCAGTCAGCCTTACAAAACGGTACAACGCTGTGCAAACAAAAGCTCCACACTGCAACAGCCCACCTGTCAACATCTAACCCCTGGCTGCTTTTCTAAACTTCCTGTCTTTTACTTCACCACCTCTCTTGCTCAATCTCTGCCTGTTGGGGGTCAGAAACCTCAGCTTGTGTTGTACAGCTCAGGCTCGCTTTAATATTTAAGAAGCAAACACCTCTGTGTAAACACACACATGCTCCAGGTTTTAATGTTTTAACCTTACTGATACAAAGCAACAAGTTCAGCTAACTGAATCTGTCCCGACTGACTGAACTGACACGTTCAAGGTCCAGAAAGGTAGTAAGGACATTGATAAAATAGTCCGTGTAACATCAATGGTTCAACCGTAATTTTATAAAGCTATGTAAATACTCTTTGTGCACAAAGAAAACTAAAACAATGACTTTATTCAACAATTTCTTCTCTTCCGTGTCCAAAATGTCCTCTTTTTGGCATTAAAAATATCCACCCTAGTCCTGACAGAGGAATTTAAAGCTGCCCGTTCATGCACGGCAGTCTAATGCCTTTTTATTAAAGTAATACTGGGGAATGGGTGACATTAATGGAAGAAATTGCCCATCACATTCATTCATGACTCGTTTAACACGTGAGCGTGTTCCTGAGAACAAGACTCATTATGTTTTCTGACTCATTGTCTGCCCCCTGTGGTGAGGATGAGATATTACACACTAATGGTTTGCTAATTAGTCATACTAAAAGACAAATACACAGCAAAGCCAAGCCATTAACAATTTATCAAAAGCTGCATGTTATTATGATAAAATAAACATGAAGAACAGCTTCAGTGGAACATTTTGAACATGAACAATAAAGTGTAAAATCCTAAACTTCGCTACACTCCACTTCAAAGACTTTGCGCACTACCCCAAAGGCAGTGTTGCAGCGTGTGATAAGGGCCTGCTGCGTACCAGGCAGATGGTGCCGCTCTGTTCGTCTGAACACACAGTGGTGTTCTGAAGGGGATGAAGAGAAGGTAGGTGCCCTTTCAATGTCAACCCTGACAGCTCTCTCAATTAGCCATCTCATAATTCGTCTGGTCGGGTCTCTGTGGCGAGGACATCTGGAAGGGCCCACGCTGGACGGGGATGACTGGACACGGTATCTACAGCTCAGCGATACAGGATCATTCACTCAACCTCATGTCGTTACAAACCGGTATGACTTTCTTTCCATTGTGGAACAAAGATGATGATTTATAAAGTGTCTTACTGTTTTTTTTTTTTTTTCAAGTCAGTGGGGGTTGAACACAACACTGAAACCCTGTAACTTTCATTATATATATCTATATATATATATAAAAAATAAAAACAAATGAGGGTGAGTAAATGATTAAATCATATTCATAATAGGTGAACTTTACCTTTAAATGACCACCAAATCACTATTCAGGGACTGCATATTCATTCTAACTTTATTTTTCTATGTAAAGGCCCATTCACATTAAAGATGATGACTATAATAACTATAACATTTTATTCATCATTCTAATTCTATGAGAAGAGAAAAGTCCACACCACAGAGGCAGAAATCATCTGAATCTTTTTCCAGAACATTTTTTTTCCCAGCTAATGAAGGAATAAAAACAATCAGAATCCATGTGACATTAAAGATCTGAAGCTCTTTAATGTTGAACACTTTAAAGTGACAGATGACATAACTGCAGAAAGTTATGTCCATCGGAATGGACGCTGAAATAGTTATCATTATAGTTACCATAACTGTCATTTTTGGTTTGAGCTGCCTTAAAGGGATAGTACACCTACAAATGAAAATTACCACATGATTTACTCACCCTCAAGCCATCCTAGGTGTATATGACTTTATAATGTCAGTGAATGGGTGTTGAGATTTTGAAATTCAATAAAGTGCATCTATCCATCATAAAAAGTATTCCACATGGCTCTGTAGGGTTAATACAAGCCTTCTAAAGTGAATCGATGTGTCTGTGTAAGAAAAATATCCTTATTTAAAACTTCATAAACCGTAATGTCTAGCTTCCACTGTCGTGCGCGCATTCACGAGAGAATGACGTTCCAGCGGATGACATAGGTACAGGGGCCGGTTGCACCAGCTAGACGTAAAAAAGCTGGGTGTAAGCCCTACGCTGGTCTTTCCAACGTCCAACTTTACGATACATAATTACACCTGTTGCACCAGCTAAAACTACGATCAGGCGCAACTACGTCCGGCATAGACGATGCACGTCCATGCCAACACATTCTCCCGCAGTGATAGCTGAGACGACATTCACGCTGCACTGGCTACAACTACTAATATATAAAACTAAATTGCTCAAGACATCATAACAAGTGAAGCCACCACAAAATATTTTCATTAACTAAATATTTCCTAACAAGTCTGCGTTTTGTATCTGAGGTCTCCCTGCACATTCCCATGATATATTTCTTCAGACTAACACTAAAAGTAAAAGACGACAGGTTAAGTAAAATATAATGAATGTAATACAATGCTTCTTTCTAGAGTTGTTATTTTTTTTTTAGCTGACTATCGAGTTTGTGTACAGTGAATATCTTTCCTGAGGTAAATGTGAATTTACGTGACAATTGTGCATTTTAGCCTATTGATGTCTTTCTGTGGCTGAAAAACCACATTTATAAATTGTATTTTGTGATAGAATTGACAGAATTTGAAAACTGATATGTTATTTCTGATTAAAAAGTAAGCACAAAACTTACTGCGATTATTGGATGGCAGGAACACTGCAAATGATGAGATGATTTAAAGACGTTAAGTATTTCCAAGCATTTATACTGTCCCAGCAAGACGTCAAATAGAAATATTAAGGGAATAATTTAAGACAGTTATATACCATTATCAGCATGGTAAAGTAGATTAGTCTCTGGTTGTCTCTGAGAGAATTTGTGCCATTAATGCAGTGTTAGCCGTAGATTTTTTTTACTTTCACTTTTATAACTCTTGCACAAAGTTTGCGTGTTGCTTGCTTGTGTTGCTTGACCCCTCCCCCATAATAATTGTTTATAGGCCACATTATCCTGCCCAAAAAGACCAAAAACGTTACAGTTGGTGTCTGCAATAATCAGTTAAAAACAAATCATGTCCAAGCAAATCGTGACTTTTCACTTTACGCCTACTTTTGACTAGGCGTAAGATTTAGTCACAGACGTAGCACTACGTCGAGATGGTGCAACAGGTATAAATTCTACGCACGACGCATTTTACGTCCAGCCTATAGTCTTACAATGGGGTGTACGTCCAGCTGGTGCAACCGGCCCCAGGGCTGCCAGGTTTTCACAACAAAACTTGCCCAATTGCTACTTAAAACTAGCCCAAAACTAGCCCAATCGCATTTCGAAGGGGGGATCCCCATTAAAAACTGCATTCTAGGGAATAAAATACGTTTTTTTCCGGGGTGCCCTGGTAAATTCGCATTTCAGGGGCTAAATATGATGTCAACCGGTGGACATCAAAAACAACCCGCAGCAAAAGTGTTAAGTAGTCCAATTCACTTGGCAACAATGCATAGGCTCCTGTGAGAATATGCTAGTCTCGCGAGAATCAAGGTTTGTTTACGAAAACCAGTCTTCTCTTGGCTTATACTGAATTGTTCAGACATTTTTCTTTACAAATCCTCGTTTTGTATTTCTAATTTGTGACTGGTGTTTTGTTTTGCTCTCTACTGCACTTCTGTGTCGTCACTTCTCATCGGAGCTTAAGCTACACCTGCCTGCGTCCTACGTCATCCATTTCAACGCCATTCTCTCGTGAACATGCATATGACAATTAGCTGAAGATAGAGATTACACCTAATAAAGTTTTAAATATTGATATTGGCCTTTATTAACCCCCCGGAGCCGTGTTGTAGTACTTTTTATGATGGATGGACGCACTTTATCGGACTTCAAAATCTCAACTCGCTTTCACTGCCATTGTAAAGCTTGGAAGAGACAGGATTTTTTACAATTTTAACTCTGATTGTATTCATCTGAGAGCAGAAAGTCATATGCACCTATGATGGCTTGAGGGTGAGGGTCATTTTAATGTGAACTATCCCTTTAAAACACATTTTACCATTTAATCATTAAAGTCCCACCCTATACTTTTTGGTTGAATGTACTGTTTCACATATTACAGAAGCAAAACTGGTAGCAAAAGGCAATTCAAGACCAAACAAACAGTTGTTGTTGGGTACATACTGACTTACACCATTAACAAACACCATTCAAACGCACAACAATTCTCGATCTCAAATCAATGTCAGGCACAGATAGAAGGTCAGGTCATGTCTGTCTCATCTCTTGCCAGAGTCACCCCAGCCAAGGCATCACATCAGGGTCCTGCTCTCTTCTGAGCCTTGTCAACGTGTGAAGTTTAAACGAATGGTAGCTATTGATTCCACAGCCCTGCCAAACTACATCTGCCTCTGGCTGGCAGGTGCAGCCCATGTAGAGGAACACACTATCTCTAATTATCCACATCACACATCTTTCAGCAGCTGGCTGAAACAAAAGCGGATGGTTATATAATCTCGCCACAATATATACAAACCAGTCATTTTTCATTGTTTGCTTAGTTTGCTTTAAATGATGGATGTCAAATGCAGTGGTACTTGGGTACCAAATTAAATTTCTCAAAATCTTGCCAAAGGATTAATGCAAACATCATGCATGTCCAAATAGATGCAACAAAAATAAAAATATAGACGACGACCCATCAAAACAATAAAGGCTTGTTCTAAAAATACAAACCAACTGTCAGTCTATAGTCATAAAATGTTTTTGAAGGATCCTGGTTGCTTGCGTTCGTGTGTGGATTACACTGGGTGAGATGAATTGAAAAGATTGGTGTGTCTTAAAACATCACTGCCCTCATATTGATCCAAGGGCCAAACCCTTTAGACTGTGCTGTCTCTAATTATTTTTAAAATCTCCCCGTAAACAAGGTCTGGTTGCATATAAAGAGGGATGGCATGAAAATGAAAGCTTTGAAATAACAGTTTGTCAGTTCTGACAGGCTGTATTCCCAGGTGTTTTGATCCAATCCGATAGGAGCACCATGCTAATGGCCATAAAGCTGCGATCAAAGATGCAGTTCAAAATCCTGCACTTCCACTCGATTAAACTGACCCACAGGTGACGTGAGCACTAATGTGAGACCCTAAAGGTTGTCCTATAAGTTTCCAAGAAACTTTCTGCATTTTTTCACTTTGCAACCCCTCAGCCAGCTGTCTTCTCTCCATAGATGCACTGAGGCTGGTGGCCATATGTTGGCTCTCTGACTAGCCGCAGGCATTTGGAGAACAGTAGGAAGACGAGTGGAGAACACAGCACTCAAATCTGCATTAGTAGTGCAGAGAGAGACTGTAGCACTGTCTCAACAGCAGCATACAGAGTGAATGCAACTTCCAATAAGGATTACGACATCAAACAGTTCTCTGAGCATCCTGATTTATTAAAATTCAACATGTCAAAGTTTGAAGTGTTGTGGATAATCTCTCACTTAATGTTTTTACTGACAAGTATTACATACTTGGGCTTTTCCAAACAAATTGCCAGTGTGAAAATTACATCAGAGATGTCGTCAAACTTAAAACCTGTTTACAGTTTACAACCTGCAGCGACACAGCAACCGGAAGTCATTCATTTTCAGTACGAATTGGTGATTTTTAGCGACTAGTGTCCAGTGACTTTCAGTGGAGCTTTGATGATTAGTTTCTTGTGAGATAAAGTAATCAATAGTGTTGGTATTTCATAGTTTTATCACATTTTGTTATGTTGCAACTTTATGTTCAAATTAAACGAACTGGTGAAGTTTTTGCTTTGTTATTTATGGGGTTGGATTTTTAAAAAAACGTTTTTGTATAAGGCCGCAAAATAATAAAATATGAAAAAATGAACAAAATACATTTTGTGTATACACCATGTGGACAAAAGTACTTTGGTAGGATGCCACCTTTGCAATAAGTCAGTTTGTGAAATTATGTGTTATTGAAAAGTAAAATATTTTAGAAACAGCAGCAACTCAGTACAAATTAAAGAAGTTCACTTCCAGAACAAAAATTCACAAATAATTTACTCACCCCCTTGTCATCCAAGATCTTCATGTCTTTCTTTCTTCAGTCGTAAAGAAATTATGTTTTTTGAGAAAAACATTTCAGGATTTCTCTATATATACTGGACTTCTATGGTGCCCCCGAGTTTGAACTTTCAAAATGCAGTTTAAATGCAGCTTCAAAGGTCTCTAAATGATCCCAGCTGAGGAAGAAGGTTCTTATCTAGTGAAAAAAAGACAATTTATATACTTTTTAACCTCAAATGCTCATCTTGTCTAGCTCTGCGGGAATTCTGTGTATTCCGGTTCAAGACAGTTAGGGCAGGCTGAAAAACTCCCATCTCATTTTCTCCTCCAACTTCAAAATCGTCCTACATTGCTGCAGAATTACCAACCCAGTGTTTACAAAGTGAACATGCAAAAAGATCAAACACCCTTTACAAAAAAAAAAAAAAAAAAAAAGGTAAAACAGCGACGTAGGATGATTTTGGAGTTGGAAGAAAAAATAATACGGGAGCTTTTTGACATACCCTAACTGTCACGAACCGGAATACACAGAGTTCACCAGAGCTAGACAAGATGAGGTTAAAAAGTATATAAATTGTACATTTTATTTAGAAAATAACCGATCGTTTTGCTAGATAAGACGCTTCTTCCTTGGCTGGGATCGTTTAGAGCCCTTTGAAGCTTCATTTAAACTGCATTTTGGAAGTTCAATCTCGGGGGCATCATAGAAGTCCACTATATGGAGAGAAATCCTGAAATGTTTTCCTTAAAAAAAGCAATTTTCTTACAATTGAAGAAAGAAAGACATGAACATCTTGGATGACGGGGGGGGTGAGTAAATTATCTGTAAATTTTTGTTCTGGAAGTAAACTTCTCCTTTAATATTAGCACAAAAACTGTATTGCGGGAGCTTCGTTGATTGTGTTTCCATACTGCCCCAGATCAAGTACAATGCCAAGTGTCGGATAGAGTGGTGTAAAGCATGTTGCCACTGGAGCAGTGGAAACTCGTTTTATCAAGTGACGAATCATGCTTCTCTGATGGCGTGTTTAGGTTTAAAGGATGTCAGGAGAATGTTACGTGCCTGATTGTATGGTACTAACTGTAGAGTTTTGTGGAGGCAGGATATTGGTATGGGGCTGTTTTCAGGGGCTGAGCTAGGCCCTCTACTTCCAGTGAAGGGAAATCTTAATTCTTCAGCATACTAAAATATTTTTGACACTGCTATGCTTCCAACTTTGTTTGGGGAAGACCTTTTTCTATTCCAGCATGACTGTGCCTCAGTGCACAAAGCAAGGTCCATAAAGACATGGTTGGATGAGCCTGGTATGGAAGAACTTGACAACCCTACTGAAAACCTCTGGGATGAACTGGAACTGAGATTGCGAGCCAGGCCTTCTCATCCAACATCAGTGCCTGACCTCACAAATACTCTGCTGGATGAATGAGCAAAAATTCCCACAGAAATGCTCCAAAATCTCATGAAAAGCCTTCTCAGAAGAGTGGAAGCTGTTATAGCAAAGAACGAACCAACTAATTCTGTCATTAATTACTCACCCTCATGTTGTTCCAAACCTGTAAGGCCTTCGTTCATCTTTAGAACACAAATTAAGACATTTTTGATGCAATCCAAGAGCTTTCTGACCCTGCATAGACAGCAACACAACTGAAATGTTCAAATGGCCCAAAAAGGTTGATAAAATAGTCCATGTGACATCAGTGGTTCAACCGTAATGTTTTGAAGATACAAGAATACTTTTTGTGTGCAAAAAAACCCTAAAAATAACATGTGCATTGTGGTACTCATGAACGTGTGGCAGAGACTAACATGGAAGAGAAGAAATTGCTGAATAAAGTCGTTGTTTTTGTTTTCTTCGTGCACAAAAAGTATTCTCATAGCTTCATAAAATTAAGGTTGAACCACTGATGTCACAGTGGTTCTGTTTTATCAATGTCCTTCCTACATTTCTTGGCCATTTGTATGTTTTAGTTGTGTTACTGTCTATGCAGAGTCAGAAAGCTCTCGAATTGATCAGAAATATCTTAATTTGCGTTCCGAAGATGAACGAAGGTCTTACGAGTTTGGAACAACGTGAGGGTGACTAATTAATCATTAGTTATTTTTTGGGTGAACTATCCCTTTAAAACACCGAATGGGTGATTATATGACAGATAATGCATTTTGGTTAGTTTTAGTAGATAATATAATTTCAGGATAAAATTCACATAATTTAAAAGATGAGACTTAATATTCACAAAACATTTCTTTCCTTGAATAGCTCTATGACATCAGACTCAAATTGATAAAGCAAGTCATATATGAGTATTTCTACCTATATACTTTACAGCGATATAATAAAAGATAAACAGTGGAGAACTGTGCCAGAATTGCATTCTGAGTTAGATTCATGCACTGATAATCTCCAGCTTGTTCATGATATGATGTATTATGCAGCACTGCTGTATTCAAATGTTTTCCCTGCAGAAATACAACTGATTCCTTGTCAAAACAGACCGACATCTTATTTTTACAGTCAATACATTTGTTATCAGTTATACAGCCCACCAATAACGGCCAATAACAAATGCAAACTAGTGACCAACAGCATGACTCTCAGCACAAACAAAGGGTCTTTACAATCACATGTAAACTAGGGCAAAATATTTAAAAGAACAGACAGGCTTCACCAACAGGTTTAGTTTAATAGTAAACAAAAGCCTTGAATTTTCGAAACACTGTCAGCACAATTTTATGAAAATGTCAGCTGCGATGAAATCAAACTGTGATCTGATGCTAGGGGTGGATTAGTGATCACTGGGGTTTCAGATGAAAGAAAACCCCACAGCAAAAGCAGACACAGGTCACACTGAGTTCACACATCCTGCCTGACATCTGGATCGCTGTTGGTCACTTGAAATATCACAATCAAACTCTTATTTGCAATATATTTTCAAATCTCAGCTTGGATGTTGAGCACGTGTATACATTTTTTAGATGCTCAATTTTCCTTTTCTTGTTTTCACAATAACAGGCTACTTTCAGAGCACATGCGTTGCATTATCTCTATACATCAGATTAAATCAATCAGATTCACTCAATCATTCAGTTCCCCATTACCGCTGTTATCGCCTCATGGTGCTAATAAAAAGCAAATCAGACACATCCTGTCAGGGCTTCTGAGGATAAACATGTTGAGACCCACAGAAAAGACAACAAATGAATATTGATTCTTCCTCTGGCAACCTTCTTGATACATGATAGAGAGTTTTATACACTGCTAGAGTGAGCTGCTCGGTGACAGAATGATAGAATGATAGATAGAACAATAGATAGTATGATAGAACATTAGAACAATAGAACAATAGATAGACAGATAGATAGATAATGTATTTGGAGGCTGACCTGTGCTGCTCTGGATGGTTCTGACAGTAGTGGTGGTCCTCGGGGGGGAGGCTGGGAGCAAAGGCCCGTCGTCGTCCTGCGAGCAGCCCTGGTCGATGGCACGCACGTAACTGTGACTCCTCATGCGGAAGCACCCAGGCATGGGCAGGTCCAGGGCATCCACTGCCTGTGACTCCATTTCACTGAACACACTCTCACACACTGCCTCGATCTGCCCATTAACCTCAACCTCACTCACCTGCAGGCAGAGCAGAAGAGAAGAGATATACAAAGAGAGAGAAAAGACAAAAAATGAAAATTAGAAAAGAACAGTCAGGAGAAACAAACAGGGCAGACCCACTTACCATGGGGCACTGTACAGTAACCCTCCACAAATATTGGCACCCTTGCTAAATATGAGCTAAGTTGGCTGAAAATCTGCATTGTTTATCCTTTTGATCTTTCATTTAAAAAGTTCACAAAATTCTAACCTACCACCGAGAATAGAATAGAAAGTGGGGGGAAGATCTCATTATGAAATAAATATTTGTCTCTAGTTTACATTGGCCACAATTATAGGCACCCAATTATTGCAATGTCCTTTTTAACCCAAAATAAAAGCTCTGAGTTTTCTCCTATAATGCCTAATGAGTTTAGAGAACACCTGACAAGAGATCAGAGACCGTTCCTTCATACAGAATCTCTCTAGATCCTTCAGATTCCCAGCTCCATGTTGGTGTTTCTTCTCTTCAGTTCACTCACTCATTTTCTATAGGGTTCAGGTCAGGGAACTGGGACAGGCATGGCAGAAGCTTCTTTTTGTCCTCAGTGACACATTTTTGCATTGATTTTGATGTTTGTTTTGGATCACTGTCCTGATGGAAAATCCAAACATGACCCATTGTAAGATTTCTAACAGGATAATTTTTTTTTTTTAGTATTTGATAGAATCCATGATGCCTCATATCTGAACAAGATGTCCAGGACCTCCGGTTTAAAAAGAAAAGGCCCACAAAATTAAAGATGCAGCAAAATATTTAACCGTGGGCATGGGGAACTTCTTATCACTGTTTGCACCAAACCCATCTGGTGAGTTTGTTTTTGGATGAGTGGGAAGGATTTTTCTTGAAACCCTCCCAAACAATATGTGGTGATGTAGGGGCTGTTTGATATTTTTTTAGGCTTTCTGACCCCAAGACTCCAATCTCTTCAGTTCTCCAGCTGTGACTCTTACAGTCTTTGGCCACACAAACTCTCCTCCTTACCACACTGTTAAAAGTTTTCACCAGTTTCAACTTCAAAACTTAAGTTAAGCAGCTGCCTTGAAATTTTTAGCTAAATCAACTTAAAAAATACAAGTCATTTAAACTGATAAGTTAAATCAACTTCAAAGTACAAGTCATTTTAACTCACTTCATTGTAGTGAGTTGAAATGACATGTAGTACTAAGTTGATTTCACTTAAAAATGTAAGTTTTTAAGTTGAAACTGATAAAAACTTTTTACAGTGCATGGATTAGGACTATATAGACGCACATCCTTTTCCAGGCAAATTTGTAACATCTTTAGATGTTTGGAACTTCTTAATTATTGCCCTGGTGTTGAAAATGGGAATTTTCAATGCTTCAATGTTTTATTTTCTTACAGCCACATTTGTGAAGCTCAACAATCTTGTTCTGCACATCTGAACTATTTTCTTTGCTTTTACTCCTTATGATGGATAATTAAGGAAATCTGGCCTGTGGAACAGGAAGTCATGGCTGGACAATGTTATGCCCCTAGTGACTCTGGTGTGCTAAAAAAAATGTAAATATGAATATGCTTCAGAGATATTTCTAGGGGTGCCAAAACTTGTGGCCAACATACATTGGAGAGAAACATTTATTTCATAACGTGAGTTTCCCCTGAAAGGTTAGAATTTTGTGATTTTTTTTGAATGAAAGGTTATAAAGATAAACAACGCAGATTTATTTTCACAGCTTCCTTTACTCATAATTTACCAAGGGTGCCAATATTAATGGAGGGTACTGTATATAGGGGTGCAGAATCAAAAGAAAGGGGGAAAACACAGCCAGAGACTGCAGAGGTGTCATTAGGGGGAAGGTGAGAAACACACAAGGCAGTGGCAAGAGGAGGAAGAGTCAAAAAAAGAAACATAGTGAGGCTTGAAGGACAGTTTTACAGGGTAAATGAAGGTGCACACCACGCCAGCAGGGAAGAACTCCTCAAGTGGGTTTTATTGACACGGTGGAAGACAGGAAGACAGTGCTAGGATCAACATGTTCATTAGTGTTGATCGTAACAGAAACCGAGGGTGGACGAGAGCGGGGGGGTTAATGAAGACGTGATATGTGGAAAGAGGTTTGTAGAAAGGGTGGGTGTTTTGGACAGGGTGTACAGCTTGAAACTCTGTCCCAATCACTCATGAGAGCTAGATGGGTATATTCTTATTTACTAACTGTGAAGTTTAGTCATACGCCATCTACAAAGTCTTTACAGGAAGGTCTAAAGCATTTCAAATGCTAATATTTCAAAACATTCCTTGTTTATTTTGTTTTTTGGTCTTCCATCAAAGAGCACATGTCATCTCGGAGTCAACGTTGGCGCCAAATGACAATGATGTAATGCTTGCCATTTTGTAATTAGCATGACAAATCAGTGCTTGGGGACTAAGTGTGCCTAAGATGGATGAGTAACTGTCTGATGAATGCCATCCCAGTTTTATGAAACATGGAGCATGTTAGTTAGTTAGACGTATGCATCTGTGATCAAACAATGTTTTTGGTGATGGCCCAATTGCATCTCACCGGTGGATGAATCGCAGGTCCATTTCATGATTTTTAACTGGACTTGTTGGACTAATCTGGACTGATTTTGACCTTCCTCCCCCTGCACCCCGCTATGACGGTGTGTTTGGGGGTGAGCACAAACCTGGCTGATGGTGCTCATAGCCCTCATGTAGCTCTCGTTGCGTGAGCGGTATTGGGGAGAGGCTAGCAGAGCTTTGGGGTCCAGGGTGTCCAGGCTCCTATTGATGGAAACTTCACTCACCGCCCGCAAGTAGCTGTGACTCCGGATCTGCAGTTTTGGAGAGTGTTCTGTGGAGATACTGTGCATGAAGGAAAAAACAAGATATATTTATTTATTTGCTGAAAGAGAAAATTTTCGCTTTAAGTTTAAATGAACAATATAATGGCATTAATGGGAAGACTAATTTAAAAAAAGCAAGTAAACAACTCACACACTTGGGTATAACCACTTTGTTACATCAAAATAAGATTTGAAATGTCCTGAAAACATGATCTGTGGGTTTTTAATGAATAATCAGCTTAGTGACATTTAAAGTAAATCCCTGTGACCAATACTTACCAAGCTTTTTTTTTTTTTAATAAATACATTATTATATAAAATTAAATAAAATTTCACATTTTTGTTTATGCTAGTATTTTTTTTATTTGATATTTAAAATTTAAATATTAATATAATGAGTGCAATTACTATATTTAAAATAATTTGTCATTATTAAATGATACATGTCATTTTTACATAAAATAATAATAATCATTTTTATTTTTTGTAAAAATGATTTTATTTTAATTGTATAAAATGTATTTATAAATTAATATTTTAAAATATTTTTTTAGCTTAATTAATATATTGATGGGACCAATTATTGGGTTACATTTATGGTGTCCCTAAAAACTCTGTGTAAGTTCATCTTTTGCAAGGATTATATTAAATTTATATTTGTTATATGTGACCCTGGACAACAAAACCAGTAAGTAGCATGGGTATATTTGTAGCAGTAGCCAGAAATACATTGTATGGGTCAAAATGATCAAAAATCATTAGGATATTAAGTAAAGAACATGTTCCATTAAGATATTTTGTGAATTTCCTACTGTAAATATATCAAAACTTAATTTTTGATTAGTGATATGCATGCCTAAGAACTTTAAAGGTGGTTTTCTCTATATTTTTTTATTTTTTTTACCCTCAGATTCACAATTTAGTGCACTACTTCCCTTCATGTAGCAAAATATAACTATATATGAAGAGTTCAGATGCAAAACCGGCTAAAAGCCATCTCGGTCAAAAATGAGATAATGATACTGAGTGAATGCTCTTGACACATATTATACGTCCATGAAATACTTTTTCTTCAAACTCGCTAAAATACCAGCCTCAGCCCAATCAGAAGTACCAGTACTTACATAGAAACCTATACATCTGAGCCTGATAAAAATGCATATATATATATATATATATATATATATATATTATTATTTATTTATTTTTTTTTTTTTGAGGAAAACATTTCAGGAATGTTCTCCATATCATGGACTTCTATGGTGCCTGTGAGTTTGAACTTCCAAACTGCAGTTTAAATGCAGCTTCAAAGGGCTCTATATCAGTGGTTCTCAGTCCTCGAGGCCCACTGCTCTGCACATTTTGTATGTTTTTGAATCTGACACACTCAGTTCAGTTCACGGATCTTTCTCCTAACGAGCTGATGATCTGAATCAGGTGTGTTAAATGAGGGAGACATACAAAATGTGCAGAGAAGTGGGCCTCGAGGACTGGAGTTGAGAACCATTGCTCTAAACGATCCCAGCCAAGGAAGAAGGGGAAGAAGTCATATCTAGCGGAATGATTTATTTTTTTATTTATTTTTTTTTTTAATTACAATTTAATTGTACAATAAACTGCGTTTTGAAAGTTCAAACTCACGGGCACCATAGAAGTCCACTAGATGGAGAACGTTCCTGAATTTTTTTTCTCAAAAAACAAAATTTCTTTACAACTGAAGAAAGAAAGACATGAACATCTTGGATGACAAGGGGGTGAGTAAAGTATCTGCAAAAATGTTTGTTCTGGAAGTGGACTTCTCCTTTAAATAACTGATGACGCTCTGGTCATTCTTCCCTTGATGGCATGATGCAAACTGAGAGCCACATGTAATTTCCTCCAATCAAACATGTAGCATGTTCTTTGAAGTCACAGCTATTAAAAGCATTCAGATATCACACTCCTTGTCAAGGTCCCTTCATCAGGGTGCGTGGGGTGGCTGTGAGCAAATCAAACGCTCATGCAAGACCTCTGCATGTGTCCAGTGCACAGCAGCCTACATTATGGATGTGGCTCTTTAAATAGATAAGGGGACGGCTCCATCAGGTCACTCAGGCATAAAGCAGGTGAGACGAGTGAAGCACACGGCAAGGAGAGAAACAGCTAAACTCACTTAAGGCCGCCCACGCAGCCCAGCACACACATGCCCGACACTCGCGCTGACACTTTGCTGACAGGCAGACACCTTGCATCCGCATCAGCAGTATGGGAATTAGTGGAAGCTCCAGCACTGGCGTAGATCTCCCACCCTCCATCTGCATGGCTTCACACATACATAATAAGTGAACACAGCAACTCCTCACGGAGCGGTATGGTCCAAAACGCCCCAGGGCATCTTCCTACACTACTAGAGAACAGAATGGCTAAACTTCACAAGAAGCGCTCGGGGGGGCCGCATCCCCCCCCCATAGTGAACCTGGCTTTGGGGAACTGGTTATGCATGATGTCATCGTTGCGGAATAAGCCGATAAGTTTCCGCCTCACTGTTGCGGCCGTCTCGACGGATTGGTCGCTGTGCGACTGTTAATTACGTCAGCCATTCACAATGCAGCGCTGCGCCTCACGTACTTTCTGCTGCAGTGGCAGCTCCCCGAGGCATCTAAGACTGTCTATTTTCATGCTTCATAAAGATACAGAGTTGTATCTGATGACTAATGCACATGTGAGTTATGTTGCGTTCTGAGCTATAAAATAAGCAGCTCCGCTCATACTTAATGTAAAGAACAAGCTTGATAAATATAGACATCAAACGCTCACATAGTATTATTAATCATAGACAGAGAAAGTTAAAGGTCAAAGCACTGTCCCCTGGCATATAATCAGGGCATTAGTTGGTTGGAAGGATTGCAACAGTACTCTAAAGCAAACAAAACCTCCCTTGCACACTGGCATTTGAAGCTTTTCTTCGTCAATAAACAGATAAAACCATCAAAATGCGGGATTGAGGAAATTCCACAAGATGAAATATTTATGAGCGTTCATAATGCCAGAACAGTATTACAAATCTGCAAATCCTCCAATCCTTGTCTGGGCTTTCCAGCACGCTTAGGGTGGAATCTCGGGGCACTTTCGTAGAGCTTGAGCAGATATGAATCTGAAATTGAAGCAAATAAATTACACTGCTGTCTTGTCAATCCTGCATGTCAGACAGTGTTAATCTCACCAACGAAATTACGGAAGAAAATGTTAACAAAGGATTTTTGGTTTCACCACTGATGAAAGTGAGATGAACAATGTGTATCATGATAAGTATAGAGTTTAAGCTAGTACAAGCATCTATGTGTATGTTTAAAGGCATAGTTCACCTGACAATAAAAATTCTGTAATTAATTACTCACCCTCATGTCGTTCCAAACCGTAAGACATTCGTTCATCTTTGGAACACAAATTAAGATATTTTTGATGACAGCAACACAACTACCATGTTCAAAGCTCAGAAAGGTAAATCGTTAAAATAGTCCATGTGACATCAGTGGTTCGACCTTAAGTTTATGAAGCTATGAGAATATTTTTTGTGCGCAAAGAAAAGAAAAATAACAACTTTATTCAACAATTTCTTCTCTTCTGTGTCAGTCTTCGACACACGTTCATGAGAAAAACCAAGATGTATGCGTGTGGTGCTGCTGACACATCGGATTTCATGAAAAATATCTTAATTTGTGCTCTGAAGATGAACAAAGGTCTTATGGGTTTGGAACAACATGAACGTAAGTAATTAATGACAGAATTGTCATTTTTGGGTCAACTAAATTCTTAAATTTTTTAATAAAATAAATTGAAAAAATTATATTCTCTTTTATTTTGAATACTGATTGAATTTACACTTGCATCATGTAAAAATTACATGAACAAAAATAATAAAATAAAATAAAATAAAATAAAA
This sequence comes from Cirrhinus mrigala, assembly GCA_036247105.1. Classification (NCBI taxonomy): domain Eukaryota; kingdom Metazoa; phylum Chordata; class Actinopteri; order Cypriniformes; family Cyprinidae; genus Cirrhinus; species Cirrhinus mrigala. The sequence continues at coordinate 20,810,723 of CM070008.1, read as the reverse complement.
TAAAAAGAATATCACAATACGGATTTCATGCTACCTTCACGTCATGTCGTAATTACCGTAATTCCGAGATGACAACAAGTGACATTTTACTCATAGATTGGATAAGTATATATTGAGAACAAAAAAAAAAAAAAGTAAGAACAAAGTAATAGGGAGTTATTTTCAGATTTCAATACACCTTCAAAAATGAAACATTTTGAAAATAAAATATTCAAAAACAAAGTCTGTAATTATCTTACATGTCCAATTCTACCTAAAATGAAAGATATTCCGTTTAGAATTATTAATCGTGTATCCAGCTGCTTAAATTTTATGGAAAAGATTCCATTTTGAGGTAGATCCTTGTGTTGTTTGTTTAAAACAGCCTGAAACTATTTCTTTATTTATTTATTATAATTTATTTATTGTCCAGTCACATTGCAGTTCTGGCAGGACCTTTACAACTGGCTAAATATTGATATAAATACTGATATTCCATCACTAAATGTGTTTCAGGTTTTGGTCTATGCAAATGACTGAAAAAGATATAATTGATGTTATACATTATTATTACATTGGGTAAATGTCATGCACACAAAAGTAAGTGGAATAACAATACACCCTCTTTAAATTGTTTTAGAATCTTTAAAACACTTATCCAAAGATAATCAACCCCTTGGGGAATTGTGTAAAACTATATATGAGTCTCTTTCCTTTTAAGACTGGTAAGGATTTTTTTCCCTTGTTTTTTTTTTTTTTGTTTTTTTTGTGTCTGTATATATATTAGGGCTGTCAAACAATTAATCACGATTATATGTATATATTTATACCTGCATATAATTTAGGTTAGTGGTTCTCAAACTTTTTATACCAAGTGCCACCTCAGAAAATAATTGGCTCTCCAAGTACCACCATAATGACCAACATTAAAATACTATTCAGCTACAGGTCTGCTCAGTTCAAAGGCGGTGCAGTTTTATTCCTAATAAGAATATTTATTGTTGTCAGCCACTTTAACTTTGTAAAACACAGAGTTTGAACATTAACACTGCACAGTGCTCACGTACAGGTAAATAAAAAAACTTAAAACGTATTGTTTTAACATTAATTTATATTTAATTTAGTGATTCCTCACTAAATTATGTGTGATACACATGCCACACTTTGAGAACCACTGATTTAGATTATAAATAAATATAAATATTTTACATATAAACCTTAAATATTTCCCTTTAATATATACATGTATGTGTGTGTATTTATATATACATAATAAATACACACAGTACACGCACATATAGTATGTAAACACAAACTTTTTTTTGGATGCGATTAATTGTGATTCATTTTTTGACAGCCCTAATATATATCTATATCTATATCTACATCTATCTATCTATCTATATATATATATATATATATATATATATGCAATTCTGAAATACTGACTAAACTGTATGAATATTGGTTCAAAAAGTGTGACAAAAAAATATATCACTGCACATCAGAATACAGAAAGGTGCAAGAAATGAGAACGGATATAATAATGAGAACAAACAATTGATTTAATGAACTCAGCCCACCTACAGGCTATTTGAGCCAACCTCTTTAGACGTATTACAGCACAAATATGTTACTATGGCAACCTCACAATGACTTACCAAAACGTAGACCAACCCCCGCTCACAAACACACACGCTGTACTCACATGTGCCATAATGTGCTGGAGTCTTTAAAACCCCATCGATGCAGTCATATTGCATATTAAGCCTGCTAAATATATCTCTGGAGAACCTGCAAAGTCAATTAATGCTCCAAATAAGTGACGAGCTCCTGCTGCTTACAAGACCTCAGTCAACTGACATGGGAGGTTGTTTTACAATGCAAGAGCTTTTAAGGAAGTCTCTGGGCTAATTAGAGTAATTACTTGTACCTTTGCCACTGCAGTGGCGTGGCATATTGTGCTTCCTTAATTAAATCCGCACTCGGCTCCTGACCGGCAGGAATAATGGTGTTGTGTTACCGTGGAGACGCTGACTGATATCTCCGCTGAGGGAAGCATGTCTGTCTGACCATCTAATCTCGCACCCTTCAATGTGTCCGTGCGGATCCTTTATGGGCATATCAGCTGCGGTTCTGCCCGTCAAGCTGTGCTAGGAGCCCCAAGTCATACGGCAGGTTGGTAATTAGTGCAGCGCTGAACCCTGGCTGATTAGCCACTCATTACTCAGCAGTAACAGAAAAGCCTGGTGACCTACATTAACAGGAGTCAGGTGCCCATAGGGAAGCAGGGCAAGGAGGTGCAACAGTCCAACCCAGTCAATCTGAGCTCAGAGCTGGACTAAACCAAAGGAGGAAGACAAAGACAACAGTTCAGAGTGATAGTCAAAGGGCACAAATGCCCAGTTTGAGGTTAATGCTTTGCTTAAACTTTAAATTAAATGTAATATCTCTCAAATCCAATGCTAGTCATTTGATATTATTTAATTTATACAACAGCGAGTCTTTGACGCCCCTCTGGATAGACTGCTAATGGATTTTCAATTTGAATCGCAAAGACATGATTAATTTGAATTGCGCACCGACCTAGAAGGCAAAAGCTTTTGTATATCACATTCATGTTCTCAGCAAATGCTTTTCTAACAAAGCAATTTACTGTAAAAAATAGTAATGCATAAAAAAGCAATAAAAAAAAAAAAAAGAAAAAGAAAGAAAATGATTGGACTCTTTGCATGAAAGCATATTTTGTTCGCTCACAGTGAGAACAGTGAGAAGAAAAAACATCTGTATGGAACTTTTTTTACTCTTTACTTAAATAAATAAATACATAGTTGAGGTCAAAAGTTTACATACACCTTGCAGAATCTGCAAAATGTTAATTATTTTATCAAAATAAGAGGGATCATACAAAATTCATGTTTTTTTTTATTTAGTACTGAACTGAATAAGACATGTTACATAAAAAAATAATAATTGAATTTATAAAAATGACCCTGTTCAAAAGTTTACATACGCTTGATTCTTAATAATGTGTTATTACTTGAATGATCCACAGCTGTGTTTTTTTTTTGTTTTTTTTTTAATAATAGTTGTTCATGAGTCATTGTCCTGAACAGTTAAACTGCCTGCTGTTCTTCCACAAATTCTCTGGTTTTTCATCATTTTTGTGTATTTGAACCCTTTCCAACAATGACTGTATGATTTTGAGATCCATCTTTTCACACTGATAATAACTGAGGGACTCATATGCAACTATTACAGAAGGCTCAAACGCTCACTGATGCTTCAAAAGGAAACATGATGCATTAAAAGCCAGGGGTGTAAACTTTTGAACAGAATAAAGATGTGTGCATTTTTCTTATTTTGCCTAAATATCATATTTATTGTCATTTAGTACTGCCTTCCAGAAGCTACAGAAGATACTTACACGTTTTCCAGAAGACAAAAATAAGTAAAATTTACCCTGATCTTCAAATTCCAAAAGTTTTCACCCCCTGGCTCTTAATGCATTGTTTCCGTCTGAAGCATCAGTGAGCATTTAAACCTTCTGTAATAGTTGTATATGAGTCCCTCAGTTGTCTTTAGTGTGAAAAGATGGATCTCATAATCATACAGTCATTGTTGGAAAGGGTTCAAATACACAAAAATGCTGAAAAACCAAAGAATTTGTGGGACCTGAAAGATTTTTCTGAAGAACAGCGGGCAGTTTGGAAAATGCATTGGAAAATGACAAAAACCTGACTAAACTGACATGTCTTATCATAAAAACTGCTGAAATAAATGAGAAACTGAAACAGAGATCTGAGTCACAGGCAAATTAATATCTTGACTAGAAAAACAGACTTTCCCTGCACCTCTCCACTGGGAGATGAGTGCAGCACAGCAGATAAAACAGACAGTTAATAAACTCGTCACTCTCTAAAGCTACATGCTAACAGATCTGCATGCTTGGCAGGTGTTAAAGGTACTGACTATAGCGCTGGTGCGCTTTTAAAATTGTTATTGGACAGGGAGAGGATTTCGAGCTGTTAGATGGCCAGCTGGATGACTATTACGTGGCTAAAGCACAGTCATTCTTTAAGAGATGCCAAGCTTTGGATACCGACGCAGAAGAACATGGTTAGAGCTGTTGCCAATATCAAACACTTTCATGCCTACTTTTATTTCACTTACTTGCAGTTTAAGTAACACAACATATAGAGGGCCCTTTATTGTGGAACTCTATTGAATAAAAACTTGAAAATCAATAATCCATTACTGAATCAGTTCAAATAACACAATAAATGCCATCAATTCAGTCCAGATGTTTTTATTTTGAAGGTGTTGGATGAGTGATTCTACTGAAACGTCAACAGAATTTGATATCATACATCTTTTGATTATTGGTTACTGTGCAGTATTTGTTAATAATGTTTTTGTCCCATTTCCACCAAATCTTCCATGCTGGTTATGGGATCAGCTTTCAGGTGAAACATCACCCAGCATGATGTCTTCTGATTTAACAAGTCATTCACTCAACTAATCAATTCAACTCGTTCAAAAGACTGAGTTCAATCAATAACTCAAGAGTGAAATTTAGTTCGACTTCCAAACTGGTTAAAATGAATCATTACAAAGCTGCTCTTGAATCAGACATCACTAGATGAAATTGCAGCACATGGTCACTGATCAATTTAGTAGTTCATTATTTGAAAATATCCAATTTGTCACAGCTTCTCAGAGAAGGAGTGCCGTTGAGAACAGGAGGTCTAAACTGGATGTCAGGACTGAGCTGCCTTTTTTACAGAGAGAAAATAGGTGGGCAATTACCTAGATTATCTAACCAGTTTAAAGTACTTGCTATTTCATATGTGACCTCTTTCTTTTAGCTCATTTTTCCAACAATTTTCATTTGTTTGTACTGTTTTTTTTTTTTTTTTTTTTTTTTCTTTTTTGTAAAAAAACAAAACAAAACAAAACAAAACAAAACAAAGAGACAGAAAAAAACACTGGCTATTCCATACCTGTCAAGACTATAGTTTCACCTACAGTAAACAATCATTATGAGAATTATGGGAAGAAAAAAAAAAAAATAAAAAAAAAATATATATATATATATATATATATACAGGGGTTGGACAATGAAACTGAAACACCTGGTTTTAGATCACAATTAGTATGATATTGGGCCTCCTTTTGCAGCTAATACAACATCATTTCATCGTGGGAGTGACAAATACAAGTCCTGCAAAGCAGCCAGAGGGATTTTGAGCCATTTTCCTCTTGCAGAACAGTGGCCAGGTCACTATGTGATGCTGATGTGGGAAAACATTTCCTGACTCGCTCCTCCAAAACACCCCAAAGTGGCTCAATAATATTCAGATCTGGTGACTATGCAGGCCATGGGAGATGTTCAACTTAATTTTCATGTTCATTAAACCAGTCTGTCACCAGTCTTGCTGTGTGTATTGGTGCATTATTATCCTGATACAGAGCACTACCTTCAAGGTACAATGTTTGAACCATTGGGTGCACATAATGAAACTTTACACTCTGCTCTAACTGGTGTAATGTACAATAAGTGAAGATTGGGCACCAGACAGCGCAAATATAGCCATGAAACCTCCAATACTATATTGGCGAGTGTTTCAGTTTCATTGTCCAACCCCTGTATATATATATATATATATATATATATATATATATATATATATATATATATATATATATATATATATATTCAGAAAACAAAAATGATACACGATGACAGAAATATAAACTATATTTAACTAATACATATCCTTCTAATTTTTAAGAATATTAAACACTTGGTATATTGGTATCACTTTGTACTGAAGTTAAAAACGCTGTTATTTCAGTAACTATTTAGTATTTCGTCTTATTACCAATATTTTGAATTAATTTTTCTTTTTATATTTTATTTTCGTTTTAATTTCAGTTAAAAGTTTAGTTATGGGTAATGCATTTCTGTCATTGTGTATCATTTTTGTATTTGTTTTCTCAAATATGTATATATAGTTCCTAGTAATTTTTATTTTAGTTTTTAATTAGTTTAGTACTTTAACTTAAACAAATATAAAATAAGAAATAATGCCTTGGCAAGTAGTTGAAATAAATGAATTTTAACATTTTGATAACACTGTAGAATAAGGTGTCATTTATTAACATTAGTTAATGTATTAACTAACATAAACAATGAACAATACATTTATTACAGTATTTATTAATCTTGGTTAACATTAGTTAATAAAAATGCAGTTGTTCATTGTTAGTTCATGTTAGTTCACAGCGCATTAACTAATGCTGACAAACACAAGTTTTGATTTTAATAAAGTGCTAGTAAATGCTGACATTAACATTAACTAAGATTAATAAATGCTGTAGAAGTATTGTTTATTCTTAGTTCATGTTAACTAAAGTATTTAACTAATGTTAAATTTTAATGTTAAGCGTTACCAAGATTTTTACATTTTATTTTATTTCACTTAACATTTATTTTTTTTTTATCAAAAACCATAGTTCAAGATAAAAAAAAAAAACATGTGTCAGTGCTAAACTTTTACACTATGAATTTTAACACAAATGACACTGGATCTAAAAAGTAACTAGAACTTACTTTAGAGTGGTCATCTCTGTCAGTGATGGCTGGGTGGCTTTGAGGTAGCTGGCCCGTCGTGCCTGCATCTTGGGCGAGGGTTTGGGGCTGCCGTCCGAGTCTCCGCTGTCATCCTCCGCCATGGCTTTCACGTAGCTTCCGCTGCGCATGCGTCTGCACGGGATATCCTCTTCCTTCCCCAATGGAAATCCTCCCCACTCATCTTGAGGGACCTGTGGGGTCAGAGGTGACACCGCGTCATAAACCTCTTCTGAAAGGTGCATGTCACTGTCCAAACAGCCTCCCGTGCGCTCGGTTCCACGAATCACCCATACATACATACATACACACACACACTTTCTGATCTCCACTTCCTCTATTTGAGCCGGCAGAGATAATTAATGAGGCTGCCGGTGTGAGCTTGCATGATTACACTAACGACGCCTCCCTGGGTAGTTAAGCATCTGTCTCAGTGCAGCTCTCCCAGGGCAAACTCTCATCAATAGGACTCTCTGAAAGTATGAGAAGTTGGACTGTGCTTTCCAAAGAGAGGGACAACTCAGGCTGACAAAAGGGAAAAGCTTTCATTTTCAACTAGTTGGTTCTAGGATAATCAAATGCTAACAATCTAATTGTAACAAAGCCTTGACAAATGCTCATTAACACTACATAAAAGCATGTCTGATGTAATAAAATTTGCAGTACAATGAGAATTCCACGAAGCCACTACTTCAAGTGGAAAGGGACCCTTTCTGATGAACAGAAACAACAACAACAAAAAACAATAAAATAAACTTACATGTAAAACAAAACAAAAAAACATTAAAAGTATTTACTTAAAAAAAACAACATAAAATTAAAATGTCAACACTTCAACTAACTCCAAATAAATTAGAAATACTTTAAATCAAAAATATAAAAATACTGAATAATTAAAAAATATATACATTGTTGTGTTTTTAAAGAAGTCTCTTATGCTCATCAAGGCTGCATTTATTTGATGAAAGTACAGAAAAAAACAGTAATATTGTGAAATATTATTGCAATTTAAAATACCGGTTGTCTATTTTAATGTACTTTCAAATATAATTTATTCCTGTGATGCAAAGCTGAATTTTTAGCATCATTACTCCAGTCTTCAGAGCCACATTATCCTTCAGAAATCATTCTAAAATGTTGATTTATCAGTGATGCTTTATTTTTCAAAGAAGGGCTGAACTCACTGTAAACTCAAAAAAGAGTTACCAAAATACCTGCCAGTTTGTTAGAAATGCAATTGTTCAGCACATTCATTAACACTCAAATTAAAGTAATTGCATGACCTACAGGTACATCATTACAGGTACATTCACAAATATTGGTAATAGATGGTGTTACTGTTATCATATAAAAACAGTGATCCACATTAGACTAATATATATATATATATATATATATATTAGGGCTGTCAATTTATCTTGTTAACTTAATTAGTTATGAAAAACGCGATTCAAATATTTAAGGCAGTGAACGCACTGGTCCCACCCCCAGACCTGTACGTCATTTTATTTTAAATAGTTGACTGTTAACAAATGATGCAACAACTCCACAATGGCAGGTATGGCCTAAAATTCAAGATATTGTGCAAAAAATGTCCCTGTATGTTTTTTGTCACATATTTATATATATCACATATCACAGGATATCAAACGGCCTCAAGAGCAAATATGGCACGAGTGCTGATTTTGTCTCGATCTATCACGAGCTTAAATGTGATTTTACACAATTCAGTAAATAAGAAGTTGATATTGTGTTATATTTTAAACACAATATTATGTGTTTTTGCTCAATTTCGCAGAGAACATATTACCTATACCAGAATTGTTGCGTGTCTTGAATTGAATTGAATCCGCGTTTTGAATAGTGTAAACCAATTATTTAAAGAGAGAGAGACGTTTACTGAATTCCTGAATGAATCATCAGTTTGAACGAACTGAATTTATGACTCATAAAGACATTTACCGCCACCTGCTGGCAGATTTAGTTTCTTAATTAGAGTATCATTTCAGTATCATCAATAAATAAATACCCCAAAAATTTAAATTCTGTCCTCATTTACTCACCCTCATACACTTGTGTGTGTGTGTGTGTATATATATATATATATACATATATATATATATATACAGCAGTCAACATTTGAAGTGGGTCAAAACCTTTCAAAGTTGTCCTAAAACCAAAACAATAACCGTTCTTGGCTTAGGCCAACATTTATGAACTTTTGTGATCCACTTCAAATGTTGACTACTGTATTAAATGGATGCCACCTTACTGGGACAATAAATCCCTCCCTACACCTACCTAATACTTTAAGTTCAACTTTTCGAATATAAACTACAAAATACACACCTTTCCAACTGAATTTTGGAACTTTTTTAAATCTCTGTTTTTAATTTAAAGAAACAGAATGGCCCTTTATTAATTTTTTTTTTTTATTATGTGGGTCTGGAAACACCCAGCCTCCCTCAGTTTGAACGCTGCTTCCATGCAAAAATCAAATATCTATTCAATAAGTGTTAGAATGTGAGCATGCAAATTACTAAGGCAATACAAGACTCACGCTAACATAGAGCACAGCTGTGTGTCGAGCTGCTATGCTGAATGTATCACTCTGCATGGAGGTTCATTTTAAGGTTCGGAAAGAGATTCTTGGCTGGCATCGAGAGAAAATCCCACTTTAAAGAATTTCACTGTGATTATATGAATCACCGCAGAGCTAGCGTTACTGGGGAAACGGCTTGCCTTGACGTCAGGAAGTGTATAAAAGGCAGTCAGAGGAAGAATGACTCCAGTAACACCGGTTCTTTTGCCCACACACATGCTCACAGACCCGACAAACACAAAAACTTCCTTCAAAGATACCACCAACACCCACGCGAGTCTGATGAGCAGAAAATGAGAATAAATCCTGTTGAGCAGACCTGGGTACAAGGCTCAGAGTCCTCACAACAGATTGGGCCTCGCTTGATCATTTCAAGGAATGAAAAACTGCGTCCCACATGAGAGATTTCATTTCCTTTCATTAACAGAATTTCAGTTTATATCTTCAGGTGCTTATTTAAGCCCTACGTAGTACGGTTTTAAAAGTGCAGTAAGCAATGTTAGCTGCTAGTTGGAACTTTCTCCAGACGAGGGCTGTGTGATTACTCAAAATAAAATGCACGCTCTTGGATTTAATCAAATTTGTGTTCCGAAGATGAATAATAATGATGAATAGATAAAGATAAATAAAGATGAATAATGAATCTTACAGGTTTGGATCGACATGAAGGCTGAGCAATTAATGACAGAATTTTCATTTTTGGCTGAACTATCCCTTTAAGAAAAATAGCTGCAAATCATCACAAATTTTGAAAAATGTTTTCAAAACCATCTGCTATTTTGCTTGAATTCTCGCACAACTAACAACTGAACTCAAATGATCTGCTTTAACTATGACCTCAGTTTCCTGTTTACCATATATGGTCTTCCCTGTGAACGTATAAAATGATTGACAGGCAGACAGGGCCTCAAAGTGTTCTGATTGGCAAGCCAAAGAATCTGCCTGTGGAGAGCTGTCACAGAAACAGGTGCTATTCTATAAAAAAATCTCTTTAAGAATGTAACCTAAACTAAAATTTGAAGAACCATTGAAAAGCCTATGCTGATCGATCACTATTGTGATCCCCCTCAGTGCCCACACACGCATGTACAAACTCTCAAAAGAACAAGCACATCAACAAAATAATTCTAACTTGATATTGACAGCAAAACATAACTTGCCGAACGTCTAAAGAATCTTTCCACAAACCTTTAGAACAAGAAGAGCACAGTGCAATGCCCTGTCACTCACGGTTACTATGGCAACTGGCGTCCAGATTTAGCCCTGAAGAAAGATGCCAATTATTCTTTGTATTGACAGAGCATGATAGAGAACATGTGAGACATCCTGCCAGCTCAATTTAGCCTCTGAATTAGTATGTGGCTGCCCACGTGCAAACTCTGATTCACAGTGCGCTGCAGGTGGTCTTAAGATCTTCTCTAGTTCGCTCGTTTAATACATGTATAACGTAACGGGTTACCTCATTTGTCTGTTCACACTGACTCTGAGGACTGTGCAGCCTTACGTATAAAAGGAATAGAAAAAAATTCACATAATATCAGATACAGAGTGTTCTCTCTCACCCTAACTAATGTGTTGTTTTATTTCTGACATGGTGATTAATATTAATCGTCATTCTAATAATTGATACATTCTCTGCAGAGACAAAAGTACTGAGAACATAGCAATTATACAGAAAAGATTTGTCTTCTCAAACAGATGTCTCAAACCATATTTTAAGCACAAGAGCTAGAGTGCTGTTGTACAGAGTGTCAGCACAAGTGTTTTGGCAGGTATTCTTATCCAATCAGATTAGAGGACCAATGTTATGAACATTTGTTGATGACTCCAGGGAGTAGTCGTTTGGAATGCCTGATAAAACATAATACCTATAAAGCCTTATAAAATCTCAATTCAAATTTTGAATCTGAATTAAATTGGAACAGAATATAAATGAGAATTTGAAATGTGGTAGCAAACAGGGTGTTTAAAATTCCCCCTATATAAATTCGCATTCAGTTTACATATTTCAGGTTATACATATATTTCTACATTTGAACATATTTAAAGCTACAGTATGTAACTTTTGCCTCTCTATCGCCATCTCTGTTTGAAACATAAAGTTGCAAGTAACCTAAAGGTAACCCTGGGTATTTATAAATATGAAATATGTGATAGAAAAAACAATGAAAGATTTATTTTAAAAATCCACATCATTTTATATATATTTAGGCCTATGGGGGTGCCATTATTTCGATGACTTGAAATGACTGCACTCGGTGAGCTACTGCCGCTACCTGTTGCTATTTTTACCATGAGGCAACTTGGAAATAAATAAAATACTGATATGATGACCACAGATACTGAACGACCCTACAGGTAAACCAAATGCCGTACCATTGATTTTCCCCACAAGGAGTCTGGATATCAAGTAAAATTCGCGCTGAGAAACTCCTTCAGTGGCTGCGGCGTCATGACAAGCATCAGCTTGTTTACATCCTGTCAGGATGGCATCTGGTGTTTCTTGTCTCTGCCGTTTGCAAGCTCATTCAGTAGCTGTGGTCTACTAAAAGCCTCAAAGGCATCAGGGCTAAAGTGCAGAGAACAAAGTTTTATTCATCCACAGGTATTTTCCCATTCTTTTCTCTTCTTCTTATCACTAGGAAAACAGTGAAGACTTAGATCGCTTCTGTTGTTGCCCTTCAACTGAAAATTACAACCAAAAGCCGTGCAATGTGGCGTCGCATCAGTATTAGAGTATTAGAGTTTTGCATTCTGAGTTGTGTTGCGGTAAAAATAGCAACAGGTAGCGATAGTAGCTCACCGAGTGCAACCTTTTCATGTCACAAAAATAATGGCGCCCCCCATAGTCCAAAATATTGATAAAGTAAAACGTAAATCTTTCATGGGTTTTCTACTATATGTTTCAGTAAGAGACATTGTTTACATTATATTAAGCCATAGAAGTCTTCATTAATACCCTGAGGTTACCTTTAAAAAACTAAGCAACTGTTCTAAGAACAAGCTACAAATGCACCACCCACACACGGCATATAGTAGCCTGGTCTACAGCATATGCTCGTTGGGTATGTTTTGAAGCATGGCTGCTAGTTTGAGCTGGTTTAAGCTGGTCCTTAGCTGGTCATGAGCTGGTTTAAGCTGGTCATGTACTGGTCCTAAGCTTGTCCTGAGCAGGAGCTAATTGCATATGCTGTTTTTTTTAACAGGGATTCCACAGCTTTAGTAAAAATTTTTTTGGACCATTGTTTCTTTGATTTGCAGTTTAGAGTGAACTGCTCTTCTTGTCATTCTAATTTAACTTCCTGTTGTGTGTGGCCAATTTAAATTCACATTCATGAATTGAAAGGGAGCCATTTCTTCAATTCTGAATCATGCACAACTCTGTCGCATGGGGTATAGGCTAAGCTAGTACCTAACAGTTCATGACACCTAACAGTTCAAGGCTAGAGTCTATTCTCTTCATACACATCCACAAGAACACCACTCATCCAGTCTGCTCCATCCAATCCCACCACCTATACAAACACACCCATGCAAACACACACAGCCCAACAAAATAATAACTTGGTAAAAACATTGGTAAAAAATGTGATTTCAGGTTTAGAGAGGGAAATAATACCAGTCAGAGATCGAATGGATCCAAACAGATGCTTGTCAGCTAAACAGAAAGTAAGGCAGCTAGTGGGTTGCACTTACTTCTCAGCAGAACTCAAATCAAAACTGGAGGCTCTCTCCAGTGGTGGAGGAGGAAGAGGAGGGGTGGTGGAAAGGTGGAGGTGGGTTAGGTGAGCATGTGGGTGTAGGGGAGAATCGAAAGGCTTTTTGCATACCTGCAAGAATTGGCATGAGCGCTCCTGCTGACAAGCCTCTGCTTTCACTAGAGCCTTATCTACATTTACAGAGGCCTTCTGGTAGACTTGACGTGCTCTGCTCACCGTGAGAGAGGACGACCACGAGCTCTTCTTCACGAGCTGTGAAGCGTCCACGCTCAGCGGGATGCTCGTGCACGTCGAGCACTTGCCCAAATCATTGCTGCTGCGGGAGTTTTTAAGTGCCTGGTCATTGATGGTGCTGTAGGCTTCCAAGAAGTACTGTGACTGTGACTTGTCCGGGTGACGGCCCATGGTCATGACGCCCGGAGGTCCGTGGTGAAACAGGCAGGCCTCGCGTTCCAATTCATCCGAGCTCCAGTAGCCAGAAGGTGGCGTCCTGTTCTTGGGTTCAGCCGACTTGCAGCGCTCCCGACTCTTGCTGCGCTTGCGGTGCCGAATAGCAGGGGGTTCTCCGTCGGGACTGGCCTTGCCTCCGTTGATGCTGCCCTTACCGTGATGTGGGCCCTCTAGTGAGTGGGACTTGGTAAAGAGCTTCTGAACAGAGTGAACCAGGTGCCGGATTCGGCCGGGGCTGTCACTCCGTTGTTCCAAGGCTGCGGCGGCACGCTTGTACTGCAGCGTGTGATAGCCGTCCCGAGGCACTGGGAGTTGCCGGTCGAACTGGTCCAACAGGGCGACGGGGAGACGCTGTTGACCCTTGTTGGCTGGAACCCCTCCTCCGGTGTAGGGAACCACAGCGGTCTCGTCCTTCAGCTCGTGCTGAGAGCTATAGTGTCGGCGAGGGAAGGTCCCGTAAGGCACCACGCAGTCAGGCTGGTAGGGGCTTCTCTGGGAGTAGTAAGAGTGGTCGACCGGGTGGGGGTTGTCGATCTGGCTGATGAGGTAGGGCTTGTGGTCCAAGTGGTGACCCATGGAGTCAAAAGAGGGGTCACAGGTCACCACGTGGTGGTGGCTGCGGCTGCTGGATAAGCCTTTCATCACAGAGATGGAATCATCCAGCGAGGGTTGGAGACATCCACGCACAGTACGGCTCCAAAGTGACCTGACGGTCTGCAGGGAATACATAGAAAGACATAAATGTCCCGTGAACAGACTGTGTGAATGTTTTCATGTTGCTGTTGTTGTTGTTTTATTTTTGGCTCTGTGAGTCAATAACAAGACAAAAGGAGATCTATGAATTTATTTAAAGGAATAGTTCACTCAAAAATGAAAATGTCACCCTCATGTCATTCCAAACCTGTAAGACCTTCGTTCATCGTCGGAAACAAATTAAGAAATTTTAAGTGAAATCTGAGAGCTTTCTGACGCTGCATAGACAGCAACGCAACTACCACGTTCAAGGCCCAGAAGGATCCTAAGGACATTGATATAATAGTCCATGTGACATCATTAGTTCAACCCTAATTTTATGAAGCTATGAGAATACTTTTAGTGATTTACTTTGTTAACGTGCATCGAACACTGACAGGGAAGAGAAGAAATTGTTAAATAAAGTTATTTTTGTTTTCTTTGCCAGCAAAAAGTATTCTCGTAGTTTCATACAATTAATTTGTGTTCTGAAGATAAACAAAGGTCTTACAGGTTTGGAACGACATGAGGGTGAGTAATTAATGACAGAATTTTCATTTTTGGGTGAACTATCTCTTTAAAAACCACAAATCACAGATACAATAATAGTTCTTAATTAAATCAGGTAAAGGTTTTTTAAATCATATGGAATCAACATGAATACAAGGTATACATGTTTTTTAAAGGAGAAGTTCACTTCCAGAACAAAAATTTATAGATATTTTACTCACCCCTTTGTCATCCCAGATGTTTATCTCTTTCTTTTTTTATTCATAAAGAAATTATGTTTTTTTGAGGAAAACATTTGAGGATTTTTCTCCATATAATGGACTTGAAAGGAACACGCCACTATTTTTGAAAATAGGAGCCTAATTTTCCAACTTCCCTACAGTTAAACAGTTAAGTTTTACTGTTTTCGAATCCATTCAGCCGATCTCCCTTTTAGCATAGCTAAAAGGGTCTTAGTACACAATGTAACTACAGAAGAGTCAAGTTTTAAATAGAAAAAATATCTCTTTGGTTTGAGCGAACTCTATTTTTGAGCGAGATGCTGACAATGATCTAATGCTAATTCAATGATATATGCTAAGCTATGTTAAAAGTGCTACCGCCAGACCAGGAAATCGGCTGAATGGATTCGACAATGGTAAAACTCAACTGTTTAACTCTAGGGGAATTGGAAAATGAGCCTATTTTCAAAAATAGTGGCACATTCCTTCAATGGTGCCCCCTCCAAAATGCAGTTTAAATGCAGCTTCAAAGGGCTCTAAATGATCCCAGGCGAGAAAGAAGGGTCGTATCTAGCAAAACGATCTGTTATTTTCTATAAAAAGACAATTTATATACTTTTTAACCTTAAATGCTCATCTTGTCTAGCTCTGCATGAACTCTGTATATTCCGGTTCATGACAGTTAGGGTAGGTCAAAACTCCCATCTCATTTCCTCCTTCAACTTCAAAATCGCCCCACATTACAGCAGAAGTACCATCCTAGTGTTTACAAAGTGAACATGTAAAGAAGATCAAATGATCTTTACAAAAAAGGAAAAACAGCAATGTAGAATGATTTTGAAGTTGGAAAAGAAAATAAGATGGGAGTTTTTCGACCTACCCTAACTGTCATGAACTGGAAACTGAAACCCGGGGGCACCATTGAAGTCTACTATATGGAGAGAAATCCTGAAATGTTTTCTTAAAAAAAAAACAATTTCTTTACGACTGAAGAAAGAAAGACATGAACATCTTAGATGACAAAATCTTTTATAAAAAGATTTTTCCTTTTAGTTATTTTGGACACACATATTAGTCATTAACCCCTTCATCAGCAACAAACACTTCAATAAAAGGTCTTGTTGATCGCAAAGTGGAACCACAACCACTTTGCACAAAACAATATGTTCTCAAACCTAACCAAGCAGAGCTGATCTGATCAAATACCCTGTTAGTTCAATGAACATCTATGTCTGGCATTACCCAGCAACAGTCAGGCTTTCAAAATGCTTTCTTGTCTGACACTACTTGAAAGGATTATTCAAGGCTGAGAAGTCTTGACATACTTTTCTGTTCTTCTCAGAGGGAGGGGAAGAAAGCTAAGATTTAGATGATAGACAGACAATGTACAAAGGAAAGTAGTATTGAGAATCACAATGAAGTATTTAAGAGGAACTAGATCCTTTGGAGCGCTCAGAGTTAACTTATGAGCTTTTAAAACTTTTTAGTTTCAAACAATGTTGCTAAAGATGTCAAAGTTTCAAATTCATATTTACAAACAGATACACATACACACACACAAACTAAACCAGACAGAGCAGTTCAAGTGCTTTTACAATCGACGCAGACCCAATGTGTTGACTAATGACTAAATCAAACAACTAGTCAAGTAGTCTGTAGAACCCTACACTACTTTCATTTAATCCAGAATCACAACTACTTTCAGCCGCTCTTTGTCAGAGTCATTAAGATCAGTGCAAGCTGAGCCTGATGGGACACAAGGCAGCGCTACGTTTACTGGGGCACTAATTCAACGTGAAGCCTCATCATTACTCCTAGAGCCTCTGATTTGAGAAAATCTCAATTTCCTTTTTCTTCCGATGTCTTTTCAGATGTTGTCAGAGCCCAGGCTTTTATCAAGGCTCTTCTTGGAAAGCTCACACCCAGTAAACTGTTTGAACTAAGTTCACAAAAATCAAGACTGATTGTCCTATTTATCAGAAAGGGGTACCTACTGTAAGCAAAAATAAGCTGGGATAAACCCCTTGGTATGTGATTTGACTGAATCACTCATGTGAACAACTTTGTCATCCCAGTTTTGGGCTTTTTGTAAGGCATACAGCCAAATGTTGCTAACTGCAGATGGTAAGCATATCCTCATTCAGCCACACTAATTGCGTGACGTTGGATATGAAGAAGAACATTTGTTCCAAGAAAGAGAGAGATAGAGAGAGAGTGCAGTAGAGAGAGTGAGAGAGAGCCAACCCTGTTATTAGAGAGGTTATTATTGGGCCTTGTGACAGTCTAATGGGAGGGGGCTGTTGCAGCTTGGAGTGCAAAGCTACAGATCTCAAACACCTACATGCCACACACTCATATCACACACACACACACACACACACAAACAGGAAGAGAGGAGCTCATTTACAGCAAATCTTTAGACGGCCAATTGCAAAGCCACTGATTCACACAGCACTGGGGATCACACTGGCGGTGCGAATGTCCTTCACTGTCGTGTCAGCGTCATCCATCCGATTCAGAACAACAGGCATCAAATAGATACACATCACCCATAGTTCATGATCCTTACATAACTTTTTCCAGATACAATAAAAAATGCATTTAATTAAGGAAAAATACAGTTAAAAGTAAACCATATCCATAACAAATCATCAATGGAAAGCTTATTTATTCAGCTTTCAGATGATATATACGTTTTAGTTTTGAAAAATTGACACTTATGACTGGTTTTGTGGTCCAGGGTCACACATTTTATATATTTCAGCATCATTATTCCAGTCTTCAGTGTCACACAATCCTTTACAAATCATTCTAATGATTTGGTGCTCAAGAGACTTTAACTGATTGATTTATTTGTATTTATCATTGTTGAAAACAGTCGTGCTGCCTAATATTTTTGTGGAAATTGTTATACATTTTCTGTGTATTCTTTGTTGAATAGTAAAAAACAAACAAACAAAAAAACTAAATTTATTTGAATATAAATAATTTGTAGAATTATGCATGACTTTCAATATACATGAAACAAAAACTGTCCCCAAGATGTGAACTTGTATGTGTATGTATATATATATATATATATATATATATATATATATATATATATATATATAAAATGTATATGTAATGTATATTATAAGAAAAATAATAAAAGAAAAAAAAAAAAAATTTCTTCAGAAGTTACTGCGTACCATATATATATATATATATATATATATATATATATATATATATATATATATATATATATATATATATATATATATATATATAATGTATATGTAATGTATATTATAAGAAAAATAATAAAAGAAAAAAATAAAAATTTCTTCAGAAGTTACTGCATACCATATATACATATATATATATATATATATATATATATATATATATATATATATAAAATGTATATTCTAAATACAATAAATTAAAAAAAAATACATTCTAGATTTTTCATTCAAAAGATTCTAATCTAATCTCTAACAATTTTAATACATCTTTATGTGTCTATAAGATTCACATTTTTACTGCAGTGGGATTAAGGGTGGGCAATATGACCAAAATCTTGATATGAGTAGTTTTCCCAGCCTCAATATATATCATAATATAGTTATTTTTGCTTTAAATAGGGTCTTTTTTTTGATACCATAGAAATTTAATAATTCTCGTCAGCAGAGTCAATAACAAAAAAAAAAAACTAATTAAAAATCACTGAAGACAAGTAAACAGTCAGCGATTAAAGAAGAATAAAAAATAATTACAAGCAATAGGACAAAAAACTACAGTAGAACTATTAAATAAGAAATGCCACACATTGCATAAAGTAATCAAATGTATAAAAACACTGCATATTCTTCAATGTGTAAATTAAATATATATTTCTTCTTATTGAAGTTAAAAAAAGTGCTTTAGTCAAGAGCAGTATGAGATTTTCTCTCTTTTGTTGCTTGATTAACATGAATGACAGACAGCAGGAATATTAGACTGCTAGTCACTTAAAAGAGCTGCCCAGATTCAATATACTGTTACACATGTGTTTGCTTTCACTTAAGACCTAAATTATTGTGTTTACAAGGATAGATGGGCATTTTGACACATAGGAGTGTGCGTATTTAACCGTTCAAGGCCTAAAAAGCGGCAAAAATAACTCAATACCCCTGCGCTCTATGAGCACCGTCTTCACGTACACGCGCTTCTCTGACAGCGCTAAGGAACAGTCTCTCAGAGGCTATATATAAGCAGGCATTTATAGCAAAATGAGTTCTTTTTCACTGCTGATTGCATTTCAACAGCTTAAATTCACTTGTTTTAAACTGCAATGCTTAAAAACGCATGCAAACTATAAGACAATAAAGAGTCAACATCTCTACCACTTGACAAATTTCTACCAGCATATCGCCCACCCCTACAGTATGTGGGATATGTTTTACCAGCACTGAAATGTTTACAAGTGTGTGAACACCAGAATTTTATTCCACAAGGAAGAAAAGATAACTTCCAGAAACTGAGGAGAATGACAAAAAGGTGAGATATTATTCTACTTGCCCCAAAAGTATTTGAGCTTGATTTCCTAACGCCCATCTTAACTCAGAAACACTGCATTCAGCACTCAAATCTGAGCTTGATACCGATAATGAAACCAGTGCATACATGGTGCTCAGTAAAACACTGCTGTAGTGTGATACTAGAGCAGTGCAAGTGTGCCAATTAGCAGTTATTAATTAGCACAGTTTTATATCAACTCTGAAAACAGTGAACTAATGTATTAAATCTGCTGTAAACATTAATAGATTGTAGGAAAGCACTTTGTGGACCATCCCATTACATGCGCCCTCATTTTACAGTACATATAAAACTGACATATTAATGTCATACGCATCTTGATAAAGCCATTCCCCTCAGTTGTCTCTGGAGAGACGCCAAATGAGAAAAACTTAACAGCTCCTGCCGCTCAAGTCCTGGAATTGTATTCCGTTTGCAGGGGAAATAGGTCATTGTGACAGGTGGAGTGTGGATTGGCCATGATGTGATTCCCTTTAAAAGCTTTCTAATGGAGACTAACACCTGCCACCCACCTTCCCCTAATGCTGGTGAATCCTCTACTACCATTCATAAGACTGTGACGCCAATTCATTGTTCCCTCAGTGTGGTTTCTCCCAGTGCAATGTAAAAAAAAAAATGTCATGCAGTGTAAAAAATTATTAAAATATGAAATCACTCAGATTTAGTAAATCTCTACTGTGTACCCAGTAGCATGGAATAATTTTCATCATACTCTACAGTATCAAGTAGAATTTTCTTTTTTCTGTGGATGCATCACTGGGTTTAAAGATGAACATTACAGACTTTTGAAGATTACATAATATTTATTTAGCATACTGAATTGCACATATATGACTAGACTAATTTAGCACAAGTGTGTTTTACCAGTTTAAAATTGGCTGCTTTTCAGCTTTTACAAAACAATGTGCTTTATTGCATACTTTCGTTTTATGCTATGACATGATGTTGCAATAATTTGGTAACACTTTAGCATAGGGACTAATTCTCAGTATTAACTAGTTGCTTATTAGCATACATATTACAAGCATATTGGCTATTTATTAGTACTTATGAAACACATGTTAATGCCTTATTCTGCATGACCATATTTGTGACCCTGGACCACAAAACTTCTTCTTATGTTGCATGAGTATATTTTGTAGCAATAGCCAAAAATACAATCGGATGTGTCAAATTTATCGATTTTTCTTTTATGCCAAAAATCATTAGGATATTAAGTAAAGATCATGTTCCATGAAGATACTTTATAAATTTCCCACCGTAAATATATCAAAACTTAATTTGTGATTAGTAATGTGCATTGCTATGAACTTAATTTGGACAACTTCAAAGGCAATTTTCTCAGTATTTTGATTTTTTTGCACCATCAGATTCCAGATTTTCCAATAATTGTGTCTCGGTCAAATATTGTCCTTTCCTAACAAACCATACATCAATGAAAAGCTTATTTATTCAGCTTTCGGATGATGTATAAATCTCAATTTCGAGACACTTACACTTATGACTGGTTTTGTGGTCCAGGGTCACATTTGGGAGTTTACTGAATTATAATCACAATATTACTCTATCATGGAAACCTGATGCCACTCTCCTCTATATGCTGTTAAAGCATGAGCATGGAACTTATGCTGGAAAGTGTGTTGGGCTATATTTTAATGGGTGACAAAAACTAGATTTCATTACTGCAGTCTTGCATGGCCAATGTCCATCTGTCTTTTTCGTGAGTATTAATGAGAGAGGTTACACAGCATGAGTAATTAGTCTCTAAGGGAAAAGGGTCGCCTCACACTGACTGAACAGATGGGGGGGAAAAAAAACAAAACCATAAAATATATATATGCACACTGGAAAAGTAGAGCAAGATATACAGTTATGAACTGTAGAGTTCAAAGGTCATGTTGAAATATATATATGGGCCGTTCTGCAGGATTGGTCCAAACTGCTGTCCCACAACTAAAAAACATTTAAAAAACATTTTAGTATTCAAATCTTAGATGTTTACTAAGAACACTTTATTGTCTATTGAAACTTACAATAATATTTAAAATATCAGAAAGCTTAATATATTTAAAATCATCATTTATTTGGGTACTTTCAACTGGGAGGTGGCTGTCCCCTGAACCCTAACCCCTAAATTTCAACTTATGGAAATTATATTGAAATATTAGTTTTTTCCACTGTTGTTTTTAAAAGTATCTTTTTTGATTTTTAAAAAGTGAAGTTAAAAAAAAAAAAAAAAAAAATCAATAATTCTTTGTAAATTATGAAACTTTATGCTATGTTTAAACATAACTTTATGTTTAAAAAAGTGTCCCGCATCTTCATGTCATTACCAAGTCCATGAGATGACTTAGATTTTAAGTACCCCCCCTACATTTATGATCAGGAAATATTCATCTGACCCTCTCTCTCGTAGAGAGATCATTTTAAAAGTGTTCAAAAGTCTGAAAAATCTGTGTGTAACTTTAAGGGACGTCACTACCAAACAACGTTTTTTTTGCAATTAAGCACACTTTTTGGGGAGTTATTTCATAACATTTAGTTTTTATATGTGAACAACTGTTCAGAACTGTGCTAGCTAACCATGTGCTGATTAGCATCTTTGAGCTAGGTGGAGTACTGTAGTGACATCATTGATTTTTTGGGTGTTATTCCAAAAAATTTTCACTACTGAAACAGTCATGACCAAAATATGTCACCATTGTTTCGGTAGTGACAAAAAGGAACACATAATCCTCATATTTGAAGGAAATAAAGAAATTTTAGTGCAGTTATGCAAATTCTCAGTATTTTAGTATGTTTTAGTAGTGTTTTAGTATGCAAGTTAAAATTCTGTAATGTGATGTGGTCACTACCAAAGCATTAACTAAAATGTGCAGTCACTACCGAAACATGGGATGTTTTATCAAAAATAAAGTATACTAAATGATCAACTAAAATGTTATGATAGTTTTTGGCTCAATGTATATTCAAACTAATTAATTCTTAACTCTGAAATCAGTATGATCAACTTTTTGCCTTTTACAAAGGAAACTTCAAAATACAACAAATCTCATGAACTACACTTGAAATATTGTTAAAAATGTAATTGTTATTAATTTACAGAAAAAAAATTAATAAAATAGCATAAAATATAATTACAATGTAGATGTAAGCAAAATCTTAACAGGCCAATATAACCCTTCTAATTAAATTATGTATTACTGTGTTTCAGTAGTAACAAATTTGGCGAGAGGACAAGTATTCCGAAACTTTCTGAAAATACAATGTGAGAATTGACTGCACAATTACTAGAAATGTGTACCTTGGATATTATACAATTTACATACATACACATTTTTTGGAAAAAGACACTTAGATGTTTCCAACTCTGACTTTGGACGAATTCTGTAGAATACGCACACACACTATATACTTTATGCACAATGTACAATTTTTTCTTTTTTTTTTTGGGCAAATTATAACTAGTACATTTTCCTTTTAATTTTGGAGTGAAATGTGATCTACACGCTTTGTGATATACCCATTAATGAAACAATTAGCACTTTGATTCATTTTTACATATCCTGATCATAGAATAAGACAACACTACAGTTCTGAACTGTTACTCCAAACAGTTTCTGGTATCTTTGTAATGCTTGAAATCACAACTGGCTCTGAGTTCTTGTACAGACAGCATTTGTGACAGAATGGGATTACTATGATGAATTGGGAGTGTTTTCCCCCTGATTTAATGCTGTGGTTGTGGGCATCCACAAGCGTATGGAGAGCCAAAACTTTCTTCTCCAGTTTCTAAGCCACTTACCAGTGAGGGAATAATTACAACTTTGCATAAAACATTCAGACCAGCATTCATAACATTTAAACATTCTTGGCATAAGTAGTACTGTATATAGACATACAATAGGTCAAATCTCTGTTGAAAACGAAGACCAAAAACAGAGTGCTAATATCTCTCTCTCTGTTCCGCTTGAGGAGATGCGATCCATCACCGATTCTCTCCTGACGTCCTGAGTCAAACCCCAGAAAGATCCATGACCTCTTTCTGCTCCTTACCAGCTACTTCCGTCTCCATCCACCCATCTCTCTATCCATCTACTCCTGCCTATCCTCCATTCAGCTGACAGACTTAGACGCCTATGGCCTTCAAAACCCCCAATCTCAGCAGAGAACTGGAGCCTTGACTGTCTTATAGATAAATGGAGGTGGAGGTACAAAGATGACCAACATGGACGTACTGTGCAGTACATGCTCACACACACTCACTATCGTCACACACTCACGTGCCCATGCAGAGAACGATGAGCCGATAAAGATGTGGGTCAGAGCGATATTGATCCCAGTCTGGTGGTATACCGCCGGATACAGCGTGATTGATAGCGTACCAAGGACCAGGATAATAGACTGAAATTTGATTTGTTCATAACACAATATCCATCTGACATTTATACATTGTTTAAGGAAAACGGATTAGCCTATGAGAACAAACGCATTAGATGTGATCAATGATAATGCAAGAAAAAAAGGTGCATAATGTATGAATCTTCTGACAAATCGCACTGTACGGCTGGGTTATCCTAAGGTTTTTCCTGAGTTTTTGTGCTGAGAGAAGAGGGTTTTAGATGCGGCTGTAGTCGTATCAAGACTTGTGTAATTAGTTGGCACTGCTTTAGCTGTAGTGAGGATGGCGGATCTACTGAATCGATGCAAAGGCCTATTGTGCATTTTGGTGACTCAAGAGCCTCTGTTTGCAGACTTCCTGCGAGCCAAAAATAAACTCAACTTGAATAGATTTCCTCTTCCCACGCAGGAATCAGAGAAGCAGAGGGAATGAGATAGAGGAGAGAGAGAGGAGAAGGGGTGTAATGTTCATTAGCTGTCAGGAGGATCTGATTTTCATGGGCCTGCATTTCTTAAGAAGGGAAAGGTCAAGTGTCATCAGCGGATATGACTCTTTAGACCATGGATTCACTTGTGGGTTGTTTATATTGTACAAGTTATTTTGTGAATCATGTTTAATGGATCCTCAAAGAGCTCAGATGCATTTGAGGGGTCAGGTTAGTACATAACTAC
The DNA here is from genome assembly GCA_036247105.1 of Cirrhinus mrigala. Lineage (NCBI taxonomy): Eukaryota > Metazoa > Chordata > Actinopteri > Cypriniformes > Cyprinidae > Cirrhinus > Cirrhinus mrigala. The sequence continues at coordinate 20,786,240 of CM070008.1, read as the reverse complement.
ACCATGTACTGTATCCATTGACGCTTATTCAAAAGTAGCCATGTATTCTGATGAAACAACTAGGGCTGCACCCTCATAGATGACTAACCATTAGTCAACGAGAAGAGGCTTGGTCGACCAAAATTTTATTAGTGGCTTTTAGCCGCTGAACAAAAAATTCCATGCAGTCCATGACAGACAGACCTCTAAAGTGCCCCTATTATGGATTATAAAAGTTCATATTTTGGTTTTGGGAGTTCCCAACAACAAGTTGACATGCATGCAAGGTCAAAAAACACATTTATTGTCTTATAATATGCATTTATTTTTACCTTATTTGCTCAAGGACTCCCAAACGGTTCGCTAAAACGAATAATTTGTCCAAACCACTCCTTTGCGTGACACTAATCTGCGCTGATTGGTCCGATGACCCAGTCTTTTGTGATTGGTTTAACGTTACTGCGTGCAGCGAATTTCAAATACGGAACGCCCATCACCTTTACTCTAGCCCACAACTCCCAAACAGCCATAGTATATTCGTCAACCCAACGCAGAAACGTATTGATAAAGCACTGCAGCTTGTACACCAACGTATTATTCTATTCTTTATCAGAACTTCAAGTAATAACAACGACAAACATTCACTATTCATCGACACGTTTCTAGACAATAGCGAGTGAACAGATAAAGCTGTTAGCCGATTAGCCAGAGACCTACGAGCTGCGTGGAGTGAACACAACACACACACAACTAAATACGTATTTTGCATGATACAGAGTAACGTTACATGAGAGCAACAAGTTTTAAACGATTACTCCACTTTCAGAATAAAAATGCCCTGATAATTTACTCACCCCCATGTCATCCAAGATGTTACATGACATAATGTTACATGACATAACACACAACTACGTATTTTGAACGATCACTAGAAAATACAACCACTAATTATTAATCAAACTTACAGGTAGAGGTTCAGAGTAGAAAGCCAGTCCAAATAAACTGGTCACTGATTCATCTTTTAAGAGCAAGCCTTTGGTGAATCCCGCATTGTATTTAGGAAACAGCGTCTTCTCGACATGACGTAAACCATATGGGAATTTTACTGTTTGTGGGCGGGGAAGTTGTTCGCAAAGTTGAACGTGGGTGGACATTATGCAAATGTGTTACTTTGTGACATATAGCCGTAACAGAAAAAGATCCAAATTCCTGACAACTCGTTCAGACGATTGTGAACCGACTCTTTGTTTTGATGGACAATAACTTTATGTATCGGCTTCACAACTTTGCAGACAGTTTATGTTCACATACAGCTACACGACGAACTGCATGAACGGTCATGTTTGAAAAGGCATAATAGGAGCACTTTAACAGCTGGTCTATGTGGTAATATAGTGTATCGGGCAGGTCATCCAAACGCACCTATCATTCATCAACCTCAAATATGGCTTTTTATCTGAAACATGTAAGTAGCAACTTTATATGGCGGCTCAATCTGATGTTAACTTAAAAAAATGTGTGCTATTCAAGTGTCTGTGCAGAGTGTGGAAGCTGAACAGTAGCGCGTTACTACATGACAGATGGAGGCATCGGTGCAGACATTCATTTAAAATAGTCCATCATTTTTGGTCAGACAGATAAAAGTATTACATCTTTAGAATCTGTAAAGACTCTACGTTTATTTGTGTGCACTCAGAATAACAATGAAACATTGCGCTTTTGTAAAATAATGAAAGCAAACAGGATGCGCTTTCTGTCTCTGTGAACTTGAGCGTGAAACTTCGAAACACTGTGTATACCTGCCTTATAGACATGAAAAATATATTTATAAAGAGCGAAATGTCTACCTTCAAATGAACCAATTTAAATGGCAGACAAATGAAGAGTTCAGATGCAAAAGCCTCTAAGTCCATTTGATGTTTTTCTTTAAAATAAGCTTTTTTATCAGGCTCCTAGGTTTCTACCCAAGTACCGGTACTTCTGATTGGTCTGAGACTGGGATTTAGCGAGTTTGAAGTAAAAGTATTTGATGGACGTATACTATGTGTCGAGAACATTCACTCAGTATCGTTATCTCATTTTTGACCGAAGTGGCTTTCAGAGGGTTTTGCATCTGAACTCTACAAATATTCTCAGATTATGTAATCCGTATGAAACATGCAACCAGCCGCAACCACTACTGCAGACATGACGAGTCAATGCTGCCGATTTCATCTCTTAAGCCGAAAGCAAAGAAAGCTCTAGTTTATCAAAAAATTATTAAAACAGCCTCTATTAATGCACACTCTTTGCTGTTTTTCCCTGATACATTCATAATCATTATATCCGCGGCGGTGCGCTGTGACAAGCTTTATGCGTGCGCTTGAACGCTTATTAGGCTATGGAGGCAATTAAAGACTCATTATTATGATTTATATAGTTTATTAATAAACGTGCAACTAATAGTAGACTAATGCTTAAAATGAACGACTACTAGCAACGTTTATATCACTAATTATCTTTCCCAGTGTCCACATTTTTGGAAGGCTTTTAAAAGCATAACATTTATAGCATATCAAATTTATTCTGGTCAGTCCTATCTATGTAATGAAAGTCAATGAGGACTGGAATGGTAAAGCTTAAACTTATTAGCATTATATTCCAAGACTTTTGAAGCCATGCACTTTTTTTTATACAAGGAACTGGACAAAAATAATTTAGAAGCCACAAGAGAAGCTGCAGTGTCTGAAATGTGAACAAATCTGTCAGAGATTATATCTTTTAGTGAATTTGAATAATGATTAAACCCCAAAAAGTAAAAAAAGAGACTCAGTTATCCACTGCAGAAGAAGATTAACAGCAAAAATTACCCAAAACTATTCCCTAGGTGTAGTTTACCCCAAAATTATAAATTCCATCAACATTCACTCACCCACATGTAGTTCCAAACCTGTATGCAGAACACAAAAGAAGATATTTTGAAGAATGTTGGTAGCCAAAAAGTTTTGGTGACCACTGACTTCCATTATTGAGACAAATATCAAAATATCTTTTATGTTCCACAAAAGAAAGAGAAAGTCATACAGATATGGAACAACATGAGGGTCAGTAAAATCATTTTGTGAACTATCCCTTTAAATGTCAGCCTCACAAAGTTATTGTAGAGCTAAAAATGGAATATAGTGCACAAGTCATTTTGTTGACCTTTGACACTTTTATGGTGCTTCCACATCCTTCTTGAAGCTTAAAAGCTCCGGTCTTCATTCAGTGAGATTTCTTGAAAAAAAGTAACCAGTATACTGCAGAAAGTGTTTTCTGTGTTCCTCAGAAGGAATAAAGTCAAACAGGATTGGAACAACATGACAGTTGTATATCATGCCACAAATATAACTGCTTTAAAGGGATAGCTTTCTGACCCTGCAGTGACAAAAGCAACTGACATGTTCAAGGCCCAGAAAGGTAGTAAGGACATCATTAAAATAGTCCATGTGAGATGAGTGGTTCAACCTTAAAGGAGAAGTCCACTTCCAGAACAACAATTTACAAATAATTTACTCACCCCCTTGTCATCCAAGATGTTCACGTCTTTCTGTCTTCAGTCGTAAAGAAATTATGGTTCTTGAAGAAAGCATTTCAGGATTTTTCTCCATATAATGGACTTCATTGGTGCCCTGATTTTGAACTTCCAAAATGCAGTTTAAATGCAGCTTCAAAGGGCTTTTAACGATCTCAGCCGAGATCGTCATTTTTTTTCGGAAAAAAAAAACATTTGCACACTATTTAAGCACAAAAGCTCGTGTAGCACAGGCTCTGGGATGCGCGTCCACAATGCTACAAATTAGTGTTGGGTCGTTCTTGAACGATTTGTTCATTTCGAATCTTTAATGTGACTCGGGAAGAACGAGTCATCTCGGGGAGTGATTCGTTCAGTTGCGCATGCGCAACATCCTATTAGGTTCTGTACTGGAATTAGTTCACCTGTTTCAAGTCTTCGGGTTTTTCGAGTCATTCGTTCATCTTATGGGGCTGTCATGTGATGCTGATTTTGCTAAAATGAACGAAATGAATGAAATGACTCAAAAAAATATTCGTCATTTTGCTGAACGAGACAAAAAAATCGGTAGTCGGAGTCGGTAAAACTGTGAACCGTGAACACATATCCCAGAGCCTGTGCTACACAAGCTTTTGAGCTTAAAAAGTATACAAATTTTTATTTTCCGAAAAAAATGACCAATCGTTTCGCTAGATAAGACCCTTCTTCCACGGCTGGGATCGTTTAGAGCCCTTTGAAGCTGCATTTAAACTACATTTTGGAAGTTCAAAATCTTGAAATGCTTTCCTCAAAAACCATAATTTCTTCACGACTGAAGACAGAAAGACATGAACATCTTGGATGACAAGGGGGTGAGAAAATTATTTGTGAATTGTTGTTCTGGAAGTGGAGCTCTCCTTTAATTTTATGAAGCTATGAGAATACTTTTTGTGTGAAAAGAAAACAAAAATAACTTTATTCATATCTCATGGCTTCATGACATTACGGCTGAACCACTGATGTCTCATGGACTATTTTAATGATAGCTTTACTACCTTTCTGGGCCTTGAACATGTCAGTTGCATTGCTGACTATGCAGGGTCAGAAAATTCTCGGATGTCATCAAAAATGTCTGAATATATTTGAGTGTTTCAAAGATGAACAAAGGTCTTACGGGTTTAGAATGACATGAGGCTAATTAAAGACAGAGTTTTAATTTTTTGGGTGAACTGTTCCTTTAAAGAGCTATTTCTACCTTATTTGACTCTCCAACTATTTGTTTGTGTAAACTAATGTAGTCATATTACATAATATTTTTGACTTAAATAAAACCAACTAGTTTAGATGTTACCACATGAAGCACACTTTAAAGTTACCATACACATAATGTTTAAAGTTACATTACATAACTTTGTTTAGAAGCTGGCTAGGTTTTAACTACGTCATGTGGGTCTTTTAAGCCTTTTATATTGACTCTCACTGGGTAGTTCTGCTCCACGTGACCTCACATAAACCCTGTTATATGACAGTGCAGCAACCTTATATGTTCACAGGTCACACTTACATAGGCACGGCAGAAAAATATCAATAGATTCCACACAGTTGAGCAATATAATGTGCAGTTGTGTTCAGTTCTGAATTCAGTGTGTATGTGCACAAATACGTTCTGTTCCAGAAATATCTCAAAAGATGAGGGGTGAATGTCACCATGGTAACAGATGGTTTTAATATAAATTGCTGCAGTCCTTCTACAAAACATTTCTGCTCCTTTTAAAAACAGCCTGGGCATGACTCCATGAAATACCAGGCACTGGCATCTGGGACAACACCAGTGAACTAGCAAAATAACATTTAATATTAAAATTAAATTGATTTTAATAAATTGACCTGAAATCTGAGACAGCTGTAGCAGAAATAAAGTCACAAAATATTATATAGCACATGCAGACGGCTATGAATAGCAAAATGATCAGCAGTTCTAGAGAAAATCTTTCCCAAGTATTGAATGAAACTGCAGTAGAAAAGAAAGTGTACAGAGGTAATTATGTAAAAATGTTAGAGTTATAAATAAAAGTCCTTTCCTTTATAGCTGAACGGTTTCAATGTCATGTCTGCAAAACATTGGCATTAGCTGATTAAAACAAGTTATCCGGAAAATTGCATTGCAAGGATTCCATCACAAGGACAGTAGCAGCTGTGGGAAACAAGGGGTTGTGTTTAGAGCGTATACAGAAAGCAACCGTGGGATAGGGTTGATGGCTTCAGTTCAGCTTCTACACTTATTTTGTGTGGATGTCTTTATTATTTTGAGGTGGTCAGAATCAGACAGATTTTTATTTAGTATTCCTTATGGCATTTACTATACAGCGGCACAGTAAAGCACTTTTAGAATGCATTAAATGTTAATGCATAAAAGGTTTTTTAAATGTTCCTTTAAGTCATGTCTGAGTATGTCCACTATTCCTTCCTAAACTATATTAATTATTCATTTAGTAGGTTTGTTTAATTTCCTTTTAAACAATTCAGTTCCTTATTTTGTTAACTATTTAATATCAACAGTGCACTCTGAGCTATAGCACACAACTGATATGCACGACAAAATAATAATAATTTGCAATGAAGCTGCTGTCAAGCACAAAAGAAAATGTACATGACTGGGGTGGATAATTAGAGCTCTACTGTAATGTACAAATTGTACAGTACATATATTTATAGAGCAGCTGCCATGGGCAACTGACAGATAAAGACTTGGGGTACAATACATGTGTTTATTAAACTGTAGAAATATCACCATTAAATTCTCGGTCACACTTTATTTTAGGGTCCAGTTCTCGCTATTAAACCATTTGCCTCAATAAACTCCTAGTTTGCTGCTTAACTAGATGAGTAAAGTTTGAGAACAAACTTTAAGTTGGCTTGAGAAAGCCTAGCCTGAAAGTTTGAAGCAGCTGTAAAAGTATGAAAGCAGCTAGCATGATTTAACACATTGCTTACATGATTTAACATGTTGTTAACATGTTTTAGCATGATTAGCTTGTTGTTAGCATAATTAGCAAATTACTAGAATGTTGTTAGCATGATTAGGAAGTTACTAGCATGTTTCTAGCCTGATTAGCATGTTGATAGCATGTTTCACGCATGATTAGCATGTTACTAGCATGTTTCTAACATGGCTAACATGTTACTAGCTTGTTAACATGTTTCTAGCATGATTAGCATATTACTAACATGTTGTTAACATGATTGGCTTGTTGCTAGCATGTTACTAGCATGTTGCTAACATGATTAGCATGTTACTAGCATGATGCGAACATGTTTCTAACATGGTTAGCATGTTGCTAGCACAATTAGCATTATACTAGCATGTTGTTAGCATGTTTCTAACATGGTTAGCATGTTGCTAGCATGATTAACATGTTACTAGCATGTTGCTAGCACAATTAGCATTATACTAGCATGCGGTTAGCATGTTTCTAACATGGTTATGTTGCTGCCATGATTAGCACTTTACTAGCATGTTGCTAGCACAATTAGCATTATACTAGCATGTTGTTCGCATGTTTCTAACATGGTTAGCATGTTGCTAGCATGATTAGCATGTTACTAGCATGTTTCTAGTATGATTAGCATGTTACTAGCACGTTGCTAGCATGATTAGCGAGTTACCAGCATGTTGTTAGCATGATTAGCATGTTGTTAGCATTATTACCATGTTGATTAGCATGTTGTTAGCATGTTTCTAACATGATTAGCATGTTACTAGCATGTTGTTAACACAATTAGCATGTTGCTAACATGTTTCTAACATGATTAGCATGTTACTAGCATGTTGCTGGCATGATTTAGATAGCTAGACAGATTAGAAATATTAGAAATATTAGAGTGGAAGCTTAAATGAGTCTAAATTGATTAGAAATACTACATAGAAGGGAAGCTTGATTGAGCCTCAAGGGATTCTGGGAGTTTAGATTTGAATTTTGTCAGTTGGAGTTTGAAGAGTGTTGGCTCATTTGAACATTCCGTCAATGTAAGTCTATGGGATTTTTGGTGGTTTTGATAGTCTGGTTTCCGAAAACTGTAAACCGGATTAGTCTGAAAAGATATAGCACACTGAGTCAGACCAGTCTGAAGGTCTGGGCCAAGTTAGGTGGTTCTAGCTTGAAAGCTCTAGGAGGAGATAGATACCGAAATTTGGCTCAGAAGAAGAATAATAATAATATTCTTAAATAGTAGATCAGTAAGTTGGCTTTCTCAAGCCAACTTAATAATAGCTAGTAAGGTATTGTTAAGTTTAGGTATTGGATAGGATTATGGATGTAGAGAATATAGTCATGCAGAATATGTGGTTTATAAGTTCTAATAAACAGCCAGTATGTTAATAATAGGCATGCTAATACTAGTTAATAATGATAATTGTTCCCTATACTAAAGTGTTTACCAAATTCTCTAATAAGAACATTGTAGTTTCACCCCAAAATAGTAAAGCAGGCAATTCTATGACATTTATAAAGTGATAACTAAATTCTAACTTTTTCTTAAGATGGCACAATGTACTTTTTGAACATTTAAACACATTAACAGTTTAGAAATGTGACCCTGGACTACAAAACCAGTCATAAGTTGCACGGGTATATTTGTAGCAATAGCCAAAAATACAGATTTTTCTTTTATGCCAAAAATCATTAGGATATTAAGTAAAGATCATGTTCCATTAAGATATTTTGTAAATTACCTACCATAAATATATCAAAACTTAATTTTTGATTAGTAATATGCATTGCTAAGAACTACATTTGGACAACTTTTAGATTATTTATTTAGATTTTTTTGCACCCTCAGATTCCAGATTTTTAAATAGCTGTATCTCGGCCAAATATTGTCCTATCCTAACAAACCATACCTCAGTGGAAAGCTTATTTACTTATTTATTCAGCTTTCAGATGAAGTATAAATCTCAATTTCACAGAACTGACCCTTATGACTGGTTTTGTGGTCCAGGGTCACAAACGTACTTTGTTAAACTGGAAAAGGCACATTTCATAAAATAACCCTTCACCTACTGTACCAATTAAAGTGTTCTCAACTCTGTTTTACCATATTTAATTGACAGATTACCAACTTTAATTCACAGATGTTCCCCTTTTGTGATTATTCTTAATTATTTAATGCATTTAATTAACTGTGCTCATTCAATGCAGCCCAATTCTAAGAGGGATAACCTAAATGTTTACTTAGCTAATTAACTTATGATGATAGAAATTAAGAAATAACTGCATTAAAGAGTTAGTTCACCCAAAAATGAACATTCTGTCATTAATTACTCACCCTCATGTTGTTCCAAACCCGTAAGACTTTCGTCCTTCTTCGGCACACAAATTAGGACATTTTTTTTATAAATTAGGGTAGGAGATATTATGTATGTAATATGAGGCTTTTAAATAATCACAGTGCAGACTCATCTGCAACAGGTTTACTATTATACGTTCTCTGAATTGCAGGTCATTATGGTCATCTGGCTTTAATTGTTTCATGCGGCTCCATAACGTCACCCTTTGTTTAACGTAGTAAGTGATGAGCTATCCTAAGCAGTGTGAATGTACTAAAGTAAAGGGCACACTACTGGGTTTTCAGACTGCCAAATGACCTTTTAATGATAGAGCAAGCATTTGAATGAGGATAATTAAAAAGCTATTGGATTGGATTTCTAAGCAACTATGTGGAGTGATAAGAGAGATTATGTGGCTAAATAAGGACAAAAACCCCAGTGGCATGGTATTTCTCTAGTGGGTTTCATCCTAAACGTAAGCACTTGAATTGTGAAGCCATCCAGGATAAACACTGCATATACTGTACTGCATGTAATAAATGAATGGAACATGCTTCTATTAAGTTGTTGACTTGACTCTTATCTGACTAGTATCAATACCCCTATTGAGCTACTGGAAACAAGACCATTGCAGTCAAAAGCATTTTTCAATGGTTTCTTGGTTTGGCTCCTTAATTCAAGAAAACCTAAACCACACTTATAAACGTATGTCAATTACTTAAACTAAACTCTTTTTCTTAGTGATAATGAAAGTACACCACTCATGCTGTACAAGTGTAAGTACTGTGCTTTCCTAATAACCAGAATCATAATATCGAGTCATTTTAAAGCCATTAAAAGAAGCATAGATGCAGAGCTGTAAAATATAGAGATAATTTATTGTGAATATATTGTCATATATATATAATGAATACATGTAGTCCCTCCAATACTGAATACTGTTACACTGTAAAAAAACAAAACAAAAAAACACACAATTTGTTGAGTCAACTTAAAATAATTTGGTACCCTCATGCCTAAGTTCAGTCAACTCAAATAAGCTTAGTCAACTTAAAATTTTAAGTTGTACTAAGTGAAAACTTCGATATTTGAGTTTGTTAATCTTAAAAGCTGGGCTTGTTACCCAGCTGCCTTAAAATTTTAAGTTCAATGAACTCAGATATCTAAGTTGTCACTTAGTACAACTTAACATCAAGTTGGCTAAACTTTTTTGAGTTCACTGAACTTAAAATTTTAAGATAGCCGTGTAACAAACTATTTTAAGTTGACTCAACAAATTGTTTTTTTACAGTGTACAGCCGTAATTCTATACTTTTTCTAGATTTGTGAATGAAGAGGTGTCCAAATTCAAATATTTTAAATGTATTACACACTGTAAAAAAATTACCGTGAGTTTATTTAAAATACTGTAAAAATGCTACAGTAAAAACCTGTTAAATGGTTAACGTTAAATTCCCCTACTATATACATTGAAAAACTGTATTGGACATGTAATTTTATGGTAGTATACTGTTTTTGGAAATGGAAAAAGAATGTATAATTTACAGTGAATAACCATAAATTGACTTTCCCAGAATTCCCTGCATTACATTTTAAATTTGATGTTTTTTCGTTTTTTTCTTTTCAGTTTTGTACATTAACGTTGTATGTTAAACCTAATGTTGTTAAATTAATGTTTATTGCTTTTTTTTTTTCAGGTTTATGTGCATTACCATGATGGTGTTTAGTGTTTGTGTGAATGACACTGTGCACTTTCTATATATGTTATTATTTAAAAGCTGCTTGTGATGGGCTTTGGTTCATCATGTGACTTTCTCATCACCATTTAGTGGTTGGTATATTAACATTAAATCAGTAAATTAAATTATGGTATGTAACTGTTAAAACCGTAAAAACTAAAGTGTTGCTACTGTATTTTTTACGATAAAATTCCAGCAACCACAGCTGCCGTTTTTTACCGTAAATTTTACGGAATGTTTTTTACAGAGCAACAGAGTGATTCACATGTCAGGGTTTCACATGTGCAGGCTTTTCATATCATCTCTTCTTTCCATTTCACCCTGAAACACATCTTTAGCCACTTTCTTCTCATTCCTCCCTGCACCAAAAGTGCTGAGCAAGTAAATAGTATAGCCAACCATCAAGAAAAAGAGGACAGCACATGAATATTTCAAAGAAACACTAGCTCTGGTCTCACTAACACCACCAAAAATTCAAAAACAGTCTTCACTCTATATATACACACACAAGACACAGACATGTTTCCATGGAAAAGAGAAACTGGTTACATGGCACCATAGAGTCTTGTTTATAATAACCAAAATGAGTTGAAATGAACAGAATTCAATTACATAGCCACCCACCAGAAAAACTGTACAAAAAAAAAAAAAAATAATAATAATAATAATGATTAAAAAAAAAAACACTTAAAGTTACTATTATGGCACCCAGTTCTTTACCTTTACACCTTTACATTAAAAGAAAAATTTACATTTTGACTGTTGTTCTCTAGATTGATATTACAAGGCAAATGAAAAGAGGAAACCAATAAAAGAAGCATTAGGATATAACATTAGCAAAGGGAAAGGCCTGGTTGTGTTTTATCATATTAACTGTAAGCAGTTTTATCTGACAGAATTGAAGTGAGCTCCACATGAGAGTTGTTTAAAGTTGCAGTGCAGATGTTATCTGTCAACACACATCCTTCTCTGATTAGCCGTTAGTCCCACAGGGCTTAAGCATTCTCTCTAGGCCCAGCATACGTGACACTACTCCATTTTTTTCTTTCAATCAAGCCATGATTACAGCCTGGGAACAACAGACCACAAAGACCCCTCTCTAGCCAATCAACTGAAAACTCAAGTTTGAGTTTTCTCAAGTGAAGAATAGAAAAAGAAGACGTGTCAACAGAAACACAGGTGCAAACATGCTCGCAAACACACAGAAATCTCATATTTCAAGAAAAAAGGTCATATTTAGTTGTTTAAATACCATCCCTAAATTTAAACAGATCAACAACAACATAAATAAAAATAAAAATTGCAGTATATCGAAAATATAACCTGAGACCACACTAATAATATGGTATTGAAAGTCTAATTTAAACCTGTAAATAATTAAGCGTAAGGATTAAAAAGCATACACTGCCGTTTAAAAGTTTGGGATCAGTAAGATTTATTTATTTATTTTTTTTTAAGAAGTCTTTTCTGCTCATCAAAACTGTGTATTTGATAAAAAAAAAAAAAAAAAAAAAAAAAAAATTCAGTAATATTGTGGAATATTATTGCAATTTAAAGTAGTGGTTATTCTATTTTAATATACTTTTAAGAAGAATTTATTCCTGTGATGCAAAACTGAATTTATAGCATCATTACTCCAGTTTTCAGTGCCAAATGATCCTTCGGAAATCATTCTAATATGCTGATTTATTACCAGTGAAACAGGTTTTGTTTTTTGTTTTTTTTGGAAACTGTGATACTTTTTTCAGGATTCTTTGATTAATAAAACATTAAAAAGAACAGCATTTATTTAAAACATAAATCTTTTGTAACAATATACATGACCGTTCAAAGTTTGGGGTCAGTAATTTTTTTCTTTCTTTCTTTCTTTGAAAGAAATTAATATTTTTATTCTGCAAAGATGTGTTACATTGATGAAAAGTTAAGACTTATGTTGTTACAAAAGATTTCGATTTTGAATAAATGCTGTTCTTTTTAACTTTTTATTCATCAAAAAAAAAAAAAGGTTTCCAACGCTGATGATAAAGCAGCATATTTCAATTATTTCTGAAGGATCATGTGACACTGAAAATTGGAGTAATGGTTGATGAAAATTCAGCTTTGCATCACAGAAGTAAATTAGATTTTAAAGTATATTAAACTAGAAAACTATATTATAGATATTTTAAATTGGAATAATATTTCATAATATTTTTTCTGTATTTTTAAACAAATAAATGGAACTTTGATGAACATAAGAGACTTCTTTAAAAAAAAAAAAAACATCCAAAATCTTACTGATCCCAAACTTTTGAACAGCAGTGTGCTATATTAATATACAAAATATTAAAAAAATTCTTCAGCATAGATATTTAAGCAAGCCTGAGTGCTGCTCATACAAGCAAAATGTTAACATACCAAATACTAAGAAGAATCTGAAAATCTTAACTTTTCTATTAAAACTTTAACTCATATTATGTTGGTAGTTTATAATCAAATATACAAATGCAAAATGGAATCATTTTAAAAGTTACAATACTGAATTTTTTGCTATATGCCTCATAATGAAAATTGAAAGTTCGTAAGGATTTTCATCAATTTTCCAGCATCTATCTTCTAAATGACTAAAACAACCCACATATTACAAAAATATATACATACATACAAAAAGGATAGTCTACAAGCTATACATACATATAGCAGTTTATAGGGCTGTTCCTCCACAATGTGCTTTTGTGGGAAAGCATGACACTCTTTGAAGTTACCTCCAGAAGGAAGTCCATATAGCTCCCCTACTTAAAGGGAAGTCTCAGGTGTTCAGCACTGATATAAAGGTTATTTGTTTGCAGGCTGATCAAACAGTGGGATTAACCTATGCCTTGGCAGCTATACCTTTCACAGACACACAGAAAACAACTCTATGCCAAATGCCAGTCTGACAACTTATGTCTTCCCTGATTTATTTCTACATTTTTGTATATATACACTGTGTACAAAAACCAGTCCCCACCAAGCCTCTTGTGTAGCTTGTTGCTTGTTTAGCTTATCTAGTTTACTCAGCTAGACTTTTATTCAGACAGTTTTACCAGAAAGAATGTCAGACTAGCACTTGTGCTCCTAACTTAAAAACAAATTAGGAGCCAGTCAAGACTTCAGGAGCACCTTCTAATCTATAATCAAAAAAATCTGATAAAAAAAACCCTTTCCATTACGAAGTGATATTTGACTGCTTAAAGTGATTTAGAGGGGAATTTTGTTTTTACCTTTGGTAATGGCATTTTTCTAACTTTACTAAAAGTATGTCATCTTTTATGTCAGTTTTTTTTAATTATATTTTTAAAGCTTTTTAAAATTTCTAATTAAAACAACAGAATAAGAACAAGTAGAATAAGAATAAGTTACTAATCAAATGAAATCCTGTATTAACAAAATTATTTTGTACTACAGAGGTGGCACGGAACAACACAAAAGTGGCTTGTAGGTGTATTTTCAGATGTTTAATGAGGCTCAGAGGTGGCATGAGTGCAATCAAATTCATAAATCCAAGTTGAGATTAATGTTCTAAATGTTCTTTAAATATAGAAATATTAAATGATTTAAATAACTAAAAAGATACTTTAAAAACCAAACTAAAACTGCCAGTCGGTGGCACCAAGTCACTGATTTAATTACTGAATAATATCATTCATTTGATTTGTTCGAATGGCTGATTCATTCAGAAATAAAGCAAGTGACTGCCTTTATGAATGGGAAATTGAAACATTGATTCACTAGATCCGTTTAAAAACAGACGTTCGTTCATAAACGAAACACTGCTGTGTTTTAATGGAGATGCTAAGCGGCTCACTTGTTTCAGACTATTTTTGACGACGAAATAGAGCAAAATCAGGAAATAGTGTTTTAGTCAGACAATGTAAGTCACTTAAAGAAGAAGTCCACTTCCAGAATAACAATTTACAGATAATGTACTCACCCCCTTGTCATCCAAGATGTTCATGTTTTTCTTTCTTCAGTCGTAAAGAAATTGTGTTTTTTGAGGAAAACATTTCAGGATTTTTTCTCCATGTAATGGACTGCTATGGTGCCCCGATTTTGAACTTCCAAAAAGCAGTTTAAATGCGGCTTCAAACGATCCCAAATGCGGTTTTAAACAATCCCAGCCGAGAAAGAAGGGTCTTATCTAATAAAACAATTGGTTATTTTCATTAAAAAAAAATACAATTTAAATACATTTTAATCTCAAACGCTCCTCTTGTCTTGCTCTCCCTGAACTCTGTGTATTCTGGCTCAAGACAGTTAGGATATGTCAAAAAACTCTGACTGTATTTTCTCCCTCAACTTCAAAAATCATTTCAAAATCATTCTACATCGCTGCAGAAGTACCGACCCAGTCTTTGCAAAGTGAACATGCAAAAAAGATCAAACAAACAAACCCTTAACAAAAAAGGTAAAACAGCGATATAGGGCTATTTTGAAGTTGAGGGAGAACATACGGTCATGGTTTTACGACATACTAACTGTCTTGAGCTAGAATACACAGAGTTTAGGGAGAGTAAGACAAGACGAGCGTTTGGCATTAAAAAGTATATACATTTTATTATTTTTAAGAAAATAACCGATCGCTTCGCTAGATAAGACCCTTCTTCCTCGGCTGGGATCATTTACAGCTGCATTTGGGATCGTTTGAAGCTGCATTTAAACTGCATTTTGGAAGTTCAAACTCGGGGCACCATATCAGTCCATTATATGGAGAAAAATGCTGAAATGTTTTCCTCAAAAAACATAATTTCTTTACGACTAAAGAAAGAAAGACATGAACATCTTGGATGACAAGGGGGTGAGTACATTATCTGTAAACTGTTGCTCTGGAAGTGGACTTCTCCTTTAATATTACACCGCTCAATGAATCTCTTATTACACTCTCTATACACTTTGTGTAGATACATTACTCAACGTTGCGAAATCATGTAGAAACCTTTGAAACTCCCCTCAGTGCAAACACAAATATGCTGATTGGGTCAGTCGCACGCATGCAGTAGTTTTCAGTCGCAAATGCATTAAGATATTTTTGATGAAATCCGAGAGCTGCATAGAGCTCTCTGACCCTGCATAGACAGCAACGCAACTGACATGTTCAAGGCCCGGAAAGGTAGTAAAGACAATGATAAAACAGTTTATCTGACATTGGTGGTTCAACCTTATTTTTATGAAGCTACGAGAATACTTTTGTGGGCAAAGAAAACAAAAATAACAACTTTATTCAACAATTTCTTCTTGTATGATCCTACAGGGGTCGCTTTTATAATAATAACTGGCTGACTGTAATTTTTCATGCCTTCATGCAACTATAAATATATATATAAATAAAATAGCATGAAATATTGATTTGAGTTGAAATTATTTTAGTGTGTTGGAAGAAAGACCATGGAGTGAAACATTCGTTGCCAGGGACAACAGGCAAATCTACAGTTTAACATCATTATACACAAATATCTGACCGCAGAATGCCACAATTGGCTAATCAAAATCACGATTCCATAGTGTCTGCATATCTGCATATGGTGGCTGGCCTTAAGAAACCATATGTTGAGTAATGCTGTTTATGCTCTCACATCAGTCTCTGCTTTTCAGCACAGAGTGGGGGAAGGAAAGGCATCTGTAACGCAATTTTAATGGAATAAAAAGGTTAGCAAGCTCTGGCTCATTATGTCACACATCGGGCAGTATGCAGAAATCCATTATGCATCAGCACATGAAAACGAGGAAATGCAAAGGAAAAGAAGAGATAAGGGAGGAGAAATGTCAGAAAGCTGAGCCGCAGGCTGCATCCTCCAGTCCGCCTGGGATACGTCAGAGTGTGTGAGTTTGTGTGCGCCAGTGTGTATGTATGTCTGCGTGTCTTTGGGAGAAAAGAAGCACATTCCCACCCACTCAATCCCATGATTCAACCGAGCCTGCACCAGGCGTGGGCTTGAGAGAGAAAAAGAGCGACAGAGAAAGAGCTCTCTTTCAGAGAAAGCGAGAGAGGAGAGACACGGAGAAGAGAGAGAACCAAGCAAAGGAGATGCAGTGAGAGAGAGTGTTTCTTTATCCACTCCTCACCACTATGTTGCAATGTTCCTTTCAGCTGGTGTTCAGGCACTGCTTTGAGGAGAAAGGCTGCTGGGTCGAGGATGGGGAGAGTCGGGCGGGTTTGAGGTGTTTCGGCTACTGACGGTTTCAGCTCGTCAGGACATGTCTTAAGAGTATTATTTCCACTTGTCAGTGCTTTTCTTTTTAAAAATCTGGGTTAAACTGAGGCACTTACAAAGGAAGTAAACGGGATGAATGAAATGTTAAAATATTCAATACTCTTGTGAAGGCATGTCAAAGACTGACACAGAAGAGAAGAAATTGTTCATAAAATCAAGTTTCAACCACTGTCACATAGGCTATTTAAACAATGTCCTTACTACCTTTCTAGGCCTTAAAACGTGTCAGTTGCGTTGCTGTCTATGCAGGGTCAGAAACCTCTTGGATTTCATCAGAAACATCTTAATTTGCGTTTCGAAGATGATCGAAGGTCCTACGGGTTTGGAACGATATGAGGGTGAGTAAAACTATCACTTTAAATCCAAAACTTGGCCAACTGATTCACAACTATAAGTAATATGTGCATTGTGGTGCTCTATTAGGTTTTACAAGGCAATAGAAACAAAGATGATCTAGTAAACCAGACTGATTCGGTTGTTCAAGTGTGGGCTTGTTAAAACGCCACTAAAATCCTTGTTGTCAAACATATTTGCAAGAGCACAAGATGACAGGATGACAGGTCTCTTCCTGACAGACTACAGGTGTAACATCAGTTCCAGTCAGGTGGTGCCTCTCACTGCCAGTCAGGTGTCCCCATAGATCGCCGTAAGATCATTACTCTTCACATTTTTTGTCAATCACTGCAAGCAAATCTGGATCAAAGGATCGGCCCCTGGGGCACAAATGTCACCCAACCCACCCATGATGCAGCATGACGCCCTCGATGTGAAACAGATTTTCCTGCTATTACGATTCGGTCCAAGTATCTCTACCTGTTAAAAAGAAAATGGTTGGTTTTTTGAGTCCAAAATCAACCACCAAGCCCTAAATGTGGGTTAATATATACACTACCAGTCAAAAGTTTTTGAACAGTAAGATTTTTAATGTTTTTTAAAGAAATACCTTCTGCTCACAAAGCCTGAATGTATTTGATCCAAAATACAGCAAAAATGGTACAATTTTTAAATATTTTTACTGTTTTTGCTGTACTTTGGATCAAATAAATGCAGGCTTGGTGAGCAGAAGAGACTTCTTTTAAAAAAAAAACATTACAAATCTTACTGTTCAGAAACTTTTGAACACATACATATGTGATCCTGGATCACAAAACCAGTCATAAGGGTAAATTTTTCCAAAACATCATCTGAAAGATGAATAAATAAGCTTTCCATTGATGTATGGTTTGTTAGGATAGGACAATATTTGTTCGAGAACTATTTGAAAACCTAAAATCTGAGGGTGCAAAAAAAATAAAATATTGAGAAAATCGCCTTTAAAGTTGTCCAAATAAAGTTCTTAACAATATATATTACTAATCAAAAATTAGGTTTTCATATATTTACAGTAGGAATTTTACAAAATATCTTCATGGAACATGATCTTTCCTTAATTTCCTAATGATTTTTACCATAAAAGAAAAATCTATAATTTTGAGCCATACAATGTATTTTTGGCTATTGCTTACAAATATACCCCAGCAACTTAAGACTGGTTTTGTGGTCCAGGGTCACATATATATGTAGGAACTGCTGTAGATAATGCATGTTGTAGGTTTATAAAAAAAAGAAATAAAATAAAATAAAATAAAATAAAATAAAATATGCCTTATTTGTAATTCTTCCATAACTGATGAAAATCAAACACTCACTGTTCAAGGACAGTACATACTGATGATAACTCCCACAGGTTATATGAGGGAGTGTGTCTTCAGCTGGGAAAATGACTTGCCAGTATTTCTGAAGCACATGCAGCTGGTATTAGCCATTGCATTCCCCATGAAATGTTTTCTTCAGGCCATGACTGTTTCATTAATGTGCTTCTCTATCTCTCACATACACACAGACACAGACAAAGAAGGGAAAAAGGAAACAAGCAAACAAATATCAAACGGGCGCCCTCTTCACATTTCCCCGATGCAAATGTCCTCTGTTAATGTTTAGTGCCTTGAGTTGAATGACTTGGGGGAACATAAAAGTTCATGCAATTTGCATAAACAGATGCAAACTGCACTGTAAGACTGTAAAGTCCTGTGGGAAATCTAACATAGGGCTGATGGAATGAGATGTACACGAGTGTCTTGTTTTAATTTTACTGAGAATGATGTTTGAAACTGTCCAAGATTGTTTGGCTAACTCTACTTCTGTGACAACCATGCTGCACAAAGGTAAATGTAAAGAGGGAAACACCAAAGAAACTCTAAGTTACCCACCTTTTTATTTAACACGGAAATAAGTCTATGGGTAAAACTTCCGGTTCATCAGCTGCTATAGGGAAACATTGAAAATAATTACAAGATAATACATTAAAATAATATGATAAGACACACCAATTTGCAATATCAAGCAGGAAAAATAGCTGTTTTGTACAGCTACAAATAGCTGGATGCAGATGAGACCGGAAGCCAGACCCATAAAATTTACAAATGGCCCTCTTAAAGCAAGAAAAAGGTGGATGTTGCATCTCTAACAGCCCTTGGTACCATGGATAGCTCCCACATTCACACAGCCATCAGACTCCAACTTCAGCACCCTGGTCAGCTCCTCCAATATACACAAGGTGGTCTGCTCTGTGCTGCTGTAGCTCAGCACCCTACCCTATCAGCCCATGTTCGGCGCACTTTCCTCCACAGGGTGCTAAAACGCCACCTTCCGTTTAATCCACCAGTAACAGTGTTGTGAAACACCCTCATCAATTTACACTTTCACACTTACAAAAAGGCTCTGCTCTCTTCTCGTTGGGGAGGAACTGCTGTTTTAATTCGTTTTGTAATTTCTAATTTGTCTCTGAATGTGTTATTCAGCAGTTCTTTCAAATCTGATGCCAATGAAGTCTGTATAAGCCTTTGAACTGGGAATTCTAGTCACTAGGAAGAGCTTTGTTTTGTGTGGAGACTTAACTAAAGGTTCTTCTGAATGATGGAAAAGAGGGAACAATCTCATTAGGTTTTCAGGGTGGTTTTTTTTTTTTTTTTTTTTTTACATTGGACCATTGTTCTGGACAGTTGAAAAGCAGAAAAGTGAAGCTCATATTTTGTTAAAGAACATGTATGAATATTTCAACACACGCCCTTTTATTATCTGAGCTGTAAAGTTGTACATGTCGGCCTTTTAAAGTGGTTACTTTACAAGTTACCTGGTTTACTGACATAATAAACTCTTATGTTATAATATTTGCCTTATTCTTCAATGCAAAAGCAAGTTATTTTCGGTAAATGTGTGAGACTTCCTATTTATTAGCCAGTGTAGGAAAATAACTAGAACTATTTACGGTACAAACCAGTAAACTAAACTAAACTAAACTAAACTAAACTAAAATAAAATAAAATGTTACAGACTGACACGGAAGAGAAGAAATTATTGAAAAAAAAAAAATCATTATTTTATCACATATATTCTCATAGCTTCACAAAATTACAGTTGAACCACTGATGTCACATGGACTATTTTAACGATGTTTGTACGACCTTTCTTGGCCTAGAACAGGGGTAGCGAACTCCAGTCCTGGAGAGCCGCAGCCCTGCAGAGTTCAGCTCCAACCCTAATTAAAAATCACCTGGCTGTAGCTTTCTAATAACCCTTCAGACCTTGATTAGCTTGTTCAGGTGCGTCTGATTAGGGTTAAAGCAAAACTCTGCAGGGCTGCGGCTCTCCAGGACCGACGTTCACCACCCCTGGCCTAGAACATGGTAGTTGTGTTGCTGTCTATGCAGGGTCTGAAAACTTTTGGATTTCATTAAAAATATCTTCATTTGTGTTCTGAAGATGAACGAAGGTCGCACGGGTTTGGAACGACATGAGGGTGGGTAATTAATGACAGAATTTTCATTTTTGGATAAACCAACCCTTTAATGTTAAAAAAGTGTGCCCTAATCTAAAGCATTATTTTAATTTCAATATTGTGTCTAGAGGTTTTCTCTGTAAGTGATGCAAAAAACTGTAAGTTTATATTTGGCGAATAAAGCTTCTGATTCTAAAAAAAAAAAGAGGAGGTGTTCACAGCGCTCGTGCTTCACACGTGAGCACTGAATCAGTGACGCTAGTAACTACTAGCTTGACTCACACGTGTTTGTAGGTCAGAGGTAATGGTGGGGAATGGAACCCTCTGCTGAACGATTGTTTCTCATTGAGGTTTCACTGAGTGTGCGACTATTTTTCATTCGAGGGGATATTCCTGGTGCTGTGTAGCAAAGGATCTGACATGAGATGCTAAAATACAAGATATGCTTAATAAGACGGTACCATGTTAACATGAAGTGAAAGCACGCAATTAAAAATCGAACAATGCGAGTGAATCATCACAAGTCAAAATCTTCCGTTAAGATGCGTATGGCAGGAAGGAAACTCATTTGGTCTGTTACAAAACCTAGTGCTTGCTACCTACTGCCTACATACACAGCTGCCGTCTATGACAGAATCCAAACTGAAATAGATCTTCATAAGTGACTGGTTTGGAACACTCTACATAGGCAGCCACTCTGTGCGTCATACATGTAGAGCTCCTCATGCTAAGCGTGAGAGATTTTACGCACAACTGATATCAATACGGGTGATGACAGAGGAACAACATGCACAAATATACACACACTACCACTCAAAAGTTTGGGTCAGTGAGATATTAAATGGTTAGTTCACCTAAAAATAAAAATGCTGTCATTAATAACACACCCTCATGTCGTTCCAAACCTGTAAGACCTTTGTTCATCTTTGGAATACGAATAATATTTTTGATAAAATTCAAGAACTTTCTGACCTTTATAGACAACAAAGCAACTACCACGTTTAAGGTCCAGAAAGGTAAGGAGATATTTAAAACAGTCCATGTGACATTAGTGGTTCAACCTTAATTTGAGGAAGCTATGAGAATACTTCTTGTGCGCAAAGAAAACAAAAATAACTACTTTATTCAACAATTTCTTCACTTCCATGTCAGTCTTCTATAAGCATTCACGAAAGCAGAAGAAATTGTTGAATAAAGTTATTTTTGCTTTCTCTGCACACAAAATATATATATATATATATATATATATATTAATTTAAACTTTAATCACTATTCAAGTATTTTCTCTCACATATCCACCATTTAAAATGGCTTAGCTTAATGCATTCTGGAATTGTCTTCTCTGTTCAAGACACATGCAATGCTGCCTTTGAATATGGGCAAAGCAAGGTATAACAATTAATTTGTCTACCTGGAGGCAGCTGACTGGGGTTTGTAGTTATTCTGTGCTGAGAGCAGGTTGAATAACCACTGCCTGAAGAGAAATATAAGCATGAAGATATCTATAATAACCATTAAATGTATCAACAGCATATCCTGGAGTTACCTGCACTACACTACATACACTTCATAATGTCATGCTTTACATTATACAAAATTCTAAGATCCAGCAAGAAAGTCTAATCACCTTCTAGGTGGATTTACATAAGACAAGCATGCATGCATATGAAATTAAAAAAAAAAAAAAGTAAATCGAAAGGTCAGGAGACAAGACAAAATGATGGAAGCCAATGACAGCACGTTATTTCTATATTTTACGGTGATTTTCTTCTTCAAGAGTTGGAATCAATAATGATTGAATCATCTGTCATTCTGATGCAGTAGTGGGATTTGTACTACAATGCGTCATCTGTACTCAGTGTGAGCATCATATCCCCATCAGTGCATTGCTGCTGTTTTAGAAATGAGGGTCACCAATGTGTCTCGCTTCTATTATCGCTTGTGTGATTCAGGTAGTGTCACTAACAAAAACTGGTGAAAAAATCCCTAATTTTCTTCAACTATTTCAGCTCATGCTCTCATCAGATAAAGCTGTTTTAAATGGGGAGCAGAACATGGGAAAAGAGGGGAAATATGGAGATATTAAACTGAAAATTTAATGAGCAGAGCTCTCGCCACGGGCAACACAGAGCCACCATTCGGAGAAAGTGCATCTCCCACCACGTGTTTCACCTTCTGCTGTGACACGCTCGCTGGTGCCAAAAACGGCTCGTTTCAACCTCGCTCACAAAAGACAGGCAACAGCACGCATGAACGGCAAAACATGGCCTATTTTTTAGAAAATGCCCAGCAACTTCAGGCTTTAGCAACTCTCCAAAATCCATATCAAACATCCCAGTCTTAGAGAAATGGCATTATACAGTTGAGGTCAAAAGTTTGCATCCCCCTTTTCAGAATGCACAGTTAAACTACCCGCTGTTCTTCCACAAATTCTTTGGTTTTCCAGCAATTTTGTGTTTTTGAACCCTTTCCAACAGTGACTGTATGATTTTAAGATCCATCTTTTCACACTGAGGACAACTGAGGGACTCACATGCAACTATTACAGAAGGTTCAAACACTCACTGATGCACATGAAGGAAAAAAACGATGCGTTAAGAGCCGGGGGGGGGGTGTGAAAACTTTTGAACAGAATGGAGATGTCTACATTTTTCTTATTTTGCCTAAATATCGTATTTTTTTATTTAGTACTGCCCTTCAGAGGCTACAGAAGATAGTTACATGTTTCCCAGAAGACAAAACAAGTTAAATTGACCCTGATCTTCAAATTGAAAAAGTTTTCACTCCCCAGCTTAACGCATTGTGCTTCCTTCTGAAGCATCAGTGAGGATTTGAACCTTCTGTAATAGTTGCATGTGAGTCCCTCAGTTGTCCTCAGTGTGAAAAGATGGATCTCAAAATCATATAGTCATTGTTGGAAAGGGTTCAAATACACAAAAATGATGGAAAACCAAAGAATGTGTGGGACCTGAAGGATTTTTTCCGAAGAACAGTTTTAACTGTTCAGGACAAACAAGGGACTCATGAACAACT
Organism: Cirrhinus mrigala; assembly: GCA_036247105.1. Taxonomy (NCBI): domain Eukaryota; kingdom Metazoa; phylum Chordata; class Actinopteri; order Cypriniformes; family Cyprinidae; genus Cirrhinus; species Cirrhinus mrigala. The sequence continues at coordinate 20,762,605 of CM070008.1, read as the reverse complement.
TTCATTAAACAAAAAAACAAAAAATCATGGATCATTCAGGTATTATTTTCTCTTGTGGACTATATTGTAAACATCTTTTATGTGAAATATCTTATTCAGGTCAGTAATAAATAAACAATAACATGCATTTTGTGTGATCCCTTTTATTTTGGTGAAAAATAAAAAGGGGGTGTAAACTTTTGACCTCAACTGTGAAAATGTGAAAAAGTAGTCAAGTTGGAAAGGTCGCACGTGATTTCCTCAAAGGCCTTTTCTCAAAATTTATTTTCGACTGAAGAAAGAAAGACATGAACATCTTGGATGACATGATGACGAAAATGATGAAGAATGATTAAACGTGTAGAAGCCTATCAGATAAATCCTACTATAGTTACCATGAAGTCTCTAGAAATCAGTTTGAACTACTAGGCATATGTTACATCACCTAATTAATATTCATGAGTCAAGTTGGAAAGGTTAACACTAAGCCCCACCCACATTTTACATTCCTATGCCCTTGCTTGTAGTTGTATAACTCATACTGTCATAACCTAAAAGAAAAGAACAATACTGATTTCAGATCAAGAAAACAGTAAAATGTTAGTCCTTTGTTCTCCCTCAGGGACTAAAAATGAATTAATTAATAATTAAAAAAATGTAAGTAAAAAAACGTGGCGTCATATCTTCCTCGGTTCATGGCTGTCACCTCGCAGTCAATGGACGTCATTCTAGATTAGTCATCAAGTACTGCTCTTCAGATCGACTTATACTCAGACGTTGTTGTGGACTAAATGATGTTTTAGATGCCGCATTTATTCTAAAGTGTTCTTGTCATTACGCGTCACACTGCGTGGGATTATAATGTTTATTAAAATATATGGATGAGCTAGACAATTGATGGTTGTAAGTTTAACAGCCGCTCATTTTCAATGTTCTTTTTTAGCAAAGGGTACATGCTGTTGCAACCGCACTGAAAATACAAATTCAGAAGGAATGATTCATGCGCTCTTCCATTTTTCAACATCTTTTTCAACCCATAGAATTCAAAACCACTTTAGAAGAGAAAAATTGAAAACTAAATAAGTGTTTAAAATCAAATCACATCTTATCAAACACTGCAGACCCACTATGTAGTGGAATGATTGTTTTGCTTGCATTATGGCAGCTGTAGATTGAACATTCATGCAGCACATGAGTGTGATTAAATTAGGCCGTGTCACCGCCTCCATTTAACTGGTGTTCCTGTGTAGCAAACAGTTCTGGCCTAATGAAAGCAGCCGGGCTGCAGCACTCCAGAAGCCCTTATCAGTGTGTGTCAGATTAGTTCTCTACAGAGCACTCCTAGATAACTTAACAGCCATGACTCTCATCCAGTGAACCTGCAGACTGTGTGTGGAGCACCAGAACTGCAGTATCAGATGATAGTCCTGTGCAGGACAGTTAATCCAAGTACACTGCTGATTCACAGGAGTCACAGCCATGGAAGAAACCCAAGGTTTGTTCATGGTTTCTCCATACTCAATATAACTGCACCTGCTATTTTTCTAAAAGCACTTCTTTTAGCTGCTAGCCTTCAGCTATGACAACTGGAGGTCATTTGTGAACACCTAGATCGTCATAATAGTTTGTTGTCGGTTTCCAGTAAAAAAGAGTGGTACAATAGTCCTGATTAGGGGTGGGCGTCACTGGGCGATATACCAGAAGACACAATTAACCGGTAGAAATTTTCACAACCAGAAGAGACTATCGTCTATATCGCGGTTACACGCTGACATGACAGTGCTGTGCCACGTGGTCACGAAAAATGTATATCGTTTGCACGTTTTTAAATATAAAACAAGTGACTTTAAGCTGTTCAAATGCAATCAGCAGCAAAGCATATGCATATGCACACGCTGTGTGAGATTGTTTCTGAGCATTGTTAGAGAGGTGCATACTCATGAAGATGGGGCTCATAGAGCACAGGAATACTGAACGGAGTTATTTTTGCCGCTTTATAGGCCTTGAACGGTTATATACACATCTGTATGTGTCAAAATGCTCGTCTTTGCAAGTATCCTCGTAAACACAGTAATTTATGCCTCAGGTGAAAGCAAACAGCTAAGAAAGAAAACACACGTGTAAAAGTATATTGCATCTTGGCAGCTCTTAAAGTGACAGCAGTCTAATATTCCAGCTATCTGTCATTCATGTTAATCAAACAACAAAAGACAGAAAATCTCTCACTGCTCTTGACTAAATCATTTTGTAAATTTAATTTAAACTGTGATAAATAAGCAGTGTTTTCATACATTTGATTACTTCATACAATGTATGTGACATTTCTTATTTTATCTGTTCTATTTTTTTTTTTGTCCTATTACTTGTAATAAGTTTCTTATTCTTATTTAATTGCTGACTGTTTACCTGTCTTTACTGAGCTTGAGTTTTTTTTTTTTTTTTTAATTTAATCTAGGCTAGTGGTGACAAAAATTATGAATTATGAACTTTCTATGATATCAAAAGTTTGATATCAGAAAGACCTTATTTCAAGCAAAAATAACTATACTGTGATATATCATTACTGTGAAATAAAATGACTCATCGTGATATCAGATTTTGGTAATATCACCCCTAATGTAAATGTTTTTAATTCTGTTTTAAAATTAATTTAAATATTTTTAGCAGGCATTAAGTAAAAAATAGCAGGGTGGTACAACAGTCCAGATATGTGAAAAATTGTGTGGGTACACTCGCATGTTAAAAATGATGATTTAAACTGAAACTCTTGAAAGTCAGTAATTTTTGAAACAAACTTGAAAGATACCTAAAAGATGCAATTAATGCAATTTTTCTTAAGTAGTGAGCTTTCATGATGTTTGGAAATATTTTCCGAGAAACAAAAAAATAGACTGATTTAAAAACATAGCATTTCTTACGTTTAAAGGGGACATCGGGTCTAAAACCAACTTGTACATATAAATGTGTCTTAGCAGTGTGTGGACACGACCACCCTACAATGATAAAAATCCATTCACTCGTTTTTTTTAACACCCAAAAGACCTAAACAGTCTCAGTTATCAGTTTTATTAGTTATTAGTTTTGATTTTCTTAGCAACATGACATCATACTGATCAGTTCCCGCCCACAACTGCTGATGGACTGTCCCGTATTAAGGCCAGGACACACGGCTCACACGGCTCTCGTCGGGCCGTCGGGCAGTGTCTGTCTGGCTAGTTTGTTTAATGTGTTCCACACGATGTTGAATCGCCGTCGGGACAGTCGGGGGAAAGTGAGAACTCTAATTGCATTCCTAGTTTCGCAAACAAGTCAATGCCAAAGAATTTAAGCGAAAGTGATGAAAACGAGTAAATAAACGAAGGCAGCAGAGACAGGAGACTGTTCTAATGTTACGTGATCTTACCCAAGCATTCCAGTACGTGAATATTTTCAGAACAACATGAGCTGCTTAAAATGAAGAATCAACATAACTGATATTTAAAATAGTAAGCAAGCGCTGCTTTGTTTACGTTTCATATATCTGCGTTTATCTCGTATACCTTTGTTTCAGTTTCTCCGTTTGAATGACGAATATATGCTATAAAAAGCTGCGGATTTAGACAGATACAGTTTTATGCCAAAGTTTGGGAACCCCTTGCAGAATCTTATTTAACAAAATAAGAGCGAACATACAAAATGCATGTTATAGAAAAATCCTCCAGGTCCTGCAGATTCTTCAATTTTCCAGCATCTTTTGAATATTTGAACCCTTTCCAGCAGTGACTGTATGATTTTGAGATCCATCTTTTCACACTGAGGACAACTGAGGGACTCAAACACAACTATTAAAAAAGGTTCAAACATTCACTGATGCTCCAGAAGGAAACACGATGCATTTAGAGCCAGGGGGTGAAAACTTTTGAACAGGATGAAGATGTCCAAATTTTTCTTTTTTTGTTGAAGTATATTTTTGTTCCATTTAGTACTGCCCTTCGAAAGCAACAGAAGATACTAGCATGTTTTTTTGAGCAGCTGTAGCAACAACAATGTCTCATAGGCAATGCAGGTGTTTTGTAGTTGGATGTAAGAGTGAACATAAGAGTCTTCATTTTCTCCCGTCATTAAAGTCACTGAGGACGCAGTAGATTAGTTTTGTTTTTGATGGTAACGCGCCACCAAAATACACAAAAATATGTAAGAGAGGGGTGCAGTGAGCACTAGCTCATTATCATTTAAAAAGAGATGTACTGAAATGGGTCGCTGTGAACAGAGCCGTTTCTGACAAGCTAAAAAGGGTGTTGTTTTACACGACCATTGAGGAAATGTTGCCCTAGAGACCCTAGAGAATGATACCAACTTCTGGAAAATGGGTATCCAATGTCCGTTATGAGCAGCAGAATATCAACCAAAAATCAGGTGAAGGCCTAATCCTCCTGTCTTAATTTATTAAACAGACTGTGTTTTCCTTGACAAGAGATGAGTGTATGTAAGCGTAGGTGTGTGTACTGCCCCATCTGTCTGTGGCTTATCACGGACAACTTTGTGTCCTTCCATGTTATCCACAATAACACACCACTCAACAGAGAGTCGCCTATTAAACAATGTCACATCTAATTAAATTATTCTGCATATTACAATCAGGTCAAGAATGAGGTTAATCTAAATGATACCAGACAAACAGCATTAGCAAACCAGGCGCATTTCCACAAAGCTCATAATACAACACAATATTTGGGGAACACATGAAATCATACTCACACTCAACAGTTCCTCATTTTCGGCTGATGTATTCCAGTGCACACAGGAATCCTTTTGTTACAAAACTCCACACCAACCTGACGGGGATAAAGAGAAACAGAACTGAGGTTATTAAATTTAGCAAGAGCACCAACAGGGACGTTCACAAAGCCAGAAAATATACTGCTACCTAATTTGAGCAAGAGAAGAAGAAAACGGGAAAGGCTTTATGGTTCTCATTAGAAGTAGGTGCGTGTTTATTATCCGAGATGTAGACAGAAAGAGAGGGTTGAAGGCAAAGGCACTTCAAACACATGGGGTGAGAGAGAACGAGCGGAGGATTCGTGCAGACACATTCTTTAAAGGCTCGCAGACAAAAGATAGGCTTGTAAACAAACACGACTAAACAAATATAAAGTGCATTTACAGACAGGTAGATGTTGCCCTTGGAAATACGCATGGGAAATATTAAATTAAGCATGGTCCAGGCCACCCAGAATTTCTAAAAGCAGTTCAAGTGATCTAGTCCATCAAGCAACAATTAGGTATTTGAAATCAGAGTTTGTGGACTTGTTTAAAAAAAAAAAAAATGCAGGAAGCAGACAAAAGGAAAGGATTTACAATTTTATTTGTTGAACTTATAAATCATCATGACTTTAAAAATATAAAAGGGCTTTCAATGGATTAAATTGAGTGTAAAAACAGTGTTTAATTTAATTTTTTCCAGTCACATATTTCAGGAAAGATTAAAAAAAAATTTGTAAATTGTGTCAATTTGTAAGGACGACACTTGTGATGAAACATTTCTGGATCAACTATATATTCATAATCACTATTTTTGTCAGTGTTGCCAAGTCCACGGTTTTCCTGCAGAACTGGGCTACTTTTTCACTATTGCTAGAGTTTGTTTTTCTTGTCTGCCATATGCAATTTTTAATAGGGGACCCCCTCAAAATGCGACTGGGCTAGTTTTGAGTAGCAGTTGGACAGGTTTTTTTGTGAAAACCTGGCAACCGTGATTTTTGTCTTGAATCATTAAAACATCACAAATAATGTAATCTGTCATTAAATCATTCATTTAAGAAATTTGTTCAAAAATGCTGATTCATTTAATAATAAAACAAGTAAAGAATTTACAAGTGAATTTTTTAAATGATTCGTTTAGATTAATTAAACATTTTTAAATAGACTGCAACAATTAATATTTTGTCACAGCCTCAAGTAAACTACGTTATTTTGACATGATCAAAAATCATGTTTTTTCATTGTGCATTCCAATTAATCTTAATCAAAATAACCCAAATGCAGTTTAAGTAAAAATAACAATAACAAAATACAGCTAACTATCCCAGTAAAACCATGGTAACATAAGAAAAAACATGATTTTTGAAAATTAAAAAAAAAAAACATGAGTTATCTGTTTTTGCAAATAAACTCTTCATTTGAAACAAACAAAAAAAGATTCTCAGTTTATCCAGAATTATGCAGCTCTATGTACCAGTAAAATTATAATTTGTTTACAATAAGAGTAAATCATTAAGATTCTTGAAGCATAGCTTTCATAAATTAATTTTATTCCATTAGCAAAATGTTTTAAGCATAAACCTCACTAAACTGTATTTATTTTTTTTAAGTTCCATCCTAAAAGTCTTTGATCATTTTTGCTTCTCAAGTAAATGTATTCTCTTTTATAGATATTTAGATATTTTACAGGAAAACGAGACAAAATACTGTTAAAGAAAATTCTTTTCATGTTTTATTATATCAATGAAAGTTTTGAATTTTAAACTTAAAACTTTAATTTTCAGAAAACAAAAATTGCACAAAAGCCAAAACTCTCTACAAAACAAAACGTTTATTTTTATATGAATTAAATTTGGGAAAGTATACAGTTTTCCAAAAAAAATAAAAATAAAAAAAATCAGTGTATCTGAATTAAATTCAAAAAAGTAACACTAAACCAAAATGTTTAAGGACTATAAATACAATTCTGCCTTGAAACAACTGTAAAGGAATGTGATGTTTTTTCCACTAAATTATAATCAAGCAAACCACAGATTTTTGTTGCCATGGAGAACACAAAGTCTTTTGCTTCTCATCTCTGGCAAGTTTCATATCAAACCAGCCTTCAAACTAAAAATTCTTCATGGCACTTCAAGGATAGCACTCTGTCATGTCATTTAACTGAAACTCCAAAGAGCCCTTTATGAGCTCCATGGGGAGATATCAGATCAATATTATGATTTCACCCCAACATTTGCATATTGAACTCTTTATGAGATCCTCCACAGCAGCAGTCGTCAAAGCATTAGAGAGAGCCATGGATGTATCATGAGATAACACACACACACACACAATCAAATGAGCGTTTGTATGATTAAGCGGGCTCTTCCTGAGCCTCCGGATGCAGCTCAAGACAAGCTGTTTCCTCTGCATCATTATTCACACAGACGAGCATCATTGGCTTTGATCATTAGATGTTATCTTTGATGAAACTCCGTAACACAAACGGGTAAACTGTCGGCTGAGACGTAATGAGTGGGAAGCGCTGTGTTGATTTCCCAGCTGAACTGAAGTTATGGAGGTTTTCTGCCCTGTACCCTCTCTATAGATCCCATAGGTGAGCCAGAGTTATTATAGAAGAAACACTTCCTCTTAAAGTGATACATACACGGATTAAGTCCTCAAACAACCTCTCAGCTGAACGACTGTCGCAGGGTTGCCAACTTTTAAGTTCAGCTTGGAGTGAGATTTCTATTTTTTTTTGGTACCTAGTGGGTAAACCAAGGCATTACAAATGAAAATGTTTTTTTTTTTTTTTTTTTTGACCACAAAATGACTTTAATTTGCCTCTTTGCATTGGAATTTAAAAAACTTTTCCCTATTTAACCTTAAATACTACACTAATTTTAATATAAGTATATATATATATATATATATTATATATATATATATATATATATATATATATATATATATATTATATATACTGGTCACATTATAAGTAAGTAACACCTGCGGGTTAAATACAAGAAAACCATATTAACCCTTACGAAAATTAACCATGGTTTTATTATAGTAAAAGTGTAGTAACCATGTTTTTTGGCGCATTGATTACCATTTGTATAACCACAGTTTTTCTACAAATACCATGGTTAAACTATGGTTAGTGTAGCAAGAACATGGTTAATTTGTGGTTACCATGGTTTAACTATAGTAACCATGGTTTTTTGGTTTTATATGTAGTAAAACCATATTTAATTTTCGTAAGATTTGCCTCTCCATCACTCTCCAGAATAAAATTATACTGTACATGTCATCGACGTAAAAATCAATGCATAATATGCTGTAATGTTTACCAAAAATTGCTGCAAATACCTGTATAGTGAAGCTTTCGACTCTATCCTACTGAAAGGGGTCATCGGATGCTAAGTTGACTTTTTCATGTTGTTTGAACATTAATGTGTGTTGGCAGTGTATGTACACATCTACCCTATAATGATAAAAATCCATGCAGTGGTTTTTAATTAATCTGTAAAAATAATATCCTCTTTTTCAAATCGAGCCATTCTCAGATGCCTGTCGGTGTGCCGTCACACCGACAGATGCCGCTCCCACAATAGTTGATTGACATGAGCTCTTACTGTAGACCAGCTGTCGCAGTCCAGTAACTTTCCATGTTTTGATGCTGGAGCAGGGATGTAAGTTAGACAAGAATGTCTCCGATTGAGCGATTGAGGTGTTGTGCTGCTGGATGTAATAATGAACATAGTGGTCGTCATTTACTCCCGACATCTGAGCCGCTGAAGATGCAGTAGATTACGTTTGTTTGTGAATGGAATGCACCTCCCGATCTACATATATCCGCCTATATTCGCACGAATCATTCATGATCCAGCTTCACTTACAGCAGAAGTGAGTATAAGCGTTTTTTAATGAATCTTTCCACAGAGAGAAGAGAGGGGCGTGGCGAGCAGATCTCATTTGCATTTAAAGCAACAACCCCTTAGAATGAGATGATTTTTGCAGAGCTCATTTTGGCAAGGTAAAAAGGGTATTGTTTTACAAAACCATTGAGAATTTTTAATCAAAGTATATTAGAGACTTTTCATTAAGACCCTAAAGAATCATATCAACTTGTGGAAAATGGGCATCCGATGACCCCTTTAAACGCTTTCAAATATACGGTCAACCCTGGTTTGTTTTGAGAGCTTTGTGAATCCTGTGACCGCGTGGCGGCGACGCCGGCGAGATCAAAGCTTGTCGCAGCTGTTTTTCAATGGCTCTGGCATTAACAGAAGCGCTACGTTTTACGGTTTACGCCACATTACGTGCGCCAAAACAGTATTTATCGTTTGAATTTAGTATTAGAAGTTACAACATTCGAAAGCTGAAACTTCGTTTAAAATGAGACCGAGCCTGAAAGCGTGTCTCACGCCAAATGCGTGAGAGTTGGCAACCCTGCTATCGCTTTGTACTGGATACTTTCAAGGCTGAACCTTAAGAAACTCAACAACATCCTCATCCATGTTCCTCTAAAGCGATAGTTCAACTCTCCCTCGAGTTGTTCTAAACTTTTGTGATTTTTTTTTTTTTCAGCTGCTGAAAAATATAAAGAAGATATTTTGATTTTTTAAAAAAAAAAAAAAAAATTTAATCCTCCGTTTCATTTTGCCCGCGTCCTTTAACCAGCAAAATATCGGAAATGGCGCATTTCACGGATGAGAATACATGAAATGCATTATTAGACTGTTTTCCAAGGCTGCATGATTTATTAAAAATCATAATTAAGCATATTTGTAAATTCACAAACGCTACGATTCAGTTAAATATATGGGATGCAGGTTTAATACATGTGCTTTCATTATTTATATGCGTGTATGTTACGTAACTGCGTCTCACAGCAGTTCCTTCACAGTATGCTGTTCCACACTAACATATCATTTACATGTGTAGAGCGTCACAAACACCATCTCTGCATGTTGTTGTGAGTTTGGGTTTATTATAACGTTCATCTGGGAACGCAACATGCGCTATTTCATCAGATTTGTAAGGTAAATCATTTATAAACCTATGCAACACAGGAGAATACATCATCGCGATTTCAAAATAAAAGTTTAAACCCTCACTCTGACACGGTTTGATGTCCACATATTCATTAAATTACAATGGCTATAGCATTTCTGTCGTAAAGTTATGGCCAAATATTAAAGATTAAGTGGACTATTGATATTAAATGATGTTAAGTCAATATTAAACAAGGATTAACGTTAGATCGCGCAGTAAAGTGTAAAAACTATCGTCAGGCTGTTGGCGCCCTCTGCAGGGCTTTGTAGTAATGCGTAATGTATATTAGCTCTATTGTTTATAATACATTATGTATTTTAACAGTTTTGTTCAATAAAACCATGATTTCTTCTTTTGAAACTTATTTGAACTAATTATTATTGCCTCATTGCTATTATATATGTATTTTAAGTAATTTTAAAAGCTATTGTTCACTTACATCTATTTTTATTACCACAAAAATGTTATTATAATTATAGGGCCATATGAAATCAGTTTTATTTCCAAATTCAGTTTTTTACATTTTCATTTTTCTATATTCTAATTTTCTATGTTTTAATGGTTAATTTAAGACGTGTTTATCAAAAAGCTTGTATAATTAATCGAGTTCTACGGTTTTATTTTTACCAAATTCTTTTCCATTGCTTTTCCGGATTCTATTTTAATGGTTCCATAAAATTTTAATAATCAAAAGCATCTCCAATTAATTGATTTATTAAAGTTAAAATGTTCTTCTTTTTTTTTTTTTTCTTTTTTTGTGGGAAATCAGTTGTTTAGATTAATCAATAAATTAGTCAATAGATTAAGCGATAAAAAAATAGTCGTTAGCGGCAGTCCTGTTTTGAAGCATGCTGGTAACCAAAAAGTTGAAGGTAGTCATTGACTTCCACAGTATGGAAAAAAAATACTATGGAAGTTAATGGCTACCGTCAACTGTTTGGTTACACACATTCTTCAAAATGTTTTCTTTTATGTTCAGCAAAAGAAACAAATTCATACAAGGAACAATTTATGGGTGAGTACATGATGACCAAATTTAAACCATCGCTTTAAGGCATATAGAACAAACAAAAAAAAAAAAAACAACAACAAAGCTATAATATATTCCATGTTGATATTAAAATACGTTCTATTTACCAATTTTCACTCAGAAATTGCTAGTAAATTTAATAAAGAAACTGTAAGAAACTTTGAGTAAAATAGAATTAAATGTGATTTTTTTTTAAGCAGAAACACTGAAATCACAATTATATATTAACAGTTAAGATAGTATATATATATATATTAATATACGGCTCCACAAATATTAATGGTGGCAGGCACGAATGTGTATTTTATGTAATTTATTTACTAAGGAAAGTCTCAAGCACAGATAATATCATGTGTCAAGATATTTCAAGTTAATTTAAATTTGGACATCACCAAAAATGACGGTGATAAAATAAAATAAAATAAAATGATTGTAATTTATTTTCTGCTTTGTTTTATTTTAAATAAAATGAAATTCAATTAAATTCAATTAATTCAATTATTACACTGAGTACAATGAAATTATTAAATTAAATTATACTTAAAACACCCCTACAAAGAAGTATTTTCAGATTAAAGAGCTCTTGTTGACTCTTTTTTAGTAATTAAATATAGTTTGACCCGTAGTGTGAAAATGTGTTTGAGCTTCACTTTCCTGCTATCAAGTGATTATAGTCTTTTCATACATAATAATAAAGTGCTGATGTTACTTTGCATACAGATCACACTTATGCAGTCCATCCCCTCAGGCACAAACAATTTACTATGGAGGAATCTATTAGCATACAGTAGAGTATACAGTGGAATACACTCACATGCATAAACAACAATAATATCCTTGACCAAAAAGCACATTAAACTTCTTTCCACATCTCAGTGCTTCATTGCTAAACCACCAAAACATCTACGCCAGGTGCAGATCTTCTGGAGACGACCTTTGCCCCTCCAGCCTCACTAATACAGGAGAATTACTGTCTTGACAGGCCGCATATAGAGCTTAGCCTAATTCAATTGTCTGCTATTCTCAGTCCTCATACTAGAGGCTCTTCTTACACCCAGCTCCTGCGTGTAAGCGCCTGTGATTGATGGAGATAATGAATGAGTCTACATCCATTACCGTGATGCGGGCCGCTGTGTGAAGTAATATCAAAGCAGGGACGTGGTGGGAACGCTGAGCGCTGGAGAGGCCAGGAGCCCGAGCAGCCAGTCTCACTGATATATGGCACCGCCTCAGGCTACCTGGCAACTGACTAACCCATGCTAATGCAATATGTTCACTTTTAGAGCAACTCAGATTGCTGTTCTTCAGCAGTCAAACTAATTTAGAGATTCAGAGGGGGAATTGAGAATGTAGCTCCTGTTGTTTTAAAACCGGCACTGATTGAAGCCTGAAGCGTTTAAAGGGATAGTTTACACAAAAAAATGAAAATTCTGTCATTAATTACTCACTCTCATATCATTCCAAACCCGTAGGGCCTTCGTTCAACTTCACAACACAAATTAAGATATTTTTGATGAAATCTGAGAGCTTTCTGACCCTGCATTATAAACAGCAACGCAACTGACACATTTAAGGCCCAGAAAGGTAAACAGTCCATGTGACATCAGTGGTTCAAACGTAATTTTATGAAGCTGCAAGAAAACTTTTTGTGCATAAAGAAAACAAAAATAATGACTTTATTCAACAATTTCTTCTCTTCTGTGCCACGACAGACGAGTAAATGATGACAGAATTTTCCTTTCGATGTTTCCACTCAGGCGATGAAATGTTTCTAGGGAATACTGTAGATGAAGTCACAAAATGTAATCTTTCTGCCCTGTACAGTACAGTTCTTAATATCAAAGCTTTTTATGGATGATGCGAGTGTTTGAAATACAACCACTCTACAAACTGACAACTGAATAAAACTTAGCAACAGCAACCTGAAAGCAAGGTTAGCTGTTGCTTTTTTTTTATTTGAAGAAGTTCATTAGCTTGTTATTTTATTGTACTATTTTTTTAGTGGAATTGGAGGAGTGTGCAGTAGGTCAGAGAGAGACAGAGAGAGGGAGAGTGAAAGAGGAACTGAGAAACGGCATTCGCAACAGCTGCCAGGGCTCAGTGGAGTTATATCACGCCTCACTTTACAAGCAGCAGAACTCTGGCAACATGCATCATCTGTACAGATCTGTGGGTCTTTTTCCTCACAGGCTAATTTGCTTGAATTTTTACTACTAAAAACAGATGCTATCAGTACTCAGGAAGAGGGACGGAAGATGAAATCAGGAATCAAATACATTAGATATACTTATGATTAAAACTTGACGAGAATGTCTATGCCACTGCAAAACACTTGCTTGTTTATTGATTAATTCATTCATTCACTCACTCACTCACTCATTCAATGAAAAACTCACTTTACATGCTGTTTGAACATAAATGTGTGTTGGCAGTGTGTGTACACAGCCACCCTATAATGATAAAAATCCACCCAGTTATTAAGTTATATCTCCTTTTTCAAATCAAGCCATTCTCAGCATCTTGTCTGTGTGACGTCACATGACCAAGGCTGCTCCCGATAGTTGATTGACACGGCCGTCTTACCTTAGACCTGCCCTGAGTGAGCTGTAAACAGTCTGACAGCCATTGTTTCAACACCAATGCAGGGGAAGACAAGAATGGCTCCTAAGCGAATTAAGTGTTCTGTTGTTGGATGTAATAATGAACATAGCAGTCGTTATTTAGACCCGTGCATCTGAGCTGCTGAAGATGCAGAGGATTAACGTTACTTTCATTTTTGAAGGGAATGCGTCCAGGTGATCTAAATAAATACGTCTATGTTCGTGCGAATCATTCATGATCCAGCTTCACCTACAGCAGAAGTATTAGGGTTTTTATGCATCTTTGCAAATCACTTTTCTTAATAATGTGCAAGTTTTGTGGCTAAATGCAGCTAAAGTAAACAGAACAGCTCGTCACCCCACAGAAGAGAGGGGCGGGGCAAGCAGAGCTCATTAGCATTTAAAGGCAAATGCAAAAAAAAAGGGCTTGCTCTGAAAAGGGCTGATTTTGACAAGGGTGTTTTTTACACTATCACTGAGAAATTTTAACCAAAGTATAATATAGACTTCTCATTAAGACCCTAACGAATCATATCAAATTGTGGAAAATGGGCATCCGATGCTTTAAATACTTATTTTTGTCTCAGGTCTATTATCATTAAAACTAAAACCATGAAAAACTTGTCATTACTACTAAATAAGATATTCATTTAAATAAAATAAATAAAAAATTAAACTCATTTTATTTCAGGTAGTTGTTTAAGTTTAGTTTAGTTTAGCAGTACTAAAATGAATTACTGAATTAATGAATTATTATTATTACCGAAATGTAATAATAATAACAATAAATAATTTTTAAAACTTTAACTAAAATTATATATATATATATATATATTCAAAATCCAAATATTAACAAAAACTATAATAGTATGTTAATGGTAATGGAAATTTTTTCATTAAATTTGTACAAATATTTAAATATTAATGTATCATTATATATTTTATATATAGTTCAAAGAGGGAGGAACTTCAAAATAATTGAATGAATAAACACAAATAAAATATATAGATAGATCTTCCTTTCCCAGAAGAAAACATGATGCATTAAGAGACGGGGGGTGAAAACTTTTTGAATTTGAAGATCAAGGTAAATTGTACTTAATTTGCCTTCCGGGAAACATGCAAGTATCTTCTGTTGCTTCTGAAGGGCAGTATTCAATGGGGGAAAAAAAAAAGAAAAAGCAAAAAGATATTTCAACAAAATAAGAAAAATTTGAACATCTTCATCCTGTTCAGAAGTTTTCATCCCCGGCTCTTAATGCACCTTGTTTCCTTCTGGAGCATGAGTGAATATTTGAAACTGTTTGAATAGTTGCGTTTGAGTCCTTCAGTTGTCCTCAGTGTGAAAAGATGGATCTCAAAATTACACAGTCAGTGCTAGAAAGGGTTCAAATATGCAAAAGATGCTGGAAAACTGAAGAATTGGCAGGACCTGGAGGATTTTTCTGAAGAAAAGTGCTCAGTTCAACTGTTCAGAACAAACAAGGGACTCATGAACAACTAGGGATGGGCGATATGGGCTTAAAAATTTATCACAATAATTTCTGCTATTTATTGTGATAGCGATGACAATAATTCAGAGAAATCCTGTTTCTTTAGGGAAAAGTATTATCTTTCCTATTTATACCCAAAATAGGGTGTTGTGAGCATTACTGAGTACACTGTTTAATTCACTGGAATGTGAATTAAATTGTTTGTACTTTCTGTACTGGAAGCTCCTAAATTCAACGAATTCCTTGTGTGTGAAACACACTTGGCAATAAAGGTCTTTCTGATTCGGAAGCCGTAGGGCGCCCTTGTGCAGAAACTCCACATATGTTTTTTAGTAGAAGTAATAGTACTGACGACGCTTCAGGAATCTCTAATCCAGTTATCGCTGTAGCTGACTACAGCTGACTTTTTTTGTTTTTTTTGGGGAGAGTTAAATACGTGTATGCCCAGATCTCCGATTCGTCTAACCAAGTTTCAACCTATATCCAACGTTATGATTTCAATCAAATGCGTCAGCTGTATCGGTTGATAAGCCAACGTGATTTTGTCGTTGAATCGATGTTTTATTTTCGGCGTAATAATGTTCTGATGTACCGACCAAATAATGAACATTGATTCAACATCTAAATTTGGTTGACGACCGACACGGACATTTACAACCAAAAATCAACATTGAATCAACGTATGCTTGCAATCTGGGTAAGATATCGCCCATTCCTGTGAACAACCATCACAAAACAAAAACAAACAAACAAACAAAAAAAAAACAGCCGTAGATCATTCAGATAACCACACACAGTATTAGGAACCAAGGGTTCCCAAACTTTTGAAGGGAGTAATTTTAATAATTTCAGCTTTTTTTTGTCTTGTAGACTACATGTAAACATCTTCTATGTAAAATACTTATTCAGGACAGTGCTAAATAAAAAATAACATGCATTTTGTATGATCTCTCTCATTTTTTGTTCACAGATTCTGCAAGGGGTTCCCAAACTTTCTAATGCCAGTGTAATTTACTTTGCCCTTCTGCTACTAGCATCACAAAATATTAAAAATTAATACAGGCTTCCCTGAACACTTCCCCTGTCAGTCATCGGTCAAACTTACCCTAGTTGAGCCGGTATTGTTATGTCATGCCGGTCAGCCTGTAATTCTAGTGCTACTGAAAAGCAATACTAATACTTTGTCAAATCAGTTTCACACTGAAACTCATGTCTTTACAGTTAATGGTAACACATATAATCTCTGGCTCCTATAGTGCATATTAAGTAAATAATTTGAGCAAGGCCTCACCCACGTTTTTTGAACCTCATCCCAGGCATCTGCAGTAAAGCAGCTCAGATCCCACAGCACTGCACAGTTCATCTGACACCCGCCTGATCATGTGACACGGATGAAAGACAGACGAAAAGCAGCAATACCTCTATTGGCTCATCTGTTTACTAAGTGGTTTACTTTGCAGTACTGATGCTTGTATATTCATGCTGATACTTAGTCCTGAATGTGGAATTTCACACGTAATGCATAATGTACAATGGGCTAGAATGAAGGGATTTGAAACAAACAGCACAGACGGGACGCTTTCACTGGCACTGGTGTGAACCCAAATTTGAAACCTCAACACAATCAACACATCACAGAGGACTACTGATAGTGTTGCATGTGCTTTGCTCTTCACCTTTCAGCAGGCTATAGCTAACTACAGTACTACTGTATATGTGTGAGAGAGAGGGAGAGAGAAATAATTTTAACTGAATTGTTTGCAAAGGAGCATGTTCAGTCAGTCATAGTCAGGTGGCTGGATCTTTAGTAGTTTAAATGATCCATATGCCTTCTTGCTGCTCATTAGCACTATTTCTTTACATATTCATTGCCATTTCATTACAAGCAATGCTGCAGTTCTGGGTTTGGACACGCAAACACACACACTGCATATTAGACGATTTCTGAAGGATCATGTGACTCTGAAGACTGGAGTAATAACTGCTAAAAATCACTGGAATAATTAAAACGTATTTTAAATTGTAATAACATTTCACAACTTTGCGGTTTTACTGTTTTTTTTTTTATCAAATAAATGCAGCCTTGGTAAAGATAAAAGCTGAACATAATTAATTATTACTATTTTTTTTATTTATGTTTTCTTCATTTCATATTGCTTTTATCCAAGGTTCTATTTAGCTATAAAGCAAGAGGTACACTATATTCTCAAAAGCGCATGGCATGCTGTCAAATATAATCATACTGATAACCGCTGGGTAAGTACTAATGCACACAGCTCAGGAAATGCAATTTACTAAATACCATCATGACATTCTGTGCATTAACTGGGTCAAGTGTGAAAGCCCAGGGACCCTGGAAAAAGATGAGCAGAAGAAAAAGAAAGTGATCAAGGCCTGAGAAAAGGTGGAGTGGGTTAAGGGTGAAGAAGAAAAGAGGGAATAGAGGTAAAAGGGAAAGACTGGGCATTAAAAGAGCTGAGGAAAGCGCAAAAGGAGATGGTGTCAGTAGGGCCCTATGAAATCTGTTTTATTTTTTCCCAAATTCCATCTTATTTTTTCCAAATTTTATTTTAATATTTTAAAACTAGAATTTAACAGCAATTCATTATAAGTTTAAGAAAAATTACATTAAGTTTTTTTATTTTAATTTTTTTTCTCAAAAGGTCAGTTTTATTTTACTTCTGTTTTCCATTAAAGGAGAAGTTCACTTCCAGAACAAAAATGTGCAGATAGTGTACTCACCCCTTTGTCATCCAAGATGTTCATGTCTTTCTTTCTTCAGTCGATAAGAAATTATGTTTCCTGAGGAAAACATTTTAGCACTGTTCTTCATATAGTGGACTTCAATGGTGCCCCAAAGTTTGAACTTGGAAAATACAGTTTAAATGCAGCTTCAAATGGCTCTCCCAGCCGAGAAAGAAGGGTCTTATCTAGTGAAACGATCGGTCATTTTCAAAACAAATTGACAATTTATATACCTTTTAACCTCAAATGCTTGTCTTGTCTCGTCTCTACGATGCGCATGTGTAGCCTGTGTAATCCGGGTCAATACAGTTAGGGTATGTCGAAAAACTCCCATCTCGTTTTCTTCATCAATGTCAAAATCGTCCTACATTGCTGTTTTACCTTTTTTTTGTAAAGGGCGTTTGATCTTCTTTGTATGTTCACTTTGTAAACACTGGGTCGGTACTTCTGCAGCAATGTAGGACAATTTTGAAGTTGGGGAAGAAAACAAGATGGGAGTTTTTCAACATACCCTAACGGTATTGACCGTATTGAACCAGAAAAAAATAAAGTTCATGCAGACTTAGACAAGACAAGCGTTTGAGGTTAAAAAAGTACGTAACTTGTCAATTTGTTTAAAAAATAACCAATTGTTTCGCTAGATAAGACCCTTCTTCCTGTGCTGGGATCATTTAGAGCCATTTGAAGCTGCATTTAAACTGCATTTTGGAAGTTTAATCTTGGGGGCACCATTGAAGTCCATTATATGGAGATAATTCCAGATTTGTTTTTCCTCAAGAAACAAATTCTTATCGACTGAAGAAAGAAAGACATGAACATCTTGGATGACAAGGGGGTGAGTACATTATCTGTAAATTTTTCTTTCTGGAAGTGGAGTTCTCCTTTAATTTTCTGGATTCCATGGATTCTCTAACTACATTTTATTTTATTTTAAATCACATTTTCTCTAATTAACTGATATTATAAAATGTTTTTTTCAATTTATTCTTTCTTTTTCTTTCTCTTTCCTTTTGTCTTTTTCTTGCTCTTTCTTTCTTTCTTTCTTTCTTTCTTTCTTTCTTTCTTTCTTTCTTTCTTTCTTTCTTTCTTTCTTTCTTTCTTTCTTTCTTTCTTTCTTTCTTTCTTTCTTTCTGTCTTGGTAAATAGTCCCTAATAATGTTTTAATAATAATTGTATTATTAGTAGTAGTACTATAATTAGGCCTACATTAAGTAATACATTTCTGTTACAGTTTCTTCAAATTAAAAGGAATCATCCTAATATGCTGATTTGCTGTTCAAGAAACAAAAAACATTTATTATTATTTATTATTATTATTATTATTATTATTATTATTATTTTTATTATTATTATCAATATTTACAACAATTGAGCGCATTTATTTCAGGATTCTTTGATGAAGGGAAAGATCCAAAGGTCAGCATTTATCTCAAACAAAAAGCCTTTGTAACATTATAAACTATACCATTCAAAAGCTAGTCAGTATAATTAATTTATTTTCTTATTTATTGTTTGGAAAGAAATTATAGAGATTAATACTTTTATTTAGCAAGGATGCTTTAAATTGATTAAAAATGCTAATAATAATAATAATAATAATAATATAATGTTACAAAAGATTTCTATTTCAGATAAACGTTCTTCTAAAATTTCTATTCAAAGAAACCTGAAAAAAAAAAAAAAAATCTACTCCGCTACTACTTTTCAACATAATAATAATATAATTGTAATATAATATAATTATATTACTATTATTAATATAATAATAATAATAATAATAATAATAATAATAATAATAATTTTTTTTTTGAGCAGCAAATCATGAGCAAATCACCATGTGACTGGAGTAATTATGCTAAAAATGCAGCTTTGAAATTATAGGAATAAATTACATTTTAAAATATATTCAAAGCAGTTATTAAAAACAGTAAAATTTCAACATTTTGCTGTTTTGCTGTACTTCAGTTCAAATTAATGCATGCTTGGTGAGCAGACGAGACTTCTTTAAAAAACATAAAAAAAAATCTTACTGTTCAAAAACTTTTGACTGGTAGTGTAAATAGTATTTCTGAGGCTTAATATTGGCAGACACTAGTCCGTATCACATTTTGATGTAAGTGTACTGACCTACTTTTGATTCGTTCATCCAAAATTTGGCAAATTCTGCAACATTCCGCATTATACAGTAAATTCCATTTTTATGACTGGATTCCGCAATTCCGTCTGCATTTTCTGCATTGCGGAAATCATAGGGCCTTATGTTAGAAGAAAAGAGCTGACAGGAAAAGGACATTAGAGAAGACAACGAGATGTAAAAATACTATTACTTACAGGATATAATAATTCCACTAGTAGTGCTCGCTCTATTCATAATAGATAACAAAATGCTTATTTAAAAAAATAAAAGTTCAATCACTTTATTGGTGAAATGGTCCGCTTGTACCAATGACAGGTGTAAAGAGAGACGGCCCACAACCTCTCCAGAGGGAAGTGCTCTGCGATTTCAGGATCAATGGGCCTCTCAGCTAAAACTGCATGAGGATGAAAATGGAGGCCTCTCATGGAGAGCAGTCACTAGAGCGGCTCATGAGAGCACTGCGCTGCCTACAACAGTGTCATTCAGCCGGCAGACAAAACTCACAATCGCCTTTACACAAGGACCTACAGCTTCTACACTCAAGCTCAAAAACAATGCCAAAGACTTAAATATTTAAGTACATTTCTGAAAGGAGATTTAATACCAGAATCACACAAATTTGTGATATGTAAGATTTTTCCATGTTTTTGAAAGTCTCTTATGCTCATCAAGGATGCATTTATTTGGTTAAAAATACAGTAAACAGTAATATTGTGAAATATTATTACAATTTACAATAACTGCTTTATTGTATTTTAAATATATTTACAGTGCAATTTATTCCTGTGATGGAAAAGCTGTATTTACGGCAGCCATTATTCCAATTTTTAGTGTCATGTGATACTTCAAAAATCATTCTAAAGTGCTGATTTGGTGATCAAGAAACATTTCTTATTATTATCAATGTTAAAAAACGAGTTTCAGAATTCTTTGATGATAAGAAGGTTAAAAAGAAGGACATTTGTTTGATAAAGAAATCTTTTGTAACATTATAAATGTCTTCACTGTCATTTTTGATTATACATTTATTTTGACATTTACCAACGGCTGTGAATAAGACCATGTCAACCAGCCAAAACTTGACTCCTTGAAGGTAGCTTTTAAATATTATTATATATAAAAATGGTAATCATACTGTACCACGGTACGATCACATTGATACATGGATAATTCCATTACTGGATGCTATGCTTGGATAAGTACGACTGTGGACACGTAAATAACTGTAGAGGCTGAATGAGATTGGTTTTCCAGCAGTTAGAGATGAGTAAGAGAGCGCACCACCCCCGGTACTGCGCTCTGCCTGGCCACCGAGTGGGCGTGCAGACTGGCACCTCACTGACGCCAGCCTTCCAGCACATCATCACTGCTGGCGCACACAGACAAAGAGATGCACACACCTCCCTGTGCAGCCTCTGCATAAGAATTACTACTTTTATCACTTTAGAAGGAGGCCAAGCCTGCGGGATCTTCACTACAATCGAACAAATACTCAGTGTCCAAACCAATCAATGCAACAAGATTCTGGTGACAAGCAATTCACCTGTTCACATTGTAAGTGAAAATGCTGCATGACACAACAACAGCCAATCAGAATATATGCGATTTTTTTAATACGATTTTTTAAATACGATGCATTATGTGAAGCCAGATTTTGGATTAGCTATTAAAATGCCATTATTAAAAAAAAAAAAAAAAAAATCTATTTATCTATCTAGATTCATCCATCCATTCATGGCCCATATATATTGACAGACATCTCTAATATAATATAATATAGAATATTTTATTTGTATAATAAATAATAATGCCATAGAGTTTATTATTATTAGTAGTAGTATTGTTAGTATTATTAGTATTATTATTATTAAATTGCTTATTAAATTATTAAATTAAAAATTACTATAATTGAAAAATACTATAATAGGATTACAGACAGACTCAAGCAGTTGCCATCTAGATAAATATTCTTACAGATTTTTTGTCAAGGTTAATTAATTTATATATATATATATATATATATATATATATATATATATATATATATATATATATATATATATATATATATTTTATATATATATATATATATATATATATATATATATATATATAATCATTTACAAATAATTAAAAAGGTAGTAAATATTATGTCAAATAAATGCAAATTTAATTTCAGTAATTGTTATGCATGTGTTTTTACTATCTTTAAATTAAATAACTTAATTAAATATCTTATATACTGGCTTCATATCACTTAAAAATTTTAATACATTAAATAATAAAATAAAAAATGTATAGAAAATAATAAATAAATAAATAAATAAATAAATAAATAAATAAATAAATAATATAAAATAAAATAATAAATAAAAATACCAGTAAACCACTAATTAAAAAAGATATAGTTATTATAAATTTAAATATTTGTATATTTAATATAATATTTATAAAATAAATAAATAAATAAATAAATAAAATAAAAATACAGTCCTATCAGCCAACCACTAAGTTATAATAAATATTATTATAAAATATATAAAAAAAATATTTGTATATATAATATAATATAATATAATATAATATAATATAGAATATAGAATATTTTATTGGTATAATTATTAATAATATAATAGAATTTATTATTATCAGTAGCAGCAGTAGTAGTAGTAGTATTCTATTGTTTATTAAATTATTAAACTAAAAAAAAAATAAATTTCATTTAATCATTTACAAATAATTTCAAAATTAGTAAATATTATGTAAAATAAATATACATTTATTTGTTTTGTTTTTTATTTGTTTTTAATTGTTATGCATAGTTTTTTTAAAACATTTGATAATAAAATAAAAAATATCAGTCAACCACTAATTAAAAAAGATATAATTATTATAAAATCAAATATATGTAATAAATAATACAATACAGAATATTTTATTTGTATAATAAATAATAATAGAATATTATTATTATTATTTTTATTTTTATTATTATTAAAAATTGCTTACTAAATTAAATTTAAAATTTATTGAAAAATACAATAATAGGGATACAGACAGACTAAACCTTTTTATTTCACAGATTTTTCTGTCAAGTTTAAAATACATATATTTTTTATATTTAATCATTTACAAATCTTTTTTTTTTTAATTGATCAAATTGTCAAAGAAATATACATTTAATTTTGACTATTTTTATGCATGTGTTTTTACTACCTTTAAATTAATGCAATATGTTATATATTGGCTTCATATCATATATATATATATATATATATATATATATATATATATATATATATATATATATATATATATATATATATATATATATATATATATATATATTTATTTAAAAAAAATCAATATCAGTC
Organism: Cirrhinus mrigala; assembly: GCA_036247105.1. Classification (NCBI taxonomy): domain Eukaryota; kingdom Metazoa; phylum Chordata; class Actinopteri; order Cypriniformes; family Cyprinidae; genus Cirrhinus; species Cirrhinus mrigala. Next base: position 20,739,464 of record CM070008.1, on the reverse strand, counting down.
AACCACTAATTGAAAAAAATCTTTTTGTTCTTTCAACCTAATGAGATTTGAAATACTTAGACAATACAAATCACAACTGCAATATGACAGAATAATTGCATATGAACTGTTGGCCAAATTGTGCAGCCCCACTTGTGACTAGGCAAAAATGAAACAAAAACACATATAAAAGATGATTAAATCAACTGTCGCTTTGTTGAAGAACATCAGAACATATAGTTAAACTGCCAAGTTTCTTTGCTAACAGCTACTGAAATATTACACGCACTCAAAACATCACCACATAAGCAGATCTCACAGTTTTGTCCCACAATTCAATATAAAATTCTGCCCCTTCACCTTATCTACAAATAGTCTCAGTCTCTCACCAATCACAGCTTGGCATTTATTCTCCCTAATTAGGAAGCATGTGACCACACAAGCCCTGTGACCCTAGTTCAACCCTCTAGTCTCACCCCAAAAGCCCAGATAGACTATACATCAGCTTCAAGAGACAGCGCACATATGAATCTCAAAGTATAACGACACACACACACACAAACAATCGCTTTAATTAAGTAAAAGACACTCCCTTCAAGCACACACATAAGTTGCTCATTTAGAGCGGCAATGACCCAAAGTCTGTGTCACGCTTAAATCCCACAGCGGCACGCCTGCTGAGCTTTTCCTCTGACCCCACAAGACCTTCTCCTCACCTCTGGATGCCGGAGTGAGTCACACAAGCCCAGTGTGCAAGTGTGTGGGCCTGGAGCAAAGCAAATCTCCTGTTATATCTCAAGCAATTACACTCCGTCATAATGACAACGATGAATTCGAAAACAGCAGGAAGCTGTAGAGTTTTCTTTAGACACACGCAAGACATGCTAACTTCCATTTAGCCTCATTGTGATGTAACTATTCTTAATACAACAGCACCGATGCAACCGTGCCAGACCACATTCATCGCACTTCCACGCCGGCGCTAATGGAATCATTGAAAGCTGGCTGCTCTTCAAGTTTTTAATTGAAAATGCTACAGAGGTTTTCAGTTTGAGCTGGGCTGTCGGGGTTGCTTTGTTGCCCTGTTGATGCATTCCCGCTTTCGCAAAACAAAATTTGATGCCACATCAGAATTGTAATCTCTGCGGTCGCAAAACAAAAGACAACAAATCCACATTCAGATGTAATATCAGTTTCAGTCATTTTTGGAGCATTATAATTATGAAGATTTCACAATTACATGGAAAAAACATTTCTACAAAAATAGAGGCATTAAAGAGCCATCTCTCCCGTAGTAGGAACAACATATTCCCAAATAAAATAAATAAAATGTAAGAGAATAAAAACAAATAACTAAAGAGAAAAAAACCCCACTTTAACTAAATAAAATGAAAGAAAATTAAAACTTTAAATAACTGACTGACAGCATAAAATTAAAAAGAATAAAAACTTTAATTAACTAACTTAGGGCCCTATGATTTCTGCGATGACAAAATCACGGAACCCAGTCATAATTTGGAATTTAACACGGAATGTCACGGAATTTGCCAAATTTTCGATGAATAAATCAAAAGTTGGTTAGCACACTTAAATCAAAACTTGATATGGACTAGGTGTCTGTGAATATTAGGTCGCAAAAATACCATTTAAATATGAATCCCGCCAGTTTGGCGTGCAGCTGTGTGAATGATGCATGATGCTTGCGGTGTTTTCAGCCTCTGTCACCGGAATATATGAGTACATGAACACATAAACATAATCTCTAGAACTGCTCTGAGAGTCACTTCATGAGCATTTTACCATTTCTTCTGAGAAAAACTACCGTCATATCATATACAAACAAAAACGTAAAGGTCTTCACAGCAACCCGTCAAAAAAAAGCTTGGTTTAACTTGAAGAAATTGTGACAGAAATACATTACCTAATGTAATGAGTGTACTACTGCTCACTACTTCATTTAGTACTGCCCTTCAGAAGCTACAGAAGATACTTAAATGTTCCCCAGAAGACAAAATAAGTTAAATTTACCCTGATCTTCAAATTCAAAAAGTTTTCACCCCCCAGCTCCTAATGCATCATTTTTTGAATCTTCTGTAATAGTTGCATATGAGTCCCTCAGTTGTCCTCAGTGTGAAAAGATGGATCTCAAAAGCATGCAGTCATTGCTGGAAAGGGTTCAAATACACAAAAATGTTAAAAACCCCAAAAATGTGTGGGCTAAAGGATTTTCTGAAGAACAGCAGGCAGTTTAACTGTTCAGGACAAACAAGGAACTCTTTTTTTTTTTTTTTTGTAGATTCTGCAAGGTATATGTAAAAATTTGACTTCAACTGTATTTACCAGAATTTATTTACCAGAAAAAGTCAGTATTTCTGAAAAAACAATAAATAAAATATATTACACATTTTTGAAATATAAAATCAATTCCATAGAGATGCTTTTGTTTATTAAAATTTAATGAACCCGTTAAAATGGAATCCACAAAATTGATGGAAAACAGAATTTGGTCAAAATAAAACTGAATTTGAGAGAAAGAAAAACATATTTCATAGAGCCTTGGTGTAAAAGTTTTAATAAATTGCTATTTAATTGTATTGTGTTAAAAGTTTTCTGATTAATATTTTTTAATTAAACAATTAAAACTGTCTAGAAAAATGACCATGGGAAAAAAAAAAATGGAATTTGGAAAAAAATAAAACAAATTTCATAGGGACCTACTAACTAAATAAATAATTTAAAATAACAACAACAACAATTGTTCTATTCCATCTTCCATCTGTAAGAACAGGTGGTAGAGAGTACAGTGAGAATCAAACAGGATAGATCTACTGTAAATAGAATTTGCTTACAATTGAACTTTTTCTTGATGTCTGTCCAAACCTTACAAGCAATAATAATGGATTGGCAGTTGTTTTCTACTCAGTAACTCAGGGGAATAAATGGTGCAGCAGCAAGAAGGACACCTTCAATTTGCGATTCTTCTAAGCGTTGCCATACAGGAGAGTCAGCATATTCTGCTTGCCAAATCCATCCAGCTCTTATCTGGACTGCACAGTAAAATAAACAGAAATTGGGGAACTGCAGCCCTCCTTTACAGAATGGGCAGTGCTGAGATTTCAGCTTAACCTGTGGTATGTTCCTTTTCCAAACAAATCTGGAGATGAGTCCATACACATCTAGGCCTCTACACCAAGAACGACCTTGTTCAGAGAGTCTGAAACTAATATAAAAATCTTAAAGGAACACTCCACTTTTTTTTGCTAATAGCTTAGCATAGATCATTGAATCAGATTAGACCGTTAGCATCTCACTCGATCTAACGGTCTAATCTGATTCAATGATCTATGCTAAGCTATTAGCAAAAAAAGTGGAGTGTTCCTTTAACACAGTTCACATGGTCAAACAATAATATGGAAAATCTCATCTTTCCACCTTTTTCATATACTCAAGTAATTAATTCAAAATGGAACGTGTTCAAGTTGATTTTGGTCCTGTAGATTCTGCTATAATATGTTTGAGATCTGAAAAAATAAGAACAGAAGAACAGAATTTGCTTTGCGCATTTGTCAAGTGAGCAGTTTTCCTATTTTATCCTCATTCTCACACTAGTATTATTTGATTCTTTTGGCTCTCATACTCTCTCACTGCTTCAGCATGTTTAATCTTTTAAGCACCGAATCATCTTTAGATAAGGACTATTCCTACTCCTTCGAGAATATAGCAGACACTGATTTTTTTTTATTTTTTTTTTTATTCTTTTTGCCAGAGGAGCAGACAATAATTAGGCCTCTTAAGGAAGCCTTCAGTGACTCCCAAAATTACCCCCGGGATGCAGAGTCTTCATTCACACTTAGAAAAGTCTCAATATTTGTGTTTAAGAAAGTCATGAACCAAGAGTAAATGGTTATTAAATATCAAACATGTAAAGCCGGGTGCGGATGCAATTTTAAGATTGCGTCCTGTCATTTGTGTGAAATAAAAAGTCTATGGAAGAGGATGGATGTAAAATGAGAGTAAATACTTTTCACTTCTACAAAGTCTTCCATATAAAGTCTAATTCAGCCATTATAAATGTCAAGGCTCTTATAGTCTGAGTGACAGTAAAGACTTTTAAAATGTTACAAAAGATTTCAAATAAATGCTGTTTCTTTAAACTTTATTATAATATATTATATTATAATATATATAAACTCTATTCATCCAAGAACCCTGAACAAATAAGTATAACAGTTCCTACAAAAATATTAAGCAGCACAACTAATACTGATAACACTGATAACACTGATTAACACTGATAATAATAAGCAATGTTCCTCAAGCAGCAAATCAGCATATTAGAATGATTTATGAAGCACCATGTGACACTGATTTTTCAGCAGCCATTACCCCAGTAATTACTCAACTTCATGCTAACTTTTTTTATAAAGGGTCATTCTGTGTCGACTCAACCAGAGTTTGAGACCAACATTTGGTTTTCAACCACTGAAAGTGGGTAATATTCAACAATCTGGACATGGAGCCTCATTGACGTCCCCATATCTCTGGGCCTTAATGATGTAGGGCATTGAAAATTAAGATTCATATAATTAAGAACCAAAATCTAAAATCATATTGTGATATATTTAATACTTCTTGAGTTATAGGCACACCAACATTGGAAAAAGTATACGGCATGGCACCCAGACAGGTGTTTAATGCAGTTGTCTTGACAAAAGGAAACAAGATACATCTCTAGCTCCAAAATTATTTGTTCTTTAGGTATTCCTCTTAAAAAGTAAATAAGTATTGGAGTTTTGACAATATACAATAAGCCAATATTTTTCAACTAATTTTGGCTGATACCTAGAGCCCTATGATTTCCACGATGCAGAAAACGTGGGCAGAAAACGCGGACGGAATCACGGAATCCAGTCATAAAAACGGAATTTACTGAATAACATTATGGAATTTGTCAAAGTTTGAATGAATAAATCAAAAGTAGGTCAATACACTTAAATCAAACCGCAGTATGGACTAGTATTTGTAAATATTGCGCCGCAAAAATACCATTTAAATGTGAATCCTGCATGTTCTGCGTGTCTCTGTTTTAATGAATGGAGCAGATGAGCGGTTTTGTTTACTACACACACTGAAGCGCGCGTGACGCTCGCGGTGATTTCAGCGTCTGTCGTCTCACTAAATGAGGACATAAATACATGAACAATATCTGCTGAGAGTCACTTCATGAGCATTTGACCGTTCCATTTTAGGAAAACTAGCGTTATATCATATACACACAGAAATGTAAAGGTAGACACGGCAACCCGTCAAAATAAAAGTCCGGTTTAACTTGAAGGCATAGTGCCAGATATATATTACTACTATTACTACTACTACTAAAATGAAACAAAAATTATTTTTTAGGGTATAATCACACAACATTTCTTCAATGTTTTAATTTTAATTGTAAATTCCCCTTTGTTTGCCAAAAAAAGTTTGCTTAATTTTCAATAATTAAAAGATAAATTAAATGAATGTTTTATGCCTTCATTTGATAACCAGAACATTTTAAATACACAACACAGAATTCCTGAGGGTAAAAAAAACGTTTCATAAGGCTATTTTAAGAATAAATTTGAATAAATTAAGTATGCATTCAAATAATTAGACATACTAAAACTTAATTAGACATGCTCTCTGATTAATAAAATTTAATTTAACCATTAAAAAGGAGTTGAGAAAAATTAAAACGGGAAAAAACAGAATCCAGAAAAATTAAAACGGAAAAAAATGGAATTTGGAAAAAAAATAAAACAGAATTTGGGAAAAAATAAAATGGATTTCCCATGGCTCTACATACCAATGTAATTCCTTTTGTTTGGAAACAGCAACACATCTCTGCTGTGCAGAAATTAAAAGCTAATTATTTTTAATTTTGGTTAGTTTTTAACAAGAACTTATTTGTTAGAATTAAATAAACAAGAATTAAGGTATTTTATAATACAATTTTTATCTGAGATTCAGAGCCAGATTTCAAGGGGGTAACAATTACTTCAGAAAGATGGCAGCATCATAATTTTATTTTTACACAGAGATTGGTAGTTCTGTTAGTAAAATCTGTTGACTTTAGCCATATTTGTTCCATAATGTGCCAATGATCAACCATACAAAAATGGGGACACAGCACTTTTTAAGTTTTTATTTTCTCAAAAGTTTGCATGCCTGTAACTCAAAAAGTGTTAAAGATATCTTAATGCCCTTTTAAATATTGGATCTTAACAAACTTTCCTTTTGGCTTCATCATTTTTAAGACCCTTTGTGGTTTGATTACAGAGATACTGGAATTTCAATATGGCTCGAAGAGTAAATCACTAAATTATAAACATTTTCTGTGGTCAAAAACCAAATGTGGGTCACTAAGGTGATGCACGATATTATCGGAGCGCTATCGGAATCAGACGATAATGGCTTTAAATCTGCATCGGCCTGATATGAAAAAGTAGTATAATTTAATGATTTACTCTTCTAGCCATATTGAAATTCCAATATCTCTGGAACCAAACCACAAAATGCCATTAAAAAAAACTAAGCGAAAAGGAAAGTTTGTTAAGACCCAATATTTAAAAGGGCATTAAGATATCTTTAACACTTCTTGAGTTACAGGCATGCAAATTTTTAAGAAAAAAAACTTGAAAAGTGTTATTGCCCCGTTTTTGTATGGTCATCACTGGCGCATAATGGAAGAGATGGCTAAAGTCAACAGATTCTACTACCAGACCTACCAATCTCTGTATAAAAATAATATTATCATGCTGCAATCTTTCGTAAGTAATGTTTACCCCCTAGTAATTTGGCTCTGAATCTCAGGTGAAAATTGCCTTTCTTTCTTTTGAAAATTGATCTTTCTTCAGAAAAACATATTAGCAAAATCCAAAATTTGCACCAGGGAAGTTTTTGAAATTTGGTTGATTTGACATTTTAATACAGATTGGATTCAATCAGAGTGGTGAAAATTAGTGCATGTAAACATACCTATTGACAAAAAAGTCAAACAAAGAGAGAAAACAAAAATGCCTTTTGGCCACCAGGGCCCAATCCACTCAGTCGCTCTCCAAGCCCGCTAATTCACAGCACTGGGGGAAAGAGTTGCATTCAGTCTGACCTTTCAGCTCACAGCCCACAAATGTCATCCAGCCTTTGATATTCCACTGCACAGTCATGTGACTTCTGCTGAAACCCTTACATGCTTGCATGGGGTCCACATCTAAATGCTAGCATATGCCTCACAGGAAAACAAGTCAGTCAAAATGTGTCCATCATGTATACTTGTTCAATAAAAAGCAGGTAGAATTTTACCTGCTTTGTAGGGATGTGACCAGATCTGATGTGTCTCGCGAGATCTCGTGACGATATCCTCGTAAAACACTTTGCAGTGTTTACATTAAAGCTGCACGATTAATCCTTAAAATATCGAGATCTTGATTCAAACACCCACGCGATCTTATTCCTGAATGACAACGATTTAGGTATGTCTATTAGGACTGTTTCACATCGTGAGTGTCAGTGGAGCGTGAGAAGCATGTTTTGTCGCTGCCCATAATGAATCAGAGGGTCGGGGTAAATGTGAACGCAGAAAGAGCAACACAAAGTCTTTTCAACCACATTATAATCATTATTTCTGTGTTACAGACATTTAAATAACAGAAGTACTGCGATAAAAGTGTATAGTTTGGGTATAAACACTTACACAGTTGCGATAAAAACGAAACTCTCTTAACACTTGTATGTATTGTAACGCTTATCCTCTTCCGCCAGGAGGTGGCGACAACTGCCCGTTTAAAAAAAGTATGTCATTGAATCATTCATTCAGGAGATTCCAAAAGTCAAATAAGTCTTGATGAAGTGAGGCACTGACTCCTTCATTGAATGTTTTTTTTATTTTGTTTAAATGAATATATGTTTTTAAAAGACTTAAGCAATGAACAGTTTGTCAGAACCACTAGTAAATCACGTTATTTTATTTAGTTTTTTAATCTTTTTTTCTCCAGAATCGTGAGAAAAAAAAAGTCTCCAATTTATTAAAAACAACTGGGATTCTCAATTTATCCAGAATCGTGAAGCTCTTGTTTAAATGTTTATAACTGTTTATTAATTCATTAAAATGGAAGTTTAATTTCATAAAGTTCAAAATGCACCTATATATACTTTTTTTTGCATTTTGTCTTTTTCAGTTAAATAAAAGACTATTATCCCTATATATTTCATCATTAAGGATTTCTTAAGAAAAGTAAAAAAATCTTGTCTCGTTTTTGTGAACCCAGTCTCATGTCTCGTCTCGTGGGATAAGTGTCTCGTCACATCTGTACTGATTTGAGATTTAAAGTTGATTGTTATTAAAATGCAATGGGTTCTGCCTCATGCGGTTCTGAGAGAGAGATAAGTAAAAAAAAAAAATCTCAAATGATTGACTGAAAATGATTGTTTCAAGCTCCTTGGGAGAGATGACCACTGAATAGACTGTATATAATCCTAGTGTGACCCAGATTATAAATAAAAGATTCAGGAATATGACATGCGTGCAAAGACAAATCTAATATATCTAAATCTTTGCCAAGTAAGAGATTCTTCCAACGACAGCAACGCAGAGCAGATCTTAATCTAACAAAAGCTGTGCTTTTTAACCTTTTAGCATTTTAACAGGGATTAAGTCTGTCTAATCTTTGTCTAAACCAGCCACAACATTAAACACTCCCTTATTCAACATTTACAGTAATGGCATGACCATCTACGAAAGGTAAAAACATTAAAGTTTACGTAAAGCATTGCACAATGGCCTGCTGTACTGGCAATACAATTACCCAGCATCCCTCAGTAGGCCTGGATGTGCTGTGATTAGAGGCTTGAGGGATCTCCTGCTTGATCTGCCTCTCATTCCTTTAGTCTGCTAGTCTCGGTTCCTGCCGTTATGAGCTACACAATAACAGTGGGAACCAGGGACGGCTCTGATTAGTTCGGGGAAATCCTAAAGGGTTCATGGGAGCACTTCTGGCTGTGAATAAATTGTGTTCGGGACTAACGCTGATCAAGCTGGCAGATGTTTGAGGAAAACACAATCTTTGATCCTGAAAAACAGAGAAGTACATTGGGGTCCAAAAAAGTTGAAACTCTGGGATTTAAAATTCAGTACAATAATAGCTATCAGCAAATTTTGGTAAAAACAAGGCAATATCAAGCACCGTATCAGCCAATTTTAAATGACTAATGCTAGTTTTTGTATTTTGTATTTTATTATTTATACAAAATAGTATAGAATTTTCATATTTTCCTTTTTTTTTTCTTTTCTTAATTGGCCAATACATATTAACCAATTTATTATTATCAGCTGTATTGTTGCATGTTTGGGAATGGTAAAACATTTTTGAAAGACATCTCTTATGCTCACCATTGTTTATTAATTAATGCAAATAAAAACAGCAATATTGTGAAATATTATTACAACTTAAAATAACTTTTTTATTTTAATAATTTGAAAATGTAATTTATTCTTCTGACTAACAACCACATGTCACATGTTCATTTAGAAACCAGTCTAATATGCTGATTTTGTCTCAAGAAGCATTTCTTATTATCAAGGTTAAAAACAGTTGTCCTTCTTAACATTTTTGTGGAGACTATGATTTTTTTTTTTTTTTTAGGATTCTTTGTTGAATAGAAAGTACAAAATAATTTGTTTCCATTTATTTGAAATACAAATCTTTTGTAACATTATAAATGTCACTTTTAATCAATTTAATGTGTGCTATATTAAGTTCTAAAATGATAGTTCACTCAAAAATTGTCATCATTTACTCACCCTCATGTTCTTTCAAACCTTGATGAATTGCTTTCTTCTGCTGAACACAAAATATGATATTTTAAAGAATCTTGGTAACCAACATAGTATTTTTTTCCATACTGTGGAAGTCAATGGGTACCAGCAACTATTTGGTTACCAACATTGTTCAAGATAGATTTTTTTATTTTTAGATGAACTTTGCTTTTAATTTCTTTCAAAAAATTAATAAAGCTGTCACCAAACTTTTGAATAAAGTCATAGACACATTACAGACTTGTAAACTCCAGTATACAGTAGGGGTGTGCAATATTGACAAAAATGATGTCTCAATACTTTCTGGGATTTTATCAATAATGATAATTAGGTGATGTTTGGCTGAGTGTGTGTCGTGGAGAGCTGACTCCTGAATTTTTTGATATTCTTCCTATTCTGTGTGATCAGTCCACAGCAGTGATAGAAATTAATCTTTTCCAATAAGTTTAAATTGATTTTTTTTTTTTTTTTTTTTTACCTTTTATGGGCATTTTTACCTTTATAAAGCCATTTTTTCTAAAAGCGTGTGTCAGGTTTTGAGTCAAATTTTTACATTTGGGCTGTTAGCAAGCAAATGAAATCAGTATCAACAAAATTCATCTTTGCAATGCAGAAGAAACACAGAACAGGCACGTATTTACACACTGCTCAATGAAGCTCTGAGGGGCACAAAATGTTAACCTGCAGTTAGAAATACATAATGTTTTGATAACGTCGAATACTGATATTCAAAATTATTTAAAAATGAAAAAATACTTTAAAACAGCCAGTAGGTGTCAGTAAGTCACAGTTAATACGTGAGTCATTGCGATTGAACTGAAATATTCAAACGGTTGAATCATTCAGGAACGAAACTGTCATGTTGCTCAGAGATGCAAAACAGTGCGGTGGTTGTGTTTGGAATGATTTTTGTTGGCGAAATAGAGCAAAAACAGGAAATATTATGCCCAAAAAGTATGTTTCTTTAATATTAACTTCGTATAAAATCAATATCACATTTGTAATCATGCTTACTTTTGGAGGAAAAAAAAAATGACACTCTTCGTGTGATGTTTGATTAACTATCTGAAATGATATAAATATATACATTTTCTGCCCCCATATCTTGAATTATGTGATCATTCTAAATGCATTTTAATAGACTGAATCATGCAGTGAAAAAACACACTCAAAATGCTTACGTGCACTAGTTTAACCTAACTTACTAGATTTCATCACGTAATATATGCGTAAACTACTCCTCTGCCAAAAAGGGAGACCCAATCAAACCAGGGCTCAATGCTAAGGATTAAAAAAGTTGCTATTATCATTGTTTTTGACCCATGTTATCTTTTATTTTAATAAATAAGCTTATATGACATCAAAATTTTACATACCAATTAAATTGTACAATTCGCAATCCAATTTCGATATCACAGCAAATCCTACTAGCCTAATAAATATAAAGTTCAAACTTTTTTTTTTTGTTCAAAAAATTATTTAATTATTAATTAATTAAATTAAAAATTATTAAAAATTATTTTATTATTATTATTTTATTTCAAATTAAAATATGCTTCAGGGGAAAACAGCAGATGGACTGAATGAACGCAAATTCAGTCTCTGCCAGCAGGTGGCGTTTATGGAATAATAATAATAATAGAGCATTTCCCTGGTTACCGCTGTAAACAAAGCAGCGCCGTGCTTATGAATGCTAATTTAAATGCATTATACAGAGGCAAATAAAAAGAAAACGCCATGTAAAAATTTCTTAAAACAGTTCCCCTCAGAGATACATTCATATAAACCCCGTTTCAATATTTAGGATAAGATTTCCAATATTTTGCGCATTGTGAACCATGATCTTGCTCTGCCTGCTACAGTTTTTTTTCCTGTTTGCGTTCGTCTTTCCTGTGGCGTCTCTGGCCACTGCTAACGGACGTTTAAAGAGTTCATAATATTTCGACACACATGACATTTTGAAAAATGATTGCATACAGTTCGTGTGCAAGCCCGGAACAGAGAATGGTTGAAATATGTCCGGTCGATCGGTTGCATCTGTACTCCGCTGTATAAATGAAATATAGATTAATCATTGTTAAAGCTACAAAGTTACTCCCCAAGACGGGTATTTTGAAATACTTTTGTAGGCTATTTGTTCGTCAGAAACACGTCTCTCTGTGATCGCGTGAATTTTATATGCACAAGACTTAAAAACACGTGCATAAACTTTTGCAGCAGTGACAAATTCGTCAACTGTCCCGAGCGTCTTTCACGCTGGCCCCGGGCCTCGGGCACTCCTTATTGTCGAGCCCTGCAAACCAAAGTTTAGTTAAAGTGTCTGACGACCTGAATCTTCCAGAGAGAGATCGGCCTTCCCATAATGCCTGTGCTTTGCTGCCTCCTAAATCCACAGAACTGTCTGATGGCATTTTAACACTTCATATCTCACCCTGCAGAGGGAACAAAATATAAGGAATAAAGCACAGCAAAGAGACAGTCAGGGTCCATTTTGTTCGAATGCAATAAATAACCACATGTTCAGCACATGTGGAGCACAGCATTCTCATTCCTCTCTCATTTTCCCTTCTTTTCCCCCAACTCTCTTCTTTCTAGCTATTGTGACAGCATCTTGTTCTTCCCCAATGTGAGGGCTCCCCCACCCCACCATGCTTCTGTCTGCAGTGGCCCAGTTAGTGCTAGATTATTCCGCTTACATCATCGCATTTCTCTGCATCTCCCACTGTCTTTTGTGCCACCCCAGCCACTCTTGATCTGCGTGTGCACATTTAAGCCTCCTGGATCTGCCCAAGTGGCCTGGTGCGACCCACTGTGCTGCCGCCTTCTTCAACCAATCATATTTTTACCCACAACGAGGACGGAAGGGTCCAGACAGTGTCATTCTGGTCACGTCTAACACTGTCACTAACTCACAGAGACAAGTTTCACAAAACGTCTTGGAACCAAATGACCATTTAAAAAGAGTCAAAGCATACTTGATCAAATTATTTCTCTTATTTCATGGAATTCCAAACCCGTAAGACCTTCGTTCATCTTCAGAACACAAATTAAGATATTTCTGATGAAATCTGAGAGCTTTCTGACCCTGCATAGACAGCAATCCAAAGACTGACACAGAGTAGAAGAAATTGTTGAATACAGTCATTATTTTTGGGACTATTGGGACTATTTTAATGATGTGTTTACTACTGTACCTTTCCGAGCCTGGGAACCTTTCAGTTGCATTGCTGTCTATGCAAGGTCAGAAAACTATCAGATTTCATTGAAAGCATCTTATCCCTTCAGCAAATACTAAAATTAAATATTTATATCGTCTTCATAAACATAAAGTATAAATTTTAGATGAAAAACTTCAATGAAAATTATTTCACTTACTAAGATAAAGTGTTTAAACTGAAATGCTAAAAATACAAAAACTAAAACTGAAATAAAAATAAAGTTAAATACATTAAAATGAAAACTGAAAATCTAATTCAAAATACTATTAAAGGAGAAGTCCACTTCCAAAACAAAGGTTCACATGTAATGTACTCAACCCCTTGTCATCCAAGAAGTTCATGTCTTTCTTTCTTTAGTCGTAAAGAAATTATGTTTTTTGAGGAAAACATTTCAGCATTTTTTCTCTATATAATGGACTGGTATGGTGCCCTGGTTTTGAACTTCTAAAAGGCAGTTTAAATGCGGCTTCAAACGATCCCAAAGGCAGTTGTAAACGATCCCAGCCGAGGAAGAAGGGTCTTATCTAGTGAAACGATCGGTTATTTTCATTAAAAAAATACAATTCAAATACTTTTTAATGTCAAACACTCATCTTGCCTTTCTCTCCCTGAACTCTGTGTATTCTGGCTCAGGACAGTTAGGGTATGTCGAAAAACTCAGAAGATCGTATTTTCTATCTCAACTTCAAAAATAATTTTAAAATCATCCTACATCATTGCAGAAGTACCGACCCAGTCTTTGCAAAGTGAACATGCAAAGAAGATCAAACACCCTTAAGAAAAAAGGTCAAACAACAATATAGGACGATTTTGAAGTTGAGGGAGAACATGAGATGGGAGTTTTTGACATTCCCTAACTGTCATGAACCGGAAAACAGTCCAGGCAGAGTAAGACAAGACGAGCATTTGACATTAAAAAGTATATTAATTGTATTATATTTATTAAAATAACCAATCGTTACGCTAGATAAGACCCTTCTTTCTCAGCTGGGATCGTTTACAACCAAAAAATGCGTTTGAAGGTGCATTTCGGAAGTTCAAAATCGGGGCACCATATCAGTCCATTATATGGAGAAAAATGCTGAAATGTTTTCCTCAAAAAACATAATTTCTTTATGACTGAAGAAAGACAGACATGAACATCTTGGAAGTGGAGTTCTCCTTTAAATACTATAATCAAGTATAAATAACACTGATTCATATGAGATTGTGACACAGGAATTTGGCACCTTGTGTTCATTGGTGCAGGAGAAAAACGCAAAAGCACTGTAAAATAATGAGTTTCACATACTAATACTGCTCTTGGTCTTTCTGCAGTCTACTGTCTACTTTCACAGAAAGAGCACCCCAGTTGATTTTTTATAAAGAATATCTTGAGTTTCAATAATAGCACTCTTGCATTTACGGTGTGAGTCAAGGACTAGGAGAATTGGGCAGTCAGAACGTGTAGTCAATTACTCTGTTGACATTTAAGATGAAGAAAGGGGTCTTTATCATTTCCATTATTCTCCACCCTCAGGATGGCAGAAACCTCTGCCGAGGGGGCGTACAGCCCTCTGAATGCCCTTGTGAAACAAAAGCTGGCTTTTCTGCACGCCTCAGAACACACAGAATCAGTGTAATAATTTCATGAGAAATTTCACTGTGGTTCATAAAAGAGCCTGCATCTTTCTCATCACTCAAATGACAGAATGAGATCTATAATGATAGGGAGGCACAGCTGGCATCCCTAGATTAAGCCAATAGATACGCCACCATGGCAACATCCGTTTTTTTTTTTTTTTTTTTTTTAATTAATGATCGTAGGAGTGCTATAGGGACAGAGCTGCACTTTGACACTGGAAGTATAAAATAAATAAATATTCCCTACTAGTGTCTGAATCTATCAATTTAAAGGGATAGCTCACCCAAAAATGAAAATTCTGTCATTAATTACTCACCCTCATGTCGTTCCAAACACAAATTAAGATATTTTTGATGAATTCTAAGAGATTTCTGACACTGCATAGACAGCTATGCAACTGACACGTTCAAGGCCCAGAAAGGTAGTCAGGATGTTGTTAAAATAGTCCATGTATCATCAGTGGTTCAACCGCAATATTACAAAACTACAAGAATACTTTTTGTGCGCAAAGAAAAAAAAAGACTATATTTAACCATTTCTTCTCTTCCGTGTCAGTCTTTGCCACACATTCAGAAGAGTACTACGATACAGAAAGAATTTGGGTGAATTAACAACAGAATTTTAATTTTTGTGTGAACTATCCCTTCAACAATGAAAACCTATTCATCCTTTTTTAAGGCCAAATTTCCACCACATGACCATCCAACTCTCAGGTTATCCAAGATGTAGATAAGTTTGTTTCTTGATGTTTAATCAGTTATTTGAACTCTCATTCTGACAGCACCTATTCACTGTTGAGGATCCATTGGTGAGGAAGCGATGTAATGCCTCATATGTGACCCTGTCTTAAATAGCACAGGTATATTCGTAGCAATAGCCAAAAATACATTGTATGGGACAAAATGATCGATTTTTCTTTTATGCCAAAAATCATTAGGCTATTAAGTAAGATCATGATCCATGAAGATAGTTTGTAAATTTCCTACCATAAATATATCAAAACTTAATTTTTTGATTAGTAATATGCATTGCTAAGAACTGCATTAAAACAACTTTAAAGGTGATATTCTCAATATTTAGAATTTTTTGCACCCTCAGATTTTTAAATAGGCCAAATATTGTTCTATCCTAACAAACCATCAATGGCAAGCTTATTTATTCAGCTTTTAGATAATGTATAAATGTTAATTTTTTTAAAAAAAATTGACCCTTATGACTGGTTTTGTGGTCCAGAGTCACATATGATGAACCAAACTCATCTTGGATGACCTGCTGGTGAGTACATTTTAAGCAAATTTTAAATTTTTGGTGAACTATTTCTTTAAATAAAGATATGCATCCATAAACACACTTTTACTTCCAAACTCCTAAGTTTTAAACAGTCACTGCAAATAAATTCAGGTGTGGAGACATGTCAGAAATGATGCGCATATTAATATATTAAAGGTGACATCTATACACACCTCATATTATGGGGTCTTTAACACTGATATTAATCATTATGCTTGATGATAATGAATAAAGGCGATGCCTTACATACCCATAACGATACGCTGTCTTTGCCAGTTGCATGAAGGGATCTTACAAAGAGGGCCAATGCAACAAAGATTAAAGCAGCGGCCATTCATTATTACACAAGTCTCATTAACTCTATACAGTGAGGCTGGTGAAGCAGAAATTCATTAACTTGAATCCATATAACAAACATTTGGAAAGGCATACAACCACTTTAAAATAATAATTGTCCTTTTCCAATTACGGACCTGACACCAATACATCTGTTATATCAGTCAATATAAACAATCAGTCCAAGCTTATTAAACTTGCATTGGCCAGCTAACCCAAAATTTTCAAATTTAAACAAACAAAAATGTCACTAACATGCTGAAACCAAAAACACATCTGTATCCATGTCACACTGAAGCAGGAGCACCATGACCATGCATTTCAGGGAAATGCATCTTTAATAAACATGTAATTTTAAGTCTGACAGGCTGCACAATTAAAATGATGAACTATTAAAGTCTCGGCTCACAGCAAGAGCTTAGTAGGTATAACTGAAACACAGACAGATGTCAAATTTAAACAACACGCGAACATTCTTCTCTAAACTACACCATTACAGTACATTTTGACCCAGTTCATTCAGTTAAACTGAACAGATCACACATGTTGGTTAGAAATTTCCGTATTTAAATGTTACTAAGACATTCAGTACAAAGCAACACTAATTTCAGAGCTGTCAAAGAAATCTGTAGTTCTCTGCATAGTATTTCATTACAAACATCATATCTGGTGGTATCATGTGAATATCCACAACTTGAGAGATTGATAACTGAACTGCTGAAACTCTTATAACTCTATAGCCAAATTCAGTGTTTGTATGTATTTGATTATCACTAAACATGTTCTTTTGAAAATCATTGGCGTACCAAGAAACTATCACTTCTGAGGGTCTCAGGAAACAGCATCAATGGCAAAAAGGTGACTCAATTCAGACCCACTGGCCCTGTAATTGTCTTGTCAAAGTAAGAGCCCCTCATTGAGCCTCTTTTCCTGCTGTGGCCATCTGGTGAGATGACCCATCTCTCCACCTCCCCTCTGCTGGAAGTGTCACTTCCTGGTCAAGAAACACGTTCAGCTGGCAAACATTCGCTACTCATCTATACACGAACCTTGATAGCTAACTGCAATCAGGTATGTTAGCTCAGAAACCTTTCCAGCAACAACTAGGCCTACATCATCACTTTCACTGGAATATGAGGTTTTATAAGTGTTATATATACTGTATATTATGCTTACAGGTGTCTAAAATGTCCAGCTAATCAGTTGTGTATAATAGAAAAACACTATTACAATTCTAGCAGATAAAGATTAGCAAATAATATTTTATGTTATAGGTTCACCCGATTTTGAAACTATTTGTAAGCAGTTCTGAGCTTAAAGTCTATAAACCCCTCACTGTAAAAAACAATTTGTTGAGTCGACTAAAAATAATTTGTTTCCCAGCTGCCTTAAAATTTTAGGTTCAGTCAACTCGAAAAAAGTTTATTCAACTTGAAATGTTAAGTTATACTAAGTCACAACTTAGATATTTGAGTTGATTCAACTTAAAATTTTAAGGCAGCTGGGTTATTTACCCAGCTGTTAAGTTTAACAAACACAAATATATAAGTTGTTACTTAGTACAACTTAACATTTCAAGTCGACTAAACTTATTTGAATTGACTGAACTTAAAATTTTAAGACAGTAGGGTAACAAATTATTTTAAGCTGACTCAACAAATTGTGTTTTTTATTTTTTTACAGTGCTCCCTTCCATAAGCCTACTCTGCTCTGATTGGTCAGCTGGCTAAGTTTGTTGTGATTGGTCTTTCCGTATACAATGCGTGTCGGAAATGAAACCCCCATTCCCATAATTACTTTTTTTGCTTCAGAGAGTTACTTGTAAACAAAGATGCTATAAGGTTAAAAAAATGGCATTGATATTACCTTATTAATTCGAGCCCGAGTCTGAGGATGATACCGATGCGGTCGCTCAACCGACAAAACTCCATCGCAAGTACGACTTGATCAGGATGTTTCTCAGTGGTAAAGTTAAACTTTGTATGTGGTACAAACTGTACTGGTGTGGTATCGTGGAAAAATTACATTTTAACCACTGATTCGTCACATCATCATCTTTCAGCAATGAAAACAAAAAATTCCTTTCACAGCGCAGAACACAGCATCTTTTCAACATGATGTAAACAATAACTAACAGAAGTGTTTGTGAGCAGGTCACACTGTTCGTATTTGTGTTACCTAATGATGTGTATCAGTAACAGACAGAAGATTTGAAAATATCACGACTCGTTAGGGCGGTTCAGAGTTGACTATTTCTTTTGAGAGACAATATCTTTAATTATCATGCACTTTTTGATTAAAGGAACACTCCACTTTTTTTGAAAATAGGCTCATTGTCCAACTCCCCTAGAGTTAAACAGTTGAATTTTACCGTTTTCGAATCCGTTCAGCCGATCTCCGGGTCTGGCGGAAGCACTTTTAGCATAGCTTAGCATAGATCATTGAATCTGATTAGACCGAAAGCATCTCGCTCAAAAATGACCATATATAATGACAGTATTTTTCCTATTTAAAACTTGACCCTTTTGTAGTTACATCATGTACTAAGACTGACAGAAAATGAAAAGTTGCAATTTTCTAGGCTGAATAGTCTAGGAACTATACTTTCATTATATAATTAATAATTAATATGATTAATAATGATTAATAATCAAGGAACTTTGCTGCCGTACCATGGGTGCAGCAGGCGCAATGATATTGCAAAGTTGCAGCCGGCAGAGTTGACGGCTGCGTAATATCATTGCGCCTGCTGCACCCATGGTACGGCAGCAAAGTTCCTTGATTATTATGCCGAAATGAGAGTATAGTTCCTAGCCATAGCGACCTAGAAAATCGCAACTTTTCATTTTTCGTTCGTCTTTGTACACGATGTAACTACAGAAGAGTCAAGTTTTAAATAGGGAAAAATATCGAAACTCTTTGGTCATTTTTGAGCGAGATGCTAACGGTCTAATTGGATTCAATGATCTATGCTAAGCTATGCTAAAAGTGCTACCGCCAGACCCGGAGATCTACTAAATGGATTCGAAAACGGTAAAACTCAACTGTTCAACTCCAGGGGAGTTGGAAAATTAGCCTATTTTCAAAAAAAGTGGAGTGTTCCTTTCACAACTTTGCAGACTGTTTACACTGAAATAAATTTTTGCAAAAACCCATATGACCTGCTCTTTAAAAATGTCTTGATGATGGATTTGTTTCTTACAAACATGCAGCTTTTTTGCTTCACAAGATGATGGACTGGAGTTATGTGGATTATTGTGATGTTTCTATCAGCTGTTTGGACTCTTATTATTGGCACCCATTTACTGCAGAAGATCCAATGTGAGCAAGTGATGTAATGCCAAATTTCTCCAAATTTCTACTAGTCTACAATCATGGATTGCCTGAGGGTGAGCAGGCCTATACTGTAAAAAGTTTTCAACAGTTTCAACTTAAAAACTTAAGTTCAGCAGCTGCCTTAAAATGTTTAAGTTGAATCAACTTAAAACTACAAGTCATTTCAACTCACTACAATAAAGTGAGTTAAAATGACATGTACTTTTAAGTTGATTTAACTTAAAATTTTAAGGCAGCTGCTAAACTTAAGTTTTTAAGTTGAAACTGGTGAAAAATGGGTTACACTTTATTTTAAGATGTGTTACAGTGTAATTATACATTTAAGTACTGAGTATTATTAATTAACTACATGTACTTACTATATGTTAAGGGTTAGGATTAGGATTTGAGTTAGGGTTACTTGCATGTAATTACAAATAATTTACTGTTATTATAATAGTAAGTGCATGTAACATGTAACAAGGACACCCTAAAATAAATTATTTTTTTTAATTACTCTTAACAGTGTTTTTAAATTATGTGTTTAGCTTTTTAAAAATTTATAAAAGTAAAATAAAAATAAAATAAATAAATTCCAAATAAGGTAACAATACTTGCTGCTGGATACATTACCATTTCACAGAATGGCCTGAAGTATTTACCTTTAATTGCAGTTAATGAGAAGACCTCCTCTGTGTTACCTCCTCCCAATACAGTCCTTACATCCTCTAAATCTAATAGAATGGAAAAAATTAAACCTACCAGATATCCAATCACCCTGACTTTGCTGGATATAATCTGACAAAACTGAATCTGAAAAAAAACCTGATTAATCAAATACTCTTATGTTTTGGCAGATGTGGAGTGCGCAGAGCTGATGTATAAACAGTTTTGGAGCTCTAGAGAAAATAACAGCTCAATTGACCTGTCTAGGGCTAATTAAGCAAGCATGTGTATGTGAGTGTAAAGGGGACTTGTGACTCATTAAAGCAGTCAACCTTTCTGCAGTGATTATGGGAAAAAGTGCTGTGGCCCTCTAAACTTTTTCCCCCACTACCTTTTATAACACTTGTAAACGAGGGCGTAGGTGTGCTAGAAAATGTTAATTCAACATTATTATACACCTGAAATATTCTACCACCCCAGTTTTGGACTTTTGAAAAACCAAATCAGTTGTCGTACATGTTTTAGAACTGAACAAACAATTAAAAATTACCACAGTTCTTCATACTGGTATAAAGCAAAGCAACAACAGACAGAGAGTGGAAGGACGACACAAGGAAGAAATGAAAAATAAACTCAGCAGGATATTTTGTAACGTTCTATAATTTATTTTCTCCAGCCCCCGGTTCTCCCTTCCCTCAGGCCACCTGCCTGCTCCATCTCTCGGCAGACCAGCGTTGCAAATAACAGAGTCCTTCAGTTCCGCTGAGGCTGATAGTAATCCTACACATTTACACACAGCTTCAGATGCCACCAATCTGATAGTGAATGGCATTACTGCCAGTGCCATTGTGTCTACATGGCCTCATCACAACCTCAATGACGTCCTATTCTGTCTTGGATCAAACCAATCCATAAGTTCAATTCTCAAACGGTCTTGACTTGCTATTTAATCTCGATTCAACCACAAAAAGAAGAAGAAGAAAAAAAATAAAACCAATACGTTGTGGTTAAGCTTTATCCTGTGTTATATTTAGCAGCATGAGTGGCCAAAGACTCAACAGTGATTCTTTTAACAAAACATCTCTTGAACAGCCTCTGAAAAATAAGAATGACAAAGGAAATGTAAAGACTTCAGAGGTTATCACTGAAGAACAAATGAAAGCCTGGATAAAGAGCAAATGTATCCTACAGAATTTTCTGAATCTCAAGTGGACAAATGGAGTAAATGAAATTAAAATAACATAACATCTGAGACACAATAAAACCACCTTTTACAATATGTAATGTAAGTCTCAGGTGTCCCCAGAATGTGTCTGTAAAGTTTCAGCTTAAAACACCCCACAGATCATGTTTCATCTTAAAAATGCCTATTTTGAGTGGAAGCAGAAATGCACTGTTTTGCGTGAATGTCTCTTTAAACGCCAATGAGCTTACAGCTTGTACATGAGATACTCTCCCAAAAAACATCTGTTTGGTTTTGATTATCATGTCTATCACACTGAAATCATGCGTTTTAAAGCCATATTGGTTTAAACTTGATATACAATATACTTCTGAGCACATACATCCAAAGCATTAGTGTTGCACGATATACCGGTACTTAAAAAGTATCGCAATACCCTGCTTTTAAAAACGGTATGATTCCGCATTTTACTAGCACCTGTACTTTAAGAATGTATTTTAACAAGAGCCATATTGCTGCGTGTCTGTGTTAGGGAATGACGCAGACACACAGTTTTGTTTACTAATGTTACACACGTGTGACGCTCGCAGTGTTTTCAGCCTCTGCCGCCTCAATATATGAGTACATGAACACATGAACATAATCTCTACAACTGCTCTGAGAGTCATTTCATGACCATTTTACCATTTCTTTCACGGAAAACTATTGTCATATAATGAAGACCCTAACGGTCTTCACAGCAACCCGTCAAAATAAAAGTTTGGTTTAACTTGACAGTCAGAAATATATTAATATATTACTTAATGTATAGATAGTACTACTACTACTAATAAAAATATTATTAAAACAATGTTTAAAGGATTTTTACCAGAAAAAAAATATTTACCAGAATTTATTTACCAGAAAATTGTAAATACACAACATACTATTTCTGAAAAAAAAAAAGAAATAAATAACCTATAATAAATTAATTCTTTATCAAATCGAACTATCCTTTATAAATTCATTAGACATGCTTTTGATTATTAAATTGTAATGAAACGATTAAAACTGAATCCAGAAAATTAATGGAAAACAGAGATTCACAAACAAAACTGAATTCGAGAAAAATAATAAAACGTATTTCATAGGGCCATAAAAACATGTAATTGTTAAACTTTTAATAAATTGCTGTTAAATTCTGCAAGTTTCATGATTTCAATTAATTAGACATGCTTTTTGATAAATATATTTTTTAAAGTAACCATTATGGAGTTTAGAAAAATTCAAATAGAATTTAGGAAAAAATGAAACAGATTTCACTTCACTAGTTCACTTTCATGTCTTGTTGCACTTAAACTGTCACATACACAGAAGTTTATGCTAAAAACACACATTAGCTAAAAAAACACAAGTTGGTTATGTCTGTGAAGGTAAACAGCTGGGAAAGAAATTGCATGTTTATATTACATCTGTTGGCAGCAGTGTAATAAATCAATAAATCTGAGGCTGGGACTCTAAATAAGTGTTCTGTGCTCATTTGTGCAGCCAGTGACAGAATAGTTAGCATGCTTTGCTCTAACTTATGCCATGGTGTAAGAACTGGTACACCATTGTCGCTTGCGAAAACATAATTGCGGCACAGTGGGCGGAAACGTGCAGATTAAGGAGCGGTAATATTATAATAAGATCCTCTTTCTACATCACGGGGGGAGCGATATCTGAGCGGTTTGTTTTTTCACATGCTTGAAGAGAAAGGCTTACCAAAACAAAGTTACTGGGTTGTCCCTTTTCACATTTTCTGGGTTGGTAGATGCACTGTGGATCTGATTATAGTACTTAATCACAGAAAAAGTCCTATTTTCATTATATGTCCCTTTTAAATGAATAGCTCAGTTCAGCCGAAAAATTAAATTTTCTGTCTTAGATTAGCCACAAGTTGTTTTGAACTTGTAACTCTTCCATGGAACACAGAAGGTGAAGCTATCTTTGATTTGGAATATTGTGCACAAGTCATTTGTACCCCTTTTATGATACATTAATGGATACAGTTCACAGCTAAAGCAAAATACAGTAAAACTGACTTCTTAACATTATTGCATTCAGTGCCTACTTTTTAAAACTCACTTCCAGCTTCTCAGTCCAGGAGAATGGAATGCTTAAAAAATTGTTTCAACGGGAAAAATGTATGACCTAAAGCAATGCCTGCATAAGGCATCCAAATTAGATTCATTATCAACACATAAAAGGATGATTGGTTTTAATAAAATTACTTGTTGAGCGACCATTACCCTAAGCTGTGCTGAGCAATAAGAGAGACGGGAACAGAGCAGGAACTGTAAATTTAAATAGAAAGAACATAAAACTATGTTTGGGATTTTCAAATTATTCCTAGATTGTTCCAAATTCTAAAATCTCCAGACAATTTATTAGGAAGAACATACAATAATACAGGAGTAAAACAGTTTATTTTAAAGGTCTTTAAAAAAACAGACATTTCAGCTTTATGTTAAGATACTTTCACTTATCCCAACTTTACTTCCGCATGGAAAAAAAAAAAAAAAAAAATCACTCTGTGTCGCTCTATTTTGTTGATGCATGTGATGAAATGAACAGAATCTCGTGACTTATGATGGATTTCTACAATCATTTGTGACCCTGGACCACAAAACCAATCATAAGGGTCAATTTTTCCGTATAAGTTGAGGTTTATACATCATGCTGAATAAATAAGTTTTCCACTGATGTATGGTTTGTTAGGATAGAACAATATTTGGCTGATATACAACTAATCTGAGTGTGCAAAAAAAAAATCTAAATATTGAGAAAATCACCTTTAGAGTTGTCCAGATGAAGTTCTTATAAATGCATATTACTAATCAAAAATTAAATTTGGACGTATTTATGGCAGGAAATTTACAAAATATCTTCATGGAACAAGATCTTTACTTATATAATATCCTACTGATTTTTGGCATAAAAGAAAAATCTATAATATTGACCCAAAAATGTATTTTAGGCAATTGCTACAAATATTTTGTGGTCTAGGGTCACATTTAGTTCGTATAAATCCCACTCCTTTCTTACAATCGGCTGCAAGCTTGTATTTAATTTAGAGTGAAAATCTCAAAATCCAAGCACCCACCCGACATAGTTTTAAAAAAAGAAAAAAAACCTGTTACACCTAAATTTTACAAGAAAATAAAGATCTGTTGCGACTTCCAATTCATTGCGACTTTAATCTGAAGAGACGACTATATGCAAATCATCTGTAGGCTTCCCTAAAACTGGGAAATAATAATTGGTACCAGTCAATATCAGGTATGCTGATATTTAATTGTCCATGCTTCCCCTTTCCCTGTTTTTACAGAAATTAGCTGTGCTGTCATCTAACACTCACTCAACAATAATAATTTACTGCAAAAAAAAACTGTTAAATGTAGTCTTAAGCAAATCTCTAAATGAACATAATAATGTTGTGTTCCATAGATTTACGAGACAAAATTTTAGTTTTCTGTAATTTATTTTAATACTTAATTTATGTGTTACCAGAAATAACAAAAATTATGTGAGAACAGAGCAGGACTTTTTGTTGTCTAACCAAAAAAAGGGAAACCTGTCATTAAAGCAGCTCAAGCAGCTCCATTAATTTGGTGACGCAAAAACGACAAGCTTTAACATTTAATGGCCCAATTCTGCACTTCATACCTTTCTTCATGACTTATTACATACATTATTCATGACTTACCATGCTAACCTAAAATAGCTCATTGATTTTAAGACCACCGAGTATTTCCATCTTGTGTCATAGTCCTCCTTGGGAGAGCTCATTAAAGCAGCTAGTCTAGTTCTGTGCTAGCACCTTCATTAGCAATTGAGACCAAAATAATGAGTCTGTGTCTGTAAAGAAATAATTAAAAAGCCAAAGAACTGATTAGCAATGAATACATATAGCCTATTCAGGAAACGTGTCAGTGAAACATTGTATAATAGGCTGTTTCCAGGCAACACACCGCTGTGCCACTCAACAATGAATTCTGTGGTTGTACCACACGTTTAGCTTTGATCGTTTCATTCAACCTGTAAGTCTCCACTGCAACCAGGCAAGCCAGCATCTAATGATTTGACTATATCTGAAAGGCAATCAGTCCAGGTGTAAATGCCCCATAGCTCTACGATTGGTCTGTTGCTACATGCTACTATTAGCAACTTAGCAACTGCATTTCGAGTACAAAAAGCATGCATCTTTTGCATAATCTGTCCCTGAGGCAAACCTGCAGGATATCTCTTACTATGTGCTTCAAAGAGCTAGGAGCATTGGAAACAGTAAAACTACATTCTTTCAGGCTGGCAGGTGTCTACGTTTATATATTTGTGTGAACAGATGGGGTAAAACTAATTTAAAAAAAGAAAAGGATACGGCTTGTCTGTTTCATCGGAATATATTTACATATGCTCTCATTCAAAGCACATAGAGGTCTAGGGACTTATATGATGCAGATAACATGGGCGTTTGAGAGCATTATTCTCTCCTACATTAAAAGTAAAGCACAATGTTTCCAGATGAAGCATGTCATTTGATGTGCGCCGCTGACAGGAATATCTCCACAGGGGGTGATGCTAATTTCTAGCAGTGCAGCTTGATCTGCAAAGTAACAAATCCATTAAACAGGAGGAGTTCACTCCAGTCCACAGAGTTGACAATTCTCTGGAAACACCACAGTAATGGGCTTAGACTATATGCTTGATGCCAGTCTGTCCTTGTCCTTGTGTCTTTCCCTATCACAATGCTGGCAGGCCAAATGTCAGTCTAGAATCTAGTGACTGAGGTTACCTGGAACAGGCAGGATGCCAGTAACAGAAAAGGCTCAATTTTGGCTGACCTGTCAAAACTGCTACCTAATCTCATGACAAAAACGTATCTGTGAAAATTTATTAGCAAGACACGAAATACGTACCAAGTACATATTACTGCAGTTTCCAACTGAAACGAACACTTGTAATCACGGTACATGGTTAGGGCTGTCACTAACGATTATTTTGGTAATCGAGTAATCTGATGATTAATTGAGTAATCAGATCATTATAATTCTTTTTTTGTAGTAATAAAAATAAACCTAAGTGAACAATAGCCTTTAAAATGACTTAAAATACATATATAATAGCAATGAGGCAATAATGATTAGTTCAAATAAAGATTTAAAAGCAAGTAATCATATGATTTTATTGAACAAAACTGTTAAAATACATAATTTATTACAAACAATAGAGCTAATGTACATTACGCAATATAACAAATGCCTGCAGAGGGCGCCAACGGCCATACGGTTGTTTTTACACTTTACTGTGCGATCTAATCCATGTTTAATATTGGCTAAACAACATTTAATTCAAATGTCCACATGATCTTTAATATTTGGTTATTTCTTTTTTATAGAAAAGCTACAACCACTGTCACTTCTTGAATATGTGGACATCAAAACGTGAAAACTCAGAGTGAGGGTTTAAACTTTTATTTTGAAATCACGCTGAAGAGTTAGCATATTGAAAATGATAATGATGTATTCTCCTGTGTTTGCGTAGGTTTATGAATGATTTACCTTACAAATCTTATGTTGCGTTCCCAGATGAATGTTATAATAAACCCAAACTCACAACAACATGTAGAGATTGTAGTCTGAGACGCTCCAGACATGTAAATGATAACAGTTTGAGCAGCAGCAGCATTTACTGTGAACAAAGCCGCTTTTAGATGCACGTACCTGTATCGCATATATTTGCGACCCTGGACCACAAAACTGGGGTATACTTGTAGCAATAGCCAAAAATACATTATATGGGTCAAATTTATTTCATTAATTAATTTATTTTTCTTTCATGCCAAAAATCATTAGGAAATTAAATAAAGATCATGTTCCATGAAGATATTTTGTAAAATTCCTACTGTAAATATATAAAAACTTAATTTTTGATTAGTAATATGCATTGCTAAAAATTTCATTTGGACAACTTTAAAGGCGATTTTCTCAATATTTTGATTTTTTTGAAGATTTCATATATTGAAATAGTTGTATCTTGGCCAAATATTGTTCATCTTTCAGATAAACTGTAAATCTCAATTTTGAAAAATTAACCCCTTATGACTGGTTTTGTGGTCCAGGGTCAGATTTAGTTAACTGAATTGTAGCGTTTGTGAATTCGTAATAGCATTATGCTTTATGATGATTTTTTTAAAATGGGTTTAATATGTAAAATGCTCCAATTCCGGTATTTTTTTCGATTACTCGACATTGGCAAATTGCAATCGAGGATTTGTTCAAATCGAATACTCGAATAGAATCGAGGAATCGTTGCAGCCCTAAACACAGTTATGATTACAGCTCCATATGTTTCACTTTCCAGATGTAACAAGCTTGCTCTGCAGCTCAGCCGGCACGGAATTGGACACAGGATGCGGAATCCTTGGGTACGAATCCCATGGAAAACATGACTCACAAGCTAAAAACAAGCTAAAATGGCATGCTTGCGATTGCGTTTTTATGTCACATTTGCTGTTGTTCATACTATCGGATAGGTTTATGTGTAGTGCAGATGGTATGGTTATTTTAAATCGTCACTGAGCTTTAGAGTTATAGCACCACTCAAACGAACATTTTAGGTCAGAACTGTGGTGACACGTACAAAAACGTCACATAAAACATACCATGTGTACGTTTAACACACTTTTAGCGCCACTCAGTGGACATTTCACAAGGAATATGTCAAGAAACATACGTGGCAGTACATATTTTGCGTCTTGCGAAAAAGTTCCCACAGGTGCGTTTTCGTCTCGAGATCAGGTTGCAAAACTTACTGTGTAGGACAACTGAATGGGCTTGTTTGATAATAGTATTGCTAAAGGAATAGTCCGGGTTCCATCAACAACGCACAATTCCACACAGGATTTTCAGAAAGACTGGAACTAAAAGATGACACTGTGCCGAATATATTGAAACCGTCAGAAATGTTGCAACACATAGGTGTGAGTAACTGATTTTATTATGTGGTCACTATTGCTTTTTCTGTTGTTACAGATTGTTTCATATGTACTGAGTATTTATGCATCCATCTGTGAAGAATGTAGACTGTCAAACATACACAACTGTTAGCCAATCATATCAGTGGGCGTTTACTTCTGAGTTTACAAACTGCCACACCTCAAACAGAGCTTTCTGATGAGGACAGAAAATAGCCTATTACTTTTAATTTATGTGTTTTGATGTAAAAATCTTGATTACATTATAAGTGGACCTCAGAGAATAGTACAAAAATCATAAAAAGGCAGTTTATGACCCATTTAAACTTTATACACACACACATACATATATTATATGGGAGACTGGTGTCCTATTAAACATGACATGAGTCTTTTGTTTGTTTATTGACCCTTTAAAGGCATCTATCTGGGACAAGTCAATTTTCAGCCTGAGGGGACTGTGAAGACAGCTGCTAACTATCAGTGTAAAACAGGCTAGCACTTTTCCATTCATTTCTCATCCTACTGGTTTAAGCTTGGACTTAAGCATAGTCCTGGACACTGTGTGTTGCCAGCACATTATTTTGTCTCCTGCAATGGGACTACTGCCCTGCATGTGACCTATTAGTGAATTGGGAGGCCTGGAGGAAGTAGAGTACTCAGGGGGTCAAGCCTGTGGCAGGTGTATGTGTATGTGTGTTTCAACAATACGGTACTGAGAAAATGAGAGGGGGCTGATGTGTTAGACTGTGAGAACGTGCAGAGGTGTTGGTGAAATGCGAATGGGGATACTCACTGTTGGGGATTTGGGCCAAGTGCTCTATTTTGTCAACAGCATCAATTTCAGCAAAGTAATTTTCGCTTTACTGATGTACAAAATGGTTTAGCTTGCTGAAATTCTGTATATGAACCTAATATTTTACAAGCAATATAAAAAAATATATAAATAATATAAATAAATGCACTTGAATGTTTGTCACAGTGTTAATTTTTCATTTTACACCAACAAAAGTAAAAATTAGATCAAGTAGAATTAACTCGTTAGGTAATAACTGCACAATATACAGTCAAACCAAAATTTATTTAGACACCTTCTACATTTCTCACTTAATAATAGGTTATTCACTATTGTTTAGAAAATGGTAATAAAATATTACAAGAACTATGTCAGAACAAATTCATTTTGATAATGTCAGATAACTTTGATAGAAAGGTATGTAACGGATTACAATCAACCAAAAATCCAGACGACTGTCAGTATGACAATATTTACACAACTATCAATACTTTGTTGACCAATTGCCAAGCAATGCTTCATTTTGTTCAGTCTGTGGTGTAAAAATGTCACATTAGCAATAAAAAAAAAAAAAAAAAACACTTAAGCAGGTTAGGTCAACATGTCTGAAAATATTTTTGGTCTCACATTTTTATGTTTTATTGGTAGTCCACTGTATGAAGAATTTTTGGGTACAATATGTCACAGTTATCTTTATTTTGCTATCTTCACTTAAACAAATGAACTATAGTGTCCTGCACCCACTAGTAAAACAAAAATATATCTGTGCCATATCGTTTACTGGCTGAAATTACATATTTCTTTCTTTTTTTTTATTTATCAGTATAAATATTGGATATGTGTTACCAGTAGTGTTAATGATGCTCTGTAATTTGCATTTCTGCACTGTTATAACATTGTAAAGTGAATAAATGTTTTTTTTTTTTTGAGATGCCTGTTTAGTGTTTCATTACACTATTGTAGAAAAATTTTTAAATATTTTAAATACAGATTAAATACATCTTTAAAATAAAAAATGTGGCTTATAAATATAAACTGGTAAATACTAAAACAAGGTTTATGGTTGATGAACTTAAAACTATATTTTGTAAACTGAAAAAACTGAGTTGCCAATTGAAAAAATTGAGTTGCCATTACTTAAGTGTTCAAGCTGGAAACATGTAAAGTCTAATAGAACAAACAAGAATAAAATGAGTTCAAAATACTTAAAAAGTTGATGCAAATAGATGCCTCGATTTTATCGAGTAAAATGGGCACTTTTAAAAAAAAAATAATAATTTTTTTATTCAGCAAGGATGCATTAAATTAATCCAAACAAAGTTATTGCAAATAAAAAAAGATTTCAAAAAATGCTACTCATTTGAACTTTCTATTCATTAAAGAATCCTAAAAAAGCATCACAACTGTTTGTAGCATTGATAATGATAAAAAAATGTTTCTTGAGCACCAAATCAGCATTAAAAGTATTTCTGAAACATAATGTGACACTGAGAACTGAAGTAACAGCTGCTGAAAATTCAGTTTGCCATCACAGGAATAAATTACATTTTAAAACATACGGAAAAAGAAATCAGTTATTTAAAATTGTAATAATATTTTAGAGACTTGGTGAGTATAATACCAAGAAACAAACAAACAAAAAAACTTTACAAACCTAAAATTACATTTATTTAATTTTCTATTTGCCATATTTTTACACTTGAATTACTTTTGCTGTCATCTAAAAGTTCAATTTTATTAATAGCCTACTGTTTCAAGCAAGTCTCAGAATAAATATACTGCATAATGCATTTAAAATGATCGTTTTTTACTCTAATTTTTAAAAATACAAAAAAATATTTTAACATCAGTGCATTGCTACTCTACACAATCACATATTACAGTATGTGTCATACATATATAAGAACATCCATACATCCTAATCACGTGGAACATTGAGTTTTAATGATTCACATCCTTTTTTTGAGTGACGTAACAGCAGCGCTATACAAAGCACAACATTTTTCAGTGAATCATCCTTCCACCTCCGCAGCATAAATACCACCTGTTTCAGAGTGCAGAGGGCCGCAAACCTCTGAAAATCACACAGCTATCCTCATTAAGATGCAAACTCCCACAGTCTTGCAGCTAATTCTGCACCATATACTTACACCCTTCCTCCACAACATCCAGTGTTATTAGCATTATTTAAGGCACTGTGCTAAATGGAAGAGAAGAGGACCTCAGCTCCTCAGTTGAATCATGAGGGACAGTTCTTTGAAGAAATACAAGCTTATATTTTACAATAATTCGACACTAATCCGATCATAAATCTCCTCAGGCTGGAAAGATATATTTTTTTATCCTTGTCAAAAAAGTAGCTCCTGATTAAAGTGTATTAACGGGATAATTTAAAATATTGTTTCTTCTAAACATTCACATTAGAGAGACAGTCAAATTAAAAAAAAAGTCAATATTTCAAGCCTAAGTGAACTGCATTACATGATTAAAACATTAACAATTTATAACAATCAAAGATCACAGGGCATTTAGAATAGCAGTGCATATCGAGTTCCGAAATAACTCCACAAATGCGCGTTGGCTCAACTGGATTGTGTAAAATGAGCCGATCAAATCAAGAGTCAAATTCTGTTACAAAGATCACCTCCTCACACGCTTGGCTTTTTGTCCCTCTACTATCTAGCACATCATTCTGTGCCACAGTGTCTGACTAAACTGCACAGAATGGATTTTAGTGGCCCCGCTTAATGGCTAATAAAATGAACACGGTCTTAACGGTGAGGCAAATCGTGGCCTGAGATTCAAGGTGCCCTTTGAGCATATTATTGCCTTTAATTGAGCTTTACGGAACACTTCCTAATAAGATTATTTCATTCCTATTACCAAACAAAGCCATCATCAAAGCATGCCCAGTGATGCTAGTCTGGGCAATGATACAGCTCAGCAGACGCAACTCTTCCTGTTGGGATGGAGAACTGTGAAGAGACACCCAGGTGGGAATCTAATATGGATAACCAGACTTCATGATCACACTGCTATGCTGAATGGCAAAATGTATTATTCTAAATAAGTCTGTATATCTAGGTATATTTTAAATAAAAGCAAACCAGACGCTACTTCAGGCTTCATAGAAAAGCTGTTGAAAAATAAAATCACACTGTTCCAGGGCACTTGACACAGTGGACTGACTCAGATCTAATAAATCTCATATGCACCCACCTCCGCAGTTTGTCTCTCTCTCTCTCTCTCTCTCTCTCTCTCTCTCTCTCTCTCTCTCTCTCTCCCTCTCTCACTGTCTTTCAGGATATAGCTTTCTGTCCTCCCTTAAGCATGACATCAAAACTAAATTACATTTATGTCAGACAGTAAGACGGCGAAAGGCATAGACTTCTTTGTAGTTCAATAAACAACCCAACTGATCAACTGAAGTTTACATGTTGAAGAGGTTTAAATGTAGCCAGATTTATAAACACAATCAAATTTATGAAAAAAGAAACATGATTTTTCTAGAACTAGATGGATTGGTGGTTGGTTGTTTATTTTTTTTATTTAAACTCCCCAACTTCCTGACATGATCTTTGGTTTAATAATATAAAACTCCTGATCAATAGAAAAATCCAATGATGCTTAAAAAATATTAGAAAGCCAAACCAATAGAAAGAATAGATAATTCAATCAAAAATGATTGATTCCAAACCTGTATGACTCTTCCTTCATCAAAATACAGCAGAACATGGGGTCACACTTTATTTTAAGGTCCAATTCTTGGACTTAAGTAGCACAAGTATATTTGTAGCAATAGCCAAAAATACATTGTATGGGTGAAAATAATTTTTTCTTTTATGCCAAAAATCATTAGGATATTAAGTAAAGATCATGTTCCATGAAGATATTTTGTAAGATTCCTACTGTAAATATATTAATATTTAATTTTTAATTAGTAATATACATTGCTAAGAACTTAATTTGGACAACTTTAAAGGTGATTTTCTAAGTAGTTTGATTTTTTTGCACACTCAGATTCCAGATTTTCAAATAGTTGTATCGCGAACAATGTCCTATCCTAACAAACCATACATCAATGGAAAGCTTATTTATTTAGCTTTCAGATGATGTATAACTCTCAATTTAAAAATAAAAAATTGACCCTCATGACCAGTTTTGTTGTCCAGGGTCATATATGTTAATAGTAAGCATTCTAATAAGCAACTAGTTAATAGTGAGAATTGGTCTCTATACTAAAATGTTACCGAAGATGGTTTGAAGAATGTACTTCCATTTCCAAATTTCCATTGTATAGACAAAAGGCACCAAGACATTTCTCGCAATACCTTTTTTTATGTTCCACAGATGAAAGTTAGTCATACAGGTTTGGAACACAATCAGAATTTTCATTTTTGAATGAACTTTCACTTAAACTTTATTTTTGTGTCCTTACAGTTATCATGTCATACATGTGATATTATTTTCAAACGTATTATCGTCAAACTGAAGTGCATTCAAATCATGGCTATTATAATAAAAGCTAAGCCAAAGTCAGGCAAATATGTGTGTGTACTGTAAAATACTTCAATAAAATACAATACAACAAAAAGTAAAATAAACAAAAATAAAATAACTCTAATAACCAAGTCAACTTAGACATAAGACTCATCATCTGTCATTTAAACAGCTGTGTATGGTCTCACAGCACCAATACTTCCTTCTGCAACAGATGTTAGATGCAGGTGATTGCCAATAAATTAGCTCAATCAAAACAGACAATTCATCTAGCATATATAATGTAGCTGAATTTGATTTTTGTTGATACATGTTGCTACCTGACTGTGTCACCGGTCTTTGTTCACTGTACATTCATAGAGACTGTAGGCTGCTGAATCAGAGGCTGCAGAAATGAAGTGGACAGCTATTTGAAACATAAATGTTACAATAAACTCGACAGAATTTACCCCGACTGTCTGTAAAGAGGCACCGAAGTGGCGTGGTACATAAACGGATACCAGCAGAGAACACGCGACGTGTTTAAGTCAATGCAATTCGCAACAAGAAAATAATCACATTAGGATTATTATGGAAAAAAACGCATATTAGAATAATAACACCTTACCTTAGGGTCTTTATCAGTCGCAATTCATAAACACAGAGTGGTGAAGTAAATCCTTTAGCGTTTCTGAAATACAGACTGTGTATGAAGGGGTGATAGCTGGATATGATACTGGAGTCGGTCTGATCCGCACCTGACAGCAAGCCGTGGAGCTGCAGCGGAGGTACGTGTGCTGTTCAATGATGCCGGAGCACCGACAAAATGCGTCATGGAATCCGGCCAGTGGACTTCAGTGAGTTAATACTGAGAAAAATTCCTTTAGGGAAAATCAAAGACGTCTAAAGTCCATCTGTCAACTCATGAAAGAGATTGTTTTATTTATGTCATTTTCTCAAGATCTGAAATGTAATAAAGTTTGAAGTAACATTTGAAAGACTGGGCCAGTTCAAAAACAGACAGTTTAAAATACGAATTGTCCAAATAATTTCCAAATATTGCATACCTAATAATATCTCACATATCTCATTAGATTCGCCTACATTATCATCATTACATTCGTTTTTTACTTATCAGTATCAGCATTAGTCACTGGAAAGCCCATGTAAGCTAGACTAGCAATAATATCCTAAAATCATTGGCCTGGAAAACGACATTTGGATTTAAATCTGTGCACAATACTGCTTAAACCCTGACATATTGGCTCATAAACCCATCAGCATATACTCTAGCGTTGTTCTGTTAGTCTATTCAAATGGTAATCCATGCCAGGTTTTAGATTTTTGCCAACCGGATACGTTCCATCACAAACCATCATTGTATTACGTAGTCACAGCGCCTAACTTTAATTCGAAGAACCAAGCTGGTAATTTTAGCATTGTTCTTTTTTGTCCTTTGGCATTTCAAAATAGAGTCATTGTCATCAATTGGGTTACATGCAGAGAAGATATTTTAAAGTTTGAATTAACATTTCCTTTTGCAAAATGTAAATTCACATACTCCTAAGACGAAATGCGGTTGAGCACCATGAGTCAGTTATGCCTGGCATGAATTCCGGAAAAAAAAAAATGGAATATTCTATATGGTTTATTATACTCTTTTATACAATAGATATATGGTAACAGGAAAACAATAACATTCCAGTACAATTTTGCCCTTTTCCAGCATTTGAACCTGTAATATCAACACTAAAAACATTTCAACATGTAAATGATTTTGGCAACCAAAAAACAAAAACACTGACAAAACAATATTAAACTTATTAAAAAGGAATAATTCAGAGCACTTGAGAAAACAAAAATATGAAAATATCTTGCTAAAGATACAAAATCTCTGCAAGACATGTCATACTTGGCATCAAAATAACATTAATTATAAGGGGCCATCCAATTAGGTCACATTGTTCCCTCTTAAAGTATCAGAGATGGTTGAATGGAGCATATCACGGGCTGTGAAGCTGCTTGTGAAAGGGGGGAACCCTGCTGCGCAGTCTGTCTGTAGAAGGTCAAAATGATCTGGCCTTTTCACAGAGCCCA
This sequence comes from Cirrhinus mrigala, assembly GCA_036247105.1. Taxonomy (NCBI): domain Eukaryota; kingdom Metazoa; phylum Chordata; class Actinopteri; order Cypriniformes; family Cyprinidae; genus Cirrhinus; species Cirrhinus mrigala. The sequence continues at coordinate 20,703,640 of CM070008.1, read as the reverse complement.
TGTCACTTGCATCCAATCAGAGAAGTGAATAGAACCAAATGAGAGGTTTCATAAGCTTCTTTTGCTGCTGCCATTCTTGTTCTTAGTTAGACTCAGCATGCATTTGATCCTGCGGAGGCAAATTTACATCCGTGACATGAAAGGAGCTCATTTTCTTCCTTTTCATTGCTGATTCATATTGTAGCATTCACATAGCAGCTTGATGAGCTTTCTTTTTTTCTCGCATGGAAGGTAAACCTCCGCTCCAGGCCACAAAAGTACTCTTTAAAACGCTTTAAAATGTTTTAATGTATAATTTCCACTGATGTAGATTATAATTTTTATGTTACAAATGAGAAGGCCATCATTCATCCAAAAGAGCCTTATAAAGAATTAACCATCAGATAGTTTAATCATTTGATCTCTACACTGAGTGTATTATATGCACCACATAATTAATGCATATCTTGATAATTGTTTTTATGTATAATTATTTTAAAAAAAAAATTATTGTTGCATTTTCTAATCTCTTAAAAAATCATTAACTTAATTTTAATCGTTTTAGAATTCACATAAATATATACATTATAGCCTGTTGTATAACTGTTGTATATCGACCTGAAAAAAAAATTAAATAACTGAGATACACAATTACTAATTTAGATGATTAAAACTTACATTCACTGACTAAGCCTAACCCTAATTTTACTAATCATTTGTCTAATTAGTCAATATGAACAGATGAGTTTTTATCTATCTATCTATCTATCTATCTATCTAGACAGATACACCATAGTGACAAATATATGTGCTGTCATATGAAACATGATTCTTCTCTGACACCTAGTGGTCTGAATAATCAATTACACATATAAGGCATCAGTGTATTATTATTTAAGGTATGACTAGTCGTAAGTTTTTTTTAAAAATCAGTTGCATAAAAATGCACATTGGTCTAATAAGTCCAAAAACGTAAGATGGATTAGCCTACCGCTTGATTACCACCTTAGCTAGTCAAACTAGCTTTAAAGAGACAGTCTTAACAACATAGTGACAAATTATCACTATCAGCTATCTAAAATGATTGTAAAATGTTCGAAATTTTTGTTTTTTGAAGAAAAAGATATTCTAATATAAGAAGGCTTTGTCTTTTTACTCAAACTGAGATAAACCGTTGTAACAACTTGCCCGAACCCCCCTGTAATTAGTATTGTATTGTGTTATCCATTAGCTACAGGATAGACAAAACGTAAAAACACTTACTGAATACGGTCACTTTAGATCTTCATTCGTATTTTTATACAAATAAAAAAATCAAAGACTGTCAAAAAAAAAAAAGAAAAAAAAAAAAAAAATTCCCAATGCTTACTTATTCCTATAGGCCTATTTATTTACTTTTAATGTACAAAATTAAATAAATAAAGTTATTAACAAATAAACAAAGCAAATAAAGTTAATAAAGTCAATAAATTAATTGAGATGGAGCTCTGAATTGCTATTTGCCACTTTAGCCACCAGATGACAGCAACTGGATAATGAAAACAAGTTGAACAACGTATAAACACTCATAAGTTTGACAGTCACGAAATGCTATTAAAAACGTTATTTAATATACTGGAAACAAATCCGTAACATATAAAAATAACATTTATTGTACAGGTAGTAGCAATGTATTACAGTCCATACTTTTTTATAATCAACAAGTGAAATAGGCTAGCTAGAAACTGTTAAGATTGTACACATTTATTAGATTTCTTTAAAATAATGTAAACAGTAAACAACTGAAGCAACGAGCATATATGCAGAGTTCTTTTAGCTTCGGTATATACAGGCTATAATTGTTTATATAACAGTCAGTAATCGTAGTTGGCGCAGTGGCCCCTTTAAATGAGCGCCGGGCACAGAACGGGTACCAGAAGATGTCGAATAAACTGCGGCTGCTTTTGTTTTCTTTAGAAATATGGACCAAAACAACGTTCTAAACGGCAACTGAAATCCAGAGTTCATCTGCGCACCTCCACTTATTCGTCCCGCTACAGCCTGCGTATCTACACACAGCATCATCAAAGGACGAGGAAGGTCAGGACAACATGTATCGCTGCCTACATAACGGATGCTTTTCTGAATCGTCAGAGAAAACGACGAATGGAGACATTTGCTATTCGAGCCATCGAAAAGCAAAAGCCACATAAACGCATGGAAAACAGAGAGGATCCGTCGCGTGGAATGTCCGCATCCCGTCTGTTCACCGGTGCTCAAGCATCACTGTGCAGCAGCAGCAGCAGCAAACGGAGCAACGCGATGCTCAGCGTGCGAATTAAAGGGACGGGGGTTGCTATCTTTTGATTTGTTCAAATGTTCTCTGGCTGACTCCTCCTGTGCTACCCGGAGACCATGTGGCCAAGCCCACTGGGGTGAGATAGGTACCAGTACCAGCAGGGGACCTCTATATAAAGGCTGACATAGTTTAGAAGAACCAGCAGTTGCTGGTTTTTACCATCCAGGTCTTACAACAGAGGAGTGGAACACATTGAAGGACACAAATAATCATGTCTCACGCTTGGGGTTATGGACCAGCTGACGGTAAGAACAGTTTTAAGGATGCTAAATGAATACTTTAGTCTTTAGTAATTAATTAGAATTAAATTGATGCGATAATTGCTACAAAGGTGATTATGATTCATTAGATTACGCTGTGAGGGAAATAATTTATTATTAAACAAACCACAGAAAAAGTAGAAAAAAGGTACAAATATGTATCATATACATACTAATAGGTAAAGTTTGAATATTATTTTGTTCCTTTAAGTTACTAATATGCACACTTAAGGCAAAATAAGGTATAAAAGTGTACCTTTTGAAAGTGTCCTGTCACAATGACAGCTTTTGTACCTTTTTTCTCAGAGTGTGAGGTGAATTGTGGCAGACTACGCTGTAAACAAAATGTTTTGTCTGGAAAAAAAGGGATAAACACACCAACAAAAGTAATTTCTAAATGTTAAAGCTTGAAAAAGCTCCTCAAAGTAGCAGCTGCACGTATCCACTGCTTACAGTGTGCATTTGCTGTCCTTGAATCTTGCGAGGAATGTAAACACACTTTTGTTGTGCATCTAGGCACTAGGTTTTTATCTTACCGTGTTTTCCGTGTTTCATCTTTTTGTCTTGCTCTGTTATTTCAGGGCCAGAAAAGTGGGCAGAAAGCTTTCCCGTTGCAAACGGACCCAGGCAGTCTCCCATTGATATCGTACCCACCCAAGCACAACATGACCCTTCCCTAAAGCACCTCAAATTGAAGTATGACCCCGCCACCGCTAAGGGCATCCTCAACAATGGCCATTCATTCCAAGTGGATTTCGCCGATGACGACAACAGCTCAAGTTAGTATATCACTGCATTTAATATTTCAACCTCTTAAAGCAGCATACATTCTGCAGATTTTGGCAGGTCAGTGTTTCGGACCTTTTATATTCTTCTTTTGTGCTTGAACCTAATGAAAGCATATTTAAAAAACTGAGAAAAACATTTCAAGGACTTTTTCTTGGCATATTGAGTGCTAAAATAAAAGGAGCTGGTGCATCTAAATCCGTCAATCATTACACATAAACAGCTCAATATTCAGCTATTAAAGTCTTTCATCACCCTATCTCCTGCTCTATTTCTAAGTAGTCCAGGGCTGCTTTTAGAGTTCATTTCGAGTCTCAAGCTTGAGCTCTCAAACAGCAAATAGTGCAAGAACTTGTGAATTTCTTTTAGCCTATACTAGAATTTTCTCTCTGGCTGAAATTTATTTAATCTTCCTCTAGTTCATCTATGTTGAATCAACAAATGATGTAGAAGTGGTATGTGAGCAGTGGATGTGTGGATGTGTTCCTTCCTCTGCCAGTGGAAATAAGGCACTTAGAGCTCTGTGTACTCGAGTGCTAATGTATTCTATTATGAAAGAAAGAATAGAGCCACATATCAATGCTGTATGCCATGGTCGGTCAATGAGAGCAACATGTGCTGAATTTTAATAGCCGTTTCAAGAGGGGACTCACACATATGCTTGGAAAAGAAATGTTTTAAAGAGTGGTACAGACACATTATCGATAAAAAGTCACTTTCTGCATACAAAATGCTTGCTGAAAAGAGATGAAAGAAGTAGCTATTGGATATGTTATTGAATACTGAACTGCTCAAATAATATCTTAAATAGTCCACTCACACCAAATAAGAAGCAGAGGTTCCATGTCATTAAAGGTGCATAATATGTGATATATGAAATATATATATTATTTTTAAAGATTGGATTTCTATGCATGTTTAATAATAAATCTCAAAATTAATATCCAGATTTCATTATTTACATTATAATGTTCTGATGCCTAAACTCACAGATTCTCTGTGTTCTCCTTTCTGTAACATTAAAACATACCCAATGCATTATAAATGAATACATACATTATAAATGCACAAATGCTTTTAAAAATAATACACTTTTGGAACATATCCAATATATTTTATTGGAATATATTTGAAATGTAGTTTGTGTATATTCGTGTAGTGTATAAATATTATATTATCTTCAGATTTTATATGCAATGTTACATTGAATCAGAAATGCAGTTTTACAAACTTAAAGGAGAAGTTCACTTCTAAAACAAAAATTTACGGATTATTTCCTCACCCGCTTTCATCCAAGATGTTCACGTCTTTATTTCTTCAGTCGTAACGAAATTATGTTTTTTGAGGAAAACATTTAGGATTTCTCTCCATATACTGTAGTGGACGTTAATGGTGCCTGTGAGTTTAAACTTCCAAAATGCAGTTTAAATGCAGCTTCCTGATATCCTGAAATGTTTTCCCCAAAAAACACGATTTCTTATTGACTGAAGAAAGAGGTGAAAGGAGGTGAGTAAATTATCTGGAAATTTCTGTTCTGAAAGTGAACTTCTCCTTTAATGACTAATGATTTCTAGTGCTGTTAAAGAAACAACTGAATGATTGAAATAATTGTTTGTTTGTGTAGCTCTGGCTGGAGGTCCCGTCACGGGGATATACAGGTTGAGACAGTTCCATTTCCACTGGGGAAGCAGCGATGACAAGGGCTCGGAGCACACTATTGCTGGAACCAAGTTCCCCTGTGAGGTAATGAGATTCTCTCCCACGCTCCTGAAAGAAACCTCATTCTTCTGTGTTGTGGTTCAGGCCATTCTAATTCTTGAATGTCTCTCCCTTAAAACTATTCATAGCTCGCTCCTCATAAATATTCTTGTGATGTTCTCTCATGCATTTGTAAATCCCTCCTTCTAAATACGTTGAGATATTAAACTAATTCAGTATGTATTTTGCATATACTAAATGTTTCATAACACGTCTCCTCTTTTCTAAAGCTTCATCTCGTTCACTGGAACACTAAGTACCCAAACTTTGGCGAAGCTGCCAGTAAGCCTGATGGCCTTGCTGTGGTTGGAGTTTTTCTCAAGGTCAGGATTTTAGCCAAAAGCATTTCAGGAATTGCAGTGATTAAATGATACAAAATAATGGATATGTTGTGTGGCTCTGTTTACCAGACTGGTTCTGCCAATCCAAGACTTCAGAAAGTTATAGATGCTCTTGATGACATCAGATCAAAGGTATTAAGATACTAGCTGATATGCTCGTCCACCTTGGCCTTATATGTTTTTATTCTTTTACAAAATGATTGTTTCTTCTCCAGGGCAGACAGACTACATTTACCAACTTTGATCCTAAAACCTTGCTGCCCGCCACTCTGGATTTTTGGACTTACGAGGGGTCTTTGACCACACCTCCTCTCTTGGAGAGTGTCACTTGGATTGTCCTGAAAGACCCAATCAGTGTTAGTCCTGCTCAGGTACTTCATGCTTTCACACTTTCATTTATGCAATTACAATTGAATACAGATATCTAGTTCTAGTCCATATCTTTAGCATCTTATGCTATTTTGAGTCATTGTAACATGATTTTGTCCACACATCCTTTTGTTAATTTGGAAGGGGAATATGTTTAAATATATTTTTGCTACTTATTGAGTTGATAATAAGTTAATAAATACCCAAATCAAAAACTGCCTACTTAGTAGTACTGTAACACAAATGGGCTCTCGACATTTAACGTCACTCCTACTTTGAAACTGGGAGGGTCGGTGCTCCATATGTTTCTGCTTCTGCAAGATTACTTTATCTTAAATATATTGCTTGTCTGACAGCTAATATCATATTTAAGTCAGGCTTGTGTCTTTAAGATAGAAACCAACACCCATGTGTTTATTACTAGAGATGAATTTGAACCTCATTGTGGTCTAGTTTTGGTTTTTATACACTACCAGTCAAAAGTTTTTTAACAGTAGGATTTTTAATGATTATTTTTATTTTTTTTTAAATAAAAAAATCTCTTCTGCTCACCAGGTCTGCATTTATTTGATCCAAAGTACAGCAAAAACAGTAAAATTCTGAAATATTTTTACTATTTAAAATAACTGTTTTCTATTTGAATATATTTTAAAATGTAATTTATTTCTGTGATTTCAAAGCTGAATTTTAGCATCATTATTCCAGTCACATGTTCCTTTAGAAATCATTCTAATATTCTGATTTGCTGCTCAAAAACATTTAGTATTATTAGTATTGTTAAAAACAGCTGAGTAGATTTTTCTCCAGGTTTCTTTGATGAATAGAAAGTTGATCTGAAATAGAAATCTTCTGTAACATTATAAATGTCTTTATCATCACTTTTGATCAATTTAAAGCATTCTTGCTAACTAAAAGTATTATTTTGTATAATTTCTTAAACGAAAATACTCCAAGCTTTTTATTTCAAATGAATTTTAGATTTCTCTTTATCAAAGAATCCTAAATGTAATGTACTCAACTGTTTTAAAGATTGATAATTTGAATAATAAAAAGTTTCTTTAACAGCAATTCAGCATATTAGAATGATTTCTGAAGGATCGTGTGACACTGAAGACTGGAGTAATGATGCTGACAAAATTAGCTTTGATCATAAGAATAAATTAAAATTTAAAATATGTTCAAATAGTAAGCAGTTATTTTAAATAGCAAAAATATTTCACAATATTACTGCTTTTGCTGTCTTTTGGATCAAATAAATGCATGAGTAAAACAAAAACATTAAAAAAACATTAAAAATCTTAGTGTTCAAAAACTTTTGACTGGGAGTGTATGTTTTAAACTAAATTAGACTTTTTTTTTTAGAATAACTAAATATATAAAAAAAAAATTAATATACACTGCTACACTACAAAAGTTTGGTGTCAGTAAGAGTTTTATCCATCTGCATTTTAAAATTGATAATGTTTCTTGAACACCAAATCAGCATATTAGAATGATTTCTGAAGGATCATGTGACACTAAAGGCTGTTACTGATGCTGGAAATTCATCTTTGCAATCAAAGATATAAATTATATTTTAAAACATTTCTATTTTCACGTTACAATCATGTCATGTTACAATATTATTTTTCCCCTGTATTTTTGAACTAAATGCAGCCTTGGTAACTATAAGAGACTTTTTTTCAAAAATATCTGAAATAACTTACCAACTCCAAACTCTTGAATGGTAGTGCACATTTATTTTTGATTGAGGTGACATTGCTACCATTATAAAAAAAATAAAAAATCCCACAATCCTCATGGACCACATGCTGTGTGCTTGTAATTTCCATCTGCTTTTTTCCTCAAAATGTGTCAGAGCTAAGTTTGGTGTAGCACAATAATTAAGATGCTTGTCTTAAAAATGCTGCTTATGCAGGATCATATCGAGAGTGAAATTATACTTTCAAAAAAAAAAAAATAATTGCCCCATTCATTACCTTTCCCTCATGTAGGCAGTGCTGTTAGCCTGCAGAGCTTATTTTAGTCTCCAGTGGTTAGTCAGAACAGTCAGACGGCTGCACGGGAATTCTGGCAAGCGCTCTATGAATGAGCATGGAGCTAAATATAGTAAATATAGGCTGTAATAAGGCTCTGCAAGACTGCCAACAACACTAAACACCACAATCCAAGAGAAAACAATCTAACCGTCTCTCTGTCCGTCTGTTCTACAGATGGCTAAGTTCCGTAGCCTGTTGTTCACATCTGAAGGAGAGGCACCTTGCTGCATGGTTGACAACTACAGACCTCCTCAACCTCTCAAGGGACGCAAAGTCCGTGCATCCTTCAAGTAAACAGCAGTATCGATGCCACAACCCTTCCACTTCCGTCGGATCATGGTGCTTTTGACTGGTTCACAAAAACATTCCCAGTGAAACTGCTACTGAAATATCACATAGTATGTGTTCTCAATCCAGACCCTTGCTTACATTGCAGTGTTGATACAAGAAAACTGGATCTGATCTTCTAAAACTGTCTATTTTTGCTTATATTGTTACTTAATATGAGAAATAGTATTTAAAATGCTTGAATACTCAGTGCTTAATAACAGTGGCAGCCCCAGCTGTAGAAACTTTCCCTGCAGTTTTTGTGTAAACTGGACAAATGAGAGACTATTAGTACATCCCAGTCCATCTTTGATCGCTCCACTTTGCGCTTTTTTTCTAGCTTCACAGAATTGCACTATACGCCATGTTATTCAGTAGGACAGACATCATGGTTCTTTTTGTGTTTATGGCAATGGGTGAATGTCAGTTTAATGTGTAACTGAGCGGATGTGTTGAAGCTAAAATGCCTGCAGGAAAGCACTTCCTAACAGCAATATGTTGTTGTTAAAGTGATTCATTATTTATCAAAAGGAATTTAAAGGGATTAGCTTTTAAAATTGTTTCTGAGAATGTTGTACCATGATGTTCTGCCATAGATTCTATGATTTAGATTTTTCAGAAATAAACTGAGCAGTATTGCGAACAAATATTCTATGTAAATCAGTCATATATTAGGAATTTTACCAGCAATAAATGAATATATTTTAAACTATATTGCCTGCGTTTGTTTTCTGTACGAAGCACAATGCATCACATTAGTAGTGATACACACACGTTAACATCAGCTTTAACACATAACTGAGTTTTTTTTTTTTTTTTTTTTTTAACTTTACAAAAAGATCAAACTTAATTAATAAACATCAATTAATCCATTAGGTATCAGAAATATTGTACAAAACAATTTTGTACAACATTTACGTAATTTAATACTACTTTATAAATATGCTATCATTCTATTAGGGCTGCACAATTAATCAAATTTCTAATCGTGATTACAATTACAGATGCCACAATTATGTAATCGTAAAGGCCCAATTACAAGAAAAAAAAAAAAAAAAATAATAATTCCACTTACATTATCCACTTATGTCAGTGTGTGTGTTTGTGTGTGTGTGTGAGAGAGAGTACGTGTATTTTTCCTACAGATTATCTGAAGTTTTTTTGTTTTTCTCATTGTTTTAATTTTTAAATTTTAACTTTTTTATATTTAAAGAAGAAGTGGCATGCAGTTGCTTCAAACAATGGTATAAAGCTATTCAAAACATCAATGTAAATTGTGATAATTATAATTAAAAATCGCAATTACAATTTCAAGGGAATAATCGACAATTATGATTTTTGTCATAATCGTGCAGCCCTACATTCTATTACTACGTCATCCAAATGGAAAATTAACCAGGGCTTGTGGCAAAAATGCTAGAAAAATGCCCTATAAATTTAAGACAAAGGCAGAAAAAAATGTCCCTGCGTGATTACAGAGCGTATTACGGCTATCGCGATTAAAATAAATTGTGAAAACAAACGACAAGTGTCAATTTGCGAAATTACATTTAGACTAGCTCACACTGCGTCAGATTGCGTTTACGCCCTGTTCTGTGCTGCGTCGAGCCTTATATCCAATCAAACGCGTTTCTGTTGAACTTAAGAATGCGCTGGCCAATCAGAAGCGCTTAGATTAGTCATCACTAAAAACGCGGGAGCTGTTGATGATGGCGCATGCTCGCGAATTCCTTCAACACAAAAACTGTGCAGATACGACGTAAATAAAAGATTAATTTCATAGTTTCAGTGATTATAACTTATGCTTAACTTGTGCTAAACTAGACTAACGTCATGAACAAACATGTGAAGCCAGAATGTGATATGCCCAAAATGAAGCAAAAATGTTTTATATTGTTTCTATATCAATATTAATAATCATCATTACAATATAAAGAACAATAATCTACAATAACAATGCTGTCATTATATTGCAGCCCAATGAGCTCCTGTTTTTTAACAATTTAGATACATTTTTAAACAGTCTATTGTTATTGTCAACAGTTTAAAATATAGATTAATTAGATAATTTTAAGTATTTGACATTAAAGGGGTCATCGGATGCCCATATTCCACAAGTTGATATGATTCTTTAGGGTCTTAATGAAAAGTCTATAACATGCTTTGGTTAAAATTTCTCAATGGTAGTGTAAAAAACACCTTTTTTACCTTACCAAAATCAGCTCTGCAAAAATCATCCTGCTCTGGTTGAGGTTGCTTTAAATCAGGGGTCACCAAACTTGTTCCTGGAGGGCTGGTGTCCTGCAGAGTTTACCTCCAACTTTCCTCAACACACCTGTCTGGAAGTTTCAAGTATACCTAGTAAGACCTTGATTAGCTGGTTCAGGTGTGTTTCATTAGGGTTGGAGCTAAACTTTGCAGGGACAACGGGCCTCCAGGACTGGGTCTTGTGACCCTTGCTTTAAATGTTAATGAGCTCTGCTCACCCCGCCCCTCTTTTCTCTCTGTGGAGTGACGAGCCTGTTTACTTTAGCTGCATTTAGCCACGTTTAGCCGGTGAACTTGCTAACTAGCATGTTATGAGGAAAGGCGATCGCAAGGATTCATAAAAAATCCCCTTATACTCACTTCTGCTGTAAGTGAAGCTGGATCACGAATGATTCACACGAACATAGACGGATATATGTAGATCGGGAGGCGCATTCCCTTCACAAACAAACGTAATCCACTGCATCTTCAGCGGCTCAGATGTTGGGAGTAAATGACGACTACTATGTCCATTATTACATCCAGCAACACGACACCTCAATCGCTCAATCAGAGAAATTCTTGTCTAACTTACATCCCTGCTCTGGCATGGAAACAATGGAGGTCGGACTGTTACAGCTGATGTAAGGCGGTTCTGAGGTAAAACGCTCATGTCAATTAACTATGGTGGGAGCGGCCTCTGTCTGTGTGACGCCACAACGACAGACATCTGAGAAGGGCTCGATTTGAAAAAGGGGATATTATTTTTACAGATTAATTAAAAACCACTGCATGGATTTTTGTCATTATAGGATAGATTTGTACATACACTGCCAACACACATTAATGTTCAAACAACATGTAAAAGTGAACTTTGCATCCGATGACCCCTTTAAAGACAACATATGCTTTTTATAATAATAAGGTGAAAAATTTGCCAAATATTACCTCTTAATGGAAAAGTTAAAGTCTGACCCTGTGATCATAGTATATTATTGTTTATTTATACTTAAATCATGCAAATTTATTCATTAAACTTAATATTAAATATGTACACTATACCATTAAAAATGTTAGGGTTAATAAGAAATAATGCTATTCAGATTAAATGCATTAAACTGATCAAAAAAGACAGCAGACTAGAACATTAATAGTATTACAAAAACATTTTATTATGCTGTTCGCCAAGATTTTTTTTTTTTAACAAAAAAAAAAAAAAATCCTAAAAATAATGTTTAATGGTTTCCACAAAATATATTATTTATAACTGTTTTCAGCATTGACAATATTAGGAAATGTTTCTTGAGCACCAAATCAGCATATTAGAAAGATTTCTGAATGATCATGATGGCTAAAGAAAGTTTAACATTACATTTTAACACTGTAAACTAACATTGTGGTCATCTGAAGTATTTAGCCACTGTAATTCAATAACATTTAAGATCAGTTTCAGGCATTTTATCCTGTGCAAAAGAACTAAATAACAGATTCAGCTGAGCACAGAAGCCATACTGCAGTGCAGACTACCAAATATTTGGGTTTTACCACAAATAAAACCTGTTCTGCTTTTCACATGGTCCTTTCACAAAAACACAGATACAGAGTAAACCTCTTCCTACTTTCTGCTAACTGAAGTTTGGAATAATTATCAAGAACTGGTTTAACCATTTGTCATATTACAAAGTGACATTTCAGTAGTAAAAGAGGAAGTTTGTAAATCGAGAACATTAAAGATCAATATCTCCAGTCAATTCTGTGCTCTGTTATCATGGAGAAATAATGAGATCATTACCAAGAGATCCTGTCATACAGGCTGAGAGAGGCCTTTATCTTAAAAGCTGGCACATCACCACAGATGAGCGCAGTTTTGGATGCCGGTCAGCGTCTCATTAACGCATGGCTAATGCTCTTTGTGAGTGTCCAGCCTTACTTACGTAACCCATGCTTTTTCTGGACATATTCATGTGGTAGTCTTGAATCTGGGTTGGCATCATCTGTGGTGGTACAAAGCAGACAACATTTAGCTGAGCTTTACAATTCGCTGCGGCTGCCTTGCAGAAAACCCCTCGACATAAGAGCTTCTTGTGAGCTTGAGTGCCAAATTACTTACTATTATTAATTACTTTCCATCTACAGCTTTGCACAATTAGTCTAATGGCTGTTCTCACTACAACTCTGGCCTTAATGGAAAAAAGAAAACATACAGTAGGAGTGCACTGACAAAATGGAGGAACGTAGATGAATAGATTGAGTTGGAGACGTAACCACAACAAAACAATCAACAAGATCGCTGAGATCAAGACAGAGGAGGTGAAATACAGGTTTGAGATTAGAGGATAGAGAGAGCAAATAGAGGAAGGGAGGAGGAGTCAGAAAAGCAGCAGATTAAATGGCAGGGTGACGGAGAAGAAAGCAAGGTAATGAAATAAAAAGCAAACTTCAGAGATGTGCAACAACACTGCTTTATGGCATGCAAATTTAACTGGTGGCAGATGAATGACTGCATCACAAACTGAGTACAATATTCTCCACTAGAAGACATGAATATATACATGCCTGCATAATATTAGCATCTAGCACATCATTTAAAACATAGCAAAACAAAATGTGAAATGTTTATTATATACAGGGTTGTTGCACATATAACAGCAACGTGTTTACAATTATTATAATTATTTCTGCATCGCTCCTTGAATAATGCCTGCGCCACAGTGGTGTAATAGATGGTAGTCCCAGTTAAGAAAACCTGCTGTTGTGTTACTTTTTCCATTTCATGAATGAAAATTCCAAATAAGGACATGAAAATAAAACAAAATAAAATAAAACAAAAAGGAATAAAATAAAATAAATAATGAATGAATTAATAAGAGTACCCAAATGAATGTCTGTTAAAATAAAAAAATAAAAAATGTAAATATTATGTAATTAAAATGAAATTACAATTTCTTAAAATAATGCAATAAAATAAACAATGAATTAAAAAGGTTACAGAAAATTGCTTATAATAATAAAAAATAAAATAAAATATAAAAATGATGAATGAATAAGATTGCACAAATGAAAATCCCTTTAAAACTAAAATAAATAAAATAAACAAATAAAAGATGATGAATTAATAAGATTACACAACTGAAAATCCCTTAATTTAATCAAATAAAATAATATAAAATTAAATATAAATTAAAAAATGATGAATTAATAAAAATACACAAATGAAAATCCCTTAATATAATAAAATGTAAAATAAAATTAAAAAATAATGCATTAATAAGATTACACTACACAAATGAAAATCCCTTAAACATAAAATAAATAAAATAAAAAAATAAAAGATGATGAATTAATAAGATTACACAAATGAAAATCCCTTAAAAATTAAATAAAATATAAAATAAAATAAAAATTAAAAAACATTGCATTAGTAAGATTACACAAATGAAAATGCCTTAAAAATAAAATAAACAAATAAAAGATAATGAATTAATAAGATTACACAAATGAAAATCCCTTAATATAATAAAATAAAATATAAAATAAATACAATAAAAAAATAAAAAATGATGAATTAATAAGATTACACGAATGAAAATCTCTTAAAATCTTTTTAAATCTCTTAAAATAAGATAAAATAAAATAAAATAAAATAAAATAAAATAAAAAGTCAAATGAAAGTAAAAGTATAATGAAATAAAAGTGAAAGAAAAAAAAAAGTCTGGAAAAGTAACCAGACTTTAAATCTGTATTAATTCAGTCTTTCAAAAAGACAGACAGAAAGAAAGAAAGAAAGAAAGAAAGAAAGAAAGAAAGAAAGAAAGAAAGAAAGAAAGAAAGAAAAAACAAATAAGCAGACAGAGGGTCAGACTGAATCAGCAAGATGCTCTTTTTTTTTTTTTTTTAATTATCTTAATAGTTCTCCAGAAATGGACAGCACCATTAGGGGAACTGTGGATGAGTGGCCCAGAATAAAGCCTCTTCATCCAAACAATAAGACCATTGAAGACAGGATTTCAGGGGACAGATCAGTTTCATTTTACCCCGGCTTTTGAAGCACCATCTGAGAACTGCAGCACCCCACCAGAAAAAAGACAAGCAGAACAGGTTACTTTTTCTTCTCATATGCAGTAAACATCATACATCTTTATAACACATTAAATTCAGGGCTGTTTGCTCAGAAGCACTGGACTTGGTTTGGCTAGCATGAAACCTGTGAGTAATCCATAATTGATAGTACCCAAGGTGCTGATCAATATACAACTGTGATGACATACAGAAGAAGAAAATGCTCTCTTCAAGCCACAGAATTCATAAGACCAGCTTTATATTGTCAAAACAAACAATCGTTGCTTAATTATCTGTTGCAACTTGCAGATTAAAGTGTAAGTTCAAAGCTGTATTTTGACAGTAATCATGGTCACATGTTTAATGTTTATATAAAGACAGTCATAGTTCCATTATGTTTTTAAAAAAAAGCTCTTTTGCTCACCAAGACTGTGTTTGTCAGATAAAAAATACAGTAAAAATAGAAATATTCTGGAATATTATTACAATTTAAAATAGCTGTTTTCCATTTTAGTGTATTTTAAAATGTAATTTATTTTGTGATAACAAAGCTGAATTTTCTGCAGCCATTACTTCAGTCTTCAGTGTCACATACTCATTTTGATTTGTGAAAACAGTTGAAAAGCATTAATGTAAAATATCTTTTGTAACATCTATATACAGTATACTATCACACTTAGTCAATTTAATGCATCTGAGAAAAAAAAAAAAAAAGTATGAAGGAGTATGGAAAAAAATGACTGACACTAAACTTTTGAACAGCAGTATACATGTAATCATGCTGTCCAGAGTCATCCTAGGTTAGGAAACCCCACACTCATGGCTGTTAGTCAGAAGATAAGAGAGGAGGCAACGGTGTGATTAGCAGGGTGGGTCACTCTAACTTTACTCCTATGCAACTCTAGCACAGACAGCCGATCTACAAAAGATCTCATGAAGCCACCACCTATAGTGTACATAAGCCTCCTAGATGCAGGTCCATCACATATACACATATGTGATATTCTGAAGCATCAGTGGTTACCATGAAAGCAGGGCTCCAGAGGAATGGGGTATATCATTCTTGTTCATTAATACTGTACAGCATTCAAAGCACTGCAAAGACATCAGCTGAGTGGAATCAGTAACTGTCATCAGTATACTGTAGATACATGAGGGGAAACTGATATGTTGCTGCAATTAGACCGAGAACACTACATCTTTTTATCATGATTCTGCTCTCTCTGGGGATTCTGCCACTAATCTAGAAGCTATTTCCAAGAGAGACAGCAGCTTCCTTCATATTACATGATGTATTTGTAAATCTTTAAAATTAGGGAAACATTTTTTACTTGTCTTGTTTAAAAAATAGATGTTGACTGTTACTGCAACTTCCTGATATTCTAGAAAGGTAAAGCATAAAATTTTGTGTTTACAAAACTACTTGATACATATTATTACCATTGTTATATTTGAGTGTTACTATGATCCTGGCCCTCCTATAGATGCCCATTTCCTTCACTGAATAATAATAAAAAAAGATGATTGTGACTTTTTATCTCACATTTCTGACTTTTTTTCTTGCAATTACAAGTCAGAATTTGAGATATAAAATAAAAATTCTGACTTCTTTCTCAGAATTGTTAAGATTTTTTATTTTCACACCTTGCAATTTTTTTCTCGCAAATGCTTTGTATCTTAATGATAAGATATAAACTCACAATTGTGAATTATAAAGTCAGAATTGTGACTTTGTATTTTGCAATTCTTTCTCGCAATTGTGAGTTTATAACTCACAGTTCTGTCTTAATAACTCACAATTGCGTATTATAAAGTCAGAATTGCAAAATATAAACAACTCTGAGAAAAGTCAGAATCTGACTTTATAATTTGCAGTTTGCGAGTTTATATCTCGCAGTTCTGACTGTATAATTTGCAGTTGCAAGTTTGTATCACACAATTCTGACTTAAACTCAAAATTCTGAGGAAAAAAAGTCAGTTTGTATCATGCAATACAAAAAAAAAGCGAGAAGTAAACTCGCAATTGGTCAGAAATGTGAGATAAAATGTCGCAATTGCCTCTTTTTTTAATTAATTATATATATATATATATATATATATACATATATGTATACATATAATTCAGTGGTGGGAACAGGCGTCCATATCCTCCTCTACATCTTTCTCCACCTCAAAGAGTATTTCATAACCATTTCAGAGTGTCATGTAAATAAAGATTTAGAGAATTTTTAACTCTGTGATGAATCTTGTTTTGTACAAACATTGACATTTCTCACAGTATGGTTCATTACTTCTCTGTTATTTTCAGTTCCCTTTTGTGATTCTAGGGAATGAGTGGATGAGGCATTTAGATGAACATGGCTAAAGCTCACGCAGTGTGTTAAAGGTGTATGAGGATGTCTGAGCTGTATGCTGTCTCATTGGGTGGGTGGGAGAGGGTGCGGTTTACTGTCGCTCTAATCAGACTCCAGCACCTGGACATGCGTAGTACAGACTATCTATACTCTTCTGGTGTAAGCCTCTTTAGGGTCTTCAATATATGTTTAATATTGATCCATTTCTCAAACAAATAATGAGAAATTGTATAACTGAATAATTAGGATGTGGTGAATATATGGCATGTTGGCGGCACACCAGAGTAACCTTTTTTTTTTAAACCATTAAATGGCACACATGTAGAAATATGTAAAAGTAAGGTAAAAGTGCATATGTAAAATGTAAAAGTATGGTATTTGGGTTAAAAAGAGCCCCTGCTGTTGGAGCTAAAGGCACAATTTACATGATAATAAAATAAAAAAAGCTGGCTTACTTTTGCATTTGTTGACATGACATGGTTAGATTCAGATCAAATATCATATATGTAGTTCGAGATAATCACCATATTTCTATCATGACAACTCTCAGAAGATTTTAGCATGGTATTAGATATGACAATGTTAATGAATTTTGTCTTGGTGGAACAGATCTGCTATGTTGCTGAATTGAATATTGCTGTTGTTGTAGATTATTTCTGCTGCTGCTGCTGCTGCAGCAAAGCGAGTACAAGAACTTATACTGCCAATATGTACGCTGATACGGTGCTGTTTAATTATTTAAGACATGCTGCTGCTGCACAAGTAGCATATGTAGTAACCTGTAGCAGATCTAAACAGGTGGAGCTGGGGAAAGTGGAGGGCTTCAGAGGAACTCTGAAAGCACGCTGCAAAATGCTCTAGTGAATGCTAACAAGCCATTTAAATGTAAAGCAGCAAGCTCATTGGCTGTGTATGCAACATGAACCAATCAGCTTGTGCCAAGTAGTTAACACTGTGAATATCATCAGTTCGGGGTAACAACCCCTCAGTCAGTTCCATCTAGAGTTTCATGACAGAACTTGGCATTATTAATGAAACCATTATATTTAAAAACATATCATAAAATAATCATATCGTTGCTAACGTAAAGTTATATTCAATTTCATTAGAATCTCCTTAAAAGCTTTCAGAAACTAAAATCTAAAATTAAATAATTATTGTTTCTGTATTTTAAAATGAACGTAATTTAACGACAGCATATTTATTAAAGAAAACAAAATTATTGTAATTATCTAAATAAACAGAAAACAGTACAAACGTTGCTAAAGCTATTGTTCTGAACAAGTATTAATTTAGATATTATTCAAAACATGTTATGCTTTCTCCCAAGGCATCAAATACCGCGGCTTATGCAAGAACCTGGTGAGTCACTATGTAGATGACAAAAGCGGCCCTCAGCATCATTTAGCAACGGGGCTGGTAAGCCCAGTGCAGTCTCATAAGGGAGGCGTCATATTAGTGTTTTTATTCTTCTAATATTATTGCATGTGCTTAACTGCAACAATTTTTTTTAAAGAAATTAATATGTTTACTCAGCAAGGATATATCAAACTGATGAAAACTGACAGTAAAGACATTTATAATGTTGTAAAAGATTTCTATTTCAAATGTAAACTTTTCCTTTTGAACTTTTTGTTTTACATTTTTACATTTGAACATTTTAAAATATATTAAAATTACTTTTATAAGAATATTATAAGATTACTTTTTTACTTTACTTTTTTTTTTTTGGTATATTTCTGTATTTTAGATTTTCTCCAGAACTAAACATAACCACAATAAAGCACACTAAAACTGATGGTACAATGTAAACTTGCACAAGTACAATATCGCCCCCTCAGACTCAGACTCAGACAGTTTAATTTTACCTTCTACGCCCAAACTACTACCAAAGATCAGCTGTTAACTCTTAACTCTACAGTTATAATTATAATGCATTACTGCACAAATTACCACCTGTTCACATAAATTTAGTCTGACATATGTTGCATTCTATGTGTTAGTTGTGTGGCCTTATCATGGAGGATTATTAGCAGTGCAAAACTGAGTAAGTAGCCTTAATATAATCATAAACACTGCCAACGAATATAGGTGATGAGTATAACTAATTAACAGGAGATATAGCTAGTTTTAAACACACAGAAGATGGTGTGACAGGAAACATACAGAACATAAGCTTGAACTGCTTTACCACTGACAAATATTTATAGATTTTATTGGGCATTAAAATCATAAACCATTCATTAAACCAGAGTATGAGCAAACAAAGATAACGAGTGAAATTTGTGGCTAATTTGTGGAGCTGTACTAACAGAGTTTGTGTTTACTGTGCAAAGCCTCTGTCCGTTGAGACTCTGGCTCCTCATGTTGCATTCAGGCCTTTGATCATAATAGTAATTTTGCAGGTACAATGAACCCAGCTGTGGCAAAGCCTTATCTTACACTTTAATGGTGCCAGGCAACAACCAGTACATTTCAAAGCTATTCCCACAGCACAAAAGGCACAGGCCTGAGTGAAGGCAAACAGAAACTAATACACTTACATTCACACACCCACTCAAAACACACATGCACCTCATCTAAATAAGTTAATAATCTCTTTTAATGGTACAGTATTGTTATTTTCATCACCTAAATTTTGTGTTCATGAAAGCACATTTGTTGTCATATTCAAAAGTGTGTGTAATTGTTCCCATTAATTCGACCTCAGACTGCAGTGTTCCACTTTAGAGCCACTCAAATGTTATAATGATCATTCTGTGGTCAGAACACACCCCTAATTGTTCTTTGAAAAACACTGATCTACACACAGTGCCGCTAATCTGTTTTGTCCATTTGTTTCCCTAATAATCTCAAGTGTTCATTCAAGCATTCTCAATGACACAGCGTTTCAACGTCAGCCTGCGGGATGGGGCTTTTCATACCATTAGCTGTCTGAGATGGCGAGCAAGAAGATGGTTTGGGTAACATTAGCAACACATTATTAGCTGTTTGATAACATAGCCAAGCTAAAGGCAAATGATATCAATTGGCGTTACATGTCCGACATTGCAGAGAGCAACATATAAAATGCTCTGCCATTCGGATACATTAACTTGTAGACAATGCTGTATAATTCACTGTTTCTCTTCTTCAGAATCAGTTTCTGCTTCAAACTTATTTGGCTGAATTAATTAGCGTTTACTACTTCAGTTAACCGAGTGAAAGTGAAGCAGGTTGGAACTGGTTTGAGTGTAGGTGGAAAGTAATTTGCATATTCATGAGCATTACATATTCGAACCATTATAAAGAGATCCCCGGGTGGCTTAATATAACATAAATTATGTCTCTTACTGAAATATGTAGCAGAAAACCCATTAAAGATTTACGTTATTTAAAAAAATACACATCGTTTTATACATATTTTGGTCTATGGGGGCCGCCATTATTTCAGTGATGTATTATGGGATGAAGAAATTATTCTCAGTGGAAAAAAAAAAGGTTTAAATATGTCATTTTGATGATCAAACATATATATATATATATATATATATATATATACAGTGCCCTCCACTAATATTGGCACCCTTGGTAAAAAAATATATATATATGTGTATATACAGTGCCCTCCAATAATATTGGCACCCTTGGTAAATATGAGCAAAGGTGGCTGTGAAAATAAATCTGCTTTGTTTATCCTTTTAATCTTTCATTCAAAAAATTCACAAAATTCTAACCTATCATTGAAGTAAAACAATGGAAAGCAGGGGGAAAATCTCATTATAAAATAAATGTTTTTCTCTACTTCATGCTGACCACAATTATTGGCACCCAATTATTGCAATGTCCTGTATTCAAGATAACAGCTCTGAGTTTTCTCCAACAATGTCTAATGAGTTTTGGGAACACCTGAAAAGAGATCAGAGAGCATTCCTTCATACAGAAACACTCCAGATCCTTCAGTTTCCCAGCTCCATGTTGGTGCTTCTTCTCTTCACTTCACCTCATGCATTTTCTATAGGGTTTAGGTCAGGGAACTGGGACGGCCATGGCAGTAGCTTCATTTTATGCTCAATGACACATTTTTGTGTTGATTTTGATGTTTGATTTAAATCATTGTCCTGATGGAAGATCCAACCACAGCTCAATATAGAACTATTAACAGATGCAGTCAGATTTAGATTTTTTATCTGTCGGTATTTGCTAGAATCCATGATGCCATGTATCTGAACAAGACGTCCAGGACCTCTGGCAAGAAAATAAGCCCACAACATGAGAGATCCAGCAGTATATTTAACCATGGGCATGGGGTACTTTTTGTACCAAACCCATCTGGTGGGTTTGCTGCCAGAAAGCTCTGTTTTTAGTTTCATCGACCACAGAAGCCCGTCCCATTTGAAGTTCAAGTCGTGTCTGACAACTGAATATGCTGGAGTTTGTTTTTGGATGAGCAAGGAGGATTTTTCCTGAAACCCTCCTGAACAACATGTGTTGATGTAGGGGCTGTTTGAATTTTTTATTTTTTTAGTCTTTTGGCCACAAGACTCAACTAATCTCTGCAATTCACCTGCTGTGATCCTTGGAGAGTCTTTGGACACTTAAACTCTCCTCCTCACCATGCATTAGGACAATATAGACACACATGCTTTTCCAGGCAGATTTGTAACATCTTTAGTTGATTGGAACTTCTTAATTATTGTCCTAATGATGGAAATTGGGATTTTCAATGCTTTAGCTCTTTTCTTACAGCCACTTTCTATTTTGTGAAGCTCAACAATCTTGTTCTGCACATCAGAACTATATTATTTGGTTTTATTCCTTGTGATGGATGATTAAGGGAATTTGGCCTTTGTGGTCCTCATATTTATAATCCTGTGAAACAGGAAGTTCTGGCTGGACAATATCATACCCCTAATCTCACAATTCTGACTTCTAACTCGCAGTTGTGTGCTATTCTTCATTCTGCATTATTCTGCTTTGTAATTCTGAGAAAAAAAGTCACAATTTCAAGATATAAACTCTGAGAAAAAGAATTGTGAGTTTATATTCCTTGACTTGATGTATTGTAATTCTGACTTTATAACTGGCAATTGCGAGTTTATATCACACAATTCTGAGAAAAAAGTCAGAATTGACCATTGATTGACAGGCGATCTGACCAATCATAACGCCGAATCTGCCATTCTGTCCGACAAACAAATCAGACAGGAGAGTAGATTAACTTCAGTGGACTTAACCTTAAAATGGTGTGTATTGACGTCTTTCCATGGTTGAAATAAAATGCATTCTGATGTTCATTCATGTTCTTTTTCAAGACGATTGGTTCGTGTGTCCATTGATCTAATAAGGCAATACAATGATCTGTCACAACACATTAAAGAGCCACGGTACTTATTGTTTGAATTTCTTAAAAAATGACATTTCAAAGTAAGAAATGTGTGTTATACCAGAAGTAACCTGCTCTGTTCTGTCTGTCAGCGTGTTGTCAGTTTCCTCTTTGCTCTGCAATGTATTTTTCACTGTGTAAGAACATGATTTGTAGTGTGAGAAAGGCATTGTTTGTCAGACGTAACAACATAACAGTAACTAAGGAGGGCGAGTTTTTGCAGTGGGTCAGTTGCGAGTCTATATCTCGCAATTCTGTCTTTATAACTTGCAATTGTATGGGCTTCCATAAATAAACATAGGTATTTTTACCTAACAATATTTTTGACTCACTACATTTCAACCTCGAATTTACAATTGTATGTTGGTTTCATGTTATTTTGAAAAACTAAGAGTAAGGTTTATACCAAAAGTTTCCTTCTTTAAAATGTATTTTTATTGTGGATGCTCTTATTTGTCATTGACAATAGAATAAAATAGAATAGAATAGAACAGAATAGAATAGAGTGGTCTAGCATTCATAACACTGTCAGCCTAGTGAAACCAATTAACCTTATTGTGGAGGTCACTGTGAAAGTTGGCAAACATGCTTGGAAGGGTCAGTTCCTCCTCCACAACTGCACCTCTACAGACCCAACGGGAGGACAGCAGCCTAATTAAAAAGTGTGTATATGCGTGTCCCTGTTTGCCAGTGTCTTCATCAGCGGAATAAAGGCAGATTGATAGTTTGCGTTTCATTAGCCCTGTTCCCCGGGCTGCTCTGGGTCAGATGCGGCTGAGTGAAATACTGCAGCTTCAGCACCCACAAGAGGCCTTCCAGGCACAAGCCAAGCCCCATCCCACACCCTTCCCCCTTTTTCATTTCTGTATCTCGTCCTCTCCAATGCTTGACTGGAGATGGTCGTCATGGCAACTGCCTGTTCATCATTTATCATGAGCTGGAAATACAGTGGGATTTAATGCAGAGGGTCTGGCATAATGGGGTCATTGTTTAATCTGTCAACACAGCATTTATGATTGCCACAACATCTTCAAGCCATGTGCTTATCTATCCTGTCTGCCAAAGCAGATTACGTTTATTTTGGTTTGGGGTATAATATAATATTTTTTCCAGCGTTTGCCACATGGCTTGGGAATAACAAATCACAGCATCCCATGATACAGTTTAGATGTTACATTTGAAAACACCTCCCATGCTGACAGTACTTATCACGCTGTCATGAATGATTCAGGGCTTTATTAATTTTTCATGCGCTGCATTTAAAGAAGTTATCTTTGCAGAGAAACAATGTCTAAAGCTTTATTCTTCTGCGAGGCCTTTAGATTAGAGGTGACCCGTGAAGAAGACAAGCATTCCCAATGGACAGAACCTGACCTGGATATCACCACCAGCTTGTCAATGTCATCCCTCTGTCCCTGCCCCCACATCTACAGTGGTGAGAATACTATAGCATACAGTACAGGGAGGTACAGTCGAGATTCAAGCAGGCCTGTCACGTCATGTTTTAGACTTTAAAGAGCTCCAATTAGATTAATTAAGAGCTCAATTAGATAGAAGTCAAAAGGAAAATGAGAGAGGGCAGTTTACAGATTGCTATATGCACCTGGCATAAAACACATAGGGTACAATGGGGCTAAAGGCACCCTGGGCTAAAAGGCGCTTTTGATTTTATTTTCCTCTAAACCACTAGGTTGCATAGCACTTTCCAAAACATCCGCTTTTCAAGATACACGTGCAAATTTGGCTGATCCTTGATGCTATCGCAGATGGCAGCGCAAAGTTGATTCTGTGTTTACTTGATCTAATATTTTAGGTTTATAAAATTTTGTACATTTAAGTAGCAAATGAGAATCGCTACATTTTTTTGAATATCTTAAGACAAAGGTCTTCTTAATGATTTTAAGTTTTGTTTAAGATCATTAAAACAGCAGTTTTTTAAATAACAAAAGAATATGTAAAAGTATGATATTTGGGGTAAAAAGCGCCCCTGCTATTGGGGCTAAAATAATTAACATGATAATCAAATGATAATTAGTAGAAGACTGACTTTTCCATTTGTTGACATGACATTGTTAGATTCAGATGGTAAATATCATATAATATGTTGGGTGTCCATATTAGAGATAATCACCATGTTTAGAATGAAACCATCATATTTAAAAACATGATAATAATCATCATATAAAAAACTATCATTTGTTGTTCCTACTATAAATCTATATTCATTTACTAATGGGATCTCCTTAAATGCTTTCAGAATCTTTACAAATGTAAAATTTTATATTAACATATTTTAATGACAGTATATTTATTAAATAAAAATACCAAAATAAGCAGAAAATTATACAAACTTTGTGAAAGTGATTGTTTTGAACAAGTATTAAGTTAGACATTATTAAAAAAAAATAATAATAATATTATTTTAAGTATTTGTACCAGTCCTGTGTGGGGTGAAGGTATAATATATATATATATTTTTTTATAAAATTTTTAAACAAAATAAACGACTTGTATGATTTATTTTCTCACAAAATCTGTTGCCCCATAAATGTTCAATACAAACATATGTGTTTTTCTGCAATCACACACTTTGGCCGCAGTGAAAAGCACATTTTTTCTTGGGGTGTGCCTTTAGCCCCGTTGTACCCTATCATTTTATATTACATTAATTTATTAAGGATATTACCCTAATTTGAATAAAAATATAATTATTAAAATTGCAATTAAAAAAATAACATAAAATAACATAATTCTCTTATCTAATTTTTTTCCTCTAACTTCAAAATCGTCCTACATCACTGCAGAAGAACCAACCCAGTGTTTACAAAGTGAACGTGCAAAGAAGGTCAAACATCCTTTACAAAAAAGGTAAAACAGTGATTTAAGACAATTTTGAAGTTGGAGGAGAAATGAGATGGGAGTTTTTCGACCTACCCTAACTGTCTTGACCCGGAGTGCAAAGAGGATTCGAGCATTTGTGGTTAAAAAGTAATTTTGTAATTTTTAAAAAAAATAACTGATCGTTTTGCTAGATAGGACCCTTTTTCCTTGGCTGGGATTTAGAGCCCTTTAAAGCTGCATTTAAACTGCGTTTTGGAAGTTTAAACTCACAAGCACCATAGAAGTCCACTATATGGAGAAAATTCCTTAAATATTTTCCTCAAAAAACAACAACAAAACAATATGACTGAAAAAAGAAAGACATGAACATCTATAGATGACAAGGGGGTGAGTAAATTATCTGTATTTTTTTGCTGTGCAGTGAATTAATCCTTTAAGACCACCTAATATAAAGTGGGACCAAAAAATAATAAAATAAAATAAATAATGATGCTTGTGAGCACCTTGTGTGTCTTTAAAGTGCCATGACAATTTTTTTTTTTTACATTCTTTGTAAAAATGGCATTTATCCAAACTATACAAACACAAAGATCACCCACAGGCTTAAATTAAAGAGCAAAAGCTTGTCTAAAAAAATGATGGATGGTCAGCAACAGCTGCTAAGGTAGAATTGCTCAGTTACGTTTTTAAGGCTGGTTTTAGCAAAGACTCTTTCCTTCATAGCAGACTATGTGTTTAACTCAAGTGACTCATTCTGTAAAACACATCTTTTCTAATGTAATTTGGGGGGGTTAAGTGCCTTACACTGACTCAATGTTTCTGTAACTCTAATTCAAAGTCCTGTACATATTTACATGAAGGGTTAGGGTGAACTACAGGGGTTTGTTGTATCCTAGCAACAAATGCACACCCAAGTGGAGATCTGCCACAAGGGTT
The DNA here is from genome assembly GCA_036247105.1 of Cirrhinus mrigala. Classification (NCBI taxonomy): domain Eukaryota; kingdom Metazoa; phylum Chordata; class Actinopteri; order Cypriniformes; family Cyprinidae; genus Cirrhinus; species Cirrhinus mrigala. The sequence continues at coordinate 20,677,641 of CM070008.1, read as the reverse complement.
TTCAACAGCAGAGGACACTGGTGACGTTGGCAAAACACACACACACACTCACACAAACACACACGCTTTGCACAATATGCACACTCTGAAATAAGGACACTAAGTTGCTGTAAGCACTAACTGTGAATTAAGACAAGGATGACATTTGAGAGACAGCTCTACTTAGACATACCAAATCATGCACAACATATACTAAGCAGAATATTTTAGCCATCCATACAATGTATTACAACTTAATTGCTGTGTCCATAATGTTTTATACCAATAAAAAACAAATCCAAAATGAAAACAATTGTATAGTGCAAATAAACATGTATTTTTATTGTAATCCTACCAGGCTTCCTCAGTATTACAAGGGCAAGATATAAATAACACTCATTTCTATCATTACTCACCTGAACATGTCATTAAATATTCAGGGCAGCTGAGCTGAACCAGCATTTCTCATTTAAAGGAATAGTCCACCAAATTTAAGTAAAACACTTAAATTTCAGTCCGTTCCTCACATAAACCGCACATAATCACACACCTTCAGAAGACTTGCATTATAGTGCACAGAGTTTGGCAAAATCATCTGTCACCATTCATACTAACTGCACATTATTCAAAATGTCTCCTTTCATGCTCCATACAAATACAATACAAATCACTTTTATTCATTATTACAAATAAAATGTTTTTAAATACCACATGCTCATTAGTTTAACAGCATGTAAAGATGCAATCTAAGAAAGACCATTTTCAGACCTACGCTCTTAAAAATAAAGGTGCTTTAAAAGGTTCTTCACAGCGATACCATAGAAGGACCATTTTTAGTTCCACAAAGAACCATTCAGTCAAAGGTTTTTCAAAGAACCATCTCTTTCTTACCTTTTTATAATCTGAAGAATCTTCTTTCGCCACAAAGAACCTTTTGTGAAACAGAAAGGTTCTTTAGATGTTAAAGGTTCTTTATGGAACCATTTAGACCAAAAGGTTCCTCTATGGCATCGTGAAGCACCTTTATTTTTAAGAGTGCAGGGCAAAAATCCCAGCGGGGATCCCTTGGTGGATAAGAGAGATGTAGTTACTAATATTAACATCTTTTTAACGAACTGAAGTATTTTTACATACTTTGTTGTTGGTTTCAAAGCAGAGCTTTTAAAATGTTTATTACTGATGTACAAAGTCATATACCTTGTATATACTTTACATTTTCCCTCAACACACCACCAACAAAAATTACTGTTTTTGTTTAAAGCATTCTTCAAAAATTTAGTTGAGATTAAATAATATTTGGCGGACTGCTTGTAGTACCATCACAGCCCCCCTATTACAGACCCCTGCTATACAATTAAATAATGTATTATTGTTTTGATTTACATGTAGCTTTTGAGCATATGCACGTACATAAACACATCTTAATAGCTTTTGATGTTTCTTTTATAGTTTTTGAAGCCATACTCACTTATACAAAGAAAATCTACTTAAAGGGACAGTTCACCCAAAAATGAAAATTTGGTTATTAATTATGTTGTCTCATGTTGTTCCAAACCCGTAAGACTTTCGTTCATCTTTGGAACACAAATTAAAATGTTTTTGATGAAATCCGAGAGCTTTCTGACCTTGCATAGACAGCAACGCAACTACCACGTCCAAGGCCCAGAAAGGTAGTAAGGACATCGTTAAAATAGTCCATGTGATATCAGTGGTTCAAACTTAATTTTATAAAGCTATGAGAATATTTTTTGTGCACAAAGAAACAAAAATAATGACTTTATTCAACAATTTCTTTTCTTCCGTGTCAGTTTTCGATGTGCGTTCATGACAGTACCACCTGTAAGTGTACAAGTGTGAGTAATTAATCACGGAATTTTCATTTTTGGGTGAACTATCCCTTTAACGTTGTTATCATGTGAATCTGGTTGCAGCTTTTGGAAACACCTGTTCTCAAGGTTTCATCTGACCAGCAAAGTTCAGTCTGAACAGTGATTCTTTTCAACACTGAAGATCGTTTTCACTCTGTATTTGTAAAGAGACTTTGTTAACAGGTTTGGACCACCAATGCATAAAAGAATATGAAACCAGCCAAGCCAGGAAATCTTACTGGACTGAAATGTAATATATACAATTCGGCCTAAAAGGAGATTTTACACATGGAGTATTCTTACAGAACATACAAGAATTAAAACATTAGGCATTGTTAGACACTATTTCAGCTGCATTTTTTTCAGTCACCTTAAATGCTCTTTTCATGTTTGCTGCAGACATTAACATGTGGATGAATCAAGATAATTTCATTTTTGGAAAAAACAAAAAACAGACTGGTTAAAGAAAACTGTCAATAATATCAGAAAAACACTTGTAAAACTCTTAATTGCATAAGGTCACAGTTGAGAACAGTGAGAATTGAAGGCTATATGACAGATCTCACGTGTACAAATAAGTGACTCTGGACCACAAAACCAGTCATAAGGGTCAATTTGATGAAATTGAGATTTATACATCTTACATGACAATATTTGGCCGAGATACAGCTATTTGAAAATCTGGAATCTGAGGGTACAAAAAAAAAAAGAAGAAGAAGAAATAGAAGAAGAAGGAAAAAATCTAAATATTGAGAAAATCACCTTTAAAGTTGTCCAGATGAAGTTCTTAGCAATGCATATTACTAATCAAACCTTAAGTTTTGATATATTTACGGTAGGAAATTTACTAAATATCTTCATGGAACATGATCTTTACTTAATTTCCTAATGATTTTTGGCATTAAAGAAAAATCGATAATTTTGACCCATACAATGTATTGTTGGCTATTGCTACAAATATACCCGTGCTACTTATGACTGGTTTTGTGGTCCAGGGTCACATATAGCTATTTAATGCCACAAAATATTGCAAAATAGTATTATTTGTACATGGGTAATATGATTATACACAGCACTTAGGCTAAAAAATGGAAAGAGCAAAGCATATTAAATTACAGTTCCATAATAATCAGTACTAGAAACAATTATGTTCTTGACATCATGATTGCTGCCTTTTCTTTAAGGAATAATTTGTTGCAATAAGATGCTCTGATAAACATACTAACTGTAACTTTGTGCAAACAACCTGTCAGTGACCTTTGCTTTTCCACTGAAGGCTGCACTGAATTTAGCTTTGTTCCACACTGATACAGTAAATACACAAGAAAAGATGCATATGCAAGATAAAAAAAATCGCTCAGCACCATCATCTACATCATGGTTTTTCACCACATTCAGGCCATTGTGATCAACATATTTAAGCTTCATGTAGAGTATAAAAGATCAGATTTTTAAAAAAGTATTTAAGTATTAATCATCAGAAAATATGCTCATAAGATGTTCACTGAACTTATATAAAATCCTTTTTAGAAAGGAGCAGCCCCAGTTTATCTAGATGTGTTTGAGAGATACAAAAGAGATATCATCCATCAAAGCCCATCAACTATCTACAAAGAAAGGAGATGGAGCAATAAACTTGGAAGTTAGTTATAACTGATTGAGAAAAAAAGATAAAAGCTGGAGCCAGGAAATACACATACTTAAAGAGAGATTCCATTACTTCAAAAGCAGAATTCAAACTTCTATTGTAGGAAATTCAGTGCCAGCATGGAATTCAGGACAGACAAGATTATGCCACAGAATATGGACAAAACGAACTATGTATAAACTGTTTATTTAAAAAAGGTCTAAATTACTCAGTGGTTTAAAAAAGTTCACGTCCAGAACAAAAATTTCTTCAAAGGGCTCTAAATGATCCCAGCCGAGGGTCTTATCTAGCAAAAAGATCAGTTATTTTCTAAAAAAAAGTTACAATTTATATACTTTTTAACCTCAAATGCTCATCTTGTCTCGTCTACCTGAACTCTTTTTTCCGGTTCACAACAGTTAGGTTAAAAAAACATTTTCTCCTCCAACTTTAAAATCATCCTACATTGCTGCAGAAGTACCAACCCAGTGTTTACAAAGTGAACATGCAAAAAAAGGTCAAACACACTTGGTCAAACAGTGATGTAGGACGATTTTGAAGTTGGAGGATAAAATAAAATTTTTCGACATACACTAACTGTCATGAACCAGAAAAAAACAGAATTCAGGCAGACGAGACAAGAGGAGTTTTTTTTTTTTTTTTTTTTTTTAAGAAAATAACCGATCGTTTTGCTAGATCAGAGCCTTCTTCCTCGGCTGGGATCATTTAGAGCCCTTTGAAGCTGCATTTAAACTGCATTTTGGACGTTTAAAATCGGGGGCACCATTGAAGTACAGTATATAGAGAAAAATCACAAAATGTTTTCCTCAAAAAACATAATTTCTTTACGACTGAAGAAAGAAAGACATGAACATCTTGGATGACAAGGGGGTGAGTACATTATCTGTAATTTTTTGTTCTGGAAGTGAATGTCTCCTTTAAAGTAGGAAGCAAAAGCTGGTTTACGTAATAAAACACGGCTGTCTTTGGGCAGGATTTGAAGATGTAGTCTACATGAATACCACAAGGTCACTCTCTGTGGCGCCTGTGACTTATGCATTACCCATCCCCCAGTCCTCCATCTCCTGTCTCTTTCTGCCCCCTCTTTGTTTGACACTGGTCTTTCTTGCAGTCTGCTGAGGCGAGACTGTTGTGCAACTATCATTCGTCAGACACCCACACCGTTGTTGAATGAAGTTGGCCTGAATGCCTTTAACTCTTTCACAGTCCACTGATGTCACCACTGTGAGGCCAAATCAAGACTTTCTGCAACAAAAACTATTGGCTAAAATAATGCAAAGCAGGAAGAAAGTGAGAAATACGAGTCCACATTAAGAAACAAAAACTTAAAAAAACTTTACATTTACAAAACGTTCTCTGAGCAGAACACAAGTATCTTCTAAGCATAGATCAAACAGTTACTGAACAGCCTGTCAGAAACCATTGGAATAGTTTTTAAATAAACTGGGACTGGTTGAAGATACTTTGGTGAGTGGACCAAACCTCTTTGGAAAACAGAGAGGCAATACAGTACAAATCAGAAAGATTAGCCTTGAGCTTGTGTAAAGGAGGCTGTTCTTGCACTTGGCAACCATGCATCGCAGCACTGACTGAATAAAAATCAGCTTGAATAGTGCAAACAAAGACAGACAGCATGGAGTAGCTTACATGGCAGCATATTTAAAGAAGGTCACATGAAGTAAGGTCATAGCCACAGCCAGAGCTTGATAAATAAATCCTGTTTTCAGGAAAAATATTTGTGTAATATGGGATGGGTCAGCTGCTGGACACAATCAAAGATTAGCATGTAAGTTCACAAGACTTAAGTCTCAGATAACAGGCATCAAGTTATGACTCAATACATGATGCTATCGCTACAGAAAGTGCTATCAGGCATCCAGTGGTTAAACATCATACTAAAGCCTTGGGTAAAAAAAAAAAAAAAAATGTAATGAATAATTAAAATGATTCACATTAATCTGCTGTTGCTACTGTTGTTGTTTTACTGTTCTCAGTGTTAAAGATAAAACCAAAAATACTCATCATTGTATATGACTGTGACTCTCTGGCTTAAAGGGATAGTTCACCTAAAAATAAAAAATCTGTCATTAATTACTCACCCTCATGTTGTTCCAAAACCATAAGACCTTTATTTATCTTTAGAACACAAATTAATTATTTTGAGAAAAATTGATTTTTTTTAAAAAAATTGAGAAAAGTAGCATAAATTCCAGGATTTGGCTAATGTAGTTCCTCTATCATTTCTGTACATAATTATTCATTTATTTATTTTGCTGAAACAAACAAAAGGTAAGGTACAGTAAAGTTACAGTAATGAACATGTCACTATACATTAACATCATACAACTATATATCTTTCCAGCATATTTACAGAAATGGTCAGCTCAGTAAAGATTTACAATTTAAGCGTTAAACCAAATATATTTATCTTTAACTATATCTTTTAATATCTTTATTTATATGTTTAAGAGAGATATAAGCCAAAAATAGTTACAACTGAATTAGTCAGAACTTTATTCCATTGCTGAATGAATAAACTTTACTGAGCTCATTTATCTGACCCATCACTGTGTCTCTCCCATGGTTATTTTCACCATAATCATGTTCAACACCACCATCTGGTGGAGGTCTTATATTATATTGTTATATTGTGGAGGTACCAGTCTCTAGAACCTCTTCACTGTTAGCATCATACTTTATGACGGTTTTTAATGTAGATTTGCAGTAATATTATGGACTTAAACTTATAAAATAAAAAGAATAATCAGCGCATACAAAGTTTCAGCATTCTGTGCTTAAATATAGTTGTATAATGACCAAAAAAATGGCACTCCTGGCACCACCTTTCCTACACTGCTGCTAGTTGGATGTTTTCATATGAGTCCATGGCCTTTTTATACTTATGCAGTGTTGGGAAGTAACTGGTTACATTTAACAGAATTATGTAATTTAATTATAAAATAAATGTAACTGTAATTGTTACATTTACAGAGAAAAATGTGTTAAAATTAAACTACAGTTTCAGGAGTTTAGGAAACAGAATAGGATGCATGCTTATTCAATAACTCTTTTATTTCCTATCTGGGTTTATGTATAAGCTTTATTATTTAAGGTTAACTGTTTTTATTTATTTATTTATTTCCAAGGCATTGATGCAAGTGATTTCTTGTAAGGATTTGATTTCAAAAACAGTATCATAACTATTAAACTATATCTTAAGATTTTAAATATTTATTTAACCTCAGAATGATCTCAAAAGAAAAAAGAGGTCTGATTTTGTGACTCTGTGCTTTATTTTAATCTGAATTCAAGTGATGAAGGATTTTGAAATTCTGACAGTAATCAGCATTGAGTACTAAAGGTTAACACCTTGTTTTCTTTAAATGTTTCAAAAAAGATTAACAGCTTAAAAAACATTTGTTACAAATGTAGAAAGGTAATCAAATATATTCCGTTATATTAATAAAGTAATTGAAACAGTTACATTTTAAAAAGAGTAACTTTCTTTTTAATTTATAACTTTTACATTTCCAAAGTAATCTTCCCAACACTGTAATAAAATAAATATTTGAAGTCCATTTAGTGTGTAAAGTCAGATAGTTTACAGTCAGATGGTTATTATCGTTAAATTATCCCCTTCAGGTTGATTTGCTTAGCCTCCATTTATTTTACGATAATAATAGGCTGCCTGTACATTTTGTCTAAAATAAGAATGTGTGGCTAACTCCTCTGAATGAGATATCTGTTAAATTCAGTAATAGCTATTGAATAAAAGGGTGAACCAGTTAATGTGATCGCTCTAAATAAAAATAATGTATTTTAAAAGCTATTATTAGCTTAATGTAGGGGTGTTACGGTACACGTATTCGGTTTTTCGGTTCGGTACGCCTGCGTAGCATATACCGAACAAATACAGCGACCATTCCTTCCTCTTTACTACTAGTTTTAACACGAATAATCATGAATGAACATCTCATACCTCATGTAATTGCTCAATCAGTGGTTCAACCGCGGAAAGACGTCAACAACAGCTTGTAAACAAAATGTCACGTAGCATTTCATTTACCTCAGGCAAGTCATCAGTTTCCACAGCTCGTTAGTTCACCAGAGAAAAGAAGTCTATAGAGAAGAGCACTTCGTGAAATATTACACTATATAGGCTACTCGTTATATTTTTATGTTCCTGTTAGTCTTATTTAATGTATATTTTTTTATACAAATACAATATTTAAATGATTCTGTTATGAAACATGTAATTACAGCCACTGTGTAACTGAATGTATTTTAACAAATAGAAATTGTATAATTTATATAAGTTAATTTAAAAACTGCATTATGTACAATTTACATGTTTGCACAACACAAGTTGAGTGTCGATTAGCCATATATATTTAACAAATAAATAGTAATTCAATTTAAGTTAATTCAGTTTGGGTTAAGTTGTTTATTGTAAAAAAGCGCTCCCTACGTTTTAAAGCATAAGCTGAGGTAGATTTTTATCTAAGAAAATTTTAATTATAACTGAATGTATTTAAAGAAAGAGCAACTTGAAAAACTTGCAAAAAAAAAAAAAAAGAAAAGAAAAGAAAAAGAAAAAGTTTTTCCCGTTGCTGTGCCGAAATTATACCGAACCTTGACGTTAAAACCAAAGTATGTACAGAACCGTCATATTTGTGTACTGTTACACCCCTTATTTATTGGGTCAAAAAAGTCTAAATACATTTAACACTCATTGTGCCTTCTAATGGAAACTTCATTACAATTTATAAAATCAGCATAACAATCTGAATTTAAAGTTTAATTCATAGATTAAATTTAGAAATACAATGCATACATTTCTTATGTGTGATAAATACAACAAAAATAAGTGTTCACAAAACTATGTAATTAGTTTGCACAATATATCATCTTTAAACACATTTATATTTATTAATATAAAATCAGCATAACAATTTGACTTAAAAGTGAAACTGAATTCACAAATTGAATTTCATAATTTAAAAATTTCCAAAGAGCATCCAAAGAGGAACAGTGCAGAATAGTAAACATTTCTTCTTCACTTTATGTTTCTCTGTTGTGCCTTTTTTTCTTCTTCTATAAATGTGGTTCATTTCAAGTTTAAGTGAAAGAAATCCCATATTTTCAATGTGGCCTCAGCCTTTTGGATCCCACCGTATATATTGCTGTTCCAGGCGGCAGGGTTCATAATGCAGGTGGATAGCAGCTGCACTGCTGAGATATGTGTGTGTGTGTGTGTGTGTGTGTTTATCAGGAAACCCTGTGGGGAACTGGGATGCAGTTACAGTGCCCTGAAGCCATCTATTCTGTAAAGCAGCTATCGACCTCCAGCTGCGAGAGCAGAACTGGGCAATTTTGGTGAAAAGACCTCTGAAGATAGAGAGCAGTGCCCAGTGCACATAAAGACTACTCATCGTCTCCCGCTAAACAAATCAACCCACAGTAAGGCCAACGAAACCCACAGGGCCATTACCACGGGTTTACCTGATTACATATATTATGACTGGAACAGTTTTATTCTGGGTAAAGCCATCAATTATTCATTGAAATTTATGAAAGAGGAAAAAGTAGGAGAGAGGTTAGTACAACTTCCACTTATGGGCAGAATGCAAGACTTTATTCTGATTGACGGCTGGAATATTCTCTTCTGTAGATTAAATAGTGTATACTGCCAACATTAAAAAGTTATGACCTGTTTGGGAATCAAAGATTGTGGAATGCCAAAAATTCATTTTTAACCACCAGAGGGCAGACTGAACAAGCAAAAGATTAACAAGCAATTGGCACTGAGATACTTGGGAAGTACATGATAATTATTTTCATTACATTTTAGGTAGTAATTAAACTGGTTTAAGAATGAGTAGTTTTACGATGATTTAAAAAAAAATCATAGTGTTTATGTGTTGCATTTACTAGAAACTGCACATTTTCTGTTGATACGCATTACAAAGGCATTGTTCTCAAACAATAGCTATGCACAGGTAAACTGATCCCATAAAATGACAATTTTAAGGTTCCCAAGCAGTGAGAATGAGGCTATTTGTCACAAAACGACAATGTCACATCTAAAATAGATTGCTTTAAAAAGGAAGGCAAAGAAAAGATTATGAATAATGCTGAACCCACTTGCAATCCAGATTGCAATGATCACCTGGTGTAGGGCAGCCAGGTATCTCATTCCTCCCTATAAAGCATAAAGAAGTGGTCTGCTGGAGGCTGATAAGCTTTATTTTGCAGGGACTTGGGGGACAGATTGAATAGAGCTGTGCTGATCCATCTCAGAGATTGAATCAGGTAGAAGGACTTAGGCAAAGCCTGTGAAAGGCCATGCTCTCAAAGAGGACATCTCCTCCTCAGCATCACAAAAAATAGCTAGCGTTTAATGAGTGTTTAGCTTATTTACATAGACGCTGAGGCCAGTGATGGCAGATCAGTGATGCATCTGAAGGAATTCAGTTAAATAGCCTTGCTTTGTCTGCATCTGAATATCCTGTGGTTTTCTGTGAAAGTGTATAAAAAACCTTCATTGGCATCCTTGCTAAACTTAAAACAGTCAATGTGGTGGATGAAAAGCGAGGCTTGTGGTTCAAGGCATTTCACAAGTCACTAATTTACAGATATATTATGTGTCTGGATGGAATAACTGACCATTTCTGACATCCTGCTACTGCAATTGCTGTAACATTACCACTTTAGCTCAAGGTGGCAGTTTCATGGTTGAAAACATATCACTGGAGTCATCACACCGTTATGAGAGACATTTACTGTTATTTCAAACCGTGTTCTGTTGTTATATATCAACCTGCTGTTTATTGCAGTTACTTAGTGACACTTTATTGGTGATTTTTTATCATATTTGTGCTGTCTCTACAAAAAGAGAAACAGAAAAGCTTTAGATTTTGAGTTTGACACGCTATCAAAAGACTCAAACTGATCTATTATCTCTGCTTTAAAGCAGGGTCTTTGAAACTTCTCAAATTTGAAACATCCCATCCCCTATGAGGCAAACTCTCTCTAAAACAAAGGTAGCTGTATATTTTCCATGCATAAAACGATTACACTTTACAATAAGGTTCATTAGTGAACTGCGTTAGTTAACAGCTGAGAATGAACAATACTTCTACAGCATTTATTAATCTTAGTTAATGTCAATTTCAACATTTACTAATGCATGATTAAAATCATAAGTTGTGTTTGTTAACTTTAGTTAATGCACAGTGAACCAACATAAACAAACAATAAACAACCATATTTTTTATTAACTAACATTAAAAAAGATTAATAAAAGTGTCATAAATAACTGTTTTAAATGTATTGTTCATTGATTAGGTTAGTTAAAGGAGAAATCCACTTCCAGAACAACAATTTACAGATAATGTACTCATCCCCTTGTCATCCAAGATGTTCATGTCTTTCTTTCTTCAGTCGTAAAGAAATTGTGGTTTTTGAGAAAACATTCTAGGATTTTTCTCCATATAATGGACTGATATGGTGCCCTGAGTTGGAACTTTCAAAATGCAGTTTAAATGCGGCTTCAAACGATCCCAAATGCAGTTGTAGACAGCCGAGGAAGAAGGGTCTTATCTAGCGAAACGATTGGTTATTTTCTTAAAAAAAAAAAAAAAAAATACTTTTTAATCTCAAACGCTCATCTTGTCTTGCTCGAAAAACTCTGATCGTATTTTCTCCCTCAACTTCAAAAATCATTTCAAAATCATCCTACATAGTTGCAGAGGTTCCGACCCAGTCTTTGCAAAGTCAACATGCAAAGAAGATCAAACACCCTTAACAAAAAAGGTAAAACAGCGATATAGGATGATTTTGAAGTTGAGGGAGAACATGAGATGGGAGTTTTTCGACATACCCTAACTGTCATGACCCGGAAAAAAAAGTTCAGGGAGAGCAAGACAAGGCGAGCGTTTGACATTAAAAAGTATATAAATTGTATTATTTTTATGAAAATAACCGATCATTTCGCTAGATAAGACCCTTCTTCCTCAGCTGGGATCGTTTACAACCGCATTTAAACTGCAATTTGGAAGTTTAAACTCAGGGCACCATATCAGTCCATTATATGGAGAAAAATCCTGAAATGTTTTCCTCAAAAAAACATAATTTCTTTATGACTGAAGAAAGAAAGAAAGACATGAACATCTTGGATGGCAATGGGGTGAGTACATTATCTGTAAATTGTTGTTCTGGAAGTGGACTTCTCCTTTAATGCATTAACTATTGTTAACAAACGACACCTTCTTGTAAATTGTTACCCATAAAAATAATAAAAACTATTGTGCGAGGGAAAAAAGTATGTGACATTACAAAGAACAAAAACAAATATATTTTAAACATACTTCATTCATATCATAAGTGAAAAAAATATTTTTTAGAGACAGACTAAATTTTATTAGAGACAGACTTGTAGCCCACTACTGGTCCCTGGACTTTAAAGCATATTTTCAAATCATTTTTAACATTTTTTTTTTCCAACATAGAGTGAATTTAAAATGTAAATTAAATTTGATATGGTAACACTTTCTTTTAAGGATCAATTCTCATTATTAACTAGTATGCATATTACTAGTATATTGCCTGTTTACTAGTACTTACAAAGCACACATTAATGTCTTATTCTGCAAGACCATATTTTAGATCCACTAATCCTACCCCTACTTAAACAACTACTGTAGTTTTTTTTTAGGGAAATCTCTTAGTTGAATATAGTGAATATGTGTTTCCTAAACTAAAGTGTTACCATATACACTACCGTTCAAAAGTTTGGGGTCAGTAAGACTTGTAATAGCCTTTAAAGTAGTATCTTATGCTCATCAAGGCTGCATTTATTTGATTACAAATATAGAAAAAAAACAGTAATATTGCAAAATGTTTTTACAATATAAAATAATGTTTTTTATTTTAACATACTTCAAAATAGAATTCATTTCTGTGATGAAAAGCTGAATTTTTATCAGCTGTTACTCCAGTCTTAAGTGTCACATGATCCTTAAGAAATCATTCTAATATGTGGATTTATTATTAGAATGATCAATGTTGGATAATATCAACAGTTGTGCTGCCAAATATTTTTTGGAACTTGTAATTTTTTTTAAAAAGTACTATAGTACAGTACTTAAAAAGTACAGTGTTTATTCAAAATATAAATATTTTATAACAATGTAAATTATTTATTATTAACTTTTAATAAACTTTTAATTATTAACTTAATACATCCTTGGTGAATAAAGTATTAATTTCTTCAAAAAAAAAAAAAAAAAAGAAACAATAAAAATGTACTTACCCCAAACTTTTGAATGGTAGTTTATATTCACTGGAGCCTTGGAACCTTCAACTGCACAAAAGATTTTTAAAATGTTTTTCACAGTAAAAAAAAATGGGTTCTTTTAAAGGCACAGTAATTTTGTAATTTTCGCCAATAGAGAGTACATATTCAAAACAAACAAACAAACAAAGGTGTAGTTTGATGACGCCGTGATTGAGTGTGAAATAATGAGTTTTCATCTTCATCACTACAGCCGATACAATCAGTATTGACAGATTGGATGGGTTCTTGCCCAATTAGGTGGTTTTGAATTTTATTGTGTGGGTAAAAATTGGCTTGGGCGGGTAGAAAAAGTTTAGTCTGGTTTGGGGTCAGTTTGGCGTTTTTCAAACATCCAAATCGTGTAGGTTAATTGGTTAACAAACAAAACTCAAGTGTGCATGTACTGCATCCTCTGCAGAGTCAGCTGCTGCACTTTTAGCCAATCACGACTGATTAGGTAGATAGAAGTGATGATTCATGAGTGACGGGTTTTTAGAGTAATAAGGGATCAGATTTTGAATGTATACAGTAGCTGTTTATTCAAGTGAGCAATGCCTTAATATATGTTGCATGGTAATGAGTGGAAGAGTGACTCAACTCTCAAAACGTAAATTACACCTGTGGAGCAAGATGACATGAAGACTCTAATATCATTTTAACTCTGAAATCAGAGCACAGTTGAATAATTAATTCAGAATCGAAACTGAATATGGTACTATATGATTAGGAGATCTTTTAAACTGTCCAGACAAATCCTTGAAAGCTGCTGGACTTATGTAATATGTTCTGTAATATGTACTTCATTAAAGACTTCTTCTATTTCTGTCTAAAGTTAAAGTGTGACAGGAAGGTAAGTGCATTATTGTTGTTGTTAATTTTTTTATTGATGGATTGTCATTCAGTATGTATCAATGAATAACACAGTTTTGACTGTCATGGTGTGTGCATGAACAAGTGTGAAATACCTGCTAATTACGTTGCATATTCCGATCATTTAGAGGCTATTGGCCACTTATTCTGACTTATTCTAAATTTTTTGATTGGCGCTGCCTGTGTATTTTAGTCATATTTGGTCATTTTCTTTATTGTACATGTCCTGTTTTGATTTGTCCCGTGAGTTTGAACTTCCAAAATGCAGTTTCAGTGCAGCTTCGAAGGGCTCTAAATGATCCCAGCTGAGGAACAAGGGTCTTATCTAGCAAAAGGATTGGTCATTTTCTAAAAAAAAAAAAAAAAAAAAAATTACAATTTATATATATATATATATATATATATTAAACCTTAAATGCTTGTCTTGTCTAGCTCTGTGAGGCACATGCATACTCTGTGCATTCCGGTTCAATACAGTTAGGGTATGTTGAAAAATGTACACTTTATTTTCTCCTCCAACTTCAAAAATGTCCTACACTGCTGCAGAAGTACTGACCCAGAGTTTACAAAATGAGTGTGCAAAGAAGGTCAAATGCCCTTTACAACAAAAAGGTAAAACATCAATGTAGGACGATTTTGTAATTGGAGGAGACAATGGGAGTTTTTCGACATACCCTAACCGTCTTGAATAGGACTGCACAGAGTACGCATTAACAGAACAAACAGCTGTCTCTTCCGACTCATTTTTTTAGTCTCGAGCAAGAGACTGTACGTCATTCATGTTACATAATTTGACTGATTTTTACGTAGAAAGGGCGACAACGCACCACATTAAAAGAAATTTACATTCATGTTTTGATAACCGCTGACCCACTTAAAAAAAGAAACAAAAATAAATCATCTTTTTTTTTTTAAGATTTATTTTTGCCATTTTTAGCCTTTATTATGACAGGACAGATCAGAATGAAAAGGAAGCGAAGTGAGAAATAGAGCGGGATTGGGAAAGGTCCTCAAGTCGGGATTCGAACACGGGACACCCGTAGCGTCTGTATGGGCACTGTATGTCGGTGCACTGCCCACAAGGCTATCGCGGCGACAATAAATCATCTTTGAGAGCAAGGGCAGCTTGCGTATTTTGCGTATAGGGAGGATTGGCTCTGATCTTGGAAGACGATCCAACGGGGTGAATATATTATCTGTAAATTTTAGCTATGGAAGTGAACTACTCCTTTAAGGAGCTAAAATGGTCCTTATCACCCTAACATGGTAATAATATTCTATCACATTGTTTTGAAAGTTAAAGTTTTGAGTGTTTTTTTGTTGGAGTGGGGAGGTTTTGGTGAACTTTCTGGCTGGAAATCATCCATCCAATCTGGCAACACTGGATAAAATCCAATGGGACTCGGTCAGAAATCAAGCTCATGGGCAAGCTAATGTATTTATTTTCTAAACTTATTAACGTCCCTATAGTATGAAGCAGGGTGGGGCTGAACATTGTGGAAGCGAAAACGAGGCCGCTAATGAGAGATGAGTGTGACACTCTAGTATGACAGCTTTATCATACTAGATACATTTAAGTGTGTTGAAAGTTCTGTTATTATGCTACTCTGTGCATTCATCACCTGTCTAATAAAATACATAACATATTAAAGCATCTTTGGTGTTTCCATGTTTTCTAAACCAAAAATGCTCTTCTTTAGCATCACTGTGAAAACTCCCTTTTGGAACCCTTATTTTTTAAGAGTGTACTTTCATGCCAGTGCCTTCTTCAAGTTTGATTTTTGGCCCTTTATAATAAATGATTTGGCCACCTCTGCTTAAAGCATGTGAACTGATATATTCCTGGTTGTACTTTAGTTTTACTTACAACAAGAAGTTAATGCTATCACTATATCATTTCAGTGGCTTAATGTAAATCCTTGTTGGTCCTGAATCAATACTGATTTTATTTACTTATTTATTTTTTTTAAAGGATGAATTACTTGGGTGCTATTCAAAGAGTTTCCGCCAGAACAGGGAAACCCGTATTCAAACCATATGAGTGTGCAGCTCTATCAACCCTTATTAATTCTATCTGTGATTGTTTATGTAACTTTGTCAGGCTAAAATGAGGCTGGCATCATCATGGTGGAGTTAGAGGAGCGTCTAAAAGTAGGCTGTCCCCCAGGGAGGTCATGTGCTCAGGCCCACACAGTGATACATCTTTCTTGTTGACTGTGGTAACTACTGTTCCACTAAAACATCATAAATTACACATTGTTTGAAGGTGTTTCAACCTTGAACACCAGTATTCTGAGCTAGTTTAAGAAAGCATTAATCACATTCAGCTGGATGGTGAGAATGCTTCACACTCCTAGCCACTGCCGCACAGCAGAAAAATAAAATCAAATATCAACGTGTTGTAAAAACAGCCTGATATAACTGCTGGGGTTGTTGTTGATCAATTCTCTTAATGATCAAAGCTTCACCTTGTTCGTTTTTTTTTTTTCAGTCTACTGAGTTTTTGCAAACCTCACAGAAAGCACATTATAGAATAGGTTCACAGAATACGATCCTCAAAGCACGCCGGCGTTTTTAAGCGGAACCGAGCGACCGTACAGAGTTTCCTATTGATTTGTAAAAGTAATACACCCTTGTGGTATTTTCATTGAAATTTCTTTGAGATTTTATGCCTAAAGTGTGACCATAGAGAAAATATCATATAGGTTAAAGTTTATGAGACAAAACTTTAAGCTTGACAAATCGATTCCTCTGTAACATTTGGGAAGGTGGAACATTTCCCACATAGGAACAAAGGCAGCGAAGAGGAGATTGAAAAAAAGCTCCAGGTCGTTCTGTGCACACCACTGTGAAAGGAACTTCATAGTTTGTAAAGTATAATACAAGTCAAGATTGTAGAAATGTCCTTTAAAAGTTGGATTCCATATCAAGCATCTATGTGAAACATCTGGTGTAAGACTAGGTGTAACATTTTGAATAAAGAATAAAGAGGGCACTGGAAACATGATGCAGCGGTGCTCAAACAGAGATGTGGGTATAAATCTAGCCCGTGTCCTTTCACGATCCTATTCCACCGTCTCTCTTTCAGTGCTTTCCTGTCACTCTCCATTGTACTATCCCATTAAGGTAAAGTGCCCATCAATGAAATAATTGAGCAATATCATGAGCAAGAGTGCTGTTGTACTCATACCTGCGGCCCTGTATTCAGTACAACAGCACAGCCTCAAGTGTAATAATACTTTTATACAGTTGCACAGTATAAACAAGAACTTAAAGGACTGTCAGACTGTCTTTGGCAGTTTTATCACATCTGCAGGCTCTTGTTCAACAGTTTGAAGGAAATTAATACACTTATTCCAAAAAAAGATACATTAAATCAAACAAAAGTGACAGTAAAGACTTTTATTTTTACTTTAAATAAACAAATAAATAAATAAATAAATAAATAAATGTACACTGCTGTTCAAAAGATAGTCAATGAGATTTTTAATGTTTTTTTTTTTTTTTAAAGAGGTTTATTATGCTCATCAAGGCTGTATCTATTTGATTAAAAATACAGAAAAAAATGTAATTTTGTGAAATATTATTGCAATTTAAATTAAGTGCTCTATTTTAATATACTTTAAAAATAGAATTTATTCCGGTGAAGTAAAGCTGAATTTTCAGCATCATTACTCCAGTCTTCAGTGTCACATGATCCTTCAGAAATCAATATGCTGATTTATTATCAACATTTTTTGGGACCTGTGATACTTTTTTTCAGGATTATTTGATAAATAAAACTTAAAAAGAACAGTATTTATTCAAAAAAGAATTTAAAAGTTGGGGGTCAGTAATTTTTCTTTCTTTCTTTCTTTTTTTAAAGTGCTCCTATTATGCCTTTTCAAATATGACCTTTCATGCAGTGTGTCATGTAGCTTAATGTGAACACAGACTATCTGCAAAGTTGTGAAGCCGGCAGTGCACAATAAATAAAGTTATTGTCTATCAAAAAAGAGTCGGCTCACCGTCACCTGAACGAGTCGTCAGGAATTCGAATCTTTTTCTGTTACGGAGTAACACATTTGCATAATGTCCGCCCACGTTCTACGTCGCGAACCACCTGCCGGCCCACAAACAGTAAATTTTACATGTGGTTTACATGATGTCGAGGAGACGCTGTATCCTAAGCTGTGAGTAAATTTGTTTTATATTCACTTCCAAAACATGAATCCAAAACTCTTACTGATCCCAAACTTTTAAATGGCAGTGAATATACATGTATAAAAACATTAAAAGCCTCAAACCTTTGAACAGGATACTGGTGTCATTAATTACTATTCATCACGTGTTCTGTGAACATTTTGTAGCATTTCATTACACATTTCCACAAGCTGCTGTTTTCCACAGCCTCAGAATGCAGCTCTAAATATCTTACCACTTCTGGCATGCAGAAAAACAGTCAGCTGTGTTTCAACACCCAACATGAGTTAACCATAACTGAGAACTTGTGAGCCCACCACCAAGCTCTGAAATCAGTGATCCTGAAAAAGTGTGACTACAAATGTTGGATCAGTTCATTTGGATCAGTGTTACTTTGGGTAGACACTTCTGAAGATTCTCCACTGAAAATGCTGTGAAGGCTTTACAGAAGCAGCTGTACAGAAAACAGTGAAAAAAGTAAAACTCCCTTAGAAGGTTGAAAATTAAATACATGCGTTGTGGCTCTCGGACATCCTGCTTGACTGCTTGACATTGTACAGTATCAATTGTTTCAAAGTTGCTGACACAATCCATGTTACCCCACGATATGAATTTGCTTCTGGAAAGTGACTTAAGCTACGCGCCGCTCCCAGTCATCATTAAGACTAGCAAGGCACATAATTAGCAATTATGAATGAGATAGATAAGTGAGTGCAGTGATGGTCTCATTTCTCCATCTGTAAGTCTACCCTGGAATTTAATTATTAATACATGAGCTTTAATTGAGCTTCTGTCTGAGCACATGCTCAGAGTAATTAAAATGTGACTGAGATATGCTTTAAAAGTTAATCTGAATATCAGGGCCCAATTTAAAATATTTTATGAAAAAAAAAGAGGGCAGCTGATAGCAGGGAACATTAAATTTGAGGATGAAATGGGACAGTCATCAGCAAACCTTATGATATACTCATTCATTCATCATGTCTATCAGACAAACATTTCACTTTCGCAACGTTATGAATCCATTGAGGGGTTGTTTAAAGCATTTTCTATTTCATAAGAGGTATGAAATGTAAAGTGAATATAAAATGCAAACTGAAATGTAGTCTGTGTGTTTGAGAGCCCCAACTGGGCTGGACTTCACATTGGTTTAACCACTTGTGTCAGTTTGGTGCAGAACTATCTGTTTTTTCATCATGGAAGACATAAGAGAGATAAACTTGTTTAAAACGAGTCATAATTATCTGTTACAATTCTGTTTGGTGCTGTTGGGGATGCAGAAAATTAACTTTTAAACAACGCTGAAAGGCATCACTGTCATTGTGTTGCAAGTGAAATTGGTATTTTATCACAATGAAAATGCAAAAAATTCAACTTGAAAAAGTGATAAATGTGTGGTAGTAAATTGCTGGCAGCCTAGATGGTGCTTCTATACAAAGAATACTAGGGTATTACCAAGTGTCCAAAAACATGGTAATACCATGGTACTTTTTGTTTGTGGTTGGACAAAGATCAGGTTTCTTATTAAATCTTAAAGGGATGGTTTTTAGTTTTTTAATTGCTCATGTCGTCACAAACCCGTAAGACTTTCATTCATCTTCGGAACACAAATTAAGATATTTTTGGTGAAATCCAAGAGCTTTCTGGCCCTCTGATTTCATCGAGAATACTTTTTGTCTCAGCAATTACTTCTCTTTCGTGTCGGTTTTCAACGTGCATTCACCTCAGTACCATGACACATGCGTGTACTCTCCTGAACGTGCGTCGAAGACTGACACGGAAAACAAGAAACTGTTGAATAAAGTTATTTTTATTTTCTTTGCGCACAAAAATTTCTCGTAGCTTCATAAAATTAAGGTTGAACCACTGATGTCACATGGACTATTTTATTGATGTCCTTACAACCTTTCTGGGCCTTGAATGTTGTAGTTGCATTGCTGTCTATGCAGGTTCAGAAAGCTCTCGGATTTCATCAAAAATATCTTAATTTGTAAATTAAAGGGGTCATTATTTGATAAATCAAATTTACCTTGATCGTTTGGCATATAATAGGTCATAGTACCATTAAAGGAGAAGTCCACTTCCAAAACAAAGATTCACATATAATGTACTCACCCCCTTGTCATCCAAAATGTTCATGACTTACTTTCTTCAGTCGTTAAGAAATTATGCTTTTTGAGGAAAACATTTCAGCATTTTTCTCTATATAATGGACTTATATGGTGCCCTGTGTCATGCACAGTGTCATGGAGAGTTCACAAAGAAACATTTGTTGAAAAATGAAGTGGTACCAAATGGTATCTGACTGCAGCTGCATCACAAACTGTAAGTAAATTATTTCATAATGCTTTGTCTGGAAATGACCGTCTTTTTATGTTGTCAAAACACTCACATGCAATAGCGAAGGAGCGTTGATACTGTTTCCTATGCAATGACGTTAGCCAATCATAACGGTGACCAATTACTGAGAAGCCTTAAAGGACACGCCCCTTAAAACAAGTAGTTTCAGACAGATGGGCAAAACACAGGTTTAAAATAATCACATTTTAATCATTTTTTTGTGCAAAAACTTTATTAACATTAGAAGTAAACCTCAAGGAACATATTAAAATAATAATTAAAAAAAAAATCCATGTCACTAACCCTTTAAGAATTGTATTATCAGTGTATCCTTATTACAAAGCCTGTGGTACTAACAAGTTACTCTAGATCACACCAGCTCTCAGATCTGTAATCAATACATATTGATCTTTAAGAAAAATCATAATTCAGTAGCAAGCACACTGCAGGCACTCACAGGAACTGCATGCTGCAGTAAGGTGGTCTGCCTTGAATCTTGAGGGCTACAGTGTAAATAGCTTTCTTCAGCCTCAAATTCAATGAATATCAGCCTAGGCCTGAACAAATGGATGGAGAATGAAGACCTCCCTTCAGATGCACAGAAAGGTCACCTTTGTTCACGTTTACCACATTTTGACAAAAGCATTTCCCAACAGATTGGAGGGAATCAGAGCTGGCTGGATCTCCTTAAAGGGGTGCTGTCTTTGTTTCATCCATTCTCTGAAATTCTCAGAGACACAATCCGCAGATCTGTTCAGTTCGGCTCTCCTGCGGAGCTGTGACCTTTGGCGAAATCAGAGGGAGCGAGAGAGAGAGAGAGGGAGAGAGAAGCAATCTGCTCGTCTGATCAAAGCTCTGGTGGACATTTCTCACATAAAACAGAGAGCGAGAGGATTGCGAGTGTAATTGTAGCAGTATCTGAAATAGATCCAACAAAGCACAGGGAGAGGAGTGCAAATACACATTAACAGTCGAAAGTTTAGACACTTGACTCAGTTATACTGTTTGAAAGTTTGGGGTCGGTAGGGTTTTTAAAAGTTTTAGAAGTCTTTTATGCCAAATGAGTCTGTATTGGATTGAAGCATTGAACAAACAAATAAATAAGAAAAAATGCACAAATGGGCAAAATAATGATATATATATATGTATATATATATATATATATATATATATATATATATATTATATACATATATATATATATTTGATTTCATTTATTAAATATTTAAATATACAAAAAAACAAAAAAAAAAACAGCCTTTACTCCAGTCTTCAGTGTCACGTGATCCTTCGGAAAAAAAAGAAAGAAAAATCTTACCCTAAACAGTTAAACAGTGTGTTTTTGATGAAAAAAAGCTTATGCTGAAATGCTTGAAATTAGTTTTGTAAAAAAAAAATGAATTGTGCCTAAATATAAATTTCTTTGCAAACCTGAAATTCAAATAATTTGAAACAAACAAACAAATAAATAATCAGAAATACTGCATAAATGGACTGATAATAAAGGAAAAAGCAGTTATGCCCAGACATAATATAGGTAAAAGGTAACTACATTACTATTTTGAATAAGTTTTTTTTTTTTTTGGTACAATTTCAATAACTTAAGATTTGATTTAAAAAAAAATGCACAATAATTTACAAATTACATTTACAGTTTTATTTGAATTTACATTACAACAACTATAAAACATATCTGAAATTCAAAATTAGAAATATAATATAAATCTGAAATAACAGTCATTAATTATACATGTGAAAATTGGTGTGTTGGCATGGCTGGTGAAATTATAAATATAATAAAAATCTTAAATTATAGCCATAAATTATACGTGTGAAAATTTGTGTGTGTTGGCTTGGCTGGTGAAAATGTTCGCAGACCCAGTAAAATCCAAACTACTGGCCTAACCAAGAAAGTAGAAATCATTCTTACTCCTGCCCTTACATTATTTCCCATTCCCTTACTTCCATCTGTGTTGTTTCATAATATCAATTCATTATTACTTTACAAAATTTAGTAAATAAGTAGTGTCCAATCATTTTACTGGTCCATAACATTTACAACAAACAGAGCATATTGGCCATTTAATTGCCCTTGTGTTACATTTTTAAAATTAGCTTATTAGAGTTTACTCTTCTGCTAATTCATTGTTAAAATCTTTAATCACTCACCATAATTGACTGAAGGGGCTTAATTAAAAATATGTTAAAAGAGTGTCACAGGTATCCTCTTACAAATGACAAATGCTTGACACTCATTCTCCCTCTCCATTTAAGGATCTCACCTTGTGATGCGAGTGACAACGTTTAAATAGAAAATAATTCCTAAATACCTGAATGGGGTATTACCAGGCAATAGAAGCATCATCTTTAGAGCTCAATTCACCCCTCAAATCTCAAAAGACACAGTGATGGGCGTTCTTGTTTATGCAGTGACAAAAACACACATCACCTCTGGTTTTTAAGTTTGCTGTCATGGAAGGTTCAGCAGTTTGACAATGTTATTAGATGTTTCTACTGTTCATTCTTACAGAGAACACATTTATGTGACAGCTGGCAACATTGCCCTAGAGAGAAAATTGTTACAAAGACAAGAACAATTTTAAAAATGAAAGTGTGAAATGAGATTTAAAAGACCAAATTGTGTCACGGCCGGATTAAAAAAAAAAAAAAACCCTGCACGATATTAAAAGTAAACATAGCATAACATTACATAGCTGCACTGGCTAAACAGTGTGGGAGTTTAGTGCTCTCGGGAAGGATGGCCACCAGATAAAATGACAGGTTTGTTGACCGTCGTCTTTGAAATAAAGCAGATATGGAAGCATGTTTCCCTAAGGACACTATCTGAGCTGTAGCTGTGACCTTCAAGCATCCGCCTTTTAGATTTGGGATTCAGCGATGACCCAATGCACAACCAGTCTCTCTGTAAGCAGGGGCTGACATTTAATGCTTTTATCTGCACAATGCAGTGCATCTCGGAAAATATCAGCAAGCAATTATGTCACTGGGCGGGAAAAATGCATGTTGTCAAAAGCAAAGTAGGTATGAATACATAGCGTGTTAATACTTCACATGCACTCACATTTGAACCTGACTATTTTGACTTAATCTAAATGGGGCAAGTAGAAAAAACATTTAAGATGTTTGTAAACACATTTTTTTTTTTTTAGAAAATATTTTAGGTTCAGTGCAACCAACAGCTTTTGTGGTATTATACTGATTATAGGACAAAAATGAAATTTGAATTCCTTTTCAAAAATGTCGGTTACAGTGAGGCACTGAATGAGGCCAATCAGTAAATGTTAAAATACTTACCATTATCTGAATTATCATTACTGACAAAGTTCACAATAAAACATTGAATGTCCGTTGAAGAAAGCGATATCTTTGTTGTAGTATCATTTCATCTGTTCAGGGTTATATCTGATGACAGCGCTGCTCAGTGCATTTGTTGTCTGTGTCTTACAATGTGTTGTGGGAAGTAAAAATAACTTTCTTGTTTACAACCCTTTTTCAGGCTCTTTCAATATAAAAGTCTTTGCTGCTCACTCAATTACTCGATTTCAGTTACCAAAGTAACTGAAATCACCATTATGAATACACACACAGTTTCCCAATACTAAATACTATTATTAAAGACTACTATTATTTATATGAAATATTTATTGAACAATCATTTTTTAATAAACAACAACAACAGCTGTTATAAAAGTTGCTAGACAATTTGCTCAAAAGTATAAGGGCAGTGGTCTTTAATTTAAATACTAAAATATAATGTGATGAGATTTTGCCCTCAGCTAAAACTATTTGCTCTGAAACAAATAATAGATTAATGAGACCAAAGACTGTCTATTAGATTTATCCAAAACAAATTATATCTCATGTTTAACCACTATAGAAACACCAGAGCCAGCTGCAAACTCCAGAAGATCTGGCCAAGGTAAGGCTGCTTTCGGCGGGTTCATGAGCACTGAAGGGCCGTTGATGCCCAGGAGCTCACATCTACGAAAACACAGAAGCAAATTTTCAAACAGACATTATCTTTATTAACAAATCGCATATTTGAAGTCTAAACAAGTACATACCCGCCTAAAAAACTACATTCTGTGACACAAAAACAGTATTATTTATAAAATTATAGTGGATTTGGGCACCCGCCATGACACTCGAAATGAGAAATACTGCTAACGGAGTGATACAAATGGTGAAGTCCCGAAATCACTAGAATATCGCACTCCTCTCAGCCAATCAGATTCTAGGACCAGAAAGAACTGTTGTGTAAATATATTTCATGACAATATATAACATGGCCATGTTAATGTGCTTGGTCTTGGCGGAATAGATCTGCTACACTGCTGCTGCTGTGGCAGAGCAAGTACCGAGAATTGCTACTGCCAGTACATCCACAACAAGCTGCTGTAAACATATAAAAACTACTGCTGCTGCACATATAACATATATGAAATAACCCCCATATAGCATACATGATTTCCCCGTAACAGATCTATACAGGTGGAGCTGGGGAAGGTGCAGGGTTTCTGAAGTGTGCTGCAACTGCTACAGCAAGCTCATTGGCTGCTGATACACAAAGAACCAATTACACTCTTAAAAATAAAGGTGCTTCATAATGCCATAGAAGAACCTTTTTGTCTAAATGGTTCCATAAAAAACCTTTAACATCTGAAGAACCTTTCTGTTTCACAAAAGGTTATTTGTGGCAAATAAGGTTCTTCAGATTATGAAAAGGTAAGAAAGAAATGGTTCTTTAAAGAACCTTTGACTAAATGGTTCTTTGTGGAACCAAAAATGGTTCTTCTATGGCATCGCTTGAAGAACCTTTTGAAGCACCTTTTGAAGCACCTTTATTTTTAAGAGTGTAGCTGTGCCATGTGTAATGATGTTTTTATGTCAGATTGAGTTTGCACCATCTAGAGTTTCATACCAGAACTTTGGATATATAATGGCCTGTTTGGCTCAAGAGTGACATGTGTTATATAAAGACCTGTCATCTATTAATGGAACAAAACCCACGACATGATGATGATGATGATAATGATTATAAAATGTACAATCATAGTATCTTTGAGAAAGAATATGTGTTATTCTCAGATATTCTTGTTTTATGATATAAAATGGTTTCCAGAAGGAGAAAAAAAAAAAAAAACTTTCAGGAAATGTGAAAAATTCAGATTTAACAAGAGACAGACCCCATTTCCATTTCGGTAAAACAAGGCGGATGGCATCCTACTGCATTCGCAATTCCACCCTTGCCTACACCATTACGTACAGGACACATTTCCCATTCTAATGAGCATGGTCTACAAAATAACTAAAAATAAGCCCTGCATTAGCAGGAGATGGTTCACAATGTGGGGTTTTAACCTTCCTAAGAGATGTGTCAGTCACGTCCGCCTGTCAGTTCTATCCATTTTCCATGACAGCTGTGGAGATCTGCTTAGGGATTCCACGAGCATGCACATCTCCCAATCAAAGGAAGGGCCAGAAGTGATGGAGTGGATGCACGCAATCAATACCACCCCCAGTCTCTGTGCTCACATTTCATTACAAATGAAATAAATGATCCTCTCTCTCTCTCTCTCTACATGAAAATAAATGAGTGTTAAAAGGCGAGTGTTAAGCCAGGTGTGAGTGTTATTGAAGGTTTTCCTCCCACAAGAACAGTGGCTTAAGACTTTTGACTTTATTACAGTGCTGCTCTCTATGGATCTTCCCTCAAATGGCCACAAATTGAAGGATATTTGCACACGGTCTGCGCTTGTTTAAATTACGCTAATGTGGACATTAGACGTGGCTCAAGGAGACCTGCTGAACAGGCAACTTGGGAGGTTTGATTACACTCGAAATGAGAAATCACATAGGAAATCTTTAATATCTCAATTGTTAATCCTAGACTGAAGTGAGATGGAGAGCAAACAGATCAGAATAATTCTAATTCCAACCGAAATAATAATCCTCATTTTGCATTTTAAACTGCCTCCCAGCAGAGTCAATTAGAAATAAATCTTTAGGCCGATCCTACCAAAAAGTGTAAACACTATGGTGCTGGAAAAACATTACTCTAAACCAACTAGTTCAACACAACATAACAATGGAACTTGACCATTCACAAAAACCTGCCCTCCTTAGTTACTGCTGATATGTCCGACAAACAATGCTGCTGTAGTGCACACCATGTTCTCACGCAGTGAAAAATACATCGCGGAGCAAAGAGGAAACTGTCAACACCCTGACAGACAAGGTTTATGAAACAAGGTCTCAGCTTTAAAATGTTGTTTTTTTTTTTTTAGAAATTCAAACAATAAATATATGGCTCTTTAATGTGTCCTGACAGATCAGTGTATTGCCTTATTAGTACTTTACTTAAAGCACGAAAAAAACATGAATGAACATCAGAACATATTTTATTTCAACCGCGGGAAAGACGTCAATACACACAATGTTTCAAGTTTGAGTCTCCTGTATGATTTGTTTGTCAGACAGAATGGTGTATTCGGCATTATGATTGGTCAGATCGCCTGTCAACTAAGCTGCCTGTGAAGGGTCAATTACTTTTGGGAAGCACCCCAGGACTATTGGCCTCTTATAAAACCGAAGAAAACCATGTAGATAATCTTTTAAAGCCAATTATATCATTGTCTTATACAAGCACTACAAACTTAAAAAAACAAAAAAAAAAAAAACAAAAAAAATAGCTAAAACCAGCCTAAGCTATTTGGCTGGTTTTAGCTGGTCTGCAGCTAAGCCTTTCCCTGGTCATGGGGACTTGGGGGAAAAAAATGCCACTAAATTGGACAAAAACGCCCCTGCACAAACAAATTAAATCTATTATGCCTGTTGTTAACAAATTAAAAATGAATAGAAAATGTTGATTGCAGCATTAAAAGATCTACTCAAGTTGCACCATAATTCTTTTTAAGCGTTTTACAGTGTTGCGCATTATAACTAATCACACATGATTCTGTTGAGCTTAAAAATGCAATGGCCAATCAGAGGCGTTCAGATGAGTCATCGCTGAAACTCATCAGTTTTGTTGAGTGTGCGCAACTCTTGAATTCTCTCGACAACATAAACCACAAAACGAAGATGTACGCACAATGTAAGTAAGAGATTCATTTCACAGTTAAACCAGCCTGCTGACCAGCTATGACCAGCCAAGCAGCTTTTTTTTTTTTTGGAGAATAAAATGATAGTTTGCATTTGCTCAACTTAGATATTTGCACAAATATTTTTAATTTGGAAAAGACTATATAGAATATGACTGACCATCACCACTACTGGATCATGAGTATTAGGGTAG
Organism: Cirrhinus mrigala; assembly: GCA_036247105.1. Lineage (NCBI taxonomy): Eukaryota > Metazoa > Chordata > Actinopteri > Cypriniformes > Cyprinidae > Cirrhinus > Cirrhinus mrigala. The sequence continues at coordinate 20,650,099 of CM070008.1, read as the reverse complement.
CTGAACTATGGACCAGAAAAAGATTTTACATTTTCTCCTTTATCAGGATATAAAACTGTTTGTTGATTTTGAACTCACCGTAGCATTTCCTGGTAAAAACGTTCACATTTCTTCTCCACGTGTCTTGACTCTCCTAGCGCTGCTGCAGTGAGTTCATGACTGGATAAAAATCAATCGGAGGGCATTCCTTCTAATGAATAATGTACACACAACAGCGCAGAGCCAATGGCGTTTAATTTATTGCCTCTTTTGGTTTTCCCTACCAATCACAATCAAGTCTGAACACTAATACATCAGTGATGGTGATTTACTTTTAGTTTTTAAAACAGAAGACAGAAATGGTTAATAAATATATAAAAACAAAGTGTTCAACAATTTTTTTTTAATCAAATATATATATATTTTTTATTTTTATTTATTTTATTTTTTTTTGCAATGTGTTTAAACTGTTAACTTGCCAATCTTTTTAATGGCCCCATCACATTTCAGTAAGCATCCTAAATTAGATATCAGTTGAAGGCTTACGAGCTCGAAATTCCTCCTTGTGAAAACCATTTTGAAATTGGAATTAAAATCCTTGTAGCATTTCCTCCTTCTAGTAGGTGATGTCAACTGTCATAATGCAAAATTTACTACAACATTTTATAATCAAAACTTTATAAATTTGTGAAAATGCATTTAAAAAAAGAGTTTGGCTGTCATCTGGTGGCTATTTTAGGTGAAGCACTTTAAAGCTCAGGAACCTTAATTTTTGTGATATCAAATTCAAATTTGGAACATAATTTAGTTAGACATATGGCTTTGATTTTATAACAACGTATACCGTCAAATATTTGTTTTCCATAAAATACATTTTTAGCTCAGCACATTTCCTTAACAGTAAACACTAGACCAGCCTTAGGTCTGAATTCTAAAGCATTCATGAATTACAACTACTTAAAATCAGTACATTTTTATGTCTTTTTTTTTTTTTTTATAGGGGGGTGGGGCATTGGGAGAGTTAAGAGGTTAAATGTGCTGTAGTGTTTCATTAGGGTTAACCTTTAACATGCATCTTGATAACTTTTTAACAAAAAAGTTTTCTTTTACAAATTTGCCAAAGGAGTACAAGATCTAAAAAGACTAAAAAAGAGATTTTCTACATGACTGACTTATTTAAATGAACTACAACTGTAGGCCTATGTAATAAGTTATGCTGCATTTTCTCTGTACTCTCATCAGTAATACCAATTGACCCAGTCTAAAGTGGCATAAAGCTTTTCAGCAGATCTCGGAAATAGCTGTGAAACTCCCCTGGCACTTTGTAGGAAAGAGGCACACAAATAGCCATAATAACTAAGTGGATTGTGCTCCTGTGCATCCGCCTTGTCTCACGTACAGCTTCAGAATTTCATCTACAGTGCCAAAAAAAAAGAAAAAAAAAAAAAAAAGAAAAGAAAGAGAGTACAGGATTCACATCTCAGCCTGCTACAGATTGCTTTTCCTCCAGGATACATCTAAGATTAAAGCCAGAGTGAGGATCGGCGTTACTCACAGTATGCCCTATACCCCATATGATGTTCAGCGGTGTCAGGTTAGTCCAGATTCTGAGTAAGCGAGCATTTTCTCGTACATGCTCCTCTATAAACGTCACAGAAAAATTCTCAAAAATGCTAGACACAAAGGTTCAGCTGACTACGTAAAGTTTGCAGTGCATTGCATCAAGTTTGTTACAACCAATTTTCAGAGTTTGTGTCCAAGTCTGTCTGAAAGTAAGCCAACAATGCCTTAGGGAACTTCTTTTCCAGTACATGCAGCTTATCATCTGTAATGTCCTTTGATACTTTCCATCACTCAGTTTTCCTTGAAAGAGCACTATTGAATCAAGACAAAGGGATTGAAATGTGAATGCAAATGATTTTGCGCGGTGATGGCGCAAGGAGTCATCTTTTTACATTTTGGATTTCATGCAGAGTATTTCTAGGTGGTCTCTCCACACTGGGATGGAACAACTGGCACTTGAAAGCCCACCCGATGTGCATTTGATACAGTCACGGCTGAAATTCTTCCTGCTAATGGAAACGTTTTGATCCAACGGAAATGTTAATCATCTACAAAAGTGGTCCACTCACTGAAATGTCATTGCCACCCTTTTCATTGCCTTCCTATAATTAAGAACCTGTTATGAACTTCTTTTTGCCTTTTTTTTTTTATTTGGAACACTGTGAGCTCTTTTGAAAGTTGTGATTTTTAAAGAAATGAATGTTTCATCATTTCGACCCCCTGTGTAGCTGCCGACAGCTTGCTCTCTCTGAATGATACCTCTCACTTAATTCCTCCTCCTTTCCGCCACACAAACATAGAGCATGCATTGAACAGACATCATTAAAACTCCAGTCAACTTCCAAATGCTCCGACAGGTGGTCCACCCGGCATTAGAAAACCATACATTTAGCTTTACACATTGCAATTATAATGTAGACGTGAATGTCAGGCACTGCACCGTATTGGAGAGAAAATATTAATGTTTTAATAGGCATATAGGGTACACCTGTCAAATTCAATAAATAAATAAATAAATAAAAAAAATAAATTAACTTTAGCTGTACTTGCACTGTTGTTACAGAAATTAATACATTTCATGCAGTATTTCATACCTAATGTTATTTTACTGGCATTTGAACAATTAAATATATAGTGGAAGGATGAACCCAAAAAACTGATTTTTTTTTTTTACAAAGTAACAGCTTTGATTTTTTATTTACCTTTTAATGATTTATTAAAAGGATCCAATAATGCTCTTTTATGAAGTCTTGATTTGGATTTTAGGGTGTACTAAAATAGGTTTTCATGCTTGATTGTTCCAAAAACTCATTATTTTTCACATATTTTACATTGTTGCATCACCTACCTGGGGTGCATTTCCCAAAAGCATTGTTAGCTAAATATTGTTGCAAGTTCCAATGAACTGTATTGGTAACGACAGAACTTGCAACCTTGGTTTTGGGAAACGTAATGCACCTCTGTTTAGTTTCTGTTTCAATGAAACCTGTTCTTCAGAGATATGAAATGCGCTCTGATTGGTTAGCTGGAACACTGTTTTGTAATTGGCGAACTGCTTAGACTGTGTTCCGGAAATGACGCAACCCTTAAAGGGAACCCTGGGTATTAAGACTTGTATGGCTTAAAGGGGTCATTGGATGCTAAGTTCACTTTTACATGTTGTTTGAACATTAATGTGTGTTGGCAGTGTATGTACAAATCTACCCTATAATGATAAAAATCCATGCAGTGGTTTTTAATTAATCTGTAAAAATAATATTCCCTTTTTCAAATCGAGCCCTTCTCAGATGACGCCACAACGTCAGAGGCCGCCCCCACCGTAGTTGATTGATATAAGAGTCTTACCACAGATCAGCTGTCACAGTCCGCTCTCTTTGTTTCAATGCCGGAGCAGGGATGTAAATTAGACAAGAATATCTCCGATTGAGCGATTGAGGTGTTGTGTTGCTGGATGTAATAATGAACGTAGTGGTCGTCATTTACTCCCGACATCTGAGCCGCTGAAGATGCAGTGGATTACGTTTGTTTGTGAAGGGAATGCGCCTCCCGATCTACATATATCCATCTATGTTTGCGCTAATCATTCGTGATCCAGCTTCACTTACAGCAGAAGTGAGTATAAGGGTTTTTTTATGAATCGATCGTCTTTCCTAATAATGTGCTAGTTAGCAAGTTTAGCGGGTAAACGCTGCTAAATGCGGCTAAAGTAAACAGGCTCGTCTTTCCACAGAGAGAAGCGAGGGGCGGGGCGAGCAGAGCTCATTTGCATTTAAAGCAGCCTCGACCGGAATGAGATGATTTTTGCAGAGATCATTTTGGCAAGGTAAAAAGGGTGTTGTTTTACACTACCCCTGGGAATTTTTAGTATATTATAGACTTTTCATTAAGACCCTAAAGAATTTTATCAACCTGTGGAAAATGGGCATCCGATGACCCCTTTAATATAATGTAAATTATGTCTCTTACGGAAATATTTAGTAGAAAACCCATGATTTACTTTATTTTTAAAAATCCACATCATTTTTATACATATTTTGGACTATGGGGGGAGCCATTATTTCGATGATGTCAAAGGTTGCACTCGGTGAGCTACTGGCACTACTTGTTGCTGTTTTTACCACAACACAACTCAGAAAATAAAGTACATATACGATGCCACATTGTGCGGCTTTTTGTTTTGTTGTTTTAAATAAATAAAATAAAACTTCAGAAAGACCCGCGTCTTTGTTCTCTTCACTTTAGCCCTTATGAGCCTTTGAGGCTTTTACTAGACCACAGCTACTGAAAGAGCTTACAAACGGCAGAGACAAGAAATGCTAGATGCCATCCTAGCAGGACGTAACATGCAGACGCTTGTCATGACGCCGCAGCCACTGAAGGAGTTTCTCAGCGTGGATTTCACTCGTTATCCAGGGGCGTTTAGACTCCTATCCATTGGCACCTATAAGCTCTTTTAGTAGCTGTGGTCATCATATCAGTATTTTATTGTCCAAACTGTGTTATGGTAAAAACAGCAACAGGCAGCACCAGTAGCTCACCAAGTGCAACCACTTGACATAGTCCATACTTAACTTGAAATAGTCCATAGTTCCCCCATAGTCCAAAATATGTATAAAACAATGTGGATTTTTTAGATAGCATAACTCTTTCAGGGGTTTTCAACTACATATTTCAGTAAGAGACATCATTTGTGTCATTTGGTTTTCCTTTAACCATTACTTTCATGTGTTCAGCTGTAAGTATTTACAATGCCGTCAATTTTGCCAAACCAATTCAAGCCCGATTCAGACCCTGAAAATGTTTACGAACAAGAGCGTCATGCAGAACCTTCACAAGCATGGATTTTTCAGAATGTTTTAGAGTGGTATATATTTTTTTACAGTCTAGCGCACCTTTTTTTGCATATTCTACACTCTTAAAAATAAAGGTTCTTTATTGGCATCAATGATTCTGTGAAGAACCTTGAACATCCATGGATCCTTTCAAATGCAGAAAAGGTTCTTTACAGTCAAAAAAGGTTCTTTAGATTCTTAAAATGTTCTTCAGAATGGTTCTTGTAGGAACTGTTCACTGAAAGGTTCTTTGGGGAACCAAAATTGGTTCTCCTATGGCATCACTGCATCATTTTTATGGGTGGGAATTATTAAAATTAGTGACACTGTGGAATCTAGAAGAAGCATATTTATTATATTTACTTTTGAGTTAAAAATATTTATTTAAAAAAAAAATAGGAAAATAATTGAGTCACCAGTTCTATTGTCTTTTGTTGCGTCAGATTTTTTACTGTACAGTTTTTTACTGTGGCATTTGCATTTTTTAGTAAAAATTACACAATTTTACAGTGTACACTAGAGTGATTGGTGAATCGATTATGGAAGAGAAATGCTTTGAAAATGGCTGACACCTTATCTGCGGACAAGGTTGTGATGATGAAGGCATCCCAAGCTATTTTGTATGCTCAGTGCTCCATGCTGATATATATGGTACAGTCTTCTTTCATGTCGAACGTGCTCAGTAGCTGATAGCCTTGAATTAATGTGGAAGGAGGGAGTCATGACCACCAGATCAGGCATCGTGCAGCTAACACCATCATATCACACGGCGAGTGATCTCTCTTCTGTACTCAGCTGTGCATTCTTTAAAATGTGACCCCTAGATATGTTTCCTTTCCTCAGATATTGTGACAGGCCTGATTAACGAGAGATTATAATGGTTTTGTAATCATTCTCTGCCGTATCATTGATAATATTTTACCATGATTTATATTGCGCACTGCAAATATATTCATGGCAGGTAAGCCAGCGGCGGTTACATGTGTCATGCCAAATAAGCAGGAAGCTTTATCATCTGGAAGAGAGAGGGGCACAACAAATATTAAACAATTGTTGAAGGTTTTACAGTTACAGAACATTGTTAAAATAAAATCATATTGATTAGAACAGGTTATATTTATTAAGAAAAAGCAATCTGTTTGAACATAGTGGGAAAAGTCTTCCCTGAACTCCAATATAAAACAGAAGAGGAACCTATAATTCCCCAGCTAGTACAAAGTGCAGTATTTTTTGAAAGGCCAATTCCAAAATGTGGGTTTTTTTGTTTTATTGTTTCTTCCATGGTTCAAGTTCTTTTATTTTCCCGAGGATAAAAAACACTCAGTTGAAAACTTTAATCAATGAGTGATGTCTGTAATGGACTGATGTAATGGGACTCCATTGCGCAAGTTAAGGTTTTAATCATGTCAAAGAAATTGTGGTTTTGTTGCTGGCTAATCAAAAAGGCTTTTTCCCATCTTTGAATCACACAAGCGTCTATTGCAGAGCTTCACAAGTCAGTCTCAGTTTGATGCCAGATGCAAGCAGATGGAGACACAGCTGGCAGCTCTTGTCTTTCTACCCTCTATCGCAGTTCCAAGCGATGTACTCTGCTGGACACCTCCCAGTCCTCAACTCCAATGAACAAGTGAGTAGCAAAAAAACGTACTTGGGTATGCTGAAGCACTCCACACAACGGGAGACAGACAAGTGCAATACACTGGGGCAATATAATCAGCACTTATCCAGAGAAGTAACATGATACCTAGAGAGAGTGCTTTTAGATCATTTTTTCATCACTGTCTCCTTGCTTTTGATGTTAGAATACTTTCTCTTATAGACATCTATAAGTAAGCCATTGGTTGATTTACTGACGAAAAAAAGAAAAGAAAAAAAATCTAATAAACGGCACTTTTCACTCCTTGTATTTCTCTGCTGTGCAGTACTGATGGATGTTTTCAGTGACTCTTTCTCATCGATACACCGCAAGTACAGGTGGAAAAAAGCAACTGTTTTTATAAGTGAATCACTGAATTGTTCATTCAAAACACTGATTCATTCAGAATCAAAACACTTTTTTGCTTGAAGACAGACAACAGTTCATTCTGCTTTATAACAGTGCATTCTGTTCAGTTAATATTTTTTATTTATTTATATATATATTTTTTTTGGTGGTTCAAACATATATGATATTGTCAATATTGTGTCAAAAATCTAAGTTCATAAAATTACATTTGTTTGAACTACTGTATAAAAAAGCTACATTGGTAACACTTTACAATAACCTGAATAATCATGTACTAATACCTAAATTAAACATTACTGTAATAGTGATGAGTTGAGGCATGCACTGAAACTTACTACGAAGTGTTACTTAATACATTAACTAACAAACATGTACTAACATGTAGTCAGTGGTCTTTATTCACACATAAATTCACATGACTAATGTCATAGTTAAAGGGATAGTTTACCCAAAATAAAAATTCTGTCATTAATTACTCACTCTCATGTCGTTCCAAACCCGTAAAACCTTCGTTCATCTTCAAAACACAAATTAGGATATTTTTGATGAAATCCAAGAGCTTTCTGAGCCTGCATAGACAGCAACTGACACGTTCAAGGCCCAGAAAGGTAGTAAGGACTAGGGATGTAACGGTATGAAAATTTCTGATCACGATTATAGTGACCAAAATGATCACGGTTATCAGTATTAGCACGGTATTGTTAAAATTTACTGAAAATGTTCAAAATATACTGACACATAAATCACTTCACCAAGTTTTATATTTAAAATCAACAAACGACAAATAAAATGACTTTTTATTTGCATAATCACTAAAACAACAACAGTAGCCTACCAATGATATCCGGATTTTAAACGACAACATGACTGACAACAGTTTAACTACAACAGTTCAACTAATAGCATGTTCAATTATCGAATGTAACTTTTCAAATAAAGCTATGAAAAAGTTTCATAAAAGACAAACATCACATTTCAGCCTTTAAATAAAGAAAAGGGTTAAGTCAAAATGAATCGATTTAATAAATTATTATATGTATTTTATCTGTTTCATAAATAATCTAGATAACTGGTCTGACTTGTTTAAATGTGTAGAATCCACTTAAGCTTGTTTTTTTCTTTTTCTTTCTTTTTTTTTTTTTTTTATCAATCAGTCAAAATTTATGCTACAGCAGGGCATGCAAATTCGGTCTGTTTTTTTGGCCAGACAAAAACGGCACACAAGCTGAATGTAATTATAAGTCTCTGTAAATCGACTGTATGACACTAGATGGCGCTTATGGAAAAGCTGAATTACAGCTGTTTCTGTGGCATGAACACTACTTTAGATATTACATGAATGCAAGCCGAGAAGATTCTTGCTGCGATTCTCTCATAATGCACTCTTGACATCTACTATTAAAATAACGCCAAAAACGGCTTGAAATGTACTATCAAAAAAGGAGAATAAAGTCGTAAAAGTTGCAATGCATTTTTATTGCTTAAAATGAACGGAGACTATCTCGTGTTTTTCTGTGTGTGCTCGATTATTTCCATGGGGATTGGCGCCTATGCCCTTAGCTCTCTTTTAAAATCCACTGTATGACACTAGATGGTGCTTATGGAAAAGCTGAATTACAGCTGTTTCCGTGAACTCCGTGGATAAAGCAGCATTGCGTCATGAACACTACTTTAGATATTAAATGAAAACAAAATGCCATCGCATCTTTTCTGAAGACAGTCAGAACTTTATGAGGTACATTCATATAATTAATTAATTCATATATTCATTATAATTCCCGATTTATGTTTGTGAGGGTGGGTGCCCAACCCCCAATTGCGAAGTGAAACGTACAGACTGCAAATACATTAGTTACCACACGTTCTTTCTTTGAGGGTTGCGCTTCACTAAATAAAATGATTTAATAAATACCTATTTACAACAAGCACTTATTCGCGCGCACACAGGACAATGTTTGAGGGCGCACATAATATCTAAGGGCAAAGCCATGATCACTATATATCGGAGAGGAAGCCCGCTGCAAGCCGAGAGGATTCCTGCTGCCACCCTCTCATAATGCACTCTTGACATTTACCATTAAAATAACGCCAAAAACGGCTTCAAATGAACTATGATAACGAGAATAAAGTCGTAAAAGTTGCAATGCACTTCTTATTGCTTAAAATGAACGGAGACTATCTCGTGTTTTTCCGTGTGTGCTCGATTATTTCCGTGGGGATTGGCGCTTATGCCTTAGCACTCTTTTAAAACATCCGCCGTCTTTCCACACAAAATGAAACTACTCTTCGTGCCGTTCGCAAATTAAAACTGTGCTTTATGCTGTACAGTATTTACTTATCATCAGTTGTTCAAATCGCGGTAATCAAATATGGTTTTAATGATAATTAAAATATGAAACGGTAATACTAACCGTGGGGAATTTTATCATGATTTATCGTCAAACCGGTAATCGTTACATCCCTAAGGACATTGTTGAATATAAAAGTTGTTTTTGTTTTCTTTGTGCACAAAAAGTATGGTTGAACCACTGATGTCACATGGCCTATTTTACCGTTGTCCTTACTTCCTTTCTGGACCTTGAATGTGTCAATTGCTTCCCATATAGCATACGTACATCTGCAAGATGTCTGTTAAACATCTCTTGATCTGAAAAGCATCTGCTGTGTACAAACGTCTGACAGACATTTTTCAGAAGTCAGTTTTACATATATTCTAAATCATACACATCTTAAAGACATCTAATAGACATCTGACAGGAAACGTCCAATAGACATATTGCAGATGAGCAAACACTCTAAAAAATATGTCTTGCAGATGTAAATACAGATATCAAATAGACATCTCCGTGATGTACGATCAGGGTTTGCTGTCTATGCAGGGTCAGAAAGCTTTTGGATTTCATCAAAAATATCTTAATTTGTGTTCCAAAAATGAATGAAGGTCTTATGGGTTTGGAACGAAATGAGGGTGACAGATTTTTAATTTTTGGGTGAACTACGTCTCTAAATATATAACTTTAGAGCATTACTATTTCTACCTAATTGGTTGAAGAGTATTTAAAAAACAATTGTAAAAATCATCATTACTTTTTCCAATTCTGTTTTGTGGCACTAAAATTACAAACCTGATCTCACTGAAAAAAATGTAACTGTTTTATGAGGTGCCAATTTTGTATGAATTAATACAATGTGAATTTTACAAAAAATATTTAATTTTTAGAAAAAAAGTTTTAGCATGAAGGCCTTACCCTAATCACAGCCCTAAACAAAACATAAGCAAAATTCATATGAATTTCTACTAAATCGGAAAAACATAAAATAGTCACGAAATGCTGTGAGACTGTCTTAAAATTACACATGGCTGAAGCTCATGTTAACTGTCACGAATCTGGTCAATGTTCCGCGGTCCGCTCACCACCAGATGTCTCTCTCACCCCATCATTACACGTTGACTGTTGTTTTACACCCCGGACTACATTATCCATCAGCCACTGCTCCCATCACTTGCGCCCAATCAGAGACAGTATAAAAGCCCCGGTCTTCCTGTTACACCTTGCCGAGTATTGAATTGCCCCTGCATTCTTACGAAGCGTTTCCTTGTACCCCGTGTCTGGTTTTCCGTTTGTTTTGCCTTGTTCGTTTGTTTCGTTTGTCTCGCCGCTTGCCTTTTGTGACTCTCGCCTGCCTGACCATTCTCCTGCTACGCCCCTTGGATAACGTACGCCGCTGATCGACCCTCGCCTGCTTATGGACTATTCTTCCTCTCGCTGTCTAAATACCTGTTTGCCATTGTTTGACCCTGCCTGCCTTTCGACCATGTCTTTGCCTCGTTGTATTAATAAAAGTCTGCTAATGGATCCGCCCGCCTCCCGTCTCTCCGTTACATTAACATAGAATAATAATGAAAAAATATGACAGTGGAATGTACATATGGGTCATTCCACAAAATTGGTGCCTTTTCCACTTGGAAAAATTGAAAAATAAAATAAGTTCAATCAACATATATATTTTTTAAAATATCCATGAAATGAAGACTCTTTAAAATGACAAGAATTTGTATTGTGCCATCTCAGACTATGTAATTTATTATTTTATGACTATTTTTCTACTTCATGTTTTGGTATTTTTGTTAACCCAGTTACCGACAAGCGTTACTAGATATTAGATAGTTTTAATTAGAACTCATATGCCACTAAATTATATAGGCATAAGCTCAATAATATACTGAATGTCTGAAATGTTGAAATGTTTGAATTTTACAGACAACATTTAAAAACAAGGTCAAACCTAATCAATGTCATCACTGTTACCCACATGTCAAAACCTGTTACTCTATAAAAAGTAACAGGTTTGACGATTTCAAACTAATTTGCTATTTGCTAGCTAATAAATAAAGTTCACAAAAGTACACTTTGAAAGGATTTTACTTGTAGATATTGATTATATTAAATCTAAAAAATGATTGTTTGAATTTACATTATAAAAATGGTAACAAGACTGACATTGCATGATGGCCCCCATATGCATTCTCTGTGAATGATTGTTTTATTTTTGCATTTATGAAAGTGCCATCTTAAATTACTATTTCCTAATGGCATGTGCCACCAGTGACCTAATAATTTTGAAATTATTTAGTAGATTTTTTTTTTTTCTTAAAAAATGGATGACTAACTTCTGAAAAATTGTAAATGCTGAATCTACTGTACATTATAAGTGCAAATAGCTTGAAGCTCCTTGATTTCATGGTGTGAGCAGCAAAATATGTAAACCTAAGCCATTGAGTATATGCTGGGCAATCCATGAACATTTATTACTTTAAACTCCATCAAATCTAAATCCATCTATGCTTGAACTTGTCCACTGCGGTCTTTTAGACAATGTTTTTAAGTTAGTCTCACATTAAAATGAAGAAATAATTAGTGAAGTGAGAATATGCTAATCAAAAGGTTGGAAGTAGTTACTCATGCACTGGATCTAATACAATTCAGTTTCAATAGCCAAAAACAGAGTGATCAGGGTGAGCCACCTTTTTAGTCACTGCTGAGGGAGTCGATGCATTTGGCTCATGCACAAAAGCTTTAATTGGCCGTACACCTCCCACACACTCCAAACGCCTAACAGCCTGCAGACAATATGGCTATTTATACTGAGTGCTTGGCATTGTCCACAGGTGCAGTCTGGGAGGGTTCGAAACCTCTTGTGTGGGGTTCACTTTTTTGAAAGGGACACTAACAATCCAGTCATTACTCACCTGCTGCATGCTGAGGTCCATCTTTAGCTCACTTTATACAAACACGGTGAACTTTAGGAGGGCTGGATGTCTATTGTGAGCGACCATAGAGGCAGCACTGACTGCGCTATTAACACAACTTGCAACCTTCCATAATTCATAGGTTTGCACGCCACTACAATGGTAATGGAAAAAATAGCCTTGGGATGTTTTTCTTGTGTTTTTCTGCTGCACCTAACACTTGGCTTGTTGGTTTGTTCCAAATCCTCCTTGAGCCAGATTCGTAAGTGCACGTTTTGCACATGCTAACTCATTTAGCTCATTTATTATGCCCTGTCCTGATTATGCCACAATTTCACCATAGGCTGACAGCTAGTCACACAGCTCTGTCTGTAAATACATGTTCATTGAACTACATGGGGGTTTTGTGTAGTTGAGCTACAGCCTTCTCTGTCCAAGTATTACATGACACAATGTATAATTGAATATTTGAAGGATTAAATATACATCGCACGTCACCTTTGTCTTTTAGAGCAAGCACACAATTTGTAGTCTGATTAAGGGAGAAGTCCACTTCCAGAACAACAGTTTACAGATAATGTACTCACCCCCTTGTCATCCAAGATGTTCATGTTTTTCTTTCTTCAGTCGTAAAGAAATTAGTTAATTAATTAGCTGGTTTAAGCTAAAAAAAAAACAGCTGGTTTAAGCTTGGTTGGGCTTTTAGCAGGTCTCCCAGCTTGACCAAAACCACTTTAAATCCACTTTAAGCCACTTTAAACATGGGAGACCAGCCAACCAGCTTAGGCTAGTTTTGCTTTTTTTTGTAGTTGTTAAGCTTTGCTTTAGCGATTGACAGCTTACATACACCATAAGTCTTAATGTCCAAAAGTTTTCACCCCCTCAATGAAAGTCTATGGGACTTTGGGTGGTTTTGATTGTATGGTTTACAAAAACTGTAAGCCGGATCAGCTACTAACTTCAAAACAGTCTGAAGGTCTGACCTGAGTTTGGTAATTGTAGCTTCAAAGATCTATGAGGAGATACTGCCTAAATTTTGGTTCAGAGAAAGAAGAAGAGGCTTAAAGGAGAAGTCCACTTCCAAAACAAAGATTCACATATGATGTATTCACCCCCCTACTCATCCAAGATGTTCATGTCTTTCTTTCTTCAGTCGTAAAGAAATTATGTTTTTGGGGGAAAACATTTCAGGATTTTTCTCCATATAATGGACTGATATGGTGCCCCGATTTTGAACTTCCAAAATGCAGTTTAAATGCGGCTTCAAACGATCCCAAATGCGGTTGTAAACTATCCCAGCCGAGGAAAAAGGGTCTTATCTAGCAAAACGATTGGTTATTTTCATAAAAACAATACAATTTATATACTTTTTAATGTCAAACGCTCGTCTTGTCTTGCTCTTCCTGACTTCTGTTTTTTTCCGGTTTATGACAGTTAGGTTATGTCGAAAAACTCCTATCTAATGTTCTCCCTCAACTTCAAAATCATCCTATATCGCTGTTTTACCTTTTTTGTTAAGGGTGTTTGATCTTCTTCACTTTGCAAAGACTGTGTCGGTACTTCTGCAGCGATGTAGGATGATTTTGAAATGGTTTTAGAAGTTGAGGGAGAAAATACGATCAGAGTTTTTCAACATACCCTAACTGTCTTGAGCCAGAATACACAGAGTTCAGTGAGAGTAAGACAAGACAGGGTTTGAGATTAAAAAGTATTTAAATTGTATTTTTTTAATGAAAATAACCAATCATTTTGCTAGATAAGACCCTTCTTCCTTGGCTGGGATCATTTACAACCGCATTTGGGATCGTTTGAAGCCTCATTTAAACTGCAGTTCGGAAGTTCAAACTCGGGGCACCATATCAGTCCATTATATGGAGAAAAATCCTGAAATGTTTACCTCAAAAAACATAATTTCTTTACGACTGAAGAAAGAAAGACACGAACACCTTGGATGACAAGGGGCTGAGTACATTATCTGTAAACTGTTGTTCTGGAAGTGGACTTCTCCTTTAACATATGTGACCCTGGACCACAAAACCAGTCATAAGGGTACATTTTTTGAAATTAAGATTTATACGTAATTTAAAAACTGAATAAGCTTTCCACCGATATATGGTTTATTAGGATAGAACAATATTCGTCCGAATCTGAGAGTGCAAAAAAATCAACATACTGAGAAAATCATTTTTAAAAAACTTTGAAGTTCTTAGCAATGCATACTACTAATCAAAAATTAAGTGTTGATATATTTACAGGAGGAAATATCTTCATGGAACATGATCTTTACTTAATATCCTAATGATTTTCGGCATAAATGAAAAGTCAATAATTTGAACCATACAATGTATTTTTGGCTATTTCTACAAATATTCAGTGCAGAAATTCAAATCTGATGTTTTGTTTATGTGGACAATCCTTTCTGCCTGTCAGGATGCCTTTTCTGATCCACTGACTGTCTCCTGTCACACTCTCCCTTGGAGGCGACTGGCTTAGTGTTTACTGTGACCTTATCTCTACTAACTCTATCTGTGGGGAAGCCTTCGCCTTCTGCTACTGACACAGCGCCAACTAATCTAAAGAGGTAAATGCTGTGCTGAATTTCCACCGTGCTGGGTGTAATACTCTCCCAGTAGAAGAGCATAAATGTCCTATTCCTAAGGTGGCCTCCTATCGGATGCAGTTGGGAATAAATCCCATATTAAAATGTATCTTTTTGTGTGCCTCCATAGAAACTCTGCAGCTTTCCACAGAATACAGACTCACATTATTCACAAAAATCTACATTTGCTGCCCCTTGTGTGCGTTTGGGCTAATTTGATTGTTCCGTTCAAAACATTTTACCGTATCTATACCATAAGGTAAGATGGGGTGAACATAATCTGATGCTAAACTCATCTCTAAATATGTTACAATTTAGCAGTAAATGCACACTGTTGTTAAGGGGCGTTATTTCCCTGTTATCAGCTTCTACAGACTTCCCCCTAAAATCAGCAATGAAAATGCAAAAGATGTCTGCAGATTCTGTCGGGGTCTGCCCATGTGCTCGGTAGCACAAACAAGCCTCCTTATTTCAGGATCAAGACGATCTATTTACACAGAAGTTAATTTTCCATTTCACCCTGATATTCTTACTGAAAATAAAATATCTGAAATGGGCCAAAACCCCACCTGCATGCTCTCGTAGCAGCCGCATAATGTACAGTTGTGAAGAGAAGAGAGAAATTATTCTCTTTTTTCCTCTCTCAAAAGGAGAGTAAACTGCCGCGCTTCCATAATAATGAGATCAATTACACTTCTCTATCGTGTTTTGTGCCTCCATTCCCAATCGATTTCTTTGACAGTCCTCTTTGAAGTTTTTGCCGCTCCATTTCCAGAGCCATTCTGTTATTTGTCCTTGACTTCACGGAGGTATGTGCCTGATAAAAACACACCCAGGGGATGGAACATGGTAAGAAAAAATCTGCAATCCTTTGAAGGCGCGGTGAGTCAAACGTTTTGGAGGCAACCCAAAATAAAAATTAAACTTTTTTTATTCTTCTCACTATATAATGGAGGAACTTGGAATGACAATGCATTAAAACGAGATCAAAACCCCAGGGTTGCCCTTTGAATATCAGTCAGTTTCAATGTATTGCAGCAACCTCACTCTAATGCCCCAGCTCCAATGTGAAAGATCACATTAAAACTTACAATGTCTTCAAAGTGTAAAAAATCCCTTCTAACCTTTTTTTTAGCACAGGTATTTTTTTCATTTATTAGTTTTAAAGAAATAGTTCACCCAAAAAATGAAATTCTGTCATTAATTACTCACCCTCATGTCGTACCAAACCTGTAAGACCTTCGTTCATCTTCGGAGCACAAATTAAGATATTTTTGATGAATTCTGAGAGCTTTCTGCATAGACAGCAATGCAACTGACACGTTCAGGGCCCAGAAAAGTAGTAAGGACGTGATTGACATGAGCATCTTACCTCAGATCAGCTGTAACAGTCCGACCGCCACTGTTTCGATGCCGGAGCAGGGATGTAAGTTAGACAAGAATATCTCAGATTGAGCGATTGAGGTGTTGTGTTGCTGGATGTAATAATGAACATAGTGGTCGTCATTTACTCCCTACATCTGAGCCGCTGAAGATGCAGTGGATTGCGTTTGTTTGTGAAGGGAATGCGATTCCTGATCTACACATATTCGTCTATGTTTGCGCTAATCATTCGTGATCCAGCTTCACTTACAGCAGAAGTGAGTGTAAGGGTTTTTTTATGAATGTTTGCGATTGCCTTTCCTAATAACGTGCTAGTTAGCAAGTTTAGCGGCTAAACGCAGCTAAAGTAAACAGGCTCGTCACTCCACAGAGAGAAGAGAAGGGCGGGGCGAGCAGAGCTCATTAACATTTAAAGCAACCTCAACCAGAACAGGATGATTTTTGCAGAGCTGATTTTGACAAGGTAAAAAGGGTGTTGTTTTACACTACCATTGAGAATTTTTAACCAAAGTATATTATAGACCCTAAAGAATCATATCAACTTGTGGAAAATGGGCATCCGATAACCCCTTTAAAGATGTCCTTATTAACTTTCTTGGCCTTGAACGTGGTAGTTGCGTTGCCATCTATGCAGGGTCAGAAAGCTCTCGGATTTTATCAAAAATATCTTAATTTCTGTTCTGAAGATGAACAAAGGTCTCACAGGTTTAGAACAACATGAAGGTGAGTAATTAAAGACAGAATTTTCATTTTTGAGGAAACTATCTTTTTAACTATTCTTACGGTGTGATCACTGTCACAAAATTTCAGCAGATTTTATCCATTTACCTCAGAATTCTAAACTAAAAAAAACAGTATCATGTTCATAGATAGAGGTCGGACAGTACTGTCTGCACCACTGAGTTTCTAAGTCAAAACTCAGACTTGAGGGGGTGTTTCAGTTCTAGACAACAATGTTTATCAGATCAAACTGTTCTTCCAAGCTACTTTATCTTTTCAGGCACACTGTCCGCACTATTAATTGGAAGTGATCAATCAGATTTGCGTGTCCAGACATAACCAACTTATCTGGAGGAGAATGGTGATGTTCATTGCTGTAGCCGGCTTTAGTTTTATTCGAACACTGTATAAATACTTTTGACATTACCATCACTTGTTTTGACATTATCATTGTGTGTTGCGTCAGGAGTGATGCAAAAAAGACAAACTGAAATCTGATTTGAGCAGCCAGAGCTTCTAGACTGAGATGCATCTGTAAAAATCCAATTGGATTACAAGTGCAACCTGTTCCATTTTGCATTTTGGAGTTATTGAATGAACTCAGTATTAACATTTTTGTATATCGTAACTAATTTGTACATTGGATTATCTTTTCTTTTATTGGAAGCTTTAAGATAACAGGTGAAACTATATATTAATTTAAACTCGAATCTATATTTGATGTCCACATCCCATTTATTTATTTGTTGAGTAGAAAATGTGCACATGGCTCTCTTTTGATAGATTTGTGAGCATTGTCTCCACTGCTGTTTCTTATATGTCACCAAAATATCATCAACCTCTCCATGCATGCCCTCATGACATCTCCGGCAGACAGCAATATGTCAACTTCCTTCATCACTCTTGTGTCATCAATCATCTCGCTGAAGCAATCAAGCCAAGCCAGGAAAATTGTTTTCGGAGGGAACGTTGTCGTAAGTTGACCTGACTCTGAAAAACCAACATGTCACGCACAGAACTAAGACACTGAATTAAATATATATAAAAAAAAAATCTGTATTAGCGCTGTTGCTGTCTGCAAGTGTGACCGCATAGTTGTCGCAATTATGTTCTCAGACATTACATTTAAAGTCTTTAATACCGCTGTTCCATTTTGACAGGTAGTCAGTTTTAAAACTGTGTAAACACATTTGAATCTCTGTAGGACTGATTTAGTACAATCTTATGGGGCCGGGGTTGGACAGAACAGTTAAAGTGCTGTGTCACAGTGGACTGACATTATTTTCTCATCCTCTTTGTCTCCTCCTCGCCTGTCAGGTTCCTCACTGCGGTAGACAAGCAGGAGAGTAATCCCTCTGACTCAACCTACCCTGACATTCACAAAGCACCTGCGTCTGGATATAGACAAACAGCAGGATGCCTGTGCCTCCATATCAAAGCAGTTGAGATGAGCTGAGTTTTACGGCCAGCTTAAGCCCACTACTCTGTATTGGCCCTCCTGAGGCGCCAACATGATTCATTACAACCGTGCATTAAAACACTATTTGGACAAACACGCCGCTTTCTCACCCCCTGCTGCTTTAGAGTGAGAAAAGTGAATTGCTATGCCTAATTTTAAGAAAATAACTAATAAAGAGGGTAATAGACTGTGAGCTGTCATTTAACAGATTGCACAAATTAAACGGTTTAAAATCCTATGATTTTGTTGTGATCGATAAATGCCTCTTTAGATTATGGTTGTTAAACATCTTGTGTATTTTGTGGCTGGTCATGAACTAATGTGATGCTAATTTAACAGCATAGCCATGGCAAATGAATCAACATGACTTTATGGCTAAAATTATCACAGCAAAGAAAACTATGTATTTACTTGTGACTTTATAGGATTGGTACCCATCGTTAATGATTTAAATGATAAATATTTCATAGCTTAAAACATTTAAAGGAGACCTATTATGCCCCTTTTTACAATATGTAATAAAAATCTCAGGTGTCCCTGAGTATCTGTGAAGCTTCAGCTCAAAATAACCCCACAGATCATTTATTATATCATTTTAAAAATGTCTATTTCGAGTGGAAAGCTGAAACGTTCTGTTTTCGTGCATGTCTCTTTAAATGTAAATTAGCTGCTGCTCCCCACCCCTTTTCCAGAATAGGGCTGTGCCTTGACAGCTTATATGTCAGATATTCTGCCAAAGAACATCTGTTTGGTTTTGGTATCATGTCTATCACACTGAAATCATGCATTTTAAAGCCATATTAGTTTAAACTTATATTCCTGTTTCTGAGCGCACAGATCCAAAGCATGCACACAGAAAGCGGCTGTCCCACAGCATGTGAGTACTAAACTAAGTTCTCTTTCATGTCTTGTTGTGCTTAAATTGTCAAAAAACTCAACAAAGCAGAAGTCAAAATGTACAGATGAATATAGAATATATTAACATATTATTGAATATAGAAGTATAGATATAGAAATAAGTATAGAGTTGAAAAAACAGAACTCGAAGATTAAAAATTCGAAGAAGCAGAACTTATATAAATGGTCAAAGAAGCAGAAGTCAAGGAAGAAATCAGAAGAAGAAAGTGAAGAAGTAGAAGGCATAGAAGAATTTGAAGATGAAAAATGTGAAGAAGCAGAACTCATATAAGTAATCAAAGAAGCAGAAGTCATACAAGAAGTAGAAGAAAAAGCCATAGAAGAAGAAAGCGAAGAAGTAGAAGGCATGGAAGAAGTTGAAGACGCAGATCTCACTGAAGACAAAGAAGTCAAAGACATCAAAGATGAAGAATTTGAAGAAGCAAAGTGATAGAAAAGTCAAAGAAGTTAACAGAGTTGGGGGTAATGCATTACAAGTAACGGAAGCTACGTAATATTATTACTCTTTCCAAGTAACTAGTAAAGTAACGCATTACTTTTTAATTGACAAGAAAATATCTGAGTTACTTTTTTCAGATAAGTAATGCCAGTCACTTCCCCCCAATTTATTGATTAAAAGCTCTCCTGTCCCCATGTTGAGAGAAATCGGGATTAAGATGTTAGTTCTAGAATAAATGTGAACATGCATTAATTCATCTCACTCACAAAAAACAGATTTAGTATTGCTCAAAATGAATAAAAACAGTGAAATTCAACTCAGAATATGACGCAAACCTGCAATAATTAAATATGTTAAATAATACAAATATCCTTTATGCATTTAATCCCATTTTATTAACTGATGTCTTTGCTGCCGACCTTCGATGATCCAATTCAACCATACTAATAAGCAAAAAAAAAAGCAAAAGAAAAAAAATCCTCAAGATAATCTGTTAAAACAGTTGTTTTCCTTTTTTTTATTGCTGAAGAGTTGACATCTTTTTCTTCTGCTGTCTACTGTACAGATGTGAATTTACGTTTCTCAAAGCCTGAGGCTTTTGGTAAGAAAAGGCTTTTACATTTGCCAAAAATAGAACTTTTTATATTAAAAACAAACAAGCAAGCCCTGCCCAGATTTAAAAAGTAACGCAAAAGTAAAGTAATGCATTACTTTCCACAAAAAGTAACTAAGTAACGTAATGAGTTACTTTTTTAGGGAGTAACTCAATATTGTAATGCATTACTTTTAAAAGTAACTTTCCCCAACACTGGAAGTTAAAGAAGCAGAAGTCATTGAAGTAGGCAAAGAAATTCACAGAAGTCAAAGAAGACAGAAAGAAAAAGAAATCAAAGAAGTAGAAGTCCGAAAAAGTAGAAGAAAATATCAAAGAAAGCAAAGTCAGTAAAAAATGTTGAGGAATCAGAAGTCATAGAAGAATCTGGAGATTAAAAATTCAAATTAGCAGAAATCACAGAAGTCAAAGTAGAAGTCAGAAAAAGTTAAAGAAGTTATAAAATAAGTTGAAAAAACAGCTGAAGAAGAAAAAGAAAATAGAAATAGAAGTCGAAGTTGAAGAAGCAGAAGTCACAGAAGAAATTAAAAAAGCACAACTCATAGAAGTCAAAGAAGAACTCAACGATGAAGAATTCGAAGAAGCACAAGTCAAAGAAGCAGAAGTCATACAAGAAATCGAGAAGTCATAGAAGAACAAAGTGAAGACGTCAAAGAAGCAGAAGGCAAAGAAGCTATCACTTTCTTTATTTGAGGGTCCCTGTCCTGTTTTGTACAACTAAATAAGTAACTAAATACATACCCTCTTGAAAAAAACAGCTTACACTCTGAAAAATATAGGTGCTTTAAAAGGTTCTTCACAGCGATGCCATAGAAGAACCATTTTTGGTTCCACAAAGAACCATTCAGTCAAAGGTTCTTTAAAGAACCATATCTTTCTTACCTTTTTATAATCTGTAGAACCTTCTTTCGCCACAAAGAACCTTTTGTGAAATAGAAAGGTTCTTCAGATGTTAAAGGATCTTTATGGAACCATTTAGACAAAAAAGGTTCTTCTATGACATTGTGAAGCACCTTTATTTTAAGGAGTGTAGGACCAGCACATGACCAGCTAAGGACCAGCTTAAAACATACCTATCCAGCTTATGCTGTTTTTTTTTTCAACAGGAAAAAAAAAAAAATATGCATACATATTGCATACAAGTAGCGCAGTTAAAATTCTTCAATAAATGAGCAAAAAAGAATAGTTGGTTTCAGTTAGCTGGATGAATATTATGAAATATCTGACCACAACTGCCCAGTCAAGTAGACTATTCCATAGCAGTGTTGATTTCGTTGACAAAATATTTTCGTTATAATTTTCACAAACAACATTTTTTCACAGATGAAAATGAGACAACAGCAAAACAAAAACTCGTTTTGAATGACAAAAACTATGACGAAAATCTACTGACACTTTTGTCAATGATTAAAAACGAGACAAAAATGTTAGTGAGGGATGATCTGGGAAGCGATTCATTCAGAATGAATCTGCTGCATGGTTAGGAGGTTAGATGTGTACATTTGAACTGTATAATAGCCTACAGATCTATGTGGCAGGACATAAGCTAGCATACATTTGCTGCACGTCTCATAAAATGCTAAAAAATGTCAATATCTGGGAGTGAGAGAAGAGCAGACATGGATAAATTTGACGACGCAAAAGAGAACTCAATTCGGTCCGGTTTTCTGAGCACACACATCGAATCAGCGTCATTCACACAGCACACGAGTGCTCTTTTGCATCTCATGAATGGAGAAATATACACAAAATTATGTCAAATAGTCCGTTTTGATGAGTAAACACATGTAACCACTCGGATTTAGCTATTGGAAAGGACATGAAGTTTGGCCAAGTATGGTGACCTATACTCGGAATTTGTACACACACACACACACAGTAGTGAGAAGTGAACAAACACCCGGAGCAGTGGGCAGCCATATTACTATTATCGCTGCAGCACCTGGGGAGCAGTTGGGGGGATTGGTGCCTTGCTCAATCGACCTCAGGGACCTAAGTCGTTTGAGTCGATTGAGTATTGAGGGTGGAGAGAGCACCAGTTATTCACTCCCCCCACCTTCAATCCCTGCCGGACCTGGGGCTCGAACCCACAACCTTTCGGTTACAAGCCCGATTCCCTAACCATATTCCCTAACCTTGTCTGTCGCGTTGATGTTAATCAAGCAACAAAAGAAAGACAGAACATCACTCACTGCTCTGGATTGAGTCACTTTAGTAGCCTGAATGGAGATTAATCAAAATGTATTTATATAAATAAATATGTCTGCTTGAAAGAATGAAGAATGTGGTAAACAAGTTGTTATAAAGAATGCATTATTAGCCTATATAACCATTTAATTGAAAAGAAATGGTCTTGTTTCTTTATGAGAAGTGGTTTCATTTCATTTTAATATAAAGGCATGTTGCATATCACAGCAGTTAAATCTGTGTCTATCATGATAAATCTATACAATGAGTTTCACAATTTTAGAGAAATGCTTAATAAATGCATTTCACTGTAACTAAACCCATTTGATTGTAGCCTACTAAATCTACTGTAGATGTAGTCGACTAAAAGCTTATGATATTATGATTCGATTAAAACTAGAACTAAAAACTAAAACTACTGCAAACAAGCTATGAGCAAATATTTCCTAAAATCTTAAAATCCCATCAAATGATCACTGTTTAGATATAAAGTGATTCATGTCCTAAAACTACTTTGGCTAAACTCCATTTTCCAGAGTATGTTAACCTGACTCACCTGACATGTGATCACTTTATTGAAAGCCTTAAGTGAAGCAAGAGCTTAATACATTCTGTCTTTCATTATGCCTCCATTAAGGATGGAACACCTCATTTGACTAAAGCGTTAATTTAATAACCTTCATCTAGATCTCATTAGACATGCCTGTTTGACCTAAAAACCACCACTGGTCACTTATACGTCTATGAATAGAACTCTAACCTACTTGGAATAATGTAAAAGGTTCTGATGTAAGCATATTGAGTCATATGGAGAAAAAGATGTGCAAGTGACTAATTATATGTGGCCTCAACTGACTGAGCAGCATCTGATCAATTTCTGTGAATAATCTTATTGAGGAAATTGACAGTGTGTGCCATCTGGATACAGGCTGCAACAGAGGAGAAGCCAAGTAAGACAGAGAAGCATAAAAAGTGTTTTAAAAAAGACTGTAGTCTAGTATTCCTAGCGCAATATTATTAATGACAACAGATAGTAAAGTTAGAGTGATGTCACACAGCTTAAAAACATAAGGCAAACTGACTTATCACCGTCTGCCTTACGGTTTATTATAACTGTATTTGGATGCTGGAAAATCTTGTCAAACCTTACAACAGTAACCAAGTGGGAGGGGCTTAACAAAGCGTCAATTATTACATCACTACAAACTGCTGGACATTTGTTAAAGATCGTAAGCCATTAGTGCTGCACGTTAACAATCTTTCTCAAGCACTAATCAATACTGTATAGAATTACTGTGACAGGCTAAATGTACTTATTCCTAATAATTCACCATAACAGAATTAACTTAATTCCGTATTGACTAAACATCTAGCCATTTCAACAGTTTGCTTTCTATCACTCCTCATTTAAAATTTAATGGTGCCTGCTGTCTATGTCTGCTTTGCCATTTTTTTTATTCTTGATTGTGTGGCCTATCTTTTTCTTGACTACTGAGGTTCTGATTGACTTCTGAGATTCCAGTCACACAAGAGTGACAGGTAAAAATAGCTTCATGCTCCAGGAACAGAGCTGCCAAAATGCTGTGACAGAGGCAGGTACTGAACTGTGCACAGGTGAGCTCACAGATATGCCATATTACTCTGACTTTCAGCTCCAGACGCTGAAGGAACGGGTAAGTAATAAATTTAAATATCTCTTATCATGAGTACAATAGAATTTACAATAAGTCTTAGCTTGAAAAATGACCTTGGTCACCTGTTTACATTTACATTTACACCCTGTGCATTGTTACATTGTGTCTAAAATGTGTCCAGTGCAACTGCTGTTGTGATTCATATGGATGAATGAATGAAGGAAGAATAACATTACTCCAGTTTTCAGTGTCACACAATCCTTCAAAAAATATTCCAGTGCTGATTTGGTGCTCAAATAACATTTATTATTATCAATGTTGAAGAAAGCTGTGCTGCTTATTTTTGTGGAAACAATGACACACGTTTGTTTTCTTCATGAATATTTGATGAAAAGAAGGCTCAAAAGAACAGCATTAATTTGAAATATAAATATAATTTTATTGCAACAATGTGAAAGCCTTTACTCTTCATTTTGATCAATTTAATGTATCCTTACTGAATAAAATCACCAATAAAATAACTAATTTAGGTAACACTTTAATTTACAGCCTTTATTTATAATGCATTTTAAAATTTGAAGTTCCTCTTCAGGAACTCGAGCTGCATCCAAAACGCTAGGGGAATGCCATCAGCGAACCACGCTCTGAAAACAGGTGTGTAATCAATCCAAATGAGCAACGAGCCATCATGGGTGGGGCGACGGGGAGACCAGGAACATAAAAGCACGTGTGGTGAGTAAGCCGGTAGCTTCTGTCCTTTCAGCAAGCGCTCTACGTGTGTGCATTTCACTCTGTTTTTCTGTGGCAGTCCACAACTTTTATTTGAGTGTGCGCTATGTCCTCGCAATCTGTTAAAACTAAGGGCGAATTAAAAAATCAACAATATAGGCTGTGCACTTCTCCCTGTCCATGCTACATTACAGGTGGGGACACGCACAGTCTGTGTGTTGTCTGTTTGGGAACGAAGCACGCGGAATCCGCTCTCGAGGGAGCTGATTGCATGCACTGTGAGCGGCTCACGCTGCGCACGCTTCGCTCCTTCCTGGGGTACGCAAATGGACGGGCCCGTCCCTTTTTTCTTCCTCACCCACCAGCTCTCTCTCTGGGACAGAAGCACGCTCTGCAGTTTCTTCCCCCCGGGGAGAGTGCTCGACCCTCCATATTTTATCCTCAGAGGAGGTGGATGTGGAGGATGTCGATGTGGCTGGGGATGCGCCCCTCCGTCCAGTACGAGCAGCTCGTGGAAGTGGTGACTCACACTGTGGCCAAGCTAAAGTTAGATTGGTCAGCCGAGAAAACAACAGAGCTGAACACCAGAACTGGATGAACGCTTCTTGCGCTCTAAACCACCACCTCCGCGACGGGGCTTGCCGTTTTTCCCCAGTCTGCACACTGAGGTGTCTAGATCATGGGGAAAGCCTTTCTCGGCCCATGTTCACAGCTCTGCCACCCTCCATTACAGCAATGTGGGGGGAGCTGTTGAGCACGGTTATGGGGTGATGCCCCAGGTAGAACAGACGCTTGCGAGCTATCTGTCTCCCAGCGTGGCATCATCCCTTAAAGCCCCGACTTTGCCCACTAAGCCGCTGCGTACCACATCAGCACTGATGGGCAAAGGGTACCTGTAGCAGGTCAGGCTGGTGCTTGCCTGCACACCATGGCGGTGTTGCAGACAAACCAGGCGGACCTGCTGAAGGAGCTGGATGAGGGTGAGGAGATAAAGGCGGAGGATATCACTGAATTCCACCGAGCCACAGACCTTTCGTTGCGTGCCACACCTCATCATACGGTGCCCGTCTCTCCTCAGTGCCCTGTCAATCGTACCGCCTACCCTGCCACCCATGGTGCTTCAGGGCGCAGCGGTCTACAGCGAGCTCATCTCTCAGCATCCGCCTGGCAACGTAGCAGTGCTGGGAGGCTCGTGACCTCCGAGGAGGTCTTCAGGACGGCCAGATCTGTTGTTCCCTGCCGGTCATCCGCTTCAGGGCGCCATTCTAGCCACTCTGGAAACGTCTGCCAAACATGTCTCAGTGGGTCCTGCACACTGTAGAGGGAGGCTACAGAATCCAGTTTGGTTCTGCTCCGCCTCTTTTTCACAGGGTACTTCCCATTCTGGTGGGCCCCGAGCAGCCTCTGGCTATGGAACAAGAAGTAAATGCTCTCTTGAGGAAGGAGGCCATCGAGGTGGTCCCTCCTCATGACAGAGAGTCAGGGTTCTACAGCCGGTAGATTCCGGTACTTCAGCGTTCCAAAGAAGGATGGGGGTTGCGTCTGATCTTAGATCTGCGTCTGCTGAACCACGCAGTAATGCATTTCAGGTACAAGATGCTGACACTCAGTCAGGTCGTGTCTCAGATCAGGTCCGAGCACTGATTTGTCACGATAGATCTAAAGGACGCATACTTCCACATCTCTATCACTTCCTCAACACAGGAGGTTCCTGAGGGTCGCTTTCGGGGGGTGATGCGTACCAATATTGGGTACTTCCCTTCGGCCTAGGACTCTCACCCAGCACTGTGCAGTGGAGACTCTTCCCTTCTTGGTGTGGTGACCGCCAGCTCGACCCAGTTTACTGCCAAGTTGGTACAGTGCTGGAGTTCCTGCAGGCCTGGTTCACCGCAGGGTTGACCCACTCCACCTTGTACGTGGCAGCCATAGCTGCTTTCGACTCCCCTCTTGGTGGTCAATCAGTGGGAAAACACCCCCTGGTTACACGTTTCCTCCACGGTAAGCTGAGGCTGAGGCCCCCCGGACGATCCGGTGTCCCCACATGGGACCTGCCCGTGGTGCTGGAGGCACTCTGCAAACCTCCCTTCAAGCCCCTCGAAGGGGTTTCAGACAGGACGTTGACCCTAAAAACGGTCTTTCTCCTGGCCATCTCCTCTCTGAAGAGGTTAGGCGCCCTCCTGGCCCTTTTTGTGGCCCCTTCTCACCTTGACTTTGTGCCTGGCATGGCCAAAGCCTTTTTGTACCCCAGGCCGGGGTACATCCCTAAGGTGCCCTCATTTGTGCCATGGCCAATCGTACTCCAGGCCTTCTGTCCTCCTCCCTTCCGGGACCAGGAACAGCAGAGACTTAACCTTGTGTGTCCAGCTCAAGTTCCCAAAGGGGAACATCCCAGGTTACGTATGTAACCATGCCTCCACGAGGGCACGAGATGCTGCGTCTCATTGCCATACTTCCGGCATCCCTGCCGCGCTTGCTTCTCTAACACATAAGCTACTAGCTTACTCACCGCACATGCTTTTATGCTCCTGGTCTCCCCATCGCCCTGCCCGTGACAGTTCGTAGCTCATTTGGACTGATTACACACCTGTTTTCAGAGCGTGGTTTACTGATGACGCTCCCCTAACGTTTTTGACGCAGTGTCTCGTTCACTCGGGGAACCATGGTTACATACGTAACCTGGGACATTTTGTTTTAACACTAATAAAGGTGTAACAATCATACAATGCATTATAAGGTGCATTACAAGGTGTAATTAATGCATTAAAATGACTTTTATAATGAGGGGTCTTTTTTTTGTAAATGGTGTTTGACTATCTTTGCATGTTCGCTTTGTAAACACAGGGTCGGTACTTCTGCCTACATCACACGTGACCTTTCCAATGTACACTAAGTAATGTGTAAAGTCGAGGACGCAAAGCGTTTTTTTTTTTTTTTTTTTTTTTTAGAAAATGGCAGATTGTTTGGCTAGATAAAACCCTTATTCCTTATTTGGGATCAGCCCTTTGAAGCTGCACTGAAACTGCACTTTGGACCTTCAACCCGCTGGCTCCCATTAAAGTCCACTAAATGAATCTGTGCATGCGTTCACTCATAACCAGTAAAGATCCTGTAAAGACGCGTGGCATTTGGATACGATGTGTAATACGATGCATACCCTAGCCGTTAAACTGGCTATATTTCCGCTTCAGTATGAATAAAGATAGTGAGGAGCTCCCTTATCTCTGCATCATTCCTGTTTACAAGTATTTGTTCATCCCGAATGTTGATTTGCCCTCAAATCACTTCAACACAGCCTTTGCAGCATTGGTTCTGGATTTTGTTCACACAGCGCTCATTCTGGGACTGATCCCAGTAATGTTACTAGGTCCCCAACCTGGGATAATTCCCAGAATCAATCCCGGAATGTGTTTGCGTTCACACAGAAGGCACTCTGGCAATTTTCCGGCAATTTTCCAGAATCAGCGTGCAGTGTGAAAGGGGCTATGGACAAAAATCCTGGAATGTTTTCCTCAAAAGCCCTAATTTCTTTTTCGACTAACGAAAGAAAGATATGAACATTTTGGATGGCATGGGGGTAAGTAAATTATCAGGAAATTTTAATTCTGGAGGTACCAGTGTATTATGTGCAAAGTAATCGATAGTATATTTATAAATTAACATAGATTTAGAAATGCTTATAAAAATGTTCATTGTTAGCTGATAATACCCAATGCATGATACTATGCTGACAGTTTAAATCTTACTGTAAATATTACCAAAATGTTTATTTTCATATATAACACTTCAAATAAAATATTCAAAAGGGGCAATCATGAAATAATATGTGAATGCTAACAGTGGAAGAGGAAGCCTAGAACGAGATAACGCGACTGTACAGCTAAGGTTGATGACTATAGACTATACTTCATGTCCTCACAGTATGTCATAGTAAACTCATTGGATTAGTGCCTCTATAGAGGAATGTCCTGGTGTGAGTAGACTTCTAGTGTCAGAGAAAGCGTCAGATCTATAAACCGGCTCCCAGCTATGCCCGAAGGCACCACTTTCCCATTCAGCCGGCCCCACACCTATGACAGCCTGACAAATGATTACTACTGCGGACACACTAGACTGCATCCCTCTCATGTGGCAGCTCTCGCAGCCTCCAAAGAAATCAGCAAGAGTAAGGAGACCAGCGGTCATGCTCTCAGTTAGTGAAAATGTTTACAGCAAGGTTTGAGCGGATGGTCAAGTATCTGTCGTACAGGATTTGGTTTTCATTTTTAGCACGTCAAGAATTTGGAATTCTGCCATCGGCGCGCCACAGTCGTGCCATTAACCTGCTTGTTAAGTGGTTGGATCCAATTATCGCCTGAACAATCTGCCCAATTACACTTATGTCACTTTCTGCAATTTTCACTCGTGAGGTTTAAAAGGGGAAACAGAAAACACTGTTTGGGTAAAAAAGGTTTCACAGTATGCAGTTTTTGCTGCAAAGTGTCCTGCCCAAATGTTCCACAGGGGACGATGCTAATTGTTTCTATAATTTCCGTAGTCTGGTAAGAGTGCCTTGAGTTGTCGCGGTCTGCTCTCTAGATCAACTAAAAGCAGAAGTAGTCTCATTCAGCCATCTGCCGTTTATAGCATCACTGAGCAAGTTTGCGTGTGTGCCTAGGGGATGTCTAGACTTAAGTGACGTGTTTTTGTTGGACGTGAGCTGATAAGTGCAGTTCCTTTCCGGTTTTGTGATATAAATGCTTTTGGATACTGACATCAGGAGTGGGCTGTGCAAACAGGACCATGGGTTATATTCAGTCCTATATTTCATTAACTGCTTAGCTATATTTTATTAATGAGATACAATTTTGTTAACACTTTAGTATAGGGACCAATTCACACTGTTAACTAGCTACTTATTAGCATGCATATTACTAGCACATTGGCTGTTTATTAGTACTTATAAAGCATATATTCTGCATGACCATGTTCTACATCCCTAATCCTACCCAATACCTAAACTACCTCACTAACTTTTAACAAGCAGCAAATTAACAGTTTATTAAGGCAAAAGTTGTAGTTATTGGTTTGTTAATACAGAGAATTGGACTTTAAAATAAAGGGTGACCAAAAATTCATTTACTCACCCTCATATCCAAACGTGTGTGACTTTCTTTCTTCTGCAGAACACAAAAAGCAGATACTGATGATTGATGTTGGTAACAAAAATGGTTTCAGTGACCATTGGCTTTTATTGTATAGACAATATAGATTTTTCTAAATATCTTCTTTTTTGTTTCAGTCAGAAGAAAGTCATTTTGGAATGACGTAAAGATGACTAAATGACAAAAGAATTTTCCATTTAGGTGGATTATTCTTTAAAGCGTTACTCAAACAAAGAAAAAAAAAAATACCATCAATACAACACAATAATGCCATAAACGTTAATTAAACAACGTAAAACGTAACACAGAACAGCCTAGACAATAGCAGCAAAAGTACGCAGAAACACCATTTAAATAAAAACTGTCGCATATAAATGCCTTATAAGATCCTTTGACTGTTTTCACTGTAAATTATTAGGTGACTTGTATTTTTTATTTACAAAAATTGACAAAATGTTAACTATAATTGGCTGTAAATGTAAATATCATCAAAATATCATCTTGTTTAGTATAATATATTTGTGATAATAAAAATGATATAGGATTGCAAATGATATAGGACATTTTAATTTTGAAGGCCTTTTTTTAAACAATGGCAGTTACAAAGACTTTCCTGCTATTATTGCGATTATTTATTTATTTATTTATTTATTTATTTAGTTAGTTAGTCTGAAAATAAATGTAAAACTGCCAAATCATTGAATATACAGCAGTATAACTGCAATTTTACAAACAAACAAACAAACAAACACACAAACACAAACAAATATATAAATAAAATAAAATAAAATAAAATAAAATAAAAAATAGAAACCACGCTGGGTGAAATATGGACAAACCCAGAAATTTCATTTTTTTGACCCACTAGTTTAACCCAACCTTCTGGGTAATTTTATTTATCTCAACTATTGTTAAAAATATCTATATTTCTTGCCTAAAAAGAACCCAAAATAGGTTGGAAATTAACATTTATTCTTATGTTCAATAAATGAACATTTATGAATAAGTTGAATAAATAATAATTAAATACTAAACATTTTTAAAAACTTGCTTATTAATAAATGTTCACCTTTTAATTATTGCTGATGCCTCTAGTAATTATGTGTCTGATTTTTTAATTTACAACAAAATTTGGTTCATTGTAAGGCAACCATATAGTAATTTTAAACAATAGATAAGTTAAATAAAATTACCAAGAAGGCTGGGTTAAGCATGTAACCAGTCGCTGGGCTTGATCATAGGCTATTTCACCCAGCACTGTAGTGTGTGTCAGTAAAAGTTAAAATTTGTTTTTTGTTTTTCAATATCCTGCTCAGAAAATGGATTGACCTTGGCAAGAAGTTACCATGATGCATCTCTCCTGTCTAGATCGGCCCCTAGTGCTCCTGTGACCAACTAGCCTATATAAACTTACTTGGAGTTGCTTGTGTTAGTGGTTCACAGTAGTTCACTATCACTGAACAGTGTCCACTTATTCATATTCTGATCCCATCCCATGAGCTTCGGGGCCAAACTTTTAGAAAACTATTTTATCTGCCTTAACATATACTAAAGGTACTCTATTTGTATTCTGTATAGCAAACGCATTATCCTCAAATCTTGATGTCTCCCATACCTTAGAAGGTTTGTTGCTCAAGAAGACTCTTTGGTCAGTTTTGCAAAAAGGCCAGTAAATGTAAAACCCAGAAAAGCCATATGAGGGCATTTGTAGTTCCACAAAGTCTCTGCCCTTTTGATGAAATGCTTTCTAGAGAGAGTTCATTGTTCTTAGCAGAAAAGCGGTAGATAAACAAGTCTCGCACTAGAGAGTAACGTACGTCTCGGAAAGGGCACCTAGGTCCCAGGAAGTAATTACCCTCAATCTACACACAAAAAGGCTGTGTGTCATCTATGGGCCAGTAATGAAATGGGCAATTATGTAGTTCATTATTTTTAATGCAAGCTGCCATGTTAAACAGGGGCGTGGAGAATCCACCGGCGTTAGCTCCCGTGCCATAAAAGTAGTCATCAAAGGCAGCGTGGGAAATTGCTGCACGCTAGCAAGCTCGGTGTCGTTCGTCTCATCACGGTTTGATTCCCCAAGCAATTTATGCAGACGGGATCAAATGCATTTGACATTGCGGGACTCATTCAAGGTCTATTTCTGTGGCAAGTACATCTGAGAAAGACAAACAAAGAGAGCAAAAAAAAAAAAAAAAAAAGCGCTTTTCTAAAATCTCCAAGATTGGGTTTGTAAGTCATTAGCTGTTGGATGGGCTCATCAGGCGTCTGAATGAATACCAGAACAATGAGAAACTACAAGACCGTAATCAATCAGAACAGAATCAATCATGCAACGTTTCATATTACTTTGACCCTTCTAGAGAATTTGCCAACTGAATCACAAATTATTCTAACAGTCGAGTTGTTTTTGGCGGATCTGTTGGGCGTCTAATTTTTCAAAATATTTGCTTAAGTTCACTGAGCATCATCCCAGTAGAGAGCTGTTAAAGTGGGCTGCATGAAACCGTAAAACTCATTAGAGCAAATAAGCAAAGCTAACTTCAATTCTATCATACAGCATTAATATAAAGGCATTTTATTAACAATTAGTGCCATCATGTTTTTCTGTATCTTTTGCAGTTACATTACAGTGAGCTCGTCTGATAGGTCCAAACTTTAAGTGCATGACTGCAGAGCAGAACTGGGCCACTCGTCTCAGCCGCGGCATTGATGAGCTCTTCTAGCACTAATTGGACTGTATAATTAGAACAGTGCAGGCAAAAGGACAAAGCTGAGGGATATTAAAGGAGAAATCTCTCAACAAAATCTGTTGACTATGGCTTTTTCGTTTTTCTTCTGAGACATGAATGTGAAAATGAACTGAAAAACTGAGGTCAGGCCTGTTAAGGTGCCTCTCTTTTCACAGTGCCATTTTATTTTCGTTATTCAAAGGATAAAACGTTGAAAAAATGAGGACATGAAATTACACCCTTGTTGACGTGAGAATACAATGTAAGAGTATGTAAAAGGGAAATTAAATTAAATCTATGAAAACCTGAGTGTTTTGCAGTCTAAGGACTCAGCCCATCTGACATTGTCAAACAAAGACCAGTATCATTGTTAGAATGCAAGATAGAATCAATTCTTTGATACAAAACTTAAGTTTTTACAGTTGTCAGTTGTCAGAATAAATAATAATGTGTTACTAAGCTCTAATTAAAAACACTACAGCTGAAGTGATTAGTATGGAAGCCCATTTCTGCCACTGAATAAAGAATAAAAATGGTAATTGTCACTTTTTTCTCAAAATTACATGATATAAACTCGCAATTCTGACTTTTTTTCTCAAAATTGTGTGATACAAACTCGAAATGAAGACTTTTTTTCCCAGAATTGCGTGATATAAACTCACAAATGCGAGTTATAAAGTCAGAATTGCGGAATATAAACTCACAATTCTGAGGAAACTCAGAATTGCAAGATTTAAACTCGCAATTCTAAAAAAAAAAAAAAAGTTGGAATTGTGAGTTATCATCTCGCAGTTTTGACTATATTTTTTGCAATTGCGAGTTCTTTTTGTGAGACTATACTTCTCACAATTGCAATTCTGAAAAAAGGTCAGAATTGCGAGTTTTTTTAACTTTAATTTTAACTCACAGGACAGTCAGAAATACGAGTTTGTATCACAATTCGCACTTGCAATTCTAAAAAAAAGAAGTCAAAATTATCATCTTGCATTTGTGACTATGTTAATCGCAATTGCGAGCTCTTTTTGCGAGACGATATTTCTCGCAATTGAAATTCTGAGAAAAAAGTTCTGACTTACAAGTTTATATCTCACAATTCTGACTTTTTAATTAAGTCAGAATTGCAAGTTTGTATCACAATTCGGAGAAGAAAAGTCACAATTAAGTCGCAATTACCTTTTTTATTTATTTTTTTTTAACTCCCAATTGCGAGAAAACACAGAATTGCGAGATTTAAACTTGCAATTGTGACTATATTTCTCGCAATTGCGAATATTTTTTTTGGGACTATATTTCTTACAATTCAAATTGTAATAAAAAAGTTCAGAATTGTGAGTTTATAACTCGCAATTCTGACTATATTTTTGCAACTGCGAGTTCTTTTTGTGAGACTACACTGTGTGCAGAATTATTAGGCATGTTGATATTCTGGTCATATTTTTTTTCCAAACACATTTTACCAATTCCAAACCACATCAGTCTTAATAACTACTATTAATTTTGTATTTAATCATTTGTAAGTGATATATAATTGTCCGTGAAGGCTGGAAGTGAAAAACTCCTTATATTCAGGTGTGCAGAATTATTAGGTATGTTTTCGTTTACAGCTAAAATGAGCCAAAAAAGAGATTTAACCCAGACTGAAAAGTCCAAATTATTAAATGCCCATGAGAAGAATGCAATACTAATGCATTACAAGAATTTGCAAAGTTAAGGCTTGACCATTGGACAGTGAAATGCTTGTTGAGTCTGCATGGTCAGAAAAAACAGGTGGAGAAGAAAAGATGCATGTTAACTGCAAAAGAATTAGGAATTAAGGTGAAGAATTAGGTGTGACACCATCAGGAACCGTTTCCAGTTCTCCAGCGCCACCATTTTCCAGAACTGCAACCTACCTGGAGTCTTCAGAAGTGCAATGTGTCAGGTTCTCAGAGACTTTGTTTGGTAAAAAATCCTAAAAAATGCCCCTGACTTAATAAGAATAACAAGCTGACGTCTTGTGAAATACATGAAGACAGTTTTTTTTTATAGGCGTTATAGACAGATAAGTTGAGAGTGACTCTTGAAGGACAAGCATCACATCCTCTTGTGCCTCTGATTCAAAAATTTATCTTCCAAAATCTGGCAGTAAGTTTTGGGAGTTCATGTTTAGTCTCCTATCCTGAAAAGTCTGACTTGCAGAGATGGACTAAAATGAACTCCCAAAACTTATTGCCAGATTTTAGAAGATAAATTCTTGAATCAGAGGTACAAGAGGATGTGATGCTTGTCCTTCAAGAGTCACTCTCAACTTATCTGTCTCTAAAGCATAAAAAAAAACTTTTTTCATGTATTTTACAAGACGTCAGCTTGTTATTCTTATTAAGTCAGGGGCATTTTTTAGGATTTTTTACCAAGCAAAGTCTCTGAGAACCTGACACATTGCACTTCTGAAGACTCCAGGTAGGTTGCAGTTCTGGAAAATGGTGGCGCTGGAGAACTGGAAACGGTTCCTGATGGTGTCACACCTAATTCTTCACCTTAATTCCTAATTCTTTTGCAGTTAACATGCATCTTTTCTTCTCCACCTGTTTTTTCTGACCATGCAGACTCAACAAGCATTTCACTGTCCAATGGTCAAGCCTTAACTTTGCAAATTCTTGTAATGCATTAGTATTGCATTCTTCTCATGGGCATTTAATAATTTGGACTTTTCAGTCTGGGTTAAATCTCTTTTTTGGCTCATTTTAGCTGTAAACGAAAACATGCCTAATAATTCTGCACACCTGAATATAAGGAGTTTTTCACTTCCAGCCTTCACAGACAATTATATATCACTTACAAATGATTAAATACAAAATTAATAGTAGTTATTAAGACTGATGTGGTTTGGAATTGGTAAAATGTGTTTGGAAAAAAAATATGACCAGAATATCAACATGCCTAATAATTCTGCACACAGTGTATATTTCTTGTAATTGGAATTCTGGAAAAAAGGTCCAAACTGTGAGTTTATCTCACAATTATGAATTGCGAGTTTGCATCACAATTCAGAGAAGAAAAGTCACAATTAACTTGCAATTACCTTTTTTTTTTACTCGCAATTGCGAGAAAACTTCGAATCGTGAGATTAAAATGTGCAATTCTAATAAAAAGATTCAGAATTGTGAATTACCATCCTGCAATTATGACGATATTTCTCGCAATAGCAATTCTGAGAAGAAGGTCAGAATTGCAAGTTTATTTCTTGCAAGACTATATTTCTTGCAACTGCGAGTTCTTTTTGTAAGACCATTTTTCTCACAGTTGCAATTCTGAGAAAAAAGGTCCAAATTGTGAGTTCACATCTCGCAATTCTGACTTTTTACCTCACAAAAAAAGTCAAAAAAGAGTTGTGAGTTTGTATTACAATATGGACGAGATAAATTACAAATAAGTTGCAATTACTTTATTTTTTGTTCTGTGGCAGAAACTGGCTTTCATAGATTAGTGATTGATTTGTTAAATTCAGTGTGAATTGCCACTCACCAACCATTTTGCTTTCATAATGTTTTTTTGGTTTCGTAATGTTTGTTTGCATTTTCAATCCAGAAAAAAAAAAAAAAAATGTAATGGGAGACTTCCATCAATCAGGAACTGATTGAGTATTTGAACAATTTAAATAAATACATAAGTAAATAGACTATTGACTGTGACTTTTGAATCCAGAACATGCAAAATTTTTAAATAAATGTAATGAATTTCTTCAAATTAAACATTACAAAACATCCAAATTGACTACAGCCCTCAGTCATAACATCTTTTCCTAAAAGCAATTACTTTTTGATGCTAACCTAAATACAGCCAGTCACTTGATGTATATCTCAGTTTCATAACATGAATCTTTGGGATTGTGTTCTCACATACATGTGATTCTTTCTTTCCAAACTGTTGCATGCTGCAGCCATCAGACAAACAGGTCAAAACTGGTCTGTGAAGAAAGGAGCGAACAGCTTGAATCCAAGTCACATGTAAAAGCCCGAAAGTCAAGTCTCTCAAGTCCTCAGAAGTCTTGAATGTTATTACTTTTTGATATTATTATACATTTTGAGTAGGCCAGTCTTATACAATACCTGAATTATTACCTTTTATGCTTCGAACAATGAGATGAATTGCTACACTCTGCCAATTCGCATTTAGTTCAAAAGAAAAATCAGAAGTGACATGGCAATCTATGTGTGCTTCATCCAGCGTCAATCACCCAAATTGAACAGGTCAGTTACTAAAAATCCAGACCCATTCCACCCCACTTCAAATGGTCTTAAAACATTTTATCTGCTTTTGGTCGCATTATAATGATGTATTCGGCTAACAATAATCAGGGTCAGAGCGTTGATGAGCAGCCAGATTGTGTAGGAAAAGTCCATTTCTGTGATGAGGCTAATCAAGTCTAGATCATCACCGCCACCACCATCATCATCATTAACAACAAAATAGCCACTTCTTCAGTGGAAACAAAAACAACAAATTATCAATCAACGCTGAAGGCTGAAACAGAAAGAAAAACACACTGGTGGATTGGGTGTGGTGTGCGTGAGTTGTTATTATCGTGTGTGCTTTGGGGATGGTGGACATAAAATAATAATAATAAAAAAAAAAACTATTTAACATAATTATATATAACTTTGACGGCTGATTTATAAACGGCCAGATCAGTCAGGAATGAAGCCGGAGGAATACTGACCCGAGGTATGAGGCAGAATAAAACAATTATTA
The DNA here is from genome assembly GCA_036247105.1 of Cirrhinus mrigala. Taxonomy (NCBI): domain Eukaryota; kingdom Metazoa; phylum Chordata; class Actinopteri; order Cypriniformes; family Cyprinidae; genus Cirrhinus; species Cirrhinus mrigala. The sequence goes on along the minus strand of CM070008.1, from coordinate 20,612,684 downwards.
TTACAATTATGCTGGCCAATTAAATGTCAGGGTCTTAAATACCATGACTCTTTGCTGGCTATACCAATGTGAGGCTTTCTTTTCATGGCTAGATTGTAAAGGCTAGTCAGATGACTAATCATCACATGGTCGTGTAATATTAAAGATACAGGCACTCTATGCTGTAAACAAATTAAAAACCTCAGGTGGTCCTAATTGAACATTATTTGACGCGGGGCATTTTGGAGTAACACTGCAAATATTTGCGCTTCTTTCGTTTCAAAGAAAACGTTCCATAAAATTACGAATTCAAATCTTAATAACTCAAAACAATCAAGTATAAATTGAGCCTAGGGGAATACCCATAAGCCCCTGTGCTTGAATAATTAAATTATGCATCATTGGTCAAAGCAAAGGAGATTATGTGGACATGTAGTTTTTTAATTATGCTGATGTTATTTCATTACAGTTGAGAGTCAAGTTTTGAGAGAATTCACCTTTAGGATGATTAGGTTTCATCTGGTGAACTTGGGGCCTGCTGATATCACATGCATTATTAAAATATAGATTTTAAACATTTTAGAATTTTATATTCATAAGAATATTTACTTATGTTCTTGTTTATCACAAAATAAAAGTTTGAGTTTTCCTAATATATGTGTGTGTAATTATTATGTATATATAAATACAAGCACATTCATGTATATATTTAAGAAATATTTACAAGTATGTATTTATTAGAATTTTTATAGAATTTATATTATGTATAAATAAAAATATTTTGTACATAACATATTTCTCTTAAATATATACATTAATTTGTGTGTATTTATATATACATAATAATTACACACAGTACACATACACATTTATTTAACTCAAACTTTTATTTTGTATGCGATTAATCACAATTAATCGTTTGACAGCCCTATTCTAAATACATAAAATAAACACTGTGATTTGGTGATATTGAAATTTTTTAAAAATCACAAATCAGAGTTAAAGCAACTGTATGCTTTTTTTTTTTTTTTGACTTTTGACATTTAATAGACTTTAAAGACGGGGAAGATGCCCTGAACATCTACTTGTATGGCTTAATATAACATAAATTATATCTCTTACTGAAATATGTAGTAGAAAACCCAGATTTATGTTATTTTTAACAATCCACATCGTTTTATACATATTTTGGACTATGGGGGGCACCATTCTTTCGATGATGTAAAATGGCAACAAGAGAAGCGATGTAAGTCTTCACTGCTTTCCTAGCAATAAGAAGAGGAAAAAACAATGGGACGATGCCTGTGGACGAATAAAACTTTCTAAATACCTGTATCTTTGTTTCCACTTTAGCCCTTATGCCTTTGAGGCTTTTAGTATACCCCAGCTACTGAAAGAGCGCACAAATGACCGAGACAAGAAACGTTACATGCCATCCTGGCAGGATGTAAACATGCTGATGCTTGTCATGACACCACAGACCCTGAAGGAGTTTTTCAGGGTGGATTTCACTCAATATCCGGGGGTGTTTAGACTCCTTGTAGGAAAAATATCAATAGTACGGCATTTGGTTTAAGCTTACGCTTATATCCATTGCCACCTGTAAGCTTTTTCAATAGTTGTGGTCATTGTACCAGTATATTTTATTGAGTGTTTTGTTGCGGTAAAAATAGCAACAGGTAGTGCCAGTAGCTGAAAGAGTGCAACCATTTTACATCATCAAAATAATGGTGCCCCCATATTCCAAAATATGTATAATCTATGTGGATTTTTAAATACCGTAAATCTTTCAAGGGGTTTCTACTACATATTTCAGTTAGAGACATCTATATCAAGCCATAAAAGTCTTAACACCTGGGGTTCCCATTAAGGGAGAACTCCACTTCCAGAACAACAATTCACAAATAATTTACTCACCCCCTTGTCATCCAAGATGTTCATGTTTTCTGTCTTCAGTCATGAAGAAATTATGTTTTTTGAGGAAAGCATTTCAGGATTTTTCTCCATATAATGGACTTCACTGGTGCCCCGATTTTAAACTTCCAAAATGTAGTTTAAATGCAGCTCCAAAGGGCTCTAAACGATCCCAGCCGAGGAAGAAGGGTCTTATCTAGAAAAACGATCGGTCATTTTTTTCAGAAAATAAAATTTTGTATACTTTTTCAGCACAAAAACTTGTGTAGCACAGGCTCTGGGATGCGCGTTCCCGTACTATTGAATCACGTCGAAAGGTCACGCGGAACCACAGACCCAGTGTTTACAAAGCGAAGGCGCAAAGACTAAGAAAGTGCAAGTAAGTCAAACGCTGTTTGCAGTCAAAAAGGTACAACGATGTCGGACGTTTCTGAAGTTGCAGGAAAAAATAACATGGAGTTTTTTGACATACTCTACCTTTTTGAGCGGGAGTACACAGATGATGAACTTGTGGTGATTCGAAGACGCGATTCGTAGTAGTGATGGGAAGTTCGGATCATTTTACCGACTCGGACCTTTGAGTCTCGGTCGGCAAAATGAACGAATCTTTTTTCAAATAATTTCGTTAATTTTAGCAAAATCAGCATCACATGACAGCCCCATAAGATGAACGAACGACTCGAAAAACCCGAAGACTCGAAACTGGTGAACTAATTCCAGTACAGAACCTAATAGGATGTTGAACGAATCACTCCCCGAGACGACTCGTTCTTTCCGAGTCATATTAAAGATTCGTTCAAAATGATCGAATTGTTTAAGAACGACCCGTGGACGCGCATCCCAGAGCCTGTGCTCTGTATACAGAAGTATCCACCTTATTTTTCAATGCGGAAGTAAGATGTTTTCTGGTAATGTGTTAGACGCCCGGTTCATAATCCGCCATAGGGAAATAACGAGAAGAACATCGAAGTGCAGTAAACGGTAAAACAGTTTGCACTACAAACCAATTTGTTCATAATTAAGCTAATACATTAAAATAATATGGTAAGACACACCAGTTTGCAATATCAAGCAGTAAAACAAGCTTTTTGTGCAGCTAAATATAGCTGGAAGTGGATGAGACCGGAAGCTAGACACAAAAAAATGTACAAATGGCTGCAACCACTCATGGGAAAAATAAGGTGGATACAAATTTTTATTTTTCGAAAACAATGACCGATTGTTTCGCTAGATAAGACCCTTCTTCCTCAGCTGGGATTGATTAGACCCCTTTGAAGTTGCATTTAAAGTGCATTTTGGAAGTTAAAATTCGGGGCACCAGTGAAGTCCATTATATGCAGAAAAATCCTGAAATGCTTTCCTCAAAAACCATAAATTCTTTACGACTGAAGACAGAAAGACATGAACATCTTGGATGACAAGGAGGTGAGTAAATTATTTGTAAATTGTTGTTCTGGAAGTGCAGTCTAGATGAAACTTGTTGGACTAAATGGCTAAGTTCACTATTTTAGACTAGAACACCACATAAGAAGAACCTGATGACTTGAGTTTTCAGAGAATTAATTTGGAGAAATAAGTTCTTTTAATAATTGAAGTATATTAAACCCATTAGGTCTACACTGAAAATGGAGAAAGCGAGACAGTTTGTACAATTAGCCAACCCGTGCATAGCCTGTCAAAAACAAGAATTTCCTCCTGTCGTCATTTTAACAAACTGTCTCTTTAAAATCATTGATGTATCTGTCAGTAGGTATGTTTCCAGACTTGGCTTACTAATTAGCTAATGCTGTTGTGAGAGGAAATGATCCCACTTTTGAAACTCCCTCAGTATTCAAAAAGTCGTCCTCCTAAACAATCCAACACTACTTGTGACAGCCGAGCGCACTTACATCAGTAAAAGCCGCCGTCGCGTTGACGCTCCGAAGTCATCATCATCATTACGGTGGCTATTAAAGCAGTCCGTGGGCTCTTTATCTGCATGTTGTGAGGCTCGTGGGAATTGATCAGGACTGGATTGCAACACAGACTTTTCACAGTTGATTTATAAGTCCTAGGAAAGTAATAAAAGGTGCCCACTCAAGCATTTGAATCCAATTATCTTTCACAGAATGCCGTTGTTATCCAATTAAAACTCTCTCTGCTCATGAGAATTATAATAAGTTATTTTCTTGCTTTTGACAGAGGTGATTTATACTAAATATTGCGCGCTCTACGTTCAATGTCGATCTGGTATAAACATTAGCTGAAACTTAAACACTACAGGCTGTGAAAACAGAAATCAGGTTTCTATTTCGAAGAGGAAATGATCAGTTTAGCATGAAAGATGTCATCCTAAACTATCCGGGACATTGATGCTTTTGTAGCTGCTGGAAATGGACGAATATGCAACAGAGGCACGCTTTACTTATCTGGAATCATGAATTTTATTAAGCAATAGAAAATATACACCAGGGAAAATAGCTTCCTTTATGAGTTCTCATTTTTTTCTCAATTTTAAACTTTTTCTTCAAAAATCAACTTCCACTTGTAGAGGCCAGTGAAAAACAACAGTCAAATAATCCCACAGCAAAACTGGATGACGGAAAAAAAAAAAAAAAACTTCAGTCTTCACTGCGGTCACATTTGACCGGACATCTGGGAAACGACACACAACTTCTGGTTTACAGAACATGCGCAGCCATTACGGGACGTGCTGCTGATCTTTCTCCTGAAAGACTCTGCTCAGTATTTGGACCTCAGGGCCCCAGTTGTCTACCTCACTGAGGTCCAGCTCCGACTGGGGCTCCGGCAGGTCCAGAGAGCTGATGGAACCGGACGGGGAGCCGCGGCCCTCGTAAGCGTAAGTCTGAAGGGAATCGTACGGAGGGCCGCTCGTGTCCCGGTCGGCCTCGACAACCTTAAGCTTAATCACTTCGTGGATGTCCTCGTCCGGTAAGGTCAAAGCCGGGCTGAGAGGCTCGGTGCCCATTGCTCTCCACACCTCCGACTGCAGGTCCTTCCTCATCCTCATCTCCTCGGCTGCAGCAGGGTTCCTCAGCGCCGCTATGTCAAAGGCCTCCGTGTCTTCCTCGCCTCCTCCCTCATCATCGTACGTGACTACGTTCTCTCTGATATCCTCCGCTGAGATGATCAGAGGCTCCTTTTTGCTCTTCTTGCTACGCAGAGTGACAAACAGAACCACGATGGCTACAAGAGAGGAGACACAAGCTTAGTTTGTTCATCCGTGTAAATAGTGATGTGAATTAGCTTCACTACTATTGGGAGTTGCGACACATCGCATGGGCGTACAAAATGAGGAGTGCAATCATCTGCTTGCTGACATTTTCATATGGGGAAAAGCTTTGTCTGGGCAAATAATCACTTAATCACTCATGTTCTGATGTGAAATCAATGGTGTTTTGCCATAAATAGCCACAAGCCTCTTCATTCAAACAGATTTGCCCTGTTCCAAACAGCTACCTTTTAAGGCAGCAACAACAATCATTAACTACAAAATAATAATCATGATAATAATGAAAAATTATTACTTTGGAAAAAAATAAACATTACCTGAAATAAAATATAAAAAACTGTTTTAATTCAGCTATTAGCCAAAGCAACACTTCTTATTTTTGTTTAGTTTAACTTTGAGTACTAAAATGACTCTAAATCTAAATCTAAAAATAAACTATTTAATTATTAACAAAAACTATAATAGTATATCAGTGATACTAAAATAATCCAGGGTAGCATACTAACTAAAATGGACCCTCGTAATAGTTAACTAAAACTAAAACCATAAAAAACTAAAATTATGTAACTTAAAATAAATGTGAAATTAAATAAAATATAAAAATCTAACTTTTATTTTATTTCAGCTAGTTAGTTGCCATTTAGTATAACATGATATACTAAAACAACTAAAATTGAATGAATAAAAACTAGACAATAAAAATCAAACACTAATTTAAAAAAAAAGATTCTATAATTGTGGGTACATCTCATGTCTGTGAAGTATATTTTACAAATATTTTTATCAATGTAAAGCCCCGATGCTTAGTTTTCTAGTACACAATTATATTTTTCCTGATCACACTACTATATGTTGAAAAAATTATGTTCATCAAAAATTATGTTTGTATCACTACTCTGCATTTAAGCATGAAAATGACCTCAAATATAAATGAAGTTCATAGTTTTGCCTTCAGTTAGATTAGGTTATCAAGACATTTGGGTGTGCGCTTCAAAAATAATAAGTGTTTATTGCGATATAACTTGTTTTATTTGTGCCCGAAAAACCATTGTCAACTAAGTAACCCACTAGACCCCCCCCCCCACCACCCCCCTCAAAAAGGAATGGTTTGTCCCATTCTCACATAATTTGCAGAGTTTGATGATATTTCCTCTTTAAGCACATGGATGAAACACTAGAAGTTATGTTCTATATGTTCTGTATATTGGTTAAACTAGCAAACCTGTGTCAAGAGTGGATTAATTGACTGTCAGCAGTGTTACACAAGTATTATTGCTGCAGATTTTAACAAGTCAATTTAACTAAAACATTGTTTATGAAAATATATTTCTAACCATACCATATGCTCAGTAGTTCTAGGCTTCCATGTTGCGTAATGAGAAAACACTAAAAAATGTCAACTAAGTTACCTGTCAACTGTGTTACCCAGTAAAGGTAACATGGTGTACAGTAGCAAACATAGATGGTATTTTATGCACATATTTCTAAAGATCACCTTTATAAAGCATTTTATACAATATAGATTGTTTCAAAGCAGCTATGTAAGGTCATGTTTGGGTTTTTGGGAAAAAGGAAAATGTTTTACTTCACATTCTCAAATTCTAAATGTACCCCTGATTATAGAATGATCCAATATAATCTTATTTGGAATCCTTAAATCACCTCATTGCTAACAACACAGTATTTTAATACATTTAGAATTGCGTAGCATACATAAGATTAGACACAATAGTCTACATTTTGTAGATCAAATATAACTGTGTTACTGACATTTTTGACTGAGTGAATTTTTCTCAGCTGTTCATCATGAAGGATACATCCTGTCTCCACAGATGGATATACTGTCTACTTCTGGGAACAGTCTTTATGTTGGCAGTGAATTAAATTGCTGTCAAATGTTGAAAACACTCACTTAACTCAACCTAAGCCGGTCTGTTAGTCTTAGGTGGTTTAAGATGGTCTCCCACCCTGGCAAAGTTGGTTTAACTGCACAAAACCCCAACAGATCAGCTTGACCAGTCAGGGAGACCAGCTGGGACTTGCAAACCAGCTCAGGCTTGGAGTTTTTTTTTTTTTTTTTTTTTTTCTTTAGCAGAGTAGATAAGCACCTCACTAAATTTTGGAATGGAGCAACAGTATCGTGTTTGGGTATTATGCTGTAAACTGGAAAGAGCGTCTAAATTCTAGCAAGCAAAAAGACTGTTTTGCATTATATTTAAATGCAATATTAACAACACTTCCTGTCTATTCAGGTATGTGCACGTTACGATTGTTGCTCCTGGTTTCAGCCCACACAGTTGTGCAGCATTCCTGAGTAGTGTCTATATTTGGCCTTGTCAGTGGACCGGAGTGAGAGAGGGGTTTTCACACATTCTGCAGGGTGAAACTTCTCATCTACAACGAGTGAATTTCAAGCAGTGTTTCTCAAGATGTCAAGTAAAAGAAAGCAGCAGAGAACATCTTGGATATACATCATCTCACGATTCCTTAGATCTTTATAATAAATGATCCACAATGTCTGTCTGCTTGTCTGGCTATCTATCTATCTATCTATCTATCTATCTATCTATCTATCTATCTATCTATCGATGTCTGTCAAAAAACAATCTATCTATCTATCTATCTATCTATCTATTTATCTATGTCTGTCAAAAAACAATCATCTATCTATCTATCTATCTATCTATCTATCTATCTATCTATCTATCTATGTCAAAAAACAATCTATCTATCTGTCTATCTATCTATCGGTCTATCTGTCTATCTATCTATCTATCTATCTATCTATCTATCTATCTATCTATCTAATATATCTATGTCTGTTTGTCTGTCTGTCTGTCAAAAACTATCTATCTATCTATCTATCTATGTCTGTTTGTCTGTCTGTCTGTCTGTCTGTGTCAAAAACTATCTATCTATGTCTATCTATCTATCTATCTATCTATCTGTCTATCTATCTATCTATCTATCTATCTATCTATCTATCTAATATATCTATCTATCTGTCTATCTAACTATCTATCTATCTATCTATCTATCTATCTATGTATCTATATTTAAGACTCAATTTGACATGGTTATTATTTAATTTTTAATAAATATAGTGAAAGAATGATTTTACTTCTGGATACAAAACTTTAGATCCCTTTGTATGCTTCTGCTCTTTCCTGATGGCAAATTCATGAAGGAAAGAACCAACTTCTTCTCATGGCTGACGTGTTTTCAGTCTTACCCAGGAGGATAAGCACGCACAGCAGGATGGCAATGAGGGCTCCGGTGCTGAGACCGGCCGAAGACAGGAAGGCTTGAGCCCTGCACACTGGCATCCTGGCCCCACGCTGGCATGGACACACCCTGAGCGTAAGCGTGCTGGTGCTGCTGAGGAGGGGCTCTCCTCCATCCCACACAACCACGGGCAGCTGGTACAGCTCCTGTTCCGCCTGGCTGAAGCCTTGCCTGCGCGCCAACACGCTCGCACTGCTATCTGTCAGAGAGAGCAGAGGTTTATTCTCGCTGGCTGCATGCATGACGACGCCGTGCAACACAAGCCAACAAAACAATTCGCTCCCCATTCTCGGCAGTTGCTTCTGAGAATGGAGAACAGCTTTTTGAATATTGCATTCTGTTACTTCATTTTCAAGGTGCCTGATATGGTTTTGGATTCTTCAGTGTTGAAATGACAACAGAGATAAAACGCAGCCACAGCACTATGATAAAAAAGCATTCCACTGTGCATAATTTTTGGTGTATATATTATAGTTAAAAGTCTGGGGTCAGCGAGAATTTTTTTCTTTCAATTTCAATTAATACTTTTATTCAGCAAGGATGCATTAACTGATCAAAAGTGACAGTGAATTTTAAAGAAATGCTATTCATTGAACTTTCTATTCATCAAAGAATCCTGAAAAAATGTATCATGATTTTTGAAAAAATATTAAGCAGCACTGTCTTCAACATTACATGATTTAGTAAAAAACAAACAAACAAACAAACAAAAATCCAGCTAAAACCAGCTAGTTTGGCAAAATCAGTTAAAAACAAACCTAAAACTAGTTGTATTGAAAAAAAAAAAAAAAAAAAAAAAACTGTTAACAACCAGCAAAAAACATCTAAAACCAGCCTACACTAGTTGTCTAGTCTTAGTTGGTTTAAGCTAAAAAACAGCTGGTTTAAGCTTGGTTGGGCTTTTAGCAGGTCTCCCAGCTTGACCAGCTAAAAAGTGGCCAAAACCACTTTAAGCCACTTTAAACCTGGGAGACCAGCCAAAGCAGCCCACCATCTTAGGCTAGTTTTGCTTTTTTTTTTTTTTTTTGTAGTTGTTAAGCTTTACTTTAGCAACTGACAGCTTACATATACCATAAGTCTTAATGTCCACACGTTTTCACCCCCTCAATGAAAGTCTATGAGATTTTGGGTGGTTTTGATCGTATGGTTTACAAAAACCGTAAGCCGGATCAGCAACTAACTTCAAAACAGTCTGAAGGTCTGACCTAAGTTTGGTATTTGTAGCTTCAAAGATCTATGAGGAGATACTGCCTAAATTTTGGGTCAGAGAAAGAAGAAGAGGCTTAAAGGAGAAATCCACTTCCAAAACAAAGATTCACATGATGTACTCACCCCCTTCTTATCCAAGATGTTCACGTCTTTCTTTCTTCAGTCATAAAGAAATTATGTTTTTTGAGGAAAACATTTCAGCATTTTTCTCCATATAATGGACTGATATGGTGCCCCGATTTTGAACTTCCAAAAGGCAGTTTAAATGCAGATTCAAACGATCTCAAATGCGGTTGTAAACGATCCCAGCTGAGGAAGAAGGGTCTTATCTAGCGAAATGATTGGTTATTTTCATTAAAAAAATTAAATTTAAATACTTTTCAATCTCAAACGCTCGTCTTGCCTTGCTCTCCTTGAACTCTGTGTATTCTGGCTCAAGACAGTTAGGGTATGTTGAAAAACTCCAATCATATTTTCTCCATCAACTTCAAAAATCATTTCAAAATCATCCTACATCACTGCAGAAGTACCGTAAAGTGAACATGCAAAGAAGATCAAACACCCTTCACAAAAAAGGTAAAACAACGATATAGAACGATTTTGAAGTTGAGGGAGAACATGAGATGGGAGTTTTTTGACATACCCTAACTGTCATGAACCGGAAAAAAACAGTCCAGGCAGAGTAAGACAAGACGAGCGTTTTGCATTAAAAAGTATATAAATTGTATTATTTTTATGACAATAACCAATCGTTATGCTAGATAAGACCCTTCTTTCTCGGCTGGGATTGTTTACAACTGCATTTGGGATCGTTTGAAGCCGCATTTAAACTGTATTTTGGAAGTTCAAAATCGGGGCACCATACCAGTCCATTATATGGAGAAAAATGCTGAAATGTTTTCCCCAAAAAAACATGATTTCTTTCCGACTGAAAAAAGAAAGACATGAACATCTTGGATGACAAGGGGGTGAGAACATTATATGTGACTCTTTGTTTTGGAAGTGGACTTCTCCTTTAAGGCTCTTCTTCTTTCTCTGAGCATTTTTTAAGCCATCTTAATAATATTTCACAATATTACTGTTATTACTATATTTTTGAGCAAATAAATGCCGCCTTGGTGAGCATAAGTGATTGTAAATTCAAAAATATTTATGAAATGTTACCAATAACAAACTTTTAAAAATATAAATAACACCATTTTATAATAGCTTCAAATTTGGTTAAACAAATCAGAATTTAGAGACTGAACTATGCATTTCATAAATGTATTTTTAAGCTGGGAGTGCAAAAAAATATGTTTATGTTTTCTGATCCACATTGGCCCATCTTTACTTGTGTCTGATTTAAAAAAACACCATTTTGCTTTACTGCTGTACCTTCCCAACCGCGGTGTTGGAGCGCCAGTGTGCTGACAGCCTGTAAACCCCACACAGTGACAAAAGCGTCATGCTTTATTAACTCCCTACAGTGCTCCAACTTTTCTCATTTTTGAGAGGCTTGTGCAAGGTTTTGTGCTTGTGCAACCTTCTTTCTAGCTGTCGCTGCCTCCCTTTCACACATACGCACACACCCACAGACAGGCAGGTCGTAAGCACCTCAGTGTATGCACGGTCATGCTGCTGCTTCACATTGCAGATGTGTGTTGAGCTAGTGTCTTCTGACTCTGCAGCCTGGGAGGGTTTGAGGGGGTTTGGGTTGCAAGATGAATTCCATCTCCCTCTGAATACCAGCTCCCAGGAGAGCAAGAGCGTGGGTTTGGGTTTAACATCGGTAGGGACATTTTAATATCAATCAAGCTATACAAATGCACCGTGTTTACACCTCTGGGAACATTGCCTGTTACAACTCATCAGGGTTTAGACAGAGTATTTACTTTGTATAAGTATTTATCCACAATCTGCCGTATACAGCATAAAATAATCCAAACAATATACCGGATTTTCATCCAGGCTCCAACAACAACAAATATGCATTCATTTTACACTGTATCAAATACAATATTTTTATCTGATACAGCGTTTTCCCACCTCCTGTCGATGATCAACCTCAAGTTAATTAATAGACCTAACTGGAAGTCAATAAATAATCAATAAAAGACCAATATTAGTATTCTCCATTATTTTCTCCAAAAAAAGGCTTCAAGCATTATAATGTACAGTATAAAAATGGATATTCTTCTTGAGATTTGCTAAATATATTTAACAGTGTTAAAATAAAGCAATAACCCCCAAGAAGCCATGGTTTTCAGTGAATTTATAACAGCTAAGGGGCGTTGTTAGACACGATGTGAAGAGGAGTGCCTAAAACCCCCTTAGCTGTTATAAATTCACTGTAAACCACGGCTTCACTGGGCTTATTGCTTTTATAAAACGGTTATTCCATATACATAGTAAGGTTTTACAAAATAAAAGAGAGCAAATACAGTGTAATGATATTAATAAAAACATTATTCTTCCGCCAAACAATGTAGTTCCTCAGAAACGGTTGTGGTTGCAACAAAGTGGTTGCTGAGCAACACACAAACGTAAACAAAGGTGTATGTTTGTTAAGTAATTTACAACAGTGTTGAACGCGGCTCAACCAATCAAAATCAAGGACCAGAACTATCCGTTTTATAAAATTCAATATACAATACAAATTATGCAGATAATTGAAAAACATCACCTCTAATATTGGCTGATAAACATTCTATATTATTAATATTGGCTGACAGACATTCTTTATTATTATATGGTACTGAAAAAACATGCATCTCTAATTTAAAATAAAAATAACAGTGAAAATATGCATGCATGAGCTTATATATAGACATAAATACAAAGATGAAGGAGTAAACAGTCATTTAACTGCTAGAATGAAAGAAACCAAGTAACTGATGATTTCATTTAGAAAAAAAAATAACATACATTGATTTTATGAATGAAAAGACTACATATACAATATTCCTTAAAGGGACAGCTCACCCAAAAATGAAAATTCTGTCATTAATTACTCACACCCCAAAAGCTTTGTTCATCTTTGGAACACAAATTAAAATATTTTTGATGAAATCCAAAAGATTTCTGACCCTGCAAAGACAGCAATGCAACTGACACTTGGACGTGCGTTGAAGACTGACACAGAAGAGAAGAAACTGTTAAATAAAGCTGGTATTATAAAATTACAGTTAAACCACTGATGTCACATGGACTATTTTAACGACGTCCTTACTACCTTTCTGGGCCTTGAATGTGTCAGTTGTGCTGCTGTCTATGCAGGGTCAGAAAGATCTCGGATTTCATCGAATATATCTTAATTTTTGTTCTGAAGATGAACGTAAGTCTTATGGGTTTGGAACGACAAGGGTGAGTAATAAATAACAGAATTTTCATTTTTGGCTGAACTATCCCTTTTTATCTGGTAATATTCGCTAGTCTCTGAGCCCGTACTGTCCATATACCCAAGTCTACGGCAGTGCAGAAGAGGCAGGGCTGTGTCTCTCCAGGGGTCTAACGCATGCAGAACAGCATCTATTGTGAATGCATTAGATACTACAGTAAGGAAAATTTCCAAACCCAGGGTTAAGGTTAACACCAGCAAAATTAGCATCTCTAAATCACCACCCTTCATGTAGTGACCCCTAGGTTTAACGCGTTTGTGTTTGATTTCATGCTGTGGGGGTTTTATAAAATGGCCTGCAGGTAGACTCCATTTAATCTGTCCAAACACTATTAAAAAACATGAACATGAAACGACAGAGGGTGGAATGATCATTAGCGAATCTTCACAAACAACGTAGAAAACGTGGTCTGTAATTATGCATGGATGGGAGATTCACAGTTGTGCTTTGATTTAAGTAGCAGTGATTCGTAAACACTTTCCCTGTGAAAAACATGAGAGCGAACCATGCATGTACTGCGGATAATTAATCTTCACTGTGAGATGCGTTGTGCAGTAAATATACAAATAAATAAATAAATAAATAGCAGCAACAACAACAAATACTGCCAATACTGCAGTTCTGGCATGAGTCCTGATCGCTCTAGCTGTTATAACTTAATGTGAGTGTTTAAACGGTGGGAAATAAATGGCCTGAGAGAGAATTGCAGTGAATTGGCCCAGGAGGGACCCTCTCGATGTAATGCGTCCCGCATCTCAGATGACACAAACGCTCTTGCCAAAACCGTGGCAAGGCATCAAACTTGACGTAGGCTATCTTTGCGGATGGGGAGCATCATGCGTTCCCTCACCCATTCAGCGGAGAGCTTCATTAAAAACCTTCTTAGATTCAGAATATGAACTACGTCGAAGAACATAACAGTCAAGATGATTATTATTCAATTGAACTCACTGCCATTTCCCAGAGGGGAAATAAGTGCTCCTCCGCAGGGATTGTCCATCATACTTTTTCCGCCTCACCCTGGCAAGCGCTCTGGTCGTGTGGACGCTGGCATAATGACTGCGGCGCCAGGAGAGAAACATCTACGTGATCAAGGATGACAGTCCTCCACACCCACCCGATCACAGCAGGCGCAACAGAGCGCTCCAACCCACAAAGTGTAAAACGGTCCGTAATGGTCCATCCGTTGGGATATTATTTAAGGATGAAGCGGTCTGAGGGGACCTTGGCTGGGATACAAACTTAAATAAAGCTCTGAAGCACTGGCTCTTCTGAACTCTGGGCTTTTAACGTCTGCCTCTTATCTCCCTGATTGCCCTGTTAAACTCCGACCGGTCCACCTGCAGCCCTGATTCACTGAAGCAGCGGTCCGGCATTAGAAGGAAATCATTACAGCCCAGCCGTCTCCACCAGGGAGCCTTGAGCTAACATAAACACAGACCTGGTTTCCGAGGAAACAGCTCTGTTGGCCTTGCAACGATATTAAAAAAAAGAGCAAGAAGAGGAGGGGAAGGCTGGAAATGAGGGTGATCTGTGTGACAACATGTGGTACTAAATATGTTTGTGGAGAGGCGCTGAGGGTTTGCCCTGAGCAAACATCAGGAAATCAGCTGGAAAACATTAGAAAGATTCCATTGCTGAGATGCCATCAGAGAGCCTCTTTAGATCAGTCAGATCTTATTTGACTTTCATGAGAGCCTGTGTACAACTTAAGTGCTGAATATGGAATTAGTTTTCGTAACTAACTCCTAAAATGCGGGCTTAGCGTGTCAAACTATTTCTAATTAGATGTTTTACCAAGCCAAAACAAATCTTGCCGAAGTGTGGTTTTGTTATTGTGTGTGTGTGTGTTTTACCTTCATTGTCCTTCAGAGTGAAGTTTGGATTCGCTGGAAGGTCTTCTGGTAGAGCGAAAGTGAACCGACCATTGGCGAAGTTGTCCTTGTCTGTGGCTCTGATGGTCTGAATGACCTACACCGAGAACAAGAGAAAACAAGCTGAAGCTAAGTTCCTTCTTTTGCCAAAATTAAGGTTGAATGAAAAACAGCACTAAAAATATCTAAAAACAGACGCTTTTGCTTCTCTGAGAGACGGGTTTTGTCACTCCCTATAACCTAGAAATGTAATTGGACCACCTGGGCTTCGTCTTCCTTTCTACATTTGAAAGACATTAACTTCAGACTGCTGACCCAAAGCCCCTCGGCCAGTTGGGTGTCTGGATCACAGTCATTGAACAGATAGCTGGTTTGAAGCATTGCTCAGACTCATGATGTTTTGTCAGCTTGTTAACCTAATTGGCTCCTGCTAGCACATCAGCTGCAAGTGGAGATCTCCTCATGCAGAGTCTGGACCAATTATTAAAGCTCTTCACCTGCCTGTGCTGCATCACCCCTGTTAGGCCAGGGGTTTCTCGCTCTAGGGCACTTTCACAGCATCTGGTCTGGATCTGAACCGGTTTGATGTCGGATGTCAGATCATTTGGTTGGTGCTTCGGTATGGGTCATGTTTAGAACTGGTACAAAATCTGTTCTAACTTGTGGAGGTGAAATTATATTTATAACCTTAGAAAGCTATTGTTCACACTTATTAAAGGGTAATGCAAATTAGCTAACTCTCCCTTTCTCATGATAACTGAACTTAAGGCATTTCACCTTTTGTTTCACTCCGCTTTCTCACAGTGAGTGTCATGGCAGACATCCAAATCCACTACAGTTTTATAAATAATACTGTTTTTGTGTTACGGAATGTAGTTTTAAGAGTTCTAGATGAGAATGTACTTGTTTAGACTTCAAATATGTGGTATGTTAATAAAGATAACTTCTTTGGGAAAATTTGCTTCAGTGTTTACAGAGGCGTGAGCTCCGGGGCGTCGACGGCATTCAGCACCCCTGAGAGCAGCCTTACCTGGGCCAGTTCTACAGGTATTCGCAGCCGGCTCTGATGCCGCTATAGTGGTTAAACATGAGATGTAATTTGTCTTGGATTAATCTAATGGGTCTTTGGTGTCATTAATGTATTATTTGTTCCAGAGCAAACAGTTTTTGCCCTGTGGCCTTGTGCCTATGGCCGATATATATAAAATCCTACCTACCTAAACTAAAATTCTATAAATTCAACACACTTTTGTTGTGAAGTCATGGCATATAATAATGCAAAACATACTGATCGGTTAGCAGAGCTGGTAGTAACTGATTGCATGTAATCTGGATTACGAAATAAGATATCAAAACTACTACAAAGTACTTGTAATTAGATTAAATTACATTTTAAAATAATCGTAATCAATACTTTTTATGGATTACATGATTACATATTATTTACACAATAGCATTAAATTATTCAGAATTTATTGATTCTCCCTTTTTAATCTTTCAAATTGTCCTTTCTAAAATAGCCTACTGCTTATTTACCCTCAGAAAATCTTCAAGGTTTGTGGACATTCACACAAAGATTAGTCATTATTCAGGTGGCAGCATTTGAGCACTGATTTACGAAAATCATTTCAAGTTTAAAGAAGTGTTTCAATAATGTATAAGCTACTGATGAACACGTTATTTTTTTATCACTCTGTAGGTTATTTAAAGTAGAAGTTTAAAGGACAACATTTTACAAATAATTTACTCACCCCCTTGTCATCCAAGATGTCATTCTTTCTTCAGCTGTAAAGAAATTATGTTTTTTGAGGAAAACATTTCAGGATTTCTCTCTGTATAGTGGACTTCTGTCATGCCCCTGTGTTTGAACTTCCAAATGCAGTTTAAATGTAGCTTCAAATGGCTCTAAATCTCAGCTGATGAAGAAGGGTCTTATCTAGCAAAACAATCGGTTATTTTCAAAAAAATATTACGATTTATATACTTTTTAACCTCAAACGCTCGTCTTGTCTAGCTCTTCGTGAACTCTGTGTATTCCGGTTCATGACAGTTAGGGTAGGTCAAAAAACTCCCATCTCATTTTCTTCTCCAACTTCAAAATCATCCTGCTGTACATCGCTCTTTTACCTTTTTTTTGTAAAGGGCGTTTGATCTTCTTTGCATGTTTACTTACTAAACACTGGGTCGGCACTTCTGCAGCGATGTAGAATGATTTCAAAGTTGGAGGAGAAAATGTGATGGGAGTTTTTCCGACATACCATAACTGTCTTGAACCGGAATGCACAGAGTTCAGGCAGAGCTAGACAAGATGAGCATTTGAGATGAAAAAGTATATTATCTGTCAATTTTTTTTAGAAAATAACCAATCGTTTCGCTAGATAAGACCCTTCTTCCTCGGCTGGGATCATTTAGAGCCCTTTGAAGCTGCATTTAAACTACATTTTGGAAGTTCAAACTCGCAGGCCCCAAAGAAGTCCACTATATGGACAGAAATCCTGTTTTCCTCAAAAAAACATAATTTCTTTACGACTGAAGAAAGAAAGACACGAACATCTTGGATGACAAGGGGGTGAGTAAATTATCTGTAAATTTTTGTTCTGGAAGTGAACTTCTTTAACCATGTAACTATGTCTTTGGAAGGCTTTTGTCTTTCACATTAAAATGCACAAATGTACTTTTTTTGGTCATCTGGTCCTCTTTCACCTGATAAATTTACTTAAAGTACCCCTGAGATTTTAAAATAAATATTTTAATAATTTTTACATTTACATGTTCATTCGTTCTCTGACATTGGTTAATGGAATGAAATATTTCTTTTTTTTTTTTTCAGTTTCATTTTTTTTTTTTTCATTTGGACTGTTTTTTACAGTATTTATTTCAATCAAATATTTCTATTGTTTTATTAATTATTAGCTATTCATTAAACTCATAAACCCCCTGCAGTTCCTTCTCAAACACCAGTTTCAA
The DNA here is from genome assembly GCA_036247105.1 of Cirrhinus mrigala. Taxonomy (NCBI): domain Eukaryota; kingdom Metazoa; phylum Chordata; class Actinopteri; order Cypriniformes; family Cyprinidae; genus Cirrhinus; species Cirrhinus mrigala. The sequence goes on along the minus strand of CM070008.1, from coordinate 20,594,844 downwards.
GGAAACCTTGACGTAACAATGTTTAATGCACTTCATGTTGTTTATAACAACAAATGGAATATATTTTTTTACTCTTTGTACTTTTATGTCAATATGGTGCAGTATTATCCTATTTAAATCAATATGATAAACAAGACAGGTCAAAAGTAATCTAAAAGTAATCTAAAAGTAGTCTGATTACATTACACAAAATGTGTAATGTAATGGATTACGTTACTGACTACAATTTTTGACATGCAATTTGAAATCAGCAACAGATTACAATCATCACATTCTTAATGTTGCTTTTAAGACAATCACAAATCAATAGTGCAAACATAATACCCAAAACTACAATAAATACATACTATTAAATGAAGAAGCCAGTAAAATAGAACTTCAGACCAAGCAGTCGAGCAGAGTGTAAAAACCTGCATCACTGCATAACAGATCTCTTCCCAAATTACAGTGCATTGTTTCATGCAGCGTGCTGTTGTGAATGAGTACAAGCAGATCAAAAGAAAAAAGCCTCCTGTGAATAGATGCCAGTACAAGAAATGTGGTTCTGCCTTATCTCTGTGGAAACACTTAATCAAGGTCCACAGCATGACAGCAATCCCTGATTATCTTACAAAGTTACAATCACGAATTTCAGTAATTGGGAAGAGGATTTTATTTAGATGTTAGATGGACTGGTTTGAGCCCATCAGACCAGAAGTCATAATAAATGAGGGACAATTTCTTCACTTATGAATAGACCTCTGCCTTATAAAAGACAGTAAATGGTTTACTGTGCTTGAATGAAGGCGAATATATATATATATATATATATATATATATAAAGCTGTGTGGTGCTTTAAAAGCAGCATTTAATTAAGCAGAGCTCCAAAGTGAAAACACAACTATGTACATTAATCACACACTTTCTTTGAGGCAGAGTAATTTACCATCTTTATTTAAACAGATAGCTCACCCAAAAATTACAATTCTGTCAGTATTTAAACACCCTCATGTGGTCCAAACCCAGCACTTTGGTTAATTCTCAAAACACAAATTAAGATATTTTTAGAAAAGGTTTTTATTACTGTGTGTTTATATGTGAATAATGGTCTCAATTCATTAAAGCAATCGTATCTCTTCACAATACTTGAATTAAACCGCTTGATTAATGTCTTTATGGCCTTTTTGGGTCTTATAAGTTTTGGTTATCTGGACTTTCAGTGGAGGGACAGAAACCTTTCAAGTTTCATTAAAAATATCTTAATTTGTATTTCGAAGATTAACCTAATTCTTAAGGGTTTGAAACAACATGGTGACAGACTTTTCATTTTTGGGTGACCTATCATTTTAAAAGCTCTTTATAGTTTAACCACCAGCACAGCGGACACAAACGTTCAAAGAGCACCCTTGATATTTAATCTAAAAACGTATTGTCGCCCACTGCGTGTGAATTGTGTGTGTCTAACTGCTTAAATCGTAATCTCATTCAAGGGTAAAGCTATAACGGCTATGCCGCAGCACTGCTGTGCATTGCTGCACATGAACCTAGATTTCAATGTGCAACGATTAACATTTCCTGTGAGCCATTCCTAGTGCGGTTGATGTGGACTGCTATCTGCCGGTGAATACATTGGTACACGCTGAATTATTTATAGGTTTAAGAGCCTCCAAAGTCTGTCGAGCCACAGATAAATCCATCCTTGATGGTGTCAGACATATCATAAAGGCAGCGTATGTGTTTCTCATTTATGCATGTGTCCATGGCGTAAGCGTAGGTGGGAGTGTGTGTGTTCATACATACGTGAGAAAAGAAAGACGAATTAAGCATGAAAAATAAGATGGTTTGAGAAAACAGAAATGGTTCAGAAATACAGGAGGAGAAAAGGACAAGAGAAAAGGAGGAGTGCAGATAGGAAAAATGGTTTCAGGGGTTCTGATTGGAACTGACAGGTTGAATAAGAATGATAGGGACACACTGAGCAAAGGACTGAGAGGAGATAACTAACCTGGCCTGCCTTGGAGCCTTCACACACAACCAGAGCGCTGTCTGTGGCAATATAAGGGGCATTGTCATTGACATCCAAGACCTGGACTGTGACTGGGACATAGCTCACCAGATTTGGATTGTCTGGAAAAAAAACAATATATGACAAATATTCAATCATGGATGTTTTCTGTCGAGATCATTAAAAAAAATAAGTGGTGAAACAACAATGAATGATGAATGTATGGGGGATTTCACATGATTGAAATCATGCCATATCAGGAGACACTGGCAAAAAAGCTTGAATCAGCAATATCTGATGTTGAATACCATGTTTTATTTAGAAGACAGAGATATCCAACTTTTGAACATGTATTACTCTCACTAGTTTATTTATCCAATAGTAATGTCAAACAATACAAAAAGTTGAAGTCAAAAGTTTACATACACCTTGTAGAATCTGCAAAACGTTAATTATTTTACCAAAATAAGAGGGATCATACAAAATGCATGTTATTTTTTATTTAGTACTGATCTGAATAAGACATTTCACATAAAGGATGTTTACATATAATACACAAGAGAAAATAATAGTTGAATTCACAAAAATGACCCTGTTCAAAAGTTGTTCAAAAAATACTGTTGTTACCTAAATGATCCACAGCTGGATCTTTTTTTTTTTTTTTTAGTGATAGTTGTTCATGATGCCCTTGTTTGTCCTAAACAGTTAAACTGCCCGCTGTTCTTCAGAAAAAGCCTTTGTTTTATGTATTTAAACCCTTTCCAACAATGACTGCATGATTTTGAGATCCATCTTTTCATACTGAGGACAACTGAGGGACTCATATGCAACACTATATTCAAACGCTCATTGATGCTCCAGAAAGAAACAGAATACATTAAGAGCCGTGGGAAGAAAACTTTTTGAATTTTAGGATCAGGGTAAATTTAACTTATTTTGTCTTCTGGGAAACATGTAAGTATCTTCTGTAGTTTCTGAAAGGCAGTACTAAATGAAAAAAATATTGTATTTAGGTAAAATAAGAAAAATGTACATACCTTCATTCTGTTTAAAAGTTTACACCCCTGGCTCTCAATGCATTGTGTTTTCTTCTAAAACATCAGTGAGCGTTTGAACCCTCTGTAATGGTTGCATATGAGCATATGTAAACTTTTGAACTGGGTCATTTTTATAAATTCAACTATTACTTTCTCTTTTAGACTATATGTAAATGTATTTTATGTGAAATATCTTATTCAGGTCAGTACTAAAAAAAAACAACATGCATTTTGTATGATCCTTCTTATTTTGGTAAAATAATGAACATTTTGAAGATTCTCCAAGGTGTATGTAAATTTTTGACTTCAACTGTACATCATAGGAGAACTTTTTTTTTCTTCTGAAAATTACCACTTACAGTGTCATTTCCAGCACATCTCAAATGATGTTTAATTGCATAATTTTTGATTGAAATTACATTAAACAGTTTTATAACAACATATCTGGTTCATTTGTTTTGCTAATTCACAGCTAGTATTTGTATTTATCCTAAATATGAACAATTAAATCATGTTTTTACACTTTTACATTTAATTTGACAAAATTACTGCAGCTGAAATCTACTCACAAGTGAAAATTGCACTGATTTTTCTGCCCACATCACATGTCTCACATTCCTCCTCAAGCTTTTCACTGACTGTCTATTTTGAGGTGAAAACTTTTGCACCCAAAATGAAAATTCTGTCATTAATTGCTCACCCTCAAGTTGTTCCGAACCTGTAAGACCTTTGTTCATCTTCAGAACACAACATTAAGATATTTTTGATGAAATCGCAACTACCACGTTCAAGGCCCAGAAAGGTACATCATTAATATAGTTCATGTGCCATACACATCAAAGGCTGACACGGAAGAGCAGAAATTGTTGAATAAAGTTGTTATTTTTGTTTTCTTTGTGCACAAAAAGTATTCTCGTAGCTTCCTAAAATTACAGTTGAACCACTGATGTCACATGGACTATTTCATCGATGTCCTTACTACCTTTCTGGGCCTTTAACGTGTCAGTTGCTTTGCTGTCAGTGCAGTGTCAGAAAGCTCTCGGATTTCATCAAAAATATCTTAATTTATGTTCCAAAGATGAACAATGATCTTACGGGTTTGGAACGACATGAGGGGAAATAATTAATGACAGAATTTTCATTTTTGGGTGAACTATCCCTTTAAAATTAATATTTTTATACAGTATTTTCAATTTTTATTATTTATTTTTTTTGGTTTATTTTTTGACAGAAAGTATAAAATAAAATATATATAAATGTATTTATCAAATGCATCTATTAAATGCATCTGAAACATAACACAAATGTCCTAGTTTCACGTGTCTTTTATATGGCAAAAAGGTTAAATCTGTTGGTTTTTATTAAAATCAGCCCCTGGGACATTAAAGTGGTCTGAGCCTCGTGACACAGGGGCGACCTGAGTCCCAGCTCATGGCACTTTTCAATCCTCTCTTGCTCTCCTACTCTCTCTCTCCCCACATTACTTCCTGTTCCTCTGCTGTCCTATACACTAAAGGCAAAAATCATGAAAAGCCTGAAGCTGAAGTACTGTATTACATATGTTGAGAGATATATCTTTTTTTTTTATTTTTATTTATTTATTTTTTTTAACATTTACCATATTTACAACCTTACAGTGAGATATATATATATATATATATATATATATGATTCATGCTTCTCCCATAAGATTCACTGAAGCATGATGGGAATTTAAAATCAGTGAGGGAAACATTACACCCATTTTGGAGTCGGGCAACGTCGTTCGGTATGATGGAACTGAGATTAACTACAGTGACCTAACATTATCAGCCTACTATCAGCAAGCATTTACAGAGGGCAGTTTCAGCCCATTAGCTGAACACCACTGTGAAGAAAAGTGTAGAGGAAAGATAATTGCTTAGATAAGCATCTGTAAAAAAAAAAAAAAAAAAAAAAGAGAGAGAGGGATAAAAAACAAATAGGAAAAAGAGAAGAAAAATTGATTGACCCTTTCCACCTTCAAAGCCACATCAGCATGCTAACAGCAGCCTCAGCATCAATCCCATAATGCAACGCTCCTTCACAGAGACATTTGTTTTGGTCAGTATCGATGATTTAGACTTGGCCAATGATTCCTTCTTGGAGAAGGTGTTCCCAGTCCACAGATCAAGAAGAATGCTTAATTCGATATAAAGATATCACTGGTAAAATGGTTCCCTCTGTTTTCCTCAGAAACCAACTTTAAAAAAAAAATCAATAAATACAGACAGAATTCCTGCCCCAGAGTCATACATACCAATCTCTGAAGCCATCACTGTGATGTTGTGCCAGGCTACCTCTTCTCGGTCTAGACTCCTAGTGGTTGTAACAAGTCCACTGTCAACATCGATGCTAAAAAGTGCATCACCTTCTGCATTTTGGTCGATGGAATACCTAAAATTTCAAGGCAGAAAAGGTCTATTCAAAGATCACATTCAAATTATGCTGGCAGACATTGCAGATGCACATATAAAGATGCTTTAATAGATGTTTTAATGCTGAAATAAATGTGCCCTTGAGTTAAAAAAACACATTTCCTTTTAACCATTAGTTATAAAAGCAGATTAAGCCTTATGAATGTATTCTCCTGTCACCTACAGTTTACACATCATTTCAGTTTAGACCTTCAGGATATTTTGTTAAAATGCTTAACCTAAAGAGTTGAAAATTTGTATGAATGCATTTAACTAGCCACAGAATACACTCTTAGGTCTCTCTGATATATAAAACTTCAAACTTCAAGGCTTTTAAAACTTTAGATAAGGCTTTGTCAAACCAAGATTCAATGGCAAACAAAAAATGACGGGTAGACTCCAGGATGTCTAACCTCAGGTCTATGCATCCCTGCCTTTGCTGAATTATTTTTATCCCCGGTGAGGATAAAAACATCCAGCGAACCCCTCCTAAATCCCGATCTCAATCTAATGATTGGCGATTGAAGTGGTGATGGGTCGTTCTTGAACGATCCGTTCATTTTGAATGAATCTTTAATGTGACTCGGGAAGAACGAGTCGTCTCGGGGAGTGATTCGTTCAGTCGCGCATGCGCAACATCCTTTTAGGTTCTGCACTGGAAAGTTTGTTCGTTCATCTTATGGGGCTGTTACGTGATGAACGAACGACTCAAACCCGAAGACTCGAGAGATGAACTAATCAATTCTTTTTCCGGTTCACACTATATTTGTTAAGCTTATGGGGCTGTCACATGATGAACGAACGACTCAAACCCGAAAACTTGTCAAATAAGAGGTGAGGTGAGCTAATCATCGACTAATGACATAGACAGGTAAACAATGAATGAATCTTTTCTGTTTCTTATATCATTATAGTTTCGTCTTGTTTGTAGGGTGATCAACGTTTGTGTAAGCAGTACATGTGTTAGGGAAGTAACACGTAAGATTTTAATTATATTTTGCGAAAATGAACGAATTGAACAAAATGACTCGAAAAATGATTCGTTCATTTTGCTGAACGAGACTCAATTAAGGTCCGAGTCGGTAAAATGATCCGTACTTCTCATCACTAGATTAAAGTCCCGTTTTGAATAAAATGTTTCGCCATACGCGCGTTAAAGTCCCGTTTTGAATGAAATGATTCGCGATACGCGCTTTAAAGTCCCGTGTTGAAACAAATGATTCACGTTACGCCCTTTGAAGTCCCGTTTTGAATCAAATGACTTGCGATATGCGCATTGAAGTCCCGTGAATCAAATGATTCGCGATCCGATTGGAGCTCTTCGAAGCACTGACAATCATTTTGCGACGCAATTTTGCGAGTTTCAGAAAGCTCCGTTGTTGATGCTGTGTATTTTGCTCGCTTTCTCTATATAATTTATTCGTTGTTTGAAATGAAATCATTACAATTAATAGGCCAATTTACAATATTTTTATTAAACTGTGATCACGTTAAACACAGTTTCCGTCCCTGGTGAAAAAAAAAAACAGGATATGCTGGTAGGTATGTTTTGATGCTGGGATGCTGGTTAGGTAGGTTTTGATGCTGGTTTAAGCTGGTCCTTAGCTGGTTTATGCTGGTCCTTTGCTTGTCTATGCTGCATACACCAGCAAAGGACCAGCATAAACCAGCTAAGGACCAGCATAAACCAGCTAAGGACCAGCATAAACCAGCTAAGGACCAGCTTAAACCAGCATCAAAACCTACCTAACCAGCATCCCAGCATCAAAACCTACCTACCAGCATATGCTGGTTTTTACAACAGGGGTCGTATTAAAAACATCTCATGAAACTCCTTATCTAGTACTTGCCTAAATGGACAGGTATATAATGTGCGTTGTTAACAGATTACGATGACATCTGCACATTTGAATATACCTCAAAGCCACATATACCAGTATTACGGTCTTTGAAAACTCACCTGACTTTGCTTCTTGTGCTGTCCGGGTCTTGAGCGGTTACCATGCCAACCTCTGTCCCAGCTGGAGCATTTTCATACACATCCATAATATAGTAGTCCATAGTAAACACCGGAGCTTCATCAACATCCCCAATGATGAGCTTAAGCGTGGTGGTGTCTTTAAAAGGACCCAGGTAAGAAAAACGAGGATCCAGATGAGTGTTGACACCTTCAATGTTCAAAGAGTATGCCTTCTTCTTCTCGTAGTCCAGAGGCTAGAAAAGGACATCAGTAATAAGATCAAGAGAGAAGCAGAAAAGACATTTTAGCCAGTCTGGTAAAAGACAGGGCATGGCTGAATGAGCAGACATGAATTTACATGACTGTTGAGCCCATTGGTTTTATGTGAACGTCTAGTTCAGACCTTTCTGAGGGAGATGATTCCTTCTCTCTTGTCACTGTCTGTAGAGATGGAAAACATGGCAGCTCCTTCTTCATTGGTTATTCTGTATGTCATCTCAGCGTTGACGCCGAGGTCTTCATCGTTCGCTTTGATTTTACCAACTGCTTTCCCTACCTGAGCAGATTCTGGCACGTACAACTGATAGTTTTCTGAAGTGGAGGATAAATACAAACACAAGAGATGCGATTTCATTAAACATCTGAAATCTTTTGATGCAAATATGAAAGTGTTGCATGCGCTCAGCTAATTTGCAGGGTTTATTTGGGATAAACCTGAGCAAGCTCAATAAAAGTTGTTTACTTTCACAGAATAAAGCTTAAGCGAATTTAGCCATTTGGGATAAATTCACAGTACATTCAAAAGGATTTAAGGATTAGATGGTTTCTCTAGAAGGGGCGTGCCTAAAATCCAGACTTTTTCCATGGTGAAATAGAGCAGAGACTCATACTTTGAGGAAATCGTGGTGGATTGTCATTGACGTCGGTCAGTGTGATGTTGACTGTTGTGGATCCAGACAGACCCCCAACAGAACCGGCCATGTCTTTGGCTTGGATGATGACGGAATACATCTCTCTAGTTTCTCTGTCCATGTTCGGCAAAGCTGTCCTGATGACACCTGTGATCCAGAGGGCAGAAAGGATAAATATAGCTCCTGCTGACCTACATAACCCATATCCCATTATTGGACGTTCAAAATGGTATTCATATTTCCTGTTTCTTAGCAGTGTGTGGACACAACCACCCTACAAGGACAAAAATCCATTCACTCCATTTTGTTAATCCCCCAAACCTAAACAGTCTCAATTATCAAGCCGTTTTGATTTTCTGAGCAATGCAGGTGTTTTGTAGTTGGATGTAAAAGTGAACATAAGAGTCTTTATTTTCTCTCGACATCAGTCATCAGTTTTGTTTTTGATGGTAATATGCCATTGAATACACAAAAAACAGAAGAGAGGGGTGGGGTGAGCAGTAGCTCAGTATCATTTAAAGAGCCATGCACCGAAACAGGTTGCTGTGAACATAGCTGTTTTTGACTAGGTAAAAGGGTATTTTTTTTTTTTTTTTTTTTTTACACGACCATTGAGGAATTTTAACCAGAGTATTTTGCTGACATTTCATGAAGACCCTAAAAAATCATACCAACTTGTGGAAAATGGGCATCTGATGTCCCGTTTAAAGTACAAATATTAAAACTAGGGCTGTCAGTTGATAAATATTTTTAATCAAATTAATTGCATGATGTTTCGATTAATTAATCTAATTAATCACAAAATAAATTTGACTGTGAAAATACCCACAAAAGATTATTTAAAGCTATTTCTGTGTTCAATGAGAAAGTATCAATTAGACATTACAAATTGTAGCTTTAGAAAGAAATATTTTATTTGATTAAACATAGAATTCATTACACATAAACATTTAGGCTGCAACAGCCTAACGCAGGGTCCTGGAGAGCCGCAGCCCTGCAGAGTTCAGCTCCAACCCTAATTAAAACACACCTGCCTGTAGCTTTCTAGTAACCCTTCAGACCTTGATTAGTTTGTTTGTTCAGGTGCGTTTGATTAGGGTTGAAGCAAAACTCTGCAGGGCTGCGGCTCTCCGGGACAGATGTTCGCCACCCCTGGCCTAACGTAAACTATGGAAAATAAAAGATGATATTTTGAGAAACACCTCACTATTTTTTGTTCATACGATGAAATTCATTGTTAACCAAAGCAGCTTTGTTACCAACAGTCTTCAAAATACCTTCTTTTATGTTCCACAAAAGAAAGGTTTGAAACAACATGAGGGTAAGTAAATGATTACAGAGTAAATTATTTTATTGTATTTTATTTTAACGAAATAATACTCTAAATAAGAAACTAAGTCCACCAGCAGGTGGCGGTAAATGTCTTAATGAGTCATTCATTCATCCATTTGATTTGTTCAAACAGCTGATTCATTCAGTAAATGGCTCTTTTTGTGAATGGGCTTTTGAACCATTGGTTCACACGATTCATTCAAAACGCTGATTCATTCAGAAACTAAACACCGCTGTGTTGCTCGGAGATGCATATATATATATATATATATATATATATATGAGACATTCATATCTTGAATGTTAGGGCATAACTGCATTTGTGGAGTTGTTGCCTTGCTTCATATTTGTCAACAGTCAACTATATGACATATAAGATGACGTACAGCTCTGGGAGCGGGGCCGGTGCATTAACTGCGTTGAAATATTTTAATCGCATTATTTTTCATAACTAATTAATTAAGTTAACAAGTTAAACTGACAGCCCTAAAAAAAAACGGACCACATTTCTATACCAAACAAAGGTTAAGGAGGTCTTAAACCCTCAAAATGAAGTGAAAACAAAAGCCTTTGATACTACAAAAGCCTGATAAACATAAAAATGTATTCTTTTATAATACATTTGCTTTTTTTGGAAAGAAATAAATATTTTTATTCCGCAAGGATGCATTAAATTGATCAAAATGACAGTAAAGACATTGATGATGCTATAAAAGTTAGCCTTGGTAAGCATAAAAGGCTTCAAAAACAATGAAACAAACAAATATAACATAATAGAATATAACCATACTTACCCCAAATGTACCGCATGTATATATTTCACAAAGATTTAGTTTATTTATCTATAAGTGGACTTAGCGGAGACAAAACATTTATTTTTGTCGAGATGCACTGAAATTTTCCTTAAAATTTTCCTTGAAATTCCCATAAAATAGTTCAAATCCCTTGAAAGTTACTGTACAATTTACAAACATGTACATTGCACACATGGCTGTAAGCAGGGTTTGAAAATTAGTGAGGTCTGGGGCGGAGTTGAGAATAATATAATATAAGAATATAATAACCCCTACAAATACAACTCATTACTGTATATACACTAAACACTTTAAAATAGACAGACATGTAGATATTTGTGAAAAATGTTTTGAAGTGATGAGTATTGTTAAATTGTATCACACTGCATCAAAATGTATTAATAATTTACTATAGGTTAGGGGGTGCATAATTTTATCAGTTGTTTATTATTTATGCAATAATACATATTACTGTCATAATTGTCTTTAATAACCATTGCTATATAGATGATAACTTTATCTAGTGCTCTTTTTAGTGTGACTTTGTGAAAATGTAACTAATATACTGAATAAAATAACAGACTTTTTTATGGCTAGTGTTTGGATATTTAATTTTTTTTTCCTGTAACCTACTTCTTCTACAGATCTGTGTACTACTGTTAAATCCTACTGTTTTTGATACTGATAATGTTTCTGACAGACAATCTTGGTGTTTTTTTTTTCTTTTCTTTTTTCTTTTGTTGCGTTTGCCTGGTATCCTGTTAGCAATAACCTTTCCATTGGCTTTTTTTGATTACTGTCAGTTTAAGTGCCAGTAGTTTAGCGTTGCCAGATATTTCAGTCACAGCTCTCTCAAGCTTCGTTCACTCCGCCAGTGTCTCGATCATTCTCACACCATGGACGCTAAAAATTCTTGCAAACGGTCTAAACTGAATTATACATGCAGACAAACATATGACGAGTTTCAAACAGCAAATTAGTCATTCAGAGAACAAGTTTTATTTTTGAACATGAAATATTTACCGAGGTCTGGACCTCATAGCTGGCTACGGCCATGACTGCAAATTCTTCATTTACGTTTGCACATGGAAAATGTGTGACTGGAGCTGTGAAGCTCCAGGAAAATAAAAAAAACGACCATAAAATCGAAATAAAAGTAGTCCACACCACTCATGCACTATATTTCAAGTCTTACAGTATATTATAGTAAATCTCTGTGTAAGGATCAGACTGATATGAAGTCATTATTCACAGAAAATCTTGCTTTGTAGCCATGGTCACCATTCATTTTCACTGTATGGAAAAGAATAGCTTGGAAATTCAGCCTAACATCTTCTTGTTTTTTCCACAGAAGATAGAAAATTACGAGTAAATAATGAATTTTTGGGCAAACCATCATTTCAAATCAAACCGATTTGAAACCATTTGATGGCATTTCCAGCAATAAGAGCCAAGTCCACAGGAAGGTGTCCAGAATATCATGTGTACATTTCTAATCTTTGACCCCTGGTTATTGAGGCGGTGAGCTCACAGCAAGTGGTTATCCTCTGCTTTGCCCCGCTCTGACCTGGTACAGGTTCTTTTCGAGCTTGACAACACACCAGCAGGCGAGTGCCGACCCCTCACCTCTATGTACTGTTCCTATGCAGTTTAAGCCCTTAGCATGAACCTTGCTTTCCAGATGTGCACACACACACTTGCACAAAGCACGCTGGTGATCATCTCCTGCATACTCCACAGCTCTAAAGCAAAGGCTGCCATCTGCTCCTACCGTTCCCTCAGGAGATAGAGGATAAGACAGGGATGAAGGAAAGGCTGGAAATCATAACAGCTTGCGTTTGCCATGTGAACTTGTATTTGTGCCCCTTTACGCCATGAGATCCCATGGTAATGTTTACTGAGAAATGAGCACAAACTGACATGATACACCCAGGCCCCAGTACACCAACATGGGTTATGAAGGGCTGTTTAAAAACACTGGAAATCAACAGCACAATTATAAAAATGCATACGCTCTGTCAGTACATAGCACTAGAAACATTTTATTAACTTGTTAGTGAATATACATATATATATATATATATATATATATATATATATATATATATATATATATATATATATAGGACATTTCTTGACAGTTTCATCAAAAAACTATATGAAGTGCCTGGATATTTTCACACTCAAGGGTATCCATCATCTAGAAATCAAACAAAATATGCGTTTTCAAGCCAAGCTATTAACGTAGGACGTATCTGTATTTTTCTATTTATGTTTTAAAATTATATAACCTGACGATCTGCTAATATATAACTGAGGTTCATTTCATATGGTGTTTTTCTGTCTGAGAAGACCTAAAAATGTATACAGAAATTTAATACTATATAGGAAGGAAGTCGAGTAAAAACAGTAAATATCTAGTGTCTCTGTAACAACACACATTTTTCATGCATTTATCTGACATATAACTAGAAAAAAATACTATAAAAAATATACGGCCAGTATATATATTTCTGTCTGAATGTCTTAAAGGGATAATGCACCCAAAAATGAAAATTCTTTCATTAAATACTCATCCTCATGTCGTTACAAACCTGTAAGACCGTTCATCTTCAGAACACAAATTAAGATATTTCTGATGAATTCCAAGAGCTTTCTGACCCTGCATAGACAGCATCACAACTGACACGTTCAAGGCCAAGAAAGGTAATAAGGACATTGTTAAAATAGTCCATGTGACATCTATGGTTCAACTGTAATTTTATTAAACTACTTTTTCTTCATTTTTAAGAAAACACAAAAATTACTTTATTCAACAATTTCTTCTCTTCCATGTTAGTCTTCGATGCGCATTCACAAGAGCACCAAGACGCATGAGTTTTGAACGTGGTAGTTGTGTTGCCGTCTATGCAGGGTCGAAAAGCTCTCTGATTTAATCAAAAATAACCAGTAATTTGTGTTCTGAAGATGAACAAATGTCTTATAGGTTTGGAATGACATAACAATGAGCAATTAATAACAGATTTTTCATTTTTGGGTGAACTATGCTTTTAAAGGAGAAGTCCACTTCCAGAACAACAATTTACAAATAATTTATTCACCCCCTTGTCATCCAAGATGTTCATGTCTTTCTGTCTTCAGTCGTAAAGAAATTATGGTTTTTGAAGAAAGCATTTCAGGATTCTTCTCCATATAATGGACTTCATTGGTGCCCGATTTTGAACTTCCAAAATGTAGTTTAAATGCAGCTTCAAAGAGCTCTAAACGATCTCAGCCGAGGAAGAAGGGTCTTATCTAGTGAGACGATGTGTAATTTTTTTCTAAAAATAAAAATTTGTATACTTTTTAAGCACAAAAGCTTGTGTAGCACAGGCTCTGGGATGCACGTCCACGATGCTACGAATTAGTGATGGGTCGTTCTTGAACGATTCGTTCATTTTGAACGAATTTTCAATGTGACTCAGGAAGAACGAGTCATCTCGGGGAGTGATTCGTTCAGTTGCGCATGCGCAACATCCTATTAGGTTCTGTACTGGAATTAGTTCACCTGTTTCGAGTCTTCGGGTTTTTCCGAGTCATTCGTTCATATTATGGGGCTGTCACGTGATGCTGATTTTGCTAAAATTAATGAAATGACTCGAAAAAAGATTGCTTCATTTTGCTGAACGAGACTCAAAGGTCCGAGTCAGTAAAGTGATCCGAACTTCCCATCACTACTACAAATCACGTCTAAGTTTATCGTCTGTGTACTCCGGCTCAAAAAAGTAGAGTATGGCGAAAAACTCCATCTCATTTTCTCCTACAACTTCAGAATCGTCCGACATCGTTGTACCTTTTTGTTTGTAAACAGCGTTTGACTTACTTGCACTTTCTTAGTCTTTGCGTGTTCGCTTTGTAAACACTGGGTCTGTAGTTACACCTATGTTCTGCGTGTTCGACGTGATTCAGTAGTAAGTAGCGTCATGAACACGCATCCCAGAGCCTGTGCTACATGAGCTAGAGCCCTTTGAAGCTGCATTTAAACTACATTTTGGAAGTTTAAAATCAGGGCACCAATGAAGTCTATTATATGGAGAAAAATCCTGAAATGCTTTCCTCAAAAACCATAATTTCTTCACGACTGAAGACAGAAAGACATTAACATCTTGGATGACAAGGGGGTGAGTAAATTATTTGTGAATTGTTGTTCTGAAAGTGGAGTTCTCCTTTAATATGAACACACACACACACACAACTACATAAGTCCAAAATGCTAGCAAGAAGTATAGAGGACCTTTGAGGGAATGACTAGCAGAGAATTTCAATTTTTATGTTATGTGGGAAAGTGTAAGATGGACAGTTTAAGTATTCGAACATGCAATGTTCTCTTTTAAATGGACACGACCAGTGGGAGTGAGAAAAAAATATGCAAACAGATACCTCAATCCGCCAGAACAAATAAACACACGCCAGTGTTCAGCCCCAGAGAATGTCATAGAGATTGCACCCAGCCCATTGAGAGCAGACACCACCTGCCAGGACAGGGGATTTCAGCAGACAACACAACGAAAAAAGCAAAATGTTCATGTTAAACAGGCTCTTAGTATTCAGCTAGTAGCCACAAAGCAGAGACAGAAAGTAAATAAAGCAAACAGGACCAGACAATGATGCAGAACTGGGTAAGCCCTGTTCTTTGTACTGAGAGTTTGATTTCCTATGGAACAACAGACAGTCAACCTTATAGTGAAAGTGCGAAACATCACGCGGGTTAAGCATCACCCCTCGGTAAATGGGGCAAACTAACAACTACACAAAGGTGCAGCAGAGGTAATTCTCAGCTAAGAGGATTAGACAGGATGCAAGTTATTGTACTTTACACAAAGGTGAATGGGTGGAAACAGTAGCTTGGGAAATTTGTAATTTCTACAGTAAGAGGGAAAATAAACAAATAAACATATGTTATATAAACATTTTAACACTAAAAAAACGGCACTGAGTCTATATATTAAATACCTTAGAAAAAGTTAGGATATTTCGAATCGAATTTTTCAAGGACAAAAATGAAAAAAATAAACAAAATATAAATGAAACGTACTTGATGGTTGATTTGTTTGCTATAAGATCTGTCTATAACATAGATACAGACCAAATACAGACAAGTTGAAGAAGGTAAGCCACTGACAGTGCAAGTACAGCCATTTATCCAGTGTTGAAAATAACTAAATAAAAGTAGTAACACTACTAGCTTGACTATATTTTTCAGTAGCACAAAGTTGTATTGCACATAAAGGCTTCACGATTCAGTGAACGTATATAATTATCAAACATGCTCTACTAGAATGTCCTTTCTATCTCATATAATGTAAATAGCCCTGTGTTGCCCATGCTGTTGCACTGGGGCCTGTGTGTACAGTATTTTGTCAGCTGGTACTCATTTTATAGTAAACATTGTCATGGGATCTCATGTGCAACTTCACATGGTAAACTCAAGCTGTTCTGCTTTCCAGCCTTTTCTTCAGCCTCAACTTATTCCCTATCACTTGAGCAAATGGTAGGAACAGATTTATATAAGGCGTAAATATAATGTAAACCTTCATATGATGTAACCTGTTAAAAAAGTTTAAATATTATACAATTATTATTAAAATGTACTTTAAAATATTATACAAATATTACATTTCCAGTATTATAAATATTACTGTTATATAATTAGGATATACAGTTGAAGTCAAAAGTTTACATACACCTTGCAGAATCAGCAAAATGTTAATTATTTTACCAAAATAAGAGGGATCTGTCAGATCTGGTAGAAAATAATAGTTGAATTAATAAAAATGACAGTGTTCAAAAGTTTACATACACTTGATTCTTAATACTGTGTTGTTACCTGAATGGTCCACAGCTGTTTTAGCATTTTTGTGTATTTTAACCCTTTCCAACAATGACTGTGTGATTTTGAGATTCATCTTTTGACACTAAGGACAACTGAGGGACTCATATGCAACTATTACAGAAGGTTCAAACGCTCACTGATGCTACAGAAGGAAATACGATGCATTAAGATTCGGGGGTGTAAACTTTTGAACAGAATAAGGATGTGTACATTTTTCTCATTTTTCCTAAACAACATATTTAGTACTGCCATTTAGTGAAGCTACAGAAGATGCTTACATGTTCCCCAGAAGACGAAATAAGTTCAATTTACCCTGATATTCAAATTCAAAAAGTTTTTACCCCCTGGCTCTTAATGCATTGTTTTTTTCCTTCTGAAGCATCGGTGAGCGTTTGAACCTTCTGCAATAGTTGCATATGACTCCCTTTGTTGTCCTCAGTGTGAAAAGATGGATCTCAAAATCATATAGTCATTGTTGGAAAGGGTTCAAATACACAAAAATGCTTAAAAACCAAAGAATTTGTGGGACCTGAAGGATTTTTCTGAAGAACAGCAGGCTGTTTAATTGTTCAGGAGACTCATGAACAACTATCACTAATTTATTTATTTATTTATTTAAAACACAGCTGTGGATCATTCAGGTAACAACATAGTATTAAGAATCAAGTGTATGTAAACTTTTGAACGGGGTCATTTTGACATTGTTCATTCAAAAACCCTCATTGTTTTGTTTTTGTACCAGAAAACATCTCTCATTAAAAATTACATTTTCAGCTTGTAGCTTGGCAAACTACACTTTCAAGGGTAGCGTCTACGGATAAACTCAAAATGTGAAAAGTTTTATAGCTGTGATGCTCAAAGCAGAGGAGGCAAGCCTCTGTCAATGCTCTATCTCTCTCCTAGAGCAAAAGAGGCACTCTAGAGCTGGAGTATTGGATTATTTGAGAGCGATTCAAACACTCACACACTAAGGGTATAGACACTTTCTGCCAAAATGAGGAAGCAACACTGATATGCAAGAGTGCAACATTAAATCAGCGCCCTATGATGATAACCCCTGATGTGAACATTATCATACGGCCTCTTAATCCCATCAAAACCTTCATGATAGCCACAAACAGGGGATTAGAAAGTTGAAAGAGTGACCACGGAGGGATTACAATCCATCCAATCTCATAGTTTTAGCGCTGAAGACACCAATAAAAGACAAACCACCATCAGAGATCTGCCGCTTCACTGGAGGACGGCAACAATCCCACGGGTCCCAGCGGGAGGGAGACTGAATGAGCAATTACACATAATAAATAAATGCACAGTGGAGTACCCATGAAGCAATTCTGTCTAAATTGGCGCAGTTTCGTGGCGGATATCTGAGGGATGGAAGTATGTATTGGTACTAAGCTGAGTCTCCTGGGTCAGCAGCTCATGCTGTTGCTGACAAGGCGCTTGCCGAAAAACCACGCACACACTAACAGCTAGAACAGATGCTACTCACCATTTTACCTTGTACACTGCTGATGTAGACATTTGTGCATCTATACACACCACCCTGGCACACTCAGATGCATATAAGCCAAGCAAATTTATCCTGCACCAAATAGGCTCTATCATGGGATAAACACTCTGCAGGTTGGCGCTTTCAAACTGGGACAAACACCCTCCAGGCACATTCAACTTGACATAAACAAACACCACCACTGTGGAAATTGAACCAAATGGCTACTAAGCACAGAATGAAAAAACTAGGGAAGAAGGCAGACATTAAATTAGGATATACACTCTAGGCGAGTGGTACATCATAGCAAGTAGGCCACGGTTTGGCCGTTTTTCTGCCGCCGCAGAACAGTGTAGTCTGGGTCGTACAGCGCTGAGCTCTCCACTTTTCAATCGAGTTGATAATATTATGAAAATGATTTGTTTATCCACCCGGGCTTTGTACGAGTAATTGAGTGTACCATGTAAGTCTCCCAAGAAAACCATCCATATTCATCGCCCTCAATGTAGGTTTATTGATTTATTTCTGAGATACAATTGAGAGTGATATTTCCCACATTTCCCGCATGATTTATTGGAATTTCAATGCAGATGCCTGAGTCCGAGCTCCATTCAAAAGATCATACAAATCTAAATATATTCTTTTAAGGCCTGACTGAAATCTCTGTGACAAAAAACACATTCGGGAGAAGTTTTTTCCTCAGTCTCGGAGGAAAACAACATGTGGAAAACAACATGTATGAAAGCCCCTCAATAATGTGAGGACCCATCAATTATTATCCACATAGCGTAGCGCAATAAATTGTGAGCTCCTTTGTGAGCCTGAAAGCTGTTTTACAGGGAAAATGTATCTGTGTTTCCTACAGCCTATTATTGTGGAATGACTCACCCGCTGGTGACTTCGCACAAGCTCACAGGAACAATCAGAAAATATTCAAGTGCAGCCTTCTACAGGCGAAGGCATCTTAAAATGTCCATAAAACAAGTTATTTGTAGAGAGCGAGGTCTTTGCATACCAGTTTTGGGGTCGACGGTGAAGAAAGGCTGCCCTTGGAGAATGCTGTAGACGATCTTGGCGCTGTTTCCGTAGGTGGGATCATCGGCGTCTGTGGCAGTGATCTGGAATACCGACGTTCCTGCGTGGACATAAAAAATATGTCCAAGTTAAACTGCTAAAATTATTCACATGCTCAGATTTGCATTTGTTCTCGTTAATGCATGCCACAAGCATGCTCCGACAGAGGCAGCATGCTAATTCAAGTGATTCATCTCATGCCTCCTTGACCTGGACCAGGTTGAATTCACCTGTCATGAGGCTCTCTCCTTCAAGCCTTAAAGCGTCTAATGCTATTACGAAGTGTGTGGGGCTTGGATGGCGGTGATAACGCTGCTCTAGCCTGAGACGCATTCGCAGTTTATAAAAAAGCAGAAACACAATAGATTGAAGGCTCTAGAATAGCCTCTCTTGAAAGGCCAGAGGCCCTCAACCAGCTTATATGGCTCTGTCTGTGTTGCTAGTGATTAATTCATCACAGCTTGGTAAAGTGGAGTCAGAGAGCTTGCCAGCTCACTGCTGGTGTTTGTTCTGTACCCAAAGCAGAATGTCTTACTCGGAAAGGCACAAATAATGACTTGAGGATAACGAATTTTATCGAACAAAAAGCTAATTATTTAAGATAGAACAAAGTAATATTTCTAATGAATATATCTAAAATCATAATGCAATGGCATGCCCGTGAAGCGAATATAATTAAAGTGAGAAATTCATGATTGAAAATGTGCACAGTGTGATTTGAAGCTTAATCATCTGCTTGTATTTTTTATTTATATCATATATCCAAAAACTAATATTCTAGATCATACATATTTTCTTATTTTCTTAAGCAAAAATGTATCACAGCCTCCACAAAATATGAAACACAACAATAAATTAGTAAGTGACACTAAATACTGGACTAATGGCTGTTATTTTTAAGTGTAATACTATTTCACAATATTAGTTTTTACTGTATTTTTGATCAAATAAATGTAGCCATTAAAAAACAAGAAGAAGAAGAAGAAGAAGAAACATATTTGCCACCACAGGAAAAAAAAATAAAAATAAAATAAAATACATGAATACAGTTATTTTTAAAGTGCAATAATATTTCACAACATTACAGTTTTTACTTCTATTTCTATTACTGATCAAATAAATGCCGCCAAAACAAACAAACAAAACAAAAAAACCTAATATGGTTCCATTATTTTTTAATGTATTAACTAACATAAACAAACAATGGACAGTACATTTATTAAAGTATTTCTTAATATTTGCAGGGCATAGTCACAGTCAAAATTTTAGGAGCACCTTCTAATAATGTAATAATCAAAAAATCTGATCAAAAATGAGTCTTCCCGTTACGAGAGGATATTTGACTCCTTAAAGTAATTTACAGTAGGGGTGTAAGAAAATATAGATACACGCGAAAATATTGTATCGCGATATTTTGTTTGCCGATACTGTATCGATTCTCAAAAACGGAATATCGATATTTTTAAAAAATCATACAAGATTCATGGCATTTGCTTCGTTTTGAGCTTATATCCTGACCACTAGGTTGCAGTCTTCTTATCTCTGAATTTAAACAGTGACAGGAAATACTAGCATAAGGGCATGCCACTAATGTTAGCGTTAATGGAGGATGAAAGAGCTCCCGCCTCGGTGTAAAGTGTGGCGTCATGTCGGTTTTTAAGGTAACGTTTGCTCCAGGACGCGGCAAGCAGCGGAACCGCCGCACAGCCGCCACCCGTCTGTACAGCAGAAGCGCCCTGTGCAGCCAAGGCGGCGCCCGCACCGCGGTTCCTCAGCTTGCTGTGTCCCATGAAAGGGCCTTTGCGCCGGGCGCAGTGGGTTAGCCGCACGGCTGCCCGCCGCTTTCTCTCATGGTGGGGCTGTTTAGTGCAGTTGGGGCGGTGCTCGCGTCGCGGTCTCAGCGATTCCACGCGGAGCTTAACTGAAAAACTTGCGGAATCCAAAACCTTTGAAATTCTTAGAACAAAAAGCTTCTCAGAATGTCCAGTATCTGTATTTATTTTATCGTTTTACAATTCTTTAGTTTTCTTTAGGAATCCTTTAAGCACTTTATTTTTTATTTATATTAAACTGATGTAATTTTTATGTTCAGATCAAAATGATCTGACATGGTTACAATTGTAAACTTAAATTGTAAAGCAGGGTCTAAAAATATATATATGGCCTGTTTATAAAAGCTTACAATTTATACATAGAAGAACACAAAATTGGCTTATAGGTGTATTTTCATATATTTAATGAGGCTCAGAGGTGGCATGAGTGCAGTAAAATTTATAATTTCGTATTGAGATTAATGGTTTGAATATAAAATGTTGAATACAGAAATATTAAATCATTTAAATAACTGAAAAGATATTTTAAAAATTAAGCTAAACCTGCCAGTAGGTGGCGGCAAGTCACTGATTTAATTACTGAATGATATCATTCATTTAATTTGTTCAAATGGCTGATTCATTCAGGAATAAAGCAAGTGACTGTCTTTATGAATGGGAAATTGAATCATTGCCTCACTAGATTTGTTTAAAAATGCATGTTCATTCATAAACGAATCGAGATGCACTCAGTAGTGACTTCAGACTACAGTACTCTTGACGATGAAATAGAGCAAAATCAATAATGAATATTATTAGAATTGGATTTGTTTTGATAAAAAATAAATGATTTATTAATTAAACCAGACATATGGAAACTATAATTTAGTTATACAAATACTAGTTTGATCTGAATGCTGTACAGATAATAATCACAACAGGTACAGATACATACACATATGTATACAGCTTTCTGTTTGTGTTATATTTTTAAAGACTCAACTAGTTTTAAAGACTCAGAATGTTTTGAAAAGTCTCATTGAGAACATGGGAGCAAATAAAAGTGATGAAGGAGAGCGATTCAAGGCCAAAAGTGAGAAATAAACGCCGCCCTTACCCTAGCTGTGCCCGGAGGGGAACATTGTGTCGACAGGTTGTGAGGAATGATAATTTCACAGCTCTTTGGCTTGAGTCCAGCCAATTGATTCGGATAGGAAGGAAGAACTCTGCGGACAATTAGCACTTTCCTGACAGTCCATTTACTGCAGGGTTGATGTGCACTGCCATTGATGCAGACTGCAAGCTCTGCATGTGGATTACTCATGTATTAGGGTGGATAGCACAGATCTATAAAACATTGACGTTTCAAATTGAGATACGGGTGTAAAAAGAGGTAAACACAGCTGGTTTTTGTTTATTGAATGCTGCATTTGTTTGGAAGCACTTCAAAATATTTGCACCCCAAGTGTGAGCGAATATACTTTTGAGGTTTTTATGTGAGATACTGGTTCGATTTTGACATTACTCCTGAAATCACTTTTTCTACAGCAGACGATGCGTAGTATCCTCTCGAGAGGCTTTATATAAGAAACAATAGCTTTAATAAATCCTGCTATAAATCCACCACAACCAACCAGCAGCATGAGATGAGCTTGAGTCCAGGTCAGAAAGGCACAGAAGCAATGGGACTCTGCGGTCTGAAACTGATGAGCCAGCTAATAAAACCTATGCTCTACTGACAAAACGTTCTTCTATTCCCCAAACACATCCCCAGACACCCCACCCAGACCACCGAGGTCCTGACTGTTGGCTCACCGATGTCTGCCATCTCAGGCACGGAGGCTGAAAAGGGGCCGTCTGGGAATTTGGGGGCGTTGTCGTTCACATCCTGGACCTTGATGATGAACTCAGACTCGGGTTCCACGGCTCTGTTGGTAAAGCGGTCGACGGCCCGGGCGTGGAGGACATAATGGCTCTTCTTTTCTCTGTCCAGGCTTTTCTTTGCATGAATATCGCCCGTTAACTCGTTGATTGTGAATATGGTACCGGCACCTTCTCCGGAGAGTAGATATTGGACGGAGCCATCACCTTTGTCTGAGTTTGAGTGTAACTGAAAGTGACAAAGAAAAGATGTTTTAGTTTTGTAGCACTGATATTTTACCTTAAACCAAATGTAAATGTTCTGAGGTGTTAAAACCACATAATTACTTATTCTGACACATCGTGCTATGCTGAAATGCAGATTATTTCTTTAGAAAGAGAGACGCAGTGGGATCCAGACGCTTGAGACCACTTTTAAAATCTAGGTAGAGAGTTGTGCAAAATTCAGGATTGAAAAACGATGGAATTTCAATCGAACTGGCATGAGAAGAAAAGGAATTTACTGAATTGCAGATCATAAGAAATTCAACACAGATGATGCATTCAGGGGCTTAAAGGGATAGTTCACTCAAAAATGAAAATTCTATTGTAATTACTCACCCTCATGTCGTTCCAAACCCATAAGACATTCGTTAATTTTCAAGACACAAATTAAGATATTTTTGATGAAATCCGAGAGCTTTCTGACCTTGCATAGACGGCAATGCAACTACAATGTTCAAGGCCCAGAAAAGTAGTAAGGACATCATTAAAATAGTCCATGTGACATCAGTGGTTCAACCTTAATATTATGAAGCTACAAGAATACTTTTTGTGTGCAAAGGAAACAAAAATAATGACTTTATTCTACAATTTCTTCTGAAAGCCCTTAGATTTCATCCAAAATTTGTATTTCAAAGATAAATGAAGGTCTTACGGGTTTGGAACGACATTAGGGAGTAATTAATGACAAAATTTTCATTTTTGGGTGAACTGTCCATTTAAGTGTTCTTCCACACTGATCAACAAAACATAACTATATTTGAAATGTGATGAAATCTATAAACTAAACACAAATTTCTACAGTTGACATTCCATTCATCCATCCATTGTTCAAATTTAACTTTGCTTCTAGTTAAAACTTACAGTTACATGCATTCTTTTCATTTAAGTTTATAGGAATTGTACTTCCTTACATTTAGATTGGAACTGCAATTCTATATCCTCTCTGATAACTAAATCTAAAATCTCTTCAAATTCAGGAACTTAACTCAAATTTAAAATGGATTCTCAATTCTAAATTAAATTCTGATAATCAAATTTAGTTTAGTGGCACTGTGACTTTGTGCAAAATTCTCAAATCATCCTGGGGATCATCAAATCTGAAATAAACTTTGAAAGACGTTATTTTTTCATTATTTACTTTTTTGTCACTTATACTTTTTATTCAAATTGTTATGATGATATTAACATTTCCAATAAAAAAGGATAAAATGGCAAAATAGAAACTTTTTCATTAGTGTTCCCATTTTGGTCCACATTTTTAAATACAGCAACTTTATAGCCTAGTTTTAAATGTCAGGCTTTGCATCTGTAAATCATCTAACTTTAAGAAAACAAGAAATCAAATGACATACAGTAGACCTAGACTTAAAAATAAATGATCAAAGTTAGAAGACCAAGACATTAAAAAAACACTCCTGTCATAACCTTTATGGAGATAAATGACATTTAGTATAGTTCAAGCTTTAACAACTTTTATGACAAATCTATCACAATGATGACTATAGCGTGTCCCAGCTCCAGTCACAGAATGCTCTTGATTTGTAATTAGCATGCTCTTTAAATAGAACTCACATTACATGAACCAAATGAGCACAAGGATACCCCATGAGCACTGAGGAAATACTTCTCATTCACCCACAATTTCCACAGACTAAAAGAAGTCTAAATTAATACTCTTGCAGTTGCACCTTTTTTGCTCCATTGGAATATAAATTCTTTCATGACAAATTTTTTAACGTGTAGGTAAAAAAAAAAAGGCATGATAGGGAGTGACATTATACACTACACTGACATTATGATGCTAAAGCCTGTGGCTCCCAACCAGAACCAAATTGAGTTTCATGTGAACACACACACATGCATCACAAGGGTGAAAGGATACCTCCCAATAAACATGGCTTAATCCCAGCACATTCATATTAGTTATGCAATAAGAGATTCTGTAACAGAATATTGCTTTTACTGCCTCAAGGTGAGAATTTTCTGTGATGCTGAATATAAATATCCAAACAAGTATTTAGAATTTGCATAAGGAAATATGCAGTCTACAGCTATTATGCTGATCCTTCAAAGACCTCATTTTACTTATTTATTTATTTACGCACTAGCAAAATAAGTTACAGCCCTTGGTCTGTTGACTTCTCCATATGTCTGACTACAATTTATCTTCACATGCAATAACCTCAAACACGGGTACAATGTTATACAACTCTCTCACCAATAAAATCACGCGGTACAACCAACATGAAGAACAAAGATGGACAGGAAACAATCATAGAGAGGATCCCTGCACCTTTTTCATGTAATGGAAATATATTATTACTTTTTACTCAATGGTTACATCACACGCCATTTTAGAGACATTAAATTAAAATGCTATCAAAAATGTTCAAAACCACATGTCTAAGGCACATGTGCTTCAAACAAGATTTTTCCTTTTTCTTTAGCATGGATGCTCTTGTATGTAATTGACCCATATGTTTACAGAGATGCATCATGAAGGATCACGTCTGTTCATGTAAGCTTTCAGTGTAAAATCAATATATGAAACCATCTGTGGCACATACTTCATTAGTAACACATATGCTATGCTCATGCAATTACAGCAACACAAACCGCAAAACAATATGCATACAAAACAGCAGAAAGCTTGAACTACAGGGAGCTGGATTAGACCATCACCTGAAACTGAGAAACACTGCTATTTTCATGCCACTTATCCAACAATAAATACTGCCATTTCAGTTGCTAATGATCACTAATGTGGCCTTGGAAAAAAAAAATGCAATGAGTCTGATCCAAAAAAAAAAAAAAAAAATTTGCACAGCAGGAATTGGCAGAGCACGGCCCTTGGTGTGAAAAAAAAAAAGAAAAAAAAAAAACATTACTTGGCATGTTGCTGGGTTGCTATTCAAGCAGCTTTCTTTTTCCCACTGTGTTCCCATAATTCTTGGCAGCCTGTGTAATCCCACCGCAGTGAGCAATTAGTCAGAATGACGTTCACCTTCCAAACCTTTTCCCCCTGGCTAAGAGGGACATTCACCTTCATAGATATATATGGCAGGAGGGCCTGAAACCACACTATTTCTGGGGCCATTCCTTTATCTACAAAACTTTGAGTATATGCCTGGTTACAGCTGCAATGCAGCAGGGCACATACAGTATAAAACCATACCAAACACACACTCATATCCACACAGCTAAACCTGAGACCCACCCAAACCACCGCTACTGTTTAAGGATGCTCATATCCGCCTCTTTCGTCCTGCTGTGTATCATGTTCACCTGCTGCATCCAGCAGTATGAAAGATTGAAGAATCCTCCTACATTGTACTTCAAAAAAGAGTGACCCTTGTCTTGAACTTGCCTCAGATATTTATGGAAGAACCATTCACTTCTCTGAATACATCAGGTTCCTCTAAGAGACGGATTGAGTATTTTGCGTTTATCTATTACTAAAGAACTCTTTATAAACCAAGGGTAAATGAAGTAAAGAATTTTTAGGAAATGTCTTAATGTTGTTCATTGATCCGTTTATTTTTTTCCATATTTATTCACACATAAAGCAAGATGATTGTGAAGATCTTACAAGACCTTCAAAAGTAAATTGACTGCTTATTCACTGCATATGCCATTACTTTAGCATATTTTTTCTAGTTAAAAACCGTCATTTGGAAATATCTTGCATTAACAAAGTAAAACGGGGCAATGACTAATTAATAAATTGTTAAATAAATAAATGTTAACACTTTAGTATAGGGAACAATTCTCACTATTAGCTAGTTACTTATTAGCATGCCTATTATTAACATATTGGCTGTTTATTAGTACTTATAAAGCACCTATTCTGCATGACCATATTCTACATCCCTAATCCTACCCACAAATACCTTACTAACTAATAATAAGCAGAAAATTAGGAGTTAATTAAGGCAAAAGCCATAGTTAATGGTTTGTTAATAGCGAGAATTGGACCTTAAAATAAAGTGCGACCGCAGATATTCTGCATGGCCATATTCTACATCCCTAATCCTACCCAATACCCAAACTTAACATCTACCTCACAAACTACTAATAAGCAGCAAATGAGTTGTTTACTGAGGCAAAAGTCAGAGTCAAAGGTTTGTTACTAGCAAGAATTGGACCTTAAAATAAAGTGTGACCAAATAAATAAATAAATAATGGGGAAAAATATTATTTATATATATTTTATATGAATAATATTCAAACTATTATTGTTATTGTCATTATAAATGACAATAAATTATGTTTGGAAACTATTACTATTATTAAAATAATAATAATAATAATAATAATAATAATAATTATTATTATTATTGTTATTATTATTATTGTTGTTGTTGTTGTTGTTGTTGTTGTTGTTGTTGTTGTTGGTGGTGGTGTTTAGTATCATCACCTTTAAGGCACAGTATGTAATTCCCGCCACTAGAGGGCACATATTCAAAACAAACGAAGAAACAAAACCGTAGTTTGATGGCGCTGTGATTAAGTGTGGAACCATGGGAGTTGTCAGCTTCATCCCCACAGCTGATGTAAGATTTTTCTGGTCGACTAGTAGTTGTTCATTTTAAGCATTAGTCAACTATTAGTTGCATGTTTATTAATAAACCATATAAATCATAATAATGAGCTTTTAATTGCTTACATAGCCTATTAAGCACTCAAGCACACACAGAAAAGCTTGCCACAGTGCACCGGCAGATTCTCAAAAGTAGTGGATGTGCCTGTATGCGTGTTTCATATGGATTACATAATTTGAGAATATTTGTTTTCTGAATTGGTTCATTTGAAAGTTGACATTTCACTCTCTATAGATATATTTTTCATGTCTGTAAAGCACGTACACACAGCGTTTCGAAAGCGCATCCTGTTTGCTTTCATTATTTTACAAAAGCACAACGATTCTGAGTGCACACAAAAAAAGTCTTTACAGATTCGAAAGATGTATTGTTTTTATATTTATGACCAAAATTGAGTATTTTAAGGGCAGGCGCCTCCATCTATCATGCAGTAACGTGCTACTAGTCAGCTTCCACATTCCACACAGTCACTTCAATAGCGCACATTTTTCTAGGTTAACAATAGATTGAGCAGCCATGTAAAAGTTGCTGCTACTTACATATTTCAAATGAAAAGCCCTATTTGTGGTTGATGAATAATAGGTTAGCTTTTTGATGTTCTGCCCGATGTACTATAACACATAGACCAGCCGTTAATGATCTGTCTGTCACGGACTGCGTGACTTTGCCACTTCCTTTCTGCGACTAAGCAATTACTAAAATTTTGGTCGACCTCTTCTTGTCGACTAACGGTTAGTCGACTATTAGGGGACAGCCCTAGTTAAAAGTTCTGTTATAATGCTACTCTGTGCGTTCATTACCTGTCCAATAAAATGCATAACATATTAAAGCACCTTTGATGTTTCCATGTTTTCTACAAAAAAAATCCCTTGGAAATCGAGGGTGTATGACACTGGCAGGCAACACAATGACAAGGGATGGGCCACTAGCTAAAACTGCTTATTTCTCTGGATTTAAACATTCTTTGAAACATTTGGGATAATGCAAATACACAAGTCAGCAAAATATATAACACTGTTATAGTGTTTTTTAGGATATTTGAATTCAAAAGTCTTACCTATTGTGCCTTTAAAGGTGAAGATTTAGAAATTCAGAAGAAGGATCCAAGGAGGAAATGTCTAAAATAGGGCACGGTGTTCAAGAACTCAACAAATGTGTTCAGAATGATGACTAGCATTAAAAGGATTTTAAAATTCAACATCCTGTGTGGAAAAAAAATCACATAAAACAACAAAAAAGGAAGGGAGTCAGATGAGTGGGAGATAGAATGCATCGACTCGTCCAGCAGAAGGTGTGACGCTGTTCCCCTGCACGACATTACCACACAAATGAAAGGCTTTGAGAAACCTGCCAGACAGATATAGACTTAAATCTGAAAGCAGCCAGCCTAGAAAACACAAATGCATCAAATGCGATTAATAGGATTATGAATGAAAGCAAACACTTGAGCACAATGGAAACTCATTAACCATTTGAAACAAACTGGATGTGCTGCACATCTTGCATGCTAAGCAGACTCGATCCGCCTCGGAATACATTCTCCTATTAAATTATAATGGTGACCACTGAGTGTTTGCACACCTTGTCAAACACATACATACTCACACCCACACTCGTCTGGGCTTCATTCAGAGCTCCAAGATATTTTATTATGGTGCAAAAGTGATGCATTTAGATCCATTAGAACACCTATTATGGGTCAGAAGCCTTTTAATGTATGCATGCTAGGAGGTGACGCTACTAAATCTTGCAGCGTGAACATTTCAGTGCTTTAAAGCCACCATGAAATCAAAACTGACAATTCTTATTGATTTATGGAATATTGCAGTTTTTATTATAAATGATTTTTCAGTGCACATCATTGCTTTATACAGTGTATGTGCCCTCATAATCTTTACCCAAAATAACTCCCCTCCCTCGGCCCATTTGAAAAACAGGATATCCATCAAAAAAAAAAAAAAAAGAAAAGGGATTGCAACTTCCATTTCATGCTGACTGTAAAGTGACAGTCATCCTAAAAATGAAAAATGTCATCATTTACTCATGTTCGCATGTTGCTCTAAACCTGTTTGACTTTATTTCAGAAAAAAATACAATGGAACTCAATAGAAACCAAAACTTGCCAGCAACATTCTTAAATAACTTTTTTATATTCCACAGAAGAAAGTAAGTCATACAGGACTTAGTCTCATATAGCCAGACCTTCAGACTGACGGCAGAAGGTCTGGGAACCTTGGCCGCTTTGAATACCTAATGACCACCCAAGAGGACATATGACGGACAGGTAAAGCAAACAATCACAGTTTGTTTTGTGCCACATCATGTTTAGGGGCGTGGAAATGTCCCCATAACAACAGGCCGGTGTGTAAAACTCTAAAACGTATTTTAACCCTTAAATGCATACCTCGGGATGTAATTTACTACCCTCTCCCTCCTTCATTTTTTTAAGTTTGACATCAGCTCCGTATTCCTCAATCTATTCATTCTAAACAATAAAATATTAAAGAATGTCTGTTTTCTGACTGATTTTTTGTATAGGGTATAGGGCTGCTAGAGACCCGAGATGTGTAATAGTATAAGTATATTTTTTGTGTGCAAAAATATGTAAATATCTGATGCCTAAATACATGCAATTCACCTTTAGTCCTTGAGGTGGCACTGTTTGATAGACAATAATGACGTGATGTTTCACTCGTAATTATTGCAGGCATAAAACAAAAGAATATCATCAGCAAAAAATTAATTGGTTTGAATGGCTTTACTGCAGAGCAATTATGCGATAGCATATAAATGTCACTGTCATTTGATAAGTGGATGTGGTGAATAAACCGCCAGTGTTTAAAAAAATTATTTTGAAGTCATTAAAAATGATAGTTTTGCGAATATGGTTGTAATCGCGAATTTGAGCCAGATGCTGAATGTACGCTCTGACTATGACGGCGATGGTAAAATCATCTGCTCAAATTGAACCCTTCTAAGTTTCAAAAGGTAACGAAATGTGCTTTATTTTATTCTTCTGTAATTGTTCTTAAAATATCAAGTTTTTTGCTATTGCAGAAGTTAGAGATTCATCTGTGCTGGATATATTGGTCCGGTTCTCTAAAGACCTAAATATGTAATAATGATTGCCGAAGCAGTCATGCATTTAAAGGACAAGTCCACTTCCAGAACAAAAATTTACAGATAATTTACCCCCTTGTCATCCAAGATCTTTGTGTCTCTTTCTTTCTTCAGTCGGTAAGAAATTATGTTTCTTGAGGAAAAAAATTCAGGAATGTTCTCCATATAGTGGACTTCTATGGTGCTCCCAAGTTTGAACTTCCAAAATGCAGTTTAAATGCAGCTTCAAATGGCTCTAAACGATCCCAGCCAAGGAAGAAGGGTCTTATCTATCACCCAATTGGTCACTTTCGAAACAAATTGACAATTTATATACTTTTTAACCTCAAATGCTCGCCTTGTGTAAGTCTGTGTAAACTGTTTTTTCCGGTTTCAATACGGTCAGTACAGTTAGGGTATGTCAAAAAAACTCCCATCTCATTTTCTTCCCCAATTTCAAAATCATCCTACATTGACGTTGAAGTACTGACCAAGTGTTTACAAAGTGAACATGCAAAGAAGATCACAAATTAAAACAGTGATGTAGGACGATATTGACGTTGAAGAAGAAAATGAGACGGGAGTTTTCCGACATATCGTAACTGTATTGACCCGGATTAAACAGACTACACACGCGCATCGCAGAGACGAGACAAGATGAGCATTTGAGGTTAAAAAGTACATAAATTGTCAGTTTGTTTCAAAAATGATAGATAAGACCCTTCTTTTTCAGCAGGGATCGTTTAGAGCCATTTGAAGCTGCATTTAAACTTGGGGGCACCATTGAAGTCCACTGTATGGAGATAATTCCTGAAATGTTTACCTCAAAAAAAAAACATAACTTCTTTACGACTGAAGAAAGACATGAACATCTTGGATAACAAGCGGTTGAGTAAATTATCTGTAAACTTTTGTTCTGGAAGTGAACTTCTCCTTTAAGGGTTAAAGAGCCTAAGCCGGAAACATTATATATTTCACATACTTTTGAAAATCCAGCATTTAGTTGATCCTGATAAGCATTCATCGTCACAGTTGAAAACACAACAGCTTCCTTCTCTCTTGAGAGGCTTTCCAGGTGGAACGTTAAAGAACGTGACACACATGTCTCCCAGAAACCCTGTAGAGTTTAGCCAATCAGATGACGACTTTGAAACTCCTGAAGTTTTCTAATTTTGAGTAACAATATGGCAACAGTCTGGATGTGACATCTGAGGCTGAGACTATACAGGACTTGAGGGTGAGTAAACGACAGAATTTTCATTTTTGGGTGGACTGTCTCTTTAAGAGTGCATATTAGTGTGCACACCTATAAATGAGACTTATATTGTCAAAACAAGCCCCTCATTAGAGGTACTTCGACCGACCTCATTCCGACAGTCTTTTTAATATTCATAAGGATGTCTGCATTAAGAATGTAATGAAAGAACGTATACGAAAACCAATTCTCTCTGCAGACATGACCATGATGCAGGGGTTGCGGTTACTGCTGCCGCAGACCTGAGAGCACAGGTTGCCTTGTGCAGGGGCTTGATAAACTGCCCACGCTACAAGAAGGAAAGGACTGATTAAATCAGGGCTCAGCCTTCGCCGCTAACCGCAAATTAAAGCCGGCGTGCTGATGGAAAGGTCAATTTTACACTGCACCAAGAGCCCTTCACGTCAGAATAAGGAAGCGTGCATGGGCGGCACTGAGTTTGGTAATTTGCCATTAGTGAGAAGGAGGTGAGCGGTTTAATGTAATCCTCCATCTTAAAAGCTGCAGTGACAGATATTCATCAGCCGGACAGACTCCAATAGAACTGCAGCAAACTGATCTCTATCTGTCTTCCTCTACTCCGAAGTTACGTTACTGTAGACCCTCTCTAGTTATCACAGACTCACACTAATGTGTGCTACCGGTCTGCTAGTAAAGAGATTAACAGAGAAAGAGTCCTTCCAGAGCGCCAGGAGCTTGCTAGCTCTCTATTACAAATTTCAAAGCTTAAGCTGTTTGTGTGTGTATGCATCTCTTTCTGGATGTGTGTGTGTACGTCCCTTTCCACATGAAAAGGGAGAATATTTACCGCAGCAATAATCTACAGTATGAAGAACAAATTGTATCTGCTAGGCAAAAATACACTAAACAAATATTTTCTGTTTTGCTTTTTTCAAACGGAAGAAGCGCTCGAGTATATGCTGGCAACATTCTCATGTTATTCATTTCATATAAAAGGGAAGCAGGGAATAAATCAAAGAGCAGCTGAATTGAACCTCATGAGAGTGTTGTGTCTCTCACTCTGCCAGAAACTTCGTCTGCTATTGTGTAGAGTGTGTAACCAATGGATACCACTGATGTATCACTTCTGTGACAGTGAGCACAATGTTACTTGACAAAAGAAAAAAATAATAATTTAATATATAACAGTTTCTTTTCATTTAGCTGATGCTCTTTTGCAAATCATGATACAATGTTTGGTTGAAACGTTCAGTGGTGAAAGATGGATTCCAGTACTTGATTAGTCAGCTTTAGTTAACAATCATGCTTTAACATTTGATGTTTTTTTTTTTTTTATACGAGTCCTCTTGATTGAAAATTTGGTCTGCTACAGTTAGACAAATGTCACTTTGCATGTTACCATCAGCTACATGGTTAAATCATAGACTACAATCATATGCCAGTTTAGCCAGAAAAATGGACTAAAATTAATAAATGCAATATGATAAAATACTGATTAAATTCAAAGGATTAGTTCACTTCCAGAATAAAAAAATTCTTGAAAATGTGTTCATTTTATCCAAGATCTTCAATTCTTTCTTTCTTCAGTCAAAAAGAAATTAAGGTTTTTGAAGAAAACATTTCCAGGATTTTTCCTCCATATAGTGGACTTCAATGGGGACCAGTGGGTTGAAGGTCCAAATTGCAGTTTTAATGCAGCTTCAATGGGCTTTACAAGATCCCAGCCGAAGAATCTTATCGAGCAAAACAATCTGTCATTTTCTAAAAATAAATAAATAAATAAATAAAAATGATATACTTTTAACCACAAATGCTCATTTTGCACTAGCTTGACTTCACACATTACATAGTCATGTTGAAACGATCACAAGTGACATAGGTGAAAGTACTGACCCAGTGTTTACTCGGATTTTGAAGTTTTGGAGGAGAAAATGAGGTGAGTTTCTCACCCTACCCTATCTTATGAACCGGAGTACACAGACGAAGAGCTAACCGCACATGACCTTTCAAATGTGACTACCTAATGTGTGAAGTCGTAGACACGCATCGCAGAACTAGTGCAAGACAAGCATTTTTGGTTAAAAATCTATGTTTTATTTTAGAACATGACTGATTGTTTCACTAGATAAGACCTTATTTCTCAGCTGCGATTGACCTTTGAAGCTGCATTGAAACTGCAATTTGGACCTTCAACCCATTTCCTCCCAAGGAAATACACTTTATGGAGAAAAATCCTAGAATGTTTTTTTCAAAAACCTTCATTTCTTTTCAACTGACGAAAGAAAGACATCAACATTTTGGACGACATGGGGGTGAGTAAATTATCAGGACATTTGTACTCTGGAAATTAACTAATCCTTTGTCAAAAGACAAAAACTATGAGTACAGCAAAAACCATGTCGGCTTTATTATTAATTAGAATAAATAAATGAAACACTGTTTACATCCTTCACCTTGAAAATGAGGCAAAAATACATTGACCTAGTAAAAACATAATAAATTAAATCATTAGGGAACCTTAAAAATCATGCATTATGCATGTGGTTTTTGTAATTTACCATAAATTCCTTTAAAATATGATGACCAAACAGCAACAACATCACTAGTTTCCAGAGCTCCACGGGTGTAGAATTGTTTTGCAGCACAACACATTTCAGGATAATTTTTTTTTCTAACCAAATATCCTCACTGTATGCTCCATTTCTAACCCACAAAACTTGGTCCCACTGAAATTTCTCATCTGCTTTTATGAAGTGACATAGTTTATGTTCCTATCACTAGATATTTGAGGACAGGGTTTTAGTAGAACAGGTCTGTCTGGGCCCCCAAAACCTCTTTTTATCTGACCACTGAAGTGGAGAGAAGAAAAGATGGTGGTCTGGAGGGACCAGGCAGGAGAAGGTGTGAAAAAAAAAAAAAAATGAGTGGAGAAGAGTGTAGGAGGCTATTGAGAGCCTCAACCCATTTCTGTCACTGCAGTTTAAGGAGGCCTGAGAGAAAATATTCAGCTCACTCAAATCTTTTACAGACAGGTCACACCGCAGCAGCACAAAATTAAGTGGCACCCATGTGAGCAGAACAAGGACACTGTTTGGCTTCATGTTTTGCAGTTCAATACAAGAAAGAATGTTGTCACACTGGGTTTTCTTTCTTTTTCGATGTTAGTCAAAAGTCTCTCAGACAGGGTCTAACTGGGTCTGCTCTGTTACAAGAAGAGCTCCATTGAATTGACTCCACTGACTTTTAAAGAGTACATTTAAAAAAAAGACTACTTATAGTCTAGTCCAATTCTTGATCTAATGACTCCTATTAGTTGGTTTTTCTCAGAGAATCAAAATTGTACATTACAACTGGTGTAGTCAGACTCCCAGAAGAATGACTCTTGACCAGTGTAGTCAAATTACAGAACAGTGAATCAGAATTTCTCAGTATTTCAAAATTATACAAGGCAACCAGTGGCCCAGTTACCGAAAAAAGACTCCTATAATTTCATTGCAGTGAACCAAAATCATAGTGCGACTGGTGTTATCAGACTTCTGAAAGAATGACTCTTATGAGTCTGTTTCTTTCAGTAAATCAAAAGCAATACAGCATAACTAGTGTGTAAGGGACCTGAACAGTCAAAGCAAGGAAGATACAGTGTAGTGCAATTACAGAACAAATTATTCTAATAAATCAAAACCGTACAGCTCAACCAGCAGTCCAATAACAGAATGAATGACTCCTACGAGTCAGCTCATTTTAGTGAATCAAAATCATAGACCAAAATCAGACTCTTATAAGCCGGCTCTTTTCTCTTAATCAAAATCATACAGCTCAACCAGCACAGTCTAACTGCAGAACAAAATAACTCTAATGGATAATACATCCTAATGAATCAGTACTTCTAAGTGAATCAAAACCATACGGCATGATTGATGTAGTCCAATTCCCAAAAGAATGACTTTTATGAGCCAGTTCTTTTCAGTGAACAAAAATCACATAGCACAACTGGTGCAGTCAAACTCCCAAAATAATGACTCTTATGAGCCAGCTTTTCTCAATGAATCAAAAGCATACAGCTAAACCGGTGTAGTCCAATTACAAAACAAATGACTCTCAAAATGAATCTGTTTTGTCAGTGAATCAAAACCATATAATGCGACCCATAATCCAATAAAAGAAAGAAAGAAAGACTCCTATACATCAGTTCTTCTCAGTGAATCAAAATCGTACAGTCTGACCAGTAGTCACAATCAAATGACTCTTATGAACTGGTTCTTTTCAGTAACTCAAAATCATACACAATGACTAGATTAACTCTTATTAATGAATAACTTGTCTCATTAACTAGTCTAGTGTACTGATTTAAATTGCAACTTTCAGCTAAAGATATATATCATATTTTATCAGTAAAAATGAAATATATATTTATATTTTCACATATAGTATTTTGTTTATTTAAAGGAGTAGTTCACTTCCAGAACAAAATGTACAGATAATATACTCAACCCGTTGTCATCCAAGGTGTTCATGCCTTTCTTTTTTCAGTAGTAAAGAAATTGTGTTTTTTAAGGAAAACATTTCAGGAATTATCTCCATATAATGAACTTCAGTGGTGGCCGCGAGTCTGAATGTCCAAAATGCAGTTTAAATGCAGCTTCAAAGGGCTCTAAACAATCCCAGTCGAGGAATAAGTGTCTTATCTAGCAAAACTATGCCATTTTCTAAAAAAAAATGTAAATTTATATACTTTTTTAACTTCAAATGCTCGTCTTGTCTAGCTCTGCCATGTGCATGTGTACTCTGTGTAATCCAGGTCAATACAGTTAGGGTATGTCGAAAAACTCCCATCTCTTTTTCTCCTTCAACTTTAAAACTATCCTACATCACTGCAGAAGTACCAATCCAGTGTTTACAAAGTTTTGAAGTTGGAGGAGAAAATGAGATGGGAGTTTTCCAACATACCCTAACTGTATTTACGTTCAAACTCGCGGGCACCATTAAAGTCTGCTATAGGGAGATAATTCCTAAAAAGTTTTCCTCAGAAAACATCATTTCTTTCCAACTGAAGAAAGAATGACATGAACATCTTGGATAACAACGGGGTGAGTACATTATCTGTGAATGTTTGTTCTGGAAGTGAACTACTCCTTTAATAGTGTTGTATATAGCAAAGGCCGATTTTTGAATTGTGGTAATGCTGCCACTAAAAGATGTGTATTTAATTGTTGGAAATTTACTTGCTATTGACATCATTTGGAAATACAATTTTTATTTCTTAATAATAAGAAATCATCCTAAATGGAACCGTTATACAACTGGAATCATTTCTCATCTCTTGCACACATGAACACACGTGTATTTACACTCAAGTGGGCAGATCTGAAGCAAACCTGTCCAATGGAGCTGAGGAAACATGGCACACACACACTTGGCTCAGTTCCTGAGGGATGTAGGTGTAGACAATTGATGGCTGCTCAGCCATTTCTTCATAAACTCTGCTATCTTCACGTTAACCTTCACCTCACTGAGCCAATGTCAAAAGCTGTCAGTGTCACCCTGTATTATTCCAACCCATGAAACACTGAGGTTTCATCTGAGCCGACAGAGTTGGCCAGTCTTCACAGAACCGAATGGGCAAAATAATTGATTGTACTGTTGATGTTTATAAGCCACAGAGGGGATCTCTGGAATGTTTCCAGAGTCCCAGAATATAAGGTACTCCAAGTGATTATCATAAGAACGTGTTAGCTGTCTAAAACCTTGCGTATGAAGACAATGAAATCAACAGAGACATACTTGGATACTTGCGTTTGTCTATGAATGGCAGTCGAAAATACAGTAATTACACTGTTATTAGCAGGTTGGATGTAACAGGTCAGTCTCTAATTTGAAAGCCAAATCAATTTTCTAACAAAAACATGCTCCTCGGAGAAACATGGATATTGTTTCTGATTAGTCACCTGCACTATTTACTCGCTTCCAAGAAAATACGATTACAAGAACACAGTGACATCGCACATTTCAATTAGAATCCAAAAACATGCTGCATAGCCATTGTCTCTGGTTAAAACAGCACTTTTTTCAAGGAACAAAACACAACAGCTCAGTTTGTTTCGGATAATCACCAGATTCCCACACCTGCACACAGATCGAAACAAACAAAAAAAAAGGGCTCTTACCTTTCCCACATACTGGGCATCCGGCCCAATGTGCTCTTCCAAAACAAAGAACTGATTCCAGATCCAGCCTCGCTTGGGCCGATGATGCGAGTCCTTGTCGCCGTCGGGCAGTTTGGTCTGGTTGTGGGCGAACGTGGGGCTGGGTGGAGAAGGGGTCCCATAGCTCCTCTGGAGCACACACAGGCACAGCAGCAGAGGGGACAGACAGGCAGGGCTGCTGGCT
Organism: Cirrhinus mrigala; assembly: GCA_036247105.1. Classification (NCBI taxonomy): domain Eukaryota; kingdom Metazoa; phylum Chordata; class Actinopteri; order Cypriniformes; family Cyprinidae; genus Cirrhinus; species Cirrhinus mrigala. The sequence continues at coordinate 20,556,690 of CM070008.1, read as the reverse complement.
GCTCTCATGTTAAAGAGTCGCAACGTTTGAACTCCCGCTCTCGCTCACCCAGAGGTCTCTCTCTTGCGGTGGGCGGCTCTAGACGCCGGTCGGACCAGTTCGCAGGGCTTGGCTGACGGCCATGGTTTAAAATCCTGTTGTCGCAGAGAGACCCGTCGGGCGGCACTCACATCGTGGGCCGAGAACGAGACGTGTTGATTCGTCGGGGAGCCGGCGTCCACTGGAGACTCACTGGAGGCGATGGCAGATATCCACGAAACATCTGTGTGAAGGAAAGAGGACAAACTGTACTTTCATGGGGGCGAAATGAAACACAGCCAAGCGATTACATTTTAATTCTGCTGAAAAGTTCGGATTAGCTGTTGCCCGTGAAGATCTAAGATATGAAAATTGGCCTAAAAGCCCATCGCGATCTCGCTGTTTGCCGTTCGGCGCAACATCTAATACATTTTTGATGAAACAGCTGTTCGAGTATAATAGCAGGGATCATGACTGCTGGTGCAAGGGACGTGAAATGAGAGCTCCAGCGTGGCGAGTCTATTCAAACGGCTGAACGGCATTCGGGGGATCAATGCATGTCCCTGGTTACCTCGGAAAAGAAGCTGATAGCTCTCGACTCCTCTGCCTCACTGTCAATTCAGATTTGTCACTTGTTGAGGAGAAACTCCCTCATACTCTTCATTCCTCGATGGCGTGAGGTCTACTGACATGGACAAGTGAAATACCTAACGCCTTAGGGTTAGTCTTCCTCAAAACTAATGGAAATTGCAATGTTGGATTTCTAAAAAAAGCAGAGAACAAATAAACAAACAACAGTGGAAATGCTGCAGGGTGGGCATTTCCTGTCACCTAAGCTACATCTGAACATTTTCCTTCCAAGATGTGTTTGAAAAAGTCACAGTAATGCTGAAGCCATGTCCCATGGGTCTAACATTATATGACCGGAATAAATATTTCATGGTGCATCACAAACTGACAGAGAGATATCTGAGAGACTCACTTTTGTTTGTAAGGTAAGATGGCATGTGTGGCATGTGAATGCAACTTTAATCTCACAAGAACCTCACAATGTTTGTTTTTTTGAAAAAAAAAAAAAAAAAAATGTAGAAAAAGTATTCGATGGCAACATTCAGCATTTCAAGCACTGTGTTTTCATTAGTGCACATAGGTCAATAATTCAGTAGCCGAAATAGAAGCAGTCGGAATTAAACAATGAATCTGTGATATGAGTCTAAATGCATTTCATTAAAAGTGCTTGTTGTTATATAATCTTATTGAAAGAACCACTGATTTAGCATGAGAGAGTAATTTTAGACCACTAACACAATAGGTAAGGCTTTCTAACTATTATTCTCTTCTCTACTATTATTCTAGCTTGGCTACAAGAGAATAAAAAACTGTTAGGTTAGGTTTAACAGTCAGCAGTAGGTTCTTCAAAACTGAAGAGGAAGTCTATGCATTGGTTTACAGGGCAAAACATCAGTTTCTGTCGAAAGCAATCGCTGTTGGGCTAACTGTATATTTAGACCATTGTTACACAAACCAGAACAAGAGTCTAGTTAAATTTACTTTATAATGCATCATGACGTGTTACTGTGGAAACAGTGGGGCATATCAGAAAACAATTTCACAAATGTCATGACGTGTTGAATACTTATTCCTAGAAGCAAAATATTTCCAATTTGTTTCATTGTCTGTGTCATTCATGCATTGCAGATAAAAAGTATTTTTTAGTTGCTTTCTTTTTCATGCTGGCAACAGATGGCCTACTCTTGAGCTATTTATGAATATTATGAAAACTAATGAATTTAATTTTGAGACTGGGTGAAGAAGAATAATTTAAATGTGAGAAGTTCTTATTTCAGTCAACAGTAGCATATGTCAGCTCAAATGATCTTGTGACTCAAACCATCTTATGATATCACCTAACGAAAATAATGAATGAATGTGCACACAGATGGATCATTGAATGGGAAAAACAAGAAAACCATATTCCACAGTGTTTAGTGTCCTGAATTCAATAACCAGTCCACTATTGTGACTAATTAACTCACTAACTATAGCAGGAGAATAAGTGCCCCCATGGTAATCTTTAATAAACTAAGTAAAAGAAAGATTACATAACCATGATCAAAAATATTTTATTAATACCATGAACTTCATTCTTTTTTTCCCCATAGAACAGCATTAGTGTAATGGTGCTTTTGAACCCTGAAACCACTATACTAATCTGAAGTGAAAATAATGGGTATTGATGGGAACAGGGTGTGGTCAGTCAGTCAGACCGCAATTGATTGAATAAGCAAGAAGTTAATACAGAGTAACTTAGATTTCAGACACAGTTGCTACACTGTAAAAAACAATTTGTTGAGTCAACTTAAAATAATTTGTAACCTGGCTGCCTTAAAATTTTAAGTTCAATCAACTCAAAAAAAGTTTATTCAACTTGAAATGTTAAATTATACTAAGTGACAACTTAGATATTTGAGTTGATCAACTTAAAATTTTAAGGCAGCTGGATTACTTACCCATCTGTTAAGTTTAGCAAACACAAATATCTGTATTACTTAGTAACATTTAGTAACTTAACATTTCAAGTTGAATAAACTCATTTTAGTTGACTGAACTTAAAATTTTAAGGCAGCAGGGTAACAAATTATTTTAAACTGACTCAACAAATTGCGTTTTTTATTTTTTACAGTGTAGTTACTTCATTTTTGTTCCGTAAAAGAAAACAGACAAACATTCGACTGACTGAGCAACACACAGCAGTGATGTTTTATTTTCCAATTAATCGACTGAGTAAATGATTCAAAGACTCACTTATTTCATTGATAAATGAATCAGTGTTTTTGAACAAATCGGTTAGAGAATGATTCAATATCTCACTCATAAATTCAATTTAAAAGTTAATTTTTTTTAAATGGATTGTTTTTGAACAAATCAATAGAATGAATCAAAGACTCACGTATTTCACTCCTGACTTCACTATTGACTGTACCAGCGCTTCCCAACGTGAGTCTTCGTGCCCCCCCGCTCTACATATTTTGTATGTATTTCTTATCATGTATGGCAATTGTTCTATTCGACCGTGAAGTGCCCTGCGAAGTGGACATTACCGGATATTCCACCATTCGAAACAAGTGTATATATGTTCCATTCAAAGGGCATTAAAGAGTGCGAGACATGAATTTAAATTGTATTTATTTACAGAGGTATATGATGTCATATTTCACACTTCTCTAGTAAGTTTCGTCTGTGTGTGAAGATGCTGCAGGCAGCGGCGCAGCACAAATACATGAAGGAATGTTCCGAAGTGAAGTAAACTTCAATGGATTTCCCCTGCTCAGGGAGTAGGGAGCAATGAACACTGTGTAGGGATCATGTCAATCGGAACACAGTTCACGTAGCTCTCTTCTAACGAGCTGGTTATCTGAATCAGGTGTGTTAACCCTTTTATGGTGTTTTCACAATAAATTATTTTTTCAAGCTCATACTCATTGGCCTTGGCTCATTTTCTGTGAAGAACATAATATTAGAACAAATATTCAATGACTACTCACTGTACACCCCCTACACACTTATATTACATACAGGATGTTCGGGGCTAATAAAAGTGGAAATTTTAGGTCCTGTGTAACTTTGTCCTCTCTGTCCCTCAATTGTCTGGGCCTGCAATTAGTATGTGTATGTGTGTTTATGTGCGTGTATTTGTGAGTATGTGTGAGAGTGAGTGTAAGCGTGAGTTGTGTGCTTCTGCCCCTGTCATTTCCGCACAAGGCTGTAGCACTTTAATTCATAAATGTGATCTAACAATGGAAAAGGGCAAATATCAGCCATACATTGTTTATATTTCTTGTAATTGAGGTGAAGCAAACATCTGTTGAGTATTTTAACATATATTTTTTAATTGTGTTGAATTAAAAAACCCAAAAATGCAGCAGCGTCCATCAGACCCACGAACACTGGCTAAGTAATAAAAATATGAACACCATACAAGGACAAACATACAAAATATGCATGTTTTGTGAAACAGAAAGGTTCTTCAGATGTTAAAGGTTCTTTATGGAACCATTTAGACAAAAAGGTTCTTCTATGGCATCATGAAGCACCTTTATTTTTAGGAGTGTACCTGTATAGTCTGGTTAAAGAATGACCCACCCTGTTGTAAAAACCAGCATATGCTGGTAGGTAGGTTTTGATGCTGGGATGCTGGTGAGGTATGTTTTGATGCTGGTTTAAGCTGGTCTTTTGCTGGTTTATGCTGGTTTTAGCTGGTCATGTTGGTGGTCAAGGACCAGCATAAACCAGCAAAGGACCAGCTTAAACCAGCATCAAAACATACCTACCAGCATATGCTGTTTTTTTCACCAGGGCAATCACTCACTTACAAAGATTTTTTTGGACAAATCAATTAAGTCAATTAAAAGGCACGCATATTTTGATCCTGAATAAATCAACGTTTTTGTTCGAATCAGTTGAATGAATTATGACTCACTCATAAAGACAGGTACTTGTTCAATTATGACGGAATCATGAGGGTTTTTTGTTTTGTTTTGTTTGGAATGAATAGACTGACTGAATGATTTAAAATCAAAGTCAAGTGTAACAATGTGACTTGCAAAAAGTGTACTTGGAAAAATCCCTACTGCTAAAAAACTCTCAAATTTGAGAACTGGAACTATAATCATTAAAATAATAATAATAATAATAATAATAATGCACAAATAAAGCTGCTCACATTAAAGTGATAGTTCACCCAAATATGATAATTACCCCATGATTTATTCATCCTCAAGCCATCTTATGTGTACACTATGACTTTCTTCTTGCACTTTTTTTTTGGATTTTTTAAATCTCAACACCCAATCACTACCATTATAAAGCCTGGAAGTGCCAGGACATTTTTTAATACACTGTAATTGTCTAAAAGAAGAAGTCATATATACCTAGGATGTATTGAGGATGAGTAAATCATGAGGTCATTTTCATTTTTGGGTGAACTATCCCTTTAAACACAGTTCAGACTTTGCATTTTGAAATATAAATGATTATGATGAGCACAGGACTCAAAATAAACATTTCCAAATGCAGCAACTCACATCTGTGAATCTGAATTCATCTGTGTGATGAAACGTAGCTAATGTGAACCTGCCTGACCGAACTCACCGGCTTGATGCAACTCTGAGCACCAGTCTGATAAGAATTACCAGACTATTGGCCTCAGGCCACTGGACAGTGAGTCTGTCACAAAGGAGTGGATTGTATTTAGAGATTTTTTCGACAAGGAATCTCAGCACGCTTGACACCGTGTACCTCGAATAGTGGAAGCAGGAGGGTAAATGTTGGATTGTACACTACGGTCTCAAAACACGGTCTAGAATTTTTAAATGTATTTTATATTCCTTATAAAAATTAGCCATGTTAGCCAGTTGTGCTTTTAAAAACATACATCTTTTAAAAGGATAAAACATATAAATGTGATTTTTACTGGCTAGATATGAAAGAAAATGACCAAGAAAATTCTTTTTTTTTTTTTTTTTAGACTAGGCTGAATAAAAGCAGAAGCCTGAGTCTAGTTTTGAGAGGAAATGAATATGCTAGCTTCTCATTCAGAATAATGTCCATCTGCTCAATCAGAAACGCAATTTATTTACCGAGTCTTGCTGAAGATTTTTTCAAGAGGAGGAGGGAGGGCAAAGCCTTTACTCGCTCTTTCAAGCTTATTGTGTTGCCTTGAAAAGAAATTGCTTTTTGAGTGCATTTTGACTAATACTGGGCGACAGCTCCCTTTCTTTCATGCTCTTCCAGTGGTTTATGTTAAAACAGACAGTTGTCAAAGTTTTCAGCCGCTCAACACTCATCGTCGCAATTTGCCATCCAAACTGCATCTGCCCATGTTATTACATCCAGACCAATTTTCCAAATGCGACCAGTTTTACTTAATGATCAGTTTCCAAGTTTAAGCCTTTTAAAAAGAAGACATTTTGTGGATTTGTGCCACAGTGTGAATTTTATGCAGAATACAGAAAGCATCAGTTCATTAATTAAGTGAATTGAGTACAGATTTACAGAAATAGTATCCGTCTGATGTTAAAGATTAAAGAAAAACAGTGTTACACATGTAAACAAAACACTGTTCCAGCGACACCTGAAACCACAGCAGGCCAGGAGGCAGCGATAACTCACGTGCCCTTGTTCTGCACTTCAAGAGCAAAAGGGTCTCGACTGATTCACGCAGGTTTCTCGAGGTCTTCAAAACAAATTTGTAATACTGATTAGAATCCAGTGCAGCTAATTAGGATGCTAATTGGAATGGAGTGAGGCTCGGATGGAACAGTGGCTGAGAGGCGTCTTTTCACAATGACATTTTTCCATGTTTGTTCCTGTCGGCTCTCTACCCCACTCATTGCTTCAATTAATCTTTGTATACATGCAAAAAGGAACGTTAGTGATGGAATATTCATGTAAATTGAATCTAGGAGTCATTCTGCATTGTGAGATAACGTTTAAGGAACACTTCCTGTGTTCAGTACAAGTTAAGCTCAAACGAAAGCACTTGCCACAAAAATTAGCTTTGACTTTTCCTTACTTTACTCTAAAAAATGAGGGAACTTACAATGGAAGTCAATAAGTAAACATTAAAATACTCACTGTTTCAACAGTATAGTCAACAATACACTCTAAAAAATGCTGGGTTATTTTTTGAACCCAAATGGCCATTGGATCATTTTTTGGGGTTATTTTTAATATTTTTACCCAGGCGCTGTTTTTTTTTTTTATTTATTTTTTTTTTTGGGTCATTTTATTTTTTTTTTTACCCAGGTGCTGGGTAGTTTTTCTGTAACTAAGCTGCTGGGTTATTTTTTTCCTAAACAACCGCTGAGTGGCTGACGAGACAACCCAGCTGCTGAGTTACAGTCAGTCAGAGCGCTGGCTTTTTGAGTCCTCTACAGGAGAGACCGGTTCTCAGCGCTGCTGATTTGCACTTCTTCAGCGAAATAAAGGTTTGTATACATTTTATTTCATTTATGAAGTGTTTACTGTGCTGTAAATTATATTATTTTACGCAACGCAACATAAGGACGAGATGTCAGTAAGCTGCATCAGCAGCGGTTGTTTCGCATAATGGAAACGCCTTTTGCCTTGCATAAAATAAATGGATTTTATTCGTTATTGTACTGAGTTTAATATTAAAATATGTTCTCTAATGTCAGTACTGTTTGTTTATGGGCAGTTTTTGGAGTCTCTCTCTGTCGGCTATGAGTGAAACGTGAGGCCGCGGTCTGAAGTTCGCAGTTAACCCGGTGAACAGCAACCCTTCACCGGCTCAGATTTCAGCGACACACTGGCATGACAATTAGTGCTAATTCGGTAAAAAGCGATTTTAAATTTTACATTTTTTTAATGTCTAAAATGCTTGTTAAACAAGTTTAAATGTATGTAATATTGTAAACTATGCTGTATTCACCCAAATAAATTGAGTTTGTCTTGTATTTTGTCAATGTGTTCTTGCTTGATAATAAATGTTCATCTTTTGATTATTGCTATTGCCTCTAGTAATTTTGTGTGTTTTTATAAATTCTAGTCCATTTTAAACCAGCAATATAATAATAATGTAAACAACAGTTGACTTAAATAAAATAACCCAGCATGTTTGGTAAAAACATTTAACCCAACCAGCTGGGTCAAAATAACCCAGCATGTGTTCTGTCCAATATTCACCCAGCCTTGGGTTGCCAAATAACCCAAGTTGGGTTATTTTTAACCTAGCACCAGTGAAGTTCATTTACTAATATTTTTCTGTATTAAGTTGCCATTGCAACATAAAACCCTAAAATTACCATAAATATGCTAACAACTAAACAATACTCAAGCTTTAGTTGCTTCTATAAAATGTTAAAATTTCAAATTTTAAAAACTGGCTCCATTCACCCACTCACAAGTACCTCACAGTAACCTAGATTTTTAATTTTTATATTGGGAAAAAAAAAAAAAAAAAAACAAGGAATGAGCAGAAACGGTTTTTGGTACCACAAGTGCTGTTGATTGAGCTTAACTTGACTAAACCCAAAACATTCCTTCCATGTTCAAGTCGACTCATGCATCAGAGACAACCTTCGAGACACTAAAGCGGTAAAATTTCCCCAGTGCAGTTGATTCAGCCCACTTTATTCAATTTAATATTTTTTCCCCCACTACTTCTCATGTCTTATTCACTTCACAGCACTAAATTGCAGATCTTTTTATAGAACTGAAGTGGTTTTGTAACCTCAAAGCTCTTCCTGCTGTTTGCACTCAATCCAGTGGCGTGAGGAGAAGGTGATGCTGAAACTGATTGCCTGCTACAGGATTAGTAATATCGGGGGAGGGACTCCGGGGATCCATTGATGTGCGTTTGTCACCTTGGCATGTCCACTGCATGGAGGCATCAGCTCAAGCACACCACAACTTCCCCAATGCATCAAATACAGGCTGGTCTAATCACTTAATCATTGTCAGACAGCCCTCAGTGTCTGATTGTTAGGCATTTTCAATTTACTCTGAATGCCTGAACGCTTTTCTAAGAACGATGAAGAATGCACACACACACATATATATATATATATATATATATATATATATATATTAACATTTACAAGCATGTGTTTTGAAGTCCATTGTATCTCCTTTATCATCTGAGAATACTAAACAAATAATCCTAACTAAAAATTGTAAAGAATGAAAGTAAAAAAAGCAAGCAAGCAAGCTTGCAGTCCATTTTTGTCAAGGCAATCAAGAAGCACTAAAGAATCAGACACAAGGGCTTTCAACAGCTGCACTTGCTGTGCTGTTTGTTCACTGGAAAGTGAGACGGAGCTTTGAAGAATCGTGTGCGGCCACAATAAAGTGCTGGAGTAATGAAAGAGGCACAGATCAATGGACAGACGCTGCCTTCCTTCCCTCATCCCGCTGCTCGGTTTCGTCTACATCGACCACATGTACACTAGACCAACTCTCAGACTTTCTCTGAACGCCACCTCACAACAGCCAGACAAACAGAGGCAGCACTCAAGCATCAATCAGCAGATGAGTAAAGAGAAAAAAGAAAAAAAACACACAGAGTGCCTCTTACCTTCTCAGTCTTTCCTTAAAAGATGACAAGGCTTTGGAATACGGAGGAGCGCTCCCAACGTTCCTCCACATTTTTTTAAGTCGCACAGAGAGTATGTGTGCAGCAGCTCAATCCAGTCCAGAACAGAACCGCTAGAGCTCCCAAATCTGCCAGCCTGCTGCAGCTCAGGAGGCGCGCTCTGATTGGCCGGCTACACACGCTGTCATATCCACACACACACGGAGAAAGTCAGCTCTGCTTTTTTCCCTCTCACATTTCCTATCCGTTCGCTCGCTCTCTCGCTTTACATCTCTGACTCTACCTCGCTCGCTTTATCTTTTAGTCTCTTTCTCTCTCCCCCTCCATCTGCAGCCAGGAGAGGCACACATGTTCTCAATGGTGAGCAGTGCAGGCAGTGTTTGGTTTAAGGCAATAATGTGGCTCCAGAAGGAAACCTAATTAATAATATAGAGGGAGCGCGGGGGAAGCAAGAAGGATGTGATGCCTGTGTTTGCGGAGCCCCTCAAGACTGAAGGCCATTTTTTTTTTCTTTCAGAAGGAAGGCTACCCCGTCAGCTCATAACATAACAGAGGACATCAGGAACAGGGTGGTAGCTCTGTGGAAAGGTAAAATGAAAATGTGATAAAACAAAGGCCTTGAGGGAAAAGAAGGAGCTTTATGTACCGCAACTTCGAGTCATCAAACTCTCAGCTTGCTCTCGGAGGCCATCCATCATTTACCTCCAGGTCTCCCCCTTTCCTTTCAGCCTCAGCACAGGTTGATGATTTATCTTTTCGACTCCATTTATTTATTTACATTCCCTCCAACCCTTCCTCAGCTCCGCTGGTGTCCTTGCAGGTGGGTTTGAGAATGGCTTATGTAAAATGATGCTGCACTAAGATTATGATGTTGAGCGCTGTCATTAAAAAAAATATGCACATATAATTTTTTGATGCCAATTTTAACCCTCTGATGCATCGTGGTCACTACAGTGGACGGCTATTTGGAGGCCATTCTGAACCATTTAAGATGTAGCATCATGTCCCAAACACCAACTGGTGAACCCCCAATTGTGCTGTCCACAATTCCATTTAATTGTTATCTTTGTATCTTTTTTTTGTTTTATGATATAACATAATATATTCAAAATAGCGGCAGGAAAAGGGGATGCACCATGTACCTCAGGAATAAGTGTTAAATTATTTTATTCTCAGAAAACCAGACAGGTACAAAAACTATTTTTCAGCTAAATAGGATGTCAGAAATACTTTCATCCACATTTTAACAATATTTCTTTTCTGTGACAGAAAATATATCGGTCCACTACAGTGGACGTCATGCATCAAAGGGTATAATTCTGCCTATGGGCCTATACAGTCATGTGAAAAAGTTAGGACACCCCATTGAATTCCATGGTTTTCCGTATCAGGACATCATTAAAAAAACTGGTCCTTGGTTGGTCTTAAAATTTCGAAAATAAAGCCTCAGATGAACAACAACACATGACAAATTGCACCGTGTCATTATTTACTGAACAAAAATAAAGCCAAAATGGAAAAGCCATGTGTGACAAAGTTACACCCTTACTGTTAACATTGGAATTAAGAGGGTAAATAACAGTCAAGCACTGCTAATCACATACCTTTGATTAACTGATCTTTAGCAAGTCTAAGAGCCTCTATAAAAGCATAAGCTTTGGCAGTTTGCTGGTCTGGAGCCTTCAGAGAAATGGCAGACAACCCAAGAACTACACCTCAGACTCTACAGGCCTCAGTTAACATGTTAAATGATAAAGTTCATGACAATACCATTAGAAAAATATGGGACAAAAATGGCCTGTTTGGAAGGCTTGGCAGAAGAAAGCCTCTTCTATCTAAAAAAACATTGCAGCACAGTTTAGGTGTGCAAAGTTGCATCTGAACAAAACACAAGTCTTCCAAAATAATGTCCTCTGAACAGACGAGACCGAAGTGGAGATGTTTGGCCATAATGCACAGCACCAAGTTTGGTGAAAACCTAAGAGCATATCAGCACAAACACCTCATACCAGAAGACAGGCATGCTCGAGGAGGGCTGATAATGTTGGGCTTGTTTTGTAGCCACAGGACCTGGGCACCTCACAGTCATTGAGTTGGCCATGAACTCCTCCGTATATCAAAGTATTCTAGAGTCAGATGTGAGGGCATCTGTCCGACATCTAAAGTTGGGCCAAAATTGGGTCATGCAACAGGACAATGATCACAAGCACACCAGCAAATCTACAACAGAATGGCTGAAAAGAAACGAACCAAGGTGTTGCAATAGCCCAGCCAAAGTCCAGAGCTCATCCTGACTCAAATGCTGTGGTGAGAGCTGTGCATAAGCAAATGCCCACAAACCTCAATAAACTGGAGCAACGTTGAAAAGAAGAGCGGTCCAAATTCCTCCAGAACGATGTGAGAGACTGATAAAGTCACACAGAAAATGAATGCTTCAAGTTATTGCTGCTAAAAGTAGATCTACAGACAGCTGAACTATAGGGTGTCCTAACTTTGTCACACATGGCTTTTCCATCTTGGCTTTATTTTTGTTAAATAAATAATGACACAGTGTGAAATGTCTCGTGATGATGTTTATCTGAGGATTTATTTTCCAAATTTTAAGACCTGCCAAGGATCAAATAATTTTTTATTATGTCCTGATATAGAAAACCATGGAATTCGATAGGGTGTCCTAACTTTTTCACATGAGTGTATGTAGACTCTGCCTTATTTTGTATATTTTATTAAAATTATAATAGAATTTACAGTTGAATGGTTTAATTGAACAGAAATATTAAATAGTCTTCAGATTTTATCATTTATTTCAGTGCTTACAATCTATATTTACAAATTAAGTCTTAAAAAACTGTAAGCATGAATACATGTATACTATATGAGTGCAGATATATGTGTTCATAATTGTATTCGAGTGTGTGGTGGGAAGGTGTGTGTGCTTGTGTGTGTTTGTATTTGTGCTCACTTGTGTATGAATGGACCACCACACCCGCCCCCACCCCACACACCCCCACAAACCTCTGCCCCATAGCCCTTACCTATAGACCTCTTACCTTTTGTTTGCTACACCTCACTTTACTGTGTCGTCATTACATAGCTTGTAGTTCTTATGTGTATTCATACCATTTACTGATAGTAAATGATTTAAAAACATTTTTTTCAGACCAGTAAATGACTTACATTGACTCACTATGTATACCGTTGATGCATGGTGTCCACTACAGTGGACAGATATGTAACTCCCTCAAAAAAAAACATATATTGAAAAAAAAATGTATTGGCATGATTTTTCACTTGTTTAAAAGTAAAACCAAACATGGAAAAAAAAAATAAAATACTTTGTGATATAATAATTCATGCATCAGAGGGTTAAATTAAACGAATCGTAACTGTATGTAGGTACACAGATTGTAATATAATATAGTATAATATATAAACATTTAAACACACTACCAGTCAAAAGTTTTTGATCAGTAAAGTTTTTAATGTTTTTGCATCTTCCGCTCAGCAAGCCTGCATTTATTTAATTCAAAGTACAGCAAAAACAGTAAAACTTTGAAATAGTTTTACTATTTAAAATAACTGTTTTCTATTTGAATATATTTTAAAATACAACTTATTCCCATGATTAAAGCTACATTTTCAGCATCAATACTCCAGTCTTCAGTTTCACATGATCCTTCAGAAATCATTCTAATATGCTGATTTGCTGTTCAAAAATTTTTATTATTATTATCAATATTGATAATGAATAGAAAGATCCAAAGATCAGCAATTATCTGAAATAAAAAGCTTTTGTAACATTATACACTATGCAGTTCAAAAGCTTACAGATTATAATTTTTTTTTTTTTTTGGAAAGAAATTACATAAATTAACACTTTTATTGAGCAAGGATGCTTTAAATTGATCGAAAATTATGATAAAGACATTTATAATGTTACAGAAGATTTCTGTTTCAGATAAATGCTGTTCTTCTGAACTTTCTATTCATCAAAAAAAAAAAAAAAACTGACTGTTTTTAACTTAATAATAAATGTTGTTTTGAGCAGCAAATCACAATATTAGAATAATTTCTGAAAGAAGACTGGAGTAATGATGCTAAAAATTCAGTTTTGAAATCACTGCATAAATTGCATTTTAAAATATATTCAAATAGAAAACGGTTATTTTTAAACAGTAAAAATATTTTAAAATTTTACTGTTTTTGCTGTATTCTGGATCAAATAAAATCAGGCTTGCTGAGCAGAAGAGACTTCTTTAAAACATAATATTGAAAATCTTACTGTTCAAAAACTTTTGACTGGTAGTGTATAATCATACTATAATACACAATCTAAATTCTTCTTCATCTAATCAGCTTTGCTGTCTGGTTGTCAAATACATTTTTGCTTTTGTAAAAACAAAACCATTATATCCCCAGCCAAGCATGACATAGCTAAAGCTGTATCAGAATTATAAAACGGTTAATGACCAGGTGTCAAGTTTATGCTATGATAAACACAGATTTGCAAGATTATTTTGAAAAATCAAATGGCTTGTTGCTTAGGAAACACAACTCTTTAAAGCTTTGGCTATTGACTTTCATAAGTGTTATGATGTAATAATGAAACAAAACACATCACCTTGACAGTACAACCGCTGAGTAACTATTAGAAACATTACTGATGGTGTTTGTGAAGACGTGCATAAGACAGCAAATGGGAGTTTGGATATTGAATAGAGCAGATCATTGCTCAGCAAATTGTGGGAAAAAAATAGATTATGCACTTGGATGAATCTTGAGTTAAATTTTTAGGTGGAATTCAAGCATGAGTGAGTGTCAAGAGTGGTGATAAATGACCACATTGAATTCAAAGATTCCTTTTTTTACTTTTCAGTAATACTTTTTTACTTTTACAACATACAGTAAATTCCTTACATTGTTATTATTATAATCATAACATGTAATCATTGCCTGTTCACAATTTATGCTTGAATGCATGTCATTAGATGATTTGTCTTATCCTAGAACTGTACATTTCTGCCATATGGAGATTACCGTCACATAGCCACCTCTGATAACAAATTACTGTTAAGTGTAATGTAGAAACACGCATCTGCTCTAAATTAATCTTAGTTAAAAGAGAAGTTCACTTCCAGCACAGAAATTTACAGATAATTTACTCACCCCCTTGTCAACCAAGATGTTCATGGCTTTCTTTCTTAAGTTGTAAAATTGTTTTTTTTTTTTGAGGAAAACATTTCAGGATTTCTCTCCAAAGAGTTTGAACTTCCAAAATGCAGTTTAAATGCAGCTTCAAAGAGCTCAAAAAATCATCCTACATCACTGCAAAAGTACCAACCCAATGTTTACAAAGTGAACATGCAAAGATCATCAAACGGCCTTTACAAAAAAGGTAAAACAGCGATGTAGGACGATTTTGAAGTTGGAAAAGAAAATAAGATTGGAGTTTTTCGACGTATACCCTAACTGTCATGAACCGGAAAACAAAGAGTTCATGCAGAGCTAGACAAGTCGAGCCTTTGAGGTTAAAAAGTATATAAATAGTAATTTTGAAAAAATGTCAAGTAATTTTTTTTGTTTTTGTTTTTAAGAAAATAACCAATCATTTCGCTAGATAAGATCCTTTTTCCTCTGCTTGGATCATTTAGAGACCTTTGAAGCTGCATTTAAACTGTATTTTGGAAGTTCAAACTCAGGGGCACCATTGAAGTCCACTATATGGAGAAAAAACAAAAAACAGTTTCTTTACGACTGAAGAGAGAAAGACATGAACATCTTGGATGACAAGCGGGTGAATAAATTATCTGTAAATTTTTGTTCTGGAAGTGAACTTCTCCTTTAATGTTAATTTCAGCTTTTACTAACGCATTATTAAAATCACAAGCTGTGATTGTTAACATCAGTTAATGCACTGTGAACTAACATGAACAAACAATAAACAACTGTATTTTTATTAACTAACATTAACAAAGATGAATAAATACTGTAATGTGTTGTTCATTGTTTGTTCATGTTAATTAACACATTAGCTAATGTTAACAAAAGACACCTTATTGTCAAGTGCTACCAATAAATCTAATATAAACAATTTGTGTCGAAAATAATTTTGCTGCATTTTGTTTCTGGGATGTATCAGAGAAGGAAAACAGAGACCAATATATCCAAAAACACAACATTTTAGGCTAAAAGGATCCTTGAATCAAAAATAAACTTAAACTCACGGTGAACCGTACGATGGTTTAGAAAAAGAGGACTACTGAAAAAGTAAAGGATTGAATCTTTAGATACCTGTTGACTGGATTTGAGAGCAAAGATGCCTGCAAGAGGATTATGATCTTCAAAAAATAGCATTTGAATTCACTGTGCAAATGGCAACAAACGCAGGCAACATTCCAACGAGAAAGCATCTGATTTTACGCTTCTGCTTACATAATATGATATAAACATCTCAATCCAATATCTGAAATGCCTCCTCTCCATTCAGGGCTCCATTGAGATGCATGTTTAATTGGGTTGGGGTGGAGGATTTGTTCTGAGGCCTGTCCTCACATGCATTCATATCACTTTAAGCCTGCATAACACAACCAGAGCTGCTCGGGGCAAAACAAAAGAGCACATTGCACACTGCCCTACTGTCCTTCTCTAAAAATTGTTAAGCTTATTCCAGTGTTAATGCCAACAACCACGGAGAGAGAGAGAGAGGGAAAAAAAAGAAAGATGTTTTTCAATGAACATGACGTACAACATGAAAGCAACTTACTGCTAACAAAGGTACATATTTTGTCATGAAGGTTCGGGTGGCTCCTCATTTTCAAGACTGATGGACTGCCTCTTTTTCCATTATTCTTGAGAAAATTATCTGTGCTCTCTATACTGGGTTTATTCATTCATCCTAAGATTAGATTTAATGAAAAAGACCATCAAGATTTCAATTACATCCTTTGTTCCTTTTTATCTATTCAAACATCCAGACACACAACAGGATGTATTATATTGGGGGGACCAACTATGAGTAATAACTGTGTCAGAGTGATAATGACAGTAAAAGTAAATGCATTAAGGGTACGTCTAGTGACCTGATACTATTCTAGGAGCTGATTTAAAGTGCACCGACGACCATTTATTTTTGAGTTCTCAAGTGGGAATGAACTCTGTCTGAAAGGTGTAACAGCATTTGACCCCTTTCTTCCTCTGGCATTTACTGAAAATGGACACTTTTGCACTTCTTTGGTAATATCAACAAAACTGTCAACTTTGCAACTCTCAAATATTAAACAATAAAAATAAAAAGAGAAAAAACTTAAAAAAATACAAATGCATGGCTAGATTTGTCACAGTATGTGTTACATACATTGAATCCATTAAACAGGTACCTGGTTAACGACCCGTGCTGTCAAGACAGAAGTGAGAACCCATTAGCTTCATAGCAGATTAAGCACTTAGTCAGTTCATTCATACTTTATGGATGAATAGCCACCATTTATTTATTTATTTATTTATTTATTGCTTGGTAGACTCTTTGTTAAAATAATAATAATACTTATTAATAATAAATAATATTTCTGCTCCTAATTTATTGAGCTTTCAGGCTGATAACCAGAAGAAAGACAGACAGACAGAAAGAAAGAAAAAAAGAAAGAAAGAACGAAAGAAAGAAAGAGAATGAACAAAGGAAAGAAAGAAAGAGAACGAAGGAAAGAAAGAAAAAGAGAATGAAAGAAAGAACAAAAGAAAGAGAACGAAGGAAAGAAAGAAAGAAAGAAAGAAAAAGAAAGAATGAACAAAGCAAAGAAAGAACGAACAAAGCAAAGAAAGAAAGAAAAAGAAAGAAAGAAAGAAAGAAAGAACAAACAAAGGAAAGAAAGAAAGAGAACGAAGGAAAGAAAGAAAGAAAGAAAAAGAAAGAATGAACAAAGCAAAGAAAGAACGAACAAAGGAAAGAAAGAAAGAAAAAGAAAGAAAGAAAGAAAGAAAGAAAGAAAGAAAGAACAAACAAAGGAAAGAAAGAAAGAGAACGAAGGAAAGAAAGAAAAAAGTGAACAAACGAAGGAAAGAAAAAGATAACAAAGGAAAGAAAGAAAGACAACGAACGAAAAAGAAAGAACGAACAAAGGAAAGAAAGAAAGAACGAACAAAGGAAAGAAAGAAAGAAAGAAAGATAGAGAATGAACGAACAAAAGAAAGAAAGAAAGAAAGAAAGAAAGAAAAAAAGAATGAAAAAGAAAGAGAACGAATTAAGGAAGGAAAGAAAGAAAGAAAGAAAGAAAGAAAGAAAGAAAGAAAGAAAGAAAGAAAAGAGAATGAAAGAAAGAAAGAAAGAGAATGAACAAAGGAAAGAAAGAAAGAAAACGAAGGAAAGAAAGAAAAAGAGAATGAAAGAAAGAACAAAAGAAAGAAAAAAGAAAGAGAACAAATGAAAGAAAGAAAGAAAGAAAGAAAGAAAGAAAGAAAGAAAAAGAAAGAATGAGCAAAGCAAAGAAAGAACGAACAAAGGAAAGAAAGAAAGAAAGAAAGAAAGAAAGAAAGAAAGAAGAAAGAAAGAAAGAAAGAAAGAAAGAAAGAAAGAAAGAAAGAAAGAACAAACAAAGGAAAGAAAGAAAGAGAACGAAGGAAAGAAGGAAAAAAGCGAACAAACGAAGGAAAGAAAAAGATAAAGGAAAGAAAGAAAGAGAACGAACGAAAAAGAAAGAACGAACAAAGGAAAGAAAGAAAGAATGAACGAAGGAAAGAAAGAAAGAAAAAAAGAAAGAGAACGAATGAAGGAAGGAAAGAATGAGAATGAAAGAGAAAGAAGGAAAGAAAGAAAGAAAGAGAACTAAAGAAAGAGAAAGAAAAAGAAAGAGAACTAAAGAAAGAAAGAACTAAAGAAAGAAAGAAAGACAACGAACAAAGGAAAGAAAGAAATAGAACAAACGAATGAAAGAAAGAAAGAGAACAAACGAAGGAAAGAAAGAAAGAGAGTGAATGAAGGAAGTAATTGAATGAAAACAAAAGAAAGAAAGAGAACTAAAGAAAGAAAGAGAACGAACCAACGAACAAAAGAAAGAGAACAAACAAATGAAAGAAAGAAAGAGAACAAACGAAGGAAGGAAAAGAAAGAAAGAAAGAAAGAAAGAAGAACAAAGGAAAGAAAGAAAGAGAACGAAGGAAAGAAAGAAAGAAATGAACAAAGAAAGAAAGAAAAAGAACGAAGAAAGAAAAGAAGAATGAACAAAAGAAAGAAGAAAGAAAGAGAAGAAAGAAAGAAAGAAAGAAGAAAGAAAGAAAAAGAAAGAAGAAGAAAGAAAGAAAGAAAGAAAAAGAAAGAAAGAAAGAGAGAAAGAAAAAGAAAGAAAGAGAACTAAGAAAGGAAAGAAAGAAAGAAAGAAAGAAAGAAAAAGAAAGAAAGAAAGAAAGAAAAAGAGAATGAAAGAAAGAAAGAAAGAGAATGAACAAAGGAAAGAAAGAAAGAAAAGAAGGAAAGAAAGAAAAAGAGAAGAAAGAAAGAACAAAAGAAAGAAAAAAGAAAGAGAAGAAAGAAAGAAAGAAAGAAAGAAAGAAAGAAAGAAAGAAAGAAAAAGAAAGAATGAGCAAAGCAAAGAAAGAACGAACAAAGGAAAGAAAGAAAGAAAGAAAGAAAGAAAAAGAAAGAAAGAAAGAACAAACAAAGGAAAGAAAGAAAGAGAACGAAGGAAAGAAGGAAAAAAGCGAACAAACGAAGGAAAGAAAAAGATAAAGGAAAGAAAGAAAGAGAACGAACGAAAAAGAAAGAACGAACAAAGGAAAGAAAGAAAGAATGAACGAAGGAAAGAAAGAAAGAAAAAAAGAAAGAGAACGAATGAAGGAAGGAAAGAATGAGAATGAAAGAGAAAGAAGGAAAGAAAGAAAGAAAGAGAACTAAAGAAAGAGAAAGAAAAAGAAAGAGAACTAAAGAAAGAAAGAAAGACAACGAACAAAGGAAAGAAAGAAATAGAACAAACGAATGAAAGAAAGAAAGAGAACAAACGAAGGAAAGAAAGAAAGAGAGTGAATGAAGGAAGTAATTGAATGAAAACAAAAGAAAGAAAGAGAACTAAAGAAAGAAAGAGAACGAACCAACGAACAAAAGAAAGAGAACAAACAAATGAAAGAAAGAAAGAGAACAAACGAAGGAAGGAAAAGAAAGAAAGAAAGGAAGAAAGAATGAACAAAGGAAAGAAAGAAAGAGAACGAAGGAAAGAAAGAAAGACAATGAACAAAGGAAAGAAAGAAAAAGAACGAAGAAAGGAAAAGAATGAATGAACAAAAGAAAGAAAGAAAGGAAAGAGAACGAAAGAAAGAAAGAAAGAAGGAAAGAAAGAAAAAGAAAGAGCGAAGAAAGGAAAGAAAGAAAGAAAAAGAAAGAAAGAAAGAGAGAAAGAAAAAGAAAGAAAGAGAACTAAGAAAGGAAAGAAAGAAAGAAAGAAAGAAAAAGAAAGAAAGAAAGAAAGAAAAAGAGAATGAACAAAGGAAAGAAAGTAATATAACTGTTCTTCTATTTTCTGACTGTGTTCTGTAAATGGACATTACTTTCATTCTGCACAGCTAGGAACCTCATCTTTGTGGCGGTCAGATTCTTGACTCAATTTCAATCTCAGCCTGTTGTGAATGAATTTTCACCAGAGTCGTTTGGCCTCTAATTACTATATTCTTTCCCATTACACTGTGTAGCTAGTGTGAGACCTTAACAGCCCATAAATCACTTGATATCCGTCTCTGAGGTTAGACCTTTCAGTGTATAATCTAATCTCCCACAGACACTGAACAACTCTTTGTACTGGTAATGATTACATCTGCACACAAGAAAACTCATGTGTGACTAAACACAGGCCTTCATTGCAGAATCAAATCTGAAAAAAAAAAAAAAAAAAGACATCAGATGCACATTTTTCACAAGTTTGTATGTTTCTTTAGGGTCTTCATGAAATGTCTGCAAGATACTTCGGTTAAAATTCCTCAGTGGTCATGTAAAACAACAGCCTTTTTACCTTTTCAAAAACAGCTCTGTTCACTGGGACCCATTTCAGTGCATGTCCTTTTAAATGATAATGAGCTCTGCTCACCATGCCCCTCTTTTGCATCCAACTAGAAAAACCTTGCATTGCTTACGAGACATTGTTGTCTCTACATCTGCTTGAGCGCAATGGCTCAGGGCGGAAATATGCCAATACGGGACAGTCCGTCAGTGGCCGTGGGCGGAGCTTGAGCAATATGACATCATATTGCTCATAAAATCAAAACGGCTTGATAAGTCAGAGTGTTTAGGTTTTTTGGTAATTAAAAAAAGAGAAGTGAATGGATTTTTATCATTTTAGGGTGGTTGTGTCTACACACTGCTAAACACCATGTACAAGTGAATTTTGCATCCGATTACATTTAAGATTCTACTAAACACTTCCTAACAAATATAATACATGGAATTACATCTTTACTGACAATGTCAGCAGTCCGGGGCCTGTGATGATAAATACATTTGGCTGCATGATCGGAGTATGTTTTAGGCTTAATATAAAGGGATCTGACATCCCAATACTTTCAGAGCGAAGTTAAACCAGACCCTCCAGCCATAGCAATGACTTAAAATGAGCAGATTTGACAGGGGCCCATTATCCAATCTCTTAATCTGGCATCTGTGTTACACAGTGTCAGAGAGCATTTATCCCTGAAGCAAATCAAAAATGTAAAAACTAAACTTGTTTTCATCTAGCACAAAATCAGTGGCAGGACTTTTCTTATAAGAATTTATAAGAGGTATAATTGCTACAGTAACTGCAGTTCTTGCATTACGGGTGGAAATTTTGGTAATACTTTACAATAAGGTCCTATTAGTTAACAATTAAATGCATAAATAAATAATACATTTGCTGTAGTACTTATTAATCTTTGTTAACTTTAGTTAATGAACTTACAGCTGTTCCTGTTAGTTCATATTAGCTTACAGTAACAGATATTTTACATAAAAGATGTTTACATATAGTCCACAAGACCAAAAAGCAGCTGAAATTAATAAAATAACCCGCTTCAAAAGTTTGGGAACCCTTGGTTCTTTATACTGTGTATGGTTACCTGGATGATCTACGACTGTTTTTTTTTGTTTTGTGATAGTTGTTCATGAGTCCCTTGTTTGCTCTAAACAGTTAAACTGAGCACTGTTCTTCAGGAAGATCCTCCAGCTCCTGCAGATTCTTCAGTTTTCCAGCATCTTTTGCCTATTCGAACCCTTTCCAGCAGTGACTGTATGATTTTGAGATCCATCTTTTCAAACTAAGGACAACTAAGGGACTCAAACACAACTATTAAAACGGGTTCAAACATTCACTGATGCTCCAGAAGGAAACACAATGCATTAAGAGCAATATTAAAGATATTTCAACAAAATAAGAAAAATCTTCATCCGGTTCAAAAGTTTTCACCCCCAGCTCTTAATGCATTGTGATTCCTTCTGGAGCACCAGTGAATGTTTTCGTTTTAATAGGTGTGTTTGAGTCCTTCAGTTGTCCTTGAAAGGGTTCAAATATGCAAAGGATGCTGGAAAACAGGCTGCAGGACCTGGAGGATTTTTCTGAAGAAGAGTACTCAGTTTAACTGTTCAGAACAAACAAGGGGCTCATGAAGAACTGTCACAAAAAAAAAAAAAAAAAAAACCCAACACAGTATTAAAAACCAAGGGTTCCAAAAGGGGGTTATTTTAATAATTTCAGGTATTTTTTTGTCTTGTGGACTATATGTGAACATATTTTATATAAAATATCTTACTCAGGACAGTACTAAAAAAAAATAAAGGCATTTTGTATGATCTCTTTTATTTTGTTAAAATTATTGACATTTTCACAGATTCTGCAAGGGGTTCCCACACTTTCACATGCCACTGTAGGTTCATTGAATAATATTACCAGATAACTTACAACTTTGTTTTTATGACTTTATGATTTTAATAAAGTATTAGTAAATGTTTTGGTAACACTTTACTTTAAGGTATTTTAAGTGTTTTCATTGGCAAAGCAAAAAATTGACAAAATAACTGGCATTTTTGTGTTTAATATGTAAGTTACTTAGTATTAACCTCTTGTGTATTGAAGAACAGAAGATATTCAAAACAACAGTACTTATAACCTGTGTAATAAGCCATTGCTAAATTGTAAATATGCTTTCATTTGACAATTCTAGACATGATACAGTAGCTATACTCTTACCCTCGCTAAACGTGATAAAGTCCACACAGTGTGAAAAGCAACAGCAAGGCAGTGCGCGGGGTCAAAGTGTTGACATAGACACAGAATTCATCACAGCGGGTAATGGTCCGTTAGACAGTGGGCTAGTCAGAGGCCACTAGCTTATTGACATTCAGGGGTGCATGCGGTGCTACGACATACTGGCGGGCTTCTATACTGCTGTGACAAAACACAAGCTCTGCTGAGACAATCACAACAGTGTGTGTTACACCTCAGTGAAATGGAGAAAAGCCTAGCAGTGGAAAACATGATAGCCTCTCATTTCCTGCCGATGCCCATCTTGTATATGTGCATCAATGTGTAGCACATCAGTGTGTATATATGAGCCAGAAAAGACACGATTTCTATCATGGCATGTTCACAAACAAATAAACATTTTTATACTGATATGGAGCTTTCATTTCAGCCCCGGCCACAGAGTATGTGCCCCGGCAGATTATCTTCTACCTTGTAATGCCTCACTCTGCTGCTTGGATTCTTCCTCACCACATTTACTGCCATTTTGGCTCGAGTCCAATAAATGAACACCGTTCCACAGCCAGAAGATGAGAATGAGAATCTGTCTGCAGTTAAGCGAAGGAAAATCCCATTTCATTTGCCTCTTTGAGGGAAACTGAATAGCATCCTGAAGCATTTGACATATGAAGACAAATCATGGATACATTTTAGGAGGATATAAATATATAAGCTATAATTTATAATTCAAAGGTGATGTGTTTGTTTATACAGGAAGAATGGGTGTAACCCATTTTACGTTTTTAATGCATGTAAAATGAATAGTTAAATAGCAGTATAGCTGCCATATTCACTAATTAAGACAGATGTGGAGAGAAGTGATAATTATTACACTTTTTGACTTTTATTCATTTATTCATATTAATATGACCTGAAAGACACTTGGAAATTATAGAAGATTGAGTTATTTGAGTTACTACATATGTTACATTTATTGGATGTTACAGTTATTCAAGCTTTCCTGTAAGAGTTTATATATGTTATGAGTTATGAATGTCCAAATGCATTCACATAAATGTATATTTAAACAATACATGTTTATATTATACATAACTTCATCACATAATCGTTATAACATAACATTACACATCAAATAAATGAATTAATGTATGAATGAACGGCGTAGCTGACAGCTCATCTTTTTAATTTGCTTGGCAGATCACGCTTGTGTTTATTTTTAATCAGTTTTTTTTCCTAAGTACACCCTCAGACATTGATTGAATGTCAATGTTGGAAGAAAATGCCGTCATGTGTTTGTGGCCGCTGTACTCCTGAGGTTTTATAATGAGATGGGAGACCGCACATCTCATATCTTTTGAATTTGGGGATAAGTGTCACATTGAAATTCTACACTTTGGCATTAGTTAAACATGATGGATGGATGCGGCAACTTGTAATTTATTTTCATGGCCAGGGCAACGGCTCTGAGAGACGGGATCACTAAAGAGGAAGCATTAATCTGGACACTGTCACTCTGGTGGCCATTTGAGTTGCAAGGTCAGATTTGAAGTTCATTCAAAAAAAATGACTAAAGAAGACAGGTTTTTTTGAAAAATTAATTTTGATAAGAAGTAGATGTGCTGAGTCTTAATATACTACTCAATTCAACACTGTGCTTACTAACAAAAGGGCATGATTCTAAAAAACTTTCAAAGCATTTTCTCTTTTATGAACTGGTAATGTAATATACAGTCAAGCCATACAACAGAACTGTAAGGTACAGTACTTAGTAAACCTAATCTATTCATTCAAGAAATCCATTCATTCATTCCAAAAGCTGAGGAGATAATTCAGAATCAGTGAGCAATGAAATCCCTTCCGGCAGAGGCAAATACAGAGTTTGGACCTGTGCTTGGAGGTAAGTGACTCAGCCCCTGCTGAAGTATTACTGGTTACTGCTTACATTCACAGTCAACACAAAGGGAGATTGCATTTGATGCTGGGTGTGCTTTTAGCAGCCGTGACAATTTTTATCCTACATAAGCTTCTTTATCCGTTATTACCCATCCTCCTTTAGAAATGAACTCAGGGAATGCCCGTTGCAATGTTGCAAATGGTTACTGCGGTAATGAACGTACTCTGTAGCATGACGCAGTACACACAAGCCAGTGATGTGCAGCGGTGTTCTGAAATGTCGAGCTGGTTCAGGTGTGTCTTGTTAATTATCTTTATTTGCCTGTGTATTTAGTTCTAGTTTGTGAACTCACTGTTCTGGATCGGGGCAAATTATCATCTCCCCGTCGACCTCCCAGACACCACTGGAGTTGGAGGGAGGCCATCATCTGGTGTCTGGAGAACGTCTACCCCCGATCCAGAACACTGCCAGACCCAGAGCCCAGCCCACCATCACCCTGCTGCGTGGAGCCAAAGCCTGAGCCCACCGCAGGCAGTGAGCCCATGCCCACCGTGACCAACGAGCCCGGAGCCCGAGCCTCTCGGATCATCTGTCCAGGTGTGGAGCTGGCAACAGCGCTTGCCACGAGAGAGATCACTATTGACAGTGAGAACGCCCACTGCACCATGGCTGAGGGTGAGCTCAGGTCAGTAGACTATGTATATACAGTTCTTCCCCCATCATCATCTGCCTGCCCTGAACAGTCTGTTTGCCCTGAACTCTCTGTCAGTCATGTTTCGGCCATGGAGGCCGTTTGTGAATCTGCCCTGAACTGTCTGCCTGTATGACAACGACCATGGAGGTGGTTCCCCAGCCGCTGGCGCTCCCGGTGCTGGGAGTGGCCTTGTGGTGTGTGTGGGCAGCACATACCATTTTGAAGCCCCCTGATTATCCTTAACTCCCACCCAGCCTCCCTCTCCCACCACTTCTGCACCAGTCCTCACCAGTCCTCTCCTGGCAGTCTCCATTGGTGTCGTGGCTGGAGGATCCCTTGTCTCCGCCTCCAGCCTCTAAGTTCTGGACTCTGCCTTGACCCAGTGGCTTCACAATGGCTCCTAGCTCCCTCGTCTTTGCCGTGGCCCGTCAGTCCACCAATTCCGCTGGGCTCCACCTTGGTCAGTCGTCGACCATCTGCCGCCTCAGGACTCCACTCCTCTGGCTACACTTTGTCCCTCTGGCTCTGTCAGGCTCCTCCTTCCCTCCGGCTCCACCTTGGTCCTCTGTTGCTCCGGCTCCACCGTGGCCTTCTGGACCCCCGCTTCTGCCTCGGTCACCGGAGCCATCTGCTCTGCCTTGGCCCTCCGGATCCTCCGCGTCACCCTGGTTCATCGGTTCTCCGTCTCTGCCTCAGGCTCCTCTAACACCTGCTCCGCCACCGTCGGTTGGCGCCCTGGCGTCGTCAGCCCTTTCTCCACCGTGGCTCCTCTCTCCATCAGTTTCACCGTGGGTCGCCTTCATGGTTGCTGCCTGGGTCCCACCTGGCTCCTCCTGTTCAGGGTCCCTCTTGTCTTCTCCCTGGCTCCTCCCTCCATCTGACCTGCCTTGGCTCCTCCTGTCTCCGTCCTGGGTCCTTCCTCTGTCGTCTCCACCAGTATTGTCTGTCTGCCTGCCTGCCTTCCTGCCAGCCCTTTGCTGTCCCCTGTCACCATCCCTTATCCACTCCTTTATTCTCCTCCAAAGCCCCCCTCCATCCCACCCTTTGTTGTTCCTGCGGGGCGAGGTCTCGCCTTTTGTTGTGTTCTCATCCCTCTTGTGCTTATGCCTGATTATGCCATTTGGTTCAGGTGTGTCTTGTTAATTATTTTCATTTGCCTGTGTTTTTAGTTCTAGTCTGTCCTGTTTTCCCTCGTCCAGTCTATTACATCCCTACGTGTGTCTCCTGCCCTCCTGTTTGTGGAGTTACCCTCTTGTGGATTTATTAAAGACTGTTTGACTCGATCTTCTTCTCTGTGTGTTCAATATTCTGTTTATTAAAGCCAAGCACGAATCTCATCAAGTTAGTGTTTTTAAGCATTTTACAAACAGCATTTTAAAAAACACCCCTGACACAAGCGCACACCAGCAGGTCTATTAAACCAAAACACAACAACTGCTACAAGCATAGAAACAAACTGTTTCTAAATTATGTTTAAATGTTGATGTTTTTGTTCATCAAATTGGTCTTGGAGAGAGGAACTCTTTTAATATTCACATTCATGGTTTTAAATAAACATGTTTTGTTGTATTTGGAGTTACATAAGGCAGAACCCAAGACACCGAACACAGAAGTGTGAGTTGGTCTCATTGCGCAATGCCTCACTAAAAGAGGCCACTTCACATGCTTTTACCGCAATTAATGCGAAAGCACAAAGAATTGTAGTGCAACAACTCTAGCAGCTAAACATTCACTATCCACTGCTTTTCTTTGAATGTAGATCTGTCTATGATGAACATCTCCACATCTTTAGTTATTTTGCTAGTTAGAATAGCATTTTAGCTAAAAATATATATTGTGTCATCATTTGCTCATTCTCGAGGTGTGAACCTGTATGATTTTTCTTTCTCCTGTGAAACATAATGGTTTAGCAAAGTGTGTATGCTAGGGTGTTATTTATTACAATGGACTAATTTTATGGTGCTGTTGTCATTTTTGGAGCTTTATATATATATATATATATATATATATATATATATATATATATATATATATATAATAGAGTCCACTAGGATGACCACATGTCCTTTTTTTTCCTAGACATGTCCTGGTGGATTTTGGCTTTGTTTTCTTATCGACATGCTCTCTACAGTCCTCATAGATTACATGAACTATATTTTCATTGTTTCTACTATTCTCTGTAGACCCCACCTCCTTGCATGTCATGATTGGTCAATTATATACAATGCCTGCACACTATTGATCAAACTATTTTTCACTCATTACTTTCAGCAAGTATGAAAACTATAGGAAAACATAGCTAAAATCTAAGCTAAAAGTAATTTAGAATCAAAAGACATCCAGGAAAATGATATGGTCACTCTAGTGAACACTACCTTTTTGTTTCAAGCTCCAAAGGTGACAAAAGCACCATAAAAATAGTCCATATGCTTTGAGACTTGGTGGACGGGAAGATTGCGATAAATAACAGACTTCAGTTTGGGGATATTGCACATGAGTCGTATGGACTACTTTGATGGGTCTTTTGTTGCATTTTTGAAGCTTGACAGTCTCTGGTCACTATTCACTTTCATAGTACAGTAAAGAGCAATGTCAACAACACCCTGAGCATCTCTGTTTGTGTTTGAAACCAAGAAAATCACAGGTTTGGAACAGCATGTAGGTGAGTAAATGATGAAAGATTGTTTGTTTGTCAGTGAAATATCCCTTTTAAATTATATATTTAGAATCATCAAAGTGGCTGTAAATATTCGGGGTTTAAAAGGAAACATCGCTTCGGCCTGGGTATTATCTCAGAATACTGAAATATCCTGTTTATTTTGAGCTTAAACCTTGAATAGTGTTGATGCAGACACTCATTTTGCTGACAGTGATGGATTCTAATGTCAGCTGCACTGACAGGGATCGAAGGAGGACTTTATTTCTGTACAGCTTGCTTGTTTTCCAAGGGTAATACTCTTGATCAAAGTGAAGGGGTGGTCTGCTGGTATGCTCTGAACTTTATCTTGCTCAGTCAGATCTAGTGGACTTACATATTTGGCAGTTAATCCAAACAGGAAGCTATGAACGAAATAATATTTTTTTATATTGGGATCTCATAGGAAGATGACACTTCATGCATTTAGGACAGATGCAGCTGCTTTCAGATTTAAGTTTCAGTTGCTTTGTTCATTTGATCTTATGATCTTGAAAATATATGTACATATTAATATGTAAGGGATAATATATTGCAAGTTGGTCATCATTACAAAATTAAGTTTGACGGTGTGATCATGACCCTGATGCAAAGCTGCGGGCTCTTGTGTCATCCTGAAGGGGTTTATTTTGAGATAATCAGCAACTGACTTTACGTGATCCCACTTATTACCACTTATTAAACTGCTACTTAAAATATAGAAAGAAATAAACATAAAATATTTATTAAAAAATAAAATATTTAGTCACGTGATCCTTCAGAAATCATTCTAATATTCTGATTTGCTGCAAAAAAAAAAAAAAAAAAAAAAAAAAAAAAATATATATATATATATATATATATATATATATATATATATATAAATAACGCAATACTCAATACAATGTTTTAAATATTGATTATTATAGTAATAAAAATGTTTCTTGTATGGCAAATCAGCATATTAGAATGATTTCGGAAGAATCATGTGACACTGAAGACTGGAATAATGATGCTGAAAATTTAAAATAAAATTTTAAATAGAAAACAGTTATTTTAAATAGTACACATTTGACAACAATATTTCACTACAGTTTTTGATGTATTTTGGATTAAATAAATGCAGGCTTGGTGAGCAGAAGAGACTTCTTTAAAAAAACATTAATGTATATTTTAAATGTAATACTGTATCCTACAAGGACATTTTTACTTCTGAGTCACAAAATATTGCCAATGTCAAATGTACATTTTAGATTTCCTTATGCAAAGATGCTCAGTGTCATGACCAATCGTGATTATGTATTCCAGAGAGCCCTGCATTATATATAATCAGTGTTGGGCAGTAACGCATTACTTTGTAACGCGTTTGTAATTTGATTATTTCTTTTAGTAACGGAGTAATTTAACGCGTTATAATTTCCAAATGAGTAATTAGAGTATAGTTACAAGCATGCGTTACCTCATAGCCGACAGAATTTGTTTTATCATCTACATTGTAAAAAGGGTGTTGGCTAGCACACACGACGTCCTACCTAAGACCTACTTGAAGCGCCTGTGAGGCGGATTCTACCAATAAAAAACTAAGTCAGCATGGGGAGAGGAAATTACGCGTTGTGTAGCTGGAAATGCAATCATTATTTTGAGTTCTTTTCTGTCAAAGGCAAGAACATTATTGTGCGTTGTTCAGTTAGAGAGGAAGAAAACCTTTTCAACCGTGAAAAACTCCATATCCATTTTAAAATACCTGAAAGGGCAGCACGGCACATTAAAACTTCCTGAGAACGTACCGGGTGCAGAGAGCAACGCATCAACTTCCATTGTTTTCACATGAGTTTCTGCCCGCCCGCAGCCCCGCACCCGCATTCGCCCATTAAGTCTTGTCCCGCGCCGCTCTCTGTTGCGTCGAGCCTAGCGGGTCTCTAATCCACCGGCACTGGACTCGACGCAACAGAGAGCGGCGCGGGACAAAGACTTGATGGGCGAATGCGGGTGCGGGCGGGCAGAGACTCATGTGTGTGCGGGATGCGATAGAATAAAATGATTTGCGGGACTCTCGCAAAATAGAAACATCTAAACATAAAATATCTAAAACAAATGAATTGCTATTCATGTATTGCACAAAAGCAACAAGAACAACTAAAATAAAACAAAACCAATTAACACGCGTAAGCATAGGCAGATTTTCTATTTATAACGTGTTTGCGGCGTTAAACAATGTTGATTTCTGGAATGCAATGGACAATCAGAGAATCCACTCACCGCTCGAAATGCCGGGCATTCTGCAACCACGCACGCAGCAGCCTGTTGCTTTTAGTTAAAAAATAACAGTGGTTTATGAATGTTGATATTTTAATAAATATTTTAT
Source organism: Cirrhinus mrigala (assembly GCA_036247105.1). Classification (NCBI taxonomy): domain Eukaryota; kingdom Metazoa; phylum Chordata; class Actinopteri; order Cypriniformes; family Cyprinidae; genus Cirrhinus; species Cirrhinus mrigala. Next base: position 20,526,722 of record CM070008.1, on the reverse strand, counting down.
CGGGAGCGTTTATGCTGGGATGTTAGCACACAAACTTACTTTTTCACGTAAATTGCATGGATGTACAGAAAAAAAGTAATGTAACTAGTAATGTAACTAATTAGTTTTGAAATAAAGTAATCAGAACAGTAATTTGATTACTTTTAAAAGAAGTAATCAGTAATTTAATTACATTTTCAGAGTAACTTGCCCAACACTGTATATAATGTAATCTGAAACCCAAATAACATTTCTGTGTTGAAGGTTGTTATTTTGAGATCAGTGGCGTGCCCTTCTCTTGCGTTACACTTCAAACTCGAGCATGATATTGTGTTTAAACAGCAGCCATACATGAGACAATTCACAGTGTACTCAGTCCTGAAAGAGAAATGCCGACAGTGACCTCTCTTCCACTCCATTTCCTCCATGCTCTCCTGCCCCGTGTGAGCCGAAGCTTTGTTCTCTTTGCTTTCTCGCTCCATGGCTGGGAGCGTCGAACATGTGCTGATTATTTCACTGAGAGTTTCCATCACAATCTCTCCCTCTGCCTTTCTTCACTCCTAATGTCCTCACACTGTCTGCCCCTACAAGAGGTTCAAAGCAGGAGTAAGCTGTTGTGAATGCCAATCTCCGGGGAGACCTTGCATTCAGTCAGTGCATCAAACGTTTCCTTTTCGTTGTTCCCTGTTTTGTGCTTTGGCTTTTTTTCCCCCTTGTCTGAGAATTGCCATTTCGACCCGCTGTCACTCCACTTTGTCTTAACCCACGGCGCTGTTGTCAGATATGTAGGAGATGGAGAGGTGGTGGAGAATGTTAATATTTCCTCTGCCCTCATCTCTGCTCCTGTCACAGGCCAAATGTCAGAGGAGTGTGTGATGTCTGTGGGATGATGCTTAGAGGATAATAAAGCAATTGTGTCAGAGGCTGTAGAGAAAGCCAAGAACAGAACTATAGGTCGCTCATTGTAGTGTTATTGTATTATCCATGACATACATACATCTTCTGTTGATCTTACCTAAACAGAAATACTTGATGTACACTGAAAAAAAGAACTTGTAGGATTTACTTGATAAAATCTTCATAACAATTTGCAATTTAAGTCAATTTTACTGCTACTGTTTGTGTTCAGTTTACTTGTTTTTGTCAAGTAAAATATACTTACTAACTTAAGTAAATTTAACAAAGAAACTAAGTAACTTTAGCTTGGCCAGTAAAAGTTTGAGCAATTTTTACTTTGTCAAAGCCTACTTGGAAATTCTTTGATTATACTCAGTATAACACTGAATTAAACCATGCTTTTGAAGTGTATGTGTTATTTAGGAACAGCTAAGTAAATAATACAATAAATATCATGTAGACACCATGTATATGGCACTCATCTGAACACAATGACGGTAACATTCTGTGGGTCATTTTTGAGTAGAAAATGAACTCCAGTAACAAAATCGTAAGTGTCACGAATCTGTCGGCGCTCTGCGGACTACCCACCACCAGATGTCACTCTCACCTTTTCGCTCACGCCTGACTGTCACTCTGTATTTTGGACTGCATCTCCCATCCTCCACCGCACTGATTGCGTCAACCCCCGTGACCAATCAGGCTTTCTATAAAAGCCCCAGACCTTCCCAGTTCATGTTACGGATTGTAGTAGTAGTTTCCCAGTGTTTCCCAGTGTTTTCTAGCGTTTCCCAGTGTTTCCAATTTTGTGTACACTCAGAAATTTACAAATAATTACAAAACACACTGAATTATGCATGGCACTTTGAAGCAGACACATTGTTTTATTTATTTACAATTTTGAAACTTTTACAATTTTGAAGTTTTTAAAAGTGTAGTACGCAAGGGAACTTCATTTCAATTCTGAAGACACATTCACTCACTTATTTATTTATTTATTTATTTATTCATTCATTCATTCATTCATTCATGCTTATTACATAGGTACTTAATTTAAATTAAATACATTAATAAACAAACAAACAAATATATAGACTGGAAATATGGATTTATTTTTTATTCATTATTGATTTATTTATTTTATTAGACTCACCCTGATATGAAAGCCCATTTCTGCCACTGAATAAAAAAAGGTAATTGCGACATTTTATGTAAAAATTCAGAGATTTTTTCCCTCAAAATTGTGATATAAACTTGCATATGTGAGTTATAATGTCAGAATAGTGTGATATAAACTCAAAATTGCGAGTCAGAACTGAACGAGAACGAGATAAAACTTACAATTCTGACTTTTTTCTCAGAATCGAATGATATAAACTCACAATTGCAAGTTATAAAGTCAAATTTTGAGGGGAAGAAAAAAGACTGATATGTTCTCAGAATTGCGAGTTTATATCTCACAATTCTGACTTGATAACTTGCAATTGCATGTTATCAAGTCAGAATTGCGAGAGATATAAACTTGAGTTCTGACAAAAGTCAGTTTATTACAATTCTGACTTTATAACTCACAATTGTTTCTATCTCACAATTCTGAGAAAAAAGAATTGGTCAGAATTGTGAAATAAAAAGTCACAATTATCTTTTTATTCAGTGGTGGAAATGGGCTTCCATACCCTGAAGCTCCTGCTAAGAACAGAAAAGAAAGAAAGAAAGAAAGAAAGAAAGAAAGAACGAACGAACAATGTAACTGTTCATTTATTAGACTTACCCTAAAGCTAGCTAGCTAAATAAATATATAGATAAATAACACTGTAGAAAACAATTGGTAACAGTATAACAGTATTAATTTAAATATCACATAATATTAAAATATAATACACAACATATTTAATAAAATAGTTTTTATATGAATTTTCTTTCTTTCTTTTTCTTTATGCAAATGACCTTCGGCAACTCACGAACTGACAATATTTTCTCTTTGTAATATTTTGATATTTTTCAAAGAATCATGCCACCTCAGTTTGAATAGGCACAACAATTTTGCAAACTTCAGAAATAGGTCACCAAAAGCATGCAAATCCCATCTATAGCTTAATGTAATATGGATATTTTCACAAGGAATTATGCATAATTTTCTTTCAGCTGTCCTAATTAGTTTTATTTGTTTGGCACTTATACATATAATTCCAAAACAGCTTTACCGAAAAGAGTGCCTCACAAATCCTTCCAGTAGGCAATCCACAAGCGACTATTGCAAAGCATTTTAAGTAGAAGAGAGAGACAAAACAGACCCAGGTATGCCTCCAACACATCTTCTCTCTGCACAATCACACCAACTTGTAAAAAAAAATAGCATGATTCACCCCTAGATTCATAGATTCTGCAACAGCATTGGGTTTGTAGTGTTATGACAAAGCATCTGTCCATGTGATTGACACAGTGACCAGAGAGCACGCTGTAACAGAAGGCATTAATCACCTCCGCGTTCAGCCTGAGAGCTTTTTGATCTGGGCTAGAGGCTAAGCCCTGGCTGCGGCAGCAGGTTTATGTCACCGTAACAAGACAGGTCAGTGATCAATGTCTTTGGCACGCTGGTAGACGGCCGGCAGTGGCTGCCCTCACTCTTTGTTCTGCCCTTGAAAAACCTCATGCAAATCAAACAGAGTGAAGTGCTGTACGGGACACTACGGTTGCCATTTGCAATAAAGCACAAAGAAGAGATACGTCATGGCTGAACTGACAGATTTTCTAAATGTCTTTCTCCTGAAAGGCAATGATGGAACTGTTTACAGTCTGCCTGCCAATCAGCCGCTCTGTCTTTTCAATTCACAAGACAATAAATAGAGCACAGAACTTTTCATGTTTAAACCTTGAATACGCACGTTCTTCTGACACACAAAGTTCTGATTCTTAAAAAGAAAAAAAAAACAAACTCAATATCTGTTAGCTTCACCTTTGAAAATAGATGTTTTCCCTGAGCAAAGCTACTTTGACTATCATTATGAACCAATGGAGGCTCTCATTACGAGTAAATCTCTGCATACACTCTTGACCTTTGGTAAATGGTTAAAGCTTCTTTGCTGTTGATAAGAGCAGCCATTTTCTCCAGCTCAATCATTTAGGAAACAAATACCCACCTCTCTGACAGACCACCACTAATCTGAGCAAAGAGCTCTCACTCAATCTAATCTCTCTTCATATGGAGCAATACTGTGCTTAGATTTCATGTGAAATAGGGGAAAAGCTGATTAGAGAGCTTCTAATGGTAGCCATTATCTGGCATGCACCTTATGATTCCAAACCCTTTTACATCTCGCATATAATGAGAACTCATAAAAAAAAAAAAAAAAACCTTATAACAGATAATACCAAATAAGGACAGTGTTAATACTGTCTTTGGTAATTGGCCTTATAAATTATGAATAGTCTCGCTGTCATTTCCAGCCTCAAATTAGAGGGACAGTTAATATACCAAAGCAGAACCGATGACAATTGGTACGTAGCATTATAATGGCCTGCAATTAATTTAGGCTATCATCATTTCATGTAGGCGAATCATTAAGTGATAATACATCATTAAAGATTAATTATTTAAAAAAAAAAAAAAACATTATGAACTTCTGCTAAAAAGTTACAACATAGAAAGCAATCAGTAAAAATATATTATTAATATATTAAATGTTACACAAATATTAAAAATTATTTTAAATGTATTTTAAATAGTGTATTATACAAAAATAAATTGTAATAAAAATGAATCAACTGTATATTCAAAACTGGCACTTCACTAGATATTCACCAATATTCAGCATCGTTCTGGGGTGCGTTTCCCAAAAGCATCATTAGCCAACTATGGTTGCAAGTTCCTTCGTTACCAACATAGTTCAACAGTTCAGTTTTTCCCGAAACCACAGTTTAAATGAACATTTGCAAACAGTGTCTCAAACTTACGCGGTTGGTACTACAGCTTTCTACCTGTGGTTAGCAGCATAGCTTCTTTTTTGTAAGACTGTTGCCTTAAATTATGCTCTTGGGCACAATAAGCAACTAGCATGCAGTACAATTCCATTCTATCTAAATATAAATGCATTTTAATCCATGTATTTTTGCACGTCCTCATTAAATGCAGTTTTTGAAGAGTGCGCATGTGCATAAATGCGTAGGGGAACCCCAGAGTATGACGTAAGAGGGAACCTGCAATGAATAAAACATCAAATAATGTGAAATGACAGGGAACAAAGATTGTAAATTAGTCATCAGGTGCCATGTTCAATACAGCAGAATTGTAAAGATTTATTACTGTGACGTCATTAATAACGGCCCTATATTGTTAAACAACGAAGATGCCACCGTGTTTGGGAAACACTCATGACTAGCTAGTTCGTTTCAACAATGATGCATCATACTATGGTTGTTACTCAGCGAGTTGCGTCGTTGTATGGGAAAAGCACCCCTGAGCAGTTACTCCCATTTATTTGTTGTTTTTTTCTTTGTATGAAACGTCTGCATGACCGTTTGCACACTTTATATTTAAAGGGATAGTTCATCCAAAAATGAAAATTCTGTCATTAATTTACTCACCCTCATGTTGTTCCAATCCCATAAGACCTCTGTTCATCTACTGAACACAAATTAAGATATTTTCGATGAAATCTGAGAGCTTTCTGACCCTTCATAGACAGCAATTTGACATTTTTGTTAATTTGACCAAAAAACTGACACACTGAAGGCCCAGAAAGGGAATGCATTCGGCCTTGTTTACAAGCAGAGGAATGTACACACATACGTTGTGGTACTTTCACGAACGCGTGTCAAAGACTGACTCTGAAAACTTGGAAGACTGACTGAGAAACTGATAAATACTTTGAAACTGAGAAAGTTTTTTTTTTTTTCCTCAGAACTGTGTAATTTAAACGTGCAATTGTGAGTTATAAAGTCAGAATTGCAAGACAAACTCACAATTCTGAGAAATAAAGTCACAATTCTGAGAAATAAAGTTGCAATTCTGAGAAATAATCAGACTTGCAAGATATAAACAATTTTTTTCTCAGAATTGCGAGTTTAAAACTCAAAATTGTGACTTTTTTTCTCAGAATTGTAACTTTTTTTTTTTTTTTTTTTTCGTAATTCTGACTTTATAACACACAGTTGTGAATTATAAAGTCAGAATTGTGAGATATAAACTCACAATTCTGAGAACATATCAGTCTTTTTCCCCCTCAGTACTGGACTTTATAACTCACAATTACGAGTTTATATCTCACAGTTCTGAGAAAAAAGTCAGAATTGCGAGATACAAAGTTAATTCTGACTCTGACTTCCGAGTTTGTGTGCCCAAATAATCTTAGCATTAGTGGTAAACAGATTAGGCTGGATGTCTGCAATGGAGGGCTCTGTTCTACTCTAGCTCCAATAGCCCCTTTATGGACAGAAAGATAAATAAATAAATATGCATAAAAGCAGGAGATGGGGAAGAGGAGGGATGCCAAAAAAACTAACAACGGAAGTGGTAAGAGGCTGTATTTTTACTTGGATATTAATTGGAAGATCAGATGGGTGTACTCCTCCAGAAATTACGTTAATAACTTCACTTTTTTCTCAGAATTGCATGATAGAAACTCACAGTTCTGAGACCATATAAATTTTTTTCTCCCCCTCAATGTTGTACTTTATAATTCACAAAAAAAGTCAGAATTGCGACATACAAACTCTCATTTGCGAGAACTTATTTATTTTTTTTATCTTGCAATTAAGACTATATTTTTTGTGATTATAATTTTATATCATGCAATTCTGATTTCATAACTCGCAATTACAAGTTTATATAACACAATGCTGAGAAACAACAACAAAAACAAAAAACTAAAAAAACTGTGTGGTGGAAACGGCTTCCAATGAAAGCTCTCAGATTTAATAAAAAATATCTAAATTTGTGTTCTGAAAATAAATGAAAGTTTTACAGGCTTGGAACAACATGAGGGTGAGGAATTAATGACAAAATTTTAATTTATGGTTGAACTACCCTTTTTATTGAATATTTTATACTTTTCAAAAATATTCTAAACTAAACTCAACACCTGCATGTTGTGCCTGGATGAGGCTGTTTAATCTAATGGAGGAATGGATGACTGGCAGATGTGGTGATTTTGTCTGAGGGCAGGAACATCTTCTCAACACTGATTAGTACTGCGGTTTTGCTGGACAGGTAATAGCTTGTTTTGTTGTGTTCAAAGCAACATTTTACTTTTTATTTATTTATTTTTTGAGGGGGAAAATTTGTCTTTTGACCCATGCAGTGATTAGGTGCAGAGTAATTTGATTGCTATCATTTTTAAGGGAATTCTTCAAAAGCCGTAATGTGTTTTTAAGCTGTTTGGTAGATACACATGCCAGAATGGCTGTTTAATCTATTTAAAGGCATTAAATTGTCTTGTCTGTTTTGCTGGATGAGCATCAGTATCACCTAAGGCTACGTTGAATGAGACTGTACTGTGAGCGGTAACAGTGAACCATTAACTGACCCTGCCATGTTAACATGCATCCACTGCCATGATATCTCACCTAAGGACACTGTCATGTGTCTCAACACATTTCTGATATGATTTTATGAAGACTTACCCTTAATTAAAGTTCAGTTCAGAATTAGCTTGCTCTAAGTCTTTTATCTGGATATTACTGTGCAATGCCCAAGATGCACCTCAACAAAGATTGGCTTGATTAGCTACCGTTTGCGGGGATGATTACCCACAAAACTGCAGCATATAAATACAGAAATCCAGCAGTGCAGGCAACATGTATCTTAACACATGGTTAAGCTCTTAATAAAAGCTACAAAGTCTGTTCTGGTGGGTGTTTTTCTACTGCTATTTGGTTTTTATGTGAAGTGCTACAGAAATGACATAAAAATCTAAACTGAAAGTTAAATAAAATAATGAAACATACATATGCATGTTCCCAGTAAATGTCTGCATAAGATTCTTAAAATACCTCTAAATCGGCTAGCGGCAAATTCATTTGACAGCATACCACTTTAACAGCGTACATCCAGCAAAGTGAGGATGGTGTAGGTGAGGGCATGTGTGTGTTTCTGTGCCAAAGCAGACTGGAATATAGATTTTTCAACAGCTAACTGTACTTATTGTCAAATTATTGCCTTAGGATGAAGGACATCATCAAGCATGTACAGTATTAAACGTCTTTATACTGTAGGATCATAAACATCAATTTAAGTTATGCTTAATCAGTTGATAATAAATATGATAGTTTAGATTTTTCACTTTAATTTGATCCTGTTACTGTAAAATCTGCCAGTTACAAAACACTATAGTGCACAAATACAGATAAATGTGATTTGCCACTTTTAACGCCATTATATAATCTGGTGCTAAAGCAAAAAATCCTCTTTTAAACATTTGTCACTCTGTCTACTTTCAGAGTTTTCTGGCTTTGCTTTAAAGCTCAGATTTGATGTTATTTTAAATATATTAGCCACTATTTCTCTAAGTCTCTTTATATAATACTGCCATTCACAGTGAACTCTGTTTCATTTGAAATGAATGTGCAGCAGTGTTTATGAGCAGTGCAGGTGCCTTTGTTTTAACATGTATGTTTATTTGAATATAATATGCATAACTATATTTATTTATGTCATGTTAACATCAGGGATTTCAAACAAAATAATATTAAAAATGACATTTCTGCCTGAGGTTAAAAGAGGCCATGCAAATTCATGACTGATGTCTCACGTTGCCTCCAAATGTAAATCTTCACTCTGAGATGTGTGAAGAGGCATGACTGTAAGGAATGACGATTGCTGTTTTTTTTTTTCTGAATAAGCCATATGCTTGTTCTCTAGAGCACAAAATAATTTAGTGAGTCACAAATGGAGAAAAGAACATGTGACATCCTACACTCACAGGAAGTTCAATATGTGCCTTATATGCATTAGATAAGTCACACAAATAACAATGAATCATCTAAGCGCTAGACACTAAGCTCCGAAGATGAAATTTCAACCCGATGCATTTTCATTTTTTTTTTTTTTCAGCTGCCACTGATAACAGGATGTTCTTCTTAAACATTTTTTAAACTAAAGTTTATGTTTATTTTTTTTTTTTTTTGGCAAAGAAACAATGACAGTCAGTGGGGTCCAGTATTGTTAAACAGGGATAAAGGGATAGTTCACCCAAACATTAACATTTGATGTTTATCTGCTTACTCCCAGGGCATCCTGAACAAAGATTTTTAACTCAAACCGTTGTAGTCTGTCAGTCATATTATGGCAGTCAATGGGACCCATGGCTTTGAGGGTCAAAAAAAAACAAAAAAAAACATACACAGACAAAACCAAATAAAACCCTGCAGCTTGTGACGATGTGTTGAGGTCTTAAAGGAGAGCTCCACTTCCAGAACAACAATTTACAAATAATTTACTCACCCCCTTGTCATCCAAGATGTTCATGTCTTTCTGTCTTTAAGAAACCATAAGAAATTATGGTTTTTGAGGAAAGCATTTCAGAATTTTTCTCCATATAATGGACTTCATTGGTGCCCCGATTTTGAACTTCCAAAATGCAGTTTAAATGCGGCTTCAAAGGGCTCTAAATGATCCCAACCGAGGAAGAAGGGTCTGATCTAGCAAAATGATCGGTCATTTTTGAAAAATGAAAATTTGTATACTTTTTAAGCACAAAAGCTTGTGTAGCAAAGGCTCTGGGATGCGCGTCCACGATGCTACTAATTAGTAATATGTCGTTCTTAAACAATTCTTTCATTTTGAACGAATCTATAATGTGACTCGGGAAGAACTAGTCGTTTCGGGGAGTGCGCATACGCAACGTCCTATTAGGTTCTGTACCGGAATTAGTTCACCTGTTTCGAGTCTTCGGGTTTTTCGAGTCATTCATTCATCTTATGGGCCTGTCATGTGATGAACGAACGACTCAAACTCCAAAACTTGTCAGATAAGAGGTGAGGTGAGCTAATCATAGACTAAAGACCCAGGTAACAATGAATTAATCTTTTCTGTTTCTTATAGCATTAAACATTTTAATTATATTTTATTAAAATGAACGAAATGACTCGAAAAAAGATTCATTCATTTTGCTGAATGAGACTCAAAGGTCCAAGTCAGTAAAATGATCCAAACTTCCCATCACTACTACGAATCACGTGTAAGTTCATCGTATGTGTACTGAGTATGGCGAAAAGCTCCATCTTATTTTCTTCTACAAATTGAGAGGAGGACATTGTTGTACCTTTTTGTTTGTAAACAACGTTTACAAACTTATTTGCACTTTCTTAGTCTTTGCGTGTTCGCTTTGTAAACACTGGGTCTGTAGTTCCACCGAAGTCCTGCGTGACCTTTCGACGTGATTCAACAGTACATAGTGTTGTGAATGCACATCCCAGAGCCTGTGCTACACGAGCTCTTGTGCTTAAAAAGTATACAAATTTTTATTTTCCGAAAGAAATGACAGATCATTTCACTAGATAAGACCCTTTTCCTCGGCTGGGATCATTTAGAGCCCTTTAAAGCTGCATTTAAACTGCATTTTGGAAGTTCAAAATCAGGGCACCAATGAAGTCTACTATAAGGAGAAAAATCCTGAAATGCTTTCCTCAAAAAATATAATTTCTTCTCAACTGAAGACAGAAAGACATGAACATTTTGGATGACAAGGGTGTGAGTAAATTATTTGTGAATTGTTGTTCTGGAAGTGGACTTCACCTTTAAGACACAAAACAATCGGTCTATGCAAGAAACTGAACAGTATTTGTATAATTTTTTACCTCTGATCCACCACAATGTCCAACTGCCCTGAGCGGGTTCACAACAGCCGGCGCGTGGCGCTTCCATTTTTGGGTGAACTATCCCTTTAAATAAATTTACTGAAAATTTAGTCATGCTCAGGATGTCCAAATTTAGATGAGACAGATTTAGAAATTTAGGATTACATCACTCGTTCACCAATAAATTCCTCTGCAGTGCATGGGTGCCGTCAGAATGAGAGTCCAAAAAACATCACAATAATTCACAAATAATCCACACAATTCCAGTTCCTCATTTAATGTCTTGTGAAGGGAAGACCTGCCTGTTTGTAAAAAAAAAAAAAAAAAAAAAATCCATCAAGGCTCTTTAACGTTAAAAGTTTAAAGTCTATAAGCCATAATAACGATACTTCCAGCGAAAAAGTCCATCTATGTTTTCCTCTCACATAAACGTATTTGTTTAGAACAGTTTTGGTTATAAATAGTGCTCGATCTATGCATATTTCTCTCTAGATTCAGACGAGATGGCTTTTTTTACAGGAGAAAGGAATATTATATCTAGGTAGAGAACTCGTATTTTTGCCAGAAGCAATGGTTTGAAGTTAAAAATGCATTAACCATGCATTTATTTATTGCAAACACGCTGCTATTAACTATACAAGACATTAAATGATCAACACGAGTCGTGTGAATTACTTGTGATGTTTTTATCAGCTGTTTGGACTCTCATTCTGACGGCACCCATTCACTGCAGATGATCCATTGGTGAGCAAGTGATGCTACATTTCTCCAAATCTGTTCCAATAAAAAACCCCATCTTGGATGGCCTGAGGGTAAGTAAGTGTTCAGCAAATTTTCTTTTTGGGCTAAAATATCACTTGTAGGTAAATATTTAGACTGACATTATACATGAATGGCTTTAATTGTATTGCATGAAATTCAGTGGTATTTTTGATGTAGACCTCATAATTCTATCAAAATGCCTGACTGAACATATTTACCATTCATTGAATTTGCAGCAATATCTAATACCTAAATTTCTCCCACGTACAACCAAATCACACAATTGTGAAAACCGTAAAGAGGCAGCGGCGTTCAGCAGCTCTAATCACATGCAATATAACCTACTTTACATGTACGGCTGAAGTCAGGTGAAAACCGCAGGTCCACGAACACACTGTTGACCTTTACTTAATTTATATTTAGATCAATTTCATCATCTTTAGTGCTAAAGGTTTATCCGGATCTCTTATTACAAGAATCTCTTTTCAACCCTTGCATAACGTGACATTTTCATAACCACTTCTGTGTAATTTTTTTCATGCCACGGTGCTCGCCGCATTGCTAAAATGGGCTTTGTTCTGGTTTGTCATATTTCCTGCTTTAAAGAAAATAGAGGAGAGACATGAATTCTCTGTGGATTTCACTTTATGGACCAAACAGTGCTGGTTTGTCTCTTTATATTTAAATCGGTCACGCGTATCAGATTATAAATCACAAAAGTATAGTTTGAATTTAATTCCAAACACATTAGACCTCATTGAATTCCATTGTATGGAAAGCACTGTAACATTCTTCCAAATATCTTTATGTTAAGTAGTAAGTCACACAATTTTAAAACAACCTGAGGGGGAGTGAATGATGATAGAATAGCTATCCCTTTACATGATGTGTAGCAGGTGAATTTGTCTTTGGTTTCCTCCGCCTTCGGTTGCTCTCATGTTATCAGCACTGCAGTGTTACATCTCGGCCCTCTTCAGGCTCAGAGCTAAATGTCTGCCTCTGGTCAAATGGTCCATTACACTGTCTGCTCCTCTCTGCTCTCCTGCATTACTTATTATATCCCTTTGGATCAGACCCAACTCTGATACTGTGCCAAGGTCACATGGCTAATACAATTTAGTGATTCTCACACCAGCACTTCCCACTGGCAAAGAACTGCACTGTCAGGTGGTCTACAATGAGGCCAAGGCTCCTTAGCTCTGGTCAAGGTTTTTGTCCACCTACTTCAAAGCGTTTTCCACAGTTTTCATGAATAGGCTGCACATTTCTTTGAATTAATATCTCCTTGACCTCTCATTGATTTATTTTATGTTCCTTTTTTTTTTTTTTTTTTGGTAATTCTTTAAGTGCGTGCGTATATGTATGTGTTTGCGTGTATATGCACACACACACACACTTTTTTCTATATAGAAAACACCTATAATAATCAATCCAGAAACAGTTGTGCTGCTTAATTTACAATATTACGATGTTATGATTTTTCGATGTTATGTAGAATATTTAACTATATGTTTTTATGTAAAATGTGGTCTGCTATTCCCCAGTACTGTTTGTTGTTGTCGTTGCACACATCAGTTGATCAGTGGTTCCACATTGAATGCATTAAAATGGATAAATGCATTCATTTCAAATATTGGCTGCAATTTAATTTTTTATTTATTTTTATTTTATTGTATTATTTTATTTTATTTTTTGCACTGAAATTAATCAGCTATTTCATTTTCATACATGGCGCAGTGTTGTTGAGGAAACAAACTAAATAAACAAATCAAAATAAATCAAAATTTAACCAAAAGTTTTAAAATTTTAAAAACTTTAAAATCAAATAAAAAATATTTAAAATATACACTGCAAAAACATTATGCTAAAGTAATTTTAAAAGTAAAAGGCTTTAAAATCGTCGCCTTATAATTATAAGATTCTGTCTGCATTCTGAGCACTTTTGAGATATTGAGCTTCAAAGTTTTTGCGTTCCATAGACTTCTGTAGATTGAACCATTTTTGTTTTCTAAAAAAAAGGCCCAAAATGCACACAGCTTACAAGAGAAACATCACATAATGTAAATAAGTTATCACCGAATAAGAATATGTGAATAACTAAATTTTGACAAAAATGTCAGACAGAACCATATAATGCTAAGGTGACGAAATGGTTAAAAATTGTTTAAAAGTAAGTGTAAGTGTAGTTTTACAGTAAAAATACAGTTCAATGTACAGTTGGATGTTGGATTACAAAATAAGTCTGCCTGCTATAAGTTTGATTATTTAAAGATATAAGTTGCATTAAAATAAAGTTGGGGCTAAGTTTTATTTGAAAAGTCAAATTAGTCAAAAACAGTACTGCAAAATATGGAGCTTTTCTTTTTTTGTTTTAAGATAAAAAATACAGAAGCCACTGAAATTAAAAAAAAAGGTAACTGACTGAAAATTTTCTCAGAATTGCATGATATAAATTAGCAATTGCTGATTTTTGTGGGGTGTGAACAGTCATTTATATTACACTACTTACACATTTAAAGGAGAACTCCACTTCCAGAACAACAATTTAGAAATAATTTACTCACCCCCTTGTCAACCAAGATGTTCATGTCTTTCTGTCTTCACTCGTAAAGAAATTATGGTTTTTTAAGGAAAGCATTTCAGGATTTTTCTGCATATAATGGACTTCAATTGTGCCCCCGATTTTGAACTTCCAAAATGTAGTTTAAATGCAGCTTCAAAAAGCTCTAAACGATCCCAGCCGAGGAAGAAGGGTCTTATCTAGCGAAACGATCTGTCATTTTTTTCGGAAAATAAAAATTTGTATGCTTTTTAAGCACAAAAGCTCGTGTAGCACAGGCTCTAGGATGCGCATTCACGACACTACGTCCTATTGAATCACGTTGAAACAAGAACAAATCTTTAATGTGACTCGGGAAGAATGAGTCTTCTCGGGGAGTGATTTGTTCAGTTCCTATTAGGTTCTGTACTGAAATTAGTTCACCTGTTTCGAGTCTTCGGGTTTTTTCAGTCGTTCTGTGATCTTATGGGGCTGTTACGTGATGCTGATTTTGCTAAAATGACCGAAATGACTCGGAAAAAGAGTCGGTAAAATGATCCGAACTTCCCATCACTACTACGAATCACATCTTTGAATCACCACAAGTTCATCATCTGTGTACTCCCGCTCAAAAAGGTAAGTATGTCGAAAAACTCCATGTCATTTTCTCCTACAACTTCAGAATTGTCCGACATCGTTGTACCTTTTTGTTTGTAAACAGCGTTTGACTTACTTGCACTTTCTCATGCGCATTCGCTTTGTAAACACTGGGTCTGTAGTTCCGCGTGACCTTTCGACGTGATTCAATAGTACGTGAACGTGCATCCCAGAGCCTGTGCTACACAAGCTTTTGTGCTTAAAAAGTATTAAAACATTTATTTTCCAAAAAAAAAAAAATGACCGATCGTTTCACTAGATAAGACCCTTATTCCTCGGCTGGGATTGTTTAGAGCCTTTTGAAGCTTCATTTAAACTACATTTTGGAGCACCAATGAAGTCCATTATATGGAGAAAAATCCTGAAATGCTTTCCTCAAAAGACATAATTTCTTCACAACTGAAGACAGAAAGGCATAAACATCTTGGATGACAAGGGGGTGAGTAAATTGTTTGTGAATTGCTGTTCTGGAAGTGCAGTTCTCCTTTAACCCAACCCCTGCCCCTAAACCTAACCATCTGTCAACAAAACACAAGATGTCACAGGCAGATACAACTATATTCATAATTTATTCAAAAAGTATTAATATTCCAACGGTTCCGAAGCAGAACGATTGATTTGTGAGAAGAATAGATTCGACAACGGTCTCCGTCCGCCATCCATTAAATTAAGACAAGCAACTGAAAACAATGGAGGACCCTGTGCGTCAAAAAATGAAGCCAAGGGGTCCTAACCAATCGTCAGTATGTGTGAGAGTGAGAACATGTTGTTATCCACAGGTTTCCGGGGGGCGCTACTGTAAAAAAAGAACGTGGGTACAACTTCCGGTGAGGTGGCGGACGTAGTATACCAATGGTATTTTGTGTGCTAATTAGCAAAGATGCTAAGTGTTTTTTGGGCAATTGTTTACTTTGTGAAGATGCACACCTTTATGAGAGATGTCATTACGTTCTTATGGACAACATATGCTTCTCGAATTTGTGTTCCCACATCATTAGCAAGTTTGGATCACTTAATCTTGAATGACTGTCAACTAGTGAAATGACATTTAAACCGAGACATCCGAGCTTGTGTTAAAGGGCATGCCAGATGCCCCGATTCAAGTTTTTTAACGTAGAAATCCCTTTCGCAGAAGCCTCACTTTCTGTCCAGTCATGTGCCCGATTCACTTTGCGTGTCCTAATGTTCGACCCCCAGATCTTACTTTGCGAGTACATTTTCATTGGGACCTAATTAATAATTACATTTTTAAATACCTAGTCATACAGGTAATATGAAGAATATAAATGATTTCAGGAGAATTAAATATATGCCATATGCAATTAATATATGTGTACACTATTCTTCTATTACATCATACTGATATTCGTACTGGCATTTAATGGCACTGTTCAATGGGTAAATTAATTTATCAGAGTCAGAAATTTAACAAACAAACACACATGATGGTTAAGCTTTTATTTGTGAATATAACATGGCTCGATCTATGGAAATTGCGGTGAATGCTTCTTCTGATGGAGCTTCACAGACTTTTGGCGGCTTTATTTTTTACTAACCACCAGATCGCGCTGTTTTCGGCACTCTCGAAGCTTTGAATCTTTTCCCGAAACAGTCAGAGGAAAGTCTCGGTGCTTTACAAGGCTTCATTTTCCCGTCACTCCTGTCAACTGTTAAATGAATGAGTGTCACGTCCCACTTGTTTACTTTGAACCAGAAGATGCTCCCACTTTTGACACAAGGCCTCATGGGGCGTAGGAAACTTGTGGATAACACGCAACTGCAAGATATTGAGTAAGATAAGAATTTGCAATTCTGAGCACATATCAGTCTTGTTTTTCCCTCAGAATTGGACTTTATCACTCAAAATTATAAATTTATATCTCACAATTAGAAAAAAAAAAAGTCAGAAAAATTTTTTTCTCAGAATTGTGAGTCTGTATCTTGCAATTCTGACTTTATTTCTGCAATTCTGATTAAGTCAGCATTGTGACATAGAGTTGCAATTCTGAGAACTGGAATTTATAACTCACAATTCTGAGAAAAAAAGTCAAATTGCAAGAAAAACTATCAATTTGAAGTTTATCTCTCAGAATTCTAAATAAGAAGTAAAAAAAGAACAAGTCATCTTATAATTTACAATGACTATACATTGACATTCACGGAATTCCCTGTTATTGTGTTCAATTTTAAGTAGTTTTTTTAAGATAATTTTAATAATAATGCACACCATAGAATACTCAATTATGCATGATTCTCATTTCTAGCAAAAAACCTATTGGAAAAAAAAAAAAAAAATATATATATATATATATATATATATATATATATATAAATAAGTAAGATTAGGTATCTTACACACATAATCAGTAAGTATGAACATCTAACACTATAGATCAATAATGCAATCTCATCTAAAACATATGCATTATTCAGTGATGTCATACAGTATTTACCTTTGTTGACGTTTGTTGGTTAGTGATTAACTGATTGCAGTCAGCGGGGATTGATGGGAGTCAGTGGATCAACCTTCCATCCACAAGCTAATTAACTCTGTGTGGTTAGTCTGATCTGCTGGGAGTTGAGCTTAGTCTGAAAGTGGGTATTTATTAAACACATTGATTTGTCCCTAGAGTCCAATCTCTGTCTACAAATAATTTAATGAGAACCTTGGGAGCATTTTTGTCTTCCTTTTTTATTATTTTGCAAAAGTAATCATGGGTATAATGTTTCAATTCCCAGCACAGGCAGTGTGTGACTATTGTGTTGATGTGATTTGGGATTCTGTAACAAATCAAGCCCTTATTTCTCAAGAACATTTTACATCTAAACTCTTCGATGCTGTTATGAATGGTGTATTGGTTACTCTGAAGCCATAAATTGTGAACTGACAGTATTTTTTCAAAGGGCAACATGAACATTCATTTAAGCATTTCAATGCCCTGCGGTCAAATATTATACTAGTATATCATCGTTCACTTTGAATCCATACTAAAGAACTGCATAGCAAAATCTAATTATGTTATTCACCACTGCTACCTGGGAGATTATTTCCTTTTATATATGCATGTTTGCTCTGTCAGATTCTTCAGTTGGTGTTTGCTCACACATATAGTGCCTTGTGAAAATCATATTAGAGAAGCTCATGGAGGTGATAAGTCAGTCAGTTTGACCAAAGGCAACTTGCCAAGCTAGAAAAAGAATTAACAGTGGTGTTTCAATATTTGAAATGATCTTCCTCCCATCATCTCCATTTGAGTTGATGATTCAAAAAGCTAGATAGATGATAGAGAGAAAGAGCCTGCAGTCTTTGTTTCACTATTTCAGCCCTCATGAAGTCACAATGTATTCAAAGCTACAATTTCTCATATGGTTCGGTCAGACCGGCTTATGCCTGCGCAGAAAATTCCCATTTGGTCAACACACTGCTTGCATGTACAAGTGTGATTGAAGAATGAGTGTGATTGAATGTAAAAAATAAAAGTTGCATTAAAATAAAGTCGGGACGAGTTTTATTTGAAGAGTCAGTAAGTCAAAAACAGCACTGAAAAATATGTTTTTCTGTTATTTATTTATTTAGAAAAAACTATGAAGCCAATTTCTGCCACTGAATATATATATATATATATATATATATATATATATATATATATATATATATATACACACACAAATAAATGTAAATGTGCTTACATCTTGCAATTCTGACGTTTATAAAATCACAATTGCTAAAAATAGTTACAATTCTGAGAAATAAAGTCAGAATTATGAGATATATACTTGCAGTTCTGACTTTATAACACAATTGTGAGTTAAGTCAGAATTGTAAGATAATGAGTTGCAATTCTGAGAACATTAGTCTTTTTTTCCTCAGAATTGAACTTTATAACTCAAATTTCAATTGCGAGAGAAAAGTCAGAATTGTGAGATGTAAACTTGCAATTGTGAGATACAAACCGACTTTACGACTCAAAATTGTGAGTTTATATTCAGAATTCTGACTTTATAACTTGCAACTGTGAGCTTATATCTCACAATTCTGAGAAAAAAAGTCAGAATATTTAAGATATGAACTCGCAACTGTGAGAAAAAATGTTGCAATTACCTTAAAAAAAAAAAAAAGTATTCTGTGGCAGAAATGGGCTTTCATTAAAGAAGCAAACACTCCTAGGTGACCATTTTCATTCATATCCATTGGTGACAATGGTTCTACGATCAATTTAGGCTTACGATGCTTTTGGGAAAAGCAGCCCAGATGGTGGAACAGCACATTGTGACGACCACAACAACCCTGAATACCAGCGGAAAGCACAACAACTAAACAAACCCTAGAGATCGATTCCCCGCAAAGACCTTATCGTCATGACGCCGTCGGCACAGATCCTCAACAAAGACTACGAAAACCAGACAAGCACACTGCACAATCCGGCATTCAAGCAGAAGGAACTGGATTAAATATTCTGAAAGATATCAGTCCACACCTCTGATTTGTGAAGCAGCCTGGAATTATGCCACACCATGTTGGTTCATCTAGCCAGAGGAGAACTGGGCCCCCCAACTAAGCCTGGTTTCTCCCAAGGTTTTTTTTCCCTTCTTCTCCATTTCTGTCACCAACAGGATTTGGGTTTCTTGCCACTGTCGCATTTTGGCTTGCTTAGTTGGGGACACATGATATTTGGCAATAATATTGATTTGACTGGATGAGTTATTGGATGGAGCTGGATGATGACATCACTGTTTTCTTCAGAGCTGCTTTATAAATGAATGAAACTCATTCCAAAATTGATGGAGTTCACAGAAATGAATGAATACTGGACTGATTTCAACCAAATGATAGACTGTTTGCTATTGTTTGTTGTTTTTTTAGAGCTGCTTTACAGCAGAATTGAATTGTGTTTGCATCACTGAATCAGTATTTTCTTGTTTATCACTGTAAAGCTGCTTTGAAACTATCTGCATTGTATTAAGCACTACACTGTAAAAAAAGTTGTTTCAGCTTAAAGAAGTAAGTGTTTGTGCTGCCTTAAAATTTTCAGTTTACTCAACTCAAAAATCCATGGTTTCATGTAGTACAACTTAACATTTCATGTTGACTAAACTTAAAAAAAGTAAGTGGTCCTGCTGCCTTAAAATTTTAAGTTGAAACAACTTTTTTTTTTTTTTTTACAGTGTATATGAAGAAAGGTGACTTGACAGATATTTGGTTTCAGCAAAATTTTTTTTTTTTTTGGTGAAAAGTTAAGGCTTGTGTAACAAGGTTACAATGGTTTTATTTCACTAGATTTTCCCGTTCATAAGGATTCAATGCTGTTCTAAAATCGTTTAAAGCAGTGTTTGTTAAAATACATTAAAAAGGTATATTTCAGCACAGTGCAGACTAAAGAATCATACGGTTACACTTAGAAAAGGTTTAATGCTTTTGAATGTCTTATGCTCACTAATGCATTTATCAGATTAAAAACAAAGTAAAACAGTAATATTGTCAAATATCGTCAAATATCAATTTAAAGCAGTTGTTTTCTATTTCAATATATTTAAAAGTGTATTTTGTTTCTGTAATAGTAAAACTGAATTCTTTGGATTACCTTTATAAAATTACGCTTGAACCACTGACATGGACTCTTTTAACGGTGTCCTCAATACCTTTCTGGGCCTTGAAAGTGGTAGTTGCGCTGCTCTCTACGCATTTTCTGCTGCGCCCTAAGCTGCTTTCCTAAAAGAAATAATAGTGAAATGGGTTTGTTCCAATTTCCTAGTAAATGGGGGTAAGCATTGTATTCATGTCAGTACTAATGAATTCTGAGCATAACTGAGAAAATTGAGCAGTTAAATGTAAGAGATGCCTGCCACGAGTCCATGACTGCATAAGGCTACTGTATTCACACACATTACATTCTAGGTCAGGAATGCCCAATTTTACAATTAGATTAACAGTGAGGGCCCATTGGAATTTTAAAAAGCCATTTAACTCGCTTAGGTAGGTGAGCCAGGTTTCTCACAACATGAATGAACCATGAAGGAAAAGCCCTAATTTGAATATAATTGCATGATTGATGGCTTTAATTTCCCTTTTCCCCCAAACCCTACTTTTCTTGTTCTTAAAGAGATTTTTTTTGAGTGTGTGTGTGTGTGTGTGTGTGTGTGTGTGTGTGTCCATGCAATGATATTCATTGCAGTGTCGTTTAGGTCTCCAATGACTTTACATTGGACAAAAACAGTTGAACCAATGGTGTGTGAACAAACGATGCCAGAATTTTCATTTTTGGTTGGACTATGCTATTACGGTATGACTGCATTTCTGCAAAAATGCTCTCGAACACTTCAAGCATTCAAGCATTTATTATCGTTCACAATGAAATCCAGGATTAATTTATTAATTCATATAAGTCAATTATTATGCACGATTGTAGAAAAAAAAGATACATCAGTGTGTTTTATACAACTGCCTGTTTTATAGACCCTTTTGTTGTCTGAAAGATGGAAAGTGAATGCATCGATCGATCAGAGCCGCACATTACCTGGGCAGGTAAGCAGAAGTGGTCTCTCTCCATTACACAACAGCCATTTTACTGAACAAGCGGCCTATCAGAGGCATTCCTAGATTTCATTTCTGTGCCTGGATGACCATAAATCCACAGAAGGGTGATCAATAAAAAACAGTGAAGGTTTGAGTTAGAAAGAAATGGGGATGAATGCACACTTCAGTACACTTCACACTTTAAGGTCTTATCACTAATACATCTCCAGATTGCTTTGTTGGCCTTTGCCATCTGCTTTAAATATCGGTGGTTTTGTGCATGCATGTGTGCCGGTTGGATGGAGTAGAGATGGGTTTGTGTGGCTGTTTAACATTATTCCATGTGGTATTCAAAACTACATGGTAATGTTTTCCTAGGCAGAACAGGTTTCAATGTATTCCTCCTCCACATCCATCAGTGACGGTGGTAAATGCTTTACTGCAGGCTGTCATAGACCAATGGTTCTTGACTGTCGGACCTTGGCACGCATCCTGACCCAAACATGCTTTCATCCAGATCGACCAGTGTGCATTCTGATAGTCTGCTGCATAGGAGTGTGCATCATCTGTGCAGCTTGCATACTGCTGTTGCTATGGTAGCCTGTTGTCCTCGTGAGCTCGTCAATGAATGTGTAGACCTCTAGCATAAGAGCAGATCTACCAGGTCTACATTGACTGGTCTGGTTTCTCTTCATTTTCCTTCATATTTTGTAAATGGAGTATAGTCCATATCATTATTATTTTATGACAGATTTCAAACCATTGTGCAATGACGATATATGACATTAACATACAGTAGACTGTAAATAGATTCCGGCAAAGAAGAGGCCTAAGATATTCTTAAAATGTGCACGAAAAGGTAACATGATTAATTCTTATTTAAATTTACATTTTCATACAGAATCTTATATATATATATATATATATATATATATATATATATATATATATATATATATATGATACTCGATTCTGATTGGCTGAGAGGAGTGCGATAGTTTAGTGATATCAGAACTCCAACCGCTTTACCATTTGTATCACTCCACTTGCGGTATTTCTAACAGCGAGTGTCATGGCGGAGGCCTTAAGTACACTAAAATTTTATAAATAATACTGTTTTTGTGTGGTTTTAAGAGTTTTTTAGGCAAGAATGTTCTTGTTTAATGTCTATTTGAAAATTTGCTTCAATGCTTTTGGAGATGTGAGCTCCAGGGTTTTCAGCAGCCGTTCAGCACTCACGAACCTGCCGAGAGCAGCCTTACCTCGGCCAGATCTTTCGAAATTTGCTGCTGGATCTGATGTGTCTATAGTGGTTAAACATGAGATATAATTTGTTTTGGGTAAATCTAGCAGCCAATCTTTTGTCTCATTAATCTATTATTTGTTCCAATAGGTTGAGGGCAAAATCTCACAATGCTGTATATCAGAGCACTGTCTTTGTACTTTTGACTGAATTGCTTAAAGGAGAAGTTCACTTCCAAAACAAAAATGTACAGATAATTTACTTACCCCCCGTCATCCAAGATGTTTGTGTCTTTCTTTCTTCAGAAATTATGTTTTTTGAGGAAAACATTTCAGGATTTCTCACCATATAGTGGACGTCTATGGTGCCCGCGAGTTTGAACTTCCAAAATGCAGTTTAAATGCGGCTTCAAAGGTCTCTAAAGGATCCCAGCCGAGGAGAAAAGGGTCTTATCTACTGAAATCAGTTATTTTCTAAAATAAAAATTACAATTTATATGCTTTTCAACCTCAAATGCTCGTCTTGTCTAGCTCTGCGTGAACTCTGTGTATTTCGGTTCAAGATAGTTAGGGTACGTCGAAAAACTCCCATCTCACTTTCATCTACATCACTGCAGAAGTACCAACCCAGTGTTTACAAAGTGAACATGCACAGAAGATCAAACGCCCTTTACAAAAAAAGGTAAAACAGCGATGTGGGACAATTTTAAAGTTGGAGAAGAAAATAAGATGGGAGTTTTGCGACATACCCTAACTGTATTGAACCGGAATATACAGAGTTCATGCAGAGCTAGACAAGAGGAGCATTTAAGGTTAAAAGGTATAAAAATTGTCTTTTTTTTTTTTTTTTTTTAAGAAAATGACAGATCATTTAGCTAGATAAGACCCTTCTTCGGCTGGGATCGTTTAGAGCCCTCTGTAACTGCACTGAAACTGCATTTCGGAAGTTCAAAATTGCGGGCACTATTGAAGTTCACTATATGGAGAGAAATCCTAAAATGTTTTCCTCAAAAAACAATTTCTTCACGACTGAAGAAAGAAAGACATGAACATCTTGGATGACAAGGTGGTGAGTAAATTATCTGTACATTTTTGTTCTGGAAGTGAAATTCTCTAACGTTCTTTCGTTACTAGTTCTAAAGCGACGTTTTCGAATTAGTTAAGGGAAGGGAAACTTGGGCTTAGCTGTTAAACTATCAACTTGAATCCGTGATGGAAGTAAGTAGTTCACACAAAAAAGGATTTTTAAAGACATTCAGTTGTCTTTTCTTATGTATTTACACACTCGTGCTGTCGAACTGTTGTTCCTGCAGCCTTGAGCCTACGGCCAAATCACAGCCGTGCTGATATGATGTCATATCGCACTGCTACTCGTGTGATATTTTTCATATATATTAATTCTATGATGTTAATTAGTTAATAAGGACTTTATAACATGATAATAATACAATAAAAACGTAAGGACACATTTCATTGGAACTATTTTTTGCTAACAAAAATTCTAAATTTAATTCATAGTTTCTTACAGAATTTTCCTAGGCAACAAAAGTAATGATCCATTATAGGAGATGTGCAGTAACACTGTGAACAGGCAGTGGCTAAATTGTGGTATATACCATGGCGGCATGCTGTATTGGCCAATCAGCATCCAGCATTGGAACCATCCATTATATTATATATAATAATAACAACAATTTAAAGTTTAAGAAAGGTAGTTCCAGAACTTTTACTTACTGTCATCTATCTTTTTGTGGACCTTAATCAAAATTTCAAAGTACATATGACTACAAAAATATTGAAAAATTACTTGCGTCACTGGCTGACAAAGTAAAAATACACAACAATAAATTTTTCAGGTTTACAAATGGACTGAGCACCGCATCATTTCAGATTAATGAGGACATTTGCATGCTGTCTTTCATAAGAAGCATAATGATCTACTCCATTTCTTCTCTTTGGCTTCATGTTCTGATGGCAAATTTGACATTTTACTCTTGTTTTTAATAATTTCCTCTTCGGAATCCACTTCATCAGTTTCAATGTGTTCCTCTTACATGTGCTCCCATTAATAAACCTCATCAGCATATTTCTTGAGAGAGAAATATGACATTATTCTACATCTTGTCTAAAAAGGTCTAATTAGACTTGCAAATAGTCGCAAGTGCTTATAATTTATTTATTTATTTATTTGCTTTGTTCATTAGCTACTGTAACTTGTTTTTGTTGTTCGTTGCTTTTCTTTTCTTTTTTTTCTGAATGTTTTGTTGATATTTTCCCAAGTAGTTTTAGCCTTTATTAGTTTTAAGCTTGGTCAGGTTCTGCAGAACATGAACACTGCGGTATTTATGTTATTGGACTTATAGAACTGACTTACAACTGAAATGCATTTTACTTGCATTTTAAATATTTAAAAAGTCATATAATAAAACAGCTGTTGCTCCCAAATATTGTTAAAATTTGACCAAAATCTGCAGTTTCAAGCTCCTCATTAGACAGATGTGATTTTCAGTTATGAGTTAGAGATTTGGCAGATGATATATCACTATTTATATAATCATTGTTAAGCCAAAGGACAAAATAAGCAGTAATTCAGGATGTCGACCAACGATGATCACTGAGAAAACAGATTTGAGAGACGTTTTTACCTGAGAACGCATCTAAAGCTATTGGTTTTTGCAAAAACTCACAGACATTGGGCACCTACAAGCCAATTTAGTTAGCCTTAGAACAAGAATATTTAGTTCATACTGATGTTACTTATTAACCTTTGTAGAGTCACATGACCTAATTAATATTAATTAGCCAAACAAGAAAGCCCCAGAGATTTTTTAAAGTGAGCCATTACAGAGAAAACTAAATTGCCTAAGAAATCCTGTTTCAGGTACTGGACTTACAAAGGATAGTGCTAACGTTAACTGAATCTTCCCACTGATGCAACAAAAAACCAAGATGAAAGAAGTCCAGAATTCCTTCAGGGCTGCTTGTGCCACTGCTGCTTGGGTACATGAAAATGCTTTATCCAGTCTCAAGTGACTACACCAGCATGCAAGGATGACTAGTCTATTGTGACTGGTTCTTCTTTCACTTTCTCTTGATTTTTGTTGTCATGGAACATGTGGACTTGAACATGTTGAGGTACACTAGAGATCTTCCATTTTTGTGCAAGCAAAGAAAATAAGTAATAAGATATCATCCAGATCTTTTATTAGAACAGAAAACACAGGTTCTTCCCAGTCAAGCTAAGCTTCATCCTTGGTGGCCAGACAAATTTGTTTTGTGGCTAACATGTTTTTAATAACAGATTTGAGTTTGTCACACACAGTAGAAATTGGTGTTAAAAGTATTGACTATAAGGACTTTACTGTAGGTTTTTTTTATCAACTCGATGTGCTCCATCCTCATGCTCAAATCCCTATTTACGGAGCAAGGGGTGGAATGTCCCAGTCACACAGATAGAGCTTAAATAGATTAGTTAAGTTTAGTGGATGCAGACATTAAAAATGCATACGTTCCTTTGGTCAGATACTATCTGTCATACTGAAGTGCATACAGCAAAATATACCATACATTATTAAAAACCAGAAGGGAAATACAAATATAGTACAACGAGAAGTCTAAAATATTAGAAGTCAGCATAACCGACTATTGTTGCTTTAGTATTCTGCTGTGAACACAACATCTTGAGAGTTTGAATGTGTGTTTACACATTATGTATGTGTGTGTGTGTGTGCAGTATCTCTGTGTGAAAACGTGTATGAAGAATTGAATACAAATGTATGTGTGTGAATCTATGCACCTCTGTGTGGTGACAATATTATATAAATATACTGTATAAAAACTCTGTTCAAACCTTGTTAAATGTATATCATTATAAAACCATCAGAGATGTACTAGGCAGTGAAGTAAAAAGTGAGCTATTATGTTAAGTTTTTCCAAAATGAGAAAACTCTCATGAATTAGAAATACATGGGGTGTGTTTTTTTTTTTTCATGTGTTTGAAAGTAGTCTTGAATTTTTTTTATTAAAAATACAGTAAAAACTGTAATGTTGTGAATTACAATTCAAAATAACTATTTTCTATTGTACTGTTTTTAAAATGTAATTTATTCCCACGATAGCAAAACATTTTCAGCAGCCATTACAGGTTTGGCACGACATCAAATTACAGAATTAGGGGTGTAGCAATATACCAGTATTGATGATAATCGTGATAGTTAAATAATGAAATATCATGATTGTGTTATTTAGGGGTGTCACAATATAATGGTATTGGCGATATTTGAAAATAAACAGTACATATATAATAATATGACACATAATAATCCTTCTCAGCACCATTATGGAGCGTTAAACACTCACGTGTGATTTATTTCATTCATACTCAACACCGGAGGGCACCTCCTGCAGAAAGTCCACAAGTTTCACTCATAGGAGCAAGAAAACAAATGACTTTCCAGGAAATCTGTTATATGGACAAAAGCATCCAGCTGTCGCTAAATAAAATGCAGGATGAAATGTTTTGTATAATGAAACATGATGAAATCAGTTTTATTTTTTTTTCCAAATTCCGTTTTTTCCATTTTAATTTTTCTGGATTCCGTTTTTTTTTCTTCCCGTTTTAATTTTTCTCAACTCCTTTTTAATGGTTAAATTAAATTTTATTAATCAAAGAGCATGTCTAATTAATTAAAATCATAAAACTTATACAATTTCACATCATTTTAATAAAGGTTTAACAAAAATGACATGTTTAGGGCCCTATGAAATATTTTATTCTTTGTCATCATATGTTTCATTGTTATCAAATTCTGTGTTTTAGAATGTCTAATTATTTGAATGCATACTTCATTTATTCAAATTTCTTCTTAAAATAGCCTTATGAAAGTTTTTTTTTTTTTTTATCCTCAGAAATTCTGTGTTGTGTATTTAAAATGTTCTGGTTATCAAATGAAGGCATAAAACATTAATTTCATTTATCTTTTAATTACTGAAAATTAAGCAAACTTTTTTTTGTAAACAAAGGGGAATTTACTATTAAAATGAAAACATGAAGAAATGTTGTATGATTATACTCTAAAAAATAATGTTTGTTTCATGTTAGTAGTAGTAGTAATATATAGAATATAATGGCACAATGTCTTGACGTTAAACCGGACTTTTATTTTGACAGGTTGCCGTGTCTACCTTTACATTTCTGTGTGTATATGATATAATAACGCTAGTTTTCTTAAAATGGAACGGTCAAATGCTCATGAAGTGACTCTCAGCAGATATTGTTCATGTATTTATGTCCTCATTTAGTGAGGCGAAGACGCTGAAATCACCGTGAGTGTCACGCGCAGTATATTATCACAACAGTATATGGTTTATCAGTGTTTTTCAAGCCATCTCAGCTATTTCCATATGGATACTGTATATTAATATTGCAGTTCTAATCGACACAGTAGGGGTAGGGAAAAAAAAAAATCTATTCACATATGAATCACGATTCAGTCTTCTAGCAATTTGCATTGATTTACACATTTCAAAAATCGATTTTCTAATTAATATATTGATAATAATAGCATGATGTTGTCGGAACAAAGTAGCAACAGCAATCGAGGAGGAAAAACAAATACATCCTGCCCCATTTTCAGCGAAGACAGGTGTTTGGAAAAATATTATATTAATTATTGATCTTTTGTTATTATGGGAAGTAGGGATGTGCCCAAATAGTGAATCCATATTCGGAAAGGCACGGAAAACTAACAACGCGCTCTATGGAGCCACTAAATGGACATTGTTAGCGGCTTGCTAGCAGTAGCATGTTACGTTACAGTACATTAAATTTCACATACCACATAAACAGAATAAGGAGAGATGACTGATAGGATGATGGTGAATAATTTGCAGATCCTGAGCACCACCGCCATCTAATCTTGTACAATACGTGGTAAGTAGGCCTACTGCAGCTCCATGTGATCGTGAATCATGAAAGTGAAAGAAAAACACAAGTGCGCATTTAAAAGCGTTTTCAATACCCCTCATATTAATAACGGTTAATGGCCGCAATTTATATACAGTACAGTATAATTACCCAACTATATAATTGCAAGAGAAAGCACTGAAATATATTTTTCCTCCTATCTTGTATTTAGATATTAATTTCCTTTCTGAACACTGTATTCGGATTCAGGCACATCCCTAATGGGAAGTGTAAAGTATTTTGGGTTTATTAGGAAGTTAATAGTTAATAGGAAACACTGATTTCTTGAGTCAGGACTACCCATACTATAGACTGGTGTCTTTTTGTGTTAAAATACTGGTGCGTTTGATGTCCAGTGTGCACAAAAATTGAAATTGTGAATCGTGATTAAAAATCGAAAAATCGTGAATCGATTTTTAATCGAATCATGACCCCAAGAATCAATTTAAATCGAATTGTGAGGTACCAAAAGATTCCCACCCCTAAGACATAGCCTTTATCACTGTACAGAATATTATAAAATAAGAATCAGCTCGCAGAAGGAAGTTATTTCAAACACTCAAGTGATGCAATAATGCAAGTTTGGAGTAAAAATATGTAGTTATACTCATAAGCTGTCTTATTTTGACACTGTGCTAAACTAAAACAAAAAAAAAATAAATAAATTAAGATTGTTTTGACTGATAGCATGATGTTTTTTTTTCTCCAAGACTTGTTAGATTCTCGTTATCGTGAATTTTTGAGGCCATGATAATCGTGTACTGAAAAATATGATAAGCCCTAGACAGAATTTTCTCTTGTGAAACACCTCTTTAAGTACAGTAAAAAAAAAAAACAAACAAACAAACAAAAAAACTGTCCACCATTGAAAACAGAATGTGATGCAAGTACTGTACTGAAAATACTGTAAATGTTGAAACATCCACATTTAATTACCACAAAACAAGAATAGTTTTACATACTCTTTACGGATAAGACATCATTCAGCCTTTGCGTGACCATCCTTGCACTTAGTGTCAATTTGTATATGAAGTATCTGTCTGCTAAATGACTAACAACCAAATACTAAACAACATTTTTCTACATTAAATAAATGCTTGCCACTTCTCATATTTCAACTATTTCTTGCTGTCAAACTGTTAAATCTACCACCAACACACGTTTTTGCAGTTGACAGAATACAGAAACATTGAGTGTTAACTGATGACACTTCTTTTCTGCTTATCCAAAGTAAACCAAAAGTTTTTCACAATACCCCGCATGACAAAGACGAATTATAAGTAGAATGATTCTGAAGTACAGCAATTTATCATAAATCTAAAACCCTGTTATTATGGAAATTGTGCTTTTACGTGAATTAGATTTTAATGAATGTTTTATCATGCCAAATGAAACTGAGAAAGAACATTTGCCTCTGGGATGGTGTGGAGAACTTTTACTCATGGTGTAAAGCTAAACTGCTAGACAAAAATATCTCGGATAAAGAACGTGAAGGCAACATTAACCACATCTCGTAAAAGCGGAGGAATCCCGCACTAATCAGAACGTGTAAAATAAAGTTAATGACGGGAATGGCTCTTAGACATCTGCCAGGCTGAGATTTACATTGAACTATATCACAATGAGATACAGTAATATCACCCTTATTAAAAAGTCACACAATATTTTGAGCAAAACATGCAATCTGATGTCTTTTACACATAATGCATCACTATTTACCCTAGAGTGTTGCCGTTTTCAGACCCTTCAGATATTGTGAACACTGTTAATGACATTTTTGGTGTCAAGCCTATTAACACGTACCGTACACGCTATCTGAAATACGGTTATTTGTTTAAAGTGACCATGCTCGTGACCTCTGATTGAGTGGGAGTACAAACTCAAGTACTTCTGCAAAATTTGATTAGGCATTGTCATGGCTGAGCATAAAATACACATACCTATTTTAATATATGACCCTCTTTAGAACTATAATACGTCGGCTCATTTTCATTCTCCTTGAAAATAATTGTCTTTTTTTTCAGAGGGCTTATAGGTGAGAGCAGCTTATTTGGCCAGATAATTTTGAGTTTTATAGCGTGCACTGGATACTTGTTTTGTTTTATGCGAGACCTGTCAGCTGCTCCGGGCCCATGATGAAGCATCTTGCCTCAGGTTTAAGTGATAACAGAGAAGCTGCTAGGCCATAAAACCACATGCTCAGAGTCACTAATCACAGCCATTCATCAGCACCATCTCATTTCCATGGACCACAAGGTTCCTGCTCCCATACCTGCGTTTAACGCACAGTCTTATTGGCAAGGGGAAACCTCGGATGACATTCAACAGTTAGATATTGACAGTGGAAGTGACTTTTCTGAGTAAGTATGCTTGTTTGCATACATTTAAGTGAGATGTAATGCAGAGCAACATAAAGACGAGATGTCTGGAGGTGGATATGTATCAGCTAAAGACAGCAGCAAACAGGATGCAGAACTGCAAATCAAATCTAAATTTCTGGAAGTAAGTTTAAAATGAATTAAAATGAAAAGAAAAAAAAATAATCAAGGATTGGCAACATAAAATATAAATGCTGGCTTGACAAAGCCTTGTTTGAGAGTTTTGGAAAAAAGTTTAAGGTTTGAAGATAAATAATAGTGCTGTCAAATGGATTAATCACATCCAAAATTAGTTTGTTTACAAAATATGTGTAAATTTATATTACATACGGTTGAGGTCAAAAGTTTACACACACCTTGCAAAAATGTTTTACCAAACGAAAAGGGATCATGCAAAATGCATGTTATTTTTTATTACGTACTGACCTAAATATATTGCACAAAAAAATGTAATTATTATCAACAAAACAAAAATAATAAAAATTACCCCATTCAAAAGTTTACATATGCTTGATTCTTATTGTGTTGTTACCTGAATGATTTAGTAATAGTTGTTCATGAGTCCCTTGTTTGTCCTGAACAGTTAAACTGCCTGCTGTACTTCAGAAAAATCCTCAGGTCCCATAAATTCTTTGGTTTTTCAACATTTTTGTGTACTTGAATCCTTTTCAACAATGACTGTATGATTTTGAGATCATCTTTTCACGCTGAGGACAACTGAGGGACTCATATGCAACTATTACAGAAGGTTCAAACGCTCACTGATGCTTTAGAAGGAAACATGATGCACTAAGAGCCGGGGTTGAAAACTTTTGACTAGAATGAAGATGTGTACATTTTTCCTAGTTTGCCTACTGCAACTATTACAGAAGATTCAAACGCTCACTGATGCTTCAGAAGTTAAAAAAACATTGCATTAAGTTTTTCTTATTTAGCCTAAATATCATACATTTTCATTTAGTATTGCACTTCAGAAGCTACAGAATATATTTACATGTTTTCCAGAAGACAAAATAAGTTAAATTTAATGCATTGTGTTTCCTTCTGGAGCATTATTGAGTGTTTGGACCTTCTGTAATATTTGCATATGAGTCCCTCAGTTGTCCTCAGTGTGAAAGAATGGATCTCAAAATCATACAGTCATTATTGGAAAGAGTTCAAATACACACAAATGCAGAAAAAAACAAAAAAACAAACAAACAAAAAAACAGCTTTGGACCATTCAGGTAACAACAGAGTATTAAGAATCAAGTGCATGTAAACTTTTGAACGGGGTCAGTACTTAATAACCATAACATCCCTCTTATTTTGGTAAAATAATTAACATTTAGCAGATTATGCAAGGTGTATGTAAACTTTTGAACTGAACATATTTTAAATAGGCCTATATACAGGAATGTCTATTTATTTATACATATAAACATGCATAGTACACACATATTATTTAAACACAAACTTTTATTGTGGATGCAATTAATCATGATTAATCAATTTGACAGCACTAAGAATAATACATATCATTAAAAAAAGAAGTAAATTATTAGTGTTTATTAAAATGCAAACATACTATTTAAAAATAAATATTAAAATGTATATTATTTCTATTATATAAATAATAAATATTATTTAAAAAATTAAGTAAACGAATAAAACCTTTTTTATTTACTTATTTATTTTTTTAATTAAAAGACCACCTACATCTATATTTAGTTTTGTTTTTAGTTTATATATTTTACCATATTTAATAAATGAACAGAAGAAAACTTAATTTCCCAGTATGCATTAAAAACAATTCAAAACACATTTCCTTTTCCTATTATTTCAACTGATGTGGATCTGGTGAATTTAATTCAAATTCCAACTCATGAATTATCTATTCACCTGCAGTTTCAGAATCATGTCTTTTTTCCTGCACCCTCCAACCAGAATACATATTTCAATATTTTCAGGCAACCACAGAGACGCTGAGATTCCTCTCCTGAGCATGTTTGTGCATGACACCTCACTCTTACGCTACTGATTTAGCACAAAGAGACACTTCATGCCACACTGCTCCAAGACAGCATTTTGGTGAAAACAGAAAACCGCATTGTTTGCTTATTAAAAATATGCTCCACTTGGATGCCCAAAGCACTATTCATATCATTCAGACTGAGTAGATGGAGTGTGCTGACAATACCCTGTTTAATACGCTCCCATTTCCTCTCAGCACAATGCCTCATAGTGGCACAACCTCCAAATGTAATGAGACAACAAGGGTAATGAATGATGTGCGATATGAGATCATTGGTCTTTGTATGGAACTGATAAATAAGTAGCACTTAACCTGACTCTCTCTAAAAAGTCACATTCAAATGACTATGCATATGTACCTTGCAAAGATATACAGTCTCAGATCATAAAATAACATTTTATACACTGTAATAAATGTATACCAGTTTCAACTTAAAAACTTAAGTTTAGCAGCTGCCTTAAAATTTTAAGTTAATTCAACTTAAAACTACAACTGATTTCAACTCACTACAATAAAGTGAATTCAAATTTAAGTTGATTTAACTTATGAGTTGAAATGACTTGTACTTTTAAACTGATTTAACTTAAAATCGTATGGCAGCTGCTGAACTTTAAGTTTTTAAGTTAAAACTGGTATACATTTTTCGAATACGGATATTTTATGTTTCAGTAATTAATCTCTAAATGAATTATACAGAAATTGTACCTTTAAACAAAAGACTAAAGTTTTGTGTCAAGGCTTTTTTGTAGCAATACTTTTTTCTTTTTTTACCAAATTCATCTGTGATTTAACAAAGAGGAGAAGAAAACATAGAAGAATAGTACCACAGGTACAGCACACTCTTAAAAATAAAGGTGCTACACGATGCCATAGAAGAACCTTTGTTTGTCTAAATGGTTCCATAAAGAACCCTTTAACATCTGAAGAACCTCTGTTTCACAAAAGCTTCTTTGTGGCAAAAGTTGGTTCTTCAGATTACGAAAAGGTAAGAAAGATATGGTTCTTTAAAAAACCTTTGACTGAATGGTTCTTTGTGGAACCAAAAATGGCATCGCTTAAAGAACTTTTTGAGCACCTTTATTTTTAAGAGTGTAGGTTTCCCTCTTACTCATGATCCACTTGTCGATCTATCATTTGTGTCAATCAAAATATCAAAGTGCTGAATTTATCCGACCAAATCCAGCGTCTCAGTCTACCATTGATAAAATTTTATTTCTGCGGTTTATCTGATAAATTGAGCAATACAGCTGGACACAAACTCTGTGCCCGACCAAATGAAGATGGCAGCAGATTGTATCGTCTGAGGCAGAAGTTGAGCCGGGGGCTGCTTTGGGTACTCACTCTTTCAAAGACATTGCCTCTAAATTGAACACAGCTGCATGATGCCATATTGCTTGGCGGAGACCCAACTCCCGTATCATCAACATAAATTCGCTTCACACCTGAGCAACAGAAGCCATATTGGCAGTCAGCTTGCGTTGTATTGTGAGTGTTTGTGAATGCTCACAACTAATGAGCCATGATATGCATGTGCACATGTGGCATGTACACTCACACTCAAGAACACACACAAGCTTGTGCGCACACACACACGCACACAAAGCGTTCGCTTGACAGATGGCCTCAAAGGGAAATTTACCTAATAATGGATACTGGCAAACAACATGCAACAATTGGATGCAGCAACAATTGCCCTAGAAAAAAAAGTTGCATCAGAAACTTCTTAAAAGTTGTCAGGAAACTATTTGAATTGCTAAATAAGTCATCAGCTTCTAAAAGCATCAATATTTGTGTAACCACATTATCTTCAGAGACACATCCGATCTTTAACTCACGGTTAGCAGTGATATGAATTGAGTCAAGATGTTTAATCGCCTGCTGTCAACCATAGAGTTCCAATTTCTACTCCAATCCGACTGGCTTAAAGCTTCAGGTCTCGAATGGATATGACAGGAAAGTAATTAAACAACGATGCTGCGATTTTTTTTTTTTTATCCCTAGATACTTCCAGTAACTAAATTATAAAATCATACCAAAGGGGTTTGTGAAAAGATAAATATTAGCCGTATCATTTTCAGTGTTGTGCTTAGTCAGAAGTCCCACAGCTTGTCTTACCTGCTTATGTTGAACGCAGTGCCTCCAGCTTTGAGGAGGAGAATAACAGCATAAAACGGGGAGAGTAGCTCCAGGGAACCAGATACTTCAGAAATTTTCTCTCGGCTGTCACTCTGTCCATGAAAGGTTATGTCCTCACTTGTGTATATCAACCTCACAGCTCACTGGAGAACCGTGTCCACCCGTGGCAGAATATGATGAGGAGGCTGATAAGGAATAAAGTGGCAGAAAGGGAGCACAGCCTTCTGCACTCTGCCATGCTCCAGTTGCTCTTTAGTGTTGTGATCCACTCAGTGTTATGACTCTTTCTTCCTTCATCCCTCTCTCTCTTTCTGTCTCCTCTCGATGTCCCTCCCTCCTTTTTCATATCTGCAGCTCTTTTTTAACCATCAGAGTGAATCTGTGAACCACGGTTGGCAATAGATGTGCTGCATTTGCATCCTTTCTTCGCTCTTAAAGGATGTTGTCCTCAAAATGAAAATTCTGTCATCGTTTACTCACTATCATGGATGGGAAAATATTACTGATCAGAACTTATATCAATCAACAACACCATACTGATCATTTTTCCTGACAGCTGTCATGTCATGTTCTATCAGCTGTTTAGAATAAAAAAAAAAACACTCTTTTTGATCAAACGGGTGTGCAAAAAGGTCTGAAAATGATTCAGTTTTATTTCACTCACGTACTAAAATGTTTCTTGCACTGCACCTAGGCTACCAGTGTTGGGGAGTAACTAGTTACATGTAACAGAATTACATTATTTAATTACAAACTAAATGTAATTTATTACGAATTAGATTTTTTTTCTTTCCCAAATTGACTGTTTTTAAAAAATGAGACACCACAGTGTTTCAGGACACAGAATAGGACACATGCTCATTCGATAACTGTTTTATCTTCTATTTGGGTTCATGTATATGCTTGCCTGTCTTTTTTTTCCCAAGGCATTGTAAGATGCCAGTGTTTCCTGTCATAGCTATGCATAGCTATGATTTCAAAAACAGTAACTATTAAAGTATTTCTAATAATTGTAAATCAGTATTTAACCTCAGAATGACCTCAAAGTAAAAAGAGGTCCTAAATGCTGATTTTGTGGTGGCTAAATTATTATAATCTTAATTCAAGTGATGAAGGATTATGAAAGTCTGAAAGTAATCAGTGTTGAGTACTACTGTAAGGTTAACCCTGCCTGTTTCAAAATGATTAACAGTTGAATACATTAATTAGAAATTTAGAAAAGTAATCAAATGTAATCAGTTACATTACTTTAAAAGGAGAAGTTTACATCCAGAACAAAAATTTGCAGATAATTTACTCACCCCATTGTCATCCAAGATGTTCATGTCTTTCTTTCTTCATTCGATAAGAAATTATGCTTCTTGAGGAAAACATTTCAGGATTTTTTCCCTTTCAAGACAGGGTATGTCAAAAAACTCCCATCTCGTTTTCTTCCCCAACTTCAAAATCGTCCTACATCGCTGCAGAAGTACCGACCCAGTCTTTACAAATTGAACATGCAAAGAACATCAAACGCCCTTTACAAAAAAATAAGGTAAAACAGCGATGTAGGATGATTTTAAAGTTAAAGAAGAAAACAAGATGGGAGTTTTTCGACATACCTTAATTGTATTGACCCGGATTCTACTCTGGGATTACGTATGCACATCACAGAGAAGAGACAGGATGAGCACTTGTGGTTAGAAAGTATATAAATTGTCAATTTGTTTAAAAAATGACAGATCGTTTGCTAGAAAAGACTATTCTTCCTCGGCTGGGATCATTTAGAGCCATTTGAAGCTGCATTTAAACTGCATTGTGGAAGTTCAAACTTAGGGGCACCAATGAAGTCCACTATATGGAGATAGTTCTTGAAATGTTTTCCTCAAGAAACATAATTTTTTTAGAACTGAAGAAAGAAAGACATGAACAAAGGGGTGAGTACATTATCTGTACATTTTTGTTCTGGAAGTAAACTTCTCCTTTAATAAAGTAATTGAAATAGTTACATTAGCCTAATTACTACATTTTAAATAGGGTAACTTGTAATCAGTAACCTATTACATTCCAGCGTAACATTCCCAACACTGTAGGCTACTCTGTACTACAGGTAAAGACTATTCTATTTATCCTCTCTCTCTCTCTCTCTTCACATACTGTATATCTCCAAATTTGGGGACATTTTTAATTTTTTTTTTTTTTTTTAAACCAACTATTCTTTCTTTTTTTCTTTTTAAATTCAAATAAATTATATATTATATTTATATTATATATTATATTTAAATTATATGTTTAATTACTTGAACAAGGCACTAAATCCTGATTTCATTGCACAGCAGATGTGTATTTTTACATATGACTGTTTATTAAAAAACTGAGCAAAGAATTTGACTACTTACTGTGCCTTTTTAGAAGTTCCTTTACAGTTGTTGTGGCAGTTTGCTGTCCTACGTCCTTTTGAAAACACCAGAAGGAAATAAAGAACGCCTAAATTAAATTAATTTGAACATAATATGATATGCCAGTGTGCAGAACTTGTGTTGTATATTATCTATAGCCCTGTTAAGTATATTCTTTTGCGCTGCCAATTTCAAGACAAAAGATAGGACCTAATAAGATTAGGTAGATACGTGTGCGCGCGTGTAGAGTGCTCGAGGTGCACGAATGGAAAGGAGGAGGTTCATTCGATCATAAACGCGTCTCACTAGCTTTTCTTCCGGTTGTTTAGCAAGATACTATACGACTTCCAAAAACAACTCACCTTTTTTTTTTTTTTTTTTTTTTTTCTGCGAGGAGGGGGGTAACTACTCGAAATGTCACTCCTAAAGACAGCAAGCACTGATTGAATCGCTTCAGGACAGGCCTTCACGTCCAGGAAGATTTGTGTTATGTACGACCACGTATGATCACGTGATTCGTCATGGAACCTAAGATAATTTATAAAAGATCTTATCTAGAATTCAAACTCATTTAAACTAGAGGAGAATTATTTATTGGATATTTTATTGGATACTTTAAAGTTTTTGTAGATATTAATATTTTAAAATAATGAAATAAATATGAATGAAACCATTATTGACCATTATTTGGCAGTGTTTTAAAATTTTATTCACAATCGTAACAGATATAAATATGAATTTTGCTGCTATTATATGTGCATATTCTGTCTACTTTTATGGTGTTTTTTTTATTATTTATTTGTTTGTTTGTTTTTGTGCTTTACAGCGTACTATCCACATAATGCTATGAAGAGAAGCAGCATACATTCTGCATAACATGTCTTCTTGTTGTCTGTGGAAGAAAGAAAATCATACTGATTTGGAACAACATGAGGGTGAGTAAATGAACGAAACTGGATGAAATGTCCCTTTAAAGTACATTTTAGTATAAACCGCTAATTATAAACTAACCTTGATTCGCAAATCCCTATCCTTCAGTAACCCCAGAGTTGGGTACACTGCACTAAATTTATCATGGCTAATAACAGCTATCTCAGCCTAACAAAGACCTTGATATGGTTTCTCTTTTGCCTGTCACATTTGATAAACAAATGCCATAATTATACAGTGACTGGCACTACAGCACATGAAACGACTGCTTTAGAAATGGGTCAGACAGCTTACTGTGCAATAATTTAGCATTTAACTTCCTTTGGACTTGCTTGTTAAAATGGCTAGATGTTTCTGAGACTAAACTTTTGTGCTTTAGTTTTTGAAAGGCTTAGAATTGCAAGATAATTGAATAATATTGTCAACATTGTCTGGAGAAATAATACACGTACACTTAACAGTAGACTGTGTTATTATTGAAACAGAGTGGGAATGATGCCAAAAATGGCTGACTTAATTTATAATCCAGCCTAAATGTTCATGAAGGTCAAAAAAGTGGATTTATAATTATCACCCGGTTAAATCAACTGTGTTGTTGGCGACAGTTTACATTGTTCTAAAAGCCATTAAGAGATTTAGTCAAATTAACTTTTTGCACACAGGAGAATTAATCTCTTCATCCTCAGGATGTTCTTCTAGACAAACAACAACAACAAAAAAGCTCTTAAAGTTCACTATATATTATACATTCCTGTACAGAAACATGGTAAAACAAATTATTACATCAAATTGTTGTTTATTTGACCATTTAGCCCTATGGTGTCTTCTCAGAGCCAGGGGAGAATCTACTGCAGGTAGATTGCAGAAAATTGTTTTTAAAGTGCCAAACATACTCAGCAGGGGAGGGCTTTTATTTATTTTCCCTTATTTATATATTTGTTTAATGGGTGAATTCTCTTGTGCGCTGCAGTAGAGATGCATTACAGCATTGTGTAAATACTCACTTAACTTACAAACACTGGACGATTATAAATTACAACTTATAGATGTAATTCATTTTCAATAAAGTAGTCTTGAAACTAATTTTCTTTAAGTTCCATAATCTTTTTATTGTTTATTTATTATTATTATTATTATTGTTGTTGTTTCAGAGAAATATTACTAAAGAACTCTTACTATGGCATTTTACAAAAAAAAAGTTAAATTGCATGTAAACGTACTGTTTATTTCACAGAAATTAACGTGAAATTAATGCACAAAAATATGAACATAGAAACTATGAAGTTATGAGTAAAATTTGAAGTAAATAAATGATAGAAATAATATATACTCTGTTATGAACATGGCAAAATGTAAGGCTGCATATTGTCACACCAGTCATAAACAAGTCTTTTAAATTCCCATGATGCAACATCTAAATTGCCAAACATAGATAAAGTGCAAACATCAAGACAAGAAGAAACATATGGTGCTAGAACAAACAGTAAACATAAAAAAAAAAAAAAAAATTACATTTAATTTACACAGAAGCAAAGTAGCACAGGTCACAACTGTTGTATATAATACAGCTTTCATCTTATGAGAATTGTTAGCATTCTGTAATTACATTTGCTTTCACATAACCTTTGAACCAATTTGGCCATATGAAGACAAAAGTCTTGACACGCATTTCTAATGAGGTTAGATGAGCTGATTGTGATAGCGTTTGTTGAATTATTCTGTGTGCAAGGGCAGCGTGACTCTCATCATCAGTGCACCTGTTTTTCAGAATCGCTACCATGAAACCGCTGTGTGAGAGCTTTGGGGTCAAAATAAATTAGCGGCAGTGATTCTGAAGCCATGCAGAATGGCTGAGAGGGCTGTCAGATAGTCCAGATGGTGTTTTCAACGGAAGGTGTGCAGACAGAATCAACACACCTTGCTTTTCAGAAATACCTGGAAGTGTGAGGCTGGTAACAAGCAATTTTAAAGGCTCCTGGAGAAAGATAAAAATATGAGACAATGCCAGTCAACAGCAGACCCTACATGTGAGAGGAGAGCAGCTCTGGAGAAATAGATCCTATTAATTACAAAGCAATTGTATGGCGGATCCTATGGTTCTGCTTGAGTTTTGCGCCTTATCTGATGGAGGAACCTTAATGTGTCGTGCTGGATGATAAAAAATTGTAAATAGAACTGTACCCTGTACTATTCAATAGCAGTCAGCATGTGCTGGTCTGCAGGGGCTGCCTGAGGGAATGAGCAATTTCAGGCTCCAGAGCAGCGGTGTGGAGGGAGACCCGCTCATGTGCGCAGAATGTGGATGATATCTGTTGGAGAGACACACCATCTGATGTAGCTGTATTGTATTGCCCTGTCCTAGATAGATAGATGGATGTAGAAATAAACAGATAGGTAAAATATATATAATATAAGTCCGTCTGAGATTTCTTTCTTTTAAATGAGCTTTTTTTTTTTCAGGTTCCTATGTTTAGGTTCAGTAATTTAACTTTAAACTTTAAGTTGAATGCCTTATTTACATTATATATATATATGTGACCCGGGACCGCAAAACCAGTCATGAGTGTCAATTTTTTAAAATTGAGATTTATACATCATCTGATAGGACAGTATTTGGCTGAGATACAACAATTTGAAAATCTGGAACCTGAGAAAAAAATAAAATAAAATAAATAAATAAAAAATATTGAGAAAATCACCTTTAAAGTTGTCCAAATGAAGTTCTTAGCAATGCATATTACTAATCAAAAATTAAGTTTTGATATATTAACAACAGGAAATTTACGAAGTATCTTCATGGAGCATGATCTTTACTTAATATCCAGATGATTTTTGGCATAAAAGAAAAGGTTTTAATTTTGATCCATACAAGGTATTCTTGGCTATTGCTACCATGCTATTCAAGACTGGTTTTGTGGTCCAGGTTCACATACATTTGCAGAAACAGGTAACTCAATATTTAGCAATTTTTAAAAAATCTTGGATTTTCATTGTGTATTCCAAATAATCTCAATCAAACTGCAGCTGGGTTATTTTATGTAAAAATAACAAAAAAAAAAACAATAAACAAAACAAAATAAAACAAAATTACAGCTAATTAACACAATAAAACCATGATAATATAATAAAAAAAAAAACATGATTGCTGAAAATGAGTTATCTGTTTTTGCAAGTAAACCCATATATGCAGTTTATATATGAACTAATTAAACGATAATTAATTAATTGATTTCATTTTTATTTTTGCTCATTTATATTGATCTATTTTTACAAACTAATTTCTATACTGTATATGCTACCATTCCAAAATGTGGGATTTGAGATTTTTGTATTGTATTGTATTGTATTGTATTGATTTTTTTATTAATATTATTATTTTTTTTATCAAGGCTGCATTTATTTGATCATAAATAATAATAATAATAATAATAATAATAATAATAATAATAATAATAATAATAATAACAATAATAATAATAATAATAATAATAATAATTATTATTATTATTATTATGCAAGATATTATTAAAGTTTCAAATAAAATATGTAATAATAAAATAAATGTAATTTATTCCTTTTCTAGTATGTTGATTTGGAGCTCAATAAATATATATTCATATAAACATTTTCCTAAATGGTTGTACTGCTTAATATTTTTATGTGGAAACCAATAGTGATATTTATTATTATTATTTATTTTATTATTTTTTTCAGGATGTTTTAATGAATAAAAAGTATAAAAGCACAGCCGAATAAAAACAAACAAACAAACAAGCAAATAAATACAGTTGGCTCAAAAATACATTAACCCTTTAACTGTCACTTGCATTTTTTGAACACAGACATAAAAATGCACTATCCAGACTTAAATTTGTATAATTCATGAATAGAAACATTTTGTAATCTGATTTTGATGTACATTTTCCATGGTAATGCAATGTCTGATTTTAAAATGCCTTTCAAAGGATGAATTTTAAGATTTTAAGTTTTGAACTGATATATAATTTCTTTTGATTTCTAAAGCATGATAGAGAAAAAGGCAACGAAGAAAGTCTTTTGTGACAAAGGTCAGAACTCATGTTATGATGTAGATTTTTTAAGTTGCACTCTTGACATATATTAATCTATTACTTCTCCTACATAATTTGTAACACAATTATATGGTAAAATATCTATTTAGGAGTCTTAGACCTTTCCAGTGATGTATAGTTTGTCATGATTAGATTAGGATTTATTTGTAAATCCTATTTTTGTGGGGGCAACCTATTTTCCTGTGAACATGCAAGACTTTCGATTCATTATGCTGTAAATAAATAAATAAATACAATTGGTTCAAAAATACATTAAGGAAATAAAAATAAATAAATAAATAAATAAATATGTACACAAATAGGTGAAAAAAAATCAGATGTTTTATTTAAAAAGAACATATGTGCATTTCTCTCTCTCTCTCTCTCTCTCTCTCTCCCTTTCTCCCTCACTCACTCTCACTCTCTCTATAGGAGTGCAAGTGACAGCTGCTTGCAGCTACTTCCAGCTGCAGGTATACCTGAACGCTAACATCTTTGGAGTGAACCCTAGGCATTTTTGCCTCTGTGGCAGT
Organism: Cirrhinus mrigala; assembly: GCA_036247105.1. Taxonomy (NCBI): domain Eukaryota; kingdom Metazoa; phylum Chordata; class Actinopteri; order Cypriniformes; family Cyprinidae; genus Cirrhinus; species Cirrhinus mrigala. The sequence goes on along the minus strand of CM070008.1, from coordinate 20,483,933 downwards.
GAATGTTTCATAATTTATAGCTGATTTCCTTAAATTCCTATCTTTCAAATGGCAGAATACATGCAAGGGGCACACATAATTGCAGCGATGTGATTAGTCTGCTTTTTAGAGCTGTGCAAATGAAGATGAATGTGTGTTTCTCTAGTGCGAATGCCAAACTAAAATGGAAGGGGATACAGGGTTAAGAGCAAGGTGACTGGCAGTACTCTAAGAGGAAACAGCCTAATGATGACAGTAAGAAATGGGCCACACTCAGAGTGGGGAAGTGGAGGAGACAACCAGTTTACAGCTCAAACACGTCAAACATGAGACAGATTGACGTGCACCAGTGTAAGTCACTGGTATAAGACATTCTTTCCAAGGACATCATTGTGTGAAGAACCAGAGTGGCAGATAAGAATCCTGTCAAACCACTACGGCAAAAAGATTTTAATTGGTTTGTTGACTCAACTAACTCTCCCTCAAAGGTATAAGACCCTTAGCAGTGACGGAGCGTCTTGTTATATCTTCTAAAATAGTCCAGGCGCCTGAAAATGACTGTTATGACAGGAACCAAAAATCAGGGGAATACTGATATTTGAAGAAGTGCGAAAAAAAATAAAAATAAAAAAAAAAACACCTAAAAAGACCTAAAAAGAAATTTGTTTTTAGAGTGAGTGTGCTTGGATGCAGATGGCTGAGACACTATGATTGACACAAGACATTAAATCACAGAGACTGATATATAACGGCGTGTCTATTTATGACTGCCATTATCCGACCTAGGGAATATTGACCATGACAATCACAGACTTTCTTCCACTGAAACGAAATGAGAACCTTGACCTCAACCTTTCAGACAAAGACCACTTTGTCATTTCTTGTTACTGTTGTCATGGCCACCATAGCTTTGGGGGGCTTGGTTTCTCCACTGAATGGTCCATAAATCTAGCAAGCGAGGAGGCTTGCTGGTTCGGTGGGCTCCGGCGGAGATGAGGAATAGTGCCGCTGAGATTGATGGAAAGGAACTTGATTAGGGGACAAGAGGTGATTAAAAAGCTTGCGGAGGAATGAAAAGGACTCCCAGGGGAAGTGGACGGAGAACTCTGAGCTTTGGTATTATTAAGCAATATATTTGTCTTCTCATGTGCAAGTAGAAATGTGCTAGCCTCTTCAATATGCTAATGCCATCTCATAATCAAATGCAAAATATGAGTATTTTCGGCAGCGGAAATATTGTTTTTCACGATTCTCTGCATTCACATGCGTGCAGCAAACATGCTGACGTATTCTGAATACAGAAAAGAGCAAAGAATAGCGAGGGTCCTTCAGCCTTTAAGGATATGGCTTGGGATTACTCGCGCATGACCAGTCTAATCTCTAATAACCTACTGCGCTCTCTATAGTGTGAGGTTGTGTGCATATGGTAAAATTGAAGGGATTTGGGGCCCAATCCAGAGTGTGCTCTACCTGAAAGAAATGCATTTGATGTTTACGTTTGCAGATGCATATTATTTCCTTCCTCACCATATTGTTTAAAGGGATAGTTCACCCACAAATAAAAATTCTGTCTTTATTTATGTGATTCCAGAATTTTTCAGCTGTTTTTGTTCATATAGTGAAAGTTCATGGGGTCCAAAACATTTGGAAATCATTGACTTTCATTAAAAAAAAAATAATAATAATAAAAGAACTGTCCCTTTAAGCATATTCTGGCATATGGCCAGACATGCTGCCCTCTTTATAAGGAAAATCAGAGTCAGTTGCATAGAATAATTTAATGTTGTGACCAGCTTTCCAAAACACTTTCTCCCTATTAAAGAAAAATGGCCTGATTTTGTGATGATGATGAGTCTGCTGGTCCATTTTACCCTTCTAACATCATATAAAATGCTGAACAGTAGGGAATAGAGTGCTTTTGCTGTTTGATCATGCCTTTTTTATTTTTTTAGGTGTGTTGATGCCCTCTGGGGGAAAAACAACACATTGTTTTAATCTGTAGGCTTGAGGCTTACAGTGAGGCTTAAAATAAATTGAGCAACACTTGCTTTGAATGTACTTGGCACTAGATGTACTAATCATTACAGATACTGTATAAAGTCGCAGAAAAAAAAAAAAAAGTATGCAGAGACTTTGCATTTACCTGGATTGCACAGTCATGAAATTTTATTATACGTATCCATGTTATTTTTTTAACATGCAAGCAAGCTTTTTTCTTGTGAACGTGCAAGACTTTTGATTCATTATGCTGTAAAAAAAAAATAATTAGCTGGTTTAACCTAAAAAAGTAAGTAACCTGATTGCCTTAAAATTTTGAGTTAATTGAATCTAATATTTTGAACATCATGTGTCTAATGTAATATACTTATGACCCTTTATTTATGCAGCATTACAGTTGGTTTCCGGTAATGCTCTTCAATAACTTCTTAAAAGGGTTAGTTTACCCAAAAATTAAAATTAGCCCATTGTTTACTCACCCTCCATGCATCCTGACTTCCTTCTTTCAGACGAATACAGTCGGAGCATGGCAATGGGTGGTTGTTTTTCTTCATCAGTCTAAAACAAGTCCAAAGTGCATCCATCCATAACAAAAAGTGCCCCACATGGCTTTGGGGTGTGAATAAAGGCCTCCTGTAGCGAATTAATGCATCTTTGTAAGAAAAATATCCATATCTATAACATAATATTCACTTTAATCTAGCTTGTAAAAACAGGAAGCAGCTCTGGGTGGAATACGTAATACATCGGCGTTGCGCATGTGCTGGTGAGTCTCGTGAAAACCAACATTTGTTTACAGAAGCAAAGAAAGCAGAGTTTTCTTACTTTAGCAAAGGAACAGTCTCCTCTTGGTTTATATCAAAATCCTCTGACAAATTTCTTTACAAATCCTCATTTTAAACAACTAATTAGTGACCGGTGCTTTGTGTACCTCTCTCCACAGTGCATCCGTGTTCATCACGTCTGAGCGTTGCATGCGCAATGCTGACGTATTACATCATCCATTCCCGAACAGCTTCTAAGTTAGTGCAAACTAGATTAAAGTGATAATTATGTTTTAGATATGGGTATTTTTCTCACAAAAATGCACCGATTCGCTACAGGAGGCCTTTATTCACCCCCTGGAGCTATGTGAGGCACTTTTTATTATGGATTGATGCACTTTATTGGACTTGTTTTGGACTGATGAAGAGAAACATCCACCCATTGCCATGCTAGAGTTGGGAAGTGCCACAATTTTTAATATAACTCAGATTGCATTTGTCTGAAAGAAGGAAGTCATATACACCTACTAAATATTGGGCTTATTTTCATTTTTGGGTGAGAAAACTGAAAAAAAGTGTCTGTACCTTCAGAACTTTGAACCTAGATTATGTCAGCAAAATATTACATGTATGTGCTCCAAATTAACTCTGAGGGAGGAGCTCATGGGTTTCGGATTTATAAAATGCTCTGAAGTTTAAAGACGTTCATTTTTTAAAATTCCCACCATTCTAAATCCATACAGTTGTCCGTTTCGTTCCGTCTCGTGCTCTGTTTGAACAGTCTCTAATGCAGCACTGTGATCAAATGATACATATTAAAACCCACATTTTTTAGCGTTCGCTAGCTATGTTCAGCTCAGTACCGCATGGGAGAATATTTATTATAATATTAATGCATAAAATACTGTGGAACCGTGAGTATTTTGAGACTTTAGAATGCCGCAAAAGTAACACTAGCATACATATAACTAGAAAATATGACGCTTTAAACCACACTCTAGACAACATTCGTAATTTCACACATATTAAACCAATAAAAACAAACATTTACTTACCAAATTTGTACATTTCCAGACTTTGTTGAGAAGCTCCAAGTTGGCTGATGAATGTGTTCTGTTTGCAGCAGTCTTTAGGATTTCTTGCGATAAGTGATATTGAGAATGTGATATTGCTTTTAAACTGCTTCAACACATTTATTTATTTATTTATTTATAAGTTGATAGGGCAACATGTAAAAAGTGAAGTATACTTTGGGCTTGAGACAGTAGACAATCTTGAGACAGTAAGCAGTAAAACTATTTATGCTACAAACCAGTGTGTTTATGATAATACCTAGATTGTACACATCCATCTGCAAGATGTCTGTTAAAGATCACTTGATCTGGAAAGCATCTGCTATGCAGAAACATGTGACAGACGTCAGTTTTACATACATTCTAAATCATAAACATCTTAAAGACATCTAATAGGCGCCTGATTATATGAATAGTTGACATCTGATTGGAAACGTCCTATAGACGTATTGCAGATGAGCAAACACCCTAAATAATACGTCTTGCAGATGTAAATGCAGACGTCATATAGATATCTCCGAGATGTACGTGCGCTATCAGGGTATTAAACTAAAACAATATTATAACAAATACCATTTTGTGACATCAAGCAGCATAATGGACTGTTCTTGTACAGCTAAAAATATCTAGAAGCGGCTAACACCAGAATCCTTGCACATCTAAGGTAAAAAAGGCAGTACCTGCTCTTACATTAAAAATAAGTTGAATAGACACAATACTTTTTCATGTTTTTAGTGAACATAATGTCAGCATTCACAATAACACGGTGAAAAAAATACATGAACCTTTGGATTTAATGGACTGGTTGACTTTCGTTCGACAACAATGACCTCCACTGAATGTTTCCTATAATTGCGGAGCAGAACTGCACAACAGTCAGAAGGAATTTTCCACCATTCTTCTTTACAAAACAGTCACATTTCAGCAGTATTCTTGACTTGTCAGGTGAGTATTGCTCTCTGGAGGTCATGCCAAAGAATCTCAGTCTTGAAGACTGAAGAAAGTGCATTTTCCTCTACTGAAGATGTTCTTTTGTTGATTTACGCCATTATTTGAGTTGTTGCCTTGTTGAATCATCTCAACTTCTGTTGTGCTTAAAGTGGTGGTCAAATGGCCTCTTCTGCAAAATGTCCTGGTAAACTTGGGATTTTATTTGTTGTTTTCCAGCTGTCCAGGCCCTGAGGCAGTAAAACAGAGCCAATGCGTAGCATTTTGTGTCTTTTCCCATACAACTCAACTTTGTTTTCATTTGTCCAGAGAGAATTTCGAAGTACTGTATCACTGTGAAACAATCCAACATAAACAGCACTGGCTTCCTCACTCATTTCATTCTGACAATCGAAGTGAATCTGCGCTGTGATCTTGCAGTCATCTTGGCAGGGCATAAACTGGCAGCAGTGTTGAACTTTGGTGGACTGATGAACATCAAGCCATTTAGAGATACTTTAATCTTAAGTGATCTGAGCTCTCTTTTGTTCTAGCCAAGGAACCACCATCTCCAATCTTATTGATTGGACTCGAGGTTAGCTGACTCCTGACTCCAGTTAGCTGTTGGAGAAGTCAATAGGGATTTACACACATTTTACACTGTGTGTTTGGTAAAGATATAAAAACATATTTTTTTTTTTGTTTGTTTAAGCTGACTGTGTTTGTGTATTATTGTGACTAAGAATCAATTTTATGACTAATGCATGTGAAAATCCAGCTAAACACAAATAGTTCATATAGTTTTTACTGCAGCTATTTTCTGAAAGCATCTAGCGAGCATACACACACCTGTCATTATACAATGATCTGAAATAATTGTAGTGTGATGCAGCTGTGTATTTCTCCAGTAAACACATGAAGACAAGACTGCGCCCATCCAATTACTGAGAAATTCATTTTTATTGTCAATATCCTAACTGGGGGTAAGAGAGTATGAATCACATACTACAGTGCTTGGCAGCAACTAGGTGGAGATGGAGTATTACGCTTCCATCACTTAAATGAAACTGTTGCACTATGATACAGGAATCAATATTAATTTCAGTAAAGAACAGAGGCTTCAAAATAAAGCTGCCTATCTGCTCTCTCCGATTGGTTCTTTTTATAAAGCGAAATAACACTCACTCAGCAGGAGAGAAAAAGCTTTTCACTTCCTAACAAAAAGGCATCACTGTATGAAGGTAAAATTACAAACTTAAAAAAAAAAAAAAAAAAAAAGAAAGAAAGAAATAAAAATATAAAACATGGTGTGCTTTTCAGTGCTAACAAGCGATCATTTTTGTCAGGTTAAGAAAGACTCTTTTGTTCTGATACAATGAAGCAGACATGTATTGTTTGCTGCTACTGAGTCAATTTATGTTGCAGTATGGTTACAGTGATTTAATACAGTAATAGAGCGGTGGGGGAACGGTATAGTCTGATTATAATAAAGCAGTGTTTCTTATCCTTTTTGTCTTATGTACCCCCAAAGTCCCATTCGTATGGCTCTCACCAGTTCATTAACAACAAACCAAAAATGTTTTCTCCCGTTGAAATAGGAATGGGAAAACATGGTTGTTAAAAAGGCTATCATTGCAATTATTTACGTTTAAACTGAAAACAGTTAATACTACGGTTGAAATATAGACTCGTCATCGTCATCATGTCTCGTCTTCTTCCTTTAATGAGACACCTGAGCTTGTTTGTCTCTTGCTTTTCTGTCAACAGTTTTGACAATCATGCAGAAATTTGTCTGTGAAAGACCTTAAAATGACAGTTTTATTTTTAAATGAGATCCAGATGAGATGTCTACCAAAAGAGAAATCATTTGCAGTTTTTGTATGGAAGAAAATATTTTAAAAAAATGAAGACGTATGGAATATAATTTATGACGGAACCAAATTAACTAAATTAAAATAAAATAAAAGGAGCAAGTTTTAGTAAAATATGTTTACACAATGTCTTCTTCCAAATAGTCTTTTTGTCCATCATTATGTGTGTATTTTCTATGTTTCTTTCTGCAAATGGAGAGGTTGTAGGATGTGACAGTGATCTTCGTAGAAATACATAGAGTTAGAATGTCTCATCTATTTAAATGATTAGTTCACTTCCAGAAGGAAAGCTTCCTGATAATTTATTTACACTCTAAAAAATTATTATTATTATTTTTTTTTTTGGGGTACCCAGTAGTAGTTTTGTGTTACCCAGCTCCTGGGTCAAATGTAACAGTCCAATATTTGGATAGTTTTTTTAGTGTTACCCAGCTCCTGGGTCAGACATAACAACCCAAAGTTCAATTTCATGCAGAGCAACATGCTGGCGCGTGGTGTGAACCACCTAAACGTTAGTCTTATCGCGTGATGGAAAAGCCTGATATTCTGGATAAAATAAACAATTTTATTAATAAAAATACAGAATACAAATACTTTGGATGTTAAAATATTTCCTCAAAGCTGTTCACTGTTTGTTTTGGGGCAGGTTGTGAAAGCAGTCGCAGTATATTTCAGTTAAACGCAGGGCGGCAGTCTTAGCCATGAGCAGTTCCCCACCGAACACGACTCCAGCTTGGGCACAAGAGTCAGCGTCGTTACGGTGGAAACGAAACACCAGAGACTGGTCGATTACACGTGAATTATTTCTGTTTAATGTTTCATTTGTACTTTTTATGCTTGTTAAACAAGTTTAAATAGGCAATATGTATACATTAAAACAATAAACAATGTTGTAAATGATAAATAAAGGAAACTATGGTTGTGGATGTGGTTGTGTGGAGTATTTTACAAAAGTTTAGATGATTTAAGTTAACAAACTATAAAAAAAATAAACTATATTATAATAAAAATGAAACAACCCATTAGCTGGGTTAAATAACCCAATTTGCTGGGTAAAATTAACCCCAAATGTGTTCTGTCCTATATTTACCCAGCCCTTGGGTTAAATTAGAGTGCACTCCCATGCCAGTACACGTCTTTCTGCAGTTGAAAGGAAATTAAGGTTTTTAAGGAAAGCATTTCAGGATTTTTCTCTATATAGTGGACTTCAAATGGCGATCAGCAGGTTGAAAGGTCCAAATTGCAGTTTCAGTGCAGCTTCAAAGGGCTCTACATGATCCCAGTCGAGGAATAAGGGTCTTATCTAGCAAAATGATCGGTCATTTTCTAAAAAAAAAACAAAAAACAATTTTTAACCACAAATGTTCATCTTGCACTACCTCGACTTGACACATCACAGTCATGTTGGAAAGGTCACACGTGACGTAGGTGGAAGTACCGACCTAGTGTTTACAAAGAAAGTCAAACACCCTTTACAAAAAAGGTAAAACAACTGTTGGATGTTTTATGTTTGACAATTTTGAAGTTGGAGAACTGAAGTACACAGACGAAAAACCAACCACGCGTGACCTTTCCATTGCGATTACGTAATGCGTGAAGTTCACAGAGCTAGTGCAAGATGAGCATTTGTGGTTAAAAAGAATACAAATTGTTCTCTTTTTTTTGAAAATGACCAACTGTTTTGCTAGACAAGACCCTTATTCCTTACCTGGGAGCCCTTTGAACCTGCACTGAAACTGCAATTTGGACCTTCAACCTGTTGCCTCCCATTAAAGTCCACTACTATATGGAGAAAAACATTGGGATATTTTCTTCGAAAACCTTAATCTCTTTTCGAATGAAGAAAGGAAGACTTAAATATCTTGGATGACATAGGGGTGAGAAAATTTCCAGTATAGGTATAGGAAAACAGTTACAAGACATTCGAGAAAGAACTCATTTACCTGTTGAGAGTGTGTTGCACTAAACCTTCCTCTGGAATCCCAACATTCATTCCTATTTGAGAATTACTTCAATCTGTCTGATGATCTGAGGTGGCATATCAATGTGACATCATCAGTCTTAGCAATAAAACTGATAAATTTCAAAGTAATTTTCACTCACTTGTCAAAAACATGATGATGATTTTGATGTTTCACATGAGGCGCTATTAACAGATGTCTTGAATATTGGGATGAAGGTGGCAATGATGTGAATTGTGCTCAATCAACACCCTTGCATCAGACCCATAGTTGTCAAAATACCCTGATGTGTTATAATCTGCAGCACATACATTCACACAAAGGATGGTGTCATCTCCAGTCATTGCATCAAAGTTTCTTACAGCTTCTGTGTTATTGCGAACTTTAGATATGCATGCCAAACTGTTGCTGTGTATTCAGAGCAGCTCTGTGTTTGATAGCCTCTCCTTAGGCAGTAAAAAAGCCATTTATCACCATATTTAAAACTGTCCTCTCCTCATGCACACTCATGATGTGTCTGTATATTGAGAACACTTCCAGACCGCCTTTTTTGTCTGAGAGAAGTGAGAGCGCGACAAGAAGAGAGGCTTACCTCTGAATCCCGGATGGTTGGGGAAGAAACTTTTTAGTGACATATTTAGAGCAATGAATGTGAGTGTGATTCAGCAGAGACTGAATCGTTTCCTTAGAATTCATAGGGCTTGCAGAAAACAATGCATTTGTAGTGCGGAAAAGGGAATTGGGGCCTTGTTATGGAGGAGGGAAGGAAAATATAGCCTCCAAAACACCCACGTGATGCAAGACAAATGTCTCTCATTTTTATTAACCATGGCCTATATATTACTTAAAGGAATAGTTTATACAAAAAATAAAGATTTTGTCATTATTTTTACACCTTCACTATGTTCCAAACCAGTATGATGGTCTTTCTCACATGGAAGACAAAAAAGAGTGTTTTAGCAGAGACAAATTTAGCACTAGTCATGAAGGACCATTAGTGGATGCAGACATTAAATATGCATGATCTATGAATAACCAAATGTTTTGTTTTATTATCAACAGTGTCATTCACTATCTAAAGCTTAAACTTTCAAATACTGATAATTCAAGTGAGTGTGTAACCAAGTAACAACACTTGAGTACTTGGAAATTAAAGATGCTCCCGATTTCCGAATACCATGTTCTGAAAGGAAATGACATGCACTAAAGTCCCTAAAGGGAATAAATACGAGATGGGAGGAAAAAATATATATTTCAGTGCCTTCTCTCACAATTATAAAATAGGGTAATTATACTGTATATAATTTGCAGGGCATTGAAATCGCGTTTGAATGCGCGCTCGATTTTTACTTTCACTTTCAAGATTCGCAATCACACATACTCTGTGTACACTGAGTGGCAGTACTTACCATGTGTTTTACAAGGTTAGATGTTTGTCAGTGGTGCTCAGGATCTGCACTAGTGAAGTAATTGTTTCCCAAAATGAATGATCTAATGAATAAAACAAAATATTTGCAATTTATCTGTGATTATTTATTTATCTGTGACTTTTCTTGCAATTCTTGCAATGTCTTAACTGTGAGATATAAACTCTGAGTTTACAGTACATCTCACAATTCACATTTTGTCTCTGAACTCTACATTTACATTCCACAATTATACCATTGGGTAATTATATTTCTGATGATAATTCAATGATAATTCAAGTGAGTAATGACAATTCAAGTGAGTGTGTGCAACCAAGTAACAACACGTGAGTACTTGGAAATTAGAGATGTTCCTGATTTCCGAATACCATGTTCTGAAAGGAAATGACGTACTACAGAGCCCCTAAAGGGAATAAATACAAGATGGGAGGAAAAAAATATAGATTTCAGTGCCTTCTCTTGCAAACATACCATTGGGTAATTATACTGTATATAATTTGCGGGGCATTGAAATTGCGTTTAAATGCGCGCTCGATTTTTACTTTCACTTTCGAGATTTGCAATCATACATAGTCTGTGTACACTGAGTGGCAGTACTTACCATGCGTTTTACAAGATTAGATGTTTGTCAGTGGTGCTCGGGATCTGCAATTAATTTGCCTCCTTACTCTATGTGGTAAGTGAAATTTAAAGAGGCCATAACATGGATTTGTTTTTTTTAATTATTATTATTTTAATATGTTCCTTGAGGTTTTTTTTTTGCACAAAACAAACAAACAAGCAAAAATGGAAAATGGAAAAAAAAATATTATTTTCAACCCTCTGTCTAAAACACTGTTATGATTGGCTAACGTCATTGCATAGGAAACAGTATCAACGCCCACATCTCACAATTCACATTTTGTCTCTGAACTCAAACATTTACATTCTGCAATCTTGTTCCATCACAGAATAAATAATTTAAAAGGTCATTTTGATTCCTTTTTTCCCCCTCACAGTTCTGGCATTTTTTTTTTTTTTTCGTAATTGTGAATCATATGGGTTTGGAACAACAACAGGAATTGTTCCATAGTTATTAACCCCGGTAAAACAGTTTCAGCGTTTTGAACATTGCTTAAGTATTAATTTAGAAAGTGATTCATGGGTTGACATTGCAGGGTAACCTGTGTAAAACGATTCCCTCTAATTAGAGAGGCGTGGAATGTCTTTCTCAGTATCCTGGTATAGGTCAGCAATCAGCAAAGACCTCTTCAGACAGCACACAGCCTGTGCTTCTCCTGCAGAAAGCATTTCATCTCAGAACAGAGATGCTGTTGTGCTTGATTTTGCATCCTTTTTTGAAGTAGCACCTGACTCAGCAAGAGTTTACATGTTTGATGTGGTTTTGGTGTGATATGGAATTAAACAGAAGGGATTTCTTTGTGAGTCTTTACAAAGGTCCTCGACTGCATGTAGTAAAAAGAAGAAAGTTCAACCCTTTGAAGTCTAAGGCGACTGCATCTGTGAGTTTTATGAAGGATAAATCATTTGGCAGGCAAGGAGACTGAAGTGTCTGGTTGGAAAATTAGGCGTTTTTTTTTTTTTTAACATTGCTCTACTGCTACTGCTGATGCTCAAAAGACACTCTGTGGGCAATGAAATTTCTGCAAGCTTGTATTCACTACACACACACACAAAAAAAAAAGTAATAATAAAAGAATTTTTTTAACTGTGTGTGCTTCTCGGTAAAGAACACTATTCATTTCCGTAATATGGAGACAGCGGCAATAATCAATACCTTAGCAGACGGACAATTCAAAAAGATGTTGATAAGAGACAATTACTCATGACCTTCCTGGAGCAAGACCTGTCAAAAGCTAAAATCATCCTTGTTTTATTGTATTAAGGGCGTGACTTTACGGCACAATTAAAGTTCAGTGTTATCTGGCTCATTACAATAAGACTTAGAACTTGACATTTAGAATCTACTTGACATTTCTAAGTGCATTAACGGGTTTTAAAACTGAAGGTAAGTCATCTCTCTCAGTACTTGGTAGGAGAAGATGTCTTCTTTGGAGAGCACAAAAATAGTCTCTAATGATGAAAAGGGAAGGAATTGAAAAGTGGAAATGTTTTTATGGAAGACACATCTTCTTTGATCAACCACTTGATTATGGACAAGAAGAAAAAAAATGCAGATGTAGCCTGAAGAAAAAAAAAGTAATTTCCTTGTTTTGGTGTTTCTGTCTCTTCATGCAGGTTATAAATAAAGCAATGTATTTCTTCTATTTATTAACATACTGATGAGTCGAATGGTTGAAACAATGACAATGATAATGAAAGAATAAGGTGTGCAAAAAATAGTTTGTGAAACCTGTTTCACACCACATGTTAACAACACATATTTATTTCAGCACCCATATTAACAGGTTATTGCATTCACACTTAAGCAGCACAGTTAGAGTTTCAACACTGAGCCTATTTTTGACACAGCACACTGAATTGTCAACATGTTTATCAACACAAGCCTGAAATTCTAAAGCAAACTACTTACCTATTATTTGCAGATGTCAAATGTTTCTGCTGGGCTTGATTTAAGCTGACTTAAGCACATGTTAAAAGGCACATAAACAGTCCTTATTTAAATCTGACTGAATCCTAATGATTTAAGCAGTTTATCATCACTTTGAGGTTTGGGTTTGACATAAATTAGATTCCATGAAAATAGTGTTTGTAATAGTTTTCACCCACATTAATTATTTTATCGGATATTTGAATAATTATTTGTAATATAAAAACACAAACACTGGGTTGTTTTATTTAACTCAACTATTGCTCAGAAATGACTATATGGTTGGCTTAAAATGAACCCAAAATAGGTTGTGAATTAAAAACCAGACACATAATTACTAGAGGCATCAGCAATAATCAAAAGGTGAACATTTATTAATAAGCGTTTTAAAAATGTGTATTATCTAATTATTTTTTATTCAACTTATTAATAAATGTTCATTTATTAAGCAGATGCTAATTTCCAAACTATTTTGGGTTCATGTGGTTTCAATAGTCATTTTTAAGCAAAATTTGAGCTAAATAAAACTACCCAGAAGGCTGGGCTAAATATTTAACCCAACCACTGGGTTGAAACTGGGTTTTAACCCAGCATTTTTTAGAGTGTACACTACCATTCAAAGTTTGGGGTCTTTTTTATGAATATTTGTATTTAGCAAGGACACATTAAGTCGACCAAAATAGACAATGAAGATGTTTATAATGTTACAAAAGGTTTCTATTTTAAATGAATGCTGTTTTTTTGATCTTTCAATTTGTCAAAATGTATTGGAAACAAAATAATACAGTTCTCAAAAATATTAAGCAGCACAACTGCTTTTAACTTTGATAATAAGTAACATTTCTTAATCATCAAATCAGCATATTAGAATGATTTCTGAAGGATCATGTGACTCTGAAGACTGGAGCAATGATGCTGAAAGTTCAGCTTTGCCATCACAAGAATAAATTTTATTTTAAAATATATTCAAATAGTAAAAGATATTAATAATATTTCACAATATTACTGTATTTTCAAATAAATGCAGCCTTTCAAAAATGGACCAACATTTAAAAAATGGACCAACCCCCAAATTTTAAACAGCAGTGCAAAATGCAGTTCATTTTTATTATAATTAACTTACAAATACATTTAAATAAATATAAATGAGCCTGATCTCACGACGAAAACGTACCTGTGGGAACGTTTTCGCTAGATGCAAAATATGTACTGCTATGTACATTTGTGACATATTTGATGTGAAATGTGCACTGAGTGTCGCTAAAAGAGTGTTTGTTTTTTTCCCAGAACAGATGAACGTACATATGGTACATTTTATGTGATGTTGGTTTTGTACGTAACCGCAGTTCTGACTTAAACATATCCATTGAATGGCGCTATAATTTTAATGCTCCATGACGTTTTAAAACAACGTACCATCTGCACTACACCTAAGCTTGCGCAATAGTATGAACAAAAGCGAATGTGACGTAAAAACGCAATTGGAAGCCATTTTCGCTCATCTTTCAGCTCTTTGGTCATGAGTTTTTCACAGGATTCGTACCCAAGGATTCCGCATCCTAAGTCCAGTTCGGTGCTGGCTTAGCTACCGAGCAGGCTCGTTACATCCAGAAAACAAAACATATGTAGCTGTGGCTAGAAGGGTTTATAAGATTGTGTTTTATTACGTCTACACCTACTCCAATTTTAAACCTACCTCTTCCAATATTGCAAAAACCGTAATTATTGAGCTATTATCATAACTGAAAAATAACAAAAACAATTACAATTGCTTGCTCTTTTACCGCCTCTTGTGTTTATTTCTGTTGGAAACTGCAGTAAAATTGGTACATACTGTATTTCGCGTCTTGCGAAAAGTTCCCACAGGTATGTTTTTGTCATGAGATCAGGTTGATATAAATTGTGTAACAGGCCTAACTGGGTGATAAAATGTGAACCTAGGTAGGGAGAAACAAAGAGCATTTATCACAAACATAACTTTATTGTCCAAAGTTTCCATTTGAGTTTGTTATAGACACAGGTTCATACAATATAGTCAATGATGGATAAGAGATTCTTCCATATTGTCTTTTGATAACTGACAAAGAGGTCTCATTAGCTCCACTCTCAGGGAGACTGATAGAAAACGTGGGTCAGAATAAACATTGTAATGACTCGGCTGGCCAATACAGAATCAGTGGAATCAGTGGCCCTAGTGTAAAGCCACAGCTCTGTTGAATCGCTGTAGGGTGATGTCAGAGTGGCATCACAACAGTCAGACAGGAAGACAGCAGGCGCAAAGAGCCTGTGGCTATCAAACTAGTGGCAGAGGCCCGGAGGACAGTAAGGAGAGAGTTGGTGGGGCTCGATCACCATGGAAGCAAGCAGCACAGTCTGGGGCAGTCAGTGAGGGCGATCCAAACAGATGTGTTCATGGGGCATCAGTGAAAAGTACCGACTGTGACGTTCCAGGCATTGGCCTGGCAGAATTCCTGCTAAGTGCTGGTAAATATGTTTGGAAGGATTGCTAGCAGGGCAATAGTTTCTTGGATATGATGTTTACCCTATTTTTTTCTCCTCTTGGTCCATTCACACAGAGGGTATAGACTTCTCTTGCTTGCAAATAACAATGTCAACAGTTGAAAGACAAATAAAGCAGTTCATGAGGCACTTTTTATATCAAAGAGGGTTTTTTTGGTTCTTTGACTTGTAGAAGTATATAAAACAGATGTTAAAATGCAGTCGGAAAAATTGCAGATCCACGTTTCTTCCTAAATAGTGAAGAGAAGAGTGTAAAATATGCATGAGGTATAGGAAAGGCACATAGCCAGCCTTGTCAGTGTCTTTCCTTAGCCACAGACAACTTCTTCGTTTAAAGAAACAGTTTACCCCAAAATGAAAATTCTGTTAACATTTATGCACCTTAATGTCATTCCAAACTTGTATGACTGACTTTCTTCTGTGGGCTTTCTTCTTGTTTCTTCTAAAACAATATTTCGTCTCCATTGACTTTTATTGTGTTCAGCTGTTTTTGTCCATATAATCAAAGTAAATGGGGTCCAAAACAACAGTTTGTCCCCATTGTCTTTTATATTGTATAGACTGTAGACACACAAAACAAACTCACTTTTGGTGTTAAGATGTGGTCACATTTGCTGTTTGTTTTGTTTTTTCCCAGTGACTATTCAACTTTTGTTTGTCAATTTAATCAAAGTCAGTGGGGTCCAAAACAATATTTTGTCCTTCATTGCGGACAGACTAGTGTATATAGACAAAAAAAACACTGGGACATTTTTAAAATGTCTTCTTTTGTGTTAAGGTGTGTTGACATTTACTGCTGTTTAGTGAAGTTTCAGCTGTTTTTGCCTATATACTCAAAATGAATGCAGTCCAAAACAACAGTCTGTCCCCAGTGGCTTTTACTGTATAGACTATAAAGACAAAAAAACTCACTTTTGTGTTAACGTGTGGTCACATTTGCTTTTTGTTTTGTTTTTTTTGTTTTTTTTTTTCAGGGACATTTACATTTTTTTGGTCTATATAATAATAAGTCAGTGGGGTCCAAAACAGTATTTTGTCCCAGTTGACTTTCATTGTGAGACTAGTGTATATAGACACACACACACACACACACACACAAAAAAAAACAAAAAAAAAAACAGTTCTTCTTTTTTAAGGTGTGTTGTTAAGGTGTGTTGACATTTACTGCTGTTCAGTGAAGTTTCAGCTGTTTTTGTCCATATACTCAAAGTGAATGGGGTCCAAAACAACAGTTGTCCATAAAAGACATTTTTAAAATGACTTCTACTGTGTTAAACTTCACCCAAAAATGAAAATGTGGACATTAATTACTCACCCTCATGTCATTCCAAACCTGTAAGATCTTTGTTCATTTTTGGAACACAAATTTACATATTTTTGATTAAATCCGAGAGCTTTCTGACCCTGCATACACAGCAATGCAATTGAAATGTTCCTAGGCCCAGAAAGGTAGTAAGAACATTGTTAAAATGTGACATCAATGGTTCAAACTTAATATTGAAGCTACAAGAAAACATTATGTGTGCATAGAAAACAAAAATAAAAACTTTATTCAACAATTTCTTTCATCTGCATCAGTCTCCATCACCATTCACGAGTGTACCACGACACCTGTGCTGCTGTTGACACAGGAGCCAGTGTTAATTCGTGTTATTATTAATATCTTAATTTGTGTTCTGAAGGTGAACAAAGCTCGGATTTGGAACGACATGACGGTGAATAATAAATGACAGAATTTATATTTTTGGGTGAAGTATTCCTTTAAGATGTGTTGACTTTTAGTTTCAACCTTTGTGTCCATATCAAAGTCAACAGGGTCCAAAACAATATTTCATCCCCACTGACTTTCTTTGCACAGACTGAATGGACAAAAAAACACCAAGACATTTTTAAAATGTCAGCAAAATTTCATTACTTAGACCGGATCTTTGCAGAGAAGAAAGTAAGTCATACGGGATTGGAGCAACATGACCATTTTCATTTTAGCTTGAACTATTCCTTTAAGTGCCATGCCAGAAATAAATATACTTTTCATTTTTCACAGAGCACCTGAAAATGCTCTCAGTCCAGTCTGTCATTTAGCGCCTCAGCGTGTGCTTCATTTTCCGCCTTTTCCGTGTCCTTACACTCATGCTCTTTAAATATCCCAGCCAGTGTTTTGAAACGAGGACCCCAGTCACAGAGATTTCTGTAATCCTCCTTGGGTTCAAGCACCCAGGACTCAATGGAACTGAGAGACTCGGCCACCGATCCCTCTCCCTCATATGCATACGTGACCAGAGAGTCATACGGAGGTGTCGAGTTCTCCAGAAGACAGTGATGGATGTAAGCTCGGATGTCCTCGCTGTCCTCGTTGGACATGCACGCACTAGCCCGATCGGCCTCATCCTCTGATCTTATTTTTTGCAGCTGTGCTGTCTCTTTGATGCCTTTGGGATTGCGTAACGTACCTATGTCAAAGGCCTGGGTGTCCTCTTCCCCACCCCCCTCATCGTCGTAGTGGATCACATTGTCCCGGATGTCCTCTTTAGACGACATCAGAGTGTCCTTCTTCTTGTGTTTTCTCAGGCCCATATAGAGCACCACCATCACTGCAAGACACCAGAGGCGCATAACTTGTTTTGTGGAGTAATACACGTTGACATACACACAGTACAGGACCTTTAAGTGACAACAAACTAGTGAAAAAAAAGGGGTGGTCACATGTTCCAGAGCCATTAGCTGATTTCTTTTTTATTCTGACGTGGGTTTTCAAAACGGAACTAAAGAAAACGGCAGCCCGAGGGTAGCCATAATGCAGTTTTGACATGCTGTCTGTCACCATCGTAGTGCCTCGGTTGCGTGAGAGGAGGGGAGGTAGTTTTTCTAGGCTTTCATCTCCCTCCTCAGAGGCAGGCAGCGCTCACTCGCCCCACTCCACTCAAAGAAAGACGCGAGAGAGAAAGAGACGGGGAGGAACAGGCGCTGCTACGAGAATTAAAGATTAGAACGCTTTCTGAAAAAGCAGAGGGGAAAATTTGGTTAAATCAACCTGCATGTGTTATTAGGGGAAGGTTTTCAAGTGTTGTTATTTTCTAGTCTTTTAGAATAGAATATTTATTATCACATTCCAATCATTATTTCTGCATCAGCTCCCCCAAGTGGTTGCCGTAGAAAGGAAGGTCTCTTTTCTGTAACACTGGCAAATGAAAATATGAAGTCAAAGCACATCACTTCACTGCACTGTCAATGTCTGCTACAGAATTCACTTGCCTAGTTCTTATTGCAATACAATGCTTTTATTGCAATTCTACCTCATTTCTCAGTACTTTTGTCCCATTACTGCATATAGAAGATTGTTTTTAAATTGATTATGAAGTATACTTCATGTATACTTTATATTATATGGGTGTTTGTTCAACTATGGGTACTTTGGCTTTTAGAAACTCTTAAAACATACTTTTCATAGCCTCACTCGTTTATTTAAAAATAGTAAAAAAATAGTAATTTTCTTCCGAAAATTCTTGAACATTTCTAGACTTTTTTTTTTCTTTTTTTTTTCCTCGCAAAATGGCTCAAAAAGAGTCTTGTGTTTTGCTAAGGTAAATTTCGTATCCAGTATTTACTGCATCTTAAATTTGCACAATTAAAATAATATTTTCATTTTTTGCATAACAAAATTATAACTTAGTAGAATACAAATATCTTCTTCACATGAGATAGGCGACATGATTCTTCTCCAGGTGAAAATGTTTTTTTTATTATTTCACTTTTTTATTTACATTTCTCCTAGTTTTAAACATATAAATCACATTTCAATAATGGAATTTATTATTTTTATACTGAAAATCTGGGTCTGGGACAAGAGGAACCAATAAAATCTACACTAATGTTCAAGTTTTGGGTCGGTAATGTAAGAATGCATTAAATTTATCAAAAGTTTTAGGTAAAACATTTATAATATTACAAAATAATTCTATTACAAATAAAGTTGTTCTTTAGAAAGTTCTGGAAAAATGCATCACATCAATGGAAAATGCATCACATACACTGTAAAAAACAATTTGTTGAGTCAACTTAAAATAATTTGTTAATCTGTTGTAAAATTTTAAGTTCATTCAACTCAAGTTTTTGTCAACTTGAAATGTTAAGTTGTACCAAGTGACAACTTAGATATTTGAGTTGATTAAACTTAAAATTTTAAGGCAGCTGGGAAACAAACCCAGCTTTTAAGTTTAACAAACCAAACCAAATTTAGTCAACTCAAATATCCATGTTGTCTCTTAGTACAACCTAACATTTCAAGTTGACTAAACTTATTTGAGTTGACTGGACTTAAAATTTTAAGTCAGCGGAGCAACAAATTATTTTGAGTTGACTCAATTTAAAAAAACAAAAAAACACAATTAGTTGAGTCTGCTTAAAATAATTTGTTACCCTGCTGCCTTAAAATTTTAAGTTCAGTCAACTAAAATAAGTTTATTTAACTTGAAATGTTAAGTTGTACGAAGTTAAAACTTAGATATTTGTGTTTGCTAAACTTAACAGATGGGTAAGTAACCCAGCTGCCTTAAAATTTTTAAGTTGATTCAACTCAAATATCAAAGTTGTCACTTAGTATAATTTAACATTTCAAGTTGAATAACTTTTTTTGAGTTGACTGAACTTAAAATTTTAAGGCAGCCAGGTTACAAATTATTTTAAGTTGACTCAACAAATTTTTTTACAGTGTACTGTCATCACATTAAAATATTAAGCATAATAACTGTTTTAAACATTGATAATAACAAAAATGTTTATTGAGAATCAAATCAGCATATTAGAATAATTTCTGAAGGATCATGTGATACTGAAGACTGGAATAATGGCTGCTGAAAATTTAGATTTGCCATCAAAAATAAATTTTGTTTTAAAATATACTCAAACAAAAAGCTGTTATTTCAAACACAATAATATCTTACAGAATCACTGCTTTTATTTTTGATCAAATAAATTCAGCCTGGTTGAGCATAAGGCTCTTTCAAAAACATACAGACCCCAAAGGTTTTGAACAGTAAAGTAAATAATGTATAAAAGCTTTCGTAAATTCTTTGTGAAATAATCGGTTAGTTTTATTAAAAATAAACCTCTGGGGGATAAAAGTGCCAGAAGTTAAAGAAATACCCATACGCTTCTGTTATTTTTACACTTTAGCTTTGGTTTGCACAATTGTTGGTACTGTTAGTGTCCTGCTATCAGAGCTTTGAGCCAAATCAAATGACAGATATATAAAAATAACTATACAAACACAACCCCTGCTTTTTCTTGTATCTTCTCTATTTATCACATTAAATTAAATGCATATTTCTTTCTCTTGCCAGTATTCTGTTGGACACAAACGAGTGTAGCTCACCCAGCAGAATGACAATGCACAGCAGTATGGCCATTAGAGCTCCAGTGCTGAGTCCCATGGGAAAGAAGACGGCTTCCGCATTGCAGGAAAGAAGGGAGCCGTCTGTGTCGCAGGTACACACCCGCACCGACACCGTCCCCGTGCTGCTTCGGATCGGGTACCCTCCGTCCTCCACCACGATTGGCACCAGGTACATGCTCTGCTCCAGCCTCCGAAACCCCGCTCGCCTGGTCACCACTCCAGCTGTGTTGTCTGAAATAGAGCCCATGAGACCATCAAACTGTCTATAATGCAGATTTAGTGTAGGCCATTAATGACTGTACTTGATGCATTTGCATCTGGAGATAATCAGTGATAATTACAGTCATGCTCTTAGGGATCATAACCTGTCATTCCAACATTTCTCCATGACAGAATATTATGAATTCACAAGCCACTTATGCCGTACCGAGACTGGCCTGATTCCAGAATTAAGACGAAAAATGGATTCCTTTGAAGTGGAAATAAGTACAGAAAAAAGTGGTTCTGGTTAAGGGGATAACAAGCTAACATGAGGTACTCCTGGGAAAAGCATGATATACCTTTCTGAGAAGAGCCTCTGACACAGCAGGAGTCCAAACAAAACTAGGATGCACAACACTTCAGGCTGCTGAGGAGTGTTTTAATCTCAATACGTATGATTCTACCACCTATCATCTGTAGAGTTAGGGCTAGTTCACCCAAAAATTAAAATTCTGTCATTAATTACTCACCCTCATGTTGTTCCACACCCGTAACTAGTAAGAACATAATTCAAATAGTCCATGTGACATCAGTGGTTCAGCCTTAATTTTATGAAGCTACAACACTTCTTGTGTGCAAAGAAAACAAAAGTAACAACTTTATTCAACAATTTCTTTTCTTCCATGTCAGTCTTCATAGCTTAATAAAATTAAGATAAATTAAGGTATTTTAATGATGTCCTTACTACCTTTCTGGGCCTTGAACGTTGTAGTTGTGTTGCTGTCTATGCAGGGTCAGAAAGCTCTCGGATTTCATCAAAAATATCTTCATTTGTGTCCTGAAGATGAACAAACCCTAGGGAAAAATATACTAAATATATATTTAAAATACATTTATGTCATGCTAAGTACACTACAAATACATTTATATATTAAGTACTTGCAATTGTACTTTTATTATACTAAACCGGTATATTTAAAGTCTGCTAAATTGGACCAACTCATTTTGCACTTAATGCTCTTTAATTTTGCAGAAGTAGTGCTGAAGTCCAACTAAAGATATACTTAAGTATACTTGATTGTGCTAAAGTGGAACTACTGCAAGTATACTTTAGGTACACTTTAAATATTTAGCATTTAAAGAGTGATTTTATTTAAAGATCATACAATCCTCATCAATAGTGGCATTAAAACATATTTTAGGCTTAATATTAAGACATGTGCATTGTGCACAAGTAGCACTCCAAATAAAGTTTAATTATAATATGTCAGTAAATATGTTTATAGACTTGAACTATACTTGTCACATCTGGAAGACCTAGTTTTTACGTAGTTTGCTCATCTGCAATACATCTGTAGGACGTTTTCTATCAGATGTCAAATAGACATCTACTAGATGTCTTTAAGATGTTTATGATTTAGAATGTATGTAAAACTGACATTGTACAGACATCTGTCAGACGTTTGTACACAGCAAATGCTTTCCAGATCAAGTGATCTTTAACTGACATCTTGCAGACATATGTGTGCTATCTGGGTTTTCACCAGGGAAGGTCTTAAAGGTTTGGAATGACATGAGGGTGAGTAATTAATGACAGAATTCAATTTTTTTGGTGAACTATCCCTTTAACTACAGACTGATGAATTATATTGGTTAGGTGGTAGTGTAGCCTTGTAGATAAAGCTCTAGGCTAAATCATTCCCAGTGTGTTCTGCAAGTTTCTTTTTTAGTAAGGTACTTAACCCTAGGTCGTTCCAGTGGGGATTGTCCCGGCGCTAAGTGTATATTGTTAATGTCTCCTTTGTCTAACACACCCATTTCAGGTCTTGGAGCATAAATATGTATGTCACATTCGATCATTTCAGACACTTTAACGTGTCCGTCATTTTGGAAAAGTCAAAGTGTCATCAGTAATCAATGAGTTTTCCAAGTTGCAGATGCAAAGTCAACTCTTGAGTCTTTGACTGTTCCAATATGGTGGACGGCTTACGTGAAGGGTGTCCAAAGCAGGATACCGGCCCTCCAAGACCGAGTTTGGACACCCCTGGCTTATGTATAGTGGACCAAAAAATTAGGCATCTATGTGTATATCTATGTCATGGAGTCTCTACTCATGAGAACTGCTATTCTAGATATACTTGCTGATCACTCGTGCGGCTCATGCTAAAGCAAAAGTGCTTATTTCTGATTGTTATAGTAGAAAGGTACTAATGAGGGTGGTAATTGTAAGTAGAAATCCCTTTTTATTTTTTCCATAGAGAAAATTATTTTAAATTATTTAATTAACACCCTATCAAGACAGACCTACTATTAACTGTCAAGTCAGTTTAAAACTTTTTTCATAAATAATAAAATGAATTTGCCTGCCAAGTTCTACGTAACAAACTATACTAACCATTATGCTGAACAGAAAGATCCACAAATCAGAGAATAATATATATATATATATATATATATATATATATATATATATATATATTTAAGGTCTATTATGGTCTCCAAGGCTGCATTTTATGCATTTACAGACAAAAAATTCTGTAAAAAAAAATAATAATAAAAAAAAAAAAATAGTAGTTCTGTGAAATATTATTAAAATCGTAACTTATTAAGTTAAACTAATTAACAGATGTGAATAGAGTTATATTTTTGTGGAAACGAATATGTTTTTCTTTGACAAACAGAAAGCTCAAAAGAACATCATTTATTTGAAATAGAAATCTTTTGTGTCTTTACTGGCACTTTTGATCAATTTAACGCATCCCTGGCTGAATGAAAGTCATAATTAAAAAAAAACAAATAACAAACAAAACAACAACAACAACAAAAAAAAAACAACATAAAAAAAAAAAATCCCAAACATTTGAATGGTAGTGTTTTGTGTGTAGTAGAGTTTATTTATATAATGTTTTACTTGAAATCAAAGGTAATGGTATTTTTTTATTGAAAATCTCCTGTTGGATTCTATTTGTAGTCAGTGATTAAATGTGGCAAAGATTTGTTACCAAGTGGGTTACCTAATGTAATATAAAACAACTTTTATGTGGCTACTTATATTTAAAAATGAGGAAACAATTACTGAGTGCACATTTAACTCTACTATAATTCAGTTTATATATAAAAAAGAGTTAAATTTTAATCATTTAAGTCAGTTTAGCCCATCCTTTCTGATTCAAGTGTCTAGCCAAGTGTTTCTTATGACCCAAAGGAAATTGAAAATACTTTTAAATCAAGCTTGAAAACACAGTAGGGCAGGTGCCTGCTGGTCTGACGGTGAGGGCTTTGCTTGGTGCTCATAGCACTGAGTCAACGCGCCGAGATGTGCTTGTCCTCGCCTGGAAGGTCGACTGACCCCGTCATGAGGGGTTTGTTACGCCTGGGCAGCTGGGGGATTTCTCTTGACAAGGTAGGAGCCATTAAAGCACACCTTGTGCCTGTTTGGCTGTGTAGCCCTGAGTGACCCTGTCTCTGTGAATCACAGTTGATGATATTCATGTGCTGAGAACACTGGGGACGGAGCTCGGGAGCAGGTAGCGAGGCTGTAGGCGTCTGTACAAATGGATCATGCGGTGATGTGCTGCTCTGGGATGCGACCACTATTCACGTCACAACACTAGTTCGGGTATCTTAGAGTTTGTTCTCCTGGTAGGTACTGTTGTTTACAATATATATATATGTTCTTTATGTGAATAACATGGCCTGAAAAACACTTTTAGCCTACTTTTAGTACAACAACATAGCAACAGCTGCTGAAGTCTTTGAACAGATTTTTAATGTTTTTTTAAAGATGTCTGTTCTGCTCACCAAGTCTGCATTTATTTGATCCAAAGTACAGCAAAAACAGTAACATTTTGAAATATTTTTACTATTTAAAATAACTATTTTTTATTTGAATGTATTTTAAAATGTAATTTATTCATGTGATGAAATCTAAATTTTCAGCATCATTACTCCAGTCTTCAGTTTCACATAATCCTTCAGAAATCATTCTAATATGCTGATTTGCTGTTAAAAAAACATTTATTAGTATTATTATTATTATTAAATTTTTTCAGGATTCTTTGATGAATAGAAAGATCCAAAGATCAGCATTTATCTGATTTATAAGCATTTAAGCTTTTGTAGCATTATACCAGTCAAAAGCTTGGAGCCAGTATAATTATTATTTTTATTATTATTATTATTATTTTTTATTTTTGGGTCGGGGGATTATTGAAATTAATACTTTTATTTAGCAAGAACGCTTTAAATCAAAAGTGTTAATAAGGATATTTATAATGTTACAAAAGATTTCCATTGTAGATAAATGCTGTTCTTCTGACCTTTCTATTCATCAAAGAAACCTGAAAAAATTCTACTCAGCTGCTTTCATAATAATAATAATAATAATAATAATAATA
Organism: Cirrhinus mrigala; assembly: GCA_036247105.1. Taxonomy (NCBI): domain Eukaryota; kingdom Metazoa; phylum Chordata; class Actinopteri; order Cypriniformes; family Cyprinidae; genus Cirrhinus; species Cirrhinus mrigala. Next base: position 20,458,872 of record CM070008.1, on the reverse strand, counting down.
AAAGTAATGTTGAGCAGCAAATTAGAATATTATAATGATTTCTGAAGGACCATGTGACCGGAGTAATTATGCTAAAAATTCAGCTTTGAAATCACAGGAATAAATTACATTTTAAAATATAATTTTTGCTATATTTTGGATCAAATAAATGCAGGCTTGGTGAGCAAAAGAAAAAAAAAAAGAAAAAAAAAAAAAAAAAACATTCAAAATCTTAATGTTTATATATGTGTATTTAATGTAAACATCTCTAGACATTCAGTTGAAAATAACCTCAATATATTTCTTTAATAATTAAATAATAATAAATTAAAGATAAATCATCAAATAATTTAAAAAATAAAATAAAATAAACACCACAGTTTTTTGAAACCTAGTTTCTGTCATTACATAAACCAAAAGATTTGAAACATTCTTCAAATTTTCTGCTTCATAAAAAAATCACATAGGATTGGAACAACTTTGTGTGACTAAATTATGAAATTTCTTATCAATGCTGAAAACGGTTGTGCTTAACATTTTTGTGGAAACAAATGATAATTTTTTATTTTTTTCAGGATTCTTTGATGAATAGAAATTTCAAAATAATAATGCATCTTTGGCTGAATAAAAGTAATCATTTCTGAAAAAAAAAAAAAAAAAAAAAAAACGTATTAATGGGAATGTGTGTGTAATAATCAGGGTTGGCAAGTTTTCAGAACAAAATCCACCCAAATCCTACTCAAAACTAACGCAAAAAATCACAGTTTCGGGGGTACACCGGTAAAAAAAATGCATTTCAGGGGTAAAATACACGTTCTTGGGTGGGGCTCCCCTGGTAAAATTTGCATTCCAGGGGCTAAATAATTTTATTAGGGTCACTTCATCTGCATGTTAAAGCAGCCCAATTCCATGGGAAAACCGCAGACTTTTTTACTTAAACAGAAATGTTGTGAATCATTTTGGAGAAGAATTCTTACTCAGAATTCTTTACAGAATAATATTTTGATATCCCTATGAAACAATAATAATAATAATAATAGGAAAATACTTTTGGAAAAAGACCTCTAGACACAATTTCATGTTTGAATGAATAATTATACCTTTAAGTGATGAGTTATGTACTTTAAAAACCTTACTTCCATAGTCCCTGATTGTGAAGTTTCTGTTCCTGGTCTGTGAAGGGGATTTGAAGTAGAATCGGTGTTCTACAGCTGGCATGTCTCTGTCTGTGGCGCTGATGATCTGAATCACCTAGAGAACAGATACAGAACAGTCGACTGAATAAATCACCACAGAAAGAGCTTGCATAAAGTGTAAAAGCACTTATAGGGTTGAAAAGACGGCAGTAGTCTGTTTGATTGACAGAGCTGACGTGCTTGACTCATCAAACCTCAAAGGGATCATTTGAGGTTGCTTACTGCCTTTATGACTCAACCACATGGGGCGGAACTTATGACGGGTGCGCTGTCAACTGCATAGACCTCTGATGACAAAGTCAAGCATTCTGAGAGAATGACAGGATTTAACACAGCAGAGAAAAATATCTAGTACTCCATCCCCTTAGTATTTTTTCATATTGTATTATAAATATACTTTCTTACTATGAATGCGTACAAATAAATGTAATTTCCCAGGCACTAGAACCATCAAGCAGATCTGGAAAAGTAATGATTGGTTTCAGTCAGGTTCAACACTTTAATTAATCATCAACCAATTTTTCAACAAACAGATAGTCACACCCTCAAACTCAGCTATTGGCTGAGCCAAAGTTGTTGCGTCTTGCTGGTCAGTGTTTATACTTTTCAAATGTCTCTGTATATTTAACTGGGAAAAAGTTTTAAACTCAGCAACATATCTAAGCATTTTTATGCAATTGTTAGTATTAATATTAATCATGGATATTTATTTTTGTCATTAAATAACAAGGGATCATTAATAAAAAGCAAAAATTCCAGCCTCCAAAAATACAAACAAGAAGGGATCATTAACAATACATAAAATAACAATAAGGGAAATAACAGAATAATACAGAAATAACAATGAGGGATCATCTTAGTGTGTAAGACTAAAATGACTTTTAATATTTTATTTTATTTTATTTTATTTTATTTTATTTTATTATTTTGTGTTTACTTTTCTTTTTAATTGTGTGAGAATAAAATGACTTTTAATGATTTAATGCATCTTTGGCTGAATAAAAGTAATAATTTCCTTTAAAAATGATTTAATGAATCTTTTTATTGATTTAATGGAAGAAAACAATAATTTCCTTTAAAAATTATTTAATTAATCTTTTTTTTTATTTAATGGAAGAAAATAATAATTTCCTTAAAAAAAAAAAAAAAACTTTTGAATGGTACTGTGTGTAATAATGTACATTATACTTTTTTTTTTTTTTTTTTTTTTTTTTACGTAAACAGAAATGGTGTCATTAAATAAGAACAATGAATTGTTAATAAAAAAGAAAAAAAAAATTCCAGCCTCCAAAAATATTTGATTTGATTTATTTATGTATTTATTTTTTAAGTGTGTGAGATTAAAATGTCTTTTTATGATTTAATGCATCTTTGGCTGAAGAAAAGTAACAATTTCTTTATGAAGTTGTTAACAAAGTATAACAATTTTTTTTTTCATTAATGTTAATAAATCGTTAATAAAAAAGCAAAAATTCCAACCTCCTAAAATATTTAAGTCCATTATTTATTTATTTATTTATTTATTTATTTTGAAAAGTGTGAGATTAAAGTGACTTTTAATAATTTAATGCATCTCTGTCTGAACAAAAATAACAATTTCATATATATATATATATATATATATATTATATATATATATATATATATATATATATATATATATATATAATCCAGCAAAGATTTATACATTTCAGTTGTATTGAGAAATTTTCATTAAATTGAAATGAATGATCTTTAGGTGCTATACATATTCATGATAGATGTGCATGCAGATTAGAAATGACTTAAAACTTCAAAAACAAGCTCAAAAAGTTAACAAATACAGTTTGGTAATGGGAAAACAACTACATTTGTGCTAGCATTAACCGATTAAAATTATTCATTTTGATACATATTTAAATACAGTACATTTAAATCATTTGTTTAAATATTTTGTCAGGAATTTCTTAGCATTGTGTAACTGCATGTAGCTTGATTAATTATTGCTTCCACATGAAAATTGCATATATTAGTCTTCAAGGGTTTGTGCTGATCGGTTGACTGTCTTTAGTGAATTCTGAAAAGGCTTTGTTGTGTCATTTATTTCGCACATTTCTACATATAAGCGAGGGAACTACGCTCTCTGGTATGAAAGACTGAATAGGGAGACACTGATAGGCAGCGTTGTACTGGGAGCAGCTCTCTTTCAGCATGAAAGGAGAAGATCAAGGCACAGTTCTCTCACATTAATTCACTGCAGCGCCCAACAACAGGCCCAGAAACTCAAATTGAAGTACCGGTAGTAATTCACACACATGCACATACACACACACTTACCTGTCCTACTTTTGCATTTTCACAAACAAACGTCTCATACACAAAAGCAAGTTCTGGAGGAAACTCATTGACATCCAGCACCTTGACTGTGACAGTAACTTTGCTGGACAGCAGGGGGTTGTCTGAAAGATCAAACAAAGTATTGTCCATGAATCAGATCAGTGAAAACTGCAAAAAGTGTCAGACAAATTTCATACTTGGAAAAAAAAAGAAAGAAATAGGACAAATGAAGAACTTGGAAAGTCTTTGACGTGTTATACTGACACTCTTGAGGATCTGATGATTTTGAAGTCGCTTTCATGTTACAATAAATCCTTATAATGCAGCCACTGTACAAAAACAAAAGGATTTTGGCTAGATCACAATTCAAATCTAAAGAAAATTCAGTTGTGGCTTCATTTCATTAGCAAATCAGCTTGATGTAAAATAATTTACTTCCTAATTTGGTCTCTTGACAAATCGCTTTTATTTTAACTGGATTGGGTTTTTTTGTTTGTTTGTTTGTTTGTTTGTTTTATCATTTTGACATTTTATTTGAGCTTTTACAAATGAAGGACTGCTGTATTTTCATTCTTCTCCACTAGATGGGGATGTGACCTTTAGAAATTTGTTCTGCTTGGTTTGTCTATGCTGGTCATTTTGTATCTGTGCATCTGGATAAAGCACAATCCACCATACTTACTAACTTTTGTTGCTACAACAGTGACGTTGTGTTCTGTATTTCTCTCTCTGTCCAAGGCTTCACTGACAGACAGAGTTCCTTCAACAGGGTCAATGTCAAAGTAGTTTTCAGAGTCCTGTCTCCACTCAACAGAATATCTGCAAACCAGTTCATCAAAGAAAACAACATTAGTATTAGAGCTCAAATATACAGTTGAAGTCTAAAGTTTACATACACCTCAAAGAATCAGCAAAATGTTGATTATTTTACCAAAATAAGAGATCATACAATAAGGGATCATAAAAGACGTTTACATATAGTCCACAAGAGAAAATAATTGTTGACCCTGTTCAAAAATTTGCATACACTTGATTTTTAATACTGTGTCATTGCCTGAATGATCCACAGCTGTTTTTTGTTTAGTAATAGTTGTTCATGAGTCCCTTGTTTGTCCTGAACAGTTAAACTGCCTGCTGTTTCTCAGAAAAATCCTTCAGGTCCCACACACTCTTTCGTTTTTCATCATTTTTGTGTATTTGAACCCTTTTCAACAATGACTATGTGATTTTGAGATCCGTCTTTTCACACTGAACAACTGATGGACTCATATGCAACTATTACAGAAGGTTCAAACGTTCACTGATGCTTTAGAAGGAAACAAAGAGCCGGGGTTGAAAACTTTTGACTAGAATGAAGATGTGTACATTTTTCCTAGTTTGCCTAAATGTCGTATTTTTTTTTTTTTATTATTATTTAGTACTGCCCTTCAGAGGTTACAGAAGGTACATACATGTTTGCCAGAAGAAAAAGTAAGTTAATTTTACCCTGATCTTCAAATTCAAAAATAAATATATTACTCTTGTATTACTTTTGTACAGTATAATGTACGTCTTTAAATATTTCTATTTTTGGCCAATTTAAATAAAACAATTAAATGATAAAAATATATATTACAACCAGAAATTTTACAATTATTAATAAAAAAATTTTAACAGAATTTTCACACAAATTTTCTTCCACGTATTAATTTTTAACAGTAAACCTCTGTTCGTTTGGCAAAAATAAAAGGGTTTAATTTTCATTTGATTAAAAACAAATAAATGATTAATGCCTTCATTTGATTATCAGAAAAAATTAAAACACACAAAAAAAAATATATATTATATAATATATATATATATATATATATATATATATATATAAAAAGTCACGGGTGCGGAGCAAACGACAGACACAGTGGGCGTGACGTCAGGCCTCGGAGAGGCTTTTATTAAACAATAAAAGAAAGTGTCCAAAAAAAGGGGAAAAAAAGTGTCCAAAATAAACAGGGGGAATCTGGTGTCCTCGACGTGACGGGGTTCCGTGAAGGAGGGGTAGTGTTCCGAAGGGAAGTGTCCAGGTAAGGGGCGGAGTCCGGCGGCCGCACGCGCTCCCCGCTCAGGTCCGGGGTGCGAGGGGCGGCGGCTTCTCTAGCGGCATCGTCCTCCTCCACCTCTGCGGCACTTCTGGGGGATGAAACGGCCCAGCTTGACCCGTGAGCCGTCACGGGTGCGATCCTCATCCGGACCCGCGGGGTCCAGCAGCTCGTCCTACGGCGGCGCTGGTTCCCTCTTCACCCCTTCCTGGACCCACGAGGACACCGGTCTCCTGAGGAGAGGCGCGCTCGGCATTTTAACAGCGGCGGTGATGAGGCTTCATTCACATCAGGTGTGCCTCATCACACGCCGCCAGACCTGGATGTTTCAGCGCCCCTCCTCCTCCCACACGCCTACTCCCGTCGGGAGCCTGGTGAAGGGCGGCGATTACCGACGGGGTGAAGCTGATAGTTAGGGGGGAGGCAGCCGACTCGTCACAATATATATATATATATATATATATATATTAGGGCCCTATTGTTCAAAATGTTGAAATTGAGAGTTTTGGACTCTTTTTTTTTTTTTTCACTGAAATAAATGTTTTTGTTATTATACAGAGAGTAAAGTACCGAAAAAAGTACCGTTGGGTACCAGCACCCCTACCCCATCCATCCCCCCACCTCCCCAAAGCTGTGAACCTAGGGGAAACGCTGTGAACCTTCTGTAATAGTTGCATATGAGTCCCTCAGTTGTCCTCAGTGTGAAAAGATGGATCTCAAAAACATACGGTCATTGTTGGAAAGGGTTCAAATACGCAAAAATGCAGGAAAAACAAAGAAATTGTGGGACCTAAAGGATTTTTCTGAAGAAAAGCAGGCAGTTTAACTGTTCAGGACAAACAAGGGATTAGTAAACAACTTTTACAAAATAAAAAAAAAAAAAAATAATAATAATAATAATTTAAAACCCACACATGTGGATCGTTCAGGTAACAACAGTATTTCAACAGCACATTTTTATAAATTCAACTATTATTTTCTCTCGTGGACTATATGTAAATGTCTTTTATGTGAAATATCTTATTCAGGTCAGTACTAAATAAAAAATAACATGCATTTTGTATGATCCCTCTTATTTTGGTAAAATAATTAACATTTTGCAGATTCTGCAAGGTCTGTGTAAACTTTTGACTTCAACTGTTCAAAATGCTGATTTGTTCAGAATTTCATGAATATTTAAAAAGACAGAACACCTGAAAATGAACCCTTTTATCATTTACTCATATGAAAGAAGATATTTTAACAGCCAAACAGTTTTGGTGTCTATTGACTTCCAATGTATGGAAAAATATACTGAGGCATATCAAAATATCTTCTTTTGTGTTTCACAGAAGAAAGAAGGTCATACTGGTTTGAGTATATTTTGTGGGACATTAAGTAAGTGACAAGCTGAAAGGTAATATTGGGGTTGTTGATTCTTCTTAGTGATTTAAATGGTTTGTATATTTTCAGAACAAATGACTCATTCAGGCTTCTTCGTTGATTTGTTTAATGGCCCTTCCTGTTGGCTACGCCAGTAGATAGCCACCGGTGAGTGAGTCAGTTTTGAGTCTAATTCATGACTGATCTAGCCCAGAGGATTCAGTGTTTGAGTCTTGAATCTAGTTCAGCTCCATTCGGTCTTGTTCTACTTCTGACTGGAAAAAGCAGAACTACTATTATTTCTTTAATTCTCATTATAATTGTGTATAAGACTCCATTCCTGGCCAAGAATAACATCCAATTATAACTATGATGTTGTTAAAAAAAATCACATATATGCTTTTGCCATCAACCAACATCATTTCACCTTCCCTTATTAAAACTGTCTTTTTGTCTGATTTTCAAGTCTTGTCTTGCTTGGTTCATGGCTTACAACTCTTTAACAAAGACTTAAAAAAGATTATATGGTAAAAAATAAATAAAATAAAATAAAACAAAACAAAATAATATAAAATAAAATAAAATAAAATAAAATAAAATAAAATAAAAATGGAAAAAATATATATATCTGGAACCAAGATGGTCACCATTGCACTGTATTGCAATGAAAGAAAGAAAGAAAGAAAGAAAGAAAGAAAGAAAGAAAGAAAGAAAGAAAGAAAGAAAAGGAAAAACTGAAAAAAACTGCAAGGTACTTACTGAAACTTTGTTTTCATAAAAGATTTGTTCAGAAACATTGAAAGTCTAAAAAAGTCTACACTGAAAAAATAGTGTTAATAAATAATGAAAACAAATTTCTGTTGGATTTTTATTTCCTTGACAAACTTTCTGATTTGAGTTTTGCCGGCCATCTACAGTATAGAGCCATTAAATATAAATGAATATTAAAGTAAATACATTTCCATACATTTCACAAAGTCTACCAAAATTTTTGATGTCAGAAGAGGTGAGTTTGTCAAAAAAATAAAATAAAAGCAAATTTCCATTGTAATTACTGTGCTACACAATTACACAAGCTGAAACTGAATTTATTTTGTTGCTTACTCTAATTAAATAAATTTGAGTAAATACATAAAATCTGTCACTGGATGTTTGACGTTGTAGATTAATATTTATGCACTTTCTGCTCCTGTCTTTATGTGTATTAGCACTCTTGGTCTCTTTGAACTATAGTCTGCTAGTTTTCAGCCCACTGCTGTGACCTGCAGAGACCCCCGCTTCTTTAATATAAGCAGCCTAGTGGATCAGTAAAGAAAAAGGAAGTCTGTTTTTTCCCTGTAGCTCCAGACCTTTGTCAGGGTTACATTTTTGCCTCTTCCTTTCTGTCTCAGGTGTCTCTCTACCTGCTCGCCCGAGGTTTTCTGCTATACAAGCAAAACTTCAGCGAGAGTCTCAACTGGATTCTTCTAGTAAGTGCTACTGAACACTGAACTTAGTGACTTCACAAACTGAGTTTTGCTGTCAAATCATCCCTTGTCAAATATACTCTGGTAAAGTTTTGTAAGTTATAAATTTTAAATAAAGAAAACCTGACCGGAGGGGGTCTGAATGTAAAAATCGGATCTAATGGATGTTTGGAAAGGGATTATAACCATGACTCGTACTTTTTACATTCCTTTTTTCCATAGGGATTTTAAAGAATTCTTCGTCAAAGACCCGTAAGGCACGAACCAAACTAACCAGCTACAGGGTGAATCACAACATTACAAACTATGATTTAAGCAAAAAAGTATTTGAAAAGTACAAAAGTGCAAGACTGCATACTTAAAGGGATAGTTCACCCAAACTAACCAGCTACAAGGTGAATCACAACATTACAAACTATGATTTGAAACAAAAAAGTATTTGAAAAGTATTTGAAAAGGACAAGACTGTATACTTAAAGGGATAGCTCATCTAAAAATGAAAATATTTTCAAAAATGAAAATACCCAATGAATTACTCATCCCCAAGCCATCCTAGGTGTATATGGTTGGAAGAGAAAGGACATTTTTAATATAAGATAGTATTTATCTGAAAGAAGAAAGTCAAATACACCTAGGATAGCTTGAGGGTGAGTAAATCATGGGGTAATTTTCATTTTTGGGTGAACTATTCCTTTAACGGCTTTAATGAGAGAAAGAATGGCTGAAACATTCTTTTGGCAAGATTTACTTACAGTTACAATAGTTACAATTTACAGTTCTCTAATTGGCATTTTTTTAAGAATCATGGGTAATGTAGTTCTTTCACCAGAATTTAGCTGCTAAACAAATAATTAAAAAAAATGCAGCCTTGTAGCTCACAGTCTGTCTGTCTATTCATGTTATCATTAAAAATCAGTTCACATATGAAGAAATTGAAGAGATTTTTACTTCTGGAACCCGAAGTAAAGTTCTCTAACTGAAGAATCATGGGTAATGTAGTTGTTTTTTGTTTTGTTTTTTTAGCCAGAATTTAGTTGCTAAACAAATTAGCACTGTCACTAACGATTATTCTGATAATCGAGTTATATGTTGATTATTCTGATGATTAATCAAGTAATCGGATAGTTATAATACATTTTTTGTAGTAATAAAAATAGACCTAAGTGAACAATAGACTTTAAAGTTACTTAAAAATACATATATATACTAGCAATGAGGCAATAATAATTAGTTAAAATAAAGTATCAAAAGCAAGTAATCATACGGTTTTATTGAGCAAAACTTAAAATATATGTGTAATAAACAATAAAGCTAATGTGCATAACGCAATATAACAAATGCCTGCAGAGGGCGCCAACAGCCTGACAATTGTTTTTACTCTTTACTGCGCTTTCTAATCCGTTTCATAAAATCAGTTGCTGTGTCTCACACTCTTAAAAATAAAGGTTCTTTATTGGCATCAAAGGTTCCATAAGGAACCTTGAACATCCATGGAACCTTTCAAACGCAGAAAAGTTTCTTTATAGTCAAAAAAGCTTCTTTAGATTTTTGAAATGTTCTTAAAAATGCTTCTTTTAAGAACTGTTTACTGAAAGGTTCTTTGGGGAACCAAAAATGGTTCTTTTATGGCATCACTGCAAAAACACCCTTTTAAAACCTTTATTTTTAGAGTGCAGAGCAACAAACACAGCAGAGGCATTCCTAAATTAATCAGGTTTTAAACAAATCGTTCCAGTAAATATTTTAAAGGCCTTTAAAGTGGAAACAGCCTGTCTGGAATACACAGACACAGACAAGTGCAGTAATACAAACACTGAAATGCCCCCTTTACCTTGTTTAATGCCTCACAAATGTCCATAAGGTCCGTCCCTTTGTATGTAACAATAACTAATAACGCAATAAATCTATATGTAGCAATAAACATCGAATAGAAAACAATTACCACTCATAGCTAAAAGAGGAGAGAAAAAAATCCACATGAATTAAAATTAAGCTATAAATGCAACACTAAATTTAACAAATAGACAATCCACAGATGTGAAATATTTAACAAGAGCTGAGAGTTTCTAAATTACTACCCCCTCCATTTATGTACCTCCATGAAATATTCATATTAAACCAAACGTTTTCATAAAGACAATGCGCTTGTGTCAAGCTCTCAGATGCTTTTAACATCAACATTGTAGCTAACGCTTTCAGGCGCTTAAATGAAGATCTAAAAAAGCAAATGTGCCACATTAAATAAGGTCCACGCTTGCAAACTGCACCAGAAGTTTGTCAGAGTGGATTGAATCAAAGCAGTGCACACTCTGCTCAAAACAAGATTGCCAAATGGACTAAACCCATGGGACTACAGGTTTGTTATTGTTTCATGTTGTCTAGTATACTTGGACTTGTTCATGTAGAGTGGTTTTGAAAGGAGTTCCCACAGGACGTTGAGTATATACACATGTATTTAAAGGCGCGGAAAAGTGTGTGTGCTTCAATTTGACCTACATCTGTGTGTGCGTGGGCTTCTCACATACCTAACAGGACTGTTGCCTACATCTAGGTCCTCAGCTGTGACAGCTCCGACGATGATGCCCACTGGTGTGTCCTCGTATGTCTCCATGCTATAAGACAGCCGGCTGAAGACAGGAGGTTCTTCCACATCCAGAACATTCACTTTCACCGTGGCAGTGTCCTTAAAAGGTCCCAAATGTAGGAATCGATGATCAAGAACTGCGTTTGAAGCTTCCACTTTAAAGGTGTAGGCCTTTCTGGTCTCATAGTCCAGCCGCTGCAAAATGAATAATGAGACATCATTAGTCATAAACCCTTTAACTGATCTCATCTGTGGCTGCGGAGAGGAAGTGATGTCAAATTGTTTTGCCTGTACGCTGTCAAAGAATAACAAAACACCACCAAATTTATTTGGGTCATAAAACTCGTGATCTAAGTAAAAATGCTTTCCACAACAGGGCTCATGCAGAGATCAAAAGCGAGGGGAACGGAAGGGAAAGGCTGCCGCTCACTCAACCCTGGAATCACAGGAGGGAGAATAAAGGAAGAGAAGAAGAAAGCAGGGAGAAAAGTCTTTGGCCAGTGGCTCTGCTCATTCAGCCATATAAAGCCAGAATTTGGCACAGTCACACCTGAAAAGCAGAGTTGTGGCAGCTAAGCACAACCGAACAGACTGTAGATTTCACAACTTCAGCAACAGCATTAAAAAGTCACACTAATCCATGCTGAAACTGAAAATGCTAATAACACTAATTAATTTTTGATGAAATCTGAGAACATTCTGATCCTGCAATGACAGCATGGAAACTACAACAGTCAAGGCACAGAAAGGTAGTAAGGACATCATTAAAATAGTCCATTTAACATGTGAGGGAGAGTAATTAATGACAACTGTAATTAATTAAGTGAACTATCCCTTTAAAATGAGTATTAAAAAAATGTATGTGCACTGTTAAAACTTTTAGTGTGAAATTACAGTATATTCCAGGTTAATGGTTGCATTACTTTCATGGTAATTGCACAGTGGGACTTCTCTTGTAGTTAACTGCTCTCAGAAATTTCTTGTAAACAAACAGCATCACAATGTGTTTCTACAGTGCATATGTATTATGAAGGCACACAGCATGCAACGCAGCATGAATAGATTATGCTGTTTATTAATTCTTGTTTTTTTTTATTTATTTATTTATTTATTTTTTGTGGTATTGAACTTGTTTTTGGTTCACTTTTAACAGTTTATGTTGCTTATTTTGCAATGTGTTGTTTTTATTTGTCAAGTATTATCTTTGCTGTGTTTTGTATGTCAAGTACCAATTTCACATTCAGATGTATATCAGCAGTTGCTTCACTGTTGTGAAAGATCCATAATGATTCATAAAAAATGCTGGGTTAACAACCCAACTTGGATTATTTGGCAACCCAGCGCTGGATAAATACTGGACAGAACACATGCTGGGTTATTTTTTTCACTGAGCTGGTTGGATTAAATGTCTTTACCCAACATGCTGGGTTGTTTTATTTAAGTCAACTATTGTTAATAAAAAGTAGTATATTGCTGTCTTAAAATGGGCTGAAAAAATAAAAATCACACACATAATTATTAGGGGTGTAACGATACATGTATTCGTACCCAACCGTCGCGGTACGGGCATCTCGGTTCGGTGCATGAGGCCTTACAACGAATACAGGCAATTCACCCTCAATCCAGAAGGGGGCGCAGTAATGAAACTCCGTTTGATAACCGCCGGCAGAAGAACAGCGAATGCCAGGAGTTGCGCACTTGAAAACAAAGACCACTAGACAGTGACCATGTGCTGATTCTGAACGCGTCTCTCACTGACAAAGGAGTATACTTTAAGGATTGCGCACTCAACTGTCTGCGAAATGGAGCTTTGTGGTCTTGTATCCTACCTCTCTCATTTGGCACAAATCCAAATATTCCATAATGTTTCCTTATTTGCGATGCATCCAAATGCTAAATTGATTATTTATTATGTAAATTATAGACTTTGTACTTCAGTCGCGTTCTAACGGTGACACAGTGAGGCGGCCGCGCTGATGTTTGGTTCACTGTTTGTTTGGTTATTTTGATAAAGTATCAACTGCGCTGAAGCCTGGAACTGATATGTTTTGTGTTTGTGTGCGCCGGCGCGATTACTTCAACTTTCCTCATACCAGCAAAATCAACTTAAACAAAAAACAAATAGGATGTGGCTTTCTGCTATTTGAGTTTCCTTTCTGTCACAAAACTGAACTGAAACTCAGCAAATATAGGCTACGTTACGTGTCGCAGTTTTTTCCCCCTTGTCTAACAGTTAACTAAATTAAATATATTTCGAGTATTTATTCCTTGTATGTATATATGTACTGCAGAGTTTATAGCCTATATATGACATTAATTTGATATAATATTTAGTATTTTCATATGTAGGTGGAAAAAAATTGTAATTTGTACTACTGTCTGTTTAAAATAAGTGAAAAGAAACCTAGCATAGTAGATTTGTTTTTTTTTTTGTTTTTTTCTGTTGTACCGAAATCGTATCGAATCGTGACCCTCGAACCGAGGTACATACCGAACCGTGACATCTGTGTACCGTTACACCCCTAATAATTATAGAGGCAACAGCAATAATCAAAAGATGAACATTTATTAATAAGCAAGAAAACCCATTGACAAAAATATGACAAATTGAATTTATTTAGGTGAATACAGCATAGTTGACAGTATTACATACATTTAAACTAATTTAACAAGCATTTAGAAATAAAAAATGGAACATTTAAAAGTAGCATTTTATTTTAAGTGTATTCAACTATTCTTTGTAATCACTTTTCACTGAAATAGCGCTAATTCTCATTCTGGTATGTCTGCGAAATCTATGCGGGTGATGGACTGCTGTTCGCCGGGAGAATATGAACCTCAGACCGCCGCCATAGCTGAAAGATGCCATGCCTGACTCATGACCTGCCCATAAACAAACAGTACTGAGATTAGACATTAAACATATTTTAACATTAAATTATTATATTATAACGAATAAAATCAGCTTATGTTATGCAAGGCAAAAGGCATTTCCATCATGTGAAATGACTGCTTGCATGCATGTTGCATGTTGCGATGTGTAAAATAATATAATTTACAGCACAGTAAAGACTGTATAAATGAATTAAAATGTATTTTAACCTTTATTTCGCTGAAGAAGTGCATTAAATCGGTGGCGCTGTGAACCACTCTCTCCTGTAGAGGATGCAAAAAGCCCAGGCTCTGACTGTAGCAGTTGGATTGTTTTGTTGGAGACAGGCTCAACCCAGCGGTTGGACAGAAAAAAAGTAACACAATATTAGTAACCCATTAAAATGACCCAGCAGCTTAGTTACAGAAAAACTACCAAAACCTGGGTAAAAAAAAAAAATATATATAGAAAAAAATACCAACCATCACACCCCCGTGGACTGTTTTGTTGGTGTTTCCCTCCTGTGTCCTCATTTGGTCTTTCTTGTTCCGTTTCTTGTTACGTGTTCATTGGTTAATTTCCTACACCTGTCTTTGTAATTGGTTCACTCCCCTTTATAAGGTTGTTTCTGTTCAGTGGTTTTGGTCCGTTCTTATACACTGTGTGCAGAATTATTAGGCATGTTGATATTCTGGTCATATTTTTTTTCCAAACACATTTTACCAATTCCAAACCACATCAGTCTTAGTAACTACTGTTAATTTTGTATTTAATCATTTATATGTGATATATAATTGTCCGTGAAGGCTGGAAGTGAAAAACTCCTTATATTCAGGTGTGCAGAATTATTAGGCATGTTTTCGTTTACAGCTAAAATGAGCCAAAAAAGAGATTTAACCCAGACTGAAAAGTCCAAATTATTAAATGCCCATGAGAAGAATGCAATACTAATGCATTACAAGAATTTGCAAAGTTAAGGCTTGACCATTGGACAGTGAAATGCTTGTTGAGTCTGCATGGTCAGAAAAAACAGGTGGAGAAGAAAAGATGCATGTTAACTGCAAAAGAATTAGGAATTAAGGTGAAGAATTAGGTGTGACACCATCAGGAACCGTTTCCAGTTCTCCAGCGCCACCATTTTCCAGAACTGCAACCTACCTGGAGTCTTCAGAAGTACAATGTGTCAGGTTCTCAGAGACTTTGCTTGGTAAAAAATCCTAAAAAATGCCCCTGACTTAATAAGAATAACAAGCTGACGTGTTGTGAAATACATGAAGACAGTTTTTTTATAGGCTTTATAGACCGATAAGTTGAGAGTGACTCTTGAAGGACAAGCATCACATCCTCTTGTACCTCTGATTCAAGAATTTATCTTCCAAAATCTGGCAGTAAGTTTTGGGAGTTCATGTTTAGTCTCTTATCCTGAAAAGTCTGACTTGCAGAGATGGACTAAAATGAACTCCCAAAACTTACTGCCAGATTTTAGAAGATAAATTCTTGAATCAGAGGTACAAGAGGATGTGATGCTTGTCCTTCAAGAGTCACTCTCAACTTATCTGTCTCTAAAGCATATAAAAAAACTGTCTTCATGTATTTCACAAGACGTCAGCTTGTTATTCTTATTAAGTCAGGGGCATTTTTTAGGATTTTTTACCAAGCAAAGTCTCTGAGAACCTGACACATTGCACTTCTGAAGACTCCAGGTAGGTTGCAGTTCTGGAAAATGGTGGCGCTGGAGAACTGGAAACGGTTCCTGATGGTGTCACACCTAATTCTTCACCTTAATTCCTAATTCTTTTGCAGTTAACATGCATCTTTTCTTCTCCACCTGTTTTTTCTGACCATGCAGACTCAACAAGCATTTCACTGTCCAATGGTCAAGCCTTAACTTTGCAAATTCTTGTAATGCATTAGTATTGCATTCTTCTCATGGGCATTTAATAATTTGGACTTTTCAGTCTTTTTTGGCTCATTTTAGCTGTAAACGAAAACATGCCTAATAATTCTGCACACCTGAATATAAGGAGTTTTTCACTTCCAGCCTTCACGGACAATTATATATCACTTACAAATGATTAAATACAAAATTAATAGTAGTTATTAAGACTGATGTGGTTTGGAATTGGTAAAATGTGTTTGGAAAAAAAATATGACCAGAATATCAACATGCCTAATAATTCTGCACACAGTGTCGCTTAATGTCATTTATGTTAGTTTTGTTGTGTTGGATTGTGTTTTCCCTGCTGTTCCTGCTGTTTGTTCCTGTTCCCGTTTGGATTATCTCATTAAAGCACGTTTTATATGATTTCCTCATCCCTGCTCCTCCTTCCCATACACAACGCCTGACACCAACATGCTTAACCCAGCATTTTTTTGGAGTGCAGAAAAACTACCCATCACATTGAAAGAAATATTAAAAACAACCCAATAAAATGACCCAGCATTTCGGTTAAATAAATAACCCAGCATTTTTTAGAGTGTGCTAAGAATAGTTTGACTAAAGTTAGGTAATTAGCTTATTTCATATTCTATCTTGTCATTATTTTAACAAATGTTTTCATTCGTCACACTTCTCACATCACTCAGAAATTTGAATATACAAGGTCCAACATCCCAAACTAATACTAAACATTAATCACCATTGTGTTGACTTCAAAACAATTACAGTAGTAAACAACTACATTTCTCACACTGGCACAGTTGAAGACACCTTTATAATGTGAATTTACAGTAAAACAAGTGATTACTGTGATGTAAGCATTACTCTGCAGTTCATGCACAGTAAATTGTAAGAAATGACCCAGCATGCATTGATTTCACAGTAAATTTCTGACAACAGTACTCTTTAATCCTGTAAATTCCTGGCCATTTTTTTACCGCATGTGTGTGTGTGTGTGTGTGTGTGTGTGTGTGTGTGTGTGAGAGAGAGAGAGAGAGAGAGAGAGAGAGAGAGAGAGAGAGAAATAGACAGAGACAGACTTAAAATATTTTATAATTAATGTCTTTGTCTAATGACAAACAAAGCATGACAGTATGGAGCAAGAAATTAGCTCAATTAGCTTTGTTCTTTCTCAGATAATAAGAGCGACTGCAGAACACAAATGATAAATCATGTCCTGCTGATTAATTTTTCCACTAATAGTTGCCTGATTGCCTGTGTATGATTGTGGCTTGTACAAACGAACTAAAAATGTCAACCTAGAAATGCGCTTCAAGCGCTAACATCTATACTAACTGATTTTGTTCAAGCCTATTTAAGTCTCAAATAATATCTACCATTGCTTAATCAGCTCCAACACATTAGGTTTCAACATACGAGAGTTAAATAAGGCACAAGATTGCGAATTTAAAAAAAAACAAACAAAACAAAACCTTAAAAAGTCTTTAAAAAGACTTGTTTTGCTCATGAAAGTATTCATATTTTCAACAGAAGCAATTCTCGATGCGCATCTTTTGATAAATCTTCAGCATCTTTATCAACAGATTTTTAGATTTGTTCTAAAAAATGAATTATTCATTTTCAGCACGCCTCGCACAGATAATTCCAGACCAGAATGCAGTGTGTTGATCTGAAAAGAAAAACTTTTACTGCTCTGGGGTTGGTTAATGACTTTAACCGAGTGTAAAAAGAACGATTTGTCCCAGTCTGTTGCAAGCCAAAAACAATAGACATAAGTCTTCCAGAACAGCTTAGGGAATACAAGTCCTCAACAACGTTAAAAAAGACACTTTCATCAAAAAAGACCGATTACAAAGACAACTTACTCTTGTCATTGTCATCCAAGATTTTTTCAAAGACCTTAGTACTACTTAAAAAGCATCAGCTTTATGTCTACACCACAATGATGTTCTGCAGGAGGTCTTATCACTGGTGACAGCAAACAACAATTATACCTGCCACTGTCATTTCAAGCTAGCGTTGAGATACGTGTCTGCCTCGCTGTTTGCAGGCTGAGCGAATCATAGCGCTGACCATGCTGAAAGAATAACAACCTCTGACATGACAGGACAGAAAGCCGGCTGGCCACTCTGAATCACACAGCAGTCTCTGTATTGCAAATTTTGGACATCGTTAATGGTGTAAAGCCTGTAGCATTAAAGCTCAGTTCACAACAGTGGTGTCCCAAATTCATGTCCAGTCACATTTTATTGGTTAAATAAACATTACTAAAATCCTAAAATCCTGTTTTAGATTTTTACATTAACAATGTAATCAATATTGTATTTATTAAAGCCAAACAGAAATTCACCAAGGTGATTACTCACTAAAAACTGTTGTAAAAAGTAATGTAAAAAAGTAGTTATATCTAAGGGTGTGAGTCTTTTCATTAACACCATTATATTGTTGTTCATTCATACTGATTTGCGAACATGCACAAACACAAGAGGCGGGATTTATCACATGAACCAATCACAGTCGATCATAACCTGTCATATCCAATCATATCGCGATGAAAGCATTGCCTCCTTTCACGTGACTTTCCGCCATATTACAAGCTCATTAGTTTTAGTCTAAACATCTCCTATTCTTTCTGTTCTTTTGTGCTTCTGTAACAGAGTTGCACTGGACACCTTTAGATGGCACTGTTTATCTAGTGGTTTCAGAGTCTTCTGAGGCCGTTCCTCGGAGAATTAACACAAAGGCCCGTTTCTCTATTTTGGATCCTTTCTACTCAAAAGAGAATGCAAATCAGATGCTAGTCCATAGAGTTGTTTTGTTATTCAATACAGTGCACATACCAAAACTTTAATTAATTCCCCTACTAATTGACATTTATTCATGAATTCTTAATTGCACTTCTACACTGTAAGTTGTGAAATATTCGGAATCCTCTCCAACTTTAAATTCTTGTTTCCTCAAAGAAATATAAAGGCATTTTGAAGTCATAAAGCACATTAAGGCAAAGGCAACCCACTTTATGTACATAAAACAGCTTTTATAGGCTACTGATATGACCGGATACAACTGGATTCTTCATCTCATATGCATGCATGTCATTTTTCAAAACTACTGTTCAGTACGTGCATTTTTTTTTTTCTTTTTCAATGAGGGAGGATTAAGATAATCCCATATGTTGCAAGAGCAAAGTCCACTTTTCAATCCTTTTGTTAATATAGAGACAATTATCCCTTCAACCCATTACCTTAGTAGATCCTCTTTATGCTCAAAGCAGCTCTGAGCCCTTAAAGTCACGAGACCCTAAATGTTCAGCCTCAGCGTTTCAGAAAAGTCCCTGTGTAGCAGAGCAGGGGCGTGATGGAACAGCTCATCAATGAGAAATAAAGGGAGAGGGAAGTCTGTTATTGAGGACAGAGGGAAGAAGGGCCATTGTCATTGACCCTCCTCCATGCCCCACGGTGAGGATCCCACATATCCATTTCCAGACTTTTTTTGGGTCACCAGATATGGCACACCCATTTTGCAATGTAAGGACTATGTCACTTTGTCCTGTGCAGGTTCGGCTTGGGGAATTTAAAAAAGTGGAAAACAAAAGAGGGAATGAAGGACGGGGAAATATTTTCACTGTGCCTTTCATGATCTGCTGTTGATGAATTTTTAAATTATGAATTGTGAGGTGATTACACAAAAAGAGTTTGAAATTGGTATACTGTTGATTAATTTACCTAATTACCCTAAATAATTACGATTAGTCAAACATTAAAATTTGCAATTATAAGTAATATATTATCATATTAAATCACCAAATTAATGTGAAAACAACACAGCATTTTAATTATTTGCTTAAGGCCATTTAAGTACTATGAATGAAGGGTAATATTACCAATATCAAAAATGACACTTATTTTTAAATTATTTGTAACACATTAAATGGAAAATTATTCACAGAAATATAAATACACACACACACACACACACACACACGTTTGTTTTTGTGAATTGTGGGGACTTTCTATAGACTTATACAGTTTTTATACTGACCAAACAATACTATTTATCCCCTCACCCAACCCTAACCCTAACCCTACCCCTTACAGAAAACATGTTTGCATCGTTACATTTTCAGATAAACATCATTTACTATTTTTAATCATTTTTATAATCACTTTACCGGCCTGCGGTCCCCACAATGTCAACAATGTCAGGTTTTACTATCCTTGTGGGGACATTTGGTCCCCACAATGTAGCAAAAACAAGTTCAACGTGTGTGTTTCCATATTTTATGGGGACATTCCATAGGCGTAATGGTTTTTATACTGTATAAACCGTATTTTCTATCGCCCTTCACCTACACCTACCCTACACCTAAACCTACCCATCACAGGAGACTGTGCACACTTTTACTTTCTCAAAAAAACACATTCTGCATGATTTATAAGCCTGTTTCCTCACGGGGACCTAAAAAAGGTCAAAATTTACTGGTATTACTATCCTTGTGGGGACATTTGGTCCCCATAACGTGATAAATACCAGGTACACACACACACACACACACACACATACTGTATAGCAGACTTAGTACATGTCTAATATTAACATTAATTAAACCTCATAATGCAATTTGACCAATACCAAAAACATGTTTGCATTGTTACATTTTCAGATAAACATCATTTACTATTTTTAAACTTTTTTTTTTTCAGTTCAGTTCACTTCACTTTCCGTTTAGGTTCCAACTAGTTTCTTATTAGCATACATATTACTAGCATATTGATTTGTTTGTATTTATAAAGCACACAATCCTCCTTTTTGCTATTAATTAGCAGCAGATTAAAAAGTTTATTGAGGCAAAAGTCATAGTTAATAGAAAGTTGATAGTGACAGTTGGTCCCCAAACTAAACTGTGACCTTTATGTTACATAATAGTTTATCTAACATTATTCTTCTAGTGCTAGTGCCTTTTAAATGGCCAAAAAGTAATGACACCAAAGTCTACCATATTTGTGGAACGTACCATGAAACAAAGCATAGCCCCCAGTGCTTTCAAATTCTTCATATGCATCTCTCCATCTTCTCTCTCTTGAGAGATGAATAGCAGCAGTGGACTGTCATAATGTGTCCACAGTCTACACTAGCTTTGAGTAATGAAAGAGTAACCTCTCTACTCCCTGGAGGATAAGAGCACTCCAGCCTCATCCGCACGCCTTTACCAAGGCATTTGTTTCAGCTAAGCACTTATAGCACAGCCAGCAAGTCTGTGATTGGCCATGTAACGGGGCGTCTGAGGGGATTTCTACTTGTCACATCACATCAAGAGGTAGATGCTCTGATGGCCATGGGTGCACTCATTTATTCATGTCCACTAAATATAAAAATATTGGGCTCTTTCTTGGGGAAACTCCAACAATGTATTTTTCAATCCCCTGAGAGGTCAGCACCCCAGTTTCTTTTTTTTCCCCACATGTTGGCAAAACAGGAATGGGAAAACAATGTTCTAAGGACAACCGCAAAGCACATAATGAATTGATAAGTCCAAGAGCAGGCATTGCGTAGTGTGGGTTAAGCATTCGCGCTTTTATGGCCTTATGCATTATTCATTCGGGATGCTATGGATGGCCATCCAGTAATAAGATATGACTCACCTCGGGGTAAACACACACAAGCCCCTGAATGAAGGAGCACGAGGGGTTATTGCTATCATCCTTGAATTCACGTGTGTTTGGAAAAGAGATGCAAATGGCATTGTGATTTGCATCTGATGTCATGCAGCCTTAGCCAGCAGATAAATATTGCTTAAATAAACATCCAAATACTGTCAAAAATTCACTTACTGTGCAGTAAAGGAGCTCCTGTTTCATGTACAATAATGCATGAGCTACATATGGAACTACATTATATTCACTCACTTCTGCTTAAAGTAATATAATTTAAAATGATACGATCATTAAGTCAATAAGTTTTTCCTACTGCTTTATTTCAGCAAATCAATTAACCAATTTCAACTTAATTTTTTTTTTTTTTTTTTTTATAGTTATAGAGACTAAACTTTAGATTTAGGTCAGTTCGATATAACTGACTGTTGAACTGACTTGTCCAGACAATTTATTTTTAATTTATCTTTACGTTTTTTTAAGTTTAAGTAATGTGATAATCTTCTCCTCTCATTCATGTTCATACAGTAGCATGCTAAAGTTTGGGAACCCTTTGCAGAATCTGTGAAAATGTGAATAATTTAAAAAAAAAAAATAAGAGAGATCATACACATTTTTTTTTAATTTAGTACTGTCCTGAGTAAGATATTTTACATAAAAGATGTTTAAATATAGTCCACAAGACCAAAAAATAGCTGAAATTATTAAAATAACGCCCTTCAAAAGTTTGAGAGACCTTGGCTTTCCAGCATTTTTTGCATATTTGAACCCTTTCCAGCAGTGACTATGATTTTGAGATCTATCTTTTCACACTGAGGACAATTGAGGGACTTAAACACAACTATTAAAAAAAGATTCAAACACTCACTGATGCTCCAGAAGGAAACATGAAGCATTAAGAGCCGGGGGGTGAAAACTTTTCAACAGGATGAAGATGTCTAAATTTTTCTTATTTTGTTGAAATATCTTTTTCTTTTTTTTCTTTTTTTCATTTATTACTGCCCTTTGGAAACAACAGAAGGTACTTGCATGTTTCCCAGAAGACAAATTAAGTACAATTTACCTTGATCTTCAAATTGTCTCTTAATGCATCGTGTTTCCTTCTGGAGCATCAGTGAATGTTTGAACCTTTTTTAATAGTTGTATTTGAGTCCCTCAGTTGTCTTCAGTGTGAAAAGATGGACCTAAAAATCATGCAGTCACTGCTGGAAAGGGTTCAAATATGCAAAAGATGCTGGAAAACCAAAGAACCTGAAAAGATTTCCTTTGTAAGTATCTATTAAGTTTTTTTCTACTGTGCTTCAGAATACAATTCATTTATGAAATATGCTTAAAAACTGTCCTTCTACTCCTGTTAGGATAACTTCAAATAGGACTAAGCAGTGACCTTGAAATTTAAGAAATTGTAGGTTGTTCTCTATTTTTGATCTCCACTTTATTTTTAAATAACAGAGGAAAGAAAATTAGGTTTGGAATGACAAGATGGTCTTTTTTGGAAACACCATCCCTTTAACGCAAAAGGTCTATGAGAAAAAGGAATAAATGTAAAAATGATCAAATGTAAAAACTTCTGACCCAAAACTTCTGAACGGTGGTGTAAATATAAAAACAGTTACACACCTTTTTTTTTCAAAAATCTTTACAAAAAGCCATACTCTACCTTTTTCAGTACAACTGTTCCTTCTTGAGTGTTCTTATTGCTGTAAATATCAAACATGGAGCCTCCATCTCCAGGAACGATGCTATATTCCACTTCAGCATTCTTCCCAGAGTCCAGATCATGAGCTTTCACCCTTCCCACCGACGAACCCACAGGTGAAGATTCAGGAACGCGCAGGTGAAAGATACCTGTTAAGATTCACAAACACCTTTATCAAACTCTCCCCTCAGGAATAGACATAAGACTCTACATTTAGAAATGACTCTGAGAGGTAGTTAACAATAATCATCCACTAATCACTTCAGCAGCTCTGGAGAAAAGTGCTAGAATGCTAATCACATTTGCAAATTCAACTCTATTTAGTTGTTTGTGTTTAGCGAGAGCCCTTGAGGACTTAAACGTGGCCAACTGTAAATCTGAGGTTCTTCTCGGGTCACGCATTACTGTGCAGTCCCGGTTTTGAAGATAGCCGCTCTTTGTTATCAGTGCCAGCCATTAAGTGAATTAAACTATTCAAATAATGGACTCATGTTTAAGATTTTTTCAAAGAGCAAAGCAAATATGAAACCAGATTAAATTCACATTAAGATAAACCCCAGGGATAAACTGCTGCTGATATAGAAATGCTGACAGTATACTGTAAGCTTCAGTGCGCTCTATAACGATTCCTGCGTTTCTAGAAACAGCTGCTTTGGAACATACTTTTAGAAAACCGTGGTGGGTTGTCGTTGACGTCACGGAGAGTGATATTGATGGTTGTGGTCCCAGCTAAGCCCCCGAGCTGGCCACCCATGTCCTTAGCCTGTATGACCACCTGGTACATTTCTTTAACCTCCCTATCCATGTTGGGTAAAGCAACTCTTATGATTCCTGATGTGGAGAAACAGAAAAGAGAGAGAAACAGAGAACATGTGTGACCTGTACTGCCAAAATGAGTCAGCAATGAGCAAATTCTTTTCTTTTCTTTCGAGTTTTTTTATTTACATAATCTCCATTTATGATATATGACTTGTTGGAATTGACCAAAAAATGACTGAGCTACACCCATTTGAAATCAACAGAGGCAGCAAAGTAAATTTTGGGAAAAATCGAGTTTAACTTATTGAAGGTTCCAAAGCAAAATCAATGAGCAGCGTTGCATATTTCCTCCACTTTTTTTTCTTTCAATAATCATTTCTATATTAATAATCACAATATATTTTTTTTTAGCTTTGTTTTTTAAAATTATAACAAAGATGCAAATAAACAGTAGAACAAATATAGGAAAGAAACAAATTAAATAGTGAATTATGTTTTTCATCTTACATCTAAACAGAACCATTCAAATAAGAAAAAACTTTTGTGTATTCACTATAAATGTGTAAATAAACTGATTATTAAAACTACAAAAGCAGTTCAATCAAGATGAATCATGAATAATTAAAATGGTTCAACTACTTACTTTTTTTTCCTTTCTTTTTTTTCTTTTTGCTATATTGTTGATGTTGATTTTCACTCTAATGATCTGATTTGGTGCTTATTTTTTCATTGTGAAAAAAAATAAAATAATAAAAATCAACCAGATCATTGTGTGTGTTTTAGTTTTAGTTTTTTTTTTTTTGGATTCCCTTATAGCATTTATTTAAAAAATATTTTGTTGTAACAATGTGAAAGTGTCTCTAATCAATTGAAAATACTTTTTTAATCTAATAGTTGCCTACACTGTAAAAAAAAAAAAAAAGAAAAAAAGAAGTTATTTTTTTTAAGTTATTTTTACAGTGTAGTTTTAATGCAAATTTCCAAGAGTAGTGACATTCACTTAAAACAATTTAATAAACTTAACAAACTCAATGAAAGTCATGCGAACTGTTGCCTTCTTTTCTACATTTTAGTTTTTACACCGATGGACAGCAAGATGATTCTTATAGTTTGACACTTTTCTAATGGACATAAAAGACCTACAGTACAGCAATATAAAGAATTGAACAGGGCAAACCTTGAAAAAAGGCAAACCTGACATTCTTCTGAAGACTAATCAATCCTAATAGTTCCCCTCTCAGAGGAGCTACTATTTGATCAGGAGATGACTACATGACAAGAGATGAATAAAATGCCAAAGGCAAAAAAAAAAAAAAAAAAAATTACACTATCTCTTACCTGTCTTGGGGTCAACAGAGAAGTAGGGCTGCCCATAAAGGATACTATACACAATCCGCGCACTGTTTCCATAAGTAGGGTCGTC
Organism: Cirrhinus mrigala; assembly: GCA_036247105.1. Classification (NCBI taxonomy): domain Eukaryota; kingdom Metazoa; phylum Chordata; class Actinopteri; order Cypriniformes; family Cyprinidae; genus Cirrhinus; species Cirrhinus mrigala. The sequence goes on along the minus strand of CM070008.1, from coordinate 20,433,590 downwards.
TGCATCAGTGGCGGTTATTTGCGTCACATATGTGCCTGATTACAGACATGAAAGAGATGATAAGAGGCAATCAGATGACACTAGAATTGTCACAAGCAAATAATAATGATGAATACAGACCATATTTATAATGCTGAGACAAAAGATTGCAAATTCAATTGTACTTATGATTGTACTTATGATTGTAAACAAGCATACATTCTGTAACAGATTTATGGTTTATGTTTGTCTCAATTTGTTTAATCATGTGTCAGCCAGAGGAGAAAGGGCTCCTTGCTGCATTTCTGCTCCTCCAAGGGTTTCTTCCTGATCAGCTTAAACATCTCAAAGAATTTTTGCTTGTCAGTGTTGCCTATAGCTTGCTCACTGGAGGTTGTAAAGCACCAAGCTTCTTCAGAATACAAATAACAAGAATAACCTACATACAAATGTACAGTATATGAACCTCTTAAAGGGATAGTTCACCCAAAAAATAAAAATTCGCCCATGATTTACTCACCCAATGTCAATGTCATTACAAAACAGTACATTTTTAAATAGAACTCTGATTGTATTCGTCTGAAAGAAGAAAGCCATACACACCTAGGATGGCTTGAGGGTGAGCAAATCATGGGGGGATTTTCATTTTTGGGTGAACTATCCCTTTAATGATTGAATTCATGTGTTTTAATCAGACCCACTGCCACATGTATAAATCGAGCACCTTGTCGTACAGTCTGCATTTACAAGTATTTGTTAAAAAACTGGTAGTTCTGAAGAATTCAAGTGTGGTACTGAGATAGGATGCCACCTTTGCAATAAGTCTGTTTGTGAAATTTCATCGCTCCTAGATATTCCACAGTCAACTGTAAGAGGTATTACCGGAAAGTGAAAGCATTTAGGAACAGCAGCAACTCAACCATGAAGCAGGAGATAAAGTAACAGAGCGGAGTGACCGAGTGCTGAGGCGCAAAAGTCACCAACGCTCTGCTGATTCTATAGCTGAAGAGTTTCAAACTTCCACTGGCATTAGTATCTGCACAAAAACTGTAAGGTAGGAGCTTCATGGAATGAGTTTCCATTCTGTCTCACATCATTAAGTACAATGGCAAGCCTCAAATGGATTGGTGTAAAGCTGGGGTTCTCAAATCTGGCCCTCAATGTCCACTTTCCTACAGAGTTTAGCTTCAATCCTAATCAAGCACACCTGAACAAGCTAATCGAGGTCTTCAGAAACACTAGAAAGTTACAGAAAGTTTGATCAAGGTTGGAGCTAAACTCTGCGGGAAAGTGGACCTCGAGGGCCAGAGTTGAGAACCCCTGGGGTAAAGCATGCCACCACTGAATTCTGCAGCAATGGAAACACGCTCTGTGGAGTGATGAATCATGCTTCTCTATTTGGCAGTCTGCTGGGATGGTTGTCCCAGATGGTTGGGTGTTTGATACTGTGAAAAAACCCTGGCCTCAAAGCATGTAAGATGAGAGCCTTTCAGTCTTGATGTGATGATCTGAACTCTTCCTCTTTATTGTCCACATACATATTCAAGGTTGGTAAAAGGCGTTAGACATTAGTCTGTTGCTCTAAGTAATTAACTGCACTTTTTTATCCCTGCCCAGCATAAGTTGATTAGTTGGTCTCCCAGCCTGGCCAAGCTAGTCTTTGGATTTAGAGGATGCCAGGAGACTGTTACCTGTCTGACTGCATTGTGCCAACTGTAACGTTTGTTGGAGAAGGGATAATGACACTCAGGGGACAGGCTTTTTCAGGGATGTATTTAGAATGTGATGTAATTAAGGTCTCTTTTGGTGTAATGGTCAGGCGTCCTAACACTTTTGTCCACATATTATGTAGGTTTTAAAGAGAACCCCGGGTATTAAGACTTGTATTGTATAATACAGGGGTGCCCAACCCTGTTCCTGGAGATCTACCTTCCTGCAGAGTTTAGTTCCAACCTTGATCAAACAATTCTGCAGGAAGGTAGATCTCCAGGAACAGGGTTGAGCACCCCGGGTTTAATATATGGCCAACAGTGTCTCTTACTGAAATATGTACAGTTGCAATCGAAATTATTCAACTCCCTTGACCTGCAAGACATTTTGCTGCAGGGAACAAAATTTTGTGAAAACAATTCAACAAAGGCATCAGTAAGTTTGTTAATACACATTTGAGTAATTCTGAGAAGTTAATGAATAATAAAAAAAAAAATTAAAAATAGAAATAAATAAAATAAAATCAAATTGGCTCTAAACATTAATGTTCAAAATGATTCAATCCCCAATGGTAAAATTTGGTGCAGAATCTTTATTCTCTAATACCCCCAATAAATTAGATACTTAAGAAGCTCGGAAAAGCTTCTGTTACCTCTCTACGGTATGGAAGCCAGTTTCCACCACTGAAGGTTATTGCGACTTGTTATCTGACTTTTTATCTTGTTATCTGACAATTTTGACTTTTTTTCTCGCAATTTCGAGTTTACATCCTTGACGTTTTTTTCTCAGAATTGTCATATAAACTCGCAATTCTGACTTTCTTCTCAGAACTGTTAGATATAAATGCACAATTGTGAGTTATAAAGTCAATATTACTAGATATAAAGTCAAAATTGCGGGATATGTACTCACAATTGCGAGAAATAAAGTCAGAATTGCAAGATATAAACTCGCAATTTTGAGAAATGAAGTCGCAATTGCATGATGTGAACTCGCAATTGCGAGTTATAAAGTCAAAATTCTGAGATATAAAGTCGCAATTCAGAGAAATAAAGTCAAAATTGCGCGAAATAAACTCGCAAATCTGAGAAATAAAGTCAGAATTGCATGATATAAACTCGCAATTTTGAGAAATGAAGTCGCAATTGCATGATATAAACTCGCAATTGCAAGTTATAAAGTCAAAATTCTGAGATATAAAGTCGCAATTCAGAGAAATAAGTCAAAATTGCGTGAAATAAACTCGCAATTGCGAGAAAAAAAAGTCAGAATTGCAAGTTTACAGAACAATAGAAGTACAGTGTTTAATGGACTGTACTGTTGTTAACAAAATACTGATCAGCCATCAAAACATCTTTAGGAAAAAATGACATAGAAAAAAAAAAGACAAAGAACTGTGGAAAAAACTCCATAAAACAGTTTTACGAAGGATCTAGGACCTTTATATAGTGAGCTTTATTGTAAAGACTGTAAGTTTATCCCTAACAGACTTGTTTTCATCTGCATTAAATTCAACAAGACATTTAACCCACCTGAATACGGACAAAAAGGTTTGTGATTTTTTTTTTTGTGACTATATTGTCAGTTCTCCTATTCTCTTAGTATTCTTCGTCATACTTTTTTAACTAACCAATTCATATCTTTTCCTGTATGTACAAAAAATGTGAGTAGGCTGCATAGTATTGCACTAGAATGCAAATCTAAAAATGGGCTTCAAAGTAATCAATACAAAATGCTGTTTAAAAATATAAGAGTCAGAGCAGTTGTGAACACTTTCCTAAGGGGAAATGCAGTGTTCCACAGCATTTGCTGTAAGATTAAGCATTTGGGATTAGTTATCAGACTGGCTGGCCAGCTGGTCCCCAGCCTGACCAGATGAAATGTGCCCAAAATCCTTCTAAAACCATCAAAACAGACCAGCTTAACTAGCTTGGCCAGGCTGGGAGACCAACTAACCACCTTAGGTTGGGATACTCAGCAGGAATAAATCAGTGCAGTTAATTACTAAGAGCAACAGACTAATGTCTAACGCCTTTACCGACCTTGAATATGTATATGTACAATAAAGAGGAAGAGTACAGATCCTCACATCAAGACTGAACGGCTCTCATCTTACATGCTTTGAGGCCAGGATTTTCTCACAGTATCAAACACCCAACCATCTGGGACATAATGAGAAGTGAACTCACCGACGGGTGACATCTCTGGGACGCTGGCTGAGTATGGGCCCTCCAGGAACCTTGGCTCATTGTCATTGATGTCCTGGACTTTGATAATAAACTCCGACTCGGGCTCTAAGGGTCTGCCCGTGAGCACGTCCACAGCCTGTGCTCTCAGTGTGTAATAAGGCTTCTCTTCTCGGTCCAAGCTCCTTAAGGCATGGATGTCTCCAGTGCTTGGCTCGATAGTGAAAATAGAGCCAACTCCTTCACCTGAGAGTGTGTACTTCACCATACTATCTCCCTTATCCAGGTCAGAGTGAAGCTGAAATGCAATAAGCAACAATGAGAAATCTCACCGGGAGCTGGTGAGTAAATACTCATTAATGTAATTTACCTGTAAACATATGCAAATACATGCAAATACAAAAACAAAAACCACATACATTAGTGTTACATAAGAAGACATAATCATCTCTAAAATATAAATCAAGCATATTCAATGAGACTATGACTATTTATTTTAATCTATTTACTTACAGTAAATCAAATTTGCCTATCCAAACCAATCCAACAGTTTTTCAGTCTCTGATCATGTGACTACATGTTGGCTAATGGAGTGGGTGGAATATTATTACCCATACAGTTTGAGGATGTCCAAAGAGGATTGATGTGGATAACTCTCAGTTATTTATTTTCTGATAGCGGCTCAGCAACATTGATTTATTTACAGCACAGATATTCTTCAACTGAAAATATAATGGCTTTACCGAAGGCTTTATGGAATTCTCTATTTCAGAAGAGATAAAAAACTGCTAAATAAAAGATTGCAAAACATAAGGACTCTAAGATTATAGAGTATTGCAGGAAACTGTTATCTTTTCAACTCAGAGGAAGTGTAAGGAAACAGCACATTCTTCAGATGGAGTGAACTGAGTTTGACTGGAAAGGAAGGATTAAGTTTGAAGTTCTGGAATTAATACTATAAAAGGAAAAAAAAAAAATCACTGATGTATGCATGTGATCCACAATGTTCAAACGGAGGAGGAACTTTGTACTTCTAAATCCTGTCATCCTGCCAAATAACTAATAAAAATAAAACATTAGGCTACAACAGGCCATCAGATTTATTCACTTTAACAGATAGCAGATAATCCATGAGCTACAACCCAGCCTTGATAGAGCTAATCTGTGTCCGGATAGTTATTTATATCACTAAACTTTTATGAATGCCAATGAGGGCAGTAAATTAAAAATACACTATCCTAAATTAGTGACCTCCAATGGACATACAGTAGTGCATGGTCCTACAAAATGTGTTCAGACGTAAGGAGGATGCTTAGTGTTGACAGTAAAACACCCAGAAAAAAGGCAAGGCTCTCAAAAAGAGTTATTTTCTACTGAAAAGGTCATACTTGGAAAGAAAATGTGACAGTGGGGTAATATATCCTCACTGCAAAGGGCAAACAAGAAGTGTAACTTGCTTCACATGGAAAAATAAAGACAAAAAGAAAACTTGCAGAATTGTTTGATAAAAGTGCATTGGTAATTTTGTCAGCATTAAAGAAAATGTAAGAAATTCTCTGACTGTTTGAAATGAAAATGCTTAGTTTGAAATCACAGTTTTTATTTTTTCTGCTTGAGTCTAATTACTGGTGTATCTGCAATATTAACTGTAATTTATTAGCCAAATAACTGTAATAACTCTGCAAAGCGTTCAAATTAGTATCCAATTAAAGGCTTTCTTGTGACAAGATATGAAAAAAATTATATATTTGACCACAACCTGCAAATAGGCTGTTCAGGCTTGTTTTACCAGTTACCACTCTGAGTTATATAATCCAGTATTTTTCTACAATATCCTTCGGCTGAGAAAGAACTGATTGTTTAACCAAGCTCCCCACATTCTCTTCAAATATTGTTGTGGTTGATGGATAGACAGACTGACATTTATTCAAACTGCCCCATTCATTTTTATACAAGATATAACTGAATTGAGAGTTACCTATGATGTGCAAAGCACACAGCGAAAAGAACTACTTTCCCCGTTCCAGTGTTTTTCTTGCTTGCTCTAATTAGAGTTTTCCTGTCATGTAACTTTGAGGTAACATTTCGTGTGTGATGCCACTTTAATTGTGGTGGCAGCTCAAACATTATTTGATGGAATGTGTTATAATTTCCCATGATGCCACCTCTGATCACAGTCTCCCCCAAGAAATCATTACAGTTATGGCAGGTGTGAAGCCACAATCGCAAAGTTTAAAGTGTTGTGATCTAATGAAAATGCATTGGGATCTACTACTTTAAGTTTTCAGCGTGTTAGGAAGAACATGTGAACGTGAGCTGGGAAATAACTAATGCTGTGTGTTCACACTTGGCATGTTTGGCTCCATTAAAATGAACCCCGGAGCAATTGTTCTGTTAGTCCAATTCTTTTAACCCTTTCGCACGTGAGTTTAAAATATTCTAGCTAAGCCCCCATGGTGAGTTTTTTTAGGCGACCGTTATTTTAGAATGTATCGCCTTATTGTTTCCATGGCGACGCGTCGTGTTTGTCACGTGACACAACACGTGTATGACACATGTATCACTTTTTTTTTATCACAGTGATCATATCACATGTGCTCACTGTATTATAAAATATCTGACATTCCGATTCTGAAATATGTGCAAGTAAATGTGTTCGGAAGTTTAAACACTTTTATAATGAGAGTGTTAATTGATCTATGCCGAGTGATGGGCGCCACCATGTTAGTTCGTGCTGAATCCGAGCTGTGGGATTTATAAGGCGCAAATTCATCCTCTCCTCCCGAAAAACATTAAAGTAAGTCTCTGGTGAGCTGGGAGAAGAGCGGAGTAAACTTTATAGTTACCTATTTAATGTGTATTTGATATCAATAAAACATGTCGTCAGATTACATTTGTAACGATCATTATTGCTGCTTCCATAGACATTGGCATGTATTTTGCAAACTATAAATGCATCGTTTTAGTACTTATGTGTATTTACATGTCTGGAACCTAAAATAAGCATTATATGGTTGAAAACACTGAATAGTTGCGATAATATGACAAGCGCTCAGCGCGTCCAATCTGTGTCTGCGCCAAAAGCACCAAAGCAGATTTGAATTCAGCAGTTGATCACGTAATGCGCTGAACGTTCGAATCACACCAGTGTGATCGTACACGTTTTAAATAAATGTGAACACAACCACCTGATCCCTGACAAGTGGATGCAGACTGCTGAAAAGATGGTTTTAGAAAATCTAATTTAGCTTCACAGTCAAATAAACTGAGGCAAAAATCAAACATCTCTTGTAGCGTTTCATTTTAACAGAACGTTTCATTCAGACAGTTATTTAGTCAATTAGTTCATCTGACTAATTATATTGAATTAAATATATAAATGCATATTCACAGACATATAGAATATTATATGTCCTTTTTTAAAATAAAATATTTAGCCAGAAGCTGCTGCTCATCACATTTTGATTAGAATGCTTATGTATCTGTTTGAAGTATTCACTCTAATTGACATTCCCATTACTTTGTGCCAGATAAATGGGGTTGTAAATATAAAAAAAATTAAATTAACTAGAGCTGGCTGAATATATTGAATTCCAGATGAACTGCAGTGTTCATTTTAACAACCTTGATTCTTAACATCAAAATATCATGCAACCTGTTTCAGCAGTGGTGCTACTGATTATATTGTATTATTATAATGCAATTTGATTCACAAGCAAATGACTCTTTTGAGCAGATTCTTTTAAAACATAAATATTTGCAAACTCGAGAGTTACCATTTGAATCAGTTTGACGAATCCTTCACCGAATAAATACACTGAATCCATCAGAGTGCATACTGTAGTGCTATATTTACACAGAGATGGCAAAAGTACACACATCCTTCACTCAAGTAGAAGTACTGATATTCATGTTTAAAAATACTCTGGTAAAAGCAGAAGTACTGACTACACTTGTTTTTACTTAAGTTAAAGTAAATAAGTATGGGCTCAGACATGTACTTAAGTAAAAAGTACCCATTACTACTACCTAAATCCTAATATGTTATTGCAGTATCATAAGTCATATTTTTCTCAGGTTTTTTACAGTAAAAGTATAGTAACTTTTTTTTTTTTTTTTTGTGGCGGATTGTTTACAATCTGTTTTGATTTAACTATAACCATAGTTTTACTACACATCTCATGGTTAGACTATGGTTAGTGTAGCAAAACCACAGTTCATTTGTGGTTACCATGGTTTAACTGTAGTAACCATGGATTTTGGTTTTAATTTTCGCAAGGGCCGAATCGCGTTGCCAGTCAAGACTAACCGATCCATGATTTATGAGAGATTTGTTATCGGATGGTGATCCACCAAATGCTGATTAAAACTAAAGTAACGAGCCTGGTTTGAAAATGTAAGAAGTAGAAAGTGTAAAAAAGAGTAAAGAAAGAGTAAAAATGTAAGGAGTAAAAGTAAAAAGTAGTCAGAAAAATCAATTGTGAAGTAAAGTACTGATACCAGAAAAATCTACTCAAGTACAGTAACAAAGTATTTGTACTTAAGTATTTGTTACTTCCCATCTCTGTATTTACAGTATACAACAAAGGACAGATTATTTATATAGGTTACATATTATATACATATTATATAGAGCTTTTCGTAACTTTTTCTTGGTAGTTTATAACTTAATATTTTAAATTTGTACCTTTTGGTTGTGCTGATTAAATAATCTGTTAAATAATATAGAAATTTAACCTGCATATTTTGCTTTAGAATTTGGAAATGTGCATAGATGCCCAGCCTTAATATATATGAGCAACATCACACAAGTAGCAGTGCGATATAGCTGTATATCAGCAGGGATGTAATTCTACCTTAGGTCATCACAGCATGCTGACATACAACCATATTGCACTGTTACTTGTGTGATATTGCATTTATACAACATTTCACTGGCACAAGTGTGTAAATACATAAAAAACAAGAATGGAGTGTCTTAAAAACCTGAGACCAAGCCTCCATTACTAATTTGAAAATGTCTCTGTAGAACTAGTAATGAAAGAACCTTGAGTTGCCTTACTGAAAACATACTGTATTACTGTATTAAAAGCTCACTGCATTATGTAGAGTATTATATGAAAGAGAGATGGACTGAGCAAGTGTGATTACCTGCATCTGATACAGCTTTCATTCTTCAGCTCAATCTCATATTCACAATAAAACATTAGTTTGAATGTCTGCTTAGGAAAGCGATATCTTTGTCTTACTATCCTTTCATCTGTTAAGGGTGATTTCCGACCACACCGCTGCTTAATGCATTTGTTGGCTGCCTCTTACAAGGTGTTGTTGAAAGTAAAAATAACTTCCCTGTTTATAACCCTGTTTCAGTCTCTTTCAATATAAAAGTCATTACAGCTGACTCACTCATAAAAACAGTATCTTGCTGCCATCAGATGGTGGAACAATATAATTAAAATCACCATCACAAACACACACGGTTTTCCAATACTAAATACTATTATTAAATACTTCTGTTATTTATATAAAAAACTACAACAGCCATTATAAAAGTTGTTAGGTAATTCATACAAAAGTACAAAGGCAGCACTCCAATATACAGCATTAAAGTTACATAAAGTGATGGGATTTTACCCTCAGCCAAAACTATTTGCTCTGGAACAAATAATAGATTAATAAGACCAAAGACTGCCTATTAGATTTTCTCAAAATGAACTGTATTTCATGAGACATCAGAGCTAGCGGCAAATCCCAGAAGATGCGTCTGAGGTAAGGCTGCTCTCAGTGGGTTTATGAGCTCTGAATGCCCACTGACACCCTGGAGCTCTCATCTCCGAAAATATCAAAGCAAATTTTCAAATAGACATTCTCTTTATCAACAAACCACATATTGGAAGTCTAAACAAGTACATTCTCACCTTCTCAAAAAAATGACACAAAAACGGTATTATTTAGAAAATTATAGTGGATTTGTTTTTTGCTTTGTTTTTTTTTTTTAAGACAATTTTAACAATTGTTGAAAAATGAACAAATAACAGTGAAGATAAAATGTCACAATCTGTTTACAATTTTTCTTTAAATAGCATCTTGCTCATTTGATGCCAACATGAGCATTCATAAGTAGCCTGTAAGCAATATTTTTCCAGTGACCTGAGTTAAAGGAGGTTATAGCCAACAAACTCTATTTATAGTGACAGGCTAACATGTTTGTTTGCAATTAAAGCTTTATTCACTCTTGCTATTGCTGTTCTTGGGGTTATATAAACCAGAGGTTACAGGGAAGGCTCGACCGTGTCATCTGACTGATCTTGAGTGAAAAAGAGTGTGTTGTTTTTCAATGTGGTACAGCAACAGAAGTAGAAGTGGCATGTGGTTGAGAACCCGTCTGTGACAAGCCCCCCTCTCCCAATGTACATCCGCACAGACAGCGCTCAGTTAGACCACACTGATTGCACTGGCATTGACTGCAGACTATTCAATTTAGCCCTGATCCCATTTAAGCTGAAGGTGCTCAATCCCAACCCCCTTTGTAGAGGACCCTGATATTGAATTTTCAGCCTAGGATACAATATGGAGGCCTTTTAACCTTTTCCTTTTGCTGTGAATACTAATTAAATGGTTTTAGATTATAATATCCACATTTTTATGTTTGACATGTAACAGGTTTGGTGGATCAGGACATGTCTCACAGATAGAAAGATGATGGTCCACAAGTCCACTGATGTCAGATTGTCATATACGTCCTAATTTGCAGATTCTGAAAATGCTTTATTTGCATGCACTCATTCGCTACATTTTAATGTATTTCTCTGCTGCTTTGAATAAATTACCATCGGAGAGCATCTCACATTATTCCCCGCTATTGCAAATCTGCAACAATCAATGTCTGAACATTTAGCATGGATCTGAATGAATAAAAAGATATGGATGTATGTTTATGCAACATTTTCTGCAAATTTCAATGCACTGCAAAATACATTTTTTATCTTGTTATGTGTTACCACTTCTTACAGTGTCCATTGCAACATCTGGTTGCTCAATTCATGAACCGTGTTATGTGGTACATAGAATATTTAGTTTCCAGCAGCTGGTCATGAACAAAGAAGGGAAGATAAAAGAAAAACTAGAAGCTCTAGTCTAGTTCAAGCCTTTGAACACCCCGACAGTTTTATTCCCAATCCATTCTCAATACCTTTGACCCTAAACATCAGCTCTGAGAATCAATATCATCTTACCTTTCCAACATACTGTGGATCAGATCCCATGTACTCTTCCAGAACAAAGAACTGGTTCCACACCCATCCTCTCTTGACTCTGTGAGCTCCCATCATGCCATGTTTCCTATGTGCCATCAGGTTCCTGTGCTGCTCCTTCCCCATCCTGCTCTGGGATGAAGAGTGGAGGGGAGAAACGAAGCTTTTGTCTAAGAGGCACCAGAGGAACAGCAGCAGGCAGTTCCCCATGAGCATTGGAACAACCTTTAGGTGCAAAGATGGATACGAGTGACTTTTATGGTGACGGCAAAGGAGTGATGAATCCAGTATGAAGAACTCCACAAAGCCTCGGTGGCACGGAACAACTAACATCCATGGAATTCCTGCGGCACTTGAAATTTGAGTGAACCACCTGCAGGAGAAAAGAAGTAACGGCACTTTAAATCAATGAGATTATCAGGATTTGTCGAGGTGTCTGGGTATCATGTTGGCATGCAATGAAAGCAAAGGACAACCACACTGTCTGTTATGTTTTCATCTCTGCAGTGTAAATCTTTGTCTGTTCAGCTATAATGTAATCTCACTTGAAGGGCTTTGCAAATACTGAGCAAATTGGCTCACTCAAGTTCGTTTAGCACATTTAGCACTGGGAGGTTTGAGAAACAAGCATGTAAAAAAAGACTGCAAGAATGAGGGAGTTTGGCAAGAGTTGAACAACTGTTGGCAGACCTCCAGGAGAATGGTGGATGTGCAATTCTGTGCTCATTTTCAGTGCATTAGTCTTGAAAATGAGGTGGTCCCACTTGAATAGGAGGGTTGTTTTTGACCTGGCAACACAGATGGTATGTCACAGGAAGCAAAAGCCAGTCCAGATGCTTAGGGTCACAAATCAGACAACTCTCCTCTTAATCACCCTCTAAATGGAGAGAACCTGTATAATTATGTACAAGAGGACTATTCATCACTGTTGAACCAAGTGTTATCAGAATTAAGGTGGTATATCGAACCAAAAGCTTTCAAATTTTTATTGTGTAGCAGATGGAAATATTTTATGTTGATTAACGCAATAGCATGACTAGAGATAACTAATGAGGCAATTGTTAGGCAAAAAACCTCTTTAAACAATATCAGAGATTCCCAGCTGTTTCTAAAGTTACTGAATGTGTTCAAATCAGTGAATCAATGAGAGGCTGCAGTACAAGTAATGGAGCTTATTTATTACTCTTATATAAATGCACAATAAAATTATTCTCAAATCAGAAAGAAAAAAAAATCACTGGGGTATGCACTGAGTATACAATATAGATCTTATGTAGGAACTATTGGAAAAATATACAGCACTTCCACAACCAAATGCTTAAAATAAAGTCACAATTAATTTACTGACTCTTTCTATAGGTTACACCATTACACCAGTAGGCAGTGACAAGTAAATCTCTTTACCAGTCAATTACTTGCTTAATTCATTCATGAATGAAATTGCTGTCAAGTGAGCAATTCAAACATTCCCTCAAACAATTAATTCACTCATAAATTTAGGAATTAAACAAGTGAGTAGTTATATTTTGATAGTGACTAGTTATTTAGCATACTACCATATTTTTGTTAGGCCTACCATTTCTGCCATGTTTAGATTAGGCAATAAAATACTATATAGGTCTGGTATCATAGACAGGGCTTAGCCTAAACCAGGATTAGGCCATAGTTCAATTAAGAGATTTAAGTAATTTTTATAAACGTGCCTTAGAAAAAAAACATTACTGGTTTGCATCTTGAGACAAAACAAAGGCACTGATATATTTTAAGATCAGTCAGTGCAAGTTTCTTTCAGTTGAAACAGGTCAGGCTTACATTTTAGTCTAGGACTAGGCTTGAGCCATGTCTGTGAAACTGGGGGATACTATGCTAGTACGCTATTTCGAACACAGTATTTATGTAAATAATTAAATTATTAACTCAACCACTTTTTTAAAAAAATGTGAATTCATTCAGGGCCAAAAAACTGAATAGTGAATAGTTCAGCCATGAAACTCTACTTGTGCACTAATGTTTGCGATCTGTCCAATCATAACGCTGAATATGCCATTTTTATCAGACAAACAAACCAGACAGGAGAGTAAATTAACATTGGTGGAGCTGAACTTGAAAAATGGTGTGTATTTGCGTCTTTCCGTGGTTGAAACAAGATACCTTCTGATGTTCATTCATGTTTATTTCATGCTATAACTAGTAGTAAGAAGAAGAGATGATTGGTTCATGTGCCGCTTGAACTGAGGCGTTACCACTGTCATGCAAATTAATGAGCCACAAAAAGGTGTTTATTCTTTGAATTTCATAAAAAAATTACATTTGAAAGATGAGACTTTGTTTCATACCTAAAGTAACCTGCTTTGTCTTGTCTGTCGCTTGTCTGTGATGTATTTTTCACTGTGTGAAAGCATGACTTGTGGCGTTAATGCGCCATGACTTGTTGGACATAGCAACAGTAACAAAGGGGTGTCTTTGAAAAGGGTCAGTTGGTTAATTTAATTCAATGTTCCAAGCCAATTATATTCACATACTCATACGTGCGTGCTATGTGTGTCCTCATATTTGCCCACCACCTCCCCAGCACCACTTGTCTAGATCTGCTACGGGCATCTTCCTCTCTCTAGCAGCAGCAGAATGTTTCCCTTGCATTTTATGATCTGAGCATTAGCAAAGCTAAAGCTAAATGCAAATCTACTTGTTCTGCAGTAGAAGCATAGCAGATCAAATCTGCCAAGCTCAAACCTATGCACATTCTATTTACATTAATAAAGATTTTACAATCTGTTCTGAGAGTTGTCATGAATGAAATCTCATTATGAGTGAGTCTTTGCACATCTGATTCATTCAAAAGCATTCACTCCTCTGTTGCTCAGAGCAATGGTTAGATCTGCTGTGACAATATTGTATTTAAAATATTATTGTATATTATATTATATTATTGTATAATATAAATATTTCTCAATATTGACTTCTTGTTTATTCAACTCAGATAGGGGATCATCCTCTGCTGGCATTATCATGAGTGTACATATGCTAAATATTTTCTAGTTACAGGATCATATGTTAATTATAGAAATTAAGATCAGATTCTAATCAGTAAAACAGTAAAACAAGCAAAAAAAAAAAAAAAAAAAAAAAACATGACTTCTGAAAGAAGCACACTGCAGTTATTTCACAGCACTGGCAAGATAAAACAATATTTTCCTATATTCTCACAGGACTTATTTCCTCCCGCCCTCTCCAACCCTTATGTCATACCTGTTACAGTATATACTGTGTCCCAACTTAATATATTGGTTTAATATTTCTACAACATGCACGAATTTGACAGTATTGGAGATGAAATATGTTTTAGTTAAAATGATTTTATGCTGCAACATGCAAAAAATCCATGGAGATAAAGAGGGCAGGGCAACAAGTACTATGAGCTAGTGTAACATCAATTGCGAGACAGACCACCAAGCAGAGCAAATGATTGCAATACGAATCCCTGGAGACCCCTTGTGTGCCGTAGTAGTGAGATGTCTTATGGTTGGCAGGACATTGTGTCTCTGCAGCAATATTATTATTCCCCATGGAGAAACCTCAGCAATTGTCTCAACACTTAACAAGCTCAAAGACCTCAAGTGCAGTGCATCCAGAAAGAGCACTTTCGGTGTCTGTCCAAAGGTCATCACACATTAAAACTATGCCCTCATTATTTTGCACTTTTCTTTTTTTTGCTCAGTGACTATGAAAGTTTACTGCCAGTCTGTGGTAAATGAATTAACTGGTGTATTCAGGCTGACGTGATGTAAGGTGATGTGAGTGAACTTTACTCTCTGGGTCTGTTGCTGAATAAACATGCGACTTTCTAGCATGCATCACCCAGCAGATTCACTGAAGTTACGCTGTCATATCATGTTAGAAAGAGAGGGCTGTTAAGCAGAGGCTGAGGACTCACAACCACACTAGAGACGTACAACCAAGTGATGTCTCAGAGGAAGAAAACACAGTTTTATATATCACCATTGAAAGTGGTAAATGATATAAAATGATACTCTTAAATATCCTCTCTCTTCTGTTTTACAAGCCTGACGGCAGTGTGCCTGCACTGTAAAAAATATTCCGTAAAATTTACGGTAAAAAACTGGCAGCTGTGGTTGCCAGAATTTTACCGTAAAAAATACGGTAGCAACATTTTGTGTTTTGCGGTTTTCACTTAAATTTACAGGTAAATACCATAATTTCATTAACTGATATAATGTTAATGTACCAACCTATTGAAGTACTGAAATCTTTTTTGTACCTTTGTAATACACTAATAACCACCAAAAGTATGTGGTGATGAGAAAGTCAAAAGATGAACCAAAGCTCATCACAAACAGCTTTTAAAAATTAACATATATAGAAGGTGCACAGTGTCATTCACACAAACACTAAACACCATCATGGTAACAGACATGAAACTGAAATAATGCATAAACATTAATTTAACAACATTAGATGCAACATAGAACCCTAATGTACAAAACAGCTAAGAAAAATCTAAGAAGAAAGGGTTATTTCAACAAAAAAAAACATCAAATTTAAAAAAAATGTAACACAGGGAATTCTGGGAATGTCAGTTTACGGTCAATTTCACTGTTCACTGTAAATTGTACGGCCTTTTGCCGTTAACCATTTAACAGGTTTTTACTGTAGCATTTTTACAGTATTTTTACCGTTAAATTCACGGTCATTTTTTACAGTGTGGGTTATTCAGAGGAGGGAATGATATGCAAATGAAGGAAATCATATAATTAAATCTTAAAACTTCATTCAACAATGTAAAGTTGAGAGTTCCCCTGTGATTAAAAGTGATTCCAATTACCAATCATGTTAGCTCCGTAAAGCTCATCCAATTGAAAGCCTGTTAGGTTTGACACATGGATTAGCTAGGCTGCAGTATGGAGAGAGGATAGCCTGTACCATTGGACTTAAACATTGTGGAGGTTACAATACACCAGTAGATGGCAACTAGTGAATATTATGAGTGAATCATTCATTCAACAGATTCGTTCATTCACTCAACTGACCACACAAAACGGTTTATTCGACTCTGACTGCATAAGCTTGCAAATTGTGCTGCTTGGATACACAAGGTGGTGATTTCATATGGAGCTATTTTTGTTATGGAAACAAAATGGAACAAAAGATCTGACACAGCTCTAAAAAGGTAAGTGACATTAATATTATTATTATTTTTGAAGTGTTGTAAAAAGTGAAATCTTGTTGGTTTGAATATATGAAGGCCCTAAAGGAACATGGTGGTGGAAAAATTTTGCGCTTTTTGCGTTCCCTCACAAAACTTTTGCATTCTCTGTCAAAGATGTTTGCATTCCCTCACAAAATGTTGCATTATCTTCCAAAATCAGTTGAGTTCGGACAAACACCTCATGTCTACTTTACAGCTTGTAGTGGTTCATATGTTCTGTACTACGTCTGCTCCATACATTCACAGTATAGAAGCTCATAGCCAGTTTTATTTTGAACTTGGACTTAAGTATAAATAACTACAGTCAGAGCTTATAGTTTAAGGCACAGCTTTGTTAATGTTGCTTAATCTACTAAAACAGTGACATTGCACGCCCAAATTTGGTATTAATAAATACAACTAACTAGGGATGCTTGATATTGGATTTTTGCCGATATGTGATATGCTGATATGCTGATATTTTTCAACTCATTTTGGCCGATACCGATATATTTACTTTTGTTTGGAAACAACACCAAGTCTCTACTGTGCAAAATTATAAGCAAATATTTTTAATTTTGGTTAGTTTTTAACAAGAACTTATTTGTTAGAATTAAATAAACAATAATGAAGTTCTTTGATAAAGACAGTACATTGAAGCTTTGAAAATAACTATAAATAAGTATATATCAATCACTGCATTTTTTCCCCCCAAGAAAGATGCAGTGGTGACCTTAACATTTTATTTTAGGATTTAACATTTAAAGATGGGCTAAAGCAAAAGAGTTGTAAAAATTCTGAAAATCTTTTAGAGCTCATAATTTGTTTGAAAAAAACAAACAAACAAACAAACAAAAAAACATATTACACATCAATGAATAAACCAGTAAATTATATTATTTACAAGTGTCATGTTTGTGATGATTTTATGACATCAATTACTGCTTTATTTAATCAGAAACACAGTCTAAATGTTATTTGTGTTTTACTTTCATTTTATTAGAGGTAGGCCAACAGCGCCTCCTACAGATTAAAACTACTTACCGAACGGGCATTAGGACCCGGGGGAGGTTGCTGCTGCAGCAACTGCACTTGCTATTACTGTTTATCCTATCACAGACCCAACAGGTCATTCTGTACAGTACCTGCATTTTCAGTTTAAATGCAGGGATCCAAAACATGTGAATCTAATCATCAAGGCAAAACTTTGCTTCAAGCATGAGCCACACTGAGGTGGTCTAATGGATAACACACCCTGAGCACATGTAAGTTAACCTATTCATTTTAAGGGCAAGACATATCGACATAATTTTTCATATGGGGCCGATACCGACATTTGCATTTAAAGCCATTATCGGCCGATTCCGCTATCAGTCCGAATATTGTGCATCCCTACTAAGCTCCTCCACATAAAATGCTTAAGGTAGGCTAATAGACGAAGACGGTAATATAAAAAGACCAAATCTGGCAGAGAGTTTAATAATAAAATAAATTAAATAAATTCATTATATATTAAATATATATATTTTCTCCCCTGTAGAAAAACAGTATAAACTCTTAACGGTATAAACTCTTAACTTGGCTTTATGGATTACTGCATTGCTTGCCTGTACATATTTTTTTTTTAATAAATTAAATTCAATTAAATTAAACTTTTCACTGTCTTAAATTAAACTTGTTACTGTCTTCATATATTAAACCATGTTAAGTGCAGTTTACCATGGCAACACGTTCTCACTCCTAACTCGTCACATATTGACGATTGGGCAGGGCCCCTTTGGCGTCACTTCTGGACGCTCAGGATACCCCTTTAGCGTCATTTTTCTATGTACAGGGGTCCTCCAGTGCTTAACATAAGAAACCCTTGGCGTCAACATACTGACGCGAAAGGCACGGGGAATTTTATCGTCATGATTAAATTATATACTGGATTTAATTTATATTACACTATTTACACATTGAACCCAACCTCTGCCCCTAAACCTAACCATTTGTCAACAAAACACAGGATATAACAGGCAATTACAACTATATTCATAATTTATTCAAAAAGTATTAATATTCCAAGGGTTCCGAAGCAAAACGATTGATTTGTGAGAAGAATAGACGCGCGATCGCCGTCTCCGTCCGCCGTTCTGTGTGCTGCACTGCAGTCTGCAGTCTGTCTGTGTTTGAATTCAAAAAATGCCGCCAGAAGAAGCAAGCCTTGGTTGTGAAATGCTGTTGGCTCTTGGGTGTCTCGTGACCGATTGTGTCATGCTGTTGTGAAATGCCATTGGCTCGTATGTGTCTCGTGACCGATCGCGTCATGCTAATGCTCGGGTGTATTTTCTTGAATGAGATGTGAGCGCGTTAACGGAGTGGTATCATTTTCAGCGATTAAAGCCTTCTGTTATTCGCATAAGGAAATCGTAAGGCTTTAGAAGACTCGGAATGGAACAGGACTTGTTTGTAATGCTTTTATACTGCTTGTTTATGGTCAGTTTTTGCAATAAATACCTGTGACTGTACTTATATTTGCCTGTTGCTGTTTCATATTGTTCAGAAGTGGGTAGGTTTAGGGTAGGGGTGGGGTTAGGTGCTCCAATGAACGTATATATTTATATAAAATAATTTCTATTTTTACAAATGCATGCAAACCATTAAATTAACACAAACAACTGAAAATAATGGAGGACCCTGTGCGTCGAAAACTGACGCTGAAGGGGTACCCTGGGTGTCAAAAAGCGACGCCAAGGGGTCCTGACCAATCGTCAATATGTGACGACTTGGGAGTGAGAACGTGTTGCCCATGGGGAACAAAACGCTTATAATGCAGTTCAGCACATATTCTAGGCTCATCTGCTTGCATGTACACAGAATATATTTTTAATAATTTCTATAGCATATTGGCTCTTTTTTTATTACCGTCTTCATTAAGCTGCGTTTTCTTTATGGGAGGAAAATGCTTAATGTGCTTAGTGCCTTCTGTTCATATGGGCTTATGCTTTCCTGTATGTACCACTAACTTAGTCTATTAATTAAGTGTTTTTTTTTTTTTTTTTTGTTCAATGGGGAATGTGTTTAGCTACGTTCATATTCTGGGCTATTCTGCTTGTCTGTATGCTTTATTAATAAAGCGTGGAATGAATTTGGTCCTCCAGCCCTGTTGAAAAAAATCAGCATATGCTGGTTAGGTAGGTTTTGAGGCTGGGATGCTGGTTTTAGCCGGTCTTTAGCTGGTTTATACTGGCTCTTTGCTGGTCCCTAGCTGGTTTAAGCTGGTTCTGGAACAGCACATGACCAGCTAAGAGCCAGCATAAACCAGCAAAAGACCAGCATAAACTAGCTAAGGAAGGACCAGCATAAACCAGCTAAAGCCAGCATCCCAGCAACAAAACTTACTTAACCAGTATATGCTGTTTTTTTTCAACAGGGAGTTACATTAAGTGTTTTAGAATGTCCCGACCCAAAACCGTGCCTTGATCTAAACACTGACTGTATCTCTTTATACTTGAGCCCAAGTTCAAAATGAAACTCTATGAAACGCTACATTGTGAACGAACTGTATGAACCACTGCAAGCTGTAAAGTAAACCTGAAGTGTTTGTCCAAACTCATTTGGTTTTGCGAGGGAACGCAAAGTTTCTCGAGGGGACTCACTCCACTCACCCCATTTTTTTTTCCACCACCATGTCCCTTTAGGGGCTCCGTAGAATATCAACACAGCCTTGTTTTGCAATTCATTATTTACAAGACGTTAGGAGGATTTCTCTGTAAATGGTAACTGCTTGTGTGTGTCAGAGAGGATATTAGTATTTTGTTTTCCCTTCAAAGCATTTACGGAAGAATAAGTCATTAGTCAGGGCCAGACAATATTGCATTTGACACAAGAGGGAATAAGGTTTTGAGGGATAGATAAGAGTCAATATATTGTACTGTTATGTATCGACCGTTCAGCTAGAGAAACACAAAAAATATGTATTTCTGCAAATTTCCGGTGAAGGAGAAACAGAAAATGTGGGCTGTAAATAGATACCTCAAGCAAAACATCAAATTCATCAAATTAAATATGGCATCCACCCTAGTCTGTTGGAGCTTCAGTTTTTTGTTTGGATAAAGGTACACTGATGCCTTTACCCACTCTGCATGTCAAAGTACATATAAAGATCTGTCTTGTTTATCTGAGCTGTTTTGTTTCAGATTCAAGAGTGAAACTGATGGCTGGAGTTTTTACTTTTGCTTATCATATTGTGGATTTATTCAATCCTTCTGCCCTAACACCATTGCTGAAATTGGATAAGTTTCCTCATGTATGCCCTTGGCCAACTGTAGCCCCTCAGAGAAAACATTCAAATCCCTTTTTCATTTGTGCTCAACAAGAGGGCATGACAGAAACAACACGGTTAGCCCGGCAAAACCTAGAAGTGCACTTCACAGGGCCAAGTCTTTTGATTCTCAAGGCATTTGGAAAATAGATGTGTGGGTGTGCATGCAAGTTGTGCATTTCGTGACATGGGTGTCTGAACTCTATGTTCTTTTGCTAATATTACTGTATGTATGTCTGCCTTCTTATGCTCTACTGCTCCTTTTCTTGCATGAATAATCGTCATATTTAGAGGGTGCATTAGCATTTACCCATCTTGGGGATGACTCCAGTCTTCAGTGTCATTTAAATATGCTGATTCGGTGCTCAGCAAACATTTCTTATTGTTATTAATGTTGACAGCTAGTTTACACTGTAATAAATTTTCACAAAATTACTATTTTTACTGTATTTTTGTTCAAATATGAAGCTTTGGTAAGCATAAGAGACTTTAAAAGCATGAAAAATCTTTAAATATTCCAAACATTTTGACTGGTGTGTATATATATATATATATATATATAAAGCAAAAACATTATGTATGTCATGCAAGGCTTTCTATAAGCATGATTAATTAGTGAATGGGCTGATAAGGTATGATTTATTACAAACTGTAGTCTTGGCCAAACCATCTGTTCATCTCACACCACTGTGAGCCTTCACTGATATTTAAACCCTCACAAATTGCTTAATTGTGCCTGTCATCCATTCATAATCACTATCCTTTTTTTAGAAACTGTTTTTGTGAACATCACAGTATAAATTATGAAAACATGTTATACTGGAGAAATCTTACTGTGGCCCATAAAAATGCTTCTCACTGCTCTTCTCTGTGATATCATGTGCTGCCCAAAACAGTGTATGCTTTCCTCCCCAAGGCTGAATGATTTTCAGCACCCACACTTGCAAATATTTTTTATTTAACTGAGCTTCTAGCTGCTGCAGTGTTTGGATCCTCTTATTTCTGTGATTTTATACAGTATGTTTTTTTGTTGTTGTTGTTTTTTGTTTTTGCAGTAGATGAAAGTGTTTTTTTTTTTTTTCCTCTGTATCACTGTACACAAAGATGTGTAGGCTTATATGTTGTTCTTATGAATCTTAATCTTGAAAAGGAATTTATATAAAGTGAATCACTTCAAAGCACACAATGTGGCTTTTATACAGCTACAAGGCACGTGGTGTATAGATACATACAAACTATATTTACATTTTTTTAAAGGATGATTTTTTAATTTCGATTACAAAAGTTAACATGCATTTCAGGATGTCTAAGTATTTGGTTTTCTCCTCTTTTGCTTTACTGACAGCATCATTTGAGCTGTTCACCAGCATAATTTGAGATGATCCAAAGAGCATCAAAGAGCTTCAATATCTGTAATGCCTGTCCAAAGAGTTCACAAGATCAATATCACAAATTTGACTTATGACCACATATACAGCATAAAACATAAAATCAAATGTTTATTATCCCTTTTGCATCATAACTTGAATTAGATTTTTAATCCCAGTTTTTTTTGATGTGGTCACTCTATTTGGGATCACCAAATAAACCTCACTGTCTAGTAAATTGCAAATAAATGTGCAATATATTTTGTAATTTTGGCTTTTGCTTGTTCACTAGGTCAATTTCTCACAGATACAGGACGGTATGTGTGTGCTTTTTTTTTTTTTTTTTTTTTTTTTTAATAAAGTGTTTGTTCTGATAACCTGGTTCTGATTCAGGTTGATCTGAGCATTAATTCCCTCATGGTGTTGGAAGAGCAGACGTTCATGGCCCTTTGTTCCATATACACCCTGCACCGTGTCATAATGATTTCTTATTCTGCTGTGTTTGGAACAGTAGAGTGATTTATGATACTTTGAGTTTTCATGGCCAATATTGAATTTCGACCAGCATCCAACAATAGTGGAGTGGTGGAGCTGCTACTTAGTTAAAGGGATAGTTCACCAAAAAATATGTAAGCAAGCAAGCAAGCAAGTAAATAAATAAATAAAATTCAGCCATTTACTCCACCATCATATCATTCCAAAACCTGTATGTCTGTATGGCTAATACTACTACTACTACTACTACTAATAATAATACATTTAAAAGTCTCAGAAGAGGGTTTGCTGTTGTTGTTGTTGTTTTTATTTTGCCCACACAATGAAAGTCAGTGGTTATCACAACTATTTGGTTATCAGCATTCTGAAAGGATTAGTTCACTTCCAGAATACAAATTTCCTGATAATTTAATCACCCCCATGTCATCCAAGAAGTTTATGTTTCTTTTTTTCTTCAGTCAAAAAGAAATTAAGGTTTTTGAGGAAAACATTCCAGGATTTAGCTCCATATAGTGGAATTCAATGGGGATCAATGGGTTAAAGGTCTAAATTCCGGTTTCAATGCAGCATTTATATACCTTTTAACCACAAATGCTTGTCTTGCACTAGCTCCAATTTACGCATTATGTAGTCATGTTGGAAAGGTCATGCGTGACATAGGCAGAAGTACCGACCCAGAGTTTACAAAGCAAATGTGCAAAAAAAAAAAAAGGTAAAACAACTATGTCAGATGATTTTAAAGTTGGAGGAGAAAATGAGATGGAGTTTTTCGCCCTACCCTATCTTTTTGAACCGAAGTACACAGACAAAAAACTAACCACACGTGACCTTTCCAACATGATTATGTCATGCTCAAAGTCATAGACATGCATCGCAGAGCTACTGCAAGACTAGCATTTGTGGTTAAAAAGTATAAAACATTTTAAATATATAAAATGTGCGATCGCTTTACTAGATAAGACCCTTATTCCTCGGCAGGGATCGTGTAGAGCCCTTTGAAGCTGCATTGAAACTGCAATTTGGACCTTCAACCCACTGAAGTCCACTATATGGAGAAAAATCCTGTAATGTTTTTTTAAAAACATTAATTTCTTAATACATGTACATCTTGGATGACATGGCAGATATTAAACTATAAGGAAATTTTCATTCTTGAAGTGAACTTAATCTTTAAATATCTTCTTTTGAAGAAAGTATGTCATACAGGTTTAGAAAGACATATGGGTGAACTGTCCCTTTAAGAATTACATAGAATAAAGAAAACATTTTTTTTTGTTTAATAGCTATTTAGGGCTCAAGTACTGATGGTGCGAAGACCCTATTGGAATTGCTCCGTTTCTTCTTCTTCCCCAAAATAAATAGCATTTTTGAGGGCCTAAACATGCTCGAAAACTGGTGAAATGGTGAAAATTTACATCTGATATGGGTTTCAGAAGTGGGTGTGACAAAATTGTTTGATAGCACCACCTATAAAATTTCAATGAAGTGCCCCTTGAACTGTGTTTCACATGTGTGAAATTTGGTAGACACATGTAACATGCCAATATCTACAAAAAAAACCCGAAACCCAACAGAAGGTCTGTTATTTTGAATTTTCTCTCCAAGTTTTGTGCCACTTTTGCCATTTTCAGGCATTGTATTTAAACAAGCTCCTTCTAGAGATTTAAACAGATCAACACCAAATTTGGTCAGTCTAATCTAAAGCCCTTTGTGATGTTAAATTTCGAAGATCTTGAGTGTTCTTTGAAGGGCTTGTCCATGGCAGTCTGGCAAACTTCAATGTTTTGCAGTGAAACATGAAGTTGTTATAATTCATGCATACAATGTCTAATCTGCCCCAAACTTCACATGTTTGATAAGAGTCCTGTCCTGAACACATGCCCATGACCATATTCAGTTATAGTCATAACAGCACCTGGTGGCAAGAGGAAGTGGCATGTATCATGCTCTAACAAACTCCTCCTAGAGATTTAATTACATCAACATTATATTTGGTCAGTAACTCTAAAGCCCTTTGCGATATTAAATAGCAAAGATATTAAATAGCCATGTAAAAGGAAGTTGTTGTAGCTCAGCCATACAATGTCCGATCTGCCCCAACCTTCACATGTTTGGTAAGAGTCCTGGCCTGAACACATCTAAAGGCCAATATTCAGTTATAATCATCGCACCACCTGTTGGCACCAGGATATGTCATGTTTTACACTAACTCATGTTCAATCTACACCAAACTTCATGTTTGATCAGAGTCCTCGCTTGAAGACATCTACATGTTAATATTCAGTTATAGTCATAGCACCACCAGCTGGCAGCAGGAAGTTTGACACATATAATGACTTTGACATATTCCTCCTATATTTACCACTTTAAATGCATATTGCTCACCATTCGCTGTTTTCTTAAAGGCACCGGGTGGCGGTGAGCCCGGGTGCGAGGGCCCTTTCTACGCTGCTTGCATTAATTATGTATTGAATCTACAAGTCTGTTCTTGTGTCTATCAAAAAATACAATTTAAAATAAAATGAGAGTTTAAAGTGACCTTGTTACAGTGTAATTATACATTTAAGTACTGAGTAATATTAATTAACTGCATGTACTTACTATATGGTTAGGGTTAGGATTTGGTTTAGGGTTACTTGCATGTAATTATGTATAATTAATTGTTATTATAATAGAAAGGACATGATAGTAGCTATTGTAAATGAAAGGAAATTATAAAATAATAATAACACCAAAATAAATGTAAAAATATAAGCATATTTTTAAATATCTCTTTCCTCCAGCTCTCTCTCTCATCGCTTTTGTCTCAGTCTGTATTTAGCCACCACATTAATGCAGGCTGTGGTAAATAAAGAGATGTGTTTAATTGTGCTGTTGTCCTCTGAGTCTTAGATCCAATGAAGCACTGTGCCTAATCTCATATTCACAGAGTTATTGGCCCTTCCAGATGAAGCCCAGGAGAACAACCTAGACTCTGATGTACTGGCGTTTGAAGGTCTACACACACATGGCGGACGTTAAGACCTCGAACAATGGCTTTCCGTGCGGACTACTATCAGCAGAGGTGAGATGTTGAAAGCTGTGCCATTGGGAAATGGAGAACAAATGTTATTGTGTGTTAATTTGGCGGCAAATGAATATTGAATAGATTCCTTTGTCAAATGCAAATGTGTACATTACACCGTGTTTAATACGCAAACAATGGGATAATTACACAAACATGGAAGAATAGAAAAAAACAACAGACACAAAAAATCATAGGAAATCTATTCAAACACATTCATCCATCATTGTTATATACAGTGGCATGAGGCAACTCAGATACACTGATGCTCGGGCAGGACATTGTCATTCTAATTGTAGTATACAGGAAATGACTGAAGATTTCAGACAGACTTAGTTTATTCAGGGGGTCTGTCCGCAGAGTCCTTCCGCCCTCCGGCATGTGCAGTGTCATTATTTGTTTAGTGAACTTCTTTGTTTGCTACCTGAAACAAGGTTCTGTACTGACAGTATGACAGTATGCGCGTTTGTCTGCCATTTTTATTCCGAATTCGTTTTCCATCCCCGTCACTCTGAAGATAAAATGCCTGATGTTAAAATTCATGAAGAACATCTTTGAACCATACGCAATCTGTGCGAAATCTTAAAGGGATAGTTCACCTCAAAGTGAAAAAATCATTTACTCACCCTCATGTCATTTCAAACCTGTATGACTTCCTTTCTTATGTTAAACATAAAGATTTTTTGAAGCTTTGATTGTATGAACAAAAAAGCTTTGAAACATTGATCAAAATATCTTTTTTGTTCCATGGAAGAAAGAAGTCATACAGGTTTAGAATGACATTAGGGTAAGTAAATTATGACTGAATTTCCATTTTTTTGGAACTCTCCCTACATATTTACAGTAAGCCTCATACTGACCTGAATGTGGGAAGAATTCATTTCTTATTCATTACAGCACTCATTTAGAATAAATATTTTACCTATCACCAGTGCATCTCCAAGAACTGACCCCAGCATTTGCTTAACAGCCCATCACATGCTTCAGTTAGATCTCAGTAACACACTCACACGTTACGTATGTCTACATGAGTGCTTGTCTTTTACAGGATGGGTCTCATTCTAGAGTGACTGACTCACATTTCAGTACTCATTTAAGAATGACGATCACACAATTGCAGAAGCTCTCCATCTGCAATTCAGTTTTCTCCTAGCTCCCAGTTTAATTCTTCACATTTAATGTCACTTTAAAACAGGTTGTTTATAGAAAAATGAGCACATACCTTCCAACCGTCCCACAAAGTCTCCAGAGGATTAAAGCGGCGTAATCCAGACCTCCAGTCGCTGTTGCAATAAACTCTTCGGTCTCGCGCACACACTCTCTTTCTGGTCTTCTCCTCAATCACTCTCTGTAATGCGCTCGCCCTCCCGCTCTCTCTTTGGCTCTCTTTAACTTGCCCTCTCTCTCTCTCTAACACACTGTCTCTCCCTCTCTCATCTGAGCATTGTGCAGAGCTCTGTGAAAACAGAATGAGGGGGAGAGCAAAGCGCTTGCTGAATTCAGTATTCACCCCTGCAGTGTCAAGGGGACAGAGAAGTGAGAGAGAGAGAGAGTGAAGCTGGCTGCTGTAATGCTCATATGCGCTCAGGACTGATGCTCTCGGTACTGGGTGCCTGTGGGTGTCAGAGGCTGCTCGTCCGCCGTTACATCCCTCCCGGAGATTGGCTCTCCTCCCCCTTTAAATTGCTGGATTAATGCGGGTCCCACCAGTGCTAAACATAGTCGGCGTAGTCAGCTTTGCTGCGTTACCCTCAGGGGATATAGAGATTTTCAATGTACGAGCTGGAGGATTTTTTGTCACATTCACTTGTTTTCAACTTGCTTGTGAACGTTGAATGCTGGGGTGTTCTTGAAATCTTTTCGCTAGTTCACTTTTCCAACTGTGTACGGCTAATTCTTAACAAAAACATACTGTGTGTTAATTAGTAACAAGTTTTGATGTGTGAATCTCTGGATGTGTTTTGCCCCAGTTTAAGAGACTTTTAAAGTATTTACACAAGTCTTTATGGGGAAAGAGGCTTTACAGTTTAGGTTTTTTTTGCGGTGCATACATGAATTTTTGATTTGAAAGATTTCTTAGATTATACTTATGCGAACAGGTGTTCAACTTATCTGCAAGGCTATTGGTTAGATTACCTAACATCTGTCATTCACAATATTTTACAGATCTCTTACCTGTAAAGTGCTTGTTTAGTAAATATATGGGCATATTACAGTACTTATTCTTTCAGCTACGTATAATTGTCTTTAAATGGGACGCAACACTTTTCTAAACTTCCACAATCAGTATCTCTTTCTGCATCCATGTTTCATGTGTTTAAACATGAGGAGTGCTACTTTGTTCCAATCAGGTTTTAGTGTGGATGAAGATATCCAGCACTGCAGAAATAGAATCCAAGCAACTCACAAAATGTTGCATGGTTTGATATAGTGGCAGCAGTTTATGGCAAAAACTCGATTTCATTTAATTTCACTTCATTTAATTTCATGGAAATTAAAAATCATACACAGAATTATAGAGGCAAAAGCAATAAACAAAAGAGCCAGTGAAGGGCAGCTGTTCGCAGGGGCAACTGTGACCGTGGCCATGTGTTTCACTCATAGCTGAAAGATGCCGTGACTGACTCCAAAAACCTGCCCATAAACAAACAGTACTGACATTAGAGAACATATTTTAACAAAAAAATAAACTCAGTACTATACCAAATAAAATCCATTTATTTTGTGCAAGGCAAAAGGCGTTTCCATCATGCAAAGTGACCACTGCTGACACAGCTGACTGACATCTCATCCCTATGTTACGTTGCATAAAATAATACAATTTACAGCACAGTAAAGACTTTATAAATAAAATAAAATGTATACAAACCTTTATTTCGCTAAGGAAGTGCACCAAATTGGTGGTGCTCAGAACCGCTCTCTCCTAGAAGATTCAGAGAGCCTACGCTCTAACTGTAACTCAGCAAATGGGTTGTTTTGTCGGAGACGGGCTTAACCCAGTGATTGGGCAGCTTTAAAAATGACCCAGCAACTTAGTTACAGAAAAACTACCTAGCACCTGGGTAAAAAATAACCCAATAAAATGACCCCACAAGTTGAACCCTGCATTTGGATTAAAAAGAATAACCCAGCACCTGGGTAAAAATATTAAAAACTACCCAAGAAAGTGACCCAAGGCGCTGAACCCAGCATTTGGGTTAAAAAAAAAAAATAACCCAGCATTTTTTAGAATGTAGGGTTAGGATTAGGGTTTGGCTTAGTTGCATTTAATTATGCATAATTCATTGTTATTATAATAGTAAGTACATGCAACGTGTAACAATGACACCTTAAAATAAAGTGTTACCAATAAATTCATATTTTCATTTCATCTGGTTGTCACAAAAGTACACTCTAAAAAATGCTGGGTTAAAAACAACCCAAAACTGGGTGAAATATGGACATACCCAGCAATTGGGTTGTTTTGACCGGTTGGGTTAAACGTTTAGGGCAAAAACTCTGATGAAAAGAACTTGTTGCTTTACGCAGTGTTAGTTCTGCCTTAATATAATAAAATTATTAAGTAATATTTATAGTTTCATTCTTTTTTAAATATTAATATCAATACAGTACATAAATATCCCAATTTGTTCTGAGACTTTTACTCAGAAATGCTTAGATTCTGTCTGGGGCTCAAACTGTTAACGAAGTATGATATTTAGGGCAAGGTTTACTAACAGCTTGCGCCAGCTCAAACCATCTTTTGGTGTTAAAATAGTACCGTCCGGATTTACTAAAGACGCGCAGTGAAGAATTAGTGCTGAAAAGTCATGGACACAGTTATTTTTGCACCTGACCTTACTGAATATGCATTTGTAGGAGTTTCCCTTTCAGACGCAAAATTTATGGTAGGAGAGTACTAAAATGAATCACGCAATGCAATTTAATAACGTTTGCACTCATCAAATTTCTGGTATTTGCGCCATTTTTCCCTCCCATTGGTGCTTTTATGGAATTGCGCTCTGACACTAATTTGCCTTGTTTAGTTAATCTGGCTCTTGATTTGCATTGAATATTTAATTTTTTTCAAACATGTCATCTTAAGGGGCACATTCAGTGGTGAATAGCTTTGCAGCAGTTCTCAAGTCACATTAAACATGCTCATGTCCATCTGAAGCATCTGATGTTATGGAATTACCATTGCCTTTTTTAAAGATCACCCAAGAATGTGGTCCAAGAATTTTACAGAACTCAACCACAGACACATTCAGCTGGAGCAAGCAAATATATAAAATGAAGAGCTTGGGGTGAGCACAGATTAATGTTCAGTGTGTAAACAGCAAAACAGGTTTTAAAGCCATTTATGCTTAATGGAGTACAAGAGTGCTGACTCTGGGCAGTTTAGATCAAGATGCAACACAATCAAATGGCACCCACAACCACTAAATATCTCTAGCTACAACCTAGTAAGCAGTTAAACAAGGCACCATTATCTTCTGTAATTGGACCATTAACTGAGACTCTAATCCCGGTCTGGCTTTCCATTTACTTACAACCTACGTATGCAAAACCATTGAACACACTAATGGTGTGGCTAAAAAACATGCTGGGTGATACAGAGTGTGTTTATTTGTGTTTCTGGGTTTCCTCATCACAAACACTTTACCTTAATTTACTGCCGGTCAGGCATTGGCGTGAATCCCCGAGTCTGATCATCCTCAGAGCAGATGGCATGGCAAGCTTCCACCCTGAGTTAGACTAAGAGATAATCCTCACAGCACATGGTGGGCTATAACACAGAGACTCTTTTTTTTGTTTTTTTGCAGTGAGGGGGGTCCAAGTGTGTGGGGGATGGAAAGTCTCTAAAGTACCGCAAGCTTCAGTGGAGGCCAAACCATCAAGGCGCTGAGATCATCCAGGCCTCCAGGTGTGAGCTGAGCTTCTACTGGATACGGTCTGTGATCTTTTAACTGCTCACACACATAGTGTATCGAAAGAGGCAGATGTGAACATATATGTGCCGTTTGCACCTGGTATTAACATTCACTGATCCGATTACAGCAGGGGTTAGGAAATGAGTTCCAAAATGTTGTATGATCTGATCATTGAAGCCACATTCGGAGAAAGTCAGAACAACAGGTTTATACAGGTGGCTGAAGTGAAACAAAAATGAGCATTCTTGCTCAAAACATGAGAGTTGTGGTAATATTTAAACATGTATAAGTATGTTTGAAAAAGATTTTGTTGGCAGTAATAAAATCAAGACCAGGTTTAAATGGGGCCATAGTGTGCCATGATAGGCAATGTTTCCTACATCTCAGGGATTTCACCTCAAATAACATCTGTGCTGCTTGTCATTTTGAGTAGTGTAGATTAGCAGAGTAACGTACGTGTGTGTCTGTGTGTATGTGTCTGTGTGTGTCTACTTAACCATATTTTGCAGACAAATTTGTACCCGGAAGTGAGATAAATCTGACAAACTTCCTTTGAAGACATTCACATTTGTAAAGTAGTCGTAATATTTTGAGAATAAAGCCGAAATTACGAGAATAAAGTCAAAATATTTTGAGAATAAATTCAAATTTACAATAATAAAGTCGAAATGTTTCAAGAATAAAGTCGATATATATTGTGAATAAAGTCGAAATATTTCGAGAATAAAGTGAAAATTATGAGAATAAAGTCTAAATGTTTTGAGAATAAAGTCAAAATGTTTAAAGAATAATTAAATCGTTGCAATTAAAGTTATTATATTTTGAGAGTATGTGCGCAAGCAAATGGCCCAGATTGGGAGCACCGGGAGAAGTTGCCATTGCCACCGGAATTTATTTAAACATATGTGGGATTATTAGCAGAAGTCATACCATGTGTCACATACTCGTAGGGACAGTATGCTTGAAAATAATATTTCATGTCTTCGAATGCATTCATTAGGCCTATTTGTAGTGCACCAGCCACCCAATAATAGCAATGAGCTTTGTGCTTTTGGTACTTTTAATATAAAACAAAGTCTCAGCTTTCAAAATCTGTCAATTTTATAGCGAAATACAAACAATGTGTCTTGTGTTTTTCACGTTCATGCTTCATGTGAATCGAGCGCCTTTTTAATTACAGTGAGACATTCGGTTCATTAAATTATACTGTTTTCTTTGTGAAAATTCCACCACCTACTCCGTAAAAAAAAAAAAAATTCTGTGGCATGATTCGCGCGAACATAGATGGATATATGTAGATCGGGAGGTGCATTCCATTCACAAACAAACGTTAATCCACTGCATCTTCAGCGGCTCAGATGTCGGGAGTAAATGACGACCACTATGTTTATTATTACATCCAGCAACACAACACCTCAATTGCTCAATCTGAGATATTCTTGTCTAACTTACATCCCTGCTCTGGCATCAAAACATGGAACGTTACTGGACTGTGACAGCTGGGGCCGGTTGCATAAAAGGTTTAGACTAGTCTTAAAAAGTTAGACGGCTAATTTTATCTTTAAAACTGTTCATAATTGTTTTAATTTAGTTACAGGAAAATGTAGATTAGTCTAAGTTGAATCCAAAAAATAAGACTGGTTACTCTTTGGTTAACTGCTAGTTGGTCCGACTAGGACTTAAGACACTGTCTTAACATAGAGGCTAAGTTTATGCAACTGGCCCCTGGTCTAAGGTAAGACGCTCATGTCAATCAAATATGGTGGGAGCAGCCTCTGTCGGTGTGAGAACGGCTCGATTTGAAAAAGGGGATATTATTTTTACAGATTAATTAAAATGGATTTTTATCATTATAGGATAGATTTGTACATACACTGCCAACACACATTAATGTTCAAACAACATGAAAAAGTGAACTTAGCATCCGATGACCCCTTTAAATGGTTTAGGAGATTAGAATTCACAATTGCATTTTAATGAAATTTCAGAATGCTTTACATTTTAGAAATGATTCTTCAAAGATTGTTAGATTTTTTTTTTTTTTTACGTATTACAGGCCTTACAGACCGAAAAACATAGATCTGTTTGAAATGTCACTTATAGTACTTAGTTTATGTACTTAATTTATACATCTATAATTTATAATAGTTTTTAATTTATAGAAGTTTTTCACAATTGATCAAAAGTCAACATACGTGACGTAATGATTTCTGTAGGATCGTGTGACACTGAAGACTGCATTAATGGCTGCTAAAATTTCTGCTTTACCATCACAGAGATAAATTACATGTATACACCGTGTATTTCAAAATAGAAAATGGTAGTTTTGAAACGTAATAAGTGTTCAGCTTTTACTGTATTTTACTATAACGCCACTCTCTCGTGAACGTGCGTACAACAGCTAGCGGAAGCTAGAGATTACAGTTTATGAAGTTTTAAATATGGAATTTTTTCTTACAAAATTGCATCAGTTCATTTCAGAAGGAATTTATTAACTCCCTGGAGCCATGTGGAGCTTTTTTATGATGGATGGATGCACCTCATTGGACTTCAAAATCTCAACACCCATTCACTGCCATTATAAAGCTCAGAAGAGCCAGGACATTTTTTAATACAACTCTGATTGATGGCTTGAGGGTGAGTAAATCATGGGGTAATGTTCACTTTGGGGTGAACTATCCCTTTCTTTTTATATATCAAGGTTAAAGAACGCTTCAACACTTCATTTTCCAGAATCCCATTACCTGCTGAATTTTCTTTCAAATGTTTTTTTTTTTTTTTTGGATAGGTGGATAGGGACAAGAGAAAGAAAATATAATTATCTCAGTGTAAGAAAAAAAAGGAAGTCATTGAAACTGTCCACCCTGATAGGAAAACAAATGTGTGATTGTTTTGCTTAGGGAGTATTGTGGGGCTCTGAGCTATTTGACAATAACAGGTTGTTTGGCAGTTATCCTCGTTCATTCACTTATTAATGAACATTATTAAATGCTTTATTGTGCAGCAAAGATTTCAATGTCAAAAATGTTTCGCCCTACCCGCAGTGGGAGATTCAGCATAAAGTTGTGACAGATGGGTAGGGATATCATCTCAATAAGGGTATTTGAAAGACAATCCATTGCATTGCTGATGAAAAACCACATATAATTTATCAGACAGGAGAGGGAAAAACACAGTAATTTTAAGATTTCCCCTGTGCTCCTTCCATCAGATGGCATCTGACAGCGATGGTTCATTTCTCTGGTGAGGGGGAAATCCATATGGAGTTTGCTGCGATTCAGTTCCTTTGAGAGAAGAAAGGGCTCGGAGTCCAAGCGCAGTATCTGAGAGGCACAGGAGGAGTGAAGGAGACCACCTTCAGACCCCATCAACCCTGCCGTGCTTGCAGAGCGGCCTGCATCTAGTGTGATAATTTGACCGCTGAGGTGCCATCATTGGAATGCATGAGAGAAGTCTATTTTCTCTGCCAGTCTATTTCCCCTCACTCTCTTTACATGGAGAGCTCTTTAATTTGTTTCGGCCTCGTCACTTCACACACAGTCAGCCTACATCCATTCAGTCTCATTAGATACGCGACCACAGCACTTGACCGTGGCTGCTTGACCGTCTTTATGAGTAAGGTGAGAAACCTGCTAAATCTCACAAACTCGATTTGCTTGAACTCAATGAGTCTTGGTGCGTCCTCGCCACTCGTACACGGTAAATTGGTTTTTGTAGAGGAAGAGATTCCACCTGACCTCATTTCTGGCCACACACTTGGCTTATGGGATTAGATCGGGGGGCTGAAATCCCCTGAGCTCCATCCACTATTATTTTACATGACGCTCACCTGAGGAGAAACTCTATGATACTTGAACGAAAATGTATTAAGTGTACTCAGATGTGTTTATGGGGCAAGCGCTGGGGAAGCGCAAGCATCAGTTGGCAGAATGAGCTATTTTTATAAATTCGGACTGCATGTGAGAATA
This sequence comes from Cirrhinus mrigala, assembly GCA_036247105.1. Lineage (NCBI taxonomy): Eukaryota > Metazoa > Chordata > Actinopteri > Cypriniformes > Cyprinidae > Cirrhinus > Cirrhinus mrigala. The sequence continues at coordinate 20,399,143 of CM070008.1, read as the reverse complement.
TTAATGTGTTGATGTATGCCATTCACTGTGACGAGCATATGGCGTACGGCTTCGGTTTCCTTTTTGCGTCAAAACTAATATAATGCTTTGGAAAGATGTAAAAAGTGCACCAAAAGCAACTTCAAAAGGTTCCCTAATGGATTGCACAATATTGTAGTATGGTAGGTGTTAGACTGACAAGACCTGGTGGTTCAGACCGCTGGGATGTGACTTGATTTACACCAAGAATAGAAAGCAAACCACTCTGAGGCAAAAGCTTCATGACATAATCTTTCTTTGAAACATATGAAGCGCCTGCAGCAGTTGGGCAAAACAATAAAGCAGTGGATTACCAAGAGTTAACCTGTGTTTGTGCAAAGGGCAATGAAGCTTGGCTGTTTTGTAACATAAAACTAAATAAAAATAACATTTCAAACCAGAAGATAAAGAAAATATTAAATCGCTACATACATTGAAATTCGTTTTTAAAAATAATACACAAATTAAAATAGCACATTCTTTAACCATTTAAATATGATTATTATATGTTAAAACGTTTCCAACATGTTCTTTTTATTTTTTACTTTCCACTCAGGATTGTGACTGACACCCAGGTGGATACAGTTGAGTGAATACAAACAAACTTCAGCAAACATGATGCCTCCAGGAGAACCGCAGCAGGGCTGAAATGTTGGGTAACCATGCATGTATTTTCTTTTCTTTTCTTTTCTTTTCTTTTCTTTTCTTTTCTTTTCTTTTCTTTTCTTTTCAAATAGACAATGCACATTATGTGACGTTATGAAGCGAATAACAAACAAATGCATTCTAGTAATAGGGCAGTAATATTGAATGAAATGGGAATTGAATCAGTAATCTGATTCACAAGCTGTAGATTTTATTACATCTAGATTTGATTAGATTCAAATACTTTTAAACAAATTCAAAATAAAAATATTCTGTATAATAATAAAGAAATTCTCACTCGTAAGAGTCATTTGTTTGTGAATCACTGGTTGTTTGCGTGTATGATATGTTTTTTGTTTCTCTAATTAGGAACAGTTTGAAATACTGATATGTTTGTGAATTGTACCACACGCTCTCAGTAAAAAAAAAGGTACACAAGCTGTCACTGGGGTGGTACATTTTCAAAAGGTACACCTTCGTACCTTATTTACCTCTAAAGAGTGCATAGAGTGGGTTGCGCTGTATGTTTTAGATTGCCTAAAAGAGCTAGTTTAAAAGAATGATTACTTCACAAATTGGACTGCACTGGTTGAGCTATATGTTTTTGATTCTCAACAAAGAATCAGTTTAAAAAAGTCACTTGTTTATCAGTCATACTACGTTGGTTGAGTTGTATATTTATGATTTGTTTTACTACAAAGAATCAGTTTGGAAGAGTCATTAGTTCATGAATTGGATTACACTGGTTGTGCTATATGTACATCAAAGTAAACAAAGCATCTGAGCGTATCTGCTGCTCAGATACACCTCATCCTACCCGATACTTTATTCAAACTTTACAATTATTTCCTTCATTTTTATTTTTATTGAAAACAAAATGCCTTTCTGATGTAAAATGAGAGGTGAAAAGGCAGAAGAACAATTTCGGCAAAAGGCGGACGCGAACTCGGGTCGTTTGCGTCAAAAAACACTAATTACTGGGTTTACCACTGGAAATGTGTTTGGTTCCTTGTCTTTTGTAATGTTCTCACGGTAATTTTTAGGGACCCACCCACATTTATTTTGCTTCTGACGCCTATGCTGTCAACCCTCCCGTTTTTCCCGGGATTCTCACTTATTTTACCATTCCATCCCGCTGTCATCTCGTTTAAATATTTTCCCATATTTTTTATCTTTCTATTAAAAAAATCTGACTGAGCATATTTATGTTCGCCTCCGGCAAAACTCCAATAATTTGTATGGCCCAAACCTTATTATACCTTATTATAATCACGTCAACATATACAAGGTTAACACATACAAATTTCAACCCATGTTGCTGATGATATCCGCGCAGGTAGTACCGCGGAACAGTCACTGGTAAAAGTGTGAGGAGAAGACTCAGGTGGTACTCTGGTGAAAAAAAATAAAAACAAAATATAGGCCTACATGTAAATCGAGATATAGCTTCCACTTTAAAGGCTATAGTTTAATTGATTAAATATGAGCGCTGCAAGTTTCATGGTCAGGTGCTGCACTGCTTTGTTTACTGCGGTTACGGAGGAAACAGTTATATTCCTGGCGAAAAGTGCCATCTGCTGGCAGAGAATGAATTTGCATTTTTCAATAACCCTTCTGCTCTGTTTAGACCAAAGCCAAAAACAACCCTTATTTTTTATGCAGAAAACACGCATGAATTATAATGAATTATAAAACTCTAAATATATAGCCTACACTCTTAACAATAAAGGTGCTTCACGATGCCATAGAGGAACCTTTTTTGTCTAAATGGTTCTATAAAGACCCTTTAACATCTGAAGAACCTTTCTGTTTCACAAAAGTTTTTTTTTTTTTTTTTTTTTTTTTTTTTTTTTTTTTTTGTTATATTAGATTATAAAAAGGTTAGAAAGAGATGTTTTTTTAAAGAACCTTTGACTGAATGGTTCTTTGTGGAACCAAAAATGTTTTTTCTATGGCATTGCTTGAAGAACCTTTTAAAGCACATTTTTTTAAGCTTGTACACGGTTGAACGGTTAAATACACACACTTGTATGTGTCAAAATGCTTGTCTTTGCAAGTATCCATTAAAAACATGTAAAAAGTAATTTAGGTCTTAAGTGAAAGCAAACAGCTGAGAAAGAAAACACTTGTAATGGTATATTGGATGCAGGAAGCTCTTTAGTATAGGGTCCAATTCACACTATAAACTAGTTGCTTCTTGGTACAATTATTAACATATTGGCTGTTAATTAGTACTTAAAAAAATCACACATTCCACATGACCATATTTTACATCCCTAATCCCACCCAGTAACAACTACTTTACTACCTACTAATAAGCAGCAAATTAGGATCTTATTGTGGCAAAGTTGTAGTTAATGGTTTGTTAATGGCAAGAATTGGACCTTAAAATAAAGTGTGACCGAAGAAATATATATTAATTTACACAGTGAAGAATATGAAGTGTTTTTTTTTTTATACATTTGATTACTTTATACAATGTATGTAGCATTTCTTAGTTTCTCATTCTCATTTATCACTCATTTTGATATGTTTTTGACCAAAGTAATATTACATAACCACAGACTTATGTTCAGCAATTTTAGCCTAACCACCCTTGACAGTCATGTTTTGTTTATGTTTGGAAGGCTGCTACACAGAGTGTGTTCTTGAAATGTTGCCATATCCACTCATTAAGTGATGCTTATTAAGCATCTTCGGGCTTGTTGTGTGGGCTTGGCTCATAAAGGGATTCATTTTATGGAGTTAAGTAGGCAGGTACTGGGGCAAAAAAAGTTTGGCATGTGGTTTATTTCCCACATAAAATATTTGGTTTCATTTATTATGGACTTTTTCCTAGCAAGATCAGGCAACACTAATGAGTCAAGATGTACCCTATTGCCTGTGATTTCTTGTATGCACCAATGCACATCTCTGGTACACATTTAAATATGTCATTAACAGTTAGTTGTTCAGTTTGGTTCCATAAACAATGCATAAAATTTGTGTAAATGCGTTTGTCAATACCTGAATTCTTTAGGAATTCATCTGGTTGCAATTGTCTTTCCTGTAAATAACTTAACTTTTTGTGTACAGGAAAGGATTAAGCAATAAAAGGTGGTTTGACAACTGAATTTAGCTGCAGTGTGTATGTGGCCTTTGCAAAAAAAAAAAAAAAAAAAGAAAGAAAGTCTTTTGACCTTGAATTGGACAGCGGACATTGGTTGCACTGTATGTTTTTGAGTCACTAAAAAAAAAAAAATAGTAAGTTAAAATAGTATTTTTTTTATTAATTGGACAACACGGGTTGTGCTGTTTTTGAACCAGTTTAAAATGATTATTTTATTTTTATTTTTATTTTTTTTAATGGTATACAGACTTTGTGGTTTTCTGCTGTGGTGATTTTCTTTCACTCAATTGCATGGCGTAGATTTACAGTCTCCTTATAATTACTCAGTAATCATTTTTATTCAGCGCTATATTTTAAGCATAATTTACAGCTTAAGCAACTGCAGAAGTGCTTACAACTGTATTAATATTTGGTAGCAATGGGGCGGTTACATGAGGCTCCGTGTGCTGCAGGGGTGATGAGGCAGGTTTAGTGATGGTACAATGCTTCTTACTCACAGAGCACAGCAATTAGGGCTGACCAGAGAAACAGTGCAGACAAACCGCTTCTTTCAGCTGATGCATCATGCATCACAATCAGCCACACCAGAGATGAGACTACATATAACAATTTACAATATCATCGGCACGTTGTGCCAATGTATTTGCGCGACACATTCTCTGCAACAGTTAGAGAACATTGAAAGCAAACAGTGGAACAGCACATGCCAAGAGGGCAAATTGTAAGCGTGAGGCTAAGCTTAGATAATTGCCTCTAGCTGGCTACAGAATAAGGACACGTCAGATACCGCGGGGAACATCGCAGTGGCCACACGATTAAATCAGCCATCTTGTCACCCTTTCACTACAGTGCTTCACACGTTAGATCACCTTGCATTGTTTGCTGGGCTTATGTTGTGTACCTTACACTGTATACAGGAATGGGATTTGGTTTTGTGGACACTGGCTGTTTTCTATGATAAACGGCCAATAGGTGGAAAAATACAGGGCTTTCTTTCAGTGCTATGATTACGGCATCATTCCACAGCAATTGGCATGAAAAATAAAACTACTCTGAAACCCGTTTGTCGTAGGCATCTGTGCACGATGGTTGTTCCAATGGTGTCATCAAAGAGCATGTCTCAGAAAAGCAGCGAGGTATTAGGAGCAGTTCATTCAGTGGGGTAATATCGCATCTGGCTAGCTATAGTTGAGGCCCAATTATAAGCTGTAGATTTGGACTGGCCTGATTCTCTGCTGTTAGAAATTGCACTAGTAATGAAGCAGGAAAGATCAAACAGAATGTCAGCTGAAGAGATTAGAGGGCTCAAAAACTCGCAAATTTTATAAAGTATGCATATATATACATACACTAATGTTCAAAAGCTTAAAGACGGTTTTAACGTGTTTGAAAGAAATCTCTTGTGCTCGCAAAGGATGCATGTATACTGTTTTTAGTGTGGACATATAGTAAAAATTGTAATTGTGTTTACTATAATACATTTTGAAATAGCATTAAAAATTAAATGAATGTTTTCTATTTGAATATATTTTAAAACGTTTTTTTTTTTTTTTTTTTCCTGTAATGGCAAAGCTGAATTTTCAGCAGCCATTACTCTAGTCTTCAGTGTCACATGATCATTCAGAAATCATTCTAATAGCTGATTTGATGCTCAAGAAACATTCCTTATTATTATCACTGTTAAAAACAGTTGTGCTGCCTAACATTACTTTTTTGTATAAACTATGAACAGAACATTTTTTTTTTTTTTTAATAGAAATGTGTTGTATATCTATAATCTTTTCTTCTCTTTGTCTGAGACTGCATTGAAAGTACTGGATATTTTTCCTCAAATTAAACCTGGAAATAACTAGAAATACTGCACTGTTTCTAGGTTAAATTTGTTGTTACTGAATTATTGACCATGTGAACTTCTGTGTGCTTCTGACAAGATGTTCTTTGATCTTAACTTAAGTCATGCTAGAGAACATGAGCATCAGTTCTGAAGTAACGTTTCCTTTCAACTTTCCCTCTAACTGTTATTGGCCTTATTCTCCAGAAAAACAAGCATGTCACATCTTTAGAATATTGTCTTTGAACTTCTGTTTGTGTGGTAGCTCTGTGTGTTTCAATGGCATTGCTTTCTAAGAGTAATTTAGCTGGTAAAATGGATTTAAGTATTGTAGAGTTAACGAAAGTTGTCGTGAGCATTGTAATGCTTAAAGCAAAAGTCTTAACAAATGTCAGTAGATCAGGAAGATTTTAAAACAAGCGGTTCATTCATAAATCCATCAGATCACTGTGGAAAGAAGACAGAAGACAGCAAATGCAGCGCTAAAAAGGGGCGGAGCTAAATAAGGTCACTGCTGATAATATAATATTTAACAGAAAAAAAAAACAAACAAAAAAACATATTAAAGGGGACATCAGATGCCTATTTTCCACAAGTTGCTATGATTCTTTAACACTTAAAGACATAAAACATTTTCGGGGCACCTGACAAGCCTGCAGTTTTCTTTGTTTTTTCAGACCTATTCTAGCAGTCAGCATCAAGTGCTATATATCATTGTAAACAGGAGAACTTTAAGTTTCAGTCTAGCTAATTTAGGGTCCCAATTTTCCTTTTTCTTCTCTAAGATTTAATAAATTTCCAAAATGTTAAGAAAATCGCAAGCAACAATTGGAGGTTTTTTACTGTGTACTCAAACAGAAACTCATGTAGTTTGGATTTTTTTTCTTTAGAAACTTCAAAATAAAATTTTATCTACATATTACATTCCCCAAGCAAGTTATAGGCATTTATTACAATATTTTTATAGGTGCTTTTCAGTGAAAAAGAGGTATATTTAATTTATTGACAATATAGATGGGTTCAAACATGTTTAGGAAGTAAATGGAAACAGTATTATGTAATAACAAAACAAAAAAAAAAAAAAAAAAAGGTAATTTTTTTTTAGAGAAATATATTTTCAATCAGATTATGAACAACAAACGCAAACAGTGCAGCAAGTAATGAAAACAACTGCACAAATGGTCTTGTGCAACAAATATACAAACAGTGCAAATGATTCACAAACTACACACAAAATGAGAGAAAAATATACGAAGTGCAACAGAAAAAAAATGTGCAAATGATCTTTATAAACTATATAAGAAGAATTACCATAATATAACACTCAAATGGATCGATCCGTAGGCTGTATTCAGCGTTTTACCGGACAGTGCATAGCCACGTGAAAGCATTGGTTTCCTCTGATGAATCAATGCTATCAAAATGTGATGACGTAATCACGTTCACTATGGAGCCTCTGAATATCCAAATAAAAGCAGAGAATCTCAGCTTTGTGGTACTTTTTAAAGCATTCAGATTGGATGAGTGGTTCAAAAGTTATTAAATATTTAAAAAACAATAGTTATTTTTAGCCGCGGGTGGCTGTCTTTGAGGGTTAAGTTTTTCATGACATGTCTGAAACATACATTCCTCAATGGTCGTGTAAAACAACACTTTTTTACCTCGTCACAGCAAGCCGTTTCTCTGCATGTCTCTTTAAATGCTAATGAGCTACTGTTCACCCCGCCCCCCTCTTCTGTTTTTTTTTTGTGTATTCGGTGGTGTGTTACTATCAAAAACAAAACTAATCCGCTGCGTCCTCCAATTTTCCTTTTTCTTCTCTAAGATTTAATAAATTTCCAAAATGTTAAGAAAATCGCAAGCAACAATTGGAGGTTTTTTACTGTGTACTCAAACAGAAACTCATGTAGTTTGGATTTTTTTTCTTTAGAAACTTCAAAATAAAATTTTATCTACATATTACATTCCCCAAGCAAGTTATAGGCATTTATTACAATATTTTTATAGGTGCTTTTCAGTGAAAAAGAGGTATATTTAATTTATTGACAATATAGATGGGTTCAAACATGTTTAGGAAGTAAATGGAAACAGTATTATGTAATAACAAAACAAAAAAAAAAAAAAAAAAAGGTAATTTTTTTTTAGAGAAATATATTTTCAATCAGATTATGAACAACAAACGCAAACAGTGCAGCAAGTAATGAAAACAACTGCACAAATGGTCTTGTGCAACAAATATACAAACAGTGCAAATGATTCACAAACTACACACAAAATGAGAGAAAAATATACGAAGTGCAACAGAAAAAAAATGTGCAAATGATCTTTATAAACTATATAAGAAGAATTACCATAATATAACACTCAAATGGATCGATCCGTAGGCTGTATTCAGCGTTTTACCGGACAGCGCATAGCCACGTGAAAACATAAATTCCAGTGCATTATCCCATATAAACCGCTGTTTCATCCTTGTTTTTGTTTTTTTTTTTGTGTCAAAGTGCTCTGTCGTGTGTTTTTCTGTGCTTTTTCAGAGAGTGCTGTCATGAAAATGTGTTATTTTGTGTGTGTTTTCATGCACGTACGACATACTTCACTTTCACTTTGAGTTTGTTCAAATTTCCAAAGAAACATGCTAATTAGAGGTTCAAAAGTCCAAAAACTATGTTTATTGGTTGAATAGATGACAGTTTGAACCAATCTGGGCACGGAGGTGGGACTAAGCGTCGGCAATCGTTCCTGCTTGGCTGAGAGGGACGAAATGCATTGGTTTCCTCTGATGAATCAATGCTATCAAAATGTGATGACGTAATCACGTTCACTACGGAGCCTCTGAATATCCAAATGAGACAAATAAAAGAGAATCTCAGCTTTGTGGTACTTTTTTAAAGCATTCAGATTGGATGAGTGGTTCAAAAGTTATTAAATATTTAAAAAACAAGTTATTTTTAGCCGCGGGTGGCTGTCTTTGAGGGTTAAGTTCTTCATGACACGTCTGAAACATACATTCCTCATTGGTCGTGTAAAACAACACTTTTTTACCTCGTCAAAAACAGCGCAGAGAAATTGGCAGACAGTGTACAACTGGCTGAGGGTGGAAATATGCTAATACAGGACAGTCTGTCAGCGGTTGTGGGCGAGGCCTAAGCAATATGACACCATACTGTTTAGAAAATCAAAATGGGTCGATAATTTAGACGGTTTAGGTTTTTTATCATTGTAGGGTGGTTGTGTCCACTCACTGCTAAGCCACATTTATATGCGAACACCATGTAGAAGTGAATTTTGCATCCGATGTCCACTTTAAATTTGAAATACGCAATCCTGTAGAAGCATTTTCAGTGCCTCAACAACTTTTGGCATGCTGTGGCCAATTTGCGGATTCTGTCCTAAAGCAATGTTTTTGTATCCGCATAAACATGTATTGGACTGTCGGTGCTATTGGATTCAGGGTATTGCAGCACAGCAAAATCTCTCACAAAGTCCATCTAATAAGACCTTAGAGACGCAGCCCAAAGCAACATTCTGATTCAAGGATCTCCTTTTAGTCAAATACCAGCAACACAGCTTGATTCAGTCATCATGCACAAAAAGAAATCTGAAGATAGAACTTGTAATAATAATAAATAATCTATGAGTGATTTGGGACATTATTTAGCTTTTTTACTAATAGCTGTATGTCCTAATAAAATATATGTTTACTAAAAATAGAGACAGTTTTAAATACATTTTTGGTAGTTACAGCAGCTCAGATGTTTGCAAGATGCGAGAATAGAAGTCATTGTTTTTGTTTTCTTTGTGCACAAAAAACTTCATAAAAACAAGACTGAACCACTGTCACATGGACTATTTTAACTGTGTCCTGACTACTTTTCTGGGCCTTGAACATGATAATACCATTGCTGTCTATTAAAGGTCAGAAAGCTTTTTAAATCTAATTATATTTACATAATTTTAAACAAGTTTCCTGTACACTGTAAAAAATTTGTTGAGTCAACTAAAAATAATTTGTAACCTGGCTGCCTTAAAATGTTAAGTTCAGTCAACTCAAAAAAAGTTTATTTAACTTGAAATGTTAAATTATACTAAGTGACAACTTAGATATTTGAGTTGAATCAACTTAAAATTTTAAAGCAGCTGGGTTACTTACCCATCTGTTAAGTTTAGCGAACACAAATATCTAAGTTACTATAGTATAGTATAGTATTTTGACTTTTTGAAATTACAAGTAGCTTAAACTTTGGCAAGCTACTGTCAGGTAGGCTCCTCCAACACTCTAGACAGCTAATTCTGTATAAAGTCTGATAAAAACATACATTGCGCACTATGGGAGTGAGGAAAGGATGCAGATGCCATTTGTATTCAAGTAGCCTTAGGCAGATCTGTGAGCCATTCAGCACTGGGAAATGTCTGCTGCTAAGCATGAGCTCACCTGCCATGTATGAGTCGTAGTCCATCTTCTAAAAACATATCCAACTGTCTTTCACCCTGCTGCCCAGGAACCGGGCCGTCCGCACATTCAGTTCACTTACGGCTGGCCATCACCAGTCGACGTGGAGAAATAACGAGTTGATGAAAACCCCCAGAAAGACAAACACTCCGACTGTCGCAGCAGCATTGCAGATGTTTCCTCGTACATGCTAAACAAAGGGGATGAAATCAGAATGAGCAAGGGATCTTTGAAAGCCTAACTGCACACTTCAGGAATGATAATTGCCCTTTAGAGCGACGTCTCACCCCGAATAGAGACCGAAACTGGCGCTGATCGATGGCAAATCGCAAGGTGACCTTATTGCGTACAGTTAAACTCCTTTGATATTCTGTCTGCATTGGGAAAAGGGCTTTTTTGAATTACTGATGGCATGTAAATGATGAAATGTCATCTTATAGGGTCATCTCATCCATCAACATCATGCATTTGTATACGTATATGCATATGCAGTCGAACTTTAAAGCATATGCAATGATCTCAGAGTAATGCGTTGGTGCATTATACACATTCAAAAGACTGATAACATTTGGCGTACAACAGAATCAGGATGTTTGATGGTCTTTCCACATTCACATTCGACTAGCAAAGGTGCCAATACCATGTAAAGGCTCCTGAACCATTAGAGTATCAGGCCATATATATATATATATATAGTACATCACATTACCCTGAATCCATTGGCCTCAACGTTCCCCAGAAGATCGGTATGAGATTCCTGTGACATTTCATTTGTTCTCACAGTGGTGGGCAAGACTGTTAGAATTTTAAATGTGATTGATGTGCTCCAATCACCATAAAAATAGGAGCACAAACATAATGGAATACTGATGGACACAAAGCACATCCACCAAGGTCAGGAACTCCTCTCATTCTACCCCCACATTTTCAACAAGCGAACGCTTTCTAACCAAATGCAATTGCGCTGCATTAAAGCTGTAGCCGTAATCATCTCCTGCTGGCGTGTTTAAAATATTTATACGTAGGAATTTGTAAAGGATATGATTTGTCAGCACGGGCAAATGGTTTAAATAGATCTGCTTAGCATTTTAAATGGGATTATAATATCGGGGTGTTTATTCTCTTTGCCAGTCTTTCATATACCCATGAGGTCTCGCATACGTCAGGACGGCTTCATTTGCAAACATGAACAGTCTGTTCATAGTAATGCATATATAATGTTGTAATGGTTTTCATTTTTTTTTTTACATATCATTACTTTAGGTCATTATAATAGAGAGTGATTTATTGATATGGCAGAGAATATGTGCTTGTTTAATCATTTAACACTTTAATTACTTGACTTAACGATTTTTTAAATATAATTTGCTTTTGCTTATTTATTTATTTTATGATAAATTCAGTTAAAATTTACATGGCTAAAAAGCTCACGTTTTCTCAGTGCGCTATTATTTGAAATTAAAAGCACTCGCTGATGTTGTATGAGTCTGTCTCGTTGGTGGAGGAAATATATTTCAAGGACCGCTTTTTCATTTGGTTCTTTTGCTTTCATCAAAGTGGCTTGATGAAAACACCTCCACAGAATAGACAGATTCAAATGCATCCAGTATTGATTTTCTCAACGAACCTATTTGCTTCATATGGGCAAATGCTTCTGCTTATCTCTGTACCGGCTGGAAGGGTATATCTGTGGGCCGGGCATTGCTGGATAGTGCCAAGCATGAGGTTTAGATTTAATGCTTGTCTTTAGACATTCTCCCTGCTTCTTGAGACAAATCACATTTGGTGTTTAATTCGTTTCAGTCTGAGATTGTCTTGTCTTTAAAATCCAAAGTCAAGTTGAAGTGAGACCATACAGTAGACTATTTTTTTTTTTTGTAAAATATATTTTAGAAAATTCTATAAAAACTGTTATTATTATTATTATTATTATTATTATTATTATTATTATTATTATTATTATTATTATTATATTAAATTAGTTTAGATGAATTGTCGTAATATTTGGATTAGTTGTAGTGGTATTTTCAGAAAATATAGTTTATGATGATGATGATGATATTAGTAGTAGTAGTAGTAGTATCATTTTCAATATCAATGGAATGCATATTATTTAAGATGTAGGTATTTGTGCAAAGTATTCTAGAAACTAACAACAACAACAACAACAATAATAATAATAATAATAATAATAATAATAATAATAATAATAATAATTATTATTATTATTATTATTATTATTATTATTATTGTTATTATTATTATTTTGCACAAATACCTGCATCTTAAAGAATACAAATAATCATAACCATAACAATAATATACTGCAATAAACTATTATAATAAATACATTATACATAATACATAATAAATAAATACAATATTTTTATTTTTATTATTATTATTATTATTACTTACAACAACAACAATAATAATGACATCATAAACTATATTTTGTTGTGTATTCTGCACGAACACCTAAGTCTTAAAATAACATGAAAAACTGAATAACAACATTAATAAAATAGTTATTATATATGTATTTGTGCAAAGTATTCTAGAAATAATAATAATAATAATAATAGTTAGCTTATGCATCACTATCTAGTATCATTTTCAATATATTTTTTAACTTAATATTGTAGAATATTGTAAAAGCAAAATATTATAGAAAATGTATTTATATTATAGTTTATTGCAGTATATAATAGTTATGGTTATTATGATTATTAGTCTTATTTAAGATGTATGTATTTGTGCAAAATAAAATAATAATAATAATAATAATAATAATAATAATAATCATAGTAATAATAATAATTATAATAATAATAATAATAATAATAATAATAATAATAATAATAATAATAATAATAATAATAGTTTATGTTATTTAAGACCTAGGTATTTGTTCAAAATATACTGCAAAATATAGTTTATAATGATGTTATTGTTGTTGTTGCGGCTGTTGCTGCTTTTATAATTTTATTATTATTTTTATTATTATTATTATTATTATTATTAACAATAAAAGTAGTAGTAGTATCATTTTTATTTAAAACTTAATATTCTAGAATATTCTAAAAGCAAAATATTCTAGAAAATGTATTTATTGTAATATTATAATTTACTGTAGTAAATTAATAGTAATAATAATAATAATAATAATAATAATGATAATGATAATAATAATAATAGTTTGTTATTTAAAACCTAGGTATTTGTTCGAAATATACTGCAAAATATAGTTTATGGTGTTATTTTTTATTGTTGTTTTAATTAGGCTGAATGCTATATCCACATTGAGACCAGTATACAGTCAGCATAAGAAGAAAAGCACACTATAAAAGGGATTTCTTATCACTAATAAGGGTATTTTGATGTGTGCTAAAGCACTAAAAGCAGTGACAGTAGAAAAAAATACTTGTAAATTGGCAGAATATTAAACTAAGAGTATAAAATAATCTGACGTAGTCTTGGTGTGGGCTGGAGTTGCAGTTATCTGCGGTATTTGAGCTTTGAGCAGTATTTGAGCTCTTCTCTATATATTCTTCCTAATTAGCACCTAAACTCTCACTTATGAACACATTTACTATGATAATATAATAAAAATGTTTTCTGAGCCATTGTCTTCTTTATAGTAAATGTTCATAAGAGTGAGAGTTCAGTATTAAGTGTTAATGACGAGGATTAGCGTTTCACTTTAACCCTATATTGAGCCTCCAGGGCCTTAGTTAATGGCAAAGGCACCGGTTTCAGGATTTCTTATACTGTTATACCTACCGGACAGTCTCGACTTCCCACCTTAGACCACTTCCAGCTGTTAGAAAAATGAATCAGACGTGACGTCATCAAATAAGCGCTCTACTAAGTCACACGCCACACAAGTCTTGTGTAAAACGCTGTGATATTCCCAGGCCGCCCACGACCACGAGCCTCATAAATATTCATGTAGAGATGTGACATCTCATCAGCTTGCTGCTGAGGAACTGAATCTAGCTCTCATCTCTCTCAAATGCCCAGTTGCTGGTGGCTGGCAACTACAGCGCTTTTCAGATGCTAATACTGGATATATTTTGCTCACATCACAGACGGGTTGCTTCTGCATGTCAATCCGCAAGCAATTTTAGGAGTAAATTGTTTTGATTATGGGAGCCAGTGCCATTTATCGGCTGGTTCTCTTTGAAGCCTGGGTAATATTGTAGAGAAAAACATAGCTTGATGGGAGTTAGTGTCACTGTCATTATGCTAAGGTTACTACACCACAAATCAAAAATTGCTGTGTTTTACTCAAAAATATAGTGTCTGCATTGTAATTGACTAATTAAAAACCTCTTAAAATAACTCTTCTAAGTTGTTTTGCTGTTCATTAATAATAAAAATCTATCTACTTCATATAAAATAATAACATTTTGTTCTGTTTTGTGTGATTTCTGCTGCAAACTCATTTCGAAGAATACATAATGTTAAACAAGACTATACTTAAAACCCTTAAAATGAATAACATTTTTGCAATAGTTTAACCATTACTTATCATGTAATATTGACTTTGTTTGTCATGGTTTCTCCAGCAGGCTGTGACTGACAAGAGAACTATAAAATAGATCTAAAATGCAACATAATTACAAAAGGAATAAATTTTATTCATGCGCTGTAATCCAAATGACCAACAGAACAATAAAATACAACAAAAATGCAACATAACTAAAAAGGAGTTCATTTTATTTGTGCGGTGTAATTCAAATCATCAATAGAACCATAAAATACACCAAAAATGCAACATAATTACAAAAAGAGTCAATTTTGTTTGTCCGCCGTAATCCAAATCTTCAATAGAACCATAAAATACACCAATACACAACATAATTACAAAAGGGGTCAATTTTATTTGTGCGGCTTAATCAAAATCTCCAATAGAACCATAAAATACATCATAAATGCAGCATTATTACGAAAAGAGTAAATTTTACTTGTGCGGTGTAATCCAAAACCATCAATAGAACCATAAAATACGCCAAAAATGGAACATAATTACAAAAGGAATCAATTTAATTTGTGTGCTGTAATCCAATTCACCAATAGAAGCATAAAATACACCAAAAACGCAACATAATTACAAAAGGGGTCAATTTTATTTGTGCGGCTTAATCAAAATCTCCAATAGAACCATAAAATACACCAAAAATGCAACATTATTACGAAAGGAGTAAATTTTGCTTGTGCGGTGTAATCCAAATCTCCAATAGAACCATAAAATACACCAAAAACGGAACATGATTACAAAATGAATTGATTTTATTTGAGCACCGTAATCCAAATCACCAACAGAACCAGAAAATACACCAAAAACGCAACATAATTATAAAAGGCGTCAATTTTATTTGTGCACCGTAATCCAAAACATCAATAGAACCATAAAATACACCAAAAATGGAACATAATTACAAAATGAATCAATTTTATTTGTGCGCTGTAATCCAAATAACCAATAGAAGCATAGAAAACACCAAAAACGCAACATAATTACAAAAGGCGTCAATTTTATTTGTGCGCTGTAATCCAAAATCATCAATAGAACCATAAAATACACCAAAAATGGAACATAATTACAAAATTAATCTATTTTATTTGTGCGCTGTAGTCCAAATAACCAATAGAAGCATAGAAAACACCAAAAACGCAACATAATTACAAAAGGCGTCAATTCTATTTGTGCGCTGTAATCCAGATCTTCAACAGAACCATAAAATACACCAAAAACGCAACATAATTACAAAAGGGGTCGATTTTATTTGTGCGGCTTAATCAAAATCTCCAATAGAACCATAAAATACACCAAAAATGCAACATTATTACGAAAGGAGTAAATTTTGCTTGTGCGGTGTAATCCAAATCTCCAATAGAACCATAAAATACACCAAAAACGGAACATGATTACAAAATGGATTGATTTTATTTGAGCACCGTAATCCAAATCACCAACAGAACCAGAAAATACACCAAAAACGCAACATAATTATAAAAGGCGTCAATTTTATTTGTGCACCGTAATCCAAAACATCAATAGAACCATAAAATACACCAAAAATGGAACATAATTACAAAATGAATCAATTTTATTTGTGCGCTGTAATCCAAATAACCAATAGAAGCATAGAAAACACCAAAAACGCAACATAATTACAAAAGGCGTCAAATTTTATTTGTGCGCTGTAATCCAAAATCATCAATAGAACCATAAAATACACCAAAAATGGAACATAATTACAAAATTAATCTATTTTATTTGTGCGCTGTAGTCCAAATAACCAATAGAAGCATAGAAAACACCAAAAACGCAACATAATTACAAAAGGCGTCAATTCTATTTGTGCGCTGTAATCCAGATCTTCAACAGAACCATAAAATACACCAAAAATGGAACATAATTACAAAATGAATCAATTTTATTTGTGCGCTGTAATCCAAATAACCAATAGAAGCATAGAAAACACCAAAAACGCAACATAATTACAAAAGGCGTCAATTTTATTTGTGCGCTGTAATCCAAAATCATTAATAGAACCATAAAATACACCAAAAACAGAACTCAATTACAAAATGAATCGATTTCATTTGTGCACCAAAAACGTGACAATTACAAAACAAATAAATTTTATTCATATGCTGTAATCCAAATCTTCCTGAATCCATATGACTGCGGAGGAACAGAACCAAATCCAAGCCTTTATTTAACAAACTTCCTCTCCATCCTGAACAGTGACCGTAAGCATCAAAACCCGTGCTGACGCACTTATTTCAAAAGTTGTCGCTTTAAGAAATGTTACAACAGGTTTTACAGCAGGAAAATCAAACTGATTCATTAAGTTTTTTTTTTTTTCTAATACATAACAATTTTTACGTTTTAGACATTGAAATACAAAACTTGTATGTTTCAGCATCAATAAAAACATGCAATATGTATAAATTATGTATAAACAATGAGACCTGGGCTGCATTTCCCAAAAGCATCGTAAGCCTACATCTTAGACCTATTGAAACCAATGGAGCTACGATCAACTTTTGGGAAACGCAGCCCAGGCTGTTTTATGTATTGTGTGTGACTTTGCATTCTGTGGTTTTAAGTCGACACTCTAAAACTGATTTAGGCTCGCTGACATCCTGGTCAAACACCTCAGGCCGTGTTTAATATGCGATCACTGGATATTTAAAGCTGTTGTCATTTTTCCCCAAACGACTTAAGAAATTAATGAAACATATTAGAAATACTTTGTGTCAGCATCATTTGCATGCAGGTGTTTCTGTGTAAAGTGCTTTGACCTTTACAAAGTTCGTAGTAAGTTGGTGATGATTTTATTTATTTTTAGTTTTGATAGCCTAAATCTAATCATGTAGCCTGAGGCCTGCTACAAGAAATACTCTTTTTTTTTGGTGGCCTGGAGGAGCTGCTGGCAGTTAATTATGGCAGTGGCTAATGAAGGTGAACAAGTAAAGTTCATGAAAAGTGTCAAAAACATTAGTAGTTGAAATGATCACACAAGCATCACAGATCATTTCAAAGTGCAAATGTTACATTGCATATTTTAACAATTCAGTTTGCCCATTCTTTTGATGTGTGAAACAATATGACCTTTATCGTTCCTATCAGTTATTAATTTCCAGAAGTTTTTCATGATGAATAGATATGACCATGTAGGAATAGATATGACCTTTGATGAATCAGTGTTCCCATGGCAACTTTTCACAGGGGGAAGCTCATACCACTGTATTGTTATTTTAGACTCCAAATTATTTTGACTCACTACAAATTTATTTCTCTCTCACTCTCTCGCTCTCTCTCTAAAAAAAATGATTTTATCTGTCTTCTAAATTACACATGAAATAGCAAGAAATGTCATGGGAAATTGACAACGTTTTGAAGGTGACTGACCTTATAGGACAGATTGAGATAAATTGGGTTGTTACTGGTTCTTCTAGAAGCCATTGCACATGTTCAGTATATTTGCAGCCAGTGAGAGCTGAACCAATTTTATCAACTGACCTAATTTATTTTTAGTATGCATTATATATATTCCATAAGCATGCATGCAGAATTAAACCAGCGGCACCAGCTCTGATCCAAAATCTAGTGAGATGCCAACTTTGACAGCATTTTTACACATCATAGGCATGGTCCCAAATGTTTCAAAATGTAAGCAGCATATTATTCTCTTTTATCATACCTTGTTTTGACAGACTCACGTGTATCCTTAATGTATGAAACAATCCCAGAATGCCCTGCAATGGGGTAAGTGAAAAAGATCCACTAAATGGCAGACAAGACTATTGAATAGAAATATATATGTATTATTTACACACTCTAAATAATGCTCAGTTATTTTTTCAAGTCCAACCGGTGGGTTGAGCCTGTCGGGTCAACGGTTGTTTTTACAATGCTGGCTAGTTTTTGTGTTACCCAGCCATTGAGTTTGAGCTGTTGAGTGTACAATCAGAGTGTGGGCTTTTTGCGTCCTCTACAAGAGAAAGTGATTTTCTACGCTACCTAATTGACCCTTTTCGTTACTGTTGCTATGTCCGACAAGCCATGCTGCTCTCAAAAGTCTCAGCTTTCAAATTTTGTAATTTTGTAAGAAATTCAAACAATAAATACCATTTTGTGGCTCTTAAATGTGTCATGACAGATCGCTGTTGTAAGGATCCATCCACTGGCGCAAATGCGGAGTCCAGTTGTCTGGTTGAAGGTTTAATGCATGTTCGGTCTTTTCACAGCGCTTCTGCAAAGTTCACTTAATTTATCAGGATTTAGTTTCAATTTTAATCTAGCTCCATGTTTAATCTGACTCCAATTTCATATGATCGTTAAAATTTAGGTGCTTACTTAATTTATGTTGATCACAAATATCAATTATGAAGTAATTTAGATATTTCATTATTCTTGAAATCCCATACTTTCAGTTATTCGTTCATTGGGGACCTAATGTCTCTTTTGAGTCTGACGTGGCCAGCGCCGATCATCACGGTCACAGAAACGGCAGTCTGATGCTGAGTCAGAGGTATGTAGGTGACTAATACCCTTTTTGACAGCCGCCTACTGCTTGCCTTCACAAAAAGTGTAGTTTACTTTAGTCTTCTCCCGTACAACTTGCTAACATCAGTGATGGACAGAAATCAGGAGGTCACAGGTGAAGTGCCAACTCCTCCATTCAGTCCTGAGCCTGCAGTTTGCTCTATCTTGGTCGTAATTTGGGGTAACAAAAGCCTCCTCGCAATCTACTAGTAATAATGATTTCAGAAGAGATCAGAATAAATCAGATGTAATGTTTTATTTGTCAGGTAAAAATGTATCATGCCAATTACATAGTTTAACAATGAGAATCCAATTCAGAATTAAATTCAGTTTCAATTCAAATAAATACATAACATCTATTACTCAAAGATAAATCTAAGAGTGGGAAATGCATACCTGACCGCAGAGAGATACACAACAGCATGTGAGAGATTTGGAGGCAAAGCTCCAGAGACTCTCACACACAGTAGTGTTTTGTCACTCAGTTTAAGCAGCATGTAAACCAATCATCTTTTCATATTTACTTAAAGCTTGAAACAAACATGAATGAACATCATAATTTTATTTAAACCGTGGAAAGATGTCAATACACACAATGTTTTTGTAGTTAATCTACTAGTACTCTCCTGTCTGATTTGTTTGTAGGGCAAGATTAAGCATTATGATTGGTCAGATTACCTGTCAGTCAAACTCTTTGCGAATGGTCAATTGATGCACTACTTCAGCCAAATAAAGATTTGTATACATTTTATTTCATTTATAAAGTTTTAACTGTGCTGTAAATGATATTATTTTACGCAATGCAACGTTCAAGGACGAGATGTCAGTCAGCAGCGGTCGTGTTGCATGATGGAAATGCCTTTTGCCTTGTTTAAATTTACATTTAGACATTCAGCAGACACCTTTATCCAAGGTGACTTACAAAAAAGGACAATGGAAGCAATCAAAATCAACAAAAGAACAATAACATGGAAGTGCTATTACAAGCCTCAGTTAGCCTAACGCAGTACATGTAGAAAGTTTTTTTTTTTTTTTTAATTATATAATAAATAGAAAAACAGGCCTTCTATTTTTGCTTTTTGTTCATTCTAAAATAAACAAAATTTTTCATAAACTGATTTTATTTGTTATAATAGACTACTGAATTTTATTTATTTTGATGTTAAAATATATTCTCTAATCTCAGTAGTATTTGTTTATGGGCAGCTTATGAAGTCAGTCACAACATCTTTCAGCTACGAGTGAAATTCGAGGCAGCAGTCTGAGGTTCGTAGTTACCCCGCTGAACAGCAGCCCAACACCGGCTTAGATTTCGGCAACACGCTGGCACAAGAATCAGCACTGTTTTGGTAAAAAGGGATTACAGAGAAAGGTTGAATACACTTGAATTAAAATGTTAAATTTTAATTAAAAAAATTAAAATAAAAAAAATCCTTGTTAAATGAGTTGCAATGTATGCAATTTTGTATGCTTTATTCACCCAAGTAAATTCAATTTGTCTTATATTTTTGACCATAGATGTTCTTGCTTATTAATAAGGTTCATCTTGTGATAATTGCTGTTGCTTCTACTAATTATGTGTGTGACTTTTAATTTCCAGCCCATTTTAAGCCAGCAATATACTCATTTTTAAACAGTAGTTGACTCAAAATAACCTTGCATGTGTTCTGTCCAGTATTTACCCAGTGCTGGGTTGCCAAATAGCCCAGCAATGGTTGTTTTTAACCCAGGATTTTTAGAGAGTATCTTTTGGTAAATCCAGTATCTAATAATATTAGTTAAAATGTACTGTTTTTGCACAGTATTTGTATATTCTATTCAGTGTTGGTATTGTTAATCAAAACTATGAAATAAAATATAAATATTAGCTTTAAGAAATTTTATTTAAAAACTAAAAATTAAAAATGTTGCTTTGGCTAAACTGAAATAAATTAAGTACGTACTAAGATTACTAAAACCGAACTGAAATAAAAAGGCTTCATAGAAATACAAAATAAAAATGACAAAAGCACTAAATTACAAAATAATAATAATAATAATAATTGAAAAAAATATAAATATACCTATATAAAATATAGATAATTCTAAATATACATAAATACAATAATAATAGTATATAAACAATGCTAAAATTACAAATGATTTTTGGAAGCTATAAATAAAGATTAATGGAGTAATCTTTGAAATACTATATCAGTCTTTCTACTTTAAATTGCACATTTAATTTAATGTGTTACATGCAGATTCTTTGTAATTATTTATAAAATTTAGTAGCAATCTCTGTGAAAATTGTTTCTACACCAATTTTCAAGTATAATATTCTTAGGTTAGCAACATGCTAACAGCACACGCTTTTGAACTCAGTTGTCAGTTCAGTCTGTTGCGCAGCTCACTGGGTTTGTGAACAGAGCGAAGGTGTTGGGGCCTTAAACATAAAGTCATAACCCAAATGAACAATAATTCACGAGCCAAAATGGATGCCATGTATGCTTCAGTCTAGAAATGGCCCCAGTGCTCACATCCACCTAAGCCATTTTCCAGGATAAAAAGAGAAAAGTACTATAACAGGGCTTTAGAACATTGCAATGTTTTCCGGAGGGGTTGTATTTCCATTTCTCCTTTTCTCTTTTGAATTCATCCCACCAGGTGCTTGTTATACAACATACCAGGGATGCCAGGTCATTCTGGGCTACTCTCATGAAATATTGACTCCCACCTGACTTGAGTGGATATTTTTTACCTAACTTTGAAAACAAGCCAGAACATATTAAAGTATCTTATGCATATTTCATGCTGGTAATTTCAGCCTCCCTGTTGGAAGTTTTAGACTTCAAGACAGATTACGTGTAACTCATATCAGAGTGCACGAGTATGCTGTTTAACAGTCCACCGACATGTTTTGGTTTCCTACCAGGCATTAAGACATGTTCGACACAGTTTACACACTGGATTTACAATTATGACAATCACACAGGTTCAGACAATCTCATAGTTCACCAAAAAATGAAAATTCTGTCATTAATTACTTACCCTGATGTTGTTGCAAACCAGTAAGAAGATATTTTTGATGTATATGGAACTACCACGTTCAAGGCCCAGAAGGGTAGGAAGGACATCATTAAAATAGTCCATGGGACATCAGTAGTTCAATTGTAATGTTATGAAGCTATGAGACTACTTTTTGTGCGCAGAGAAAACTAAAAATAATGACTTTATTTAACAGTTCCTTCTCTTCTGTCAGTTTTAGACTGAATTTAAACAGATATTCATACTTGTACTGTAATTAATCCTCTGAATTAAACATGTGAATGTCTTTCGCAGTCAGTCTGAGGAAATTCCCCATTTGTAAATGATACTGAGCAATGTCAGCACTGCCTAGAAGGTGATGGTCTATCAAGTCAGTAGAGGGCCAAATGTCACCAGGAAAAAGTGTGACTTATAACACCCTTGCTCTTTTCAGATAAGTCTCAGACAGGGAGGCAGGTAATTTAAACTCGCGGTCAAGCATGGCAATAACCTTTAGCATTATCAATGACACAAGTATTATTCACAAAGACAGACTGTCTGAGTGATGCACCTCCAGCATTATTAAAGTTGAGTGAGTGTCCTCACTTTCTTATCATACAGACACTAAAACTGAAGAGCTGGAGACCAGATTTTCAAAGAACATTCACACAAAAAGAGAGACAGAGAAAGTTTTTGTTTAAAGTATGGTGTTAGTTTTGCCAACAGGGATTAGTAAGAATTTCTGGGAATCCGACTTTTAATGCTATTTAGATTAAACTAAATTCAGTTGTTTAATAAAGAAATTAGAGGCCTAATAAGTACCCTGCTACTGACTAAATCATCAATAATTCATTCACGAACGCTCAGCTTGATGTTTTTATCTTTATTCTTCCTTCCTCACTTATTTAAAGGTGCACTTGGTAATTATTTCCTCATTAAAAAGTTTTACCCCTGGAGCTTTTGAAAAATTTGTTTAAAATCATGTAGACTCACATGAGGTGAAGACACCAATGAGTAGGCTATTAAAAGCAGAATCGGTTTTAATGGAGCGGGTCGTCTCATGGGAGTTGATTTTTGAGATCAAATGTCCAGCTGGATATTTCTCATTTTATCTGGGTAACCTCCCTTTTATGTGACAATTTTGCTTTAATTAATAATGCTGGCTATGAATACATTTCTACAACAGCACTTGTAACTGTTGAAAATCTAATGTTGGGTTAGTAATGCCTCAATACAACATGAACAAAAATGATGCTGATAACCAATATCAAAACAAGATCGATCTTGAAGTTGAGTTTGTGTACTTGACTACATGCTCTGGTAATTGTCACAAAATATTAGCGCTGTCACTTTTATTAAAACATGTTGATGATGTTGTTTCACACATTAAAGTAGAGATGTTAAAGTGTTGTTACTTTAGCCGTCAGTCTTATTCTGGTGGTTATATGCTGATGTTTTGTTTACATCTGGTGCTCATTGCTCATTAAAATGTTTATGTAGCTTTCAGTTTGACTGGTAATAGGTCCCTAGAATATGCTAGTTGTACATACACAGTGGCTTTGAACAACACTGGGAACCATTGATATTAATTGCAAAAAATAAATAAATAAATAAATAAAAAGACTTTTCTTAATCAGAGTGTCTATTTACACTAAGTGCAAATAGCCTGCCTTGTTGGCAGAGGCTATTTACACTAACTCCGCCCACCAACGTGTGATAGAGCTAGTCAACACTACAAAAGACGATTGTGATGCTTCAGCTCAAGTAGCGCAGATGGTAAAACGCGGGCCGTAGTCTTGTCAATGCGATCAAGCCGGGTTCAAATCACATATCAAATTTGAAAGGCATTTATTTTCAATAAAAATTAAGGAAATAATCTAAAAGTTGAAAATAAAGTATATTTATTATAACTACAACTAGAAACTATAATTTACACTCAATATGTTTTTATTGCATACTGTTTTATAATAAACTACAATACTGAGATGCAGATAATTGGCTCTATTTGCAATAAATATTATAAATAGCTGAACATCCTTCTGTTTCAACATTGTATAAATAGAATCTATAGCTATTTTTCCTTAGTGTAAATGGACTACATTGCAATGTGCACTTAGTGTAAATATAGTAACTAACAGTAATGACAATAAACTCGCAATTGTGCTGCAAACCATTGATTCTAATGCACTCCAGTTAAAATCATTGCACACTGAGTCCAAAATTTCCGTATGCGTTTTTTCGTATTCGTCATTCTAAAATTCATGTACAGAAACCTTGCATCGAGTCCGATGTGTATTAATTCATCTGTTCAAAAAAGAATTAGCAAAACAATACAAAATGGAATCTTCAGGCAGTGAGGATGATTTTGTTGTCCATGCTTTTCTTAAAAAGAAAAAAAGAAAGGACATATTAGGGTCCATCCAATTATAAGATATAGAGAGGAAGGAGAGAATACTTTTTGTGTGCACCTCCTTAAAGGAGAATTCCACTTCCAGAACAACAATTTACAAATAATTTACTCAACCCCTTGTCATCCAAGATGTTCATGTCTTTCTGTCTTCAGTCGTAAAGAAATTATGGTTTTTGAGGAAAGCATTTCAGGATTTTTCTGCATATAATGGACTTCATTGTTGCCCCGAATTTGAACTTCCAAAATGCAGTTTAAATGCAACTTCAAAGGGCTCTAAATAATCCCAGCCGAGGAAGAAGTGTTTTACAGTATCTAGCGAAACAATCAGTCATTGTTTTCGAAAAATAAAAATTTGTATACTTTTTAAGCACAAAAGCTCGTGTAGCACAGGCTCTGGGATGCGTGTCCACGGGTCGTTCTTGAACGATTCGGTCATTTTGAACGAATATTTAATGTCATACAGAACAAATCTCTGGGAGTGATTCATTCAGTCGCGCATGTGCAACATCCTGTTAGGTTCTGTACTGGAATTAGTTCACCTGTTTCGAGTCTTCGGGTTTTTCGAGTCGTTCGTTCATCATCTTATGGGGCTGTCACGTGATGCTGATTTTGCTAAAATGAACGAAATGACTCGAAAAAAGATTTGTTAATTTTGCTGAATGAGACTCAAAGGTCTGAGTCGGTAAAATGATCCGAACTTCCCATCACTACTACGAATCAAGTCTTCGAATCACCGCAAGTTCATCGTCTGTGTACTCCGGCTCAAAAAGGTGGAGTATGTTGAAAAACTCCATGTTATTTTATCCTACAACTTCAGAATCATCCGACATCATTGTACCTTTTTGTTTGTGAACAGCGTTTGACTTACTTGCACTTTCTTAGTCTTTGCACGTTCGCTTTGTAAACACTGGGTCTGCAGTTACGCCTACGTTCCGTATCAAAAAAAATTATTTTCCGAAAAAAATGACCGAAAATGACCGCCCCACATATACTGTTGGATTCCGTCGTTGAGCCTTCCTTTTACCTGTGGTTTAGAATGCAGTATCCCAAATGTGAAAAGTCCAAAAATGAAAACTTGAACTGAAAAACTTTCCATTTGAGTTCCCTGGTGAAAAAAACAGCATATACTGGTTAGGTATGTTTTGATGCTGGTTTAAGCTGGTCCTTTGCTGGTTTATGCTGGTCATGATGCTGGTCAAGGACCAGCATAAACCACCAAAGGACCATCTTCACATCATCTTTCACCAGGGTTGCTTCAAACAATGTTTTTTAAAGATGACTTGACTCCACTAGCACAAGGCAACTTTATAGACAATGAGAGAAATTTCACAGATATGTAGCATGATAGAAGATGCTTTTGGCTTGCTTATATATTAAAACATGAAAAATGTACTGTGTGAGAGAGGAGAGCTGCTGAAGCTGAGCAAATTAGGAATTTGAAATTTGAAAAATTTACTTGTCACAAAATTCTCTCAGGTTCACTTGTCATTTTATAAATATATTTGGTAATTTGCAGAGTGGGAGTGTCGATTGAATGGTATATGCTAAAGCTGCATGACTGTGTGGTCCTTTCATTACTCCCACTAACAGGTAAGGCCTCTGATCTTATGAAACCAACCTGTGAGAGTAGTGGTATTTATAATAGTGTGCAATGATTCATGTGCTACACTGTTACAGTAAGTGAGCCTAAGCGAAACATGTTGGTCATCTACAGTATATAGTGTTTTCTTAATTCTAGATAACATTCATTGGTGTTGTTTTTCATTCTCTTTTTTCACTGTGTTTTTAGACTTTATATGCATAGATACTGTATGTGTTTAGAGACATAAAGTTTCACACTGGAACATTTAGTTTTGCTCCTTTTTGTGTTTCACTTTATCTTATGCTATATATATCCATAAAATGGATATTTTTAGATTCAGACGTGTTGTTGGTTGTTCATGCCGGTATGCAGCTGGCCTCTGCATTGCAGCATCACCGGGCAGCCTCAAGCTGTATCTTGTACGGTCACAGACACATTTGCGTGTCATTGTCACTTTTTGTCCTATAGCTCTGCGGGGACTGCATATTAGGGCGTTTCATTCTGTTTGGACTGCGGATTTCACACATGCTGAGAATTCATGTCACTCTGCATCATTTTAATTATACTTCTCGATATGACTAACCATTTCTTTAGGGGCATTCTTTTAATTAGCAATAGTTTCAGAAAGGCTCGTAGTTAAACAAAAGTTTTACATATTTTACATTTGCATATGTGCTTGTGGTTTTGGCAGTTGCTTTCTTTGCTTTAGTCACCATATGTCGACTTCTCTCCAAATATTCTAGGACAAAACTTCTGTCCTCTCACATCAAAACCCATATATTTACTTGCAACTGTTTTTACTTGTACATTGTGCTTGATCTGTATTTCTTTTTTTCTTATTTGACATGTGGATGAGGCTTCTTTTTCACTGGAGAAAGTAGTTTATTAGAAAGCAATGGTTTGAAGTTAAAAACGTTTTGATGAATTTGTTTAATGCAAACATACAACTTTTCACACTTAAGACATTAATTGATTGACTGGAGTTGTGTGGATTACTTGTGAATTATTGTTAAAGTGTAATCAGCTGTTTGAACTAGGGGTGTGTGATAACGAAAAAATGGTATCTCGATATTTTCTGAAATTTTGTCAATAAGGATAGATAGATAGGTAGATAGATAGGTAGATAGATAGATAGATAGATAGATAGATAATACTTTGTTCATCCATTTAGGGAAATTCAGTGATCCAGTAGCTCATAACAAAGTGGAGTAGACAAGCAAACATCCAATAAATGCATTAAAATAATAATAATAATTTTCACGAAGAATAATTTTCATGAAGAAAAAATTCAGTGGTGATATTAGAAACAATTTTGGGAAATTCTACTTTAAATATAAACCTAAAATTACCAATAGGTGGTGGCAAATCACTGCATGAGTGGGTCATTGAGTCATTCATTCAACTGATTTGTTTAAACGGCTGACTGATTCAGTAACGAAAAACTGTCTTGTGTTGCTCAGAGACACAAAACAGTTCTGCTGTGGTTTTGTTTGAAACTATTTCCGACAATGAAATATAGCAAAAACACAAAATTGTGTCTAAAATGTAAGTCAGTTAATATTAACTTTGTGTTTATTGAACTGTTTATAAAATCAATATCACATTTGCAATCGTATATTTGGAGAAAAAAAAAAAAAAAAAAAAACTTTACTCCTTGGTGTGACATTATATCAGATGATATAAATATAAAAGACATACATGTCATACGGGGGGCATATTTGCCCCCTTATCTTGAATTCTGGGGTAATTCTAAATGTATTTTAATAGACTAAAACTCTAAATGTGTTTGGGCAGTAGTCTAGCCTACATCTCATAGTGTATGCGTGCACTCTCTGTGTGTGTTTTTGTTTGTTTTTTGTGATATTGATAATGTCGAATCACATATCGTTTGTTGCGGTTGCACGCTTAGAGTTTGAGCTCCGTCGAGTTAATTTCTTATTGTCTGTTTTTCAATTCAAAATCAATTTTATACACAATCATTCTTGTTTCTTATAACGTGTGAATATACCCCCTATTGTATTCTACAACTAAAACATCCGGATTGCTTTGTTATCACTAGTTTTGTTTTGATTTCCGGAGTCGCTAGCTTATAGCCCGTTAGCAGCACCAACGTGGTTGCCGCTAATCCTGCTTGCATTGTTTACACACTGCTTACACACATTTCCATTGTTTACTCACTGTTACTTGCTTTAATGGCGAATTTGTGTCCACCTTTGAGTGCAGGTGAGGACACGTTCGAGCTGCACTCGTTGCAGCTCGAGCTGGAGGCCGTGGAGAAGCAGATCCAGGAGCTGTTGGTGCGGCAGACGGAGCTGAGAGAGCGGAGGGCCGCTCTGGAATCCTCCCGGGTGAGTATACAGCATGATACTAACACTCTGACCACCTCTACTCCGTGTGCTTCTCTGCCCAGGTCCCGTGCACCCTGGACGCGATCTTCCCAGATGTCCTTCACTCCGGCGCCGGGACACCACGGACCCTGGGTGCAGCAGCAGCGGAAGACGCGAGCCAGGCCCCGGCCGAGGACCTCGCCCCCTCCGCCGCCTCCGGTCTTCGAGATCTCCACCCGGAACCGCTTCGCTCCCCTCCGCGAGACGGAACGCGACGCTGTGATCGTCGGAGACTCCATTGTCCGGTACGTACGTGCTACTTTAGCTAAAGGTAAAGTCCACACCCACTGTTTTCCTGGTGCTCGCGTTCTCGATGTTTCTGCGCAGATACCCGCGATCCTGAAGGACGGCGAGAGCGTCGGCGCGATCGTCCTGCACGCGGGGGTGAACGACACCAGGCTGCGGCAGACGGAGGTTCTGAAGAGGGACTTCAGCAGCCTGATCGAGACGGTTCGCAGCACGTCGCCCGCGACGAGGATCATCGTGTCAGGACCACTTCCCACGTATCGACGTGGGCACGAAAGGTTCAGTAGACTTCTTGCTCTAAATGAATGGTTATTGACATGGTGTAAAGAACAGAAACTGCTCTTTGTTAATAATTGGAATCTTTTCTGGGAGCGTCCTAGGCTTTTCCGTGCTGATGGCCTGCACCCCAGCAGAGTCGGAGCGGAGCTGCTGTCGGACAACATCTCCAGGACGCTACGCTCCATTTGACTAGTGAGTACATTCTTATATGATTGCTACGATGGCTTTTGTTCTGAACGCTTAAATGATAGTAGTTGCACTGTCCAATCTATAAAGACTGTGTCTGTTCCTCGAATAGTGAGGTCAAAACGTAAATTTAATGTAGGATCTATGTAGGATTTCCATTGTTATGCTGATGATACTCAACTATATATCTCAACAAGACCAGATAAAACTTCTGAATTATCAAAGTTAACAGAGTGCGTTAAAAATGTAAAAGATTGGATGACCAACAATTTTCTGCTATTAAATTCAGATAAGACAGAGATATTACTTATTGGACCTAAAAACAATACACAGAATCTTTTGACTTACAATTTACAACTAGACGGATGTACTGTTACTTCCACTACAGTCAAAAGCCTGGGTGTTATATTAGACAGCAACTTGTCTTTTGAAAATCATATTTCTCATGTTACAAAAACAGCATTCTTCCATCTTAGAAACATTGCCAAGCTACGAAACATGTTACCTGTTTCTGATGCAGAAAAGCTAGTTCACGCATTCATGACCTCTAGACTGGACTATTGTAATGCACTATTAGGTGGTTGTCCTTTTGGAGTTAAGCAAAATGTCACTGGGCCCACTCATCGTTTTAATCATACGCTAGATTTAATTATATCGCATGGAATTGATCTTACTGATATAGATATCGTACCTCAAAGTGATGATGTTTCTGACCATTTCCTTGTATCGTGCATGCTGCGTATCACTGATATTAACTGTAGGGCTCCGCGTTATCGTCTTGGCAGAACTATTGTTCCAGCCACCAAAGATAGATTCACAAATAACCTGCCTGATTTATCTCAACTGCTCTGTGTACCCCTTAATACACAGGATCTAGACAAAATGACTAGCAATATGGGCACCATCTTCTCCGATACGTTAGAAGCTGTTGCCCCCATCAAATTGAAAAAAGTTAGAGAAAAACGTACTGCGCCATGGTACAATAGTAATAACCAATCCCTCAAAAAAGAAACTCGCAATCTTGAGCGCAAATGGAGAAAAACTAACTTGGAAGTTTTTAGAATTGCATGGAAAAACTGTATGTCCAGATACAGACAGGCTTTAAAAGCTGCTAGGGCTGAGCATTTCCGCGAACTCATAGAAAATAACCAAAACAATCCAAGGTTTTTATTTAGCACAGTGGCTAGATTAACAAATAACCAGACACCACCTGAGCTAAATATTCCTTTACAGTTTAATAGCAATGACTTTATGAATTTCTTCACTGATAAAATAGATAACATCAGAAATACAATAGCCAATGTAGATTATACTGCATCTAATATGTCAACTTCTTTCGTCGCACCCAAAGAAAAACTGCAGTACTTTACCGCTATAGGACAGGAAGAGTTAAATAAACTCATCACTGTGTCTAAACCAACAACATGCCTATTAGATCCCGTACCCACTAAATTACTAAAAGAATTGTTACCTGTGGCAGAAGAACCGCTTCTCAATATTATCAACTCATCGTTATCTTTAGGTCACGTCCCTAAACCATTCAAGCTGGCGGTTATTAAGCCTCTTATTAAGAAACCACAGCTAGACCCTAGTGAACTGGCAAATTATAGACCCATTTCTAATCTTCCATTTATGTCTAAAATTTTAGAGAAAGTTATATGTGCTCAACTGTGCTCATTCTTGCAAAAAAATGATATCTATGAAGAATTTCAGTCAGGCTTCAGGCCCCATCACAGCACAGAAACTGCACTTGTTAAAATCACTAATGACTTGCTTCTTGCGTCAGACCAAGGCTGCATCTCACTGCTAGTTTTACTTGATCTTAGTGCTGCGTTTGACACTATAGATCATGACATACTAATAGATCGACTACAAAATTATGCAGGTATCCAAGGGCAGGCTTTAAAATGGTTTAGATCCTACCTGTCTGATCGCTACCACTTTGTTTATTTAAATGGGGAGTCATCTCAGTTATCACCAGTGAAGTATGGAGTGCCACAAGGATCTGTTCTAGGTCCTCTACTATTTTCAATATACATGCTGCCCCTTGGTAATATTATTAGAAAACACGGGATTAATTTCCATTGTTATGCTGATGATACTCAACTATATATCTCAACAAGACCAGATAAAACTTCTGAATTATCAAAGTTAACAGAGTGCGTTAAAAATGTAAAAGATTGGATGACCAACAATTTTCTGCTATTAAATTCAGATAAGACAGAGATATTACTTATTGGACCTAAAAACAATACACAGAATCTTTTGACTTACAATTTACAACTAGACGGATGTACTGTTACTTCCACTACAGTCAAAAGCCTGGGTGTTATATTAGACAGCAACTTGTCTTTTGAAAATCATATTTCTCATGTTACAAAAACAGCATTCTTCCATCTTAGAAACATTGCCAAGCTGCGAAACATGTTACCTGTTTCTGATGCAGAAAAGCTAGTTCACGCATTCATGACCTCTAGACTGGACTATTGTAATGCACTATTAGGTGGTTGTCCTGCATCTTCAATAAACAAGCTACAGATAGTCCAAAATGCAGCTGCTAGAGTCCTTACCAGGTCAAGAAAATATGATCATATTACCCCAATTTTAAAGTCTCTGCACTGGCTGCCTATTAGATTCCGCATCAGCTACAAAATAGCACTTCTTACCTATAAGGCACTTAACGGTTTAGCTCCTGCGTACCTAACTAGTCTTCTACCACGCTACAATCCATCACGCTCCCTAAGGTCACAAAACTCTAGACTGTTGGTAGTACCTAGGATAGCAAAGTCCACTAAAGGAGGTAGAGCTTTTTCACATTTGGCACCCAAACTCTGGAACAGCCTTCCTGATAACGTTCGGGGTTCAGACACACTCTCTCGGTTTAAATCTAGATTAAAGACACATCTTTTTAGCCAAGCATTCAAATAATGCATCTCATAAACTTTTTCTGCAGCTATATCTGATCAAATGTTCATTTTAATCTTTTAGCTCTGGTTTAACAAACCTTCCTTTTCTTAGTTTGAACAGCAGCTACGCTAATTATGTTCCTATTTGTTCTCTGTTTTTGCCATGGGATTGACATCCCATGGTAACTAGGAATTCACAAGCTCCAGTGTGGATCCAGAACACTTAAGAAGAGATGATGCCAACCCCACAGAGGACTTCAGATGATGCCAACCCTGAAAACATACAGCACTACCGAATTCTGCTACTAATTTATAGTGTTCTTTGTCTGTTTGATTACGTCATTAATTGATCTTTACCACACATCTCTACCATATGTACATCAAGCTACTACTACATATATTGTAAAAATGTCAATTTGGTGTAAAGCTGCTTTGCAACGATATGTATCGTGAAAAGCGCTATACAAATAAATTTGAATTGAATTGAATTGAATATCGTTTAAACAACAATTATGATATTATCGTAAACAATATATATTGCATACTCCTAGTTTGAACTCTCATTCTGATGCCACCCATTCACTGCCGAGGATCCATTGGTTGAGCAAGTGATGTAATGCAAAATTTCTGCAAATTTATTCCAATGATTAAACAAATTCATCTAAATCTTGGATGACCTGAGGGTGAGTAACGTATCAGCAAATTTTCATTTTTAGATGAACCATTAGTTTAATTTAAATCAAACTATTAATAATTTCTGTAAACATGCATTTTTTATGTGATTCTATCCACTTGGAGACATCATTGGAGATTTGTCCGAACTTTTCTGCTTATTCTGCAGTAATTTGGCATATATTATTATTAATTGAATTGACACAAAAACTGCTTGTGAGAATAGCTTTTGGACGCCACATTGTTTACAGAGCAAAGAAAATAAATAATATGCTAATACTTTGTAGATCATAAACCTTCTGCTGCAACAAAGGCCACGTTCACACAGCAGCAGAATACGGTTGTCAATACCGTATTTGAGTGTTATAATACGGTTACGTTCACACACAGTACTGTTATTTATGGGTGTGACAACCGTTTTCTATAACTGAACTCACACCGTAAATTTTTAGGACTCACAACCGCATTCTCAGAACACTCGCGCTGTGTGTCATGTCATACAGTGTGAGAGAGCCGTTTGTACGTCTACCGTGTGCTGCCTGTTTTAATTTGTGGTTTCAGTAACTGACAGTGACGGAGAATTGTGCTGTGTGTCATCTGAAAGTTTTATGTCCAGTCTCCACCGGAGCCGCTTCCTCCCGCCAGTTTTGCGTTCTTCGCGTGGCTCAAATGCTCCGCTCTCCACTCAAATTTAACCCTTTCACACATGAGTTTAAAATATTCTAGCTGAGCCCCCAGGGTGAGTTTTTTTAGGCGACCGTTATTTTAGAACGTATGGCCTTATTGTTTCCATGGCGACGCGTCGTGTTTGTCACGTGACACAACGCAGCCACAATAGCGCTGTATGACACGTGTATCACTTTTACATCGTTTTTCCTTTTTTATTGTTAATATTCACAAACGTGCTCACTGTATTATGAAATGTCTGATATTCCGATTTTGAAATATGTGCAAGTAAATGTATTTGGAGGTTTAAAGGTGCAGTGTGTAATTTTTAGCGGCATCTAGCGGTGAGGATTCGAATTTCAACCAACGGCTAAGTCCCCCGCTCACCCCGCCCTTTCGAAACGCATACAGAAGCTACGGAAGCTGACACAGGACAAAAATGTCGTCGTCTGTTACACCTGACAGTAGCCAGTCAAGCGATGAGGCTTCTGTACAAAAGTAAGTCAAAAAATTATATTTACTTAATTATTCAGTAAACCAGTATGTTATTGCAAATATTATTGTTACTCATTGATCATTGTCTCAGGTTTATTTTATTTTAGACTTTAGTTAGATTTTTTGTATGACAGTTAGTAGGGTTGGGCGACGTCTACCAAATTGGCATCGGACGAAGTCTACAGTGAAACATCATGATGAAAAGTGAAAGTGAAATGCGATCGTGCATACGAAATCAGTTTCAATGCCATGCACATTACTAGTGGCCCCCTGATGCCTGCAATTTATATACAGTATAATTACTTAACGATATAACTGCGAGAGAAACTTCTTCGCGCACATTTCAACGTGGTGACGACACGAGCGGCCTCTTAAAACACCAACGAAGAAGTAGAACAACGTACTGACGAAACGCGCTCTGTAGAAGTTTGTCCGTTTAGGGCTACTATAGAAACATGGCGGCACTAAATGGCGACTTCCATGTAAGGGGACCCGCGGTGTATGTAGATATAAATTGCTCGTTCTAAGGTTATAAAATCATAACGGCTTATTATGTAAGGTCTTTAGACACCTCTGAAAACATAGTTTTGTATGTTATATTGCATTTCTGCCAATAAATTCTCCTAAATATTACACACTGCACCTTTAAACACTTTTAGAATGACAGCGTTAGTTGATCTGTACCAGGTGATGGGCACCGCCATGTTAGTTCGCGCTGAATCCGAGCTGTGGGATTTACAAGACGTAAATGTATAAGCTCCTCCCGAAAAACATTAAAGTAAGTCTCTGGAGAGCTGGGAGAAGAGCAAAGTAAACTTTATAGTTACCTACACAATGTGTATATGATATCAATAAAACATGTCGTCAGATAACATTTGTAAGGATCATTATTGCCGCTTCCATAGATATCGGGGTGTATTTGGCTAACTATAAATGCATCGTTTTACTTGGACTTACGTGTATTTAAATATCTGGAACCTAAAATAAGTATTATATGGTTGAAAACACTAAATAGTTGCAATAATATGACTAGCGCTCAGCGCGTCTGATCTGGTTTAGCGCCAGCCAAAGCAGATTTGAATTCAGCAGTTGATCACGTGATGCGCTGAACATTCGAATCAAACCAGTGTGATCGTACGCTTCAGGGACCAGCCAAGAATGAGCCCACCGGTGTGATCATACGCGTGAAAGGGTTAAAAGCTGCTCTCGGTTAATGATGATTTGATGAATGAACTCGCGGCTAGATTGGACTTATGTCGTGTCATTTCGGGACATTTCGAGTAAGTAAATGCTGTTTTTAATTCCAGAAACTGACAGTGTGAACGTGGCTATAGGCTTAATGGAAATACATGCCTCTTATATACATTTATGCAAAACTGAAAAAAAAAAAACAAAAAAAAAACGTACCTATATGTATGAAATCACTGGCAGTAAAACTTCGACAACTTTTATTCTTTTTCACACAAAGTATGATTTACACACAGAGTTTTGATTAATAAATCCTAATTTTCACAGTTACTTGCAGAATATTATATTATGGATTCAAAATTTTAAAACTAATAATTCTTAATGTTGTCGTCACATATATAGCTTCATATGGATGAGTTTTCCAATTCACTCGGTTTGCTCGGCAGTTCACGCAATATGGTGCTGCACTTGAGTAAAGAAGCGCTCCGGTTTGTGCCCACTACGATTCGATTAAACAGCTCAAATCCGCATAAGGAAGTTAAAATAGCACGGTTGCCACAGCAAATACGTTGTTATATCACGTTTGCATTAGTTAACACTGGAAGGTTTAGGGTTGGGTTTGGTGTAGGGGATATTTTCAACACGACAGAGCAACACTAAACAGCCGCAATACTCAAGCTGCGTAATAAAAGTGCAGCAATATGTGCCTGTACCAACATAATAAATCCATGCCACAGTCACGTATTGAATGTGTGTTTTAGAGCCACTCTCTGGACATTTCACTTTGAAACTGCTGCAAAACGTGCAGTAAGGTATGCAATTACAGTGTTGCAGAAATGTATGCAGAGGAAGATATTTCCAGTGAGCCTGGGTTGACTTTCTAGCACTATAATCTTTCTTATTTCTGTCACCTTTGAATATTATGTTCTGTTAGAATTCAGTCTGACAGCCTTCAATCACATTTGCAGTTCAGCACCTATATTTCCTAGAAAACCAAACCCGTCACTGCTTTAAAAAGGGATTTCTTTGAACATCTGCCACAAAGTTCACTGCAGCTTTGATTTTCTCAGTGCAGTATAGATAATCTGCCAATAACTTGACTTTTTAAAACAGAGCCTGTTTGCACAAATCCATGCTCATTTCAATTAAGCTATAGTGTTTATATCCTGCAGGTCTGCATCGTTGGCGCAAACCCTGAATCAATATTATGTTCTCACTTCACATTCACATTTTTCACAGCATACTTTTATTCCAGAGATTCCCATTCCTGTCCATCAATATGTCACCATGAGGCTGAAGCCACCTCTAATTAGCAGTGAAGCTTTAGCTGGGCAGTTCCTGTCCTCAAGTGAAAGCCTCATATTAATGTCTCATCTTTGTCTTGACTCTTATGCCACAATCTCCCACTATAATCAATGCATATAGTGTTTATTTAAGGAAACAAACAGCAACACCCAAAAAGCTAATTAAAAAAATCAATGCATGCATTTGGAGGAAATCTTTCTTTTAAAACATTAGGTTTAACAAAGCAAAACAACATGCGCGCATTATAATTCCTTGCATGTATAACCACTGACTGCACACGTCCGTTCAAAGCGTTTTACTCCAAAGAGGGAATCTCCTCAAGCACCATCAGCATGCAGCACCCACCCGGGTGAATGGCATCCATAATGTAGTAGAATGCTGACTACACAGCAGGTATTGGTGGAGAGAAGACTGTTGGGTGTGGATTATGAGGAAGCCATGATGGATAGGAACTAATAGAGTAATTTGACTGGAGGTTTTCACTCAGGCAGCGCCCTGGGATTTTAATGGCCACGGGCAGGACCACAGCTTAACATCTCATCTAAAGGACAGTGGCTTTTTAAACACATTTTATACAGTGTTCCTGTCACTACCGGACCATGATAAATCCATGCAAACTGGAGAATGAGCACCACCTGCTGGACACTCAAACACTTGAGCTTTTGTGTTTTGTACAGTAGGTACTGACCAGGCTTAATACTAGTTGTAGTATTAAGTTGTAGGGTGAATAGTTTCCCCCCCAAAAAGAGCAAAAAGACAAAACACTGCAGTAATAGTTTAATCTTTGCTTTAACAGAGCTTACACTAGACAAATGTTTCAACCCTTTTGATCTTTGTCAGACAGTCAAAAAAGTGATAAAAGTCTCCAAATATTGAATTATTAATTGTTTTCTCACACACAAATCAGTATTCATTATTCAAATGCTTAGCTGTAGTTCAATTCAGTTAAATTTCAGACAAATATATTATCTTGATGGTTACACTTTTCAAACAGAAGATCAAACATACAGTACTTAGACTATATATATTGAAGCATCTCTTGGTTTTAATCACTGTATTATAATATGACACTTGACTTACAAATGAGTGTTATTCAACACAGATTCGGAATGGGCTCAAAAGTCATGTAATACTTGTGAGGTAATACTGCCACCCAGAGTTCATTTGTGCTTACCTTCCTGTGTAGTTTATCTATAAAATGTTATGCATTTTATATAAAACCAGAAATATGCAGTATGTTGTTGTTATAGTTTTATTTGTATAATTTTTAAGAATAACATTATGCTATTTGTTGATATGATAGATTTAGGTTGTTCTCTTTTCAGTGTGCTAACATATTCCTGTTCTTGATGTTTTATTATTATTATTATTATTATTACATTATTTTTTTACATGCAAGGGATGACAATTATGTTTTTGAAAAATATATTTTCAATATTTGAGGACTGAAGATATGAAATAAAACAAAGAAACACTACCATTCAATACTATACTACCATTTTTTAAAGCCATTTACTTTACTATTTTAATACATTTTAAAATAAAATGTGTTTATGTGATACAAAGCTGATTTTTCAGCATCATTACTCCAGTCAGAAATCATTCTAATATGCTGATTTGGTGTTCAAGAAACATTTTTATATTATCAATTTTAAAAACTTAAAATACTGCTTAATATTTTTGTGGAAAACAATTCTTTGATTAACAGAAGAACTTTTTTTTTTTTTTTTTTTCCTGCCATGGAATCAAAATGAAAAAGGTAAGTGTGACTTTTTTTAATCTCACAGTTGCAAATTTATATCTCACAATCATTTCTCAGAATTCAGCCTTTTTTTTCTTTCAATTTCAAGTTTACATCTTGCAAATCTAAGTTTATATCTTGCAGTTCTGACTTTCGCAGATTGTTTTCTTTCTTTTTGTTTTTCTGCTACAGAATAAAAAAAAAAATAAAAAGGTAAGTGTGCCTTTTGCAATTTTATATCTTACAATTCTCTTATTTTTCTTGGAATTCAGACTTTTTCTTTCAAATTCAAGTTTACATCTTGCAATGAGTTTATATCTTTCAATTCTGACTTTTCCCACAGAATTCTCCACAGAAAAATTATCTTTTTTTTCTCAAATTTTTATTTTTCTTTCTGCCACAGAATAAGAATAAAAAGGTAAGTGTGACATTTATTTATTTATTTATTTACTTATTTACTTACTTATTTGTCTCTGAATTGCAAGTTTATATCTAGCGTTTATATCTCGAGTTTATACCTTGCAGTTCTCAGTTTTTGACTTTTTTTTTTTAATCTCTCTTAGAATGGCGAGAAAAAATGATGCTTAATATTTTTGTGGAAAATGTACTTTCACAATTCTTTGATTAATAAAAGAACATATGTTTGAAATAGAAATGTTGTAAAATGATATATTTATTTACTGTCTCTATTAGTGAATTTAATATATCCTTGCTGAATAAATCTTTTGGTTTCGTAGACAAACAAACAAATAAATAAACACATAAATAAATAAAATCTAACTGATCCAAACATTTGAACAGTAGTGTACATGAAACCAGGGATGCTTATTGTACACTTTTTGTTTGTTTGTTTTTTCTATTATTTGTAAAGAATAGCGGACAGGTTGCTCTGATATGACTATAGAGTTTGGTCACTTTCTATTCAAGTGTGTTAGTGTATCCTTGCTTTTGATGTTTTTTTATTAATAATTTATTTTCACATGGTGAACAAACTCTGGTACACAACATAAAAAGAGTGAGCTAATTAAATAGTAATGAGAAATGGAGCTACAGGTGCATTTCAGTAGGTTGATCTGCTGTTTCTAGTAACCTGTATACAAAACTATTAAACTAATTCGCAAATGACAGGTACTATACCGTCTATGCATTCCCAGATCACCACACATCAACAACAATGAGCTGTCATGGGAAGATCTAGAGAACATTGTGCAAGGAAATTTCCTCCTCTTTCATCTCTCAAAGAACTGCAGGGGTTTCCTCTTGTGAAATATCCACTACACAGTTCTGGATTATAAGACTGCATTCGATACCATTGCCAAACATTGTTTGATGTTCCTGGCTGAGAAACAACTGAGAAACAACCTTGTGAATGAGTTTTCCAGCGTTTGAGTTGCATTTCATTCTTTCTTTTACAATTTAATTTACATTCATATTTTGCAAGCAGAATTTTGAAGACATGGTTCACCCAAAAAACAAAAATCATCATTTACTTTTCATGAGAATGTTGAAATTTGATGAGGACTGGGGCCTTTAAGCTCATATAAATTTGTTTAGTTTAGTTTTGTTTTGTTTTAGAGCTTGAAAGGCCCAGTCATCATTCATTTTAATTAGATGAAAAAGAGTAGCCAGGATATTTTTGGGTGAAATGTTTTGTTATCCTACTCTAAACTGCTTTTTGCATGGTTTATTATTCATTTGCAGTCCAAGAAATCAATAATCACAAACAACTAACATATATTTTTATAAAGTTGCAGGAAAAGAATATATATGCACTTTTTCTCCACATTAAATTACTTAAGGTCCGTGTCTCCCACTTACAGTTCTTTTAAAGGTTACTTTAGCCTTCATCATTTTGCAAATGAACGCTGCAAGTCCCTGTATGTGATTATAGCATTGTGCTGGGAGGTGCAGCTTGTACTGAAAGTTTGTGAAGGACACTTCATACAGCGAGCTGAAGTGTTTTATTTATGGAGCATCGTTTGAAAGAGAGTGAGGTCCATCCCTCCTACTGCACCTCAATTACTGCATTTTTCTGAAATATCCAGCCTACAGTGCATACTGTATGGCACAACTGTCATCCACAGATATTATAAATTATCATACTCTGAAAGGTTTCATCAAATGTTGCATTGCTTTGAACTGAGTGGTCATTTGGATTTCAAGAGCAATTCACAATACGCTGCTCCATATAATCAGGCATAGTGGTACAGTATGTTTGTGTAATCCATTAATGGATATTATGCAACATGTTCTGTGTCTTTGCACAGTAGAAGCCTGTTTCTTCCACAGAATAATGAAATAAAAACAGCTAATTGCAACTTTATATTAGACAATTCTGACTTTTTTCTTGTAAGGTATACACTTGGTATATAGGTATATATAAAGGTATATATCTTGCAGTTCTGACTTTGGCAACATTTCTGAAGAATTTTCTTTTTTTTCTGCCACGGAATAAAAAATAAAAAGGTAAGTGAGACTTTTTTATCTCACAATTGCAAATTTATATCTCACAATTCTTTTTTCTCTCTCTCTCAGCATTCAGACTTATTTCTTTTGATTTTGAGTTTGCAATTCTGATGTTTTTTTCTGCAGAAATCTCCATGAAAATCACAAGGTTTTTTTTTTTTTTTCTTTCTTTCTTTTCTTTCTGCCATGGAATAAAAAATAAAAAGGCAAGTGTGACTTTTTATTGTGCAATTACCCATTTATATTTCACAATTTTTTTTTCTTAGAATGAAGACTCAGAATTTATACTGTTTTCATTTAATTTTGAGTTTACGTCTTGCACTTCTGAGTTAATATCTTGCAATTCTGACCTTTTGTTTCCACAGAACTCTCCACAGAAAAATTTGCAGATTTTTTTTTCTTTTTTCTTTTTTTTTAATGCCACAGAATAAAAACAAAATAAAAAGGAAAGTGGGATGTTTTATCTTGCAATTGCCTATTTATATCTCACAATTATTTTTTTTTCTTAGAATTCAGACTTAGAATTCAGACTTTTTTCTTTTAATTTCAAGTTTACATCTTGCAATTCTGAGTTTATATCTTGCAAGAATCCTCCGCAGAAAAATTGCTGATTCTTTCTTTCTTTCTTTCTTTCTTTCTTTCTTTCTTTCTTTCTTTCTTTTTCTCTGCCACAGACTAAAAAATAAAAAGGCAAGTGCGACTTTTCATGTCGCAATAGTTTTTTTTTTCCCTCAGAATTTTAATTTAGTTTGCAATTTCGAATTTATACCCTGCAGTTCTCAATTTATAACTCGCAATTCTGACTTTCTTTTTTTCTCAGAATTGTGAGAGAGAGAAAAAAAATGAATTCTGAGACAAAAAGCAGCAATTACCATCTTTCTTTCTTTCTTTATTTCTTTCTTTCTTTCTTTCTTTCTTTCTTTCTTTCTTTCTTTCTTTCTTTCTTTCTTTCTTTCTTTCTTTCTTTCTTTCCATGACGGAAACAGGCTTCCACACTTCTAGTTGACTTTTACACATTCTGTATGGGGAAAAAAAAAAAAAAAAAAAAACTCTTTTTGATAAGATTTGCAAACCATATAATAACATATCCAAACAACATGACATTGGAATGCATAATTTGGATATATTTTCCTCAAACACGACTGCTCTACAGTGTAAATGAAAAAGAAAAAAAGAAAAGAAAAAATGATCTACCACACAAAATATAGCCCAAACCTACAGTAAAATCCCTCTACAAAACTGCTTGATTAATTTTGAGTTTACATTTTTGCAGTTGAGTTTATATCTTGCAATTCTGACTTTTTTCCCCACAGAACTCTCTGCAATTATCTGCAATTTTCTTTTTTTTTCTTTCTTTTTTTTCTGCCACTGAATAAAAAAAAAATAAATAAAAAGGCAAGTGCAACTTTTTATCTCACAACTGCCAATTT
Organism: Cirrhinus mrigala; assembly: GCA_036247105.1. Classification (NCBI taxonomy): domain Eukaryota; kingdom Metazoa; phylum Chordata; class Actinopteri; order Cypriniformes; family Cyprinidae; genus Cirrhinus; species Cirrhinus mrigala. The sequence goes on along the minus strand of CM070008.1, from coordinate 20,357,058 downwards.
ATATCTTACAATTCTTCTCTTATCTTGCAATCTCAAGTTTATACCTTGCAATTCTGAGTTTATATTTTGCAATTTGGACTTTTTTCCGCAGAACTCTCCATGGAATTTTCTGTCTTTCTTTCTTCTTTCTTTCTATGATGGAAACAGGCTTCTGTATTTCTAGTTGACGTTTACACATTCTGTATGGGGGAAAAAACTAAAACGGAGTGTCCATTTACACTAAGTGCAAATAGTCCGCCTTGTTGGCAGAGGCTATTTACACTAACTCAGGCCATGAACATGTGATTGGGATAGACAACACAAAAGAGGTCTATTGAACAACAGCTCCAGTGGTGCATTGGTAAAACATGCATTGTAGGCTTCTCAACATGATTGATCTGGTTTCAAATCCACCTTTTGGCTAACTTTTTTTCTCCCTTTTAAAATCTTATATCATATTGGAAAGGCATTTATTTTCAATAAAAATTAAGGAAATAATTCAAAAGTTCAAAAATAAAGTATCGGTTAGGGTTAGGGAGGGCTTTATCATCCCAATAAGGTGGCATCCATTTAATAATTTGAATTAAAACCACAAATTACAATTTATGTTATTATTCTATACTGTTTTATAATGTACTACAATAATGAGGTGTAGATAATTGCCTCTATTTGCAATAAGTATTATAAATAGCAGAAAACCCTGCTATTTTAACACAGTGTAAATAGAATCTATAGCTGTTTGCACTTAGTGTAAACAGAACCCATTGCTGTTTGGACTTAGTGTAAATAGCATCTGTCGTTAAGAAAATATGCTATTTTCACTTTGTGTAAATTGCATCTAATTGCTATTTGCACTTAGTATAAATAGCATCTAATTCTTCTTAATCTCTTCTTGCTTGCTTGCTTGTTTGCAAGAAAAAATCATAAAAAAAAATATATATATATCATAGGATCTTTTTTTCTTAAAATCTGCCAACCATATAATGACATATCACACAACATGACATTAGGATGCATAATTTGGATATATTTTCTTTAAGCATGACTGCTCTATAGTGTAAATTAATGTAAAAAAGAAAGTGAGAAAAAAGAAGAAGAAATGATCTACCACACAAAATATAGCCCAAATCTACAGTAAGATTTCTCTACAAAATTGCTAGACTTTCATAATATATTCTAGTATGTGACACATTTGATTTGGCTCATAAGGAAAAGTGTAGCTAACTGCTATTTCTAAAAATGATTTTGCTAACAAGCTAGTTGACAGCATGTTAATTGCTCATGAAGATAGAGTAACACTGGATGCCACAAGACCTTTCATGCTGTTAAACATAAAAGAATGATCAGCAGGCCCAGACTGATTCTATGGACTTTTATCTCCATGACACAGAAGTGCTATTTTTGGTCCAAATCTGTGGGATAAACATGCAAATGGTGGATAATATGTAGAACTTTGTTTCGGGTGTTTTTCATAAATCTGTTGAGCTCTCCGCTGAGTGCCGTGGGCACAGATTCTGTGTGGGCCTGTTGATCGATTTAGCTGCCCAGTTTTGTAGGCTGATCCTCCTTCTGTACTGTGCAGACCATAAAGAACAAGGACATTATTGCTCGTGAGTTCAATTCGGTGAATCAGTCACCTTTTCTGTATCATTTATACATGATGCCTCATTCACACTGACAGGAGGTCACAAGGTTATCTGCTGGATGCTCCAACATTATTGGTGGGTTGCATTACCACCCAAATCTAATTTCAAATGAATTGTATTAACAGAAAAAAAAACATTTTATTTCATTTTGACAGTGAATCAATTTTGTTACCACCAAAAATGAACATTTTGCAGAAGAAAGCATTTGTAGAAAAACTGCACAAAAATTGAAGTTCTGCATAATACATCATATCATAAACAAGAATTAGACTCGTTCAGAATGCCAACGATCTCTGACTTGGTTTTACACAGTGTTATTATATTGCTGCATGTGGGTAGAAACAAATCATATAGGACAGTAAAATCACTCACGGCAATATTATCTTCTCCATCTTGCTGACACTTGACTGGTGTCTCACAGGAGATGGATCACTGGAGCGCCGCTGTCTACGTTCCTGTTAGTATTGAGTAACTGCACATAAAGTTAAACTTTTATCTACTTTGTTGTGTTGTTGGACACAGCCATGTTCTGTCACTGATGCTGAAATCATCAGGCCTCATTGAAAATGAATGAGGTCTGGTAGCTTTGTCACTGCAGATTAATGTCAATGTGAACACTGCTTCAGGCCCCAGGGATAGTAACCTGAGGTCCTACTTTTAAATCCTGGAAAAAGGGCATGAACTGATTTGGTGTGGTTTCCCATCACCATGACCTCTTGTTTATTATTGAGTAGAGGCACTGTGAAAGAACAGAGAAGCACAATCTTGGAATACTGAAGACTGCAATTTCAAGAGAACCGCATTTCTAAGGCCAGAATTTTTTTTTTTTTTTTTTTTTTTTTTTGTATGTAGCAGTTTATACTATTTTTTTATAACACTTACTGTATCATTAAATCCTGAATGTTTCATTAATTTGCAGAAATGGTTTTAATTATTTACATTTAATTGATATATTCACCTTATCAACCCTTAAAGGATTAGTTCACTTCCAGAATAAAAATTTACCAATAATTTACTTACCCTCATGTCATCCAAGATGTTCATGTCTTTCTTTCTAAAGATGAAAAGAAATTATGATTTTTGAGAAAAACATTCCAGGATTTTTCTCTATATAGCGGATTTCAACGGGGATCAGCGGGTTGAAGGTCCAAATTGAAGTTTCAGTGCAGCTTCAAAGGGCTCTGCACGATCCCTGCCGAGGAATAAGGGTCTTATATAGCGAAACGATCAGTTAAAATAAATAAATGAATAAAAAATTCTTCTTTTTTTAACCACAAATGCTTGTCCTGCACTAGCTCTGTGATGCGCATCCGTAACTTCACGTATTATGTAATCACGGTGGAAAATTCATGCGTGGTTCGTTCTTCATCCGTGTACTTCAGTTTAAAAAGTAGAGTAATGCAAAAACGTCTAATTTTCTCCTCCAACTTCAAAATCGTCCGATATACTGTATATATATTTTGTTACTGTTGTTTTATTGTTTGTTTTAACAATATAATTTGACTTTCTTTGCACGTTTACTTTGTAAACTCTAGGTTGATACTTCTACCTACGTCACGCAAGACCTTTCCAACGTGATTAAGCAATGCATAAAGTCGAGCTAGTGCAAGATGGGCATTTGTAGTTAAAAAGCATTCAATTTTTTAATTCTTTTTTATTTTTATTAATATTATTTTTTTTAGAAAACGACAATTGAAACTGCAATTTGGACCTTCGACCCATTGGTTCCCATTGTAGTCCACTATATGGAGAAAAATTCTGGAATGCTTTCTTCTAAAACCTTAATTTCTTTTCAACTGAAGAAAAAAAGACATGAAAATTTTGGATGACATGGGGGTGAGTAAAGTATCAGGAAATTTTTATTCTGGGAGTGAACTAACCCTTTAACCATAAACATAAGCACTGATAAACAAATTGTTAACCTATTTGTTTCGATATAAAAGCCTATATTTTGGTTTTAAATTCAGTTTTCTTGAAAAGAAAGACCTTAATATTCATCACAGAAGTAACCTGATCTCATGACGAAAACGTACCTCTAGGAACGTTTTCGCGAGACGGAAACATTTACCAATAAGTACATATCACTGCAGTTTCCAACAGAAATGTCCACTGAGTGGCGCTAAAAAAAGTGTTCCCCCCCCCCGGAACAGATGAATGTACATATGGTACATTTTATGTAATGTTGGTTTTGTACGTGTCACTGCAGTTCTGATTTGAAATGTCCATTGAGTGGCGCTATAACTCAAATGCTCCATGACGTTTTAAAATAACCATCTGCACTACACCTAAACCTTCCCGATAGAATAAACAAAAGCAAATGTGATTGCAATCACAAGCATGCCGTTTTAGCTTGTTTTTCGATCTTTCATCTTTCAGCTCTTTCATTGTGAGTCATGTTTTTCACAGGATTCGTACCCAAGCATTCCGCATTCTAAGTCCAGTTCCATGCCAGCTGAGCTTTTGAGCAAGCTTGTTATGTTTGGAAAACGAAACATATGGAGCTGTAATCATAACTGTGTAGAAAAACTATTATAAGTACTCGCTGTTTTACTACCTCTAGTGTTAATTTCTGTTGGAAACTGCAGTGATATGGTATGGTGATATGGTTATTGATATGTTTTTCGTGGCTCACAAAAACATTCCCACAGGTACGTTTTCATCATGAAATCAGGTTGGCTATTTTCTGTTTACATGAAAGGCTCCCATTTTATTAGCTTCCATTTATTAAGCCAGGTACATCTCATCTAGCGTGCGACTGGCTCTGAGAGTCTAGAATGGTGTATATGACAATGTTGATGTGTTTGCTTTTGACAGAATAGATCTGCTATGCTGCTGCTGCTGTACATCCACAGACATGCTGCTGTGTGCATGTGGAAAATACTGTACATATAACTCACATGAAACAACCCCATATATAACACACATGACATTACACCAGATCTATACAGGTGGAGCTGGGGTAGGTGGAGGGTTTCTAAAACAAACCTCATCTGCTACAGCAAGCACTAGCCGAGTATTAGAATGTTGAGCAGGAAACTCTTTGGATCAGATTGAGTTACAACCCATCAAACTGTGCCATCTAGAGTTTCATGACAGAACTTTGTAACATCAAGCATAATCATAATTCTAAAATAACAGGAAGCATCTGACACCGGAAGCCTTATACATTCAAGTGTAAAATAGCTTCCCTCATGTTAAACAAATAGTATTTAAACCTGTTGGTTTCAAGTTTGAATCAGGAGTTCTAGAAATTAAACTATTGCAAATGACAAACTGACGGCTGCATACTTCTCATTTAGAAAAAGTAACCACTACATTGCAATTACAGTAGTTTACTTATAATAGTTATTTTTCTCAGACATCCTCTGAGAAAATGATGGAAGTGTCTGACAATTGTAACCTCCAGAAGGTGCAGCCTTTGAAATTTGAAAGACTTTGAAAAGCTACAGTTACTATGTTTTTCAGGAAACCACCTAATTAATTTCTCAAATGATGAACTGTACTATATAAATACCAAGTTATGTCGCTGTATGGGAAACAGTCTCTTTTTTTTTTTTTTTTTACCACAGCAATATAACTGCTTGTAGTATTTTAATTCATTGAATTATGCATTATTCTACCTCAAATTATTCTGATTATTGGAACAGAAGGATTTTGCACATGTTGTTTCTTTCTATGACAAACTGTCACAAATAATATGGAAGAATATTTGATTAAAAGAGTTCTCACGGTGTTCTCTGATTGCTGTCAAAACAGAATAACCACATTTAAACCAAAGCAACAGTTTAAATTAAACATTTCCAAAAAGATCTACATACAGTAAGCACTCTAAGCAATGCAGAGACAATGTTAAAATTCCACTGGGGAAATTTAAATTAATTCTCACAGCTAAGATTGGGCAATTTAGGGCAAATCAGTTCCAGACTTTGGCAGGCCACGATGAAAAATGATTTTTCTTTATAAGATCCCCAACAAAGAAACCCTGGTTGTCTATCTCCCAGCAAAGGCCACCAGTGAACCTTCAGTCTTGGCCTTTGTAAGTGTTAGAGATGTATTGAAACCGTAAAAAATTTTTAGACTAGCAGAAAAAAAGTTAGGCGGCCATATAAGTGCATTCATATTTTTTATTAAAATATATACTTAAAAAATGTGAATATAAAACACTTTGACAACATTCATTCACACAAGCTCAGTGTACTGCAGCATTCCTCCTGACACTTCTGTTTGATTTGAGTGTAATCTGCAGTTTCGCAAATTAAGCAAACTTCACACAAGCAAATGAAGTTGAATTGAACTACATCTCATACAGATGTAGAATTACTCCCCTGTTCCTCTGTAAGCTTTCAGTGCTGTAATGATAATGCTGCAATTATGTTTCAACAAGGGAGCACTTCACAAGATGTGTAGAGAGGCCGAGTCTGTGATGAAACATTTCTCCACTTACATTTAAATGTAGAAAATATAACTGAAAATCCCTCTATGTAAAGTCCTGTTAAAGGGACAGTTCAGCCAAAAATGAACATTGTGTTTCTTTACTCCCCATCACAACGTTCCCAACTGTATGACTTACTTTCTTGTGTAGAACATAAATTCTTAAGACTTTCCTAATTGCTCTATTACATACAGTCACCGTGAATGAGAACCAAAGCTTTCAAGATTAATGAAAGGAAGCAAACGCACCATAAACAATCCATACATAGGCTAACTTGTGTGTGGGATGTGCCCGAATACCAGGTTCGGACAGGAAATGACGTGTATTACAGAACCCCTGACTATGAGATGAAAGGGAAACAATATATTTGAGTGCTTTCTCTCACAATTATATATTTGGGTAATTATACTGTTTATGAATTGCGGGCGTCAGGGAGCCGCTATTAATAATATCTATTTTTTTTTTTACTTTCACTTTCGACATTCCCCTTTACACATACTATGTGTTTACTAAGGAGCGGCAGTCCTTAACACACGTTTTACAAGATTAACTTACATGTTTGTCAGTGGTCCTCCGGATCTGCAAGTCATTCGCCGTCGTCCTATCAGCCATCTCTCCTTACTCTCTCTATGTGGTAAATAAAATATGTTTTGTAATGTTAAACAGGATATCGGTAGCAAGCGGCTAACCATTTATCTTCAGTGGCTCAGTAGAACGCGTTAGGGGCCGTTCACATGTCTCGCCTAAAATGCGTAGAAAACGCTAGGCGCACCGCTTTCTCCTTTCTAAGGGGCCGTTCACATATCGCGTCTAAAACGCGTGGAAAACGCTAGGCGCACCGCTTTCTCCTTCTTTCCAAAGCGCTCTGTAGCTTGCGTTCCCGTGGCGTCTGCCGTTGCTAAGCAACCATGACCCACGCTCTCAATTACGACGTGGAAGTTTCAGCAAAGGACAAACGGATTAATATTATTATTAATATTACTATTCGGACACGTTCAAACAATAGCTTAGTGTGAGACAGACACCAAAAGTGTAAACACTATTAACAAATAATCTTTTCTTCATTGAGCCAGTGAGTGGACTTTGGGAAACGGATCGATCTAATCCGTGAATGACTCGTTCAAACCAATTTTGTGAAGTGAATCAACTAATTCACTGAAAAAATAAGTGATTGATTCAAATTCTTAAAGCCTGACTTAAATCTGTGCTAACACAAAGCTATCAAAGACTTTGAAAGAAATGAAATATAGTTCAGGAGTTATATGGAGCACTTTTATGATAGTTTTATAAAGTTTTAGCATTTTTTTTTTTTAAGCTTGAAGGCTTCAGTTCCCATTCGCTGTTACTGAATTAAAAAAGAGACTTGGAATTTCTCCCTTTGTGTTTCAACAATGAAAGAAACTAATTTGGAGAAATTATTTTAACTGTTTTAGGGGAGCAAAAACCAGCATTTGTAAAATTTCAAAAAACCTAGCTCATATTTTGTCAATTATTTACGTCACTGAACCAAGAATGAAGCAAACGTGATTTGTGATGCAGAGTACAGGGAACAGGGAAGAGTTCTTTACAATCTGTTATAAGACGAAGGCAGTCTTGTCACTGTCCATGTATTTAAAGTCACAAAATCATCCATTCGTTTTACTCCTCAGTCAAGATTTTTTTTTTTTTTTTTCCTAAAGAACAAAAACAAAATCACCATCACTTCTCCTATTAACACAAAATCACCTTACCACAACACCGTCCACGAAAAATCCATCATAAAAGTGAAATTCAGCTTGTGTTGGTAGAAAACAAAAGAAAGAGGACTTGTGAAATATCCTTTTTTCATTCTTTCAAGTTATGCCTCAGAGCGCAGAGTGAGATCCGCACGTACATACAGAGAATATGAATGTCATTGAACGGCAGCCTAGTTGGCAACTCCCGTATCCTTCCCGATGTACATGTCAGCGAGCTTTTTAAACTGTGGGCCCCAGTTAGAGAGGTAATCATATTCATGGTCTCCCTCAGTCACAGAGGACTCCAGAGAGCTCAGAGACTCAGCGATTGATCCATTGCCCTCATAAGCATAAGTGGCGAGAGAGTCATAGGGAGGTGCGAAAGGGTCTGTGTCGTTTTCTTGCAGTCTGCTAATAATGAAGTCTCTGACATCCGCGCACTCCTTCATGGGTGAAGGTCTGTGGTAGGGAAACAGCATCTCAGGGATGATGTCGCGCCGCAGCTTGTTGCTTTCGATCACCTCCGGGTGGCGCAGCGTGCCGATGTCAAAGGCCTGCGTGTCCTCCTCGCCGCCACCCTCGTCATTGTAGCTGACTACGTTATCCCTGACGTCCTCTTTGGAGATGATCAGCGGTTCCTTCCTCCTCTGCTTCTTTAGAGCCGAGAACAGCACCACAATCACTGAAGAAGAGGGAAGAGATACACCTTGGTTAGTGTTTGTTTGAGAACATTTCATCCATGCATGCATTTCATTTTTAATCAAAATGGATCTTCCGGTGAAACTACAGACATCTCTGGCGACGTACGCAGGACTTCTCCAATCATTTAGTCTCCTTAAACCCTGGCCCTTTACAATTTACCACAAGCTTGCATTCAAATCTGACACAGACAATGGCAGACTGCCATTGTTTTTCTTTTTTGTTCACAATTTAGTATAGGGACCAATTCTCACTATTAACCAGTTGCTTATGAGCATGCATATTATTTACATATTGGCTGTTCATTAGTACTTACTAGCACATATTCAGCATGACCATGACCACATCCCTAATCCTACCTAATACCTAAACTACCTTACTAGCAAGTAATTAATAGCAAATTAGGAGTTTTTAAATTTAAAGTTTGTTAATAGTGAGAAATTGACCTTAAGATAAAGTGGGATTTTTTTCTCTCTTTTTTTGTTGATAATCAGTTTCACACAGAAGTACATCACAATACAGTAGAAAAGATCTGTCACTAATTCTTTAGACTGTGAATTTAGCGAAAACTAAAATGAAACCTAAATAAAAACATTTTCATCTCTAAAGTAATTGTTTTAGTTTTTGATAAATTCAATAGTGATTCACGCTTAAAATTCAGAAATTCAGTGGTTTCCTCCAATTGATCAGTAAAGTGTAAAAAAAAAAAAAAAATCCAATTTGCCAAATGACAGTATTAGTTTTTGTTATTTGTTATTATGTTACTTTATAAAACACGAAACATTTACAGCTCTTATTAAATGAGAAAATAACACTAGACCGCAATAACACTAGACTGTGCTGAGAAAATGAACGCTATTAAACATGTTTAATTGACATGCATTTTAACTTTGGAAGCTCTAAAATACTAAAACTAAGATATTGAAAAATTAAATTAAAAACAAAAACTAAAAACTAGAAAACTAGAAAGTGGAGATACTAAAACTAAAAGTGATAAAAGCAAATAAAAACTACACTAAATTAAAAAAGGGGGGGGGGGGGGGATCCAATCTATAATAAGCCTGCTTTGTGTTATGCAGTGAATTATAAAACCTTGTGGGAATAAACTCACTAAGCAGGATGAGGATGCAGAGAAGTATCGCCACTAGCGCCCCGGTACTGAGACCAGCAGAGAGCAGCAACGCGTCGACACTGCAGGACCGCATGTTGCCGGTGGCGTCACAACTGCACACGCGAATGGTCAACGTGCTGGTGCTGCTCTGGATGGGGTAGTCGCTGTCGGAGATAACTACTGGCAGATAGTAGACACTCATTTCACGCCTGTTAAATCCACTTCTTCTGGTCAGGATTCTGGCTGTGTTATCTTTGGGAGAGGTGGGGGTTAAGAGAACATTCAAACAGTCAGAGCTGGAGATATAATCTCATGCTGAGTCAAACAACAGCAAAAATAAAGCTGTTTTTGTTTGTGCCAAAACAGAAAAGAAGATTAAACGCATGCATTTTCTATGAGATCCAAGATTGAAACGTCAAAGGAAAGATTTATTCACCTTCATTATCAAAGATGGTGAAGTTTGGATTCATTGAACTCAAGCTGAATACAAATTTGTGACCCACAAGAGGATCGTCTGTGTCGATGGCACTGATAGTCTGTATGAGCTGGAATGGTAGACAGGATTTTGAACAGGATTTTCTTTTATATAAAAAGCGTTCATGTTTTTAGATTAAAACAGTCAAAAGCAAATACAGAGTATAAATACCTGCCCAGCTTTGACATTCTCGCACACAAATGTCTCGTAAATCATGGCAAATTCTGGCGCGTTGTCATTCACATCCAAAACCTTTATTAAGACAGGAACTCGGCTTCTTTGATGAGGGTTATCTAGAGGAATAATGTCAAGATTATCATAATATAATGCTAGCATGTATGTGTGTGTGTGCATGTGTATATGCAGTGCCTTGCGAAAGTATTCATACCCCTTAATTTTTTTTCACATTTTACTATGTTGCTGTCTTAGGTTAAACTGCTTTAAATTATTATTTTTTTCCCATCAATCTACATCAATCTACACTCCATACATAATCAAGTTAACCTGTGGCAAATTCATTTGAATAGTTATGATTTGGAAAGGCACATGTCTTAAAATGTTTAACAGTTGGAAATGCATATCAGAGCAAAAACCAAGCCTTGAGGTAAAAAATAAACAAACAAATAAATAAATAAATAAGAAAACACCTGCCTGTAGAGCTAAGAAACAAGAAACAGGATTGCATCAAGCCACACAGCTGGGGATAAGTTCAGAAAAATTCTGCTGCATTGAAGGTTCACAGAACCTTATCCTTAACAGAACAAGTCTGAAACAACCAGGACTTTTCCTAGAACTGGCCTCCTGGCCAAACTGAATGGAGAACTGAATGGCCTTGGTTAGACTAGTCACCAAGAACCTGATAGTCACTCTAGTTGAGTTCCATGAACATATGCAGAGATAGGAGAGACCTACAGAGGAACAAACATCACTGGAACACTCCACTGATTTGGGCTTTATGGCAGTGTGGCAAGACTCAATCCTCTCCTCAGTGAAACCACATGAAAACACATTTAGAATTAGTCAAAAAAAAAAACACCTAAAGAAACAGGATTCTTTGGTCAGTTGAACCTCAATTCCAAGCATCATGTTTGAAGGAAACCAGACACTGCTTATCACCTTAAGAGTAACATCCCTACAGTAAAGTTTGCTGGAAGCAGTGCCATGCTGTGGGAATGTTTTTCGGCAGCAGGGACTGAGGGACTCATCAGAGTAGAAGAAAAGCTCAATGCACCAAAATATTGAGATAGCCTTAATGAAAACCCAGTCCAGAGCATTCAGAACCTCAGACTGGGCAGAAAGTTCACCTTCCATCAGGGCAATGAGCCTAAGCACACAGCAAGAGTGGCCCAGCCAGAGCCTGGGATTGAACCCAATCAAATATTTCTGAGGAAACCTGAAATGTGCATCTGCTCCCATCCAACTTGACAGAGCTTTGAGAGGTGACAAAGTGAGGAGAAGAATGGCAGATAATTGCCAAATGCTGATGAGCAAAGCTTGTCCCATCATACCCAAAAAAACTTGAGGCTGTAAAGGTGTTTCAGCTAAGAACTGAGTTGTGGGTATGAATACTTATGCAATGTACTTAGTTTTTTTTTTTTTGTGACAATTCTATTTTTGTTTTGTCATTATGGTGTATAGAGTGTAGACTGATGTGGGAAAAAAGTGATTAAAGCAGTTTAACATAAGGCAGCAACATAAAACGTGAAAAAAATGAAGGGGTATGAATACTTTTGCAAGGCACTGTATATATATGATGTGTCACCATGCTATTTCTTTATGCATGCATTTACTTACTTATTTCACTGGCCAGTACTGAGATGTTGTGCCACTTTGACACTTCCCTGTCAAGAGACTTAAGAATTGTGATGGATCCATTCTTGGGGTCGATGTGGTAGAGTCTCTCCGGGTCTGTGTGTTGATCTATTGCATATCTATGGACAGGTTTAAGAAAGAAATAAAAATAACTCAAACAGTCACTGACAGTCCCTGAAGTTTGAAGAAGGGCTGGCATTGCATAGAATTTATTATAAACTGGATCACATTAGACAAAAGCCAATGTTTTGTTTTATAGAACTGCATTATGGAAGCCCATTTTCGCTTCCAGAAAAAAATATATAAAGGTAATTGCCCCTTACAGTAATTTGTCATAATTACAACTTTATATTGCCTAGCTATAACAAAAAAAAAAAAAAAAAATCCTGTAATTAATCTACTTTAAATTAAATAAATGCAAGTTCGGAAAAGTCCTTGAGCCAAGATTTGAAATAGCACAGCCCACAAGGCTATTGGTGCCGACGTAAACTTTATTTTATACAGTAAATCTGTATTATTTTTTACCCATTCAGCATGAGTCACTTTCTCAGAAGTTCTCAGGGCTGATAGTGGGCATTACTTCAACACTTAACTGTACTGAACAAAAACCCCATTTTGTTTTAATCTTCTTTGCTAACCACTCATAAACCATTTTCATCATGCACAATCTGCATATGTAGTACTATGATGTGTATATTAAAATTGTAATTTTTTTTTTTTTTTTTTTTTTTTTTTCACTGCATACAAATCATTTCAATGTAAATTAGGCTTTTTATAGACCGTGCCTTATATCCCAAACGTCAGCACTATCTGTATGTGTACATTTTCTAGGCATCACGGCAGCAGCAATTCATCAAATGATAATCAAATAAAAAGGAAGAGCGTAAACTGGGCATATATCCAAACACACTGTTTGGATATATTTTTATGCAGCCGAGAGCATTTTTGTCATTTTAAAGAGTTGATTTAGGCACTGGAGAAATGTTGTCCCAGTGAAGTATGTCAGATTGCAGTAGTGTGCTGCATCCTCCACAACCTAGCCTGCAAGATTGGGAATTGCAGCATGCAAATTGCATTCAACAGATGTTTTTGGAGGCACGTTTGTGCCGTTATCCGATTTGCATAATTTATTTAGAGATTCGGGTGCAGTGCAGACAGCATGTGGAAATAAACTACCGTATGCTATCGTGGGTGCAAATCATTTTAGTGAATTCCCTGCAGTAACTGTTGAATAATTAAATATTTCAAATGCTCACTGGATTGGGTAATGTGTGGCATCAGGGTCCCAGGCTGAAATAGTTCCAATTGCTATTCCTTTTGGTGTGTCTTCATTGACCTCAAAAACATACTGAGGCCTGCTGAAGACTGGAGGCTCATCCACATCTTTGGCCGTGACCTTGACGATGGCTGTGTCTAAGAATGGGCCCAGATCAGCGAAGTTGGGGTCCTGGTGTGTATTAGTCACCTCCACTTTCACTGTGTAGACGCGCTTGCTTTCATAGTCCATTTTCTGGATGAAAATCAAGAAGATTGTTTGTTTTAATAGCGTTATAAATCATAACATATTTATAAATATTGATACAAGGTTTTACCTTTTTTACAACGATAACTCCCTCTTGGGTTATCTCATCTGTTATTATATCGAGATAATCTTTGCCATCTCCGTCTACAATTTTATATTTCATTTCAGCATTTTCTCCCTCATCACCATCGTTGGCTTTGATTCGGCCCACAGTTGATCCGATTTCTGCTGACTCATAAGTGCTTAGGTGGTAAGAACCTTGAAAAGGAAAGAAGTTCTGTTCATTTCAACCATATTCAGCAATTTTATGCCCTTTCTGGTCTTGATTCTAAGCCCTTCATGGCTTTTAAAGTCAAAATGTACCCTATTTAATGACTTAATGCACAATAATAGATGTACTTTCATTGGTGCATGTTAATTTTGACCAAAAATTGTCCTCATTATATTTTAATCAAAATCAAATAACTTGCTCTTGCTCTGAAAAGCCTTTTTTCTGAGGTTGGCCATACAAAAATGTTGCTTAACTAAAATGTTAGCTAAATGCAAACAGCTTTTTAAGCAGTATTTTAGTGAGCTCACATTTGTTTTAGCTCCATGTAATTTTTACAGTTAGTTGTCTCACCCTACATTTCTCTGGTTGAATACTCTATCCCACTTGGAAATGCATTAGAAATACAATTCACAGTTTAAAAAAAATACAAAATGTAAGAAATACAATTCAAACAGAAGATGGGTTGCAATTCATGTTGACCTTAAAGGATTAGTTCACTTCACAATTAAAATTTCATGATAATTTACTCACCCCCATGCCATCCAAGATGTCTTTCTGTCTTCAGGCGAAAAGAAGGTTTTTGAAGAAAACATTCCAGGATTTTTCTCCATTTATTGGACTTCAATATGAGCCAACAGGTTGAAGGGCCAAATTGCAGTTTCAAGACAGCTTCAAAGGGCTCTACATGATCTCAGCCGGGGACGTAGGTGGAAGTACCGACCCAGTGTTTACAAAGCGAACGTGCAAAGAAAAGTTGGAGGAGAAAATGAGATGGAGTTGTTCGTTCTACCCTACCTTTTTGAACCAAAGCACACAGACGAAGAACTACCAACGCGTGACTTTTCCAATTTGATTACGTAATACGTGTAGTCATAGACGCACATCACAGAGCTAGTGCGAGATGCGCATTTGTGGTTAAAAAATATACGTTTTTTAGAAAACGTCCATTTTTTTTTGCTAGATAAGACCCTAATTCCTCGGCTGGGATCGTGTAGAGCCTTTTGAAGCTGCAGTGAAACTGCAATTTGGACCTTCAACCCGCTGATCCCCATTGAAATCCACTATTTGGAGAAAAATCCTGGAATGTTCTTCTCAAAAATCATAATTTCTTTTCAACTGAAGAAAGAAAGACATGAACATCTTGGATGACATGGGGGTGAGTAAATTATCAAAAAATTGTAATTCAGGAGTGAACTATTCTTTTAAAAGCACTTCTAATTTAGTGATATCTTACTGTAAGCAAAACGTGGCGGGCTGTCGTTAACATCTGTAAGGGTGACATTGACCATGGCGGTTCCAGACAGACCACCCATCTGTCCTGCCATGTCTTTGGCTTGTATAACCACCTGATACTCCTTCCTCACTTCTCGGTCCATATTGGAAAGGGCTATTCTGACAATTCCTGCACAGGAAAACATAATATTATAATATCAATAACAATGTAAATGTAACATATCTTTCTCTCTCTGTTGTGTATATATTAGTAATAAAATAAACAGTCCATATCGTAGCTATTCATTCACATAGATAATTTTTCAATTATTATGATATATTCTTACTATTAATTCAAAGCACATGTACATATTCATTCATTATCCACTAATTTTTCACAGTTTAATGCAAGACGGCTATTTTGCAGATACTGTATGCTAAACAGAAACTTACACTTCCATTTTTCTTAATATTTTATATAGTAATATTTCTTTGTTTTATAGCACTACTTTCCTAAAGGGTCAGTATTTTCCTTTCCTGCTTAGGTTTTTGTTTGTTACCTTCATCTAAATATTCTTCATCCGTAACCTTTATATTGCAGCATTTATCAAAGTTACCTTCCATTCTTCCCAGCAAAAGTAATAAAACAAGCCTAGCATAGTAATTCGTTCCATTTCAAAGTTTTATTCCATTTTGTGTAAAACAAATATTCTAGTGGTAGCTGGATATGTTAACCAGGCGCAGCGGTGTGTGATCTTTATGCTTCAGACATTCCACATAAAAGTCACATCTCTGCCTCACTTTGTCAAATGGCCTCAGGCATACATCGTAGTAGTATGTCAGCAGAGAATATGTTTTCAACAAAATGTTTGGAGGACTCACCGGTCTCGGGCTCCACAGAGAAGTAGGGCTGCCCTTGCAGGATGCTGTAGACGAGTTTGGCGCTGTTCCCGTATGTGGCATCATCTGCATCAGTGGCATTGACTTCTATTACAAACGTACCTATAAAAAGAAAGGAAAGCAAATGGAAATGTTTAATTATTATAAGTATTCCTTTTCTCTTTTATGGTGACACCCAAAAACCATCAACAATATAATAAAATGTCCAAAGCCTGCAATTAAAAATCAGTAACTTCACATCAGATTCTTCCAGAAGCTAAATGCATTCAATTTACTGACATATTGCATGCCAATATTAATTCCTTTTTATAGGTATTCTAGGATAAGCATCTGAGACAAGTCAATATGTCAATGAAGCGTAATTGAGAACATAACTGAGTCTTCAGAAATATTGAAAGACCAATCTCTGAGCAATAAAATATTCCTCTAGGTATCAGTGGAGAAGATACATTCACTTTAATATTAAGATTAAACCGATTAGCATCTATATAAGACTTTTCCAGGGGATGGATTGTGTTTAGAAATACATTTATATAATATTAAATTGCTCAAATGTGAAGAACCAAACTCTCAGTAAATTTATTAGCAAGGGGTACAGTCATGAAAAGAAAACAAATAGTTGGGGCGTTGGTTTGTTTTCCGAACTGAATTATTAGAATTCATTATGGTTCAAAAGCTACAGTGCCTCTAACCTAGATTTACCACCATTCCTTAAATTGGAGAACACAGATGGAATTGGTTTTGTCCTAGGGTTGTGTGTCAGAGGGTAATGCGTGCTTCATAATATGATGACACTTTCCCCTTGATTGAGGGCAATAATTTCATAAATAAGATGTACAGTCTCCTATATTAGATTCCAGCTGAACACGAGAACCCATATCAGAGAAGGAAGAGCATCATTAGATTTTCTTTGGGGAGATGATACCAAACAGACTGCTTCACTGCTTGAGGACTGACTTGATTGGAAACGGGATAACCAGAGGTTATTATGATATTACTGAGAAGCAGCATGAATCTCCTGAATATTCATGCGCTGTGAATATGTATGGTGCAGTGTCACTGCTAGCACAGAGCCACTGATTGTGTGAGACAGTGGTGATAGATGATGTGCGAATGGGAATTAGATGTAAATAGAAAATGTGATAAGATGAGCAAATAGAATCTCTTCCATCAGGCACTACATCAGGACTCAAGAGAGACACTGCCTTGCGGGCACTGGTTTTAGTGTTTACATATATTTGCATTTGACTACCTGCGGCACATATTATTAAAAGCACATTCTTAGAAAACTGCTACGTTTAGGTAATACGGTTATTTCTGATTATTAATAGAACCATGATACCAGCCTTATTTGCTATGCATATTTTTTATTTATTTATGAGCAACAAACACCAAATAATAAATGGAATGCCAGTACTGCTTTTTTTGCATTTTTATTCTAGTTTGTTATGGTCTCTAGACCTCTTGACAGCATCACATTCCCCTGTCTGAACAAAGTGGGTTTTAAAATAACTTATGTGGAATATTTTTTATTGTATTTTCTATGTTTCAATTTAGGGATGCACAAAGAAATAAAATAAAATAAAATAAAATAAAATAAAATAAAATAAAATAATAAAATAAAATAAAATAAAATAAAATAAAATAAAATAATAAAATAAAATAAAATAAAATAAAATAAAATAAAATAAAATCCTCGCCTAGTAATGTTAGATAACATGAGAGGTCAACATGATAAAGACCTTAATCAAAGCCAAAACAGACGTAACAACAAAAAACAAAACAAAACAAGACATGATAAAGGCTTAAATCAAAGCCAAAAAAAAACAAAACAACCTTAATAACACAAAACAATACAATTTTTGTCAAAGTCTAACTTAATTTTGTCTAAATCCTTGCCTAGCAATGTTAGATAACATGATAGGTCAACATGATAAAGACCTAAATCAAAGCCAAAACAGCCATAACAACAAAACAAAACAAGACTTAAGACATGACAAAGACTTAAATTAAAAGCAAAACAAAACAACCTTAATAACACAAAACAAAACAAAGTTTTGTCAGTCTAACTCACTTTTGTCTAAATCCTCGCCTAATAATGTTAGATAACATGAGAGGTCAACATGATAAAGACCTAAATCGAAGACAAAACAGCCGTAACAATAAAACAAAACAAAACAAAAAAACAAGATTTAACAAGAAATAATAAAGACTTAAATCAAAGCTAAAACAAAACAACCTTGATAACACAAAACAATACAATTTTGGTCAAAGTCTAACTCACTTTTGTCTGAATCCTCGTCTAGTAATGTTAGATAACATGAGAGGTCAACATGAAAAACAGCCGTAACAATAAAACAAAACAAGACTTAACAAGACATGATATTGACTTACATCAAAGCCAAAACAAAACAACTTTAATAACACAGAAACAAATTTCTGTCAAAGTCTAACCCATTTTATCTCAATCCTTGCCTAGTAATGTTGAGTAACATGATACGCCAACAAGTTAAAGACCTAAATCAAAGCCAAAACAGCCATAGCAGGAAAAAAAAAGATATGATTAAGACTTAAATCAAAGCCAAAACAGCCCGAACAAAAACAAAACAAATCAAAACAAAGCAAGATAAATACATAAATCAAAGCTGAAACAAAACAACCCTAATAAAACAAAACAAAAAAAATCTGAAATCTAGCTCTCTGTTGTCTAAATGCTTGGTTCCATAACACTACATGCTCCAAAGACTTGTCAAATGAAGAAGAAGACGAAAAAAAAAAAAAAAAAAAAGTCTAAAAACCAATAGCACTGAGGCATCCTTGACCTTAAAAACACTGCAGTGACAGGAATATCACACCCTGGTGCAGTATTCCAGCATGACAGTAAATGCACTTCAAATAACAACACCGGGAGAAAAAGTAATTTTCATTCACTCACCGACGTCTGACATTTCAGGTACACTGGCAGTGTAGACAGCCTTGGTAAATTTGGGCTCATTGTCATTGATGTCATGTATCTTGACAATGAATTCAGTGGCAGGCTCCAGAGGGAGGCCGGTGATCTTGTTGAAAGCTTGGGCCTGCAGTGTGTAAGAGGACTTTTCCTCTCTGTCCAGCCTCTGTGTAGCATGTAAATCTCCAGACTTCTCATCGATACGAAAAATTGTGCCTGCTCCTTCCCCAGAGAGAACGTATCTGGCAGTTCCATCCCCTCTGTCTTTGTCTGAGCGAAGCTGCATGGACAGAAAGCAGACTGTGACTTCACCCAAGTTTTTTGTCGCAGTGCACATTCTTAATATTTGGCACATCATTTGTGGATATTTTCAAATCAAACACTTTAATCAAACACTAGTAGAGTCCTTCCTTCAGCAAAATGTTAATATGATATGCTGTCATGTTTTATTAAGCAGTGGACTTCAGCTAGACTTGTTTTCAATCATGGTTCGCAGCTTAGAAGAATCATCTTTTGGAGGAAAAGCTCTCTAGGGACAATAGAAACACATAAAAGCCACAGTCTTAAGAGTACAAGTCTTCAGAACATATTCCATTAAATACTAATGAAGCTTTTAGTCAGTTTTCACCACTGCATTTTCATTGCATTTCCATTTGCATTTCTAAAAATACCAAATGTTCCTAGGCTTTTTAGAACATGATTCATTTCCATGATTTTTCATTTTAACAGTATTAATCAGAATTGTATTTATTGCCATCTTGTCCTCACTGTCAACCTGACACTTAGAATTAACTCATAAAACTGGATCTCATCACTGTCCTCTATATAGTATTACAATAAAATTGACAAATGTTAGAAACCAAATCACTAATGCTTTATAGCCTTTCAACAATTTTATTTATTATTATTATTTTGTTATTATTTTTTTGCTATTTTCTTTCTCTGTATTAGCATGTTTGACTTCTTGAAATTGTGATAATAATGACACTTTGAGAAAGTAATAGTACAGTAAAAAATAACAGTGAATAAATGTTAGATTTGTAAAATAAACTCTGTTTACTATAAAATAATACAATAGTTTATTTATTGTAAAATAAAATGTAAAGTTATGAGGAAAAGTGCCAACTAGAATTTCCCTGCCTTTTTGTTCTTTTTTTATTATTATTATTATTTAATTTTATTATAAAGGAACGCTTTTAAGTTTGGGTATAAGAACAAGCCTTAGAATAGAACATTTTTCATTTCAACCCTATTAAATATTTGGTAAAGTCATTAAAAAGAGACACAATCTTTTCCTCTTCCTTTAAAATCTTAGTAGGGGACAGAAAAGTTCCCCTAATTGAAGAATCACCCTGATACATCCCACTGGTTGGGTCATTCACTTTCCCTTAAATGAGTTTATTTGCCCTAAAGCTGTCCAACTGTCACCGTCTGATGCTTAATTAAATTTTAACCAGTGGGATGAGACTATATGGGTTCTAACAGGCTTCAATGAATTTTAAAAAATCGAATAAGCAGGTGTTTCATGCGTTTATGTGTGCAGATGCAGGTCCAGCATCTGGTCAGAGTCATGGCCAGTAATGCATTTATCCTGGGCTCTAAAGGTTGTTTTTAGATAGAGCCAGTGGTCTGATTTCACCAGCTGACCCTTCAAACACACTCAGCGGGTTCTCATAACAAACACTATATGTTATCCACATTGACTGATAGAGAGGGCAAATGAAAGACATAGGAAAACCTTACAAACAGAATGTTACAAAAGCAGCAATTATTTGGCCTAAGATCTCTCTGTTCTGACTTACACTGTCTCTAAACAGTGTACACTGCACGCTACACACCGCTCAGTTTAGTAATACATGTGTGTTGCAATGTTTAATATATACAAGTGATTTGTTCATATTACTTCTAAACCGTTATGAATCTTTTGATTCGATTCAGTGTTTCGGAGCACATACCAAAGTGACTGCGTCATCGAGGATTATGAGATAATGAGATTAATTCATATTATATAGATAAATTAAACTTTAATGGTGTTTTACTGTTATTATTTATATAGAAACAGGTAACCAGCAGACGCCCTTAGCGTGAGAAGTTTCGAAACAGTGAATCAGTTTGCGACACGATTGGTTCAATTGATTGAATGTTTCGAAAAGCCTCGCTTCTCCCATCACAACGGTTGATTCCAGCACGACCGCGAAGCCTTTTCTGCAACGAACAAGGACAGCAATAATCTGTGATGCAGAGACTTACAATGAAACGCAATCAGGTGAGGGGCATCATGCATGTTGCATACAGAGTTGAGCCAAACGCGTCTGTCACCTGACTGCAATCAGAACTCGTTTTAACAAAACAGTTAACTAGCTTTTTGCATTTAAACGGCAATTAAAATAATCAATAATTAATTAATGTATCAAATTCAGTCTAGGATCATAATAAACAGCAGCTAAATGGAAATCAGAAGATAAATACCCGAAGACAAATATCGAACCCTTAATTCCTTTACACAGCATTAAATGATGGCTAAGTATATCACTTGACTTCTCTGTCAAGAGCTGTATCGGTGTCCACTTGTTCACTCTGCCGTTTGTTTACTTCCACCTCTTTCTTAACTTAAGGTTGGACGTGGCCATTCATGACTTAAATGAATACTCCACTTTTTTTCGAAATAGGCTCATTTTCCAACTCCCCTAGAGTTATACAGATGTGTTTTACCGTTTTTGAATCCATTCAGCCGATTGCCGGGTCCGGCGGTAGCACTTTTAGCATAGCTTAGCATAAATCATTGAATCCGATTAGACCATTAGCATCTCACTATAAAATGACTAAAGCGTTTCAATATTTTTCCTATTTAAAACTTGACACTTCTGTAGTTGCATCATGTACTAAGACTGGCGGAAAATGAAAAGTTGCGATTTTATAGGCCGATATGGCTAGGAACTATACTCTCAGTCCAGCGTAATAATCAAGAAATTTTGCTGTGGTATCATAGGTGCAGCAGGCGCAATGATATTACGCAGCCATCAACTCTGCCGACTGCAACTCTGCATCTACACAAACTTAGTGCCGGTCACTTTCAGGCGCTGCGTAATATCATTGCGCCTGCTGCACCCATGGTATGGCAGCAAAATCCCTTGATTATTACACCAGAATGAGAGTATAGTTCCTAGCCATATCGGCCTATAAAACCGCAACTTTTCCGCCAGTCTTAGTACACGATGCAACTACAGAAGAGTCAAGTTTTAAATAGGAAAAATATTGAAACTCTTTAGTCATTTTATAGTGAGATGCTAATGGTCTAATCGGATTCAATGATTTATGCTAAGCTATGCTAAAAGTGCTACCGCCAGACCCAGCGATCGGCTGAATGGATTCAAAAACGGTAAAACACATCTGTATAACTCTAGGGGAGTTGGAAAATGAACCTATTTTCAAAAAAAGTGGAGTGCTCCCTTAACTTCCAGAACAAAACATGTACAGATAATGTACTCACCCTCTTGTCATCCAAGATGTTCATGTCTTTCTTTCCTCAGTCGTAAGAAAATTATGTTTTTTGAGGAAAACATTTCAGGATTTCTCTCCATATAATGGACTTCTGTGGTGTTCTTGAATTTGAACTTCCAAAATGTAGTTTAAATGCAGCTTCAAAGAACTCTAAACAATCCCAGCCAAGGTAAAGGGTCTTATCTACTGAAACAATCGGTTATTTTCTAAAAAAAAAAAAATGTACAATTTATATATTTTTTAACCTCTCGTCTAGTAATCCGGGTCAATACAGTTAGGGTATGTCGAAAAACTCCCATCTAAGTTTCTCCTCCAATTCAAAATCATCCTACATTGCTGCAGAAGTACCGACCCAGTGTTTACAAAGTGAACATGCAAAGAAGGTCAAACCTCTTTACAAAAAAACTATAAATAAATAATAAAAAAAAAAACAGCGAAGTAGGACGATTTTGAAGTTGGAAGAGAAAATGAGATGGGAGTTTTTCAACATACCCTTACTGTCATGAACCAGAATACACAGAGGTCACGCAGAGCTAGACAAGATGAGCATTTGAGGTTAAAAAGTATATAAATTGTCATTTTCTTTTTAGAAAATAACCGATCGTTTTTACTATATAAGGCCCTTATTCCTCGGCTGAGATCATTTAGAGCCCTTTGAAGCTGCATTTAAACTGCATTTTGGAAGTTCAAACACGCGGGCACCATAGAAGTCCATTATATGGAAAGAAAAACTTAAAATGATGTTTTCCTCAGAAAACACAATTTCTGTACGACTGAAGAAAGAAAGACATGAACATCTTGGATGACAAGGGGGTGAGTACATTATCTGTAAATTTTTGTTCTGGAAGTAAACTACTTCTTTAAATGTGCACAGCTTCTGGTGTTAGCCGCTTCCAAGTATTTCACGTTGAAAAATAAGGTGGATTTCCTCCCTGTGATTAAAATTTGACTCATAGCCAACTATGCTATCGAATGCATTTAGTCTAGCATGCCCAAAGTTCAGAAAAGACATTCCAAGTAACCTTAAGTTATGCAAATGTACTCTTTTGTGGTGCCACCATTAGTACTGCTATATGCTAAAAAAGAATTATATATTGAAGGAAAAATAACACCATTTTAAGCCTCTTTGTCGTATCCGATGTTTTCTGTATGTATACAACACTGTTAGTGTTTTAATAACAGGGACTGTGCTGCTGAATGTCAGTATGGACTCCTCTTTCATGTTTAATGTGGCATAAATATAGCATGCCTCTGAACTGCGGCTTGATGAATTGCAGTCCCTTCCTTCACACAGCCACTGCAGATGGGTTGGAAGTCAATGGGGGGGAATGAAAAAGAGTGAGTGAAATAGCCCATAATTGTTGATTCCTGTCAGGTCTCTGTGGAGCCACTTTGTCCTGGAAATGAGAGCGGTAAAAAACTAAACCCTGGTACAAAGTATTCTGTCTCAAAACGACTCTCTCCTACTCTCGTTCACTTTCTGTCTCTCTGCCTCTGTGAATATTCATGCCTCAGTGAGTGTGTAATTCATATTTGTGCTACTTTATGTTCTTTGATGATGGCATCAAGTTTTTCAAAGTGCCTGCCACACAGTGCCATGTTCAAATCCAGTGTCAAACCCTATAAAGCTCAGGAAAACGAAAGAGGAATGCAAAAATCAGGCATTTGCATCTCCTCCAAGCCCCGTTTTGCTAGACTCGTTCTGGGCCCGTGTTATCGTGGACTCTCACCTTGCCGACATACTGATAGTTACTTCCTGTGTATTCCTCCGACAGGAAGAACTGCCTCCACATCCAGTCCCTTTTGGATCTGTGCAGCACCAATTTATCTCCTTTCATCAGATGGTTCCAGTGAAAGAGATTCCCATCACTCCTCTCAAGCAATATGACTGGAGAGCTCAGGTGCGGAAAGACCAGTGGAAGCAGCCAGAGGAAGTGATTCATTATCATTGCAGCCAATCGATCGGCACGACGACAGCGACTCCTTATGAATAAGCTAAGAAGGGAGGGCAGTGCTGAATTGAAAGTGATGTAGATGGCAACATCAGCAACCCTGACATTGTAGAATCGCCTTTGATCCTCCTTTGATTCCCTATAAAAAATAATCAAAGCAAAAAGTTACAGTGTGTTGGAGGTCATTGCAGCCCTTGTCAAGATGCAACACCCGTTTCTTACACTGTAATCCCTTTGTTGTTGGCGGAGTATATCCCAAAGGGCCCTCATGCAGTATTCTATTCACAGAAGATCAAACATGTAGCCTCACACAAAACCTTGCTTATAACATGCCCTTGCAATTAACAGAAATGCCTGCATCGGTAAACACAGCTAAGATGGCATAGTATGCCAGGTCTGGGTTATGGTCAGGGCAGACTGTTATTATCTGTTAAGTGGAAATGTTCTGCTATTTACGGCATTGATGACGAATAAATAAAAGACTACATATATCGTAATACAGATACAACGGCATGTGAAAGTTTTTTTTTTTAATTTTATTTTAGTACTATCTTGAGTAAGATATTTAACATAAAAGATGTTTACATTTAGTCAATATATATAGTACCCTTGGTTCTTCATACAGTGTGTGGTTACCTGGATGATCTACAACTTTTTTTTTTGTGATGGCTGTTCATGAGTCCCTTGTTTGTTCTGAACAGTGAAACTGAGCACTGTTCTTCAGAAAAATTCTCTATGTCCTGCAGATTCTTTGGTTTTCCAGCTTCTTTTGCATATTTGAACCCTTTCCAGCAGTGACTGTATGATTTTCAAATCCATCTTTTCACACTGAGGACAACTGGGGGACTAAAACACAACTATTGAAAAAGGTTCAAACATTCACTGATGCTCCAGAAGAAAACACGATGCATTATGAGCTGGGGGGTGAAAACTTTTGAACAGGTTGAAAATGTCAAAATTTATCTTATTTTGTTACAAAATCTTTTTTTTTTTTCCGCCCCATTTAGGACTGCCCTTTAGAAACAAAAGAAGATACTTGCATGTTTCCTGGAAGACAAATTAAATATAATTTACCTTCATCAAATTAAAAAGTTTTCACCCCCTGTTCTTAATGCATCGTGTTTTCTTCTGGAGCATCAGTGAATGTTTGAACCTTTTTTAATAATTGTGTTTGAGTCCCTCAATTGTCCTCCTCTATGAAATCTGCAGGACATTGAGGATTTTTCTGAAGAATAGTGCTCAGTTTAACTGTTCAGAACAAACAAGGGACTCATGAACAACCATCACAAAACAAAACAAAAAACAAAACAAAACAAAAAAACAGTTGTAGACCAGTAACCACACACAGTATTAAGAACCAAGGGTTCCCAAACATTTGAAGGGGGTTATTTTAATAATTTCAGCTATTTTTTTATTTTTATTTTTGTTTATTTGGTCTTGTGGACTATATGTGAACATCTTTTATGTAAAATATATTACTTAGGACAGTACTAAATAAAAATAACATGCATTTTGTATGATCTCTCTTATTTTGTTAAAATTATTCACATTTTCACAAATTCTAGAAGGGGTTCCCAAACTCTCATGTGTAGAGCTTTTATCACCAGATAACAAATGAATGAGGCATTTATATAGCGCTTTATTGTGTATTGCTGTACACCCAAAGTGCTTTACAATCACAGGAGGGGATTTCATCTCAGCCACCACCATGTTGAAACCCTGAATCATTTTGCAATACAAAAATGTATTTCAATGTTTCAAAAAGCCTCACTGTATACATCTTATGGAAGAGCATTGTAGCTAGAGGTTCTTTGCTCAGTTTATGTATATGACTAGTCATGCCAAGCTATTCCACAGTGGCTGCTGTCATTCTTGGTCTAAAATAATCTGAATATAAACACTTAACTACAGGCATACTGTTGTGATGCAAGACAAAAGCACATTTTGGAAGATGGACTGATTATATACCTACTTATGTCGATTTTGTACATTTTGAACAAACAATCAACAAAAAAAGTTACATAGTGCGCCTTTAATTTAGTGGCACTAATGCACAATGTATGATTTTTTGTGATTGGCACTGTGATTGATATGACCAGTTACATTTTTAGAATCTGCTGTGGAGCAGGGTTTACGTTAAAACTCGTTCGGAGGGGGGAAAGTGAATAACAAACCATATATGTTAGCTGAGCAAAGTCTGTAGGGTAAACTGTCAGGTAAAACTAATAAGGATCCCAAAATAATAAATGAATATAGTCAATAGTCATATATAAAAAGTAGATCCAACTGCTACAAACAGCATTGCTATTGATCAGGATCTGCTACCAATGTTGCTCTGAGATTCACCCAAAAATGAAAATTCTGTCAAAAATTACTTACCCTCTTGTGGTTCCATCTTCATGGTGTTCATCTTCAGAACACAAATTAAGATATTTTTGATTAAATCCGAGATCTTTCTGACCCTGCATAGACAGCAGCACAACTACCGCGTGGTTAAGGACATTGTTAAAATAGTCCATGTGACATCAGTGATTCAACTGTAATTTTAGGAAGCTACAAAACTGCTTTTTGTGTGCAAAGAAAACAAAAATAACTTTATTCAACAACTTGATTTCTTACGTATCAGTCTTCGACACGTTAACGAGAGTATCACGATGCATACGTGATAATGCTGCTGATGCAAAAAAAAGAAAGCGAAGAAATTGTTGAATAAAGTTTTTTTTTTTTTTTTTTTTTCTCACACACACAAAAAGTATTCTTGTAGCTTCATAACATTATGGTTGAAAAGCTAATGTCACATGGACTATTTTAACAAGTCTTACAACCTTCCTGGGCCATAAAACATTTCAGTTGCATTGCTGTCTATGCAGGGTCAATAAGCTCTCGAATTTCATCAAAAATATCTTTGTGTTTCAAAGATGAACAAAGTTCTTAAAGGTTTGGAATACATGATGTCGAGTAATTAATGACATAAATTTTATTTTTGGGTGAACTATCCAAACTGGTCTCATAACAAAAACATACCTGAGATGCAAAATATGTACCAATAAGTACATATAAGTACATAGCACTTTTAATCGTTTTTGTACATAGTTATGATTACAGCTCCACACTCTTTTAGCGAGTGGACATTTCTGTTGGAAACTGCAGTGATATGTACTTATTGGTACGTATTTTGCATCTCACGAAAAAAGTTCAACCAGGTTCCGCTACGTTTTCACCATGAGACCAGGGTTGGAATTAGCCCTTTAAGGATCCCGGTTTATATTAGGTGGTCTTAACCAGCGTTGGGTAAAGTTACTTTTAAAAGTAATGCATTACAATATTGCATTACTCCCTAAAAAAGTAACTTATTACATTACTTTGTTACTTTTTACGGACAGTAATGCAGTACTTTTTAAAGTTGGGCAGAGCTTGCTTGTTTGTTTTTAATATAAAAAGTTTGATTTTTAGCAAATGCAAAAGGCCTTTCACACCACAAAGTGAAATGAATAAGCCTCAGGCTGAAGGAAAAGTAAATTCACTTCTGTAGAGTAAAACTGTAGGAGCAGGAAGTTCAACACTCTTTAGCAATAAGAAAAATTAAGTACAAATATTAGTTAATCTAAAGTAAGTTTCAGCAGCAAAGACATTGGTTAATAAAATGGGATTAAATACATAAAGGAAACAAAACGTAGCTGACGTTACTTTTTTGAAAAAGTAACTCAGATATTTTCTTGTTAATGAAAAAGTAATGTGTTACTTTACTAGTTACTTGAAAAAGTAATCTGATTGCATAACTCGCTTTACTTGTAATGCGTTACCCCCAACACTGGTCTTAACTGATATGTACTTACATTTAAAAATAAGTACAGTGTACTTATTGTGTTCCCATTCTATTGCAAAACTCTTTTGCTGCTATTGAGATGGGCTATGGGTAAGGTTAAAGACAGGTTTGGTGGTATGGGTGAGTTTAAGGGTAGGTTAAAGTGTAAGCGATGGATCAACAGTGTAATTATAAATGTAATTAATTACACATGCAGGTATTTTTAAAAAATATGTAAGTACAGTGTAAACAGATGCACGTGCACAATAAGTGCATTGTATCAGGTGATTAATTTAAATGCAAGAACACAGTAGTTAAGGCCACCTAATATAAAGTGGGACCCCTTTAAGTTTAGGGTTTAGGTTCAAGGTAAGAGTTAATATTTGTTTTAGTGTATGTAGGCAATCAGTAATGTGACTGACATGAGCAATGAACATTTTTAAATCTGCTGTATGCTGGGGTAAACCCCCCCCCCAGGAATAATGAACCATATGCGCTAGCTGTAGGTTACTTCCTCTGTAAGGAATGTTTAATTATATTTTATTAAAATATACAGAGTTAAATCTGCATACATGATTATCCAGTAACTGTATGATTAGGCTAATGGGAAACTAAAAATATGATGGTGTTTTTACAACCCAGACTGTCATGGTGACACAGACCAATTATTTCCAGCACAACCTCTAACTGTTATTCGGTCGAGACCCTCAGCATCATTATCGATCGAGATAACGTTCGCATCTCGTGTGGATTTTTTCTACAGTCACAAACAATGATTAAAACAAAGTCTGC
Source organism: Cirrhinus mrigala (assembly GCA_036247105.1). NCBI lineage: Eukaryota > Metazoa > Chordata > Actinopteri > Cypriniformes > Cyprinidae > Cirrhinus > Cirrhinus mrigala. The sequence continues at coordinate 20,328,284 of CM070008.1, read as the reverse complement.
AAGTGAATGAAGTGACAACCCTTATTCACAAATTGATTCTTATTCCAATGTCATCTTCTTATTCCCTTGTCCTCTTAATATGTTCCACATCCAAATCAATTTCCAGAGGGAGTACTATGGTACGGGTGTTATAGCTACATCAGAGCCGAGAGAAATCAACGTACGTAGCGGGATCAATAGCAGACCTTGATTATATGTCACAGAATGACTAGGGTTGGATTCAAATGCTGGTCACACGACCTAAAAGCTCTTGCTTGCTGCCTCAAATAGTGATTGCTGCTGGCAGAGTGGCCTGCCGCTGTGTTTATTCCTGAGCTTTCAGGCTGAGTGTTTAAGCATGACAGCCGATGTGCGATACATTCAATTAACTGGGACTAAGTGAAACATTACTCACCTCCTTCTCACCTTTTAGAGAGGATTTTTCACGAGCATCTCCTTAAATGTAGCAAACAGAGTTTTAATGTTGCTAAATGTTCGAATGCCTGTCCCGAGAGATATTTAACGCCACTATTACATTTCTGAACCGCTGGAAGCAAACACATCAGTGTTCAACATGGCCAGCAAGGCTCCAGTTTAGCTTGCAGGTTACATGGCTACATACCAAATAAATAAATAAATAAATAAATAAATATGTATACAGTAAATATTGATTTGAGCTGAAATAATGTATGTCATAGCTTCCACTAAGAAAAAAAAAAAAATTACATCAGCCTAGCAACAAAACAAACACAACCTCAATATACTAAAATCCTCTGAGGTTATTTTCATTACAAACAATAACTGAGGCAAAATGGTGGCAGTTACATTTGTGACAATAGCGAATTTCCCATATGGATTTTTTTTTTTTTTTAATTATTATTATTAATTTTTTAAGTCTCATAAGCCATGAACCAAACCAACCAATATGGCAAATTACAACATTGCAAACTTTAAAATGTATTTGAAAATCTGACTAAAATTCAAAGGTTCAAAACTGTGCACATAAGTTGCTTTAACAAGGGAAAGATCTACAATCCCATGAAGCTTTTCAAACAATATGGGAAATCAATGTATATAAAATTTGACTTTTACATCATTTGTGGTGCTTCAGGGAAGTGGATGAGTGCTAAAGTGTTTTCTATAAAATCATGAGTAGTCTAGTTTTTTCCAGGAATTCAGGTTAAACACCAGTATTTAAAAATAAATCTACATTTTGATTGATTTATTTATTTATAAAGCACATTCAAACACAACCTCGGTTGACCAAATTGCTATATGTATAGTATACAAATACAGTTACAAAAGGTTAAAAGTGCAAAAGAAAAGATAAGTGTTTTTCTGATCCCATAAAGCTTTGCAAACAATATAGAAACAAAATCAATGTATATAAAATTTGACTTTTACATCATTTGCGGTGCTTCAGGGAAGTGGACGAGTGCTGAAGTGTTTTCTGTAGAATCGTGAGTAATCTAGTTTTTCCAGGAATTCAGGTTAAACGCCATTATTTTAAAAGTAAGTCTGTGTTCTGATTTATTTATTTTATAAAGCACATTCAAAAACAACATTGGTTGACCAAAGTGCTATATATAAAGTAGTGTACAAAAAGTTGAAATAATACAGGCTGATGGACTTCAACAAAAAGCATATACCATTGATTAACAACCTTGTAGCACACAATAGGTCTCTAAAGGCTTATAAGTTATTGTTCAAAAAACTAAATAGGATTTTACTTTCCAAACCGCTGAATGCCACGGCTGACCAATCAAAATCAAGTATTCCAAAGCACCCACTTCATTGCTGACCTCTAACATCACAGAAAATTCATCACATTCCAATGTCCTTTGTTTTTCTGCAGAATAATTTCAAATAGACCAATTTTCCTGTCAATACGAAAGGAATTTTTACTAAAATACCTTCTATAATTTCAAGTTCTTGAAATTGCATGTCGCATTCATCCTTCAGCATGACAACAGTGGACATATTGCTGTCTAAATATCTTTTTGACGCTTTAATATTGTTTAATAAAGTGCTGTGTATTTCCTAGTTAATTCCCAACCATGCCCCCAGCTGGCATAAAAACCATTTCTGTTTTGTAACATGTAATCCACTTTGATTATTATTATGATTAAATGCTGCAGTTATAATTTAAACTCTTTCCATGAACCTTATTAGAATATTAATCCTAGATGTGCGCTGCATAATAAGCAGCCTTTGACATCTCATGAATTTTAAGGTATAAGTGGTCAGTGATTTGGCCGAGGAAAGAGAGAGATGGGCATTAGATACACTCTCGGGACGTGCCATATATCACCTATTAATTAGAGAATTAGCATTAATGCCTGCAGCTCCGAGTCAAGTACGCTTAGTCCTTGTATCTAAGCTATCATGGAACCAAATCTGGGCTCCCTAATGACATATAATATCTAGTTTTTGCCTGAATTCTGCTGCTATCCAGGTGAGTATGCAAATCTAATGCAGATTTCTATGCCCCTGACCGTCCTTGCCATATGCACAGCAGCTTAAATCACCTATACAACTGCATGTATTTAAGCTCTAGTGAGAAACATTTACATTTAAGGGACTCTTATCCAGCACTTTAGCATTTGAAACCAACACAACACAAGCCACAGATGCAACAGTTACCACTTGGGGGAGCCCAAGACCTTTTTCTCTCCTCTCCTCCCTGTATGAATCTCCCTATCACTCCATCCCTCATGCTGGACGGCTCTCACAGCTGGCCTCTCCCTTGCAATATTAATGCCCTGTCTTCTTTGTTTTGAAACTTTGGTACAGATCAGATATGCACCATGTTGATTGCCTGCCTGGAGGATCGGCTTTGATTCTGCCAGGTTCACAGACTCAAGGCAATCATTTACACACTGAGTTATTAGACAGAACACTTTCTCTGATTTCGTGTGGCTCTGAGGATCTAATGAATTCAAAAGTGAGCTTCGGCAGGAGCTGACGGAGGTCTTGTCTGATTAAAAAAATGATGCGTGTTGTCAGAGAAGGGCAAAGAGGAAGGGAGAGCCGCCGTTGCGGATACTGAAAATGCTGGCTAACATTGCTAAGGGTTTAACTGGTGACTGGAATTCACACAGATGCAAGATGCAACAGTCCTTGACTTCCTAAAATGCTTTTTTATAGGTCACTTCCTCAGGTCAAGGCGTAGATATGATTACAGCACCTTGCTGAAAAGCAATTGGTTAGACCTTTCACCTCATTATGAGGCAAATTGCCTTGCATTTTGAGGCATAAAGAAACAGAGGGAGATGATATCAGAAGACAGAAACGGAAAGAGAGAGAGCTTCACTGAGTGGAAGCATGTGGGGCTTTATCTCATGATTTATCTCAGTGTTGAAAGGCAATTATACATGTGACACTGGCTCAGAGGAAGTGTGCGCCTTAATTTGCACGAAACAGTCATGCCATTATGTGTTCACGTCAGATGTATAAATCACAGCCTGCATACGTTTCAGAAGCACAGCTAAAAAATCTGATCTAAAGTCTAACAAGAATGGTTTACACTGTCATTATGCAAGTGCGGTTTTTTAGGTACACAGACAAGAATCGATCCTTATTGGTGATACAGCACTTAAAGTGATTTGCTTTTAACTTCCACAGTCACAAGTGGTACAAACAACATGAAAGCTGGAAAACGCTTTCAAACATACAGTGCTGCTTACGCAGGTTTAGTGTTACAGCTTTGCCAACATACTACAGAATCTGCACCGCTTTAGCTAAAACCCCGGGTTAAGGATCACAAACAGAGACAGTGGTACATGAAAGCAATTTCCCTTCGTCGGCTGTGATATGTTTCATGTCAAGGATCAAACAAGCACGCAGACCTCTAAACACGTGTGCACACCTCCTTGTAAAAAGCAACCGGGTGATTAAACGCATAGAGATAGAGGGAGTATTTTAGAAACTTCAGCTGCAATCATGACTCCCGTGGGTGGTAAAGTTTAACTAAACTAAACACTTTGTTTATATTTAAATACATTATATATATATATGTAGTATATATATATGAATTTTATAAATTCATATATATATATATATATATATATATATATATATATATATATAGACTAATTATAATAACAGATAGATAGATAGATAGATTACAAATAAAAGAGCATATGACTGGCATTTCATGTAAGATTATATGATCTGGCAAGTCTGTGGCATTATGACAGAGGGCAAAATCCATTCAAATCTATTACATTAAAAATCCAATCCATTATGAGGTTGTTGAGGTTGTTACCATGGAAAACCATAATTCCAAGCAGAAGGAAGCATTCCAAAGTATTTCGATTTAGATTTGAGTTTTGCCTGTTGTCAGTTCCACAGCAACAATTTCAAACTAGTAATAAAATTGCAACGCTCTTTCCATGCTATTTAGATTAGCTGGCGTTATCTGAAGAGTAAGAAGCATAAGGCTCTTACCTTAACAAAACAGACTCCTGTGCTTGTCTGAGAGCATGTCATCCTCATGGAAGTACGACGCTGGCTTCTGTGCTCGCCTCTTGGCAGCGCTCAGATTCCAAGACTGACTACAGTTGTGTGTGAGACTCCAGCTGCCTCGCTCTCTCTCCCTCCCTTGCTCACACATAAAGCCCTCTCTCTCTCCTGCTCTATCCTTTCTTTCTTGCTCTGCTGGACAAGGATGCAGTTTGCAGAGGGGAGCAGGCTCTGATTGGTTGCCATTCATAAGATTGTGATTGGGGATGGAGTTGACTGGGAGGAGGGAGCGAGGGGAGAGAGACCAGTGTTGGCTACAGACCAGGGCATTGAAATGAGGACAGTGGGTTTAACACAGCAGGCATGATGACTTTCAAGAATTAAATCTTGGGCTAAAAACATGGGTAAAGGGCAGGAACCAGAGGCATATCCGTGGCACGCTTAAAACGGCAAATCCTAAATCTGCCTAACAAAGGTTTTCGTAGGGGCTGGTTGTTTTCATCACACGCATAAGCGCAAATATAACTGTCAGATTTTTCTGCTGAACGCATAAATCAGATCACTCAGTGGAGCTGGCAGTCTTACTCAACAAAAGGAGGAGTTTCATGCAGCAAAGAACACAAAGAGAGTAATACATCCAGAGAAATTAAAAATATCTCAACATTTGACTATAAAACACAGATTTTGGAAAAGTCTTAAGTATCAAGGTGAGAATGATCATTTAAAACTGATTTAGAAACTAAATTATGTTTTGGTGCCAAAAGGTTTGACAAATGAACCTTAGAAGTGTATGATATGACCTTTTTGATATTCAGTGAAATCATTTATAATTATTATTATTTTTCTACCTTGACAACAATGAGGGTAATATAGCAGATGCTGCTGAAAAACCAAATAATTTGTGGGACCTGAAGGATTTTATTTTTTTTTCCTGAAGAACAGCAGGCAGCTGAACTGCTCACGACAAACAAAGGACTCGTGAACAACTATCACAAAACATAAAAACAGTCGTGAATCATCAAACAACAGGAAACAACAGTATTACGATTCAAGGGTATGTAAACTTTTGAATGGAGTAATTTTATAAATTCAGTTATTATTTTGTCTTGTGGAGTATATATAAACGTCTGTTATGTTCAATAGCTTATTCAGGATAGTACTAAATAAAAAATAACATGCAATTTTCATGATCCCTCTTATTTTGTTAAAATTATTAACATTTTGCATATTCTGCAAGGGGTATGTAAACTTACAAGCGCAACTGTATAATATAGAGGTAATCTAAGTAAATATCTTAAAATCTGAATGCAAATTTGGAAGAATACTGCATTGGTTTTGGGTATTTTCTCCACCTTCCATTCAGCTCCATAATTTTTGTATAACAAAATTGCCTAGATTTCGCATATGCTAACATTCAAAAGCAATTATTATTATTATTATTTTAATAAATTCAAACTCTTGTTCAGCAAGGATGCATTAAACCAGGGGTGCCCAAACTCTGTCCTGGAGGACCAGTGTCCAGAGTTTAGCTCCAACCCCAATTAGGCAAACCTCAACTAGCCAATGAATCTCTTACTAGCCATACTAGAAACTTTTTTGGCTGTGCTAAGGCGAGTTGGAGTTAAACTCTGCAGGATACCAGCCCTCCAGGACTGTGTTTGGGCACCCCTGCATTAAACTAATCAAATGTGACAATATAGAATTTTGTTAATCTTGCAAAAGTGTTCTGTTCAGATAAATGCTGTTCACTTCCTGAAAATAAATAAATAAATAAATAAATTACTCACCCCCATGTCATCCAACACTCTCAGAAAAAAAGGTACAAAAGCTGTCACTGGGGCAGTATGTTTTCAAAAGGTATATTTTTGTTCCTTTTAGGTACTAATATGTACCTTTAAGGTACCAATATGGACTCTTTAGGTATAAAGATGTACCTTTTGAAAAGGTACCACCCCAGTGACAGCTTTTGTACCTTTTTTATGAGAGTGAAGATGTTCATGTCTTTCTTCAGTCGAAAAGTAATTAAGGTTTTTGAAGAAAACTTTCCAGGATTTTTCTCCATACAGTGGAATTAAATGGGAGCCAACGGGTTGAAGGTCCAAGCTGCAATTTCAATGCAGCTTCAAAAGTCTCTACATGATCCCAGCCGATGAACAAGTGTCTTATCTAGCAGAACGATCGGTCATTTTCTAAAATAAAAAATATAAATATGAAGAGTTCAGATGCAAAACCCCCTAAAAGCCATCTCAGTCAAAAATGAGATAATGATACTGAGTGAATGCTCTCGACACATATTATACGTCCATCAAATATTTTTACTTCAAACTCGCTAAAATCCCAGCCTCAGCCCAATCAGAAGTACCGGTACTTACATAGAAACCTATACATCGCAGCATGATAAAAATGCATTTTTTAAAGAAAGACTTCAGATTTAGAGACTTTTGGATCTGAACTCTTCATATACTTTTTCACCTCAAATGCTCATCTTGCAATAGCTCTGTGATGCACATACACATCTGCATGCATTACGTAAGCATGCTGGAAAAGTCATATGCAGTTTGTTCTTTGTGTGGTTAAACGTACATCCATTTTTTTTTGCTTTGTTTTGTTTTGTTTTTCTTCATCATTTCTTCGGCTGGGTTTGTGTAGAGCCCATTGAAGCTGCATTGAAGTGCACTACTTGGAAAAAAATCCTGGAATGTTTTCCTCAAAAACATTTCTTTTTGACTGAAGAAAGAAAGATATGAACATCTTGGATGATATGGGGGTGAGTAAATTATCAGGTCATTTTTATTCTGGAAGTGAACTAATCCTTTCAAATGTAAGAGACTCCTTTCAAACACAATAAAATATCTTAATAGCCCAAGACTTTTAAATGGCATAGAATCAAACAATATGTGTACTGTAAAAAAGCATAGAAAATTACCATGTAAAATATGTATTTGTATAGTAGGTATGGTATTTTGATGCAAAACCAGATATTGTAAGCCAAATATCATATCAAAGCTGTAGATTTCTGGCCTAGAATCTATGAGGGTAATAACCAATATTGTGTTCATATGAAACATCTGAATGTAAAACTGCATCAAATCATGCATCTATGTAGATTTTCTCCAGCTACATACAATGTAATTTACACAGATCCACATATTTCACTCTCTTTGTATAACAAAATTGCTTAAATTTCACATACAAGTCCTCTATTGTATGTATAGCATGCAGTTTCAGGATAAGTGTCACCGTGGATAAGTGCTGGAGATGAGAGTGCATTGAATAGATTCTGACTCTCTCTGAGCTAGAAAGAGCCAAGGTGGGGATGGCAAATACAGCTTTTCATTTGAGCCCTGCTTTGATGTGCTATATGAGGTGGATCAAAGACCACACTGATGCGCCTGTCCTACGGCACAGATGTTGGGAGAAATTCCAGTCAATGTATTGCGGAAAGAATAAACAAATAAGTTTGTAATGTGCCACATGAGCCAAGATGAATGTTTGGTTGGACTTTTTTAAGTCTTATCATTTTAAAAGTACGTAGCAATACTCTGAAAAGGTAAGATGAACGATCACAATTAGCTTAATTTAATCTCAATTGTTAAAAAAAGGATGTGTTACTCTGTGCAGTGTGCATTTATAAGGATACGTGTGTGCTTTTGAGGGAAGACAAACTACAATGTAACTGATTTAATATGTCTAATTCAAAAGGAACCTTGCTTCATCTGCAATAGTATATTGACTGAACCTTACCCAAGTACCGTATCAATTCAATAGATCCCTTATCAACACTATTTGATACTGTGCCTTCAGTATGCCAGTGCATAGTTGTAGTCTCAAGGCTATGATATAATGACAGCCTTGCAGTTGAAGCCGGGGAAAAAAAAAAAAAAACCTTCGGAAACCATTTTACTTTTTTTTTTTTTTATATATAATGAATAGTAAGTTCAAAAGAACAGTAAAGTCTTAATTTTCACTTTTGATCTTTGATCTTGATCTTTTTGTTTTGTTTTTTCATTTTTGCACCGTTGAATGACTATTAATTTCCTTCAAAATAGCATAAAATAATATAATTAAAAATCTTACTGACGCCAAACTTTTAAACGGTTGTGTATATAGCTCATATTTTATAAAATCCCTGATCATTTCAGTCCACCCACAACTTTTTTTGTTGCATATATTAGCATGGATTGCATCGTGGACCTGCCACAACGTACTAAAGGATGGAGCAGTGCCAGCTACTGTTTTGGTCCCAACAGCAAACCTGAAACCCATGAGTAAGTGTTGTTACTCATTTCAAATGTGAAGAGGGTGATGCATAAGACTCTTAAATGTACCTTAGAAAAAAATGGCCCCTTTAGTTCTGAAGGTTACAGATAGAGTGGATATTGTGTATAGCTATGTTGTGGTGGAGAAATAAAAAACAAACAAAAAAACACAGTCAGGGGGAAAAAAATACAATTATTGAAGTGTTCATCAGATATTTGTATGCAAATATGATGCTTAAAATGTGATTAAAAAATACAAAAAGGCACATTTAAAAAGTAAGCATACAGTTGAATATGTATTCAGTATGTTTTCTGAAACTTCTCTGTATTTACCTATTCACATATTATTGCAAAAAGCCTTGCCTGTTTACATCAGCTCAAAGCCACTAGTGTATAGCGGTCTCCTCTTACAGAAACTCCATTTCATATTTATTTTTCATTGCAGTCTGAACTTTAAATCACTTTCATTAATTGTGGGAAAAAAATAGTCAGGTGACGCATTGCAGCTGCAAGATTCTAGAAACATCTGAAGGTCTGATTGTCTTGAACGTGAATAATCAATAATTTGAAATATGTTTTAAGTAAGTTTGTTGGGGAAAGCTACTTTTTAAACACACAGTTTTATATATAAATTGGTAACTTAAAGGCTGAAAATGCCACACAGGAGCTCAAATCAGTGAATTGGTTCGTATAAGTTTCACTTGACTGAATTAGGCTGGTGGGGTTTGCACTTAATTTGTTTGGGAGGGGGAAAAAAAGAACATTTTAATAGTCCAAAGAACCTTTTTCCACTATAAACAACCATTTGTGCTATGGAAAGGTACTGTTTATGTTAAGGGTTCTTACACTCTAAAAAATGCTGGGTTAAAAACAACCCAACTTGGGTTATTTGGCAACCTAGCTCTGGGTAAAAATTAGACAAAACACATGCTGGGTTATTTTGACCAAGCTGGTTGAGTTAAATGTTTTTACCAAACATGCTGGGTTATTTTATTTAGGTCAACTATTGTTTAAAAATTATTATATTGGTGTCTTAAAATGCACTGGAACTTATAAAAACACACACGCTTACTAGAGGCAACAGCAATAATCAAAAGATGATTATTATTAAGCAAGAACACATGGACAAAATACAAGACAAATTTAATTTATTTGGGTGAATACAGCATAGTTTATAATATTACATACATACAAGCATTTTAGACATAAAAAATGTAAAAGCATTTTAATTTTAGTGTATTCAACCGTTCTCTGTAATTGCTTTTTACTGAAATAGCGCTAATTCTCTTGCCAGTTTGTCGTGAAATCTGAGCCTGCTGAAGGGCTGCTGTTCACCGGGGTAATTCCGAAATTTAGATTGCGGCCTCACATTTCACTTGTAGCTGAAAGATGCCGCGACTGACTCCAAAACCTGCCCGTAAACAAACAGTACTGACATTAAAGAACATATTTTAATATCAGCCTAAATTAAACTCAGCACAATAACGAATAAAATCCATTTATTTTATGCAAGGCAAAATGCATTTCCATCCTGCGAAACAACCGCTGCTAATGCAGCTGACTGACATCTCGATCGTCCTTATGTTGCGTTGCGGAAGATAATACAATTTACAGCACAGTAAAGACTTTATAAATGAAATTAAATATAAAATGTTAAAAAATGTGGGAAAATGTTCAAAATAACCCAATAAAATGACCCAACGAGCTGAACCCAGCATTTGGGTTAAAAAATAACCCAGCATTTTTTAGAGTGTAGATACCAATAAAGAACCTTTATTTTTAAGAGTGTACTGGAAAGGCTACATTATTTTTTAAACAACTGAACTGCTGTAATGCTACTGGACAATTTACTAAGGTTTTAGTGAAGTATTTTCAGTTAGGCTAGTTAATTCTTAACACTGGTTTGATGTAACTATCTCATTTTCTCTTGGAAGTGCTGTCACAGCGGAAACATGCTACCAAGAACTGACGACAGATGGATGGTGAATGAAATGTTAATGGATTCAAACTCCTTACCCCATGTCTGGGCACCATTACAGAGATAGCAAAGTGAAAACATCAACTGCAAAAATGATTGAATGTCACAGTTAAAAAGTCAAAGTAAAGACAAAATGTGTAGAGAAAACAAAAGCAACATAATAACTATATCCCTCCTTATTTTGGCGCTTGGCATATTGCATCAATGCATGTGTTATTTCATACAACGCCTCCTCCTTCTCCCTCCTGACAGTACCACGCCTCCACCTCCTTGTCTTTCTCCCTGCGTGCCTTCCCTTACATTACTCTTGGCCAGCAATCCTGCCAAGACTAATGATTGCACATGGACAGTTTTTTTCACACCCATAGACCTGTTAGCATTTCTAGCCAATGCATAAATGTGCAGTACTTTCATCATATGAGCATTCTAAGTCGTGTTTCTTGCACCTTTTGTGGTGTTTTGCAATGTCATTGTAACCACATCAATATTGTAAGCAATCTCACAAGCAGCTTCACTAACACTTTGACAAATGAACTAAATTAAGTGTAACGTTATTAATTTCGTAAACTGATTTAATGAATCATTACACTTTAATGCATTTCGAACACAGAAAGACAAAGGCAGATGCATTTTGTCAATGCCTTTATTTTCATGCACATTATGCTGAATGTACTTTTGTGGATAACCGAGAAAAAAAAAAAAAAAAAAAAAAAAAAAAAAAAAACAGCTTTTGTGTCACAAAATGTTCTATGAATGAAACACATATTTCTTCCATTAAAAGAAGAAAAAGAAAGTCATCTGTATTATTAAGTTTTTAGACCAAAAATGGTATTTGTGTGTTCTGTTTCATGATTCAACATTTTGATTATTTCAATTTTGAGTATTTCATCTAAATTAGGGATTTTCAAACATTTTGATGCCAAAGACCACCAAATGTTATTATTTGATTACCTCTTTCCTAAAATGGAAAGGCAGCTATACAGTATATTTTCATGCATAAAGAACAATTTATTCAGTGGAAACTAAAAAAACAAAAACAAAAACATAATTGTAAATAACTGTAAATATTATCTGAAGAATACACTGAATAATGAACCTAAATGAATCTAAATCAATGAATCTAAATATAGCTGAAAGCAGTGATTACCGCAGTTTCAAGCGCTTAAGGCATTTAAGCATATAAGGAAAGAGACATTACATATTATTTAGCAAGCCTGTCGCATGTACCCAACAAGTTTCGTGAAGTTTTGAGTTACCCTTTAGGCTTTATATGATTGTGGATAAATTCAGACAGGCCCCTTTTCTAAACGACCCCGTTATAGCTTCCCAAAGAGTAAATTTCAACATTTCTTTTTGATAATTATTGGCCTAGAGAGTCTAGAGAATTATACTGCAGTGTTTTTTTTTCCCAGACTGAGTGAAAAACCTAGGACTAGTTCCCAAAAGTAGGTTTTTTACATCTTCTCAATCATTTAACAAATGGTTTGACTGACAGCAGTAGTTCTAGGGGCAAAATTGTCAAAGCATATGAAATGAACATGATCGTTAACACCCTTGAAATATGCGATATCGCCCCTAGTGGCTGATTTATTTCACATTTCTCTCAGATCTCTGGGGCTGTGAGTTGAACAGGCCCACCAAGTTTCATTCTGATCGGCCTCCATTAACCTTGTCAAACAGGTGCTCAAATTTGTCGCCCAATGCCAGCCATGAGTTTTGAGATACGCAAATTTCCTTGTATACACTTGTGGCACTTTGGACCAAGACCGTGCGCACCAATTTTCATGCTGATAGGACAAATGGTTGCGCATTTATCGCCTTTTTTAATGTTTTTTTTTCCCCGCTTATAGCTTAGTTTATAGCCAAGCTTCGCAGTTTTTTTCCTGTGACCTCAGATTGAGCTCAGAAGATATCTCATTTCGTTCAGGAGCTATAGGCATTTTACTAAAAGTGACTTTGTCCCTTTCAAATGTTTTGGCACCCCTTAGTGACAATGACTCAAAAGTTCAGCTTCTTTTTTTTTTTTGGATAATTATTGATATTCACTCTCCAGAGAATCTTTCTGCACTAGGTTGGTTCCTATAGGGCGAAAAAAACGAAGACTACTTCGTAAAAGTAGGTTTTTCAAAAAGGTTTTCCGAAAATTTCACCTGGCTCACAATCAAATCTGGTGCACTTTGTCCGGCGTGTGCCAAGAATTCTAGTGACAAAAGACAAATGAGCCTGTGACTGATGGTTTAGGAGTTATGAGCGATTTCGTACTTTTGGTCACTGTAGCGCCTACGTCAGGCCAATTTGGGCGAGCCTTGGTCACATTGTAGGCGGTGTGTGTACTACAATCCCTCCAAGTTTCAAGTCTCTACGACTTACGGTTTAGTCTGCACAATCAGTTTTACGTTTTGGAGATCGCTGATCCGTGACCATTCTAACAATTATAATAGGGTTTCAGTACTATGTGCCTGAATCCCCTAAAAATAATTATGATTGAATTATGATTAATTAAATATAAGCATTAATAATGCAAAAGTCTTCCTACTATTTTTATTTTTTCATACATATTTATTTAACCTCTTTCATGGACAAAATACGCACATACTGTATAGTTCCAGCAAAGTATGCCAGATCATAGTGGTCTGCTGCATCCCACATATCTAAGAACTTAAAACTTACACTCTGTACATGATTTGGACTTTTGTAATATGCAAATTGCATTCAACACAGATTTTATGGTTATGTTTATGCTTTATTAAATTGCACATTAAAATGACACAGACAGCACATGCAAATAAACAGTGTTGCCAGTGCTGCAGTTCATTCTCTATGAATCCCCCCTATGATGCTGTTTAAACCTTTACTTAATCATTCTTACTGCCCAACATTATACTTCTAAAAAAATCAATAGTCTTGATTTATCAGTTTAGAATTGAGCCGAAATGGAAATGAATGCTCTCATGTGACGCTTGAGCTTTTCTCGTCAACAGGTTGCAGCGGCTTTGCATAATAAATTGCAAGGCTTACCAGACATGGCCAATTGATTAGCAAATTAAGAGGTGTTCGGTTATGTGTGCACAGACAAAGGCGGGTTTGGCGCCCGGCAATAGCTGTCGAAGATTTTGACTGATTGGTATTATTAGTGAATTTCAGTCACGCAGCACGATTTATCAGCACCGCTGTAGCATCCTGCTGACAGGACCTCTTCCTCTCCAGAAACACAGCATTAGCGGTGGATCTGCACCTCCATCTGACTCACCCTGTCTCTCCCTCCTGCAGGGCCTCACGTGAGGCGAACAGACTGAATGAACGCTACTGCCAGATTACTTCTGCTCCATTCCCATATCCATGCCGTAATGTTTGCCGTCTAAAAGGTATTTCATTATTTAGTACGAACAGCCAATTACAGATGTAAATTCCTAAATGAGACTGATGAGCATTGGGCTGCATTACGTTTGACGCTTAAATTTGACATTTCATGCCGGGGCTTAATTATATAAGAATCTGAGGCAATCCTTTCACCACAGAGGAACCCCACTAAGCGCCCAATACCCCATTGATTGAAATGATAATTGTCTGTTTGCAGAAAGAGCCCAGGTGCAGTGACATTCTGCTGGTTTACCATGAGCATCAGAATTGCCCAATCAAGGCAGTGCTCCAGCTGACAGACCTGGTGAGGAAATTACTAACACTTGAGCAACAGATGGCTTTGGCCTCCACACAGTCTGAGTGGCCATCATGGATGCTCCATTTGGGAGGGTTTTGGAGGAATTCGCTCTGTGCCGCTAGTGCTGGCTTTCTAATACAGACTGTGGTTACAGTTTCATCAGCGAGGGGTACAGTAATTTGATCTAGCTGATGTTGTTGAAGATATGGTGGAATAATGCGACACTTCATCAGTAATATATGAAGATGTGAACTGTTGCTGTTCAGTTGTATTCCACAGTCAACATATATTATGTATTTTCCCTGAAACTACTGGAAAATGTTTGCAAGAGATGAAAGGGTCTGGCAGACTCATTTTACTCCAGTAATCTGATATATTTCTGAGTGACACAGGATACTCATCCAGAAAAAAAAAAAAAAAAAAAAAAAAAATAGAGAGCGGAACTGTCTGCAATTGATTGAATCATGAAAAGTGGGTTTACTTACCAGAATGGAACCAGGTGCTTGAAGCAGAAGGTTTGAAAAAGGACTGGTGATGTCAGCTAAAAGGATCATGATTTCAGAGATGAAGTAAGTTGTTACATTTTTAGGAGCGATTACGAAGACAGACAGTTTTTTCACTGGTAAATCATGCACAATACGATCTGGAATGTGTATTAAGAAAGTAAATAAGGTCAATTTAATGTTGTCTTCCAGTATTGCTGTTTGTTTTTGGGGACTTTTAATTTGGTGGATCTGAAAGAAGTAAAAACGAATAGGAACTTTACCTTTCATCCAGGATTTTCAACCAGATGGTTGCAGTTCAAGAGTTCACAGCTGATTAGGGTTACAGATTTGTTTAGTGTGTTAAAGGGTTACTCCACCCCAAAATGAAAAGTTTGTTATTATTTACTTACCCAATGCCGTCCCAAACCCGTAAAAGCTTTGTTTGTCTTCTGAACACAAATTAAGATATTTTATGATGCATTTTGACAGCTCTCTGACCCTCCCATAGACAGCAATGTAATTAACACAATCAACATCCCGAAACGTAGCAAGGAGATTGGGGAAAAAATCTATTTGTCATCAGGGGTTCAATCGTAATTTTATTAAGCTACAAGAGTACATTTTGTATGCAAAGAAAACAAAAATAATGACTTTATTCAACAATTCATCTCCTCCACGTCACCCTAGTTACCCTTTCTTTGCGTACAAAAAGTATTCTCGTAGCTTTGTAAAATTACGGTTGAACCCCTGAGGACACATGGATTATTTTACTGATCTCTTTGCTACATTTCTGGATGCAGCTTTACCTGCTTTACCTGTTTTGCAGTGTGGTGGGGGTATTGTCTTGCATGAAAGTTGCAGGCGCTAATTGGGAGATGCTTTCAGGGAAGGAACTACAAGTTGCTGAAGGAGGTTCTGATGAACATTTAAATTGACCCTGCCATGTATGAGGCCAACAACTTCTGCTGGAGAAAACATCTTCCAAACCATGACACCTTTCACAGACTTCTTTACACAGTCCTTCCTAAATCTGATATCAAACAAAATGTTTCCCATCATTAGACACAAATCAATTAAACTTCCTATCATCACTAAAGTAAACTTTGGACCAGTTCCCCTCTTTCCACACAACATGCTCTTCAGCAAAGGTGAGTTTAGCCTTTTGATTCTTTCTGCTGATGAGAGGCTTGGTCACTGCGGAGAGCGCTTTCAATCTGACTTCTCTTAAACATGCTAAGACAGATCCTTACCCTGTTTAGCACTGGCAAGCAATTCCAGCTGCAGTGTTGAACCGATTCCCCAATAAGAGTCTCTGGATTACCTTGTCTTCTTGTGCATTTGTCTTACATGGACAACCAGCCTTTTGGGGGACTTAAATGTATCATAGTAAACCTGCAATATTCGAGAAGTCACAGATTTGGAATGACCAACTTATCTTGCAATGGCCCGCCATCTTGCAATCTCAGTGAAAATTGGAGGAATGCTACCAGTTAAATAGGGTTTGTCATATAATTTAGGAAATTAGCACCATGTGCCAGATTAACACCAATATCTTTGATCAGAGTTCTTTTTCAAATATCTCATTTAAGTTTTGTTATACAGTATCTGTGCAGTATGAAATATGCTTAAAAACTGCCCTTCTACTCCTGTTAGGATAAATTAAAATAGGACAAAGCGGTGACCTTGAAATTGAGGAAATTATATGTTGTTACTTAATCTTGATCTCCGCTGTATAGAGAGATTTTTAAAAAATGCATTTAAACTTTTAAAGAATTATAATTAAAAGTATTAGACATTATATATTTAATTATAAATCTTATATAAACATTATTATTCAAAAGTTTAAAGTCAGCCAACTGTATGTGTATGTAAATATACCTGTATGTGTTAATTTATTTATTTTATGACATTTAAATAGGACTGTTTTTGCCTTTGCAGTGTCTGAAATGCAGTAACTTTCACCAGAATCAGCTTTATGACAGTGGGTGTAAAGCTTAAGGTTATGCATGGTATTCAGTGAGGTTAATTGCTTGTCATTTGTGTGACATTTACCAGTGTAAAGTGTTAGGTCTATCTGAGTCTACTTTCTTTTACTCAGGGTGCAATAAAACTGTAATGTTTAAAGTTGTAGCATAGGCACAGTCTCTGCCCTTGTGTTGTAGGGTAATGTGAGCTGTGTGTAATGTAAGTGATTAAATCAAGTGTCTCTCTTAGTGGTCGATCAATCCTCTCTAGTTTGCCCAGCCTTGAATCTGATGCTAATGGCTATTTTTGTCAGATAATGTCTCCTGCTGTTTCTTTATAGTTGAGAGCTGATGGTTTGTGTCCATCTATTGATGTGCTCACTCTCAGCACTCTTACGTTTTGCAGATACAGGTACTTCATGGCAGAAAAAGAGCAGTATCAGTACAGTATATAAAATGGTCGGATGGATTTTTATGGAGAGCACTATGTCTTACACTCATTGGAAAAATTCTGTGCAGTTTCCAGATGAAATAAATACTAGTGGCACTAAAACACCAACAATTTTCATTAATTTTTGCACATATTATGATTACAGGGGCATAATACTGATTCCATGCACAGTGCCAAGTACAGAATGGTGCATGATTTGTAGACTTATACATTATAGCAAGGGTCACCAAACTAGATCCTGGTGGGCCGATGTCCTGCAGAGTTTAGATCCAACTTGCCTCAACACCTGCCTGGAAGTTCCTGGTATACCTATAAGAATTTGATTAGCTGGTTCAGGTGTGTTTACTTAAGTTTGAAGCTAAAGTCTGCAGGAAACCGGCCCTTCAGGACAGAGTCTGGTGACCCCTGCATTACAAGAAGCTCCATATGTATGGCTTTTCCGCTATGGTAAGCTTGCTCTGTAGCTCACCCGGTATACAGCTCTGGCATGGTTGCTTTGGCAAATGCGTTTTTATCACACATTTGCTTTTGGCACCATGGAAGCAAAATAGGCAATTTTTTATTATGGAATATTGCAGTATTTATTATGAATGATTTATCTGTTGATATGATTGTTTAAAAAAAAATAAAATAATCATGAGCCCTCATAATTTGTAATCAAAATATCTCCCCCTCTCCCATGCAGCAACATCTCTTCTCTTTTCTGATGACGTGTTCACTGGCGCGAGAACGGGACAATAACCTCTCCACTCCAGCAAACTCACTCACATGAGATTACAGCAATCTGCTTGTTAAGTCTAACGTCACGCATCGCCATTTCCAGGTTGAAGAGCTCTAGATTCACAAGCAAACAACAAACTATGCTAATACACACTTACGGTGTGTTGTAATGCTAACGAAAACTAATGATCATATATGCATACTGAAATCTGAGATGGTCAGACAGTGATTCATCTTTTATGAATTGTTAAAGGGATAGTTCACCCAAAAATGAACATTCTGTCATTAAATACCCTCATGTTGTTCCAAAACCGTAAGACCTTTGTTCGTCTTCGGAACAAAAATTAAGATATTTTTGATGAAATCCAAGAGCTCTCTGACCATAGACAGCAAGGATACTGCCACTTTCAAGGCCCAGAAAGGTACCAAGAACATTAACAGAATAGTCCATGTGACATCAGTAGTAGTGTTTCAATTGTAATTTTATGAAGCTAAGAAAATACATCAAAATGTGTTTCGAAGATGAACAAAGAGTTTGGAGCAACATGAGGGTAATTAATGACAGAATTGGTGTCCGAGATGCCATGAGCATGGAGGCTGTAGTGTCATGTAGATGCCATGAACATGGAGGCTATTAGTTTTTAAAAGCTTAACTTAAATGTGTAATATGAGCAATGTTTATAAATTGCTGTTCAGAGTAGAGGCTTGTCACAACTTAAAGGGTTCACCCGAAAATTAAGATTCTGTGATTAATTACTCACTCTCATGTCATTCCAGACCCGTAAGACTTAAACCAGGGGTGCCCAAACTCAGTCCTGGAGGGCCAGTGTCCTGCAGAGTTTAGCTCCAACTTGCAACTTGCAATAAGTTTCTAGTATGCCTAGTAAGTGCTTGATTAGCTGGTTCAGGTAGGTCTAATTGGGGCTGGAGCTAAACTCTGCAGGACAGAGTTTGGGCACCCCTGGTTTAACTTCACAGTACAAATTAAGATATTTTTGATAAAATCCGAGAGCTTTCTAACACAGGAGTCGACATTCTGACATAGACGTATGTCCATCTCGCTTAGTTCATTGCCTGTATATTCTGGTTTAACCCTCTATGGTATGCATTTTGTTCTAACTATTTATTTTTATTTTTTTTTCACATAAGTTTTTATTACATGAAATAGCTTCAGTTATACAATCAAAAAAAAAAAAAGTGAAAATTATTGGAAATTAAAATTTTTAATTATGATTTTCTTTTTAATTCAAATGCACATTTCTTTTAGAAATTGATGCATCCAATCTTAATTTCCATCAAAATTTGCCACACACACACATGCAGACACATGCACACACACACTCATTGTTACAGTCACTGAAGACTAACTCATCCTCATTGTCATCATATGGAAGAGCCAACTCTGCACTCTTCCTATTGCCCTTTCTGTGGAATATTGTAATCATTTTCTGAAAAGACTAAATAATTTTCTTATTTATACATAAATACACATACACTACAATGAACACTTCAAATAAATAAATAATTGAAATCAAATTATTAATGTTTCTATCTATAAAAAAATCCCAATGGGGAAATACATTACTTCAATTCCACTGTTGTACAGTGTTGCCATATAGCAACATTGATTTTTTTTCTCATTTTACAGAAAAACTTTTTTAGATAATGTTGATTTGTAAATAAAAATATGTAATTTACTAACCAAAGATGATGCAAAAAAAAAAAAAAATCCCCCTTGAGAAGACATGTTCAGAAATTAGGTTTACAGAGTGTCCTCCATGTTGGGGTGACAGTGGAAAAAAAGTGTTTTGGAGGAACATTCAAATGTCATGTGGCTTAAAAACAGCACATCATTGACTACCTTAAGGCCGGCCCTTTTAATTACCATATTGCAGTATAGTATATATATTTTTTTCAGAATAACAAGGAAATAAGTAGAAAGTAATTGTTGCCATATGGCAACTCCATACCATACAGGGTTAAATAGGTAAAGCTGGGCAAAAAATTGCAAGTCATTTTCTCTGTCGAAATCTTCAGACTTTTATATACAGCGTGCGTTGTTTTTTCTACAAGGTGAAGCGCATCCGGGTTCTACATGAGAGTGCCAGCTTCTGTGTCAGCACACACAAGTGCTTTCCTAAACGCTCTGCGAAGACTGACATTGAAGAGAAGAAGTGATTGAATAAAGTCATTATTTTTGTTTTCTTTGCACACAAAAAGTATTCTCGTAGCTTCATAACATTACGGTTGAACCATTGATGTCACATGGACTATTTTATCCATCTGCTTTACAAGCTTTCTGGGCCATAGAATGTTTTAGTTGCATTGATGTCTATGCAGGGTCAGAAAGATCTCAGATTTAATCAAAAATATCTTAATTTGCATTCTGAAAATGATTGAAGGTCTTACGGGTTTGAAACAACATGAGGGTGAGTAATTAATGATGAATTAATTGTTGGGTAAACTATCCCGTTAAACAGATAGCACACGGCAAAAATCCAATCATTTCCTGATGGGCAAAATCAAGAACTGCCCCACATTTTTTTCTCAATTAAGAAGCTCTTTCACTCTGATATACGTTACAATAAGGGGAAAAAAGGCAATCACAACTTCCTTTTTGTGCCAACGTTAACACCATTGGGTTTTGTTTTTAGTGCCACACATTGCATTCATTTCAGAAATGTCGCAATATGTTATGACCAATTGCCACATTTACTTTAATCTGTTTTGGAGAAAATTTAACATGATTTTGGCACCGCTCACTTTGAAAGTGCCATGAAACGTGCTAGAAATTATGTAACATTTTGTTGAAATGTTGCCATAGGCACGTTGTTTTAGAAAGCCTGGTTTGCAGTTGTTTTCATTTAAAACAAGACCACTTTTCGAAAAAAAATAAAAAGCCATTCAGTTTGACAACATTTCTTTGTTGATATATGTGACATAACACTTTTGCTAATAATAGTGTGAAAAACAGTTAATGTTACAGCTGAGAATAAGTAAAAATGATCTAAAATATTTATTGTTCAGTTACTGGGTTATTTTAAAACAATTTCAAAATGAACACTTGTTGATCATATTCATAACTTAATGTCAGTTCTTTGCTAAACCAAATGCTGTTTTTTTCAGCAACTATAATTAGAAGAACACACTGAGTGAGCACAGTACACAAATAATGTAATAATCTGCATCAGTTCACCTGTTCATGTGGTGTTGGAATTATGTCAACAGAGATTCTCCATGGTATCGCGCACGCCTTTGTTTTGAATCCAGAATAGAATCCCATCAGATGCTGCGGCTGATGTGAGAGCTCAGAGAATTCTGGTCATAGTCACACGGTCAGGGATTAAAGTGTGTGTACAGCTTAAGGTTAAGGTGGGCCACACATGGGAGTGAAGAAGAGGCCGTATGTGTGAATTTGTGAGAACTCCAAGGGCACTAAGGCAGGTAATCCCTCTGTGGTTTCTCCGTTGGTTCTCAGAACCATGAAAAATCTTTCAATCTTTCAGGGAGTCATTGGGAATTTTCATGTTCTCTCAGTTGGAGGTGGGGTGGTGCAGCCTGGCAATCACAACATAGCCCACTTACACCAGGTGCTCTGGGGGATATTGTGCACATCTGCTGTTCAGCATAGCTTGCCTTTGCCCTAAGCGTCCTTCACTGCTTGCTCTGATGGTGGCTGATGTAAAATGCCGAGGTTGTCCGCTTTGGAAGATGCATCTTGGGAGTTTTGAAGAGGTGGAGGTGCCTACTCTAGTACCCACTCTTGTGCGATTACAACAAGGTCGGACCCATCTTCATGGGTCGCGGAAGTCACCCAAATGCATAAGCCCATGGCTTTGTAGAGGGTTCTGTTCCTCAGCATTCTCAGCCTTCTAGACAAGGTTATTTTGTCAGTCATTGCGTAGGATGATAAAAAGCCTGTCCTCACTTAAAGCGAACCACGGGCTCTGCCAGCAATTCTTGCCCCCATTATTATGAGAGATTCCTCAGAGATAGAATGAAATCTTTCGTTATTGACCTTTTCAGTCTCAGAATGTTCTCTGGCGTTCGCCGTGTTGTGATGTTTTCTTGAAGGCGCTTCAGATGCTCTCCGGCTAAGCTGAGGTGTTGGAGGTCAGGATGGAAAGCCACGTTATCTTCTCCAAGGCTGTAATTTATGTGTCTTTGTCCTTAGCAATATATAAACCTCATTTAGACAGAGTTTTCATGGAAAGCTACAGTGGATCGAAGCTAGATGACAGATAATGTCTACTTATTTTTTCTGCTTGTTATCGTAATGTCTGATCAAAGTGACACAGGGTCAATAGCATAAGAGTGTCATTTATAAAGAAGAAAGTCTAATTTAAATCACAAGTGGCAAGTTCTTAGAAACATACTCTTTGTGTTTATTTAAATTTCATATGTTTTTGAAAATTTTTAGACTGTTTTCAAGCTAAATGTCGATTTATTAACTTTAAATATGTCATGTTGTGACCACATAAAAACCTAGTAGATTTGTTAAATCTTGAATACATGTAAGTCTATACATCTTTAAAAAATAAGTATAAGTAGTTTAATACACCACATGACATATTACGACCTTGTCCAGTCAGAAAAATCTGAAATTATCCAATGTTACACAGTCATGAGAGTCCACTCTATGATATCATTTCCTGCTTTTTTTTTTTTTTTTCTCCCTGTATTCTGTATAAAAGTTCTGTATTCTGATTTAATAGAACATTTATAGATGATAATCTTTTTCTTCATTATCTTTTCAGGACACTTGTATTGCCCTGACATTTATATAAATGAATTATAAATAAATATTAATACTGTTCGTTGTGGTCCAACCATGAGATATTCACCAAGTATTACCACAGAAACCATTTCACCATTTGTATCACACTGCTTGCAGCATTTCTCACAGCTAATGTCATGGTGGACATCCAAATTCACCATAATTTTACAAGTACTAACATTGTGTCACAGAATGTAGTTTTTAACTGAGAATGCAGTCGTTTAAACTTCAGATATGCAGTTTTTTAATAACCGCCTATTTGAAATTTTGCTTTGTTTTTGAAGATGTGAGCTCCAGGGCGTCAGCAACTGTTCAACGCTCATGAACCCACTGAGAACAGCCTTACCTCGGTCAGTTCTTCTGGCATTAGCTGCAGGCTCTGATGTCTCTATAGTGGTTAAACAAGTTATACTTAATTTTGGGTAAATCTAACAGGCAATCTTTGGTCTCATGAATCAATGATTTGTTCCAGAACAAATAGTTTTGGCTAAGGGGTGAGTTTAATAACATATTTTAATACTAATACAAATACAAAGTATTTTAATACTTTAAGCTTGAAGCTTTTGTACTTTTGACTGAATTGTTTAGCAACTTTTGATTAACACAATTTTATGAAAACAATTCAACAAAGGCATCAGTAAACTATTGGAGAAAGTTTATTATTTTAGTTTATTATTAGTTTATTATTCTGCACCAATTTGGTGCAGAATTCTTTATAACCTCTGATAAATGCTGCCTATAAGCACGTAGAAGTTTCTGTCACCTCTCTACTGCAATCTCGACCCATTCCTTACCTGAAAAAGCTTTAAGATCTTTGGTTTTCACATTGCGACTGCTTCCATCAAATTCAACCAAATATTTTTCAATAAGAATTGAATTGAATTTTCAATCTGAAGACTGAACAGACCACTCAAGAACAATCTACCGAACCCTGAACCAAGCTTACGTGACTGGGTGACTGTTGTTGTTTATTGAATATTATTGTTTAATCAATAAAACTGTACATAAATAATATTACTATAGTACTATCATAATAGTACTAAAACAGGGTTGTAAACAAGAAAATTATTTTTACTTTGAACAACACAACCAATAAATGCATTGACCAGCATCATCGAAAACCACCCTTAACAGATGAAAGGATATTATGACAAAGATATCGCTTTCCATTCAAACTAATGTGAATATGAGATTGAGCTGAAGAATGAATGCTGTATCAGATGCAGATAGTCACACTCGCTCAGACATCTATCTCACATAATACTCTACATAATACAGTGAGCTTTTAATACAGTAATACAATAAGCTTTCAGTGAAGCAACCTAATGTTCTTTTGTTACTAGTTCTAAAGAGAATGAGTGCCACGTCATTGAACGACCCCAGATTGGACCTTAAACACTGACTACAGCAGAAGACCAACAGTCTGTACCAATTGTTCATGTTTCTTGTGCTGAATCCAGACCAGTTAATGCTTCTAACTGCACCAATATCTCACACAATGCATGCTATGTTAAATAGTGAGATTCACTACATAATGACCCTGGCAATAATCACACCATTCCAGTCTGAGTCCAGCTGAGAAAGAAATTGCTTGCACCTCCAAATTACTCATTAATGAAATGTACAGTCCTCTCGCCGTACGGAGCCACAAGGTCGGACATTGTGATAAATCAACTAAAACCTCAAAGGCTTTACAATAAACTTTGCAAATGGGTTGTTTGCTTAAAATCCTGTATATCTGTCAAGGTTAGCATGTTAAAACAGATGATTTTATTACAACCTACAAATAACACAACTGGCAATCCGTCATCTTCAAGTCTTGCGGCACATTATAAACTAATACAAGCAGTCAACTACAGCGGATCTCTTCCACCTGTTCATTTAGAAACTAATATAATTATATATATATATATATATATATATATAGTTAATATATTAACAAAAACAGCTATTTGCACAGCCAACCAGTTTTACTCAAAGCAGCTTTAGTATTAATTTAAAATCTGATTACTGTATGAGGCCAGTAATAAGCTGAACTTTAACATTTTGAAGTAGTGCTACACAGAAGCCTAATTATAGATATAAAGTAGGAGAGAACTGGTGAAATTGCTTTAACAATGATGCAAATTGCAGTATGTAACAAGCTGTACAACAGTGTCCTTTATTTGTTGTTAACTTGAGAGAATTGCATTTTTATGTATTGCATAATCTTCATTTTATTAGTTTCTGTCTTGTTCTTTCTAGTATTTAATGGTTTGCTTCATGCAGCTAAGATATTTGAAGATCAGGATGTTCTACAGTTACTTAGCTTTATTTTTTCTCCTTATTCTTTATTTTAAGTACACCCTGAAGGTTACACATTATCGAGCTGAGGCTTAGGGTATATAAAAATCAATAGAATTAATTGCTAGTTTATCATGCTCTTTGATTTTTTTTTTTTTTTTTTTTTTTTAATTAAAATTATGGTTATTATTTATATAGGGTATTTGGAGTTTGAGGTCATGTCAATGTGAAATAAAAAAAAATAAAAATAAATAAATAAATAATTTATAAATAAATAATTTTTATAGATAGTCATCAACAAACAAACTTAAAATGAAATCCGATGGCTTAATAACTCATCATTAGCAGTTTTTTTTTTTTTTTTTTTTTTCTTTTATCCAAAGTGACTTACATTACACTAATTGCATGGACACCGCCTCTGGAGCATCCTGGGGTTAAGTGCACTTTTCAACACCACAATGCTCACAATGGTGATAGGAGATCTCATTAAGGCTCCGGTTCATGGGCAACGCTCCCTCTAAGCTGCATGTATGTGCGGGTGTGCACTTCTGATGTCGCTCCCACATAGACCTAGAGACAATCCGTTCAAAAAACAGACTCAGAAATGTGTGGAAAGAAGCTTTCTTGAGTCTGAAATTTCTATTAAATTATAACTAAATGAATAGGCTATGTTTCAGCTGGAGTCAACCCACATGTCTACTGATTTAGTATAAAACAAACTGTGGAAAGTCTCATGCATGGAATTATATAGCACTTATTAACTTTGAGTTATATAGCACTTATTAATTTGTCAAATAAGGACCATATCCTAGAAGAGTATGGTGATTTTCTGTGCTTACTGGCAGCATATGGTTTCTAAACAAACAAGCCTACAGCAGCCATATAATATTTTTTGTCTCTTTTTTTGTCATGATGTGTGTTTATATGTCCTTTTTATTTATTTATTTATTTATTTATTTATTTATTTATTTATGTTTTTGAAAGTTATGCTCAGTTTATTTGAGCAAAAATACAGTAAAACAGTAATACAAAGTGATTTTTAACCTTCAATCCATTGAGCACCACTGAAGTCCATTACAGTATATGGAGAAAAATCATAATAAGTTTGTATGGAATATTTTCCCCAAAAACCTTAAATTCTTTGCGATTGAAGAAAGAAAGACATGAATATCTTGGATAACATAGGGGTGAGTAAATCATCAGGATTTTTTTTTTTTTTTTTTTTTTTCTGAAAGTGAAGTAATCCTTTAAAATGTGTTGCTCTCATGAACTCTGTAGCATGCAAAATACATATTTAGTTGTAAATACATATTTGCAGCTTGTAGGTCTCTGGCTAACCGGCTAACAGCAATATCTGTTCATTTTCAGTTGTCTAGAAATGTGTCGATGAATAGTGAGTGTTTGTCGTTGTTATTACTTGTAGTTCTGATAAAGAACAGACCAATATGTTGGTGTACAAACTGCAGTGCTTTATCAATATGTTTCTGCATATGCCATGGCTGTTTGGCTGTTTAATGTATGGTGATGGGCGTTCCATTGCATGCAGTAGACCAATCACAACAGACTTGGTCATCGGACCAATCACCGCAGATTAACGTCACGCAAAGGAGGGGGTTGGACAAATGATTCTTTGAGCGAATCGTTTGGGAGTCATTGAGCAAAAAAGGTAAAAATAAATGTATAATATATAAAACAATGAAAGTGTTTTTTGACCATGCATGCAGGTCAGCCTGTTGCTGGGGACTCCTAAAACCAAAATATGAACCTTTTATAAACCATCATAGGGGTACTTTAAAATGTAATTTATTCCTGTGTTGGCAAAACACTTTTCAGCATCATTACTCCAGTCTTAAATGTCACATGATCTTTTCAAAATCATTCGAATATGGAGAGTTGGTGTTCAAGAAACATTTCTTATTATTAACAATGTTGAAAACAGTTGTGCTGCTAAATAAAAGTCCAAAGGATTTAATTTAAAATAGAAGACATTTTGTAACATTATAAATGTCTTTACTGTCACTTTTGATCAATTTAATGCATTATTTTATTTATTTATTTATTTATTTATTTATTTATTTTAGCCAAGTCTTTAATGGTAATAATTTTCCTCAGCAATAAGTAAAACCTTTACATAGCATTGGCATCTATGGCATTGACATTAGCCTCTAGGCCACCATCATCAGATAAAATGGATACCATATTATTGATTGTTTTCATTCTCTTGGATTTCATTCCCTTAGTGAAACTGCAGATAATTCATTTAAACAACATGCATTTGATTTTGTTTCTGTTTAAAATGGAAAGAAGAATATTTCTATAAACAAGGTCTGGCCGGGAATTCACTGTTTAATGTGAGATTATAATTGAGGTGGCCAATCAATGGTCTGAAGTAATTAGAAATCACAATATCCTCAATTTGATTAGAGGCACTTACTGGCGTTTTTCAGCAGCATGTGCAGGGAGAGGAATGGAGAGAAAGGGGGGAGAGAGAGCATGAGAGAGGCAGAGTGCTTGGCTAAATAGAGTGCTTTCAGAGCAATGGGGTCTGCTCGAGAGGCTTGCCAGCGGAATTTAATGTCTGTAAAAATTTCTTTTGATATCGCTCTCCAATACAACATTCTACTTTCATTTCTTCAAAGGAGAGCATAACTGGGACATCTTGGCATTAAATGCAGAGATTTCTGCTGAGCAAGAGTGCAAAATCACAGGCTTTGTAAAGATTCAAGTGCACAGTAACCAAAACAGGATGACAGCTTCATCAGAATTTTACAGACACACTGTCATCATTTTTTTTTTTTCTTTTTCTTTTTTTTTTTGCATGTGTGTATGCGTGTACAAAGTATAGTCAGATTAATTATTGCAAGAAAGTTTTCTTTCTTTTTCCCCCCCCAAGTTGAGCAACTTTTGACAGTTGGTACATTCAGATGCATTTTAAAACTTTGATTTAAGTCAGACTAAAACAGTAATTTGCCTTTTTTAAAATGTCATGTAAATATTTTTGCTTGTCTACCAGTCTAGGTTTGGGTCTGTGTTCTGAGTTTTCCTATGTTTCCTAGTCACTGAAATATGCAACATTGACGTACTGACAGCATCTAAAACTTAAATTATTTACATATGTACAGCTTGTAGGCCTACATATTATTGCATATTGCCTTTTACTGTATATGCTCTTTTTTATGGTTATGATTATGTTTA
The DNA here is from genome assembly GCA_036247105.1 of Cirrhinus mrigala. Classification (NCBI taxonomy): domain Eukaryota; kingdom Metazoa; phylum Chordata; class Actinopteri; order Cypriniformes; family Cyprinidae; genus Cirrhinus; species Cirrhinus mrigala. The sequence continues at coordinate 20,300,071 of CM070008.1, read as the reverse complement.
GGTTTGGTGGTATGGGTTAAAGGATATAAAATGTATCTATAAAATGTTAAAAATGTAACTATACAAATATCTTTATGATATAAAAGATCTGTGAATATTTTGCAGTCTACAGTTAAATAATTTAGTTAAAGGGATAGCTGACCCAAAAATGAAAATTCTGTCATTAATTACTCACCCTAATGTCATTCCAAACCTGTAAAACTTTCATTCTTCGGAACACAAATTAAGATATTTTTGATGAAATCCGTTAACTTTCTGACCCTGCATAGACAGCAACGCAACAGACACGTTCAAGCCTAGAAACACAGTAAGGACATCGCTAAAATAGTCCATGTGACATCAGTGGTTTAACCTTAATTTTATGAAGGTACAAGAATACTTTTTGTGCACAAAGAAAACAAAAATAATTACTTTATTCAATGATTTCTTCTCTTCCGAGTCAGTCTCCATTTTCATTTTTGGAAGAACTATCCCTTTAAATACGTAATAGTGTTCATGTTTAGATGTTGGCAAATCAAGGCGAGTTGAGGTAAAGGAAGGAAAAGGATAAGTATGATCTAATCACAGCCATTTTATTTTATTAAGCAATAAAACAATCCAGCAATAAACCAGAAGGCATTCCAAAAATAAACCAGCAGAGGCACAGGAGAGAACAAGAACATGCAAACTTACTGTACATTGACACAACAATTGTACTAAAAACAGTTTTGTGTGTTTTTAAAAAGTTTTGCGTGCAAATGACAATGTTGTAAAAACAATCCCTGTTCACACAGATCACACAGTATTAAGCATGCCAGGCCAGTAGTTGGCGATGTCACTTTGTAAGGAAACACTACATGCCTGCTCACATATGCATTTCTATAGACTGAACACATAATGCACATGCACATGACATCACCATTTTCACAAATTTATGTTTCCATAGTTTACATAGAGGTGGCAGCGGCATCGTTTCCAAAAACTTCAAATGTTTGCATTTTTCGGCTAAAATGAACACCTAAAAATCCTAAAAGTCTAAAACAGACACTACAACTTAAATAAACTAAAATATCTGAAAATATGTCAATGCCATTTTTTTTTTTTTTTTTGTCTCAAGATGCACACCAGATTTTTATTTATTTATTTTTTTCCTGATGCACATTTATAAAGGCTAATTAATGTCCTAATTAAAATATTAATCTAAGCCCTGTTTGTGAAACCAGGCCTAAATGTTACAGTTTCAGCATCTATCCAAACATAAAAAGTGTTATGTAAATGTTATGTACTAATACCTCTGTATATAAACAATAAGACAAGGCTGTAATGTCAGTTTGTTATTGTTAATGTGCTCCTATTATGCCATTTTTAAGGTTCCTAATATTGTTTGGGGAGTCTCCTACAATAGGATTACATGCATGCATGTTCAAACAACTAGGGCTGCCCTCGACTAAAGATTTTTCTGGTCGACTGCACTGTAAGAAACAATTTGTTGATTCAACTTAAAATAATATGTTACCCGGCTGCCTAAACTGTTTGTTTAGTCAACTCAAATATCTAAGTTTTCACTTAGTACAACTTACCATTTCAAATTGACTAAACTTATTTGAGTTGACTGAACTTAAAATTTTAAGTCTGCAGGGTAACAAATTATTTTAAGCTGACTCAAGAAATTGTTAGGGTTAGGGTTAGTTTTTTTATTTTTTACAGTGTAGTAGTCATGCATTTTAAGCATTAGTCGACTATTAGTCACACGTTTATTAATAAACCATATAAATCATAACAATGAGCCTTTAATTGCCTACATAGCCTAATAAGCACTTAAGCATACACAAAAAAAGGTTGCCGCAGTGCACGGGCAGATATAATAATTATGAACGTGTCAAGCAAAAAACAGCAAGGAGACTGCAATAACGTTTTAATAATTTATTGATAAACTAGTGCTTTCTTTGTTTTTCAGATTAAGAAGAGATGAAGAAGAGATGATGTCGGCGACAGTGACTCATCATCTCCGCAGTAGTGATGCGTTTGTATGCATGTTTCATACGGATTACATAATCTAAGAAAATTTGTTTTCAATTGAATTTGTTCATTTAAAAGTAGACATATTGCTCTCTGTAGATATATTTTTCACGTCAGTAAGGCAAATACACACAAAGTTTCAAAGTTTTTCACTCAAGTTCACAGAGGCGGCAGAAAGCACGTCCAGTTCGCTTTAATTATTTAACAAAAGCGCAACGTTTCATTGTTATTCTGACTGCACACACTTAAATGTAGTCTTTACAGATTTGCAAGATGTATTACATTCATCTGCATAACCAAAATTGACAGAGTATTTTAAGAGCAAGTGACCGCACCGGCGCCTCCATCTGTTACGCAGTAAGTGCACTACTGTTCAGCGTTCACACTCCACACACTCCACACGGCAACTTTACATGACCGCTCAATCTAATGTTAACCTAGAAAAACGTGCGCTGTTTTTCTAGGTTAACATTAGATTGAGCGGCCATGTAAAGTTGCTACTACATATATCTTTCAGATGAAAAGCCATATTTGATGTCGATTAATGATAGGTGAGCATTTGAATGTCCTGCCTGATATACATGCTATATTACCACATAGACCAGCTGTTAATGATCTGTCTATCCACTTCCTGTGGATTTTTTTTTTCTGCGACTAAGCGACTACTAAAATTTTGGTTGACCAAATCTTCTTGTCGACTATTAGGGGGAAGCCCTACAAATAACACATTTGTTTTCTCAAAATATGCATTTAATATCACCTCATTTTCCAGCGATTCTCAAACGATTTATTCGAAGCAGTTCAAAGATTCAGTCGCTCTAAACCCCTCCTTTCCGTGAGCCTACTCCAGTCTGTTGTGATTGGTCTACTGCGTACACTGTAAAAAATATAAAACACAATTTGTTGAGTCAGCTTAAAATAATTTGTTACCCTGCTGCCTTAAAATTTTAAGTTCAGTCAACTAAAATAAGTTTAGTCAACTTGAAATGTTAAGTTGTACTAAGTAACAACTTAGATATTTGTGTTTGCTAAACTTAACAGATGGGTAAGTAACCCAGCTGCCTTAAAATTTTAAGTTGATTCAACTCAAATATCTAAGTTGTTACTTAGTATAATTTAACATTTCAAGTTGAATAAACTTTTTTTGAGTTGACTGAACGTAAAATTTTAAGGCAGCCAGGTTACAAACTATTTTAAGTTGACTCAACAAATTGTTTTTTTTACGGTGTACAGCGCATGTCAGAAACGATACAGCGATTGTCGTAGTTACATATTTTGAACGCCTGATTAAAAAAATAAACGTTTATTATTTCTCATACTTACAGGTTGTGATTCAGTGGAGCCAGCTGGTCCAAATAAACTTTTTTTTTTGAATCCTGCACTGAACTCCCCTGATTAGAGAAGTAGTTGTCAGTAAATGAAGTGTTTGAGAGTGGGTCTAGTTGTTTTTGACCACCAACGAAGAATATAGGCGGGCATCATGCAAATGTGTTACACCGTGATGGGTAGCCGTCACGAAAGTGGGATTTGAATTACTAACAACTCGGAGACAATAACTTTCTTGGGCACCTTCGGCTTTACAACTTTGCAGATTGTTTACATTCACATACAGCTACACTACCGCTCAAAAGTTTGTGATCAGTAAGACTTGTAATGTTTTTTAAAGAAGTCTCTTATGCTCATCAAGGCTACATTTATTTGATCAAAAAACAGAAAAAAAAAAAAAAACACTAATATTGCAAAATGTTATTACAATATAAAATAATGGTTTTTATTTTAATATACTTTAAAATATAATTTATTCCTGTGATGCAATGCTGAATTTTCTTTAGCTGTTACTCCAGTCTTAAGTGTCACACAATCCTTCAGAAATCGTTCTAATATGCTGAATTATTATTAGAATTCTCAATGTTGGAAACAGTTGTGCTGCCAAATATTTTTTGGAACCTGTGATTCTTTTTTTTTTTCAGGATTCTTTGATGGATAACAAGTTAAAAATGAATATTTTACAACAGTGTAAATCTGTGCTATCACTTTTTATTAATTTAACACATCCTTGGTGAATAAAAGTATTAATTTCTTTCAAAAAAAGAAAGAATAAAAATGTACTGACCTCAAACTTTTAAACAGTAGTGTATATTGTTAGAAAACCTTTCTATTTAAAATAAATGCTGTGCTTTTTAACTTTCTATTGATCAAAGAATCCTGAACAAAAAGTATCACAGGTTCCAAAAAAATATTAGGCAGCACAACTGTTTTCAACATTGATAATAAATCAGCATATTAGAATGATTTCTGAAGGATCATGTGACACTGAAGACTTGAGTAATGATGCTGAAAATTTAGCTTTGTAACACAGGAATAAATTACAATTACAAATGATTACAAACGTGACCCTGGACCACAAAACCAGTCTCAAGTCGCTGGGGTATATTTGTAGCAATAGCCAAAAATACATTATATGGGTCAAAATTATTTATTTTTCTTTTATGCCAAAAATCTTTAGGAAATTAAGTAAAGATCATGTTTCATGAAGATATTTTGTAAAATTCCTACTGTAAATATATCAAAACTAGTAATATGCATTAGTGAGAGCTTCATTTGGACAACTTTAAAGGTGATTTTCTCAATATTTTGATTTTTTGCACCCTCAGATTTCATATATTCAAATAGTTTTATCTCGGACAAATCGTGTCCTATCCTAACAAACCATACATCAATGGAAAGCTTGTTTATTCAGCTTTTAGATCATGTTTAAAGCTCAGTTTCGAAAAATGGACCATTATGACTGGTTTTGTGGTCCAGGGTCACAAATATATTCACATAGAAAACAGATATTTTAAATTGAAATAATATTTCACAATATTACAGTTTTTTTTCTGTATGTTTGATCAAATAAATTCAGCCTTGATGGGCATAAGAAACGTATTTAAAAACCATTAAAAATCTTACTGATCCCAAATTTTGAGTGGCAGGGTATATTACATACTGCATGAAAGGCAATAGTCAAAATGGCATAATAGGGGCAATTTAAAGTTTTATTAAAACTAAAAAAAAAAAAAAAAAAAAAAAAAAAAAAACTAATATATATATATATATATATATATATATATATATATATATATATATATATATATATATATATATATATATATTATTTAAATAAAGCTAAAATTAAATATAAATATTAGAATAAACTTATAATGAAAATGAGCACCCAACTGAAGTAAATTAATTTGAAATACAAAAATTATTAACCTAAATAAAAATAAAGCTAATAAAACTTACAAAAGTGCATAACAAAGTGATCTTAAACTAAAATAAAAAAAAGTTTAAATTTTAGTTTAAAAAACTAAAATTTAATTCAAAATATAAATAAATAACATTTTTTAAAAAATGAAACAGGATAATATGATGCAAGTGGGCAAGCAGAATGCTTCCTCCGCTTCAAATATTATACTACACTCTGCGTCACATTGTGACAAGCACGATTCTTTCAGTTGTCTTCAAAGACGCAATGTATGCAATTAATTTGATTGCTTAGTCTGCATGTCATGTAATTAATTCGATTACATATTTGAATCAATTCAACCCTAGTTCAAAGACATTATACTGCTAAAGCACCATAAAATACTGGCTGATAAACAGATGTTTTGAAGTCAACAGCAAAGGCAATCTCACGCAGCTCCAACTCTTTCTCTCTCTCTCTCTCTCTCCAGACTGACATCTGACAAGCTTGTCAAAAGCCACTGTAATTCTAATCCTCAGTCGCGGCTGGCACGGTGTGTCAGGTGAAAATTGGGAAGCCCAATTGCTGCATTGAGATGAAAAGCTGCCCACCAGCTGCGACCACTGGATCCATCCATGTTCGTTGAGACTGACAGTAGTTACATTGTTTACAGGACAGTGGAGCCAACTGTGGAGGCAACAGACGGAACGTGCCTTTGTGTAGTTTCCTCACAGCTTCTATACGTGAGTCTTGATCTTGAACGTATAGATTTGCCTGATAAGCATCAAGGATGTGGCAGCAATGTAAATGACCCATCCAAATTCATATTCAGATCACGTATATGTCCAAGACAACATTAATGGCATGTATAAATGCCATGGGCAGCGGATTGTTTCTTTCCACTGGTTGCTAAGTAACCTTGGTGCTGTAAGTGTGTGATTAGGTTCTCCTGAGCATCAAGCGAAAACTCACAGGATGCTCAGAGCATTTCATATTCCAACGTGAATCCCTTTATTTATTCTGTTGTTATGTTTAATTGAGGACTAGTTTTGTAAATAGAGTGGGCCCTAGAAACCCTCGAGCCCTACAAAGAAAAATTAAACAAACATAAAACAGCACTAACCAACCAGCTTGACAAAAAACTTTTTCTTGTTTATAATATTTATGTGGTTTTGGAAACAGTTTAATTATAGTGACATACCCCAACATTACATTCCTGTCTTATTTTACTTCTTACAATTAATACTTTTTTTTCTGCAAATTTGAGACTGGGCTTCATAAAGGGAGTAAAAGCTTGTCTGTTTTCTTCTGAAGCCTTTTAAACAGCTTTCTGTGTGGAATTTAATTCTCATTGTGCATTCATGAGAATTTATTGGAGAATAACAATGATTTCTCAGTAGGATCTTTTTAATGAATCAGTTGTCCAAATGATTCAAATCAAATCTGACTGGTCTGGTTTTCTAACTCACTAAATCAATGATCCGGTCACAGTGGTTAAATGCTCACTCATTGTCAGCGAACAAAGACTTAAATTTCTCTCTTTTCGTTGCGCATTGTATGACTTCAGATGAATTAGAATGGAGTGTTTCTGCTTTCTCAAGACTGTGACAGAAAACAGCAGTTTTAATGGGATGAACTGTGTTTAAACACAGCTTGAATCTCTAATTATTTGTTAATGAAGTTTGTGTCGTGTTATCTGGATTTTACAGCAGTCTGAAAAATCGCTAAAGCTGCAGTTGAGGAAAAAAACATCATGCTGTTCACAGAAACGCATCACTATAGGATATAATAAGCTCAGGATTCATGTGAGCTTGTTCAGGAGCAATACAGCAAAACACATCAACAGCAAGACTACAAACTCAGTGCCCTTCGGATCCATTTTGCTCTTTAAAGGAAAGGGTTATTTCACCAATATCTATTAGCCAGAGTGACAGTTTTCAAGAGTACTGAGATGCAATATTAAGGCTTATTTTTTTATTTATTTATTTTTTGTATGTTGAGCTTCCTTTTGTACCGAGAAAGTGCTTATATTGACTTCCTGAGAGCTGCATTGTTTAGGGACTATGTGCATCATGAAGGACACAGCAGCCTCTTTGACAGGTTGATCTTAAACTCCTTCCTTGATGTTCAGTGTGACCTCTAGATTTATCCACACACAAATCATTGACTATTCCTCTTGCTGTTGAGCAAACAAGCCGTGAGAAAGACTGTCAAAGCCCGGAGTCTAGTCTGAACAAGTCAATAGAGGATTATAGTCAAAGAATAAGACATTTATTTTATTTTATTGTTTTTCTGATTTTTCTGAGTGATTTCTGAAGGCTTATGTGACACTGAAAACTAAAAATTCTGATTTACAATCACATGAGCTACATTTTAAAATATATTAAAATAGAAATGATTTTAAATTGTAATTATATTTCACAATATTACTTTTTGTGAACATTTTATATTTTTAATATTATATTTATTTTGTATTTCAGGTCTGACATCAGTTTATGCTAAATATTCTGTGTTTCTGTCTGAATGTGATTCATGAGAACTAGTAGATTTAGAAGACTAGTAACTCTAAAGCTGGCCGCACACTAGATGATTTTTTGGCTGATTTTAAGCCCGATTTGCACCCCTGAACGATTCAAGGCTTGTCGCAAACGTTTTTTGTCCAAAAAACCTCTATTGTGTGGTGTCATTATGATTATTTAACTGCTCCCGATCAAGATGAAGCGTCCCTGAACTCGAATCGTAAATATCGAACATGTTTGATATTTAGGATTCTTGATCGGGCTGCCTCTGACGTGATACCCGCGATAGCTAATGAGAGCAAGCAAGTGTCACTTACCGGATGCTGTGTGCTTCTATAGCTGAAACTTGGCAGCCGCAAAAATGGCATTAAAAGCATAGTACAGCACTCATTTTCATACTGTTTTTCACTGTGAAAAAGAACGCGCACCAGGAGAACCAGCTAACAACGTTTATTGTCTTCCATTTGTTTGATCTTGCGAGTCTCCGTGAGTATCACTGTGAAATTGTTCCTACAGTCAACAAGTGTGTGGTCTTGCAGTCTGGTCAAATCACCTAGTGTGTGCGTTCAGAGGATTATAAGGCTAAAAATCAGCTAAAACTGTCTTTATGTCTGCGGTCTTCCAAGGTTTTAAAATCGGTTGAAGGAACACTCCACTTTTTCTGAAAATAGGCTCATTGTCCAACTCCCCTAGAGTTAAATAGTTGAGTTTTACCGTTTTTGAATCCATTCAGCTGATCTCCGGGTCTGGCGGTAGCACTTTTAGCATAGCTTAGCATAGATCATTGAATCTGATTAGATCTTTGCATCTCGCTCAAAAATGACCATATATAATGACAATATTTTTCCTATTTAAAACTTGACTCTTCTGTAGTTACATCGTGTACTAAGACTGATGGAAAATGAAAAGTTGCGATTTTCTAGGCTGATATGTCTAGGAACTATACTCTCATTCCAGCGTAATAATCAAGGAATTTTGCTGCCGTATCATGGGTGCAGCAGGCGCAATGATATTACGCAGCACCTGAAAGTGACTGGCACTAAGTTTGTGTAGATGCAGAGGTGCAGCCGGCAGAGTTGACGGCTGCGTAATATCATTGCACCCATGGTACGGCAGCAAAGTTTCTTGATTACTCCAAAATGAAAGTATGGTTCCTAGCCATATCGACGTAGAAAAACGCAACTTTTAATTTTACGTCCGTCTTCGTACACAGTGTAACTACAGAACATGACACCTGACATAACAATACTGATACTGATGTCAGGAAAAAAAAATCTGGTCTTACGTAATTTAGGTTTGTTTTATAACTGTGATTTGTTTTAATGAATTCAAAATGCATCAGTGCCTTCATTCTAGAGCTTAATGATTCTAGATAAATTGAGAATCACGATTTTATTTATTTATTTATTTAAATAGATATCACAGTTCTCTCACATGCAATTTACTAGAGGCTGTGACAAAATATTAATTGCTGCAGTCTTTTCAAAAAAATTTAATTAATTTGAATTCATTATTTAAAAAGAATACATAAAATAAAAATACTTTAATTTAAAGATTCAATTACCAGCTAATAAATACTTCACTTGTTTCATTACTGAATGTATCAGCATTTTTAAACAAATCTTTTGAATGAATGATTCAATGACAAAAAAAATTTTATCAGTCATTTGTCACCACCTAGTGCCGAAACAATGAATTGTAATCAACAAACCTTATTTGAAGCGCCAATTACAGTGGTATTTATATCAGAACTATAAATGGTTGAAAAGACTGTTTGTGAAGCTGTTTGAATGTTCACTGCTGTCTCTGTTTCAATGGCATTGTGAACACAGATTTGAATGTTCCAGTATGACTTTATCAACGGCTTAATAGACACACAAAACGTTGTCATTTAGAAATAAGATTGCGTGGGTGTTTGAATCAAGATTGCGATCTTTTAGTGACTAATCACACAACTCTACTTCATTCATTTGTAAATAAATCTCATAGATAGATAGATAAATAGATAGATAGATAGATAGATAGATAGATAGATAGATAGATAGATAGATAATAAAATGTCAGATACACTTACAGCTTCACTTAACTTGTCCCTAGATTTTACAAAACAACCCTTGATTTTAAGGGCCAGATTTACAAACAAGCCCTCATTCGGCACCAACAAAATACTATCAGGATTTAGACCACTAAAGACATTAGCGATGACAAGGCATGGACAGTTATTTTTGTGGCTAATCTTATTGCATATGTTGTACATTTGTAGAAGTTTCTCTCTCAGAGGTGTCATCGGATGCCCATTTTCCACAAGTTGATATGATTCTTTAGGGTCTTAATGAAAAGTCTATAACATACTTTGGTTTAATTTCTCAATGGTAGTGTAAAACAACTCTCTTTTTACCTTGTTAAAAACAGCCCTGTTCACAGCAAGCCATTTCGGTGCATGTCCCTTTAAATGCTAATAAGCTCTGCTCACCCCATCCCTCTCTTCCGTGGAGTGACCAGTGGTTTGCGAGAACTTGCTAACTAGCACATTATTTGGAAATTCGATTTGCAAATATTCATAAAAAAGAAAAAAAGAGCCTTGTACTCACTTCTTCTGTAGGTGAAGCGGGATCACGAATGATTTGTGCGAACATAGATGCATTTAGGTTGATTGGCGGGCACATTCCCTTCAAAAACAAAAGTAATGTTAAACCACTGCATCTTCAATGCTCAGATGTCGGTAGTAAATGACGACTGATTTGTTCATTATTACATCCAACAACAAAACACATCAGTCACTCAATCGCAGACATTTTTGTCTACCCCTGCTCCGGCATCAAAACAATGGTGGACAGTTCACAGGTCACTCAGGGCGGGTCTAAGGTAAGACGGTCGTGTCAATCAACAAGCGTGGGAGGGGCCTGTGCAGAACTGCATCATACTGCCAGGAATCTCAGAACAGCTTGTTTTTTTGTTTTTTTTTTAAAGCACTTTTTGGATTGTTATTATTGTAGGGTGGTTGTGTACACACACTGCCAACCCACATTTATGTTCAAACAACATGTAAAAGTGAATTTTGTGTTGGTCATTGTGGATGTGATCTGGCTGCGTCTGTGTTCTTTTATTTGCGCATTGTCAAATTGTCATTGTAGATCATCGCAGAACTTTCCAGTCCCATCGGTGCTTTTATTGGATTGTGGTCTCATACTACTTTGTCCTGTTTAGTAAATCCTGCCCTGAGTGTGTACTTTATTTATCATACCACATTTAAAATTTAGAAGCTCTCAAGGTAATTGAAAGTATTCTGTAAACATATTCATATGTAGTTATCCATATACAATGGATTTTTCAAGGTTGGATTGAGCAGGTCAAAGTTATCATTTACACTGACCATGATTGCATTACGATTCCTTCCTACATGTTAAAAAGAGGACGTAATGCTAACGGCGGCACAGAGATTGATAACAGATGAGATTGTAAAGAGCATCTGAATAATGTCCACTAAATGACTGGAGAGGGCAAAACTGAGAGGCCTGTGAGGAGGAATATGGGATGAGAGAAAGGCATTAGCATGGCCTTGATCGCTCTGATTATTCTGATCCATAATGATGTTAAAGCAGCACTGATCCCCTGGGAAGGGTGTAGGCAGGGGCCAAAATTAACACCCACTAAGCGCCGAATGCAAGTGAAAATTGGCTTTGGCAAGCAAATAAAACAGAGTTACTTTCCAGTTGGACATTAACTTTATTTAGTGTACAACTGAAGTCAAAGACAAGAACCTTGCTGGGAAATTTGCCATCAGAAGTTTATCTAGAATGCCTACTTTGAGTTTTTTTTTTTCCTCCATATGGTAAAACTTAATGAATATTCCTTGTGTTAATCCACCAAAACAAAAATATGATGTATAAACATATCACCCCTCGAAACAAAAATGGGCTATTTTTAGGCTAGTTTTGAGTAGCAACTCTGTATATCATCTCTGTTTTCATGCCTTGTAATAAATATTTTTGATTAAATAATAATCAATAACTTAAAAAGATTATTACTAAAAAACTTTTTAATGTGCTCTTTTGAGGTTTCTGACACTGAAAACTGAAAGTTCAGATTTGGAATTTCGAGAAAAAAAAATGCATTTTAAAATATATTAAAATAAATACTTTATTTTTAATGTAATATTTAAATGTAATAATATTAATGAGATTTATTTCATATTTCAGGTCTGACATCAGTATATGTAAAATATTCGGTGCATCTATCAGAATGTGATTTATGAGAACAATTTACTGATTTAAAGGTGATGATGATGATGATGATAAAGATTTTTAACAATAAGCTAAAAATACAAAGTTGGTTGTATGAATACATGTACTGTGTGCTACGCATCATATTGTATTGTGACATTCTTTGACAGTAGTGTTGTTTTCCATATCTCATGGTGCATGACACCTGCCAGCAATTCTGATATCGATGTCAGGGGAAAAAATATCTGATCTTAATTTAGGTTTGTTTTGATAACTGCGATTTGTTTCAATGAATGCATCAGTGCCTTCCTTCATTTGTAAATAAATCTCTATGGGGAGATATCCACCTCTCATAGCAGCACTGTCCAGGTGTGGAGAACAAGATAGTAATTGGACAAAATTGAATTTAAATTATGTGAAATTGAAGTAAACAGGGGGTGTAAACCCAGTGTGAATTAATTCAGCCCTATCTGGTGGATTTCATCGTCAATTTTGTTCACTACAGGCACACAATTATTCTCTTAAGAGCCTGCAGATTTGACTGTGCTTACCTCTAATTCAACCTAAAGCCTGCTTTTCCCAGCATCCAGTTTACTCCTTTTTGGTTGTAATCAGAAACAGCTGCTCATGTAGGTTTAGGCCATTTCAGAGCATTGCAGCATTAGTAAAGAGACATCATATGTTGCAGACATCGACTCCATGTCAGATGTCGACGCTTTGATGAATTAATTGTGGCAAAGCGAAATCAACGAGAGCTTCTCGTCGAATCCTTTCTGTGCAGGTGAATATTTTTGGTCTGTTTTTACCATCTGGTTACTTTCTGAGAACAGCTGGATGTCAGGAATAAATGCTAGCATCTCGCTTGTCCTGCGAAATATTGGCAAATGCTCTGGGATCTTCTCTACCGGGCCAATTAAGTCTTGCGTATTAGCCACACACAGGTAGCTTGTGTGACAAGTTATTGACTTGTTTACATCTTGCTGTTCCTTTTCCAATTATATTTTGCTCCTTCAATTGCTAACAATTGTGAGACTGGTCAATTACCAATATCACAAGACTGTACATGTGGAGCTGGAGAAGCAGGGCACCACGCACTGTACATTTCACATGTAATGAGACATGCTCTCCTCCCTGTCTGTTCGTTTTACCACCTTTGCGTTTGTTTAAAAATGTCTCCTGCCACATCCTAGCAATAAAACAAAAATCCAATTCAGAGAACAATGTCAATATTTCCGTCTGACATATCAGTAAGTGATGCTAGTGCTGCAAGTAGATTAACTTTTAAGCAAATGAAATGCACAAATGAGTCATGAGTTCAAACTGCAAGTTTGTTTGTTTATAAAAAAATATAATAAATATATAAATAAAATATTGAGAAAATCACCTTTAAAGTTGTCCAAATGAAGTTCTTAGCAATGCATATCACTAATCAAAAAAATGTTGATATATGTATGGTAGGAAATTTACAAAATATCTTAATGGAACACGACCTTTACTTAATATCCTAATGATTTTGGCATAAAAGAAAAATTGATCATTTTGACCCATACAATGTATTGTTGGCTATTGCTACAAATATATCTGTGCTACTTACGACTGGTTTTGTGGTCCAGGGTCACATATGAAATGTTTGCTGAGCAAGAAATTAGAATAATTTCTAACGGATCATGTGACACTGAAGTAATGGCTGCTGAAAATTTAGCTTTGCCATCATAAATAAATTACATTTTGAAATATATTAGAATAAAAGATATTATTATTTAAAAACTCACTAATGATAGTCAAAAAATATCTAAATTAAAATGATTTCAATTAAAATGATTATTTTATTATTATTTTAATTTAAAATAATATTTATAATATATATTGTATTTTGTAATCAAATGAATACAGTTTTGGTGAGCACAAAAAATGTAAATGATAAGGTGTATAAAACCCAGTAAATGGCCCTCCCCCTATTGATAATATGCAAAACAATGCTATATTATACTGCTGCATCATCAGTTTTGGTTTCTAGGAGATGTCTTTGCTGACAACTAAACAACTGCAAAGTTAACATTTTATTTCCTTATATGCCATTTTATTTCCTTATATGTAGTACTGGACAGTTTGACCAAAGATCTTTATCAGGTTGTTTATTTTTTTTATTTACTATTATTATTATTATATGATTTTTCCCTGACTGTGCCGTTTTATTGATCAGAATGCATGAAACAGTTGCAGAACCACTGAATTTTAATCACGATCCAAACAAACATGCTACATGTACCATGACAAGTTTTTAAATTATATTGTACAGAATGGTCTGACTTTAGCTTTGTGATATTATGCTACATAAAACTAATCTGAATAAAAACAAAACCAACAGACAGGCTGAATAAGAGTGCAAATTCACTTTCTGATAACAGGTGGCACTTATGGAACAGCAAATACAGCGCTTCCTTGGTTACTGCTGTAAACACACCAGCGCTGGGGTTTTAAAGGTCCACTGAAGTTCTTTGAAACATGCAGAATTATTCTATATGTTGACGTAATTTCAGCAGGAAGACAGGGCGGGACATATCGAGCAGCCCCGCCCCTTTTTTTTAAATAGCCAGTAGCATTTTTTTATATCACAGCTTGGGCCAGAGCCGTTGAGCTCACTAAAGCCACATGTGACAGCGTATGACAACCACAATCTCATCCATATCACTATAAAATATACCATTCTGTGTCGAATTCAAATGGGTCCGATACATTTTATAGTCTGCACTGATTACCGCATATGATCCGCTCCATGCTGTTGTGTCTCTGGACCAGAGCAGTGCATGCGCACTGTGTCGGTGTGAAACAGCGCAAAATCAGACGCCTTTCGCCGCAATGGAAAGCATGCTTATACTGTCTGAATCATTCCCTTTCCCCTATACAGTATGTCCCCCATTCACCGCACAGAAAATACTAATTTTGTGAACAAAATTTCAGCCACAGCTACAGCGTCTATTTATAGTGTAGAGGGTGGGGCACTTCGGATTCTAGAAAGCATTTGATTGGACATAAGGTTTGCAGAGAAGCTGAAATGCAGGGTGATGTCATCAAAACCGTTGATCCATGTTGGTGAAAGTTACAGACTGTACATTTTAAGTGCTTGTATCTTCTAAATGCGAATTTTGTCATTGTTTTGGAGCACACTAGCTTATAGATAACCTTAACGCTAACATATTCATACTAAAAGCCAATAAAACTTCAATTTTGATGTCATGGGGACTACTACATTAATATACATTAAAAGGAAGTAAGATGAAAAGAAAATACCATCTAAACTTTTCTAAAAACAGCCAGTTCCCCTCAGAGATACATTCATATAAACCCCTCACTCCCAGTTCAGTAGGCCTATTTAGAATTTTCTTCCTATATTTTACACATGGTAAACAGATCTGACTGCTACAGTATGTGCCTATTTTCATCATCTCTGGCTTCTGTTAATTGCTGTTTACAGTCGGTTTATTCACCCAGTTAAAGAATTAGTTGTGTTTCATTAATGGTTCTAAAAGTTTTCCAACTATCAGTCAGAAGCGTATGCAGATAACACAGATCTCCTCTCAATTAAGGATGCTGTGTACATTGCTTAGGCCTTTTTTTTTTAATTCATATCGTTTGCATAATTCAACCTGCTTTACTATTTGACCTGGTATACCGCCCAGCACTACGTGTAATCTTCAGGCAATGATATCTTAGATTTCCGACTGTAAGAGGGTTTCATGTAGCAGTATCCCAAAGCAGCAGCTGAAATGAAAGTTCAGGATGTTAATTTGCATCTCAGTCAGAAGTCACATGTCCTCACTGTTATCATGTCCCGTTCCATCAAGGGGCTTCACTTCCAGTTAGACCAGGTTTAAATGTATAATCAAAATGTTTGTAGGAAGTTCATATGCCAGTATTAAACAGACCACTGCTAGTTGAGTTCCTGCACCCCTAATCCTAGCCCACAGGCTGCAATCTCCCCAAACTAATTATGCCATGTCTCCATACTGCGGCTGCTCCTTTTTCAAACACGCCGCACTGTGCTGATACAGACACACTTCTGTTCACCAGAGCCTCTTGCTTTCCTCCTCACTCTCTTTTTCCTTCCTCTCTATTTCTCTGAATTATGCATGCTGTTTCTATCACTCATACTCTTCCAAAGACTTTTCTGCTGGCAATTAGTGATATTGAGGAACTGCAGAGAGAGAATACGTCCCATCTGAACAACAGATTTACTTTTGATTTGGGAAAGAAGCCGCAAATGTGTTTTTAGGTTTAAGGGTTTGTTTTGTGTCGTGATTAAAAGCTGACTCAGAGCGGGTTAAGTTGCCTTTGAGTGATTGTGCTTTTTTGTGAAATTCACAATGTTTAAGAAATGTCTTTGAAAGCAAAACACACATAGTGGAGCACAGGCTTTATAGAATCATCATCCCAGTGGTGTTATAGACATCAAGTGACAACTTGCTGTCAAACTGACATTGCCTGCAAGAAAAACATATATCTCAGTCAAACTGACAACTTTACAGCAGACATAATCAGCAGATGCTCAGAGCTACTATTGCTAAATGGGTTCAAAAGTCTTAACAGTATTGGAATAGACTTTGCTGATCAGATGTGTTATTATTTTTGCAGATGTGTTATCAGATCGCATACTGTATTTTTATGGTCAGTTGAGTATTCCAAACATTCACTCAACCATATTTCATCAGATGTTAAAAACTCTTTTCACCCAGCAATATGCCTGTAATATTTGATTTTGTATTGATTTTTCAAGAATGTCTTCATGCTTTCCTGAGGAGAAAATATTGATGCAAATGTGCAACAGAGGTTCTCAACTGGTGAGTTGCATCCCAGTAATGAAAATCAGGTATGTTTCTTTATGGAGTCATAGACAACTGGATGAAAAAAAAAACAAAAAAACAAAAAAACACAATGGTACATGCAGATAATAAAATGCAACAATTTGGGTGCAAATGAATGAGTCACAATGTAGAAACTAGTCAAGTTGGCCCGGTGCCAACATGGGCGAGGGCAAGTGCCCTCATCCTAAAAGCCATTGACAAAACAATGCAAAATAAAAGAAACTAGCAATTTCAAGTGAGAATAAACCTGAGGCATGTTGACCACAGTGTGTGAAATTCATTACAAGCTGCTGAGAGCATGAAGACATTAAAATTCAAGTGACCTTCAGAAAGCAAAATTTTGGTTTTGTAAAATTTGAGTTTTTCTGTTTAGCTCCAATGCATTTCATTGTTTGATTTTAGGAGTTGTATCTATTTATTTTCATTTGTACGTGAACTCATTTTGCTACTAAAGCAAAACCAATTTAAAACCGCTGCTGCACGGGACACGAGAGCAGATTTCAGGAGTGAATTAAATGATTTGGACCATCTTTTCATAGGCTCAGTCGAATTTGTAGTAATTGAATCTTCCACCTGAGGGCAGTGCTAAATAATTTAAGAGTATTAAATTATAGTGCCATCAATTAACAAAATTAATCATCATATCGCTTTCTTCCTTACAGCATGAGGAGAATACAGGAATACGTGTATCTATAAAGGCAGACTGTGCTGCACTCAGACGGTGTAGTGTTATTATTTTAATTCTTGTGCATTTTTCAGTCACTGATGGTCTCTTGGATACAGCACAACATTTCTCAAGGCTATCTGCAGGAATACATAAAACAGTGGTGGAAGACATAAAATAGAGATTATTTTTAAAAAATCAATTATCTGGCCCCTGTCAGCAGGATTTTGACAGTGTAGCCCTGGGCAAGTCTCCTTTCTATTGCTTATAGCTTTGTTATGTATAAAAGAAGAGGTCATGTATATTGTACCGTGTTGAAAATGTGTGTCTAAAAAGAGATCAGCAGAAGCTCAGAAGACATGTAAAACAAGGTGCGTGCCCCAGGATTACAGAACTGATAGGAATTCATTAAAAATGCACAGAGTGCTAATGGTAAGGCAGATGGAGAAAAGTGTGTTAAAATGGAGATTCTGTCATCATTTGCTCACTCTCATGTCGATCCAGGAGAAATTCTGAAGACTATCGGTCGCTCTTTTCAACACGGTTACACTGGGGACTGAGGCTTAAAATAGAATGCTAAAGCATCATAAAAGTGTTACATATGACTCATTCTTTATAAGCCTATTGAATCATTTGATAGCTTTATGTAAGAAACAGAATGACAAGAAAGGCTGCATCTGAAATTGCATTCTTCCCTACTGTATAGTAGGCAGACAGAGTCTGTAGTATGTCTGAATTCACAGTATTGATAAAGCAGATTAATTATTATTTCCGGCGAGATTCTGAAGTGCGCATTCAATGAACACTTTACTGTCCCATGAGACCACAGGAGAGGATTGTGAATGGCAGTGAAGTGACGCAACCAGCGCTCATAGTTGACAATGACAACATGACGAATATAGTACGTCCATATTACATTCATAATACACACTAATACAGGTGCATCTCAAAAAATGACAGTATCATATGTTAATTAGAGCATACAGCTCATGAAAGTCAAAAATCCAGTATCTCAAAATATTAGAATGTTTACATTTGGGTTTCACTAAACGACCATCCCTATAGTATAAATTCCATGTATCTCTTGTTCTTTGAAACCACACTAATAGGGAAGACTGCTGACTTGGCAATGGTCCAGAAGACAATCACTGACACCCTCCACAAAGAGAGTAAGTAACAGAAGGTCATTACCGAATGGGGTGGCTGTTTACAGAGTCCTATATCAAAGCATATTAAATGCAAAGTTGACTGGAAGGAAGATATTGGGTAGGAAAAGGTGCACAAGCAACAGGGATGACCGCAAACTTGAGAATACTGTCAAGTAAAGCCGATTCAAACACTTGGGAGAGCTTCACAAGGAGTGGAATGAAGCCAGAGTCAGCGCATCAAGAGTCACCAAGCTCAGACGTCTTCAGGAAAAGGGCTACCAAGCCACTTCTGAAACAGAAACAACGTCAGAAGCATCTTACCTGTGCTAAGGAGAAAAAGAGTGCTCAGTGGTCCAAAGTCCTCTTTTCAGATAAAAGTAAATTTAGCATTTCATGTTGAAATCATGATCCGAGAGTCTGGAAGAAGACTGGAGAGGCACAGAATCCAAGCTGCTTGAAGTCCAGTGTGAAGTTTCTGAAGTCAGTGATGATTTGGGGTGCTGTGACGTCTGCTGGTTTTGGTCTACTGTGTTTTATCAAGTGCAAAGTCAATGCAGCTGTCTACCACGAGATTTTGGAGCACTGTATGCTTCCATCTGCTGACAAGTTTTTTGGAGAGGCTGATTTCCTTTTCCAGCAGGACTTTAGCACCTGCCCACAGTGCAAAAACCACTTCCAAATGGTTTGCTGACCATGATATTACTGTGCTTTATTGGCCAGCCAACATGCCTGACCTGAAAGAATCTATGGGATATTTTCAAAAGAAAAATGAGAAACAGTCGATCCAACAATATACAGATGATCTGAAGGCTCAGTAGTGCCTCAGCAGTGCCACAGGCTGATCACTTCCATGCCACACGTTATTATAGCATTATTATTCACTAATGCTATAATTTGTGCTATAGGAGCAAGCCATTTGCTGTAATATGTGAACATACTTTAAAAAACTTGAACTTTTCTTTTTTTTTTTTTTTTTTTTTTTTGCCTAAAAAAAATGTATTTATTAATCCAGAAAAATGTACACGAAAAGCAAAACAAAACAAAAAATAGAGCAAAATAGCAACACACAGCAGTGTTTCATTACTGAATGATTTACCATTTTTGAACGAATCGGGTGAGTCAGTGATTCAGTGAGCCATTCATAAAGACAGTCATTTACTGAATGAATTATCTGTTTGAACAAATTGGTTTAATCAGTGACTCACTCATTAAGACAGTGACTTGCTGCCACCTGCTGGTGGTTTGGTTTCATATTTAAAAGTATCATTGCTTTTTTCCAACATTTCAAATTTATATGTTAAAAAAAAGTAAAACATTAATCTTTTAACATTACTTACGCATTTGAAATTTTACTGTGTGAATGCATTTATGGAACGTCTTCATAAAACAGTCTGAGTAAATATATATAAATGGCACTTTCAATGCAGCTTTAAGGTTTCCTGTGCAGTGGAGTTTGTTGATACTGATTTCATCTGAATGGTAACAACGGAGTCTAATTATTCTAAATGAATGTATAAAAATGTAAGAATTTGACGTAAATGATGACACATACATTTAGTAAGGTTAGGAAAATATTCCCTTTAAGAAGTCTCTTAGAAATCAATTTCAAAGCAAATATCACAAATATGCTGATTAAAGTAAGCCCTCACATATAGAGCAGTGATGAGATTATTGTTTCAGAATGGATTTCCCATGGATTTCCCATATAAAAGTGGTGGCATCGGATTCATCAGTGAATCATTCTTTTCAGTCTAAATGAGAAGGTCTTTTTAAATGAGAGAACAAAAATTGACAAATAATGTACTCACCCCTTGTCATCCAAGATGTTCATGTCTTTCTTTATCTTTTTAGAAGAAAACAATTCAGGATATTTTTTCCATATAGCGGACTTCAATGGTGCCCCGAGTTTGAACTTCCAAAATGTAGTTTAAATCAAAAAACTTCAAACGATCCCAAATGTGGTTGTAAACGATCCTAGCTGAAGAAGAAGGGTCTTATCTAGTGAAACAATCGGTTATTTTCATAAACATAATACAATTTATATAATTTTTAAAGGGGTCATCGGATGCCCATTTTCCACAAGTTGATATGATTCTTTAGGGTCTTAATGAAAAGTCTCTAATATACTTTGATTAAAAATTCTCAATGGTTTTGTAAAACAACACCCTTTTTACCTTGTCAAAATGAGCTCTGCAAAAATCGTCTCATTCTCATGAATGATTCGCGCGAAAATAGATGGATATATGTAGATCGGGAGGTGCATTCCCTTCACAAACAAACGTAATCCACTGCATCTTCAGTGGCTCAGATTCCGGGAGTAAATGACGACCACTATGTTCATTATTACATCCAGCAACACAACACCTCAATCGCTCAGTTGGAGATATTCTTGTCTAACTTACATCCCTGCTCTGGCATCAAAACATGGAAAGTTACTGGACTGTGACGGCTGGTCTGAGGTGAGAGCTCATGTCAATCAACTATTGTGGGAGCGGCCTCTGTCGGTGTGACGGCAGAAAAAGGGGATATTATTTTTACAGATTAATTAAAAACCACTGCATGGATTTTTATCATTATAGGGTAGATTTGTACATACACTGCCAACACACATTAATGTTGAAACAACATGTAAAAGTCAACTTAGCATCTGATGACCCCTTTAATGTCAAACGTTCATCTTGTCTCGCTCTGCCTGAACTGTTTTTTTTCCAGTTCATGACAGTTAGAGTATGTCGAAAAATTCCCATCTCATGTTCTCCCTCAACTTCAAAATTGTCCTATATCGCCGTTTTACCTTTTTGTCAAGGGTGTTTGATCTTCTTTGCATGTTCACTTTGCAAAGACTGGGTCGGTGCTTCTGCAGCGATGTAGGATGATTTTAAAATTATTTTTGGAGTTGAGGGAGAAAATGCGATTTTTTTCGACATACCCTAACTGTCTTGATCCGCATTTGGGATCGTTTGAAGCCGCATTTAAACTGCATTTTGGAAGTTCAAAATTGGGGCACCATATCAGTCCATTATATGGAGAAAAATCCTGAAATGTTTCCTTCAAAAAACATAATTTCTTTACGGCTGAAGAAAGAAAGACATGAACATGAAGTGGACTTCTCCTTTAATGATTCAGTTGATTAAGTTCACAGTTGACAAATTCTTGAATGATTCATTCAAGAATTTGACAAATTAGTGAACAGTAATTATTTCTTCCAATTATGAATTATTTCTACAAAGGAAAATGAATCATTCAGGTTTAAATCGAGTAACTGAATTTACATTTTTTTGATTGAACTTTACCTTTGAATATCTGACTCTTTCTGTAACTGACATGTAACATTATCATTCATTTCTCTGTAGGTTAGTCATTTCCATACGGGTGGAATGAGATGAAATGGGTATTTTGCACAGCAGTTCACATTAAATGCAGTATTGATCTACACCCAGTACGCATGAATATAAGTATGAGGGAGAGAGTTGGAAACTCACAAATGATCCATAATTAACTCCTCTCTGCCTGTCCTCCTCCTCTCTGCAAATGATTTGCACTTGATTTCCTGCTGTGGCTGTAAAAGTCTGAAGTTATGGACCGTGTTTGTGAATATACATGGTAGAGAGAAACACAGCGAAACTGAGATCAAGATGGCCTGCTCAAAGTGCATATTGTGTTCGTTTGGGACCTGAATTTTTACAGATCTGTATCAGCTCTTTCCCTACTGAATCACTTGAGATATCAGATTGTGAATTCTGACACGCTATTATGTGCAGGGTGTCAACATGAGATGTTTATTTGTTAGTATAATTTTTCAGTCGCATCAGGATTTTATTAAAGAACGTGCAGCACAAAACCCATCGGGAGGTCCCACCATCACACAATGCCACATGGTAAATAAAGATCTGAAGCTGCGATATCAAAGCCTTCCCTCGCCGCAGTCTGCATTACCATGGGACATCTACATAAATCTGTGCGGCGCTTACTGTGAGGAAACAAGAAAGCCTCATTACATTTTTTTATATAGATAGATATATATTTTTCGCTAGTGCTTTCCACTGTAGGTGATCCCATTTGCCACAATGATCTCAGGGCTGCACGTAATGCAAACAGGGCTCGCAATTTCTCCGTCTGTTGAGTTCTTCTCGCGCGCTCATTTACGTTGGGTTTTCATATGCTCTCACAATGTAACAGCTGGCCCAAAGGTTTTCATTTTTTATTGATGTGCTTTAATAACATATTCCCTACTGCATGCAGAAGCATAATTTGTTCCTTTGGTTTGAAGGCATCTATCAGTTCTTTTTGTCCCATATGTGCAGTGCTTTCCCTCTTGAGAATGCTAAACCTGTTACTGTTGACTTTAATTCCAACACCTCGGGCTCTGCAGTTCACTCTTGAACTCTTAAAATGATCATCTCTAGATACAGTGTGAAGAGTTACTGAATGAGTTCACTGATTCAAATTAAAGGGAAAAAAGTCAATACTTTGCCTTTGTCTTTGAGGTAAAAGTTGCCTTTTGAAGGTAAATACAGGTGAGGCTCTCAGAGCAGTGCTGCCTGCTAACAACCTTAAACCAACCTGAGTTGGTCTTAGCTGGCTTTAGAGAGGTTTTGGGAATTTGGTTCAGGCTGGGAAACGTATTAAATATTCAATTTTAACCTTACAGCTTAAAAATAGATGCAGTAGAGTGTATATGTCTTAATCATCATACAGAAAATGTAGGTGTCATGCCACAACCTGAATTAACCTTGCCTTCATTAAAATGTAAACAGCTCACATTATTTTTCTTGGACCACATGATTCTATATTGGACGATTTTTCATCCAAATGTTAAGCATTAAAGTTAGTTAGTTAGTTAGGTAGTCAGTTAATGGATTAATTTCATTTAAATTACTTTAATTTCTTTTCTACATTCATTTATTCAAATTCCTTAAGGTTTTATTATATATATATATATATATATATATATATATATATATATATATATATATATATATATATATATATATATATATATATATATATATATAATTAATTATAATATTATATAATTAGGATATTAGGACAGTTGGGACAGTTTACTTTATATAAAGGAAACTGAATGTATGTATGTATGTATGTATGTATGTATTTATTTATTTATTTATTTATTTATTTATTTATTTATTTATTTATTTATTTATTCATTCATTCATTCATTCATTCATTCAAATTCCTTAAGGTTTTAATTTCAATATTTTTACAATTCATTGTTAGGATATTAGGACAGCTGTATCATCGTAATTAATTCCCTTTTTTTTAGGATATTAGGACAGTTTTATAATCCAAACATTGTTTTACTTAATATAAAAAAATAAAATATTAATAAGAATCCACATTTGTTTGATTTTTAATTAATTATTCATTACCTATATATTGTCAACAATAACAATAATTCATAATTCATTATCAATAAATAATACAATAATAATAATAATAATAATAATAATAATAATAATAATAATAATTTATTTATTTTTTAATGCAGAAATGAATATGAACATGGTTAAAGCACATATGTATTCAGCTTATGTAAGTATGAATTTTGAGTTTAGTTTTAAGTTTATTATTATTATTATTATTATTATTTAAGTGGCTTTATCATCAGATGTTTTAACAGTGGTTTTGTTAAAGACATTTCTATAATTTTTGACATTATACAACAAACAAAAAATGAAATATATATGTACATTTTATTAATATTAACAGGGTAATCAAAGAACATGTGCATTTAGTGAACTGCATTTTTAAGTTTTAAAAAAAATCATGTCATTAACCCTTATACAGCTAAGACCAGCAAACCAGCTTAAAAAAAAAAAAAAAAAAAAGAAATATTCAGCAGAGTTAGGTTAGTACCAAATGTGCAGCAGTCACAGCGTGAGCTTACGATTGTAATAATGTTTAAGGGCACAGTACAGTAATTGGATTCAGTGTGTCGCATTTGTCTCCTCTTGGACTTTTTTTTTTTCCTGATTTTTTGAGAAATTTCAATTAGATAGTCTATAGCACATTCATTGATATGTATAAGGTATGTACTGTATATGCCTTCAGATGGAGTCTGCCCATACTAGCCACTTTGTACCTCAGCAAATTTATTATAGGCCTGAAGTAAAAATGAAAGCATGTCACATTGCACGACCAACCAATTCTTAAACCTCACCTGGCAACAACAGTAGACACATTTAGGTGGGCTGTACCTGATGAAACATTTATACCGGAGTCTTATCGCTGCACAGGAATCAGAGCAGAACTCTTTGTGGAGAATATATCAGGATCTCTTCCAACTCCTCCCAATTGGAGCATCCATGATGGCCACTCAGACTGTGTGGAGGCCAAAGCCATCTGTTGCTCAAGTGTTAGTAATTTCCTCACCAGGCCTGTCAGCTGGAGCACTGCCTTGATTGGGCAATTCTGATGCTCATGGTAAACCAGCAGGATGTCACTGCACCTGGGCTCTTTCTGTAGACAATTACCATTTTTAGTCAATGGTAGCACAGATCACCAAGTTCCTTTTGTGGTATAAGTGTCTTCCTCATATGATGCGTATGTTAACTGCATTCATAATGCCAGTTTTAAATGTTAGAATTTGAGATGAAGAGGAACATTACTTGTCGCTATTTCAGCTGTAAATGATTATTACATTATCATTGGTGTTGCTACTGTCAGTCTTATTGTTACTGTCATTACAGGAGGTGAGAGATGTCTGTTCTCCAGCTGATCTCAACAGGAGATTGAATTCAGAGTAAAGGCTGAGTAAGTTTGTGCATTAGAGCAAATACACTTTTTTGTGTAAAAAAAAAAAAAAATTGTTAAGTATGTTACAATTTTGGGTTAAAGGGGACATACATTTGAGGTCAAAAGTTTACATACATTGCAGAATCTGCAAAATGTTAATTACTTTGCCAAAATAAGATCATACAAAATACATGTTATTTTTATTTATTTTTTTATTTAGTACTGACCTGAATAAGATATTTCACATAAAAGACATTCACATATAGTCCACAAGAGAAACATTGTAAACGTTTCAAAAGTTTACACACACTTGATGCTTAATGCTGTGTTGTTACCTGAATGATCCACAGCTGTTTGTTTGTTTGTTTGTTTGTTTGTTTGTTTTTGTTTAGTGATAGTTGTTCATGAGTCCCTTGTTTGTCCTGAACAGATAAACTGCCTGCTGTTCTTCAGAAAAATCTTTCAGGTCCCACAAATTCTTTGCTTTTTCAGCATTTTCATGTATTTAAACCCTTTCCAACAATGACTGTATGGTTTTGAAATCGATATTTTCACACTGAGGATAATTGAGGGACTCATGTGCAACTGTTACAGAAAGTTCAAATGCTCACTGATGCTCCAGAAGGAAAAACAATGCATTTGCAAGAGCCAGGGGGTGAAAACTTTTGGAATTTGAAGATCAGGTTAAATTGAACTTATTCTGTGTTCTGGGAAACATGTAAGTATCTTGTGTAGCTTCTGAATGGCAGTACTAAATGAAAAAAAAAAGATATTTAGGCAAAATAAGAAAAACTGTACACATCTTCATTCTGTTCATAAGTTTACACCCCTGGCTCTTAATGCATTGTTTTTGGAAAGAGTTCAAATACACGAAAATGCTGAAAAATCAAAGAATTTGGGCGACCTGAAGGATTTTTCTAAAAAAGAGCGGGCAGTTTAACTGTTCAGGACAAAACAAGGGACTCATAAACAACTATCACTAAACAAAAAAACAAACAAACAAACAAACAAAAAAACAGCTGTGGATCATTCAGGTAACAACACAGTAATAAGAATCAAGGGGATGTAAACTTTTGAACGGGGTCATTTTTGTAAATTCAACTATTATTTTCTCTTGTGGACTATATGTAAACATCTTATGTTAAATATCTTATTCAGTACTAAATACAAAATAACATTAGCATTTTGTATGATCCCTCTTATTTTGGAAAAAATAATTAACATTTTGCAGATTCTGCAAGGTGTATGTGAACTTTTGACCTCAACTGTATTATACCACTTTTTATAAGATGTACAAGATGTTTTTCCCTTTAAATGCAAATGAGCTGGTGCTCCCGCCCCCCTTTTCAGAAAAGGGTGGAGCTTCAATAACCAGCAAAAACAGAACAAGACCATTTCACACACTGAAAATGTCAGAAACTCTCAGCAGTGGTGTTCAGCCTTATATGTTTGAACTGGAATCATTTTTGAAGTCAGTCATCTGATTGTACTGTGCATCATGAATGCGTGTTTATGAATTACGCAGACGGGGAGCATAGTGCGATAAAAATAACAACGTAGCTGGTCTCATGATACCATCGCGTGTTATCACTTGTGATTATGAGCTCGACAAATTCAAGCGGTCAACTTCACATTGCTTTCATATGCAATTTTAACTACCACATTACTATTTCCGATCATTATGGTAGCATGTGAAGACAGCATCAGTGAAAACAGGCAGAGATAATGGTAGCTTTAGCAACATAGAGTGAGTAAATTAACAGTAATTAACATATTTATTTCTCATTCAGTCACTGATTCTATTCATTCTGTGGTTGTTTTGGAGTTATTCATTATATGATGACTTATACCGGCATGTGGCTCTGGAAGTTCTCCCAACATCTCTGCCTTAGGACAGCTACATTGGTGTAGTCTTTGATCCACCTCATATAGCACATCAAAGCTGGGCTGAAATGAAAAACTAACCTCAACTCTATCCAGCTCAGAAAGAAAGAAAGGAATCTATCTATTCTCTGCGCTCTGATCTGCACCACATGAGCACGTATGACACTTCTGCTTAAGCACTGACGTATACAAAGCTAAAAGTGCAGAAAATCACTCACAATGACTTTTGTGGGGTGACAGATACGCTTGATGAATCATCACGAAATGTGGACAAAAGACCATTCTGGTTTCAAATCTGACCTTGCAGATATTCATTAGGAAAACACTTTAAATTGCAGTTGTGCTGATAGAGCACATGGGTGGCACAGAGCAGGAATGAAGGTCAGCTTTACTATGATTGTAAAAATGATTCAAGGCATCCTAAAATGACATAATATGTGCAGCGTTTCAGCTGAATAGTGTTTCTTCTCAGAGCTTCTATTCACAAGGAAAAGGCACTGGATGAGAGGAGGTAAAAGGTACAAAGTGTGACTGGAGTGGTATCCTGCACTACAAAAGCCAAAAGGTACCTTATTTACCCCTAAATGGTACATATTAGCACCTTAAAGGTACATATTAGTACCTAAAGTGAATGATTACCTTTTAAAAGTATACCGCAGTGAGTTTCATTGTTTTTTTGTAGGTGACTATTATTTTTATTACCCTTCTTCCTGGGCTGGGATTGTTTAGAGCCATTTGAAGCTGCATTTAAACTGCATTTTGGAAGTTCAAACTCACAGGCACCATAGAAGTCCACTATATTTCTTTACAACTGGAAAAAGAAAGACATGAACATCTTGGATGCCAAAGGGCTGAGTAAATTATCTTTAATTTTTGTTCTGGAAGTGAACTAATCCTTTAAAAATTAAATGCGTAATTTTTGTGCTAATAGTGTCACCACATGAGCTTTTTTTTCAAATAAAGATCATTTCAAGCAGTTAGTACACATGAACATAACTTACGAATGGCTTCACATTTGTTCCAGAAACCAAACCAGTGTCCTCTGATCTCTTAAAGTCTCACACCTTCCCCTCATCTCCCTCCCAATCTCCCTCCTACAGTACGTCAGCCAATGAGAGACTGCGATGCAAAGCGTATCCTTATCTAAGCCAAGAGAGGCTAGAAATGGGACTGAGAAAAAGAGAGGAAGATCATGGATTTGTGTGATAAAGGAAAGCAGATAAACCTGAGATACTTAGAGAGAATTGGATTATCATATTGATACAAACAAGGCAAAGAAAAACACACAGTTACTAACTAAGGTAGGTATCAAAACTAATTGTTTCTTTCAGCTGCTTGTAAGAAACTTAGCATGTTTATTAGCATAGCAAAAAATGTACAGGAGAAAGCAAAGGCTAGAAAATGTAAGTTTGCTATTTGTTGCTTAATGTAAAATATACTTTATGCACTTTAATATCGTATGTCTTTTAAGAGTGTTTTTTTTGTCTTTTTAAGAGCAATCTCAAATACACTTCTGTACAGTTAAAGTACAGCTTATGCTTAGACAAATGTATGATTATCAGTTAATATTTTAGAGTAAGTATTTTATTTTAAGTGACTCTTTTAGAGTCACAATTTAACTTAATTCTCATCGATTTAAGAGATAAAACAGTTTGAGGCCTAACTTTCTCTCCTGTGTGGTTTCACAAGAAACTACCCATAAAAATATTAACCCAGCATTAGAATGAGTTTCAAAATGAGCATTTGAAGGGCTTATGACTGAATAAAATACTTCACAAGGGGTAATGGGGGTGATTTCTGCAATAGCCTGTGTGCACTTAACCATATCAAGAGCTCAAAAATAGAAGTTAATGGACCTTTGGCTTTTGAACATAAATAGAAAAACAAAGAAATAGACTAAGCTGGACTTAATGAGAGTGCTAATGCAGCCATAATTCTTGAAGCCTTGGAACTATGACGGGAAAAAGAAGATCTGTGTGTGTGTGTGTGTGTGTGGCCTTGCAGGTTGCTAGAACTATATCTGCACTGAATCTCTCTTTAGCCTGTAGGATGTGTTAAAATTCATTATCACTACGCTCTTATGTTTTGCATTAAATTAATTTTCTTTTATTTAGCATACTTAATTAGAAACGGTTGAACAAGTATGTTGTTCGATCATCCAATTTATTTTTGCTACAGATACACAACCCATTTTATAGATATTTCAGTTAAATGCTTCAGTGTTTTGAACTAGGCATTGTTTGGGACAAATTAGTAACAGAACTTTTGTTCGTTTGTAACTTTTTTTTTTTTTTTGTTCCTACCATGAATCAAAGGACAATTAAGGCAACGGCTACAATATAAGAGTTGCTGATTCAGCCATTCAGATCACTTGACATTCAACACACCTGATTAGATTATTCAGATTATTCATCAGGAGATGTAGCTGCCTCAGGGATCGATTAGGAACAATGATGATAAATCACTTCCTCTGGCTGCTTCCCCACCTGAGCGCCGTGTTGAAAAAAAGTTGTTACCGAGAAGCTGTGTGAAAGTTTACCGCCGAATTGATCCATCTGATGCTCTACAATGGAAAAGTAACATACGAGGCAGAGATTTGCAGACGAGTATACTGAGCTATAGCCGAGCTCATGGGCAACCTGTTTTAAAGAGCTGTGTGGCTGTATTTAATCAGTTCTTTCTCCCAAACGCTTCTACAACTCAACCAGCACTAGACTGATTTCAAGCTTGACAGATTTCAATTTATTCCTTTGATGGATTCCTTTCGTCCCCACAGCAGGAGCAACACATGTCTATATCTAATATAGAAGCTTCTGAAAAAATGGGTGGGATTCGTTTTAAAAGAAGGGGTTTGACATAAGCAGGCCAAATACATGTGACTGTCCGGTGATAAAAGGTAGCAGGCGAAGATCAGTGAATTGTAAAGAGTTCTTGGAGTGTTTGAGGGCCAAGTAGAATAAGAATGATTCTGAAGCGCACAAGAGGATTTGAAACCACAGACAAACACAATTTAAGCAGAATCCAAGAGTTTTTCTGGCTGAACCAAACACCTCTTTCTATATTATTTTTAATGAATGTATATCATATCCAGTTTTATGCTGTGTTTATGGTATTGGCAGGGTTGCCAACAAGATATGATGCCTAGCTAACTATATTTTTGATTGTTTTATGTTTTTATACTGTACTGTTCAAAAGTTAGTCTAAAAGATGAATTAAGATGACTCTTAATTCATAAAGGCTGCATTTGTTAAATCAAAAATACAATAATATTGTAAAATCTTATTACAATAGAAACTAACTAGGGCTGCCCTCAACTAAAGATTTTTCTGGTCAACTAGTAGTTATTCATTTTAAGCATTAGTCGGCTATTAGTGGCACGTTTATTAATAAACCACATAACTCATAATAATGAGCCTTTGAATGCCTACATAGCCTAATAAGCGCTCAAGCGCACGCAACAAAAGCTTGCCAGAGCGCACCAGCAGATATAACAATTATGAATGTGTTTGGAAAAAACAGCAAGGAGACTGCATCAACGTTTCAATAATTTATTGATAAACTAGCGCTTTCTTTGTTTTCGGCTTAAGAGATGAAGTCGGCAACTCTGACTCATAATCTCTGCAGTAGTGATGTACCTGTTTGCATGTTTCATATGAATTACATAATATGGGAATATTTGTTTATATTTGTTTATTTGAAAGTAGACATTTTACTGTCTATAGATATATTTTTCATGTCTGTAAGGCAAGTATATGGAGTTTTGAAGTTTACGCTTAAATTCACAGAGACCGAGACGGCATCCTGTTTGCTTTCATTATTTTACAAAAGCACAACGTCTTGTTGTTATTGTGAGTGTACACAAATAAACACAGAGTCTTTAGAGAATCGAAAGACATATTACTTTTATCTGTATGACCAAAAATGATGGAGTATTTTAAAAGCAAGTGACCACACCAGCGCGTCCATCTGTCATGCAGGGAGTGTGCTACTGTTCAGCTTCCACACTCCGCATAGACACTTAAATAGCACTTATTTTTCTAGGTTAACATTAGATTGAGCTATTACATACATCTTTCAGATGAAAAGCCATATTAGAAGTCGATGAATGATAGGTGAGTGTTTGGATGTCCTGCCCGATGTACTATATTAGCACATAGATCAGCCGTTGCCAATCTGTCTGTCACCGACTGCGTGACTTCGCTGCTTCTTGTGGATTTTTTTGTTTGTTTGTTTGTTTTTGACAACTAAGCGGCTAATAAAATTTTGGTCGACCAAGCCTCTTCTCGTCTACTAACAATTAGTTGACTATTGAGGGGCAGCCCTAAAAATAACTTTGTTCTATTTTAATATATTTTGAAATGTAATTTATTCCTGTGATGGCAAAGCCGAATTTACAGCATCATTGCTCTTGTCTTCAAGTCCCATGATTCTTCAGAAATCATCCTAATATACTGATTTTGTGCTCAAGAAACATTTAATGTTAATGTCAATGTTGAAAATTGTGAGTAAAATACATTCATATATCCTGTATATAAGTTTAAATCAAATTCAGTTTACCACATAATATGACAGATATTGTATCATGCATACAGTACAAGACAGGGGGCTGTGTAATTGTGTTAATATACCATACATTAATACAATTATACAGCTCCCTGTCCGGTACTGTATGTAAATCCTATAATAAGGGATTTTCCTACCATGGGAGCAATTCAAGCTTGAAGTACCACCTTCATGTTTTTGTGAGTCCGCAGCAGTGAGCGCAGCCCCAGCTGAGCAACAGACAGTGCCTCACCAAACCACACTTACTGAGAGCAGATAAGACAAAATGACTGAGAATTTTGTCTTTGCAATGCTTTATTCACCCATCCATGTGTTTAAAATGATCTTAATTTATTTTTTTATTTTTTTATTGTTTGTATTTATTTATTTATTGTCAAAATAAAATTTTCAAGATTCACTGGGCTACTCAATCACAGTCTTAATCTGATAATGTATCCAAAAATGAAAATTCTATTGTTTACTTTACCTTTGTGTTGTTCCATACCTGAATGACTTTCTTCTGTGGGACACAAAAGAAGATATTTTAAAAGGGTTAGTTTCACCCTAAATGAAAATTTTAATGAAAATTTATTCACCACATGTTGGTCTATATCTGTATCGGGACTAATCCTCAGAGGAAGTAAATGGAGGCAGAGCCTCCTCAAAATATTGTATTAGAAAAATTTTGTAGTACAAAAATTAAACAACGCCATTATAACAAATATAACATTAAAAAGTCACTCACTTTTCTAAAAAAAAACGTTGCCCAACATTGACACCAGCAGGTAAAGTTACACCAAGAGTCCACATCTCTCTCGCCTCTCGCCCATTGAGTTTTAGCAAACTCCCTAAAGTGTGCGGTGAGTTTGGTGGGGGGTAACTGAGAATGAACGGGGAAAGTCATGTGGGCAATGCCTCCATTGCGATTTGATTGGATATGACTGGTTATGTTCAGCTGTGATTGGTTTATCTGATAAATCCCGCCTCTTGTGTTCATGTGCATTCACAAATCAGTCTGAATGAACAATATAATGAAGTTAATGGGAAGACCAATTTAAAAATGTAAGTATAACAACTCACACACTGAGATATAATCAATTTGTTACATCAAAATAAAACATAAAATGGCATTAAAACATGATCTCTGGGAGTTTTTAGTGAGTAATCAACTTGGTGAAACTGAAAGTAAATCTCCTTGTCTGTGACCAATATTTATCAAGCTTTGATGACTGATGATCCAAAATAAATAAATAAAAAATTGAGCTGTTAAAAAAGAATAGCTGAATATAAGTTAACAAATAAATTGTTTAATTTGTTACTGCCTTGATTATTATTATTTCTGAA
This sequence comes from Cirrhinus mrigala, assembly GCA_036247105.1. Taxonomy (NCBI): domain Eukaryota; kingdom Metazoa; phylum Chordata; class Actinopteri; order Cypriniformes; family Cyprinidae; genus Cirrhinus; species Cirrhinus mrigala. Next base: position 20,266,899 of record CM070008.1, on the reverse strand, counting down.
TGTCAAACGCTAAAAACACTAAGCTGCTGAGATACATATACTTGGCTTTAATAAATAGAATATTGATTACAATGTTAATGTTAAAATATAATTTTTTTTCTTCCTTCTTCTGACAGTGTAAGTAATGTTTATTTAACATAGAAAATGTGACTGGGACATGAATTTCATTTGCCTCCTCATTTCAGAACACCACCACACACCACTGATCTGCATATATTTCCTTCTTCTGCAGAACACAAATAAAAATGTTTGGAAGAATGTTGCTAACCAAACAGTTTTGTCTACTACTGACTTACATTGTATTAAAAAAGACTAACGGAAAAAAAAAAAAAAAAAAAAAAAAACTCCTTTGATGTTCCCCCGAGGAAAGAAAGTCATACAGTTTTAAAACAACATGGTATTGATTAAATATTTTTTCTTGCAAATCATAAATACTATTCATTTCTATTGTTCGTTAAACATATGCTTGTCTAATAGCCAAGAATCACTCTATCATTCAACAATGGTGTTGAGTCAATAGAACACCACCCTTTCATTTTAGCAGTTTCACATTTGTTAGGCTAAAGTGACAAATCCTTGCATCCTTCTGAGATTTCAAACACCACCTTAAGTAATTCATCCCACGCCAACACTGATGCAGTATAGGGCACGTAATGGAAGCTCCCTTGCTGAATTGCAGCCGTAAATCATAGTAGTGATTTCTGTTTAATTACTTAGCAAAATGAGCCGTTATTATCGTAAATATTAATTTTAATAGCACAATCAATCTGCTTTGCAAATACATACGATTGTGTTTAAGCAACCTACTCAGCCGAGAGAAAACTTAACAAGGCCGTTGATATGTTAATTCGCTTTTTTGCAGCTGGCAGACTTAATTAGGCCGTATTAATGAAGGGAGTATAGCCACATATCGTTACTGTTACAGTCAGCCTGTGCGAAAGGTCAAGCGCTCAAACGAATTTGCAAATCTGCAACAACGGGATGAAAATGCTCCGCGGATTGCTTACACTTGAATCGCACAAGGTCGACCCGAGCGTCACGTCAAGTTGCAGCTCTGGGCTGAAGCCAGAAATTCATCATGCATTTATATGACCCTCATCAGGGCACGTGATACGCCGAGGGCGACTAGGTAAACTTTATAGGGCTGTGAGAAAGGTCATTTTTTGGGTACTAACTCAAACTCTGCAGTTAGAGACCATGGGGACTGTGATTTCGTTATGCTGATGGATTTTGCTTTCCTTGGGCAGTTTATGTACAGCAGTGAGTGACATTCATTTGGTCTGGCACACTGTTCCCTGTCTCCTCCATCGCTGTAGCACTGCAGCGGGAGTGCATTATTTGATAGATGTGCTGAGGAGAGACTGTAAAAACATGAGTTGTGACAGCGCTTAACTGTCATTGCTCTTAAGTTTTTCCTTTAAGACAGGAAACGAGATGAAATGATTTTCCCTGAGCAGATTTCGAATGAAGTGCCTATGCTCTTATACAAACGCATGCGGCCATATGAATCAAAATGACGCTGTGTCAATTTAACATCACCAAGTCTTAATAGGCACCTTGTTAGTCGATGCCGGCCCAGTCCATCAAATAATTACACCCCCGCCAAACTGCCCGGCGCAGCAGCGTTTCGGCTCTATATACTAAAGCGCGTTCATTATTTTCTTCCTACTGTTGTTTGAACAACAGAAATGTTTCCTTTCCTCCAGCAGCAGGTCTGGGCGGTTGTAGGGTCAGGTGCTCCCCTCATAAGCAGGAGGCTAAAGGCTGGATGAGACTTAATGAGCTGTCGCAGTCAGCTGCCCGAAATCCTCCAGGCCTGCACACGCTCACTCTCTCGCTTTCTTTCTTCTTTCTCTGACCTTCTACTGTCAGCAGGCCTGGCCTCAGAATCAATTCATCCTACACAGGAAGAGATTGGAGAAGTGGGACAAGACGAAATGGAGGTTGAATCACTGTCAAGCTTCGCTCTGAAATGTCCCTGCAGCACCCCGCACACTCAAGGGTTTTCGAGAGCCGGCATATATTGAAATTTTTTCTCAGATTCAGAGTTTTCAGATACATTCAGAATGTGAATGGTGTGTTGCAGGGAAATAAATCATTCTTTTCGCTGCGTTCTTTGCCGCTCCGTGAGGGTAAACCGGGTTCAAGTCAATATGTTCGCTTCAAATAAAAGAGAGTGACCCTAGCCGAATCATGCAACATGTGCACCCCATGTGTAGGCTGTCAGTTTCCGCTGAACACGGTGCACTTTTTAGTATAACCACCCCCTCTAATGCTGCGTAACACTGAATGTGTCCCTTATGGTGTTGTGAGAGGTGCTCCAATCATTTCAAACACTTTGAGTGAGTTTGTGTGCATTTATAGGGTTAAATGATCTCTGCTGGCTCGGTTCATATCTGCAGGCGGTCTTAGGAAGGAATAGAAGTGGATTGTTATGTCGTGGAATAATCATCGTATCATATTCCTATCACAAAAGTAAAGAAAGAAGTGTCATTTTTATGAGCTTGAGTCAATTTTATCTCCATGGTGCAGGTTTAAGGACATCTAAATTTAATTGTTTCAAGTTTTAAAATATAAATTATGTTTGCAATGGCATTTGGAAAATTGCTACACTGAGCTCCTAGGGCTAAATTAACCCCAGGAGGATAGAGCGCATTCCTGCAGGTGCTGATTAGGCCCAATCAAAGGAAGATTAAAACGGTTAAAAGAAATAAATTAAATGAAATTGGTTATGCCTTACATAAGACTTCTTTTCCGAGCCTGCGTTTTCTTTCTTAAATAAAAATTCAGATGCTGATGTCATGAAATAAGACATTATACAGTTGTTTAAAAAGAGTTGAGATGTCACAGCCTTTAATGAGGTGCACAGGCTCAGAGATCTGGGGCTCCCTGCATCCCATGGGAGGACTGAAGATGGGCGTTTGCTTTGGAAAAGTTTTAATGAAGCTTTAGAACTCTTTTCATAGAAACTGTTATTTTCAATGCAGGAACTCAGTGAAAAGAATTCACATTGAGCTGAAATACAGATGGAAGTACCGTAGTTGGAGAAATTCTGTGTTGCAAGTCAATTCAGTTGAAGTGATTGTAAGTGTGATAACCTCATTGTAATTATGTTAAATGATGGTCATTGGGGCTGAACAATTAATAAATAAATAATCAGAATTACAATTATGGCATGTGCAATTAACTAATCATGGAAAATTAGTGCCAGAGATGTTTATTTGTTATTTTTATTTTTTATGGTCCATCAAATCCTGAATAAACATCAACTGACACACACACAATGTTTTAGAACTAAAGCAAAAATTATAGATGCAATGATATTAAAATTCTGCCAAATTCCAATCAATTGATAATTGTTTTGATGTTATGACCAATATTAGAAATCAGACATAATATATTAGAACCCCAGGACCACTTTAGAAATCAGAGATTGAAAATGTGATTAAAATATTTCAACGCAGTTAACACACTGGCCCTGCCCCCAGACCGGTACGTCATCTTATATTTCATATAGTTGACTGTTGACGAATAATTTATGATGCAGGGTAACAATGCAGGGTATAAATGCAGTTATGCTCTAAAAATCAAGATATTGGTGCTAAAAAAAATGCCCCTGTATGTGTTTTATCACATATTTATATATATATATATATATATATATATATATATATATATATATATATATATATATCACATATCACACAATATCACACGAGCAGCAAGAGCAATACAACATGAGTGCTGATTTTGTCCTGATCTATCACAAGCTTCAATATGATTTTATACAACAGTTCAGTAAATAAGAATTTGATATTGTGTTATTTTACACACACTATTATATGTTTTTGCTCAGTTTTGCAGAGAACATATTATCTTTGAAGCCACAGCCGAATTGTTGCACCTCAGAGCAACACAGCGGTGTTTCATTTCTGAATGAATCTGCATTTTGAAGGAATTGTGTGAACCAATGACTCAAAGGCCCATTTATTAAGAGAGCCATTTACTTAATTCCTGAATAAATCAGCTGTTTGAACAAATCGAATGAATGAATGACTTATAAAGACATTTATTGTCACCTGCTGGCAGATTTAGCGTCTTATTTAGAATATCATTTCATTTAAATAAATAAATAAATAAACATTAAAGGGATAGTTTAATGTTTTAACCCTAACCTCAAAAATTTTAATTCTGTCGTCATTTACTCACCGTTTCAACCGGATATTGTCATCTGAACAAGTAAGTAACAAGTCTTTTGTTTTGACTGAGGAAAAAAGTTTTACAATAAATCACACCACCAGTGATGATTACATCTAACGATCAGTTAGCTCATATCACATCAAACCGTGCAAATGATTTTTATTACTTAGTTCTCAAAATTGTTACTGTTAACAACATCAACATATACACTAGGTGTATATTGTGTGTATTAACATGTAGATTTAAATTTCTGTACCGTCCAGTCTCTAACTGTCATACTATTCGAATTTCATATAAAGAAATAATGTTAACCCAAAATCAAATTTATGTTCCTTAGAAGTGATCTGCTTTAGAATACAAATCTTGTGTAATCATGTGCACATTTAAAACTCTAATATAATTTCATTTCAGTCACATGTGTTTCATAAACACGTAATCCTTTCTGAATTACAATCCGCTATCAAAATGATACATTTAATTATTCCAGCTGCTGTGAGAAAAGGCTATAAACAATTTGCCACCTGCAGGATCCTCACATGCAGTACAGCTTTTTTATATTTACAGACGTGATAACACAGCGGTTTGCTCAAAATACCACTCAAATAAAAAAAAAAATAAATAAAAAAACAGAATTATAAGCTTACCGTCGTGAATCGGGCTAAAGTAAGGAGGTAGTTTTGAACACTAGCTGGTAATGTACTTGCTCAAAAATTGATTTTGGATCATTTTTAAACAAAAAAAAGTTACAGACTGCAGCTTTAAAGGAGAAGTCCACTTCCAGAACAGTAATTTACAGATAATTTACTAACCCCCTTGTCATCCAAGATGTCTTTCTTTCTTCAGTTGTAAAGAAATTATGTTTTTTGAGGAAAACATTTCAGGATTTTTCTCCATATAATGGACTGCTATGGTGCCCCGAATTTGAACTTCCAAAATGCAGTTTAAATGCGGCTTCAAACGATCACATATGCGGTTGTAAATGATCCCAGCCGAGAAAGAAGTGTCTTATATATTGAAACGACGGTTAACGAAACGATGGTTATTTTCATAAAAATAATACAATTTAAATACTTTTTAATGTCAAACACTCGTCTTGTCCTGCTCTTCCTGACTTCTGTTTTTATCCGGTTCATGACAGTTAGGGTATGTCGAAAAACTCCCATCTCATGTTCTCCCTCAACTTCAAAATCTTCCTATATCACTGTTTTACCTTTTTCGTTAAGGGTGTTTGATCTTCTTTGCATGTTGACTTTGCAAAGACTGGGTCAAAACTTCTGCAGCGATCTAGGATGATTTTGAAATGATGTTTGAAGTTTAGGGAGAAAATACGATCAGAGTTTTTCGACATACCCTAACCGTCTTGAGTCAGAATACACAGAGTTCAGGGAGAGCAAGACAAGGTGAGCGTTTGAGATTTTTTAATGAAAATTCGTTTCGCTAGATAAGATCCTTCTTCCTCAGCTGAGATCGTTTACAACCGCATTTGGGATCGTTTGAAGCTGCATTTAAACTGCATTTTGGAAGTTCAAAATTGGGGCACCATAGCAGTCCATTATATGGAGAAAAATCCTGAAATGTTTCACTCAAAAAACATAATTTCTTTACGACTGAAGAAAGAAACACATGAACATCTTGGATGACAAGGGGGTGAGTACATGAGTACATTATCTGTAAATTGGTGTTCTGGAAGTGGGCTTTTCCTTTAAAATAGGGCCCAATTTGTGAACTAAGCATGTTTCCTAAATCCCAACGCTATCTCATGACCAATTTGTAAGTATTTTATGAGGTGGCTAATTAGTACAAAATCATACGACCTCACTTGTATGATTTTGTACATTTTCTGTGAGAGGTAGGTTTAGGGGCGGGGTTAGTGGTGGTCTTTTGTACGAATTCCTATGAATTGCCACTTTGTAAAATATGTATGATTTTTCACAAAACATGCAAATTCGTAAGAGCCAGGTCAAATGAATTTGTACAAATTAGCCACCTTGTAAAATATGTACACTACAAAAATATGTCCAAAATATGTACATCTTTAAATAAGATTCTGCACTTTTTCTATGTCACTAACCAGGGGTGCGGTTCCCGTACAACGACGTAACTCACTGATTACCCTCCATAGTACAATGCATTGTTGTGGAAACAACCCAGTCACGACTGTTCCCGAACACAGTCACATCTCCGTCGTTTGAACCATATTAGTTCGACAATGTAGGGCCGTTGTTAATGACGTCACTGAGTAATAACTTATGCTATTTAACTGATTAGAGATCTCTAAAATACAGCTATATTGAAGATGGCTATTTTTTTGTTCCCTGTCTTTTCGCTTTATTTGATGTTTGATTCGTCACAGGTTCCCTCTTACGTCATACTCCGGGGTTCCCTTTTCCCAGGTTGCATTTATGCGCATGCGCACTATTCAAAAATTGTGCTTGCAGAGGAAGCTTAAAAATACATAGATGAAAATGCATTTATATTTATTTATGCATTTATATTTACTTATTGTGCATATAGAGCATAATCTATTGACCCCATACATCTTACTAACATGGAACTATGCTTCTAACCACAGGTTGAGAGCTGTAGTTCCAACCATGTAAGTTTGTGACGCTGTTTGCGAAAGTTCGTTTGAACTATGTTTTCAGGAAACACTGAATCGTTGAACCATGGTAACGACGGAACTTGCGACCATAGTTGGCTAACGATGCTTTTGGGAAACGCACCCCAGGCTATATAATTCTGCTATGTCTGATAACTGATAAATGGCTGATATAAGAAACTACTATTTTGTTTAAAGTTGTAGTATATAACTTCAACTATGTCTTTTTCTTAAAAATGAATAAAAATTTGTTATTAAGTACATAAAACATGAAATTGGTGTCGGATCTGATTTTGAGGGAAATTGACGTCATTCATCAGTTTAATGTCATCCCTCTTTGGGTGGTTACATAACATCTGTTAAAAAATTTGGCTACTATATGGTACGTGTGTGGAGTGCTTGTAGCTTGTCACCTCAGTGGCTGCTTTTAATTGGTAAAATTCTAAACAGCAATCATTGTTAACTTCAGGGGAACCTGTTGTCATAACTAAGAAACCTCAAACTGCAGAGAGCCTTCAGTCAAAAATAGAAAGTTTCAGAGGCCTATGCTAAAGCGAGAGTAAATTTCGGCATGGATTTTGTTAAGTGGTGACAACTCTAAGATCTGAAGCATTGTACAGTATGTTCTGAATGAATAAACATTTGGTATAGAAACAAATTTCACTCAGAAATTGCTAGTAAATTCAATTGACCAGCAAGTAACACGTTAGAAAGCCTGAAACAGTATTTCTTGCACTCCAGTATTTTTTTTTTTTTTTTTTAAATGTTGTATTTCATGATATTGTTATCATTTTGATTTATTCACCATGTGACTATGAAAATCCTATAACAAATCATTGCTTTGTTGCATAGAATGCACTTTTTTGACAAATTTGTGTGTTTAATATTTCTGGTATGTTATCTGCTTTTTGTCTTGCCTTTTGCATATTTTAACCATGACTATATTCACAATATATTATAGCTTCTCACAGCATATTGCTTGGATAAAACACTGCAAGGTGTGTTTATGGTGTAAATAAGAGATGCATTCTGCAGTGCAGACAGCTTTGTTGATTATAACAGGAGTGTTGGTGAGATCTCTGTGCACGGACTGTCAGTGAGCTGCCACTGAACTGCAGGGCTCAAACAGCCGCGTGAGACGTGACTGACATGATGCACATACATGTTGTGACAATTACTTTTCAGCAAGGAGCAGAATATACAATTCAGATGTCAAATGGATCCTTACAAAACATGGCACCAGATAGCAGAGCTCTGTATGGGAAGTTTTAGTCAGGTTCAGTAGGCATGGATAATATTTTTACTGCTAAGAAAGGTGTATTTTGCATATTTTAAAATTTAAGCTTACAACAAAGTGTGGCTTGAAGCAAAGTAAGCGTGCATTCAAGAACACATTCACTGCTGCCTGCTGTGGGTTTGCTGGGTATTATGGATGGCAAAGATTTCTGGACAGTGTTGGAGATAAAGAGTGAATGTTTTTATTCAGAACTGAAAATTCAGGTTCATACAATAATAAACAAAAAAAGCACACGAGTTGTGTGTCACCCAAGAGTATGTTAACAAAGCTGCAGCCTCTGAAAAGCACAAGAGGATCCAGTTCAGCTGTATTGCGATATAGACAGAAGCCCATATGGCCAGTAGAAAATGAGTCAGCCTGTGTAACCTTCAGCAGAAGTAGAGAGAGACAGAGTGAAGGAGAAGCTGATTTACACAGTCAGGATGATATTTGACTCAACTGAGAATAAGGTAATGAGTAGCCCTCCATTTTGAAGTGTCCAGAAGGCTGGTTGAGATTGTAGAAGTGGAGAGAGAAAGAAGACACAGTGTACAGTAGGGATATAGAGATCACCCGAAAATGAAAATGTGCTGAAAATGCAATCACCCCTTCAGGCCATTCCAAAATATAGATGAGTTTGTTTCTTTATCTGAACAGATTTAGAGAAATGTTGCATTACAGCACTTGCACACCAATGGATTCTCTGCAGTGAATGGGTGCCATCCAAACAGCTGATAAAAACATCACAATGCTCCATAAGTAATTATAGTAATTTAATGTCTTGTGAAATGAAAACCTGCATATTTGTAACAAGCAAATACATAATCAGTGTTGGGAAGGTTACTTTGAAAAATGTAATAGATTACAGATTACAAGTTACCCTATTTGAAATGTAATAAGCGGTATAGCTTTAGTAGTATTTCAATTACTTTATTAATGCAACTGATTACATTTGATTACTGTTCTAAAGGAAAATATCTACATTTTCTTGAAATGTACAACTGTTAATCAGTTGTTAACCTTAGAGTTGCACTTATCACTGATTACTTTCAGGCTTTCAAAATCCTTCATCGCTTGAATTAATTTAATTTTAAAGCGCAGCTACAAAATTAGACTTAAGTACCTCTTTTTACGTTGAAGTTAAATAAAAATTTTAAATCATAAGATTTAGTTTAATAGCTATGATACTGCTTTGAAATCATGTATTTGCATAGCAGGAAACACTGGCATCTGACTATGCCAAAATAACAGTTAATTTAAAAAAAAAAAAAAAGTATATGCATAAACCCAAATAGAAAATAAAACAGTTGTCGAAAAAACGTGTCCTATTCTGTGTCCTAAACTGCTGAAACATTGGTGTCTCATATTTTAGAGCAGTCGATGCAATTTGAGAAAGAAATCAATCAAATCTATATGTGTGTGAAAATATTCAGATGTAACCCAGATCATTAACATTTTCTTAAGTAACTGTAATTTAATTACTTTTTTTCTTTTTCCCCAGTGAACTGTAACAGATTACAGTTACATTTATTGGTTACACTTTATTTTAAGGTCCCCTTGTTAAAGTGTAATTATGCATTTAAGTACTGAATAATATTAATTAGCTACATGTACTACATGGTTACGATTGGGGTCAGGGTTTGTCTTAGGGTTACTTGCATGTAATTATACATAATTTATTGTTATTATAATACATTTATTTTGTAATTAAATTAGGTCATTTTAATACATGAAACTAGTTACTCCACAACACTGCCCATCATTAAGATGTTTTCAACTTCAAACTGTTGCTTCCAGCTAAAATTTGAGTCCTCTATCTATAATATTGCTTTCTCCAATGAAAAAGATTTATACAACAGTTGTTTCTGGTCTTCAAATTTAATTAGCTGATAAAAGTGTGACAAGAGGTTTCCAGGTGAGAATGTACTTGTTTATAGTTCACATATGCAGTTTGTTAATAAAGATAACATCTATTTGAAAATTTGTGGCGATGTTTTTGGACATGTGAGCTCCAGATTGTCAGTGGCCATTCTGCACTCATGAACCCGCCTGAGAACTCTTCACCTCGGCCAGATCATCGAAATTTTACCGCTGGCTGTGGTGTCTCTGTAGTGGTTACGCATGAGATATCAAAAGAGTTTCTGGTCGAAGCTGTATCCCTTCCATGGTGGAGGGAAGTAGTTCTGCACAAAAGAGGGCTTTTAAAGGCGCTCTGTTGTTATTTTGTTTTTGTATTTACACACTTGTGCCATCGTACGGTGGTATAAATGCAGTATCACACAAGTAGACGTGATATATGGCTGTATATCTGCATATTATGATTACCTACGGCAGAATCACAGCCGTGCCGATATATATAGCTAAATCTCACGTCTACTTGTGTGATATTGCTTATATAGTAGAAGAAGAAGAAGAAGAAGAAGAAAGAAGAAGAAAGAAGAAAAAAAATGATTTTAACTGGGTTCTGACTTGTCAAGGCAATTCAGGAGACACAATAACACAATCAGAAAGGGTGGTGGTTTTGAAAGGAAGTTAACCTGTTCTGGTTTTATATATATATATATATATATATATATATATATATATATATATACCTACCTTATAGGATCTGTTATTCCCATACAAACACAAACCAGGAGGTTTCACAGTTGTGAGATACCATCTATGAAAGTGTGAATCTGAATCAGCAGTCAGTGCAGTGTCGCATGCAGAAAGGTTCAGGAATTGAAACAGAGGACTCCTACTGTATCACCATATGGAGTATCTTTGCAGTAAGTTCCTTTGAATAAAACTATGCCTCATGCTGTATGTCTACAGCTAGTAACCACAAAACTTACAAACTCAGTGATTCTGCTCTCCAGTCTCATAGGAAAGATGAGAAAACCATTTTATAATATGGCAACACAATACATACATGTGTGTTAATTTTTGTGTTTGTCAGTCTAGCCAGATTTAAGTGGCACTCTAAGTGGAATAATCTTTCTTCAGGTCTGCAGTACAATTATGGACAGGACACTAAAATAGATGTAATTTATGCATGGTGTGCTCTAAATTCATTTGCGAAACTGGTTTTCTTCTGCTTCCTCTCTGCAGGACTTAATTGGTTCTGTGTGTCACAACACGGTTCTGGGAGCATTTAATGTTGGAATACTATGTTCATTGCCTACTTACATTGGACAATTTTGTAATATTGGTATTTCTTTAGAAATGAGCTGTGTTTTTGGCTGTTTAATATATAATACAAGACATACTGGACATACCTAGTGCTTGTGTTGCGTCACATTAAAAGTGTTCAAAATGGCAGCGTGTAAAGTGCCTTTTGAATGTTTAGTAGAAAATAATAATGAAAACTACAATTTAATGAAATCAATAGGCATATTCAGATAATACCTTTTGGAGTTTGATACTGCTTTTAAAAAGCCATTCTCTCAAAACGCTAAGGATAACATTTAATCATAATCCTACAATGGAATTTTTATGCACTGTTTTGTATTGTATCTTAACTTGTATTGATGGTTACATTAATACAAACTCTGTGCACACTGCATACTCAGCATATATGGCTTTATGGACCTGAATGTAACATATCTTGTTATCTTACAATAAGTAGTGTAGAAATAAAGCAAACTGTGTAAACATGCTACACAGTTTGAAATGAAAAGCAGCCAATTCTCCACCTGGCAACATTAATAATTAGCGATGACATTTATTTGTCTTTACTTTGTTCCTCTGAATGGAATAAATTTCCCTTCACAATTCCTTGGTGAAAATACACTTATGAATATATTCATAGAGGTTTCATTCTGCAGAATTTTCAGTTGCTGGATATGAATACTGAGACTGTGTCCCAAACCTATTTGGATGAAAACCCATTTTTGTTTTTGGGAAATTCACTGAATATTGTTTACTGTGAGGGCTTGGTATTCAGTGACACTCTACTGTCAGTCAGTAATGAATCTCTCATTAATAACTAAAGATTAAAATGCAGCAGATTTGAATGAACTACTCTTTTTAATTCACAAGCATGGCTCTTTGTCATTGTGAAAGTGATATTGTGTTTGGATATAAGTCTGATTCCTGAAGCCTGATGAAAGAGTTTACAGCTTTATTGCTCTAAGCTATATTTAAACAGCATGACCCCAGGCCTGACAGTAAGCCAGTAGAACCTCCACGTTATTGACTGGTTAAGTATTTTCTTAAATCCATGAATTAAATAAAATAGAACCCAAACAAACAGTTTTATGATAAAAACCCATCATCACATCTCTGCAGAATTACAAAATGTTGGAACAATTTAAAAGACACTCTTTTCTTGTAAAACTTTACCAATTTCATGTTTTATGCAAATTTTGTCATTAATTACCCACCCTAATGTCGTTCCAAACCCATAAGACCTTTGTTCTATTTTTTATTAAATCTGAGAGCTTTCTAACCCTGCATAAACAGCAACGCAACTGACACGTTCAAGGCCCAGAAAGGTAGTAAGGACATTGTTAAAATAGTCCATGTGACATCAGTGGTTCAACCTTAATTTTATGAAGCTATGAGACTTTATTGAATAAAGTCATTATTTTTGTTTTCTCTGGGCACAAAAAGTATTCCTGTAGCTTTGTAATCTTACTGTTGAACCACTGATGTCACAAGGACTATTATAAAGATGTCCTTACTACCTTTCTGAGCCTTAAACGTGTCAGTTGTGTTGCTGTCTATGCAGGGTCAGAAAGCTCTCGGATTTCGTCAAAAATATCTTAATTTGTGTTCTGAAGATGAACTAAGGTCTTACAGGTTTGGAACGACATGAGGGTGAGTAATTAATGACAGATTTTTCATTTTTGGTTGAACTAACAGAAAACTGACAAATTGCTTGTGGAACTTGTATTATTAAGTATGTGTACTTGAAGTATTTAAAATATTTTTTTTAATCATCCAGTTGTTCTGTTTAATTTGTTTTACTCTCATTAATACTTAAACATTACATTACTATTCAAAGAGAGCTGTCACAGATTTCCCATTCAGTAGCCAAAATTAACGGTTAAGGTTTGCAGCATTAAAGCCAATAAAATATTAGCAGAAGCTGCCTTAAGTTTGGCTTTTTTACCCAGAGGCCCATTATCATAGTCTTTTGAAATGAGAGTTGAGTGCTGCAAAAAACCCTGATTACCATATGTGACGTCAACTGATTCCAAGATCAGGTGCGTGTTAACTGCAGTGGATGCACAAATTTATCTTGTATCAAACACATGCATCTCTTTACAACTTTTTTTTTGTTGTTGTTGTTGTTGTTTTTTTGTTTTGCTTTCAGGCATAACAGTTTATATATATTTTTTTTACATAAGTGTTGGTGAATTAACGTGAGCTTTCAATCAAACGATTTAAGCTACCTGGTCTCATGACGAAAACATACTGGCAGTACTGTATTTCATGTCTCGCGAAAAGGTTAGATTTAAAACAGGAGCACGCCAATTCCAGGGGGAAAAAAATCCTAATGAGCATTGTTATTATCAAGTTATATGTATGTAATATTTACATATACGGTACACACTTAGTAACGTCACAGAACCTTTTATACCCCCATACCCTGTTTTCCTGTTTTACTTTAGTAGGGCACAACAGGGCTAAAGGCGCCTTTGATATTATTTTCCTCTAAACCAGTAGATGGCACAAAAACGTGACATAGCACTTTCAACAAATTTGTCCGACCCTTGACGCAATTGCGGGCTGCAGTGCAAAGTTAATTCTGTGCTTACTTGATCTAATATTATTTAAGTAGCAAATGAGAATTGCTGACATAAATGCATATATTTTGAGACAAATGATCTTAATGATTTTCAGTTTTGTTTAAGATAAAGCAACAGTTTTTAAATAACAACAGAAAAAGCGCCCCTGCTGTTGGGGCTAAAAGGCACATGATAACAGGATGGTAAATATCATATATTATGTTGGATGTCCATCTTAGAGATAATCACCATGTTTAGAATAAAACCATCCAAAAAACATGATATTAATCATAAAATATCATTTGTTATTACTACTTAAATTAATATGGGATCTCCTTCAATGCTTTCAGAATCTTACTTTTTAAAATGATTTTGTTTCTGTAATTAAAAAACTATATATATATATATATATATATATATAGATATTACCATATTTTAATGACAGTATATTTATTGAACAAAAATAATTCTTTTATTTTTCAAAATAAGCAGAAAATAGTACAAATTGTGCTAAAGAGATTGTTTTAAACAAGCATTAACTTAGACATTATAAGTATGTATATCAATACTGTGTGCCTTTTCCCCAATGCTGGTGAGTTATGCCACCTCATACATTTATAAGATTTTAAATCAAAATAAACAACTTTTATGATTTATTGTCACACAAAATCTGTTGCTCCATAAATGTTCCATACAAACATATTTATTTCTTCTGCAATTATACATTTTAGGCACAGTGAACGGCACATTTTTCTTAAGGTGTGCCTTTAACCCCGTTGTACCCTACAGTAACTCTTGTGATTATCACAGAAGAGAAATCTGGAAAAACCTAGAACTTTTTTTCTTTCTTTCTTTGTATTTGCACACATCTCCAAATGTGTAATGAGTCCTTGTTTTCTTCAGTACACAGATGGCCAGATGGGAACATGCAGAGAGCAGTAAATCACGGACCTGTTGTGAGTGAAGAAAAGAGAGGCAACTCTTAGTTTCCAATGAAAAGAGGTTGTTTTTGACGAGCGTGAAAAGGAAAACCTGAGTCTTTTCAGAGGAGAGTTATAAAATACGTGAGAGCTGGCAGATACAGGAGGGAAAGAGGCTTGCACAACATCAGTTAATGGACTGCATATAGTGAGTCATAAGCCTCAGAAGAAAATTGACATGAAAATACCAATAACTATGTCTACTCAGTCAGGTCCTCCGGTGATCTGCATATAGATTGTCAGCAGACAAACACAGTAAATTGTCCCTTCGTTTCTCAACCTACAGTAAATAAGTATAATGTGTCAAGTATGTCTGCTTAAGATCTCACACAGAATGTGGGTAGATTTTAAGTATATGGCAAGCCATTATTTCTCTAACCTTATGCTCTGTTCCAGTGGTCTGTTTATGTGCAAAAGAAACCTGAGCTACCTGTCACACCTTTTTACTGCAGTGAATATATATCTCAGGGTATAGGTTTATTTTTGAAAGTCAATATCTCTTCAGCACATACCTTAAAGTCCAGGCTGCTGAATATTTCCACTGTTATTGCCCAAGAGAAAAGAAAACAGTGACCCACTGTGACCCAGTACCGGACCATGTTGTCACAGTGGAACCTACTTATTAAACAGCCTATTATTCAGCTAAATTTAAACAATAAATGGTTTGAATGGAATTTGATAAAGGTTTTTGAAACCATTTGTGCAGACCTTTGCTAGAAAAACACACAGTGACTTTGAAAACCAAACAGAAGCATATTACTTCCTTGATCTTTTACTAGCATGCATGGAATTATTCTGGTTATCATTTTCTTAGATCAAGGATCAAAATTCCCTTGATCTTTTGACATATAAGAGCTCATTGTAAGTTTCAGAACACAAAACCTTCTTGTTAGTCTAAAAACAGCTTATATTGAAGTGAATCTGTTATATATATATATAACAGATCAATGTATTGATTTTTGTTTATTCATAGCGCCAAAGACGACATGCCAAATTACACTTACCATACTAACTCAGAAGGAACCGCTCACAAGAATGTGTTGCATGCAGAATCAGCTAGACACTTTGTCATCTGCTTTATTAGTAACATATTTTCTCCTAAAAAGTACTTCATGTATTGCTGATTTAGAAACCCTTACTGACATCGCTACGTATAATAGAGTCAAGATGCATTTATCCGCAATTAAGATTGATAATACTGGAGGTCGAAAGCTGTTTAGGCTATGAGGCAATAGCATGTAACACGGCCTGTATGTATCAGACTACATGATACACACTACAACTCAATTAAAGTTTCATTAAAATGTTGCCTCATTTTCAAATCACTTCTTTTGCATTGGGGCTATCAGTTTTGTTGCTGATGATTTAGTTGTGCGGAGCTGGGGGGAAGGATTTGACACCATCAAGCTGAAGGTGGGATTGACTCTGATTGAGATGAATATGCCAGATGTATCACAATAGACTATAAATATTTGATGGTTTAATGTGACACTGCATCATGGGTAATTAATGGCTATAGTATTAACATTTAGATGGATTAGGCCTGCATCCCATCCTTGCCTGCTTTCTGCCGCACATCAAAAAATCATCACTGACGCGCAAAGACATCGGTACAGACACAAGCAGGTACAATGAGATGCGCCGAAATTGTAAACTGTCAAGATCCAGGTGCAACAAATCACACAGACTACAGCTCCCTGCATGCACAGAACTCATAAAGTGACTCATGATGCTCAGAAGCAACATCTGTGTAAGACAGCCAATTTAAGACACAGCAGCCCTGTTGAGAGACATCCAAAACTAATGAAGATTGCATATGCAATAAATGGAGGACTTATAACGTAATGAGAAAGTTTCAAATAAAGTAGGTCACATGTGTTAGATTCCTGTAGTTGTAAGTGGAGGATCAGGACCATGGACAGCTCCTCTCCATGTGGATGTGCAAGCTTGCAACATTTACATTTATACATTTGACAGATACTTTTATGCAAAGAGGCTTACAGTGCATTCAAGATGCACATATTGTCAGTTCATGCATCCCATGGGAATCCAAACCATGACTTTGGTGTTTCTAGTATAATGCTCAGGTCATCAGCAAGGAGCACATTTTAAATGTGAGATTTTTTTTCTCTCTAAGTAATAAAATGTATTGTCTTCTTATACGGATTGTGGTTAATAATGTTGCTAAAATTGCACGCACGCAGACTGCAGTTCAAAAGTTTGGGATCAGTAAGATTTTTATTTTTTTGAGTGTTTTTTGTAAGAAATTTCTTATGCGCATCAAAGCTGTGTTTATTTGAACAAAAATACAGAAAAAATAATATTATGAAATATTATTGTGAAGTACAATAATGTTTCTCTATTTTAATATACATTAAAATCTAATTTATTCCTGTGATTAAAGCTGAATTTTCAGCATGATTACTGCAGTATTCAGTCACACGATCCTCTCAATCATTCTAATATGCTTGATTTATTTATTTACATGATTCACATGATTTATTATCAGAGCTGGAAACAGTTGCTGCTATATATATATATACACTACCGTTCAAAAGTTTGGGGTCAGTACATTTTTATTGTTTCTTTTTTTTTTTTTTTTTTTTAAGAAATTAATACTTTTATTCACCAAGGATGTATTAAGTTAATAATTAAAAGTTTATTAAAAGTTAATAATAAATAATTTACATTGTTATAAAATATTTATATTTTGAATAAACACTGTACTTTTTAAACTTGTTATTCATGCCAAAAAATATTTGGCAGCACAACTGTTGATATTATCCAACATTGATCATTCTAATAATAAATCCGCATATTAGAATGATTTCTGAAGGATCATGTGACACTTAAGACTGGAGTAACAGCTGATAAAAATTCAGCTTTTCATCACAGGAATAAATTCTATTTTAAAGTATGTTAAAATAAAAAAACATTATTTTATATTGTAAAAACATTTTGCAATATTACTGTTTTTTTTTTCTATATTTTTAATCAAATAAATGCAGCCTTGATGAGCATAAGAGACTACTTTAAAGACTATTACAAGTCTTACTGACCCCAAACTTTTGAACGGTAGTGTATATGTATTTTTTTTTTTTTTTTTCCAGGATTCTTTGGTGAATAAATGTTAAAAAGAACTGCATTTATTTAAAATAGAAATAATTTCTTACAATATACACTATCGTTCAAAAGTTTGGGGTCAGTACATTTTTATTCTATTATTATTATTATTATTATTATTATTATTATTATTATTATTATTATTATTATTATTATTGAAATATAATAATACGTTTATTCAGATGATTAAAAAAAAAGGCTTATATATTTTTTTATATATTTATATAGAAATGCTGTTCCTTCTAACTTTTTAATGATCAAAGAATCCTGAAAAAAAGTATCACAGGGTCCAAAGAAATGTGTGGCAGCACATACAATAACATAATGATAACTCTAATAATAAATCAGCATTTTAGAATGATTTCTAAAGGATCATGTGGCACTGAAGACTGGAGTAATGACTGATGAAAATTCAGTTTGCATCACAGGAATACATTATATTTTAAAGTATATTAAAATAGAAACCATTATTTTATATTGTAATAACATTTTACAATATTACTGTTATTTTTGATCAAATGAATGCAGCCTTGATGAGTATAAGAGACTTTTGTAAAAAAGAGACTTTTGTAAAAAACATTACAAGTCTTACTGATCCCAAACTTTTGAATGGCAATGTATATATGATGATATGATTATTTAAAACATTTTTTTAATGTACTATATTTTTAACAATATTATTTGTTGTTGAAAAAAACAATTTGATATTTTTGTATGTTAACCTTTAGCAATTTATGGTCATTTTTTGTTGTTGTTGTTGTTGTTTTTATTTCATAATTATTTTTGAAACACAATATTATATGCTTATTTATTACTGTTATTTACGTATTTTTATAAATGTTGCCAAAAAGGCCAGTCAAATGTTTACTTTTTTTTTTATATGTTTTTAAAAGAACTTCACTTTTATGCTTACAAAGGTTGCATCTACAGTATTTGATCAAAATACAATAAGAATAGTAATATTTTGAAATATTATGATAATTTCAATATATTTTAAATTGAATTTATTCATGTGAATGCAAAGCTGAATTGTAAGCAGTCATTACTCCAGTCTTCAGTGTCACATGATCCTTTAGAAATCATTCTAATATGCTGATTTGGTGCTTAAGAAACATTTATTCATTCATTCATTCATTTATAAAAAGAAGTTTTGCTTTTAATGTTTTTGTGGAAACCATTATACAAATACATCTAAATGTTTGGGGTAAGTATGATTAAAAAAGAAAATGAATCAAAGACATAGTAAACTGATCAAAAGTGACAGTAAACGTGTTTAAGATTTCTGTTTCAAATAAATGCTTTTGAACTCTTTATTTATCAAAACATCCTGAAGAAAATGTATCACGGTTTTCACAAAAAAAATTAAAAGAAAAACTGTTTTCACCATTGATAAAAATAAAACCTGTTATTAATAATTGAGCACCATAAACTTTAGGACTTGTTTTGAAATTGACTTTCATCTCAGCTCAGTCGTCTCAGTTTGAAAGGGCATGATGTTTCTGCATTGACAGCAGTATCTACTGTTCTCAAACCAGATTTGTGTCATTGCAGTAGCAAGTAGCACAGAAACATGAAACAACTTTGCTTTCTCTAATCTTCAGTGAATCTTTGTTTTGTGGTATCTATAGGCTCTTGAAAGGAGGCAAACGCACCATGTACGCTGACCCTGATATATGGCAGCCCCAGCGTTTCCCTGACCCTTCACATCGAGACTCAGACGAGCAGTGCCGCAGACTTCAAGAGCATCCTCTGCACTTCAACGAATCCTCCGGCTGCACACTGTCATCGATGTATATCCACCGAATTCATCTGAACTATTCTCCAGTGCAACAAGCGCCCATTCTTCATCCCTTCACACTTCCACTGTACCATTAATTGGCAGAAGAAGATGTTTTTAGAGGAGTGTGAGTGATGGAAACAGCATGCATAATTCAGAGGGATAGAAGGAAACGAGAGGAGTTTGCGGTGAACAGCAGTGTGTTGTCTGTATCAGAGAAGCACTTGGTGTTTCAAAGAATTGCAACTGCAGTGCAGAGACATGACATAATGAGTTTGGTGAGAATACTGCCCCTGGGGCAGGATTAGGGTGCAGGAGATGACGGAGCTGCCAGTGTTCTGTCAGATGAGGGTGGAGGTACACACGTATGTCTTTTTACACTGCCATGTTTGATAGTGTGTATTACCCAGAGTGCTTCGGAACAACGGTCCAAGAGAAAAAAAGACAGCCGCGTGTTACGGGGGTTTCATTTCGCAACAGGATGAGGAAATGGTGCCCTGCCTTTATTTGAACTTGGTGTTTTCAGAGATAAAGAGCTATGCTGCAGCAAAAATGTTCTTTAAATTGAAACTAAGATACTTCAAGATCTTCTGCATTTCAGTGTCAAAAGTTAAAGCATTAGACTTATTGACCTAAATACTGACAAAACAAATGCTCTCTGAAAAAAACAAAACAATGCTTAGCTTTTGCTGATTGATTGAAGTGCGTATTTATTATAATATTAATATTTATTATAATATTTATTATTATATGTATATATTCATACATTCTAAAAAATGCTGAGTTATTTTTTTTTTTAACCCAAATGCTAGGTTTAGCCCATTGGGTCATTTTATTGGGTTGTTTTTTTACCCAAATGCTTCTTTTTCTGTAACTAAGTTGCTGGGTCATTTTTAACGCTGGGTTCTTTTTTTCTACCCAACCTGCTGCCAAGTTACAGTTAGAGCGTGGCCTTTTTGCATCCTCTGCAGGAGAGAGCAGTTCTCAATGTCGCCGATTTGGTGCACTTCTTCAGAGATAAAGGTTTGTAAATAAAGGTTTGTATACATTTTATTTAATTTATAATGTCTTTACTGTGCTGTAAATTGGGACGTCATCAGCGGTTAAGCTGGCCGCACACTACACGATTTTCAAATCTTAACCAATTTGGCTATCGCGGGTATCATGTCAGAGGCAGCCTGATCAAGAATCCCAAATATTAAACATTATTTGATATTTACAATTCGAGTTTGGGGATGCTTGGTCTCGATCGGGAGCAGAAAAATAATCGTAATGACAACACACAATAGAGGATTTTTTGGAAAAAGATTGTTTGCGAGAACCTTGAATCGGGCCACGCCCCCCTCTTGTTCGGGGGTGCAAATCGGGCTTAAAATTGGCCTTAAAATCGTCTAGTGTGCAGCCAGCTTAACATGATGGAAACGCATGATGGAAACGCCTTTTGCCTTGCGTAAAATAAATGGATTTTATTCGTTATAGTACTGAGTTTAAGTTAATTTAATGTTAAAATATGTTCTCTAATGTCAGTACTGTTTGTTTATGGGCAGGTTTTGAAGTCAGTCACGACATCTTTAAGCTGCGAGTAGAATGTTAGGTTGAATATACTAAAATTAAAATGCTATTTTTTTTAAGTGAAATTTTTTAATGTTTAAATGCTTGTTAAACGAGTTTAAATGTATGTAATATTGTAAACTATGCTGTATTCACCCAAATAAATTCAATTTGTCTTGTATTTTGTCCATCTTTTGATTATTGCTGTTGCCTCTAGTAATTCTGTGCATGTTCCAGTCCATTTTAAGCCAGCAATATAATACTTTTTAAACAATAGTTGACTTTAATAAAATAACCCAGCATGTTTGGTAAAAACATTTAACCCAACCAGCATGCGTTCTGTACGATATTTACTCAGCGCTGGGTTGCCAAATAACCCAAGTTGGGTTGTTTTTAACCCAGCATATTTTAGAGTATATACAGAATTCTGAAGCCATGATGACAAAACCAAGACTAATTCACCAAGTTTCCCTTGAGATTTTTCTTTGCTGTTGTTGCTTTAAATTCATGAGTAAAAATAAGGTCTGTTGTAAACATAACTTGACAATACTTGGATGTTTTGTTGTACAATGTAAACTGCATATATTCACACCCCAAACGTTCTTATGTAGTTACACACATATGTCTTTAAAAATTAATTACCTCCTTAAAAATACACTTTGGGTATGTCAACATTCAAGTGCTGTCCATTTAATATAACTAAAGACCTCGATTTACCATTTAGTTAAAAAAAAAAAAAGAAAGAAAAAAGAAAACATTATAAAACCCCACAGGAAATCTTAGGAAACCCGTGGCCAATTAGTCTTCTGGATTTTGATGTCACGGCTGCAGCACTCTAGTAATCCAAACATTAATATATATCTTACCAGTCTAACTAGCTAGCTAGATAGCTAGATAGACAGCTAGATAGCTTGCAGGGTCCAGTAAGCCCCTGCTGGTAGATGTTGTAATTACAACAAAGAGCATCCTTCTCTACTGTTGGCTGTTCAGAGGTACAATGTGTTCTGTCAAATAAATACTGGCATTTTCTTTAATGTGCAGCAGGCTGTGCAGGCTGTTCTGCAGCTCTGTTTGGACTGGATAAGAAGTCTGAATTTTTAAAATTCTAGCATGTTTTCATAATACATCAAGCTCTTTTATATTAAATGTGTGTAAATTTGTTTTTGTATTTAAATGACCTTGCATTTGTACTCTTTTTGCCTTGATGAAATGCACTGGCAGCTCATTTCACAGGTGTTGCTGGTTTTGTGTTATTTTATTATTTATTTTATTTATTTTATTTTTTTTTTTCATTTTATTTTTTTATTATTATTATTTATTTATTTATTTATTTTGATTTTGTGAAGCTGCACCAGAACAACCGTAATTCTTCAGTCTCTGTCTTAAGTTACATGATCTTCTACAGACCAGTTCTACAGAACTCCCTGATATCTTTAACAGATCTATCTTTAAAAAGTATAAAGGTAACATTTTAAATAAGGAAACGCATTTTCACTATTAACTATTAACTCCTAATTTGTTGCTTACTAATAGTTAGCAAATTAGTTGTTAATTTTAGGGACCTGAATATCATCATGCAGAATAGGGAATTAATACACTCTAAAAAATGCTGAGTTGTTTTTTCAAACCAAATGCTGGGTTGAGACTGCTGGGTAAAGACACCGGGTTGATTTAACCCAGTTTGGTCTTAATTTATAACCCAAGGATGCTGGGTTAGGAACGCGGACCCAAGAGAGAGCATGCACGTTGAGTTCACATCAGTTCTCACCACCAGTGTGAGAAGCCGCCATTTTCTCAGCGTCTAGATGGAAGCGAGTGGGCGGTTTTCGGTAAGTAAAGATTAAAAATGTAAAGTCATCATTCATTATGTGTGTCCTGGAGTATTTTCATGATGTCATTGAACGTGGAAAAGTCGGAAAAGAGCTTTTATTGAAAAATACGCTGACGCGCCTCAGAAATAGTCTTAAAGTGTTTATCGGATGCAAACTTCACTTTTACATGTTGTTTCAACATTAATGTGTGTTGGCAGTGTATGTACAAATCTACCCTATAATGATAAAAATCCATGCAGTGGTTTTTAATTAATCTGTAAAAATAATATCCCCTTTTTCAAATCAAGCCGTTCTCAGATGCCGTCACACCGACAGAGGCCACTCCCACGATAACTGATTGACATGAGCTCTTACCTTATGCCAGCTGTCACAGTCCAGTAACTTTCCTTGTTTTGATGCCGGAGAATATCTCCGATTGAGCGATTGAGGTGTTGTGTTGCTGGATGTAATAATGAACATAGTGGTCGTCATTTACTCCCGACATCCGAGCCGTTGAAGATGCAGTGGATTACATTTGTTTGTGAAGGGAATGCGCCTCCCGATCTACATATATCCGTCTATGTTTGCGCGAATCATTCATGATCCAGCTTCACTTACAGCACAAGTGTGTATAAGCATTTTTTTTTTTTTTATGAATCTTTGCAATCGCCTTTTCTTATTACGTGGTAGTTAGCAGCTTTAGTAAACAAGCTCGTCATTCCACAGAGAGAAGAGAGGGGCGGGGTGAGCAGAGCTCATTTGCTTTTAAAGGAACAATCCCTCAGAATGAGATGATTTTTGCAGAGCTCATTTTGGCAAGGTAAAAAGGGTGTTGTTTTACAAAACTACTGAGAATTTTTAATCAAAGTATATTAGAGACTTTTTATTAAGACCCTAAAGAATCATATCAACTTGTGGAAAATGGGCATCCGATGACCCCTTTAACGGCCACTTCTACTGAACGGAAGCGATACTTTTAATACAACGTCTGTGAGTTTCTTATGTCTTATGTTCTTATGTTTACAGAAGATTTTAGGTGTTAATAGAGGGTCATTAACATATATTTAAACGTTAATTCGTAAATGTCTTTTTCGAGATTAAGAAAACGGTGTTGTGTAATAAAGCCTACTTGTGTGAGGAGGCGATTTTCTCAGCTTCTTTAGAAAAGAGGGAAAGACAATTTAAGGCAAGTAAAGGTCATAGTTTCATGTTATCATTTTTTTTTTTTTTTATGTAGATGTTCAAAGCCAGAGACATAGGATAGATTAATTCTTTTTTTGATTGATATGAGTTATTTGTAGAAAATAAATGTTTCCATTGTCTTCTGTCTGTTTACTTAACATTCACAAGTTGTTCACATTTTAATTAAATCACTGATGTCTGTGTTTTTCATTGCAGAAACCAACTTTGGAGTTAATGACACAGAAGCCTGCTTATGTAAGGAGTTGATCTTCTCAGCTTCTCCATAAGAGAGGGAAAGATGGTTTGAGGCAAGTAAAGGTTATAATTTCATGTTATCACTTTGTTTTTCACTATTTTTTTGACTAAGAGTAAAAGAATGTTTTATGTACATATTAAAAGCCACAGACATAGGAGAGCTTGATTTTTTTTAAGATTAATGGGAGTTATTTTTTAGAAAATAAATGTTACCATTGTCTGCTGTTGTAGTATTCTAGAGCACTGTGGTAGACAAAGACAATAAAATACCACACAACATGGTTGAAATTATAAAACAGTGTAGTTACCTATCCTTACAGAAGTGGATGCACCTCTGTTTGAAAATGGTTACATTTTAACTAAATGTTTTCTTTTTTAAATGTTTTTCTCTTTTAGGCCACTGATGAAGAACTGGTGGTGACTGGGATGAATGCTGGACAAAGAGAAGAAATGACCTTTCCCCCAAACTGACTGGGTCCCTTTTTGACCCAGCACTGGGTTGCCAAAATGACCCAAATTGGGTTGTTTTTAACCCAGCGTTTTTTAGAGTGTATGTACTAATAAACAGCTAATATGCTAGTAACATGCATGGTAATAAGCAACTAGTTAATAGTGAGAATTGGTCCTTAAAATAAAGTGTTACCAGTATAAACTGGTCATTCACCAGGTTTCCCATTCCCACATTATGGCTATGGGGATATACTATTTCATGCCCCAGTGTTGTATTCTAAATGTTTATTGTCTGTGTTTGATTGGTGCGGCCTTTCAGTAAACAGCATTCACAGCAGGGAATCTAGGGTTTAGAGATGAATTTGAGGTAAGCGCAGTCAAATGTGCGGTCTCTTAAGAGAATAATTGTGTCCCTGCAGTGAACAAAATTGACGATGAAATCCACCAGATAGAGCTGAATTAATTCCTACTGAGTTTACTCCCCCTGTTTACCTCAATTTGGTATTTCACAGTTTCATTTTTGTTCAATTATCATATCATTCGCCACACCTTGCCATGCCAATTGCAAGTAGATTTCTACTGATGGAGGTAAATAGCTGACTGTAGCCATCCCTTTTTTATTATTGTGAGTCTCACCATCTACATTAACCTCAGACACATTAAAATCATTGGCTTTGCTGCTTTAACATCTGTCAGGAGCAGATTAAATTTGTTCGCTCACTCATTTATTTTATATTCCTCTTCTCTGCAGTACAGAACTGCTTTAGCCTTATCCGTGGACATAATTCAGACATTATTATGATCTCATCTTTAACGTCTCTCTCTCTGATTCATTGTGGCCTCTGTTAGGCTTTTGTTCTTTTGACAAGCACAAAGAAATCGAAACACAGCTATCGCCGCTGTAAATGGAGCGAGACTGGTGCGGCATATATATTTTTAAAATAACCAGAGTGAAGGAAATGAGCATTATAAACAAAACTTTTTTTTTTTTTTTTTTTCATCTGAAAACAAAACTGCTGTATATGGAACAGAATCATCTTCTCACTTAAACATTACTACTGATACAGTCTGCAGTATAAGTGAATAATGTTTGGGGAGTATGGGAAGAGTAGCTTACGAGTCCCTAGAGAAGTTCCAGCTCAAATGCAAACCTTCTGATGATTCTATAGAATTATATATATGAAAAACTAGACAAACCACAGCTCTTTTTTTCCAGATTATAGGGTTTTATTAGAACATAGCTGAATAACCTCAAATTCTTATTTAATATGTATATATTCAAAATGAATTTAACAATGAGGCTGATAAAGGTTTTTTTCAGATGATTTACCTACTGTACATTACTCAGATATACAGTATAGAATGTAATCAGTGCTGGGTAGTAACTGGTTACATATAATTTGGATTACATAATCAGATTCCAAAAATATATTACATTTTAAAATGCTTGTAATCAGATTACAGTTGCTTTTTTGATGGATTACATGATTACATGTTATTCACACAATGACAGTAAATTATTCATCTTTTATTGATTTTGGAAATTTTTAAAACCTGGAAGACTTTGTTTTCATGTTTATTAAGCAGGGTTTCCTAAACGTTTTTATCACCCCTTAAACTAAAATATTTCTTGAAATATTGCAGAGGTAGTTAATGTTTCAATAATTTAACAACACATTCACGTGTTTACAGTTCTCTGATGTCATTTAATGGTCACACTGACATGCAGGTAAGCAAATAAAATATTACTATTTTTAGTGTTCAAGTGTTTAAATTGCTTTTATCTTACATATTTATGATTTAATTAATTATTAGGTTTTTATCAAATCACTATTCTATCAACTCACTAGTGTAATGTTTAATGCATGTTATGACATCAAAAAGCGGAACAGCCTTTATTTTCTTTATCCTTGCTTTTTATACATTTAATGTTAAGTTTAAAACAAGTTTGATTAAAAAAGTACTCTAAAAAGTAGTCAGATTACATTACATAAAATGAGTAATTTAAATTACGCTACTAACTACAGTTTTCAACATGTAATCTGTAATCATAAATGGACTACAACTTGTAAGTAATCTGCCCAGCCCTTAATGTATAACAGACGAATATACAGGCTGTATATGAACAGTTTATTTGCAAAAACAGATTTTTTCTTTTTTTTTTTTTTTTTTTGAACTCTTCATATACTAACGTTTTTAGGAAAACAGCATAATGCATGACGGCATATTTTCTTATTACTAAAGTAACCAATCAGATTGGATATTCAAAATGACGCAAAATTCAAAATGACGTCTTTTAGTTCCGTCCAAAACACGACCTAAAAAGTGGAGGATATGCTGCGTTCGTATCGTAATTACCGTAATTTCGAGATGACAACATGTGACGTTCTACTCGGGGCTGCTCACATCCTCAGACTCGGAATTATGCTTTTCTATGGCAACACTATCAACGCCTAAACAGAACCTACGTTGGTCATGTCGCAGCTCTCAGAAGACTCCCAGTTAACGAGTTGTAATTACGAGTTCTACGAGGACGTGAACGCTTTTTACAAGTTGGAATCTCGTAATTACGGTAATTCAGATATGGCGTGAACGCACCTTTAAATCAAATTTGGAAATTTTCCGCCTTCCGTAAATATAGCCAATCAAGCTATTCATGGTAATCTGCTTTCAGTATAACATATGCTGCGTTCACGTCATATCGTAATTACCGTGATTTCGAGATGACAACATGTGATGTTCTACTTGGAGCTGTTAACGTCCGCAGACTCGGAATTATGTTTTTCTATGGCAACACTATTAACGCCTAAACAGAACCTTTGTTGGGCAGGTGGTACAGCGGTCATGTGGTACAAGTTGTAGCTGTCAGAAGACTCCCAGTTCACAAGTTGTAATTACGAGTTCTATGAGGACGTGAACGCTTTTTACAAGTTGGAATCTCGTAATTACGAGAATTCCGATATGGCGTGAACTCACCTATAGTTCATCAAATCCGCTTGGATTCAACAAGAGGTGAAAGGGAAATTTACTATAATCTACTCAAAATACTGTCGAAATACTAACTACTGAGGGGTTTCAAACAAATGGACAGTGGAGGAGTTTTCGTGACAGGGGTGAGTAAAAATAATAGATAAAATGGGGCTTTTTATTTATTTGTTGATGTTTAGAATATAATAGTGTGGATATGACGCTTCAAGCTTTGTTCCGTTGTTACTGACAATTGAGAGAGACTTAATTTGAGAGACTTTACCGAGTTCTTTTAAGATGTCAGGAGAATGTTATCTGTTTACCTGAGAATGTGATTATGGGCATAGTCATTTTATAAATAGAAGCTTCCTTGATAAATTTCTCAGAGTACTCAGAAATTACATTTAAGCTACATTTGATTAATTAATACCGTCGCATATGCCAACTGATATTTCTATACTTTTTATTTTATTTATTTATTTATTTTTGTGTGTGTGTGTGTGTGTGTGTGTGTGTGTGGTAAGCCAGATATAGGTTAGTATTTGAAAAAAAAACTTTTTGTCAAACATTCAAACAGTTATATTAGGGTTGTAGATTCAACAATTGCTTTGGGTTTTATATCTTGTTCTCCTGAGGTTCCAGAAAAGAACAAATATAACCCATATAGCCAAAAGGCATGTGGATGTCTTAAACTTTCACACTGCGTTGTCTGTTGGAGAAAGAGATGGTCACCTTTGGCTCCACTGAACTGTAAACACTGTAACTGCTGTCAGTCATAATGATCATGGAGCTAGTGGCCACAGCTGGCAGACAGGTTTTAATCTCCATGTAGCAATTGAGTCTCAAAATGTTCACCTGACACACACCTCAGAACCATGATTGAATGATGAGTCCTTGTGACAAGCTTGTTAGATGCTAAGCAAAAGGTCTTTCAGAACCAATGTCATGTCTTAAGTATAGGATGTTTCACCACAATGTATCAGGTGTTACTTTATCAAAAATATAGAGCCTGTCCTTTGCAAAAAGCCCAGAATGTTAAATTTGGGTCTGCAGCAACACATGGTACAAAGTCTTAAGCACAAAACCCCCTTGAGTACAATATTTTGATTGTCATTAGTGAAAAAATGCCAAAGTTTAATCTCAAAATAATGACACATATTTTTCAAAAAAAAAAATTTTTATTCTGTGAGGCGCATCGGCAGAGAGCGAGGAGGCTAAATTAATAACAATTCTTGCTGTTAGCATTTGAAAAGTACAAAATTTATGACTCATATCAGGTCGGCGCAAATCCCTCATCTAGAATTTCTCAAACCATTTTCTGCCCAGAATGCATGTTGAGCGCCTAGCCTTTTCACCCTGCCCCCTTTTTTCCCCAGAACAACTAATTTGGATTACATATTGATTTTTGAGGTCAGGAAGACAGATTGGTTATTGTAAGAAATGGTCTTTGGAGGATGTACACAATCTAAAAAGTAAGCAAACAGGGGCACACCAGAGGAAATGTCAAGCAGACCATGTGATGCCCACTTGTGGAATTCAAATTACTCTGAGTTCCGCTACAGTACTTTGAATTGGCTGTGCGAGTCGACATACAAATGAGCCGCGAACATAATCCTCTTTTCTGTCATTGAAGCATATTTTAAATCTAATCTGTTCATCTTTCGCCTTCATAGTTCATAAGTGCATACATATGGCACAAATATCCCCTTTTGATGTGTTTGGTCGTCTCAGATTTAGCAGCAGCAGATTTTTTGCTGATATCAAAGTTTTTTCTTTCTTGATCTTCATCTCCCTTTCCCTCCGAGGATGAAAATGGCAAAGGGGTGGGAGTCTTTCAGATGCTTGGCTTTGTGTGATCACTGACCTGTGAATATCAGTGATGGTGGAAATGAGTGAGAGGAGGGTCCTTGTGCCATTGCCACAGTGAGACTGAGACTGGAGCCTATTTTCCAGATCATTGCGGGTGCTGAGGCCTAACGAGATGAGAGAGGGGAAGCCATTCTTAGCCTGATGTATAGCCTTTATTCTACTCCTGCATTGTGGAAACTCTGCTAGTTAGTTGAGTGTTTTAAATGCAGCAGCTAAATCAGAAGTTTTTTTTTTCTTTGGTAAAGATGCTGGTAAAAGTTAGTTGTATTTGCATCAGTAAATGCTAAATAAAATCAGGAGCATTAAAAATGGTCTTGTCTTTGACTGACTATTGATCATATGAATCCGTGCACACTCTTTATTGCCCACAAACCATTGCACTTTAGAGGAGGATTTGATTTAGAGCTACAAACACAAGTAAAAAGGACAACAAATATGGTGTGTGTGTGTGTGTGTGTGTGTGTGTGTGTGTGTGTGTGTGTGTGTGTGTGTGTGAGAGAGAGAGAGAGAGAGAGAGAGAGACCCCCCAAAAAAGAGTGTGAGTTAGTGATAATCAAAATAACCTGATGAAAAATATGTATTTAATGTTATCCTTTCTACATTTCATCTGCAACAACACTGTGAACTTTTATAAGGATATGAATACCATAATAGCAAAACAGAGTTTGGCCATACAGGCATCATTATGCAAAACATGAGCAGATTTTTCAGCATGAAAGAACCGTGACTGTCAAATCAAAGTCCTATTTGTTTTCTCTCCTAAATGGTGGGAAAAATGTTTGAGTAGTGTAAATTTAAAACTGTGGAGTGTATGTAAGAGGATGTTAACTGTGAAAAGATGATTGACAGGCCACTGCCAGAATGCACGTAACTATGCGACAGAATGCAGCTTTGTGACATGTTAATAGGTCACAAAGTTTTCTTACTTTCCTGCTGTACACTCAAGAGTATCTACTTTTTCTTCACAAAAAGGATACATAGCATAATCTTTCAATTGTGCTTTAAATTTGTGTTTTAAATAAAGGGTTAGTTCACCCACACAAGGTCACTTGTATTACAATGAATAGGAGATATGGCAGCTCTAAGACACAATTGGTCTAGCACAACCAATTGATAAAGTCTTTTGACGTCTACTTTTGTAAGTTCCAGATAACGATTTGTTCAGCAAAGCACATGCATTGGCTGGATGAACCTGAAATATACTTGAAACATCCAAAAAAATGTATTTGTAGTTTTTATGAGGACAGTGGGTTTTTATAGCTGATTTGAATATGATTTTAGAATGTAAATTGGGCAAGGTTTTTGAGCTTTTCCTATTAGGGGTGGGAGATATGACCAAAATCGTATTTAACTGTATGAGAAGTCAGATATATATCATATATAGTCATTAATTATAGTCAATAATAATTATGAATGTGTCTGGGAAAAACAGCAAGGCGACTGCATTAAGGTTTTTAATAACTTATTGATAAACTAGCTTTCTTTTTTTTTCAGCTTACTAGAAGTTGGCGATACTGACTCGTCATCTCCACAGTAGTGATGCACCTGTAAGCATGTTTCTTATGGATTACATAATCTGAGAATATTTGTTTTCTATTTGAATTGTTTGATTTCAAAGTAGAAATTTCACAGAGATGGGAGAAAGGGCATCCTGTTTGCTTTCATTATTTTACAAACGCGCAACGTTTCGTTGTTATTCTGAGTGCACACAAATAGACGTAGAGTCTTTACAGATTCAAAAGATTACAGATTACAGAGAGATACAGATTCACTTTTATCTGTATGACCAAAAATGACGGAGCAAGTAACCGCACCGACCCATCCAACTCTCATTCAGCTTCCTCACTCCGCACAGACACTTGAATAGTGCACATTATTCTAGGTTAACATTAGATTGAGCGTCATGTAAAGTTGCCTGATGTATTACCACATAGAGCCGTTAACGATCTGTCCGTCACGGACTGCGTGACTTTGCCTCTTCCTGTTAATTTTTTTATATGTCTGTGACTAAGCATATATATATATATATATATATATATATATATTAATAATTTTCGTTTTAAATATAAGAATGAAAAAGCAAATTACAAACAATAAGAAAAATACAACAAAGATAAATGAACAAAAATACTAATTCAATTATCTTTAAGATTTCCGGCTGCAGTAGGTTTACATGTAGTGAAAAATACTACAGAATTTGAATAATCAGTTTAAAACTAAAGCACTGCATAGCCATCAATGTATGAATCAAATATAAATTAATTGTAATTAAAGATACAAAAGTTATTCAATAAGTAGCAGTGAGAGATTTTCTTTTCGTCTTTTGTTGTTTGATTAACATTAATGAGATAGACACCAGCAGGTTTATTAAGCTGCTGTCACTTTAAGACCTAATGCAAAGATACATATCCAGATTTCTCAACTGTTTCTCAACTGCGTTCACTTAAGGTATATAGTCATGGCCAAAAATATCGGAACTCTTGCAGTTCTGTCAGAAAATGCAAAACTTCTCTCTGAAAATTGTTTCAATTGCAAATGTTTTGGTGTTCACGTGCTTATCGTTTTTGTTTGCACTGCAAGAACACACAAAAAAAACAAAAAACAGAGAGGAATCGTCAAACTAGATAAAATTTCACACAGAACTTAAAAATGGACTGGACAAAATTATTGGCACCTTGTCAAAATTGTAAGAAATAATTGCTTTTCAAGCATGTGATACTCCTGTAATTTGTATTTAGACACACCTGTGGCAAGTAACAGGTGTGGGCAATATAGTAAGCACACTTGCAACCAGTTAAGATGGAGAAAAGTTGACTCAACCTTAGTCCTGTGTGTCACACTGATAGAAAAAAATGTGGAAAAACATGGACACTCTTAAGGCTACAAGTCCATCTCCAGATCTTAATGTTCCTGTGTCCACTGTGCGCAATATCATCAAGAGGTTTACAGCCCATGGCACTGTAGCTAACCCCCCTGGACGTGGACGGAGGAGCAAAATTAATTAAAAATTGCAACGAAGGATTATTATATAAAAGCAAGACTGGAGTTTGCCAAAACTTATGTCACAAAACCACAGTCCTTCCAATGGAAGAGCGTACTGTGGACAGATGAGACAAAAGTTGAGCTTTTTGGTAAAGGATATCATGGCACTGTTTACAGAAAAACAAATGAGGCCTTCAAAGAAAAGAACACAGTCCCTACGGTCAAACATGGTAGAGGTTCCAAGATGTTTTGGGGTTGATTTGCTACTTCTGGCACTGGATGCCTTGACTGTGTGAACAGTATCATAAAATCTGATGATTACCAAAGAATTTTTAGGGCGCAACGTAGTGGCCAGTGTCAGAAAGCTGCGTCTCCACCAGAGGTCATGGGTCTTCCAGCAGGACAACGACCCAAAACACACTTTAAATAACACTCAGAAATGGTTACAAACAAAGCGCTGGAGAGTTCTGAAATGACCAACAATGAGTCCAGATCTGAATCCCATAGAACACCCGTGGAGAGATCTCAAAATCCAAAATTCCAGCAGAGAGGTGTAAGAAACTCATTCATGGTTACAGGAAGCGATTGATTTCAGTTATTTTTTCCAAAGGGGGTGCTACCAAATATTAAGTTAAGGGTGCCAATAATTTTGTCCAGTGCATTTTTTTGGCTTCTGTGTGGAATTGTATCAGATTTGACTTTTCTTCTGTTTTTTTTTTTTTTTTTTTTTTTTTGTGTTGTTCCAATGTAAACAAAAATAAAAATAAACATGTGAGTACCAAAATATTTGCAACTGCAACAATTTTCTGAGAGAAGGGTTGCATTTTCTGACAGAACTGCAAGGGTGCCGATATTTTTGGAAATTACTGTAAATTATTGTGTTTACATGAATACTCCATATGTTTGGCATTTTGACAATTGTGCGTACTTGACCATTCAAGCGCAACAATATTACAATTAATGGTCTTGTTCCTACAAGTTTCAATTAGGATCAAAAATCTGCCTTTAAACTTGAAAGAAAAAATGATTTTAAAATTTATCGTGAACATTATCAGTATCGACTCATATGAAAAATTTTATCATGATCATTTTTTAGCCATATCCCCCAGCCCTATCATCAGTATATCACATAACACACACAACTTTTTATTTATTTGTTTGGTTTTAGTACACAAAAGCAGCGAAACTGCTTCTCTCATCAAATATTTCAAGTTATTTCACCATATCACTTTGATAAATGCGTTTTTAACAGCCCTATTTCCCCAGCCCAGAATTTTTTGGTAGTACTGTGCTATCTATAACAATAGACATTTTATACAGTTTTCACGATATACATTGTCATATCGCCCGGCCCTATTCCCCATTCAGTTATATGAGAGCTGTACTTCTGTGACAATTATTTATAACATGCCTGAGTGCATTTCTAAGATGGCTGCCAAGTGAACTAACTTGAAAGAGACTTCGAATATCCAAACTGTTTTTTTTTTTTTTTTTTTCCCATAGATTGAAAACAGAAGGCTAACTAGCAGAGAAGATTTTGAAAATGCGCAAGCTGCTCTTTTTCCACAAAGAAAGTAGAGTTTGGATGATGTAAGGGTGAGTAAATGATAACTGTTTTTTCATTTTTGGGGGAGCTAGCCCTTTAACAGCCCTTATGTTTCTATTCTAGATTCAGTAACATGTAAAAAGATCTCGTGTAATTCAGCAGCGTTTGATGTCTTGAGCGGCATGACTGCCTACATCATCAGTACATCACATAACACGCAACTTTGTATTTATTTGTTTGGCTTTAGTACACAAATGCAGCGAAACTGCTTCTCTCATCAAATATTTCAAGTTATTTCACCATATCACTTTGATAAATGCGTTTTTAACAGCCTCTTCCACCAAATGGAAAAATATAACTTCAATGAAAAGAGTTCTGAAGCTTCATTAAAAGTTTTCTGAAGCAAACGAACAGCCTTTCTAGCCCCTCAGGACACAGTTAGTCCCAGTTCTCTGAACCTGTGCACCTCATCAAGGGCTGTGACGTCCTAATACACTTAAAACTGCCACATGTGCTCATATTTTACCATCATAAAGGAACCTCGCATTCAAGAGATGGTTCGGTGTCATCTGTTACCAGATCATTAATTTGTGAAGTCTGTGTTTAAACTTAGTGATTTGGTTTAAACTATACCTGCAGTAATAAAACTGATACCCAGGGGGTTAATTTACCCCTTGGAACTTGGCATAATCATTTTCTAAATGTCAGTATAGCAACAAAATTCACCTCGTGATCTCGAAACAATTAAATGTGGCTATATTCCACATACCTTTAATTATTTCACTGTAGATGTATCCTGTGGAACTGCATTTTTTTTACTTTTAGTGCATAGAATTTTTTTTTTAATTATTATTTTAAGGAAACAAAGTAATGAAAGGTCCAAGTTTATCTGTTTACAGCTAATTTTCTGGATATATAAATACTGTACATTTCAATTCTAAATGCAAAATGTAATTTATAGTTAGCTAATTTTATATATAGTTATAATTGTTGTTGATTTGCACAGTATGATGCCATTATATTTGAAGCTCCTGTTATTTAGTGACAGCCCACTCACTGTCATGAGCATAATACAGCACCATGGTAAAACACTGCACCCGGTTCGAGTTTTGCACAGTCAGGTCTGGCAAATTTATCATTGTGCACTAGAGAACCTGAGTAAGAGAACAGCCAGTTGTAAAGCAAAGCTTAAAAGATTGAAATAGACAGACATAAATTGTCATTAGTTTTGTTTTTCTGGTAGTATTAGGCTGAATATGACAGCAACGCATTAAGTGGTGAATGTAATGAATGTAAATTCATGCTCCATTGGATGTTTACATTATTTCTGGGTTAAAGAGGTTTTTGGAACACCATTTACATACATTTGGGACTATCAACAAAC
This sequence comes from Cirrhinus mrigala, assembly GCA_036247105.1. Lineage (NCBI taxonomy): Eukaryota > Metazoa > Chordata > Actinopteri > Cypriniformes > Cyprinidae > Cirrhinus > Cirrhinus mrigala. The sequence goes on along the minus strand of CM070008.1, from coordinate 20,231,230 downwards.
AAAGAATAGCCTACTATAATCCTCAATAAACACAGTAGGTGTAATGCACCTCTAATTTAACCAAACTGGGTTGTTGCACATGTGTTACACACAGTAAATGTCAAGTTAGTTTTGAATTTATTTCAATTAATTTAGATTTGAATATAAAAGTGGTGATAGCTGAGTGTGTGGGCATTAAAGGAATAGTTCAGCCAAAAATGAAAATTCTGTCATTAATTACTCACCCTCATGTCGTTCCAAACCCGTAAGACCTTCGTTCATCTTTGAAGGACAAATGAAGATATTTTTGATCAAATCTGAGAGCTTTCTGACCCTGCATAGACAGCAATGCAACTGATTTGTTCAAGGCTAAGAAAGGTAGTAAGGACATCGTTAAAATAGTCCATGTGACATCAGTGGTTCAACCTTAAAGATAGGTCTTATGGTATTTTAAAGTGTCCTGATATTGTGTTAAAGTCCCCTACAACAGGTTTAAATACATCTAAGGTCAGAAAACATTGTAATTTTCTCAGAATTTACATTTAATATTAGAATATTTTTTCAATGATTTTGAAATGATTCGTTCGAAGCACTTCTGAGCTCAAGGTCTGTAAACACATAAGCCTACTCTGCTCTGATTGGTCAACTGGCCAAGTCTGCTGTGATTGGTCTTTCCATATACAATTCGTATCAGAAACAAAGTTCAGATTGTTTGTATTTCATGGGCGGGTGGGGATTTTACAGATGTATACTACGGGGGCCGTTGAATCCTTGAATCTCCGCTTTGCGTTGTGGCAGCATCAACACCTCAGATGTGCATTATTTTCGAATAATTCAGCGGCCCGTCGTCAATTATTCCTTGCGTGTTACCAAGTGCCGGTAACAGGCAGAAGATTCGAAAATGTCTTTTGAGAGACAATATCTTTATTTATCATGCACTTTTTTGATTAGCAACTTTGCAGACTGTTTACACTGAATGATAGGTTTGTTGCAAACTGCAAAAAAAAAAAAAAACATTTTCCAAAAACCCATATGACCTGCTTTTTAATTTTCTTATGCTACGAGAATATTCTGTGTGCAAATAAAGCAAAAATAACCACTTTATTTAACAATTTCTTCTCAGATTTCAGCTTCTTGCTCTTTGATTTCTTCAAAAAATATGTCTTAATTTGTGTTCCGAAGATGAGCAAAGATCTTACAGGTTTAGAACGACATGAGGATGAGTAATTAATGACAGAATTTTTATTTTTGGGTGAGCTATCCCTTTAAGACTTTCACAGTGCTAAGGAGGCACTGCCTTCCTGCACTATTCACCTGTATTTTTCCATTTCCTCCCCATGCTTTAGGACCTCTGTGAGAACGCAAATGGGCTAAAGGCAGAGGAGACATTGCTATCCTCTGACTGCCTTACACTTTTATTTATTTATTTTTTTTGGAGCTAGTTTTTTTTAGCATGTGTTTTTTTTATTATTTTTGTACTGACCATTACTTTCTCATCCAAATGTCTTTGAAGAAGCAATTCCTTCCTTGCCTACTTGGAGAAATGACATCCCTTAGAGGAAACCCACAAAATCTGACATGATATGCTATCTTGCTTGAAAGACACAATCCTCAGTAGACCTTAGTAGGACATATTTCTTTATTTTTTTATTTATTTATTATTTTTGGTAGGTGCTATCAAGTTTACACTCAAGCTGTTAGCATATCAGGGTCCCGGCTGGAAACATGGCACAGCAGTTAGCCTACACACACACACACACACACACACACACACACACACGCACACACGAAACAAGTCCTAAAAGAAATTAAACCTCATTACTAGCTGATTTGAAATGTTCTTCATAGCAGCAGCTGTTGTTTTAGCCTCTTATATGTGCCACAGTCCTTCTACAAACTAATCAAGACACTACATAATGCTTGCAGTTAGATTAGATGTTACCATGTTGCTACATTTGTTACATAAACACGACAAATAAAATTATCATCATATAGTAAGATTTTACTTTGCTTCTGTCCACTATCTTAGATGTAGCTATTAGTTTTAAACTAATCTTAACTGCAAAACATTATCAAATTAGTGTAAATTACTGACATGAAGGATGCATCTGAAATCAAATTATATTTTGGCCAAATAGATATACTGTATCTATTACATGAGAGATGTGCATTGAGGTTTTGTTTAATGTGGTTAGACAGTTAGCCATTCTGGTTTTTTGTTCAACCAATGGAGACATTTCTGAACCTCAGTGAACCTTTCGTATGGGCTCTAGGTGACCAAAAGTGGCTGAGGAGACTCATACAAAAACATGAAGTCTACCACGGCTAGAGTTTGAAGTGAAGGTTTTGACAAGTGTCCAGTCTCGCTTTGGCCTTGTCCCACTTGCAAATCTTTTGCACTGTAAGATGAATTGGTTTAGAGAAGAAGCCTGTCGACACGAGAAGGTCAGAGAGAGCAAAACAGGATCTTGGATGGTTATGTTTGACTGCTCATTAAGTCTCATCCAGCCTTTAGAGTTCTGCTTATGAGGGGAACGTCCACCACAGCAACTGACCAGACTGACTGCAAGAGGAAAAGCACAGCTCTTGTTTCAACAACAGTGGGAGGAAAATAATGAATGCCGCTTTCCTATATACTACTGGACTGCTGCTGTGCTGTTTAGTGTGGTGGGCATGTAATTGTCTGGAAGACATTTCCAAATTTGACATTTGAGCATGGAAGGAGCTGGACTTATATAAATACATGTATATCTCTGCAGTGTGTTCTTAAATGAATACTTCAAATGTACCAAAGGAAACTGTGGGAAGACATGCGTTTAAACACTGTTTGTATTATTTTCAACCTTGGAGGAAAAACTTATGAACCATGAAACCTTGTTTAGTTTCTCCCCAGAACATCTATGAAATAATGCCCTCCTGTTGCAGTGATAGCAATGATGTGCAAACAGTGTGCTAGACGTTCTGTTCATGACCTGCCCAAGGAAATCAAAACCTATCAGCTTGAAGGAACCATCAGAGTTTCCCTTTGTCCTCCTTTGAGCTATGGTATTAGCTATTCACAAGCAAGACTTTTGCAAGAGAAAACATGCAATTGACAACAACTAGGTGGCGTGCAAAAGGTTTTTCAAAGATGAACAATTTTTAACTTTGTGGTTAAAATTCAGTGGTTCAACCTTAATTTAATGAAGCTATGAAAATACTTTGTGTGTGCAAAGAAAACAAAAATATTGAATTAAAAAAGGACTGTACGTCCTTACTACCTTCCTGGGCCTTGAATGTGTTGTTTGCGTTGCTGTCTATGCAGGGTCAGAAAGCTCTTGGATTTCCTCAAAAATATCTTAATTTGTGCTCTGAAGATAAATGGAGGACTTGTGAGTTGACAGAATTTGACAGAATGACAGAATTTTCATTTTTGGGTGAACTATCCCTTTAATGTTTCTAGACAGTTATTTTGAATAATGTGTGAATTAAGTTCATTCAAAAAAGCAGCATTAAGGATGCATCAGTAATAGTTATCATAAGCTAATTATTTTTATACTATAAATAAATGGATTAAAGGACCATATTTAAATTTGTTCTGTTTTTGTTGTCAAATAAAAAAATAAGCACTTAAAACTAAAATTAGACATTAAAACATTATAATGTACAGTATGAAAGATGAATATTTATTTTGAGATTTCCTGAAGATTACATTTAACAGTGTTATTAAATTAGTGTTTTTAAAGATTAAAGAACACTTTCAGGAAAAAAAGGCACAAAAATAGTACCCTTTCAAAAGATACTAATATGTAGGGTACAACGGGGCTAAAGGCGCCCCAGGGTAAAAAAAAATAAATAAATAACATGGCGTAGCACTTTCTAAAACATTCGCTTTTAAACATGCACATGCAAATTTGTCTGATCCTTGTTGTGCTTACTTAATCTAATATTTGATGTTTTTTAAAATGTTGTAGATTTAAGGAGCAAATGAGAATCACTTATATAGATGCATTTATTTTGAGACAAATGTCTTCTTAATGATTTTCAGTTTTGTTTAAAATAATTAAAGCAACAGTTTTTAAATACCGAAAGAATATGTAAAAGTATAATATTTGGGGTAAAAAGCGCCCCTGCTGTTGGGGCTAAAAGGCACAATAATTAAAATGATAATTAACAGATGGCTGACTTTTCCATTTGTTGACATGGTTAGATTCAGATGGTAAATATCATATAATATGTTGGGTGTCCATCTTAGACATAATCACCATGTTCTTTTTTGTTTTTTTCAAAATTAGCAGAAAGTACACATTTTGCTAAAGTAGTTGTTTTGAACAAGTATTACCTTTTTTTTTTTATTTTTTTTTTCTTCATTATTTTAAACACTTCGTTTTAGCTAAAGTATTTATAGCAATACTGTGTGCCTTTTGCCCCATGCTGGTGAGCCTTTTACGCTGTGTGTTGCCACCTCATACTTTTTTTAAGATTTTAAATCAAAATAAATGACTTTTATGAGTTATTGTCACGCAAAATCTGTTGCTCCATAAATGTTCAATACAAACATGTATGTTTTTTCTTCAATTATACATTTTAGGCGCAGTGAATGGCACATTTTTTTCTTAAGTTGTGCTTTTAGCCCCATTGTACCCTACACTTTATGTACAAATATGTAACTTTAAGGTACTAAAATGCACCCTTAAAGGGTAAATAAGGTACAGCCTTTTAAAATGGTGCCGCCCCAATGAAAGCTTTTGTACCTTATTTTCGTAGAATGAAGGTAATCTAATTGTAAAATTAGGGTAAATGAGCATGTACAATTAAATATTTGATATCCACCTTATTCTTCAACACAGAAGTAAGCCTATGGGTGAGACTTCTGGTTAATTAGCCGCCATAGGGAAATAACGAGAAGCATAACAACGTGCAGTAAACGGTAAAACTGTTTGCACTACAAACCACTGTGTTCATAATTAAGACAATACATTAAAATAATATAGTAAGACACACTAATTTGCAATATAAAGGAGCAAAACGAGTTGTTTTGTATAGCTAAAAATAGCTGAAGGCAAATGAGGACGTAAGCCAGACCAATAAAATTTACAACCACACCCGCTCTTAGAGGAAAAATGAGGTGAATATATTTCAAGTCTTGTATGTCCATTGATAACCAATATGGTATTAATATATCATGCATCCCTAATTGCCATATCGCCATGCAATTCATTTGATGAAATTTTTTATAAGCTGACAGCCCTGGTTTATTGATAATGTGAGTATTTCACATCACAGTGCATGCAGTGACCTTGTAGTTCCAGAACGAGTAGCAAAAACCACACAGCGTCTCTATGAAAAGCGCTCAAAGGTGCTTCCAAATCTGAGGCATGTGACAGTTCTATTGCATCAATGTTTTCTATGTTTAGACTTCATTCCCATTCAGGCTGTAATTAGTATAGACGTCCTGGTAATTAGAAAAGCACTGAGTTATTGCATCAAGCCCATTAGCAATGATGAGTTTATTGCTGTACTGGTGACTTTTGAGATTCGCAGTGGTATTTTTAATGAACTGTAATAATCTAAAAAGGTTTTTTGTCTAAAGCAGCATTATTTTGTTCAAAAGAAACGTACATTTTATCACTCCACAAAAGCTTTTGAACATAATTAGCTGTAGTAGAGAAATCCCCAGTTTTCCGGCAGAGTTTTCAGTCTTTCGTAACTACTAAACGTTAATCGGCGGAGCGGTCTGGTTCGGTTTTACCTCAGTGATAATATCTGCCTGCAGTTTTCCAGCAGTGTGGGTGGACTCACCTTGTTGCTATCGCTATGTCTCTCAGTAGAGCTTTGCTGTGCACACAGGCAGATTGTAATGGCAAGTGCCTCTGTCTCTTTCCTCTCTCCAGTGTAATGAGAGCTTAATTAAGTCTGCCAGCTGCAAAAAAGTCAATTAACATATTGTGTCTGAATGACTTATTAGATTTTTTCAGTGTCTCTTGGGTGAGCAGGTAGGTTGAATACAGTCACATACATTTGTGAGGCGGCTTGAAGGCTCAATTAAATTAAACTGCCTTTGATAGCATGCAGCCTCTCTCACTTACAACACTGATGAGTAATGAAGTCAATAAGACCTCTTGATTCACAGCTGTAGTGAAGTCTCTGAGATCCTATTTAGCTGTTGGATGCTAATATGTGTGTGTGTGTGTTTTTTTTGGAGAGATGCTGTGTGGAGTTTAGGGTTTTGTTTTGTTTTTTTGTTCTCTAAAGGCATTTCTTTTGGTAGTAGCTTACGGGAAAGAGCCTCTGTTTTGTTCAGTTGCGTCAGACAAAATGCATTTCATGCATGGTTAGAGAGTCTTAATTCTTTGCGAATTGAGTGGTCAGTGGGCTGCCAGGGTTGGACAAGCTCATGAAGTGGTCCAGGCTTCCCTGTAAGCAAAACCGATGCAGATTAGTCAAGCTGTATTGTGTATATCACAAATAATTTTAATTGGATAAAATTTACTCTTACGTAGTGGCAGAATGAATAATTATACAGTGATTGTAAAAACAACAATAACAAAAAAACTGAGATTCAAAATGAACTTGAAAATAAATAAGCAAAACTTTACAAGAAGAATATTTCTAGGTCAAACAATCTAATTTTGTGACTTTATCTCATGAACTTCTTTGCCAGATGTTTTTGCCTCCATCTTTTGATCTCAAATAATGCTGGAGAGCATGATCGGGTTTTACACAAGTTGTGGAGTTCATGTAGATGAAGTACTGCTGCCAAACAAGACAAACCAAAGCTAAAATATTCAAAGAATTCATGTTCACTCTTGGATTATTCTGGTATAGTCTTTTGTAAAGAGGAAACATATATTGTAAAATACAAATTAAAGGCATTTTCACTAATGGATTCAAACTTCTGACCCTCCTCTGTGTATACCGACAGCATTCAAGAGATTGATTTGATTTCCCAACAGGAAAGTTTGTCCATTGTTGCCACTAGGGGACACTGTTGTGCAGGATGACTTGTTCTTTGTTTTATCAACCCCACCCCCTCCAAAGGTAACAGTTCCTGCCTTTAATGGCAGATCTTGCCAGAGCTAGCCAGCCCATAATAGTGCCACACATTTATGGCTGACTAGAAACATGTCTCACATGATGAGTACAGTCATGCATAAGCACAGCTCTAGGACAGTTCACCAGCTCAGGGTGAGTGATTCACCACACTTAGTTCCAAAGAACAGAAATTAAAAATATAAATTCTATTTTATTTTTTGTTTTTATTTAACTTTGTTTATATAAAACAAAGTTATATATATATATATAAACAAAGTATATATATATTTTTTTATATTATTTATAGATTTTTACAACAATGGTTCACTAAGTTCCACACTGTAGATCCATAAGGTATATAAAATGTATCCTGCTGCTTCAAGCATTTAGACTACTAGTATGCCATTAGTAGCCAAAAAATTATCTATTAAAAGACTATAATTGCTTTTAGGGTTTTTGACTGTAGATAAGATGACTTGTTCTTTTTCAATTCCAAAATCTGTAAAATATTTAACAGTACTGTATTGTACAATTACTTGAAATCTCCCATTAGATCTAGTACAGGTTTTCACTAAATATTGGTTAAAGGGATAGTTCACCCAAAACTGAAAATTCTGTCATTAATTACTCACCTTAATGTCATTACAAACCTGTAAGATTTTTGTTCATCTTCGGAGCACAAATTAAGATATTTTAATGAACTCTGAGAGCTTTCTGACCCTGCATAGACAGTAACACAACCAACACGTTATATTACCCAGAAAGGTAGTAAAGACATCAGTAAAATAGTCCATGTGACATCAGTGGTTCAACCGTAATTTTATGAAGCTACACTCTAAAAAATTCTGGGTTAAAAACAACCCAACTTGGGTTATTTGGCAACCCAGCGCTGGGTAAATAATGGACAGAACACATGCTGGGTTATTTTGACCTAGCTGGTTGGGTTAAATGTTTTTACCAGACATGCAGGGTTATTTTATTTAAGTCAACTATTGTTTAAAAATGATTATATTGCTGGTTTAAAGGGGTCATCGGATGCAAAGTTCACTTTTACATGTTGTTTGAACATTAATGTGTGTTGGCAGTGTATGTACAAATCTACCCTATAATGACAAAAATCCATGCAGTGGTTTTTAATTAATCTGTAAAAATATTATCCCCTTTTTCAAATCGAGCCGTTCTCAGATTTTGTGGCGTCACACCGACAGAGGCCGCTCCCACCATATTTGATTAACATGAGCGTTTTACCTCAGATCAGCTGTAACAGTCCGTCCTCTTTGTTTCGATGCCGGAGCAGGGTTAGACAAGAATGTCTCCGATTGAGCGATTGAGGTGTTGTGTTGCTGGATGTAATAATGAACGTAGTGGTCGTCATTTACTCCCGACATCTGAGCCGCTGAAGATGCAGTGCATTACGTTTGTTTGTGAATGGAATGCACCTCCCGATCTACATGTATCCGTCTATGTTCGCGCAAATCATTCATGATCCAGCTTCACTTACAGCAGAAGTGAGTATAAGGGTTTTTTTTAATGATCTGTGATCGCCTTTCCTAATAGTGTGCTAGTTAGTAAGTTTAGCGGCTAAATGCGGCTAAAGTAAACAGGCATCACTCCACAGAGAGAAGAGGGGGCGGGGAGAGCAGAGCTCATTTGCATTTAAAGCAGCCTCGACCATAATGAGATGATTTTTGCAGAGCTGATTTTGGCAAGGTAAAAAGGGTGTTGTTTTACACTACCGTTGAGAATTTTTAGTATTAAAGTATATTAAAAGTATATATTATAGACTTTTCATTAAGACCCTAAAGAATCATATCAACTTGTGGAAAATGGGCATCCGATGACCCCTTTAAAATGGACTGGAAGTTATAAAAACAAGAGCACATAATTGCAACAGCAATAATCAAAATATGAACATATATTATTAAGCAAGAACACATGGACAACATACAAGACAAATTGAATTTATTTGGGTGAATACAGTATAGTTTACAATATTACATAAATTTAAACTTGTTAAACAAGCATTTTAGGCATAAAAAAAAGTCAAATTTAAAAGTAGAATTTTAATCTTAGGGTATTTAATTGTTCTCTGTAATCATTTTTTACCGAAATAGCGCTAATTGTCATGCCAGGGTGTCGCCGAAATCTGAGCTGGTGAAGGGCTGCTGTTCGCCGGGTTAACTGCGAACTTCAGACCACGGCCTCGCATTTCACTCGTAGCTGAAAGATGCCATGACTGACTCCAGTACTGAGATTAGAGAACATAATTTAAGATTAAACTCAGTACAGTAACAAATAAAATCCATTTATTTTATGCAAGGCAAAAGGCGTTTCCATCCTGTGAAACAACCGCTGCTGACGCAGTTGACTGACATCTCGTCCTCATGTTGTGTTGCGTAAAATAATAGAATTTACAGCACAGTAAAGACTTTATAAATGGAATAAAATGTATACAAACCTTTTTTTTCTGAGAACCGCTGTCTCCTGTAGAGGACTCAAAAAGCCAGTGCTCTGACTGACTGTAACGCAGCAGCTGGGCTGTTTATTAGAGACAGGCTCAACCAAGCGGTTGGGTAGAAAAAAAAAAAAATAAAAATGACGGCATAAAAATGACCCAGCAACTTAGTTACAAAAAAACTACCCAGCACCTGGGTAAAAATATTCCAAATAACCCAATAAAATGACCCAATGGGCTAAACCCAGCATTTGGGTTAAAAAAATAACCCAGCATTTATTTATTTATTTATTTTTTTTTTATGTGAGAAGATGGATAGTTGGATGGATGGATACAGTATTTACAATGACTGCAAAAAATGCTATTGCACATGTATTAAATTCTAAATGTAATATGCATTTCATAGCATTACATTATGAACATTTTCAAAGGATGGCAAGACAAATTAATGCATGAATGAGTAAAAAACAGAGGAAGCTTCTCCAAGACAGTGATGTATGTTGATTTATTGCTCTGCTGATGTGTGTGTACATTGCAGTTCATCATTTCAGGATGAAAACGGAATCTCTTCTATCATATCTCCGTTCACACAGCATGAACTTTACTTCTTCTCCGGAGCTGTGCTAAGTGTTGTGGCAGGGGTGGTGACAGACACAGGTGGCGGTGTGAGTGTGTTAAATGAGTGTGAGGTTGAGTTCCTCTCCTGTGGTGCTGATGGTAGGTTGTTAGCGTGATGACCAGCAAGCAGCCCATTGGGGGGCTTCGGTTCCTCAATGTGTCACACACACATTGTCATGGAGACAACGCTTTTCACAGCGCTCTGCTCCGCCAGAAGACAAGCCAGCGCGTGCGTTAGCATGGAAATGCATGAATTGTTGTATTTTCTCGATTATATTAGGTTAAGCACATAAATTGCATTTTTTTATAGAATATTTAACATTTTCCTTTAGGTCAGTGCATGTAACCTTTTCCTAATATCCCAACAGCTGCAATAATTCATGTTCTAGTTTCTCGCCGTCTCTCATCTTATGCTAATAACACACTGGCATGACTGAGGATTTTTTTTTTTTTTTTTTCCAGAGCGAAAGCTCAACGTGGGTGTGCTTTCTTCTTCTCTCAGACGAGATCGTTGTGAGGATTCGGTAGACATTTCCCAGATGGCGAACGCTGCTGTGACCTTTCACCCCGGGCTTCTCAGACATGAAGCGGCCATTTGTTGGCGTCATGGTTCGAGGGCATCTCTGAACTTTCCCACCACCCATATCTGAAGTCTGATGAAAGGTTTAGCTAACACATTGGCCGCATTGTTTATCAATAAATGCTTTTTCTGAACCCACTCATGTTGGAATAATGGGAACGGCTGTGTTTGTGGCGACTTACAAAACGTCTTTATGATATATCAAGGATTTCACAGTACAGTGCGTCTCTTCTTCCTTATTTCCTTCTCTCAGTGGCTCGCTTATCGCACTGTCTAGTCGCATTCATTTCCATGGCAATAAGGCAACGGCAAGGTGACAGGAAGCAGGCATGTTCCGTAGAGCCCCTGAGCAGGAAGTGTCAAAATCCCTGCCTTGTGAAAGACAGCAGGGGAAGTGCAGGGCGCTGACTATCTGCAACACCAGGCCAGGTGTGACCCCTATATCTGTCAGCGACTACCTTTATAAAAACTCCCAGCCAACTCTCCATGGGCGATGACACAGCCAACTGTTTCTCTAGGGATGATTAGACATATGCCATCCTGTTCCGCAATGAATGGATCCGTGGCATTGCTTTTGAGCTGTTTTTTTTTTTAAACGTGACTCATTCGAATTAAGTCTGTTTCATATGACACATTTGTGGTGGCACATTTGGTGTAGCAGCTCGCAGAGCTGGATATCGCTGATTGATTTGAATATGAAAAAGAAAAGGAAATGTGCTCTGTGAATTCAGTGTGCTTAGAAGAATAGAAAGAGAAATCCGAATGAGTCAGAGAACAGAAGGCTCTGGCACTGTAGACAACACAGTGGTATTTAATCATGTAAATTACAATGAAAGTGAGCCAACATGTATCTGTATGTTTTTGGTCCCATGATGGATTATCCCTTGTGATTCCTGTGTCTGAACAAAAAATGATCTTTACAGTACAGCAGTAGAGAGTGTTGTCATCATGACGATGTAGCACTGATGATTCACACAGAATTAGCCCTATATTATTGCATTATAAAAAAATCTATATGTCTATCTATCTATCTATCTATCTATCTAAAATTTTATCTGTTGTATATTCTTTTTTTTTAGCTCCATACACACTTTTTTAGATAAATATTATTTCTTGTTCCTTCTCCTTTTATGCAAAGTCTCTCTGTCTTTCTGTATATAAAAATATAACAATGTAATATATAAACAACCGTTTGGTAATATTCAATCTTGTTTCAATAATTATTTATCACTGCTTTGCTTTCAGTAAAAATGCCAGTGTTTAAAATTAAATGTTTTTTTTTTTTTATGTAACCTAAACCTGTATATGCACGCACACACATAACAGTAACTCACAATATAGTTATTTTTACCTTAAATGCAGTATTTTTGATCACTTTTGAAGGTAACTTGAAACTAATACTTAGGGCCCTATGATTTCCGCGATGCAGAAAACGTGGACGGAATTGCGGAATCCAGTCATAAAAACGGAATTTATTGATTAACGCGGAATGTCACGGAATTTGTCAACGTTTGAATGAATTAATCAAAAGTAGGTCATTACAATTAAATCAAACCACAATATGGACTAGTATCTGTAAATATTACGCCTCAGAAATACCATTTAAATGTGAATCCTGCATGTTCTGCGTGTCTCTGTTTTAATGAATGGAGCAGACGAGCGGTATGGTTCACTACACACACTGACGTTGGCGGTGATTTCAGCGTCTGTCCTCTCACTAAATGAGGACAGAAATACATGAACAATATTTGCTGAGAGTCACTTCACGAGCATTTGACCGTTCCATTTTAGGAAAACTAGCTTTATATCATATACACACAGAAATGTAAAGGTAGACACGGCAACCCGTCAAAATAAAAGTCCGGTTAAACTTGAAGGCATAGTGCCAGATATATATTACTACTACTACTAAAATGAAACAACTATTATGTTTTAGGGTATAATCACACAACATTTCTTCCATGTTTTAATTTTAATAGTAAAAAAAAAAAAAAAAAGAAGAAGTTTGCTTAATTTTCAGTAATTAAAAGATAAATGAAATTAATGTTGTATGCCTTCATTTGACAACCAGAACATGTTAAATACAGAACACAGAATTCCTGAGGGTTAAAAAAAAAAACTTTCATAACGCTATTTTAAGAATAAATTTGAATAAATTAAGTATGCATTCAAATAATTAGACTAAAATTAGACTATTCTGCTAAAACAGAATCTGATAACAATAAAACATATGGTGAGAAAAAATAAAACATTTCATAGGGCTCTAAACATGTCATTTTTGTTAAACCTTTATTAAATTGATGTGAAATTGTATACGTTTCATGATTTTAATTAATTAGACATGTTCTTTGATTAATACATTTTTATTTAACCATTAAAAAGGAGGAAACAGGAAAAAAATGGAATCCAGAAAAATTTAAATGGAAAAAAAATTAATTTGGGAAAAAATGGATTTCATAGGGCCCTAAATACTAGCCTAAATTAAAAAATAAATAAATAGATAAATAAATACACTCACGCTCACTGAAGACAAGTAAACAGTCAGCGATTAAGAAAGAATAAGAAACTAATTACAAGCAATAGAATAAAAAACTACAGTAGAACAAATAAATAAGAAATGCTAATGTGATAATACAAAAGTGATTTAGTCAAGAGCAGTTAGAAATGTTCTCTCTTTTGTTGTTTGATTAACATGAATGACAGACAGCAGGAATATTAGGCTGCTGTCACTTGAGCTGCCTGGATTGAATATACTGTTACACGCATTTTCTTCCTCAGCTGTTTGCTTTCACTTAAGACCTAAATTAACATGCTCACGAGGATAGTTTTTGAGGCATTTTGACATACAAGTGTGTGTATTTAACTGTTCAAGGCCTATAAAGCATCAAAAATAACTCTTTCACTCTATGAGCACCTCTCTAATAGTGTTCAGAAACAGTCTCTCGGACAGTGCGCGCATATACCAAAATAAGTTCTCTTTCGCTTCTGATTGCATTTCAACACTTAAACGCGTACAAACAATAAGTTGTCATGACCACTTAACACAGATAAAAAAAAAATATATACAGATTTTAAAAATGATTTAAAAATCTGTAAACTTTAGCAGTTGTTCTTACTTGTTTATTAATGTCATATAGCTTAAAGATGAGTATCTCTCATGGCTTTGTTCCAAGTAATTATTCTTTCATCTTTTACGTGCTAACGAGCTGCACAGGTCCCTGCATGCACTGGAGCATGAATGAATGATATGGATGGATTGTTTAACCCTTTTATTAACACTATTGTTGTTGATTTTGTCATGTTTATCAACTTGCTGTCTTGTCATGTCAGGATGCATTTGTTTCTGCTTAAAATGACATGTTTCATGCTTCAAATGTTGAGGTGTGTGTGTGTGTAGTCTTGTGAGAAAACAACATGCATACAGCTTACCATGTACACTTCTTGAAAGAAGTTTTAAGTTGACACTTACAGAAATCTTCTTAAACTTTACTTAATATAAATAGGCAATTACCATGATGGAGCTCATAGCAACTTAATTATTTTAAGTAAATGTATTCACTGAACTTAAACATTAAGTAGATGAATTTAACTTAAAAAAAGGCCATGCAAACTGTTGCCTTCATTTTTTTAAGTTCTATGAACAGCTCGCTTTTTTTTTTTAGTGTATGAATGAATTACGAACTATAATGAATATGTCGCATGAAATAATTATAATGGCCATTGTATTGAATTCAGCCAATTTGCAACAATGAGCAAATCAATGCAGCTGTCCTCATTAGTTCCTCTGTTTGCGAAGACCTCCTGAGTTATCATCTAAACATCCTGGCAGGGTAATTGCCTGATAGGTCCATAAATCAAAATATTCTAGAGGAACATGTTGGACAGAACGATGCAGCATTTACTGGGCCTGTAGATGTGCAGACGATACTTACCACCTCAAGTCAGGTCTGTTGACGTCAAAAGACACCGTGTTTGTTTGGAAGAAGGATTGCCTCGATCATTGTCAGGGATCTTAGGGGAGCCCCAAAGCTTTGTAGTCCCAGAAGGAATAGAGACTGTTTAAACTGTTGAGATCTCTAGTTTCGGTTTCATATGAATGTCTGTTCAATTTCATTGGTTTCCACCGAGACAAAACATCAGATAAGAGTTCATAAAACGTACGTTTCCTGTTTGAAATCTATTGGCCAGACTATAGTCACACTCCAGAGGAAACATTGTAATGATCATACATTTGTCTTTTTCCTGTACGTCTCGCTTCTGTGTGCCTGAACCTTGGCAATTTGCATTCATAAACATAGTTGTTATTTTTGTGAGTGGTGTGGCCTGCATTTTTCATCAAAACAATAAATAGATAATGTCATAATATCATTTATATAAAGTATATTTTACGACGTCAAATTGGATGGTAAGCCACAAACTTAAAAAATAATAAATAAAAGCTAGAAAAGGTACAATTAAAGGCAGTTTTTCCCTTACAACAAACTTGCATGCTCTGAAGACTCCAATCATAATAAGCCTTATAAAAGCTGTTTTGTTCTACATTGAACATGTTAAGATCACATGAACTACCACATTTTATCTCATTAACCTCCCATTTGGCCTTTTCAATCTTAGATTAAACCCATTTATACTGCAGGGCATTTGAATGCTTTATTCCGATTGGTTGAACAGTCTTGCGTGCATTTATTTTCATAGTAATGAAGTAGTTCCAGGTCTGTCAACCGCATTACAGTTTCATATCACTACGCCAAATTATTTCAGTTATTTCAAAGGTATTTACATCCTACAACAGCAAAAGTACCCAAAAAAGACACTGACCAAGCAAACAAATATGACCAACAATAGGATAAGGAAGACAATTTCCATGATTCCCAAATAATTGATCTTTTATTGTCTGTGCAAAACATTCTTTATTGTTTTCCCTCATTCTCTCTTTTTGCAAGCACACACATGCAGTACAGCTTAGGGGTGTGTGATATCGTCCACAATATTGTAATAGCTGTTTAAATTATGTTTTGACATTATCGGGCGTATTGCGAAAACTAAACAAAAACATACACAAAGAGTGTACACATACAGTACATGATGTATGTTATACTGCGCAAGCACATTTAGAGTGCATTCTTTCACTGCGTGGTTTAGTCTATTAAAATACATTTAGAATTCCACCCAAATTCAAGAACTAGGGGCAAAAATCCCCCCATATGACTTTTATGTCTTTTTATATCATCTCATACAGTAAATATCACAGAACTGAATCAAACAGCCGTTTGAACGAATCAGTTGAATGAATGAATCAATGACTCAGTGATTTTCCACCACACACTGGCGATTTTAGGTTTATATTTAAAGATGTTTGTCCCCCCCCCCCCCTTTTTTTTTTTTTTTTTTTTTTTTTTTCACAAAATCATTTCAAACATCAGTATTCAGCATTTTTTTATTTTTTTTTTTAAAAACATCCAAACATAATTTATGCATTTGTAACTACAGGTTAAATGCATTCATGTCCTGCATTAAACAGCTTATGTGAATGCATCTAAATGCCACTTAAGATGCAGATTCTTTGCTACCTCTGCATTGCAAACACAAATTTTGTTGATATTAATTTCATATGATTGGCAGCAGCCCTATAGTGTCGTACTATTTGAATTTATTGATTAAATTTAAGAATTTGACACAAAATATTATACATATATAAAGAAACATCAATTTAAAATGAAGGGAAAAGTTCATTTTTGTTACTCCAGCAAATTAATCACCACATAGACTATGAAGAATATCAAAAGCTTTGGGAGTCATGACAGTCCTAAACCTGCCAAAATACCAGCGCAATAACATGCTTGGCAAAATTCTGGCTAATTTTTGTTAATTAACAAAATTTCAGAAAATATCAAGATATAATTTTTTTTTGTCATTATTGCACACCCCTAGTACAGCCACTCCTTTTTGGTAACATAGTTTGCAGCTGCTAAAAAGTTAAGGAGGTCATTTGGAGGTTATAATGCTCAGTTTGGAGGTTGTAACGTCACTGTTCATGAAGCAGATAAACTTACACTTTTGCTATTAGTAGAGACACTGTTGAGAGACGCACAGACTCATTGTCAGGCCTTCATTGTTAGCTCTAAAACGGTGTTATAGAATTAGCAACAGAGGCTTAGGATGAGACTCATAAGGTGTTAGCCCTACACACAGGACAAAAACCTGACAAATGTCTTGAGTAAAACATCTGAACAAAGTCTTGAGGGGTTGTAACCAGCAGAATAATTGACTCTGATGGATGTTATTGGGAAAAAAAAAAAAAAAAGCACACTCCACTTTATGTTGTCCGCCTCAGATGTGCATTATTTTTCAATAATTCAGCGGCCTGTCATCAGTTATTCTTTACTTAAACAATGGCAGCTGTCTAAGCCTAAGATGACCACCATACTGGTCGGCGTAACATAAACAAAAACCTACTGAGTGCTCCTTTAACTTCTAAAACAGTAGCTACGCCATTTAAATGTATGAGTTTGTAAAACACACTAAACTGACAGCAATAGCAGTTGCCAGAGAAAATTGCCAGCTTTCACTCAGGGATTCAATGAATATATTTTGAATAAATGCAGTTCAAAAACAAAACAAAAAACAAGCAGAATTTCTGAAAGCCTAGTAATAAATATTTATTACCGTACTGAGGCTTAAGTATGTTTGTGTGACTGTTGACCTATAAAAGTGTGCCGTCTACTAAGCATGCATTCATCCTGCCTTTTCATCCCATTTATTTCACATCCTCGCATTATCTGCGACAGCTACACAAGCAACCGCAGGGAATTCTCACATTTTTCAGATTTGACACTACCATTGTCTTAAATCAACTAAAGCCAATGCAGCTGGCACTGACAATCAGACATGACCATGAATTTCTATAGCTTATTATTGTGTGAAAACAAACGTATTATGACAAAAGATCTGTACGATTTGATTAAAGCGGAAACAGATGCTCGTGTCTCTGATAGAGGTTGAGGTTCATTTTCACCACAGTGCACTGTGCTGTGCACAACGTCGGGAGATGTGGTTTTTAAATTGTAAAGTCATTCTTTTGGGATTGCAATTATACATATCTAAATTCTAAACAACAAAGAGCTCCAGTGTTATACATAAACAAAAACCTAAACAAACAAGCAAACAAATCTAATGGGATTACATGAAAATATTCTAACAGAGCTCCTTAACATTGTATTTTTCAGCACTCTAGTTCTTATGGGATTCATTTGCACTGTGTCACCATACAAAATAAAGTATGCATGCATTTTCATACTGAATGCTATCTTTAATGCTGCCAAAGGCAGTAAAATATTCAGCCGGCTCAGTCTCGTTCACTCAATAGAAAGAACTCACTAATTGAACTAGAATAAAGAATAAAATCTTGCTTCACTAATAATTATTTGGGTAATTAAAAATTAAACAAATATAACTTTATATAACATTAATAAACTGGGGCAATGCTTTTGATGTTATATTATACATTCTAGTGTAGCATATTTCTGCTTTCAAAGGGTACAGTTCTTGAGCAATTTTATGTAACGATTCAATTGCCTCTCAGATCTCCGCCAACACCAAAGGAATATGTAATGCATTAGTCAATTAGCACAATGAGCGGGATTTTTATCTTTGAGGAACCTCAGAAAAAAAAAACAAAAAAAACAGTAGTGTTTCGATCACACATGCTCATTGAGGAAGGCTCTGAATGAACAAAATGTGAAATGTTTTGCAGTTTCTTTTTAAGATTTAACTCTATAGTGCACGTATTGCATTGTTTACAACATAGATAATTTATAAAAAGCTCTTCTGAACACTCCTTCCATCATCCATTATTAGATTCTTTTGGCTGAAACTCAAAAAGCACAAACTAATGGAATATTTTGTAAGCACAACCATTTTCTATTCTACACTGTAGCAATGATTTTTCAATTATTGATTTTTTTTTTTCATTATTCCAGATTTTCTAATTCGGAATTTCATGTTTAATTCAATGTGTTGCTTGTTATTTCTTCGCAATTATTTGTGAAATTTACTAGGAGTTTCTAAGTGAAAATACACGTGTCGCAAGTAGAGTCACAGTTTATCATGACAGGGTTTTGTGCTTGTGCATAAACACTCTTGTAATTACAAATCCTCTCCCAGTTAATGACTTTATTCAGTCTGCAAATTTAAATTCTCTGTATTCTCTTGTGACTGAGCATTGCACTGTTTCTGCTCTGAATCCTTTGCTAGTAAAAAAAAAAAACCCTCACTGAAAACCATACTCGTTAAGCTATGCGGTGGATTTAACATGTTCCTTCTTTTAAGTGCCACGCTGGCTTATAATTTATATGTCTGGAAGCTTCTGATAGATTGTTTTATTTGTGTACATAGACAGGAAAAGTTCATTTCTTCAAGAGCAGACTGTGTGTCAGGGCGGAGTGCACATGAGAAGGAACGTAGCTGCCCTGATCTCATCAGCGAGAAGCCCGTGATGACCACATCAGAGCAAAGCCGTCATGAGAGATGTTCCTCTCTTCTGATCAAAGATGTGAGGGGAAGTTTAGTAAAGCATACTTCACCCAACACGAACAGACCTGGGTGACCCTTTGAGAAAGGCAGCATCAGATTCATCATGATAGCTTTACATCCAGAGCCTTTGGAGTAGATTATTTAGGTAATGGAAGGAAATTGTTGACCATTTCAAGCCAGGATGAGAAGTTTATTGGTGTACGGGTCACAGTTTATATTACAGATACTAAAACATAAATGTGGTGCTATAAAACATAAAAGGCTAAACAAAAAATAGATGCTAAATGTAGTTGCAAGTATGCAACATGAATGAAATTTTGTTATTGAGACTGTAAATGTCTAATTGTATCTCGATGTCCTTTAGTACCAAACCAGAGCCTCGTCACTCTGGCATTCTCTTGAACTTTGACATTTATGAAGAAAAGCAAGCAATTAAATTTTCTTTTCTTTTGGTTTTGTCTATCATGGGAATTTAATAACGTGGAGTGAGTGGGTAAGGAAAGCATTTTAATTAAATCTTCTCTTATGTGAGGATGTCTTGGTGCAATCAAGACAACATTCCTCATCTAACACAATACTGATAAAAAAAAACAAAAAAAACATTCAATTACACTTTGTGCTTCGCTGCCAGTTTTCTGTTGTTTAAAAATCAATAGTAATTTTCAGCTTATGATGAACAATCTCATTGCAGAAGACCGTATTTTGATACCGTTTCAAATTAAATTCAAATTCAAAATGATTACTGTTGTTCACTTCAGAACAAAAACGAATCGGCTAATTTTTTTTCCACAAGATATTGGATCATGTTTAAAGCTAAACCGATTTAAGGACTTACACAGAAAAGAACATATTTTGACTTGTACTGCTGAGTGTTAATGGATGGATGTTTGGTACTGTCATCATTTAGTCAATCTCATGTAGCTCCAAATCTGTAAAAAATGAAATTTACTGTATAATGCGGAATGTCATGGAATTTGCCCAATTTGAGATGAATAAATCAAAGGTAGGTCAGTACACTTCTTTGTTGTCGTTGTTGTTGTTATTATTATTATTATTATTATTATTATTATATTTATAATAATAATAATAATAATAATATTAATATTAATTCAATTTCTGTGTGTTTTTTGGTGGAGGTAAAAAAGATTATAGATATAACTGCACATAGTATTAAACAGACATTGATACAATTTACAATAGTAATAATATTATAATATACACTGTAAACAAAAACAAACAAAAAAAAATCATTAAAATTAATGGCAAAAAAACAGCAGCTGTGGTTGCCGGAATTTTACCGTAAAAAATATGATGGCAATGTTTTTAGTTTTACGGTTTTAATTTAGATTTTACATTTAAATACCGTAATTTTATTAACTGATATAATATTTATATATTAACTGAAGTACTGAAATCTGTTTTGTACCTTTGTACAACATCATGGTAACACACATGAAACTGAAATAATGCAAAAAAACATTAATTTAACAACATTAGATGCAACATACAAATTGATAAGAAAAAACTAAGAAGAAACATAGTTATTTCAACAAAAAAACATCAAATTTGAAATGTAACGCAGGGAATTCTGGGAATGTCAATTTACCGTAAAAATTATACATTCATTTTTACCTCCAAAAACGGAATGCTACCATAAAATTACATGCAATGCCCAGTACGGTTTTTCACCATATGTAGTGGGGAAACATATTGTTTTTTTTTTAACTGTAGCATTTTTACAGTCTTTTACCGTTAAATTCATGGTCATTTTTTACCAAGTAATATATCAGGTTAGTACACTTCAATCAAAATGCGACATAGACTAGTGTCTGCAAATGTTAAGCTGCAAAAATACCATTTAAATATGAATTCTGCATGTCACTGTATAAATGAATGGCGCGTGTCATTTACTAGACTACACACATACTTTCACCCTCTGCCGCCTCATATGAGTACATGAACATAAACATAATTTCTAGAACTGCATTAAGAGTCACTTCATGAGCATTTTACCATTTCTTTTGTGATAAACTATTGTCGTATCATATACAAACAGAAACTTAAAGGTGAAGTCCACTTCCAAAACAAAAATTTTGGATTTTGAACTTCAAAAATGCAGTTTAAATGCGGCTTCAAACGATCCCATATGCGGTTGTAAACGATCCCAGCCAAGGAAGAAGGGTTTTATCTAGCGAAACGATCTGCTATTTAAAAAAAAAATAATAATAATACAATTTAAATACTTTTTAATCTCAAATGCTCGTCTTGCCTTTCTCTCCCTGAACTCTGCGTATTCTGACTCAAGACAGTTATGGTATGTCGAAAAGCTCCAATCGTATTTTCTCCATCAACTTCAACGCTTAACAAAAAAGGTAAAACAGCGATATAGGACGATTTTGAAGTTGAGGGAGAACATGAGATAGCAGTTTTTCGACATACCCCAACTGTCATGAACCGGAAAAAAATAGTCCAGGCAGAGTAAGACAAGATGAGTGTTTGGCATTAAAAAGTATATAAATTATATTATTTTTATCATTTCGCTAGATAAGACCCTTCTTTCCTGGCTGGGATTGCTTACAAACGCATTTAGATTCGTTTGAAGCCGCATTTAAACTGCATTTTGGAAGTTTATAATCGGGGCACCATATTAGTCCATTATATGGAGAAAAATGCTGAAATGTTTTCCTCAAAAAACATAATTTCTTTACAACCGAAGAAAGAAAGACATGAACATCTTGGATGACAAGGGGGTGAGTATATTATGTGTGAATTTTTGTTTTGGAAGTGGAGTTCTCCTTTAAAGGTCTTCACAGGAACCTGTCAAAATAAAAGTTTGAAGAAATTGACAGAAATATAGTACTTTATATAATGCGTACTACTACAAATAACACAATTATCATTGAAACATTATTTTTAAGGAATATTTTACCATTAAAACCATTAAAATGGATTGTAGAATATTAATGGAAAACAGAATTTGTTAATAATAATAATAATAAATTAATTAATTAATTAATTAATTAATTAAAAAAATAATAATAAAAAATAAACTTGAGAAAAAAAATAAAATGTATTTCATAAAATGTATTTCTAAAAAAAATTAATTTTGTCAAATGTTTAATCAATTGCTGTTAAATTGTGTAAGTTTCATGATTTAAATAAGTAGACATGCTTTTTAAAACAAAATTAACAATTAAAACAGAGTCTTGAAATTCAAACAAACAAGCAAAAAAAAAAAAAACGGAATTAGGAAAAAAAAAATCAAACAGATTTAAAAAAAAAAAATAAAAATAAAACGGTCTTCATAGGGCCCTAGTCTATATGAATGAAAATGAATAAGTATTTGTATTTAATATTTGTATTTATTTATTTTTTTTTTTTTCCCTCGATGTTTGAATGCTTCAGACAGTTTTCATGCATGTACAGTACAGGACATTAATCAGAATTTGCACCTTTTTTTTCATCACAAAAAGGTGATGGTTATAATAATATACCAAAGAAGGGTGAGTAAATACTGGCAGAAATTTCATTTTGGGTGAACTAGTCATTTAACATTGGCTGCTTTTTTGCTTCCAGGTCAGATTAGGGTAAACACTTGTGCCTCGGCACACCAGCGCATTTGTGCCAAAAACACAGCCTGGCTCATCTCATTTTCCACAGAGATGGTTTGGCAGAGCGGATGCCACTTTTAATCCTTCTTTGAGTACATTCTTCTGACTGCTAACTTCCCACCCCAGATCAAGTGCTGCACAACTGATAACGTAGAGCCCGGGGTAACTGTTTGCGTGATTCTCCAGTTGCTCTCATGGTTGTTTCATTCTGAATGCTTGCCAGAACTGGCTGTCTACTTTTTGTCAAGGTTTGCAGAGCAGCTCTGTCCTGAATTTGAGTATGTGATTAGACACTTGTGGTAGAAGTCATGCAAAAGCATATTCTCAAACTAGTCTGCGGTTACCAGGGTAACCAGAATGGATTGGCTCTGATGCTGTTTAAAATCCTTGTTGTACTTCACTATTGAAACAACTGAGCTTTGACGCCCTCAGGGACCTAAAAGGACGCCGCCTAGATTATAAGCAGTGGCGTACTTTGGTTTGCAGCATCATCATAGGCACTTATTTGGCTCCACACTCTAACTGAACCGCTCCTGTCGTTCCTCTCAGTGCTATCACAAGTAAACTACCTTGCGGCTATGTGACGTCCCACTCAGTGAGCCTGAGCCGAGAGTACACACCTGTCTCGCTTCTTTTCTACGCCTAAGTATTCACATGCCATTTTAAACAGTTGTGCTTGACAAGTTGTGACATTTTCATCAAGAGTGTTCAGGAAGAGCCTGTCGTATATGTTGGATCTGTTTATATGCAAGGCATGGTGAACGAGTGCGTATTCTTGTTTGGTTCTGGTATAGATAGAGCTATAACACACTCTTCAAGTGTCAGTGCTAAAAATACAAGAGAAATCTGAGGGTATGCGAGTTGAAGGTTTACCACTGAATGGCTAATATGTGTTGCTTTAGGAAAAATATTTAAAGGTATAGTTCACACAGTTTCCACACCCTCATGTCGTTCCAAAATGGGATGATCTTCTTTGATCCCAGGAAAAACAATAGGAAAAGCTTAGTGTGAGGAAAAAGAATTTAATGCAAGTTATTAGCGACTAATAAGCGTCTTTATTGGATCTCTGAAATCAATGGAATCCTGTTTCTGCCACCAAATAAACAAATAAAGGTAATTGCGACTTTGCAATTCTAAGGAAAAAAATATAGCTCCAAGCAACAATTACTGGTGTTTAATCGCTTTAAGGCATTTAGGCACACAAAAAAAATCACATATTATTTAGCAAGCCTGTAACCACCTAAATCAATTATATAAAAAAAGCATTTTTGGCAAATAATTTACCATAGAAATATAATGTTTTTGACTGTTATAGCGCCAGCTGTGGTGTGATCTCTCTAAAACTTTAAATGCTTTAGAATCACCTGTTGCATGTACTTTGAGTTTATATATATATATATAGCATTTTTTTGATAACGATTGACCTAGAGCAGGGGTCTTCAACGTTTTTCAGGGTAAGGACCCCTTAGGCGACAGAGACATGGAGGAGGGACCCCCTATACAAAACTTGTCAAGCAGAGCTACATATTAAGCACATAGCCTTTAATATTATTAGAAACCATATTATGATTAAGAATAAATTATATTGTTACATTGTATGTATAAGACAGTAGATCACTACGCACATTATTATTGTTGCACATGCATCACTGCCTGCATATTACATTTTATAGTTAAAATTGAGATTTATGAATCATAAAAACACTATATATTATTTTAATGGATTTGCAGAGTCATACATTTTAATTTTACTTGTCAGATGGGCATTTACCTAAACTTTTTTTTAAAGATTTATAAGTTTATTAAAGATTAACATTTTCATTTAACTTCATTTAACTTTACTTAAACTTTAGCTTCAAGCTTACTAAAACGTAACATTTTATTTTTTTTACTGTGAGATAAAGCAGCAGCTCCTTGACAAGAATAGCAATGTTCAGTGAGACATTTAAGATTATTTACAAGGCATTACTGTTACAAATAATTGGAATGGAATTTAAGTATACGTTAAAACAAATATTTTTTCTAGAAATCTTATTAGTCTGCACTGTTACACATTTCTGTAATTTCTACAGTTATTAACTGTATATCACTCAGTATAATACTCCAAATTCCCTTTGCAGTAAATAACTGTAATAACCATTGCATCATGGGAATTTTCTGTGACGTCAGACCCCAAATACAGAGACTTACTGTATTTTTTAAAACTGCTGTATACTACTGTATTTGCTGTAATGACCTCTTTGGCGGCATTCTATTGAGGTTGTTTTATTTTCCTCGTTTATTACATTTGGATTGACACCATTTACCCTGCAGCCGTGTCTACAACGCCGCAACAGCTTAGGTCGGACTACACTGGATGTGTTGCATGGCTTGTAATGATTGGAAAATCCGTTTGTCCTTCATGTTAGACAGCGCGAGCGCTTGGAGTGCATCTGTAAGTCAGAAATATACCGGGGGATCACTTTACTGTCCGCATCGACTGTATATAGTATATATAATGGGTTCTATATTGTCTCTTGTCGAGTCGCGCATTTGCCCGGGGATGAACCCACGAGAGTGGAAGAGTGCTGGAGAACATCTATGCTGTGTGTCGATGCACCTTACGAGAGAATAAGACCAGCAAATAAGGTAAAAATGTATGTACATTTGTCTGAGTGTTTGTCAGATTTTTGTACACCAGTTTAACCTAAGTAACTTTTACCCATCAACATGGCGGTAACAAACTTTACTATAGCAAACTGCGCTGTCATTTCAAACGGCTTTTGTCAGCTTATTGAATTAAAATGCTTACCGAATTAAAATGTTTTTTTTTACAAGCAACGCATATCTTATATTAACATTAGGTTAACTAACGTGAAATTTTGTTCAAGTGTTAATAGTTAATGTTGGCCAGTAGCCTAGAAAGAGAAAATAGTGTATGTTAGCTAGATTAAATACGTTTTATGGCTAACTGTTAGCTGCCTTTCTAGTTTTAAAATTAGTTTGTTATAATTTTTTATGGAATTTAAGATTTACTGCATTTTTTGTGTGTGTGTGTGTCTGTTTTAAAAGCAACTGCAATGAAGCATCAAGAAAGACATGAGCATGCCAACCACCCTGAGACTGATAGTTCATGGTAAGAGAACAACTATGGTTTTGAGATGTCTGTGTATTCTGTGTGGGGTTTTCTTTTAAAAGTGTGCCATTTCTCATTTTTCAGAGAAAACATTTCTGTCACTAACAAAGTGGATGGTGAGCAAAGGTGGTGGCCACGTTTTGGAGCAGCACCTGGGTTTTGCAGATGACTATTCTTTGGCTGCTTGTTATTTCCCCCATTATGTTTCTGTTGCCTAAAGATTCTTTTGGAGGATAAATCCAGAGGATACAACATAGTGCACTGCAAAATGTTTTAAATAAAAAAAAATGATAATTTGTAATTCTTGTGTCTGTTTTAATTGAATGCCAGTAGTACCTGTGTAAAGTAAAAATAAAATAAAATAGTATAAAATAGTATAGTAGTATACTGATGAATTAGATTTTTTTAAAATAATAATTTGCTGTAAAACAGTACAGTTTGCAACTGTAAATTAACAGCAGTGTTGCCAGTTAGTTACTGTAAAAACCCTTTGAAATGTCTAATGCATTTAGATTGTGCTTATCTATTTTGACATGCCATATAGCTGTCCAGTGCTAGTATCACTATATTGCACCTTCACAGTGAATCACCCATGTATATGTCACTTTTTAAAACTCTGCAGCATGTAATTGGCCGTCAGTCCTCTTAGCAGCATGAAAACAATACTTTTATTCAACGGATTATAGCTATATAGCCTCGAAAGTGCGAAAAACCGCTTTACATATACTTTACAATGAGTGCCTGGAGAAGTGGGTATACGCCCAAATACTCGCTGAAAAGGATAACTTACTGACGCCTGGATCTGACTTTCCACAATCTCTGATGAAATCGGTTGGGTTTTCTCTGTATTAGAGACATTTTGAACTTACTATTTGAACGTGTTCGTTTACTGGATCCTTGGACTGAACCGTTTACAGGGGTTTGCCGGTTTAAGAAATTTCTGATTATAAAAACCTGCTTCTTTTCATTTTGAATGTATTGTTTTCATTATAATGTACTGATTCGAATTAGTAATCAATAATAATTATTATTTTACCATTTTGCGCACCTCCCCTCACAGGCTCTCACGTATAAACAGAACAAGCAGCATTTGGGGTGGAAGAGTGGATGGGGTGGGTGCGGGCGCATCAGGTGCAATCAGTCTTTACTGGGTGTTTTTAGGGAATATTTGCATTTATTCAACAATTATGTGATTGAATTAGCTATTCATGTAGTGGACTGTCACAATTTTGGCTAATGCAGGACACTACTGAATGATGCACAACAGAGGGGATTTATACGCAAAGCCGACTGATAAAGAGGTGGGTATACACCGTATAACTGCGTATACCCTGCACTACACCAGTCGATAAAAAGCTGTCTCTCATCTCAGTTCGCAATCTCAGAACGTTGCATTAAAATCAACAAAGTTCTCTACACTGCATAATGAACCTCTTACTTACGTTGTCCTGTTAAAAGAGACACTCACAGGTTTTTTTTTTTTGTTTGTTTGTTTTTTTTTTTTTTTACATTTTCTCAATAATTTAACAAAAGTTTTGACTGACAGTAAGGGTTTTAGAGGCAAAGCTGTTTGGAACGAGGAGTTTTATTG
The DNA here is from genome assembly GCA_036247105.1 of Cirrhinus mrigala. Taxonomy (NCBI): domain Eukaryota; kingdom Metazoa; phylum Chordata; class Actinopteri; order Cypriniformes; family Cyprinidae; genus Cirrhinus; species Cirrhinus mrigala. The sequence goes on along the minus strand of CM070008.1, from coordinate 20,203,735 downwards.
TATGATATGAATATTAAATGCAATATCACCCCCCCAGTGGCCAATTTATTTCAAATTTCTCACAGACCTTTGTTTTTTCCCTCTTATAGCGCCACTAAGTGGCCAAGCTCCACGACTTTTTTCATGTGACATCAGATTGAGCTCATCTCATTCCGTTCAAAAGTTACAGCCATTATAGCCATTACAGCCATTTTAGTAAAGGTGGCCTTGCCCCTTTTGAACATTTTGGCAGAGAGAGGAATGTTATTATTATTTTTTTTTTTATAATTATTGATATTCACACTGCTATGGTTTGGTTTCGATTGGGCGAAAAACCTAGGACTAGTTCACAAAAGTAGGTTTTTCAGAAAATGCTAAATACCCACAAATTTTGACACGGTGAAATCCGGTGTTCTTTTTGTCCAGCGTGAGCCTAGGATTCCAACGACATAAGACACTTGAGCCTGTGAGCGACGGTTTAGGAGTTATGAGCAATTACGTACTTTTGATCACTGTAGTGCCCCGTCAGGCCAATTGGGGTGAGCCTTGGTGACGTTGTAGACAGTGTGAGTACTACCCCTCCAAGTTTCAAGTTTCTGCGACTTACAGTTTGGTCTGCACAATCAGTTTTATGTGGAGATTGCTGATCCGTGACCATTCTAACAATTACAATAGGGTTTCAGCACTATGTGCTTGAACCCTTAAAAAAATCTGAATTTTGAGATATAAATTCAGAATTGTGAGATATTTAACTTGCAAGATTTAACCTTGTGAGATTTAAAGCAATTGACTCTTTGCCGGGAGTTTGATTGACAGGCGATTTGATCGATCATAGCAGAGCCTTCTATTTTTGTCCGACAAACTAACTAGACAGTAGAGTAGATTAACATCGGTGGACCTAAACTTGAAAAATGGTGTGTATTGACGTCTTTCCATGTCTGAAACAATATAACTTTGAATGATCATTCATGTTTATTTTGTGCTGTAACTAGTAAAAAAAAAACATGCCACTTGAACTGAGGCGGTGCATTAAACTGCACACAAATCTCAAGGACATAGATAGTTGGTTTTAATACTTATTTTCTACAGTATTGATACACAGACACACCACAATGTGTGTTTTAATTAGATTTTACAGTGCAGTTATATTACAATTGTGAAATATTTCTGCCTCAGAAATGTTGTTGTTGTTATTAACCTCAGAGCTATTGGGTCTGAAGAATCTCTGACAATAGAGTTTCAAGTAATGATAAAATACTTAGATTTAAAAGTAAATTATCTTATATACTGTTCAAGTTTCATGCCCTGTGTTAATGGTATGGAATATCAGTATTTTACAATGTATTGTATCAAAGTTAGAAATTCCACTATAGTGACAACACAATGTTTTGCAGAGCAATAATTTTGTCAGTCATTTTTTAATTTAATCTTAGTTTAAGTTCTGTGTCGAATGTACATTTTAGTTATCATATTTAGTCAGCCTTGTCCTGTTTTTGTTTAGCCCAGTTTTAGTCGACTAAATGTCTGAGCATTTCAGTCTGGGTTTTAGTCAATGAAATCTTCACATTTTCATCATGCAGTATAATGGTTAAACTGTTAAAAAAATATTTTTGCTCAAAATTATAATTGTAATGATTGTTGTCCTTTTTTAAGATTTTTTTTTTTTTAATTTCAGGTATTGCACTTTCACAAATAAGCACAAATCAATAGAGTCTGGACTCATACACATGATTTATTTTACCTCATCTTTTGAACTGATTTATAATAGGCTATTTAAAGATTTATACCCTCTTTCTCTCTACATTATGGAAACTTTATGAAACAAAACAAAACCAAAAATATTGGTCACAATTTATTTTAAAGTACATTTCTCGCTACTGACAAACCATTAACTGCAGCTTTTATAAACTCCTAATAAACTCCTAATTTGCTGCTTATTAATAGTAGTAAGGTAGCTGTTAAGTTCAGGTACTGGGTATATATAGATGTTGAATATGGTGATGTAAAATTGGTGCTTTTTAAGTACTATTAAACAGCCAATATATTAATAGTTATCATGCTAATAAGTCCACCTAATATAAAGTGGGACCGGCTATTGTTATATGGTACTCTGTATTTGTTTTGTTTTATTTCATAGTCCATTTTTTGGACCTTGGCCCTGATATCCTTTGGTCGCCATTCACTTACGTTGTGTGAAAAAGAGCAGCGTAAACAGTTTGCAATGACATGAGAGTTAGTAAAGATGACAGAATTGTTATCATTGGGTGAACTACCCCACCCCCCCACCCCCCCAGGGTACAATGTCAACGATTCAATTCATAGCCTATTGCTGTTATGACATTCTAGTGTATTCATGTTTGACTGGGATTGTTCTTTGGTTTGTCTGTCATTACTAAAATCAACTAAATGCAAAATATCAGCATAAATTTACATATTATTTGTTACTTAGTATTTTACAATAATGATACATTATTCACTCATTAATCATCAGAAATTATGTATTTTTATATTCTGCCGATTGCCATAATTTTACTCCGTAGGGCTTCTTTGTCATCTGAGGCGAGATGGCCCATTTTCATGATTTTCAATTTAGTGCTATAACGGCTAAGTTAGTAAATATTTCCTCTAATAATATATTGTATGATGCTTCATCCTTCTGTACACGTTAAAATAATCTCTAAATATGTTATGATTTGGCAGTAAATGGCCTCTGTTCTTAAGGGAGCATCATTCCCTATATTTCATATAATCGTAGATAATACTAGGAACATGTTGCCTGTCTGGTTGAGATTTTGAGTTGTGAAATAACTTGCGGTGGCAGTATGTTTTATTGCCCTGGCTCAGGAGGCTGGTGAGAACATCTGCCTAATTGTTTTGTGTCATTGCGGGGCCCCATCGCATGCTCATTGTAGAATTAGCTGTGACAGTGTTTGCTCTGAGAGATACTGACATGTTGGCTCTCGCTCTGCACACCTCAGTATGCGGGCCCCGCTATCACCTCGGGTGGCCTGGTGCATGCTGGCTGAATCTCCTGACAGAACACAGAGCTACTGGTTTTATATACAGATATACATTAGCTTTGGCCTGTGAGGCATCTTGTGTCTCATAAAGTTCTCATTAAGGGTTTATTTTGCTGGCCGGGCGGCCGACGAGGGCCGGGGTTGTGAGAATGCCCACAAGAGCATGCTCTACACCAGAGATTCACAGGAGTATGAGAGACATAAAAGCCACTCTTTCTTCTTCTGGCTTGCAGCGAGCATTAGCTGCTTCAGTGCCACAGGTTCACTGAGCCATAGGTGCATTCTGTGTAATTCACGCAATGCCATCTGAACATGACGTTAGTGCTGGAGTCATTTTAGATGAAAGCTGCAATGCCACATAATTCAAAGCCTGTTTCAGACTGTACAACTTCGTACCAGGCACTTCGTACCAGGGATGGAAATAGGATACACTATGACTTTGAGGTGGGATGGTTCATTTGCGGGTGAATATGTTTTTTAGAGCTGTCAAAATTAATGTTGTCAAAACTAGTGCCATTTAAAAGTGTTTGTTTTTGTTTAATTTCTTACCACTATTGCTGGTAAGATGGTTGAACTACTGATGTCACATGGACTATTTTAATGATGTCCTTACTACCTTTCTGGGCGTTGAAAGTGGTTGTTGCTTTGCTGTCTATGCAGGGTCAGAGAGCTCTAAATGTCTTAATTTGTGTTCTGATAATAAACGAAAGTCTAACAGGTTTGGAACAACATCAGAGTGAGCAATTAATGACAGAATTTTAATTTTGGGGGGAACTATCCCTTTAAGTAAGTTGCTTATTCATTGCTCGAAACCCACTGTATAGCCAGAATACATAAATGAATGTACCTATCTATGAAAAAAAGTGTGTAACTATTTCAGGATTTGTGTGTGAGTGTGTATGTACTTGTTTTTGCTACATTGTGGGGACTAAATGTCCCCACAAGGATAGTAAAACCTGAAATTTTTGACATTGTGGGGACAGGCCTGCGGTCTATAGAAGTCTATGGAAAGTCCCCACAATTCACAAAAACAAACATGTGTGTGTGTATCTGTGTGTGTGTTGAACAAGTGTCTACAACTGGATCACAGCCATATGGGCAATATCACACGAGCAGGAGTGATTCGGCAATGGGTGCTTGTGCAACGGAACACGTATGTGTAAGAAAAAAACATGGAGTGTCTCAAAAAAAACCCTCTTGTGTATCCAACTACTTTCTTCCACCACGGATTTAAAGCTGTCATTGATCGTTTAACACAAGTGCCCAAGCTTTGGCAAGTTTGGCAACAAAAGGGATATGATAAAACATTTTTTTCATTTTCATTTTAAAAATATTAGTATTTATATTTGGTGCATATCCAGTTAGATAAACCCAAAACAAATTATTTCCCAGTTTAACCACTACAGAAACATCAGGGTCAGCAAATTCTTAAATAAGCACAATCGTTATTTATTGACCGCAGATCAGAATTTTAAACATCTACAATCCTGACTAAATAATAATAATAAAAAAAAAAAAGTCAAACTACATTTTGTCACACAACAACACTATTATTTTGAAAATTCAGCACTTTCTTTATGAATCTGTATAGAATGTGTAGTCATATAAAATCACAGAGCTATATAATATAATATAATATAATATATAATTTCTAAAACTGCCTTCAACTAAATATTTTTCTGGTTGACTAGTAGTCTTTCATTTTAAGCATTAGTCGACTATTAGTCGCAAGTTTATTAATAAACCATATTAATCATAATAATGAATAATAATTGCCTACGCAGCCTAATAAGCGCTCAAGCGCACGCAAAAAAAAAGCTTGCCACAGCACGCCGGCAGATACAATAATTCTGAATGTGTCAGGGAAAGACAGCACGTAGACTGCATTAGCGTTTTAATAATTTATTGATAAACTAGTGCTTTCTTTGTTTTTGGCTTAAGAGACGAAGTCGGCGACACTGACTCGTCATCTCCGCGGGAGCGATGCGCCTGTATGCGTGTTTCATACAGATTACATAATCTGAGAATATTTATTTTCTATTTGAATTGGTTCATTTAAAAGTAGACATTTCACTCTCTATAGATATATTTTTCAGGTCTGTAAGGCAAGTATACAGGGAGTTTTGAAGTTTTGCGCTCAAGTTCACAGAGACCAAGACGGAAGAAAGAGCATCCTGATTGCTTTCAGTATTTTACAAAAGCGCAACGTTTTGTTATTCTGAGTGCACACAAATAAACGTAGAGCCTTTACAGATTCGAAAAATGTATTAATTTTATCTATATGACCAAAAATAACGGAGTATTTTAAGAGCAAGTGAGCGCACTGGTGCCTCGATCTGTCATGCAGTAAGCGGGCTACTGTTCAGCTTTCACACTCCACAGACTTCAATAGCGCACATTTTTCTAGGTTAACATTAGATTGACCGGCCATGTAAAGCTGCTACTGCTTACATATTTTAGATAAAAAGCCATATTTGAGTTGGATGTCCTGCTCAGTTATATTAACACATAGACCAGCCGTTGACGATCTGTCCGTCACTGACTGCGTGACTTCGCCACTTTGTGTGGTTTTTGTTTTTTCTGCGACTAAGCGACTAATAAAATTTTGGTCGACCAAGTTTTTTTCTTGTCAACTGCCGGTTAGTCCAGGGGTGGCGAACGTCGGTCCTGGAGAGCCGCAGCCCTGCAGAGTTTTGCTTTAACCCTAATCAAACACAACTGAACAAGCTAATCAAGGTCTGAAGGCTTACAAAGAAGCTACAGGTAGATGAGTTTTATTAGGGTTGGAGCTGAACTCTGCAGGGCTGCAGCTCTCCAGGACTGGAGTTCACCGCTGGGTTAGTCGATTATTCGGGGGCAGCCCTAGTAATTTCACTATTGTTTTGTGTGTGCGCAGCAGTGTTCAGCCAGGAAGGGTAGGTCTTGAAGAAGTTAGTCTTGTTGGCTGTTTTGACAGGAGCTGAGACGTGGTACCACCACTGAAGAGTAAGGACCAAGAAGTTGCAACATCTGGACAACCAGGAGTCCTTTATGTGGAGAGAAGAGGGGAGTAGCTGATCACAGTGCCCGGGCTGGAGTGTTCAAAACAGCATGGAGGATAGCCAGAGGGGAAGATGTTTGACACAGAAACATACTGGGAAAAATAAGCCTCATATTTGTTTTACACACTGCCTATTTAGAAATCCCCATTTGACTCCCATGCAGTTTTGAGATCTTTTTCAACAAGTTTATTCAGCAGCTACCACATCTGTTCATTGTGTTTTAGCGTCAACCTGAAGTGGAAGTGGGCGGGACGCCTTTTTAATTACTGTTGTTTGCCATAGAATTGTGCTTAACTTGAAATGACAAAAATATCAACCCTTCCCTGGAAGACAAAATTGAGATTGACAGAAGCAATTATACATTGACTGACTATAATACGTCGCACTCGCACAACAAGACAAACTCAATTAACCCATGCTATTATATTGTTTCTCTCCACGCAAAAACAACCATTAACCGCATCCCCCTCATCTCTGGTAGACGGCTTCGACGAGAATGAGAAGAGGGACGTGTTCATATCTCCTTATCTTATCATATGCCTTTCAGCCTGGGAGGCAGGAATGCATGGCTTAACCGTAAAAGGGGGTCAGAATGTATAAAAGATGAGGATATGGGTCATTTAAAGTGACTATCACTGGCTCTGCACACTATCTCCGCTTATGAAATCCATTCATGTAGATAAAGTACGGAGGCCTCTGGAGAGTAAGGGACATTCGGCTGCCAGCGTCCTTCCTCTGAAGTTCCAAAATGCATCTGCACTCTGAAAAGTGACATCTCTTTGTGGCCGTACTTAAGTTAGAAAATTGGGGGATAAAAGTGCGCTCGTTAGTCACAATTTTCTCAACAAAACCACAGTGCGGTCGTTGTAATTTGATAAGCACTTGATGCACAAGTCGTAGATCATCCATTTTAACAAGCTCCATTATATTAACCATCTTTCCGTTAACAGCTATCACATATTTGATTTGCGAGGCTTTTTGTGCTAAGATTTGACCAGCTAGCACACAACAATTCAACAGTAGCCCCCTCCTGCTGCGCGCAGACTTCTCGCTAAGTGACGATTATGGTTTGTTTTCCAGCGGGTCTGTGAGAGAAATAGAGCTCTAATGTTCTCTTCCAGGAGAGCAGTGACTTCAAACTTCAGTAATTCACTAATGGCTCCAAATGAACCGTTCTTCTCTAGGCAAAGAACATTAGGCTTGTCTGGATGGCGTGCCCCGCTCCCCATGGTGAAGAAGACCCTCATGCTCCACCCTGCACTCTGTCGCTCTCTCGAGTGCTGGTCCTTCCTGTGAAGAGCCCCTGAGCCATGCACAAACCTGCTTAATGATCTCCGCAAGCACTCCTGGTACCTTAATTGGTCCATGGCACATATTTCCCTTAATAGAGATTTTGTGAATAGACCCTTCACTCCTCAAGGGCAGGTTTGGAGTGTTTAACACTCTAGAAAGTGATTAATCTTTGCATCTGTTTAAGGGGAGAGTGAGCTCGATGGGAAGCCCTTTATAGATGTGGAGATGTCTGCTCTCTAGAGGACGGCCCGGTTTGATTGAGACATCAGTTTGGAAATTGTAATTTGATGGTGTATTTTAACACTCAATTTTATGATTGGTGTATTAATGTGCTAAGAGTGTTATGGAGGTAGGATTATATCTGCACACGCTTTTGTCTTTACTTGTCTGGTGGGCAAATGTCATTATTCTCAGCACTGATTGTATTTGATGGTATAAATGTGTTTTAACTGCTTATAGGAGACAGTAAAAATCAGTTCTGTTAGTGGTTCCTTTACATGCTGTCATACTTTTGTGCTCGTGTTGGCGATGCGAGTTCAAATCTAGCTTCAGACATTTTCAGATCATTTTTTCCACACATCATCTTCTGCCCTCTTTTAAGTTTTCCCTTTCATAGTCACAAAAAGGGCAACTTTCATTCTTTGTGTAACGCAAAAATAGATTTTTTTATTTTTTTATTATTAATGTGCTGGTTGCTCTTTTTCATAAAATTGTAATGAATGATGACTGGAGCTTTAAAGCTTTAAAATGGATATAACATCTTAAAAGTAGAAGTCATACAAAGTCTTCTGAAGCCATACAATAGTTTTGGGTGAGAGAGAAACACTTAGGCTACTTCTACATTAAAAATTTACAGATAATGTACTCACCCCCTTGTCATCCAAGATGTTCATGTCTTTCTTTCTTCAGTCGTAAAGAAATTGTGTTTTTTTGAGGAAAACATTTCAGCATTTTTCTCCATATAGTGGATTTCTATGGTGCCCCGAGTTTGAACTTCCAAAATGCAGTTTAAATGCAGCTTCAAACAATCCCAAATGTGTTTGTAAACAATCCCAGCCAAGGAAGAAGGGTTTTATTTAGTGAAACGATTGGTTATTTTCATAAAAATAATACAATTTAAATACTTTTTATGGTCAAACGCTCATCTTGTCTTACTCTGCCTTACTCTGCCTCTGTTTTTTTTTTTTTGTTTGTTTTTTGTTTTTTTTTTCCGGTTCATGACAGTTAAAGGAACACTCCACAATTTTTTAAATAGGCTCATTTTCCAACTCCCCTAGAGTTATACAGATGTGTTTTACCGTTTTTGAATCCATTCAGTTGATCGCCGGGTCTGGCGGTAGCACTTTTAGCATAGCTTAGCATAAATCATTGAATCTGATTAGACCGTTAGAATCTCACTATAAAATGACTAAAGAGTTTCGATATTTTTCCTATTTAAAACTTGACTCTTCTGTAGTTGCTAATCGTGTACTAAAACTGGCGGAAAATGAAAAGCTGCGATTTTATAGGCCGATATGTCTAGGAACTATATCTCATTCTGGTGTAATAATCAAGGGATTTTGCTGCCGTACCATGGGTGCAGCAGGCGCAATGATATTACGCAGCGCCTGAGAGTGACCGGCACTAAGTTTGTGAAGATGCAGAGTTGCAGCCGGCAGAGCTGATGGCTGCGTAATATCATTTTCATTTCATTTCATTTTCCGCCAGTCTTAATACATGATGCAACTACAGAAGAGTCAAGTTTTAAATAGAAAAAATATCGAAACTCTTTAGTCATTTTATAGTGAGATGCTAACGGTCTAATCGGATTCAATGATTTATGCTAAGCTATGCTAAAAGTGCTACCGCCAGACCCGGAGATCGGCTGAATGGATTCAAAAACAGTAAAACACATCTGTATAACTCTAGGGGAGTTGGAATATGAGCCTATTTTCAAAAAAAGTGGAGTGTTCCTTTAAGGTAAGTTGAAAAACTCTCATCTCATATAAAGGAGAAAATACGATTCTGGTCTTGAACCAGAATACACAGAGTTCAGGCAGAGCAAGACAAGACGAGCGTTTTTGAATTCATTAAAAAAAATGACCCCGTTCAAAAGTTTACATACACTTGATTCTTAATATACTGTTGCTCCCTGAATGATCCACAGCTGTTTGTTTTGTTTAGTGATAGCTGTTCATGAGTTCCTTATTTGTCCTGAACAGTTAAACTGCCCGTTGTTCTTCAGAAAAAAATCCTTCAGGTCCTACACATGGTTTTTCAGCATTTTTGTGTATTTGAACCCTTTCCAACAATGACTGTATAGTTTTGGGATCCATTTTTTCACATTACAACTAAGGGACTCGTATGCAACTATTACAGAATAAATGCTTCAGATGCTTCAGAAGGAACAAAAAAACATGCATTAATAGCCAGGGGTGTAAACTTTTGAATAGAATGAAGATGTGTACATTTTTCTTATTTTGTCTAAATATCTTGTTTTTTTGTTTTGTTTTTTTTGTTTGTTTGTTTGTTTTTTTATTTAGTACTGCCCTTCAGAAGCTACAGAAGATACTTATATGTTTCCCAAAAGTCAAAATAAGTTACATTTAGCCTGATCTTCAAAGTTTTCACCCCCCAGCTCTTAATGCATCATGTTTCCTTCTGGAGCATCAGTGAGCATTTTAACCTTTTGGTAATAGTTGCATATGAGTCCCTCAGCTGTTCTCTGTGCAAAAAGATGGATCTCAAAATCATACAGTCATTGTTGGAAAGGGTGCAAATACACAAAAATGCTGAAATACCAAAGAATTTGTGGGACCTGAAGGATTTTTCTGAAGAACAGCAGGCAGTTTAACTGTTCAGAACAAACAAGGGACTCATGAACAACTATTACTAAACAAAAAAAATACAGCTGTGGATCATTCAGGTAACAACAATATTAAGAATCAAGCGTATTTAAACTTTTGAACAGGGTCATTTTTATAACTCAAACTATTATTTTCTCTTGTTGACTATATGTAAACTTTTATGTGAAATATCTTATTCAGGTCAGTACTAAATAAAAAATAGCATGCATTTTGTATGATCCCTCTTATTTTGGTAAAACAATTAACATTTTGCAAATTCTGCAAGGTGAATGTAAACTTTTGACTGCGACTGTAGGAATCTGTTGGTACAATATGCATCACATGACTAAACATGCATCATTATATTGAAAAGCCTCTGTTTTCACAGTCCACACTACAATGCGAAAACTGTGTTTTCAAACGTATCCACTTTGGAAAGCTCAGTTTTCCTTGACAAAAATGTTGTCTCAGTGTGGATGGAAGGCTAGAATGGAGAGAAAAAGATGTGTTTTCAAATGAAAACATATTAGAGTAACAAGACCTTAAAATCTCGAGAGAAGTATCAATTAGACCATTTGCGTCAAAATGTTTAATAAAATATGAATTAGAAGTACAGACATGTCATTTTTGAGTGAGCAGAGCTCTTTTTTTTTTGTTTTTTTTAATAAATATTTATGACTAGCTGTATATAAAAACAATAAAAATCTATGCAATTTTCCTGTAGATAAGCTAATGTACATACATATGTGTGCATGTGCATTTAATTATATGACTGTTATGTGCATAATCCACAAAGCATCATTATCGCCAACATTTTAACCCCATAAAGTCCTTGGATGGTTAAGGAAATGAATGTTTTCGCCAGAGAAATCTTCAACAAATAAGGTTAAACAAACCTGACTTATTTTCATGAGGAGCTTGTTCCTCAGTTCTGACTCATTTCAAGAACGGAAATGACAAATGTCAGAAAACATTTATGCTAAGCATCTGCTTTGGACCAACAGTCAGGCTGCAGGCAAAAATTAAGGAAGCAAATATATAAATAAATAAGCCGTAATGGTCAGAGGGCATATGGAAAGTCATTGGGAAGACGCTGTTGACTGAGCAGGAGGTTGCGTTGCCAGGGAACGTCACTTGGCAGCCTGGGGTGATGTCAGCTGTCAGTTTAGCCAGACTGTGCTGTGCTGTGCACATGTCCACAAGGTTGATTGTCTAAAATAAATAAATAAAAAATAACATCATCAGGTCAAGCAGATGGATTTATAACTTTAACCAGAATGTTTTGTCAACAGTAACTGTGCAGAAACCTTGCACCTACACACACTTAGCATTGTCTTATTAATTGTCCCATTTCAAACTCTATTTTGCATTAATACTGCATGCAATGTATTTTATTTGTTTGTAATATACATGCTAGCGGGAGGTGCTCATGTTAAACATGGCTCATTTGTCTGTATAAAGGAACTGACCTAAACCATGAATTTTAATCAGACCTTGCATTAAGCATGAAAAGCAATACTCTTCACTATAGCTTGAGAAGCCTCTACAAAGGTCCATTGTGCACGAGGGGGTTTTCATGCGTTAAGTTGAATGGCGGTATGAAATCAATGGGTAAGCAGCACATAAGGCATTCGTAGTGATTTTGTCAGATCAGAGTCGTCACTTTCAGAGACACTGGGCCACTTATCTTTTACACATCATAAAACCAGCTGCAGTGAATAGAGCCCATTCAGCACTCAGTACTTCATCCAACACAATGAGACTTTGTAAGAAGAGAGCTGTAAATTGGGAGGTCTAGAGATGCCTTTCGAGCACCGTTGCCACTGCAAAATAAGGCTTTTAGTAATGACAGATTTTTTTTTTTTTCACCTCTGTCTTTTAGGCATCACAGGTAGCCTGTTCTTTTTTGTCTTACATTACACAATGAAAATTTCCACTCAGTGTGAAACCAAAACAAAAGACAGACATTGTAGGTGAAGGATTTGACACTCTTCCAAATTTATGACTTACAAATTATTGTGTCTGTTACTTTATTTTCAGCAAATGAGTGGATGCAATGTTATTGCAGTAAACAAATGACAGGCCTAATTTCACATCTAATCCATTATATAAAGAAAAAATCCTTTAGTATGAAGAAAGGACAACAAAAAAGTCTAGAAGGTCACCAAACCAAAATTTGAATATTGAATTTCTTGCAAGATACATCAGTGTACAAGTTCCTTCAGTGTGTTCCCTCCTTTCTTTATTGTTCCAAACCCGCATGCTGTTATTTTCTCAGTGAAACACAATAGGAGAATTTTGAAACCTGTGTTGCATGTTGGAGATTGGTAACATTGCTTAGCATTGGTTGCATTACCAAAAAAATGATGTCTGACATGTGCTTTTTTTTTTTTTGTATATTGTTCTATTTTCTATCTTTTGTATTTGTATACTTTTTGTATATCTTTGTCTGTTGGAGTCAAAAGTTTACATATGCCTTGCAGAATCTGTGAAATGTTATTTTTACCAAAATAAGAGGGATCATACAAAATGTATGTTATTTTTTATTTAGTACTGACCTGAATAAGATATTTCACATACAAAAAAATGTTTACATGTAGTCCACAAGAGAAAATAATAGTTGAATACCTAAAAATGACCCCTGTTCAAAAGAGTTCATACACTTGTTTCTAAAAAGTTTTGTTACTTGAATGATCCACAGTTGCTTTTATTTCTTTATTTATTTATTATTTATTTATTTTTATTTTGTGATAGTTTTTCATGAGTGCCTTGTTTGTCCTAAACAGTTAAACTGCCTTCTGTTCTTCAGAAAAATCCCTCGGGTCCCACAAATTCTTTGGTTTTTCAGCATTTTTATGTACTTGAACCCTTTCCAACGACTGTTTAATTTTGAGATCAATCTTTTCACGCTAAGAACAACTGAGGGACTCGTATGCAATTATTACAGAAGGTTCAAACACTCACTGATGCTCCAGAATGAAAAATGATGTATCACGAGCGAGGGGGTGAAAACTTTTGAACATAATGGAGATGTGTATATTTTTCTTATTTTGGCTTCTTATTTTTTTTTTTTTTCATTTAGTACTTCCCTTCAGAGGCTCTAGAAGATAGTTACATGTTTCCCAGAAGACAAAAAAGTTAAATTTGCCCTAATCGTCAAATTCCAAAAGTTTTCTCACCCCAGCTCTTAATGCGTCATTTTTCCATCTGGAGCATAAGTGAGTGTTTCAACCTTCTGTAATAGTTGCATATGAGTCCCTCAGTTGTCCTCAGTGTGAAAAGATGGATTTGATGTAGTCATCGTTGGAAAGGGCTCAAATACACAAAAATGCTGAAAAACCAAAGAATTTGTGGGACCTGAAGTACTTGTCTGAAGAACAGTGGGCAGTTTAACTGTTGAGGACAAAAATGAACTTATGAACAACTATCACTAAACAAACAAACAAAAAAACAGCTCATTCAGGTAACAACACAGTATTAAGAATCAAGTGTATGTACTTTTTTGAAAAGGGTCATTTTTATTAATGCAACTATTATTTTCTGTTGTGGACTATATATAAATGTCCTTCATATGAAATATCATATTCTATCTGTCTGTTTTACTATCTTGTACACAAGTCATATCGGCTACTTTTATACTGGTTTTTTTAGAGCTTGACAGCTTGTGGTTATATGGGGAAAATCCATGAAGAAGTGATTCAGATTTCTCTGTGTTCAGCAGTGTTCAGCTATACTTGGAGCATATGAGAGTGAGTAAATAATGACAGAACTTTTATTTTTCCGTGTGCTATCTCTTTAAGGTTCATGAGGGGTGCTTATTTATTGGTCTATATTTAGCCTAATCAGTGGTGAAAGAGACAGGAAAGACAAAGACAGGAAGACGCTAAGAAAAAAACGTGAATCTGAGGGAGAGGGAGAGCAGACAGAGGGGCCGTTAGGTGGCCTGATATCAGGTACCTGGCTTCTCCCTTTTCTCAGCAGTATCAATCTGTTAGGGCAGCTTGGGGGGATCAGCTGGCTCTCTGCATCGTCTGCACGGCGAGACCGTCTTAATACACGCTGGGCTGGGACATAACTTATCATAGTGATGTTAGAAGTCAAGATAAGGGTCCTCCAAACAACTGTGTCTTACTGATAAGCCAGCCAATCCATTTAAAGGAAATTTCAATCATTCCACAGATGCATGCAGAGCAACAGACATGCTGGGTTTAAGGAATTAGACCCATGCAAAAAAAAATCGTAATCCACGCGTCTGGTTTTTAATAAATGACTACTAAATGCGCGTTTGCCTCAGATTAACAAGGTGCGCAAGATGTATACAATTTCCCTTTGAAAAGGCGCAACGATTGAGCCAGACGCTACAGGACGAACGTCAGAGACTTGGCGCAGTCGGCGAGAAACCGGTGATCTTTTGACAGCGTTCTCTACCTGATGACATTCTCCAGAGGGATATCCGTACTCCCAGACCATCTGTGGATGCAGTAAGTGAAACCACCTAAGGCTCTGTATTAGCATTGCAGCGTTCCTCTCTCCTGTCTCTTCCCGAGACACGTCTTCCACACTCGCATTCATCACCATTCGCTGGCTTGTCCAGGCTTACATGCCCTGGGCATACAAAAGCCTGCTGTCACCTTCCTTCCAGCTCAAGCACCTCTACCTATTCAAATAAGGAAAAAAAAAAATAAACAGATAAATAAACCGTTTATTCCCTGAAGGGATGAATGCAATGTTTGATGCACTTCAAAAGACTTCCACTGATGTGCATTCAGAGGAGTTAATCAAAACGAATTATCCATGTGATAAACAGCCATGTGCTTTGGAACACAATCAACCAATAAGACCACGGCGTGGATTGAATTTATCAGCCGCCACAGTTCTGTTTCCTAAATTTGTCATTGATTGAGACTGCCTTTTTCTAAACAATGCAAATAATGCACTGAATATGTATGAACATACACGCGTAAAATACGGCGTGTTTGAAAAGCAAGGAATTCTCAGACGCGCTCAATCACTCGTGTCCACAAATGGTTTATTTCTGATGCTGTCTTAAACTTTAAGCTTTCTGTCGTTTTATCATTTTAAATCAAAATGACTTTCAATACACACGAGGGGGGTTGGAGAAAAAATCTAAATAAATAAATCAAAGAGCGTTCACTCCCTCTCCTCTGCTCAGTATGTATTGGCAGTGACAGGGGGTCATACAATATTCCAGCTTTAAATCTGCTGACATAAGAGCGGTATAAATCAAAGACATTATTGCACCTTAGTGCCCAAGGCTCCGAGGCATTTCTCATTCTCAAGGCCAGACAGAGCCAGAAGACCATTTGCACATTTAAAGCTGATGAGAGTGGACAGAACAAAAGACCGGCCTTTTTAATAAGGAAACAAATAGGATTTTTATCAGCACGGGGTGTCAGAAGAACTGAGTTTGTGGGTAAAAATGGCGCTCGTCTGGCAGAATAACAACCTCGGAGTCCTCGCAGTGACACTGGCTGGAGAGAGTAATGTATACGCTATTGCAAAAATATTCCTGGCTCCTCTGACATTCTCCATCTCTGACTTATGGCGGATAGAAATTTCATCATTT
This sequence comes from Cirrhinus mrigala, assembly GCA_036247105.1. Classification (NCBI taxonomy): domain Eukaryota; kingdom Metazoa; phylum Chordata; class Actinopteri; order Cypriniformes; family Cyprinidae; genus Cirrhinus; species Cirrhinus mrigala. The sequence continues at coordinate 20,187,990 of CM070008.1, read as the reverse complement.
GATTTATGATAAATTATTCTTTGATTTTGAAGCTTAGTGAAGCTTCATCCTGTCAATTTATTTTCCTTTTCTCTTTTTTTTTTTCGCATCCATTTGGTAACGTTTCAATTGAAGTGCCAGGTATGAATATGAATCTCTCTCTCGCTCTTTTTTTTTTTTTTTTTTTATGAAGTTGTTACTGATTTACAGCAGCAGAATATAAAACATCCAGCCTAATTTGTAGTATTTTCACTTCGTCTTTTCAGACAGCGCCCGTTTTCACATTTTCCAGCTATTGATTCTGTATTTTTCAGCATTTACTCTCATACCTCATTATAAACCAGTGCACTCATACCAAAAGGTCCCCGCGGAGGGAGAAACTTACTTGTTTGAGACATTGGGTGGCTGAAAATGTATACATTTGGTCATCAGATGTTCGGAACAGGAAAAAGTGCATAAAAGCCAAGGTCGTAAACAATGTGTTTTCTTTCCCCAGGTGACAATTATTTCATTTTTGCCTCATCCGTTCAAGCGTTTCCGTAAATGCCATCATAGCTAACTTTATAGGAAAAAAATCTGCAGTGCGACTTTAATCTTAATACCACCGTATCTGCAATCTGTTCCCTTAATGATAATGCCAGCAGCGTTTGAACTGGTTTTACTGATTATTAATAGATCTCTGGATGCAAGTGAAAGGTAATCTGCAAGATTGAAAAAACGAACTGTAAACTTATATAATTTAAAAGGATATAACTGCTTGGAAAAAAAAAAAAAACAATACATCCTGTTCTCTGTTACATGAACTAAAAGCATGTGTAGGTGCCGAACTGTGCGAACAGGGGTGGATGCCATTATCCCTCCGACCTATATGTAACAAAATAACAGGTCTGAGTAATTGCCCAGTCTTTTTCCTCACCAACTTTATTCTTAGGAGTGAATTTCATTATCTCCAAAGCACGACTTCATGTGGGGAATCGGCGTGTAACCAACTGTGACTGCTGTGTGCCTGGCACCCCCATGAAGGCCCATCAGATAACTCCAAATACAGTTTCTTTCTTGGCCCGATAAGAGCATGAGCACACAGCTATGAAATAAACGGCTGGCCATGGGCCGACTGGGAGCCAGGCTTGGGGGGACTGCAGAGGAGATGCTGCAGGTCACGATTGAGATCAGGACAGGACGAGGGAGAAATTGCTGATGATTTAAGATAATGCTGCACTGATGGGAGCAGAAACAGCCGTAGTCATCGCTCTCTCTGCTGATGCTGGGTGGGGGGGGAGACCGTATAGGATCGGACACGGCTTCCGTGTGACGGGTAGAACATAGTCGGCGAGGTGAGTTTCCGGGGGTTTACTACAGTTTAAATGCTGGGTTTGCTCTCTGGCTTTTGGCATGTAATTGAGTTTTACTGATGGCCTTCCAGATCCCAGTCATGATTGAAAAGAACAGTTTCTACTGGCTTCAAATTAGATCGGGAACATGGCAGAAGTGTGTGCGGTGTATTTTCATAAGACATTACTTTCAGGCTGCGAGTCTAATCATCAAGTGGGTACAGCAAATGGAGTGTAAATATATTCATGGGCATGCATGCGAGCATGTGTATCTTCAGCCAGTTATGGGTGTCTCTTTCATTTATTAAACCTACTAGAAAAAAAAAAAAAACGGCAAACAGAGAGAGAGGATGTTTTCTACATTCATGCTTTATACCTATACTGCATTCATAATCATGGATCACTGACCTACATCAATGTCTACAATACAGAAAAGCGGAACAATCTACTTAATGTCTTTAATAATGTCATGTGGTATAACCCTCAAATAAAAGGTAATAACATAGGACCTATGAATGTATGTACTGTACACATATTAATTATTTTCAAGGTGAAAGTGTAATTTCTTGTTACGAATATCATGAACCGTTAATCCATAAACATCATTATGATTTTGAGGAGTCACACTACATGACGTTTTACAAATTGAAATAACATTGTTTTGTCATATAACGGTGCAATTACCTGATATTTTAAGACTCTACACAGGACCAGTGGGTTGGAAAATAGATGGTTGTTTTCCATGTTGGTTAATCTACGTGATTTGGCAGGCAAAGTTTTTGGAATGTTAATAAGCAGAGAAGCTTCTCTCTTTTTTTTTCACTCTAAGAAATTTGAAAAAAAAACTGTTTCAGTCTTTTAAAGGATTAGTTCACTCTTGAATATAAATTTCCTGATAATTTACTCACCCCCATGTCATCCATGATGTTCATGTCTTTCTTTGTTCAGTCGAAAAGAAATGAAGGTTTTTAAGGAAAACGTTCCAGGATTTTTCTCCATGTGGTGGACTTCAATGGGGATTAGCAGATTGAAGGTCCAAATTGCAGTTTTAAAGGGATCTACATGATCCCAGCTGACGAATAAGGTTGTTATCTACTGAAACAATAGTTCATTTTCTAAAAAGAATAAAAATGTATATACTTTTTAACCACAAATGCTCGTCTTTCACGAGCTTGACTTCACGCATTATGTAATCACATTGGAAAGGTCACGCGTGGTTAGTTCTTCGTCTGTGTACTTTGGTTCAAATAAATTAATACTTTCTCCTCCAACTTCAAAATCATCCGACATTGTTGTTTTACCTTTTTCTAAAGGACGTTTGACTTCCACCTAGTGTTGTACGATATACATTTTACTATTCGGAATGCATTTTAATAAGAGCCATATTTCTGCAAGCCTGAATTAGTGAATGGCACAGACGCTCAGTTTTGTTTACTACACATACGTGTGACGCTGGCGGTGTTTTCAGCCTCTGCCACCTAAATATATGAGTACATGAACATAATCTCTAGAACTGCTCTGAGAGTCACTTCATCAGCATTTTACCATTTCTTTTGCGGAAAACTATCATATAATGAAGACCCTAAAGGTCTTCACAGCAACCTGTCAAAATAAAAGTTTGGTTTAACTTGTCTGTGAGAAATATATTAATGTATTACTTAATGTTAAGATAGTGCTACTGCTAATAATAAAATTTTATTCAAACAATGTTTAAGGAATATTTACCAGAAAAAAAAAAAATAAAAAAAAAATAAATATATATATATATATATATATATATATATATATATATATATATATATATATATATATATATATATATATATATATATATATATTTACCACAATTTATTTACCAGAAAATTGTAAATACACAACACAGTATTTCCTTAAAAAAGAAACCAATAGCCTATAATAAATTAATTCTTTATCAAATCTAATTATCTTTTCAGACTTTCATAATTATGCTTTTTCAGACATGCTTTTGATTTTTAAAATGCAATAAAACGATTAAAATAGAATCCAGAAAATTAATTGAAAACAGAGATTTACAAACAAAACTGAATTTGAGAAAAAAAAATAAAGTGTACTTCATAGGGCCTTAAAACATGTAATTTGTGTTAAACTTCTAATAAATTGCTGTTCAATTTTGCAAGTTTCATGATTTTAATTAATTAGACATGTTTTTTGATATATATATATATATATATATATGTATGTATATGTATGCATGTGTGTGTGTGTTTTTTTTTTTTGTTTTTTTTTTTTAACGTAACCATTAAAATAGAATCTGAAAAAATAAAAATAAAAATATATATAACTGTGTATATATAAAAAAAAATTGTGACCGATATTTTTGCTAGATAAGACCCTTATTCCTCTACCGGGGTTGTGTAGAGACCTTTGAAGCTGCACTGAAACTGCAGTTTGGACCTTTAAGCTGTTGATCCCCATTGAAGTGCACTATATGGAGAAAAATCCTCGAAAACCTTACTTTCTTTTTGACTGAAAAAAAAAAGAAAGATCTTGGATAACATGGAGGTGTGTGAAATATGAGGAAATTTTAATTTTGCAGTGAAATAATCCTTTAAGGAGGCTTTTTTTTTCTTCATTTTGATATCATGGGTTTATTTAATAACTCTGTGTCCCTCCAAATATTTAAGATTTTATTTAGAAATGGAAAAGCATGATCATCATAGAGTTAAAGTCACTGTATGTATGAATTGCATATTTAACTGTATATTTAATAAACCTATGCCCAGATGAAAAAGTGAACCCCATATGACTTCATGTAGAGCTAGATCAATGTTAATGATTGGCCAAAGGCCATCTATTCAAAGATCGCCCTCTCTTCTGTAGACCAAAGCCACAAGTGGGAAGAATCAAATCCATCAAAGTCCTTAGGGGGCACCTTCACATGACAGCCTCGAAATGATGGCGCCTCAGAGATCTCAGCCCTCGCAGGTGTGCCTCAGCAAAGACAAGGGGCGAGTATGATGGAAAGGCAGTAAAAGCGATTTCACTTGCATTTCTCAGAGGTGAGTTTTGTGCACGGTACCAGTAAGTTCCAGTTTAGGTAAAGTAGAAGCAGCTTGGTGGACGTGTGTGTCAGCAAGCTGAAAGGCCTGATGTATGACAGGCCATCTGGATTCCATGATGTACACCACGCCTGAAAGGGTGATAAGGATTGGCGCGGGCCTCCACTCCCTCAGACAGCTCTCCCAGACGCCATATTTCAAAGAAACACCACTGTCTGCTGTGATTTATGCCTTATTATGAAGCTGTCGCTCATCGCTAGTGCAGAACTCATTAGGGACCTTTATTTTTATACAAGCATTCCGCCATTTAAATTGAATCTGCGTACAGGGAAGATGGTTTCTATGGCAGAGAACCACAGTGGACTGTAGACTAATTTAACATTCACATGTAAATGAATTTCATATTTTCACTTTTTCAATTTGCCCTCTCCTGTGAAGCTTGCAATAGTTAAAGATGGAATAAACATCCAAAATGAAATTAAACCTGGAGGTGAGGAGCAGTGGTAAAAAAAAAATGTATGCGAAGCCAGTGTTTGCATTAATAATCCCAAGTGAGTGCCAAAATTAACCACTCAGGATAAATTGGTGAATTTCCAAGCAATTCGATAAACCAATTGAGATTGGCCGACTGGCCTAAAATGCTCAGCCTGTCAGGTTAAGAATATGTTTAACTGGAAACGTTAAAGGAGAAGTCCACTTCCAAAACAAAGATTCACATATACGCAACGTACTCACCCCCTTGTCATCCAAGATGTTCCTGTCTTTCATTCTTCAGTCGTAAAGAAATTATGTTTTTTGAGGAAAACATTTCAGCATTTTTCTCTATGAAATGGACTGATATGGTGCCCCGATTTTGAAGTTCCAAAATGCAGTTTAAATGCGGCTTCAAACGATCCCAAATGCGGTTGTAAACAATCCCAGCCGAGAAAGAATAATACAATTTATATACTTTTTAATGCCAAACGCTCATCTTGTCTTACTCCACCTGAACTGTTTTTGTTCTGGTTCATGACAGTTAGGGTATGTTGAAAAACTTCCATCTAATGTTCTCCCTCAACTTCAAAACCATCCTATATCGTTGTTTTACCTTTTTTTGTTAAGGGTGTTTGATCTTCTTTGCATGTTTACTTTGCAAAGACTGGGTCAGTACTTCTGCAGCAATGTAGGATGATTTTAAAATGATTTTTGAAGTTGAGGGAGAAAATAAGAGAGTTTTTCGACATACCCTAACTGTCTTGAGTCAGAATACACAGAGTTCTGGGAGAGAAAGGCAAGATGAGCGTTTGAGATGAAAAAATATTGAAATTGTATTTTTTGAATGAAAATAACTGATCATTTTGCTAGATAAGACCCTTCTTCCTTAGCTGGGATCATTTGAAGCTGCATTTAAACTGCATTTTGGAAGGGTTGTGGCTAGAAGGGATACAGCTCTGACCGGAAACTAACAATGAAGTGAATTGTTCTACCTATTGGATTGTGTTTTTTTAAAACGTCTACACCTACCCCAACCGTAAACTTAGCCCTTAAGTTTAGCCTGTATTCCTTCTAGCCTTAACCCTTTTGGAAGTTCAAAATCGGGGCACCATATCAGTCCATTATATGGAGAAAAATGCAGAAATCATAATTTCTTTACAACTGAAGAAAGAAAGACATGAATATCTTGGATGACAAGGGGGTGAGTACATTATATGTGAATCTTTGTTTTGAAAGTGGACTTCTCCTTTAAGCCTCATGTCATTGTGTCAAATAATGTGTAAGTGAAGTTAGATGGACATAGTGAGTCACTTTCCTTAAAGGTATAGATCTCCCAAAAATGAAATGATGAAAATGAGTTTGTCTCATATTGTTCCAAACTTATGCACCTTAATTTTCAGTGTGGAAGTAAGCTGTTTTCTGTGAATGTGCAAGATGTCCGGTTCATTAGCTGTTGTAGGGAAATAGCAAGAAGAATAACAAAGTGCAGTAAACAGAACCACTGTGTTTGTAATTAAGATAATACATTAAAATAATACGGTAAGACACACCAGTTTGCTATATCAAGCAGCAAAATTAGTTGTACAGCTAAAAATAGCTAAAAGCTATGGAACCTTGTTTCTGCCACTGAATAAAAAAAAAAAGACTATTGTGACTTTTCATCTCACAATTCTGACTTTTTTTTTTTTTAATTGCGAGTTATAAAGTCAAAATTGCGAGATATAAACAATTCAGTTTTTTTTTCTCACAAATTTCAAGTTTATATTTTGCAGTTCTGGTTTTTTTCTCTGAGTTGCGTGATATAAACTTACAAAGTTATAAAGTCAGAATCGTAAGATAAACTTGCGATTCTCATTTTTTTCTCACAGTTGGAAGTTTATATCTCGCAATTCTGACTTTTTTCTCAGAATTGCGAGATATAAACATATATAGCGAGTACAGCAAAAATATTATCACAACTGTGACTAATAAAGTCAGTATTGACAATATTGAGATATAAACACTTAATTCTGAGAAAAAAAAACTCAATTGCGAGATATAAACTCGAAGTTTTGAGAAAAAGTCAGAATTGTGAGTCTGTGTCTCACAATTCTCATAATTCACAATTGTGAGTTTATATAACGCAATTCTGAGGAAAAAAAGACAGATTCGCAAGTTTATATCTCACAGTTCTGAGAAAAAAAAGTGATTTGTAAGATATAAACTCGTAATTGCAAGAAAAAAAAAAAAAAAAAATATATATATATATATATTTTTTTTTTTTCATGAAATTACAATGAATCAAACAAGACCGGATCAAATTTGAGAATTGGCAATTAGTTCAGTGGGGGAAAAAAGAATTTACAATTCATAATTTAATTTAATTTATTACATTTAAATTTATTTCAGACCGTATTTACCTTTCAGAAATTTGTGTTTTTATTTATTTATTTATTTATTTATTTAAAGTACTCTTATTACCCATTCATACAGGTTTGAAATGAGAATGAGTAAATTTTCTTCTTTTTGGAGGGGTGATCGAGGGGTGCCATACATGCTAGAAAATTGTACATGCTACTCAGAGAAAATTCAATTATCCTTTAACCTTTTCGACATTCTACTGATGAAACAACCATAACAGAGTTGGCAGTTGAATAACAACATCCATATATGTGTGATGTGACGTGAACATGCGATGTTATCATCTAGTTATAGATGCCGGTTTAAGGTTACAGCAGCAACAGAACTGTCCTTCATCACTGAGTTGCTTCTAAAAGATGATTTACAAATAAGCAGTACCAACAGAATCAGATAAAGAACTTTTAAAATTCCATCTAAACAGTATTCCATTTACACCAGATCTCCTTCCCTATTTAGAGAAATGTTGTTTATTTGAGAATGTCACATCCTTATCCTTTATCAGTTAACGTCAGATGGCCGAACTATCCAATTAGCGGGACTATTGGCTTTGACATGGAAAATTCCCCTTTGCTTAAGGTTAAAACAACACCAGCTAATGGAACCTACATTAGAAACATATGCTGCCGAGAGTTTCTAATCCCCGCTATGTCCAGCGGATTTAGCGGCGCTTGCGAGCAATTAACAATTTCAGAGATGTTAAGACAGTATATGTGCCACATTTACTCAATGGACAGTTTCACACTTTTGGGAGCTTTATTTCTGAGCCACATGCTCGCCAGGAACAAGTAAGAAATACTCATTTGGGTGGATTAGCATGTTTTTAGACTTAATCCACTCTCCCATGTGCAATGCGGTTTTATGGCAGCAATCGCATGTCAGGCGTATATGGCGCCGTGTGTAAGGTCGGATGCTTTAGCATGACGCTAGCACGCCAGGAGGATTAGGCTATCTGACAAGGTGCTGTGTAATTATACTAGAGTCGCTGATTATTTAAAGGAAAGAGAAAAATATCAACAGTCAGGATGTGGCTGAAATGGCAGTGAGGGGGAAACGGCTTAACGGCGGGTCTCAGAGGGGGTCAGAGAGGATTTTAATCCCCGCAGTGGATGAAAACATAATTTTTAAAAAGGGTTTTAATCAGAAGCAAAACAATACACCACTTTTCTGGTGTCTGATATTTCAGCCGGCACTTATTACGTCACTGTCAACTTTGAAATGTGTTGTGGTCGCAGGAAATGGAAATGTTCTCAAGGTCACGTTTCAGCAGCGCTGTGTGGTCTGCGCCTCATTGGCTTCATGTGGAAGGTGGAGCTCTTTTCTAAACATTTGTGAAGCTGAATATAGAAAAGAAAATGAGACTATTTCAAAGCTCGTCTGAATGTGGGTCATATAACCTCAATGGTGCTCTTTTAAATTGCTACAGGTGGACTCATAAATTCATTTCTTTCTCACAGCTTTCTTCTCCACAGTCCGAGTGTTGATGTATCTAAATCTCCTCCCACTTTCACCCTGAGGATTTCTATTGTTCCTACTAGACCTTGGCAGCTTTTTGGTTTCTCTGAATAGACTGTACATGTTTTGTATTTTTTTTTTTTTTGTTTTTGTTTTTTCTTGTTTTTCTAAACACATTAAGGTCAGTGTGGAAATTATACAATAACTTTCACATGGTCAATTACAGTGTCTCTAAGGAGTCATTCTTGGGGTTTAATTTATTTATGTTTCTCATGCAAACCATACTGTCTTTTTTTTGTTTTAACTGTTGTTTGTGATATATGCGTACTGTTGAGAACTTTGAGGTCAGTGTTTTTTTTTTTTTAAGAAACTGTATTCAGTATTAAAGGGATAGTTCACTCAAAAATGAAAATTCTCCCTGCTGAAAAAAAATGCTAAAACCACCCTAAGCTGGTTGGCTGGTCTTAGCTGGTCAGTCGAGTGTTTGAAATAACCTTTTGTGATCAGACGTGGTTATATCACAGAATGAGGCAGAAATCATACTATTTTATAGTATTATAAAAGCTATGTCGATTAGCATCACTGCTGAAAAAAAAAAAAAAAAACCGCTAAAACCAGCCTAGGCTGGTTGGCTGGTCTTAGCTGGTTTAAGCTGGAAGTAGCTGGTTTTAGCTGGTTGTTCTAGCTGGTCTCCCAGCCTGGCCAGCCAAGGAAGTGGCCAAAACCCCTCTAAAACCAGCCTGCCGACCAGCTATGACCAGCTAAGACCAGCCTGGATGACCAGCTAAAACCAGCCAACCAGCTTAGGCTGGTTTTAGCTGTTTCTTTTTCAGCAGGGATTGCATTATAATATATTATGCATGCAATACAATATGCATATATTGTAGCAATGTATGTTTATTGTCAAGTTTCCTCAGTTATTTCTCTGTCTGCGTTTTATTCAGCTACAGCGATAACCTGGAACGTCAGTAGTATTACTTCTGCTATAAAGCATATGGGGAGTTTCTGCGCAAGTGCACCATCCGGCTTTCAGTATGAATTAAACAGTCATTACATTGTACATGTGTACTCATTTATGTCTACTTTGGGTAAAAATAGGATAATACTTTTCTCTAAAGAAACAGGATTCCCTGAATTATCGTCATTGATATCATTATCATAGTAATACCAGAAATTATCATGATCAATTTTTAAAGCCCATATTGCCCATCCCTATTTCCATGTGACATCAATGGTTCAACCGTAATGAATCTACAAGAATACTTTTTGTGCGCAAAGAAAACAAAAATAAGTTTTTTTCTAACAACTTCAATCTGCGGTGTGCATTCAGAACAGATGTGTGTGATGTTGCTGACACAGGAGCCGGCGTTCTGACGTAGAACATCCATCTCTCTTAGTTCATCGTCTGTCTGTTTTGGTTCAAATAAGTAAGGCTGGGCAAAAAATTGCAAGTCATCCTCTGTCGAAATCTTCAGACATGTTTACAAAGACTGTTTTGTGCATCTTTCACCGCTTGTAAACAAGGCGCAGTCGATCCGGGTTCTACGTCAGAACACCGGCTCTTGTTATTTTCAAAATTCTTGGTTAAATATTAATTCTAGCCATGCCCACATCAGTATATCTCACCTTTCAGAGATAAATTACAACATCTTCAAAGGTTAATCCCCACTCTTGAGTTTGTGACCCATTAGACCCTTGACCTGAGCGTGCACTCCTTCTTCCTGTCGACCCCAGTCAGGCACTTGTTCTGATATATGCTCCTGACCTGGCTTCTGTCAGTGTAATTAGAAGGTCACTCAGCAGAGACTTTTTAGCAGTTTTAGCATCAAGGATAAAATTGAGAGCGCATGAGGTCAGCGAAAAGCAAGGAATATGAAGATCCAAAGTTCAGTACAGGTTTTCAGCTCTATTGACTTGCATAGAGGCAATGCTAGTTTCCGTTTTTTAAATGTAATGTAAGTGCTTGGCTTTTTTCCAAAGTGGGACTTTCTGAAAGATTTAGCTTTCTGAACTAGTAAAATCAGGCATTGTTTGGGTACTTTGTTCTTGATCCAAGTATGATGTTTATGCTTTTTGCCTTCTAAATCTAGTGTTTTGTGTCTGGTGTACATTGTAACTTACTGCACACTTAGACACAAAGGAGCCTGATTGATATGTAAGGTCTTCTATGCAACTCTTGGGGTCAGATTATATATCTGAAATCGATGATTCCACAGTAATAGACTGACATGGCAACCCATTCAAGTAATGACACAGAAACTGCATTGGAGAAATTAATAAAATTGTAAAATGTCCATTGATGTTGTGGTTAGGATTTCCATTTATTCAAAAGTAATAAGCACAAACTATTTCACTGACCTTGACTCTGTAAAGCAGAATACACAGTTCAAGGATTTTCCATTTAATTGTCACTAACTGCCTCAAACAAAAACCCTCAACGTCTTTCAGAAATTCTATACCAGAAACCTCGCGGACCTTGGCATGTTTATGACTCCTGAAGGCTGTGTATAAGCCAGTTATAGTTTAATGTCATTTTTGTGCTTTATATGAGTCAGATGGTCCATGAACAGACTGAGACTCTTGTAAATTGTACCATCCCTTATGAAATGGCAGCATTGATAGTTGTGGAAGACTTGGTGGTGGTAGTAACTAAAGAAATAGTCCCAAAACTATATGACTTTTCTCCTTTTGTAGAACTGAACAGAAGTTTTTTAAATGTCTTGTATTTCTTGTCCATACAGTGAGTCAGTGGGGTCCAATGTTCTTTCAAAGGGGACACTGGATGCCCATTTTCCACAAGTTAGTATGATTAAGGTAAGGTTTTTTGAAATGTCTGCAACATACTTTGGTTAAAATTCCTTAATCTGAGGAAATGGACGGGGCCAGGCCCCTCTCTTCCATAAGCCTACTCTGCTCTGATCGGTCAGCTGGCCAAGTCTGTTGTGATTCGGCAGTGAAAACAAATCAAACTTGTTCTGGACATGATGTAAACACACTAACTAGCAAAAATGTTTATGGGCAGGTCAGACCCATGTATTTCGTGGGCAGGTGGTGATTATGCAAATTTGTTATGGGCAGAAGATTCGAAAATATGACTCATTAAGATTCATTAAGGCGGCTCTGAGTAGAATCTTTCTTTTGAGAGACAATATCTTTATTCATCATGCACTTTTTTTAATAACAACTTGCAAACTGTATGCAAATATGCAAACGGTTTACACTGAAGGATAGCTATGTTACAAACTGCAAAAAGGATATTTTTCGAAAACCCATATGACCCTATATTTAATATTTATTCATACTATGGGGCCGTTGAATGCTTGAATCTGATTGGCTGACGAACGTTCTGAAGTTGTGCATTATTTTCAGGGAAACGCACGGCGAACGTAGTTCCAGGAAGCTTTTGACCACATTACATATCCATATCACTTCGCCACATAATTTCAGTTATTTCAAAGGTCCTTAACAGCCGTAAACAGCAAAATAACCAAAACCCACAACGACACTGGCTAAACAAATAAATACAGTAAGTAATAGGATAAAAACAACAGATTAGTTACATGTTTTGCCACAAAATTACGTTTTATTATGTACGGAAAGCACATACTCTATTTCCACTCCCTCTCCCTTACAGACACACACGTTAGCATACGCGCTAATGTTCTAAGCGCTGCTCTGACGATTAACAACTTAAACACTGCATGACAGTTCACACAAGTTAGGGAAAAACGGCGCTGTTCCTGAAGAAAATGAACTTAGAGTTTCACCATTATTAGAGACACTGCTGCTGATCACTTTGGAGAGACGCACAGACTCAGAGAGGTAATTCACAAGCTTAATCTCTCTCTCTCTCTCTCTCTCTCTCTCTCTCTCCCCGTCTGTCTGCTTGTCTGTCTGTCTAAACTTCATTATTAACTGCATTAGTCTGCTATCAATGGCTTAAAGGAGAACTCTACTTCCAGAACAACACTTTACAAATAATTTACTCACCCCCTTGTCATCAGTCGTAAAGAAATTATGTTTTTTGAGGAAAACATTTTAACATTTTTCTCCATATAATGGACTGATACGGTGCCCCGATTTTGAACTTTCAAAATGCAGTTTAAATGCGGCTTAAAACGATCCCAAATGCGGTTGTAAACGATCCCAGCCAAGGAAGGGTCTTATCTAGGGAAACGATCAGTTATTTTCATAAAAATAATAGTTTATATACTTTTTGATGTCAAACGCTGGTCTTGTCTTACTCTGCCTGGACTGTTTTTGTTCTGGTTCATGACAGTTAGGGTATGTCGAAAAAGTCCCATCTCATGTTCTCCCTCAACTTCAAAATCGTCCTATATCGCTGTTTTACCTTTTTTGTTATGGGTGTTTGATCTTCTTTAAACGTTCAATTTGCAAAGACTGGGTCGGAACCTCTGCAACTATGTAGGATGATTTTGAAATGATTTTTAAAGTTGAGGGAGAAAATTTGATGTTTGAAATTTGAGTTTTTCAACATACCCTAACTATCTTGAGTCAGAATACACAGAGTATACACAGGCAGAATACACAGGCAAGATGAGCGTTTGAGATTAAAAAGTATTTAAGTTGTATTTTTTTTAATGAAAATAACCAATTATTTCGCTAGATAAGACCCTTCTTTCTCGGCTGGGATCGTTTACAACCGCATTTGGGATCATTTAAAGCTGCATTTAAACTGCCTTTTGGAACTTCAAAATCGGGGCACCGTACCAGTCCATTATATGGAGAAAAATTTCCTCAAAAAAATAATTTTTTTACGACTGAAGAAAGAAAGACATGAATATCTGGGATGACAAGGGGGTGAGAACATTATATGTGAATCTTTGTTTTGGAAGTGGACTTCTCCTTTAAGCATCATTACTATGTCTAAAATGGCGTTTTGCAATTAGCAACGGATGTGTTGGATGAGATACATAAGAAATTAATCCTACTCACAATAGCGTTTTCAGGACAAAAACCGGACGAATGCCTTGAAATATCATCTGATCGATGTCTTGAGGTGTGGTAGCTGTAGAATAAGCAGAATGATGGACTTCGAAGTGGTGATGCAGGTGTGCATTATTGTCGTTGAATTCTTATATTTAATAAGAATTCAATGGCCCATCGTTATTTATTCATTTATTTATTTATTTCCACAAAGTTAATTCTCAGCACGTTTGATAAAGAATAACAAGTTAGATTTATGTGCTCGGATGTTTACGTCGTGTTAGTTAAAGGTCTAGTGGAATCCAAAACCATAATCTTTAATCATGATCTGGAGTTTAAATTAATCCCTTTATCCTACGATCATGAGCTTCCATTTAGAACCATTTTATAAAATTAATCTTTAAATACCTTCTTGCTTTGACCAAAAAAAAATTAATAAATAAAATAAATGCTGAATTGATTTTGTTTATCTGCATTTTTAATTATCGTATGATATTTGATATTTAAGACATGCTTTGCCTCTTTTTTTAATTAATTGTTTTTTTTTTCTCCACATATTTCTCAGCTCAGTCTCTCAAGCTTATTTTCAGAAAAAGGCCAGATGGAGGTTCACCCAACAGGATCTGAGGTCACCAACACAGTCTGCCACAAGGAAGCAATGATACCTAAGAATGTATGTAATAGTGCATGTACTGGTGCCACAGCTTAACACAGATGGTAAGACGTCATATTTAGTTTCGCAATACGATATTCCCAGAGAGAGGTTTAATCTCATAGGCCTTTTTTCTTATGGGTCGAGGTGTGTATGACATGCTCAGCATGCCTGGTTTATTTCAGAACACCAAATAAGGTAAAAAAGATATTACACCTGAAATGAGAGTAGTAATAGTGCCTAGTATATGCTGCAAATCCTTTCGGGTTCCAGCGAATTTCCAACAATTCCTAAAAACAGCGCTGTGTCATTTTCAAGTCGTATTACCCGTGATGCAATTGCATTCACACTCCCAGCATCCATACCTCATTATCCACAGCGCAGTCACTCACTCCATCAAGCTATCACCATGAGAGGTGTCAGATACAAGTGACCCAAACCCAGAATCTGACCCCAAACCCACTCAATCATAATCACGGCTGCTTAAAGCATGTGTCCAAACCCTAAAATTAGACTTAGAAAATGACTGATGGATGAAGAAATATGCTCCATTCACGTCGCTTCATCACAATGAAACCGTGCACCCACGCATCATCTGGAGATAAATGTACTGAGTCCTAGTTTCTGACCAGCAGCGTGAGCTTTGCTCCACCAGCGCCCTACTTCCAAGGATCATACGAGGATGCTGGCCGCATCTTTACGGTGCCTCGTCGCTTTTATCAACGCGGACCGAAATAGCTTCACCTTTCACGGTGACGGGTCCAAAAATACGACCTGTTTCATTTCCCCCCGGTTGGTCTATTAGCATTAAAGCCTTTGTTCTGTATCAGGAATCGGTGACTTCGAAAGCAGTGGAATAGTGCATATTAAAGTGTGGCTATTGACCCCGGAGTTAGATGGGAGAGAGAATACGAGACAGACCTCTGATGGCTTTGATAAATGTCCTCCCATGGATGAGTCACAGGGAACATTATTTAAAATCAATGTGGCTTTTTCGCTCTGGCCCTAGAGTGGCCTGGCGCCTCTGAAAGCTCTGTAGCCTGGTTTTAAGAGGACAGTGATGTCCTTTTGTGTGTGCCTGTTTACACAGGGGGTTAATGTAGCTCAATTACACGTGCGATCTTTTTGTCATCGCTCTAGACCCTTTGCCCTCGATTTTAATAATCAATTGGATTACTATTACTCTCTGAGGAAAGGTTAATCCATATGTCAGGTGTACAATTACCACTCATAGACTGGCTGTGTTATTGGTAAGAATGAGAAATTGAAATATCATGCGTCGACTGAAACATGTGTTTGCGTGTGTATGGCGTTGGAAAGTCTTTAACTAAAAGTAACTACACCTGTCAGTAGCGTGACTATAGCTCAGCTGTTTTCAAACCAGAGTAGCTTTTCCAGTAATGAGCTACTTTTTCCAGCCATTAGCAGTGTAGCATAACAAAATGCTGCATCGCTGTGTTTTTGTCACATTGTATCAAGTGTGCCGCTTTACAGCCGACTGAACCGAGGTAATAATCAAATCTCCTTCCAAACTTCCAGTCTACTTCTATCTCATATGAAACATGGGGAAGTCTGATTTATTTTCGTTAATTAGTTCATTTGAACTCTTTGTGTAGATGACAAATTATTAACCTATTCACTAGAGAACTTGATATAATATTAATTATTTTATATTATATTATATTATTACTAATAAGAATAATTATATAATAACTTCAATTTGTTGAAGATTTTGAGTTTTTTAGTTTAGTAATACACAGACATTATATTAATTATATTATATTATAGTGTATTATAGTGTATTCTAGTATAATATATTATAGTATATTACTATTGTTAAAGATTTTGGGTTTTTTAGTTTAGTAATACACAGGCGTTATTATATTATATTATTATATTATATTATTACTAACAATAATTATACAACAAATATTTAATACTACAGACTTTTGAGGTTTTTTTTTAGTTTAATAATACACAAACATTATATTATATTATATTATATTATATTATATTATTAACAGTAATTACACAAAAATATATATATTTAACAAAATATACTTTAATTTGCTAAGCAGTTAACAACTGTATTATGCACAATGAACTGTATTAATTTATAATTGAATAATTCCTTTTTGGTAATAATACATTAATGTTTCCTCAAAATGTTAAAATGCATTACTATATGTGAAAATTAGCATTAACCAAGATTAATAAATGATGATAATTATTGTTTATTGTTAGTTCATAATACCCAATGCATTAAATATTTGATTATTTGGCAGCACTTCAATTAGTTCAATTAGGTTCACTTAGTTAATTGAATGCAAAATGTTGCTCTTCACTGTTTTTGCCTGTTATATAGTTTTCTAAGTAGTAATCTAATTGAAAAATTGGGTCACACTTTATTTTAAGGTCTGATTCCTGCTATTAACAAACCATTAACGATGACTTTTGCCTTAATAAACTGCTAATTTGCCTCTTATTTATAGGTAGTGAGGTAGTTGTGAAGTTTAGGTATTGGCTAGGATTAGGATGTAGAGTATGGTCATGCAGAACATGTGTTTTATAAGTACTAATAAACAGCCAATATGTTAATAACACGCATGCTAACATGCAACTAGTTAACAGTGAGAATTGGTCCCTAAACTAAAGTGTTACCAAAAATTAACATGTTCAAAGACTATTGTTTTCACCTTAATTGAAAACCTCACTTTATAGATAACTATACTAAAAAAGTGTGGTTTCAGTGTAGTTCAACTACTTTAAAACTACCTTGTGAATTTACAAACTACTTATCATTAAAAGTAATCTTCTTAACGCAGTGGTTAGGTTTATTCGCAAGCAAACACATCCTAAAGGAGCAGTCAGAGGTCAATGTTTGATATCAGAAGTGAACAAGGTGCCGTATGCTCGGTCTATGTGAGGACTCTGGATACAGCAGCAATCTGTCAGGCATGTGAGGCACAGTGGCCTCTTCTTCCTTCCCCTTTGGCCCTTGAAAGTGGTTCTTCCCTCATGGGATTGAACTGTCCCAACCGTCTGCAAGCGCCTCTGGCACTTAGTCTCAGCACTCACACCAAATGGCTATCAGATTTTAGATGATCCATTTTAAAAAGTCAACAGCTGGCCACACAAGCTGGAGAACACACACACACACTATCTCTTTGTCTCTTTCTGTCTCACTCCTACTCACCCTCTCTCAACACATTCAGTAACACAATTAAACCATGGGAAATGGCAGAGATCACCCTGATATTCCATTATATATAGCAGCAGTAATCTTCCCTTTCATGGCTGTGTATTTTTATGCTGTAAATGGGCAAATACAAGATTATGGCTTATGTGGAAGGAAGCGAGTCCACGGATGACCTTGAAACATCCCTTGGTCTGAATATAATCACGAATTCATCAAACAAGATGCAAACAATTTCACCTACATGGTACTCGAAGACCTGACAATGTTTATTCAAGCTTGTCTACAAACATAGTTGAATTACAGAAATGTTCACAGCAGCCAAGGTTCATTTAAGCATATACTGTATTTAAAGGATATATTATATTTTCTTCAGAAAGGTTGTATTCAGTTGATCAAAAGTGACAGTAAAGAGTTTTACAATGTCACATCGATTTCTCTTTCAAATAAATACTGTTTAAACTTTCCATTTATTGAAGAATCCAAGAAAAATGCATCATTAAGCACAGAAATATCACAAAGTACATCTATTTTCAACACTGATAATAATAATTAATAATAATAAATGTTTCTTGAGCACAGATTCAGCATATTAGGATGATTTCTGAAGGGTCATGTGACACTAAAGACTGGTGTAATGATGCTGAAAATACAGATTTACCATCACAGAAATAGATCACATTTTAAAATAAATACTCAACGAAGCCAATCTGACACTCATGTACGTAACCTACACGCACGTAAATAAATAAAACGCATAAATTTATTTAATTGAATAGTAGCCTTTGTGAATTCTTTATTGTACAGGTGTGCCTTAGGCTGGCCACAATAAAAGGCCACTCTAAAATGTGCGGTTTTACTGTATTGGAGGGGGGTCCAAAAACCAGTCAGTATCTGGTATGACCACCATTTGCCTCACGCAGTGCAACACATCTCCTTCGCATAGAGTTGATCAGGTTGGTGCCTGTGGATTATTGGGCCACTTGATCCACAACGTTGACATCAGCAAACCGCTCACCCACACGACGCCATACACATCTGCCCTGTACAGTGAAAACCGGGATTCATCCGTGAAGAGAACACCTCTCCAAAGTGCCAGATGCCATCGAATGTGAGCATTTGCCTACTCAAGTAGGTTACGACGACGAACTGCAGTCAGGTCGAGACCCAGATGAGGACGACGAGCATGCAGATGAGCTTCCCTGAGACGGTTTCTGACAGTTTGTGCAGAAATTCTTTGGTTATGCAAACCGATTGTTGCAGCAGCTGTCCGGGTGGCTGGTCTCAGACGATCTTGGAGGTGAAGATGCTGGATGAGGAGTATCCTGGGCTGGTGTGGTTACATGTGGTCTGCGGTTGTGAGGCTGGTTGGAATTTAAGGGCAACAGCTCTGGTGGACATTCCTGCAGTCAGCATGCCAATTGCACGCACCCTCAAAACTTGCGACATCTGTGGCATTGTGCTGTGTGATAAAACTGCACAGTTTAGAGTGGCCCTTTATTGTGGCCAGCCTAAGGTACACCTGTGCAATAATCATGCTGTCTAATCAGTATCTTGATATGCCACACCTGTGAGATGGATGGTTTTATCTCGGCAAAGGACAAGTGCTCACTAACACGGATTTAGACAGATTTGTGAACAATGATTCGAGATAGGCCTTTTTTGTCCATAGAAAAGTCTTAGATCTTTGAGTTCAGGTCATGAAAAATGGGGGCAAAAACAAAAGTGTTGCATTTATAATTTTGGTCAGTGTAATTTATTATTTATTCATTGTTATTAATAGTAGTAATACTAAGTCTTATATTAAGCTACATCCCTAATTCTTACAAAGACGAATACCTTGTTTAACAGAGAATGGTGTATAGAGAATAATGTTGTAGTTATTAGAGAGAAACACAATGTTTTCATACCTTTAGCATCACATCTCTCTCTCTCTCTGTCATGTACTCACACTCTCAAAAAAGCTCATTTTAGAGCCTAATTTGCCAGATGTTTCGTGGGATGTCAGAGAGACAAGTTCACTTCACTTTTTCTACAGTGGCAGTTCATTTTTTCCGTTCAATACAGATATGCAATTAGCCTCTGGGGAATATAGTTCACACCAATACTAATGGTGCCGTTCTGCGTGTGAGATTGGAGTGGTCCACATATCATGGCCACAGAATGGCTGCGTGCTTCAACAGATGTATTGTTCAGCGTTGTTTTTTAGGTTTACGGGTCGCAGTTATCAGTTTGTTTGCCTCGATTTGAATTTTAGAGAGAAGTATTACAACACTACTTATAGCAAAAGATGTCCTTGGTTTCATCTGAACCTTCCTCACCCGTCTCCCTCACGCAAAATTCACGACTTATCCTTCATTATAGACCCAATTCTCAGATCTGATCTGCTGATTATTATTGGACACAACTCTCCAAGTAGGTCATTAACAGTTTCTCACATTCTCTGCAGTAAAATTCACTATTTCCATCCTTCAGAATGAGCGAAAGGGCTCTTGTCGTGTAATTAGCACCTTGACATCTTCCAATAAGTATTTTTTATTATTAATTTTACATTTTTATTTCTTCTGCCCACAGGAAATGAAAAGTGAAGGTCAAGGTCTAGTTAGAGAAATTAAGCAATGGTAAAAAATTAATTTGCGAGCTGAAAATATCGATTGTTATTACATCCTCGCGAGTGTCAAAGTGTTATTTTAATGGGTTCGGAACATATGGTCTGTGGCCCTAAGGGAGGGCAGGATTCACTGACCCTTCTCCCCATTCAGAGCTGTTAGGGGTTCGAAAGCGCACACCAAAGCGTGCCAGAGGATGAGATCGATTTGCCTTAAGGCCGTTGATGATGTAAATGCTTCCGCACTCACCCTTTATAGTTAAATTCATTGTAAATGATATGCCGTTTTTGCTGCATATGTTATTTTATTTTTTTACTAGTCATTTCACACATTTCTTTGTCTCCTAATGGAAGTGGGTTGACCGGATACACACACGCACACACTGACACACATTGGACGGTCCAATTTAATCCATTTAAAGTGTGCAACTTAATGGATACTACCTCTCCATATAGGTCACCTCTACATCGATTGCCTGAGGAAAAACACGATTTCATTCTGATCCTGTCATAACAGTTTTGAAACCATTTATTTGGCTCTTTCGCAGAGGGCATTGGGATCCATATCACGTGCTGATGTGGAAACATTTGTTCTTTCCTGTTCGCTCGGCATCTGTATGCACAATTGAGGCACTCGAAACGGGTGCACGCAGCCAGAGCTGTTAACGCTCCCGTTAAACCCCCTTGCGAAAGTCTCTCTGTTTTAATGCCACATTTCCTTAAGTATCTCTCAAAGGATATTAAAGCATTGTGCCAGTGTTAATGTTTCTCCAGCACTGATGTAACAAAGCGAAATCTGGCGACTTTGTCCTTTTCATTACAGTTGAACAAATGAAATGAATTCTTTAAGAAGCTAACAGTCACCCCGCGTCAAGCCAACGTTAACGCTAATGTGAAAGCGGCTAAATCTTAGCTCTCATTTGTGTAAGCGACAGAGAGCGGCAGGAATCGATTGTCATTGTTGAGCGCAGCCCTGTTTAAAGTGTGCCTGGGATACGCTTGACAGGAACTAGTCTGGATTTGGGTGACTGCTTGAGGTTCTGGAGCTCCACTTCAGTCACACTCTCTGACTCTGGGTCATCCGAAGTCCCAGAGCTTGTCAGATTGATTCTGCGCTGCCTTTGTTTAGGTGTAAATCCTATTCTCACACCGCGTGGATGAAGATGCCATTCGCCGGCATTAGGTATAATGAGAAATGCGTTCTGTGTATTAGCGTGCTGAGAGAGGTTTTCTTCCCGTGAGATTTTCTTCGCTTCTCTTTTGCGGATCTGCGTATAATTTCGCAGGCTGCTCTTTGGAAAATGTATTCGTTGGGTAAAACTGCGAGGGCGCTGAAGGAAATGAAGACATTACCGGAACGGTATGAATAGATAAGTACGGGGCCTTACTTCAGAAAGGACCTGTTTTGACAACAAAGCTGACCTGAAAGTAATGTTGTTATGGCGGAGATGGAAGGTCATAGTTGTTTGTGTTCGATTCTTATTCCAAACTCATTACGGTGGGGAAATCTCTCGATGGATATGAAAGAGAAAGGATTACGTTTCCTCGTCTGTTATGTGTGCCCGCCGACGCTGTGACCCCTGACGCTCGCTCTCTCTCCGCTGCGCTTACATGGGCATAGAGCGAGGCTAATTCGCCACAGCAATGTGATAATTAACCCTGACGGGAAATGTCACATCAAACAGGAATCACGTGAATCCACCTTGCATATTTTGCGACACGCTATTAGCAAGTCGTCTTCGTCGAGCGAGAGGAGTCGAGACGCCGTTTGACATGCGTTACATGAGTAAAACTCCGAGCAGGCACAAATCTGGCATTTAGGAAACACTTGCTGTGTCAGTTATTTAGTGCTGTGAAGACACAAAGCTGTAGACTTGGCATCGGGCCTGTTAAAATCAGAGATTCTGGAGCAGCACTTTCAGAAAAAGCTCCTCGGATACATTCTGTCTTCGCCCTCAAATCCAATAAGTCACAGCGCCTCCGTCGATGCAGAGTTAAGATGTACTAAAGCCTTTTGGCAGATCTTGTAAATAGCAGCAGGTGTTAAGTCCGGTTTTTCAGTTTTCAGTCAGCGTTCATGTATTAACCAGGGCTGTCAATTTAGCAGTCGTTTATTGCCACTTAATTAAAAAAAAATGCGACAGGGGTTTGTAACACAACTGTAGGCACTTTTCGTAATGTCTGTTCATTACTTTTGCCGTGTTGAATTTTGGATGTTTCTCTATGTGCCCTTGAGGGTTTATACAGTATGTGAATAACTGGGATTGATTTGATTTATTTTACAGTCCTTTGGATCATTAAGCATAATATCTTTCATTAGGATTTGGTAAAATGTAAATGGTGCTGTGGATTAATTTTCCAGTCAGTATTTTCTACTCAAATTTTACCAGTGTTGTTTTTGTTAACTAAAACTAAAAATGATTCAGAATGT
Organism: Cirrhinus mrigala; assembly: GCA_036247105.1. Lineage (NCBI taxonomy): Eukaryota > Metazoa > Chordata > Actinopteri > Cypriniformes > Cyprinidae > Cirrhinus > Cirrhinus mrigala. The sequence continues at coordinate 20,165,482 of CM070008.1, read as the reverse complement.
TTTATAAATACAAATAAAGCTGAAAAATACAATAATATTAAAGATTAGATGGAAAAACGTACACTTAAAAAACTCAGATGAAAATTAGAAATGTTGCAGTAAATAAAAGTTATGTAGAAATAGAAATATATATATATATATAAGACAAAAGCACAAAACAAAACCTCTTAAACTTAAACTAAGATTAAAACTGATAATATAAAATAAAAGCTCATTCAAAATATTAATAAATGCTATAACAGTAAATAAATAATACTAAAATAAGTCTGTTCAGTGCCTGTAATGTAGTTGTTTTTTATTTTTATCTATTAAATTAGGACAAATTTGAGTAATAACATGACTAAAAAAATAGATGGAAAATTTGATGGAAAAACTTACACTTTAAAATCTTAAATCAATGACAAAAGTATATGAACTAACTAAAACTTGAACTAAGATTAAAACTGATAATATATAATAGAAGCAAATTCAACATATTAAAAAATGCTATAACAGTAAATAAATAATACTAAAATAGCTCTGTTCAAAGCCAGTGATGTGGTTGTTTTTAAGTGTATCCATTGAACTGGGGCAAATTTAACTTATAGCATGACTAAAAAATAAACAAATAAAACATAGTATTAGATGAAAAAACTTATATGTATACATGAAAATTTTGAAATAATGCAATAATTAAAACTATGTAGAAATATATTTAAAAAATTGAAATGACAAAATAAAACCACTAAAACTTAAACTTTGATAATATAAAATGAATTATTTATGAATACATGCTATAACAGTAAATGAATGCTAAAATTACTCTGTTCAGTGCCTATATGATGTAGTAGTTTTTAATTTTATCCATTAAATTAGGGCAGATTTGACTATTAGCATGAATTGTGGCATGGAGGGTGGCATGGAGGGTGCTTAAATAAATAAAATATAACATAATAACAAAATAAAATATTCTATGGAAAAAGCTTACACTTAAAAAAACTTGGAGAAAAATATGAAAATTAAAAATAATGCAATAAATTAAAGCTATATAGAAATATTAAAAAAAAAAATCTAATTGACAAAAGCACGTAACAAAACCACTAAAACTTTAACTAAGATTAAAACTGATCATTTAAAATAAAAGCTAATTCAAAATATGAATTAATGTTGTAGCAGTAAATAAATAACACTAAAATAACTAATGCCTGTGCTAGTTGTTTTTATTTGACTAATAGCATGACACAAATATCCCAAGATACTGTATTATCCTGACATTATATTAAGCTTCTGTATGGGTAATATAAAATGACCTTAAACTCTTTAATTTGATGGCTAGATTAAAAATAAATAAATAAAAAGTTGCATTCGTCTCAGCTTCATAAACACTAATCACAAGTTTGTCCAGTTACAGTAATAGAGAGTACCCTTCAATTCCTCAATGATGTTGTAATGCTTTCCAGCAATTTGGAGCTTGAGAGGAAATGAGCTGTTCATACATTTAAAAGCAGTAACAGGATTCAAGTCAATGGAATTCACGCTCAATCAAGTAGAGGAACACGGGCAATAGCGGCCCATTAATCATTTTCACCAATGCCATTTTTTACACCGTAATCCATATCTCGTGAACCTGTAGTAATTCATAATTAAACAGTTACTATTATCTCCCGTGTAAAAAAGCCAGCAGAGGCTGCCAAGGTCCCAGGTAATGCATTACAGAGTGGCATGGAGGGTGCTTAGTGAAACTTCAGAAGTCATCCAGGCAGTTTAATGGCCTTTTCTGAATGACTCAGCATGTTACTTCCAGTGCTATGGCGCTCTCTTATACTCCACAGCAATGTGTCCTTCTCTTTTATGGTCTCAGAGACTCCCAGAGTTCTCTTTGAATGGTCCTCGCTTTTTATTAGAAGGTCCAGACAGCTTTCTGTGCTGTTTATGTTGACCGCAGGATAGCTCCGATGTAGAATGCAAAAAGTAAAAAACTCTTTGAATGTTAACACATCATAGATTAAACTGTTTATAGAATCCTAAGCAATGAGACTCCTAGACTGGATTTAAAACCGGACTTCTGAGCTAGAATGGAAATAGACAAATGACATGTCAAAGCAGAATAGAGCACATGATATGCAATGTCACTGCCTTTACAGAGACCTCCACTGATTTCAGATGCTCATCTCTGCCACAGACAGGAGGAGGAATGAGATTGAATGAATGGGAGAAGTTGTAACACTGAATATGGCAGCTGTATGCTAACCGAATACTAAGTCCTATTTTACAGTTAAAGAACCAGTAGAGCATGACATGGGTTCTAGAAGTAAAAAATCTCATTTATTTTCTCCACAGGGGACTTGTTTTGTAACTATAACTTATAAACCTCTGAAGAACTATTGAAGACCTATCATTAACTCTTCTGTTGTTAAACACTAGCTGCATTTCCATTAAAGATTTTGATGTTGGTAGGTTTACATACATCACAGCCACCTCACCAGCCATTATTTTTAATCGAAAGAGACGTAGGAGTGTATCTTTCTGGGACGCTTCTGAAACGTGCCGCAGCGCGGCTGGTATAAACACAAGCATTGACTAGAGTGGCCGTATTGGAGCCATAATGCCCAACAGACATGTGCAGTGTAAAAAAGGGGCTATCCAAGCATTAATGGCAACGAAAGCCCCTTAAACTTGAGAGTGGCCACATATGAGGTGTTTTTGAAAGGTTATAGTACATTAAAGGTGACATCAGATGCCCATTTTCCACAAGTTGGTATGATTCTTTAGGGTCTTCATGAAATGTCTGTAACATACTTTGGATAAAATTCCTCAGTGGTTGTGTAAAACATCACCTTTTTACCTTTTCAAAAACAGCTGTTAATAGCGACCTGTTTCGGCGCATGTCTCTTTAAATTATAATGAGCTACTGCTGACCCCACCCCTCTCCTTTGTTTTTTTGTGTATTCGGTGCTGTGTTTCCATCAAAAAGTGGCTCCGAGGATGTCAGGAGAAAATTAAGACTCTTATGTTCACTTTTATATCCAACTACAAAACACCAGTACTGTTTACAAGACGTTGTCGCTACAGCTGCTCAAGCGTGGAGAAAATGGCAGATAGCGTACAACCGGCCGAGGGTGGAAATATGCTAATAAGGGACAGTCCATCAACAGCTGACATCATACTGTTCAGAAAATCAATATGTCTTGATAAGTGAGACTGTTCAGGTTATTTGGGGATTAAAAAAAATAATAATAATAGAATGATGACTGATATTTATCATTGTAGGGTGGTTGTGTCCACACACTGCTAAGACACATTTATATACAAACAACATGTAAAAGTGAATTTTGAATCTGATGTCCCCTTTAAAAAATGATGTGACTTTTACATGCAGGTGACCTGAAAATGCGGAAAATGTGTTTTCTTTGCAGTTTTGTGAAATGTTCATTTTTCAAATTGCCTGAAAAACCACCTCATTCAATTATAGAAACACTTATATGGGAGTTTTTGCGAAATTGACATATTTGAATTGGGCATATTTTTAATTCATAATTTCAATTTATGCATTTTGATGGGTAATGGAAACACAGATAATGTTATATGTGTTTATCAGAGAACCACAGCAGATAAACTACACTGCATTCCCATGTAGTATTGCAAATGACATACCAAATGGTGAAAAACAATAACACTGTTGATTAAAAGTATGTCAACATTACATTTAAAATAAAATGTGAAATTGAGGTCTCAGTACACTCTCAATCGTCTTTTAAATTTGTAATCATATCTGAATATGTACACTTAAGTAAAGAATACTTTGACTTTTGTTCCACTGAGTTCTTAGAAAATAATGCAAAAATATAATCCAATAAAATAATCCGAGGTGGGTGTGGATTATTTTCGAAGCTTTCAATGGGTCAAAGTCAATTATTCCGCTTATACTACGATTACCACCTCAAGACATTGATCAGATGATATATTTCAAGACATTCATCCATTTTTTGTCCTTAAAACATTATTGTAAGTAGGATTAATTTCTTGCTCTTGCTCTTGTCTTGCTCTTCCCAAATTCATGACAGTTAGGGTATGCCGAAAAACTCCCATCTCATGTTCTCCCTCAACTTCAAAATCGTCCTATATCGCTGTTTTACCATTTTGTTAAGGGTGTTTGATCTTCTTTGCATGTTCACTTTGCAAAGACTGGGTCGGAACGTCTGCAGTGATGTAGGATGATTTTGAAATGATTTTTGAAGTTGAGGGAGAAAATATGATTGGAGTTTTTCGACATACCCTAACTGTCTTGAGGCAGAATACACAGAGTTCAGCCAGTGCAAGACAAGACGAGCGTTTGAAATTAAAAAGTATTTAAATTGTATTTTTTTAAATGAAAATAACCGATTGTTTCGCTAGATAAGACCCTCGGCTGGACTCGTTTACAACTACATTTGGGATCGTTTGAAGCTGCATTTAAACTGCATTTTGAAAGTTCAAAATCAGGGCACCATTTTAGCCCACTATATGGAGAAAAATCCTGAAATGTTTTCCTCAAAAAAACATAATTTCTTTACGACTGAAGAAAGACATAAACATCTTGGATGACAAGGGGGTGAGTACATTATCTGTAAATTGTTGTTCTGGAAGTGGACTTCTCCTTTAACATAGAATGGTGATTAAACTGACTTGGAACTACCAGTCCATTAAGCGGTTTTACTGCATACCTGCCAGCCAATCAGAATCCAGTATTCAGACAGACCATGGAGTAATGTTCGTTAATTAATAACTATATAGTTTTCAGCCATTTTGAAGTCATTTACAATGTCTCATATTGTAGTTGTAATTCATTCCCTCATTACCGACATTAATTTTTTTGTCTGATTTATTTTTTTATTTAGCTTGTTTGTTTGGTTGATGGTTTGGTAACACTTTAGTATAGGAAACAATTCTCACTATTAACTAGGTACTCAATTACATGCCTGTTATTAACATTTTGGCTGTTTATAAGAATTTATAAAGCACCTATTCTACATCCCTAATCCTACACAATACCTGAGCTTAACAACTACCTTACTAACTATTAATAAACAGCAAATTAGAAGTTTGCTAATAGCGAGAACTGGACCTTAAAATAAAATGTGATCCTCTTTTTTTCTGTTTGTTTATGCTAGAATGTGCATTCACATCTGATTTGAGCTAAAGAAGCAAAATGTGTGATGACATATCTGTCACATTTTTTTTGCTAAAACATAGTATTGAAACATAATGTTCAGTTTTGCTCAAGTAGACAGGAGAGAACACAGAACATAGCTGCAAGGGACATTATCAAGATGGCCGCCGAGTGAACCGGCTCGCCTACACTGTCTTCTGGCCAATTGTCTTTCTCAATGACGAGAGAGAGAGAGAGAGATCAAAACCTTTTGACAGATAAATCCTACAGTCGTCTTCTCCCCAGAGGGTGGCATAGGGTTGCATGGGCAGAGCTTTACCTTTGGCCCGGTGCAGAGCAAAGGTGCCTTGAGCTCCTCAACTAGAGCTTGGCTGATCTCTCAAAGCAGCCATGTATATTGACCCCTGTGCCCACATGCCATTACCAGCTTGCTGAAGTAGAAAAAGAGTGAGAAAGAGAAAGAGAGCTGGTCAATTGGAAGAGCTCAGCAAGACACTGTGGTAATGGTAATGCAAATTCAAACACAGCGGCCCCTCTGAAAGCACAGCTCGCTGATAATATTTAGCTGGAGCTATGAAAAGGCCTCTCTGCAGCACTAATACAGAATGATGGCCTCTCCACTGAGTCTCTGCAGAACTCGGCAGTCATTATTCATGTAGATGATTTAGATGACACAGTGTGGCACAGTTTGCGAGTCTTTTCAAATCAGCCAATTTATAAATGAATGGCTTATGAAGAGTAAGAGTTTTAATCTCACGGTGGAATGACATGCTTTCACAACTACATATCACAATAATTACCTTAATCAGAGGTGGCTTTGTGCCGCTCAGCGGCAAAACTTCGTTGGAGACAACTTGGGGTTAGATCAGCGTGAGTGAAATTGTGGTTTAAAAGCAATAGCAGGACTCAAGCCAATCACACTTAGTCAAGAGGTGTGTGGGCAAGAGTGGGGCCTTTTACTTTATAAGCTCTAAGCTTTAGTATAAGCGCTTTTCAGGGAATATTGCACGACCTTTCAAAAGTTTAAGTTGAGTATATTTTTTAAATCTTTTATTCAGCAAGGACACATTAAACTGATCCAAAGTGAGAGTATAGATATTCATATTGTGCTATTTAAATTTATATTGCAAATAAATGCTGTTTTTTGAGCTTTCTACTCATCAAAGATCGCTGAAAAAATATGACAATACATTGCCTTGCAAAAGTATTCATACCCCCCTTTTTTTTTTTTTTTTTTTTACTTTTGTTATGTAGTAGCCTTATGTTAAACTGTTTTAAATTACTTTTTTCCCCACATCAATCTACACTCCATACACCATAATGACAAAGCACAAAACAGGTTTTTAACAACTGATAAAAATAAAAAACTGAAATGATTCCTTACCTATTCATTCCTATTCATACCCTTTTCTGGGACACTTGAAATTTAGCTCAGGAGCACTTATTTCGCTTGTAGATGTTACTACACTTTGAGTGGAGTGAAACTGCGGCAAATTTATTTTAATGAGTATGATGTGGAACAACTTGGACTCTTCCTAGAGCTGGCCTCTCTAGCCAAACTGAGCAATTAATGGAGAAGGGCCTTGGTTAGACTGATGACCAAGAATCTGATGGCCACTCTAGTTGAGCTCCATGATCATATATGCAGATGGGAGAAACTTAATTCTTAATCTGCAACACTCCGTTAATTCTTAAGTCTTTATGGCAGTGTGGCCAAACTCGATTCTCTCCTCAGTGAAGACACTTGAAAACCCACTTGTAATTTGCAAAAAAGCACCTAAAGGACCCTCAGACTGTAAGAAATAAGATTCTCTGATGAACCTTAATTCCAAGCATCATGTCTGCACCTGCAGAGTAACATCCCAACAGTAAAGTGGGCTATTCCATGCTCATGCTGTGGGGCTGTTTTTCAGTAGCAGGGGCTGAGGGACTCGTCAGAGTAGAAGAAAAGCTCACTGCTCCAAAATATAGTAATAGCCTTAATGAAAACCCAGTCCAGAGCATTCAGAATGTCAGACTAGGCAGATGGTTCACCTTCCAACAGGACAATGACCCCAAGCACACAGCAAGAGTGGCTTATAGACAACTCTGTGAATGTCCTCGAGTGGCCCAGCCACAGCCTTGGCTTGAATGGAATCAAATATTTGTGGAGAAACCTTAAAATGTCTGCCAGCCCCCTTTCAAGCTGACAGAGCTTGAGAGGTGAAGAGGTGAAGTGAAGAATGGCAGATAATTGCCAAATGCAGATGTGCAAAGCTTGTCGCATCATACACAAAAAGTTAAGGGTATGAATACTTATGCAATGTACTTATTTCAGTGTTTTATTTTTAATACATTTGCAAAGTTGTCATTAATCTTTTTTTTTTTTTCTTTTCCTTTGTCATTATGGTGTATGGAGTGTAAATTGATGTTGGGGAAAAAAGTAATTTAAAGCAGTTTAACATAAGGCTACAACATGAAACGTGGAAAAAACAAAAATGAAGGGGTATGAATACTTTTGCAAGGCACTGTATATGTGTAGTGGTACTTTTGTGAACATGCGTCGAAGACTAACACAGATTAGAAGAAGCTGTTGAATAAAGTTGTTATTTTTGTGTTCGTTGCACACAAAAGGTATTCTTGTAGTTTCATAAAATTGCAGTTGAAACACTAATGTCTCATGGACTATCTTACCTTACTTACTACAGTACCTTTCTTGGCCTTGAACTTGGTAGTTGCGTTGCTGTCTGTGAAGGATTAGGAAGCTCTCGGATTTCAACAAAAATATTTTAATTTTTGTTCTTAAGATAAGCAAAGATCTTATCGGTTTGGAACGACATGAGGGTGAATAATTAATGACAGAATAGTCATTTTTGGGTGAACTACCCCTTTAACATAGAATAAATCACACACCTTACCTTTTAAACATATTTACTTTTACTTTTTTAAAGACATTTTGAAAGCTTAACAATTCATTAAAAATGTCATTAAGTGAACTGATTTTTTTAAAAATGCCGATCAAAATGTTAGACTACTTATGTTTTGGGTCTCAAAGCCCTTGTTGTATTCTTTCAATATGATGATGTTGGGGACAAATAAAGCTGTTAAGCTTGTCGTCCTAAAACCAGGAAGACAATTAGTATTTAGCTTTAGCGTGGGTTTTTAGAAAGACAGTTTCGGATTTATGAGATTTATTAGTTAGGCCCACTTGAAGGGATGTTTTGTTCTCCAACATAAATTATACAGAGTAAAATGTCAAGCATGAATCATAAAGCCATTGTTTTTTTTCACTTGATACATTGTTAAATAACACATACAACTACCAGAATGTTGTGTTGTGAGTTAGCGTGCTTGACGAATCAGACAACCGTTGTCGAACTTTTGTGGCGACCAAGTTTTTTTTTAAGAACATAACCAGTCTGTGTTAAATGATGTATGAAAGTTAGCCCATGATGACCTAGAGCAGGGATAACCCATGTATGACATTGTGCTCTGTGTGCTTTTTACCAGCGTAACTAATGTGACAATCCATCTCTCTGTTCCTCTCCTCTCTGCTCCCAGACAGGAAGACTACAGAGAATGTTGACAACCGTTTTTTTTTATTTTTCTTCGTCTGTGTGTCTGAGTGTGTTATTTCGTCTGTAGAGAGGAAGTGACAGTTTTGCCCTGAGCATCGCCTTTGTCTTCCTGGGGTTATGGACACTTTGAAGGCCTTGTCTAGAAGAGACCTCGTTCCTGACCAGTACTCACCCTGCACAGAGCCAATGACAGATGGGCTTCATAAAGGCCCCCCGTAGTGCTGATCAGGCACTTAGTGCTGCTTCCTCTGCCGGCTGCCTGTACCTTTGAGGCGCTGTCATCCCGCTGGAATGACACTAGCATGGGAATCTTAAATAAGTCATTTCTTTTCCGGACCCTTTTTCTTCTCTCTTTTTTCAGAATGACAAGTCAAGTTAGTTGCGCAAGACTCTGTCATTGATCTCAAGTCATGCTTATCACTGTTGAGGAAGCTGTCTTGGAACTACTTTTAATTTTAAGTAGTTAATCTGCAGTCAGTCTACCTTTCTTAACATCTTATCTACACAAGCTGCTAAAATAGATAACTACATTTAAGCTATTTGAAAGAAAAGCATCTTTTCAAGTATATATTAGCAATATAATGTGACAATATAATTATGACATGTGACAGTCTAATTTATTCACTTTTACAGTCGGATCATTTAGCAGAGTATTTATCTGTCAGAAAAACAATAGCAATCTTAAACACAGTTAGCAATATTGACAGAATTAAACTGCAGAATAGCAATAAACACTGATACATTTGTTTTGAATACAACTAATATAATAATTTCTGAAGGATCATCTGACACTGAAGACTGATTCACTAGAATGAATTGCATTTTTCAACGCTACTTATGACAGAGTGGATAGTTTATAAGAGCTTATTTTCTAATTCATAAAAAAAAACATTTGTTATTTATGAAAACATTTCTTCGCTACTTAACTAAAAGTTAAAGGTATAGTTCGCCCAAAAATGAAAATTACCCCATGATTTACTCACCCTCAAGCCATCCTAGGTGTATATGACTGTCTTCTTTCAGACAAATACAATCGGAGTTAAAAGAATGTCCTGGCTCTTCCAAGTTTTATAATGGCAGTGAATGGGTGTTGAGATTTTGAAGCCCAAAAAAGTTTATCCATCAATCATAAAAAGTACTCCACACAGCTCTGTGGGGTTAATAAAGGCCTTCTGAATCAAATCGATGCATTTGTGTAAGAAAAATGTGCATATTTAAAACTTTATAAACCGTAACCGTAATCGTTAGCTTCAGCTAACTGTTGCACGCAGAGAGTGGCGTTCCAGCGGATGATGATGTAAGTGTAGTGTAAACTCTGGTGAGAATATGCTAGTCTCGCTAGAACCAAGTTTTGTTTAAATCAAAGGAAAACCAGTCCTCTTTTTCTTCAGAAGTCATTATATTAGTTGTGTTCAAAGTAAATATATGATAATATGATAATATATGTGTTTATTGCTGTTATACAGTGTAATTCTATCAGTATTGCTAATTGTGTTTGAGATTGCTATTGTTTTTCTGTCAGATAAATGGTCTGACTGTCAAAATGAATAAATTTCACTGTCACGTATGTCATATAATTATATTGGCTTATATCAAAATCCTTGTTTTGTACTTCTAATTTGTGGCCTTCTAATTTGAAAGCTAGAGATTGCAGTTTATGAAGTTTTAAATATGGATATTTTTCTTACACAAATGCATCGATTCACTTCAGAACGATTTATGAACCCCCTAGAGCCATGCGGAGTACTTTTTATGATGGATGGATGCACTTTTTTGGGCTTCAAAATCTCAACACCCATTCACTGCCATTATAAAGCTTAGAAGAGCCAGGACATTGTTTAATATAACTGTAATTGTATTCATCTGAAAGAAAAAAGTCATATCACCCTAAAGGATGGCTTGAGGGTTAGTAAATCATGGGGTAATTTTCATTTTTGGGACTTCAGAACTGACTGGTATTGATGTGTACACAAACACCCAAAATCGCACACCCAGAGACACACTTGTAGCATGCCATTTTGCAAAATGCCAAGAGACAAAAGGGCAAGAGTTCACCGATTTGACAGGCCCAAAGAAGCCCAAAAAATAAATTGGTTGCAATCATCCACCCATGTACAACAACTTTTAGGTTTGTCGTTTTTTCATTAAGTTTTGTGTTTCCTCCTTTATTCCTGACATGTTTATGGTGCTCATCAATCAGCCGTGGCGAGTTTCACTCCCGTCTGTCCAGACTGCGAGTGTGTTACCAGGCAACCGAAGAGTGCAAAGGGTTAACAAAGGCCAGATTCTGTACAGGCCACATGAGTGGGCAGCCTCGCCATGTGGAACAGGCAAAGGGTTGTGACTGCCAACTACTGAACCACGCTGGCCCCTGAGATCAAAGCCACAGCGTCACACGAAAGGACAGGGCTGGGTTTAGAGGCTGTGGGAGCGTGGAAGGAGAGGTTGAGGGGGGTTGAAGGATGGGTGGGTGGAAAAGGGGGACGGGTCAGATTTGAAGTTACAGAGACAGAGCGCTCAGGAAGAAAAGCATGTCTGACTTTTTGGGGGGTGTCAGAAGTTTGAGGCTAGCTAACCCCAGAGGGCAGACAACTCCAGTGTCTCAGGAGGAAGGCACGCACTGGTGTCTGGATGGCACCCTGCTGTTCCTTTCTCTGAGGAAGCTCAGAAAATGCCCCCTCCTGACACTGCTACTATATTCTAATGCTAATGCACTTAGGTATGACTTCACAAATATGGCCTGAAAGTATAGTAGGAGTTTTGCTAACTGACAAAAATGCGTGGGAAACCGACTGTATACATAGCCAGTTGATATGTGCCATTGATTATTACCATTGGTTATGTAGCTCGTATAAACAATGTCAATGTTGTGTCACAGTTTACAGTACTCCTTTATGTTTGGAGTTAATAAAGGTTAATACACTGGTGTTTGGTTAACCGTTCGCTACGAGAGCATGTTTTATAATCTACTACACTATCTTTCATTACTGTTACAAAGCAGCTTGGAATAAACCGCTTGACTGTACCGTATAATGAAATATTGTGATGTAAAAGCAATCATCTTTTACATCAACAGTACATATGATGTGTTTATTTTTATTATTTTCTGCAGTTTGAAGTGTTGTAATGAGCCTGATATTTTCGTTTCCTTGAGTTATTACATAATTAGTACCACATGCTCTTTCTGAAACAAAAACAGGACCGGGAATAGACAAACTGCCTCCAAATGTTCTGTAACATGTCCGGGGTAAAGTAGCAGAAATTAAAAGTTGAAAGTAAAAGATTGTGTGTGAAAAGAGCGTTGTAAGAATATGATATACAGTATATTTTCCATCACAATATTTTAACAGTCACATCATGTGGCTTATATGTTCTGTCATCTGTTTAGAATTGGAACTAGCGATTTCAAAGTCACGAATAAATCACTATATTTCAAGTAGTTCTTTTTCAGTGAATCGATTCACAATTCAGTCTGAATCACTGAGAGAGCTCACTCACACATTGAATCATTTTGAACGTTGTCAGCTGTAAAACATTCGCATCTTCCGATCAAAACAATATAAAACCCTCAACAATACGCCCCTTAAAAATTTAAAATGCAATATTATTTTGAAATATCTCATTATTTTTGGATTAAGCATGGGCGTGTCCATTTTAACCTAAATGTGCAAGGCCGCTAGTTTCAGCTGCTTCCTGTTATTTTAGCTGTACAAAAACAATCCATTATGGCTGCTTTATGTTGTAGGCTGGAACTTGTTATCATTTAAATTTTACTGAACTTTGTTAGTGTTATTTACCTATAGTGGCTAATGAATCAAATGTCTTCACAGAAAATAGTTTACTTCCACACTGAAAAATAAGTTGAATACTTTGGTATATGAAAATAGTAAATATACTAGCAATAAAGTATCAAAGTTACATACACTTTTAAAAATAAAGGTGCTTCACCATGCCATAGAAGAATCTTTTTTGTCTAAATAGTTCGATAAAGAAACTTTAACATCTGAAGAACCTTTCTATTTCACAAAAGGTTCTTTGTGGCGAAAGAAGGTTCTTCAGATTATAAAAAGGTAAGAAAAGAGATGGTTCTTTAAAGAACCTTTGACTGAATGGTTCTTTGTGGAACCAAAAATGGTTCTTCTATGGCATCACTGTGAAGAACCTTTTAAAGCACCTTTATTTTTAAGAGTGTAGTACAACCATTTGATTCTATCACTATGCAGTACCACAGTACTGGTACAGTAGACTATATTTGTAAAGGTGTATAATTTGTAAATGCTGAATAGTTGTATGCTGTACGTTTGCTAATCTGTGTTTAGGTTAATGCTAGGAATGTTACTTTGTCAAAAATGTTTAGGTTATGGGTATGCGTAGAAGAATTATGTTGTTGCTCATAGAACTCATTAAAGCATTAGTTTGCTTCCAGAATAAGAATTTCCTGATAATTTACTCACCCCTATGTCATCCAAGACGTTCATGTCTTTCTTTTTTCAGTCGAAAAGAAATTAAGGTTTTTGAGAAAAACAATCCAGGATTTTTTTTTTTTTTTTTATACAGTGGACTTCAACAGGTTGAAGATCCAAATTGCAGTTTCAATGCAGCTTCAAAGAGCTCTACATGATCCTAAGGAATAAGGGTCTTATCTAGCGAAACAATTGGTCATTTTCTAAAAATACAAAACTTATATATATTTTAACCACAAATGCTTGTCTTCACGCATTACGTAATCACCTTGGAAAGGTCACACGTGATCAGTGTTGGGCATGTTACGTTAAAAAACTAATATGGTTACTAGTTACTTCTCACAAATAGTAACTGAGTTAATAACTGAGTTACATCATTATAAAAGTAAGTAATTACCAGGGAAAGTAACAACTGTGTTACTTAAAAAAAAAAAAATCCAAATATGTCAAATAACTTGGATGCCCCCAAAATTTTATATGGCAAATGAATAAAACATTGTACACTAATCTACACTATTTTAACGTTGCTGTGGGACTATGTGAGAGACACCTTCCAGGGGCTAAATATGACGTTATTGAGGTCGCTTCAACACGCGGACATGATAAACATCCCTCTGGGGTCAAAGACTGCACCGGTGTGGTCTGTCTCGTTTTTTCTTCATGACCATGAAATGAACTAAAAATACTCCATTAAACTGAAAAGGGTCTACTTTTTGCGTATAGTTATAATAACAAGAAAACAATGTGCTTTTGTAAAATAAATAAAAAAGGTGCTCTCTCTGCCGTCTCGTTCTCCGTCACCTCTCTTCACGGGTATGTAAAAAAAACAACCTGAATCTCAGCAAATACCTGCCTCATAGACATGAGAAATATATGTATAGAAAGCTTGAAATGTCTACTTGTAAATGAAGTCACGTCGAAAGCAAATATTCTCTGATAGAGTAATCTGTATGATACCAACGCAAGCTCCAGTTTTTCCTGTATAAACATCATTTGAAACTGCTTTTTAAATTTTAAACATCCACATGAGGCACGTGGACATGTAGGTAAATGCCCACATCACCTCCATAAACAAACAAAAACATTCATCAAGTTTATCTCAGCTACTTTTCATTTCTAGAAGAAGACACTCCGAGAGGAATAAGCCAGAATTTACCTCAGAAGAAGAACGCAACGCGAAAATTATAGTAAAATGCCGTTTACAGTATGTCGAATGATTTTGAAGTTGGAGGAGAAAATGAGATGGAGTTTTGAGATGGAATTACTGTAGATTTTGTAACCGATGAAGAACTACCCGCACATAACCTTTTGCAACGTGATTACGTAATGCGTGAAGTCGAGGTAGTGCAAGATGAGCATTTGTGGTTAAAATGATTAAATAATTACATTTTTTTGTTTTTTTTTAAAAAAAAATGACCGATCATTTTGCTAGATAAGAGCCTTATTTCTTGGCTGGGATTGTGTAGAGCCCTTTGAAGCTGCACTGAAACTGCAATTTGGACCTTCAACCAATTGATCCCCATTTAAGTCCACTATATGGAGAAAAATTCTGTAATGTTTTCCTCAGAAACCTTGATTTCTTTTCAACTGAAGAATGAGCGTGAACGTCTTGGATGACATGGGGGTGAGTAAATTAGGAAATTTTCACTCTGGAAGTGAACTAATCATTTAAGATACACAATAGTAAAGAAAATGAGGGGAAAACACTTTTGTGTTTATTGGAGGCTTCACTGGTGTGTGATGATTGTGTGTCTGTGTTTTCTCCATGATGTTTTTCACTTTCTTTGTGAGGGGGGTTTTGGAGAATCTATACAGCTGGAGAAAGTCCATTGAATCAATTTTCCCTCTTGACTCTGTCATAAATGAAGAAATCATCTCCTGCTGATAGGTTACTAATCATTTCACTCGCTCTTTCTGCCACTTGGATTCCAAACTATTACTGACAATTTCTAAAGCAGATGAAAATTAGGCTCCCTTTTATCTGGATTTCTGGTCTTTTGACTGAGTATTAGACAAACTGTGACTAATTATACAACATATTTCTGAGTATAAATAAAATATATAGTATTGTATTTATTCAGTGACAAGGTTTGATTCCCGAGGAATGCATGGATTGGCGTATACCTTGAATGAAATGCACTGTAAGTTTGGATAGAATGCATAAATCACTATTTCTAGCTATATATGTAGGTTTATAAATACATAAGACATCTGTGTGTGTGATAAGTGGAAGAAGAGCAAGTTTTGAATGAATCATTGCCATATGGGGACATCTGTAGCCCTCTGTTTTTCTGTTCATGGAGTGCATGTGATAAACGGTCTCATTCCCAGTTGTACCAAGGTAAATCTATAGGGAGCGCCTAGCGCGCGTCTGTGCGCATCTGTGTGCGCGTTGGTGCGGTTTTTCTGCTACTTCAAAGTCAAGCAACACACCCCCAGCTCTGCCCTGTTGTGGCTCACTAATGATTAGTACATGAGTGTTTCTATTCACATGCAGCCAACCTCAACAGAGAGCGAATTCCTGCTGACGAAAATTACACAGCATTGCAAGCTATTGCACTAGAAGCCCTGTTTCAAATGTGCATACTGTAGACAGGAAATGACACTGTGTGGTAATAGCAGGACAGACATGACAGCTTGTTGTCATTATTTTTCATCTCTCTCTTCAGCCCCTGCTGTGGATCGGCGCGCTCCTCGCAGTGAGATGGACTCCTAGTAAAAGCTAATGTATGTCTTCACTCGTTCCTCTCTCACTTTGTTTCCATAAACATCACTCTCAGCCTAATTTCCAGCCGCCTATTTTATGTCCCCCCGCGTGCTCCGCAGCCTTCACCCTCCGTGTTCTCCAGCTGCTACAATGGCCATTCTAGCTCAAAGGACTTGTCAACAACTGGGAAAACTGAAAGCCCTTTTGTTGTGAGTTTGTCTGCATTATCTAAAGTGTCCTCAAACCACTCAGTGAAGAACAGGGGTGGGCTATCTATCAGCCCTGCGCTGTATAGAGTGTGACTTTTAGCATTAGTTTCAATTGTTTGATTCAATAGACTACCGCAGCAGTGATTTCTCTGAAAAACATTTTTTGTTGTTGTTGTTGTGTTTTTTTTATGACTATGAAAAACATTTGATGGCGTTAATGTTTTCTGCAATCAATGGTTTGAGAGGATTAGCAGATGGATTTGGATTTATTGTATAGGCATTTTATTAGTCATTTTAATGACTGAAGTTTTTTTTTTTTTTTTTTTTTTTATCACTTGTACTTAATTTTGATGTATGATTATATTATTTTATTTTATTTATTATTTTGCATTTTATCTAATTTAATTTTTAGTTTTATTTTCTTTAGCTTTTTTTAAAATTTTACTTTTTTATTGTCTAATTTTATTTATTTATATTTTTTTTAATGAGTCATCAGTGCAAATCACATATTAATATGATGCTTTTTATTAAAATGTTCCTCTTATTTTATGTTCTTTACTGTTTTGGGTTGTTTCACTTTTTATTTAGATTTATTTTATTTTATTGTATTTTATTATTTTATTTTGTGAAATGAGTCATCAGTGCAAATCACATATTAACATGATGCTTATTTTATTTAATTTAACCTTTTCTAATCTTTACTCTTTTTTTTTTTCCTTTTTTTTCCTCCAGTTTTGTTATTTACTGTTTTGTGTTGTTTCAATTTTTATTTTATTTTATTTTATTTTTATCAAATATTAATATGATGCTTTTTAAAATTTAATTTAGCCTTTTCTAATCTTTACTCTTTTGTGTTGCTTTTTTACATTAAAATTATGCTTTTTATAAAATTTTTCCTCTTATTTCCTCTAATTGTATGTTCTTTACTGTTTTGTGTTGTTTTACTTTTTATTTAGCTTTTTATTATTTTATTTTATTTATTTATTTATTTTAATGAGTCATCAGTACAAATCACATATTAATATGATGTTATTTTATTTTGCCTTATATTTCATCTAATCTTAACTGTTTTTTTTTTTTATTTTTAGTTTTTAATGTATTTTATTTTTTAATTTTGTTCTTTGTTGTTTTGTGTTGTTTCACACTAATTATTTTTATTTTATTTTATTTTATTTTAATTAAAAATGAGTCATCAGTGCAAATCACTTATTATGATGCTTTTCTATTTTATTTTGCCTTTCATTTCATCTAATCATTACTGTTGCAATGTATTTAATTTTTAATTCAGTCATCAATGCAAAACACACATTACAATTATGCTTCCTGTTTAATTTTTCCTTTTATTACATCTAATTTTATGTACTTTACAGTTTTGTTGTTTCACTTTTTTTTTTTAATTTTGCTTTTAATTTTTTTTTTCCTTTTTTTTTTCCTTAATTTAATTTAATTTTAAATGTGTCATCAGTGCAAACCACACGTTAAAATGATGCTTTTGAAGTAGCATGTGCTAAATTTTCTGCCAAGCGTTCCCACAATACATTACGTGAACGGCAAGCAGAGTGGGCCTACGCCGAGGATAAATTGTGAAAAAGAAAAATATTTATGGTGTGGTGAAATGGAGTGCTATGGTGCTAATGTGGTGCTGTATGCTTAATATCGAAGTGTTTTGAAGTCATAAGCTGTCTTTTTGGCAACACAACTGAGTAAAGCAGAGTCTTTAGGGTGACTCCATGCTGACATTAATAGCAGTGTTCTGCTCAGAGAAATGTGTGTCACCGAAGGCCTGTAGGAAGACTCTGATGCCCTGATTGACTCCCTGGGGGTCACTCTGAGGCTCCAGAGTACAAATGAGGGGGAGGCAGAAGGGGATAGATGGAGAAAAGCAGGACTAGATTAAGACCGTATACAGCTACGAGGCAGCGCTGAATATATCTGTAGTAGTGCGTAGCAGAAAAGGCTCGATTCACCTTGTTTTGCACCAGCAGGCATTCCTATATTCCATCTATTATACATCAAACTCGCTTAGACCTAAATCAAAACCTTCCTGAAAGCACAGAAGGCACAGAAAGACAAAAGCCGCGGTACGCACGGCAGATCAAGCTTTGTAAGCGCTTCTCGAGAGCTCATTTCAGGCTGCAAAATAACAGTAATACTAGCGGTTTCATTTAAGGATGCCCAGCCCCCAGTACAAATAATGCAAATGCAATAATCTGTACACCTTCACAACTGTATCACCATTCACAAAGGTATAATTGTTCTGTTGAGATTTAATGAAATGCAAATGCTCTTGGCATTTCAGAATCAATTTAATGCTGGGAGGTTTAACTCTCATCCACAAATCCCTGGATAACATTGTTTTAAACCTTGTTAATAGTCTTAGTATCTGGAGTGCACAAAGTGATAGCACAATGAATAAAAATGAGAGACTTTGAGAGCGGTGTAATTTTCGAAATTAATGGAAACCACTACCATTTGGCAAATTACATTTTTTAATGGGCGAAACAGTATTTACATCTTCACAAATGTTGTTGTGGTCTATACGATTATTTGCATGTAGGGAAATGATTACCAAAATAAATCTGCGTCGGGAAATGAGATGCGCTGAACTGTCAGCCTGTGTTTTCGTAATAGTGCTCCAGTGTTTGTGGGAGGTCGGCTGAAGCCCTGTATCTGGGAGCATATGGAGGCATTGTGCTTTGCGCCCCTTGGGCTCGCTGGTTTAGGGCTGTGGGCAGGCCTGTGGTGTCAGATATCCACAATGAACTGGAAGCGTAACCTTTATCTGCAGGTTTCATCATTGTTTCATTATCAAAATGCTGATGACTCACCAGCATAGAACTATACTTCTGATGTCATCTCCATTTTTTGAGTGACATTTCAGTGTTCGCCTGTCCTCCACACGGGTCCCAGCTATGAATGATGTTATTCTTGTTTATAAAGGTGAAACCATCATATCTGCCAGGGGATGCACTAAATATCATCGTGGTTTGTAAAAACTGGGTTTGCTTGGTGTTTTAGAGTTCACCAGAAATACTAATTATTTACTCATAACACTCTAATGTTTTTTTTTTTTTTTTGTTAGTTTTTTTCTCAAATTAATAATAATGTAGGGCTGGGTTTTGACACAAATTTTACAATTCAATTCTGATTCACAAGCTTGTGATTCTGTTCTATTCAATATTTATTATTTTGGATATATGTAGTAAAATATACATGAGAGTCAGCTGGTACTACTTTACTATAATATTAAAGGTTAAAATCATCTTATTTGTATACAAACAAATAAACTTAATTTACACTCAATTTAGTTTTATAACAATAAAGTTACAATTACATAATTATATTTCTACTCCAATTTGCTTTTTTTAAAGGGGTCATTGGATGCAAAATTCACTTGTACATGTTGTTTGAACATAAATGTGTGTAGGCAGTGTGTGTACACAACCACCCTATAATAATAAAAATCCAATTTTTTATTTTTTTAAGTCCCCATAAATAATAATACCCCTCATCAGATTAAGCCAAATTAGGCCAAGGCCCCTCCCACGATTGTTGATTGATACAGGCATTTTACCTTAGACCCGCCCTGAGTGAGCTGTGAACAGTCCGCCATTGTTTCGATGCCGGAACAGGAGTAGACAAGAATGTCTCCTAAGCGATTGAGGTGTTCTACTGTTTGATGTAATAATGAACACAGCAGTCGCCATTTACTCCCGACATCCGAGCCACTGAAGACGAAGTGGATTACTTTTGGTTTTGAAGGGAATGCGTCCTCGATCTACCTAAATGCCTCTACAATCGTGCAAATCATTTGTGATCCAGCTTCGCCTACAGAAGTATAAGGTTGTTTTATAAATCTTTTGCAAATCGCCATTCCTAATAATGTGCTAGTTAGCAAATTTCGCAGCTGAATGCGGCTAAAGTTTACAGTCTGTCAGAGAACGGCTCGTCACACCACAGAAGAGAGGGCCGGGGTGACAGAGCTCATTAGCATTTAAAGGGACATGCACCAAAATGGGTTGCTGTGAAAAGGGCTGCTTTTGAAACGAGGGTGTTGTTTTACACTACCACTGAGAAATTTTAACCAAAGCAAGTTATGGACTTTTCATTAAGACCCTAAAGAATCATATCAACATCCGATGGCTGTCATAAAAACCAGATTTATTAAAACTTAAATTAAACATTGAAGAACAGTAGAAATTATAAAGAATATGTAAAATGGTGCATATATTTAGCAAAATGCTCCTCTCTTAGTTCATTTTTCTAGCTGACTAACAAGTGTTTGCTCATCGAATTTGTTTTTTCTCAGGTAAACATGACATTATTTACAAGCTGATCTTACAAGATCAAGCCATCTTTGTGTAAATCAGTGTTTGAAACATGATTGAGCGATTACATGAGACATGATACAGATTTTAGTAAGTTTTACTCTTTCTTATGCTTTCTTAAACTTATTTGGATGTTTATTCATGTTTATTTTGGTATAAAAGCAGAGGAGATGATCAGTTTCACGCTGTCACTTCTGATGAACTGAGGTGCTACAGTGATCTGTCACTCCACATTAAACAGCGCCAAAACAGCATTTATTCTATAAAAACTGTAACAAAATGGACAGAATTTGAAATCAGAGACTTTGTTTCATATCAGAGGTAACAAAGCACAAAGCTTATTGCGATTTATTGGTGGCCGGCGCTCTAGAATGTTCTGGTAATTAACTGAAAACAGGCTAGACTAATCAACTCTTGTGATTTAAGAATCAATATCATTTTGTAAAAATGAGAATCGATTAAAATCGAGAAATCAATATTTTTTTACCCAGCCCTAATGTAATATAAAAAGTAACATAGTAATAGTAGAATGTTTGAGAAAATACAGTGTTTGAAATACACAGCCCGATCTCATGGCAATTCGTATATATTTTACGTGGTGGCTAATTCGTAAGATCTCACTTGTACAAATTCATACGACTTTAGCTAAAACGTATGTATTTTACGAGTTGCACAGTACGTATGAATTTGTACGAATGCCCTACACCTAACCCCACCCTTGAACCTACCCATCATTGAAATTTAAATTTACTGAAATTAACCACCCCATAAAATACGTATGAATTGGTTGTGTGCATTGAAATACACCTTTCAAAGGTTTGGTGTCAGTATTTCTTAATGTTTAAAAAAAAAAAAACACGAATGTAAACACTGATATTGTGACATATTACAAATTAAGGTTTCTAATTGAATGTATTTTAACATGTAATTTTATTCCTGTGATAGGAAAGCTGGATTTTCAGTCTTCAGTCTCACGCTTACTTGGTGCTCAAGAAACTTTTCTTATTATATATGTTGAGAAAACCATGATACATTTTAATGCAAGATTCTTTGAAAAGAAAGTTCAAAAGAACAGCATATATTTGAAATGGAAATCTTTTGTTAACATTATAAATGCCTTAACTGGCACTTTTGATCAGTCTAATGCATCCTTGCTAAGTAAAAGTATTCATTTCTTTAAAAAAAAAAAGAGAAGCATAGCACTATAAAAGCACCTGAAAAGTAGTCTGTATGACTCATATGCTATAATTCAGGTCTTACGAAGCCATATGGCTTTGAGTGAGAAACAGACTGAAATTTAACTAATGTTTTCAATGATGAATTTTTTACCTCTGCAGCAGCCTTCTGAACATGACACATGGTCCAGGTTTGACATGATGTTTGGCTGCGAGAGCCAATGTCTTTTTTGTTGTTGTTGTTGTTGTTGCCAGCCAACCTGCTCAACATGGGCCATGTTTAATTTGATCAAACAAACATTAGCAGAGGTGAAGATGACTTAAATGTTGGTATGTCCCTCACATAATTGCACAATATGACTTCAGAGAGACCTGGAATATGCATGTAAGTCATATGGACAGCTTTTAGGAACTTTATAGCCTTAAAAAATTTAGCATGCATGGTTGAAACAACATGAGGTTAAATAATGAAAGTGTTTTTATTTTTTGATGTCCTGTTGCTTTAAGAATATGACTTGCACATGAGCGTGGGTTGAGTTTAAAAGATACGTTGTGATGCTACTTTTCATGCAATGTTCTGACAGTGCCTTTGATACTACCTTTGTTTGTTTCAAAAGCATTTACCTGACTCCCACAAGTTCATGCGCATGCCTTAAGTGCATGTGCTACTGCTCATAATAGCGAAAATATTTTATTCCTATTAAAATGACCAATGCATTGAGTAGCTCACGGCCATATTAATGTAATTTTAATATCCCTCTTTTTCAGAATTAAGGCCTAAATTTAAAACTAATTAGATATGCCTTTCCCTTCAATCCCAGAGGAACAGCTCTACGCTTGTGGAAAATTACAACCTCCGCAAGCTTCCCTGTTGGACGCCATTGTCGCATTCTCTCTGCAGAGACTAGGATCCAATAGGGGGCCTTTCTCCCTCCAGACGCCGGCTTTCCAGTGGCTGATTGACGAGAAAGGAAGGGATGACTTGACTCAATGCAGCGTAACCAGGGTAATCTTCCAGGTGATGATCCTATTGGGGGAAAGGAGGACATAGAGAAACCGCATTCTGTTTTTGCATTGATGCCTGCAGACCCTCTATCAAACTCAAATGTATTTTTTGCCGTCTTCCCTCTCCTCCTGATTGTTAAGCTCAGTGCTTTGGCGGGATGCTGGCTGGAGGACGGCCCTGAAAGATCTAGAGAAGCTGACGAGCGAAATCCATTGGGGCCTCTGTGATGTTATCCGAGCCCCTCGCAGTGTTCCTTTTGAACTCGCGCTTCTGAAAAGTTGCAGGAGCAGCAGGTCCAGCCAAAGCCGACGCGCACCTACGGTTTTAATCGTGTGATGCGTGAGTGAACTTGTTTGGTTGTTTTGCTCTATTCTGGAGCGGTCGTTTTCTTAGCGGCGTTCATCTTGATGTGTCCGGGTTCGAGCCTCCTTCATTTTTATCGCTGATGTGTTGGACTGAAAACATATTCGCAGTGCATCCGGTATGACATGATTAAAGAGACTCTAAAGTTTTATGCTCTTTGAAGAGTAGCGTTGAATGCTGAGACTCCTGAGGCCCCCGTGGAGTGGTATTATTCACTGGTTGCTGCAATAATTGGATTTCACAGAGTATTATTTTTGCATTAGATTTATAATTCGGTCGCGATAACAAACACGTGGGGAATTCGCTCTTATTTACTTTCAAATGTGTGGCTTTTATGTATTTTGGTTAAAATACTACGTGTACAAATAATGTATTTCAAACAATGAGGAATAACAGAGCAACATCTCTGTTACCCATTTATGGCAGATCTGACACTGCGTCAAATGTGTCAGATCCGTCTCTGATGCTCAGCCCATAAAAGAGATGACTTTGAGCTGTCAGCACATACTTCCTTCCTGTGTTACATGCTTGAACTCCCCAGGTATGGCTTAGTCTTTGACACCATTTTACTCCTGCCTCATATCCTTCCTCTCGTTCGGCGTGTTCATTCACCTGATGAAGAGGCCGAAGAGTTCAAAGGTATCATAAAGAGATTTGAGAGACTTTCAAACATCAAAGTCAGCACCAAGGTTTGGCACGACTGAGTGCAACAGTGGCGTTGAAGAGGTAAACAATATAATTAAGTGTAAACCTGTGGAGACGGGCCTACAGTGCGTTCCGAGGTTGTTAAACAATGCTTTCTGTTTCTTTAGAAGCCAGATATTGTGTGATTCTTAATTCCATTCAAGAATCATTTTTAAGTTTAATTGTTGAATTTTCAGTGACAGTCTCTAAGGTTCGCCAATCGAACAAATGACTGGTGCCATGTAAATGGGAAACGCAGCAAATGAACCGAACAGTGGCTGTTACATCATTCACAGTGCTTTATGGAAGTGGACAGAGTTAGTTTCCCCACAAATGTCTTAGCTCGTTGACTTCTTTTAGAAAATGTGAAGTAAACGTGGAGTGAAAAATAAAATGACCTGGTAAAGGTAATGATACATTCTCATTTGGTTTTAAAGTGTGATGCATCCAACAATCATAGATAGCCTGCAGTCCATTTTAAAACTAATGAAATTCATAAATGCTTTCAGTAACTTCTCAACTTGAGAATTTATTATTACTAGGACTGTCACTAACGGTTATTTTGGTAATCGAGTAATCTGTCGATTATTCTGACGATTCTAATAAGAATAATTAGTTCAAATAAAGTATCAAAAGCAAGTAATCATATGGTTTTATTGAACACAACTGTTAAAATACATAATGTATTATAAACAGAGCTAATGTCCATTATGCATTATAACAAATGCCTGCAGAGGGCGCCAACGGCATGACAATTGTTTTTACACTTCACTGCGCAATCTAATCCGTGTTTAATATTGACTCAGCAACATTTAATTCAAATTTCCACTTAATCTTTAATACTGGGACATTTCTTTATGATAGAAATGTTACAGCCACTGTAATTTCTTGAATATGTGAACATCAAAACGTGTAAACTCAGAGTGAGGGTTTAAACTTTTATTTTGAAATTGTGATGAACAGTTAGCATATTGGGAAAAATAATGATGTATTCTCCTGTGTTTGCGTAGATTTATAAATGATTTACCGTACAAATCTGATGAAATAGCACACGTTGCGTTACCAGATGAACATTATAATAAACCCAAACTCACAACAACATGCAGAGATGGAGTTTGAGACGCTCCACACATGTAAATGATAACAAATCGTGTGAAGCAGCATTTATTGTGAATGGAGACGCTCTGAGATGCACATACAGAACCTATAACCTATTAATAGCATTATGCTTTATTATGATTTTTAAATGGATTTAATATGTGGAATGCACACAACCCTATTCTGGAAAAGGGGGTGGGGAGCAGCAGCTCATTTGCATTTAAAGAGACATGCACGAAAATAGCGTGTTTCTTTTTCCATTCAAAATAGCCATTTTCAAAATTATATAATAGATGATCTGTGGGGTATTTTGAGCTGAAACTTCACAGACGCATTTTGGGGACACCTAAGACTTAAATTACATATTGTAAAATGAGCATAATAGCTCTCTAACAAATTAACAAACTACTATCATTTACAAATTCTTAGTCATTGAGGTTGTATTTACACCCTGATGCTTTGCTTCACAGGTACTAAAAATAGAAGTCTAGCTCACTGAATTGTGAAAACTACTGTGAGTTAATCTGAATTTAATGCAGGCTATTTTAAATAAAGCCTTTTACACCCTGTCTGCTCTGCACAGCAAGCAAGTGACGCTGCAACACTAGAATGGCTCCATTATAATAAAAGCTGTCCACATTGCATTATAATCGACATGCTCTCTTGCAGCATGGATAGCTTTGATCATTGTAATGTAATTATTGTGTTACTCGCTTATAATGAATTTTCAAGGGGATTTTATGAAAAGTAAATATATAATAATAAGTCATTGTATATATTTCAATATTTTGTAATAGCTCATATTTTCATATTGTTACATTGTTGCTGATTTGATAATTTGACAACACACACACTGGTATTCATATTATTATGGGAAAATACCATAGGCGTTGTGATTTTTATACTGTGCAAATTGTATTTTCTATCCCCTTACCCTAAACCTACTCCTTACAGAAAAATTTCTGCATTTTTACGTTTTCGAACAAAAATGTATGATTTATAAGCTGTTTTCCTCATTGAGGCCAAAACAATTACCAACAGAGTACAAATGTATTGGTATGACTATCCTTCTAACATCGGGAATAACAGTACATACACAAATAAGTAAAAAAAAAAAGTGACCAAAAAAAAAAAAAAAAAAAAGGCTGAAAAATGCTCCATGTAGTTAGTAATTCATTCATTCACAAAAAACATTAAGTACACAATTTAGTACTTTTGTCTTTTTCTCAATTCTTGAATACTTTTTTTGCTTCATGCCAAATGTTGTTATTCATCTCAGAGCTGGTTAGTTTCGGTCAAGGCTTAAAATGTAGTGTTTTTTTTAATGCCTCTGAAGAACATTTATGGAAGAAAAACTGCAATCAAGGCCACTTGAAAAGCTGTGATTTCTTTCAGCCAATTAAGAATTTGAACAGAATATGTGTGTTGATTCACAGTTTAAACATAAAAAATAAAATAATAATAGATAAAAAGATTTAAAAAAAATAAAAATAAAAAAATATTGATATTAAATATATAGAACCATAATACAAAGTATACATTTCAGTATTGTAAGAACAATAAAAAATAATCATTTGATGAATTATTATTAAGATCTGTTAAGAGGGATAATTAAAGAATACCTATATTGTTCTATCTTACCTTTGGGCTATAAATTTGCACAGAGGCTTTGCCAAAGGCAGTCTCACAGTTAGACTGATTTTTATGTCATCTTAACATAATTATATATGTAGGATACGGACACCGGTCTTTTAAACTGCAGAACAAGAAAGAAAGAGAGAAAGGTACATAATAATCTGTTAGAAAGGGGGAAAAAAGGGCATTTTTTTTTATAAGCATCTTATTTCTTGTTCCACACTACATTATGACACCCTACAGTCTATTAGAAGTCTGCTCCCATACTATGGAGGAAAATGTGATGTGTAGAGGTATCTAGTCCTGTATTGCTAAGGAAGCATATTTTTCTGGAAGATCCATGGTGAAAGTTTCTCCTCTCAGCAGGAGAAGCTCTGGGAAGACTGCTGGATGTTGTGGATAAGAGAAAAGTATTGATGTTGAGATGCCCTTGTTGAAGAGGAGTTGAAGTTAGCAGTTATCTTTGGTTTCTGAGGAAACCTCTCCTGTGCTTTCATTGTTCCCCATAGCCTTCACGTCTTATCAGAAAGATGAGGAAGTGAGGAGTGCATAAATTTCTCCCCCTTATCACAGTCTTTCTGAGAAAAAATGAATGAGAGTAGGAAATGTGACTCATCAATTGATCAGCAACTAACACCTACACTTACTCTCCAGGTGTACATTTTGACAGGGCTATTTTAAAGACTTGTTTGTGATAATTATTTAAACATTTACAGTGTTGCATAATGGGAGGGAAATGCCAATTTTAGATTTGTTTGTGTAGCTGACACTTTTATCCAAAAGAGACTTACAAATAAGGAACATTGCAAGCAGTTTATTATAAGAGTCAGCAATACTGGCAGTACACAATACCAAGTTTTGAGTATAAGCTGAATTAAAGGAAAAGACACTTTCAGAACAACAATTTACAAAAAATGTACTCACCCCCTTATCATCCAAGATTATCATTCAGTCATGAAGAAATTATGGTTTTTGAGGAAAGCATTTTAGGGTTTTTCTTCATTGGTGCCCCAATTTTGAACTTCCAAAATGCAGTTTAAATGCAGCTTTAAAGGGCTCTAAATGATCCCAGCCTAGGAAGAAGGGTCTTATAGTCTTATCTACTTTTTAAGCACAAAAGCTCGTGTAGCACAGGCTCTGGGGTGCACGTCCATGACACTATGTACTACTGAATCACGTCAAACAGACGATGAACTTAGACGTGATTCGTATTGTCGTGGACGTACATCTCAGAGCCTGTGGTACATGAACTTTTGTGCTTAAAAAGTAAACCTTCTTTAATATGCATGCCAGAGCAGTGGTAAAATGCAGGAATGTAGAATAAGAGAGAAGATTTTTGTTGTTGTTGTTTATTAGGTGTTATTACAAAAATGTTTTAGTTTGTTGTTGTTTATGTAAATAAAGTTGTTGCTTTTTTTTTGCGAAAAAAGTATGATATAATAAATACAATAATATATTTTTTATGGGTGTAAGTGGAAGGAGAGGGTGCCCTAAGAGCCTTTTTTATAAATATTTGGTAACACTTTAGTTTAAGGACTAATACTAGTTGCTTATTAGCATGTATATTACTAGCATATTGACTTTTTTTGTAGTACTTAAAAAAAACATGAAGAGTTCAGATGCAAAAGTCCCTAAATCCATCTGATGTATTTCTCTGAAATCAGCATTTCTTTCTGGCTACTTTGTATAGGTTTCTATGTAAGTACTGGTACTTCTGATTGGGCTGAGGCTGGAATTTAGCAAGTTTGAAGTAAAAGTATTTGATGGACGTATAATATGTGTCAGGAGCATTCACTCAGCATCATTCTCATTTTTGACTGAGATGGCTTTTAGCTGGTTTTGCATCTGAACTCTTCACATATTAATGCCTTATTCTGCATGATCATATTTTACATTCCTTAATCTAACCCCAAAACTAAATTTAAAAGAGTAGTTCACATCCAGAACAAAAATTTACAGATAATGTACACCGTTGTCAACCAAGATGTTCATGTCGGTCTTTTTTCAGTTGTAAAGAAATTATGTTTTTTGAGGAAAACATTTCAGGAATTATCTCAATATAGTGGACTTAAATGGTGCCCGTGAGTTTGAACTTCCAAAATGCAGCTTCAATGGGCTCTAAACGATCCCAGTTGAGGGAGAAGGGTCTTATCTAGTGAAACGATCGGTCATTTTCTAAAAAAAAAAAACAAAATGTATATATTTTTTAACCTCAAATGCTCCTCTTGTCTAGCTCTGCATGTATTCTGTGCATTCCGGTTCAATACAGTTAGGGTATGTCAAAAAAACTCCCATCTCATTTTCTCCTCCAACTTTAAAATCGTCCTACATCGCTGCAGAAGTGCCGACCCAGTGTTTACAAAGTGAACGTGCAAAGATGATGATGAGGATGATTGCACAGAGTACGCATGCGCATGGCAGAGCTAGTCAAAATGACAATTTGTGGTTAAAAAGTACATGCATTTTTATTCTTCGTTTCACTAGATACGACCCTGATTCCTCGGCTGGGATCATTTAAAGCCCTTTGAAGCAGCATTTAAACTGCATTTTGGAATTTTCAACTCAGGAATCCACAACTCCGGGCACCATAGAAGTCCACTATGGAGATAATTCCTGAAATATTTTCCTAAAAAAAAAAAAAACAATTTCTTTATGACTGAAGAAAGAAAGACATGAACATCTTAGATGACAATGGAGTGAGTACATTATCTGTAAATTTTTGTTCTAGAACTGATCTACTCCTTTAACTACTCTTATCTAACTAACTATTAATAAGAAGCAATTTAGGATATTATTGAGGCAAAAGTCAGTTATTAGTTAGTTAATAGTGAGAACTGGT
The DNA here is from genome assembly GCA_036247105.1 of Cirrhinus mrigala. Classification (NCBI taxonomy): domain Eukaryota; kingdom Metazoa; phylum Chordata; class Actinopteri; order Cypriniformes; family Cyprinidae; genus Cirrhinus; species Cirrhinus mrigala. Next base: position 20,136,290 of record CM070008.1, on the reverse strand, counting down.
CCCCGAAGTTAGGTGTGACCATATATTTAAAAAAAGACGATAGTTGTTGTTTTGTTTTTGTTTTTTTCTGTTTTTTTCTGTTTTTGGCATTTTTACACCTGTTCTTCCTATTAGTTTAAAGCAAAACAATAAGTAATTTACACACCTTTATTCTCTTTTTCTGTTGTACTGAACCACATGCTATTCACATAACACACCACAATAGCATTATGTATCTAAAAATCATTTTTTTTATTTTATTAATCATGCAAACTATAATGGTTTGATGCCAGCAGATGGGCATTGATGATATCAAGCTATGTGATTTCAGATGCTCCTTTTATGTTCCACAAGTACTTGTTAGAAAGTCACGCCTTGCCAGAATGCTTAGTTTCACACAAGTGTCTGAAATAACTCATGTCTTCTGGGGAGAGTGTCGGCATGCCCGCCGTTATACCACCTTCAAGGTCAAATCTGGATGTTGGGCAGATCTGGGAGGTGGGGGGTGTTTTGATGGGTTTAACATCTCCCAATTCCCCAGTAATTGTAGGGCAGGAGTTCTCTGCCTCGGCAGCTTCAAGGTCAGACTCATTTAGCTGTTGGCTTTGAATGTCGACACAGCAGTGACCTGTTTCATTTCATTATTATTCACTTGTTTTGGTGTCTGTTGTTAGCAGGAGAGCTGGTAATAAACATTCTGGTGCTATTACTAAGAGAAACAGATATGTCAGTCATTGTGTGGTAATAATAATAATATAGTGGACCGCTGATGGGAGTTTGCCAAGAGCGTTTGACCATTGCCCATCTGTTGAGTTGGTTTAATGAATCTCTTATGTCCATTTAGTGAAGAAATTGTGTTTCAGCACAAATGAAGAATATTAATGGATTGGAAAAGAAACAGAATGCGACTGAAAACAACACATTATTTTCCAAATCATGAAACCTTGCAGGTCTTGTGGGTCATGATTTAAAAGTTACTGTCAGGTTAAAAGAAACAGGTGGAGATATGATGAAAAAGTTCAGAAAGAAAGAAAAAAAGAAAGAAAATAAATAAATGATGGAGGGGGAGAAATCAGTAAAAAAAAGAAAGGAGGGGTGGAAGGAGAAAGAGGTAAGAATAGAAAGAGGAAGGAAAGAAGCAGAAAATAAAGATGGAAAGAACCAGATAGAATGAGGGAGAAAGAGGAAGGAAGAAAAAAAGGAAGAGGGGTGGAATAAGAAAGAAAGAAAGAAAGAAAGGAGGGGGGAAGAGGAGATAAGAACAGAAGAATAAAGCAAGGAAAATAGAGCAAATAGAGCAAGCAAGGAAAAAGGAAGAGGATGGAGGGAGGAAGAAGGAAATATGCAGATGGAGGGATGAGAGAGGAAGGAAAAGGGAAGTAGACAGGAGAAAAAAGAGGATAAAATGAAAAACATTTAATTATAGTTATTTATATTTCGGCCAAAAGATAGCCAGAGATATAAAAGAAAAAGAAAGAAAGAAAATGAGGGAGGGGGAGAAGGAGAGAGAAAGCGGAAGGAAAGAAAAGGAAGAGTATGGAGGAAAGAAAGAAAGAAAGAAATAATTTTTTGCTTTATTTAGCTTTATTTACAATTTATTAAGTCACAATACAAACAATAATTATACACTTAAAAAAAAAAAAAAACATTATAAAGAGAACACCAGATTTCCTTCAATAATTCCTTGACTGCACCAAAACAATTCAAAAGTTGACAAATCTTCCATGGTTTTATAAAACCTGAAATCAGTCAACACTCTTGATTTTACTAAAGTTAAAAAACAGTCCGCAACGCTTTGACAAAGCTGTTTTTAAATTCTGTTTTTCCTACTGATATAAACTGCAAATATGGCTTCACCCAACATAAAACAATAACTGAGAGGTAAAGAAAGAAAGAAAGAAAGACAGGCAGACAGAAAGAAAGAAAGGAATATGAGATATGAATGAAAGAAAGAAGCAAAGAAAAAAAGGAGGGTTAGAAAGAGAAAGAGAAAGGAAAGAAGCAGAAAATGAAGTAGGAAAGAACCAGACAGAATGATGGAGAAAGAGGAATGAAGGAAAGGAGGGGGAGATAAAAATAAAAAAAAATAAAATAAATAAATAAAAAAAAATTAAAGAAAGAAAGGAGGGGTGTAAAGAAAAAGAAGTAAGAATAGAAAGAGTGAGGAAAGAAAGAAAGGAGGGTTGGAAAGAAAATGAGTTAGGAATGGGAAGAAAGACTCGAAAAAAGAAGAAAAATAACCAGATAGAAGAAAGAAGAAAGAGAAAGAAAGAAAGAAATGATTGAGGGGAAAAGAGGAGATAAGAACTGAAGAATAAAGTAAAGAAAGGAACAAGTGATGGGAAGAAAATGAGGTACAGTAAGAAAGGAAAGAAAGAACAAGATGGATGAAGAGCAAGCAAGGAAAAAGGAAGAGGATGGAGGGAATGAGACAAGGAAGAAGGAAATAAGCAGATGGAGGGAGGAAGGAAAAGGGAAGTGGACAGGAGAAAAAGGATAAAATGAAGGAGAGGATAAATTGGATGTGAAAGAAAGAAAGAAAGAAAGAAAGGAGGGATGTAAAGAAAAAGAAGAAAGAATAGAAAGAGTGAGGAAAGAAAGAAGGGAGTGATGGAAAGAAAATGAGTTAGGAATGGAAAGAAAGACCCGGAAAAAGAAGAAAAATAACCAGATAGAAGAAAGGAGAAAGAGAAAGAAAAAGATGATGGAGAAAGAAAGAAAGAAAGAAAGAAAGAAAGAAAGAAAGAAAGAAAGAAAAAGAAATGATGAAGAGGAAAAGAGGAGATAAGAACACAAGAATAAAGTAAAGAAAGGAACAAGGGATGGGAAGAAAATGACGTACAGTAAGAAAGGAAAGAAAGAACAAGATGGATGAAGAGCAAGCAAGGAAAAAGGAAGAGGATGGAGGGAATGAGACAAGGAAGAAGGAAATAAGCAGATGGAGGGAGGAAAGAAAAGAGAAGTGGACAGGAGAAAAAGGATAAAATGAAGGAGAGGAAAAATTGAATGTGACAGAAAGAAAGAAAGAAAGACAGACAGAAGAGAAAGAGAAAGGAAAGAAGCAGAAAAAGAAGCAGGAGAGAACCAGATAGAATGATGGAGAAAGAGGAATAAAGGAAAGGAGGGGGAGATAACAACTAAAGAAAGAAAGACAGAAAAAAAAAGAAAGAAAGACAGAAAGAAAAAGAAAGAAAGAAAAAGAAATTGAGGAAGGCGGAGAAGGAGAGAGAAAGAGAAAGGAAAGAAAAGGAAGAGTATGTAGGAAAGAAAGAAAGAAAGAAAAAGAAAGAAAAGAGAAAGAGAAAGGAAAGAAGCAGAAAAAGAAGAAGGAGAGAACCAGATAGAATGATGGAGAAAGAGGAATGAAGGAAAGGAGGGGGAGATAACAACTAAAGAAAGAAAGACAGAAAGAAAAAAAAAGAAAGAAAGAAAGAAAATGAATGAAGGGAGAAGAAGAGATAATAAGGGAAGAAGTAAAGGAGGGAAGGAAGGTAAGAAATGAAAGAAGAAAAAAACAAGAAAACAAGATGGAAGAATGGAGGAAGAGCAAGGAAGGAAAAAGGAAGAGGATGAAGGGAATAAGAAGAGGAAGAAGGCAATAATCAGGTGAAAGGAGGGGGGAAAAGGGAAGCAGACAAGAGAAAAAAAGAGGAAAGAATGAGACAATAAATGGGAAGTAAAAGAAAGAATGACAAACATTTATTTAGATTTTAAAGTCTGGGGAACATTTTTTCAAAAATCTCTGTTTTTCCACTGGACAAAAATGCCATTGCAGCATAGACGAAAGACCAAAACGAAGAGAAAAAAAATAATGTATCTAGCAAATGCAGTATGTATAAAAAAACAGTCCTCAATCTACACAGTTTAATGAAAGTTCCGTCCTACAAGAAAAACCACACCCGAACAATATATAAACGTCTGCTAGCAACAGAACAAACCAGATGACCTCCTGAACAGCACTGCTCTGTGTTCTCAGTTTCCTCATCATTGTGGGAAAGTTCTCTTTTGTTTTGAACAATAAGTGAGTCTCTCCCCACATTGAAGACCTTGTGCTAATGGGGTCATGATTAAATGCACAAGCTGTTGCACCTTAAATGCACCACAGTGGGCTCTCCCCCACCCCCACTCCCAAAAGGCAAGAAACAATCCTGTCTGGGTTAGTGAGTCATTGTCTTATCCATCATTCCTGCATGAGTAACCTGGCCAGTAACATTCAGATTGAGAAGTCTCTTCAGAAACACCAAGCACCATAATGCACTAAATAAAGCTAAACACAGGCTTGCGTTGTATTCAAAGTTTCGAGACCGAAAGCGAGATGGCGTGTGCGAGGGAGAGAGTGAATCTCATATCACTGAAAAATGTATCGCACCAGCTAAAAGCAGATGGTGGTGCACCAATGCCTGAACAGATCAACAGCACATCAAAGAGCGTGTGATCCTTCAGCAGATGCTCAGAACAGAGGCCACAGCCCTGACCTGCTGTGCCAGAGATAGCTCTCGCAACGTGTTCAACCTATGGGATACAAGAGCTTTGGCTCGCGGTTAATCAGCGTCACCCTAGCAACAGTTTGTCCCGCTCCAAATACAAATGAGTCTGATGATCATCATGAGAACCACGAAGAAGGTGATATGAATCGTGGAGGTAAGCGCTCCCACACTGGGCTCTCTGACAAGGCATTTATTTCTCAAATCTCCTGTTTAGACTGGGAGTGATACGTGTGTCGAGGGGGGAGAAGGAAGTTGGAAGGGTCGCGGCGAACCTAGCCGTTATAGTTCATCCGAGTTTCAGGCCACGGCTCCACCGGTTTCGAACCACATAAACAGTTCCCCCGGCTCTTATCAATGAGGGATAGAGAGTGATTTACAGGCTCTGGGGGAGCTCGTCTGGTGGAGTTCATCTGACGGAGCCTGAGCCCCTGATGTGGGGGTGGAGAGGGAATGTTTCTTCAGCTCGTTAAACATTTGTGGAGCAAGTTCTCTCCCTCTGCCAGTCCTCCTAAATCTGTCCACCTGCACGACAGAGCCGAAGTTACTCACTCAGCGTACTCTGTCAAACTCAATTCCCAGCAGCCGCTGACTGTGTGTGCGAGATTGTGTGTTCGGTTTACAAAGGAAGTGTGCGCTATGTGCCTCCCTGTCTTCGTTTTCCTCGCACTTTTGGGTTGATGAAAGAAAAATGTTGGAGTATTGTTGTTGGTGGAAGTTCAGATTCTGTGTGGTCCTCTGTGAACCTTGGGGAAATTTCAAGGGAGCACTAACTTGTATTTTGAGGGTGTTTACAGACTAAACTATTGTTAGGTGACAAAGGAATTTACAGCACAACATGTACGTGACCTGTATAGTAAAATTCCTGAACAAATAACTCTCATGAGTCGATTCGTTTGAGTGATTTTAAACAGTATAACCATGGTAGTCTGATTCCTGAAGAAGTTTGTTCTGTTTAGTAAATCACAAGCATAGTGTAGTTTGGTTCCTGAACAAATGACTCTTATTAGTCCATTCTTTTTAGTGATTTTAAACAGCACAACCATGGTACAGTAGTCAGATCCTGAATGAATGACTATAGAAGAAGTTTGTTCTGTTTAGTAAATCAGAAGCATACTGTACAGCAGTGTTGTTTGATTTCTGAATAAATGATTCTTTTGAGTTGATTTAGTGATTTTAAACAGCATAACCATGTTAGTCCAACGCTAACTCACAACTAATTTGTAGGTATTTTATGAGGTGGCTAATTCGTATCAATTTGTATGACCTCATTTGTATGATTAGGTACATTTTCTGTGAGGGGTAGGTATGAGCCACTTAGTAAAATGTGTATGAATTGCTGTGAGATTGGGTTGGGTAGTTGTGATTCCTGAATGAATGACTATATTAAGTTTGTTTGATTCCTGAATAAATGACTCTTATAATCAATTAGTTTAAGTGATTTTAAACATCATAACCTTGGTAGTCTAATTCCTAAACTGTATAAGTTTGTTTTGTTTAGTAAATCGGAAACATATAGCACACCAGTGCAGTTTGTTTCCTGAACAAATGACTCTCATGAGTTAATTCTTTTAAGAGATTTTAAACAGCACAACCATGGTAGTCTGATTCCTGAGTTAATGAGTATATAAGTTTGTTCTGTTTAGTAAATCAGAAACATATATCACACCAGTGTAGTTTGATTCCTGAACAAACTATTCTTATGAGTCGATTCTTTTAAGTGATTTTAAACAGCCCAACAATGGTAGTCTGATTTCTGAATGAATGACTATTGTGAGTCGATTCTTTTTAGTAATTTACAACAGCACAACCATCGTTGTCTGATTCCTTAATGTTCTGTTTAGTAAATCAGAAACATATACTGTAGCACACTAGTGTAGTTTGAATCCTGAACAAATGACTCTTATGAGTTGATTCTTTTTAGTAATTTAAAACAGCACAACCATCGTTGTCCGATTCCTGAATGAATGACTATATAAGTTTGTTCTGTCTAGTAAATCAGGAACATACAGCACACCAGTGTAGTTTGATTCCTGAATAAATGACTCTTATGAGTCGATTCTTTTAAGTGATTTTAAACAGCACAACCATGGTAGTCTGATTTCTGAATGAATGGCTATATAGGTTTGTTCTGTCTAGTAAATCAGAAACATATAGCACACCTGTGTAGTTTGATTCCTGAACAAATGACTCTTATGAGTCAATTATTTTTAGTGATTTAAAACAGCGCAACCATGGTAGTTTGATTCCTAAACAAATTACTTGTATGATTTGATTCTTTTAAGTGATTTTTAATGGTAGTCTGATTCCTGAATAAATGACCATATAAATTTGTTCTATTTAGTAAATCTAAAAAAAAAAAAAAAAAAAAAAAACAGCACACCAGTTTAGTTTGATTCCTGAACAAATCACTCTTATGAGTTGATTATTTTACGCAATTTTAAACAGCACAATATGGTAGTCTGATTCCTGAATGAATGACTAACTTTGTTCTGTTTAGTAAATAAGAAACATACAGCACACACTCGTTCCTGACCAAATGCTTCTTTTTAGCAATTCAAAAACATTAAAATCATGGTGGCCTGATTTATGAATGCATGACTTCATGAACTGGTTCTTTTTTGTGAATCAAAAATATACATCACATCTAGGGGTGTCACATTGTGAATTTTAAACTGTACAATTATGGTTTATTTAAATAAACCATATCAATATTATATATATATTTGGAGAGCTAAAAGTTGCCATGACAACGGGTATACAAAAGCTTCTCATTGCAAATTTAGCAAAATGCTGTAATCATCAAACCACAGAAATGCTGTAAATTATGTGAATATGAAAATAAAGATTGACTATGTTAAACTCACAGCACAAGCAGTGATGCAGTATAACATGAATCAAGCTGCTCTGAGGCATTAAAATCACAGGCGGATCATGAGCTGCACACGTGTAGCCTATACAGTGCAGCACTTCACCCTGAAAAACAGTGTGCAACAAGTAACAAATAGCTCCAAAATAGCTGATTTAATTAACTTAAATCAGCTATGGATACAAATACAGGAAATTGTGTTGTTCCATTATGTTTTAAGTTTGAGTTTCACGTGCACTGAAAGTTCATGCTCTACACGTGCCCAGCCTTACCTAGACACTCACCTCATGAACTCAGTTACCTAGAAACAGCCTCACAGAGCATCCAGGCACAGGTCAGGGCATACACGCGGCACCAGTAGTAACCCACTCTGAAAAATCAATTTTCACTACATTATTAAAAATACACAACATGTTTGTTTAACCATAGTGTAGCTTCTTACATTTTAATAACCATAGCCATTTTAATCATGGTTAATTGTGAAATTGGGTAATCGCAACATCCCTAAACACAACCATTCTAGTCAAACTTTTGAAATGACTATATGAGCAAATACTTTTCTGTAGTTTGATTCCTGAACAAATTAGTCTTATGAGTCATTTTTTTGAGATGGGAGTTTTTCGACAAACCCTAACTGTCATGAAATGGAATACACTGAGTTGATGCAGAGCTAGACAAGATGAGGTCACTTTGAGGTTAAAAAGTATATAAATTGTACTTTTTTTTTTTTTAAGAAAATAACCGATTGTTTTGTTAGATAAGACCCTTCTTCCTCCGCTGGGATCGTTTAGAGCCCTTTGAAGCTTCATTTAAACTGCCTTTTGGAAGTTCAAATTCAGGGCCATCATAGAAATCCATTATATGGAGAGAAATCCTCAAATGTTTTCCTCAAAAAACATAATTTCTTTACAACTGAAGAAATAAAGACATGAACATCTTGGATGACAAGGGGGTGAGTAGATTATCTGTATTTTTTGTTCTGGAAGAGACCTACTTTTTTTAAGATACACATTATGAATCACATACTATAAAGCAAATAATTATTTGTTTATGTATTCATTTAGTTTTTATTATTATTAATTCATTCATTAATTAAATGATCTCATCATTTGCAATTAAACTTTTTTTTTCCCCCAAAAAAAAATTAGTTCCTCAAAAGTAATAAAAGAATTCTTAATGGTTAAATAAGCAGAATTATTAAATTTATTATAATTTCAAGTAACAAACAACCAGTACTAAACTCAGTTACCTCATAATATTCATGTGCTTTTTCAGCTGCTTAAACTCTCACTCTCTGTTATTAGTTTCAGTGTCTGAGAAAAACTGTTAAAAATGTTGAACAGTCACAGCTTCTTTTTTTTTTTTTCTTTTTTTTTTTTCCAGAGACTATGTGATGTATTTGTGTGTAGTGTATTTAGAAAGGATTTACATAATAACATATCTACAGATTGACACCAAGTTATTGAAACAATATATGCCTTTTACCTATTGTATCTGTCCATCCAATGTTAGGCCTATTTGCAGAGTTGCAAGGGTTTACAAATGTAGTTTGTATCAAAACGTACCAAATCCAAGAAGCCCATAAAAGGAGTGTGACTGACAGTTTATCAGATGAGTTCATCAGTTGTATTGTTTTGTTTTCCTATATTCCGTTTATGTTTTTGGTTCACGTAATGCTCTTTCAGTGAACATGTTCTGCTCGTGTACGATTCTGAGAACATGACAAATTGTTGCTCAAACTCGGAGAAGGTAACACGGGAGGGATCCTTCCCCTTCCTGTCTCCTCTGAGTCGCTAAGCCAACAATATTTTAAGCTGCAAAATTGGATGGAAATTCACAGAGGTATGTACTGGTCATTAGATTAGCCCGTATGATTTATTGACTGTCTGCACAATAACAACAGCACAAGCCCATTAAGGTTAAAGATTGATATGGAGCCTATATATTAGTGTTTGTAACAAAGAAACTAGAGTTTAAGATGTTGAAAAAAAACTAGACTGACAATCCCCTCTGATTGCTTAAAAACTGATATCATTCCTTTGTCATTTATAAGATTAATCAAAAAATCTTTCATCTTGTCTCTTATATTCTGCACATGTTCATGTGAATATATCATATTTTAGATTTATATCATTTGCTGTAACCCTCAGCTGCTTTCGGTTGCTGTTGTTAGTTTGGGCTCTAATCCAGGCACTGGCGAATTGTTCTTTTTGATTTAAATAATCTGGAAACATATTCTTATCTGGATTATATTTCAATTCTCTTCAAATCCAGCACTCAAGGTTACTATGGGTCTGTCTATGCCATCTGGGTGAACGTGTTCAAAATGCTGAGCCCGGCTCCGACTGCCAAAACAGGCAACAGATGGAGGGCGCAAACAACCAAGAGCCTGTGCGCTTTATAGGAGGATTAAGGAAAAACTCTGCGCCTGCACTTGTATATTCTTACCATTTTGAGCAAAACCGTCATGTACACATTCCAGATATGTTTCTGCAGACCTCAGATGAGCTAATCTGCTGTGGACCCCCCAATTCCTGAGTTTCACCACCCACCAGGGCTTTCCACATTCCCCACCTTTAAGTCAGCCAGCCATTGACCAATGAGACAAAAGTCCCCTAATCCCTGAATCAGGCCCAGTTCCTTGCGAATGATTCAATTTCCCTCGCATTGTATCCAAACAAGGACTCGACTCGTTCCAAGCCCCTGTGTCCTTGTTCTTTGGCGTCATCGCTCCTGGTTTCACCCCCTTTTTGACAGTGAAGAGATCCCTCAGGGGTGGCAGTATAGGAACAATTTGGAAACGTGTCATTCCCTGCTCAACCTTGCAGCTGGGGAAAATATCCGCTGTAAAGTGGACAAAGCGAGGCGATGCGACAATGTATTACGTTTCTCTGTGCCACTGTTCTTACTCATTTCAGAATATTATTATAATGAACACTATTTTTTTAATGAAGAAAAAGCAAACATGTGGTCAGAAATGAACTTTTCCATTAAGAGGCAATATTTTCCCATCTGGAATTGATTTCCGGGGGTATTTTTTTACATTTGTGAGGGCAATATGTTGTCTTCAATGTCAAATACTTAAATTTACCCAATTACTTTAATCAGTATTTTAAACTGTTGTCAATAACAATGTCAAGCCTGTTTAAAATTGTATCTAAATTATACATGTAAAAAACAGGAGCTCATAGTGTTGCAATATTATGTCAAAAATCATAATTGTAGATTGTTGCTCTTTATACTGTAATAATGAATATAAATATCAATATAGAAAACAATATAAAACATTTTTGTTTTGTTTTGAGCTTAACATTTTGGCTTCATAGACAAACATGTCGGTCCAAACATGTCCACAAGTTATGCAAAAACTGATTGGTTATAAGGCTCAACGCTGCACAACAGTGCTGCATCTTAGGCTTGATTATACACGGGGCAACTTTTTGAGCAATGTTGCTGGGCAACTTTGGGCAGTATTGCTGTCAAGGGGCAACCAGGTCAGACAGAGGGCCCATGACTGATCTAAAGTATCCAGACAGAAATTTGTTACCCATTCTCAATGGGAAAGTGCCCAAGCAACATTGCTCTAAAAAAGTTACCTGGCAAAATTGCTCAAAAAGTTGCCTCATGTATCATCAGCCTAATACTGCATCACATTGTAAGCCCTAGTGTACAATTACACTTTTTGCTCAGATCAGATTTTTTTTGTATAGTTGTTCACATGTTTTAAATGTGGCCAGTATTAGATTTCCAGTGTGAACAGATCATGGTTCTGAACTGACGCGCATGCGCAAAAGAACGATACGAAAAGGGTTGCCAGGTTTTCACAACACAATCTGCCCAATTGCTTCTCAAAGCTAGTCCAAAACTATCCCAATCTGGTTCCGGGGTGTACATATTACATTGATGGGGTCGCTTCAACCCGTGTAGTAGAAAAACATCCCATGGCAACTGTTAAAAAGTAGCCCAATTCTGTGGGAAAACTGTGGTCTTGGCAACCTCGTTTTGCTTGTATAGAAAAACAGATCTGAGTCACATGTGAGCAAAAAAAATTGGGCCACATCTGCCTGCAATGTTAACCTAAATGTAATTCCACAAATTGACACATTTTAATCACGACAGCCATAATACACTGTTTAATTTTTGCCCGTTTGTCTTAAATTTATGGGGCATTTGGTTCATTTTGGCAACATTTTTACCACAAGCCCTGGTTAATTTCCAAACCTGGTTGGCACCACCTTAGAGTATGCAGTTGAATTATCTGCTTTTGTCATACAGAGGACACTCACATCTTCTGCTTGGACCTTTTAGTCTGTCTTCCCCAGAAGCAATTTCGCAGAGAAGAAGCACATGGATTCAGGTTCAAAAATAATTGGCCTTGGGCTGACCGGATCGCTGAATTACCTCCCATTACAGGAAATCGGCCTTGATGTATATAAATCACATATGTCTTACAGATGCTCACTGACAAACCCCGAAGCATCGAAAAGTCAATGTCAAAGACAGTCCTGTCAACATTTTCGTACGCTACTACTTATAACCGTCAGAGAACCGAAGCATGTGGTGAGAAGGATAAGGGAGGGGGATCAATTTTACATATTGACCAAGCTTTTTTCTAATATCATTGCGATGTTTTTTGTGCCATATGCAAAACCAGATTCTGTGAATTATGTCCTTGTAATTACTGATAAATAATCCATACATGAAGGCAGCTAGAGTAAAGTGTAATCAATTTGGAGTAATTGACCAGCTGTTTCAGTTTAACTGGGGTAATTTTAGATATAATTGTTGCCAACACCTATATAACCTTGTGACCCTAAAAAGTCTAGTAATTGACCAATTGATGAAAAGAATCAATAGAGGACATGTGCTACCACTCAGAGCTAATAGTGCTATCATTTGCTTTATAAGCATAGGACCATCTGGGATCGTGTAGTCCTTGACCGTGGAGATTTGGGCTGAACGTTTCAGACCTTTGACTTCTCGTAACATGATTCATTGGGTTCAGACAACTGAACCTGCCTATTAACTCTACAAAAAGCTTTTTCCTTTTTTCGTTTTTAATGAGCAATGGTGTACTGCTTAAAGTCAGCCCATTGAAGTTGACTCAGTGATTGTTCTGCATTCTTGGTTGGAGCCTCACGTCAATGTAATGTGGAGCTTCACAGTAATTTATAGCTTCCTTTGGTCTTATATAAAGAAAAGCAATAAGGTTGTAGAGCATGCATCTGATTCCCGCCATACTGGATCCATTTTTAGGAATCATATGCACATCCTGAACTAAGTTTCAGGTGTATGACCCATAATAATATGTGTCTGAGCCATGCAATGCATGCTTTATGAATTCAAAGCAACCTCATTTGTTCTTACTTAAGTGGATTGTCTTCATTGCAGTCTGCTATTCTGAGGGGATTGTGTAATAATAAATAAAAGAAGATCCTCTTGATTCATCTTTATTCTCTGTAATTTACGTCTCGACGTCTCTGTGCAATGATATCGGCACTTCTCTTTGAGCCTCCCGTGTTATTCCCCATCACATTTCCATCCCAATAACGCACATAAGCCAGACTATATAACACCACATTCAACATTCATACTTTGTATAGTGTTTTTTTTTTTCTCTAGCTTTCAAGACCAAAAGACTTTAAAGTGCACCGAAAGAAACTTGTTATTACTGCAATAAATCTAATATGTCTTGGCGAGGTGTAGTAAGCATCTCATAATTCATTACGAAAAATAATGAAACTGTTGTATTTGGTCATTCACAAAATATTTTAATTTCTAACATCTGTTGAGGAGTGTCAGCCGCAAGTAGTTAATATCAATGTTGCATTAACACAAGATTTGTGGCAAGCATTGTCCATTGTGGAGAGAACAGATATGTTGAAATGTAGGAAATGATCTATAAAATACATCAGCTCCATTTATATGATGAGAACCAGCTGTTGATCCAACTGTGACATTTGGCGCTAAGATGATTCTACAAATTATGACCTTCCACTTGAATCCAATTCTCTGATTGATGTTATTTGTACAGTATCCCTCTCAAACGTGTATCTTGTGATAATGTGTATTAAACCGGGCATGAGTTTAAGAGTCAAATCAAAACTCTTTGGAGACGTTGCTGGTGTTCCCTGCTGAGTTGAAGTGCCTCCTACAGACAGGGCACCCTATGGCCTATGGTATTTCTGCCCCGAGTGCAGAACACCACGCTGGGCTGCTGTTGTCGAGGGTGGGCTGCTGGGGAGATGGTAATGACGCCCTTTACTCAAAGGGCCTTGGGAACTTCTGTTCCCAGTTCTTTGAGACTTCTGCAGGCTTTTTGACCCCTGGTGGGCTCCATAAAGCCTTTCTGCAGCGCGCATGCCCTCGTTTCTGGCTAAAGCTTGTCTAAAGTCAGCCAGTTAGTGTGCCTCTTTGAGCTTGGTAACAACACTCCATATCTCAACATCACTTTGGATTGTACACCAATAAATCATGAATACATTATTCATAGACGATATCACAGCTGAATTATTACAGCATTAGCAAGTTATCAGATGAGATCAGAATGTTCTTTTTTCTTTTTAGATCTTTTAGCTTTATATTTCCTCCCAAGAATGCATCAGCGTCTGGCTTGCAGATGAGATAGGGAAATTAGTATTTATGACGAGTTACGGTGAAATCCGCAGCATGGGGTAAGAGGTTTATTTTTACTTTAATATTAAGCTCTGAGAGACTATTACTACTGAAAATTCTGTAATATCACAGCACTGAGGCTTTTGTTTGGTTAAGATTGAGTCCAATTTGGAATCAAATGAGGAAGTAAATAAGATATTAAATGTTGTTTAGTTTTGTTTCAGAGTTGAAAGAATGTTAATAAGATGCAAAGTGAGGATATGTGTGTTTTAGTCCTTGATTATTAACTTTTGCAAGTGTAAATCTATGTTATAGTCAACAATATTCACTTTTAACAAATATAAACCATTAAAAAATACATATTCTTTGTCTCCCAGATAATTGGCCAAAAATATTGATGACTCATCATGAACTACACAGATTTTTGTCCAGCCAGAAAGAGAATATCCACCCAACTACTAATCAGAGCTGGGCAGATTACTTATAAATTGTAATCCGTTATGGATTACAAATTACATTACAAAAAATCTAGTTAGTAACATAATCCATTACATTACATATTTTCAGTAATATTATCTGACTACTTTTAGATAACTTTTGACCTGTCTTGTTTATCGCATTAATTTAAATAGGATAATGTTGTACCATATTGATATATATATATATATATAAAAACAAAGAAGAAGACAGAAAATATATTCCATTTGTTATCATACGTTGGTTTCATATGGGTTATTTTATCACAGAATATTTGAAGAGATGTAAAAGCCTCTAAATCCATCTGACGTTTTTCTTTAAAAAAAATGTATAGGTTTCTACCTAAGTACCGGTACCTTTGATTGGGCTGAGGCTGGGATTTAGCGAGTTTGAAGTAAAAATATTTGATGGACGTATACTATGTTTTGAGAGCGTTCACTCAGTATCATTATCTCATTTTTGACCGAGATGGCTTTTAGAGGTTTTGCATCTGAACTTAATTTGTTTTCAATAAAGCTTACTTTGTTTAAAAGCAGACATGTCAAGCTTTCTCTAGATATAACTCTGTATCAAGTATTCGCTGAGTTTCAGTTCATTTTTGTGACACGTTTTTAAATGAAGAACATGGAGACCGAGACGGCAGAAAGCGCAACCTGTATAGTTTTTTTTTATTATTATTATTTTACAAAAGCACAAACTTTTGTTGTTATTATGAGTGTATACAAATAAAAGTAGACCCTTTATAGATTTGATTAATGTTTTGCTCTTATCTGTATGATCAGAAATAATGGAGTAATTGAAGTTTCTTTAGGGGTTATTAGAAAAACTGCCCAAAACGCGCCGGTGTGTGTCAACCCCAGAGGGTTAATAACAACAAGAAGTGCATTAAAGAAGAAGTCCACTTACACAACAAAGATTCACATATAGTGTACTCACCCCCTTGTCATCCAAGATGTTCATGTCTTTCTTTCTTCAGTCATAAAGAAATTATGTTTTTTGAGGAAAACATTTCTGCATTTTTCTCCATATAATGGACTGCTATGGTGCCCCGAGTCTGAAGTTCCAAAAGGCAGTTTAAATGCAGCTTCAAACGATCCCAAATGTGGTTGTAAACGATCCCAGCCGAGGAAGAAGGGTCTTATCTAGTGAAATGATTGGTTATTTTCATTAAAAAAATACAATGTAAATACTTTTAAATCTCAAATGCTCATCTTGCATTTCTCTCCCTGAACTCTGTGTATTCTGGCGCAAGACAGTTAGGGTATGTCAAAAAACTCTCAACTTTTTTGTTTTTTTTCTCCCTCAACTTCAAAAATCATCCTAAATCGCTGCAGAAGTACCGACCCAGTCTTTGCGAAGTAAGCATGCAAAGAAGATCAAACACTCTTAACAAAAAAGGTAAAACGGCGATATAGGACGATTTCGAAGTTGAGGGAGAACATGAGATGGGAGTTTTTCGACATACCCTAACTGTCATGAACCAAAACAAAAACAGTCCAGGCAGAGTAAGACAAGACGAGCGTTTGGCATTAAAAAGTATAAAAATTGTATTATTTTTATGAAAATAACCGATTGTTACGCTAGATAAGACCCTTCTTTCTCGGCTGGGATCGTTTACAACCACATTTGGGATCGTCTGAAGCCGCATTTAAACTGCCTTTTGGAAGTTCAAAATCGGGGCACCATATCAGTCCATTATATGGAGAAAAATGCAGAAATGTTTTCTTCAAAAACATAATTTATTTACGACTGAAGAAAGAAAGATATGAAAATCTTGGATGACAAGGGGGTAAGTACATTATATGCGAATCTTTGTTTTGGAAGTGGACTTCTCCTTTAAACATTACATTACGTCAAGGTTTCCCAAACTGGGGTTTGTGAAGGAACTGCAGAGGGTTGTGAGTTTGATGAAAAGCTAATAATTAATTAAATCATAAAAATGTAAATCTAAAATAAAATACAACTAAAGTGAATATACATTAAATATACAATAGCAAAACATACATTTATAAAGTCATCTTTATAAATAATTGACTTTTATTGTCATTGTAAATGACTAAAAATAATGAAATAATAAAAATGTCAAAATAATATCTGTAAAATATTTATTTAAAAGTCAGTTATTTTTATTGTTTTACTGATATCTCTTTCCTGTTACTAACCATGATTAATCCCACAAATTTATAAAGCAGAAAAAAATGGGAATAATATCAAATGTATTCAAAATGGTTTAATTAATATTTTAAGCTAAGTTTGACAGCTCAAACAAATATGTTTTGTAAAGATTTTTTTTTTTTCTCTCGCTCTCTCTCACATTTTCTGCAGTCTCCCAAACATCCCCCTGTGGACCCCCGTGGATCCCTGAACCCCAGCAATAGAAAACATGTCAGCCGGAAAGAAAACGGCACTTGTCAAACGATATCATGGGGTCTTTAAAGTTGCATTTGTATATTAATGGTGTTCACAAATTCATGAATATAATTTAGCAAAGAATAGGGCAACAATACAGCAGCCATGTCTTGGGGTACTTAGGGAGTTATGATGAAAAGACGGATTCATTTATCACTCAGGCTTTAATTGACCGATGGAAACGTGACGTTGGTTTTACGAGGCCTCATTCATTTATATGGCAGACATAACGACATCTGCTCAGTGTGCAGTACGCAAATAACCTCCCTCTCGCAGTAAGATTGACTGAAGAACATGCAGAACCCATGAGAAACAGATCAACAGGACTAGAATCAAAGTGATGATAAGTTAGCCCATGGGCAATGGGGTGCTGATGGCAGGGAGTGTTGCAGGGAGGAAAGAAAAAGAGCTGGAGTGTCAGCGGTCCATAGAACTGCAGTGCTGAAAAAGACCTTATTTCATAGTGAATGAGCTGTTCGATATGGAATTGAATTAGAGTAAATTGGAGTCTCAGAGACAGAGGCACTCACAGAGAGAGGGTAAATGACAGTGAAAGGGGGAATAAAGGGATAGAAGGAAACATGAAAAGGTATTCTAAGTGAATTTGAGCTGTACAGGAGACAGATTGAGAGAAATGGAAGCGAATGGAAGATGAACATGGTTGGTCTTTTAGGTGTTGGGGAGGTGCTGCGTTGGTCACCAGTAGTAACGGTATCATGCAGTGACTGTAATGAGACTTGACTAGCGGTTGCTGAGAGAGTCTGTAATTACAGTCGGAGTTAGCTCTTAGCCCACCAGTTTCCAGTAACACCCCAAATATCTCTTTATATCTCACTCTCTTTTGCTTTGTGTGTTTGTTTGTTTGTTTGGTTTTTTTTTTTAAATTAAGTTTAAGGCTATTTGGTTTCATTTTATGTTTCATCATACTGTGAATGCTCTTTGACAAATTATAGAAGCTCACTTTAAAGAGATAGTTCATTCAAAAATGAATAGTAAATGTATTATAATTTATGGTAACAATAATGCATTCAGCAATATATACATATATATTTACAGATTTATTAACCTTTGTTAATGCTAGTTACAAATATGAAGTTGTTTCTCAATATTAGTTCACAGTGCATTAACTAACAGTTAAAAAATTTGGTCCCACTTTGTTTTAACCCTTTAACTGTCACCCCCATTTTTGAACATGGATGGAAAGTGCACTATCCAAACTTAAGTTGTTATAATTCATGAACAAATACATTTTCTAGTATGATTTTGAAGTACCTTTTTGATAGCAATGCAATTTCAGATTTTAAAATGGCTTTCATAGGATGAATTTTGAGGTTTTAAACTTTCAATTGATATATAATTTATGATCATTTCTAAAACATGATGGCGAAAAG
Source organism: Cirrhinus mrigala (assembly GCA_036247105.1). Taxonomy (NCBI): domain Eukaryota; kingdom Metazoa; phylum Chordata; class Actinopteri; order Cypriniformes; family Cyprinidae; genus Cirrhinus; species Cirrhinus mrigala. Next base: position 20,118,066 of record CM070008.1, on the reverse strand, counting down.
GGCAACGAAAATTACTTTTGGTGACAAAGGTAAGAACTCCTGTTATGATATAGATTTTTGAGGTGCACTCTTGTCTTAAATTAATATATTACTGTTCCTACATAATTTGTAACAAAAAACAGTGGTAAAATATCTATTTAGGAGTCTTAGACCTTTACAACAATATATAGTTTGTCATGATTGGAATAGGATTTAATTGTAATATAGTGAAGTAAACCTAACAGTTAAACAGTCCAAATCTCACTTGTTAACCTTTTTAGTGTTCCACTGTTCCACCAGCGGTACAATGTGTGTTTAGTTACATTTTACAGGAATGCTAAGGAGTTAACTAACTATTAACTATGACTTTGCTTCAATAAACTCATAATTTGCTGCTTATTAATGGTTAGTAAGGTAATTGTTAAGTTTAGTTGAGGGTAGGATTAAAGGGATAGTTCACCCAAAAAAATTAAATCCTGTCATTGTTTACTCACCCTGAAGTTGTTTCAACCCTTCATAAGTTTACTATGGAATTCAGTGGGGACCATCAACTGTTTGGTTACCCATATTTGTCAGAATATCTTCTTTTGTGTTCAACTGAAAAAAGAAACTCATACAGGTTTGGAATTACCTGAGGGTGAGAAATTATGACAGAATTTAAATTTTTGGGTGAACTATTCTTTTAGGGGTTCAAAAATATGGGCAAATATAAGGCAATAATATGTGCTTTATAGGTACTAATTAGTAAGTAATACTAAGTACTAACTATAAATAGCCGATATGCATGCTAATTAATAGTGAGAATTGGTTCTCAAAATAAAGTGTTATGGTTTGTGCACACCAAAATGTATTTTTTGATATAATTATTCATGCAAGTAGATTACATACAAAGTCAATGCAAAGACGTGAATAGACGCAAATTCACAATAAGCGACGTGAATGTGCGATAGATGCCTCAATCGTGCCTTCCTCGCAAGTTAAAAAAGCGGGAATTTCGCATGCCATGTTGTCACGCAAGCCAATCACCAAAGAGATTATTGACACATCCGGTTGTATCAGAAAATGTTTTTTTTTTTTTTTAATTGTTTTTTATTCGCACAAATGATGCAAAAAGAGAAAATCTAGAGCAAGTAATAGTGTGTGCATACCAATGCCTAATTTAATTATTTGTGCAAGTAGATTACATACAAACTAGCGTGATTCAAAAATTATAAGTAAATGTAGAAAATCAACACTAAGATTAATAAGTGCCGAATGTCAATGGTGCCCGCAAAAATTTCCATCTCAGAATCTGCAGAAATACCAACCCAGTGTTTACAAAGTGAATGTGCAATGAAGGTCAAACGCCCTTTACAAGAAAAGGTCAAACAGTGATGTAGAGGACAATTTTGAAGTTGGGGAAGAAAATGAGATCAGAGTTTTTCAACCTAACCTAACTGTATTGACCCGGATTACACAGAGTACAGATTTGTCCCATTCTCGCATAATTTGCACAGTATGATGACATTTCCTCTAGAAGCACACGGATGAAAGAAATCATGTTCTCTCTCTTTCCCCTAATATTGTTTAAACTAGCAAACCTGTCTCAAGAGTGGATCAATTGACTGTCAACAGTGTTACACAAGTATTATTGCTGCAAATTTTAACAAGACAATTTAACTAAAACTTATGTTTTGTTTATAAAATATATTTCTAAACATACCATATGCTCAGAAGTTCTAGGTTTACATGTTGAGGTTAGGCCCAAAACACTCAAAATGTCAACTAAGTTACCTGTCAACTGTGTTACCCAGTAAAGGTGATATAGTAGACAGTAGCAAACATAGATGGTATTTTCTGCACATATTCCTACAGATCATATTGATTTATATAGCACTTTATACGATATAGATTGTTTCAAAGCAGCTATGTAAGGTCATGTTTGGGGTTTTGGGAAAAAGGAAAACGTTTTTCTTCACATTGTCAAATTCTAAATGTACCCCTAATTATAGAATGACCCACTCCTTTAACTACCGTACAGTAGTTATCTAATGTTAACAAATGAAACCACTGAAAATCTTGCTTGATAGATGTGGTCATAATTCACTTTCATAGTATGGAAAAGACCAACTTGGACATGCATTAACATCTACTTTGGTGAAGGAAGTTGTACAGATTTAAAAAAAATAAATAAATAAATAAAAAAAAAAAAAATTGGTGAACTGTCTCTTTAAATGTCTTCCGCCTGGCTGAAGACCGAATTATTTCTCTTGGTTTTTGGGGTTTCAGTTATTTTCTGTAAAGAGGAAAATTAAATCGCTGTCAGCAGTGATTTAGTAAGCTAACACCAGCCTTTAGTCAAGCTAATTACCACAAATAGTTTATGCCCGTGCGTGTTAACAGCATGTGCTATACATGCAAATAAGAAGGGGAAAAAAATCACTGGAGCAAAACTGAGGAATATGACCAGTGAAGACAAGTAAGAGACTGCCATTTGGAAATCATTTTAATTCCCTGTTCACATAGAGTGCACAAATGACCCATAGGCCCATGACTCACTCTAGTCAGTGATTTCTGAAATCACAAACTGTGAAAGACACATGCCTTACGCCCATATGCTCAGCAAGCCTCTCCGCTGCTTTAAAACGTAGTGATTTCATTTCACCAGTGCTTTGGAAAGCATCGCCGCTGCCAAAATTATGATCTCCCGAGGAGATGATATATAACCTATAACTCAAGCCTAGAAAGTGAAGGCTACTCTCGGTGGGCCTAGTTATTCACAAGGCATTTCATTTGGCCTGCATTTCATGGTCATTTGAACAGACTCTCCATTTTTTTTTCCCTCTTTCTTTCTGGCAAAAGCTTTTGTTGTACACCCCGCACCCCCTCTATTGGAAGCAAAAGCTTGGCATCATTTGGAGCCAAAGTGTGCTACCAAGCTAATAAAAAGAATCAAGGTCTTTCAAACAATTGCCTTTCAGAAAATGTGTGTGTGTGTGGGGGGGTAGGTGGTTGGCTATGTGTGTGTGTGAAAGAAAAGGAGAGAGAAACAGAAGAACGAACATTTAAAAACAACATACGAAGTGATCCATTGACTTATCCATTTATTATGTTTTATTTAGGCCTCTCGTTTTTTCTCACAACTCTGTTTGTGATTATTCTTCAGTTAGAGAGTGACTTATTTTTATCCGTTTTGTTTCTCTGATTCTAAAAGCAGTGAGATTTCTGCTGTATTATCTGTTGGTTTTGTTTTTCATGTTTCTCATATCTCGCTGCACTGATGGGGTCATCTGTGATGCATTTAATTATTGTTCCCACGATAAATCTAGCATCACACGCCAGATGTTTCCTGCGGAGAGATGGCATCAAAACCAGGACAGAGACAAAAAATTATGACGCACACTTTCCCAACATTTCCCAAACCGCTCTTTAATTTTGTATTGTGCACAAACAACGTTGTGTGCACGTGTTCTGCAAGTCGGGCACGCAGAGATGCACCTATACACGAATGCGCACAGCGGTGGAACGTCTGACTGACAGCTGTCTGTCGTGCCGTCCTGTGAGTGAGAGGACCAGACAGCTTATATAAGCCTGATGATCCCGTAATATTTCCCCTTCATATTCCACCTGATCAAAATCGAGGCTTCTCATTAAGCCAAAACCCTGCTTTCCATTTTCTTTCCATGTGTTCGGCACTCACATTCGTGTACTGTACCTCAAGAGTTTAATTATGAATGTGGCAGGGGAAGGGAAAAGAGTTTTGTAATTGACAGGGCCTGGAAATACATATCGCAACCTTGAGGAAATAAATTGACAGATGTGAGAGAGGATCATGTGCTGGGCGTAAGCAGTTTAGGGTAACCGGCTCTCTGAATGAAGACATCTGGTGGGACAGTGGGGATGTAGATTGTAAAAAAAAAAAAAAAAGAAGAAGAAGAATAAATAAACAATATATTAAGCCTCATGTTTTGTTTGAGGTCTGAAAATCCCCAAGGCCTTTTTAATATTAAAAAAAAAAAAAAACATACATAACAGTATCATGTTGATATGTTATGACTTTGTGTACTCTGATGAGAGCATCATTTTAACTTGATATGCAACAAAGTAAAGACGTTTCATTATTTATGTTTGGAGTCTCAGATACTAAAACATAAAGTAAAAGGGAGATATAAAGTAGAGGGGTCTTCAGTTTCATCAGCCGACTGGGTTTTGATTAGATCGAGGAACTTATTAAATTAATTTTATTGAAAAAGAGGTTAAGTGCATTTTTTTATTAGTAGTAGTAGTACAATTACATTAGGTAACACTTTAGTATAGGGATCATTTCTCACTATTATTATTGGCTGTTTATTAGTATTTATAAAGCACATATTCTGCATGACCTTATGCTACATCCCTAATCATACCAAATACCCAAACTTAACAACTACCTTAGTAACTGTTAATAAGCAGCAAATTAGGAGTTTATTGAGCCAAAAATCATAATGTTTTGTTAATGGTGAGAATTGTACCTTAAAATAAAGTGAGTCAAATAAAATTATTATCTTACATATGAAAGAAATTATCTGTCAGCTAAAGCTTTAAATTATACTGGAAACCATCTAACTTTGGGTTTCAGCTTTAAAGGTTTCAGCTTTAAAATGTTGTTTTTTTTATAAAAAATTCAAACAGTAAATGCCATTTTGTGTTATACAGATACACATAATTGTATTGCCTTATTAGATCAATCGACATGTGATCCGATCGTCATTTTCTTCTTAACTTAACATCCTGGGGTCGGCTAAGGCGCCGACGGGAGCACTCACATATTTTCCAGATGACAGCAAAAAGAACTTGAATTGCTCCCTCAATTTTGATTGGAAACATAAAAGTAATACATCACCTGAATCTGTAAGAAGTGTACTTTTATTTGTGTATGCTCGAAATATTAACAAATGTTCATGGTTTTTTTAAAATAAAGAAAATATACAGGGTGTCCTTTCAGTCTTCTCAGACTCCATGAATATCCAGTTGAAATGCGTCACTAAAATGAACTAAAACTCAGCGAATACATGACACACAAACATGGGAGATATATCTATAGAAAGCTTGAAATGTCTACTTTTAAATTAAACTTTTAAGCACAAAAAAAAAAAGAATTAACATCAGAATGTATTTTATTTCAACCATGGACACACAGTTAGTATTTCACAGCAATATTATTTAATTATAAAATTCATAAATACTTCAACTATAAACCTCCATAAAAAGTCTAGTTTATTTATTTATTTATTTATTTATTTATTTATTTAATGATTCATTAAAAAGAACCAGTTCAAAAGAGTCATTTGTTCATGAATCAGACTACAATGGTTGCCCTGTATGTTTCTGATTCACTAAAAGAACCAGTTCAAAAGAGTCATTTGTTCATGAATCAGACTACAATGGTTGCCCTGTATGTTTCTAATTCACTAAAAAGAGCCAGTTCAAAAGAGTCGTTTGATCATAAATCGGACTAAGCTAGTCATGATTTGTTTTTGTGAGCAATAGAAAGATTGTATTTTCTTGCTAGTATGACGTTACACACCATTGTTTTATCTCTTAAAACCATTCAATTCTGACTGCAAAATCAAATATAAAACATGATTTTATTTTGCAGTTGGGCTTTAGATTCACCAACACAGTTACTATTATAGTTTTTATTAAAAGTTTGAATTGTTATATTATATTATATTATATTATATTATATTATATGTGACCCTGGATCACAAAACCAGTCATAAGGGTCAATTTATAGAAATTGAGAATCTGGAAGGTGAATAAATAAATATTTGGCCGAGATACAACTATTTAAAAATCTGGAATCTGAGGGTGCAAAAAAAATCAAAATATTGTGAAAATCGCCTTTAAAGTTCTTAGCAATGCATATTACTAATCAAAAATTAAGTTTTGATATATTTAGAGTAGGAAATTGACTAAATATCTTCATGGAACATGATCTTTACTTATGATTTTTCACATAAAAGAAAATCGATAATTTTGACCCATACAATGTATTTTTGGCTATTGCTACAAATATACCTGTGCTACTTAAGACTTGTTTTGTGGTCCAGGGTCACATATTATATATATATAGATGTATATGTGTGTGTGATTTATGTGTATATGTGTGTGAGATTTAATTCTGCATACTGAGGGGTGTCCTGTAATTGCACATGTATTGGGAAAAATTTATGACAACATAAATATAAATTCTCCTTATTTCTGTGAGTCAGTTTTACTGTCAGCAATCACTTTGTCTTGAACCTGTACTAATCATAGGAGAGAATGTTAAATTAAAAGTAAAGCTGACATGAGAACACCAACAATAACAACAACATCTGTCAATAAAGCAAGAAGGCCTCAGAGGTTCCCTAGAGCTGTGGAAAAGGGGTGCAAATGAGTGCTGTTCCAGCGGGAACCCTCCAATCGGGAGCCTGCGCAACTTATTAATGCAAACATCTTGTCTCATGCAGCGTTTTAAATGTCACAGTCAATTTAAAGCAGGAGTGAGAGGCAGAATTCATTTCATCCCTATGCTTCACCGAGACCCCTGAGCCAAACCCTAGTGTTTGCACACATATCTGTCTCCACTAAACGACAGGAGACAGCTGACGTGCTCGGCAGAATGTATCTACGCCTCTCGTGTACAGGCGGTAATGGCTCGGGCTGAGACAGGTTTCTTAACACCGCCTCGTCCCCCCACCCGCAAGCAGCAGCAGCACTGATCAATTCTGCTTATACTTCTCCTTCAAAATTGTTACCAGGCCTAACCGCATTTGAGGTTGTGTGAGGAAATTGACTTTTGCGGTGGTGTTTTCTTGGGTGGAGGACAACGGATGGACCTCACCTGTGGTTCTGGGCCACTGATGCATACTGTGGATAATGGCACAATGTGCATGACTGGAACAATGGGATCAGACAGGTGAGAGCATGAGCCGACAGAAGGAAGTGTGATAATTCTCTCTCTCGCTCACTTTCACTCTGTCTCCAGCTATGGCACGTCCTCTCTCTCTCACTTTCTCTCGCGCACACCTTGCCTTTGCATGTAGGTCAGTGTCTCATCTTCAGGAATTTGATATGTCCTGGGTAATGGATTATGGCTTAAATTGGGCCGGAACGATCTGGAATAGTGTGCCAGCACCTTTGATTCGATTTGTTTTTCAATCCATTCCATTTCCCGTAAGCTCCTGTACAGTTTTGGATTCAGTATTGCTCCATTTAGTAAGTGTACTCGGTCAAAACAACCTTTAAAGTTTATTACACTGCGCATTATGTTCCCTTCAAATCAGTAACTCTGACAGAGACGAGATAATCGCATAGACGCATTTCTGCAGTCCACAGCAGCATGGGGCGTCGCGCCCCTCTCTAAAGCCCCATTCGCAGCGCCGGTGTCTTTGTCTCTGCATGTCGCCGGTCGCTGTACTGGTTGGTCACTTGTAGGCATTCTTAGTACTGGTTGCCCTAGAAACAGTTAGGGATATCAGCCACGATAATTTGATACAGGATCTCAAGTATGTTTTTTTCACATGTCATTTTTTTAATATTTCTTATTAAATTAGCTGACAGGATCATGTAAGCTTCTTTGTCTCATTGCATTAAATTTGCCTTTGCAGAAATGTCAATTTGTTGCCGGATACGCCCACATCTAGTCGCAGAGGGACACTGTTGCTCAAGTCACTGAATCTCGCCAACTGTCATTGGAAATTAAAGGGATAGTTAACCAGAAATGAAAATTCTGTCATCAATTACAATCCCTTATCTTGTTCCACACCTTTAAGACCTTCGTTCATCTTCGGAACACAAATTAAGATATTTCTGATGAAATCCGAGAGCTTTCTGACCCTGCATAAACAGCAATGCAACTACCCTGTTCAAGACCCAGAAAGGTAGTAAGGACATCGATAAAATAGTCCATGTGACATCAGTGGTTCAGCTGTAATGTTATGAAGCTACAGTAACATTTTTGTGCAGAAAGAAAACAGAAATAACTATTTTATTCATCAATTGCTTCTCTTTGTGTCAGTCTTCGTGGTGCCTGAACGAAGCCCTTACAGGTTTGGAATAATATGAGGGTGAGTAATTAATGAGAGAATTTAAATTTTTGGGTGAACTATCCCTTTAATGAATAAAGGTCACTTTGTGTTCAAGTGGCAGATTTATTTATTTTAGTATTGGTTGGTTTATTAATTTATATGTATAGTACACTACTGTTGAAAAGTTTGGGGTTGGCAAAATATTTTAATGATTAGTCTCTTATACTGGCAAAGGCAGCATTTTATTTGATCAAAAACAGTAAAAACTGTAATATTGTGAAATATTATTACAGTTTTCTATTTGAATATATTTAAAAATAATTACTCCAGTCTTCAGTGTCACATGATACAGTTTATATAAATGTTTATTTCAGTTTTAGATTTAGTAGTAGTTTAGTACACCAAGTTTTATTTTCATTTTATTTATTTTATTGTAGTTTTTTTTTTTTTTTTTTTTTTCAAGTAACAAAAAATATTTATAATATTAACAAAAATATTTTTTATTGTTTATTTTTTTGATTTCTATAATAGCCCTGACCAACATTTAAAAGAGGTGCAGAAAACACTGGGATAAAGTAAAATTAGTTTAAGATTATTTTAAGAATCAATTTCAATAATAATCACAACTAACCAGAAAAAATTACTAGTCTTCAAGTGGCTGCTTTATTTTATTTATTTATTTTTTATTTATTGTGGTTTGGTTTATTATTTTATTAATAATACACTACTATTCAAAAGTTTGGGGTTGTAAAATAAAAAGAAATCTCTTATACTGGTGAAGGCTGTGTTTTATTTGATACTTACTAACTAACTAACTAAATAAATAAATAAATAAATAAATGTAATATTGTAAAATATTATTACTGTTAAAAATAACTGTTTTCTATTTAAATATATATATATATAATTACTCCAGTCTTCAGTGTCACATGATCTTTCAAGAAATCTTTTTTGTCATCATTTTTTGATTTTTTTTTTTTTTTTTTTTTTTTTTTTTATGTCTATACAGTTTATATAAATCTTTATTTCAGTTTTAGATTTAGTATTAGTTTAGTACATCAAGCTTTATTTAAATTTTATTTATTTTATTTCAAGTAACATAAATATTTTCAATATTAACAAAAAATATTTTTTTATTGTTTCATTTTTGGTTTCTATAATAGCGCTGACCAAAATTTAAAAGAGGTGCAGAAAACACTGGGATAAAGTAAAATTAGTCCATCTTGGGATTTTAAGAATTAATTTCAATGATAATCATAATTAACCAGAAAAAAATCACTAGTCTTCAAGTGGCTGCTTTATTTTTTATTTTTTTATTTTTTAAAATTTTATTATTGATTGGTTTATTATTTTATTAATAATACACTACTATTCAAAAGTGTGGGGTTATAAAAAAAAATGTAATGATTTTAAAAGAAATCTATTATACTGGTGAAGGCTGTGTTTTATTTGATATATACAAAAAAAAAAAAAAACTGTAATATTGTGAAATATTATTACTGTTAAAAACAACTGTTTTCTATTTAAATATATATAAAATTACTCCAGTCTTTAGTGTCACATGATCTTTCAAGAAATCTTTTTTGTCATCATCATTTTTTTTTTTTTTAATATCTATAAAGTTTATATAAATCTTTATTTCAGTTTTAGTTTTAGTATTAGTTTAGTATATCAAGTTTTATTTTCATTTTATTTCAATTAGTTTTTATTTTGTTTCAAGTAACAAAAATGTTTACAATATTAACAAAAAAAGATTTTATTGTTTCATTTTTGGTTTCTATAATAGCGCTGACCAAAATTTAAAAGAGGTGCAGAAAAAAAAATCAGTAAAAACTGTAATATTGTGAAATATTATCACTTTTAAAAATTAATGTTTTCTATTTAAAAAAAAAAAAAAGGCTGAAGCATTTTTTTAGAGTGTACATGTATTTGATGTCATTTTTTATTAATGTAATACATCCTTGCTGAATAAAAGTATTAATTTATTTGTAATTAAGTGTTCCGTTTAGTAACATAGGAGACAAAGCTTGGTGACTCAGAGATAAAAAAAAAAAAAAAAAATTATGTTTACTTAAATAAAAGAAAAAATGGATCGCACAGATAACTATTACAATAACGTAGAGATGCTTTCATATGATTTGATATTATTTGTACAACAGAATGATTAATTCATCCTTAATTAAAGCTCCCAAGGTTCACCTCATTAAGTAGCTACATAAATATGCCACCTTTCCTTGTAGGTAGTTACAGCATGCTACAACAAGCTCAGGCAGCTGTTATCCATGAAACAGTGGCAGCAGCTACTTTCAGCAATTAAGCCACTATGGTGACTGTAATCCAAGAAGAGACATGCAGAAATGTGAGAGAAGGAAAAAATTCCAATCAGCGTGCCATTTAGCACTTAGCTCCTCAGTGGCTTATCATCATTTCATCAGAATTATCGCCCTTTTACCACGCCTGATATGACAGTAGATTTGTGTCGGGGCCGTCACTGTTGCAACTGTAGCTCCACAAATGACGAGCAGATAAGTGGAGGTTGGGAGGACATGTTCTCTGCGACCGTGTGTCAGAACCTGCATTGTGTGCAGCTTTATCAGCCACAATGTGATCCCTCTGGCAAGAGAAGACACACAATCACAGAGTACTGACAGTTCAATTTCACACTTCATTATTGGGCTGCAGAGTGGTTGGAGTCACTCAGAGAACTAGCATTGTTTTGCTTCAGTTCTGTGATGCTGTTCATTTTTCTCTCTAAATTGATCTGGAACACAATATTATCCACAAGGCTTTGAAGAATCTATTCCAAAAATAGAGCGCCTGTGCTTTTATTTACGGTATATGCTTTGAATGTACACCTCTGGTGTTGATGAGCTAGAGAGGGCTGCTTCTGTACACTTGCTAACACAAGCATTATATGTGTCGATAGTTTTTGACAAGGTAAAATAGGGAGAGAATACACGTTTAAATAAGGTTCTGCAAATGCTTTGTTGCTAGAATACAGGGGTAGGTCTACTCAGGTCAGCATCTGTGAAATGCTGATACATTTTGAGGACACCCTAGTTTTATTTTTACTTTTTATGTTACAGTAATGGTATTTTGTGTTTGAACTTCTTTTGCAGTAGCTCTGTGCTTTTTTGTGGCATCGCATTTAAAGGGGTTATCAGATGCAAAGTTCACTTTTACGTTTTTTGAACATTAATGTGTGTTGGCAGTGTATGTACACATCTACCCTATAATGATAAAAATACATGCAGTGGTTTTTAATTAATCTGTAAAAATAATATCTCTTTTTTCAAATCGAGCCATTCTCAGATGCCTGTCGGTGTGACGTCACATAGACAGAGGCCGCTCCCACGATAGTTGATAGTTAACATGAGCGTCTTACCTCAGACCCTGCCTTAAATCAGCTGTAACAGTCCAACCTCCATTGTTTCGATGTAAGTTAGACAAGAATATCTCAGATTGAGTGATTGAGGTGTTGTGTTTCTGGATGTAATAATGAACATAGAGGTCGTCATTTACTCCCGACATCCGAGCCACTGAAGATGCAGTGGATTACGTTTGTTTGTGAAGGGAATGCGCCTCCCGATCTACATATATCCGTCTATGTTCGCGTGAATCATTTGTGATTCAGCTTCACCTACAGCAGAAGTGAGTATAAGGGTTTTTTTATGAATCTTTGCGATCGACTTTCCTAATAATGTGCTGGTTAGCAAGTTTAGCGGCTAAGCACGGCTGAATGCAGCTAAAGTAAACAGCCTCATCACTCCACAAAGAGAAGAGAGGGGTGGGGCGAGCAGAGCTCATTAACATTTAAAGCAACCTCGACCAGAACAGGATGATTTTTGCAGAGCTGATTTTGGCAAGGTAAAAAAGGTGTTATTTACACTACCATTGAGAAATTTTAACCAAAGCATGTTATAGACTTTTCATTAAGACCCTAAAGAATCATATCAATTTGTGGAAAATGGGCATCCGAAGACCCCTTTAAAGGTGTCATCGGATGCGAAATTCACTTTTACATGTTGTTTGAACATAAATGTGGGTTGGCAGTGTGTGTTCTCCTTTCTCCTTTCTCAAATCAGGCCATTCTCAGTTTCTTGTCGCACAGACCAAGGCCGCTCCCGCGATAGTTGATTGACAAGGCCGTCTTACCTTAGACCCGCCCTGAGTCAGCTGTGAACGGCCATTGTTTTGATGCATGAGCAGGGGAAGACAAGAATGTCTACTCAGTGATTGAGGTGTTTTGTTGTTGGATGTAATAATGAACATAGTGGTCGTCATTTACTCCCAAATCTGAACCGCTGAAGACGCACAGGATTACTTTAGTTTTTGAAGGAAACGCCCCCTCTTCTACCTAAATGCGTCTATGTTCGCGCGAATCATTCGTGATCCAGCTTCACCTACAGAAGAAGCGAGTATAAGGTTCTTTTATGAATTTTTGCAAATTGTTTTACTAATAATGTGCTAGTTAGCAAGTTTCGTGACTAAAGTAAACAGTATGGCTCGTCACCCCACTGAAGAGACAGGCGGGGTGAGCAGACCTCATTAGCATTTAAAGAGATATGCAACAAAACAGGTTGCTGTAAACAGAGCTGATTTTGATAAGGTAAAAAGGGTGTTGTTTTACACTACCATTGAGACATTTTAACTAAAGCATGTTATAGACTTTTCATTAAGACCTTAAAGAATCATATCAACTTGAGGAAAATGGGCATCCGATGACCCCTTTAAAGAGTAATTATCTGGTGAAGTGGATTTGGTTATATTGTAGAGTTAACAAAAGTTAATGAGTATTGAAGTGGATGTCATAACAAATCTCAGTAGGCCAGGAAGATTTTAAAACAAGCAGTTAATTCATAAATTCAGTACTGGTATAAATTTGTGCTCATGCTACTCCAAGTGACAACACAACATGAAGTCATTAAAAATATCTCTGTAAATATCTTCCCTCTAGCCATTGTCTTGTGTCATTCACACATTCTGTTACAGTTAAAGTGAGCAAATTTTCACACCTCAAACTGAGAAAGGCAAATGGGTCTACCACTGTAGTGTTTATTGTGTCCATTAATGCACACATACGTCAAACTATAAGTTTTTTTTTAATTACATGCTAAACAATACTTAAATTGATTTTTTTTTTTAATGCGGAAAGACATTAATTTAAAAAAGTACAAGTATTTTTCTAAAATGTCATGAAATTGCAATGAAAATTCTTCATTAATTACTCACTCTCATGTCATTCCAAACCCATAAGACCTTTGCTCATCTTCAGAACACAAATTAAGATATTTTTGATAAAATCTGAGAGTTTTCTCACCCTGCATAGACAGCAATGTAACTAACATGTTCAAGGCCCAGAAAGGTAGTAAGGACATCGATAAAATAGTCCATGTGACATCAGTGGTTCAACCATAATGTTATAAAGCTACGAAAATACTTTTTCTGCGCAAAGAAAACATAAATATCGACTTTATATAACAATTTCTTCACATGAGTACCACAATGCATGTGTATGGTGCTCCTGATGCAGGAATGACATGAGGGTGAGTAATTAATGACAGAATTTTTTAATTTTGGGTGAAGTATCCCTTTAACTGTTGCTGTTATAATTACATACTGGAGAGAGTAAACCTTGCATAATTCATACACTACACAGCTGAGTACATAAAATAAGTGCATAGTGTACCTGTATGTGCGTCATCTGGGAAACAACTTTTTTTGTGAGGTGAAAAGGTCAGTATTTCTTCCAGATAATGTTTTAAAACCTTGCTGTAGTGTTCTGTTTTATGTGAAACTTTGGGAACCCCTTGCAGAATCTGTGAAAACGTGAATAATTTTAACAAAATAAGAGAGATCATACAAAATGCATGTTATTTTTTATTTAGTACTGTTCTGAGTAAGAAATTTTACATAAAAGATGTTTACATATAGTCCACAAGACCAAAAAATAGCTGAAATTATTAAAATAACCCCCTTCAAAAGTTTGGGAACCCTTGGTTCTTAATACTGTGTGTGGTTACCTGGATGATCTACAACTGTTTTTTTTTTTGTTTTGTTTTGTTTTGTGATAGTTGTTCATGAGTCCCTTGTTTGATCTTAACAGTTGAACTGAGCACTGTTCTTCAGAAAAATTCTCCAGGTCCTGCAGATGCTTCAGTTTTCCAGCCATTCTTCAGCCGGGGTGTGAAAACTTTTGAACAGGATGAAGATGTCCAATTTTTTCTTATTTTGTTGCAATATCTTTTTTTTTTTTTTTTTTTTTTTTTTTTTTCATTCAGCACTGCCCTTCGGAAGCAACAGAAGATAATTGTATGTTTCCCAGAAGACAAATTATACAATTTGACTTGATCTTCAAATTCAAAAGTTTTCACCCCCCGGCTCTTAATGCATCATGTTTCCTTCTGGAGCATCAGTGAATGTTTGAACCTTTTTTAATAGTTGTGTTTGAGTCCCTCAATTGTCCTCAGTGTGAAAACATGCATCTCAAAATCATATAGGGTTCAAATATGCAAAAGATGCTGGAAAACTGAAGATTTTTCTGAAGAACAGTGCTCAGTTTAACTGTTCAGAACAAACAAGGGACTCATGAACAGCCATCACAAAACTAAAACACAGTTGTAGATCATCCAGGTAACCACACACAGTATTAAGAACCAAGGGTTCCCAAACTTTTGAAAGGGGTTATTTTAATAATTTCAGGTTGTTGTTTTTTTGTCCTGTGGGCTATATGTAAACATCTTTTATGTTAAATATCTTACTCAGGATAGTACTAAATAAAAAATAACATGCATTTTGTATGATCTCTCTTATTTTGTTAAAATTATTTACATTTTCACAGATTCTGAAAGGGGTTCCCAAACTTTCACATAAAACTGTATATAAAATATAAAGTGAAACATTTAATTGAAACCAATTAAATGTTTTCTCTTAATAATATCACATTCAATTTCGTTCACATCCAAAAAGTGCTACTGCTATTACTGCCACACCAATACTTTCAGAGTTACCCTTTTTTCCACAAAACGAAGATGTAAATCTTGTTATTTTACTGGGCAACTGATGTAAAATATTGACCATAAAACTAACATCAGTAAAGTTTCTCTCCTGACAAACAGCTTCCTAAGAGATGTGCTTGATTAAAGCGCACTCTCATTGAACCGTCTTTTTGAAGTTCCTTGAAAGTGCCGGCTCCATTTCTGATGCTGCTGGTGATTGGCCAGCGAACCCAGCTTAGATCTACCAAGACCAGCTAAATCAAACTTGCTGCACTGAATACTTTGACAGAACAAATCAGACACATTGCTTGAATAATCTGCTGCTGGGTATTTGCATTCATCTGTTAAGGGTTTATTTGAGTTAAAGGTTTATTTGGTACAAATGTGTAATCATAAGCCAGAGCTAAAAACATAACATTTTCTGGATACCTGGTTGTTTTACTAGTAGGTAACTAATAAAGTAGCTTTGCATAGCTAATGGTTAAGTCTTTCAGAAGAGTTACTCTTTAAACCATACTAAACAGCAGTTAAATTTAGCTTAGGATTCATTTAGATAGTGGAGAACCCCCTGTTGTCCTAACTGTGTTTCATCTATCTTCCCCATTTTAGGGCCCCATTGTTCAGTCATCAAGTGAAGATAAGTGAAACAATGCTAATCACCGGTCAGAGAACAAAAGTACACAGACATCAGAACGCCACTACTGATAATGGTGGACATCAGACACAGAGTGTCCTCACCCAGCCTGTCTCCCGGCCTCCATATCTACACATGTGCAGGTGGAGGGAAACAAGAGGATCTTTCTCTGGCTTTTCCTAAACCACATAACAGCTGATTAATCAGCCTGTCTCAACCTGGTAAACAGAAAAAAGTTCAGGTACCAAGGTAACATCAAGAAAAAAGAGAACTGTTGTCTACAAAGCGAAGATCCATTGCATTGCACAATCAGCAGAGGAAAGAAAACTTTGAACTGTTTAGCGGAAAATGTGTGAATAGTAAATAAATAGTAATATGAATGAAAACAGTGTTGGGGTAACGCATTGCAAGTAATGCAAGTTATGTAAACAGATTACTTTTTGCAAGTAACTAATAGTGATGCATTACTTAAAAAATGTACCTTTTCAAATAAGTATTTTTTTTTGTTCCCCTTTTCTCTCCTGAGAAATTCGGAGTGTGGTGCAAAGGCACCTTCTTTAGCCTGAGGCTTATTAATTTCACTTTTGATATGAAAGGACTTTTACAGCTGCCAAAAATATAACTGTTGGATTTTTTGTTATTAAAAAACAAACAAGCAGGCCTAGCTCAGGTTACAAAAAGTAACGTAAAAGTAAAAAGTAAAAAGTAACTAAGTAACGTAATAAGTTACTTTTTTATGGATTTAAGGATTATTAGTGGCATTGCTTAATGCATAAGTTTCCCCAACTTGTTAAATGCAGTAAAAGCTGTAATAATGTTAAATATTATTATGGCTTAAACAATGTTGCTAAATGTTCTTTAGCCATGGTCCTTCAGAAATCATTCTAATATGCTGATTTGGTGTTTAAAACATTATTATTATCAATGTTTAAAACAGCTTTTTGTTTTTGTAGAAACGGTGATGCATTTTTGCCAGGATTTTTTGGATGAATACAAAGTTCAAAAGACTATCATTCATTTTTAAATAGAAATGACAGCCATTTGATACTAATTTAAATGTGTCCTTGCTAAATAAAAAAATCTGTTTCTTTAAAAAAAAATAAATTAAAAAAAAAGCAGACCTTAAACTTTGGAACAGCATTGTGTATGTTAATATTTCTATGCCCTAGTAAAATAAAAAGTTATATATTCTAAATACATTTATTTCATACTAAGCATACTTCAAATCTATTTAAATATTTACTGACTTACTGTTATAAAAGACTTTTATTTGGAGTACTACGTGTGCACAATGCACATTTCCTAATATTAAAATTTGTTTTAATGTCACTATTGATGAGGATTGTATGATTTTTGAATAAAATCGGTCTTTACATGCTACTAGCTAGCTTTAAAGTATACTAGCAATATTTCCACTTTAGCACTTCAGTATATCTATAGTTGGACCTCAGCACTACTTCCAAACAATTAAAGTGAATTACATATACGTCCAAAATCAGTTGTTCCATTTCATACCTGTTTAGTATACTAAAAGTATAATTGCAGGGTATTTTTAAGAAGTACATAAATATCTGAATGTATTTGTAGTATACGTAGCTTGAGATAAATGTATTTTAATGTATGTTTCACTAGGGTTAAATGGCCTTTTGTTAACAAAAGAGCTCTACAAATCTCTAAAGCAGTTGAGTTTAAATCATGAATACTGTAGTGAAACTTTTTACATCACCACCCCCATAAATGGCAGCCAGAAACAGATATCAGCAGATGTTACAGAGTGGTATGAAGAAATGAAACCTCAGATGTCTTCAATTTTTAATGTTTACATGTCTTTTTCAATCTTAGGCCGTTTTCTGCTATCTTTTGCATGTAATGAAAGCCTTACATCTCACAATCCCCTCTCGTCTTTTTTCAGGCCCTAAAGCCTTTTCAACAGAGAGGCACATGAGAGTGATTGTCTGCAGTGTGGTAACTGGTCCTAAACTAGTGCTCATTTGTAAGATGGCTGGCTCAGCATTGCAGATCACACTCTCACTAATGAGCAGAGCCACATGGAAACTGTGGACTTTCTTCATATTTTTCCTGCTGATTTTGGGGGAAAGTCTGTGGGATGTATTTAAACATGTTAAAAATCTGTTAAAAACCTGAGAGTCTTAGAGATTTTTGCTAGCTGAAAGTGTGATCAAATTAGACAAAATCTTTCATAAACAAACAGGGACATGTAGAACTTGGTGAATGCTGGTTTTCCACATCTACAGATATTTTTGTGGAGTTCTGCACGCTCACATTCCTGCCGGCCTGCTAATGAGGTACCAATCAAAGCAGAAATCCTTCAAACAGAATCCAACCTCTTTATAAAGTAAAATCAGACCATAACATGAAATTAAAATGATTTTAATTTCAGCGTAGAGTTTCTTAAATTGAACTCAGTGGTCATCTGGCGATGCCGGTCTTTTATTTAATGAGGTCTTGAGGATTTACATCTAATCCAAACCACAGGTGTCATTTTTACCAGATGATTGGTGATTCCATCAGCATAATCATACTAATTATGTCGACTATCTGTTGGAAATGTACGTTTCAATTTTACCCTGACCTGACTCTCCATGTATGTTCAAAAGTTTGGGGTCAGTAAGATACATATTTAAGAAATTATTACTTTTATTCAGCAATTACGCGTCAAATGTGACAGTAAAGACATTTATAATGTGACGCAAGATTTTTATTTCAAAAAATAAATTTCAAATAAATTCTTTGAGCTTTCTAATCATCAAGAACCAGGAGAAAAAATGTATATATATGTTTTTTCCACTAAAACATTAAGCAGCATAACTGTTTTCAACTTTGATAATACTAAGAAATATTTCTGAAGCACCAAAGCAGCATATTAGTTTCATCATCACAGGAATAAAGTACATTTTAAAATCTGTTGAAACAGAAAAGTTAATAACAGTTATGTAACAATTTTACAATATTGTTTGTGTTTACTGTATTTTGATCAAATAAATGCAGTGGTGGTGAGCATAAGAGACTTCTTTCAAAAACATTAAAAGAAAAAAAATCTTACAGTTATCAGTTATCTGTTTTTGGAAATTAACTCTTCATATATTCATATATTCATATTGTCCATTTTGATTGGATTTTTTGTCCCAGTTTGTCTAATTAATTTCCTCAATCTGTGATGTTCGCAACATATATGTAGCATATATTTAAAAAAATACCAAAAATTGTATATATATATATATATATATATATATATATATATATATATATATATATATATATATAATGTGTTACTATTTCCTTGCACATGTGTCTTTTTACATGTATTTTTAATGGGAATATATTGATATTTATTTATTTGTTTGTTTGTTTTCTAGTTGTCACACCCCTGGACTATTTGTATTGGTTTTTCCCTTATGTGCCCATATATGGTGTTCCTGTTCCTGTCCTTGTTTTTGTCATTATTAGTTAATCACCTGCACCTGTATGTCTATCTTTATAAGTTGCTTTCAGTTCAGTGTTTGTTGTCCAGTTTTGTCAATGAGTACTTGTGTTCCTGCCTTCCTTTTGTGGATTTACCTGTGTGGATATACGATTATATTAAAGACTTCTCATTGCATTTCATCTTTGTGTTGTGACACTTATTTCCTCAAGCTGTGCTGTTTACAGTGTATGTTTAGCATATGTTTGAAAAAAAAAAATAAAAAATCTAACACTAATACAATAAAACACAAAACATGATAGCACAATTAAAATAAATAAATAAATAAAAATTAATAAAAACAGAGTTATCTGTTTTTGCAAATGAACTCTTCATATATTCATATTGTCCATTTTGATTTAATTTTTTGTCCCCGTTTGTCTAATTCATTTCATCAATCTGTGCTGTTTGCAACATATATGTAGCATATATATATATATATATATATATATATATATATATATATATATATATATATATATCTTGTGCTCTTGTCTAAGGTCCTCCTTCAAGCAATCTGTGCCTTATACAGTTCAAAGAACAGAAAATAAATGAATTAGCAAAAGCTACAGTTCCTCTTAAGAGATTTCATCTAACTTTTTATTAATGCTCATCTTTGTACAACTTTAATGTGTTGTAGATATGAGACATGTGCTACAAATTGCATGGGCAAGTGTGGTTAGTTGGTATGAAAGCATTACTGCTGAAGGTCTAGTCAGAGGCAGCTGCTGAAGTGCTGTGGCAAAAAGAATTGCAGGGTCGAGTGCACTCTCCAACCAAAGGTTGCACCAAAGTTAATTACCGTAGACTGAAGTTATTTTGTGTTCCCCGTGGGATTTCCTTGGTGCAAAAATAAAGCAGTAACTTGTGAATTCATGCCATTTCCTGCAGCCTTCCACCTCGTTTTAAAAGGAACAACCTCCAGTGAATGTTACCATAGGTTTTCAGCCGTCCCCGCTTCGCTTATTGTAGCTCTATACCTGAACAGTATTTTTGGCTAATCCTTTCATTATGTTCTCTTCTGTCAAGACAAAGGCTCTGTGGGTCATCACCCTTTGGCTCTTTCAAACCTCAGACCTGGTCCTTACCAGTTGGAAAAAGCAGATTCCGGGGCACTTGAAAAAAAAAAGAGGATTACGTCCGTTGGCTTTGTAAACCACCAACACCTGAAAAGGCCTTTTAACAGGCCACACTCTGGCTAAAGATTTTCTCATTTTTGCCTTGTTAATTTGAAGATGGATTTAAACATACCTCTTGGATTAATCGACTGAACAGTCTCTAAAGCTTTAAAAATGCCAAGTGCTTAAGGGTAGTCTTCAGACAGCCGGAACCGCGCAAGTGTGAAAAGTGATTTTCCTGAGGGACGGAACGGAAATATCCTTATTTGCATTTAGAGAATGCATCAACTTTATGAAATGTTTAGCAACTGTGAAGCAGCGCTTGTGTTGATGTCATAGCACAATTTGGCTTTTAATAGGACCAGAGGCTTAAGCGCGGCATTACATCTTTCCTTCCTCTTGAAATTGTCACTCTGTAATCCCTTGGCAAAGAGTAATGCAGCTAGATTAGTGGGCCAACACCAGATTTCTGAGCGATCGTCAGAGGACCCACAAAGAGATCGCCGGACCGTCTTTCTCACCGCATATACGTCGCTCCATGTTTTTCCGTTTGAAATCTACAGAATGCATGCAGACGCTGTATACATCCGTGATCTGATGAAGACGGGGGCTGTGAAATGTGTTGATGATTTGAGTACAAAACACTTGGGGATTTAATAACAGCGAACAGGCTCTGTCCATCTGGGCCAGCGAGGGGGGGCTGATTAATCCGTGGCTCTGTGCAGTATGAGGGATATTAAGAATGGACAGTTGAAAAGGGACCTGTCTAAATACAATGAAAGCCGAGAGAACTGTTTTTATTTCGCCCGAAACAGCTTACGGCTCAAAATATGATTGATTTGATTGCCTTCCGCCCTTCAAATGGTAATTTCCTCAACCCACATGAGATGCCTTTTCAGAATATAAACAAGATTAGATTAGCTCAACACCTCAGCAGAAAATCTCATTCAAAATACTAACGTAATCGCCCGTTAATTCGTTTTTCAACAGCTTTTATCACCTGTCAGCATCTTTATCATTGAAAGACAATCAAGAGCTAATTGATGCTAATGTTACATACAGATCAAATATGTTATTAAACGAACAATGAGAATTGTTTTGACTGTCACCGCCACTGACTTGAGTGTTAAGCGTCATTAGAACTGATTATATATTTATATTGCATTGTGATGTGTGTGAACTGAAAAATATGCAGTGTAAATTGGTTTTGTGAACTTTATTTTACTGTTGCTCTTTTAGGCAACACTTTAAAATTAGGTTTAATTCATTAATTTTAGGTAATGCATTACGTATAATGAACTATCGTGGTTAGTATTTATTTAAAGTGCCCCTAAGTCTCCTGCAAGGTCAAAAATGCTTTCGTTTTCTCTAAACATCCATTTAATATCACCCCATTTTCCGGCGATTTTCAAGCGATTCATTTGAAGCAAAGATTCAGTCTGTCTAAACCCCTTCTTTCCATGAGCATGCTCGGCTCTGACTGGTCAGATGGTCCGGTCTACCGTGTAAATGAAGCACTCATTGCAATAGTTCCCTATTTTGAACGCTCGATAGAAAATATAGACATCTATTATTTATCATACTTACAGGTTGTGATTCATTGGAGCCAGCTGGTTCAAATAAACCGTGTACTGAGCCATCTTTCAAAAGCAAGCATTTTGTGAACCCCGCAATGAACTCCTCATGATTAGAGAAGCACTCGTCAGTAAAATGATGTGTTTGAAAGTGGCTCAAGTTGTTGGCGGTCAGCCATTGGTGGGAATTATGCAAATTTGTTACCCCGTGACGTGTAGCCGTCACAGAAGTGGGATACAAATTCAAACTCGTTCAGGCTGTACAGAGTCGATTCTTTTTTTTTTGAGAGACAACAACTTTATTTATCTTGCTCTTTTGGCTTTACAACTTTGCAGATCGTTTGCATTCACATACAGCTACATTACACGCTGCATGAAAGGCAGTACTGGAAATGGCATAATAAGGGCACTGTAAAATATGACGAGTTCAGATGCAAAACCAGATAAAAGCCATCTCGGTCAAAAATGAGATAATGATACCGGGTGAATGCTCTCGACACATATTATACGTCCATCAAATACTTTTTCTTCAAACTCGCTAAAATACCAGCCTCAGCCCAATCAGAAGTACCGGTACTTACATAGAAACCTATACATCTGAGCCTGATAAAAATGCATTTTTTAAAGAAAGATGTCAGATGGATTTAGCTGGTTTGCATCTGAACTCTTCATATACTTAATTGTAAAAGTTTTTATTGTTTTTTATTATTTATAATTACACATTACAAATATTTTTTTTTACATATCATATACTATTAATATATTTTTTGTGATTTATTTTATGTTAGTTAATTAATTCATAGTTTGTTTACAATACATTCAAGTTGTTTAATACATCTAGAGAAGTTAAAAATATATTAGTATGTAGAAATTACCTTAAACCTAACATGCTGTAAAATATTGTTCATTGTTCATCAATTCAGTTTATTACACACTGAAAAAAAAAGAATGTAGAAACAATTTCACTTAATAGTTGCTAGTAAATGTTATAATTATTTACCAAACTGCACATAAGACATTGACATAAGCATGAAATTTTGAAGTGGAAAGCAATTCCTTGTAAAAACGTACTTAAATAATACTCCAATTATTTACAACTTCAAAAAAAAAAAAAATTACAGTCCGCCCAATGTGTTTATTAATGTTAACGAATTGTACATTATTGCAAAGTTACCCAGTTTTTGGTATTTTGTATTTTTTTTTTTTTTAAACACACGCACCATAATGCTAAAACAATTTAACTTAATAATTGCTAGTAAATTTGATAATTACTTACCAAGAAACTGCACATAAGACATTGACTTAAACATGAAATTTTGAAGTGGAAAGCAATTAATTGTAAAAAACGTACTCAAATAATACTCCAATTATTTACAACTTAAAAAATAATAATAATAAATTACAGTGTGCCCAATGTGTTCATTAATGTTAACGAATTGTACATTAGTACAAAGTTACCCCGTTTTTTTTTTTTTTGTTTTGTTTTTTTTAAACACACACTATAATGCTGAAACAATTTAACTTAATAAATGCTAGTAAATTTTATAATTACTTACAAAGAAACTGCACATAAGACATTGACTTAAACATGAAATTTTGAAGTGGAAAGCAATTCCTTGTAAAAACATACTCAAATAATACTCCAATTATTTACAACTTCAAAAAATAATAATAATAAATTACAGTGTGCCCAATGTGTTCATTAATGTTAACGAATTGTACATTATTGCAAAGTTAGCCACACTTTTGTAGTTTTATTTAAAACATCCACTGTGATGTTGAAACAATTTCACTTGAAATGATTGCCAGTCAATTTTATAATTACTTGCAAAGAAACTGCGTATAAACTTTGAGGTGGAAAGCAATTCCTGGTAAAAAAAAAAAATATATATATATATATATATATATATATATATATATACTCAAATAATAATCCAATTATTTACAACGGTAACACTTTACAAGAAGGTGTCGTGTTAGCATTAGTTAATGTATTAACTAACATAAACTAACAATGAACAATACATTTATTACACTATATATTTATTAATCTTCGTTATTTAATGTTAGTTAATAAAAACAGTCATTTATTGTTTGTTCACGTTAGTTCACAGAGCTAATGTTAACAAACACGTGTGATTTTAATAATGCATTGGTAAATGCTGATTAGTAAACACTAACGAAGAGTAAAAAATGCTGTAGAAGTTTTGTTAATTCTTAGTTCATGTTAACTAATGAACCTCATTGTAAAGTGTTACTTTTACAACTTTGAAAAATCTTTTTTACAGTGTGAACAAACGCATTCATTAATATTAACAACTCGTACATTATTGCAAAGTTCCCCTTTTTTTTTCTTAGTTTTATTTAAAAATACACACTCGTACTTGCATGTCCTTCTAGAATTCTTCAGGCCAATGTTTGTCTCTTTCGCTCTTGTTTCCCCATGACAGTAGCCCTATAAATGCAACATGACAAAGTCTATTGAGAAGCACGTCTAATAAATTTTTCCCCCTGCTGTAGTGATGTTGCCCTGGGTCCTTGGGATCTGCTCTCTTGCTGAGGGTGGAAATCACATTCCAGTGGCGGAGACGGGTCAACCCCTGCGATTTTCCATGCTCAGCAAGAGCGCTCGGGACTACTCTCTTAGGCCTCAATGACTCACATTTGAATCCTCGGGGAATAGATACTTTACAGCTCATCTTTTAACACACCAGGCTTACAGGACATGCAAATAAGATGCCCTTGAAGTTTCCACATTCATTAAAAGAAATTCAGACATTTGCATTCGGAAACATGGAGATACGGAGACTCGGATGTGACAAGAAGTCATCAGCATAATTATGTATGTTATACAAACCGCCGTTTGCTCCGTGCACATATATATATATTTTTTCTTTTGAAATATTGAAGGCATTGCATGACATATCTGGGCTGCTTATTATTTTACATTGCGCCCATTGCTCCTTGACTCTGTCTTGGGTGGTATAAGGTATAAGCCTGAGCCAATATGCTGTTACTGATTTAAAGCGGATTATCGTTTGCTGTCCTAAGCCTCAGTAAAATCCTTTAAAATATTCATATTGGCAGACCTGGATTAGAAAACGAAACAACAGACGTTTTTTACCCTTGTAGATTGGTATATGTTTTTTTTTTTTTTGTTTTGTTTTTTTTTTCAAATGAACACACTATTTTGGTTAAATCTCAGCTTCTTTACAATCACCTTAATGGTATTTTCATAGTTAATGTGTGATGGAGTATGTGTTGTATGTGTGCTAGATTAGATAGTGCTTAATGCAGCATAAACATAAACATCTGCTGAGTGATTGGCTGTTAACATAAAGCATGTGCGCTATCGTTTCGTCCTCCGTCACCACATTTATACTCATCTTCACATTACAGCCATAATCTCTGTTAGCATGAGACTGGAGACAGCAATGAGGAGAATTTTCAGTATCATACTGGTTTACTGGAGTCAAGGCCATTTGAATTATTATCAATGGTCTATATATACTACATATACATTTTATTTAATTCACATGCATGTACAGCTTTATCAGTGTATAACAGGATATTGCACTTTTCCCATTTTTCCATTTTTTACTCACAGGCATTTGTAGATTTATTCACGCTGACTTGAGCAAGACTTTCTGCTTTGTCAGCAGTCAAGTGGAATGTGCATCAGCCATGTCAAAGAATACATTTAGGTCATGTCAGGATTTCATCAGATGGAATTCAGCTGGTGTGTGTAAACGTGTGGCATTTCCAGTGTCGAGCATCATGCCTGTGAGCGCACTTGTCACATTCCTGGTAACTCGAATTATTAATACAGTTTCGGTCATTCTTTCAAAAAAATAAAAAGAAAAGAAAAAAGAAAAAAACATTGTGGAGACAATTTTTAGAATTTCTTCTGATGTTGTGAAATGTCTCAGGGACTTGTGAGCAAAGCAATAAAAATTTCACATCATTCAAGTTTGCTCCTAAATGCTGAGTCATAAATCTGCTGAAACAATAACTTTATTCTGTGCCCCCACAAACAGAACCACTAATGAGGCATCATCAGGCCTGGAGGAATTCCCATTGTGTTTAGGAGTGGTTGGAGTCAACAGGAAGCGGGCTTGCTTCGTTAAAGTGTGACCAGGTTTCATGGGGTGTCTGTCTGATGACTGAGCATGGTATGTGGCTTTTGACTTTAGGGCTTGACTTTTAATGCATAGCTAACTATTTAAGTTATCACAACAAACTCAGTTTATGAGTTTAAACTACTAGTCTATTCGGCTGAATCTAACAGAATCTAACACTGAAAAGAAGTGGTGTTGTATTTACTTTGGAAAAACATGTTCATTCAGAAATTGCCGGTAAATTTCACATGATTGTAAAGATATAAGTAACACTGAAATAACACAGCATTCTGAAGAAAGACATAAACATGCTTCAGTAATCTTTGTTTTATTTATATCTTCGGGGGGAAAAAAAAATGTACAGTGTATATGGGCCATTGTAAAGAAATGGTTTAAAGTCTGAGTTAGAAAACATGTCTTTTTCCCACAGATTTTGTATGTATGCAAATCGTATCAGAGGTATCATACTGATTTCAAACTTAAGGATTCATTAGTTTGAATATACACTGAACCAAATACTACCATAACATCTTGGTTGATAATTTAGTATACCTTATTTTTTGACAAAACATCCCATGTTTCGGTAGTGACAGTAATTTTTTGGTAGCGACCACATCACACTACAGAATTTTAACCCACTAAAACACTACTAAAACATACTAAAACACAAAAAAATGCATAACTGTACTAAAATTTTGTTTACTTCCCCCAAATAAAGGATTATTTATTCCCTTTTGTCACTACCGAAACAATTATGACATCTTTCAGTTGTGATTGTTACAGTAGTGAAAATTTTATAGGATAACACCCAAAAAACAAGGATGTCAATACCGAAACTTCACCAAATGTTTCGGTAGTGACAATTTTAGATACTTTTGAATTTAGCTCAAAGATGCTAATCAGCACATGGTTAGCTAGCACAGTTTTGAACAGTTGTACATGTATAAACACTTAATGTAATGGAATTACTCCTAAAAAAGAAATTCAATGTTTAATTATAGAAAAATGATGTTCAGTAGTGACATTTTTTAAAAGTTATACACAGATTTTTCACACTTTTGAACACATTTACCTCAAAATTATGCAGCCTATCTACTCTTGTAGCTATGAGAGAGAGTGACATAAATGTCCTGGTCATAAATGTAGTGGTGTAGTTAAAGGAGAACTCCACTTCCAGAACAACAATTTACAAATAAATTTACTCACCCCCTTGTCATCCAAGATGTTCATGTCTTTCTGTCTTCAGTCGTAAAGAAATTATGGTTTTTGAAGGAAGCATTTCAGGATTTTTCTCGATATAATGGACTTCATTGGTGCCCCGATTTTGAACTTCCAAAATGTAGTTTAAATGCAGCTTCAAAGGGTTCTAAACGATCCTAGCTGAGAAAGAAGGGTCTTATCTAGCAAAACAATCTGTAATTTTTTTCGAAAAATAAAAATTTGTATACTTTAAGCACAAAAGCTCAGGTAGCACAGGCTCTGGGATGTGCGTCCACAACACTACGAATCACATCTAAGTTCATCGTCTGTGTACTCTCGCTCAAAAAGGTAGAGTATGGCGAAAAACTCAATCTCATTCTCCTACAACTTCAGAATGGCCTGACATCATTGTACCTTTTTGTTCGTAAACGTTTGACTTACTTGCACTTCCTTATTCTTTGCACGTTCGCTTTGTAAACGCTGGCTCTGTAGTTCTATGTGACCTTTCAACGTGATTCAATAGTACGTAGCATAGTGGACGCGCATCCCAGAGCGAGTGCTTCACAAGCTTTTGTGCTTTAAAAGTATACAAATTTTTGTTTTTCTAAAAAAATGACCGGCCGTTTCTCTATATAAAACACTTCCTTGGTTGGGATTGTTTAGAACCCTTTGAAGCTGCATTTGAACTACATTTTGGAAGTTCAAAATCGGGGCACCAATGAAGTCCATTATATGGAGAAAAATCCTGAAATTTTTTCTTCAAAAACCATAATTTCTTTACGACTGAAGACAGAAAGATATGAACATCCTGGATGACAAGGGGGTGAGTAAATTATTTGTAAATTGTTGTTCTGGAAGTGGAGTTCTCCTTTAAAATCGGTCTCAGCCAATGTATTAAAATATACACTGTTTTGTTAATTAATAATTACCAAGAAAATATAAAATAAATACTTTTTTTTTAAACTTTTTTTAAGATATTTAAAAAAAAAAAAAACCCAACAACAATGGACTAAAATGCAAAAATTATTTAAATATCATTTTTATAAGTTGAAATTTAGTGGTTAGGGTTTGGGACAGTCACCTCCCAATTGAAAGTACCAACTAAATTATGATTTTATATATATTAAGCTTACTGATATTTTAAATATTATTGTGGATTTCAAAATATAATAAAAGGATACATACAAAAATGCAAAAAAAAAAAAAAACTGCTGCTGGGGTGTAAAAATCCATAAATCGGTGCTCTTTGGGTGCAGCATTCTTTTGTAATGTCAAAATACTCATCCAAGTCCAAGGCACTCGAATAATGTGTCCTGATGTGACACCCTGGTGAAGGCGAGTTTGCCGCAGTGTGTCGGTTCACAAAAGTGTTGTATTTAAAACTTTAAAGCCATGTGAATAAAGGCTTTTTTTTTTCACATTATTCAATTGCCTTGGACTTATGAGTATTGTTTTGTAGAATACATTCTTTCCAACATGATTTATAGACACTGAACTCCTTTCTAATTCTTGTTAGAAGGATGTTTTTTTTTTTTTTTTTTCAAGTTCAGGGTTTTTCAAAATGTTTGACCCCCAAATATGGAGATAGTATACTTATATGTTGATCTTTTAGCTGTTAGATATATATATATATATATATATATATATATATATATATATAGCAAGCCAAATCAATTTACTTTAATAGTACCACTATCAAGGATTAGATCAGCGATCTGAAACTATATATATATATATATATATAGTTTCAGATCGCTGATCTAATCCTTGATAGTGGTACTATTAAAGTAAATTGATTTGGCTTGCTGTCCATAATGGAAGGCTCAAGTGCTAAGTTTCCCCCATGGACTATATAATTTAATATTCAGTAGAGATACTGCAAAATAAAGAATGTCTGAGAACAATTGTCATGGGAGTGAGCTGAGCATCTGTTTATGTATTCTTATTACTGACAAGGAGTAGAAAAACATGCTCCGCCCAAAATTTCATTTAGAGCTCCATTAAATGCAACAAGGGCAAGAACATAATAGCTTCTGATGTAGGCGGCCCGATGCATTTCCCTTTTTTGTGCAATCTAACTGTACAGCTGGTTCTATAACCAGAGATCATACATCAGTAATTCTTTTATCACTAGTCAGAAAAGTGCTAAAGCATCACAGTGCAGAAGAAGCCAGGCGGGGGTCTTGAGGGGGTTTTGATTCTCAGCAGAAAAATATATGGACAGCAAAACTTCAGTGCAAAATGGTAGGCTTCATGCCCACAACAGCTACACGGGGTCAATAGATTTATGACACCAAGTCAGAGTCTTTGAAAAATGAACTAAAAAGCTTGTTCTCCATCTCGCAAAACATGTTCAGGATTCTGAAGACTTAAAGGGATAGCTCACCCAAAAAAAAAAGAAAACCCTGCTATGTGGGCCTACTTCAGCCGAATGCTGTTCTAAACCCATACGACTTTCTTCTTTCTTCAGTGGAACACAAAAGGAGATGTAAAAATGACAGCTTCAGTCACTGTATGGAAAAAAGATGAAAGTGAATGATGATTAAGGCTGTCAGTCCATAATATTCTGCCTCTTTGAGCTCCTCAGAAAAGAAAGAAAGTCATACAGGTTTAACATAACACAAATGTAGCGAGTAATTTTCATTCTGGAGTGAAATATCCCACACACAAGTTTAGCTGTTTGTTTGTTTTAAATCCGCAGCTGCCTTTTTTCATCCACGGCCAAAAATAGATTAATGATAAACTGAATCAAAGTAGAGAGTTAATAGTAGTGACCCAAATATCTGAACAGACGCGACGATATCACATAACGCAGGCTTAATTTTCAAACTACTTTCGCATCCCTTAATGTTCATGATCCCTCTCAGTCACCGCGCTACGAGTGACAGCCAATCAGCGGCTCTGTCGCTTAGACCGTACGAGATTTCAGAGAGAGAGAGAGAGACCGAAAGAGAGAGGGAGCAAGCGGTGATGCTGCGCACAGGGGAGGGGAGAGAGAGAGACAGGGAGTCCACACAGTACAGTGTCTTCACAGCGCTCAGCGGATACACATCGAAAGCAGGACTACTCTCGACTCCTCAGCATTGAGGTGAGTGAGGGAAATGAAATAGACTTATCTAAATTTTGCGTTTAATTAAACAAATCTGCTGTGAATATACACGCTATTTGACCCCTACAGCCCGTGCTTATGCCGTAGACTGACTTTCGTGGATGCGCCTGGATGATGGCTGTCAAAATTGGCCCGGATACTTGTTTAAACTATAACTATTAAGCAACATTTAAGTGATTTTTATTATAGCAAAACATGTCTATGATGTTATTTCTGCGTGTTTAATGTTTATGGTTCATGTAGGCAGTTTCCTGTTTTTCAGAGCGCTTTAGTTTTATACGGCTCTTTATGATACTCTACGCGATAGTGTTGTTTATTCTTGTTTTTAATGCTAAACGTAATATTCGAATTCAAAATGTTAATAAAACAAGTTTAAGTATTATAGTTGGCATTTAAGCTGCAAAGCCTGGTGCTAAAATGTGTTAATGTTTGTTTCCATCAATAACTTGCCACAATAATAACTTTTTAATAGTGTTTTTATAGTTTCAGCTTAATTGTCTTCATCAGTAACTGAATTCAAAGGAGTGAAAAGTGCAATGACTGCATCAGTGCAGGTTGTGATGTGATGATTTCACCAACAATTTAAAATTGCAATTAAACTTAATTTTCCAGTTTTAGAGGGCTGACATTTTATTCAGTGTGCTCACTGTCCATCTGTTGTGTGGAGTGGGGCAGAATGTCCTTTGTTATTTACATTTCAAGGTCTTTTTTTTTTTTTTTTTTTCAGAGAAAACACTGGAAATAATTGCAGTGTTCAGCATGTATTTGCAACAGCTATTTTTATCAGTACTTGTTATATCAGAGGTTTTATGACAAGAAACCTTGTTACAGCGTTCACTGTATTTTAGTATCAGGCCTGTTAAAACGAAGACGTTACCTTTAATATTTGTGGGCATAAACTGACCAGATCTGTAAAGAGTCATGCAAGATAATGAAATTTTAAATATACAGATATTTTTTTTTTTTTTCCTAGTTATGTAAAAAGGGAAATAGCTAGACACCACTCTGTGAGTCTCTATAAAATTATTTTTAAAAAGTCCTATCCAGTAATCAAGGATGACTGAAAAAGTAATGGAGAAGTCATGGAAATTCGATGATCAAAAGCTGTGGGAACATGTTCAGACTGTAGCTCTGTTTGAGCCCTTTTATGTCAGGCACCTGTAGATTTCTGGGTGGATTGATTAAAGTTGTTCTACATTATGTAAATTATTCATAAATTCAGGACTTCTACTTTAGATTTTATTCTGAGGAAGAACCACACTTGGTGCAAGTGTTTCCGAAATGTGTGAGATATTGTGAGGTATTTTAATTTGTCAATGTTATTATTTTGCTATACGAGTACAAAAAGATATTAATGTTTGTTCTTTCCGGTCTTTGTGGCGATGCTGTTTTTAATCCCGTAAATTGCTGGATTTGACACTTTGTAATATATCTTAGTCTGGCAAATATTGGTTGAGCAACTGTGGTCTTCGGTATATGGATTGTCTTGTAGTGTTCTGCTTGGACTTTGATTGAATTTTAGGCCGTAACAGACAGTAGACCTCTTACATATGATCTTCTTTTTTTTGAGAAATGCGAAGGAAACTGGTAGATGGGTTTATTCAAGTTGATGTTAGTTAATAGCATACTGGCTGCAAAGATATGCAATTTTCAGTTCTCCTTTTTAAAGGAATAACACTTTATGTGGTTATCTATTGATTTACAATGCAGTAGGATGTTCCCTAAGAAACCAGAACCCTCATACATTATTTCTAAAGGTAGATTTGATGCAAAACGTGAATTTCCCAAAAAGATAATAGAAGGAAATGTAGGTGCCTACCACATACAACATGTTTTGTCATTTAAATGTTAGCATTTTGACAAATATGTCACCTAATAATCAAAGAGTTAGAAAATACTTGCAATTCTGTTTGGGTTCAGAGTAGTTTGCCAAAGTCTGCATGATAGCAAGGCCACATGACCTTTGACTTGCTGACAACAAGCCACATCACAATTAAATGGAGAATTACGTGCGTGTTCGTTGTTGCTTTTATCATGGGCATTTTAATTAAAACTGAGAGGCTGTCTGAGAGGTTTTTTACTTATTTAAATACACCAAACAAAAAAGCATTTTAATGGCAGTTGTCGTAGTTGTCGTTACATTCAAACAAACAGATTTTAAAATATGATGTTTTGGCAAACAATAGTGTCCTTTTTTATCAAAAGTTTCACACTTTGACAGTTTTAAAAGTTCTGAGATTGTGAGGATGCCTGTATGCAAATGTTTCAGTAGGCTCTGTATGATAATTAGATCAGAGCTATCTGTCACCTGACATGACAAAGGCCCAGCAAAAGCTGTGTTTGCTCGCAGGAGATGAAGCAGGATAACATTGATTAGCACATGCACGTGATTAATTTCACCCAAGAGTGATTTATGGAGCTCCATCTTGCTTTTACCTTGATAATGGAGCCCCTCATAAATATCGCCAAAAATTAAGCACTTTCAGACAATTGAACTGCGAAATAACATGATCGAGAAAAGCGCGACTGGAGTTTAAGCCTATTTTTCCAAGATATGGGTAATTTGCTGTTCTGATGTGTAGAACACTTCCAAAATCAATAGAACAGTGTTTATCTACACCCGCTTTAGTCCAATACGAGGCGATTGATTTTCTTTACCAATTCATCGTCCGCTATCTATTTTCAGTTTCCTGGCTTGTTCGTGTTCGGTCTTGTTGTTTACTAATTCGTAGAGATGGGGATGGAGGGAGGCGAACGAATGAAACAGCGTCTCAAGTGAATTTTTAAATGGGTTCACAAAGGAAAATACGTTCTCCTCGGTTTCTGTCTATGATAATAAGTTTACATCTTACAGCAGGGTGTTGTTATTTTCTTTCAACCACACATCCCTATAGGAAATAGCCTTGGTATATGAAAGCTCTGGACGTCCTCCATAGCATACTCCTCACATCATTCAGTGTGTAAGATGACAGGGCAGATCACAGAGAGTGCGAGTTGGAGGGAATTTGGGGGGAAAAAATAGCATTGATGATGAAAAACAAACTTGAAACGGAATTCGCTATGCACAATGAATATTTCTACCATTCAGGCTGGTGCTTTAGAATAAATAAGGATCGCTTGCTCTCTTTGTGCCGAGTGCAGTGTGAAATAAGAATGCTGATGACAGAGACACCATGCTGGCGGTCCTGCCATGGCTGCGTTTATGTAAGATGATTTATTCAGGCAGCACATGACTGCTCTGACCTGTGACTCCCCTCCATCTTAATCACTGTGACCCTGGTGAATTAGGGAAACTTCAGGTCAAATCTGAGTCTTCTGAGTGTGTACAGTTAGTCAGAAGGGTGGGGTGTGGCTTGAATCAAACGTTCGTGTTGCTTTTGGATCCTTTGGTCACTGATGTTGAGATTTTAAGATTATTGCTTTCAAAAACATTTAGAAACATTCATAAACATTCAAACATGAAAAATCTGTGAAATATAAAGGCAATGTTTATATGCTTTGCAGATCAGTCTTAAATTTAAAGTAAAATGCTGTAACACTTCAGTTTAGGGATCAGTTCTTACTATTAACTAGCTGCTTATTACCATGCATATTACTAGCATATTGGCTGTTTATTAATACTTATAAAGCACATATTAATGCTTTTTCTGCATGACCATATTTTAGATCCCCCATACAGTACCTAAATTTAACAACTACCTAATAAGCAGCAAATTAGGAGTTTAATGAGGCAAAAGTCATAGTTAATAGTTAGTTGGTAACACTTTATTTTATGGTTTCTTAACTAGCTGCTTTTTAGCATGCATATTACCAGAATATAAGCCATTTATTAGTACTAATTAAGCACATATTAATGCCTTATTCTACATGACCTTATTCTACATTCCTAATCCTACCCAATACCTCAAGTTAACAACTACCCTACTAACTATTAATAAGCAGCAAATTAGCAATTTATAAAGGGAAAAGTCATAGGTGTTCCCTATTCTAAAGTGTTACCTGTTAGGTAACAGTAAGAATTGTTTCCCAAACTAACGTGTGACAAAATACTTTGTATTTCATTCATTTAAACAGTGTTACTATACAAAAATACTTTGAAAGTAAAAAAAACAGGTAACACTTTAGGGACCAATTATCACTATTAAGTAATTGCTTATTAGCATGCATATTACTAGCATATTGGCTGCTTATTAGCACTTATAAAACATATATTAATGACTTATTCTGCATGATCTATACTTAAACTTAACAACTATGTAATGAGCAGCAAATTAGGAGTTTATTGAGGCAAAAGTCATAGTTAATAGTTAGTTGATAATGAGAATTGGTCCCCAAACTAAAGTTTGATCTAAAAAAACTTTAGATTTCATTCATTTAAAATAGTGTTACTGTACCAAAATACTAAAATCTGCATTTGCCGCTATAATATACTGACAAAGCTACATGATGAATTAAAGTTCATTACAAGTACCTTTTCCACAAACTGAGGTACAAATGTTAATATATAGAAGGTGCACAGTGTCAAAGTTAAAAGTTTATTAACAAAATTAACAAAAAATAAATAAAAATACAAGATACTTGAAACTGAGCACAACTGCCAAACTACCAGAACAGGAAACTAAACCAAAACTTTAACGTAAAAATCCAAAATGGATAATATGTGACAATAGCACACACAAAACTTAAAAAAATGCAATAAACATTAATTTAACAACATAAGATGCAACATAAAACCCTAATGTATGTAACTGATAAGAAACAACCTAAGAAACCTAGTTATTTAAATGAAAAACCATTGTCTTGAAACATTTTGAATGTCAATTTACATTTTTCATTGTAAATTATAAAGTTACTTGCTCTTTTTCACTTCCAAAAACTGTACGTTTACAAGAAATGTATCACCATATTACTTACTGTAGGGAGAGGGAACTTATTGTTTTCCAATGAACAGTTGTTCTTTCTACTATAACTTTTTTTACAGTCATTTACCATTAAAATTAAGTGGTAACACTTTACAATAAGGTTCATAACATAATTAAATTACTGTAGTTATCATGAACTAAGAATGAACAATACTTCTAACGCATTTATTAATCTTAGTTAATGTTAATTTCAGCATTCACTAATGCGTTAGAAATGTAGAAACTATAGAAACTTATTATTATCCACTTACCAGTTTTTTTAGGTGGTAACACTTTACAATAAGGATCATTAGTTAACATAAGTTAACTACTTTAGTTATTATGAACTAAGATTTGAACAATATTTCTAACCTGTTTATACATCTTAATGTTAATCTCAACATTCACTAATGTGTTATTAAAATCAAAAGTTGTGCTTGTTAACATTGGTTAATGCACTGTGAACTAACATAAACTAACAATGAACAACTTTCATTACTTAACATTAACAAAGATTGATAAATACTGCAATAAATGTATTGTTTATTGTTTGTTCATTTTAGTTAATTAACATTAACATGGAACCTTTTTGTCGGAAATCCTTCTCAAAGTTTTTGATTCGTGTTTGAAGTGACTTTTGATTCATGTTTGCAGTGACTTGCTCAGCTCAGCTGTCTCTGCTGATGTGATCTGCTCTGGCTGGTACAGAGTTCTCCACCCAAGTACGCAGGGCTACACGAGTCCTCTCGATCAATTTTTTATAGTCATATATAAGACATCTCTAACCGTCTTCAGATGTCCACCATGTTACACGAGGAGAAAACAAGTCCCAGTTGCATGGAAATTTGCGTGTTGCTAATTATCTGGTGGCTGGTGTTTGAAATACAGCCCATTGAACTCTAGCGCTCATGTATCTCCTTCAGCATAGCCTCTTGTAATACAGTCTAGATTTGCATAACTGAGGAGCTTCCTCCCTTTGGAAGTTGAAACTGTGTCCACAATATGTGGCGGCACCTAATTACTCACCAGAGCCGGGTTGTCAAAAATTGGCTATCTGCGCAGGCAGCATCCAATCATGTAGTCCACTTTCAGGCACAATAATAGGCCTAATGTCATTAATGTTCCTCTCAGTTGTCATGGTTCTTTCAATTGATTGCTTTCTCCTATTACGTACGAGTCAGTCCAAAATGAGGCAGAATGTGCTACAGCTCTCCAATTTTCCAACCTGCCCTGGACGTGTGTGATATGAATTACACCAGTGCCGAAAATGTCCATTCTGTTGAGGAATCACGCTTGTCTCAAACCTAGATTGGTCAGACAATCTAGCCTGGATATTTTCCGCCGGTGACATCTCACACTGAAATAGCGATACTGATATATTTACCCTTGGAAAAACAAACTATCATACAAGCAGCATGGCCCAAAAGCAAATAGTTATTACCTGGAAGACGACACAGTCAGAATGTGGTCACAGAAAGGCCACAAGCCCCAAGAGCAAAGAGCAAGAAATACAAACCACATACAGATTACTGTATGGCTGATGTATTAAATGGTAAATGAGATGCAGTCTGGTATGAAAAGGATTTTTTTTTTCTTTTATTTTTATTTATTTTATTTATTTATTTTTTTATTGGCATATCAGTTTTTATGGAAAGGATAAACAAATTTATTTTGTAATAGAAGTAGGTATGCACAACATTTTGGTGCTTGATCAGTTATTTGCTTATTTTTCCTTTTTTTTTTTATTATTGGCCTATTAGGTCTTATGGAAAGGATAAACTAATTTGTTTTATAATAGAAGTAGGTATGTGAAATATCTTGGTACTCAGTCAGTTGTCAGCTTCTTTTTCTTTCTTTCTTTCTTTCTTTCTTGTATATATTTGTTTATTTGGCCTCTTGGATATGGATATTGGATATGTAATTGTACATGCTTCTTCATGCTCATTCTCATATTTTTCCATGTAAATACATTAGCCATCATCTAATTCTCAAGTACATTTTTAGCAAATATTACTTTGTATATACACTTTCCATGTTCATTATAATACTCAAGACAGTATTAATAAACTAAAATTATTTAAGTAATTTAGACCAACTATACAGAATTTTAATATCAAACATTTATCAGTTTTTTTTTTTTAATAAATAATTGTGCATGCTGAATTCTCAAACTTATTTATTTTAAGGTCATCTTTGCCATTATTTAACGCTTACTTAAAATTAATGTTTAAAAATACTAATATTTTGATCAAACTGAATTTGAGAATGCTGAATTCTCAGACTTATTTATTATAAGGTCATCTTTGCCATCATTTAACACTTACTTAAAATGAATGTTTAAAAATACTAATATTTTGATAAAAATGTTAAATATGATCTTTAGCAAATCTTCTCGTAAATCTCGTATTCATTGTAATACACAATATTAGTAAATTCACTTGTAACATTAAAACGATTGATTTTTGTTTTTATTTTGAATTTATTTAGACAAACTATTGTAGCATTTTTGTTGTTTATTGTCCATACCATATATACCATATATATATATATTATCGGCTTTTCTTATCGGGGCTGAAAAATCCTGGGTCGATCCGTTTTATAGCCCAAGTCCAAAAAAAAAAAATATATATATATATAGACGGAAAGAAGTCAGTTTTAATCAACAGCCTTTAACCTTTGCTCTCCGTTTGCCTTTGGCATATACGGTGGCTTTTAATTCGAAGAATTTTCCAGTTGGCGCTCACAGGGTTTATTTATTTGTGGTCGCAGAGCGTTTTCAATTGTATTGCAGCGCTTGTTAATGTCAATAAATGTCATTATCGATTATTCCCGTTGATATATACTTTTTCTTTCCTTGTCGTGTGGGGCCTGAACTATAATATCAACAAAGAAGCCGAATCAAATGTCAGAGTTTGTTGTGATTGCAATCAAGATGACTTGGTTTGACCTTTTGAAATGGAAGCATTGTTACCTTGATTGTAAAATCCCGTCTTTAAGGCTTCTTCTAGAAAGCGAGGGGTTAGAGGCATAAAACAACACAATGAATTACGACCAAAGCCAGGAACGGTTCCATTTAGATACCTTCATGTAAATCCCAGCCGTAAATTGAAACGTAGTCTGGGGGTTAAACAACCACGTCACAGGCTGTCTGGAACACAAGTCTCTAGTGTTTACCAAGGTAAAGGTGCCACACTTACAAGATGTTGTGAGTCTGAGGATGAGTTAATGGCATTGTCAAGTTGTAAAAGGGCCTTCAGGGTAGAGCATGCAATAAATATCAACTATGATACGAGAAAGAGTCTGTTTGACTTTGACAGCCTCTGCAAACTCTATTAGCACAGTGTTTGTGATTTGCGTATTTGTCAGTCGTGGAAGTGACAAGTAAACAAGCACGCACGTAAACGCGCGCGCACAAAACAACCAGACGCGGAGGCATTTGCATTGCAATGGGAGCTGCATTCCAGGGCTGAATCACAATGCTGAAGGGAGGCTGCTGTCTCGTAGGCTCCCGCGGAGCTCTTTACACGGGCCGTAAAACTGCGGTTCCCACGGCTTCTCCTGTGCCTCGTGAGGGGAACCCTAAACAAACACCCCACAATGCTGTTACGGGATTACAGGGAAACCTTTCCAGCTCCGCTGTAAACGCTAGGGCCACACTGCCACAAAGGTTAACAGGTGTTTTGTGCTATCTATTTGAACAGTCTGCACGAATCGACAAAAGAAGGGCAAGCTGCAGTCTATCACGCGACGCTCTCGTGAACAAATGAACGCTATGCGTCTAAATGGGGATTTGAGGAACATTTGATTTTAGCAGGTTTGGCTAAATTGCTTTAATTCAGCACACAGTGCGGTCTGCTCCAGGCAATTTGTGCGGCAAAAACACACGCTTTCACCGTCATTATGGCCGACCAGGAAAAGCAGATTCGAAGTCAGTGGCACAACATTGCTTCCAGATCACATTATGGCCTCTCTCGTTACGTAATTAAGAGGACCCATCTGGTACGGGCAGCACTCCCTGACACTAATTGTGTTGGTGTGCACATGGCCATCCCATTGAGCAAAAAAAGACCTCCAACATTTGAATCCATTATCTCCTACTGTTCAGATTAAGGCGCACATGTTGCCGGGGAGATTATGGCGGAGGGTCGAGCGACACTTGTGTCTTGTAGGGTTGGGGCTTGTGGATTAAGTCTATGGTTTGGTAACCCTATTGGTTAAGTACTTCCAGCAATC
This sequence comes from Cirrhinus mrigala, assembly GCA_036247105.1. Lineage (NCBI taxonomy): Eukaryota > Metazoa > Chordata > Actinopteri > Cypriniformes > Cyprinidae > Cirrhinus > Cirrhinus mrigala. The sequence continues at coordinate 20,078,688 of CM070008.1, read as the reverse complement.
TAGTCACATGCTGCGTGTGCTGTGTCTTAACAAGTCACTCCTTTTTTGTGTAGCAATAATCCGTTTTGACTGATATTCATACTTTTCATACTTTTCAACCTAATCATATAGGAGTTCTTTAACAATGGGTCTTTATCTATGAGTCTCTATAGAATAGCAGCCAACAGTAGGTAATGAAATTTTATGCATTATCATTTTTTAAATAACAGCCATTTATTCTCAAGTTTGAAATATATATATATATATATATATATATATATATATATACACACACACACGCACACACACTCACATATACATACATATATATATATTACACATATACATGCACACACACACATATTTTGTTGCACTATAATAATAATAGTAATACAAATAATAATAATTATTATTATGACTATTATTAATAGTAATTAATATTTTAAAAATGATATGTAATAGCTAAATATATGAATTATATTGTATTATATTTTGATTAATATTATTACTATTATGATATTAATTGAAATAATTATTATTGCCAGTGCAAAAATAGAATTTTTTATAATCATAAATAATAAAATTTATTATTATAGCAATAATATGCATTATATTTTATCATTATGATAATAACTAATAATAATATTTTATCATATCTGTATCCTTATCCCCTTTATATATATATATATTTTTTTTTTTTGCACTATAACAATAGTAGTATAAAAAATAATAATTATTATATTATGACTATTATTAATAGTAATGAATATTTTAAAAATGATCATATGTAATAGCTAAATATATGAATTATATTGTGTCATATTTTTATTAATATTATTACTATTATGATATTAATTAAAATAATTATTATTGCAATAGCAAAAATATAAATTTTCATAATAATACATATAAATAATAACATTTATTATTATAGCAATAATATGCATTATATTTTATCATTATGATAACAACTAAAATAATTATTTTATCATATCTTTATCCTTATCCCCTATATACAGAGAGAGAGAGAGAGAGAGAGAGACATAAACACATATATAATAGCCAAATTATATTAATTATATTCATTATTATATTATATATTATATCATATTTTTATTATCATTACTACTACTGCTACAACAACAACAACAATAATTATAATTATAGTAGTAGTAATAATAATAATAATGTATATGTTGCTATTGTAGTTTAATTTCACTTGTGTCAAATAGCAGAAGTAAAACAATAGTTCAAATGTAGTTTTGAATTTCAGTTATTGGATACTTAATTCTTAACATTAAAATAATCCCTCACTATTGATCATAAGAACAGTATATCAATCGATTGTGTGCTGTTATGTGATACTCTAGTACTCTTAGTTGTGTCAGCTGCAGAAACAGCACAGTATTTACCTTCTCATCGCCGATTTATTCCACATCTTAGCCTTTTTGCCGTCAGGTAAATGTGTTATTGCTTTTAAACCTCAAGTGATGTGTATAAATAGCCCTGGCAAAATGTAGGGTAGGTCAGATATGGGAAAAAACGTATGTCTAAAATGAATAAATCAATCATCGCTTACAGCCGAGCTAGAGTGTTGCAGGATAAGTGATACCTTAGCATTCGAAAACCCAGCTGTCTAGACAGCCCTTTTCCCCCCAAACAGACAAATCAATATATATCGATTACCCACCATGCCCTGGGGAATGACACGGATACGCTGCTTGGCAGGCAAGTGCACTGAACGGACCGAAGAGGAGCTCGAATCTGTTTAAGTGTGCCACCCTGACTGAATTTGTGTTCACCTGATCTCGACTTTGCCTCTCATGCACTGTTGCTCAGTGGTAGGAAGAGAACCGCAATCAAACATGGCACATGTCTCCTACCATTTGCTCGAGCGAGATGAGTACTAGCTGGAGAGTTTTCTCTTAGTGTTTTCACTAAGATGTGATGTAGCCAGAAGCTACATGAGAATTTCTAAGCGGAGGCCAAAAAAATAGATAAATAAATAAATACAAGATTCGCACGGCTCAGAAAAATCAAACATTTATGCTATCGCTATCATGAGATGCTATATCATGTACCTTGGCTATGCAAACAAGAATGACCTATTTAAGAGCCATGGTGTCTAGTCTTTCTAGTTAATGGGTGGTGGTCCGGTGCCTTATTCATTTTAATAGAGAGCCCGGAGACAGTGTGTGGCATTAGCTAGCTCTGTTTCTCTCTGCTCTGCTGGTCTGTGTTCCTGCAGCAAGACTTGTTACCTGTCGCCTCCCTCCTCGCTGCCCGTGGCTGACATTCTCCTTCTCTCACTCCTAATTGCCCCTGTGGGACTTATCAGGGTTGCTGTGGCTGTCTGCAGTGTGGCAGAGCTTTCAGCAAGGGCCGCGCTCGAGGCCCCGCCTCTCTCTCGCTTTCTCTCTCCCGCTTTCTCTCTCCCGCTTCCTGCCGCCTGACCGACTCCCCGCGTCCTCCACAGGTGTCGCCGGTCTACCTCTTCCTCCCTCACCTGTCAGCCCCCGCCTCGCTCACGTTCCCGAAGGGCTTCCGAGGGGACTGTGTCTTTGAAAGAAAAATAAAAACAAAAAAAAAAATAAAAAAAATAGGACATCTGATGTCTCAAGGTCAGACTGCATGGTAAATTGCCTGATCTGAAAATAACAGCAGATAACGTTCAGGCAGACGTAAGTGAAGTGCCATTGAGGTTAATTTGTTTTGTCTGTGTTTTGGATGGCAGACAACCACAGCCCTGTTTATGGCAGGCACCCGGTGAGTTAATTACTTTACCGTTGCATTAATTGAAACATGAAAAATGTAAACATGCTAGTGTAACAGAGTCAGTTTAAAGGTGATGTGTGTAATGTATTCTACAGAAATGTTGTGGTCTAGGGTACTTTCAAAACATTGGCTGTTTGCTACCACACCAACCTGACACAGCAACAGTGGCTCAGCCAATTGTTTGAGTTTAGGGCGGGGCTGTTTGGTTTTTGACCAATCGCTGACAGGGAGAATGTTTGGGAAGACTCATTATTTTTGCAGTTCCATTTAGTGACAGTGAAATTACACACTAAAGCTTCAGTTAAAGGGATAGTTCAACTAAAAATGAAAATTCTGTCATTAATTACTCACCCACATGTTGTTCCATACCCGTAAGACCTTTGTTCATCTCAGGACACAAATTAAGATATTTTCTATGAAATCTGTTAGCTTTCTGACCCTGCATAAACAGCAACGCAACTGACACATCCAAGATCCGGAAAGGTAGTGAGGACATCATTAAAATAGTCCATGTGAAATCAGTGGTTCAACCGTACGAGAATACTTTTTTAGAATACTTTTCTTGAAGAAGAACAAAGGTCTTACGGGTTTGGAGCAACCAGTTTCTAAATCTCAGAATATAACACACTAACGTTCTCCTCTCTTTCAGTCGGAAATCTACATAAAAATAAATTTTATTTTTAGCATTTACTTTCACCATGCAAAGATTTAGAAACAGTTTTTACCCAACAGCCATATGCGAACTGAACTCTTTCTTCCCTGTTTTTCTTTCTTCATAGTTATCCTTACAATTTTGGAAAGATGGAAAGATTGTGCCACATTACTGCAATGAAATGCACAAGTCTCTTTAACATTGGTCTTTTAGTGTTTTTATTTTATGTATATTTATTTATATGTGTGGTTTTTTATGTGTGCATTGTAGATTAATATAGTTACATTTTTATGTGAGAGAAGCAATTTCGTTGTATGATTTTTTCTTTTTTTTTTTTTTATGTTTCAGTGTCAAAATGTTATTTTGGTCACACTTTATTTTAAGGTTCAATTCTCTGCAATTTGCTGCTTTTTAATAGTAAGGTAGTTGTTAAGTTTAGGTATTGTGTAGGATTAGGGATGTAGAATATGGTCATGCAGTTAATAGTAAGAATTGGTCCCTATAATAGTTATTTTTTACATTATTGCCACGCACTCATCAAGCGAAGCAAATATTAATTAACTTCATATCATAGACTGTTTCTTTTGGGATTTTAAGGATCGTTGGTGTCTAACATTCCATTTTTTCATCTTCAAAATGATCTTCTTTTGCATTTTACAGAAGAAAGTCAGTCATGCAGAATGAGGTTAATAGACATTTGTATTATCACCCTCTAGTGGCACCTTTACTTTATGATAATGGTGGGTTTGAGGGTTTCAGAACATGCTGCAGCAGAAACTAAAACTAAATATTATTTAGTTGAAGTTTTCACTGTTATTGTTTGTTGGCTTTTCCTAGCTTTGGAACCGTAAATGACGACAGATTTTTTCATTTTCGTCTGAATTATCCTTTTAAGGTACTCAATCATGACTTTCACAGTACAAGACTGACATAAAGAGTCTGTAGTTGTGGATCAGCATGTATCAAAATGACACAACAGTGAGTCTGTAAAATGAAGTGCTGTGTGAAACCATAGTGTCCCATTGAGTTCTCCTAGGTTTGTGCTTACATTTAAGGACAGCAGGGGAATTTTCATCCTTCACTATCCATCTCCCTCTCAGCAGGATGGACTTGTAAATGAACGAGCAGACATTTTGTGCTGGAAACTGTGTCTGTTCACTCTGACACACCATGTAACAAAACCGCTTTAGATCCAGCTGAGTTCCCCCGGCAGGACTGTGTCAAGGGATTTGCCAGGTCACAGAGCTGAGCAAAATGGCTGCCTGAGTTTGACTAATGTGCTCCAGGAGCCCGCTCTCTTTGCCCAGGAGTTTTGGGTGGCTGAAATTCATTAAAGAGCAGCATCCATAAACCACGATTGTTGGACATAACAGGGCCCGCATTTTCCATTTCGCTTTCCCGTTTCCCGCACTAAACTACACAGATGGAATCATGCGCACGCTTACATTTATACATACGTAGAGCTCCCATGATAATTTCTGGCTCATTGACTTTGACAGCAAATCAATATCCCGCGCTATCTATTGTTACCTAATTCAATTAGGCCAATTCATAAAGCAGAACATAATGGAGCTAATGGAAAGCGCTATTAGGCGAACAGCGGCACCATTTAAGTCACGCACAGGAACTACGAAAGTCAATTCGGCATTGCAATTGTGCATTTCCATCTGAATCACCGGTCGCTCTTCCCGGATGAAGGGCGATGTTGACCTGATGCATTTTCTACACCGACGGAGAGAGGTGCGTGAATGTCGCGAGCAATATTGTAAATCAAAAAACCAGAGGTACTTAGACGCGATTCATTGAGAGGCCCGCGTCTCCCCTTCGCCACTTTGCGCAATCACATTTGCAATCTGCTTGATAAAGTGCGAGAGGGAGCGAGGGCAGGCGTTCGGTCGCAGACAAAGCCGCAGATTGATGTGGAAACAGGAAACGTGCTGATTGCTGATTATTATGTGGTGGCAGGATGCTTTTGTCTCTCAGACTGTCATTCCAGCAGGTCAGTCCAGAGCCAGCAGGCTATTGTGACCACGCATGCTGATAAAACCCAACGCGCACTGGTTGTTTTTTTTTTTTTGAGGGGCAGCTGAATTCAATAGCGCTGCGAGTGTTTAGATCTTTAAAGCGGGGCATTTAGAGAGCATGCGTATTGATTCATTGATTACAGATTTGCGAGAGCTCGCCCATTGGCCCGCTTTGCAGTATTTTAAGAGTCGGAGGTTAATGGCTAGGTGGAAAAAAAAACCTTTCTGCCTTTTATAGTGATGGCTGCAGCACTTCGAATGGCCTCTGGTTTTATACTTCATGAATGTGGGACGCCAATTATATAGATATCAGAGCCTCGGCCACAAAACTTGCAGTGGAATCGGTGTCTTATGGAGAATGTTTCAAAGATATCTTTAATAAGGGGATGGCTGTCGTATGATACAGGAGCTCGAGTTGCCTTTAATTAGGAAGGGAAGCATTGCCAGCAGCCTTGGGATAACACTCTGAGATTTCGCCCAATAACTGATTGTTTTTCAATTCCTTTCTCTTTCTTATTACAGGTACTGTGTGGCTGGCTGGCAGCAGGAAGGACTATGAGGGTGGCTGCCGCCTGCACTGCAGAGCTCTGTAACTTTGGCAGATAGGATCATTATCCCCCTGTAAGACACCCTAAGAGCGGAAAAGATGAGGACTTGGATTGTACTTCTTCTGTGGGCATGTGCACACCAGAGTGTGAATGCAGTTGCCCTTTCAAGAGGGCCAGTTCGAAGGAAAACCAAAGAAATTGAAGGACAGCAAGACAAAGACTTGCTCCGACGCTCAAAAAGAGGATGGATGTGGAAACAGTTTTTTCTGCAAGAGGAATACACAGGAACGGAGCACCAGTACATCGGCAAGGTATGAGATAGGCTTTTTCTTTTCCAGGGTATGAGCAATGCTGGAGTAATGCTGATGGAGTCGATTGCAGAGATAGATTTGGTTTCATCACTCTTGTCTTCTGAGGTTAATAAACAGAGAATGATCAAAACTCTGGCTATGTCATATGTAGGGATCTCCAGCGTAGAGCCTGCTGGATTTGAGATAAGGAGCAGGGTGAAATCTGACCTCCCTGGTACCTCACACTTCATCTGAAGCTCAAAGCTGCTGAGGATCAAAGATTAGAATAAAATATAACAGCCTGATACTGTTGCTTATAGCAGAAGATCTCAAACTGTGACCCTCTGTTTGTAGGCGCCAACTCAGAATTTACAGTACCAAAGAGATAAGGTCATCAGTTTAACCTGTTCATTCATTAAAAAATGTTGAAAAAGAACGAGAGGGGCTCAATAAGCGACACGTTAGTGAAAAAAAAACTGATTCAATCTTCAATATGTATATGAAAAATCGCACAAGTATTAAAAATCGATCGTAATTTTACTTTTAAAGCTAAAATTAATGTACAGTTTGAAAATGTTACATTAATAAGAATACATTTAACAGTGTTATTAAATGATTCACTTTATTAAAGATTAAATGATGGCAAATGTAAAGTAAATACACTGCCGTTCAAAGGTTTGGGATCAGAAAGATTTCTTATGCTCATCAAGGCTGCATTTACTTGATCAAAAATACAGAAAAAAATAGTAATATTGTGAATATTGTTACAGTTTAAAATAATAGCTTAAAATATAGTTGTATGAAATAATAGTATTTTAAAATATAGTTTATTCCTGTGATGCAAAAATCAGAATCTTTCAGAAATAATGCTAATATTAAATAATATACTGTGTTGGAAACAGTTGCTTAATATTTTTGTGGAATCTGTGATTCTTTTTTCAAGATTCTTCGATTAATAAAAAGTTCAAAAGGACAGCATTTATTTAAAATATAAATCTTTTCTAACAATATAAGTCTTTGCTATCATTTTTTTTTATCAATTTAACACTCCCTTGCTGAATAAAAGTATTAATTTCTTTCAAAAGAGAAAGAATACAAATTTTACTGGCCACAAATTTTTATTTATTAAAGAATCCTGAAAAAAGTATCACAGGTTCCAACAAAATATTAAGCAGCACAACTGTTTTCAACATTGATAATTAATCAGCATATTAGAATGATTTCTATAAGATCATGTGAGACTGAATGAGTAATGATGCTGAAAATTCAGCTTTGCATCACAGGAATAAATTACATTTTAAAATATATTCACATAGAAAACAGTTATTTTACATTAAAATAATATTTCAATAATAATATTTAATAATAATAAAATAATATTTTTATGGATTTTTGATCAAAAATAAGCATAAGAAAATTCTTTTAAAAACATTAAAAATCATACTGATCCCAAACTTTTGAATGGCAATGTATAAAAACAGGGAAAATGAGCATTTCACGAGCATTTCACAATTAAATATCTAAAATCACCATACCAATATAAACAAAATGAGCACCAGATTAGCGTATTAGAATGATTGATCTCTAAAGGATGAAAGACATTAAAAAATGTTACCGATTCAAACTTATGAAATGGTTGTGTGTCATATACTGTACTGAGTATCAATGAGTTTGATTTGAATTGTAACATTTGTATAGTAACAACAACAAAACCTGAAATCCTTAACGTTTTTCTTGTAAATGCTTTTTGCATAAGGCAAGTGAAGGCAATGACAAGGGTTTTTACAGAAATATTGATATTAATCAAAATAAGGCACTGTCTTTTTATGCAGTCCTTAAGCTTGCACTCCAGAGTGGAGAATTTATTAGGTGGTACTTGGATGTTCTGATTTGATCAAAGGTGCTCCTTGGCCTGAAAAGTCTGAGAACCACTGACTTAGAGACCCGAAAGCTTTGCAAAGGATCACCAACCACTGGATTATTCATGTGGGATGTTGTAAGCGCAGAATTCACAAAGCTCTCATTGTTGCTATGGACATTATGTGTCTGGATCATGTAGCAGTCAATGTGGAGTAGAAGCAGCTATTTCTAAAATGTTCAGAGGGAAAATGACGAAGAGCAAAAGAGCCATTGTGTTTGAATGGTCTTTTGTATTTTACTACCCTATTTTACTATAACAAAGCGGCTCATTCAAGTGGAAAGAAATGTCAAATCATTCACTCACTCCTCTATCAGATGTCATTGTCGAAGCTAATCACATCACACCTTTCAGCTCTGATGTGTGATGTTCCTATCAATCAATTCAGCCATTTCTTCTAACAATAGTCAATATCACAAATTCAAAACAGTCAAAAAAGTTTGATTTACCTTGTGAGTATCAGACAAAAGTGGTTGCACCGAGAGATGTCATGTGGCAGCGTCACCGTTAGCAATAGACGCGCATTCACCTTGATTGCGCATTCAACGTGTTGTACTTTCATCTGATATGCCATCAGAATTCAATTCCACACGGACTCATTTTCACATATTTACCATGGAGTACCTGTCTATTGCTACATTCCCCTGTAGTATTTCTTCATTGTTTTATTCCTTCAAAATCAACGGATATTGAATACATTCAGAATATTGAATGCAATACATATTCATGAGCCCTATCAACAGCAGAATGAGCGGAGGTGCTGATGAAATGCTTGAATTGCTTCCTCTCAACAGCTTCACTCTGATATGGATAGAGGAGACGGCACGGTGAAGTACGTTCTCACTGGCGAAGGTGCGGGGACGATCTTCGTGATAGATGCCAACTCAGGAGATCTGCATGCTACCAGGAGCCTGGACAGAGAGGAGAAACCTTTCTACACGCTCCGAGCCCAGGCTGTCAACAAGAAGACCAACCTCCCGCTGGAGCCAGAGACAGAGTTTATTGTCAAACTGCACGACATCAATGACAATGAGCCCAAGTTTGACAAGGAGATTTATACAGCGTCCGTACCTGAGCGGTCGCACATTGGTAAGATTCGGCAGCTTCGAAAACAGGGATTGAAAGTTTCGTGAGCACACATGAATTATATAAATACTGTAGAAATAATACAGAACAAAAGGGATAGATCACCCAAAAATGCCCATCCTAGTTGTGTATGACTTTCTTCTTTCAGACAAATATAGAGTTATATTAAAAAATGTCCTGACTCTTCTAAGCTTTGTGATAGCAGTGAATGAGTGTTGATATTTTAAAACCCAATAAAGTGCATTCATCCATCATAAAAGGTACTCCACACGGTTCCAGAGTGTTAATAAAGGCCTTCTGAAGCTACTTTCTAAACTGTAAACTCTAGCTTCCGCGAACTGCCGTATGCGCGTTCCTGAGTAGGGCTGTCAAATGATTAATCGCCATTAATCGCATACAAAATAAAAGTTTGAGTTTGCCTGATATATGTGTGTGTACTGTGTGTAATTATTATGTATATATAAATACAAACACATTTATGTATATATTTAAGAAATATTTACAAGTATATGTATTTATTATGATTTTTATAGAATTTATATTATATATAAATAAACATATTTTGTATATAAATAACATATTTCTCTTAAACATATACATTAATTTGGGTGTATTTATATATACATTATAATTACAAACAGTACACACACATATATTAGGAACACTCAAACTTTTATTTTGTATGCGATTAATCGTTTGACAGCCCTATTCCTGAGAGAGTGACGTTCCAGTGGATGACGTAGGACGTAGATGTAGCGTAAGCTCCAGTGAGAGTATGCTAGTCTCACAAGAACCAAGTTTTGTTTATATTGGCCTTATATTGGCTTATGTCACTTCCAAGGCCCTGTTTACACTAGTGCATTTTCGTTTTAAAACGGCATTTTAAAATGAAAACGATTCTCATCTACACTGGTGTTTTCACTGTGTTTCAGAAACAATCTCTGTCTACACTACACAACCGAAAACACATGTCATATGTGACCCTGGACCATAAAACCAGTCTTAAGTCGCTGGGGTATATTTGTAGCAATAGCCAAAAATACACTGTATGGGTCAAAATTATTGATTTTTCTTTTATGCCAAAAATCATTCGGAAATTAAGTAAAGATCATGTTCCATGAAGATATTTTGTGAAATTCCTACTGTAAATATATCAAAACTTAATTTTTGATTAGTAATATTCATTATTAAGAGCTTTATTTAGACAACTTTTAAGGTGATTTTCTCAATATTTTTTATTTTTTTGCACCCTCAGATTCCATAATTTCAAATAGTTGTATCCTAACAAACCATAAATCAATAGAAAGCTGATTATTCAGCTTTCAAATGATGTATAAATCTCAATTTTGTAAAATTGACCCTTATGACTGGTTTTGTGGTCCAAAGTTACATATGACCATTCGTGCAGGTACAACTATAGATATGTATAGGTAGATGCCCTATTATTTAGATGCGGACGCGTGCTTAGAGCGGTCGAATTATGCATCTACCTATACATTTCTATGGGTATAACAATGAGTATGATGTTAGAGAGAATGAGGGCAGTCACGCCATCTTTTTCAAAAGTCTCTGTTTTGGTCCGTTTACACTGAAACGCAAACCCGGAGTTTTCAAACTAAAACAGAGTCAGCAACGTTTTCAAAAGTCTCAGTTTTTGAGGATCGAAAACGCCAGAGTAATGTAAATGATATGCGTAACCGTAGCAAATGTTTTGCGTTTTAAAACGAAAACGCACTAGTGTAAACGCAGCCTAATCCTTGTTTTGTTTTGCTTTCTTATGCCACCTTGTTTGTCACTTCTCAGAGCTTACGCTACATCTACTTCCTACGTCATCCACTGGAACACCACTCTCTCATGAATGCTAGAGATTATGGTTTACAAAGTTGTAAATATGGATATTTTTCTTATAAAAACGCATCAAATCACTTCAGAAGGTCTTTCGGCCCCTGGAGCCATGTGGAGCACTTTTTATGATGGATCAATGCACTTTTTTGGGCTTCAACATTTCAACACCCATTCACTGTCATTATAAAGCTTGGAAGAGCCAGGACCTTTTTTAATATAACTCTGATTGTATTCATCTGAAAGAAGAAAGTCATAAACCTAGGATGACTTGATGGTGAGTGAATCATGGGGTAACATCATAACATTTTAATATGTGAAGCATCACTTTACAGAAAATTTGAACCCAAAATAATATTTTTTTTTTATTATTTACTCTCCCTCATGTCATTCCAAACTGAAAATCTGTCAATTTTGTCAGTGCATTTTAATTAACTGCAGACTACAGCTTTTTAAGCCTAAAGATGATGCAAATTTAGTCATTTTAGCCTTTCTTCGCTGATAATCTTACCCTGGAGAACTATTTACTGCTGCAGTTGAATTACTAAATCAGTGAGTTGAGCTTGAGAACCAAATCAGTTCGATTCATGAAGTTTTACAAACTGAAATTGGTTCAATAGTATTTTGTAGTCTTTTTGAAGCTTGAAAGTTTCAGTCCCAATTCATTAGTTATGGATAAGAGTAACAAGCACATTCATATTTCCTCCTATTGTTTTCCACCAAAGGACAAAAGTCATAACAAACATCATGTGAGTGACTACATAATGACAGATTATTCGGGTTTGTAGATGAACTCTTCCTTGAACTGATTTCTTGTTTTTCAGGCACCTATGTCACCCAAGTTACCGCCCAGGATGCAGATGATGAAATGTTTGGCTACAGTGCAAAGCTGGCCTACAGCATCAGCCAGGGTCATCCATACTTCTCAGTAGAGCCAAATACAGGTCAGTCCCGTTGAACTGTTATATCATAGACAGAGATGGCGAGATAAACAGAAAGACACCGAGAGAGTGTGTGTATCTGTATAATTTGATATGGGGCAAGGGTTGTACTGCAGCTCTGTCGTTCAAGCATTTTAGCCGAGCAAATTCGCCCAGCGAGTTTAATCATTGCTAATGTGTGCCCTGGAACATTTCCCGCAGAGGTCTTTGTTTAAACAAAAGAGAAATAGAAACACAAAAGCTCCCATGGCAGATTAGTGTCCAGCTTAACACTGATATGCTTTAGCCCAGATGGGACACGAACGATGATGTCCATGAGCACATGAAATCCTAAGACCAAAAAAAGGGATATTCATTAGAGGTGGGGGTTAATCTGGGAACATTTGTGCCATTCAAAGAAGCAGCAGGGCCTGGGTTCTTCTCTATGTGAATTACTGGATTTGCCTTTCGCCTTTTTTGGGTCTAACCGAGACGTCAGGCGTATTCATGTTCAAAGTCAACGTGAATCATTGTTTGAAAGCCTTTTACTTCTGTAATGTGACGTAACAGGAATTGCAAAGAGATTTTAGGATAGGACTGACAGAGTTACATACCAGAAAGTAAAATTAGTACGCAATCCCACAATCCCATAAAAAATTATTTTGCTATTGGTTAACACTATCCAGTAGCTCGCATTTTCCTAGAGTTTTTACATTAGGATTCTAATGAAAATAGAACGAACGATTGTGGAGAAGTTAGAAAAAATAGGTTTTCAACATAAATCAAAATCGTGGACAGGAAGTTCGGCCAAATAATTGGTATGTATGTTGTTGGCGTGACCCAAGGAATATTTTGAGACCTAGGCTAATGCAATCAAAAGTTATTAGAATTTTTGAAATTTTGAAATTAATGGTTAATGAATGGTTTATCACTATTAGCCAATAGGTGGCGCTGTTACCAAAATGAAGTGGCGTGGTCAGTGTAAGGTGGCACATACAAAGTTTGGTGTAAATATATCAAAGCTTTGCAGAGATACAGCCTCAAATGCAGTTTGGCATCTTTCCAGCAAATTCGTTAATGCGTTTAACGAAAACCGTTTCGTAAATCGACACGAAATCCATAACTTGTTGCCAGCATGGTCTGAAGATGATCCGAGCCAAATTTGGTGAATGGGCGACACCCAAAATGACTGACATGGGAAAACTGGGTATGGTTCATCTCAGCATGCTCCTCTGGATCTAAAGAGACTAGTTTATTGGCCAAATCATTCAGAAGTTATAAGCAAAAATAGCCATTTTTCATATCTCCTGACCACTAGGTAGCACTGCGCCGAAACTGTGCAGGTAGCCTCAGGTCATGGTTGTTATAACACACACCAAGCTTGGTCTCAATACACCAAACCAGAGTTATAGCCTCACATCCATTTTTGCATGCTCTTCGTCAAATTCGTTCATGCGTTATTCGAGAACGGATTGACTAATCAACTTGAATTCCATAACTTTTTGCCAGCATGGTCTGAAGAGGGTCTGAGCCAATTTTGGTGAAAATCAGACAAACTGTCTAGAACGAGTTTGAAAAAGTTGATTATTTCACTATTAAAAATAGCGAAAAAACTAAACCTTATGATTTTCACATTTTGGTTCATTTTGGTTCGTCTGAACTTTACGGTTAAAAAGTTGTTAGCACAAAACATGTTAAACTTTGTACAAGAGGTGGCGCTAGAGAGTTTGAAATAGAGACACCAAATTTGATGTGGTTAATGATCAGACTGTCCTCTATTTGTGTGCCAAATTTCATAACTTTCCCGCAAGCGGTTCTATGGGTTGCTATAGACTTGAAATCGGAAGAAATCGTATTTTATTTTATTTTATTTTATTTTATTTTATTTTATTCGTGTGACATATAAATACACAAATAATAATATAAATAAAATGTAACAATTATGCATTTTTATGCCTTATTATTATTATTATTATTAAGGATTATGATTACATGTTGTCTTAAAATTGAATTTTTACATTATTTTTTATTAGTTATTTGATCATTTATTTCAAATGTATGTATACCAGATTAACATACCTGCACATTGTTTTGTATGATATTATATTTCTTGCTGTGGAAAAAAAAATAAAAAATTAACTTGACTTCTTTTGCAAAGAATTGCTGGTCCAAAACTGCCAAACAAGTCCAACATTGTCTTACCCTGAAATTGCTTGCGATCAAATTGGTTTAGCTTGTAAAACACCAGTTTTAATAATCCAAGGTCTTGTTTCTTCAGAACCTGCAGCGATCTCTCAATCAGCAGCTGCTGCCTATAATAATCTCTGCGGCAAAATGTCAGTCTCAATGCATGTACACAATTAGTTCTGCATTGTTCAAACACAACCAAGACTCAGCTGCCACTGCGAACTGGGCTGAATCGGATGTTGACAAATTAAAATAAACCATCTTTCCCTCAGGTATAATCCGGACAGCTTTGGGACCTTCCGATATGGACAGAGAGCAGAGGGAGCATTACCAGGTGGTGATCGAAGCCAAGGACATGGCCGGCCAGAAGGGGGGCTTAACAGGCACCACCACAGTAAACATTAGCCTCACCGATGTCAACGATAACCCCCCTCGCTTCACACAGAGTAAGCATGCATCATATATGTATGTAAATGCATAAATATCATCAATCTGATATTTGCACAAGACATTTGTTCCATAATTCCAAGAAATACAATACACAAACTTCAAAAAACACTTTTTATCTCTGTGTGAAGGAAAATGGTTAGTGGCAAAGCTTTAGCAACTGCGTGAGGTCCGAGTGCTAATCCTGATTAAATGGACAGAGTGGGCTCAGCTCACTTACTCTTTTGTGTTTCTCTTAATATAATGTATTATTTTAGCCTGCATGCAAATAGAAAATGCTTGGAATTTCTGTCATGTTAATCAGAGAAATGCAGGGTACGAGCACAAAGCGGATTTATAGCAGGCAGCACAGTATCGGTCACGTTCGCCATTTATTACCGTAAAGAGAACACCAAGAAAAGCACTTTAATTGGCAACAGAGTTAAAAGCAGGGATCAGAAATGTAGATTTTCGAATGTAAATTGTCAAACGCGATTTGTTCCTCCAAACCTATCTTTTGGTTTTGCTGTAGTCAGTGTTTACATCATAGATCCTCTCTCAAGAAAAAAAAGGAAGAGTCTTGAGAATTCACGGTTTTAAGCACAAACCCTGACGTTAACATTATGTTCCTCAGGTATATATCAGTTCAGCGTTCCAGAGCTCACCAAGTTAGGATCATCAGTTGGCAGGATCAAGGCTGTGGATGCCGACGTCGGCAGAAACGCGGAGATGGACTACACCGTTGTTGGCGGAGACGGTCTAGATGTGTTCGACATCAGCACTGACAGGAACACCCAAGATGGCATACTTAGCGTTAAGAAGGTACAGAGGATTTTTCATTCCACTCACGCAAGTTTGAAAAGGTTTTTTTTAGAATAAAACGTGGATGGTTTGTGAACCTGAGTGGGTTGTTTATTCCTGTGAATTTATTTCCGTTGCAGCCTCTGGACTATGAAAAGAAGAAATCGTACACGCTTCAGATCCAGGTCCAAAACGCGCATCCGGACACACGCTTTCTGAGCATGGATTCTAAGGACATGACGACCGTCAGGGTCAGTGTTGAGGATGTGGATGAGCCCCCTCAATTTGAGAAAATCAGCTACATTTTGGAGGTGAAAGAAGATGCGGCTGTGGGTACCGTGATAGGATCGGTCAGCGCTGTGGATCCTGACATACGCCGCAGTCCGGTCAAGTAAGAGCTTTTTGTTAATATCATCCCACATTGTTTATATCATCTATATTTACAAGACTGCAGTAAATCTCTTTAAATGCACATTTCCCAACACACAAT
The DNA here is from genome assembly GCA_036247105.1 of Cirrhinus mrigala. Lineage (NCBI taxonomy): Eukaryota > Metazoa > Chordata > Actinopteri > Cypriniformes > Cyprinidae > Cirrhinus > Cirrhinus mrigala. Next base: position 20,062,750 of record CM070008.1, on the reverse strand, counting down.
AGCTTGCAAGCCTCTTAAACATCTGCCCGTTTCTTCCGGTGACCTTCTGGTAATCGCAAAACCCTGATTAATCTATCCAAAGCTGTGGCGATATGAGTTTAGATGGACTGCTTCCTCAGAGCGTGCTTATTAAATTCACATTTAATTCAAGAGGTCCTTCAATCGCGGCATCTTTATGAGATAATTGTAATAAACTACAATTATGAGAATAAATGAGGATATTATCACTGTCCAAAGCGCCCTAATGATAAAGCTGATGCGGAAGGCTCAGGAGGACAATAAATGGATGTTTTTCCCTCCGGAGACCACAGTAAATAAGAACGCAGAATGGAAGCGCAATTAAAAAGCCCTCTGCAGTAGACAACAGGACTTCAGGGCTGGTAATTATCAGGGACATCAGAAGCACGAGCAACACTGTCGCTCTGAACATCAGGAGGCTAATTAGGAAATTGAACAATCCCACTGATTGATTGCATTTGAAAGAGCAATATTGTGATCTTCCACTGAAAGAAGAACAAATGGGAACTGGGCATGTGTGGGCTCAGGGCAGTGGGATTTCATGCAGTTATAAGCTGTGGTGTGCATCAAGTCTTCTCAAGTGTCTCCCGCTCTAAAGGATCAGTCTTGTTAACGTTGTGCAAACCAGTGTTGGGGAAGCTGTTTTGCCAAGTTACAAGCCAATTAGAATTTTAAATAGTCGAACTAGTCAGTGCTTCCTATGAGCGACTAATAAAAAGAAGCTCACTACATGAAAACTTCTTAAGGTGCAATATCTTTTGATATATGCAACTAGCTAATAATATCCTTTATAAATTGATCAGAGCTGTTTTTCTTTTTTTTTTTTTTTTTTTTTTGGGCACAAAAACATTGAAGGCTTTTAATTAATTCCGTTGTTTACACACTTTCTGATCAATTAATTTCCACAAATATACTTTTACTGAATAAGCATTTAATAGAGATTGCATTCATAAAGAACAACTTTATTCAAATGAAATGATCATAGCTTATAATAACCAGAAAAAAATGTATAATAAAAATTGTACTGACATTTCTATGACTTAATTTTGAATATTTGTATTATTATTATTTTTTTTCATCCATTTCCAGTGCTGAAAAACCCAATTTTAACATTTTCTGGCATTTCCAGGCGACCGTAGAAACTAGGGTTGCGTCGATAAATCAATGCATCTGTGATTTTTCTGAATACATAGCAATTCTCTCTGGAATTGATTCTGAGCTTAGTTTTTAACAACAGGTGGCGCTCTAGGGTTCCAGTCTAACATTTCAGAACAGTGGCACCAGCGCCACTAAGTTTTACAAACGGTGGTACCAGGAGCAGTTTTGGTAGCGCTGGGAGTTTAAAAATAGTATTAAAATATAGACTATATATAAATATAAAATATAGATTTAATAATGAAATACCTTTTTTTGCATTAATACTGCAGTGCAGTTACTCGTAATGTTACATGTCCATTTCTTGTTTATTTAATGTTTATACAGATTTGACAGTAAAGCGCTAAGCTTGAATTGCATACAAAGCATACAAAATGTACTTTTATTAACAAGAGTAACGTGCAAAATCTAATTTTTATATAGGGCGTGTATATATTTTCTTATTAAATGTGCCATTTTTCTTCTATAGTACTATATGCAATTGACCAACAACTTTAGTGATTATGTGTGATTTAGTCGCAAATAGAAAAGTTTGTTTTTCAAGGCACTTTGTGACTTTTCTTACTTCATGAACAAAAAAGTATAAAACTCTGACAAAATCTTGATGCTTTGATATTTTATAATGGTGATTTTATAATTTTAAAATATAAAGCAAGAAGTAAAAATGGAGCCAATAAGTGCTCCTCTGCTGCCACCTACTGGTTATAATGGTGATTTGCTGTATTTTTTAATTTTACATACATGTTTGATTACCACAAAGTATATTAAGGTCATTCCATTAAAAATAACATTCAAATTGGATCATTTTAGAGCTTTGAAGTGCTGAAAATAGTTGTGTGTAGTACTTGAAAGTCATTAAAAAGTGCTTGAAGATCTCTCTCAAGAGGTTGTACAAAGCCTGAAATGAATAATGTAATAACATTCGACTATTTCTTCTACAGTAGTTAACGTTACTTCTTATAGTTTTCTGATGTACATCAGCGCTGTTAATAACAGAGAATTCTGAACAGAATTTGAATGTTTCTCACAAGATACTTGCAGCAACCTTACTCATTGTGCGGCAAATTCAAATGTTTATCACTGGATTTCGCAGAGCAGTAACAGTGTCGCAAAATCAACTTTTTTCCCCAAGTTTGTTTGCATTGTGGTCCGAGCTGATACAAGGTCCACGCTGCGCAGCTCAAACAAGTAGTGTGCTTTTGTTACATTTTTGTTTCTTTGCCATTTGATGTTTCTCATATGAAACAGAAATGGCAGCGCTTATGGGCTGAACAACGTGGTGGTTACACCAGTGCGAGAGACAAAATTTAGTGACACCGGCAGAAAAAAATGGTCGTAGTCTGGAGTCCTGCGCTCTAATCTAGTTTTTAACCACACACTTAAATGCTCACAAAATAGAGCGCTGAAAAACGTCATGTAATTGCATCTCAGAATGCTTTTATGATTGTAATTTGCTTGTAAATGTAATTCACTTCAACCTTTTCAAACTTAATGAATGATTGTTTTAGGTTTAAGTGTGTTTAAGTAATTGGAAGCATGCAGTGCCATCTACTGTTCAAAACCAAGCTAAGAATCGATTTGAGAGAGAATCGTGATGCATTCAGAATGAATCAATGCAGAATCATTTCTAGATTGGCGATGCATTGATTTATCGTTGCAACCCTAGTAGAAATGTAATGAATATTCAATAGAATAAAGGTATTAAACTTAAACCAGTTAAATTATGTTAAATGCAACTGAAAACAGTTGTTTTGTTTTTTTTTGTTTTTTTTTTTTTGTTTTAAAGAAGACTTAAACGGGCACAATGATTTTTGCAAATGAACTCAAATCAGTGATTCATGAACATGTACATGAACCATCATAAACAAACTGAATCATTTGAATGAATTAGGCTTTCAGCACTAGATATGAGAGGGAAAGAGGCAAGTGTAGCAGATTGGATCCAATTATTCTTCTCTGCAAAGACAAAACAACAATTATGACAACACTTACAAAAAAAGATTTCCGTTTTTTCCTCTGAATTTTTAATGATTTTCACACTCCGTTTACCTGGGCATAAATGAGACAAACCTGTTTATCACAAGTCATGTCTTGATTTAAAAGACCCAACTGCAATCAAAACATGTAGTAACATTGTTTTACCTTATGACACGTGACATGTTTTGTCATGCTAAAGTGCGATTTAAAAGTAGATAATAACTGGTAGAGCTCTACCATTTAACATCTTGGAAGTGTTGACTTTTCAGCTAACTGGTTTAAATTACAGGTACTCCATTGATCGGCACACAGATGTGGACCGAGTTTTTGGCGTCTATGCCGGGAATGGATCTATATTCCTGCAGAGGCCTCTGGACCGAGAGGAATTCGCTTGGCACAACATCTCAGTGATCGCAACCGAGTTCAGTAAGTAACTCCACGCGGCTCACAGCCGCAGTTCATTTGGAATGAATTTAGGCTGATAAGCTCAAGTCATCCAGCATTAAATTTCCCCAATAAGATTTACGCATTTTCATTTGCCATGACAGCTTATATTGACTAAATATATTAGTTTACTTTTTTAAATTAGAAATCCAGTTTCCTCCCGCAACTCCAATAATGTGAGTTTCTATCATCTCAAGTAGTCACCCATCATCTGCCACATCTTTTTAAGGACACTTAGACAACCCCGAGCAGACCAGCCGAGTGCCTGTGTACATCCGCGTACTGGATGTCAACGATAACCCCCCCATGCTGGCATCCTTCTACGAGACCTTCGTCTGTGAAAACGCCAAAGTCGGTCAGGTAAAGAGCATTTTAGTATACCTTTCTCATTTTATCTGCCACATTGTCAATTTCGATGTAAGATAAGGGGGAATAAGTCCACTTCTCCTGTTCGGCCGGCGGATGGATGTGTCGATTTAAAGCAGGGGCGTCTGTTAAACAGTGTGTGACCTCTACAGAACTCACACCTCCGGAGCGAGATAGAGATCAGTGATGAGTATTTCTCCTTCATGGATTAGACGGCAGAGCCTTTTTCTGTCAGGCTTGATGAGATTATGTGTCATGGTGGATGACAGGGGCTGTCACATATCACAGGCACTTCATAATAACTGTCCACCTCTCCTCCATTTCCTGACTCTTCTTGTATCCCTCGTTGTCCGTCATCACCCACCTCGCTGACCCGCCCACCTCAGCGCCTGGCAGAATTGTTCAACCTGGTGTATGCCACGGTTTAGTTATTACTGGGTTAAAAAAGATCAAAGACTTTTTATTAAGAGCATACATTATGTAGGGTTAATCCAAAATAAATGAATACTTTTTAAAAAGGCTGAAAAGTTAAAAATTAAATAAATAAGTAACTAAAAAATGTAACAAAAAAAATGAAAAACTTAACTATAATAAATATCTTATGATTTTATGATTTTATATATATATATATCTATATATATATATCATAAGATATTAAGTGTTACAAGAAATTATTTTCTAATTTTAAAATAAATAAATAAATTAAATAAATAAATAAATAAGAGTAATTTACCTGCGACCCTACAGCACATAAGCTTTTTAGAAAACGGATGGCTGGATGGATAATAATAATTTAATGTCTATTCTATTCTGTCTATTAAAAACGTTTCATTATTATATTAATGACACAATTTTTACAGAAATAAGTGCATATGCTATCAACTATATCTATCAATAGCTATCAGTAAAAATGTCAACATCCTTCTTAATTTACTTGAGAGATAAAATTTTATAAGATATTAAGATATTAAGATATTAAGCAATTTTTTTCCTTTCTATGTTTTAGGCATAAATCTAACACAATTTAGTGAGGTATATGTTTGAAGCAAGAACAAGCTATCCAAATAAATAAATAAATAAAAGTCATTAACCTGCAGCCCCACAGAGAATAAGCTATTTGGAAAATGGATGGATGGATAATAATAATTTAATGTCTATTCTCTAAAAAAAAGTCTTATTATTATATAAATTACACAATTTTTACAGAAACAAGTGCATATGCTATCAACTACATTTATCAAAATCTATCAGTAAAAATGTCAGAACAATTTACTTGAAGCAAAATTCAATTCAGACAATTGAAAATTCAAACAATTTAGTGAGGTTTATGTTTAAAACAAGAACAAACCATCCAAAAAATAAAATAAAATAAAATAAAAAATAAATTAAAATAAATTAATTAATTAATTTATAATATTATTAATAATAAATATAAATAATAAATAATATAATAAAAAAATATATATATATATATATATATAACAAATTATAAAAAAATGGATGGATGGATAAATGGATAATAATAATTTAATATATATTCTCAATTTAATATTTATACAAGTGCATATGACAAGAACAAACTACCTAAAAAATAAAATAAATAAATAATAGTAATTCACCTGCAACCCTACAGAGAATAAGTGATTTGGACGATGGATGGATGGATGGATGGATAATATTTCAATAATTATTCTTTAAAGAAATCATATATATAATATAATATTATTATATTATTATTTCTTTTTTTAAAGAAGCGCATATGTTATTTATGCAATATTAAAAGTATAAGTATATATATATATATAGTATAGAGGCTGGTGCATTCAGCTGCATCTTTTCCTGATAACGGCAAAAAGAACTTACAATGCTCTGTCATTTTTGGTTGTACAGATAAGAGTAATACATCATTAAACAAACTGTTTCTCCCATTTAAGTACATATAGGTAAAAGAGAGTTACAAAACAACAGAGCTGTGTGGCAATGCTGTTACTTGCATGATGAAACTAAACAATTATTAGCTACTACAGTGTTTATTAGCTATATTTAAGTGACGGCAGTGAGAGATATGGCTGGGATTTTGGTTCTCTTCAGCAGTTATATTCTAACAGACTGCAGTAAAGCCCAGAGGAAAGGGAAGCCAGCCAGCAACACAAGAAATCTGGCCAGTACGTAAGCCTGGTAGAGAAAAAACCACCAAGCACACAATGGATGATTACATTTTTGTCACAGCGTGTTGCCAGTGCACCCTTGAGAGATGCATTTAAACTAAAATTGCCCTTGGTGACAACTAAAGATAACCATGAGCCTCTATCACTGAGCCAACATCTTTCCTCGCTGTAAACATGCTTATAGTATTTACATGTAAACACTTGTAAGGTCTGAAAGATGACATTGTGAATGGGTCTTTCCTATTATGCAGTAGCTTTCCAGCTCTCTACCTAAAATAAAAATGAACAAATATACAAGTAATGAAGTATGTGCAGACTTACAGTATGTGCTGGTCAAGCTCATGCATTTAAATGTTATTTATTAGAACTTCACACAATTTAAGAATTAACTGGAGGCCTAACCGGATGGAAATCAGAGCAAAATATATATATTTTTTTTTTAAACCATTATTTAACCAGGAATTGAAACTCTAGAGATTTAAAATCTCATTTACAAGAGGTGTCCTGGCCAAGATAGGCAGCACATCTAGTTATACAGATTTAAATATACAGAAATATACACAGATCACTCAAAACATTTACAGTCAAATGACTCTAAAAGATAGATCCTTTAAAATACATTTAAAATCATTTCGTGATACCTCTTTTTAAGCATAACTTAAAGTTAAATGAAGGCTAAAAACAAAACAAAGAAAAAAAAAAAAAGATGTTTTGTCTAAAGGAAAAATTAAAAAAGATTAAGTGAAATTAATAATAAAAAATAAATGTTTATTCTAAAAATGTCTGTTTTTGATATTAGAAGTTGACAAAAATGGCAAAATGTCTTTTAGTTAAATAAACTAGATTAGTTAAATAACAGTGATAATAAAAACTAAAATATAATGAAAACACCTGAGGTGAATAGGGTGAATATAAATAAATAAATAGATGCATACATAAATTATATTTAAAATAACACCGTACTTCCCCAGTTTTTGAATGATTACAGTAAGAATTGCAAACATTAAGTTAGTAAGTAGGCGCTAATATAATATATAATACATTATAATAAATATAATACGTTATAATACATTATAATATAATATAATATAATATAACATAATATGTGACACTGGATCACAAAAAACAGTCATAAGTAGCATGGGTATATTTGTAGCAATAGCTAACAATACATTGTATGGGACACAATTATTGACATATTAGAGTCAAAAGTACAGAAAGAATTTTAGATATAATTCCATAAATCAGAAAATACTGTCAACAAAAATAAATAAATAAAAAACAATTTTTTGTTTTGTTTTGTTTTTTTTGTGAAGAATGTAAATAAAATTTGGTGTATGTGAGCTGCAGGGTGGGACAAAAAAACTCATTTTGAGAAAACAGCCTTTAAATACAATGTATTTATTGTAATTTAAAGATAAAGTGCAATAAAATGATGTTTTTTTGACTAGTCTGAAGAAAAACAACACTTTATGAAAACCCAAAAAGCCCAAAATCTCAGAATTGACAAATGCTTGAAAAAAACAATGTTTTAGTATAATATAATATAATATAATATAATATAATTATCGATATTCTTTTATGCCGAAAATCTTTAGGATATTAAGTAAAGATCATGTTCCATTAAGATGTTTTGTAAATTTCCTACCGTAAATATATCAAAACTTTGGGCAACTTTCAAGGCAATTTCTCAATATTTAGATTTTTTTGCACCCTCAGATTCCAGATTTTCCAATAGTTGTATCCCGGCCAAATACTGGATATTCTAACCTAACCTAACAAACCATACATCAATAAAAAGCTTATTTATTCAGCTTTCAGATGATCTATGATTCTCAATTTCGTAAAATTGACCCTTATGACTGGTTTTGTGGTCATAATATAATTATGTATATAATATAATATAATATGCAACCCAATTTGTAATGTATGTTGTATGGATTTTGTTAAATATGTGATTGTCATGGCTTGCTTCTTTGCCACAGAAAATCCAGACAATAAGCGCAGTGGATCCAGACGAGCCGGTCGGTGGACATCGCTTCTTGTTCACTTTAGCACCGGAGAGCTCAGTGCGAGCAAACTTCTCAGTCCGAGATAATGGAGGTGGGTGCCCTCTCACATTGTCTGGCCTTCTAACTAGCTCACTGTCTCTCTTCATGACAACACAGACCAATCAAACAGGAGAAATCTTTAGAACACACGGCCTCTCCACGTCTAGCTGTTTAAACTGAGGCAGCTCGTTCCGCAGTAGCCATAACTTTAGGTCAGCCCGCAGAGAGGGGGCAGTTCCTTCATTTCTTAATAAACTAAGCGCTCAACTCTCCACAGATAACACAGCTGGGATCTTCACACGACGCAACGGATTTGACCGTATGCACAAGAGCATCCATCTAGTGGCTGTGGTGATCTCGGACGGACACATTCCCATGCAGAGCAGCACGGGCACGCTCACAATTCGGGTGTGCACGTGCGACCGAGAAGGCAACATGGAGATGTGCAACGCCGCGGCTCTGACCAGCTCCGCGGGGCTCAGCACGGGGGCGCTGGTGGCCATCCTGCTCTGCATCCTCATCCTGCTCTGTAAGTGGCCCTCGCTTCTCTCTTTTGACTTTAACAATCAGATCACTTCTCCTACGTCCATCCGTCTGATGGCCGCCTCCTCCATTCGTCTGTCTGCCGTGAATCTGACTGTTCATCTTTCTAGCCCTTTGTTAGTGAGACTTTTCAGTTCATTTTCCCACCTGTCTTCCTGTCAGTTAGCGCTTTTGTCTGGGCTGCCATTTGATTAATTACAATTCCAGCAGTCTGAAGTGAGTACACCTGATCTGCATGTAAAATAATTTGCAATTATGGGGGAGAAAAGGGAAAATAAAGAAAAACAATTTCTGACATGCTCAGATGGCTGAACTGATAAAACACACTTGTTGCTTATTTAATCAGGAAACTGGGGAACAAGGGCTAGATTTCCATTAACTCTAAAACTAAAAAAGGAATATCACTTTTGAGTTTTAGATGTCATTTTAATTAAAAGATTTGTCTTCATACAAGTACCATCCTTCTGTAATTGATTTACTGTGGGATTTTTTTTTTTTTTTTTTGTTGACGATGCATTTGAATTGCTGTGGAAAAACTGTTAACATCAGCTAGATCTCACCTGTGAACTGCATGCTGTGGCTCTCTTAACGACCTGACACCTACATTAGGTGTCACCCACAGGGTAAAAGCATGCATCATGTATGAAACTCTTCCTACTCCACTACAGTGAAAGATCACTGATAAAAGCAACCAAATGGCACTAAGGGGGGGTGGGGGTTACTAAAAACGAATTGTGGCCCACTGATAGTGGGCTTTATTTGCACACACCATCTGAATCACTTCTTCGAAATGTTGAAAATGTACTCGACTACACTGCACATCTGTATATATGACCATTTATAATGCTATTCTTCATCATGTCATGGATATCTTCTGCAATGATCAGTAGAAAATGTACACGAACATCTTTTTCAGTGTCATTTTGTTTACCACCTGCTTTCTGAAGGTGGTATTAGCTAACGCTATTTAGCATTGAGTTTTTTAAGTGCCCCTATTAAGGTTCCTAATATTGTTTTAAGAGTCTCCTACAATAGGTTTACATGCATCCAAGGTCAAACAACACTACCGTTTTCTAAAATATGCATTTAATATCACCTCCTTTTCCAGCGATTCTCGATTGATTTGTTTGAAGCCATTCTGAGATTTAGTCTCTCTAAACCCCTCCTTTCTGAGAGCCTACTCTGCTCTGATTGGTCAGATGGCCCAGTCTGTTGTGATCGGTCTACCAAGTACAGCACGTGTCAGAAACGATACGCACATTGTCATAATTCCGTTTTTTGAACACTTGATAGAAAATGTAAAAATCTATTATTATCGTACTTACAGATTGTGATTCAGTGAAACCAGCTGGTTCATATAAACTGGGTACTGAACCATCTTTCAAAAGCAAGCGTTTTGTGAATCCCACATTGAACTTCCTGAGATTAGAAAAGCCAGCAAACGTAGAACATAGGTGTGAATTATACAAGTATGTTACACCGTGATGTGTATCTGGCATGGAAGTGGGATTCAAATTACTCATTCGGGCTGTTCAGAGTCGATTCTTTCTTTTGGGAGACAATAACTTCATTTATCGTGCACTTTCGGCTTTACAACTTTGCAGATCCTTTGCATTCACAAATTGTAATAAAATATTTCAAACTCTGAGCAGCTGGAACAAGTAATTTGAATCCCACTTCCGTGCCGGCTACAAGTCACGGTGTAACAGTTTCCAGCAGTGACTATATGATTTTGAGATCCATCTTGTCACACTGAGGACAACTGAGGGACTCAAACACAACTATTAAAAATAATTCAAACGTTCACTGATGCTCCAGAAGGAAACACGATGCATTAAGTGCCGGGGGTGAAAACTTTTGAACAGGATGAAGATGTCCAAATTGTTCTTATTTTGTTGAAATGTATTTTTTTTTTTTCCATTTAGAAACAGAAGATACTTGCAAAATTTGGACATCCTGTTTAAAAGTTTTCACCCCCCGGCTCTTAATGCATCGTGTTTCCTTCTGGAGAATCAGTGAGCGTTTGAACCTTTTTTAAGAGTTGTGTTTGAGTCCCTCAGTTGTCATCGGTGTGAAAAGATGCATCTCAAAATCATAGTCACTGCTTGAAAGGGTTCAAATATGCCAAAGATGCTGGAAAACAAAAGAAACTGCAGGACATGGAGGATTTTTCTGAAGAAGTGCTCAGTTTAACTGTTCAGAACAAACAAGGGACTCATGAACAACCATCACAAAACAAAAAAAAAAAAAAAACAGACGTAGATCACCCAGGTAACCACACACAGTAGTAAAGGAAAAGTCCACTTCTAAAACAAAGATTCACATATAATTTACTCACCCCCTTGTCACCCCAGATGTTCATGTCTTTCTTTCTTCAGTCGTAAAGAAATTATGTTTTTTGAGGAAAACGTTTCAGCATTTTTCTCCATATAATGGACTGGTATAGTGCCCCGATTTTGAACTTCCAAAATGCAGTTTAAATGCGGCTTGTAAATGATCCCAGGTGAGAAAGAAGGGTCTTATCTAGCAAAACAATCATTTATTTTCATAAAAATAATACAGTTTATATACTTTTTAATGTCAAACGCTGGTCTTGTCTTACTCTGCCTGGACTGTTTTTGTGCTGGTTCATGACAGTTAGGGTATGTCGAAAAACTCCCATCTCATGTTCTCCCTTAACTTCAAAATTGTCCTATATCGCTGTTTTACCTTTTATGTTAAGGGTGTTTGATCTTCTTTGCATGTTCACTTTGCAAAAACTGGGTCGATACTTCTACAGCGATGTAGGATGATTTTGAAATTTTGAATGATTTTTTCGAATTTTTGAAGTTGAGGGAGAAAGTACGATTGGAGTTTTTCGACTATCTTGAGGCAGAATACACAGAGTTCAGGGAGAGAAAGACAAGACGCACGTTTGAGATTAAAAAGTATTTAAATTGTATTTTTTTAATGAAAATAATTGATCGTTTCACTAGATAAGACCCTTCTTCCTCGGCTAGGATCGTGTACAACCGCATTTGAGATAGTTCGAAGCCGCATTTAAACTGCATCCTGGAAGTTCAAAATCTGGGCACCATATCAGTCCATTATATGGAGAAAAATGCTGAAATGTTTTCCTCAAAAAACATAATTTCTTTGCGAGTGAAGAAAGAAAGACATGAACATCTTGGATGACAAGAACCAAGGGTTCCCAAACTTTTGAAGGGGGTAATTTTAATAATTTCAGCAATTTCTTTGTCTTGTGGACTATATGTAAACATCTTTTATATAAAATATCTTACTCAGGACAGTACTAAATAAAAAATAACATGCTTTTTGTATGATCTCTCTTATTTTGTTAAAATTATTCACATTTTCACAGATTCTGCAAGGGGTTCCCAAACTTTCGCGTGCCACTGTATTCCTGTGATGGCAAAGCTGAATTTTCAGCAGCCATTAGTGTCACATGATCCTTCAGTAATCATTCCAATATGCTGATTTGGTGCTCAAGAAACATTTCTTATTATCAATGTTGAAAACGGTCGTGCTGCTCAATATTTCTGTGGAAACTCTAATTTTTTTCATAATTCTTTTATAAATAGAAACAGAACAGCATTTATTTGAATCTTTTGTAACATTACAAATGTATTGTCACTTTTGATCAATTTTATATGTCCTTGATGAATAAAAGCACATAAATCTTACTGACCTCAAACCTTTGATACATTTATAAGCATATGTAAGAGTTTTTCATTCTGATGCATCACTATTAATTACATTTTCCATCTCTCATTCTGTAGTGATCGTGGTGCTGTTTGCTGCCATGAAACGTCAGAAGAAGAAAGAGCCCTTGATCATCTCCAAGGAGGACGTGAGGGACAACGTAGTCAGCTACAATGACGAGGGCGGCGGCGAGGAGGACACGCAGGCCTTTGACATCGGAGCGCTTCGGCATCCGGAAGCGATGGAGGAGAGCAAACTGCGGCGGGACATCCTGCCCTCCGAGTCGCTCTACCCTCCGCCGCCACTCCGCAGAACCGTGGTCCCGTCCCGAGAGAACGCAGACGTGCGAGACTTTATCAATCAACGTGTGCAGGAAAACGACGGCAACCCCACGGCTCCTCCTTACGACTCGCTGGCCACCTACGCGTACGAAGGTAACGGATCGGTGGCCGAGTCGCTCAGCTCGCTGGGGTCCGTTTCCTCGGAAGGGGAGCAGGACTATAACTACCTTAGCGAGTGGGGGCCACGCTTCAGGAAGCTAGCAGACATGTACGGCGGCGAGGACAGCGATTGGGACTCCTAACGGACAGACTGTGGAGCGAGACTCATTTGCTGATCTGCCTCTACATGAAGACTGGAGTGGCAGAATGAGGCAGCCTAATTTCTTTTACAAAGTGCCCTTTTATCCTTCTCTTTGTCCTACAATCAGGCAGCCGGTTTCTCTGTCCTGATTGGCTGTGCGTTTTCTCAAACGAGGAGACGAACTTCACGCTCTAGCGAGGAGGACGTATCTCTAACGCCGACTTCTCATCAGAAAGATCATCTGCGGTGACATCTTCCTGCATAATCCCAGGAAACGTCTGCAGTTTTTCATATCTGTATCCATTGCTGAAAACGTTCTTTTGAAAAGCCCAGCATCTAATGCAGAAGCGCTCTTCAAATCCTGCTGCAAAGAACAGTTGACTGTGAGCCTGTGAAACACTTGAAGTGAAACTTAAGCAGGTCATTGACTTCAAAAAAAAAAAAAAAAAAAGGCCAAGGCCGAGGACTTTATGAAAGTAATGAAACCACCGCCAAACTCGAGCCTGTGAATTCACCATCAGACCTCAATGTGTAGCGGGCAGCTCAGAATCAAATAGTTCAACATCATAGGAGTTGTCTAATAACTGGGAGGAATTTTCAAACCCTTACTATTAACCATTTGCATAATTTTACTAATCTACTTACACACTCAAGAAAAGATGTGTTGTCCTGTAACCCGAATCAAGAGGGATTGTATGAAGCCCATCTAGAAAATGGGTCAGAAGATGTTTCATGGTTGGCACTGGTTTTCATCATCCACATGAAAGAAAAAAAAAGCCAGAAGCTTACAATTATCTGCTATGTCATTGGACCTAAATGTGTTTTGCTTCCTTTAGCAGTCTGACAAATGTTTGGTTGAACTCGGAACTGCTTAGTATGATTTTCTCCATGGGAGAAACAGACTTTAACACGGTCCCTTAATGACATGCTGCAAAATTTACATTCCATACTATTACCTTTAAACACTGTATGCGTTTTTTTCTGTCTTTTCATTCAGATGAGACCTTGACATGAACCGCAGTAGAGTCAAACCAACCGAAAGAGAATGAAACCTTATTATCTATACATAGAATTACGGCCTTGTGGATCAAGAGATCGAAAGCAAAATTGTTAATTAATCACAGTTTGAAGCTGCAATTCTCACCATTCCTCTGACAGCCTTCTGCTTTTAATAGCGAGTGTCAAATAACCAGGGAAGTAATAAAAGCTCGACTGATTTATTCCTCTGGCTGAATGTTAACCACAACAGTGTTGTATTGAGGTGTGAGTCAAATCTTAAAGTAAATCACTCCGCAATGATTGCGCCCTCTCTTCAAACCACAAAATGAGCCTGAGATTGCCTTCACCTCTTCAGTTAGGAAAGGGTGAGTCAGCTCTGAACGGCGCTTGAGCAGGTAAATATTTGTGTTTTAGAAGCAGAATTACCATTCTTCATCACTGATATGCTGTAAAAAGAAAAAGATGGTTACTCATGCTGTAAAAACTTGGTTTAATGAACAGTGCTTTGTACCAGTGGCTTGGGAGAGTAGATTATGTCCATGTACTACTTTGCTTTATATCTTGTGAAATTTTGTACCAAATATTTATATACCACAATGATGACTAAATATTCTTGAAATATGTACATTCGGTATTATTGTTTCTGTGTTTTAAACGTGTTCAGCTGTAAACGTGAGCTGGTTGCAGTTCATTTGATGACGTGCAAATGGAATCAAACTTTCATTAAAATAAATGTTCTCTTTTTACAGAAATCATGAGCAATTCTTTGCACACCCAGAAACACTTAGAAATGCATTGCGTCAAGCTTTTGACTTATCGCAAGCAATTTGTATTTATTTATTTATTTTGAAAATGACTGTTGGGCTGTTGCCCATTTTGTGAGCACAGATAACTTCACTCATAGAACCTAAAACCTGTACGTTTAATACATTTAAATGTAATCGTAGCATATATTTGAAATATGTTGCAAGCATGGATGTGTGTGTGTGTGGTGTGTGTGTGTGTAAAAATACAAAACATATTTTTTTTAAAAACTTAAAAATGATCTATAATTTACAGCATATACAGTGCCTTGTGAAAGTATTCATAACCCTTCATTTTTTCATGTTTTAAGTTATAAATATATTTTTTACACATCAATCTACGTTCCATACACCATAATCTCGAAGCAAAAAAACAGATTTGTGACAACTTTGCAAATTTATTACAATTTTGAAAATGAAATAAGTATGTTGCATAAGTATTCATACCCTTTGGTATGATGCAACAAGCTTCGCGCATCTGCATTTGGCAATTATCTGCCATTCTTCTTCTCACCTCTTCACCTCTCACGCTCTGTCAGTTTGGATGGGGGCTGGCAGACATTTTTAGGTTTCTCCAGAAATGCTTGATTGGGTTCAATCCCAGGCTGTGGCTGGGCCACTCAAGACATTCAACGTTCACAGAGTTGTCTATAAGCCATTCTTGCTGTGTGCTTAGGGTCATTGTCCTGTTGGAAGGTAAAGCTTCTGCCCAGTCTGAGGTTGTGAATGCTCTGGAATGGTTTTTCATTAAGGCTATCTCTATCCTTTGGTGCATTGATTTTTCCTTTTACTCTGACGAGTCCCTCAGTCCCTGCCACTGAAAAACAGCCCCACAGCATGAGGTTGCTACCAACACACTTTACTGCTGGGATGCTACTGTGTAGGTGATATGCAGTGCCTGGTTTCCTCCAAACATATTTGGAATTGAAGTTCATCAGACCAGAGAAATCTTCAACGTTCTTTAGGTGCTTCATGTGTCTTCACTGAGGAGAGGATTGAGTTTGGCCACACCATAAAGACCTGATTGGTGGAGGGTTGCAGTGATGTTTGTCCTTAGGTAAGTTTGTCCCATCTGCATATATGATCATGGAGATCAACTAGAGTGTCTAACCAAAGCACTTCTCCATCAGTTGCTCAGTTTGGTCAGGAGATCAACTTTAAGAAGAGTCTTAGTGGTTTCAAACTTTTTCCATTATAGATTATTCAGGCTACATGCTTCTCTGAACCTTTAATGCAGCAGATTTTTTTCTGAACTCTTCCCCAGACCTGTGCCTTGATGCAATCCTGTCTCTAAGCTCTATAGGCAGTTCTTCTAACCTCAGGACTTGGTTTTTGTTCTGATATGCATTTTCAGCTGTTAGACCTTTTATTGAGAGGTGTGTGCTTTTCCAAATCATACTAATTCAAATGAATTTGCCACAGGTTAACTTCACTGGCTCCAGATAAGGGTATGAATACTTATGCAATGGAATCATTTCAGTTTTTTATAAAGTTGTCACAAACCTGTTTTTTGCTTTGTCATTATGGTGCATGGAGTGTAGTTTGATGTGGAAAAATTTTTAACACATAACATGAAAAAAAAAAATGAAGGGGTATGAATACTTTTGCAAAGTACTGTATATAAATATAAAAATCAAAAGCATTTTTTAAATATATGTATATATTTTTTTATACATTTAAATATATTTTAATATAAATATATCCTACATATATAATAACACATATTTAATAGTATTACTTCTTTTAAGGCTCAATATATGGGCATGACTTGATTCTTAGAGGCCAAATGTCATGATTGTTATCGGAAAATTTCCAGTTTCTGTCCCAGATCGTCAACTCATTAGGCCAATCTATAATGAAGATCTCAAAGCTCACCACTGGATTTGGAGGGAGAGGAAACAGTATTCATTTTCAATTGATTGGGGATCAGCGGTTGTGAGGCAGATGGTGACATTTCAAACAATGCCCATGTTAACTCAATCACCCTGCCATCCAGCGCTCTCTGCAAATATGTACGTAGACACTAGTCTCATCTGGTCTTTCTGTGTGTCTGTACAAGGCCATTAAGGGCTTAAATATAAAGCAGCACTCCAGGATTCAGGTGCACTAACCTCATTTAGAAGGGTCAGTATGCATGTATTGGAAAGAAAATGGAAAAATTGTACTCCAGCAGAAGTGCTTTTTCTTCTAAGAGAAACTGGTTGAGTACGAAAAAAGCAGAAAAACGGATACATATGAAAACATTATAAAGGATTCCTAGGAATAGTTCGATTAATCATCTACCCATATGCTGTTTCATATGCACACTTAAAAAAAAGTTTTGGTCTGTTGTATATAAAAAAGAGAGTGGGAACATTTCTTGGGGTGTCGCGATATAACGCTATTGACGATAACTGTGATATTTAAAAGAAATATAGTTATAGTGTTAATTAGGTGTGTCACAACATACCAGTATTGCCGATATTTGAAAAATTAATAGTACACAAGATACACATAGCCTAATGCAGCAGCAGCATCATTAGGGAGCGTTATACTCTCACGTTTGATGTTTCAATCATACTCGACACCAGAGGACGCCCTCACGCAGAAAGGTCACAAACCAGGAAATCCCTTATATGGACAAAGGTATCCAGCTGTCACTGCAGCTGAATAAAATGCAAAAAGAATGATTTTTTATGATGAAACATGATGAGAAACACTCAATCTATGCAATAACGCAAATTTGGAATAAAAATATATTCTCATAAATTGTCTTTGACCCTGTGCTAAATTTTGAGGCCACAATCCCAGATAGCACATGTACGTCTGCAAGATGTCTGTTAAAGATCACATGATCTGGAAAGCATCTGCTGTGTACAAACATCTGACGTCTGTAAGATGTCAGTTTTACATACATTCTAAATCATAAACATCTTAAAGACATCTAATAGATGTCGATTTAACATCTGATAGGAAACGTCCTATAGATGTATTGCAGAAGAGAAAACACTCTAAAAAAACACATCTTCCAGATGTAAAATAGACACCTCTGTAATGGATGTGTGCTATCAGGGGATAATCGTGTCCCAGATAGCACATGTATGCCTGTAAGATTTTTTGTTAAAGATCACTTGATCTGGAAAACATCTGCTGTGTACAAACATCTGACAGACGTCTGTAAGACATTGCAGATGAGCAAACACTCTAAAAAATACATCTTCCAGATGTAAATGTAAGCATCAAATAGAGATCTCCATGATGTATGTGTGCTATCAGTGGTAGTGAAAAATCTGATATTGTCACAGCCTATACTCCGCAATCATTTTATGTTAAAAATAAATAAATAAATTCTGACCAATTTTTTTTTTTTTTTTTCGGCACAAAAAAAATCTGTGCCAGAAAGAGACCCAAATATTGGTTAACATTTAGTGATAATTATTTTTTGTTGTTGTTCTTCCCCAGATAGTACACATATATCTGGAAAGCATCTGCTGTGTACAAACATCTGACAAATGTCTGTAAGATGTTAGTTTTACATACATTTTAAATCATAAACATCTTAAAGACATCTAATGGATGTCTATTTGACACCTGATAGGAAACGTCCTATAGACGTATTGCAGATGAGAAAAAAATACTTCTTGTAGACGTCAAATAGAAGTCTCCGTGATGTATGTGTGCTATCAGGGTCTTCTTGAATGGACGTCTCCGTGATGTGGATAACTGTGTAGTGAAAAATCTGATATCATGACAGCCTATAGCCTGCCGTCATTTTATGTTTAAAATAAATAAAAAAATAAAAATAAAAAGTTTTGATAAATTTTATTTTTTAGGGCACCATAAACATTATCCATACAAACTATATTTCAAACTATCTTAACCCTGATGGCATAGGTACATCTCGGAGACGTCTATTTGAAGTCTGCATTTACATCTGCAAGTTGTATTTTTTAGATTGTTTGCTCATCTGCAATACATCTATAGGACGTTTCCTATCAGATGTTAAATCGACATCTATTAGATGTCTTTAAGATGTTTATGATTTAGAATGTATGTAAAACTGACATCTTACAGACGTCTGTCAGATGTTTGCACACAGCAGATGCTTTCCAGATCAAGTGATCTTTAACAGACATCTTGCAGATGTACATGTGCTATCTGGGAAGCTATATGATAGCTTTCTATAAAAAAAAAAAAAAAAACAGACCCAAATGTTGTTTAATATTTAGTGATAATTATTATTATTCTTCTTGAAGCTCACTTTTCCAGCAGGTAATGTTAATGGGTGAACAATACGTGCTCAGTCCTCATGTGCAGCTTTTTTTATATAATGAAAGAGCCCGTGTAAAACTTAAACAGCTTTTACCTGATATGGATAAGACATGAAGTTATGCTGCCTTAAAATGTCGCAAACTCCCTTTAGACTTGAGTTCATTACAAGCGTATATCTCAAATCAAATACGGCTGGTAATCGTAGGATAAGCCCCGAAGACAAGATTACATGAACTGCGCTGTAATGAAAGCAAGGGCGGCACAAAGCAGAAGAAAAATGTACACTCAAGTGTGTTTTAATCTCTGTAACGTTAAGCCGACTAAAGGTTAGCTGTGCTTGAGGCCCGCTCTGGATGTACGCTGGGGATCCGCCGCGCTCACGGCCGACTCGGAGAAGGAGCCGCCTGAATCAAGGGCAGTCAACATGTCATGTCATGCTGCTGAGGGTTGTAACTCATCATGGCCGAGGCTTAAAACGCTGCGTCGCTTCCCATTAGCCTCGCCTGTCTCTTTAGCCTTAATCTTTAATGGGCATGTCATGTTAGGGGAAATGCTAAACACCAATCTACCTCATCTTGGGCTTTGATTTCCTTCTCTTTCCACACAACGCTTTCATGGGGCGTACGTCGCATCCTCCGCTGTTGCCATCATCGCTGACAAGTCTAAGTTTTTATTGTTATTCACAAAATCATGCAAAATTTTTCGGATTAAACTGTACTCCAGAGAGTTCTAAAGCTCCGTTCCCGTTTTCCTTTTGTGCCAAAAATGATGTTTATATTCAATCTGTCAAGCTGCAAATGTTGTGAAGTGCACTGAAAGGTCTGTTGTCTATGTTATCTAAGAGCTCCTGATGTTGTTTTGAATGCGTTGTGTCATGGCCTATTTTCCAGTCATTCACCGAATGAGTCCCATTCACTTGTACACTCATTTTGGTTACTTGTTGTAGTTCTGACTCATTTAACAAGCAATAGGCTGTTTATTTGCCATACAAAAGACATTTAGCTATGGCTCAAAATAATATCCCGAACAGCATGTTTAGTGATACGTACACCATCGTTCAACAGTTTAAGCAACAGTGACTGTTAAAACTTTACGTAGCCATCATTAGACTCTGATACAGTGAGTGCTTTTGATGGATTATTCTAATTAATATGGACTCTTGCGCATTTCTACGAATGGTACTGATGGAAAGTCTCTTATCTCAGAGTTCAATACATCTCGTGTTTCAAAAGTGTCCAAACTTTCTGAACTTAGTCTAATATAAACCTACATTGATTTAAAAAAAAAAAAAAAAAACTACTTTGAGTCTTTGAAGCAAAAAATCTTGTCAGCATTAATGCAACATGATCTTTATCACCCACGGTACCTTTTTTTTTTTTTTTTGGTATCGGATACATAAAACTGATTAAATTAAAAGCTAGTGGGGAAAATTACAAGAAACTGTATGTGAATCTGATGAATTGTTAAAAATTAAACCATTTAGAAAACGCATAATGAAAATATGACAGGTGTTGCATGGCTTTTAGGCTATGAATTGCCAGTGGTGGATAAAGTAATTTTATCTAAGTGCCTTTTGCAGGTAGACTTTCCCTTATTACAGCATTTTCATTTTGGAAAAGTTTTACTTCATTACAAAACATACCTTACTTTTGACTCATTCCTTGTTCTTTTCAAATTAAGCTCCGAGGCAGAACATTAATATCTGAGTCATGAACAAATCACTCATGTGAGCTGATTCTTTCAGGCAAATCTATTGAATTGGTTCACAAATTGCAGTAAACAATTCATTTGTGAACTGATCCAATTTCAGTTGTTCTCAACAACTGATTTAATGATCTGGATGAAGCAAGTCTCTAGTTAAAGGAGAACTCCACTTCCAAAACAAAGATTCACATATAATGCACTCACCCCCTTGTCATCCAAGATGTTCATGTCTTTCTTTCTTCAGTCGTAAAGAAATTATGTTTTTTGAGGAAAACATTTCAGCATTTTTCTCCATATATTTGACTGGTATGGTGCCCCAATTTTGAACTTCCAAAATGCAGTTTAAATGCGTCCTCAAATGATCCCAAATGTGGTTGTAAAGAAAGAAGGGTCTTATCTAGTGAAACGATCTGCTTTTTTATTCTCAAACGCTTGTCTTGCCTTGCCCTCGTTGATCTCTGTGTATTCTGGCTCAAGACAGTTAGGGTATGTCAAAAAACTCCAATCGTATTTTCTCCCTCAACTTCAAAAATCATTTCAAAATCATCCTACATCACTGCAGAAGTTCCAACTCAGTCTTTGCAAAGTAAACATGCAAAGAAGATCAAACACCCTTAATAAAAAAGGTAAAACAGTGATATAGGCCGATTTTGAAGTTGAGGAAGAACATGAGATGGGAGTTTTTCGACATACCCTAACTGAACCGGAAAAAAACAGTCCAGGCAGAGTAAGACAAGACGAGCCTTCTTTCTCAGCTAGTATCGTTTACAACCGCATTTGGGATCGTTTAAAGCCGCATTTAAACTGCATTTTGAAAGTTCAAAATCGGGACACCATATCAGTCCATTACATGGAGAAAAATGCAGAATTTTATTCCTCAAAAAACATAATTTCTTTACGACTGAAGAAAGAAAGACATGAACATCTTGGATGACAAGGGGGTGAGTATATTATATGTGAATCTTTGTTTTGGAAGTGGACCTCTCCTTTAACCATTGTAACTTGACTGATGGTACAAAAAGATGCTTAATCTGAATTTAAGTAATGTTTATTGTAAATAAAAATCATATTTAGAGTATAACATAACTAAGTTATGTGAACTAAATCTGCTGTTGAGGTCAATTGTTTGAAATGCTGGAATGTTGACAACTATGGTAGTTTTCTAGTTCTTATTTCCAAACTCATAATAATGTCAGACTGAGATAAAACCTATTTAAGCTCTATCACATGTATGAGTTTAGGACATTAGACCCCTCTCTCAAGTATATTTTGCAATCTGTTCTCTCAGGAAAACCTAACTATTTTATAAGAAGTTTGAATGATGTAAATTTTGAGCATCATTAAGCATTGAGCAGTATAAGTCTGTAAAAATACTGCCCACTGTACTAGGATGGAATTTCCGTGTTGATTTTTTTACAAGTGTTGTAGTTTTTTTACCCATATTTTGAATTATGTATCACATTGTATTGTGTTTGAAGGTTGAGGAAAATGTCTGTAAAATTAACAGAAAATGCACTGGTAACAGATAACAGTATCCATTTTTCTACAAATTTATAAACATATAAAAAATAAACTATGCTTTATCAATCATTGCTTTGTTACTTAAAGGCATGGTTCACCCAAAAATGACAATTCTGTCAATGATTACTCACCCTTATGTCATTCCAAACTCCTAAGACTTTTGTTCATCTTCAGAACACAAATTAAGATATTTTTGATGAAATCCAAGAGCTTTCTGACCCTGCATAGACAGCAACACAACTTCCACGTTCAAGGCCCAGAAAGGTAGTAAGAACATTGTTAAAATAGCCCATGTGACATCAGTGGCTCAACCTTAATTTAATGAAACTATAAGAATACTTTCTGTGTGAAAAGAAAACGAAAATAATGGTCTTATTTAACAATTTCTTCTCTTCCATGTCAGTCTTCGATGCACGTTCACAGCGTATGCTTGAGATGCTACTGATGCAGGAGCCAGCGTTCTGACATAGAACGTTCATATCTCTTAATTCATCTTCTATATATTCTGGTTCAAATAAAAAGGCTGGCCAATAAATTACAAGTCATCCTCTCTATCAAAATCTTCAGACATAAGTTTTATGTACAGTGTGCGTCTTCTATGTCAGCACATCTGGGTTCTGCGTCAGAACGCTGATTCCTGCATCAGCAGCAACACATGCACATGTCGTGGTACTCTCGTAACAACATGTTCTCACTCCCAACTCGTCAAATATTGATGCTTGGTCAGAACCCCTTGGCGTCGCTTTTTGCACTCAAGGTACACCTTTAACATCACTTCTCGACGTGCAGGGTCCTCCATAGTTTTCAGTTGTTTGTCTTAATTTAATGGTTTGCATGCATTCAATCATTTTATATAAATGCATATTTTCATCGGAGCACCTAACCCCACCCCTACCCTAAACCTACCCACTTCACAGTCACAGGTATTGCAAAAACTAACCATAAACAAGCAGTATAAAAGCATTACAAACAAGTCCTGTTGCATTCCAAGTCCTCTGAAGCCATATGATATTTTTATGTGAAGAAGAGAGTAAAACATAAGGTTTTAACTATTGAAAATGATCCTGCTTTGTTAATGTGCTCACACCTTTTGCCTTGGTAGTCTTGGAATATTAATACTTTTTTAATTAAATTATAACTGTAGTTATATCTGCCTGTTATATCTAGGTTTAGGGGCAGGGGTTGGGATATGTGCTCATAAATATGTAAATACTGTAAATTGAATGTTAAATATAACTGTTGTGACTGTTTGCATTGAAAAGCACACCCCAACATATATGCAATAATGGCAATATTATTTCCCAATATATAATTTAATCATGGCGATAAAATTCCCAGTACCTTTCACGTCGGCATATTGGTGCCAAGGGCTTCTTATTTAAAGCAATGGAGGACCCTGCACGTCGAAAAATGACGCTGGGGGGTACCCTGTGCGTCAAAAAGTGACGCGAAGGGGTCCTAACCAAGCGTCAATATGTGAGAACGTGTTGTTCATGACCATGCTTCGAAGACTGACATGGAAGAGAAGAAACTGTTGAATAAAGTTATTTTTGTTTTCTTTCTCGTAGCTTCATAACATTGCGGTTGTCACATGGACTATTTTATCGATGTCCTTACTACCTTTTCGGTGCTTTCTGTGCAGAGTCAGAGAGCTCTCGGATTTCATCCGAAATATTTTAATTTGTATTTTGAAGATGAACAAAGGTCTTACGGGTTTGGAATGACATGAAGGTAAGTAATTAATGACTGACTTTTTAATTAAAGTAAAATATATGTTTACTGGAGTAATATTTTATTAGGGTTACTGTAATTTTTCTATACTTCTTCCACCACTGTGATTTGCAAACCAAAAGTCCTAGTAGCAGACAATACCGTGGCATTAGACATATCACAGAGCCTTCCATTTTTGTCCTTTCACCCTGCTTATCTGGGTACATGACAGGTATTTGGTAATCACTGTCTGCCCATCAGAAAAACACAGCGCGTCGAAGAGTGAGTGGTCTGGAAGACAGCTGATGTCAAAAAGGGCAGCAAAAATTCATTAGAGCTTGAAATATTGGACATGTAAGGCACCAAGTAACAATCTCCCACTGGGTTTCATGTCTAGTTTTTCATGTCTGTAGTGAATGTGAAGCCATGCACAGAGGATCCAAATCTGTAAGGACACCCCCTGTATATGCGCGGAAGGAGACGCAGTGCTTCTCTTTTGAACTTCTGAACCTTCGCAGCCACATTAGGCAAACGCTGTTCCCTGCGAGAAAGGACATGAAGGTTTGCTTCAAAACAACGCACATCTGAGGTACTAACATCTCTCTCCAATGGGCCGGAAAATGCAGCCTTTACCGCACACCGGTGGAAGGAAGGAACATTTATTGGCCACACAATGTCCGTCATCATGGACCAATTCGCGAAAGCAAAGACGGCATTAAATTTTTAGCCCAAATTCCCATTTTCCCACAGCTTAGCGCTTACCTGCCTCCAAAAAGCACAGCTATTGCTTTGTCATCAGATGGTGGATTATCGGCAGGAATGTGAAGCTGTTGTCAAATTGAGATTTTCTAATATGCCTCCATCTGCCAAGTCTATGACTTTATGTTTACTCGGAGGGGGGATGGAGGGGTCCGGAGGAGAAGAAATGAAAGATCATCGGGTCTGCCGCATCTCATCCGCTTCTCTACATTTCATTTCACCCTCGGTATTCATTTTCCTGCCCCTAAAATGATCGGAATAATTCATGTGCTCCAGCGTTGCCTGTAGAATGTGATTTCCACTTCTCGGCCCTCTCAGCTGAACAACCCCACAGAGGCTTTGGACTTTGAGGTCACTCGGCTCCAGCATAGATGATGCCCATATCTATAATTCAATGGACAGGAAAAAAAGGGATGAGTACAGATCACAGACTACTTAGAAGACCTACGGTGGTGTGGAATCTCCCCCGTGTCCACAAGATTGGGCCCACGTTCCGATGGGGGCATCTAAAAGCAAAGTCCATTAGCACGAACCCTTTCTTTAAAATATTCCTGCCCTCTGAAATGTTTGTTTTGGCCCTTTTAACTGAACTTTTAGTTTTAGTCTATTTTAAGGTCTTGTGCATTTGTAGATGTTCCTCTTTTTTTCAAATGTAAGTGTGTTTCTGTTCTCAGTTCGATCGTCCGGATGTCACCGAATCCACTTTAGTTGCTAACACATGGCAATATGAAAATGGTTCCATTTTCGTCTTAGATGCACTTAGCTTTACCAAGTTTAAAACTCCTGTGTACTAAACAGGCTTTTTGCTCAAAAATGGGAGACATAAAAATTGCACTAGTTCAAACAGGATTACAGACCTTTTCATGTGGAGTGCTAGTCCTTTCAAGTTCGATCACAAGTGGCCATTAGGTCTTCTTGCATAGCTTCCCTCTCAAGCACTTCATTGATTTAGCTCAAGGGCCTCTCTTAACCAGTCCAGTTACCTATTAATAATCCTTGTTGCGAATGAAGAATGACACAAGCGCTTCTGTTGAGTCTCAACTCATTGTAAAGACCCTATATGACAGAGGAAATGAAATACGGTACCAAGTGAGTGCTGCCAATCTTCTCTGCCCTTGAGATAGAAATAAATACAGTTTACTGAAAAAGAGATGCCTTCATACAAGTACTATTCGTCATTGTGAATCTGAAGTAAGATTGAGGCCTTGATTCAATCTATGTGTTATCGCTATAGGGTTAAGCTGTTTTTATCAAACCAATAACAAACCAATTTTCTTCACTCTGCAACTGCTTGATGCATATAAAATGGCAATAAAATGGTTAATAATGAAACAGAATGAATCAGTAAAGGCTTTTTCTTTTTCATCCTGTAGTCAATGTAATGTTGTTTTCTGGCACAGTGCTCCATGCAGCACATTTGTGCTCTCAGAAAAGCATTTTTATTGATTCTGTACTAATTTTAGAGTCATATACATTTGTATGTATTGATTAAGGGCTTGAAAGTGTTTGTTACCTGCAATAGATGCATCGTTATGCATTGACAGAGGAGTGGATGCCCCTCGAAGACAAACACAGAAGAGAAGAAATTGTTGAATAAAGTCATTATTTTTGTTTTCTTTGTGCACAGAAAGTATTCTCATAGCTTCATAAAATTAAGGTTGAACCACTGATGTCACATGGACTATTTTAATGATGTCCTTACTACATTTCTGGGCCTTGAACGTGTCAGTTGCATTGCTGTCTATGAAGGGTCAGAAATCAAAAATGTCTATTAATAAGCAATACAGAGAGAGGATACTTTTTTTTTTTTAACAAAAAAGGTACAAAAGCTATCACCGTGATGGTATCCTTTCAAAAGTTACTAATATGTAGCATTTAGGTACTAATATGTACACTTTTTGCACCTATATGTACCTTTAGGGTAATAATATGCACCCTTTGGGTAAAACGTACCTTTTGAAAAGGTACTATCCCAGTGACAGCTTTTGTGCCTTTTTTCTTAGAGTTTAGTAATGAGGTCCATTTCATGAATGAATGAATGAATAATAAGGTGCTGTTTAAAGGGGTCATCAGATGCCCATTTTCTACAAGCTGATATGATTCTTTAGGGTCTTATTGACAACTCACATACATTGGTTAAAAATTCTCAATGGTAGTGTAAAACAACACCCTTTTTACCTTGTCAAAATCAGCTCTTTTCACAGCAACCCGTTTTGTTGCATGTCTCTTTAAATGCTAATGAGCTCTGCTCACCCCGCCCCTCTCTTCCGAAATTTGGTAACTAGCACCTTATTAGGAAAGGCGATTTGTAAAGATTTCTAAAGACTTCTTCTGTTGGTGAAGCTGGATAACGAATGATTCGCATGAACATAGACGCATTTAGACAGATCGGGGGGGGCGTGTTCCCTTCAAAAACTAAAGTAATCCACTGCGTCTTCAGTGGCTCATGTCAGGAGTAAATGACAACTGCTATGATCATTATTACATCCAACAACAAAACACCTCAATCGCTTAGGAGACATTCTTGTCTTTCCCTGCACTGGAGACGACACAATGGTGGACTGCTTACAGCTCACTCAGGGCAGGTCTAAGGTAAGATGGCCGTGTCAATCAACACGGTCTGTGTGACGTCACACAGCCAAGAATCAGAGAATGGCCTGATTTTTAAAAAATGGGATATTAATTATATATTATTTATAGAGAAACAACATATAAAAGTGAATTTTGCATCCGATGACCCCTATAACACCTAAATACTATGCAAAGCCCAACAAAACCACAGCAGAAATGGTGACCACTACAGTAATGTTAAAACTATACCATACAAAAACTAACCATTTCAGGCAGTTAGACTTCCTGTCCCAGATTTCTAGTAAGCGCAGTCTTGCATTTAGATCTACGGTTCATTTTGTGCGTTAGTGATCTAATCACTGAGGCTCTCCACGCTCACCTTCATTCATGATTATTTCAAATATTGAGGGCCCTCTAAATCATCCATGGTACTTCAGCCACTTCTGCTTTGGTCTGGAGGAGAGGTGTCCCTTCTCATCTTCTCCACACCTCTCATTCTCAGAGGCTCTAAGACGCTCTCAGACATGGGGCCGACAGCTACTCCCGCATCACTTCAAATGCAACCACCATTCTTTGTCTTAAGGGCTTTTAAGAAAGAAAGAGACATTTTTGCTCTGTGTTTAATGAGTGCCAACTAAATCGTATTGGTTCAAGGGTTACCGTCACATGGGTTGAGACTACTCTAAATCATTAGCGATATTTTCTATCTATGTTTGTCAAATTCAATATTATATCTGTAAAAAAAAAAAAAAAAGCTTTCTTTTGACAGCAACGACATAGAGGAAGCGTAATAAAGTACTCTGTTTCATATGCATATCACATCCCATCGGGAAAGGCCATAAGTGGAAAATACATTGAAATTGGCTGCCATAACGCACGGCTGTCCCACTTTCTTGGGCACATTGTGTTAGGCTCCACATTTGAATTTTCAACTCTCAAAAGACACACACCTCATTAGGCATGCTGTGATGCCAAGAAAAGGAATGAATGGAATAAGTCCGCTAATACATGAAAACTCCCCTGATAAAACATCGCCATTAGATAGCTTACAAAAATACTTTATTTTAGAAGACTTGTATGATTATTTAAGCGAGCAACCAGAAGTGCATTCTCACTGTTGATTTACTGATGGAAACGAACAAAAGAGCTCTGCCGTTTTGATATCGATCATTGTGCTCTGGAGAACATGTACATCCATCTAAACAGGCTGGACAGACTGGCAGCTGCTTCTATGTGCTGTTAACCTGGCTACCTGGGAAAAAAAAAAAAAAAATCTGATTTTCTTTTTCAAAGTGGTGCTATATCATAAATCCAGGGTAAATGATAAAATCCCAGCTGTTTTTGATGAGTTGATGTTCTGTTAAAAGACAACGAAAGCCCTGAGGGGAAATCAGGTTTAAATCAAGTTTACCTGCCTGTAGTTACAGTGAATCAAGGACAATTCATGAAACTGTCAGCAATGTAACATCAAAAAGACCAGCATGCCATGTCTGCAGTTGCAGAATATGTTGAAATGCCCTTTCCAATGAAACACATGGATAAAAAATGCACCATATTAGAAGTATGCTCAGTTGTATTTATGTCAGACAAGTCAGCTTGTTTTATGTCTGCATGTGGATGGTGTATGAACCGGCATGTGATCAGCTGAGGACAAAAAGAATAGCTTTTTTTTTTTTTTCTTAATTCACATTGATATATATGTACAATAATAATAATAATAACAATAATAATAATTTATTTTATTGTTTAAATAAACAAATCAATAAAGAAATATACTATTTTGCTACTACTATGCTTTAAATAAATGTATTCTAAATGTATTTGAAAATGCATCATCTTTTGTCCTCAGATTAATGCAGTGTATACTTTGCAGGCCAGAATATTTGGAAATGTGTATGAATACAGAAAAGTTGCATCGCTCATTAATGAAATAAGTTGTTTTACTCTAACACCAGCGGTTTTCAAACTGGGAAACACTGATGAAGTGTTTATGCCATTTCAGAAAATATAAGTTCTTGAATTTAATTAAAAAGTCTGTAGGTGGGCATGCATACTTTTAGCAAATCATGGCCTTGTTGTCTGCTCAGTATTTTCCTCAGTGGAAGCACAAACATAACGCAAGTAGTGATCAGTTGATAATTCAGTGTTATGACCTGGCACTTTTAATCTATTATAAAAAAATTACTTTTTAACAACCATTTAATAAGTACACTCCAAATAATATGAATGTGTGTAGTATGATTGTGTTGCTTCACTGCCATTTACAATTCCTCTCTCGTGCCATTGTGAAACAGTAAAGTGTCCATCAGATGCACACTTTTGAACTGCCCCTGAAGTCATCTAGGCACTTTTCTCTTCATGTTTTATCAAAACGGTGAATTCGGACATTGTGAATTATCTACCTTATTTATACTGTCCCTGTTGAAAAATCCAGCATATGCCGGTTAGGTACTGCATATTTTGAAGCATGGCTGCTGTTTGAGCTGGTTTAAGCTGGTTCTTAGCTGGTCATGTGCTGGTCCTAAGCTGGTCCTAAGCA
The DNA here is from genome assembly GCA_036247105.1 of Cirrhinus mrigala. Classification (NCBI taxonomy): domain Eukaryota; kingdom Metazoa; phylum Chordata; class Actinopteri; order Cypriniformes; family Cyprinidae; genus Cirrhinus; species Cirrhinus mrigala. The sequence continues at coordinate 20,032,887 of CM070008.1, read as the reverse complement.
ACTAGCTCATGACCAGCACATGAGCAGCTTAAACCAGCTCAAACCAGCAGCCATGCTTCAAAACATATCTAACCAGCAAATGCTGGATTTTTCAATAGGGGTATCATTGGGAAGTATACTTGGATGCAACCAAAGACTCCAGTTTTAATTTTTTTGGACAAATCCTTTGTTGAGGGAGCTTGTTGAATCTGTCTGTGTGGCTAGTGAATCAAAATGAAATGAACAGTGAATCAAAAACTCACTGATATAAAAGACTGGGACCTAATTTCTTTTAATGAATCCTCACATTGTGAGGAGTTACCAGTCTGAATCAGTCTAACAAAGTCTTGGACTCACCAAATCACAGTGAGTTTAGTTACTGAATCAACATGCTCACTGAACTGCAATTTCCATGTCAATATAGCTGCCTCAAAGAAAGCAAAAACTGTATTCTCTTATTATCTGTATACTTCAAAATCATATGTATTCTTCTATTGCTTACCATAAGCCTCCATGCAATGAAAATGATAACTAGGCCTGTACTCAATGTAAAAATATGACAAGCGAGGAAAAAAAAAGAAGAAAAGCATACTTTTCCCCATATTTCAGTTTTAAAAAAGGGAGCCAATGCTCAACACCATCAGTGCTTTCTATTTTGTCATTTACTTAGATGTTTATAAGTAACATACACTTTAAAAGCATAGTTAAATTAGGTGCTACATTAAGTAAAATTAAAGTATTACCAAGTTAGCTTTGACTAAGTAAAAATTACTTTTACTAGTCAAGCTAAAGTTACTTATTTTCTTTGTTAAATTTAACTTAGGTAAGAAGATTTTACTTAATTCTATATTTGAAATTATGCACTGTAAACTTAAAAAAAAAGTTGATTTAACTTCAAAGTTAAGTTTACTCAACTCAAATATCCACGTTTTTATGTAGTGCAACTTAACATTTCATGTTGACTAAACTTAAAATTTTAAAGCAGCATGAACACTTTTTTAAGTTGAAAAAACTTTTTTTAAATTGTTTTTTTTTTTTTTTTTTTAATTTATTTTTATTTTTTTACAGTGTGGTAACACTTTAGTATAAGGACCAATTCTCACTATTAACAAGTTGCTTATTAGCATGTATATTACTATCATATTGGCTGTTTATTGGTGCTTATAAAGATCTACATCCCTAATCCCACCCAGTACCTAAATTTAACACCTACCTTACTATTAATAAGTGGCAAATTAGGAGTTTAATGAGGCAAAAGTCACAGTTAATGGTTTGTTAATGGCGAGAATTGGACCTTAAATTAAAGTGTCACCAAAATTATATATAATTATGGAATATTTACTTAATTTCTTTGTAAATGTTAAGTTCAATAAATGTAGACTGTACAGAGCAGTAGCAGTAAAATTTACTTACTTAAAATGTGTTAAATTGTTACAAAGATTTTTTAAAGTAAATCCTACAAGTTATCTTTTTCATTGTAGCACAATGCACATTTCTTAATATTATGCCTAAAATGTGTTTTAATATCACTGTTAATAAGGACTGTTTGATCTCTGTATAATATCAGTCTTTAAATGCAAGACTATTTAAGTGTACCTGAAGTACACTTGTATTAGTTCCACTTTAGCACAATCAGATATATATTTAGTTGGACCTCCGCACTACTTCTGCACAATTAAAGTGCGTTAAACACAAAATTAGTTGTTCCAATTTAGCAGACTTAAATATGTAACATAAATATGTAAGTGTATTTGTATTTCAAATGTTTTTCAAATATATTTTCGTACTTCTTTCACTAGGGATGCTACGATACAATGAACATATCTGAGTGACGTAATTACGGCATTTCAAAAGACGTCCATTTGTCCACTAGTAACCCTTCAACACCGCCTACAATTCACTCCCTTCCATATAAACGTACACTGTATTGCCAGAGTTTTATTTACATCCTCGCTGCCATCATTGAATTCAATTTGAGGTCGGATACCGGTAACGGATAGCTTAATAAACCCGCTCCTCTCCCAGCGCATCGCAGCAATGGGCCCATACGAGCAGAAGAGGGGAATGAGGAAAAAATCCTCTCTCTCTATTACCCCGGAGGACCACTTAAAACATCTCCTATAGTAGAGGAAATAAATGAGGGCACCAATCTCTCATCTCCACAAAAGCTCAATGCGCAGGCAGGGCTACGGCGCCTGGGGTAACGGGGGGGTTGGCGAGGTGGAGGCTCAAAGAGAGCAGAGGAGCACCTATCAATCTACTCTGACAACCTGTCCTGTTTTCTTCCTTTATGCCAAGCCAGAGAGCATCCCTCATCCGTGTCCACTCCACCCCGGCTCCTATACTTTTACTTCCCTCCTCTATGCCGTTCAATCTCTTTCTCTCACCCAGAAGGGATTCTGTCATCTACTATCGGCTCTGTCGTTAACAAGAAGGGAACACATCAAAGTGAGGCTGAAACCTCAGGAGGGGAGAGATCAAAGTTTGGCTCTAATCTCATCAGGAATGAGGCAGATTGATGAAGATTTGAGGAAGGGTGGTGGTCTGCTCAAAGACAGGAGCGCGGCGGGAGGAGGCCGAGGTGGGGAACCCGAGATCTGTCTTTCAATCAGGCAGATGCTTTATATGGACACAGAATACTGCCAGGAAACGAGACAGTGTCCTGAAGTTTTCCTGCTCTTTGATTATTTTATTACCATTTCAAAAGAATATATGAATGACTGCAGGTGAACAGAGAAGCAAAAAGTCAAATTAACCCGCATCACCTTTTATATCACAATCTTTATACTCCTCAATCGAGTTTTCCATCGTCTGCGCAAAACAGTTTCCTGACATTTGAGAGGGTTAGCACAGCTCGGTTGCGACTACGCCGCTCGCTGAGAGCATTTGCGTGCCTCTTTTGCTGCAATCAACTCAATGATATCTCTACATGATTGTAGCACACTCTGCTGGTTACTGCCGCAATGTGTTGACACACAAGCGAGTGTGAGATACAGCTTATCAGCGTTCAGCCAATAAATCAACCACCTTAAAACTAGAATAAACGCAGAACATGCAGATCTTGGGCTGTATATTTTCTGATACAATCACAGAAAATCTGGCTAACCGTGACAGCGTGTGACATTTAGTCTTAACGAGTCCTAAATAAGCCTGTGCGTCTTCTCTGAAGCTGTTTAAAGCCAACATTGAGGCGCTGAACTGTAAAGAAGGAGTTAACGTAATGTCAGGGGTAAAGGGTTTGTGCCAACAGGCAAATTGAAAGGCTTCTTGTTGTCCTAGCAACAGATGCAAAACCTCAAAATGCAGGAGAACATGACTGACATATCTTTCCAGTGTACTCATAAAAATTCAGGAATATCAAACATGCCTTTCTCAATGAAAACTGAAGTGGTTCCTGTACATCATGTACAAAGAAATCTAGAAAGGAATGATCATATTGTGATCTGTGGCATTGAAATCTATTGTGCAAAAAGATTGCTTGTCTTGATTGGAATTTATTTCTAATGTAAATTTTTTTGGATTTTGTGTATTTTCATAAAGCCTTGGGTCCATTGGTAGAGAAGGTTACTAGCTGAAAACAGGTAAATACTTAAAAAAAATGTACATGCTGAAGGTACGGTAGGTCACTTTGGATACAAAATATATTTCATATGTTTTCAATTCCTCCAAATTGTGCTTGGAGTAAAAATACAATTACAGCAGCTGTTATTGTCATTGCTATTGCTATTGTTATTGCTATTGAAACATCTTTCATAACATTCATACAACCGAAGAAACATTTTAAGCATTTTAAAAACTGGACATTCTGAATGACAATTCTGAAAATAAAGTTTTTATAACTTATTGAGAATGTAAGGACAACATTCATAGAAATTATTTGCTGGACTGGATTGATATTAAAATAGTTCACCCAAAAATAAAAATTCTGTCATCATTTACTCAACATTGAAGTTTTCACTCTGATCCTCTGTACGCATTTCTTTCTTCTCCTGAACACAGAAGAAGATATTAAAAGAAATGTTGGTAACCAAAGAGTTGACAATAGCCATTAGCCCCTTTCACACATTAACTGCCTACCAGTAAATTGCTGTAAAATTACTGTCACAAGTTCACCGGTACATAAAATAAAATGCCCTGTTCAAACAGCCAACGCCGTTCTGTCTTTTTACCGGTAAAGTGCCATTCACACATCACTTTCAAAATACCAGTAAATTATGTAACATCATTAACCAGAAATGACCTCTAAACATTTGTTCATTGCCATTTGATCCTCTTTCACCTAATACATTTACTTGAAGTTTCCCTGAGATTTTGAAGTAAATGCTTTGATAATTAAGTCTAACATTTGCACATTTAAGGTTCTCTGACATTGGTTATGGTCACATGACATGCAGGTAAACAAATAAAATATTTCATTTTTTAGTATGTGTTTTATTTTGATTAATTTTTAAAGGATTTATTCCGCTTTTCATTAAACTCACAAACCCCTGTTTGGGAAACCTTGGCTTAATGTATTGTTTAATGCACTTCATGTTTTTAATAACAATGAATAGAATATATTTTCTTAAACTTTGTATTTTTGTATCGATATGGTAAAAGATCCTATTTAAACCAATGTGATAAATGAGATGGGTCAAAAGTAATCTAAAAGTAATTTAAAAGTAGTCTAATTATATTACCTAAAATGTATAATGTAATGGATTAAGTTACTAATTACAAATTCTGTATTAATGTAATATGGAATCATTTACGGATTACAACTTGTAAGTAATCTACCAGCACTGAGTATGAAAAATATATTCCTTTTGAGATTTTCTAGATTCATTCAACACTTGATGTATATTGTTAATGTTTTAAAGTTAGCATTCGATGGTTGCAAAGGTAATCTAAATGAAAAATTAAAAAAAATAAATAAAAAATGGAAAAATAAACAAACATTTTTTTCTCCTTTTCTATTGACGATCTCCCCTAACAATTATATTGAAAAACAGATCACAGATCACTGAGCCAAAAACACTGCATGTTTGTCATCTGTTGATTTGTGCACAGCCCTCAATAAAAGGCTGCGACTTCTGGGATTAGATAAAGAGGGGTGAGCATGGGTGGTCACCTGAAGATGACCATGACAAACACAAACACCCCTTATTTCTCTCTCTTTGTACATTGCTACCTGAACCTGCTGTGGCTCACATCTCCCCCTCGATCACTGTCCTTATGTTGGTCCACCCCCAAAGCCTCATCCATCAGGACCCTCGCATATCCTCCTCCTCCTCCCTTCGGCCTCTACAGGGCTAAATGTGTTCCTGGCATCATGCTCGCGTGTTTTTATCATCCCCGCAATCTATCATCAGCAGCCCAGTACAGTTCAGATGCCCTCTGTTCTCGTTGGGATAAAGCGAGGGTGGACAAAAGGATGTGTAGCGCTTTGGAAGACCCACATGTTTTGAGTCACCCATCACCTGGATTCATGAATCCACTCCGGTTTGGTGAAACAAGATAAAGCGTGTCCTTACGGATAGCCTTGAGTGACAAAACAGCATCTTTCAATAGGAGAACCCACATCAAATAAACAACTCGTACAGCCATTGAGTGTGAAATGTCCTCTCAGTGGCAGAGCTTCACCACAGCAACACAAAAGACAGAAGTCTGCAGCAGAGTTCATTTCTAAATTGAGCGGTTTTGCAAAGAAAAAATATAACTGTGCTGCTGCAGATTGCCACGGGTGATCCACGCAAAGGCTAAACAGCTGTTTGAAAGGCCACGGCCCCTATAATCTTACCCAAGGCATTGCAGAACAATATTGCAAATATCACCACTGCCATATGGGGCATCATTCTTCCGCAAGTGTGGGCTTGCAAAATCCTTATTACCTCTGACATTAACATTCAACCAAGAGCATTTCTTCTTCTCGATTTTTCCAACATCACGACTCTTCTAGTTTCTAATAACCCCATTTATAAAAGTACGTAATTTCCATCATTTGTTTTAATGGCATTTTGACTTATGTAGGTCAGCGGCTTGGTGCGAGTCAGTCAAATTTGAACTGCGGAGTTTATGTAATCAGAAATTAGTCTTGCACATTAAAAGGGCAAATGAAGCGAAAGGAATTCATTTACCAAAGGGTGGTATTTGGATGGGAGATGAAAGCGGCAAGGGCTTCTACAGGGCACGGCGCATGCAGCCTCTTTGACTCGGGATCTTGTTTCGACATTTTTCTGCATTAGAGCACTGAGGGTATCCGAGTTAAAATACTTTCGGTTTGGCTGTTCAAGTACTCGAGCGGTTAATTGAACTGACCCTGCGGCTTTATTTTTGTAGTGTTTTAGAAAGTACAGGGAACATAATTAGGCCTTCGCCTTAATATATTGCATAAAAATGTTCTGTGGATGAGTTCCATATTGTCTCCTCCAAGTGCTGCTGAGGATATTTTATGAATATATGAGTGCGAGCAGAGGCGGAACCGTCTCTTCTGAGGTCATCTGGTTTGGTCACCCACTTTATTGGGGCAGAATAAAAGTCTCATTACAGTGGAATATAACGTCAAGGCTGAAATATTTATTTAACAGTTTGAGATTGCAGCGCTGTAAAAACTGAGGTTATATGTCATTTGTAAGGTTGGGTCAAATACAGGAATTAAATGAACAGTGTTATTTATAGTATAATTTATATACTATCGTAGCATTTATAAATATTTTTAAGTCACTTTTTATTTGTAAGATTTTAATTTCATTTTCACTTTAATTTCAAGTTTTTGTAGTTTTGTCATTTTTATATGTAGTTGAGGTCAAAAGTTTACATACACATTGCAGAACCCCGAAATAAGAGGGATCATACAAAATGCATGGTATTTTTTTATTTAGTACTGACCTGAATAAGATATTTCTCATAAAAGATGTTTACATATAGTCCAACTATTACAAAAATATAGGTAATTTTTTTTAAAATGACCTCGTTCAAAAGCATGCTTGATTCTTAATACTGTTTTGTTACCTGAATGATCCACAGCTGAGTTGTTTAGTGATAGTTTTTTTATGAGTCCCTTGTTTGTCCTCAACAGCTAAACTGGTGACACAAATTCTTTGGTTTTTCAGCATTTTTGAGTATTTGAACCCTTTTCAGCAATGACTATATGTGATCCATCTTTTCACACAGAGGACAACTGAGGGACTCATACGCAACTATTACCGAAGGTTCAAACACTCGCTGATGCTTCAGAAGAAAAAAGATGCATTAAGATCCAGGGGGTGAAAACTTTTTGAATCTAAGGATCAGGGTGAATTTAACTCATTTCGTCTTCTGGGGAACATGTAAGTATCTTGTAGCTTCTGAAGGACAGTACGAAATGCAAAAAAATATTATATTTAGGCAAAATAAGAAAATGTATACATCTTCATTCTGTTCAAAAGTTTTCACCCCTGGCTCTTAATGCAGTGTTTTTCCTTCTGGAGCATCAGTGAGCAATTGAATTTTCTGTAATAGTTGCATATAAAAGTGCTGAAAAACCAAAGAATTTGTGGGACCTGAAGGATTTTTCTGAAGAGCAGTGGGCAGTTTAACGGTTCAGGACAAACAAGGGACTCATGAACAACTAACAGCAACAACAATAAACAGCTGTGGATTTATCTGAAATATGGAAAACAGCTTCTGTTTCAGCATGACTTCAAGTTTTATTTTTTGTTTTTTTTTTTAAATCTCATATTTCCTTTTTTTTTTTTAATTTTTTTATTTAATTTTCTTTTTTATATAGTTTTAGCTAACAATAACACTGTGGCTGAAATTCATTGTTTTCAGGAGAAAGAAAAAAAAAAAGTTCCTTAAATATCTAATACTTAAGAATTAAAACTCAAATGTTTAGCTGTGCATTTAATGAATGAGCACTGTGCTACGTCCGAACTACTTGCACTATGTATAATCCTTTTGCTTTTTAACTGTCTCAAATTTTATTTTAAATCAATTTTTAAATTATTTTAAAAGTTTTAATTTTTTTTTTTTTTTGGTTTATTGTTGTGATTATTGTTTTTATGATTATTCTACTGCCTCTTTGTGAATTATTGTTTTTATTATTGTTTTTATGATTATTCTACTTTCTTTTATGTAAAGCACTTTGAATTACCTTTGTGTATGAAATGTGCTATATAAATAAACTTGCCTTGCCTTCTAACAAAACAGAGATTTAAAGGTATAGTTTACTCAAAAAGGAAAATTCTGTCATTTATTACTCACCCTCAAATTATATTTAGGCAAAATGAGACTTCAAGTTTTTTTTTTTTATCTCATATTTCATTTTTGTTTTTATTTTATTTTATTATTTTTTTTAATTTAATTTTCTGTTGTATATAGTTTTAGTTAACAATAACACTGTGGCTGATTATTTTCTGGAGAAAGAAAAAAAAAAGTTCCTTAAATACCTAATACTTCTAACAAAACAGAGATTTAAAGGTATAGTTCACTCAAAAAGGAAAATTCTGTCATTTATTACTCGCCCTCATGTTGCTCCAACCCCGTAAGACTTTTGTTCATTTTCGGAACACAAATTAAGATATTTTTGATGAAATCTGAGAGTTTTCTGACTCTGCATAGACAGCAATGCAACTACCACATTCAAGGCCCATAAAGGTAGTAAGAGCATCGTCAAAATAGTCCATGTGACATCAGTGGTTCAACCATAATGTTATGATTATATGTGTATGGTGAGAATACCATAATATTCAACACTTTTTTCTCTTTTGTGTCAGTCTTCAACGCACATTCACAAAAGAACAATGATGTGTGTATTTCTCTGCGTTGCTGTCAGAAAACTCGGATTTCATCAAAAATATCTTAATTTGTTTTCCAAAGATGAACGATGGTCTTACAGATTTGGAACGACATGAGGGTGAGTAATTAATGATTGACAGAATTTTCACTTTTTGGATGAACTACTTACAGGCATTTCAGCCAAACCTGCAACTCACTGCAAACCTGTATGATTTTCTTCTGTGGAACCCAAGTCTCACTCTCAGTGTTTTTGTTCCATACAATGATTGTCAGCAGGTCTGATGGTTTGGACTCCATTATTGACTTTTATTGGATGGCCAAAGAAAAAGCTGCAGCATTCTTCAAAAATTCTTATTTGGATAAATATGAAATACAAATGTGCAAAAGGGACTAATATATAAGGCAGAGAAAATATCTGAATCAATGTCATTTATCATTTTATGCAAATAAAAATGCACCTGTGATGCAAAGATTTACAGCCCATTCAATTGTTTGCTAGCAGACTGCACATCAATCCTTCACAGTCTAGTTTCAATCACATCATTTAAATATGGCATCTATACCCTGACTAAGGTCTGTAGATGAAAGTCTAGAGAGCGATGGATATGAGAAATGTAACAGGTGTGCTATAAGGATGATGAAGGAGGCTGTATTAAGTAGCCCTCTTCACCCTGGAGCAGCTGAGCAGCTAAGCGGATTCTGCAGACTGAGAAACTCATTATTTATTTCAAACCATGTGTATATTTTCTCCAAAAAGTTTACTTAATGTTCATCCAGTGGTTCATCTTTCACACAAAAAAGTGCAGGAAAGTGTTTGATTTACTGTGTGTCTCTAAATAAACCTAGCGTGACACAGGTCACTGTGCATTTAAACTAAACTTTGCAAGAAAAGAGAGGGAGAGGACATACAGCACTGCTTTTCAAGGTGTTGCAGTTATATAGTAAGACAAAATAATAGTTTAATTTCCTCATATAGAAGCGTGTAGAAGCAATATTAAAAGGCTTTCTACATGGGCCTTATAATAGGGCAAGTATTATCCACCAGGCGGCAGATGACGTTATGTTGATTGCACACAAAAGGTGTTTCGGGAAAGTATTGATTATCTAATTGAGGGCCTTAGAGACATTAGAACGCTGTGCTATTAAATATAATACGTTTGGCTTTATAGGGTTGAAACTGAACATAGTTCCTGTAATCCCACAGCAAAATGCAGGTTATGAACTTTTTACTTATATACCTTTTACTTTTCCTGATGAATTTCTCTACTGGTCATGGGTCCATCTGTGCAGCCTATTCTGCATATACGCCGTATTTGTGCCCGTGAGTGCAAGCATGAGTGATGCTTTAATACTTCCCTTCACCTTCTCCTCAGAATGTTTCCACCTCATTGGTGCCTGTCGGCTCTGACTTAGTGACAGTGAATTTAAAAGAATACATTTAAAGGAAATGCACATTAAAAACATTCTCGATATTCATTTTTTTGTCTTTCAAACTAATTTCCTTATGTTATTATTATTATTATTAGTACGGAGTGTCTATTTACATTAAGTGCAAATAGCCCGCCTTGTTGGCAGAGGCTATTTACACTAACTCCACCCACCAATGTGCAGTTGGGGTAGATAACATTATAAAATATGGCAGTTAAACTGTGGCTTCAGTGGTGTAAGTGGTAAAGCGCGTAATATTGACTTTTTGATGCGTCTGACCCGCGTCTGACCGAATTCGCCTTTTACTGAACTTGTCTTCTCCCTTTTTTACATCACATATCAGATCAAAAAAACATTTATTTTCAATAAAATCTAGAAAAGTGTAAAGTGCCTCACGGGTGTTTATGGGTTATTGTTAATAGTAACTGTAGGGATGACTTAATTGTCCCAATAAGACAGCATTCATTTAATAATTTAAATAAAAATGCTAATTTTAAACTTAATACGTTATCATTGTGTATCATTTTATAATGTACAACAATACTGAGGTGTAAATATCTGCCACTTACACTTTGTAAGAATAGTATCTATATCGCTAAGAAAATATGCTAATTTCACTTATTGTAAATATAATCTATCACTATTTGCACTTATTGTAAATAGTATCTATGGCTATTTGCACCTAATGTAAATAACATCTATCGCTAAGAAAATATGCTATTTTTACTTAGTGTAATGGCATTTATTTCTATTTGCGCTTGGCAAGCTTTTTTTGGTTGTGCTTGAGCACTTATTAGGCTATGTAGTCAATTAAAGGCTCATTATTCTGATTTATATGGTTTATTAATAAACGTGCGACTAATCACCATCGACAGTCCCACTTTATATTAAGTGGCCTTAAAGGAGAACTCCACTTCAAGAACAACAATTCACAAATAATTTACTCACCCCCTTGTCATCCGAGATGTTCATGTCTTTCTGTCTTCAGTCGTGAAGGAAAAATTAGGGTTTTTGAGGAAAGCATATCAGGATTTTTCTCCATATAATGGACTTCACTGGTGCCCCAATTTTGAACTTCCAAAATGTAGTTTAAATGCAGCTTCAAAGGATTCTAAACGATCCCAGCCAAGGAAGAAGGGTCTTATCTAGTGAAATTTGTATACAAAAATTTGTATACTTTTTAGGCACAAAAGCTTGTGCAGCACAGGCTCTGGGATGCACGTTCACGATGCTACGTACTATTGAATCACGTCGAAAGGTCACGCGGAACTACAGACCCAGTGTTTACAAAGCCAACGCGCAAAGACTAAGAAAGTGCAAGTAGTTCAAACGCTGTTTACAAACAAAAAGGTACAACAATGTCAGACGAAGTTGTAGGAGAAAATAAGATGGATATAATCTAAATTAAGATCGCCATACTCTACTTTTTTGAGCCGGAATACACAGACGATGAACTTAAAACGTGATTCGTAGAGGTAATGGGTAATGGGAAGTTCGGATATTTTTACCGACTCAGACCTTTGAGTCTCGTTCAGCAAAATGAACGAATCTTTTTTCCAGTCATTTTGTTAATTTAGTTTATTTTAGCAAAATATAATTAAAACGTTACGTGTTACTTCCCTAATACATCTACTGCTTACACAAACGTTGATCACACTACAAACAAGACAAAACTATGATGCAGAAACAGAAAAGATTAATTCACTGTTTACCTTTAGTCTTTAATCTATGATTAGCTCACCTCACCTCCTAATATAAAGTGGGACCGCTATTTTCACTTAGTGTAAAAAGAATACTTACTATTTGCACATATTTTATATAGCATCTATCATTATTTGTACTTAATGTAAACAGCATCTATTGCTATGAAAATAAGCTATTTTCACTTAGTGTAAATAGAATCCATTACTATTTGCATTTAATGTAAATAGCATCAGTCGCTAAGAAAATATGCTATTTTCACTTAGTGTAAATAGAATCCATTACTATTTGCATTTAATGTAAATAGCATCAGTCACTAAGAAAATATGCTATTTTCACTTAGTGTAAATAGAATCTATCGCTATTTGTACAAATTGTAAGCAGCATCTATCGCTGTTTTCACTTTTCACTGTTTTCACTGTGCACTTAGTGTAACTAGAATCCATCGCTGTTTGCACTTAGTGCAAATAGCATCTATCACTAAGAAAATATGCTATTTTCACTTACTGTAAATAGAATTTATCACTATTTGCACTTAATGTAAATACCATATATTGCTAAGAAAATACGCTATTTTCTCTTACTGTAATTAGTGTAAATAGAATTTATCACTATTTGCACTTAATGTAAATACCATATATTGCTAAGAAAATACGCTATTTTCTCTTACTGTAATTAGTGTAAATAGAATTTATTGCTATTTACGCTTATCTACTGCTATTCGCACTTAGTGTAAATAGCATCTATCAGTAGTCATTTCTCATTTCCAAAACCTCTCAACCTGGATGGCGCACTTCTTATGATCACAGAAATCCCTTTGGCTATTGCATAGATCCAGGGTTTCCTACCAGGGGTCCCTGAAGGTACTCTAGAGGGGCCATGGAGAAGATATCATATATAAAACATGCTGAATAATATTTTTTAACTAATAACCCACTAGGCATTATATAATGTTGTAATGGTAGTTGATATTCTGAATGAAAGTTGGTATATTCAGCTGTGTGACTGGCTCTTTGGTTATATAAAGGTTGAAAACTTCTCCATTAGACAGATGAATAACACACAGATTGAGAGCCTGTCTTATAAAAAAGATAAAATATCATAACAATATTCACTACTAGGGTGGTAATCCTGTATTCTAGTCTTTTTAATAGGAAGAGCTTAGAAAGGCATACAAAGCCCCTCCATCTGCTCCGCAATGGCGGGTGGCTCCGCTAGACTATAATCCACAGATCAGCTGCACACCGAAATTAGGGACATAAAGCAAAGCAGAACGGACTTCTCTCTCACTGCGTTTGATGGAAATGAAGCTGAGAGCTTATCAGCCGGAGAGGCATCTTAGGTGAAGATAGCGCTGAAACAAAGCCGAGCAAAGTTCTCCAAGGAGTTCAGCGGTTCACTTACACAGACTGCGAGAGTGGAATCTTTTTAATTGGAGATCGGGAGATGGTGACCCCCCACCACGAAATCCATCGAGCCTTGACAAGATGATGAATATAGTTCTGCACGTTCACACTGGTGGGCTTTGAAATTCAGAGGAAGGTGCTGATGATGTCACGCGTCGAGTCTTGAAGAAGGCTTGACGGATCTCCTTTGTGTGCTCAAAACCAGCGGCGGAATTATCAGTTCTCCCGAGTCCTATAATGGCAGTGATTTTCCAATCTCTGCACAGTAATTTGGATTGTATGGGAGTTGTAATGTCATAATGATCACCATGGGAATCCGAGCTGAGGGGAAAAATCAACATAATCACTTTCAGTGCTTCTGTACCTCATGCAAACCGCTCAAAAACCAGGTGTTGTTTTGAAGAGCGAGCTGAATCCCATCATCGTCCAGACGGTTTCTTTCAAATCCCAACAGCATTCGTAAAAGCACAGCGAGACGCCAGAGCTTCGTTTAAGCGATCCGAGCGCCTCGTTGATAAAGCGCGGTGCTGCTGCGGAGTGGTAATGCAGCGGCCGCCGAGCCGCTGAGCGATGGTTGCTCCTGTTGTCGGCGCTCCCTGCACCGGCCTGATAGATGCGTTCTCGCAGGGCAAGAAGAAAGCCTTATCTGCTCCGATAAAGTCTGCTTTCTCCGGGGGCTCTTAGTTTAAAGGTCGCATTACGTCGGCACCGGTAAGACCGGGGTCTTTGGAGTGTAGGCGGCATATCCGCCGTATCTGTATATGAGTCACAAGCGTGGCGGGAGACGGCAAAGGCACCCTTTGTGGCCGGCCCTGAATAGCATTTCAATATCAACCTGTGCCTGCAGGCTGTGCTCAACCCCTTTGGTGTCAACAGAACATCATATTAGCTTATCAAGCTCGGTTGGGGGTCAGAGATGGAGAGACAGGTTGACACTGTTTGCTACCAAAACTGTTCCTCGCAGTCAGGGAGGATGACAAAAGTGTCAGGGAAGAGGGAGGCGAAAGGGCGGGAGGTATCGGAACGCCACATCTTCCCCTCGGTCACGGATGCGCAGCCCACAGTAAGTCACCGCTATCGGGAAAGGTATTCCAAGTCGGTCCTCCATAGGATGACTTTTCTGCTTATTATTCATAGAGGCTGAAGGTGGAGAGATAAAGTGCGCATTGCTGCCACTGTGTCCTGTTAGCATGGGTAGCCGCTATGAGGAAAGGCCAACTGTGGAGATGAATATGAAAGAGCATGAGAAAAAAGGTAGACACGCGCTCTCACGCTGGGTACGGCCTTCGCTGCCAAATGCCAACTTGTTATGATACAAAATATGGTGGCCGTGGCCAAAAAAAATCTTGAAGGAGAAGGTTTTTTTTGAACACCCGCTGGCGTGCACGCAAATGATTGATCTTATCATCTGCTTCTTGAACAGATTGGAGTGTCGAGTAAGAGGTGTGATGCCTTTGTAAACTGATGTGACACAAATAAATAAATAAATAAACATCGAGTTCTGCAGAAAGAATGTTAAAGCAGTGGTTGCGTCTTTTCCCGAGTGCATTACGTTCCATCTGGTCCATACAGCCGACAGATGAAAGTGCTCTCGCAGCTCAGCTTGGGCCTCACTGAGCAGATGTTTCACCCTCTGTCTAGCTATAAACACAGTTAGCCAGTGCACACAGAAACGTTTTCTGTCTGGCCCACATAAACTTCTAGACTACTGAAGGCCAAGCGTAGCCTAAAGACTCTGAGGCTGCAGGATTGTGTCAGAGCGAGTGATGAGTAATGCCGGGCCACCTCAGGGGACTTTGCTGCTTCCCTTTCCCTTCTACAAGGTTATTATGGTTTTGCATTTTCAATTTTGTTTTCATTATTAATAGCTTTTTCAGACTTGATTTTATCGTCTGTTCATTTCTGATTTTGTTTTTATATATTTTAGTTTAGTTTTTATTACACTTGTATGGTTATTTGGCTCATTATACTTGTAGAGAGAAATTCAGTAATACTGAAATTGGTAACACGTCACAATAAGTTAACATTAGATAACTACTTTAGTCAACCCAGGCTCATGATAATACGTGCTTCCATATACATTTCTGCAACACCGTAATAACGTACCTTACAACGTGGTGGAAAGTGGAATGTCCAGAGAGTGGCGCTAAAACGCACATTCAATACATGACCGTGGCAGCATTTTTTTTTTTTTTTTTTTTTTTACGTTGGTACGGGTACGTATTGCTGTTCAGAATTCAAATATCCGAGGAGTATCGCTAAAGGTTAATGCTTTATCATGTTGGAAATATCCCCTACACTAAACTCAACCCTAAACCTACCCGATAGTGTTAACAAATGCAGAAGTGATGCTGCAGTGCTATTTTAACCTTATGTGGATTTGAGCTGTTTTGTCGAACCGTATGTTTCATGGGATTCATACCGGAGCTCTTCATCACTCAAGAGCAACACTGCATTGCATGAGCTACAGAGGCAAACCTAGTGAATTAGAAAACTTGTGCATATGAAGCTATAAATCAGTTTTCAAATCGTGTCGGATGTTAAAATAGTTTTGAAGGCATTAAAAAAAAATATTCTATAAGTAATTGTGTAAAAATTAGGCTTTATTAATCAAAACTCTATACCTGTAAATCATACTTTGCGTGAAAAGGAAGGTAGATTTTAGGTAGTATGAACTATAATGAACAATATTTCTACAGCATTTATTCATTTTAGTTAATATTAATTTCACCATTTACTAATGCATTATTAAAATCAAATGTTTTTGTGGTAACACTTTATTTTAAAGGAGTAGTTCACTTCCAGAACAAAAAATTACAGATAATATACTCACCCCCTTTTCTTCCAAGATGTTTATGTCTTTCTTTCTTCAGTCGTAAAGAAATTATGTTTTTTTCAGGATTTCTCTCCATATAATGGGTATCTATGGTGCCTCCAAATTTGAACTTCCAAAATGCAGTTTAAATGCAATTTCAAAGGGCTCTAAATGATTCCAGCTGAGGAAGAGGGGTCTTATCTAGCAAAACAATCGGTTATTTTCTAAAAAAAAAATTGCAATTTATGTACTTTTTAACTGCAAACGCTCATCTTGGTCTAGATCTACGTGAACTGTGTGTATTCCTGTTTATGACAGTTAGGGTATGTCACAAAACCTCCATCTCATTTTCTCCTCCAACTTCGAAATCGCCCTACTTCGCTGCAGAAGTACCAACCCAGTGTTTACAAAGTGAACATGCAAAGAAGATCAAACGCCCTTTACAAAAAAAGGTAAAACAGCGATGTAGGACGATTTTGAAGTTGGAGGAGAAAATGAGATGGGAGTTTATCGACCTACCCTAACTGTCATAAACATGGGATCGTTTAGAGCCCTTTAAAGCTGCCTTAAAACTGCATTTTGAAGGTCAAACATGGGGCACCATACAAATCCATTATATGGAGAGAAATCCTGGAATGTTTTCCTCAAAAAACAATTTCTTTACGACTGAAGAAAGAAAGACATGAACATCTTAGATGACAAGGGGGTAAGTGCATTATCTGTAAATTTTTGTTCTGGAAGTGAACTACTCCTTTAAGGACCTATTCTCACTATTAACTAGCTGCTTATTAGCATGCATATTACTAGCATTTTGGCTGTTTACTAGTACTTAAAACACATATTAATGCTTTATTACTATATTTTAGATCCCTTAATCCTACATCATACCTAAACTTAACAACTACCCCACTAACTATTAATATGCAGCAACTTAGGAGTTCACTGAGGCAAAAGTCACAGTTAATAGTTAGATAATGGTGAGAATTGGTCCCCAATCCCCTAAAGTCTGACTGTTTTTGTCAATGTCAAGTCAATATTTTGATGCTTAAGTGAATTTAGTCACACCTCAATTTTCTATACAGTATAACAATATAAATAACCATTTATTTTAGGATTAAGAAAGTTAAAGAGATTAGATTACAATAACCCTAAATAAATGTTAAGGAGTTACATATTTGTCGCAATTCAGTGCTGGCCCTTTGAGTTGGCAACAAACATGACAACAAAAGTGTTTTTGAAATATACAAAAATGCTAAAACATGCATTCACAATTAAATTTTCAATAACTATCCACCAGATAAATATGTACATTGTACATCCCTGAAAGAAACAAAGAATCAACATGACATCAACCGGGTTTTATCTATCTATCTATCTATTTATCATCTATTGATCTATCTATCTATCTTTCTGTCTGTCTAGCTATCTAGCCCTGTACAAAGACTGCACTGATATAGAGGCAAATTCTGAAACCATAAGAAGAGATTTGGAGTGAGTTGGACCACAGCATGGTCTCTCCTTGTGTGGTTGAACCCCCCTCTGCTTGAAGCTCTGTTGGAGAGCTCATTAAAAAATATGATGGACACTGTCCTCTGCTGGTGAGACAGTGAAAGCCTGCTTTCATGGCAAGCATACTGCACTCTGATCTGTAAGTGTGCTACAAAACCAAAAGTACGATCTGCTGCATATCAGCTATAATCATCATGCATCTCATCCTCAAAACCAGCTGGCAAATTAGTGTTAGTAATTATGTAGCCTTGGCAAACATGATGAGTTTTCGAACAAACTACAAGCTTGAGGTGAAATTCAGCCCTCAGATACCCATAGCTCTGAGGCAAACTTTACAACTGTCAAGTTATGAGTCTGTAACTGACATGTGAAGAGTTTGATATACCCACCACCATCGAAGCTCAATGGATACACACACACACACACTCTAAGATAACAGCTTTATTAAATCCAGAACAGGAGGAGGAGTAAAAAAGGCCAAAGAAGGGATAGAGATTTAGATGTTCTTGAAATGAAACAACTGTTCGTATACCCTGTGGCCAAATCCAACGGATCACAACAACAGATGACAACAATAGCTGCCCTCAAATGTCCCGTGAATCCCACCTGTACTCTTACATTGCTCATCATCTCTTACTTTCCACTTCTTAATCTTTTTAAGCTGCTTTTTGCATAAAAAATTACTGGCTATACATATGTTTTTACGCATTTTGAAGCGGTAAAGATATAAGTCTATTTTCCCCAAAGCTAGGGACTGGATTTATAAGAGATTACCATCAATAGACTTGTCAATTATGTGTTTAAGCATTATAGATTTAGGCAATACATTGATCTGCGAGGCGGTCAGAGGTGTTTTTGTGCATAGAATAAATGGGAATGAAATATCGGGGTAGTTTCACTCCTCATTTATTTTCTATGTGTCATCCATCTGTTTGAAAGAGAGACATCTAATACCACAAAGCTATTTTATGATATCTAAACAATCAAGCATAAATCACACTGACATATCAGCCAATTACATATTTTTCTGCATTCACCACATTTCAGACACACAATCTTCCCATAGAAACAGTAGTTATTCCAGCTAAACAGATTATTTCAGCAAGGATAGATATCAAACCGCCATGTCTTCGAGCAGCTGACTATGGGATTTCCAAATCTCTCTGCAACCAAAATATGAAAAGATCCTCTTTTGTAGTGGTATGAGATCTTCACTTGATAAAGTTGTACAGCTGAATTATTCAAGCTCCCTGGGATGTCTCTACTCCTATCTAAGCAGAAACTTGAGTAAGTACAAGCTAATACAAAAAAGATGGGAAAAAGCACTAATCCTGACATAAGAATTCCTTTTAACAACTCGGCACACAATAATACTGTCAAGTCTGTTTTTTACAGCATCTCTAACACATGAGGGTAAAATACGTACCTATGTTGAGCTCAAACTAGCAAAATCTACATGAGATCCACGGACTAATCACTACAGAACATCTCCAATACATCAAAACAAATAAGCTAGCTAGCATTAGCCTCTATATATGTGCATGTGGGTTAATAGGCTGCAGGAAGACAGATTTGACAGGGATGAGGTTACCATAGTGAAACATTCACAAGAATCAGTGTGATTACTGTGGCTCAGGAAGAGAAAAAGTGTTGAAGCCCACTTCAAAAATTCTCTTGGACTCAGTCTTGGAGCCCCAGCATTTGAGCACAGTCTCGGTGCTGTCTGTCGCACTCCCTCCAGTCAAACCGCCACCCACTCACCTACACTGGACTCTTTGAAACTTCAGCCAATCAGGATGCCCCAGGAGGCATGTGTCCTCAGTGGTGGCGGATGTGACAGGGGCATTCATGCGATATGGGAAGAGCTGTAAAGCAGAAAATAGACAGAGGGAGAGGGGGAGAGAGACACAGAATAGAAAAAGAGGGGGAGATAGCATAAAAAGAAATCGCAAAAAAAAAAAAGCAGTTAAAGAAGGGAGAGAGCATGACTGTGAAAGAGGGAGAGAGCGATAAAAAAAGGAGGAAAGAGAAAGGAGGAGGGACGGGAGATAGACAGAGAGAAAGAATGGGAACATTCTTCCTTCAACACCTCACTGTGTTTCTAAAAATAGAACAAACCTGCAAAGATTCTGGGACCTTCTTGACATTGATAAATTTTCCCTGCTCTTCAAAAGGGCACAATTTGCCCGTGCAGTGGGCCATGATGCAGTCTGCTCCTCACAAAGCCTATAGCAACAGCCCATTAAAATGTGCACAATCTCTTTCATTCATAAAACAAATCAAATGTTCTGTGATTATCAGATCAATGAGAGCCTTAGAATACAGAATGCTCATTTGTAAATTAGATTGGGGTTGTAATTTGGTTTAAAACTCCCAAAATTCCAAAACCAATGTTTCAATGGTGTTTTCAATCATTTCATTAACCATAAAGGTTGGATTACAAGTTAGCCCATATTTCCAAGTAGACACACAAACAGAAATCACATTTATATGAGGAGGTTAACAAAGCAACAGTACACAGCTCTGACAGTATATCAACAAATCTGTTGCGATAGATTAACAAATCATATTAGAATTATGTCATAGTTCTTCTTTTACACATAAGAGGTTTAGGACCTAAAACCATGACCTAAAAACCATTTTGGGTCACTCCAGACAAACCTCAACATAATGTGACCTAAAAATCATCAATGGTGGAGGATCTATATGTGGTGTGTGTATATCAGGGGCGTTTCCTCCGAGGAGGCGAGGGATGCCGTGTCTCCTCAAAAAATAAAATAATTGATATTACAGAAATAAAACAACGTAAATATTACTAAATATGACATAAACACTAAAAGTAACACTGGCCAACAGCGACACCCGCAGGTAAAGTTACAGCGGAGGCTTGCCTCCCCTCAGTCCATTGAGTTTTAAAGAGGTCATTGGATGCTATAAGTTTACTTTTACATGTTGTTTGAACATTAATGTGTGTTGGCAGTGTATGTACAAATCTACCCTATAATGATAAAAATCTATGCAGTGGTTTTTAATTAATCTGTAAAAATAATATTCCCTTTTTCAAATCGAGCCTTTCTCAGATGCCTGTCGGTGTGGCATCACACCGACAGAGGCCGCTCCCACAATAGTTGATTGACATAAGCGTCTTACCTTAGATCAGCTGTTACAGTCCGCCCTCTTTGTTTCGATGCCGGAGCAGGGATGTAAGTTAGACAAGAATATCTCACATTGAACGGTTGAGGTGTTGTGTTGCTGGATGTAATAATGAACGTAGTGGTCGTCATTCACTCCCGACATCTGAGCCGCCGAAGATGCAGTGGATTACATTTGTTTGTGAAGAGAATGCGCCTCCCGATCTACATCCGTTTATGATCACGCAAATCACTCGTGATCCAGCTTCACTTACAGCAGAAGTGAGTATAAGGGGTTTTTTTATGAATCTTTGCGATTACCTTTCCTAATAATGTGCTAGTTAGCAAATTTAGCGGCTAAACGTGCTAATTGTGGCTAAAGTAAACAATCTCTCAGAGCAGCAGAGAGAAGAGAGGGGCGGGGCGAGCAGAGCTCATTTGCATTTAAAGCAGCCTCGAACAGAATGAGATGATTTTTGCAGAGCTGATTTTGGCAAGGTAAAAAGGGTGTTGTTTTACACTACCATTGAAAATTTTTAACCAACGTATATTATAGACTTTTCATTAAGACCCTAAAGAATCATATTAACTTGTGGAAAATGGGCATCCGATGACCCCTTTAACAGAGACCCCATAGCATGCTGTGACTTTACTGGGGGGTAATTGAGAATGAATGGGGGAAAGTCAGGTGAGAGGAGGCAAAGCCTCCATTGCCCCATAATTGGATACGATCAGTTATGATTGGATGTGATTAGTTTTGTGCAAATCCCGCATCTATTTTTCGTGCTAGCTCTTGGAATGAATGAAGAAAATTAGGTCGTTATTGACTAATTATCAAGTAAAGTAAACAACCGCTTAGATACCACTGCTTTGTGTCATGTCAAAATAAAACTTGTCAAAATGGATGAAAATGTGATGACTGTGTCAGTTTTTAGTAAGCATTCAGCTTGATGAAATGAAACATATATCTTGGTGTCTGTGACAGTGTTTACAGAGCTTTTGTGATGATGAGTTAAATAAGTTGACTATTAACAGCTGAACATCAGTTCACAAATAAAAAACATTGGTAACACTTTACAATAAGGTGCCATTGGTTAAGTAATTATACTCTAAGTAATTATTTTGGAATAAATGTAAAAATTCATAAAAAACACTATGAAATGTATAATTAGTTTTAAAAATATTAAATAAAATAAAGGATAATATTAATAAAATACAAAATAGAAATTATATTTGTTCTCTCGTTTTAATGTAATGTGTTTTTTTTTTAATGTGTAAACATTAAGTGTAACAGAGACATGAATTGATTTATAACTGCCTTCTCCTTTTAAAACAATGCACACCACTGGTGTGTGGATAGATATAGATATATAATATTTATACAACAGTTGTTCCTCAAATCATCTGATTGGCTGAGAGGAGTGTGATATTCTAGTGATATCACAACTTTAACCGTTTCACCCTTTATTTTACTCCACTTGTGGTATTTCTCACAGCAAGTGTCATGACGGACATTTTTCTGTCACGGAATGTAATTTTAAGAGTTTTTTAAGTGAGAATGTACTTATTTAGACCCTAGATTTATTAATAAAGTTAACGTCTATTTGAAAGTTGAGATGTAAGCTTTAGGGTGCAGCAGCCGACCGTTCAAGTGCACATGAAACTGCAGAGAGCAGCCTCATCTTAGCCAGATCTTCTGAAATTTGCCGCTGGCTCTGGTGTCTCTATAGTGATTAAAAATGAGATATAATTCGTTTTGGGTAAATCTAACAGGCAGTCTTTGGTCTCATTAATCTATTATTGGCTCCAGAGCAAATAGTTTTGGCTGAGGGCAAAATCTCATTACGTTATATTTTATGTAATTTAACGCTGTATATCAGAGCACTGCCTTTGTACTTTTTGCTGAATTGCCTAGCAACTTTTATGATGACTGTTGTTGTTGTTTATTAAATATTATTATTCAATAAAAAATATTTCACATAAATAGTAGTATTTAATAATAGTATTTAGTATTGGGAAATGGTATGGGAAATTTATTCTGAAGGAGACTTTGTTGTTAATTTATGTGTTTACACACAATTGTGCCATCGAAATGTTGTATAAACACAATATCATAGTAGCCGTACGATATGGCTGTATATCGGCACACTGTGATTACCAGCTGTGCCAATATGCAGCCATATTGCACAGCTATTCATATGAAAAGGTTTTGTAGGTTTTGTAAGGTTTTATAACCGATTAATGGCTGATATTAAAATTTGATCACTTTTTGTTAAAATAATAAGAAAATACAACACTCGATTGTAAATGTAAATATCATGAAACAGTATGAAACAGTATAAAAAATGCATATTCGTTTAGAGATTTTGCAAAATATTACATTAAAAATTTTTTAATGAAATTATTAGTCTTTTTAAGATTAATTTAAAGTAAGCGTTGGATGGTGTAATAAAAGAGAGAGACTGAGCATAATTAAATATCCAATATTCAACATACTCAATGCAGTACCAATAGATTGTGCATCCTTAGTGCATCCCTGTTATTGCACCAATTTGGTGCATCTCTACAAAGGCATCGGGAACTGAATGTTTGCTTTTGCATAACGCTACATCTGTTCCACTAGATGTCAGTATAAGCCCAAGACGACTGCTGTATCAACCAGCATAAAATAAACTGAATGCACCTTGAAACCTTTTGACCGCACAGCAAGTCATTATAATGTACAATGTTCTGCAGAAGGCGACACAATGTACATAGCAAATTGAAGCCTTTGGCAAGGCAACAGAAAACAGGAAGACGCTGGAAAAATGCCTCAAGGACCAGCTCACATGCATTGTATAGAGAAAGAGACAGAGGAGAGAAAGTGAGAGAGAGATAAGAGAGAATAAGGGAGAGGCCATGAGAGACAGCAGGAACGAACAGGAAGAGAACATGGAAATCCATCAGCCCATCATTATTTATTCAGCAGAGCCCTGACAGAGAGTCAGAGCTAATAATCCAGCTGAAGTGAATTGAGCACCGTGTGTCCTAAAGAGCAGCGAGCAGCGCTTCACTCTGCGAATCAGAGTGGCACAGATCATGGTGCTGAGTTGCAGATGAACTGACTGACTGACTGACTGACTGCACAAAGTTTCCACCTTCTTCTCTACACCTGCCTCACCTACTGTGAACTTGCTGGCAAAAGTTTGAGTGAAAGGGGCTGGAAGCCATATAACCCGAGGAATAATTCAACAAAAGAGATCTCCACTGCGCCTTCCGCACCAGTGTGAGACTTCCACTAACAAACCCTCGGCAGCTGATGTGAACCCAGGGCCACCAGCCCGACGGGCTGCCCCCGGACGTGGGAAGGGATGAGTGGCGGGGGGCCCAGCGTGTGAGACGTGCGGCCTTTATCGTCAGATTGGGTCAAAGCCAAAGGCCTCTGCATTAATCATGGAGGAGATGGAGCGCTGCATCTCAGAACACATGCGCATCTATATATTCCAGTGACGTGAGCCCTACAGCATCTCTCACAGCTCCTAATTAGACTCGGTTTGGTGCCATACCATGTGAGGTCTGTAGTACATTCGCTAGCTTGTTACGGTTTAATTACAGAGTCAGGGCTAAGCATCAGAGCTCATCAATAATTTCTAAGAAAGAGAAGCTTCCCCAACACAGTAGTGGTGACAAAAATAAATAAATAAATAAATTCCACAATAGCAGAAAGTACTGGAGTTCTGTTGATGATATTTGCAATTATATATTACATAAACTTGATTTTAAATACTGTGTTGTTGATCTACAGCGTTTTTTTTTTTTTTTTTTTTTTTTTTTTTTTTAGTGATAGTTGTTCATGAGTCCCTTGTTTGTCCTGAACAGTTAATCTGCCCGCTAAATCCTTCAGGTCCCACAAATTCTTTGGTTTTTCAGCATTTTTGTGTATTTGAACCCCTTCCAATGATGACTGTATGATTTTGAGATCCATCTTTTCACACTGAGGACAGTTGAGTGACTCATATGCAACTATTACAGAAGGTTTGAATGCTCACTGATGCTCCAGAAGGAAAAATTATGCATTAAAAGTTTTTGAAATTGAAGATCAGGGTAAATATAACTTATTTTGTCTTTTGGGAAACATGTATATATCTACTGTAGCTTCTGAAGGGCAGTACTAAATGAAAAAAATATGATACTTACACAAAATAAGAAAAATGTACTAATTTTCATTCTGTTCAAAAGTTTTCACCCCCCAGCTCTAAATGCATCGTTTATCCTTCTGGAGTATCAGTGAGCATTTGAACCTTCTGTAATAGTTGCATATGAGTCCCTTAGTTGTCCTCAGTGTAAAAAGATGAATCTCAAAATCATACAGTCATTGTTGGAAGGAATTCAAATACACAAAAATGCTAAAAAAAAAAAAAGATTTGTGGGACCTGAAGGATTTTTCTGAAACAAGGGTCCCATGAACAACTATCACTAAACAAAACAAAACAAAAAAAAACACAGTTGTGGATCATTCAGGTAACAATACAGTATCACAGTATTAAGAATCAAGTGAATGTAAACTTTTAAACTGGTCATTTTTATAAATTCAACCATTATTTTCTCTTGTGGACTATATATGAATGTCTTTTATGTGAAATATCTTATTCAGGTGAGTACTAAATAAAAAATAACATGCATTTTGAATGATCCCTCTCATTTTGGTAAAATAATTAACATTTTGCAGAGGTTCTGCAAGGTGTATGTAAACTTTTGACCTCAACTGTATATTAATATATATATATATATATATATATATATATATATATATATATACACACCGTATATTACAATTCAGCCAAAAAATACAGAGATATGATTTTTTTGGCCATATCGCCCAGCCCTAGTATTGTCAGTGTAAAACTTGCTGCCACAAAGCTAGGGTGTTATGGGTGGTTTTTGCAGTTTATATGCAGTTTTTAGCACATTTACTCTTATGTTAAACCCCATTCACCCATCTTTTTTCTAAATGCAATCTTAATGATCTTCTTGTGAATGATTCATCAATGTGTAATTCATTTTTAATAAACTGAGCTCGTGATTTTTAAATCAGAATGTCAAAACTCAACCTTCTGGTAAATTGACAGACTTCTCTTTGGTTATCTATTTGGTCACTCCAATCATTTAATCTGCTTAAACCCTGCCCTTTTTTACACTTAAATACAAGCTCACACTCAAATCTCCCTCCATCCAATCAATAACCAATGGATATGGTTATTTTTACACTAATCAGATTTACTGGAATGTGCATCAGGACTGAAGAAAAGATCTCTCAGTGCTTTCATCGCACTGTGACATTAAGTGGGTGTTGACAATTAGGACATTCACTTATCCTCTTATTTCACAACTGTATGTCCAATTTTATGTTAATATTAAGTGTAACAATATTCGTTTACATCTGTGCATGTCAAAATGTACATTTAATGTGTATATAAGTAATTCTAGAGATGCGAGCAACTGTGAAATGCATTTTGGAATCAGGCGATGGCGAGGATATACCACATTAAAAGAAACGAGCATAAATCAATACACATTGTGAGCCTCTCGCTGACTCGTTTTGTGATGCACTCAAAGCTGGTCTTGTGGGCACATATTTTAACATAATGAGCAACGATCTCCAGTATTTCCAGAAGAGAAGAGCGAGAAAAGCATGAGCAAGTTTATTCAACAAACTTCAAGCATTTGAACTGATTTTAACCTCTCCAAGTAAATCACAGCCCATATGGTTGCAACGGCTTTGCATGACCAGGTAGCTACAGCAGGCCACAGGGACACAGGCTTTCCCCTCCTGTATTCACTTAATACGAATAACCGTGCTTCCCATAATGCATCAGTGAAATTGCTAAGAGTGAAATTTCAGATGAAGCCTTCCTAAGCTTATCTCTGGGGTGATGATGCAATAGGGCCTAGAGACTGGAGCAACGCAGCTTTGGTAATTTACTTCAGCACACATCCCTTATCATTCCCCTCTCTGGAAATAAAAGATCACTCGTCGACAAGGTCACATGCGTTCGAATTCCTGGCCGTTATTATTTCCAAAGCTCTTAAATAGCACAATAAACAACACTTCCATTGCCAAGAGAGGAAAGCACCTAAGAATATTTCTCCTAAGACAAATTCATCCTCTTTAACCCAGTCCCAAGAAAATCCATTAGCCTTATTAATCACTGTCTTGTATTGCACTGTACCTACCATTTCCATGAGCAAACTGCAGTTTATTTATACCGACGCCTCACATACCTTTCAGTAATGATCTGCTAGGCTTCTGGGCAAGGAAGCATGCAGTCTGGATCACTGCTGAAGCTTTACACCCTGGTCACAAGTTTAGTTTTTATAAATTCATCCTCTAAGCAAACAGTTCAGGTCAGTGGAAACCAAAACAGTGTGTCTCTGTCCAACAGTGTGGTTTATAGTGCACTCATTCCATGACAGAGTGAACTTTATTCATCATGATAGCAAAAACAGTGTCTCATATATAGTGCTATTCCTAATAACACGCTTTCAGTGATGAGAAAAAGCTAGTTAATTCTATAGAATTATGTGTAGTGCTGAATTAATTCTGTCTAAAACATGACCTCACCCACAAGCAAGTTGTTTCAGCGCATTAGGAACATACATTTTTTTCGTAATGTTTCAAAATGCCAATCTAACACATTTCCTATCTTTGTTAGAAAAATATAAAGCACACTTTAGTACTTGTCACAGAAATAATATACTGGACTTTAAAAAAGAGCAAACTGAATGTTACTTTTCTGGGATGTTTAACTGCATTTTCATTGCAATTAAGAGTTAAGAGTTCCTCTGAAACCCTCCTCCTCCCCAGCTCCACCTGTATAGATCTGCTACAGGTTATTTTATATGCTATTTGTGCAGCAACAGTATTCTTTAAATACTCAAAGCACTGTATAAGTTTATGTATTGGCACTAGCAAGTTCCTGTACTTGTTTTGCAGCAGCAGCAGCACCAATAATACGACAACCACAATAATCAACAACAGCAGCAATTCAACAGCATAGCAGATCTATTCCACCAATACCAAATACACTAATATTGTCAATTCCATTACCATGCTAAAATCTTCTGAGTTGTCATGATAGAAATGCAATTAGCTTGACTTTACAGTGATTTTGACCCACCCAGTAGGACTTAAGTAAATATTTGCGATTTCAGAATTTCTTTGAAAGTGTTCTTGTGAACTGTATTCTCGTTTATGACAGTTAGGGTATGTCGAAAAACTCTCATCTCAATTTCTTCTCCAACTTCAAAATCGTCCTACATCGCTGTTTTACCTTTTTGTTTTTTGTAAAGGACGTTTCATCTTCTTTGCACATTGACTTGGTAAAACTGGGTCGACACTTCTGCAGCGATGTAGGATGATTTTGAAGTTAGAGGAGAAAATGAGATGGGAGTTTTTTGACCTACCCTAACTGTCTTGAACCGGAATACACAGTTCACGCAGAGCTAGACAAGATAAGCATTTGAGATTGAAAAGTATATAAATTAACTTTTTTTTTTTTTTTTTTTGAAAATTACCAATCGTCTTGCTAGATAAGATGCTTATTCCTCAGCTGGGATTGTTTAGAGCCCTTTGAAGCTGCATTTAAACTGCATTTTGGAAGCTCAAACTCGGGGCACCATAGAAGTCCATATATGGAGAGAAATCCTGACATCTTGGATGACAAGGGGACAGTGAGTAAATTATCTGTAAATTTATGTTAGTCAATACATCAAATGTTAGTCAATACATCAAAAAAAGTGTACAATAAAACATTACAAAAGATTACTAAAACATGTGAAAAGTATTTATAAAGGAAATGTTTAACCCCTTAGCGTTCCTGTCAAACTTAACTCAATGCAAAACGTTCCGCGGGTGGAACACTAAGGGGTTAATTTGATGTTGTTACAAAGGCTACCTGATCTCATGACGAAAATGTACCTCTGGAAACTTTTTTGGCAAGATATTAAATACATACCAATAAGTACATATCACTGCAGATTCCAACAAAAATTCCCAGATAGCACATGCATGTCTGCAAGATGTCTGTTAAAGATCACTTAATCTGGAAAGCATCTGCTATGCACAAACATCTGACAGACATCTGTAAGATGTCAGTTTTACATACATTCTAAATTACAAACATCTTAAAGACATCTAATATCCTATAGACGTATCGCAGATGAGCAAACACTCTAAAAATACGTCTTGCAGATGTAAATGTAGATGTCAAATAGACGTCTCCGAGATGTACGTGTGCTATCAGGATGTTTACGCTTGGTCGGTAGCTCAGCCAACACAGAATTGGAAATCCCGTCAAAAACATGACTCGCAATGAAAGAGCTGAAAAATTAGAGATTGAAAAACAAGCTAAAATGGCATACCTGCGATGGCGTTTTTACGTCACATTCACTTTTGTTTATACTATCGGGTAGGTTGGTGTAGTGCAGATGGTACGTTATTTTAAAACGTCACAGAGCATTAGAGTTATAGCACCACTTAATGAACATTTCAAGTCA
This sequence comes from Cirrhinus mrigala, assembly GCA_036247105.1. Classification (NCBI taxonomy): domain Eukaryota; kingdom Metazoa; phylum Chordata; class Actinopteri; order Cypriniformes; family Cyprinidae; genus Cirrhinus; species Cirrhinus mrigala. Next base: position 20,003,626 of record CM070008.1, on the reverse strand, counting down.
GAACTGCAGTGACACCTACAAAACCAACATCACATAAAACCATATGTACGTTCATCTGTTCTGGGGAAATAAAAACAAACACTTTTTTAGCACCAACCAGTGGATATATCAAATCGAATATGTCACAAAACGTACATGACGCTATATCTTGCAAAAAAGTTTTCAGAGGTACATTTTCGTCATGAAACCAAGTTTTACTTTTTAAAAGTTTACTTCAGTGTGCTAAGAAATTTGCTCTTTTAAGTACACTTTAGTGTGCCTTTATTTCATGATATTATCTGCAAGTACCGTTTTCTAAAAATATACTAAGTTTTAAAGTACGCTACAAGGGCACAGTCAATACAATTAAGTGCAATTCTTTTTCACAAGGAAATAACTGGTGTCTCCACGTACATTGATTCTGATATTGATTTTGAACAAACAAATCAAGTTTCTTTGCAAGCATTTGCTAATCACAGATATTGGTCAATTTCCCATAACAAAACTCATTCACAGCACAGTGTTTTGCATTCTGCTTTTCTAAAATCAGGCATATCAGGGTGGCGGCAAAACTGCTTGACATAGTCATTGAGTTTGAGATTTACTTACTGCCTTGAGATGTAATTCACACCACGCTGATTGCTTCTTGTTTTGTTGGCGCTGAAGCATTTGTAAATTGGATTTCTTTCACTCCTGTAAAGGTAATTTTCTATAGTACTCAAATAAACTGTGTAGAAAATCTGAAAATTACTTTTGGATTGCATTGATATGTGTTTACGCAAAAAGATATGTCTGTGTTCATTCTGAACATGCTGATATTTAATTGCTTGATTTCATAATAAATATCACTTAAAACACATCTAAAAAAGTGCAGTCCTGCTGTCAGGCAAGAAACTGCCTGTGAAAAAGAAACAACTGGAAAAGACAGGCAATTAACAGAGAAGTGACAAAACTGGCCATTAATCAAGGCCACTATAAGTCATGCCTGAAGTCTGCTAGAATCCATGAGAATGAAGGGTCCATTGAAATTGTGTAATTGCGGCTGTTGTTTTCCTATCGGTTATCTTCCCCTTTTTCATTTTCTGTCTTGTATGTGTCTCTCAAGACCTTTCCTGGTTCAGTAATGGCTTAATTGAGTCCCTACCCTCAACATTATCGACTGCTTTCCTACGAAATATGATTATGAAGTCTCACAGTAGTTAAAATTAAGGTCAGATGTTATTAAATGAAAATATATATTTAAAAAATGTAGCTCCCTTAAAAGTGCAGGTCCTAGAAGATTTTCCTAGAAGATGTGTTCGAAGATGTGTTCTGCTCAAGGTAAACCATAAAAAAACATGGAACAGAAGGACAGGTATGGTGTTGTTGCATCACAGTCTGGATTTTATTAAGTAATAGGCTAAACCAAAACCTGATATTCTTGTAAAAATTAATGTCTGATGAAAGAGAACAAGAGTCAAAGTAATTTGTGGTCTATTAATGATACTTGCATTGAATAGGCTTTATTTGACTCTGTTGAAAAACTTTTACTATTATAATTTTACAAGACCCTTTGTTACCTCCCATTCTGCAGATTTGTGTTCATTATTTGTTGTACTTTGTAATTCCTTTAATTCCTACATTAATCTATGGATGCAATGACTTTGAATGCACAAAAAGACAAACTGTACAGTGACAGACTGCCTTGACTGACATGCTCAAGTTTAAAACTGTGAGTGTTTTAGACTTACAGCCTAAATGTTGCATGATTGTGTTACTGAAGAAAGAAAAGCACTTGAAAGGTTCAAAATTTAGAGATATAGCCAGAACAGTGTGTGAAAATTCAAGGGAGTGAAGTGAATACTTCCTGAAGGCACCATACATTTCAGATTATAAACTGTTAAACTTCAGCTCACGGACAGGCAGTTCGCTAGTCTCAAATAAAATTTGCCAATGCAATATTGATATGTAACTGACAGGGGCCAATCCAAGAGTTGTCCGCAGATCCTTACAGCTGCTTCACTGGAGTTTTTGTAACCTCCTGAAGACTTTTGTGACCTCACGTGACCTTCTGAAGACCTGTAGACCTATCTAAACTTTTTTTCTTGCTATATTTTTAGTTGGGCAAGCACAACTTTGAATAGTAATAGCAGTGTTGAATCTCGTTCATTTGTACACTGCATGAGTGAGCCTAACTACAAATATTAAAACTCATAAATTATTTACATTGACATTCAAATCAAAGGATACTTTAACAATAACTAAATTCTGTCAGAAAAAAAGTACTTAGAGATATAACAGCTTGTTCCCTCAAAGGGTACATTAGCAGCATTTCAGGGCACTGCCCAGTGACAAGCTGTTGTATATTTTTGCAGTTAAGGCATATATAATACAGCTCATTACAATATTCAGGGGTAAAGTTTGGGTGAAAATGTACCTTCTTTTTTTATTTTAAGATTTTCATTAAACAACTGAAATGGACTAAAGTAAATCATAGCTGCCACTAGCTAAAATATCAGTTTACTACAATATGAGGATTAATTATTCCTATTCCTCGCCCGTAATACATTCTTTCTTTCTTCTTAGATGTCTGCCATCTTATCGCCCCCCACATCATTAAAAACCTTTATATAAAAATACATTTACGTTACCTGTCGTAGGATCCAAAACTTGTTCAACAGTTTCTTGTTTCCACCCGGTTGAAAAACGAAGACGCACAGTGTACCACTTATAGCGGTATAATAATAAACGTCAGAAGTCTTTTAAATGCTGTTGTAGTTTTAAATCAAGACGAGAATTAATCGCCACTCTTGTAAAAAATGAAGACGCCCCCTCAGAAACGTGTGTATCCTAAACTGCCCGTGTGGATTGTGGAGGACCATCATGAGGTAGACAGGATGTGATTTTAGTTCTTGCTGATTTAAAACTTTAAATCTTACGCCAGCTAAATAGCTGAATTTACAGTCGTTCCAATAAAAGTAAAGTAGACAGTGGTTTTGAATGGTAGATCGGCACCTAAACGTGTAAAAGAAAAAAAAAGTAGTTACTAAAATGTCATTTCCACCTACTCTAGGTTGTTAAACACATATATCGTGCCATTGGCTCTAAACATATTCCAATGAAGGACATTAAAATGGTCCATTTGGACTCCCATCCGGATCTCCTCATTCCTGTGAATATGCCTGCAGATACGGTGTATGACAAAGAGACTCTGCTCAGGTGAGTTTCAACTTTGCAAATGATTATAAATCTGTACATGACAACAGTGTAAATCTAAAGTTAAACAGTTTTATTATTTCTGATTGAAAATGAATGTTGAGTGAAACTTATTTAATGAAATAAATATATTAAATTCCTTTTATAATGTACAATATTTTTTCAGAAATTTGTTTTACATAATTTCAGATCAAGTTATAATTTTCCAAATTATCTAAATAAAGTAGCTGGAGAAGTCATCCATTCATTTCCAAGAAAATTTAAAATGTCATTTGCACCACATAATGCTGTTAAACACAATATAATATTTTTAGTTGTGGTGGAAATGATCATGCAGTGTTTAAAATTACAAAGCAGCGTTTATGAGATTGTTACTTCATATTTTTTACATTAGTATCTTTGAGGTATGTTTATAGATTTTATTAATATTTTAAATTCGTTTCCATTTTCATCTTAATTGTAGTTAAAGTTTTGTGTTTGTCATTTTTATTATTTTTATGTTTATATAGTTTACACTACCAGTCAAAAATTTTGTAATGTTAAAAAAAGGATTTTTAATGTTTTTTAAATAATTCTCTTGAGCTCACCAAGCCTGCATTTATGTGATACAAAATACAGCAAAAGCAGTAATATTGTACAAATATTTTTACTATTTAAAATAACTGCTTTTTATTTGAATATATTTTAAAATGTAATTTACTCCTGTGATCAAATCTAAATTTTCAGCATCATTACTCCAGTCTTCAGTGTCACATGATCCTTCACAAATCATTCTAATATGCTGATTTGCTGTTCAAGAAACATTTTTTATCACTATTATTAGTAATATTTAAAACACTTGAGTAGAAAGGAGGGGTCAAGTCAAACTAAATTATAAATGTTTATGGGTTTTGTATATTTTATTTTAGTTAACATTTATTTTATTCTAAGAAATTAATATTTATTTAGTTATTGAATTTTATTTTTTTGACCAAGTTGACCCAGTAAAGTCTAGTGTTGGACAGTCTACATGGCTGTTGTTGAAGAAACGGCCATAAATGTACAAAGAAGAAATGCACAAAGCCTGCCTGTACAAAAAAAAAATAAAATGCGTAACTACTCCTCTGACTATTAAAATCAGAGGAACTTCAAAAGGACAGCTCATGCTGTTGAGAATAAAGCCCTCTGATATTTGTGCGCACCATTAGTTGCAACAGTAAGTATAAGGGTTGACATGTTTTTGTTTGCTCTTGCAGTGAGCTGAGCATTGAGAATTGGATTATGCCAATGGTCTATGCTGGACACGTATCCCACGTAGCCTGGCTGCATCCGTACTGGGCTCAGCAGATCAAAGAAGGGGAGCATTCTATGTGTGTGGGAAAAGATTCATCCACGACCACCATCAGGTCAGGTGCAGCATATCAGCATGTAACCATGAGATGGCAGCAGACGTTCATTTACTATTAATAAGGATGAGACCTCCACCCTGTCAGGAAACATTGTACTGTTAGAATCATCTTTAAAAACATTCAGACAAAATCTCCTTCTCTTTGCAGGGTCACAAGCAGAGACGATTACTTTTTGAGTGACGCTCTTTACGTTCCACTGGATCAGCTGGAAAACCCTAAAGAGTTGCATTTAAATGTTATTCGAGTGGATCCTGTTGACAGTTCACAGAAAAGGACACATGAGAATGGACAAAGTGGTGCTAAAATGCCTAAATCAACTATAAAAGAAGACAGTGATGTGCAGTTAAACAAGGACAACCCGTGCACTTCCTCATCTCAACATCTTGATGGCAGCACCTCATCAGGAAACAGCAGCGACACAGTAATGAAGGCTGATGGGGCTTCAACAAGTTTCATCACAGAGCGGCTTTTATCATTTATAGAGCAAACTGACCCTTTTATACTTGACATTGACTTGGATTTTTTCTCCTGTAAGAACCCTTTCAAGGAGATGTACACGCAGGTGGAGTGACTCAAGCAGATCCATCATTATAGTCCTTTTTGTTTCTTAAATGATAGCAATTACTTCTCCATACTGTACTTTCTCACACCTACGTTGTACTGATATAGAAAACGTTTTGTAGACAAATGGAAGATATTGATTCCACGGCTTAAAGGAATAGTTCACCCAAACAAGAAAATTACACCATGATTTACTCACCCTCAAGCCATCCTAGATGTATTTGACTTCTTTCAGGCAAAAAAAATCAGAGTTACATTAAAAAAATGTTCAGGCTCTTCCAAGCTTTATAATGGGAGTGAATGGGTGTTGAGATTTTGAATCAAAAGAAAGTGCGTCCATCCATCATAAAAAGCTCCAGGGGGTCCAGGCATTCTTAAAGGAATCTAGGTGTTTATGTAAGCAAAATATCCATATTTAATTAAAAATATTTACCTTTATGAACCAAAATCTCTAGCTTCCGCTAACTGTCGTACATGCGTTCATGAGAGAGTGGTGTTCTAGTGGATGATGTAGGATGTAGACGTAGCGTAATCTCCGGTGAGAAGTGACGAACACGAAAGCGGAGTGTAGAGAACAAAACAAAACACTAGTGACAAATTAGAAGTACAAAACAAGGATTTGTAAAGGAAAAATGTTGGAGGATTTAGATATAAAGCAAGAGGAGACTAGTTTTCCTTTGCTGTAAATAAAGCTTGGTTTATTAACCCCACAGAGCTGTGTGGAGCACTGTTTATGATGGATGGATGCACTTTATTGGACTTCAAAATCTCAGCACCCATTCACTGCCATTATAAAGCTTGGAAGAGCCAGGACATTTTTTTTATATGACTCCGATTGTATTCGTCTGAAAGAAGAAAGTCACACCCAAGATGGCTTGGGGGTGTGTAAATTATGGGGTAATTAATATTTTTGGGTGAACTATCCCTTTAAATGGATTCAGTTTCTTCAGAGCTGGAATCAATATTGTTTTATATGTATCTATATACGTTGTCTGTTTGCCACCGTTGTTGTCTTACAGGAAGAGTACGATCTCCTGCAGGAGTTATACAGCTTTAGCAGACCACAGCAGGATTCAGATGAGGTAAGGAAGATTCCTAATCAAATGTACCATAACTAATCATGAGATACTCATTCAGTCATAGCAACAGGCACTTTGGATGTTCCTAAACACCTTCAGGGGGGGACGCTAAATCTAATCTTATAAGAAGCTAAAGCTAATCTTTTTTATTTATTTATTTATTTTTCAATGCAGCTATATTCAACAGCTCTCCAAGTTAATAGGTTCGTTTGAGATGTGCCTCGCCTGAAATGTAGGCGAGAGTAGGCAGCTGCAGTGAGGGGAGGAGTGAAATAAGTGCAGTCAAGACAGACAGTTCTGACCTCTCCAAGTAGAACAGATACCTACGAGATCAAAGGCGGATATCGTGTTATCACACTCACGTGCTGTGTTGCTGATAAACATGATATAATTTCAGCTCTGTTGTTTTTATATGAAAATAAATATGATGAACAAGACACTCAAAGTGCTTGCTATTTAATGCCATACGAAAGGCGTATTTATCATCCATTTTTACTTTAATACAAACATGTATTTTAGATTTTTATAGAAATATGACAACAATCCCTGTTGAAAAAAAAACAGCTTTCGCTGGTAGGTACGTTTTGATGCTGGTTTAAGCTGGTCCTTTTCTGGTTTATGCTGGTCCTTTTGGTAGTTTATGTTGGTCCTTAGCTGGTCATGTTGCTGGTCAGGGACCAGCATAAACCAGCAAATGACCAGCTTAAACCAGCATCAAACATACCTAACCAGCATCCCAGCATCAAAACCTACCTACCAGCATATGCTGGATTTTTCAACAGGGATCACATATCTCACACAGAGATCGCATTGGCATAATGTTTGGGAATATTCATGCATACTTTAAACACATAACCACATGATATTAGATTAAAAAATATAACATTTTAGGAAAGAACGGCAACATCACGGTTGTCTGAACCAATAAGCATTAAGCTGTGCCGTAAGCCAGTAGTTTCCCATCGTGCTTTTGGTCAGCACGGTCGGTGGAGAGCTACTGCGCCCGACTGCTCAATCCGACACAGCCGCGTCGCCATTGTAGAGTTTTTTGGCACACGTCAGCATGACATCAGAGCAAGGCGAACGTAATGCTGCCTTCACGCCATGTCGTAATTACCGTAATTCTGAGATGACAACACCTGACATTTTACTCATAGCTTTCCATGTTTTCGGACTCGGAGGTAGCGCCTAATGCTACGTTCACACCATATCGTAATTACCGTGATTTCAGGATGACAACATGTGACATTCTACTCGGAGCTGTTCATGTCCTCAGACTCGGAATTATGCTTTTCTATGGCAACACTATCAACGCCTAAACAGAGCCTATGTTGGTCAGGTGGTACAAGTCGTAGCTCTCAGAAGACTCCCAGTTCACAAATTGTAATTACGAGTTCTACGAGGACGTGAACGCTTTTTACAAGTTGGAATCTCGTTATTACGGGAATTCCGATATGGCGTGAACGCACCTTAAGTAGCGCCAAAATGAGCCTGGCGACGGTCACGTGGTACATCTGTCACTGGTCCAAGTCGTAACTCTCAGAACATTCCGAGTTTACAAGTTGTAATTACGAGTTCAGGAGCACGCGAGGGCTTTTGCGTTGATAGTGTTGCCATAGAAACTCATAATTCAGATAGAGTAGAATGTCACGTGTTTTCATCGAGGAATTAGGAGATGGTGTGAATGCAGCATAACTGGGACACATTTCCTACCGGCATGCATCTTGCGGTGTTTTGCGCAGATTTTACTCATCTCAAACGAGCCTAATGTTTAATTCAACTGATGTGTGGTAAAAAGTGTGTATATATTAACTGTTACAGCGCCTTTTATTAAAATCTGTCAGAACTGTTTTAAAATTCGCACTTGACCTCAAAAGGTAATTTTTGACATCTTCACATTTGAATGGTGGTATATACCAGGGGTGGCGAACTCTGGTCCTGGAGAGCCACAGCCCTGCAGGGTTCATCTCCAACCCTAATTAAAACTCACCTGCCTATAGCTTTCTAGAAACCCTGCAGACCTTGATTAGCTTGTTCAGGTGCGTTTGATTAGGGTTGAAGCAAAACTATGCAGGGCTGCGGCTCTCCAGGACTGACATTCGCCACCCCTGGTATATACAGACAGAACTCTGAGACTACTAGTGAAAATGTTTTGCATTTTTCTACTTGCAAGCAATTTTCATTTCAAATTACATTATTAGCATGACAATGTGAAAGAAAAGTTCTATGAGATGAACTTAAATTACCTAGAGTTGTCACAATCCCAAACGTACACTACCGTTCAAAAGCGTGGCGTTGGCAGTATTATATAAAATGTTTTTGAACATCTCTTTTGCTTATCAAGGCTGCATTTTTGTGATTTAAATTACAGTAAATTAAAGGGAAAAAAAGACTTTTGATTAAAAATGTGTTATAAAAATGTGTAATATCATGAAATATTATTACAATTTAAAACAGCTGTTTTCCATTTGAAACTGTTTTCTGTTTAAAGGCACAATGTGTAATATTCACACCTAGAGAGCGCATATTCAAAATAAACAACGAAACAAAGGTGTAGTTTGATGACGCCATGATTGAGTGTGGAATCATGGGAGTTGTTGTCTTCATGCCCACAGCTGATGCAATCCGATGGGACTCTGCAAGAAATCATGTTTATGGATGAGCTAATATACTAAAGTTTTATTAAAGGATTAGTTCATTTCAAGAACAAAAATGTACAGATAATCTACTCACCCCCTTGTCAACCAAGATGTTCATGTCTTTCTTTCTTCAGTTGTAAAGAAATTATGTTTTTTGAGGAAAACATTTCAGGAATTTTCTCCAAATAGTGGACTTCTATGGTGCTCATGAGTTTGAACTTCCAAAATGCAGTTTAAATGCAGCTTCAAAGGGCTCTAAATGATCCCAGCCAAGGAAGAAGGGTCTTACCTAGCTAAACGATTGGTTATTTTCTTTACAAAAATTACAATTGATACACTTTTAACCACAAATGCGCATACTCTGTGCACTTTTGTTCAATACAGTTAGGGTATGTCGAAAAATTCCCATCTCATTTTCCCCACCAACTTCAAAATAGTCTTACATCGCTGTTTTACCTTTTTTTGTAAGGATTGTTTGACCTTCTTTGCACGTTCACTTTGTAAACACTGGGTCGGTACTTCTGGAGCGATGTAGGATGATTTTAAAGTTGGAGGAGAAAATGAGATGGGAGTTTTTCGACATACCCTAACTGCATTGCATATCGCAGAACTAGACAAGACGACCATTTGAGGTTAAAAAGTATATAAATTGTACATTTTTTAGAAAATAACCAATCGTTTTGCTAGATAAAACTCTTGAAGCTGCATTTAAACTGCATTTTGTAAGATCAAACTCATGGGCACCATAGAAGTCCACTATATGTAGAAAATTCTCAAAAAACATAATTTCTTTACAACTGAAGAAAGAAAGACATGAACATATTGGATGACAAGGAGGTGAGTAAATTTCCTTTCTCATTTCCTTATCTAATATAAAAATCCTTCATAATATTGTAAGTATCTTTACCGTCATATTTCATCAATTAAATGTGTCCTTCCTGAGGAAGAAAAAAACAAACAAATAAAAAAATCTTTATTGACCCCAAACTTTTAAATTATAAAGTAAAATAAAAATAGTGTAGAAACTTAGACATTTCTTTTTCATGTGTTTTAAATTCAGTAAACTTGAAAACCTTGTTCATTCCCAGGTTTAAATGAGATCCTGTATAATCAGTGTGGTCTCAGGCTTTTGAAAGTCAGTCTATTTTGCTGAATACAGGTTACACAGAATTCACATTTCCCATGTTGACAAATAACAGCCTTTACAGTTCCGTGTGTTGGTTTTTTAGGAGGAGCTGTTAGATTGTGTAGAGAGACGCACTCACCAGCTTGAAGACCTGGAGGCTGCATTTGCTGAACTGGTGGAGGATGACAGCCAGGAGACTGTTGAACGTTTAGCTGCAAACCCAAGGTACGCACTTCTGCTGTCATTAAGATGGTAGAGCCCCAGGCTTTGTGCTTTTCGATTATAGCTTCATATCAGCACACCATCGGGCTTGATTGATTGCTGTATATGGTCAGTATGCATTTGATCAAGCAGGAGATGACAGTCTCATGCATTATTTTCTTTTATTTTTTTCCCCTCTCTTTCTTTGTAGAATGAAATCTCTTGTCAGACTTGTACACAGCCTTAAGAATCGAGCTCAGTCACCGGACTATGAAATGGTAAAGCTGTATGTGTGTTTTTATCCTTAGGGTGTTTTAATCATGTTTGATCTATCTGTCATCCCAAAGCACAGAGCCCGTGGCTCTACCGTCTTAATGACAGCAGTATTTTTTTACGCTTTTGTAGACTACAATGATGTATGTAGAAAAATAATACCAGTAAGTTTATTATCTTCTTATTTTACCTTCATATGCTTGTAATAAACTCCTCTAACATAATGAAAAACCACTAGGCAGATGATATTGAAGCTTTAACCCTCTATTTTAGTGTAGCGTACACATTCACTTTGCAGAAATGTAGCTCATATCCATGCTAGTCACGGTGTTTCTGCTTGGGGTCAATTTGAAATTGAACAGTGTTGAAAAATACAATAAAATAAATCAAAATAATGTCTCATCTCAGATCCCAAACATTAGCAGTTTTTTTTAGAAAACGCTTGAAGTATGTCAGGTTTGAAACCCCTAAAATTTAAATGACAATTTAGATGAAATAGGTGTATAAATGTATATATGTGACAGTGGACCACAAAACCACTCAAAAAGGTCAAATTTAGATGTATACATCATCTGAAAGCTGAATAAAACAGGACAATATTTGGCCGAGATACAACTATTTGAACATCTGGAATCTGAGAGTGCAAAAGAATCACCTTTAAAGTTGTCCAAATGAAGTTCTTGGCAATGCATATTACTAATCAAAAATTAAGTTTTGATATATATATGGTAGGAAATTTACAAAATATCTTTATGGAACATGATCTTTACGTAATATCCTAGTGATTTTTGGCATAAAAGAAAAATCAATAATTTTGACCCATATAATGTATTGTTGGCTATTGCTACAAATATACCTGTGCAACTTATGACTAGTTTTGTGGTCCAGGGTCACGACAGCATTTTAGTGCCACGTTAAAAAATAAATAAATAAATAAATAATAATAAAAAAAAAACTCTAAGATTACTTGAATAAGGTTGTAATACTATGAGAATAAAGTCTAAATATTTTGAGAATAAAGTCAAAATACTACGAGAGTAAAGTCGAAACACTATGAGAATAAAGTAAAAATTATGAGAATATAGACTAAATATGAGAATTAAGTCGAAATATTTCGAGAATACAGTCTAAATGTTTCAAGAATAAAGTCAAAATATTTAGAGAGAATTTTTTGTAGCAATTACAACATTAAAGTTATAATATTTTGAGAGTATATATAGATTATTGTGCATGCAAATGGCCCAGATTAGGAGCACCGGGAGAAATTCCAAAGTCTCAGCTTTCAAATTGTCAAATTTTCAATTTTTTTTTTTTTTTTTTCATGCTTTCTGCTGGTCCTTTCAATTCTATCTTGCTTAAACTTGAAATAAAGAGGAAAAACACATTTATAATATCTATTTCGTGATCTAACGTAGATAGAAATATTTCGAATTTTTTCTCGTAGTATTTCGACATTATTCTCGTAATGATTCCACTTTATTCTCGTAATAATTCGACTTTATTCTCATAATTTCGACTCTATTCTCAAAACATTTAGACTTTATTCTCATAATATTTAGACTTTATTCTCAAAATATTTCTGTTATTCTTGCAGTATTTCAACATTAATCTCGTAATGATTTGACTTTATTCTCATAATTTTGACTTTATTCTTGAAACATTTAGACTATCCTTGTAGTATTTTGACTTTATTCTCTAAATATTTTGGCTTTATTCTCCTAATAATTTGGCTTTATTCTCGTAATTTCGACTTTTCTCATCATTTCGACTTTATTCTCGTAATATTTAGACTTTATTCTCAGAATTTTTTGACATTGTTCTCATAATGATTTGACTTTATTCACGTAATTTCGACTTTATTCTCATAATTTTGACTATTCTCGAAACATTACAACTTTATTCTTGTATTCGACTTTATTCTCGTAATATTTAGACTTTATTCTCGAAATATTTGACATTATTCTCATAATGATTCGACTTTATTCACGTAATTTCGACTTTATTCTCATCATTTCGACTTTATTCTCGAAATATTTGACATTATTCTCATAATAATTTGACTTTATTCACGTAATTTCGACTTTATTCTTGTAGTATTTTGACTTTATTCTCAAAATATTTCGACTTTATTCTCATAGTATTTCGACATTTTTCTCGTAATGATTCGACTTTATTCTTGTAATTTTGACTTTATTCTCAAAATATCTCTACTTTATTCTCGTAGTATTTCAACATTATTCTCATAATAATTCGACTGTATTCTCGAAACAATTTTCTATTTTTTTTTTTTTTTTTTTTTTTTTTTTTTTAACTAAAACACCATCACATATGTGAATGTGTGTGTAAAAAAAAACAAAAAAAAAAAAAAAACAAGACAAGACACAATACTAATGAAAACTGTTTTGCAGTGATGAGGAAAAATAATGTAGTATCAACCTGCTACTTCATGTCAAGTATATTTTTTTCGAGCCGTTGAGAGTCTCCAAGCAGAACATGATTGATAACAAATTTGCCTCCCTTGGTTTATAGTCCTGAGGCACGTCTGCCAGCGCCACAGACTGATGTATTTGTGCCTGTGGTGTTGAGTCTAGGTGCATCAAGCAGGCTTGACCTGTGATTACTCCGAGCTCCCTCACCACATCAGCAGTGAGGAGGAGATCCAGCAAATGATTACGGCCGTGCAGCTCTTCCTAGAAGCCTTGCCCAAACCCACCATAGTCACAATATCCAGGTACATCAGTCATTAGAGCATATGAACGTCTGTTCTATGTCTCCTTTTGAAAAGTACATTGTGTCCTTTAATCTTTCACTTGTGATTTATTATTATCCTCTAAGGTTAAAAGCATTCCGTTTTTTTTTCCCCTCAGAGAACCATGAGAAATCCTATTTCTTGAGTTCTTTTTGGTCTGCATTAATTAGCATTGTAATATATGATATAATGAATGTTTGTAGGCTGGTTGTTGCCCCAAAAGCAGATGCTTGAATCTGTGCCGTCGAGACAGATGGTGTTATGTGAGACTTGTGTCTCAGTGATCTGTTAGCATGCTTTTTAATGAGCACAGACTCAGCATCTCACTCATCAGTCACTCTCTTATCTCTGTGAGTCAGGGGGAGCTCAGCCCTTCATGGTCAATGGGAATATTTTTCATTATTTAGTCTTTTAAAGCTAAATTCTCTGACTGATGGCATATCAACACAGCTGACAAGTACCATTTTTTATCTGTTTACTTTTTGAGTGGACATTAGTGGCGGTCAAGAGGACCTGTGTTTAAATTCTAAAATAGTTAAAATGTTTGTTTGTTTATAATGTTATTATTAATATATGTATTCAGTAATGCCAGGGGCATATAGTTACTTTAAAAGTTTGGGGTCAGCAAATTTTTTTGCTGTCTCTTATGCACACAGGCTGCATTTATTTGTAAAATAATAATATTTTGAAATATTACAATTTAAAAGAACCATTTTCAGTTTTATTTTTAATATGTTTTAAAATGCAATTTATTTCTGTGAAGACAAAGCTCAATTTTCATCAAATATTGCACAAGTCTTTAGTGTCACATGATTCTTCAGAAATCATTCTAATATGCTAATTTTGTGCTCAAAACATTTATTATTGTTATCAGTGTTGAAAACAGATGTTCTGTTAGTATTTTTGTGAAAACCATGATTCCATGAATGGAAAGATCAAAATAACAGCATTTTTTAAAAATAGAAATCTTTTGTATTATAAATGTCTTCGCTGTTACTTTTGTTTATTGCTGAATATGTTTTTTGTTTGTTTGTTTCTGACCTCAAAATTTTGAACAGTAATGTGTGTGTGTGTGTGTGTGTGTGTGTGTGTGTGTGTGTGTGTGTGTGTGTGTGTGTGTGTGTGTTACTGCACATATATTAAACGGATTGTTCATCCAAAAATGAAAATTCTATCAAATTAGTCACCCTCATGTCATTCCAAACCTGTAAGACCTTCATTCGCTTTTGGATCACAAATTAAGATATTTTTGATGAAATCCAAGAGATTTCTGACCCTGCATAGACAGCAACACAACCATGTTCAAGGCCCAGAAATGTAGTAAGGACATTGTTAAAATGGTCCATATGACATCAGTGGTTGAACCGTAATTTTATGAAGCTACGGGAATACTATTTATGGTCAAAGAAAACAAAAATAACAGCTTTATTCAGTTTTTTTCTCTGCTGTGACAATCTTTCTGCCAAGTTATTTTTGTTTTTCTTTGCACATAAAAAGTATTCTCGTAGCTTCATAAAATTACGGATGAACCACTGATGTCACATGGACTATTTTAACAATGTTCTTACTACCTTTCTGGGCCTTGAACATGTCAGTTACATTGCTGTCTATGCAAATTCAGTATTATGTTTCACAGAAAGCTCTCGGATTTCATCAAAAAATATCTTAATTTGTGCTCCGAAGATGAACAAAGGTCTTACGGGTTTGGAATGACATGAGAGTGACTAATTAATGACAGAATTTTTATTTTTGGCTTAACTAATCCTAATATTGTATATGTTGGTGGATATAAGATTTAAATGTTTCTTAAATTCCCTTTGTTTTTGTCAGATCCAGTTTGGATGAGTATTGCCCAGCAGAACAAGTGGATTCCATCCAGAACAGTGTGCTGAACATTCTAGAGTCCCTTTTTGGCTGCTTAGATGTTCACAGAGAGTATGAATCAATAGCATCAGAGAGCACATCACAGACCGCATGAGGAGGGAGGTTAAATTCAGCAGCTGCGCAATGTTCTTTACTAATGGCTGCTTTCAGAAAGTAGATGCTGCAAAGCTTTTAAAAGCATGCTGAGATTTTCTGTGTACTCTTTGGTATTGCTTGCATCGAGTGCATATGTAACAAAGAGGATAAAATGTATAGATGCGAACGGAAAGAGAAATCAATTTCCAGCTGGAATTTTTTTTCTTTTTAATTTAAAAGGTTTTCTTGTATGTATTCGAAGTGCAGTGATTCAAAATAAGAGATGTTTGAAACACTGAGTAACTTTTTTTTTTTTTTTATTGTCGCTAAAATTATTTGGTTTATTAACACAATAGAAAGCCTAAGACTTTCATATGAATTCAGTGCTGCAGTCATTCATCCTCGTGTATCCTACTTCAGTCTGGGAATAGCAGATCCATTGATACAAGACAGCACATTTCCCCTCTTCCTGTGTGGCCCCTTGTGCCTCGGCTGTCTTTGTCTGAAGCCTGAGGCGGTTACCAATTCATCGGAGCTTTGTATGTGGCACCCTCTTTTATTCCTCCACACCTGCCGACTTCTAGATTCTCCCAAATACGCCTGACCTGACTTTAAATTTCACCGCATGACAAAACAACCATGAAAGGATAGTAAATTGAAAAGAATGACAAAAAGGAAAGTAAAAGGACAGTTCACAAAATATAAAATTGTTAGCATTTACTCGCCTTCATTTTGTTCCAGGTTTGCATGACTTTCTTTCTTCTGTGGAACATAAAAAGATTTTCGTAAATTGTCTCAGTGCTTTTTTTACCCCCCTTCTTCCACAAAATGTTTCATTTTATTCTTCATAAGAATGTAAGGACGTAAACAATCAAAATATTCTTTAAAATATCTTTTATCCACCTTTTTTCTTGAACGCGGAAGCCTCGCCCGACTGAAACGATGCTTTATATTTCCGGTCTCTGGTGTTTTTAGTAAAGTTAACTATTTCAAGAGCCGATAATATAACGTTAGACCTGTTTTTAAAAGGGATACGGCGGCATAGTTTATTTGCTATGTAGTATCTCAATGACCGTCTTTTTGCAGTAACTCACCTGTCATAGTTTAATAAGTGGGTAAATGACGAAGAGACGCGAGGTTAGCTGCATTGAAAACAGATGAGGGCACATATACAGCTCTAAGCTCGCGGGTTTTTGTCTACAAAATAATAAGAGTACATATTTAGCACATTATTTCACACGCGGCATTTTAACATGCGCTTTAAGCCATGCTCGTTTTCTTTCGTCATTGTTTATGCAAGACATACAGCGCCTGACACGGACAGATTTGCTGCATAACAGGTACTTTACAGGAATTGCTTAAGCTTATTGCTGTTACTATGGCACCCAACAACAACACAACTTATCTCTGCGCACGTTTATATTTAGTTATATTGTAAAGGCTTCGGTTTAATTAACTCAGTCCATGTTTTTTATTTATTTATTTATTTATTTATTTTACCCCGTTGGATTCCTATGGAGACCGGAACACGAGAGCGCACAGAAGGAAGTTCGAATCCATCGTGATGGCTAGTGATGGGAAGTTCGGATCGTTTTACCGATTCGGATCTTTGAGTCTCGTTCAGCAAAATGAACGAATCTTTTTTCGAGTCATTTCGTTCATTTTATCAAAATATAATTAAAATCCTCCTTAACACATCTACTGCTTGCACAAACGTTGATCACACTATAAGACAAAACTATAATGCTATAAGGAACAGAAAAGATTAATTTATTGTTTACCTGGGTCTTTAATCTATGATTGGCTCACCTCGCCTCTTATCTAACAAGTTTTCGGGTTTGAGTCGTTCGTTCATCACGTGACAGCCCAATAAGCTTAACGAATGCAGTCTGAGCCGGAAAAAGAATTGATTAGTTCATCTCTGGAGTCTTCGGGTTCGAGTCGTTCGTTCATCACGTGACAGCTCCATAAGGCGAACGAACGACTCCAAAAACCCGAAGACTCGAAACAGATGAACTAATGTCAGTACAGAACCTAAAAGGATGTTGCGCATGCGCGACTGAACGAATCACTCCCCGAGACGACTCGTTCGTCCCGAGTCACATTAAAGATACGTTCAAGAACGACCCATCACTAGTGACGGCGCTCATCGGTTACTCAGGAAAAAGGTGGATTGGTCAGTTAAAACCTTTGTGTTTCATAAAAAGTAAGATGTTAACAAGTTACTACATAAAGACTACAACTACCATGCTCTTGAAAAAAAGACAACCATACAGGTATGAAACCCCAGCTAACAATTTTTGGTTCCCAAGAACGTTCCCTATTGGTTAGCCAGGAAAGTTTTCTCAACGTAAATAGAACGTTCCCTGTAGGTTCCCAGAACGTTCCCCTAACCGACAGGGAACGTTCTATTTACGCTGAGAAAACTTTCCTGGCTAACCAATAGGCAACGTTCTATTTATGTTCCTAGAAGGTTCCCTGAAAGTTCTCTGAGGGTTCCCAGAACAATCTCCTAACCTCTTCACTCTGATAGCGCTGCCGTATGTCAGCACTCCCGCGTCCCGTAGTAAGCAGCATGGAAGACGGACGGATGTGGACCTCATCACTACTACAAACCATGTCTTGTTTTAAACTATTGTTTAATCCTTACAGATATTTAGAGCACATTTAGCCATCATAAGGCGCATTAAATGACATTAAATTATCCTTTAATATGCTAGATTTGTTTTATTCGTTAATATACAAGATTAGAAGTACCATAACCCAGATTTTGTTTATTAAAGCACCAAATAACACTGACTTCAACAAAATATTGGATTTTAAAAATGTGAATTTTATTTTTACAGACATTGAAAACGAATAACATTTATTTGACTTTACTTAGAATAATATTACATTCGTTTCTTACAACTGAATTAACGATGATGTGCTTCTCTCTTTTGGTCAGTACACAAAAACTTCTCCGTTCTCTTCAATTAGACGTGTCAAATTTCCCTGAAATCACAATATTTACTCTCGTATATATATATATATTTTTTTTTTTTTTTTTTTTTTTTTTAAGTAATTATTCATTAAAGAGAACAATCAACGAATGTTAGTCAGTCAGTAAAACGAAATGACCGTTAATTTTTAAATTACGCGAGTGCGCGGCTTTCTGTGGAAGGCAGGAGCGCGTGCTAGAGAAGCGCGTGCATGTTCGAAGAAAAGAAATATAAAAACAAACCAAGTGTTAATGATATGATTTTCTGACTACGCTTAACCTTGGCTTAATTTTAGCTATAAAATTGGAATTAAATTATAATTATAATGCGATTTGACCACTTTGATGTCTACACTTTATTAAACGCTTATTTCAGACATGCAATTCTGCAAAAAATAGTTTGTTTATGATGAAAAAGTATACATTTAAGCATGAGAATGATCAGAAAGATCTGCCAAGTTTTTATTAGTTTACACGGATATGACAACTAAAAATAACCTGCAGGGAACGTTCCGGGAACATTCCCTGTAGGTTGTAAAAATGCAATCTAAAAATAACCTGAAGGGAACGTTCCGGGAACGTTCTCTGTAGGTTATAAAAATAAAACCTAAAAATTACCTGCAGGGAAGGTTCTGGGAAGGTTCTTTTTAGGTTATAAAATTAAACCAAAAAATAACCTGCAGGGAACGTTCTGGGAAGGTTCTTTTTAGGTTATAAAATTAAACCAAAAAATAACCTGCAGGGAACGTTCTGGGAACGTTCTCATTTGGTCCCCAAAAAAAATAACCAAACGGGAACCATAGGGGAACCATAGGGGAACGTTAGGGGAACGTTCTGTGTTTGATGGGACAACATGTCGATGAGTAAAAGACGACAAATATCACTTTTGGATGAACTATCTCTCCAGCTGTTTGCAGGACTTTTATACCATTATGATTTATCACTTCAATACATTTACTTTTATAGACAGTAGGAAGTGCAGAATATAGGAATTTGACATTGTGGTGTTACATATAAACTCAGAGTTTCACAGAGGGCGTAAGAGGATACAGTCATCACAATTACTACTTCCAGTCACTTAAAAAGCACCGGCTGATCGGTTGCTCACCTAATCGGCAGTGACAGTGGCTCTCCAACAGTAATTGGTCTGAATCCTGTGAAAAAGAGACCGCAGTCACCATACTGCCTTTGAATCTAAAGTACAATCTCTTCTTTAAACCACCCTACCTGACATGTTTGTCAATGAAAATTAATTCTCAACACACTCTTTGTTATTAAATAAGTGTTGAAATTAATTCAGTGAAATATTTAGCCTGCATTGACTAATAATGTGTTCATAAATTGTTTTTAATGCATATCTGCAAAGATAATTAACATGTCTCTGTGTGAACTGCTTGTGGAGTCTGATAAGCCATCGTGCTTGTAACAAATGCTAAACAATGCAACACTTGACATCAATTAGTAGGTCAATAGCAGGCTGTCTCAAAGCTGCTATGACTTGCATAAAACAGCAATTACTAATGTTCCGTGCCATTACATTTACAACTTCTGAACTTGAGGGAGTACAATGCATAAAAATTGCATTATTCAATTTACTTTAGATGAATACTAGCTTCCATGATGAATTAATATGACCTGCCATTTTAGATGCTCTCAGGAGAGCAACTATGACGCATGACGGCTTTCTCTCCACAACTAAATATGTACCATTAACAGTAATCTCAGACTGAATTATGAGTCCTGTAATATTGCTCGGAGTACATGGTTTGCACAAAATAACACATAGGGCACAGTCTAAATTGGTTTGAACCTGAACTCAACCCAGCTCTAACAAGTTTTCCCCTTTTTTCTGACTCATGTAGCCTGTAGAAAACAGCAGTAGTGGTTTGGCACAGGAGGATTTGGTATAAAATGTATTTTAAATAACACCTACAGCTATAAAATTAAATGTTATTTAAACTCTGTGTGTGATTTTTATATAGTATGTAAAGATAAGTATTTTATTTATCCTCAGAGTATTGCCAAAGGAGGCTGGCAGACTCCCCCAATGTAAACTGACCAGTGACAATGAATATGCAAATGATGCAAAGTCATTTGTTTGTCAAAAATGCGTTTGAAAGAGGCAACAAAAAAAGTGAATAAATATAATCTGCCTCCTTCTTTAAATGGTTACATTACAAATAAGGATGATTAACATGAAAATAAATCCTTCAAATCCTTATTTTATTGATGGTTTCATACAAATGTGAAAAATCATTATATTATTTTTTGCAAACAAACTAATAAATAAATAAAATCAGTGGCTTTAATATGTCAAGGGAGCATCAAGTAGATGGATTCAGAAATTGAAAATATGTTTATTGTATAACATGATGGTTGTCACATACCAAAAAAAAACTTGGTCTGGGACCAATTTTTTTAAGGACGGGCCCACATGAAGGTAAATATGATATATAGAGGCTCTTATCAGGCCCCTTCCCCCATCCAGTCCTGGGGAAAAATCTCCTTCACAGTGACAGCCCTGATCCATGATAACTGCTCCTGCATGATTTGTTCTATTCATTTCCTATGTTTACAAGTGTTGGGTTGGTAATCAGAGAGAGATTATAACGTGTTATCAATAATCAAGGCTATTTTAAGCTTTCAGAGAGAGGTCATCCGGGTATGGAAGCGTAATTATCAGCTAAAGGGATATGATGGAAAATATACTACAGTTTTATTTCAACAATGTAAGGAGAGCAGGTTTGATCAATATTAATTTACACTCCAGCCAGCCAGGAAAATTCCCTCACAGATGGCGTTTCTAAGAAAATGTACTCAAATCAATACAGTGAATGAATAGATTTATACGTATTCATTTGGCAGGCACTTTTATCCAAAGCAACTTAAAAGTATGCATTTTATGAATATATGTATTTCCTGGTTTTCTCACGGAATTTGGCTAGATTTATAGCCTACCGCTGCCATGTTTTTTTTAGTCTGCGGGTTGAATTAAAAACGTCTTGAAAGCAGGTTTTGACCCCCTGGAACATGGTTTGTATAACCATTTTCCCCTTGAATGCAACTGGGCTAGGTTTGGCCGTGATTGGGCTACTTTAGAGTAGCAACTTACCTGGTTTTGTAATGCAGACCTGGCAACCCTGATTGCATATCCCTTACTTAAGTGTTGTAAGGCTACGTTTACACTAGTGCGTTTTCGTTTTAAAACACTTTTGCTATGGTTACCCCTTTCGTTTAGACTGCTCCGGGATTTTCGACTCTCGAAAACAGAGACTTTCAAAAACGCTATAGACCTCATTTCAATTTGAAAACTCAGGGGTTGGGTTTCAGTGTAAATAGACCAAAATTGTTGTACCCATAAGAGATGTACAGGTAGAATCCCCATTCAACTGCTCAAAGCACGTAGACGTGTCCGCCTGTCTATTGTTGTACCTGCATGAATGCTTGTGTAGTGTATACAGAGATCGTTTCTGAAATGTTGTCATTTTATAATGCCTTTTTAAAACAAAAAAGCACTAGTGCAACCACAGCCTAAGTGCCATGAATGTGAATCAAAATCCAATATTATGGCAAACTCTTTTAAAGGTGCAATGTAAAGCACTGGTATTTTGTCATTTATATTTTCATAGAATGAAAGCACTAAATACACCAAATTAGTCAAAGCAACCTAAAGTTTGCATTTTATGAATATACATATTTCCTGGTTTTCCCACAGAATTGGGTTACATTTATAGCCTACTGCTGCCGTCGGATGTTTTTTTAGTACACGGGTTGAAGCGAAACCTCCTGGAACCAGGTTTTGACCCCCTGGAACATGGTTTTTATAAACATTTTGGTGATTGGGCTAGTTTTGGACATGATTGGGCTACTTTTGAGTAGCAACTTGGATTTGTAATGCAGACCTGAAAACCCTGACTGTATATCCTTCATTTCAGTGTTGTATGTGCCATGGTTGTGAATCAAAATCAAATATTATGGCAAATTCTTTTAAAAGGTGTAAAGTAAAGCACTGGTATTTTGTCTTTTTTTATTTTCACAGAATAAAAGCACTAAATTCACTAAATTATACAAAGCAACCTAAAGTATGCATTTTGTGAATATGTGTTTCCTGGTTTTCCCGCTGGATTTGACTGCATTTATAGCCTACTGCTGCAGCGGGATGTTTTTTAGTCTGCGGGTTGAAGCGAAACCTCCTAGAAGTAGGTTTTGACTCCCTGGAACGCGGTTCATATAGACATTTTCCCCTTGAATCCAATTGGGCTAGTTTTGGTCATGATCTGGCTAATTGAGAGTAGCAACCAGTGTTGCCATGACCGCAGAATTGGGCTACTTTAACACTGTTGCCACGGGTTGAACCATCCCCAACAACTTTCCTGGTTTTGTAATGTAGACCTAACAGCCCTGATTGCATATCCTTCACTCCGATGTTGTAAGTGCCATGTTTGTGAATCAAACTCCAGTTTCCATAGCCAGTTTCCCTCAGAATGCAATTTGGCTACTTTAGAGTAGAAACTGGCTTGGTTTTGTTACGCAGACCTGGCAACCCTGCTGACAAATCCTTCACTTCGATGTTGTCATGACTATCCATCAAAATCCAATATTATGGCAAAGTCTTTTAAAAGGTGCGACGTAAAGCACTGGTATTTTGTTGTTGTTGCTGTTGTTGTTTAATTTTCACAGAATGAAATGCACTACTAAATGCACTAAACTATCCAGTGCAACCTAAAATATACATTTTATGAACATATGTATTTCCTGGTTTTGGACTTCAGCAGAACCAGCTAAAGCAGGTTTGACCCCCTGGAACGCTGTTTTATAGCCAGTTTCCCCCGGAACGTGATTGAGCTAGTTTTGGCCATGATTGGGCTACTTTAGACTGGCAACTGGGCTGGTTTTGTTATGCAGACCTGGCAACATTGCTGGTATATCCTTAACTTTGATGTTGTAAGTGCCATGCTTGTGAATCAAAATTCAATATTATGACAAAGTGTTTTTTTAAAAGGTTCAACGTAAAGCACTGGTATTTTGTCATTATTATTTTTACAGAATGAAAGCACTAAGGCTGCATGTCCACCAAAGTGTTTTTAGTTAGCTGAAGCAGGTTTTGACCCCCTGAAATGCTGCTTTTATAGCCGGTTTTCCCCAGAACGCGATTGGGCTAGTTTTGACCGTGATTGGGCTACTTTAGAGTGGCCTGGTTTTATTAGCAGACCTGGCAACCCTGCTGGCATATCATTTACTTCAGTGCTGTAAGTGCCATTACTGTCAATCAAAATCCAATATTACATTTTAAGTCTTTTAAAATGTGTGACGTACAGCACTGGTATTTTATCATTATTATTTTTACAGAATGAAAGCACTAAGTCTGCATGTCCACCAAGGTGTTTTTAGACAGCTAAAGCAGGTTTTGACCCCCTGAAATGCTGTTTTTATAGCCAGTTTCCCCTGGAATGTGATTGGGCTAATTTTGGCTGTGATTGGGCTGCTTTAGAGTAGCAACCCGCCCTGGTTTTGTTAGCAGACCTGGCAACCCTGCTGGCGTATCCTTTACTTCAATGTTGTAAGTGCCATTACTGTCATTAAAAATCCAATATTATTAATTTTTTTTTTTAAAGGTGCGACATAAAGCACTGGTATTTTGTCAGTTGTATTTTCACAGAATGAAAGCACTAAATGAAAACAGCATCTGTGAGGTGCATCAAACCGTTTTTGGCATCATGTCTAAGGGGGCGTCGAGCCAGGTTGTGAGTGTGCTCATCTGCACTAAATATCACTGCGATGAGATGCAGACAGGCAACTCACGACACTGAGAACACACCATTCCCACAGCGTTTAGACTCCCTAATGGATACATTTTATTCACATCTCATTCCCTATTTTCCTACGAAGTAATCATGTAATGCAAAAATAGACTTGCCTCAGCAGCTCACCGTGATTGTGAATATCATCTTACGCCATTAGCCTTATTATCTCGCAGGTGTAATTGAAACTGGTTCTCGCTTTCATGCCTCATTTGGTTTTAAAAATAAATATTTTTTTCATTTGTTCCTCTCCTGAATGTTTTTTCATAATTTTAAATTAAAATGGAGTTTCCATCCTTAGCTAATATTATAATATTCTATATTAAGCTAATGCTATAAAGAGCAATAAATGTTTCACATTACTTTGGCTTATTTATTATAAAATACACTGCAAAATATACTGCGAACTCACTGCTTAGGACTCAGTAAAGCAAGCATTTTATGTATTTATTCTATTTTAGGTTTCTTTTCAAAATTAATTAAACATCCATTGTTATATCTTGTATAACATCTCATTCTTTACTGTTTTTCTTTCAGTGACAGATTGAACTCAATAAAACACAATGAACTGATGCACATCTGCCTTTCACAACACTGGTTATTCTGTCACAGCGCAGTCATCAGCATATCGAGTGATGGTGCCAGTTGGCTCGGTGGTTGCGTGTCATCGTGCCGAACAGGCTGACTGAGCCCAGATGGATGATGTTTCTATCCCACAGGTCCAGTATATTATTCTATATCAAGATCATTCATCAAATGTATGTACAATCAGTCAATTAAGGTGATGTATGCTCCCTACCCAGCAGAATTTAATAGAGTCTCTTGTCAGGTATTCCAATAGCTCTTAGTGACTCCATTTATTGAGATGGTTTGGTACTTTAAGCTTAAAAGCAGATGCACTTATTATTATTATTTATTTTTTTTTTTTTTTTTTTTGCAGTACCATTAATTTGCTGAGTGGTACTGCAAATATGATTTCCTAAAAAGCCTCACAAATCATAAACTTAGCCAGAATTTTCCCAGTTCAGTGATAGCAAATGTAATATCCTTGGTCCTATAGGTTTGTTTTATACAAAGTGTCTGTATCTGGCTCAGAAAATTGCTTTTTTATTTTAGTTTTTTTATCAATATCAGTTTCTGTCCATAACCTTCTATCAAAAATGCATTTGAAAAAAAAAAGTTAAGAAATAAAATATCCCTTCTGTAAATGTTTTAGTAACAAATAATGATGTCAGTGCTAATAAAAAGGAGAAATCCTTAAAAAAAATCTACCTGAAAGTGATGTAACTATGAAATAAAACACTGAAATCCTTGCACCTTACATGAATATGCAAAACATAACTATATATGTTGGCATGCTGTTTGACACTTTTTGGAGGTCAAACAGTTTTCAAATATTTATAATATTTTAAAACAAAATTGCTTCACTGATATTTAAAAGATAATGCCAAACTACTTTGTCGCCAACATTTATTTTTCATCAAGAATTCAAACCTATTAATTTGACATTTCTTTCTCTCTCTCTCTCTCTCTCTTTAACAGCACCTAGTCATTTTTTACTAAAACATGTCAGATTTTTAATTTAGAAATACAACAGATCACAGAAAGGGTTTTCAAGTCTTTCTTTCTTTCTTTCTTTCTTTCTTTCTTGAAATTCATTTATAATGGCTTTATCTACAATTTTACATTTCAGGTAAAAAAAAAAAAAAGTTGAACATATTGATTTTTTTTAATCATATTAGCTCCATTTTAATTAGTAAAGTGTGTACATTTAAATGCCTACAACATAGCATTTTTAAACACTTTTTTTATTTAAACTTTTTTTGCAGCACTGCGTGTGCACACTGGACGTTTCTTAATATAAAGCCTAAAATGTGTTTTAATGTTACTATTGATGAGGATTGTATGATCTATAAAAATATTGAATAATATAGTATTTAAATGGAAGATATTTTAAGTGTACCTAAAGTATATATGCAATAGTTCCACTTTAGCTCAATGAAATATACTTCAGTATATCTTTAGTTGGAATGCAGCACTACTACAAGTACTACAAAATTAGTTGTTCCAATTTACCAGACTTTAAGTATACCAGTGTAGTATATTAAAAGTACAGCTGCAGGGTGTTTTTATTACCTACGTAAGCATATGAATGTATTTGTAGTATACAGTACTTAGCGTGAAATAAATTTCAAATATTTATTTTTCACTACACTCTAAAAAATGATGGGTTAAAAACAACCCAGTGTGAGTTATTTGGCAACCCAGGGCTGGGTAAATATAGGACAGAACACATGCTGGGTTATTTTGACCCAGCTGGTTGGGTTAAATGTTTCTACTCAGCATGCAGAGTCGTTTTATTTAAGTCAACTATTGTTTAAAAAGTATTATATTGCTGGCTTAAAATAGACTGGAAATTAAAAAATCACATTATGGCAACAGCAATAATCAAAAGATGAACATTTATTATTAAGCAAGAACATCAGTTCTTGCTTAATAATAAATGTATACAAAAATATAAGATGAATTGAATTTATTTGGTTGAAAACAGCATAGTTTACAACATTAGAAATATTTTAGCATTTTAGAAATAAAAAAAATGTAACATTTAGAAGTAGCATTTTAATTTAATTATATTCATCCCTTCTCTGTAATCACTTTTCACCTAAATAGTGTTCATTCTTGTGCCGGTGTGTTGGCAAAATCTAAAACGGTGATGTGCTGCTGTTTGCCGATAGATCGCCATCTTTCACTCGTAGTTGAAAGATGCTGTGACTCCATAACCTGCCCATAAACAAACAGTACTGAGATTAGAGAACATAATTTTCATTATGCAACACAAAAGCTGTTTCCATCATGCCAAACAACCGCTGCTGATGCATTTAGCCTTCTCCATTTAGCTGACTGACCTCTTGTCCTTGTAAGTTGCATTGCTTTGCATTGCATAAAGTAATATAATTTACAACACAGTGAAGACTTTCTAAATTAAATAAAATGTTTACAAATCTTTATATCTCTGAAGTAGTGCACCAAATCGGCAGTGCTAAGAACCGCTCTCTCCTGTAGAGGACTCAAAAAGCTCATGACCTGACTGTAACTCAGCAGCTGGGTTGTTTCATCGGATACAGGTTCAACTCAGCGGTTGGGTAGAAAAAATAACCCAATATTTAATAACTCAATAAAAATGCCCCAGCAGCTTAATTACAGAAAAACTACCCAGCAACTGGGTAAAAAAAAAATTAAAAATAACCCAATAAAATGACCCAACAAGTTGAACCCAGTATTTGGGTTAAAAAAAATCACCAAGCATATTTTAGAGTGCAGAGAATCTACCCAGCACCAAATGCTGGGTTCAGCCCGATGGGTCATTTTTGGGTTATTTTTTATATTTTTACCCAGGTGTTGGGTTATTTTAAATATTTTTTACCCAGATGCTGGGTAGTTTTAAACGCTGGGTTATTTTTTTTCTACCCAACCGCTGGGTTCAGCCTATCTCTGACGAAACAACCCAGCTGAGTTACAGTCAGAGCGCAGTTTTTTTTGCATTCTCTATACCAGAGAAAGCAGTTCTCAGCACAGCCGATTTGCACTTCTTCAGCAAAATAAAGGTTTTTATACATTTTATTTCATTTCTAAAGTCTTTACTGTGCTGTAAATTGTATTATTTTACGCAACGTGGTTTAAAGTTCGCTGTTAACCTGGCGAACAGCAGCCCTTCACCGGCTCAGATTTTGGCAACACACCGGCATGACAACTATTTTCAGTAAAAAGCGAAATAGCAAAATTCTTTCAAATGTTACATTTTTTTTTAAGTCTAAAATGCTTGTTTAACGACTTTAAATGTATGTAATATTTTAAACTATGCTGTACTCACCCAAATAAATTCAGTTTGTCTTGTATTTTGTCCATGTGTTCTTGCTTAATAATAAATATCCATCTTTTGATTATTGCTGTTGCCTCTAGTAATTATGTGTGTGTTTTTATAAGTTCCAGTCCATTTTAAACCAGCAATATAACAATTTTTTAACAATGATTTACTTAAATAAAATAGCCCAACGTAACCACCTGGGTCAAAATAACCCAGCATGTCTTCTGTCCAATATGTACCCAGCGCTGTGTTGCCAAATAACCCAACTTGGGTTATTTTTAACCTTTCATTTTTTGGAGTGTGGGGCCATTGTCACCAACAGAGTTCTACGGAATTTGTGAGTGTAGTTGGCTAATAATGCTTTTGGGAAACGCACCCCAGAATAATAAACACGTTCCTTTAATTACCAGTCCATTATAGGCCTCCATTATCTGCCACACCTACTTAATTAAATATTTGGATGAAGGAGTCTGTGGACACGCCTCCAAATATGCACAGATTCACTGACAAGACTTTACCTGAAACAGTTTTCTGATTGCTTTTAATTAATGTTTGTTTGTTGCAAGCACAAAGAATATATAACCGTTTCATAATTAGCAAAATGAAAAACATCTTTATTAATCAAATAAAAGCTCAATAAGGCAAAATTAGCATGAGCCTATTTTTTTTTTTACAGTGCAGCCTTTATTGTCAAGATAATTCATGATGCTCTTTGGCTTAATTGCTTTGTTTTCTTCTTCTAAAATGATCCAGCCTTCTCCAACTATAACCAAGAACCCTTTTACAAATAATTTCAGGCTTTTATGAGGAAGCCTCATTTACTGAGACACGGCCATGGGGTATAGAGCTAATATGTCAATGCCCATGCTCAATTAGAGGCAATGAATTTGAGTGACCAAAAGGGAGAATTACAGAGAAACCTCTTACACATCTCCTTCCCTGGACAGAATGAAATTGCCTCCATTTTACACGTTTGCATTTCCATTTCAAAGATATCTTTTCATGCACACCTAGAAAGTATTTGAAGCTGTGAAAATCTATCCTGCACGTAGAAGAAGCAATTACCATGTCACGTGTTCGGAGAAAAGGTGTTTTTAGTCAGAGATGAGACTGTGACCAGGGACCAAAAAGATGATTGCTGAGCCTCTTATGAAGCTGAAATCTGAGGTACTCCAATTCTTGGAATTTATACTGATCTCTAGAAGAGTTTTACATGTGAATGGATTGAGATGTCAGATCAAACTCAACAAAATGGCTCACTATCAGCAGGCCTTTAAACAGAGAAGAAAGCCCAAGAAGGACTTTGTGTCACACTTGCATTGATCAATAGATTACTCAGAGGTGACCTTTTTTGTCATGATGATAAATGCTTTTCTGGAACCAAACAGAATGGAACAAATATACTTAGAGTTCAGTCTCTAAGTGTGTACCAAAAAATGTATTTTAGACATTGTAATATCTTATTGCATTAATAAATTGTGATTAATTGCATGTTCTAATGTGTGATCTATACACACTGAACATCAATTTGTATGAACATAATTTCAGATATTTTGCAGGGCAGAGAAGCTATTTCATTTCCAATAAAGACTGCAAATTAACTTAATAACAATAGGATAGGTTTCCATCAGACTAACAAGCTGTTTTTTGGAATTTTAAATTCTTTGAACTGAAAGAGATAACTGGACCAGGAGGATCCCTGGGGTTTACAAATGGTAAATGGCACTTAATTAGGCAGCTGTCCAAGCATGTAAAAAGGGCAGGAGGGTAATTCATGTATTAAAGGAGAAGAGGGTCTGATTCAATAAGTACCTGACTAGAGAAGTGTGCAAACTCAAGTCACCTGGCCATTTTAAACTCTGCCTTTGTTTTAGTGCATTTTATGTGTGATTTAATTTGTTTAATACGTGGAAGTTAATAAAATGTGTGTATTGAGTCAGAAACATTGTGTGGCTCATGGAGGTCACGGTTAGCCAAAAATGGTATTGCAAAAGCCTTTTTTTCTCCGTTGACATTCATTCAAAAGTAGCTCTAGATTCTGTTTACACATCCACCTTATTTTTCAATGCGGGAGTAAGCTTTTTTCTAGTAATGTGTGAGACTTCCAGTTCATAAGAGGGAAACAGCATAGGGAAATAATGAGAAGAACAACAAAGTGCAGTAAATGGTAAAACTATTTGCACTACAAACCAGTGTGGTCAAATGAAGATAATACATTAAAATAAAATGGTAAGACAAACCAGTTTGCAACATCAAGCAAAAAAAACAAGCTGTTTTGAACAGATAAAAATAGCTGGACGCGGATGAGACCGGAAGCCAGACACATTAAATTTAGTAAATGCCGTGCCCGCTCTTACAGGTAAAATAAGGTGGATACAATGAAAATATTTTATTGTAGTAGATAGTGAAAGTGTCATATATGTATATATCAGGGGTGTTTCCTCTGAGGAGGCAAGGGAGGCAGTGTCTCCTTAAAATATTGGATGAGAAACAAATTTGTAGTACAAAAATAACACCAATATTACAAAACAATATTAGAAAGTGTATAAATCCAACCCAGGCTCATTGGAAATACGTGCCTCTATATACATTTCTGCAACACCGTAATTACTTACCTTACTGCACATTTTGCAGCAGTTTGAAAGTGAAATGTCCAGAGAGTGGCGGGTTTTTATTTACGCCGCTTGAGATACATTTTGCAACTGTTCAGAATTCAAATATCTCGCTAAAGGTTAATGGTCTATCTTACTGGAAATATCCCCTACACTAAACCCAACCCTAAACCTAACCGATAGTTTTAACAAATGCAAAACTGATTAAAAAATGCATTTTGTGATGCAGCTGTGCTATTTTTACTTCCTCATTCAGATTTGAGCCGTTTTGGTGAATCGTAGTTTCACGGGGCTCTTCATCACCCAAGTGCAATGAAGTTGAAATATTACAAGAACAAAGTCAAAATATTACAAAAATAATGTTGAAGTGTTTCGAGATGAAAAGTTGAAATTTTTCAACAATAAAGTCCAAATATTTTGAGAATAAATTCAAAATTAAGAGAATTTGTAGCAATTATGAGATTAAAGTTATAATATTTTACACAGCCTATTGCACATGCAAATGGCCCAGATTGGGAGAACCCGGAGAATTCCAAAGTCTCAGCTTTCAAATTCTGTCAGTTTAATAGTGAAATACAAACAATATGTCTATTATAATTATGTGTTTTTCACGCTCTTTAATGTGGCGAGACAGATCGCTGTATTCACCTCAGTTTAAGTGGCATGTGAGTTAATCATCTTTCCAATTACAATAATGAGACATACTTTTCATTAAATTAGGCTGTACTGTTATTTTTTAAGCCTTCTGCATTGCATGTGCAATATAGGCTATACTCTCAAAATATTGTAACTTTAATTTCTACGATTTAAATTTTCAAAACATTTCAGCTTTATTCTCGTAATATTTTGACTTTATTCTCAAAATATTTCGACTTTATTCTCACAGCATTTCGACTTTATTCTCATAATTTCGATTTATTCTCGAAATATTTCGACTTTATTCTCATAATTTCGATTTATTCTCGAAATATTACTACTTTAATCTCCTAATCTTAGATTTTTTTTATTTTTTAATGTGGAACTAAAACACTGTTGTAATATATACCCACTTTGTTATGTCAAAATAAGTCTTAAATTGACCTGAAAACATATAAAAGCTATATATATAGACTTACATTACTGAATGTCATAGATAGGGATAATTACTAGTGAAGGGTTTGAGACTGTGCGTTGTTGAGGTGCCATCAGCTATCAGGTGCTCATGAAGTCATTTTCACTACTGCTCCAGAGAGATCACACACAGCTTAGATGATTGGCTCAAACCACCTATAATTAGGAAAGAGTGCCCATGATCCAAGACGGCAGAATTGAATTCGTGTACTTCCACAGGGTCAGGCACCAGCTAATCCATTGTCATTACTAACAGGAATGCCAACTGATAGCTTGCAGACCTTAGCCTTCTGAGAAAACTAATCCCGATATTTTCTTTAGTACATTCAGTTACGTTGCCCTTGATTCAGGGTCAAGTAATATTACTGCAGAGAAGAAACTCATTGATATAAGCGAGAGCTTAGTGATTGTACGAACTGACAGAAATCCTTCCTTTTGTATTCGTACTAGATAAGAGCTCGTTCAGCGCAGTATGGTAACCTTGAAAATATACTTATAAAATAAAAAGCTTCTAAGAGCTCGTAGGCAGTCTTTTACTAGATGATATAGATATTTACCTTTTGAGCTCCACGACACTAAAGAGCAAAATCATTTTAACAATTCCATAATTAATATATGAGGCATAATTGCTGGTTTTGATGTTGTTTTATTTGCACAATAAGATGGCATTCAAAATTAAATCAACTTACAAAATACAAAAATAAATTAATTTGAAACACATTTATCAATCTGCAGTGCTTCTCAGGCTGGATGATTGAAATACCAACCTGCTAAGAGAACATAGTCACAGTTGCCAAATACTGTGCATGTGCTTGAGTCACTGAATCACAGCGCAAACAGTCCCATGAATGTCTGTCATTTAATACTTTTAAATATTGGCACTTTGACTTTTTGATGTCTTACTCAGCAGACAAAATGAATGAGGCATGTATATATACATATGAATAAACACCAAAACAGCTTATCAGTGAACAAAAGAACTGAATCCTTGAGTCATTAACATTGAGTAATTAGCTTTTTTTTTATGGTCAGCACAGTTATAGTATCACATTTCTCTGGGTATCAAATAAATGTGCGCAGAATAATCACACAAGCTATGCAGTGTAATTAGATCTTTCACATTCTCAGCATCATCCAGTAACGGTTGCTTAGTGTTGTCTTGCAACCTAGCATCTCACAATCAGTACCTTAACGTTAAACGCTTATACACACAATGAGGTCAGTCCATACCAGCAGCAGCAGATTTCCTTGAAGGTCTTCCTCATCTCTTGGCTCCTAAAGGCATAGATGAGAGGGTCTATGACCGAGTTGCACATAATGAGGATGAGATACATGTTGAAGTGAGACATGAAGCAGATGCAATAAGGGTTCCGGGGGCAGGAGATCATGAGGATGAGGTGCAAGAAAAACGGAGCCCAACACACCACGAATACCCCCAGCAGGATTGTGATTGTGATGGCCCCTTTCATATTTGCCGCCTGCCAGATAGGGCCGTTGCCAGGGAGGGCGGCAATGCGCTTCATGTGCAAGCGGGCCAGAAGAAACATGTGGACGTAAAGCGAGGCCATAAGCGCCAGCATGGTGAAGAACATGCTGATAAGGCAGATGAGAACGGTGGTGCTCTCCGAGTACACGATAAAGAGCACGCCAGAGACCGTGCAGAAGGTCCAGATGCAGGTGATGATGGTGCCTGCCCGCCGTTGGGTCATGATGTTGTGGTAGCGCAAGGCGTAGAAGATGGTGATGTAGCGGTCCACCGCGATGGCCAACAAGCTCCAAATGGAGGCCAACAGAGAGCTGCAAATCATCGAGTCAAAAACGTTGTCCATGTTTTTGATGATGCTCTCGCGATTGGTCAGGTTGCCCCCCGTGATGAGGGCCATCACTACCGTTTCTGAGGCATTGGAGACGCTGACCAACAAGTCTGCTACGGCCAAACTGCAGATAAAGAAGTACATGGGAGAATGAAGGTTCTTGTTCTTGATAATAGCAGCGATCACCAGAATGTTCTCCAAGAGGCTGACGAGCCCCAGTGTGAGGAAGACCTCTGTGGAGATGAGCAGCTGCTCATAGCACCCAGAGGCTGATCCTCTCTCGCCTTGAGCTGGCTTTCCCACCGGCAAAGCTCCCTGGCTGTGATTTCGGTACGAATGATGCAGTCCATGATGATGTGAGGTGTTCATTTCCCTGAATATCCGTAGTCAGTGGTTTGATCTGTCTTTAAATCAGTCTGGTGAATTCAAATTGAACATCATCCGTCATGTAGATCAAACAAAGCAGGAACTGTACGAGCATCCGTCACCTCACCTCTGAGAAAACTCTTCCTCCAAATCAATGTCCGACGATAATCTGCAAGAGCTTCCTACGCTGAACATACAGACAAAAAAGAAAATAGAGACAGAAACATGCACACAAAGAATCAGAGGACAGGAGACAGCTGCAGTTGAGTGAATCTGAAAACGCTGACTCTGTTTCAACACTGTTGAAGTGCAAACAGCAACATTCAGCATTCAGAGTGAGGCACTCAGTCTCCAGAGTGCTTCCAGCACTTGGCAGGCAGGCAAGTGAGATACTCTTGCCTCCACAGTCTGGCATGCTGAGGACAGGCTCCTCCCCCAGCTTTCTCCACCAATCAGAGGCAGATTTGATGGGTGAATGTAAGCTAATTTCAGAAGGAGGTCAGTGTATGAATGGGGTTGCCTCTGATTTTTAACAAATAGGTTAAATCATTTAAAGAGGGTGTTTTCTTAAAGCATTTTGGTGGTATGTTTACATAATTAAGGGACAAGAACTGAGTATGTCTTGCTGGTATAATTATATTTAAGTATACAGTTGATGTCAAAAGTTTACATACACCTTGCAGAATCTGCAAAATGTTAATTATTTCACCAAAAAAAAAAAAAAAAAGAGGGATTATACAAAATGCATGTTATTTTTTATTTAGTACTGACATGAATATACTTTACATAAAAGACGTTTACATGTAGTCTCCAAGAGAAGATAATAGTTGATTAAAACTATTTATTAAAACGACCGTTGATTTGTAATACTGTGTTGTTACTTGAATGATCCACAGCTGTGTTCTTTTGTTTAGTGATAGTTGTTCATGAGTCTCTTGTTTGTCCTGAACAGTTAAACTGCCCGCTGTTCTTCAGAAAAATCCTTCAGGTCCCACAGATACTTTGGTTTTTCTTATTAATTGTAGATGTGTACATATGATTCTCATTACTTATGCCTAAATATATATCTTTTTCATTTAGTACTTTCCTTCAAAAGCTACAGAAGATACTTACATGTTTCCTAGAAAACAAAATAAGTTTCATTTAGCCTGATCTTTAAATTTAAAAAGTTTTCACACCCCAGCTCTTAATGCATCGTTTTTCCTTCTGGAGCATCAGTGAGTGTTTGATCCTTCTGTAATAGTTGCATATGAGTCCCTCAGTTGTCCTGAGTGTGAAAAGATGGATCTCAAAATCATACAATCATTGTTGGAAAGGTTTCAAATACACAAAAATGCTGAAAAACCAAAGAATGTGTGGGGCCTGAAAGATTTTTCTGAAGAAAAGCAGGCAGTTTAACTGTTCAGGACAAACAAGGGATTCATGAACAACTATCACTAAACAAAAAAACAAACAAAAAACAGCTGAGGATCATTCACGTAACACAGTATTAAGAATCAAGTGCATTTAAACTTTTGAACAGGGTCATTTTTATAAATTAAACTATTATTTTCTTTTGTGGACTGTGTAAATGTCTCTTATTTGAAATATCTTACTGTGCGTTCACACCGCCGCCGGCGAGAGCGTCAAAATTCACTCTGGCAGCCCTGCCAACAACGCTGTAGAAAGATTTGTTGACGCTCTGATGAACGAACGCTTGGTCTTGTATTTAAAGCGGCCGCAAAGCAAACAAGTATGTCAATCTTGAATAGATTGACCACAAGTAGGGTGTAATTAACCTCATGGAATATTCAAAGTGGGTATACGCAAAGCCGTACAGCTGCGTATACCCTCCACTACACCACATGTTTGCTAACGAAATAAACTAATTAACTATACAGCCACTGCCTATATATTTAAGCCTATTGACATTTATCATTATTTTTTTCTCCAGCTAAGCAATTTGTTGACAATACCACAGGGGAGACCAGGTATAGAACACTTTTGTTTTTACTCGCAGAAAAAAAAAAAAAAATAGGCAGAGGTGACTGCTTTTATTACCATAAAGTTGACCTGACTTCAGCTCTCCCCGACGCCCAAACCGTCCAAAACTCAACTCTCGCCGGAGCTCGCCAAATAACTTCCGGCTACTTTGACGCTCTCGCCGGCGGCGGTGTGAACGCACAGTTATTCAGTTCAGTACTACATTTTGCAGATTCTGCAAAGTGTATGTAAACTTTTGACCTCAACTGTATATAAATGATTCAGTGATTCATTGGAACAATCATTAACAATTTTAGATTGAATCAGTGTTTTAAATGAATCGTTATATTTATGATTCAATGATTCACTCATAAAGATGGTCAATTATTTAGGTTTTTAAAAATTAATCAGTGTTTTGATTGATTTGGTTAAATGGATGATTTAATGATTCAGACAGTTGCTTGTTTTGATTGTAAATGGATTTGTGTATTTGAACAAACTGCAAATTGAGTAAAAGCTGCACAATGCATGGACGGGCATGTACTGTATGCGTGAAACACAAAAACAGAAAAGCAGAGTGAGACAGTGAAAGGTCACAGTGCCATTGAACTGTATATATGCTACTCAGCCAGAACTAACTGCCGTATAATATAAATTATTGCCTGTTGTTTTATTTACAGGTTCGGATTAGTATCTTACAAATCACCTCATTTGCATTTTACGGATGCTTAATGAGGCTCATGAATCAGAGCTGACTCCTCTCTCTTTAGCCTATTGATTATGTCCGAACATAGAAAATCAATTACAGTCAAAAGAGCCTGATGAAAGGAACTGACCCCTTCTGTGATCACCACATGGGAATACACACTATGAATACTGCACAAACAGCTAATCCAGTTTAGTGAAGAGGTGGTGAGACAAACAGGTTTTTCATTGAGGGGAAAAAAAAAAAAACTGTAAAAGAAGAAATTGAATGAGATGTGTAATGCTGGTTTTTCTGAGAAAACTGATCATGACATTACAGTAACAAAATAATCGGAATAATACTTCATAATGATCCTATGCACACTTTTAATCCCCTCAAACTGAGCACACTTGAAATCTTGATTTCTATCAAAACACATTAAAGCTACATTTTCTTTAAAGGGAACCCCAGGTATTAAGACTTGTACGGTTTAATATAACATAAATGATGTCTTACTGAAATATGTAGTAGAAAATCCATGAAAGATTTACGTTATTTAAAAAATCCACATCGTTTATACCTATTTTGAACTATGGGGGGCACCATTATTTCGACAACATGAAATAGTTGCACTCTGTGAGCTACTGGTTCTACCTGTTGCTATTTTTACCACAACACAACTCGGAATACACAACTACTGAAAGAGCTTACAGGTGGCGATGGATATAAGCATATAGGCTTAAACCAAATGCCGTACTATCGATTTTTCTATACAAGGAGACTTAACATCCCCAGATATCAAGTGAAATCCACGCTTGAAAACTCGTTCAGTAGCTGTGGCGTCATGACAAGCATCGACATGTTTACATCCCGTCAGGATAGCATCTAGCATTTTTTGTCTTTGATCTTTGTAAGCTCTTTCAGTAGCTGTACTCTACTAAAAGCCTTAAGGCATCAGGGCTAAAGTGGAGAGAACAAAGACATGGGTCTTTGGGATGTTTTATTTGTCCACAAGCATCTTCTCATTCTTTTCTCCTCTTCTTATCTCTAGGAAAGCAGTGAAGTCTTACATTGCTTCTCTTGCTGCCCTTCGACTGAAAATTACAACCAAAAGCCGTACAACCAACAGCCGTTTTTGACTTGTGTTGTGGTAAAAATAGCAACAGGTAGCACCAGTAGCTCACAGAGTGCAACCATTTCACATTATCAAAATAATGGTACCCCCCATAGTCCAAAATATGTATAAAACAATGTGGATTTTTATAAATAACATAAATCTTTCATGGGTTTTCTACTACATATTTTAGTCAGAGATGTTGTGATGCTTACATATAGGCCTATATCTTCCTTTATCATCATCTACATAAAGTGGCCACGTTTGCAAGCGTAGTTCATTAAGCCTTGAGAATTTTAACGTCCACAGCTCTATGTATGTTAGTCCTGTCCTTGAACTAAACGCTGCATATAATGTTTTATTTAAAAGAAAAAAAGTGCGCAGAAAGATCTGCAGTAGAAAAATGTTCTAATGTAACTGATTATACTTGTGCATGTAAGAAATTTTTCACATTCTTTCATTAAATCAGCAATAATAGAGCATAATTCAACACACACAAGCATGTCAGCACAAATGGATTTTTCTTGTGGCATTACCACTGCTACTATAAAAAATGTTTCTGATTTTTAATTTGAATAATAATTGTACAATTTTAAACAGTATATTATTTTAGGTTTTGTCTTGCAAGAAAAAGGTCTCTAAAGCTTAATTGTCAGTTAAAAGTCGAAACATAAAAAAAAAAAAAAATGAAATACTTGAATAAATAGGCCTAATTCTAAATGTTCTTCCTTTCAGGCAATGTGACATTAAATAAAGACTATTTGGTTGACTAATGTGCTTTTATTGAACTTAGAGTAAAATACTCTCTGCTAGCTCTGTCCGTTGGGTAGTACAGGGTAATGGGGTCAAACTCACTGTTGGGCTGTTGATGTTCTGGCGCCATTCACTTCTTTCTACTAGGTCATTTGCACAGAACAAAATTTCCACATTTCAACAGCCACTATGTTTGATGTCATGAAGACATGCCACTTTAATGGCAAAGGTCATAATCGACCATCCAAACTTGTGACCAGACTTCGATGGTTATGAGTCATCTGGAGATAACATGCTGCTCACTGTCTATCTGAAATGAAATAAAAAAGTTTGGATGTCAGATTAAAAGACAAAGACAAAAGAGCTGTCATTAAAAAGATCTGAGGCTGGATTTCACAGACTAACATTCAAAGAAGATATTCTCTGTTATCTGTGTGCAAACTATTACAAATGACCCTCAAAAACATAACAGCATACTGTATTTTGTGTTATTTTTAAAGTGTTGTTCCATCTTACCAGCTTTTTTAGAGAAGCCTTGTTTTATGGCCATTGGGTGAATGACCAAGGATGCAATGAAAGTGTCTCAATTAATAGACCATAGTCTAGTAGATTATCAGTGTGGGAAAAAACAGTACCCAACTCTGATTTGCTGATTTTATGACCCGGGGTAATCAAATCATTTAGTATCATTAAGCAGGAAACCGTTTCGTAGTTGAAGGAAGAGCAGAAGCACAAATCTTCCTCACAATACTGATGCTGCAGTTAAGTGAAGAGATATAAAGATTTGTTCTTTGCATTTGTCACATGAAAAATTAATGAAAGATTCAGGAGGTAACTAATTTCTCATCATTTATCTTAGGCTGCATAGTAATGATTTCCTAATGTTGAATAAGGTCAAAGACTTTATGAACATGTACAGGGAATTTGGTTATTGAAATGAATAAATTATTTATTACTCTCCTGTGCAGGGTCAGAAAGCTCTCGGATTTCATCAGAAATATCTTAATTTGTGTTGTGACGATGAACAAAGGTCTTCCGGGTTTCGAATGACATGAAGGTGAGTAACCATGCATTAAACTGCCTGCTTTTCTTCAGAAAAATCCTTCAGGCCCCACACATTCTTTGATTTTTCAGCATTTTTGAAACCTTTCCAACAATGATTGCATGATTTTGAGATCTATCTTTTCACACTCAGGACAACTGAGGGACTCATATGCAACTATTACAGAAGGTTCAAACACTCACTGATGCTCCAGAAGGAAAAATGATGCATTAAGAGCTGGGGGGTGAAAACTTGCTGAATTTGAAGATCAGGGTAAATTTAACTTATTTTGTCTACTGGGAAACATGTAAGTATCTTCTGTAGCCTCTGAAGGGCAGTACTAAATGAAAAAAAAAAATATGATATTTAGGCAAAATAAGAAAAATGTATATGTCTTCATTCTGTTCAAAAGTTTTCACTCCACTGGCTGTCAAAGGAGAAGTCCACTTCCAAAACAACATTTTACAAATAATTTACTCACTCCTTTGTCATCCAAGATGTTCATGTCTTTCTGTCTTCAGTTGTAAAGAAATTATGTTTTTTAAGGAAAGCATTTCAGGATTTTTCTTCATGTAATGGACTTCAATTGTGCCCCCGATTTTGAACTTCCGAAATCTAGTTTAAATGCAGCTTCAAAGGACTCTAAAGAATCCCAGCCAAGGAAGAAGGGTTTTATCTAGCGAAACGATCTGTCATTTTTTTCGAAAAATAAAAATTTGTATACTTTTTAAGCACAAAAGCTCATGTAGCACAGGTTCTGGCATGCATGTTCGCGACATACTATTGAATCTCGTCAAAAGGTCATGCAGAACATAGGCGGCTCTACAGACCCAGTTTTTACAAAGCGAATGCGCAAAGACTAAGAAAGTGAAAGTAAGTCAAACGCTGTTTACAAACAAAAAGGTATAATGTGTCGGACGATTCTGAAGTTGTAGGAGAAAATAAGATGGAGTTTTTTTGCCATACTCTACCTTGTTTAGCCGGAGTACACACACGATGAACTTAGACATGATTCGTAGTAGTGATGGGAAGTTCGGATTATTTTACCGACTCAGACCTTTGAGTCTCGTTCAGCAAAATGAATGAATCTTTTTTCGAGTCATTTCGTTAATTTTAGCAAACAGCCCCATAAGATGAATGAACGACTGGAAAAACCCGAAGACTTGAAACAGGTTAACTAATTTCAGTACAGTACATTTTGGAAGTTCAAAATCAGGGGCACAATTGAGGTCCATTATATAAAGAAAAATTCTGAAATGATTTCCTCAAAAACCATAATTTCTTTACGACTGAAGACAGAAAGACATGAACATCTTGGATGACAAGGGGGTGAGTAAATTATTTGTGAACTGTTGTTTTGAAAGTGGACCTCTCCTTTAATGCATCATGTTTTCTTCTGGAGCATCAGTGAGCATTTGAACCTTCTGTAATAGTTGCATATGAGTGAACTGCATATGCAGTTGTCTTCAGTGTGAAAAGATGAATCTCAGAATCGTTCAATCATGATTGGAAAGGGTTCAAATACACAAAAATGCTGGAAAACTAAATAATTTGTGGTACCTGAGGAATCCTCTGAAGAACAGCAGGCAAGTTTCACTGTTCAGGACAAACAAGGGACTTATAAACAACTATCACTAAACAAAAAAACACAGCTGTGGATCATTCAGGTAACAACACAGTATTAAGAATCAATGGGATGTAAACTTTTAAACAGGGTAATTTTTATAAATTCAACTATTATTCTTCATCTTTTATGTGAAATATCTTATTTAGGTCAGTACTAAATAATAACATTCATTTTGTATGATCCCTCTTTTTCTAGTAAAATAATTAACATTTTGCAGATTCTTAAACAGGGGGGTATAAAATTTTGACCTCAACTGTAAGTAATAAATGCGCAGCACTGGGCTACACTGGTCTAGATTTTAGTCATCTACTTGACTTCCAAATTATCTAAATTTGTGTCTGAACAATAAGCAACAGTGCTTTGTTGCATACCAATTAGACATTTGTCACACTGATATTATGAAAGCAACTGGATTAAAGTGGAGTATTCTCTCATGAAATACTTTAAGTTAATTTAGTTCCTTAGCTATGTTTTTCACAGGTATCCAGCCTATGTGTTTTTAAGGTTTACTGTTTATGGACATTCACACAGTGGTTGAGATATTGACTGTGTTCTTATCTAATTTAATGAGGGAATGAACTATTCATGCAAGAAGCAGTGTGAATGGCGTAATCAAATCAGAAATTAGCGTGACTACTGACTAAAAATAATCATTAATTTATTCAAATCATCTCTGGCACACAAAGTGAGTAGATAAGATGCTTTTGATTTTATTTACAGCCACAGTCACAATGGATAAGGGTTGTTAAAAAGGACAGCATTACTTACAAAAAAGTAGCATTCCTGTATAAAACAACATTGCCTCAAAATAGTCAGGGCTCACCTTTCAATAATGCACCATCACAATTCTTTTTCCCTGTGTCAGTCCAGCTGATATTATCTATTTGGTCAGTATAGCCCACTTAGTGTAGGACTGGGGCGTTAGTCCGAAATCCTACTGCAACAGATTGTTGCAACAGTGTTGTATGAACATATCATAAATTTAATTTAGTTTAGGAAACAGGCTCATTGAAAAAGATATTATGCACCAAAAGACAATGAAGTCTAATTATGCCTAAAATATACCATCTCAGAACACAAGAAACATGATTGGGATGTGATGCACATGCTACACTGTAAAAAAAGATTAGTTGACTCAACTTAACTAAGTCAAGTCATCTTGTTGCTTTGACTGAGTTAATTTGAGTCAACTTATAGTGTCAAGTTTATTACACTTCAAAACATGAATTGATGCAACATGCCGTCTGTTTACTCAACTTCCTGTATCAAGTAAGTTGGACTTTAAAATATTATTTGAGATAACTTAAAGAGATGTCGGTTGAATTTATTTGATCAAGTTCCTACAACGGTGAATCAAGTTGGCTAAACATGGAATACATAATTGATACAACTTGCGATTTGTTGACTCAACTTTCTGTATCAAATAATGTGGACTGGAAAACATTACTTGAGAGAACTACAAAAGATGTTGGTGTAACTTGTTTTATCAAGTTAGGGCAACATTTTTTTTTTTTTTCTCATGCTCTATTGCCAAGTTACTTGAGTTTACAGAAATTGCTAGATTTCAAAAATTTAAGCAAACTAATATCTACAAAAAATCTACATGAGAATTGGCCAGTCAAACTTAAATATTAACACATGAAAAAATAGCTGAAAAGAGATGAAATTATATAAAAAGTAAGAGATGAAAGAGATGAAATCCAATTCAATAAGGACCTTTATTAAAACCCCAACAAGTCCAACTTCACCCAGCCTTGCTTTAAAATTGAGACATCAAAAAAAGACCTTCCTTGGGACATGTTCAAAATTTTGCCTTTACACTCTCTAACACACTTTTGCTTGGGGCTGCTTACTAACTGAAATTACACTGTTCCACAAATAATAATATAATACATAAAAATAAGTGCAGCCTTCCTTTGGGGAAAAACAATAACTCTCCAAATTCAACTGAGTCAATTGTTGTGGATGTTCAGAGTTGCTGCAGTAAATTGCAGAAAGATTTGTATAAAAAAAAAAAAAAAAAAAAAATGTATCTCTGAGAAACTTGCTCAAATGTCAGCCAGAAAATGAACACGTTCAAACATTACAGAAATCTCCACTCTGTTCATGTTTGCTCTACAACATAAAATACAATTTAGTGTCTGCAAGTGACATTTCCTCCACAGAGAGCAACAGACATATGTTAGAACATAAAAACATAAACTGTTGTGACCCACAGAAGGGCTTTACATTTATTTCCTCTTACTACATTTGTATTGCTTGTGTGAGTTAGTGAGCATGTGTGTGAGTTAGTGAGTGTGTGTGTGTGTGTGTGTGTGTGTGTTTGAAAGAAAGTGTGTGTGTTCTTGTATGTGCATGAGTGTGTGAGAGTTAGTGAGCGTGTCTGTGCGTGTGTGTGTGTGAGTGAGTGTGTGTGTGAGCGTGTGTGTGTGTGTGTGTGTGTGTGAAAGAGAGAGAGTTAGTGAGCGTGCCTGTGTGTGAAATTTAAACTAACAAACTCGTTTTTCTATCTACTTCAAACTAATTTAAACTTTAAACTACTTTAAACTATAAACTACTTTAAACTAACTTAAGCTAACTTAAACTAATTTAAACTTTAAGTTTGTCTCGACAAACTTTTTTAGCAAATGGCAAGAAAATTAGAATTCTTCCTCATGGCCAAATGCAGAAACATCCTCCTGAGTTATCCCTCTAACTGAGCAGTTTATTCTTTAGAGAGTGAACCCTGGAAGTGCACATCTCAGACCCGATTCCCATGAACAGGCGCTGAATCACCTCAAAAGTATATTTCATCTCTTTTGGATAGTCAAGGTTCAGCATGTACAGCAGGCCCATCAGGTTCACAAAAGCATTGGGTACATCACCAAGATGACGCATGACAATCTTTTCCTCAATGACAATGGCAACATCGTTGTAGGAAACTGGAAGGGGCTCTTTCACATCTTCAACAACCAAAAGGATTCCAATCACCATTCCTTTGATGAAGTCCTCCCCAGGATCTGTTGGCTTCATGCAAAAACAAACAAAAAAAAAATTGCCTGTGCTTTAGACATGTTTGGCTATATAGTGTATCCACACAGAGGATGCCTGAAATGATGTGTAACCATGCCCATTGTGAACTAGTTTTTGTATCAATAAACATAATAAACATTTTGCTGCTTACCTCACATCTCTTCATTAATGTAGAAGGATTTTCCTTCATGTACCATGGCAGTCCCTGCAAAGCTGCTGCTCTCTTCCTTTGGTTTGATGCCTGCAAAAACACAATACGTGAATTCAGCTGATATCAGAACTCTGATTTTCTGATTATCAAATGCCTATCCAAGTACATTAATTAGAGGTTTACTGTCTGTCATAATCTACATCCTGGTCCCTCTCCTCAGTGGGGTTGCACAATTAATGTGGACCACAACTACAACAAATATGCACTTACATCCTTGTCGAGACTCTCCATTAAGGATGTCATGTCTTGAACTTCCTCGAAGCGCTTCAACCGGAATAACTGAAGAAGTTTATGCAGATGGCTGTCCAGACCCTCATAGAATTTATTGATGTCCATTGAAATGTGCAAAATACTGTGTATCACTACAAGTCTCTGAAAAATTGCACAGTTCACAATTTAACCTTGCAG
This sequence comes from Cirrhinus mrigala, assembly GCA_036247105.1. NCBI lineage: Eukaryota > Metazoa > Chordata > Actinopteri > Cypriniformes > Cyprinidae > Cirrhinus > Cirrhinus mrigala. Next base: position 19,959,112 of record CM070008.1, on the reverse strand, counting down.
TCACCTGGTTTGAACGGGCTTGACTATGGTCTCTAGTTAAATGTTTTTTCAGAGATGATTCTGTCCTAAAGGAGCACACACAGTCTGCATAGACACAGGGAAGAGGATAGTTCCTTGCCTGATGACAGTGCTTCAGCTTATAATGGACAATTAGTGTGCGTTGGTTCGGCGAGGAGAAATTGCAACACTTGCAGGACCACCTCATTGAAGGGCAGTTGCCCCAAACAGCGCTGTGCTGAAGTGAAGTGCTACACTGAAGTGAAGTAACCCTGTACAGAAAAAATACAAAGAAAGAAAGAAAAAAACATATACAATCGTTATCAGCAAAATTGGGTTAATTATTTTTCATGTAGTATGAAATACTTTTTCTTTTTTAAAGCGGGTCGACCCGATTTTAAACGGCATAGAGCTCCTTTTCCATTGGCCCAAAAAAAAACATAGACAGTAAAAGAAATGGACAGAGTGACGTCGTAGATTTCAACGGAGACCAGTGAAGTCGTTTTACAATTTCAGTCTGCGGGACCGTTCACCCCACCCCCACTGCTGCGCGTTGCCATGGATACAGAGTGTAACGGCACACATATCACTATACATGAAAACAATCACCTATCACTACGTGTTTATACCGCATCTAACTCAACATAAAAAATATAGTCCATACACTATGGCGATGGTCAGTGTTTTTTGCTATCTCGCTGTCTGTTAATGTTGTGCCAGGTTGATTGAGTGCGAACAAAGCTTCTTGTATGAGTCGCGACGTCATGTAAATTGGCGGGTTGACCCGGGTATAATGTTCCCACTGTTCACACATTTTTCCATAATAATGAGGACAGGTCTCGCACCGTTTCACTTGTATATTTGTATATTATCGGTGCCGAATACTTGTTAATGTCGAATATGAGGCTCAACCCTACATTAAATACTTGCTGTGAGTGTGACACTCCGGCGCTAACATGCTAACGTATTTCCAAAAAACGAACGAACATGAAATATTCATCACAGGTTATGTTTACGGATCACTTGAGAAGGAGAGACATTAGACGACGAATGCACATTACCAACAGATGAACTAAGTTAAAACAATTTTAAATGTACTTACTTGAACGGCTCGGCTCCGAGGAAAAAAAGATGGCGGTCAGCTCGGATTTTCCAGAGTTGATCATGGCCCGTGACGTCACTGCGGGCGCGTGCATGTTGGTTGAAATGTCCACGACCTATTTTCTGAAGTGAACTGAACGGATTATTATGAGTTTTTAATGAGTTTCCGCGCTTTTTTAAAGTTGCAGTTGTTGTAACTCTTCTTGGTGTGTTGTAATGGGCAATGAGTTCTCTCAACTTGACAACAATAGTCCCTCTGACTAAAAGCCCAAATCATTTTTAACAGTGAGTGGCAACTTCAGTACTGTGTAAAGAGCAAACGCATGATTCAAGTATTTTCAGTATTTTCAGTATTTCATGACGTCCTGAAGTCCCCCCTGCAATGATCTGAAGGACCCACCCCTCCAACCCCAGAATACGATTTAAAACGCGGAAAGCAATCTTAACCGAACGCGATTACAACCGAGGGGTAGGCTAACCCTCGGAGCTGATTTGTGCCACCTCAGATTCAATTTGACCCCCTCCACCTGTCCGGATCAGCCATCTCCGAAATTTGATCCAGCACCTCATTTAGCTAATCCCTCTCCTCAGGCACCAATGAAAGACTTCTTGCCAAGGTTATTATAGTTTTGCATTTTAAATTCGTTTTTATTTTAATACCGTTTTTAATTTCGCAATAAAACCCACTTTCGTTTTTATTAGTTTCATTTATATAATTTTGGTCATTTTAGTTTTATTAGGCTATAGTTTAGTTTCAGTTTTAATTTTAGTTTTAGTAATTAAAGTTTAGCAGAATCAACAGAACATTTTAATTTAAGCTTACTGAGGCAAACCTCTAGCGTCTCCGCCATGGGATAATTATTATGAAAATGATTAGGCCATATTTGTTTTTGATAATTATTTTATTTTAGTTAGGTTTTCAATAACTGCTGTTAGTTTAGGTTTGTTTTAGTTTTTCATTTATTATGACATTTATTTGACATCTCTCTCTCTCTCTCGCTTTCTTTCTTTCTTTATTTGCCTAAATGCCTTTATTTTCATTAAATACAGTTCTTAATACAATATATTTTACCTTTTAAGCATGTATACAATTTTTCTTACATTTAAACTCGTTAAAAGCATTTTAGAAGTAAAAATTAAACATTTAATCGTCGCGAAAAGACCGATGCAGCTTGTTTAGGTGACTGACATCTCGTTCCTTTAGACTGCTTTTCATAAAAGAATTTGCAGCTAAGAAACTGTTTTATAAATTAAATAAAACATACACAAACCTATATTTTACCACCGAAATGCAAGTCTGCGCACTGAGAACTACCTGAAGAGGATGCAAGATAGCCGCGCTCATTACAAACGCGACTTTTGCTTAAGTTGGTCCACCAAGTGACTGTGCAATGCTCCGTTACCTCTCCGTCCTCTGATCACTTGATCACTCGCAATTTACAAATTAAGCACTACATCAAACCCCCCAGAAACATGACTTTTTTTTTAACCATTTTATGCTGACGATCACCGGTGTAATTAGAATTCACAAATTCAAACGTGCTTTCGCTCTCTACGCAGAGCCAGAAATAGACGCGCTCAGTGCTTTTAGCCTATATCACACCAATTCAGTGTTTTCAACCGCATAAAATTGGTTTCAGACATTTAAATTAATTACCAGCAAAAAAAGATATTTGTTAAATACCCACTGATGTTTGTGAGTATATTCTGTGAAATACTTTTACATACAGAGTGATACAGTGCAACATGCACTCTCCACAGGGCAAACCATTATTTTGCTTATGAAAGCAATACACTTTAAAAAATGCTGGGTTAAAAACAATCAATGCTGTCCGTTTTATTAGTACCAGTTATTAAGAGCAAAGCTGGAATGGTCTGTAATTTTGATAATTATAGACCTATAGCTCTAGCTAGTATTCTGTCTAAAGTGTTGGAAAAAAACCTGTTGGATAGGATAAATGTGATTATTAATTCTACAGATAACCAGTTTGGATTTAAGGCCAAACATGGTACTGATCTCTGCATCTATGCATTGAAGGAAACAGTAAATAAGTATAGAAATAAAAACTTATCAGTATTTATGTGTTTCATTGATGCATCTAAAGCATTTGATAGGGTTAACCATGCAAAGTTATTTTTTTTAAAATGAGACAAAGAGGGGTGCCAGAATACATTGTGAGAATTCTGGCTTATTGGTAAACCCACCAGATGATGCGAGTAAAATGGGACAATAAAGTCTCTGCACCTTTTGGGGTTAGTAATGGATTGAGACAAGGAGGAATTTTGTCCCCAATTTTGTTTAATCTTTACATGGATGATCTATCTAAATGTTTGAATGCATGTAAAAATGGCTGTATAATAGGAAATATTCTAGTGAATCATTATGTATGCAGATGACCTTGTAGTGTTCAGTCCTAGTAGTGCTGGGCTCCAACAGCTTTTAAGTATGTGTTCTGAGTATGGTTTTGAACATGATATTTTATATAATCCTGATAAGAGTGTGGTTATGATTTGCAGAACTATGGAGGATAAAAGTATACATTTTCCAGTTTTCAAGTTGTCTAATAAGAGCCTCACTGTGTGTGCGAAAGTAAAATACCTCGGAAATTTTATTACTGAGCTCATGACAGACGATGAGGATATTGAAAGGCAACGGCGTATGATGTATATGCAGGCAAATATACTTTTACGTAGATTCTGTTCAGATGAGGTAAAGTTATCACTGTTTAAAGCATACTCTACAACACTTTACTGCTCATTTGTGGTTCAACTATGTAATTTAACAGATATATGCTGCTAAATTACAGTTGTATACCGTAGATGACAAAACGGCATTTTGCTATTAATTTCAAAAACAGTAGCACACTGTATTTTTACAGTAAGATGCTGGCAACCACAGCTGCCAGTAGATTACCGTTTTTTTTACAGGGAAATTTTTTACAGTGTAACATCTAGTTTACAGAAGCTCCAAGTAGCTTATAATGATGCATTGACAATTTTACTAAGGAGACCTAGATGGTATAGTGCAAGTGAAATGTTTGTGAGTGCAAGAGTAATAACTTTTAAAGCATTATTACAAAATCTTATGTATAGGTTTATCTGCTGGCTTAATGCTTCTAATAATGAGATTATTGTGGGTCTATCAAATATAAGGGTTAGTACTATACAGTATCAGTCAAAGTTGTGGAGACATTGGTATTGCTGTATTTTGTAAATGTTTATTGTGTATGATTGATGTTATGGGTTGTATAAGTTGTGTTGTCTTTTAAATTTGGACCTTGAGTCTGTAATAAAAGATTGATTCATTGAATAATTTCTGGTTATTTGGCAAACCACCGCTGGGTAAATATTGGCTAGAAAACAAGCTGGGTTATTTTCGCTTTTTTTTCTTTGACAGTGCTGGGTCAGTCAATTGAACGTTTTTCCGTTTTAAATAATAAAAATGCACTCTAAAAACCTGTTTTATATAGGACAAGAACAGTATACAATATTTTTATTCAGTGTCAGGTCAGTTTTAGACAAACATAAAATGCTCAAAAAGATTCAGTAAACGTTTTAGGACGTGACAGGAGCAGCATGAGTAGCCAGTGGGAATCTGAGGCGAAGAAAACTGCTGTCAGCAAGCTGTTCTAGTTCATAAAATGACAATATTTTATTCATGTTTGAAAAGTTACATCAAAAATAGCTTTCATGCCATCTTGTCTGTCAGACATTTAACTTTTACATCGTCAAACGCATATAGCGCGACCACTGCGTCGTTAGCTTTTGGATCAATAGCGCTCATTGTATTCAGTGGAGCGCACGGCAACTTTGTTACATATTATAACAACAAAGTCGTATCGTGTTTCAGGCAGCCCTGGTCCCGCATTCGTTTGGTGGGAGGTGAAACGTTTCACCGGTGAAACTTCCACGGTGGCGCTGGCGCGTCGTTCGCTTTGAGTGTAGTTTCAGTGCTGCGTTTCTAGACAGCTAGCGTTCCAAGCAGAGATTAGCTGCGACGTACATTTAAACTAAGTAAATAAATCAATAAATAAGGAAAATGTGAGACTACAGATGTTTTCTTGTTTATAGCTACAGTGATAATTTGACAGGAATACAATGTAATACAAACCTTAATTTGATTCAGGAAGTTTCCCTTTAGTCGTGTTTTCTCTCAGAACATAAAATGACCGCTGACAAATATATTTATACTGACCCAGCGTGCGTTAGGGCACGTGTTTGAGAGGGTTTATCATTTGAAAAATGTAAAATGTGAAAATGACCCAGCAGGAAAATTACAGAAAAAACTACCCAGCACCTGGGTAAAATATTTACAATAACCCAATAAAATGACCCAACAAGCTGAACCCAGCATTTGGGTTAAAAAAATGCATTTTTTAGAGTGTACAGACTCTGCATATTATGTAAATAGGTCGAAGCCAGAAAAATCACAATTCTGATTAGCTTATTAGCCACAAATATGCCTTTAACATCATCCTGCTTTCAAAATCTCACACCTCAGGCTGTTAGATTAGGCAACCAGAGCTCCTTCAATCTAACTAAGGGTTCACACGGAGCACCCGGACAATGTCTCTTCAATCTTGACTACATACCTTCTCCCAGCTCCATTATCAAGTATTCAAAGGGCATTACAAAAAGAAAATTTCCAGCACATCCTGCAGTATTGTAATGAGAACAACATGACCCTCAACACAAAAAAGAACTCACTGTGAACTCCAAGAAGCTCAGTGCCACAGAACTCATCTCAAGTGTTGTATCCAGGCATCTATAGGCATTATTCTAGACCTCTAATGGTTCTTCAGTATCTGTACCTTGGTAAACTGCACATGAGCACATTTACTTCATTTACTCATAATGGAAAACCCTAGCATATCTAAAAGTGTAAACATGGTGGCTCTGTAGTGCCATCAAAATTCTTTGCACTGTATTTCCCTGAAGCATTGTGTAGACTGTACAAAACATTGCCATCATCAAGCTTACGAAAGTTTGGAGAGATGTAGCTCCATTTGTTTGGGCATCAAACCCAGTTTGACAAGATGTTTTGAGTTTGGGGACAGCGACATCTGTTTGTTGACCAACGACAGATGAGCAGAGTGTTACCTGTTTTGGTGGTGCTGGTGGAATTGAATAGAACTTCAAACTTCACACTTGAAACTTTATTAATATTATTATAATTGATTATCAGCAGCTGTCCAGATTGACAGATTATGTACAACAGCCTGTTGAAGATATTATGTTTTTAAAACTGAAATTATTTTCTGTTTGAAAGCCACACAAAAGTGCACACACAATAAGCGACTCAGATGAGGTAACACAGCTTTTCAAATGTGAAATGAGTCTAATAAGAATGTGAGAAAAGAGAGACTGAATTAGATGACATTCTGCGATGACCCTAACATCATAAACATCCGCTGAAATAAAGAATTCATTCTGTTTTATGTAATGCATGGACAGAATATTTACAAACTGTTGAAAGCTACAGGATCAGTACAAGCAGAAATTTAAATAAATGGTTTTTGTGTGCGTGTGTCTTTAAAAATTACCATCTCTAACTTACTATTCTGATTTTCTGATTTTTGATCGCAGGTCACATCAGTATTTTCTACTCAGGGGTTGCATGCAGAAACATACTGTGCAAACCGTGCAGTTCAATTTAACATGACTCATTTGAGTCACTTATTTTAATGAATCGCACAAAAGACTCACGATCACTGGTTTGAATCATTCTGACAAATCTTTCACTGAATAAACACGCAGAATTCTTCAGAACAGCTACTGAATCAACACAGCGTTGCATCTGACTTCTGTAATCGTACTCCAAAACAAATGTCTTTTATGAGTCATTCATTTATTCATTCATCTATAATTGGTACAAAAAACTCACAAACTCAATAGTTTCTAGTCTGACCAATTCTTCTGACAAAATCCTTCACTAAATGAACTTTACTGAATCCATCAAAGACTCACTTAACTGCCATTACACTTCACTTCCATTTCAATGGATCATTAACATAGCCATTAGGATGCTATCACTTGCTTTGTCCATGGTTACCCTCATTTTAAAGGAGTAGTCCACTTCCAGAACACAAATTTACAGATAATTTACTCACTCCCTTGTCATTCAAGATGTTCATGTCTTTCTTTCTTCAGTCAATAAGAAATTATGTTTTTTGAGGAAAACATTTCAGGAATTATCCTCATATAGTCGACTTCAATGGTGCCCCCAAGTTTAAATGTCCAAAATGCAGTTTAAATGCAGCTTCAAAGGGCTCTAAATGATCCCAGCCAAGGAAGAAGGGTTTTACCTAGCAAAACGATCAGTCATTTTCGAAACAAATTGACAATTTATATACTTTTTAACCTCAAATGCTTGTCTTGTCTAGGTCTGCGTGAACTCGTTTTTTCAGGTTCAATACAGTTAGGGTATGTCGAAAAACTCCCATCTCGTTTTCTTCCCCAATTTCAAAATCATCCTATATCGCTGCAGAAGAACCGACCCAGTGTATACAAATTGAACGTGCAAAGAAAATCAAATGCCCTACATCGCTCATTTACTAGTGATGGAGGATGATTTTATAGTTGAAGAAGAAAACGAGATGAGAGTTTTTCGACATACCCTAACTATATTGACCCAGATTACACTGACTGCACATGCGCACTGCAGAGACAAGACAAGACAAGTTAAAAAGTATATAAATTGTCTATTTGTTTCAAAAATGACCAATCGTTTTGCTAGATAAGACCCTTCTACCTCGACTGTTTAGAGCCCTTTGAAGCTGCATTTAAAGGAGAAGTCCACTTCCAATTTACAGGTAATACTCACCCCCTTGTCATCCAAGATGTTCATGTCTTTCTTTCTTCAGTCGTAAAGAAACTGTGTTTTTTGAGGAAAACATTCTCCATATAGTGGACTTCTATGGTGCCCAGAGTTTGAACTTCCAAAATGCAGTTTAAATTCGGCTTCAAACGATCCCAAATGCGGTTGTAAACGATCCCAGCTGAGGAAGAAGGGTCTTATCTAGTGAAACGATCGGTTATTTTCATTAAAAAAAAATACAGTTGAAATACTTTTTAATCTTAAACACTCGTCTTGTCTTGCTCTGCCTAAACTCTGTGTATTCTGGCTCAAGACAGTTAGGGTATATCGAAAGACTCCCATCGTTTTTTCTCTCTCAACAAAAATCATTTCAAAATCATCCTACATCGCTGCAGAAGTTCTGACCCAGTCTTTGCAAAGTGAACATGCAAAGAAGATCAAATACCCTTAACAAAAAGGTAAAACAGCGATGTAGGATGATTTTGAAGTTGAGGGAGAACATGAGATTGGAGTTTTTCAACATACCCTAACTGTCATGAACTGGAGAAAAACGGAGGTCGGGAAGAACAAGACAAGACAAGCGTTTGACATTAGAAAGTATATAAACTATTATTTTCATGAAAATAACCGATCGTTTCGCTAGATAAGACCCTTCTTCCTCGGCTGGGATCGTTTACAACTGCATTTCGGATCATTTGAAGCCGCATTTAAACTGCATTTTGGGTGTTCAAACTCGGGGCACCATATCAGTCCATTATATGGAGAAAAATCCTCAATGTTTTGCTCAAAAAACATAATTTCTTTACAGCTGAAGAAAGAAAGACATGAACATCTTGGATAACAAGGGGGTGAGTACATTATCAAGAAAATTTTTGTTCTGGAAGTGAACCACAATTAAAAGAATAGTTCACCCAAAAATAAAAATTCTGTCATCTGTCTGTCAATTCTGTTATAGTGTTTTATTGAAATACCATCATTTACTCACTCTCAGGTTGTTTTAACCCTGAATGAGTTTCTTTTTTCTGTTGAACGTTGTCTATTTGATAATTTCTATTATTAAAATCAAGCTACTGTTTGGTTATCCACATTCTTCAAAATACCTTATTTTGTGTTTGGCACAAGAAAGAAAGTCATACAGGTTTGGGACAACATGTAAGTGAGTAAATAATGACAGAATTACAATTTTTGGGTGAACTATCCCTTTGATGACAAGCGGCCGCATGTTTAGTACTGCCCCTTTAAGAGCTGCACATCTAGTTGTCACGAATCTGGTCGGTGTCCCGCTGTCCGCTCACCACCAGATGTCACTCTCGCCCTTTCACACACAGACTGTTGCACCACACCCCGGACTACATTTCCCATCAGCCATTACACTTGACCCACGACCAATCAGCGGCGCTATAAAAGCCCCTGTATTTCGCCGTGCTAACCACGGATTGTTGTATTGTTGTTTGTTAGCGTTTTCCTGTTTCCAAGTTCCTAGTTCCCGTGGTTTTTGACTTCTCGCCTGCATTATCGTTTACGTCTGTCTAGCCGCCTGCCTTGTGGATTATCGCTCTCGTTTCCTGGACTATTCTTTCCTACTGCCTGTGTTATTCCTGTTTGCTCCCGTCTCGACCTTGCCTGTACGACCATGTCTTTGTCTCGCCCAATAAAAAGCTTGCATATGGATCCGCTCGCCTCTCGTCTCACTTCCCCCGTTACAGAACAATCCGTCACTACAGGATCCAGCAGCTTTTCACCCGGACAATCTTCCGACATGGACACAGACCTGATCTTAGCAAGGATCAAGCAAGGACAACGTACACTCGAACAATACATCCGTGAGTTTTTGGCCATTACTAACTACTCTACCCTCCCGGACTGCATTATTATTGAACTGTTTGCTGATGGCGTCAATGAGCCACTAAGAGCGAGGCTGAGACGCGAGGGCCCGCGCTCTTCGCTAGTGGCTTTTATGAACTTTGCGTTTTTGTGTGTGGGCTCGTCGTGTACTGTGGGGGTCGCGAAGGAGGTACGCGACAACGCAGACAGATCAGCCGCGCAACCCTCTCGCAGAGTGGCGGTAATGCCGGATCACGACGCCCCAAACAGGTTTTTCTGCCTGGATCGCTCGTGAAATGGCGGCCGTAACAGAGCGTGCTCGAGCGATGGCGGCGTCAGCAGAGCCCGCGCACAAGATGGCGGCCGCGTCGGAGCGCGTCCACACAATGGCGGCGACGGCGGAGCCCGTTCACAAGATGGCGGCGATCACAGAGCTCCGTCACCTCACAGCTGCCATACAAAAGCCATTTAAAGGTACTGTGTTTCCTGAGTCAAGTCAAGTTTCCAGGTCGAGTCAAGTTGCAGCTCTGTTTCCTGAGTCCAGTCAAGTTTCTGAGTCAAGCAACATTACAGCTGCTGTTGCTGTGTCAAGTCAAGTTACAGTCATCGTTCCTGAGCCAAGCACTGTCAAGATGGCTGCCACGCCAGAGCCACTGCACAAGATGGCTGCCACGCCAGAGCCACTGCACAAGATGGCTGCCACGCCAGAGCCACTGCACAAGATGGCTGCCACGCCAAAGCCTCCGCCCGCTAAAGCCCCGTCAGTCAGGCCGGCGCCCGCTAACGCCACGTCAGCCAAACCACAGCCTGCTCAGGACATCTCCGTCAAGTCACAGCCTGTTCACGCCATGTCTTCTGCTCCTGAGTCTGCACCCATCATGGCCGCCCTCCCTGAAGCGGTTCCCGAGTCAAGCAAAGTCACAGCCGTGGTTCCTGAGTCAAGTCACGTCCCGCCTGACATCCCAAGATCGTGGCCTATCATGATGGCACATGTGCTGGATTCACCCCTGATGGCTGTACGGGCAGCTAAAATGGCGCTCCTTCACGTCGCGGCTGCTACCCCAGGGTCAAGTCAAGCTTCCAAGTCCGGTCAAACAACGGAGTCAAGTCAAACCAAAGCTCTTGTTCTCCACGAGTCAAGCCAAGTCACAGCTGTTCCTCATGAGTTAAGTCACGTTACCGCTGTCGTCCCTGAGCCAAGTCACGTTACAGCTGTTATTCCTGAAGCAAGCCAGGCCTCTGCAGATCCTCGTGAGTCAAGCCTTGTTGTCAGGTCCTGTCATAATGCAGCTTCCGTCTCCAGTCAAGCTTCAGCGTCCAGTCAAGCTTCAGCGTCCAGTCAAGCTCCAGCGTCCAGTCAAGCTCCAGCGTCCAGTCAAGCTCCAGCGTCCAGTCAAGCTTCCAAGTCCAGTCAAGCTCCAGCGTCCAGTCAAGCTTCCAAGTCCAGTCAAGCTTCCAAGTCCAGTCAAGCTTCCAAGTCCAGTCAAGCTTCCAAGTCGAGCAATGTCAAGGCGGCTGTTCCAGAGTCAAGCCACGCCCCGCCTGACGGCCCGGACTCAGGCCACGCCCCGCCTGACGGCCCAGACTCAAGCCACGCCCTGTCTGGCCACCCAGAGCCTTACCATGACCCGTCTGACGGCCCAGAGTCAGGTCATGCCCAGTCCCCAAGTCAAGTCTCACCAGACCCCAAGTCAAGTCACATCTCGTCTGACATCCCAAGACCACAGCCTATCGGGATAGCCAGCGCCCTGGACCCACCACAACCTCCCGCTGCTGCTCTACCCTTAATGGCTATTGCCATCTGGTGTGTGTGGGCTGCACATTGTGCTTCTGGGGTCACGTCTGCTCCCAAGCCTGCTCCAGAACTCCTGTCCAAGCACAAGCCTACTCCAGAGCCCCCGCCAGTTGGAGAGGCCGCGCCAATGCCTCCTGAGGTGTCAGCTTCGGCTGTGGATCCTCCCGTGGAGGCGGCGTCCCCCTACAGACTCTCTGCCTCTCCCCATATTCTCTCTACCTCCTCTGTCTCTGCTGTTTCCAGGTCCCAGGCCATAACGCGGTTTCCTGCTCCGCCCCAGCTCCCGTCTGGTCACAAGCCTGTTCCAGAGCTCCCGTCCGGTCACAAGCCTGTTCCAGAGCTCCCGTCCGGTCACAAGCCTGTTCCAGAGCTCCCGTCCGGTCACAAGCCTGTTCCAGAGCTCCCGTCCGGTCACAAGCCTGTTCCAGAGCTCCCGTCCGGTCACAAGCCTGCTCCAGAGCTCCCGTCCGGTCACAAGCCTGCTCCAGAGCTCCCGCTGGGTCACAAGCCAGCTCCAGAGTTTTCGCCTGGTCACAAGCCTGTTCCAGAGTGCCACTTGGTCGGAGAAGCTGCGCCAATACCTCCAGAGGTGTCAGCCATGGCTGTGGATCCTCCCTTGGAGGTGGCGTCCCCCTACAAGCTCTCTGCTTCTCTCCCTTCTCTGTTTGTCTCCTCTGTCTCTGCTTTCCCCAGGTCCCAGATCGTAAAGCGGGGTCCTGTTCCGCCCCGGAGGGCCGCTGCGCCTCCTGTTCCGCCCGGAGGGCCGCTGCGCCTCCTGTTCCGCCCGGAGGCCGCTGCGCCTCCTGTTCCGCCCCGGAGGGCCGCTGCGCCTCCTGTTCCGCCCCGGAGGGCCGCTGCGCCTCCTGTTCCGCCCCGGAGGGCCGCTGCGCCTCCTGTTCCGCCCCGGAGGGCCGCTCCGCCTCCTGTTCCGCCCCGGAGGGCCGCTCCGCCTCCTGTTCCGCCCCGGAGGGCCGCTCCGCCTCCTGTTCCGCCCCGGAGGGCGGCTTCGCCTCCTGTTCCGCCCCGGAGGGCTGCTCTGCCTCCTGTTCCGCCCTGGAGGATCGCCCCGCCTCCTGTTCCGCCTCGGAGGGCTCGGGCGTCGCCTGTCCCGCCTCCGGTTCCGCCCTGGAGGGCTCCTGCGCCTCCTGCTCTCCCTCCTGTTCCGCCCCGGAGGGCTGCTCTGCCTCCTGTTCCGCCCTGGAGGATCGCCCCGCCTCCTGTTCCGCCTCGGAGGGCTCGGGCGTCGCCTGTCCCGCCTCCGGTTCCGCCCTGGAGGGCTCCTGCGCCTCCTGCTCTCCCTCCGGCTCCGCCCTGGAGGGCTCCTGCGCCTCCGGCTCCGCCCTGGAGGGCTCCTGCACCCCCTGCTCTGCCTCCGGCTCCGCCCTGGAGGGCTCCTGCGCCTTCTGCTCTGCTTCCTGCTCTGCCTCCGGCTCCACCCTGGAGGGCTCCTGCGCCTCCTGCTCTGCCTCCGGCTCCGCCCTGGAGGGCTCCTGCGCCTCCTGCTCTGCCTCCGGCTCCGCCCTGGAGGGCTCCTGCGCCTCCTGCTCCGCCCTGGAGGGCTCCTGCGCTTCCTGCTCCGCCTCCAGCCCCTCCCTGGAGGGTACCTGCTCTGTCGGTTCTGCCTCAATCACCGGGTCCTCCGCAGGGACCTGGTCCTCCAGCCCTCGCCCTGTCTCACTCCCGCCCCACCGCTCCCCTGGACTGTTACTCTGTTGGAGCGTCTGGAAGCCGCTCCTTGGGGGGGGGCTATGTCACGAATCTGGTCGGTGTCCCGCTGTCCGCTCACCACCAGATGTCACTCTCGCCCTTTCACACACAGACTGTTGCACCACACCCCGGACTACATTTCCCATCAGCCATTACACTTGACCCACGACCAATCAGCGGCGCTATAAAAGCCCCTGTATTTCGCCGTGCTAACCACGGATTGTTGTATTGTTGTTTGTTAGCGTTTTCCTGTTTCCAAGTTCCTAGTTCCCGTGGTTTTTGACTTCTCGCCTGCATTATCGTTTACGTCTGTCTAGCCGCCTGCCTTGTGGATTATCGCTCTCGTTTCCTGGACTATTCTTTCCTACTGCCTGTGTTATTCCTGTTTGCTCCCGTCTCGACCTTGCCTGTACGACCATGTCTTTGTCTCGCCCAATAAAAAGCTTGCATATGGATCCGCTCGCCTCTCGTCTCACTTCCCCCGTTACACTAGTATACAGGGAGGCATCCGTTTTTTTTTCCTCTCAATTCAATTGTTTACTTTCATTTCAGACATAAGCTACTATAAACTGTTTTTATATGTAAACCTTGTGTGTTTTGACAATAGTAGCGTAATCAGACGTGATACATAACTTAGTTCAGTAATAGGCGCACAGTATTTTAATGTAACAGTATTTTAATATCCGCGCGTTTCAGGTGTACGCGCAGTAGGAAAGCGCATGTCGGAAAGCACACGAATGAAATGTTTAAAAGTCAAGACTTTAAAGCAAACAATGTACTTTTGTGATTGTGAATAAGTACAGTGTCCCGTGAGTGTAACTACCGCTGAGTTAACACTGAAGTGAATGTATGTCGTGTTGTACAGTATATTGAGATGGAGGCGCCAGAACTGCAGCTGAGAGAATAGCACGATACGATATTTCTAAAAAAGCAGATCGTGGAAACATTTTTATCGTCCACGATCAAAAATCGTCATATTGCACACCCCTACTCTAGTTTTCATTTCAGCTGGAAACTGCAGTGATTCATAAATATGGGTACGTTTTTTTCAGTTTTGCAGAAATGTAGAGGCACGTATTTCCAATGAGCCTATTGTTGAGCTGCTGAATAAGAAATAAAAACTGATTGTGCATTACAAAATGAAACTCTCTGAATATGCAGAAAATGAATATTGAAGCACATTTGCATTTCTTTATCTGACCCACATAATCATGCACTGAACTTCCAAGATTAGGATGTGACCTTGTACAAATGCATCTAGGGAGATTTTTTTATCTATTATTATTCAAGTTTTGCAGACATCATAATGGATCAAACTATTCAAGCAATCCCACATATCCTGTGGATGTACATTTCTGCAAAATCCATATCCTGTTCGTAGCCGCTTTGCTCTTTGTTACATGCCGATTTCAACAATGAGTACACAGAGGTTCTCCTTAGTATTTCTTTCATTAAAAGACCACCCACTTACACATAAAACATACCCATGTTCTTGACATCAGAAATATCTCAGGTACAGTGGAGTGTAAGGCCTATATGAAATTCCATAAAGTAGAGCTGTTTTTAGGCGAACAAAAGCACAGACGAGTAATTGTATATGTACAATACATAGAGCACTAATGTACACAATAATTGACTCACCCGCTCTCAGTAATGTAAGCCTATTACTTTTCAGTATATTGACTTGCTTTTCTTGTTTCATGAAATGAAATGTGAATTTATGGGTTTGGTACATGCAGCATCTTGTTTTATTAGATGTGCTGTTTTTGTTGGTTTAAATCATGTCTTTTTAAACATGCTCATATAAATCACTTGTACCATATGTTTATTTAGTGTGGAGTTGTGAACTGCTTCCTTTCTCACAAGCACCATTACATTGTAGTCATTTTAGCTTGCATTTAACTATCCTAAATTATATATATATATAGGTTTTCATAAAAACGCTGCATCAATAAAAATCAACTTCTGTGATATAAAAGTGTCCAAAGAGGAAGAAACATCCTTATACATTTCAAAAGAATCATAATGATTATCCACCATTCTTCCCGTCTGCTTCAATATTTTTAACGGGATGTATTAAAACCTCCTTTCCTTGGATGAACGACCATGGAAATAGTGAGCAAATTAAACAAAATCAGGAAAATGTTATTTAAATTGCACAGGATGTCAGAACGTACAAACAACTAATTTGGTTCTTGGGAACATCTTAGTGTGACTTAAAGTAAATGAAAATGACACAGATAAAGGACGGACTAAACAACGCAGGGTTTCATGCCTGGTATCAAACCAATTTTGCTCCTTTGTAGGCAAATCAACTACTAATATATACTAATAACTACTATACAACTACTAATAACAAAACTGTTATTCCTATGTGTACACTTTTGTAACATCTGAGGAAAATATTTTTTTTGTTGGACTGTCTGCATAAATGGAAGACATGCTCACCAATACACAGTAGATTCAAGGATTTTATGTTCCTGTTGTTTCATCTGTCAGTGTGTCAATCTGTCCGTACTTCATGTTTAAAAACACTTTAACACTGCTATACTGGGAGCATAAGCAATTTCAGATCCATTGCTATTTTAAAATCTAATCTAAGGTTTAAAGATCAAAGGATCTTCAGACCTTAGAGTAGATTTTAAAGTAGCAACCTTCACTTCATATCCTGGCAGATGTGATGAGTGGTTTGGCTAAAGATGTACTGACATTGTTCTTTTTCTGATTCTGTTCTGTCCCTGCTGTCATCATCAGTATTCCTATTACATCTATCTTTCTAACCTTAAAACCAGCACAACTTGGCAATTAAAAACACTTGTGTTAATTTATATAATTAAACATTACACATCAATCTGCATATTATTTAGAATTTATAAGGACATTTTTCACAGCAATGTGAGCATTTCAAAACACTTTCCCTTGATATGAGAAATTTTACAGCATGCTAAGAGATTGAAATAATGGTATTATTGTCACTAGAGATGAAAAACAGTACATGTCTTTACTGGAGATAATAAAACATAAAAAGCAATTTACCATAAGCTAACAAAATTCTATCTGAGCTGTGGCGTGTGCAGCTCACAGCAAGGCCATAACTCTCAGAACTCCTCATAAGAAGTAATACTTCAGTCTTTGCTGAATAAGTACATAACATAATAAAGTTTATCTCTTTGGCAAACCAGCTGCAGAAAAACAAGAATTTGTTCCTTGTCATAATATGACAGCATTTTGTTTGGAGGGAAACTGTGATGAAAACAGATTTTCCAAGACTGTAATGCTTGTTAGTGTAACACTTACAGTTTGACTGGTAATTTTTAGGAAGAAAATTACATCTCAAAATAACTTAAAGACCATTAAGATTTTTGAGATCCAGTGTGGAATAAAAGGCCATGTGAGAATTTAATTTTTTTTTAAGATCATATTTCCATTTTCCATGATTTGGCTTATTATTTTAAATTCTTTGGACAACCTAATTTCACAGGAAACTGAACTATTTTATGAGATGGTGATTTTGTAAGACTTTTAGAAAAAACTTTTAGAAAAAAATGTCAGTATGAAGGTCAATCTAAACATAACCATCACTGAGACATATAAGCATATAAGCAATAGCCATTTACCATATTTTGCTTACTTACAGTTAGGAGAAAAATGTCAGTTTCTGAGCAGAGTTTTATTATCATTATTATTATTTTTGTCAGGTATGGGTGCCAAGACATCAATACAACCTATTTCATTTTAGTTAATATTTAATTTTAAACCTGAGGTTCCAAAAAATAGACTTCAAGGCTGTTTTAATTTGAGTCCAGTCTTGTAAAAATAATCTGGTATTTTCTGCCAGTTCTAAACCGAAGATATTTTGATCAGTCAAAATGTGAATCAATAAAACAAAACAAAGCAAAAACAGACAACCTTGACATATCCCACTGTAGATCCCAAATCTTTTAGAGGTTTACTTCATTAAAATACCATTCAAATAACAGAACCATATCCTTTTAAAACAAAGTATTTACCTAAAATAAATGATTCCCAAAAGCAAGCACAAAAACTAAAAAATGCATTTTTTAAAATATTAACTTGTAATCAGTATAATAATAATCAATTGCAGAAGGATTTTTATCAGGCTGGGGACAGTTTTGATCACAGATGGCTGGCTGTGACATCATAAAATGGCATAGCTCATGAATGTTAATTAAGTGAAGAATAAATAATTAAGCATGTTTTTTTAAATGCTTTGATGACACAGATCAGGTCTGGAGTAGAATTTTTTATTTTTTTATTTTTTTGCACTAATGTATGAAACAACATGCTGCCTTAAAAGACACAATATCTGATCTCAGCTTCTTATTCAGTTTTTTATCAGCATTTTATTCAATACTTTGTCAAGTATTTTATCTTAAAACAACCTCCTTTTATGAATTACTAACACTGAATGAGAAGTTTTTCTCAGTAAAAACTATTTTTGTTGACTTTTGTATATGTTAGAAGCATGTTATAATATTAATAATTCTTAAACCATTAACTTTGACAGCATATAAGAGTGCAGATCTGTAACGGGTGGCTTGAAAAACTCCTTTCCTTACGTAATTTCACATGGAATGAGCTAGCGAAGCAAATTCATGTAAATAGCATTTAAATTGCAAAACACTGTTTTCAAATGTCTACATTTGTTTAAGTGACTTGTTTTCGTTTCTGGTGTATGGTGCATGTATAAGGTCCCACTGAACTGTTCAGAAAAGTCAGTTTGTGAATCTTATCCATAAAATTGCCATAAACACATTAACAAGAATGTCGGTAGATCCTAACTTATGTAAATAGTTAATTAATCCTCATGTTCACCAAGCCTGGTGAATTTTAAAAGGTAACTTATAAACCGTACAGGTGTGCTGTGAATATACAATTTTCAATGTGCATATAAAACGCTAGGTGCTCAAGCAAGCATACCAGACTGCAAGGCCTGCTGGGATGTGATTACTGGATGCCTGGTTGAGAAAACAAACTGCTTTTCAACCTGACTCTCTGACGGAGGAATGATTTTCAATAAACAGGCCTCCAGCATTGAAGTGCAACCTTTCGACCGAGGAAAAGGAATGAAAGTGTGCTATATTTATTTGCGGCCACATTATATTACAGCGGGCTAAACCACAGGCCATCTAGTACGTTTCTCGTTCGTATTTGCATATATCCGGGGGTTCTATATCGCCAGCAGCACATATTTCACACATTAGTGCAGAATTTGGTTCTTAGTCCTGTTTTTTTTTAGTACTTAATTCTGTTACGTTCACTACTCACACAGTCATTTTTTAGGACTCACAAACCCCATTTTCACAACCGTTGTGTGAACGGAATCATACTGAACTGGACGTCATACAGTTCCCAATCGCCAGTTTGTGTTACGCGCTGCATATTAACGTGTGGTTTTGGTAACTTACTTAGACAGAGGTATGAACTGTGTATCATCCAAAGGCTTCAGATCCAGTCACTGTCCTCCGAGCTGTTCCTGTCAGTTTTGTGAACGGCGTGAAACTCCGACGTCTCCGGCATACAGGTACCGTAGGCTATAAAATAACAGTAACGTGGCCGCCGCCATCATTGTCTTGACGTGCTATTCACACAATTTTTTAACGCAGAAGTAAGACCGCAGTAAAGATAGTTTGCGGTTTGATATTCAGATTTTTTTTGGCTATAAATGCACAACGCACTGTCATAAACATGCAAATAATCCCGAATGTGGTTCTCCATGATTTGTGAATTCTGGTGATGATGTGCCTTTTGGCCGAAATTTTATTTTATTTTTTCGACTCTTAATTTTATAATGCTTATAGCTCCGAAAGTTGGAAACTTAGCAGATTGAAACCAGTGTCATGTGAACCAGCTTGATCTGTGAATTTTTTCACAGCAAAGCTCTTGTCCGTAACCCCCTTGGTAAGTCCGCTATAGTAAGGAATGTGAAAAATATGCGCTCTTCATGTTTAACGTATTTTGCCATTAAACACGCAGACTGCTCAAATACAAAAACATTGTTTTTAAGTCAAACTCGATTTGTGAAAACTTTCACAATCGCTATTTATTGCGTAACAGTGTTCCTAATGCTCTGCTCTCTTTTTCTTCTATCAGTATTGGTCAGCTGACCCTTCCCTGAGTCATATTAATCACTATTCTGATCTGTGAAAACTTTCACAGTTCAGTACTGGTCAGCTGACCCTTCCCTGAGTCACTAACATCACTATTCTGATCTGTGAAACCTTTCACAGTTCAGTATTGGTCAGCTGACCCTTCCCTGAGTCACTAACATCACTATTCTGATCTGTGAAACCTTTCACAGTTCAGTACTGGTCAGCTGACACTTCCTTGAGTCATATAAATCACTATTCTGATCTGTGAAAACTTTCACAATTCAGTACTGGTCAGCTGACCCTTCCCTGAGCCACTAACATCACTATTCTGATCTGTGAAAACTTTCACAGTTCAGTATTGGTCAGCTGACCCTTTCCTGGGTCACTAACATCACTATTCTGATCTGTGAAAATGTTCACAGGTCAGTACTAGTTAGCTGGCCCTTTCCTGAGTCATATTAATCACTATTCTGATCTGTGAAAACTTTCACAGGTCAGTATTGGTCAGCTGACTCTTTCCTGGGTCACTAACATCACTGTTCTGATCTGTGAACATTTTCACAGGTCAGTACTGGTCAGCTGAACATTCCCTGAGTCAGTAACATCACTATTTTAATCTGTGAAAAAATTCACAGTTCAATTTGGGTCAGAATAGTGATGTACATGAATCAGGAAATGGTCAGCTGACCAGTACTGAACTGTGAAAGTTTTCACAGATCAGAATAGAGATGTACGTGACTCACGGAAGGGCCAACTGACCAGTACTGACCTGTGAAGGTTTTCACAGATCAGAATAGTGATGTTAGTGACTCAGGGAAGTGTCAGCTGACCAGTACTGAACTGTGAAAATTTTCACAAACCAGTACTGAACTGTGAAAGCTTTCACAGATCAGAGCTGAGATTAATATGACTCAGGGAAGGGTCAGCTGACCAATACTGAACTGTGAAAGTTTTCACAGATCAGAATAGTGATGTTAGTGACCCAGGAAAGGGTCAGCTGACCAGTACTGACCTGTGAAGGTTTTCACAGATCAGAATAGTGATGTTAGTGACTCAGGGAAGTGTCAGCTGACCAGTACTGAACTGTGAAAATTTTCACAAACCAGTACTGAACTGTGAAAGCTTTCACAGATCAGAGCTGAGATTAATATGACTCAGGGAAGGGTCAGCTGACCTGTACTGACCTGTGAAGGTTTTCACAGATCAGAATAGTGATGTTAGTGACCCAGGAAAGGGTCAGCTGACCAGTACTGACCTGTGAAGGTTTTCACAGATCAGAATAGTGATGTTAGTGACCCAGGAAAGGGTCATCTGACCAATACTGAACTGTGAAAGTTTTCACAGATCAGAATAGTGATTTACATGACTCAAGGAAGGGTCAGCTGACCAGTACTGAATTGTGAAAGTTTTTTTACAGATCAGAATAGTGATTAATATGACTGAGGAAAGGGTCAGCTGACCAGTACTGACCTGTGAACATTTTCACAGATCAGAATAGTGATGTTAGTGATTTAGGCAAGGGCCAGCTGACCAGTACTGACCTGTGAACATTTTCACAGATCAGAATAGTGATGTTAGTGACCCAGGAAAGGGTCAGCTGACCAGTACTGAACTGTGAAAGTTTTCACAGATCAGAACAGTGATGTTAGTGACCCAGGGAAGGGTCAGCTGACCAGTACTGACCTCTGAACATTTTCACAGATCAGAATAGTGATGTTAGTGACCCAGGAAAGGGTCAGCTGACCAGTACTGAACTGTGAAAGTTTTCACAGATCAGAACAGTGATGTTAGTGACCCAGGGAAGGGTCAGCTGACCAGTACTGACCTCTGAACATTTTCACAGATCAGAATAGTGATGTTAGTGACCCAGGAAAGGGTCAGCTGACCAATACTGAATTGTGAAAGTTTTCACAGATCAGAATAGTGATGTTAGTGACCCAGGGAAGGGTCAGCTGACCAGTATTGAACTGTGAAAGTTTTCACAGATCAGAATAGTGATGTTAGTGACTCAGGGAAGGGTCAGCTGACCAGTATTGAACTGTGAAAGGTTTCACAGATCAGAATAGTGATGTTAGTGACTCAGGGAAGGGTCAGCTGACCAATACTGAACTGTGAAAGGTTTCACAGATCAGAATAGTGATGTTAGTGACTCAGGGAAGGGTCAGCTGACCAGTACTGAACTGTGAAAGTTTTCACAGATCAGAATAGTGATTAATATGACTCAGGGAAGGGTCAGCTGACCAATACTGATAGAAGAAAAAGAGAGCAGAGCATTAGGAACACTGTTACGCAATAAATAGCGATTGTGAAAGTTTTCACAAATCGAGTTTGACTTAAAAACAATGTTTTTGTATTTGAGCAGTCTGCGTGTTCAATGGCAAAATACGTTAAACATGAAGAGCGCATATTTTTCACATTCCTTACTATAGCGGACTTACCAAGGGGGTTACGGACAAGAGCTTTACTGTGAAAAAATTCACAGATCAAGCTGGTTCACATGACACTGGTTTCAGTCTGCTAAGTTTCCAACTTTCGGAGCTATAAGCATTATAAAATTAAGAGTCGAAAAAATAAAATAAAATTTCGGCCAAAAGGCACATCATCACCAGAATTCACAAATCATGGAGAACCACATTCGGGATTATTTGCATGTTTGTGACAGCGCGTTGTGTATTTATAGCCAAAAGAAATCCGAATATCAAACCGCAAACTATCTTTACTGCGGTAGAAGTAAGCTGTTTTCTGTAATGCGCGACCGTTCCGGTTAGCCGCTGTAGGGAACTAACCAGAAGACTAGCAAAGTGCAGTAAGTGGTAAAACTGTTCACGCTACAAACCAGTGTGTTTAAAAGACAGTACATTAAAATAATATGGTAAGAAACACCCGTTTGCAATATTAAGCAGCAAAACGAGACCTAATTAATGTTGTACACAAATTTACAAATGGAGTTGTCTGTTCTTACGGGAAAATTAAGTTGGATAGCAAATATATAATTATACTTTCAATATTTATCGAGTAAGTAATATTGTAAACAATCCAAATAGCTACTACAGCTGTAGTTGGAAGTTGTTAAAAAAAAAAAAAACGCTTCATCTGAATGTACAAACATGAAAATGATTTCTATAATCTAGGCTATTTATACATGATATGTGACCCTGGACCACAAAACCTTACACAAAAATTTACACATTATCTGAAAGCTGAATAAATAAGCTTCCCATTGATGTGTGTGTGGTTTGTTAGGATATAGGAAAATATTTAACTGAGATACAACTATTTGAAAATCTGTAATCTGAGGGTGCAAAAAAATTGCATATCGCCTTTAAAGTTGTCCAAATCAAGTTCTAAGCAATGCATATTACTAAGCAAAAATTAAGTTTTGATATATTTATGGTAGGAAATGTACAAAATATCTTCATGGAACATGATATTTACTTAATATCCTAATGATTTTTGGCATAAAAGTAAATTTATTTGTATTACAATGTATTTTTGGCTATTGCTACAAATATACCCGTGCTGCTTTAGACTGGTTTTGTGGTCCAGGGTTACATATTAAAACAAAAATTGTTACATAATGCAAACCATTGACTTCACACTCCTTGTCTATCAGCTGTACATTATAAGTCATTACAGACTTGCTTTCCACTTAATAATGAATCATATTATCTTACAGATCACAGATCCACAATATTTCAAAGTGACACGCCACTTAAATGTAACAACTCAACAATTCTTGTATCTCAGCTGAAATTCCGGGTTTTTCACTTGTAACTTTGGTCATTCATGCACTTGGTTTATGTAATTATGATGATCTCTGACTCCAGTTGAGTTACTTTAGTCATTGCCACTATGGTTACAGTTACTATTCACAGCTATCATACAAATATAAAATGAGATTGACAGTAGTTATTCATTTCTATAGTAACAACTTGAAAACTCTGTGCAAGTTGTTGTGTAAATGGGAAAGTTTGTGAGTCACACTTGTTATAAAATACGCCTGTCAGACACTGACTGTGTGGACGTCGCATTTTTGTTGTGTGATACTGCTTAAAAATCATGTGTCGGTAGCATTGTTCGGTTTTCTGGGCCTCTTGTAGAGTGGCATTGCGAGAAATCTGGGGCCTTACTCTTACTTTTTTTGGTGACACTCCTCTTAAAGACTGTGTATACCAAGGTCAATAACTATCCCAGATAGCACACGTACATCTGTAAGGTGTCTGTTAAAGATCGCTTGATTTGGAAAGCATCCGCCATGTACAAACATCTGACAGACGTCTGTAAGATGTCAATATTACATACATTCTAAATCATAAACATCTTAAAGACATCTAATATACGTCTATTTGACATCTAATAGGAAATGTCCTATAGACGTATCACAGATGAGCAAACACTCTAAAAAATATATATCTTCCAGATGCGGACGTCAAATAGACATCTCCGTGATGTACGTGTGCGATCAGGATAATGATAAATATAACAATTGCGTTATAATAATCATTCTAATTCTATGAGAACAGCAACGTCCACACAATAGCTTTAACAATAACAGCACAGAGAAGCGATTCGGCTGAAGCATTTTTCTCCAGCTGATTAATAAAAAAAACACTGATAGCCAATCAAAATGTTTCCATCTGTTGGTGTGGAAGCTAATATAGCAATCATTCTAGCTATCTTTATAGTTATCATTGTTGGCGTGAACAGGCCTTTATGCTGCAATTTCTACTTGTTTCTTCTTTCATTTTGATTTGAAGCAAACATCAAGCATAAGAAATATTTCAATAATCTTCCACTGCATTGGGTTATAATAAATGATCAAAATGAAGCAATTAGACAAAACATACTGTGCTCTCTCTTTCGCATGCTTAAACCAAAACAGCCGTCCATTAGCCAGTGTTTTACAAATACGTGGAATCTTCATTTACAGATTAATGCACAAAGGGACTATTCCATTCAGTGAAGTTACCATGGCTGCGCTTGTTCCAGGCAAGGTAATGTTCAAGGACTAAACATAGAAATCATTTAACCAATGAGACTGATGGAAGCAGCATGGTCAGCCTGATTAAAAACCATGAAAATAAATAATAAAATCAAGCCTTCATATCTCACTCGCTGTTCCCTCTATTCACTTTGCCCAAGCTATTTGCACACCATTTGTAAAACCGAGCTCCTTTGTGCTCCTCTTAAATAGGATCTCTGCTGGCCTGCCCTCGCTGAAAAGCTAAGTCACCGGCTTTTATACCTCAAAATGTAGACATATGGACAAAATGAAATCTGATATGTCAAAGACAAAATAAACAACAATCTGGAGAGTTATAAGTTGTAAAACATTACTTGAATGTTTCCTGAATAACAGTACGTATTGAGTATTTCGTAAGAATTTCAGTTTAGACAGACTTTTAGCAAAAGAAAATCTGACAGGTCAAAGATTTTTTCCTGATGTAAAGCATGTCGAAAACAAGCCAAAGGGGAAATGTTTGGCCTTGAAGATCAGAGCTTCTGTCGCATGAATGCCTGAAGATTTGGCTATCTTCACATAAAGCTGTTTTTTTTTTCCTTCATGCCTAGGCATCTGTCAGTGTGCAGGCACTGCAGAGCATGAACACAGTCATAGCAATTAACAAAAGAAGAGAGAGAGTCTGAAAAGGTGATGAGACTGTGGGCGTTTTCGTCCTTATGTAACAGCATTGCTTCCATTGGGATGGAAAGCCGTGCGCTATGACCACACCTAGCTTGACTGAAGGTTGGTTGATTTTCAACCCTGGGGCAGAAGCTGGGGCTTTTATAACTCTCAGCCATTTGGCACAGACTCTAGATATTAACAGACTACAAGAGTGGATGCCTCAATGAAAAGGTAAACTACATTGACCTACTGTTGTTTCGTTTTTTTATTATTATTATTATAACATGATAGAATGCCATTCAGTACTTTTATTTTCGCCATACTGTACTATTTACAAATCATTTTATGCCGTAAGTTTTGTTAATATAATCAGTGCTCATGCTTAAACTGATTCCAGTCTTGATTTTCATTTAAGTGGCATAATTTAATTTTTAAAGTTGTGTTCGCGTGTGTCTTTCAGTGTTGTTATTGTTAACTAAAACTATTAAAAGCTGTTTCGTTAATTGAAATAGAGCTTAAATAAAATAAAGTATGCACAAAATGTTAGATGGAAACTTAAAAACTAATAATAAAAAAACTGGTGTCTGTGGTGTTTGTGCTTGTATGTTGATGTGTGTGCAGGTCTCCAGCAGCCATTATGGAGTTATCACACGCTGATAGGCGGCATTTAGACAAGAGCAAACAGGACACAGGTTCTTTAGGAAACACAGATGACGGCCTGAAATATGATAGCGGGCACGTAGCCCATGACTTCAGCTGCATCCACAGCAAAGGTACAGCAAATACTTAAATGAAAGGGTGGTGAAATGTCTGAGCTTCTCTCTTGCAGTGCAACAATGGTACTGGAAACAATTTCTGAAAAGAAAAGGGGGGGGGTAGGTCGTTTCAGTTTAATAGCGAATGTAATGAATGTTTTGATTCTGTTCAAACTTAGAGAAAGCAAGTGCAAATAGTGTGGCTTGACATTCGGTTATCTATTTAAATATTGTTCCAATGAAACGAAATGATATAGCTTGCGCTCTAAGCTATTTTGGATAAAGGGTTTTCCACATGAAAAAAAAGTAAATGTATTGTCAATGTAAATTAAATGAAACTTTTAAGAGATGTGTTTTTAATTCAACTTAAATTACTTCCACACAGTAAATATTTACATGCATTCAAATGATTTTTATTAGCAGCCCTTGCAAATGTTCTTCAGTTTTCAAATGAAAAATAAATGCAAATTAAACCACAGAACTGTGTTGCAACGGCAAAAAGCTGCAGGAGAAAAATGTTCCATTCCATACTGGTAGACAGTAAATTATAACCTTCAGATACTGATTGGCAGCCTAACCTGTTAATGTGTTGCAGAGAGACAAAATGTTATTTGCAGCTTCATTGTAGCCAATATAAAGTGCTCATACTGGACCGGAATCACAAGTACTTTGTGAGAATGACGTGCATTATGTGTTTGTTTTTTTTGTTTTTTTTTCAGATCTGCTCCCTGCTGTGGATGGAGAGGAAGCAACCAAGCACTTCTTGCAGGAGCTGGTAAACATCTTGCTGGCCTACATCAGTAAATCCCTCAAACGCAGCTCCAAAGTTCTAGATTTCCACTATCCGCACCAGCTTAAGGAAGGTCTGGAGGGATTCAGCCTGGAGCTCCCTGACCAGCCAGATAATCTGGAGCAGCTGCTGGTGGACTGCAGAGACACACTGAAATATGGAGTTAAAACGGGTAAGAAAAACAACACAGGTCACAGTTGTGTGTAGTGAAGTGTTAATGTTGTCCTTTAAAGTGATAGTTTACTCAAAAATGAAAATGAGCCCATTATTTACTCATCCGAGGTGTATATGACTTCCTTCTTTCAGACGAATCTGAGTTATATTAAAAATTATCCTGACTCTTCTAAGCTTTAGAATAGAATGGGTGGGTGTTTCTCTTCATCAGTCCAAAACAAGTCCAATAAAGTGCATCCATCCATAATAAAATGCGCCTCACGTGGTTCCAGGGGGGTGAAAAAAGGCTGCAAATTGATGCTTTTTGTAAGAAAAATATCCTTATTTAAAACGGAATAATCACTTTAATCTAACTTGTGTCAACTGATCATACACAGAAGCCTTTCCGGGCGGATGACGTAGGACGTATGTGTTGCGTATGCGCCGCTCAGAAGTGACGAATGCGAATGCACCATGGAGAGAAGTAAACACAGCGCCAGTCACAAATTAGAAGTACAAAATGAGGATTTGTAAAGAAAAATGTTGGAATGTTTTGATATAAGCCAAGAGGAGAAAGTAAGGAAACTTTGCTTCCTTTGCTCCTGTAAACAAACGCTGGTTTGTGTGAGACTCACCGGCACATCCGCAACACCGACGTCCTACGTCATCTGCCCGGAGCTGTTTCCGTGTACAACCAGACAGGAGTTGGAGACCTTTATTCACCCTCTGGAGCCGTGTGAGGCACTTTTTATTATGGATGGATGTACTTCATTGGACTTGTTTTGGACTGATGAAGAGAAACACCCGCCCATGCATTTCTAAAGCTTGGACGAGCCAGGATAATTTTTAATATAACTCAGAATGGATTTGTCTGAAAGAAGGAAGTCATACACCTATGATGCCTCGAGGGTGAGTAAATAATGGGCTGATTTACATTTTTGGGTGATTTCTCCGTTTGATGTTGCCAGGTCATCCAAGATTTTTTAACCAGCTGTCAACTGGACTTGACATCATTGGTCTTGCAGGAGAATGGTTGACATCGACAGCAAATACAAACATGTAAGATGGGAGTTTTGTGAATATGAATTTCTTCAACATTCATATTATAATTACGGCTGAGCAGAAAAATAAATAGGGGAGGCCAAGAATGGTTGCAACAAATTTAAAATTAGGTATAGGGATGAAACTATATATGTGACCCTGGACCAGTCATAAGGGTCAATTTTTCAAAATTAAGATTTATACATCATCTGAAAGCTGAATAAATAAGCTTTCCATTGATGTATGTTAGAAAATGACAATATTTGGCAGAAATACAACTATTTGAATATATGGAATCTGAGGGTGCAAAAAAATCGGAGAAACTCGCCTTTAAAGTTGTCCAAATGAACTTCTTAATAATGCATATTATTAATCAAAAATTACGTTTTAGGAATTTTACAAAATATTTTCATGGAACATGATATTTGCTTAATTTCCTAATGATTTTTGGCATAAAAGAAAAATCGATAATTTTGACCCATACAATGAATTTTTGGCTATTGCTACAAATATACCCCAGCTACTTAAGACTGGTTTTGTAGTCCAGGGTCACATGTAAGCATAAGAGACTTCTTTAATTTTTTTCTTTTTAAATCTTTTAAAACACAAACTTTTAAAGGAATAGTTCACCCAAAAATTAAAATTCTGTCATAAATTTCTCACCCTTATGTTGTTCCAAACCCATAAGTCCTTTGTTCATCTTCAGAACACAAATTAAGATAGCTTTCTGACCCTGCATAGACATCAAATGACATGTTAAAGGCCCAGAAATGTAGTAAGGACATCGTAAAAATAGTCCATGTGACATCAGTGGCTCAATCGTAATTTTATGAAGCCACAAGAATAGTTTTTGTGTATAAATAACAACTTTGTTCAACAATTTCCTTTCTTCCGTGTCTGTCTTCGATGCGCATTCAGTAACATGAGGCATTCGTGTGGTGCTGCTGACATAAGAGTTGGCGTTCTGAATGTCCATCTCTTAGTTCATCGTTTGTATATTCTAGTTATAAATTTTAAAAACTGCAAGTAATTCTCTCTGTCGAAATCTTCAGATATGTTTACATGCGTCTTCTTCTGCTTGTAAACATGGCACTGCACATCTGGGTTCTATGTCGGAATGCCAGCTCTTGCGTCAGCAGCATCACACACATGCATTGTGGTACTCTTGTAAATGGCACCAGAGAGTGACACAGAAGAGAAGAAATTGTTAAATAAAGTTATTTTTGTTTTCGTTGCACACAAAATGTATTCTCGTAGCTTCATAAAATTACAGTTGAACCATTGATGTCACATGGTGTAATGGAGCGAAAGATCTGATTGGATGCAGTTGTGTGCGTGTAATCAGCGCAATGGATGATGGGGAACGTAGTCCGGGGTGTTGTGCAACAGTCTGTGTAATGTGAAGTGTCAGTAGCATGCACAGGCGACCTCTGGTGGCGGGCAGACCGGACAGGATTCATGACACATGGACTATTTTATCGATGTCCTTACAACCTTTCTGGACCTTGAACGTGTCAGTTGTGTTGCTGTCTATGCAGGGTCAGAAAGCTCTTGGATTTCATCAAAAATATCTTAATTTGTGTTCTGAAGAAGAACGAAGGTCTTAGGAGTTGGAACGACATGAGGGTGAGTAATGACAGAATTTTTGGATGTACTAACCCTTTAAGCAGTGTAAAATGTAGATTTTAAAACCACTTTTTTAGGAGATATGTATAATATCAATCTTGATAGTTACATGAGCACCATATAACAGAAGTAGCGACAGACCATTTCTTTCATATTGTTATGCACATCTGGAGATATTATCCAAAAAGATGTTGATTGGAAAAAGGCAGATCTAAATGTGAGTTTTAAATGGATTAAGTGATTGGAGAAGTCATGACATTTATGACATTTTCATTAAACAGTACTGTTAGAGGTAAAAAATAAATAAAGAAAATAATCATTAAATGCATTTAGAAAATAGATTTTCCATTTCCATTTTCCATTTCCAGCAAAGCAAAGTTTATTACAGTTCCCATTAAGCCCCATTTCTTCTACATTTCTTTAGGGCACATGTGAGAGTAAGATCTTCTCTGTCTGCAGGTTCACTTATGAAATATCCCCGGTCTTTATACTGATGGAGGAGGTAGTTCTGAGAAAAATGCATTCAATTATTGGATGGCCAGAGGAAGATGGAGATGGCATTTTTTGTCCTGGTAACAAGCTGAAAGCACAAAAATACAGGAAGCATTTATATTTGTGTTTTGAAAAATGAACATTGGAGCCTTTCCATCATTAGTATTTCATTAAACAGCTAATGGCTTTCTCCGCAGGAGGCACCATGTCCAATCTGTACAGTGTGTTGTTGGCTAGGTTTCATCTCTTTCCGGCGGTGAAGACCCACGGGATGTCTGCGATACCACGCCTGGCACTGTTCACCTCCGCGCACGTACATGATCTCATTACTGTTTCCTCCACTCTCAGCGGGGGTGCTGTGACAGTTCCACTTACTCAATGAGACACATAGCACAACACATTTCAGCTATTACCTCCTGACCCAGTGATTGGGAGGTCAGACGTTACGTGTCACAGCAGTGTTTTTTTAAAAGTGCTGATAAACTGATGTTAATTCGAATATTTCATGTCTTGTTATGGTAAAGCAAAAGGTCAGATCATGTTAGCTGTTTGCCTGGGCATGTTTAACATACGCTTTCCTTATTAGAGTCATTATTCAATCAAGAAGTCCGCTTCGGTTCTCGGAATCGGCTCTGAAAATGTTATAGTCGTCAAATGTGACGAAAGGTAAGATTGGTGGATGGAATCATAAGTTCATAATTTGCGGTGGGTCCAGTTTGCCAAGATTAATACAACTTTTTGGTTTCTCTCTGTGAGGGGGAAGATGATCTCATCAGAATTGGACTCCAGCATCGAGGCAGCAAAGTCTAAGGTTAGTCAAATGAGCCGACTTTGAGCTGAATATTTATATTTTAAAACGTTGTTTTTCGCTTCCCACCATTTACGGACACATTTAAACACTACCACTCAAAAGTAAGATTTTTAATGTTTTTTAAAGGGGTCATCGGATGCCCATTTTCCACAAGTTGATATGATTCTTTAGGGTCTTAATGAAGAGTCTCTAATATACTTTGATTAAAAATTCTCAATGGTTTTGTAAAACAACACCCTTTTTACCTTGTCAAAATGAGCTCAGCAAAAATCATCTCATTCTAAGGGGTTGTTCCTTTAAATGCAAATGAGCTCTGCTCACCCCACCCCTCTCTTCTCTCTGTGGAAAGATGGTCTTGTTTACATTAGCCGCTAAACTTCCTAACTACCACATTATAAGGAAAGGCGATTGCAAAGATTCATAAAAAACCCCTTATACTCACTTTTGCTGTAAGTGAAGCTGGATCACGAATGATTCGCACGAACATAGACGGATATTTGTAGATCAGGAGGTGCATTCCATTCACAAACAAAGGTAATCTACTGCATCTTCAGCGGCTCAGATGTCGGGAGTAAATGACGACCACTATGTTCATTATTACATCCAGCAACACAACACCTCAATCGCTCAATCGGAGATATTCTTGTCTAACTTACATCCCTGCTCCGCATCGAAACAAAGAGGGCGGACTGTGACAGCTGATTCGAGGTAAAACGCTCATGTCAATCAACTATTGTGGGAGCGGCCTCTGTCGGTGTGACGGCACAACGGCTGAGAACGGCTCGATTTGAAAAAGGGAATATTATTTTTACAGATTAATTAAAAACCACTGCATGGATTTTTATCATTATAGGGTAGATTTGTACATACACTGCCAACACACATTAATGTTCAAACAACATGAAAAAGTCAACTTAGCATCCGATGACCCCTTTAAAGAAGTCTTTTCTGCTCACCAGGCCTGCATTTATTTGATCCAAAGTACAGCAAAAACAGTAAAATTTTGAAATATTTTTGCTATTTAAAGTAACTGCTTTCTATATGAAAATATTTTAAAATGTAATTTATTCCTGTGATCAAAGCTAAATTTTCAGCATCATTACTCCAGTCTTAAGTCTCACATGATCCTTCACAAATCATTCTAATATGCTGATGTGTCTGTTCAAGAAAAATTGTTTTATTACTAGGAATATTCAAAACAGTTGAGTACATTTTTTTTCTGGATTCTTATAATGGGGGAATTATAGAATTATGGGGGAATTATAGAAATTAATACATTTGTTTAGCAAGGATGCTTTAAATTGATCAAAAGTGATGATAAAGACATTTATAATGTTAAAGAAGATTTCTATTTCAGATAAATGCTGTTCTTATGAATTTTCTAAACCTGAAAAAAAAACCTACTCAGCTGTTTTCAACATAATAATAATAATACTAATAATAATAAATATTTTTTGAACAGCAAATTAAAATTTTAGAATGATTTCTGAAGGATCATGTGACTGGAGTAATGATGCTAAAAATTCAGCTTTGAAATCACAGGAATAAATTACATTTTAAAATATATTCAAATAGAAAACAGTCATTTTAAATAGTAAAAATATTTCCAAATTTTACTGTTTTTGCTGTACTTTGAATCAAATAAATGCCGGCTTGGTGAGCAGAAGAGACGTTTTTTAAAAAAATGTAAACAAATCTTACTGTTCAAAAAATTTTGACTGGTAGTGTCAAAGTTTAGTCAGGTTAGACACCATATTGAATTTAACATGAATGAAAGCCTGTCGACCACATAATTTTTACAACTAACAACTTTCAAAACTGTTTTATGGAGCTTTTGTGTGCTGAAAGCTTTTTTTTTTACCCATCACCTGAACTATTTTGTTAAACAATAGCACAGTCCATCAAACACACTGTACTTCTATCCATATTTTGTCTAAATACATGGGAATGTATTTAATGGCTTGTATAAAAGCCATTTTCACTTGCAATTATGCTGTAGTAGCTGACTAAATATCAGATTGTGGTAGGGCTGTGACATGGTCCATTTTAGACAAATGAGATGTGGTTATCTCTGACAAAGTAATCCAAGTAAATTATATAGAATCTAAAACGGACCATTATGTAATGTTTGGCTGAAAAAATAAACTGCATGGCTGATTATAATTTCCAAACTCATCAAATCAGTAAAAATATGTCATACTAAATAGCCCTTTAGTGAGAACTCAAAAACAATTGTGATTTTATTCTGCTTGTATCTCACAATGTTTTTATCATTGCCAAAAGCAATGTGCACGAAATGTGAGAACTAGGTTACTAGAAGACAGTTGCGTCACCTTCAGATTCTATTAAAATATAAATGCCAGTTCTACCACTTTAAATTGCAAGCTTTAACATGCAAAACAGCAAAGTGAGAGGTTTATCTGTCCCACTGTAGCCGAAAATTGTATAAATATTATGAATATATCAATATAATAAATGATCATAAATGGGAATTTTCTGTGCTTTTCATTTGATTTTTTCCCTAAAATGATCTTGCACACCAGGTACAGCTATGGCATAATAAATTAACTGCTATTGAAATGTAAATTTCTGCAGTGCACATATAAAAAACTATCAAATGTGGAAAAAAGTCTAAAACCTAATAGCTAGGACCTAGTCACACACCTGATATTTAGGTCAGCAGCACTTTTGCTGATACACTGAGAAACAACATTACAGATTACAAAGAAACAGCAAGTAAGACTGAATTTAAACATGAAATTTTGAAAATAGTACTTTCTTGTAAAGGTCCATTCACACAGGAGCAACTTCAAAATTTCATGTTTATTTTAATGTTTTGCTTGCTGTTTGTTGTAATTGTAAAAATTTACTAGCAATTTCTGAGTGAAAATTGTTTCTGTGCCAATTTTTTGTTCAGTGTGTGATATCTTGTGTCTTCTACATTAGCTTCCACACTGTCATATTATAAACTTGATATAACATCAAATTTGTTGGCTCACTGAATGCATGTGTATATAAATGCCTGTTTGCTGTTTATAGGGTCTGGTGCCATTCTATGTCAATGCAACAGCAGGAACCACAGTCTATGGAGCCTTTGACCCTCTGAATGAAATAGCAGACATTTGTGAACAGCATGGCCTATGGATGCATGTTGATGTAATGCGTTTTTTCTTATTAGGCACATTTTATTAAATATACACTACCAGTCAGAAGTTTTTGAACAGAAGAGAGAAGTCTCTTCTGCTCACCAAGCCTGCATTTATTTGATTCAAAGTACAGCAAAAACAGTACAATTTCTGAATTATTTTTACTATGTAAAATAACTGATTTCTATTTGAATATATTTTAAAATGTAACTTATTCCTGTGATTTCAAAGCTGAATTTTTAGCATTATTACTCCAGTCACATGATCCTTCAGAAATCATTCTCATACTCAGATGTTTTGAAAACAGCTGAGTAGATTTTTTTTTCAGGTTTCTTTGATGAATAGAAAGTTCAGAAGACTTTTTTTTTCTGAAATAGAAATCTTTTGTAACATAAAAGTCTTTATCATCACTTTTGATCAATGTAAAGCATCCTTGCTAAATAAAAGTATTAATTTCTGTAATTTCTATAAAAACAGAGAGAGAGAGAGAGAGAGAGAGAGAGAATCCTGAAAAAATGTACTCAACTGTTTTAAATATTGATGATAATAATAGTAATAATAATAATAAGGAATAAATTACATCGAAAAATATATTCAAACAGAAAGCAGTTAATTTAAACAGTAAAATATTTCAGAATTTTACTGTTTTTGCTGTACTTTGGAACAAATAAATGCAGACTTGGTGAGCAGAAGAAACTTCTTTTTTTTAAAAAAAAAAACATTAAAAATCTTACTTTTCAAAAACGTTTGCCTGGTAGTGTAATCAAAATAATGCAGTGCTTTAATGCTCTCACCTCATTTAGGCTGCTTGGGGTGGAGGCTTGCTTCTGTCCAACAAACATCGTGTGAAACTGCAAGGAATTGAAAGGTAGCCTAAATCAGTCATTTTGATTGTATAATGTGTTGCTCAGTGGCGTAAGCAATGCCAAGGTCATGGGTTTGATTCACCGGAAATTCATGAAGTGATCAAATTTATACCTTGAGTGCAGTGCAAATTGCTTTGGATAAAAGCTTCCAATAAATGGACTCTGTTAACTGGGAAACAAAGCAACATTCAGTCCATTTAGCTGTTAGGCGTGCAGATATCATTGTTTTGTGATGTTATGGTTTGGCATAAGCAATATCTAACTCCAGTAGGGTTTAATTTAACTCTGTCAGAGACTGACTGATGCTTGCAAACTTGCTGTGTAGAACAATAATGGAGTGACTGTTTGCACAGCTTGTAACTTTCTACTGATAAAATGGCAAATTATTAAAAAAAAAAAGATTTGAATATATACTTTTATAGTGTTTACCTTATCACGTTCCTGTTTACATATGTTACCCGTTTATCCAGTAGTCGTACTCTCTAGTTGCTTTTAAATATTGGTGGTTAACGTGAACATGGGCTGCTTTACCTTAAATGTCAGCAGTCAGTTCTCTGGATGCTTCTTCACATCCCTCTGCTTCATTTTCTTTTAATCAACACAAAGTGCCGCCTTCGTTGCCATTACATTTAGTGCTCTGCAGGATAATTCACATAATTTCTGTACAATTTCAGCTCCAGAAGGAGTGTGGTGAAAGCACATTGACATTTACTCTGTGAGACTGTGTTAAAACATATAACCCACTCAACCCCCGTCAGCCTAAAAACTTTCTTACTTTTCATTTCTTTTGTACTTCTAGTTGGTCAGAACCTCCAATTACAGCTTTGCTCCTAGAATAAAATTGAAAAAAAGTTTCTGTCTAATGGATTCCACCTCCACTTTCACCTCCATTTCAAAAATCATTTTATATTATGAATGTGTACTTTAAATTGGTGGAATTCAACATCTAACACCATCAGTCTATTCATATGCTTTCATCCAGAGCTCATTCTGTGACCTGGAACCCGCACAAGATGATGGGCGTCCCACTGCAATGCTCAACCATTCTTGTAAAGAGGAAGGTAAGCTGAGATGGAGAGTTTAATCTACGATGTTAAGAATCAATAAGTAATAAATGTATAGGATAAATAAGAAGATATAAAGTTGATTTTATTCAGAAGGACATGCCCTTGATTGTTAATAAACAATCGATAGTTTCTGCCTTTGTGATGGTTGTATTTTTTCCTCAATTTTCCTGAGTGGCACAGTTGGATCTCGATATCAATATCTGAACACAAATGATGCAGACTGCAGAGCATGCAAGACAGTCAAAATACATCTAGGATTCAAGGCTTTGTCAAGAGCAGTGGGCAGCTTTACTGCTCAGGACAAACCAGGAAGACATACACTATCACAACAGGCTGCAAAGAGTCATTAACGCTTGAGGAGGTATTGAAAACCAAGGCTATGTTAAGGCCATGTGTTGTTCTCAGGGCCTCCTGCAGGAATGTAATCAGCTGTGTGCTGAGTATCTCTTCCAACCCGACAAGCACTATGATGTGTCCTACGACACTGGGGACAAAACCATTCAGTGTGGACGGCACGTAGATGTCTTCAAATTGTGGCTCATGTGGAAGGCAAAGGTATGACAGACAATCTTCTTATTCAACCACCATCAGAAACGTGAGCTGGAAAACAGCAGCTCCCAGACTGAAAAAAAAAATGTATATATCATGTATACAGTTGACCTTGCAGAATCTGCAAAATGTTAATTATTTTACCAAAATAAGAGGGATCATACAAATTACATGTTACATTTTTATTTAGTACTGACCTGAATAAGATATTTCACATAAAAAAAACATTTACATATAGTCCACAAGAGAAAATAATAGTTGAATTTAAATAAAATGGCCCTGTTCAAAAGTTTTTGATTATTAACACTGTGTATTTACATGAATGATCCACAGCTGTTTTTTTAGTTATAGTTGTTAATGAGTCTCTTGTGTGTCCTGAACAGTTAAACTGCCCATGATTCTTCAGAAAAATCCTTCAGGTATTACAAATTCTTTGGTTTTTCAGCATTTTTGTGTATTTGAACCTTTTCCAACAGTGACTGTGTGATTTTGACATCCATCTTTTCACACTGAGGACAACTGAGGGACTCAAATGCAACTATTACAGAAGGTTCAAATGTTCACTGATGCTTCAGAAGGAAAAACGATGCATTAAGAGCCGGGGGTGTAAACTTTTAAACAGAATGAATATGTGTATGTTTTTCTTTTTTTTTTTTATTTAGTACTGGCCTTTAAAAGCTACAGAAGATACTTACATGTTTCCCAGAATAAAAAATGTACTCTGATCTTCAAATTAAAAAACTTAATGCATCGTTTCCTTCTGAAGCATCAGTGAGTGTTTGAACCTTCTGTAATAGTTGCATATGAGTCCCTCAGTTGTCCTCAGTTTGAAAAGACGGTTCTTAAACTCATACTGTCATTGTTTGATAGGGTTCAAATACACAAAAATGCTGAAAAACTAAAGAATTTGTGGGACCTGAAGGATTTTTCTGAACAGCGGACAGTTTAACTGTTTAGAACAAACAAGGAACTCATGAACAACCATCAATAAACAAAAAAACACAGCTGTGGATCATTCAGGTAACAACACAGTATTAAGAATCAATCGTATATAAACTTTTAAACAGTGTCATTTTATAAATTCAACTATTTTCTCTTGTGGACAACTATTTTTCTCTATTTTCTCTTATTCAGGTCAATGTTAAATAAAAAATAACATGCATTTTGTATGATCTCTCTTATTTTAGAAAAATAATTAACATTTTGCAGATTCTCCAAGGTGTATGTAAACTTTTGACCTCAACTATATATATATATATATATATATATTACTTGGCTACACAAAATACTCAATTCTGATTGGTCTGTCACTACATTCAGTGGTAAGTTATTCCCCGATAACAACCGGTAAAAACTAATAACACAGGCTCATCTACAAACTGCAGCTGGACACTCTTCACTTGCTAAGAATATTTTTTCTTTGTGGAAGCACTGCGTTTGGTTGGTTAACAGAATGTTAAAACTCAAATCAGCATTCTGTATACAGTTATTTAAATACGTCATCCTGGTATCGCAGACCAATTCTCTCTTGTTTCATACAAATGATGCTGCTAACATTTTGCTACAATTGTATTGGATTGTTAAATAACTAACATACTGTTAAGATTTTAAAACAGTGTCATCCTAAATCAATGTCTTTTACCGTCATAATTATTCATGTGGTGAACTGCCGTCTAGTTACAACTTGCCACTTGCTAATCAATATTTTGTGTCAAATTATTTAGTTTGGGGCAAATAGCTGTGTATTTTCTGAGTGTTTTCACATTGCGTCATCAATCGGCCGTATTGGCGCCACTGAACATAAACAATGCCACTGAACCAAACAGAACTCGTAAACTTTGCTGATTATTGTTGTTGAAAATGGTAAATTATTGTCATGTTTTGGGCTGTACTAATCGGTCGGACCAGGAAAAACATTTGGAGTACTATAGACTGCCAAAAGTTATAACACATCAAGGAGAAGTGTGCAAAAAATTGTCTGAGGAACAAAAGGCGTTTGTGGTTGGCCAAACTCAACCAGGATTTCCAGGGCAAAAATCTCGACAACATTTGTGTTTGTTCTTATCATTTCCGGTCAGGTAGGTGAAATATTAGGCTAATATCTTAATTAATACTGCTCGTACATATCTTTACCACCTGTTAACTTTAGTTTGTCAAAATATTACTGGGTCCTTCTCTATATGATTTAGCAGCTTCCACACGTTTTTTCCATGGTTTAGACAGCATAAATTAGCAGAACAACATATTCAGTAGTACATTTACCATGCAGTCAGTGCTGTTGTTTACATTCGAGTACATCTGGATAATTGACCAAACCATGACAAAAGTGCAGACCCTCTATAAGCTTGAAAATGTACATCCAGCTGGTTGTTATCACAAAATAAAGCCCTTTAGTCTTCTTATACAACAGTCTGATACTGCTGATAAGTCTGTCAGGCTTTATTCTGTGATAACTACCGGCTGGATTTAGATTATCTCTTATATTTTGTGGAGAAGTGAATAAGAAACAAGTGGAGAAGAAAGATTGTTTGAAATTGAAAAGTAGAAACTGTACACCAATTATTTAAGAAAAAAAAAAAAACGTCTCAGGTTATGTATGTAACCATGGTTCCCTGAGAAGGGAACGAAACACTGCATCCTCTAGAGGTCGCTATGGGGAACACCTCGCCGTGACCAGTGTTCTGAAGCATACGTCTAAACACGACAATAACATTGGCCAGCGACAGCCTATGACATGGAGTGGAGTGCATGCCTAGCACAAGGCGAGCACTAAGTACCAACTCCAGCAAGTACCAACAAGCACCAAGTAAGAGTTGCCCCAAGGCAGCCTAGACGGCTGTCAGTGACATTATCCCCTTCGGCCAAAGGCCTGAGCTGCATACCTCAAAGACTTACCTGTTAGGGGTCAGATATCCTGGACCCAGTGTAGAGCTCAATGGCTTGGAATCAGAAGAAGAGATTCCTTTAAGGGGATATGGCCAAGCACCTAGGATAGTAACTAGGCCCTGGCCTGTCACCCAGGGGCTACTGCCAGCTCTGCATGAGCTTGCTCAAGGAACTGTCTCAACAGCAACACCCTGTTTAAGTCGGTATCACTAGGGATACATAGGTAGAGTGGGGCCCAAGGGAACCGGGGCCTGAGCCAACTCAAAGAATGGGAACAAGGTCCAGTGTGTAACCCGTACCATACAGGTCTTTAGAAAAGAACACAAGATGCTTAATGTGTGTCCCTACCCCAACATGGATTTTTAGAAAGTGCACAGAGACTAGTGTGCGCACTTACCACAACATGTATTTTAGAGAGTGCACAGAGATTTAGCATGATTCTGCATGTACACAGCACTTGTCACAGGGCTCTGGGGAGCGGAGAATTTAACCCTCAAGAAGAGGGGAAATTCTGAACGACCCTCTGAAGTGGGGAAGCATAGCCGAGTACCCCATGAAACTAGGGGGAAGGCTGGATAAGGCCAGACCCCCTGACATTGCTGTGGAGCCCACAGAGCAGGGAATTCAACTCTTCAGAATAAGAGAGAAACCCAGGTGCTCAGAAGGGGGCCAACATGCTCATAGGTAAACCCCTAGGGTGAGAAGAGCACTGCTAAGCTCATCCAGCAAAGCAAACAACTTAACAGGGAGGCAAAGAGGTCCAAATACCTGAAGTTGCTGACTCACAGAGCTCTGGGGAGCAGAGAGCTCAACTCTCAGGATGAGAGGGAAACTCAAATGCTCAGGGGGAAGCAGCGTGTTCGTAAGTGAGCCTCGGAGTGAGGGGAGCACTGCCGAACTCACCATGAGAGCAGCCTAAGGGGGAGGGTGGAGAAAGGGCCTGACCCCTTGGCATGGCTGCACGGTGAATCCCACAGAGCAGAGAATCTAACTCTCAGGATGAGAGAGAAACTCCGACGCTCAAAAGGGAGCAGCATGCGCAAAGTGACCCTCCATGATGAGGGAAGCAATGCTAACTCGACCATAAGGCACTCTACCAGGGAGGCAGAAGTTAGCCCAACAACCAGAGAGCAGAGGCTCAGCTCTCAAAATAGGAGAGGAACTCAGACGCTCAATTTTGGCATCTGCGTGCTCATAGGTGTTCCTCTAGGGCAGGGGTGTCAAACTCAGCTCCTGGAGGGCCGCAGCCCTGCAGAGTTTTGTTCCAACCTTGCTCCAACACACATACTATGCAGTTTTCAATTAAGCCTGAAGGACTTGCTCCCACGAGAGCTAAACACACTCCGCCCACAGGCTAGATTCCTCAGAAATCAAGCGAGAACGGGGCCGCCGCCGTGAATGCTTCGCTATTCCCGCGAGAGGCGAACGCACTCATGCAAACTCGGGTATTAAATAGTGAAGCACTCACCTCCAGTCTCAGTAGTCCTGCAAATGCATCACAATGAGCACAAGCCGTCTCCTCGTGAGTAGAGCACATTCAATTCATGTATATTCCTCATGAGTAGCAAGCAATGAAATCTATGAGCGCATTCAACTCTCTCAAGAGCTGAACACGCTTGCTCTTCACCACACACGCACAACGCGTGAGCCACGTGAAAACAGCGGGTATCAGAGCATGCTTATCCCACATGAGAAACAAGCAATGAATGCTACAAGCACATTTAACTCCCTCGAAAGCCAAAAGTGCTTGCTCTTCACCACACACATGCAGTTC
Source organism: Cirrhinus mrigala (assembly GCA_036247105.1). Taxonomy (NCBI): domain Eukaryota; kingdom Metazoa; phylum Chordata; class Actinopteri; order Cypriniformes; family Cyprinidae; genus Cirrhinus; species Cirrhinus mrigala. The sequence goes on along the minus strand of CM070008.1, from coordinate 19,918,176 downwards.
GCAAACCGTGTGCATTGCGAGTATCAGAGCATGCTTAAGCAATGAATACTATAAGCGTATTCAACTCTCTTGAGAGCCAAACGTGCTTGCTCTTCACCACGTGAACCGCGTGAAAACTGCGGGTATCAGTAGCAAAGCCTCCGTGAGAACATGCACTCCTAGTCGTGCTTAGCTTCTGTTTACATAAACAAACGGTCAGTGAAGATGAAGAAGAGAATGACGTGTTCTCCCAGCGCCCCTTTATACTTTGGTTGTGCCGGTAGTAACATCATAAGCTCTCGCCAGCCAATGTTATTATCGTGTTTAGATGTACGCTTCAGGACACCGGTCACGGCGTGGCATTCCCCATAGTGACCTCTAGAGGACGCAGTTCGATGTTCACTCGAAAGGGAACATATTTTATTTATTCTTTTATATAACCATATTCTATTATTTTTTTTGTGTGAGTGAGCTTTTAAAATGTTTATTTCTCTTTTGTGCTTCACACAGAACCCAAAGGGTCTACAGAATAATTTCAATTAAATATGTCAAAATGACAAAAAACAGCACTAAACCTTGAAGCACAACCATCCAAACACATTTTTTTTTCTTTTCTTATAGAGAAAGTGAATATTAAATAAATTCTTTGTGTAGGGTTCTGAGGGTTTTGAAGCACAGATCAACCACTGCCTGGAAAATGCAGAGTATCTTTACTACAAGCTGAAGAGAAGAACAGACTTTCAGCTTGTCTTCAAAGGAAAAGTAATTGCCATGTTTCTGTAAACTTTCAGCATTTTAAGATGAAAACTGTTTATTGATCCTAATAGTTGTTAGAGCTCATGGTGAATCATAGCTTTATGATTTCATATATTTAATGTTATTTCAGCCTGAACACAGCAATGTCTGCTTTTGGTATCTCCCAAAACGACTGCAAAGCGTTCCTCCAGGCCCCGAGCAAGACAGAGAACTTCATATGGTGAGTCAAGAAAGCCTTTTCATTCCTTAATTAACTAGTTTCCGTTTAGTTATTTACAGAGCTGTTCCCATTATCTGCTCGTAGGCTGACATTATGAATTCCCACAGGTGGCTCCACAAATCAAGACAAAGATGATGGAGGAAGGATTCACAATGATTGGCTATCAACCTCTGGAAAACAAAGTGAATTTCTTCCGTTGTGTTTTCTCCAACCCAGCCACTCAGAGGGAGGATGTAGACTTTCTAATAGACGAAATCGCTCGCCTGGGCTGTGAACTCTAAAGAGTCTTTCTTTAAAAAAAAAGAAAGAAATCGCAGGATAAATATTTATTTATTTATAGCCGTCTTCATACTTTTGATTCCTGCTTTAAAGTTTTAAAGTTATAATTCTGACTTTTTTCTCAGAACTGCGTGATATAAACTGACAATTGCAAGAAATAAAGTCAGAATTTTGAAGATAAAAATGCAATTCTTACATTTTTTCTCAGAATTGTGAGATGTAAATTCACTATTTTGAGTTATAAAGTCCAATTTTGAGGGGGGAAAAGACTGATATGTTCTTAGAATTTCGAGTTTATATCTCACAATTCTGACTTAATAACTCGCAATTGTGTTATAAAGTCACAATATCAAGATATAAACTCCAGATTCTGAGAAAAAGTCACAATTGTGAGTTCATATCTCATAATTCTGACTTTATTTCTCAAAATTGCGAGTTTATCACAATTCTGAAAAAAAGTCAGAATTGCAATTCTGACTTTATAACTCGCAAATGTGAGTTTATATCTTGCAGTTCTTACTTTATAACTCACAACTGTGCGTTTATATCACGCAATTCTGACTTAATAACTCGTAATTGTGTGTTATAAAGTCACAATTGCGATATATAAGCTCCAAATTCTGAGAAAAAAGTCACAATTTTGAGTTTATATTGCACAATTCTGACTTTATTTCTCAAAATTGCGTGTTTATATCACACAATTCTGAAAAAAAAGTCAGAATTGCAATTCTGACTTTATAACTCACAATTGTGAGTTTATATCACACAATTTTGACTTAACTCACAATTGTGTTACGAAGTCACAACTGCGAGATATAAACTCCAAATTCTTAGAAAAAAGTCACAATTGTGAGTTTATATTACACAATTCTGAAAAAAAGTCAGAATTGCAATTCTGACTTTATAACTCGCAATTGTGAGTTTATATCACGCAGTTCTGACTTAATTACTCAGAATTGCGAGTTTATATCTCATAATTCTGACTTAATAACTCGCAATTGTGTTATAAAGTCACAATTGCAATATATAAGCTCCAAATTCTGAGAAAAAAGTCACAATTTTGAGTTTATATTGCACAATTCTGACTTTATAACTCGCAAATGTGAGTTTATATCTTGCAATTCTGACTTAACTCAAAATTGCGTGTTATAAAGTCACAATTGTGAGACATAAACTCCAAATTCTGATAAAAAAAAGTCACAATTTTGAGTTTATATCTCACAATTTTGACTTTATTTCTCAAAATTGCACGTTTATATCACACAATTCTGAAAAAAAAAAGTCAGATTTGCAATTCTGACTTTATAATTCACAATTGCGAGTTTATATCACTTGCAATTGCATGTTATAAAGTCACAATGGCAAAATATAAACTCCAAATTCTAAGAAAAAAGTCACAATTGTGAGTTTATATCTCATAATTCTGACTTTATTTCTCAAAATTGCGAGTTTTGAGTCACAATTCTGAAAAAGTCAGAAGTGCAATTCTGACTTTATAACCCACAAATGTGAGTTTATATCTTGCAATTTAGATTATATCACGCAATTCTAACTTAATAACTCGCAGTTGCATGTTATAAAGTCACGTTTGCGAGATATAAACTCCAAATTCTGAGAAAAAAGTCACAATTGTGAGTTTATATCATGCAATGCTGACTTAGTTTTTCAGATTTGCCAGTTTATATCTCACAGTTCTGATTTAATAACTTGCAACTGCGTGTTATAGTCACAATTGCGAGATACAAACTCTAAATTCTGAGAAAAAAAGTTGCAGTTGTGAGTTTATATCTAGTACTTTTGACTTTATAACTCGCAATTGCAAGTTCATATCTCATAATTCTGAGAACAAATCAGAATTGCGAGATGTAAACTTGCAATTGCAGGAAAAAAAGTCTGAATTTTGAGATAACGCAATTACCCTTTTTAAATTAAGTGTCGGAAACAGGCTTCCACAATACATACAGCACTGTGAGCAAAAGAATTTACAGCTTTCTATTTTTTAATATATCTTTGAACATTTTTTATATTAGCAATTATAAATAATTTATTCTTCGCCTAGGTGAAGTGTGCTATACGTGATCTCCTTTACAAATCCTGTAGCTTTTGACTGATGAACATCTGAACTAAATTATAAATGAGATTTGAAAGACATAATAGTGGAGCCACATTTACCAAAGAGAATAGATGATGACTTGCTGATTTTTATTAACCAACATGCTGCTTTAAGATGAGTCATTCCTTATATATCACGACTAAATTGCACCTGCTCTTAATCAAGATGTACAAATAGAGTTTATTTTGAAGTGGAATCGCTCAGGGTCTTCTGCTCAATTGTTTTGCAGTCTACCAGTGCCTCCTGCTGGAAGGATCTACTAATGGCTGGAGCTACTAAATTACTACTTTAAGAGATACTGAATGCTGTAGAAGAGTCAAATATTCATTATAACATGTTCAAATTAACATGCTCAAACTCATTTTTGGTCTCTGTAAAACTGAATTTTGCAGCTTGATGGTTTTCATGCTTCACTCGTCCTATACGAAAGGAATTTTGCATGAAATCAATTTTACACATTTATTTATTTATTTGTATACCACCTGCTGTTCTCGCTCCATAAGTAATAAAAATATATAGCATTCAGGTGGCTCTGAATTTAGGTTTCTGCAGCACACGCTGGGATTAGTTTGTCTTCTCGCCTACAGCTGACAGTTAAGATTGAAAATCGGTCAGAGCTGATGATTTTTTTACCCTTTTTATCCCAAGCTCTTTGTCCTGACAATATTTTTTATCCATATTTTTCCCATATATATATTTCAAAAGCAGATGACAACATCCTTGTGCAGTGCATAAGAGGATTTGTGAGCATGTGTGACTGTGAAGATGGATTGTGTCAGTGTTGTGTGTTAATGGCCTGTTAAAGGCCCCTTTGGATAGGTGATTTACTAAAGTTAGAGGAGAAACCGACATGTGGACAACACCATCAATCATGTACAGTGCTGCCTGGCGCTTTGCATGATTTCTGCAAATGCATGCCGTTCTGTAGCATTTTGACAGATGCAGGCCGAGGTAAATGAGGTGTGCTCTTTTGGCATTGTTAGGCAGAGCTCTAAATATGCATACTGACACAGTAAACATGCCAGAAACTGTGGAGGGTGCTGTGAACACCACACCCAGATTTTCTTATGAAACATTTGATTTCAAAGCAATGGGATTAACAAGACTTTCTTCCTTCTTTTGTTGCTGTAACAGCTGCTACTATTCTACATGCACACGTTTATTCATTTAGCAGATGCTTTTGTCCAAAACGAAGCCCTTTCACTATTTACAGGCACAGTCTTTGAAGTAGGGCACAATGTACTGTAATAATATGATGGAATTTTTTGTGTTGATATATTACCTGTATTTTGAATTTTTCTCAGCATTTTATTGTGTTTTTGAGTTAACGGATATGTCCAGAAAATGACCAGTACATTTTCCTTTTTGTTTGTTTGTTTTGTATGTATTTTTTCTACATTGTATGTAGCCTTTTTACATCTATGAGTTTGAAATAGATAAGTAAACTGTAGCAGGATGAAAATCATGGTTTGTAATTGCTAAATGAGATACAGTCATGACAGGCAAAGTCACAATGGTGAAAAAAAAACAAAAACAAATGGCTTTTCGACAAAAATAATAATATCTGTTGTGTTTAAACATTAAGGTTATGTTCACACTTTGCGTCTTTTTTTAAACTGCCGGCGTCTGATTTACATTATAACCCTATGGAGTAAACCGTATTTTCAAAAAAGGCCTGAGCGTTTTTTTAAACGCCACCGCCGGCGTCTTTTTCTGCAGCTCAGAGCGTCTTTTCAAGTTGAAAAAAAGTTAAACTTTTCTGAAAAGAAAAAAAAAAATAGAAAAAACGTCCTACGTCAAGCGCCTTTTTGACAGCTGACCAATGACAAGCCAGTAGCGAGACCTGTCGTTTCCATAACAATAACAACAAGAAAAAAGGTGCTGGTAGATAGACTTTTATTTTATTGTTGTGAACTGACATTCTCCTTCCCGTTAACTTCAAATACCGTCGACATGTAGCGCCGTTGCGCTTCGGGTCGGGGCATCCCTTTTTTAAGTCCCGGCTCCTATCAAATAAAGGCAAAAAGACCAAAAAATAAAAAACAAAAGCCAACGCAAGAGCGAGCTTTCTCTTTTCTTGACATTTCTCGATATTCATACTGTTGAAGCTGTTGCTATAGCAACAAAAGACGTCCTCGGCTGCAACGCTGGCAGTTTTTAGTTTTACTAAAAAAAGACGCCAAGTGTAAACATAGAATAAGAACGTTGTGTACACACAAGTTCATATTAAAATTTAAAATTAATTCATTTTAGTGTTTTTTTCATCTCAAAGAATTCGCCATAGCCTTAAAAAATGTCATGTGGTGCAACCATGATTTATACTGAAATTAATTCATTTCTTTAACATGCTTAACATTTTTTAGATGTTCTCAGTTTGTTTAGAAACAAAGTATTTGCATTTATTTTCAGTTTTTGTAGTTGCCTTTTTAAATGTGACTTATTTTTCCTGTAAATTGCATAAAACTGATAAAAATGTTTTAAAAATACCATTCGCTTAAGCATGCTGTAGCAGTGATTCGTGTTTCAACCACAGGAATCGGATCATTTATTTTTATTGTAATAGTTATTTCTATTGTTGGTCGCACCACATGAGGAGTGGTCGTTCCAAATGATGCAAAGGCCTTATATCATCAAAAATCTATTTAAAGAGATGTGTGAAAAGTGAAGCACATGGCATTAACTGCAGGCATTTCTCTAGCCCCTGCTTCTCTAAAACCTGCTTGATGCTTCCATGGGTCATTGGCAAATTGCCATATGATGCAACGTCCTATCTTTGTATGGATTTCAACATAAAAGTCCCAAAATGGTAGGTTCTTGATGGTCGCACCACATGATATTTCATAAAATGGAAATCCTCAGACAAAGTTTGTTTGTATATTATGATGGAAATAAAAATACAAATGCTTTGCAATTTTATACAGAATTACAAAATACTTTGGAAGTCATGCCAAATAGTGTAGAAAATTGATCAGAATTTAAAACAACAGTTATGGCTGGATGGTAGCACCACATGATATTTTGACACTTTAAGTAACAGAAAAATGACTAATAACTCATCTTTTTTTAAAAGTCAAAGTGGGTCTATACATAAGATAGGTACTTCATATATATGGCATTTTTTTGATGCATTTAAACCAAAATGTAAAAAAAAAAAAAATTGTGGGAAGAAGAATGGACAGAAAATTTGGGCGTCACGTAATTGACCCATTGACCCATATATATATATATATATATATATATATATATATATATATATATATATATATATATATATATATATATAATTATGACTTATAATTTTGACTATGTCATAATTTTAATATATGCCATAATTATGACACAGATTCATAGCTTATCATGTTGACTTCGAATGGTAATCATTTTAACTTAAGTCAATTATAATATAATTATGATTAACCAAAGCAGGTGGTAGAAATGAATGGGCTTTCGTGTGGGAGGTCATAGCAAATATGATTTTTGTGTTCAATTTTCTCCAACAGTGAACAAGAAAAATCCACTATTGCATTTTCATGACTTCCCAAAATAGGAGAAAGTAATTTATTGAAAGTGAAAGCCAGAGAGAGAAACATGGCAAAACATAACTGCCTCGGCTGCATAAAAAGATAATAATAAAATAAAAACCTAATGCAGCTAGAATGACTATATTTTGCAATTTAATTACAGAGTAATAAAGTATAGTGTTATAAACGTACTTTCATACATACACACAAACATAAATGAAAAAACTTTGCTAGAATTATTTAATTGTTGCGCAATGGCGTCACCACAGACATGCTGGAACAGAAAAGGTACAGCGTGTTCTAATATAAATGTTTGTGTAAGGAGACAGCATGACTGCATACTTGATGTTATGCACCTGTGGTAAAAGGGTGTAGCTGAATCAGTTAAACCTGTTAATTAAAAGTACAACATGTATTGTCAATTGTAACAAGGTATTTGTCTGTCATATCACATGATTTTTCGAATTATGTCTATTCATAATTCCACTTGGCCTATATAAGATTCATTTATGTAAATCACATTCAAACAATAAATATGTAAATTGTTTATTTTGTCCTTTGTTTAGATCATAATTTCCAACATGCTATAGTTAATTCACACTTCGAAGAATAAAGAGTAGAAAATAGAAACTATAGCATGCATAAATGGCATTCGAAAAGTAACAAAACAAATGTGGTGAAAAAATGTTTATCGTAAAACATTTCTTTAAAAAAATTATGTGACTTTCGCAAAAAAAGGGAATTTATTACTTTTCATAAAAATAAACTCCTGAGAACCCACCATATATATTCTTAAAGCTAAATGCGATCCCCCTGTAACACCATGTTTACAAGTGTTCTTGGTATTTATGTTGGTATTTAATATTTCAGCAGTTACGGTGAGTCTTTTAAATTGGAGAAATTACGTATTTATTTTTTAAAAATCCTTCCGAGACTACTTAATATGACGTCATAAAGAGCTTGGAAAAGAAGCGCTCTAAATGACTCTTTGTAAGTTCAGAGTTTAAGTTCTGCGGTTGATGTAACTGTTCTCCTCGCTGTATTACCGACACGTTTCTCTGTAACTTCGTGGTACTTTACCTGCTGACCGGCACGAGTTTGCACCAAGTTTTAAGTTTAGACCCCTTTTGGTATAAAAGCGCGTGAAGTCGGTATAGTTGACCCCCTGCTGGGCTGTGGTGGTCTGTAGGTGTGCGGGGGGTCCGGTTAGTGTTGTAAATGACCGGTGTAGTGTGTTATGTGTGGTGGTGGTGGTTAATCACTGTTCACACCTGCTATAAACCATATTATCAAATCAAATACATATTCAAAGTAATGAGGAAAACAAATTACCAAAAAGTTCAAAATCCTTTAAATGATATTTAATGAAATGCAATAAACTCAGAGATGAAACTGATTGTGTTGTTGTTGTCTTGGTTTAAATTCTGAAAAACTCATGATTCAAAGCCAGCAAGATGTGATGCAGCATCCAAAGACTTCAGCGCATGTTTACAGAAATATATAGTATAATACAAAACCATTACATGATCTTTCCCGATCCCGCTCCATATCTCTCCCACTTCACTTCCTGCCAGTTCTGATCTGTCCTATCCTAATAAAAGGCAAGAATGCTACGAAAAAGCTTTGTCTTTCGTCTTTTGATAAAAGAGAATTAAAATGAAGGAAAGATAATTTAAACGGTGCAGCTGTTGCTAAAGCTAGATGTGATACAGTCTTTTCAACTATTATTTTATTTGGCCGTGGCAATGCAGCATGTAGTTTGAAAAAAAAAAAAAAGTTCTAAGGTAGCAATATAGAGGATTTGTACCAGTGTTGCCAAGTTTGGGCTACTTTAATACTCTTGCCGTGGGTTGTTTTTGATGTCCGCGGGTTGAATCGACCCCAATAACATCATATTTAGCCTCTGAAATGCAAATTTACCAGGGGGACCCCGACAAAAACGTGTATTTTTTCCCCCAGAACGTGTATTTTTAACGGCGTCCCTCGGATGTAAACCTTTAATGCTAAAAGTTTACATCCGTGCAATATTAATGCAATTAATGCAATTAATATTGCATGGTTAATGTACTACTAATTTATACTGTCTAAGCCACGGGGGAAAAAAAACATGTGGAAGCTACTAAATCATATAGAGAAGGACTTAGTAAGCAGGAAGGGGCACAACATTTTGACCAACTAAAGTTAATAGGTGGTAAAGATACGTACATGCAGTATCGATTAAGATATTAGCCTAATGTTTCACCTACCTGACCGGAAACAATAATAAATGTTACGAACACAAACGTTGTCAAGATTCCTGCCCTGGAAATCCTGGTTCAGTTTGGACAACCACAAATGCCTTTTGTTCCTCACACAGTTTTTTGCACTCTTCTCCTTGATTTGTTATAACTTTTGGCAGTCTGTAGTACTCCAAACGTTTCTCCTAGTCTGACCGATTAGTACAGCCCAAAACATGACAATAATTGATCATTTTCAGCAGCGATAATCAGCAAAATATGCGAGTTCCATTCAGTTCAGTGGCATCCCCATAGCACACGCATGTCTACAAGATCACTTGATCTGGGGTGCGTTTCCCAAAACCAACTATGGTCGCAAGTTCCGTCGTTACCAACAGAGTTCAATGGACCTAACCACCATGGTTAGCTAACGATGCTTTTGGGAAACGCACCCCTGGAAAGCATCTGCTGTGTACAAACATCTGACAGACGTCTGTAAGATGTCAGTTTTACATATATTCTAAATGACAAACATCTTAAAGTTGGCATCTGATAGGAAACGTGCCATAGACGTATCGCAAATGAGCAAACACTAAAAAATAAGTCTTGCAAGATGTAAATGTAGACGTCAAATAGACGTCTCCTCTATCAGGGATTGTTTATAGTACCACCAATGGCTAAGTGAAGACGTGTCGTGAAAACACTCTGTAACAAATCCACACAAGAAATTACAGAGTACTGCAAAGGACATGCAGACTATTTATTTATTCCACAAATAAGTATACATTCCCTCGTTTTAATTAAAAGGTCCTTGTGCATGTCCTGGATATCTAGACATTATGCCCCTGGTATAGCATTCCAGAAACAATAGGTGAAAAAATAAAAATACTGTCATCAATCAAGTGTGATGGGTGTTGACAGTTTTTGATGCAGATGGGGAGCCACACTGGGCCAGAGCTCATCTCACATTTGGATATCAATGTAGAAATGTGGTATTCAAAATATTACTTAGACGTACATGTATTAGACACATTAAATCAAAACCATGTTTTGATTCAAGCCTATAACAAAAACATAAACTATTAATAATGAGAAATCTAATTTAATTTACTGTCAAACAAGTTTCTGATAACATCATTAATAATCTTTAGGAAACAAGTGTGAGATAACGTTCCTTTTAAAAGATAATTCAGCCAAAACATGTAAACTCTGTCATTGTTTACTCATCCTTGTTCCAAACCTCCTTCTGTGGAACTTTTTGTGGAACAGTTTTGACTACACTGACTTCTATTGAAAATAAGACATTTCTTAAAATATCTAAGTTCCACAGAAATGTTTTTTTTTTGGTATTAGTGTATAAGTCTTACATTTCAAATTTGACCAATTTTATGTATCCTTACCAAATAAAATCATAAATGAAAACAAAACAACACAACAAAACAAAACCAAATCTGACCCCAGACATGAATGGCAGTATATTTGTGCAGATTTTTGTTAATGAGTGAAAAGATTTGTATCATATTTATATTAATTTGCCTTGTATTAATTATAAATGTCACAAATCAATCCGAGACTGATGTTTTCACTCATTTAATTAAAGGCAAAGTCAAAACCCACGAGTAAAAAAAAAAGGGAACAGTTTGTTACTATAAAAACATTTGATTTGTGGCATTTTAAACAAAACATTGAAACACCTTAAAACATACAGCAATCAAATACATACAGCAATATAGGCAGTTCAGCTATGTAGTATCATCTAATTTCATTTCTACATTTTATCGTTCAGTCATAAACTGCACAACCCCTACAGACTGTCAATAATACACAACTCTACTGTAGTTTCAGAGACCAAGTTAATTTCCCTCAGGTACATACAAGACATGCAGATACATGGAGTCAATGCTGCTAGATTCTTTAACGACATTTCCGCACGTTAATTGAACAAACTCCCTACGAATTAATGAATCAGGGCTTTCATAGTCTTTTGAAATTTCACAAATTGCATAGATTGAGCCCTTGACTTCATTCCCTTCTATATAGTCACTGTATGTGATGTACACAATCACGATCACATCTGAAATCACACAAGAGATTTCAAGCCATATTGGTTGGTCCTTTACAACTGAATTTGATTAACCGTTCTCATCCGCAGGAAATAATAGTGAAGCGTTTGGACACGCAAGACATGTTATGCAACACAATACCCAGCAGAAAAATCAAAATGAACGCCACAAGTAGCACAGTGCAAACCCCCGTCCATGCTGTGGTCTTAACCGCAACCTCCTCCTCCATCCCTTCCTCACCTGTGTCGTCTCCCAGCATGAGGCTCCCGCCATCAGAGACGTTTAACACCCCAGAGCTTTTAGGGCCAAAACGGCAAGCCGGCTGTCCGGGCAGCAATACCCCATCTGTGTCCAGAGGGACGGGCACAAGGTAGCACCCGCTGTTGGGTAAGTGTATGAAAATGGGAGTGTGTTCTGAGGAGTGAGATAGACTGATAATAGAAAGTACTTCCGGGTCGTCTGGAAGATGGGAGACCGAAAGGCCGATGGGGATCTGCGTCACGCAACGACACCAAGGACAGCGGAGCTCTCTCTGGCTGAGCCTCATCTGGCTCAGACACACGGAGCAGCAGGTATGCTGGCAGTGGAGGAGTTTGGGACGTCGCCGTTGGCTGAAGTAGTTGAAACAGATTTGGCACTCAAGCCTGGAGTTCTGAGACAAGGTCTCCATCGTTCTTAAAAAACGTGGCTTTTTTGTATCGCCAATGCACTGCTCTGTTAAACACTCGATGTTGATCAGGCCGTCAAGATGTTTAATCCACGTCTGGCTCTGCCTGTGAAAGTGAGACAAATATGTTGCATCAAAACAGACTGTCAAGAATTTAATCCAGGGGAGAGATTTGCCGCATACATGTGCAGGCAGAGGGCTTCAATTATTATGCGCTAGCTGTGAGCTGGATCGAAATTCTTGTCAGGCTTGACTTCGATGTAGACGTCCTGGATATGTAAACAAATCAGCAGGGATTAGGACTGACACAGTCACCCTAAGCCTAGACAACAACGGTGAAGAACGCTGAGGCTAAATCGTGTATGTGAGTCAAAAACAGAACTGCTTAATTGGTTAATTATCTGTGATTAATTCTATGATTATGTGAAATGACTTGATTGCTTCATGGAGTGATTCTTACCATGGGTTTAGCACAGATCCAAGCAGGGTTTTAAATCATTCAATGAGCACAGCTGGAAATAAAGGCAGTTCACAGGAATATCCTTCCCTATCTAATGATGAAACAGCTCTGTAAAATAAGGGGAAATGCATGATGATAAAGAACAAAAGAAATAGTTAATTAACTTAAAATTCATCCATTCTTAAAGTAGGGAGAATGAGGATAAATTTGCCAGCTGTGCCCTAAACGAAGAGAAATTTGAGGTGAAACGAAAACATATAATATTTCATATTTTAAATTTTAGATTTTAAAATAAATGCATCAATAACGTATGCCCACAGCATATATCTTCACCGATAAATGCCAAGTTCTTTCATGAAATTCTATTAAAACGGATGATATTCATGGCGTTAAACTACTTGGCACAAACTGCAGATCACAGATCACAACAAAAGCAATTTAAGGTTACCTTTCCAATTTAACAGGTCTATACCTTGTTCTTTTATTAAACAAACTAAATGGTCTTATGTTATTTATCTTATTTACACGACGGCATGTCATTTCTGTCTCTACATGGACGCGCGTCTACAATTTCACCGCGAAAACGCGGACGGGATCGCGGAGTCCATTCATAAAAACGGAATTTACTCTATAGCGCGGAATGCCACGGAATTCGTCCATTTTTGGATGAATAAATCAAAATTGGATCTGTCACTTTATTCGAATCGCGATATGCACTAATGTCTGTAAATATTAAAACGCAAAAAGACGGTTTATATATAAATCCTGCATGTTCTGCTTGGGTCCGCATGTATGAATGGCGGAAACACGGCTTTGTTTACTACACAAATACTGAAGCAAACGTGAGGCTCGCGGTGATTTTCGGCCTCTGAGTCTCATTATATGACGACATGAACACATGAACTTCATCTCCAGAGCTGCTGTGAGAGTCCTTTCCTGTGAATTTTACCGTTTCATTGGGTAAAGCTAGCATCACATCATACTGTATCAACACAAAAACTTCTCGGCAACCTGTCAAAATTAAAGTACGGTTTAACGTGTAACAGAAATATATTATATTATATATATTTTATTACTTTTGTGCAGTATAATGTATATTTTTATAGGTTTATATTTCTGGCCAATTTAAATAAAACACATGATAAAAATAAACATTGCAACCAGATTAACCATTTAATTGTAGAAAAAAAAAAAATTTTATTAAAACTTTTTTAACAGAATATTCACACAAATTTTCTTCCATGTATTAATTTTAACAGTAAACCTCTGTTTGTTTGCCAAAAAAATTAAAGGTTTTAATTTGACTAAAAATAAATAAATGTTTAAGGCCTTTATTTGATTATCAGACAAATTAAAACAAAAATTTCTGAAAAAAAAAAAAATTGTAAGGCCGTATTATTCAAAATAGATGCAATTAAAATGCAATTTATTCCTGTGATTTCAAAGCATTTGAATTTTTAGCATCATTACTGCAGTCACATGATCCTTCAGAAATCATTCTAATATTTTAATAAATATATAAATATATTTGCTTTATTATTATTATTATTATTATTATTATTATGTTGAAAGTAGAATTTTTCTGAGTAGAATTTTTTCAGGTTTCTTTGATGAAAAGAAAGTTCAGAAAAACAGCTTTTATCTGAAACAGAAATCTTTTGTAACATTATTAATGTCTTTATCATCACCTTTAATCAATTTAAAGCATCCTTGCTAAATAAAAGTATTATTTCTATAATGTCTTTATAGAAATTATAGATGATAAAAATAAATAAAATAAATTATATTGACTCCAAGCTATATAGTGTATACACCAAGATATAGTGTATAACGTTAAAAAAGCTTTTTATTTCAGATAAATGCTGATCTTTGGATCTTTCTATTCATCCAGAATCCTGTTTTAAGTATTGACGATGATGATGATGATAATGATAATAATAATAATAATAATAAGCAAATCAGCATATTAGATTGATTTCTGAAGAATCGTGTGACACTGAAGACTGAAGTAATGATGCTGAAAATGTAGCTTTGATCACAGGAATAAATTATATTTTAAAATTTATTAAAATAGAAAACAGTTATTTTAGATAGTAAAATTATTTTACAATTGTACTATTTTTGCTGTACTTTGGATCAAATAAATACAGGCTTGGTAAGAAAAGACTTCTTTAAAAAACATAAAAAAAAAATCTTACTGTTCAAAAACTTTTGACAGGTATGTACTAAATACATTTATATTGTACAAGCTGTATATTTTTACAAACTACACATTTTGCATTTGCTCAAAATGCGGTTCAAGACTGGAAATGTACTTTTTGCCAAGTCCATTTTGTAATATATTTTAGCATCTGAAGGTTTAAAATTTTAAGTTTGTAAAATTAACAAATATACATTTAGCACAGATTTCAAATATTTTGGCCAGAAACAATATTTTGTTTTACATTTTTGCTGTATGATACAAGTTGACGTAGCATGAGAAATGCTCATTACTTAGTGCATTTCAATCGGTGTAATACGAGTCATATGATCATAAGGGGGTGACAAACCTCGCCCAATGACACATCTAGTACTCCTCCACTCCTGACTGCTAATCTGTGTCTTTCTGCTCTTTGTTCTGTTTTGTTCCTTTTTTGTTTTGTCTTCACTTACACAGTATAATATTTATGATAATAACATGGAAGTTTGTGTCTCCTTACGTTTGGATGGACAGTACACAAGTAAAATGCATTAACATTATTATGTTTTCTGTTATCAGTATAACCAAGGTTGCTTTGCTGCCATAAAATGCAGTTCTACTCAATGGCCATTACAACCCACTTAGAGTGTTTATGTGCACACACAATGAGAGTACAAAATTTTCACTGGATGAAAAACTTCCCCTTACAAGCAACAGCAAAATGTGACCTAGTTTAGTTGAGCCCGTAGGCACAATTTCTGAAAACTGCATGACACATGACTATTAGCATGCATGAAGCTGACCAGTGAATGAGAGTTCAAAAGCCCTCCAGCACTCAAGCTTCCTTCTGACCTTAACCAATTCAGACCTTAAAAATATTTCCTAACCTCATCTAAAATTTATTTGAGGGCATTTGTTTCCTTCAGGTACTGTACAGCTAATATGCATTTTAATTGCTTGCCTCAATGCCTGTCACTAAGGGGGGAATATTAAAGACGAAATGAAGCCTGCCGGTACTACACATGTCAATCACCTGAGAAAAGAATGAACAGTTATCAAGTTTAAGTTAAATAACTTGTGGCCACAGTCTCATAAACTTTACTCCAGACTTCCTGATGTTACAAGTACAGCCATAACATGATAATTTGCTCACGTGACCATGACATGCAAAACAAAAGAGTTATCGCATTGTGCTCTTCTCTTTCAAGTTCAAAGGTTTATACCATGTAAGTAATTGCTCATATAAGTATAATTCCACTCCATCCCTTGAGGGGGAAAATA
Source organism: Cirrhinus mrigala (assembly GCA_036247105.1). Taxonomy (NCBI): domain Eukaryota; kingdom Metazoa; phylum Chordata; class Actinopteri; order Cypriniformes; family Cyprinidae; genus Cirrhinus; species Cirrhinus mrigala. The sequence continues at coordinate 19,902,442 of CM070008.1, read as the reverse complement.
ATTAATAATGCAATTAAGCCTGCTATTGTGCAATGAATGGACGGACGCCCCTCAGGGCTTATCCGTTATTAGGTGCACATTATCTTGTGATGGAGAAGCGGAAATATTTCCTTTCTCTTTGGGATTTCCAATCAAAACACATTATAGCAATCTCATAGACGACTTTAGAGACTTACAGACATGAATACTTTTAATTTACTAATAAATCTAAGGGGCTTTGCATAATTGTTTTCGCTAAATAAGACCAGTTAATCATTTAAATTCATGATTATTTCATCCTCATCAAATTGGTGCTATTACAGTGGATCAGAAATTAAACAAATGTGGATGCTACGGATCCAGCTCACTGTTATGGACAATTTGTGCGCTTGATAGCATTTCAGTTACTATGAAAACCATTCCAGCTCAATTTCACATTGCATAATTTCCTTCAGCAATTCTGGTACGGCACACAGGGGAGAAAACGTGCCAATCTATTAAACGTCCTGTGGGCACATTTTCTAAATCACATGAAATATTTGAGAAGGTGTAACCTTGAGAACATGTCCTTTGAGTTCTCACTTTTGTACTGGCATCAATCTTTCATTTTTTGCTGAGCAAGCTAGCTTTCACTCAGCACGGACTGGAAATTTTTGCTTTTTTTTTTTTTTTTACTTTTACTTTTACAGAGCACGAAGTGCATGAGTAAAGAAATACAATGGGATTGGTACACTAGATGTGCCTCACGAGATGTTATCAAATGTGAAACTGTGCTTTTACAATTTTATCTTTAAACAAACATGAATCCCAGGGTGGAAGCTTTACTGAGGGTCAATCTTCAGTCTGACGTCTCCAATACTAAGACAATGAAACAAGCAGATAACAAACCGTCGGCTGTGCGCCACAGCGGAGCATCAACCTGATGGATGCAGCTGAATCAGGGGATTTGTCAAGAAAAAAAGAGGGAAAATGAAAAACGTCACTTAAAAACTAAGGCCGTGAGGCATTTCTCAAGGGCAATGCGCTGATGTGAATAGGTGGGGAGGGGTGCTATTTTTGCATGCCCTTGGCCTTTAATTTTTGATGCCTTTTCTTTTTCATCCAACATAAGACGCCTGTGGGATGTTGGTGTTACAACTCACCGCCTCTAACGTTAACCTGTGTAAACAATGCAGAAGTGTGAAACATCCCAGGGCGACACATAATTTATGCAGCAAAGTCACACAGATCTTCATCAGTGTTTATTTTTGAAATGAAACACGCTGGACTTCAGCTGAGCAGGGTGTGTTTGTGACAGTAAGCAGATAAGCGTTTAACTTTGTACACGGTGTCAAATTAACAGAACTCTTACAGTGGTTAAAGCACATGCAGATCATCAACACAAACCCATGTTAATAAGAAACCAAATGTGTAGAGAAAAGGCAACCCGAATGCTGAGTGGATCAAGCAGTGTCTGATAGCAAAACACTGAGATGAGATAACGTAAGATAATATCAAAGGAATTTACTAATGAAGACACAAGGACACAGTAAAGTCAAACAGCCTCTGATATCAACATTTTTGTTGAAGTTGAATGACATATAAAAAGACTCTGTGAGCTAAAGTTTGGGTTTTATAAAGATAACCCACATATTTTTGGACTGTGTGACATGTACAGGCATTATCAGGACACGTCTGTTTTCAAAAACAGGCATATTTAGACTAGTTGCCACTGGCTGTGTCTCAAAACCTGGCGAGCTGCTTACATTTCTGGGCATCCAGCACGCATGTGTCGCCTAGAAATGCTGCCTAGGTAGGCAGCTCACTATGTTTTGACACGCGGCCATTGTGGCGTGCCTTTAAACAATCAAAACAAGACTTAAACCGGAACAGAGACAGAAAGCTGCCCAAAATAACCCTGCTGCAATGTAAAAGAGCAGGTTCCTTCCGTACTGCACTGATGCTTAATACAACAAAATACAGCAGAACACGAAACTTATATTCAAAAACTAACTTGGTTTGAACAGAAAACGTGCTCCTGTAAAGTTACACGCTAAGTGCAGTTTATAAAATCGCGGTTGAAACGTAATGCAGCAAATATGCATCGATGCAATGGGACAAACTGATCCAAACAGGTTTTATTAGCTGTAAACTCTGTTTATGAGTTTAACAAGAGATCTCAGAACAAATTTAACACGAATGCACAAATAGCAAACCCATGTAGTTTCACCTGTTTGAAAAGAGTAGGGAAAAACTCACCTTGTATATAAAGAGGTGTTTTCATTTGCAGACGGTGAACATCGCATGCATAGCAGTCTCATCTGTCATACTCTGCCTTCTTCAAAGGCTGTACTGTAAACGCTCTCTGCTATGCTACTCCCACGGCGCAGCCAATAGCGTGCGACGACTGCGAAGAGAACAGCCAATAGAGAGCCCGCTAATCATTTTGCCACGCCCCTTAACTAGCGCCAGTCGAGTCTAAACAGGTCTGATCATTTAGTCGTTTAAAGGCGGATTATGTTTGTTACAAAACAAATACGTACTTGCCTCGCACTGTAAGTACAACAAACAATCACCTTAATCACATAATCCTCTATTTTAAGTAAACACTGCAGAAATATTAAGTCTTCCTGTTGTTTTTAGCATGTTTATAAGCATTTAGGTAAAAATGTATAGCATTGAAGTAGATCTTGAAAGGGATGGGCTACAGTAAACTAGTTTAGGTACTCACAATACTGTTAAAAGTAAACTTAGCTGAACAGTATTGCATTAAGTTGTTTATCCATTTCTATAACATTCCTCTGGGCAGATTCAGGTTAAATTTAGAGGAAGCCATCAAACGGACTTTTTAAATGTCAAAGCTGTCATTGGAAGTGACATAACGTATTGCAATGTTGAAATATCAAATCAGATGGAGAATTTGAGAAGCTTGTGACATTTGGGTTAATATGGTGCTTTTGTTTACCCCATATATAGATTTAATAATAGTGTCAACTCCGTCAAATAGAAATGTAGTCAGTCAGATTTAAGGGGAGACATCACCTAGGAAAACTTAATCTCCCTAATGAAAAAAGTCTGGCTTTAGTGTTTTTTTTTGTTTTTTTTCTCCTTTCAGCAGAGAAATTGGCTGGTCATCCAGCTTGGTCTAGTCAGATGTGACAAGTTTTAGAGATCAAAAAAACCCTTATGCTTACAGTACAGATTAAGAAAAAGGCTGCGCTTTCGTGTGTTTGGGCAAAGGTAGACAGTGCTGAAAAATCTAGCAGTAGACTAGAGTTTCCATTTTAAAGTTCACCACCAACTGAGACGCTGGAATAATGACCACACTAATGATCTGGCTCTTGCAAATTAAAAACACATGTACAAGAGCAGCAAACAAATGCACCCCATTGTTTTTAGAGAGGCCAGAGCAGGAAGGAAAAATAAATTACAAAAATACTGCACACAGGTCAAGTGCAATGCCGCAACTTTAATGACACAATAACACTGTACAGCTAGGTGGAGTTTTCTGCATGTCAACATTACAATGTATAAAAATAGCACAATAATAAAAAACAAACACATTTGGACTAAGAGTGGCCAAACTGGCAAATTGTCCACTTTATTTAACATCCTCCCTCTTTTTTTTTTCCCCCCCCTGCATCACCCCTTAAACTAGCTGCATCTCCAGTGCCCAACATTTGAAACTAGTCGCAGTGGGCCAGTCCTTGACCATGGAAAGATTCAGAGCCTTTACACACCAGACAAGATCCACACCTCCCAGATCAAGCCACATGAGAAAAAGAGGCCTTCTTGGCATAGGTCAAGACCTGGTCCAGTGAGAGCAATCCCAGCATAATATTAAGATGAATGCAATGCACCCAAAAATAGAAAGTTAACTTGAACACTGGAAATGCAGCAAGGTGTACATCACTGTCATACTTTCCCCCAGTTACATACAGTCAAGAACAGTGTCCATGTGTACATTCATAGTGAAGTGCATTTTACACAAGTTTTGGGTAATACATTTTAAGTATTACAGCAGTGCATCGTGGTTTAGTATCTTGTGCCTCTTTTCTTCATAGCACCTGATGGGACAAAGATGTTGCACAAATAAAAACCCAAAGACTCAAAAGTGATGATTTAACTAGTTTAAAATTTTAAACTCACCTCTGCCTCTCTGGCAGTAGGTAAATTCGGTCTCATCATAGTCATCGTATTCACTTCTTGGCCTTTGCTGGTGGACTGTCTTACAAGTCGGCCTTCTCAAAGGAGTTCTCCCTTTAGAAATCCAAAAAGACAACGAGCCATTCTTGACACTCGCATTGAACAATTTCAGAAGACTTTAGGCCTCCAAGCATGCAAAAATGTCAACTGTTCCCACCTTGATCTTGAGGTCCACTAGCTTGCCTCCAAGCCCTTGGTTTGGCACCACAGCTCACCCAATTCTCTTGGTCAGAGACGACGCCCTCTCTCCATTGTCGTTCTAAAAATATGTCTGCATGAGCTGACCACCTTGTGACAGCATTAAAATGCAAATTCAAAAAAAAAAAAAAAAAAATTTATATAACCCTTACCAATACAAGGTCTGCACAAGGAACCCTTTTGAATTCTCTTATCTGCTTTAGCCAGAGAGCCATACTCCTCACAGCACTCTCCTTTGGGATGCACACGAGCCTGCTCGCGTAGATCACAGCTCTCTTGGCCTTCACACAGCAGCTTCCTGTGCCGGTGTTTGGCACAGTGATGCCCACAAGAGGGCAGTGCATGCCTACTGTAACACTTCCTCTTGGAGATTCTCGGTGACTCGCAGTTACTCCGCACCTCTGCATCGAGGTCATACTCGCAGTCTTGATCAGACACTTCATCTCTCTCAGGATGACTGTGCTCGACCATTTTGCACATTCCTACCTCATCCTGCAAGCTTGAGCCGCAGCACACGCACGTTTTCTGGCAGACAGGGCAAGTTTTTTCCATGCTCAAGAGCTCTTTTCTGCGAACGGGGATGTCACTGGTTTCAGCCAGCCTGCCCCCACCAACATACACGTGCCCTGGAACAAGATCGAGATCCTCCACGTCAGTGGAGAACATTTCATCTCTGGAAGAGAGCTCATCTATGGACGGACTCAGGACACTCTGGCGCTCTTGGGTCACTTGAGGGTAGTAGCTGTAGGAATATGCACTGCCAATTGAGGACAGATAGTTTTGTGGAGGCAACAGAGTAGATGGAGAATCGAAGTAAACAAGTGGGTCAATCTCTCGTTCAAGACTGAGGCCAGTTGTCGTCTTATTGCAGGGTAAGCGAAGGATTTGATACGGCAGGTCATAGTCTTCAGAGAGCTGTATAAGAGGCTCCATATTTGCAGCAGCAGCCGCCGCAGCAATGTTCTGTTCCTGCTCATCACTTGGTTTCTCCGAATCAAGGTTCTCCGTTGAATCGGCACCACTACAGAACACATTGCCAGTTACACTAGTTGTCGACTTTCCATTTTGGAGGCACATTTCATCAGGAACACTTTGTCGGTCATCATCCTCATTGGCATCCTCTTCCTCATGGACAGAGGAACTGTCAAGGGGTAGAACATCTGATAACACACACTCATCCAGTCTCCCATGGCTAGATTCAGCATCATACGCCGAGTCACTATAGGCTGTAGGCCTTGTGACCTGGTTGACCTGTTCTTCCTTGCCTTCCTGAGAGGCAAGCTCCATCTTAGAGTCTTCATTTAAACAGGTTAGTTTCTCTCCTTGCACTACATCAGGAGTAGAGGAGACCACAGTGTTAAGCCCCTTGTCACCACTACCTTGTTCACAGGCCTTCAGACTCTCAATTTTGTCTATCAGTTTGTTGACTGAATCACTAGGGTCTGTTTGGACCTCAGAACAGGCAGTCTCCCGATGCATCCCTGCGTGTTGAAAGTGGTGGCGGACACGCAAATCATAGGATGCAACAGATGGAAAGTGGGGGTTGATTCTTCTGTAATCGATTGGCTGCATGGGTGCATGTGGGATCACGTACCCAGGATACTGCATAAACTGATAGGGGGCCACGTAGGGACGGCTGAAGTGCAAAGCTGGAACAAAAGAGAAGAGAAAAAAACAAAAAAAAAAAACAAAAAAGGGATTAAAATCTTGGTTAAGTAAGTGAAAGTCTACTATGGAGTGTTTTCATGACACATCATCAATCAGCCATACTGGTGGCACTAAATGTAAACAATGCTACTGAACAAAACAAGCGGATTTTGCCAATTATTACTGCTGACAATAGTCAATTATTGTCATGTTTTGGGCTGTACTAATCGGTCAGACCGGGAAAAACATTTGAAGTGCTACAGACTGCCAAAAGTAATAAATCAAGGAGAAGAGTCCAAAACAGGCATTTGTTCAAACTGAACCAGGATTTCCAGGCCAAGAGTCTAGACAACACTGGAGTTTGTTGCCATTTCCAGTCTGGTAGGTGAAATATTAGGCTAATATCTTAATGCTTGTACATATCATTACCACCTATTTAGTTTATCAAAATATTGCACCCGTTCCTGCTAACTAAGCCCTTCTCTATATGATTTAGCAGCTTCCACCCTTTTTTGCTGTGGTTCATACAGCATAAGTTAGCAGAACAATGCATTCAGTAGTACAGTGGTTTTCAAACCGGTCCTGCGAGCACCCCCAACACTGCACGTTTTCTGTCTCCCTTGTTTATCACACCTGATTCAACTCATCAGCTCATTAGTAGAGACAGCAAGACCTAAAATGGGTGCGTCAGATATGAGGAACCTACAAAATGTGCAGTGTTGGGAGTGCTCGCAAAACCAGTTTGAAAACCACTGCAGTAGTACATTGTGCAATCCATGTGTTTTTTGTTTTGTTTTGTTTTTTTCTCCTCTTTCCTCATCATGATGTAAGTGCAAATCCTCAAAAAGCCTGCACTTACCTGGCCCTGGAAAGCCATAGTGGCCATATGGATTCATGGGCCATTGATACATGAAATAAGGCTGAGATGGTGGCTGAACATAGAAAAAGGGTCTGGTGTGGTTTACTGGATGGTGAGGTTGCCCAACTCCCATTGATTGTGAAGTGTTGTTTATGCCTTTAATAAAAGAAAAGAAGCCAGATTATTATACACAATTAACATTTGCTAGTAGTATAAGAGTGTTCCTAAAGCTCAGCCAGTATGGTGGTAACAACAAGGTCATGGGTTAAGAAAATTACCTTCCATTTCTTGTGAGGAGACAAAGAAAGACAGCACAGGATACGAAACACCGCAATACTGTTATTTAAAAAAAAAAAATAAAAAAAAGTGCCACATTCAGAACCATGTTGGTTTAGACCAAACAAACAATATCAATTAAGAGCAAGTTCATTTTAAAATGGACAAGCATGCTAGTAATATTGTCCAAACAAGCAGCTTTTTATATTAAGACAGCAAAAACGACCAACCTTAGATGTGAAAGTGACAAAGTGGACTTAAATGTGCATAGAGCGAGAGCAACTAACTCTGGCATTAAAGCTTTGCACTTCAGATTTATAGGTTTCATGATTGTTTCCAGAGATCCACATTAATGCAATCAAATGGTAGCCAGCAGGTGTATCCAATTTGTCCTATATTCAGAAAAGCATGACATCAGATTTTTATTATTATAAGCAGTTTAAAGTTCTGCCTCATACATTTCTCGTTTAAAAAAACTGTTATTATAACAATGTTGGTGATAGTGGCAAACACCGTTTTTCCCGTCATGACTCTTGTTTACATTTCTATATATCTTTCTGTCAGTCATGCATTTCTCTTTCACTTATCTGTCCATTTATACGTTCACAAGAAATGTTTTGTTGTTCAAACGCAGTTTGATCTTCCTCATAGCGCCTCTATGCGGGTAAATGTATGTTTCAGTTTTACGCTTGAGTGAATGAGAGCTCTACTCCTCTGTCAAAACGAGGTGAGTATGTTAATATTTGTCGTCAGCTTATGAAATACTTAAAACACTAGACTTGAATAAAAATGATTAAGAGAGACACATCTGGACGTTTCTCTGTAATGTCCAGAGTCCAGCTGACCAGTTTATTTGCTAGCAGTTAGCCTGCTAGCGTACTAGTATTAAATAGCAGCGATCGAGTTAAACCAACTGTTAGGGGTTTTATTTGAGTAAAGAAACATAACTGGCTGTACTGGTTAGAGAAATAACAACGAAGACCGTAAAACATCAGTTTATTTAGAAACTGAGATTTAATTTTAAAGAAAGTAGTAGCTAACTAGCTTCGTGCGAGTTGTTATGGTTTCCCTTTCCATTCACCAGGCAGCTAGCGTTGTAGCTAACATGAATATACTGTAAAAACATCCATACAGGTTGTTTAAAGTATGTGACAGTCATGTATATCTGTGAAATATTAACACTGACTGCAGATAAACGATTAAATTACTCGGTATGTTTAATAAGTAAATCAACAGACGTGTTGTTGACTGTTGTTTATGCTTCAAACATAATAAATCAGTAAGCCACCTTGTTTAATGTCACTAAACTTTAACTGTAAACCCAACTACAGTGTAATTAGTTCGTTCCCTCTTGCTTTGACATGAGAAACAATGATCTTAGGTAAATCAGGCCCTGTGTGTTTAACGTGAACCAAAAGTTTTTATGACTTTCACTTTCAGCTATGGCCTCTCTCAGTGATCAGCTGGAGGAGGTGAGGGTGAATGTGGAAGGCAGCTTATCTACTCCAGGTTCTGCCCAGGAGATGAGGACAGGGGTGGCATCCATGGCCAACATCCCTCTCCCACCTTCCAGCAAATATCGCTACATCGCTGCTGAAAGCATGCTGACAGAGAACAGTAGTGGGAATAACAGGAAGGAGGTGAGAGCTAGTATAATGATTCATTATCCTCAGCAGTCCAAAGAGTGTATGATTACAGAGCAGAAAGCAAACGTTTGACAACTTAATGGCTTGACCATTTGCACGTAGTGGTCGTGTACAAGGCCATGACCATGTTTTGAAGACTGGGGGGACAAAGGAGCATAGTAATGGTTGGGGCTGGTGCCGGTACCCGGTACACAACAGTACTTTTTATTCTGTACTGTACTCTCTTGTGTAATAACAAAAATATTAATTTCAGTGAAAAAAGAAGTCCCAAAATTCTCAATTTCAACATTTTAAACAGTAGGGCTCTACAATCTTTTTCTTCCCCCCCAGAAATTTTTTTGTTTTAATTTTTCTGATAATCAAATGAAGGCATTAAACTTTTTTTTTTAATCAAATGAAAATTTTATTTAATTTTGGCCAAACAAACAGAGGTTTACTGGATAAAAAAATTGTGTGAATATTCAGTTTAAAAAGTTTTAATAATAATTGTAGTATTTTTTTTTTTTTCTACAATCAAGTGGTTAATCTTGTAGTAATATTTATTTTTTATCATTTAATTGTTTTATTTAAATTTGGCAGAAATAGGAATATATAAAGATCTACATTTTACTGTACAAAAGTAATACAAGACATATTTCTGTTACATGTTAAATTGTACTTTTATTTTGACGGGTTGCTGTTTAGTTTCTGTTTGTATACAGTATGATATGATGCTAGTTTTCTCAAATAAAATTCACATGAAGTGACTCTCACAGCAAGATTAAGTTTATGTGTTCATGTCGTCATATAGTGAGACATTCCGCGCTATAGAGTAAATTCCGTTTTTATGATCCTGTCCGTGTTTTTGCGGAGGAGAAATTATAGACGCGCGTCCATGTAGAGACAGAAATGACACGCCGTTGTGTAAATAAGAATAATACCATAAGGTTATTTAGTTTGTTTAATAAATGATTATAGACCTGTATAGACCTGTTCTATAGGAAAGGTTACCTTAAATGACTTCTGTTGTAATTTGGCACTATATTGAAAATAAAATGAACTTGACCTTCAAGGGGGGTGGGGGGTGCCGTTGTAATGGTAGGGGAAACACTGCACTGGGTAATCTGTCACAGCCTCCTCTGTTTCTTTTGTAAAAAAATTTCTTTCCACTTTTGTGTGTACATAAAATGACTTCCTAGTTCATTTTTACTGACTGTTGTTGTTGCTTCTGGGTTGCAATGTATTCTTGTTCCGACTATTCTGTTGTACATTAATATCTTTTAATCATTTTAGTCCCTCAGCCGCCTGCAGAAACTTTCCACCGCTCTTAACATCTTGGAGAAGTATGGCTCTAATCTTACCAACCCCAACAGGCCAAAGTACTGGCGTACAGTGAAGTACAACAACCCCGTCTTTAGGACCACCGTAGACTCTATTCAGGTGTGTAGTGGATGAGATTATGAGGCAAAACACAGAAAATAAATGTGGTTACGATTGTTTATCTTTGTCGTTCAGGGTGGCAGAGCAGTACTCAACCTGTATGGCTACACCAATCAGCAGCATGATGGCTTGAGCTTTCCTGATGATGTTGCCCAGCCAGATGTTGGGAAGGTGGCATCAGTGACACTTGAGGTCATGTCCCTCCGTATGGAGCTGGACATGCTAATCAAGGTCTGAGGCTGAGAAGTATAAGCACTCAATGGGTTTTTCACAAATGAACATTCAGCTCATATAGAGTCTGTCTCTTTTCTGTAGGGTACCCATCCTCATCCAGAGTTTTTTGAAAGACTTATTCCCTCCCTCACTGTGCAGGTACAGTTTTTTCATTCTGTGCTTAATAAAATGTGTCTGATCATTTATATGGTTATAAACTAATGATTTGCCCATACACTGTTGTCAACATCAAAAAAGTACTTTAACATTTATTTATTTATATATATATATATATATATATATATATATATATATATATATATATATATATATATATATATATATATGAAGAGTTCAGATGCAAAACCAGATAAAAGCCATCTCGGTCAAAAATGAGATAATGATACTGAGTGAATGCTCTTGACACATATTATACGTCCATCAAATACTTTTTCTTCAAACTCGCTAAAATACCAGCCTCAGCCCAATCAGAAGTACCGGTGCTTACATAGAAACCTATACATCTGAGCCTGATTAAAAAATGCTTTTTTTAAAGAAAGAAAGACGTCAGATAGATTTATCTGGTTTTGCATCCGAACTCTTAATATATATATATTATATTATATATATATATATATATATATATATATATATATATATATATATATATATATATACTACCATTCAAAAGTTTGGAGTCAGTAAGATTTTGTTTTTGAAAGAAATTTATACTTTTATTCAGCAAGGGTACATTAGTACATTAAATTGATGAAAAGTGACAGAAAAGACATTTATAATGTTAAAATAAAACTAAATGTGTTGCAGTCTCCACAAAAATATTAAGATGTTTCTTGAGCTCAAAATCAGCATATTAAAATAATTTCTGAAGGATCATGTGACCCTGAAGCTGGCTGCTGACAATTCAGCTTTGCCATCACATGAATAAATTACATTTCAAAATATATTAAAATACAAAAACACTTATTTAAAATGGTAATATTTTTTGCAGTTTTTTTTTAATAAACAAATGCAGCTTTGGTGAGCATAAGGCTTCTCTCCACCCTCAATCTTTTGAATGGTAGTGCATGTATTGGGGAAAGTGCTTTTTTTTTTTTTTTTTTTTTTTGCACGTTACTTAAATACAGTGTCCATATAATGTCTATACAGGATGAGGAAGTCAGCACAGATGCAGCTGCGTTCTCTCCTAGTGAAAGACCATGGGAAAAACAAACTCCCTCGCCTACATCGACTCCTTCTCAGCCTAAATCTCCATTCAGTCCAGCCCTCTCTCTTTCTTCTCTAGTGCCCTCCAAACATACAGGTAAGCATATCACATTTATCAGCCCTGACTTTACTTTCAAAGGGGTCATGAAATGAGAAATCAAGTATCACTTAACATATAAGAGGTTATTGTATTATAAAAACATCCTGGAATATGCCATTTTATGATGTAATATTGTTGCTAAACACCGCCTCCGCAGAAGAAGATCAACACCTGCTTCTACATCACTGCCTGTTTAGCTCCACCCACCAATTCACACGTGTAGTGAAAATAACGAGAGAGGCAAACACAAGTCTAGGCTAGAAATCAAACGATAAAGTGGCTTCAACGTAAACAAGACACTGTGCAGTGCCAAGTTGTTGAAAAACAGTCTTTGCATTGCCTGCCTTCTGATCCCAAAGTTAGAAAAGAGTTCCAGACCTTGTCAGTATGAACTTGGTCCTTTATTCACTTCATTTTGCTGCAGATTCGTCTACAGTGAGGTACAATTCGACACAGGATTTTCAGAAAGATTGAAACTAAAAGACGATGCTATGCTAGCTATATTGGATCCCACAGTAATGCTCCACCACACGAGTGTGAGTAACTGTTTTTGTTACATGGTCACTTTTTCTTTGCCTGATATGTAAGGGATAATGCACGGCTAGCTGTGCATTAAATGATTTTAATGCATGACGTGGAGGCCAAGAACCACCTGACGTGAAGCGCATTAGATTCGTTTAACGCAAAGCTAGCTGTGCATTATCCCACCTATACCATGGTCATTTGCCAGAACTGACAAGTTAAAGCTGTTAATGATATTTGCAGCGCAATATTTGACCGGACAGGTAAAAATGATGGTTATTTTCATGTTACAGCTCGTTAGCTTTAGCATTCTGCCTGCTTCAGATTAGACAGAGATGAAATAGTGCGGTAAGATCACGTTTATTTGAATAAATATAGCATTTATTTCAATTAATTGTTGATAGAGAGAGAGAGAGATGACAGTGTGTGTAGGTGTTACCTGCGTCACAATGAAGCTGTGTTATTTCAAAAACACTGAATTTACCACCTCGTTGCTGAGGAGTATAATTTAGAAATCTAGTATCCAGGCTATTTTATTAATAAAAGTTGCGGGGCAGCGTTGACAGCAAGTTTCTGTGTATGCGCAGTGCAATCTGTGATCTCAAACATGCACAGCTGTTAGCCAATCATAGCAGTGGGTGTTTACTTTTAAGTCTATGATCCATCACGCCTCATCAAACAGAGCATTCTGATTAAGGGGTCAAAACAGGACAGAAAATAGCCTATTTCTTCTAAATTATGATGTTTTTTTATGTTCAAATCTTGATAACGTTATAATTGGACCTCAGAGAACAGTACAAAATAATTAAAAAAGGCAGTTCATGACTCCTTTAATAAATACATTTATTTGTGAATGTCCACTTTTATCATTTCTGTGGTGTTTTGCAGAGAACTGCACCATATGTGGCATCTTTCCGGTGTCTGCCCATTGTCCCACCTGTACTCAGCGGCTGTGCACAGAATGTGACAAGCTGTATCACTCCCATTCAGGACGTTCCACACACGTTAGGATTCCTGTGACTTCCTCAAAAGCAACAAAACGGCTCAGGTAAGCACTGTTAATCTGAAATGTTGAGAAAACGTATTTATGTACAGGATTTTGTTGAACAAATCTGTATGTCTTTATTTCTTTTTTTACTTAGCTCATCACTGTCAACATGGCAGTGTTCATACTGCACTACAGTAAATACAATGCAGCAGGTTTTGTGTGAAACCTGTGATCGTCCCCGGTTGTCCTCTGCTGCTCCATCTCTACAGGAAGAGCCATCTCAGCCTTCTACAATATCTGGTTAGTCTGAACATCGTTTTTTCGACTTACTTTTTCCACACTGAATATGCCATCAGTCTTGTTAGACCTTTTGATATGTCAATTTGGTAATTCAATGTGACAAATAAACATCTAAATTAGGGATGCACTGATACCAAGCTCCTGTACTCTTACTTGTTAAAATGCCCTATACCAAACACCAGTACCACAGCATGTGACAAGTGCTGTATTCAGACAAAGAAACACAGAAAGCACAGAAACAGACAGCAGAATGGAGTTAATACAGATTAAGGATATCTACGAAGTATATATATATCCAATTAATATAATGTTAAACATCCAGTTTTAACGCCTGTATAGCTGATGTGCGCGAGCTGATAAGCAAAATGCACTGAGTGGATTGAGAGCGCGGCAGACATCTCAAAGACATCACTGGAAAATTTGTAGTTCAGTCGGATGTGTCAAAAACAAGTGAGTAAACCAATGCACAAGTTACTTAACGGTAAGGAGAGAGAGAGAGAGAGAGAGAGTGCTTCCATTGCTTGATCTTTATTGATGTTCGCTCACTTAGCAGATGCATCATTTGGATTAAAACTAAATCGTAAATATAAAACTACATTTATACATTCACTATAAACATCATTTATTTTCAACCTTAAGCATACGTGACTTTATTGCGAAAGTGAAACTAGCAGTCAGTGTGAAATGCGCTAGGCTGTACTTGTCCCTCTCATTCTGCACCAATACAGATACGTGTGCAGATATATATATATATCTGAACACTATAGTTCATTTATGTTAGAGAGGATAGCAAAATAAAGTAAACTGTGACATATACCTCTAAAATGCTTCATACAGTGGACTACCAGTAAAATTGATAAAAATTTGGAACCAAAAATTATTCAAACAGAGTATGTGGAAAAAATTGAAGTTCTGGAGACTACAGGCCATCATTGAGGCTAAGGATGGCCCAAAGTATTGATAGTTGTGTAAATATTGTCATACTAGCAGTTGTCTGAATAATTTTTGGTTCATTGTGATCCATTACATACCTTTCTATCAAAGTTATTGAGTTAAGAGTTATTGTCATTTTATTACCATTTTCTAAACTGCAAATATACTGTGATAATGTGAGAAATGTCTATCTAATAAATGAAGTTAACCAACTAACATTATACATATTCTTTTGGCTTCTGTACCCAATACTTTAAAAATGTAGCGGTAAATTTAAAAATATTGGTATCGGTAGACGGTATCGGCAGGTACCAAAAATAAAAGCATCATATCGGGCGAGTACTGTGAAAAGTGGTATCGGTGCATCCCTAATCTAAATTCTGGTATTTTGTGCATCACTTTCATCAATTAGAGTGGCAGTGTAAAAGCTGCACCGTGGTGAATGCAGGAAGCAGCATTCTTTGTGAAGTGTGTGAGCGCCCTCGTCTGGCCACCCGACCTCCTGTTGCACCCCCACGTCCGACCCCTTCTGCCACAGGACTAATGGACAGCCAGGTGCCATGATCCACTACATTCCATATGCAGTTTTGTTTCCTGATAGATTAAGTGAAGTGTACATTTTCTGTGGTAATAATTTAAATCAAGTTATGTTTATTTAATGTAGAGCTGCAAAACCTTTAGTCACAATTAATCGATTCAAAATAAGTTTGCTTACATATTATTTGTGTGTGTGTGTGTATGTTTGTTTTATATATATATATATATATATATATATATATATAAATTGTACATGCACATATATGTATATATTAAAAAATGTTAGATTTACATGTAAAATATTATTATAATATATATTATTATTAATATAAATGTAAAAATATATACATATGTGTATATATATACATAATAAATATACACAGTACACTCATATAGTATGTAAACATAAACTTTTATTTTGAATCGATTAATCGTGACTAATTGTTTTGCAGCCCTAATTCAGTGCTTTATAAAAGCCATTTTAACACAGTAATAAGCAGCATCAATTATGCAAGCTTCTTTAAATATGAGACCGACTCAAATTATACCATAAAGCAGCTCTAAAAAGACAATAATGTCATTGGTGCTACATTCAGTTCAGTGTTGATTTAGTTCAATTCAGTAAGTGCGTACAATTCATTAATTATGAAATGAGTTCAGTTCAGCTATTAGCAGCTCTACAGAAGACAACAGTGTTGTTATTCATCTCAAGTAATTTCAGTGTTGATTCATTTCAGTTCAGTAACAGTTTTGAGGCTGAAAAATTCATAAATAATAAAATTAATTTGATTAAGCTAAAATCTGCTCTACAGAAGACGTCATACAGCTCAATTCAGTGTCAGTGTCAGCACATTCAAATTGCTAGTATAACGGAATGAACAATGTTGCAAAAGGTTGCATAAGGACTCCACTGTTTATCACACACTCCACTCAGGAAGTTCAGCTTTATAAACTGATAATCAGCCAATGTTTTTATGGTGTCCTAAATAAAGATCACAGTTCTTTTTGGTGCTGCTGGTGGGTGTTACACAATCTATTTAACATTTATTAACTTATGACCATATTCTGATTTGTCATTGCAAATGAAATGAGCCTCATGCTGAGTTTTATCCTGAATGTAGGTTCCTGTTTTGACTTCTCCTATTTTTCTTACGTCATTCAGTGGGTTTGCCAGTTTTGTACGTACGTCAACCACACACCATCACCTCTATGCGAAATGTGCTGTCTTGCGAGATCAGAGCCTGCTCTGTCACCCCCTAAGCCGCTCCCACTTTCACCAGTCAAGGACGTCACACCGCTTCCAGCCCCACCCAAAGTCATTCCCACTGAGGACCCTGATTTGAAAAGGCAAAGATTGATGAAGGAGGAAGGGCTTAAACTTATTCAGCTCATTCGTGTAAGTCTGATGTTGTTTGTTGTTGTTGTTGTAGCCTAGGCATTATCCTCAGAAGTTTACAAGCATCCTCATTGTCTCTGTTTTTTCTCAGGAGGGAGAGAAGAAAGGAGTGAGCCCGGAGGAGGTTTACACCAGCATGTGTGTGTCGGGAAACAGTAATGTGACGCCGTATGACTGGCTGAAAGCAGAGCTGCCTCATGTGCTCGATGAGATCTGTGTGATGGCTGCATCCTGTCAGCAAGAGCCCAATGCACAATCAAACTGTTCAGGGGGGAGCAATGGCCAGGATGGGCAAAAGAGCAATGCGGTGCCCCTGTCCAGAGCAGAAGCCAAGCGGGCCTGGCTGGCAGCAGGGGGCGATAATGAGAAAGCTGTCAGACAGGCTCTCCGAGACCGTAGAGTTAAAGTGAGTAAAGTCTATCCTTGTGTATCCAATCACAGCAATATTGCTACTAATACTGATTGAGCATCTATGGCTTAAATTTGGGGATTTTAATCTGTGTTTCTAGACCTTTCAGAATAGTCAGTGATGTGATGTGTTAGTTCACATAAAAATAAAAATTCTGCCATTAATTACTCACCCTCATCTCGTTCCATACCTGTAAGACCTTTGTTCATCTTCAGAACACAACTTAAGATATTTTTTATGAAATCCATGAGCTTTCTGACCCTGCATAAAAAGAAACACAACTGACATGTTCAAGGCCCAGAAAGGTAGTAACAACATCGTTAAAATAGCCCATGTGACATCAGTGGTTCAACCTAAATTTTATAAAGCTGCGAGGACACTTTTTATGCAGAAAGAAAACAAAAATAACAATTTTATTCAACAATTTGCTCTCTTCCGTGTCAGTCTTTGACGCACGTTCACAAGAGTATCGCAATGCACAATGTAAAATAACTAATAATTTAATAACATAGTTAAAATGTCACTGTGATTCCTAGCTTTCCGTGCAGTTTTTAGTGTTTTACTTTTAATATATTCAGAAAAAATAACATTGAATATTAATGTTGCCCGTAGCATGAAAATAATAATCGGCTTATCTGTGTCGTCCAGGATTGTAAGTATATTCCAAGTAAAAATGACATTTTGTCTGTTTTTGTTTGTTAGGTAAAAGAGCTTGGCTCTCTGGGCTTTAATGATGTGACCCGCTGTGAAGAAGCCCTGCGGCAGAGTGGGGGGGATGTGAGGGGGGCTCTTGTTCTGCTGCAGCGCCCTGTACTGGAGCCATTCCATCAGCGCATGTGGAGCGACGAACCAGAGCCCCCCATCGACATCAACCATCCAGATAAACAGGTGACTGGCCTTTTGCCTTAATGGAGCTTCACTGAACCACTGCATTGCTTTCTCACCACTAGATGCACAAAACAACTTAGTCTGTATCATATTTTGTAAGGTGTGTGTGTGTGTGTGTGTAAAATATATATATATATATATATATATATATATATATATATATATATATATATATATAGAATATATTATTTTTTTTATTTTTATTTATTTATTTATTTTTTACATTTTTAATTACATAAAGTTGGCTGCCAAAGATGTTTAAAGTGGTCAGTGGTGAAAATGTAAAGGGATAGTTCACTCAAAAATAAAAATTCTGTCATTTTACTCATCATCATGTCATTTCTAAACACATAAGACCATTGCTCATCTTCGGAACACAAATAAAACGAGAGCTTTCTGACCCTCCATAGACAGCAATGCAACCACTAATTTCAAGGCCCAGAAAGGTAGTAAGGACATCGTTAAAATGGTCTATGTGACATCAGTGGTTCAACCGTAATTTTATGAAGCTACAAGAACACTTTTTGTGTGCAAAGCAATGACCTTATTCAACCATTTCTTCTCTTCTGTGTCAGTCACGAGAGTACTATAACGCATACAAGTAAGCTGCTGACACAGCAGTACTCTCGTAAACAAAAATTACAGGGAAGAGAAGAAATTGTTGAATAAATTCTTTATTTTTGTTTTCTTTGAGTGTAAAAAGTATTCTCGTAGCTTGATAAAATTATGATTAAACCATTGATGTCACATGGACTATTCATTGCTGTCTTTGGAGGGTCAGAAAGCCCTCGGATTTCTTCTAAAAAAGTCCTAATTTGTGTTCTAAAGATGAACAAAGGTCTTACAAGTTTGGAACGCCATGAGGGTGAATAATTAATGAAGAATGGATAGTTTTGGATGAACTATCCATTCAAATCTTATATTATTAAACATTACTTAAGTTAACTTATGCTTTGTCTGTGTTTAGCATGTTTGCCGTAGGCTGCTGGCAGTGTTTGATCTGCCCAGCTGGGGGCGTTGTGAGCTGGTTCTGTCTTTGCTCCGGGACCCTACAGCAACTTACACACTTGAGGATGTAGTTCAGGCCGTGCGTGAATCACCTGACCGGGACTTCATTCGTCGTGTGCTGAATAAGGAATGCCCCATCTGCCTGTCAGTTTTTCCCCACAGCAAGGTACATTGCGTCAGCTCCTTCTATGTGATTTGATCCAAATCTTGCACTTTTCACATCAGAATGCCCTTACCTTTAGGCACATGAGCTGTTGAAGGGAAAGTTTACGCAGAAGTCATAATTTACTCACCATTATTTTCTTCTAAACCTGTATGACCTTTTTTTCGTCTGTGGAACACATAAGGAAATATTTTAAATCATTTTGGTAACCAAACAGTTTTGGTTCCCATTGACGTCTATAGTTATATTTGTCCATATAATGAAAGTCAATGGGAACAGAAACTTTTCGGTTAACAACATTTTTCAAAATATCTTCTTTTATGTTCCACAGAAGATAGTCAGTCATACAGGTTTGGAACAACACGAGGGAGATTAAATGATGACACAATTTCCATTCTTTTAATTAAAATTTAAATCATCGTTTACTAAACATCATGCTGTTACAAATTTGTATGACTTTATTGCTTTAGTGGAATGCAAAAAATGTCTACCTGTTGACATATTTCTACCTATATTTCTAAGTAGCACGGGTATATTTGTAGCAATAGCCAACAATACATTGTATGGGTCAAAATTATTGATTTTTCTTTTATGCCAAAAAAGGCTATTAATTAAAAATCATGTTCCATAAAGATATTTTTTTTAGTTTCCTATTGCAAATATATCAAAACTTAATTTTTGATTAGTAGTATGCATAAGAACTTAATTTGGACAACTTTAAAGGTGATTTTTCTCAACGTTTTTATTTTTTTGCACCCTCAGATTCCAGATTTTCAAATAGTTGTATCTTGACAAATATTGTCCTATACTAACAAACCATACATTAATGGAATGATGCACATTAATGCAAATGTACAAATCCTAATTAAAAAAAAAATAAAAAAAAAATGGTTTTGTGGTCCAGGGTCACAAATGATCTC
This sequence comes from Cirrhinus mrigala, assembly GCA_036247105.1. Classification (NCBI taxonomy): domain Eukaryota; kingdom Metazoa; phylum Chordata; class Actinopteri; order Cypriniformes; family Cyprinidae; genus Cirrhinus; species Cirrhinus mrigala. Next base: position 19,882,632 of record CM070008.1, on the reverse strand, counting down.
TACATGGGAAAATTATGTTTTTTTACATTAAGTCAGGACAATTTTTTTGGTGTGATTTTCTGTCTGTCTTAGATGCAGTCCCTGACATCGTGCCAGTGCTCTGTGTGCTGTGGATGTTTCAAGCAGCATTTCACCATAGCGGTGAGGGACAAACACATCCGAGACATGGTGTGTCCTGTCTGCACAGAACCTGACATCAATGACCCTGAGCACCTGAATAGCTACTTCTCCACTCTGGACATACAGGTACTGCAAGAGAGGAAAAAAAAAACACTGAGATTTGACTTAAAACACAGCAGCAATATAACTTGGCTTCAAGCTCCTTGCAGTGATGTATGAAACAATCTTTTTTGTGTGTGTGTGACTGCACAGCTCAGGGATTGTCTTGAACCGGACGTCTACGATCTTTTCCACAAGAAGCTGACTGAGCTGGCTCTCATCAAGGACCCAAAGTTCCTGTGGTGCAGCCATGTGAGTGACACTGCCTCCCTGCACTTCCACACCGTTCACTTTTTTAGAGATAGCTCTCATGCTCAAACAGCTACAGTCTCGTTCAAATGTATTTACAGTGATCTGAAAAGAGGTGCATGATGTGAGGTGCTTGCATCTTGTGCATCTCTTTCATTCTCTTCTCATTTCCACAGTGCTCATATGGCTTCATATACGACGGCGATCAACTAAAGGTCACCTGTATGCAGTGCAGGAAAAGCTTCTGTGCTCAGTGTAAAAAACCGGTGAGTGTTTTTTCAGTAGAATAGTCAGTAGCTTCAGTGTTGCATATGCAATAACACATTGTTTACCAACAAATCCAATACAAACATACATGTATGTGTAATGATAAAAAACTGAATAAACACTTAATTGAATGACGGTAGATAATGTTTTAATCTTTCTCTGTCTCTCATTTCAGTGGGAGGCGCAGCATATGGGGCTCTCATGCGAGCAGTTCCAGCTGTGGAAGCGAGAGAATGACCCCGAGTACCAGAAGCAGGGCTTGGCTGGATACCTGCGTGACAATGGGATCAGTAAGTCACCTTTTGATCTGCTTTAGAAGCCTGTCGGACCTGTGCTTTCACTCTTGTAATCCACATATACTCACAGCTAACGGTACAGCTACCATTACCGTCCCTGCCTCACTCTGACTGCCAGAATGGATCAGAGCAGTATTAACCTTAAAGGGATAGTTCATCCAAAAATTAAAATTACCCCATGATTTACTCACCCTCAAGCCATCCTAGGTGTATATGGCTTTATTCTTTCAGACGAATACAATATGAGTTATATTAAAAGATGTCCTGACTCTGCCAAGCTTTATAATGGGAGTAAATGGGGATTGAGATTTTGAAGCCCAAAAAAGTGCATCCATCCATCATAAAAAAAGAACTCCACACAGCTCTGGGGGGTTAATAAAGGCCTTCTCAAGTAAATTGATGCATTTGTGTAAGAAAATAGCCGTATTTAAAACTTTATGAACAGTAATCTGGCTTCTGCCAAATGCCGTGTGCGTGTTCACGAGAGAGTGGCGTTCCAGTGGATGATGTAGGATGTAGGCATAGCGTAAGCTCCATTGAGAAGTGACGAATGTAGAAGTGCAGAGGAGACAGCGAAACAAAACGCCGGTCGCGAATTAGAAGTACAAAATGAGTATTTGTAAAGAAAAATGTCTGAGGATTTCGATATATGCCTAGACGAGACTAGTTTGTTATAAACAAAACTTGGTTCTTGTGAGACTAGCATATTCTCAATGGCACTTACGCTTTGTCGTGCGTCATCTGCCGGAATGCTACTTTCTCGTGAACTCTCGTACGACAGTTAGCAGAAGCTAGAGATTACAGTTTATAAAGTTTTAAATATGGATATTCGATTTGCTTCAGAAGGCCTTTATGAACCTTCTGGTGCCATGTGGAGTACTTTTATGATGGATGGATGAATGGATGAATGGATGCACTTTTTTTGGGCTTCAAAATCTTGACCCTTATTCACGGCCATTACAAAGCTTGAAAGAGCCAGGACATTTTTTTTTTTTTTTTTTTTTTTTTTTAATCCAACTCTGACTGTATTTGTCTGAAATAATAGGGTTGGGTGCCATTCGCATTTTAAGTGGTATGGTGCCACTATCGTTCCCTGAAATTCCATCCTGGTACACAGTGGTACCTTTTTCGGTATTTTACTCTCTGTGCAATAACAAAAACATTTATTTCAGTGAAAAAATAAGTCCAAAACTCTCAATTTCAACATTTTAAACAATAGGGCCCTACATTCTTTTTCTTTCTTTCTTTTTATTTCCTCAGAAATTCTTGTGTGTTTTAATTTTTCTGATAATCAAATGAACACATGAAAACATTTTATTTATTTTTAATCAAATGAAAATTAAACCCTTTTATTTTTTGTCAAACAAACTGAGGTTTACTGTTAAAATAAATACATGGAAGAAAAACTGTGTGAATATTCATTTAAAATAAGAATTGTAATTAATTAATTGTAATGATTGTAGTAATAATAATTGTATTATTTTTTTCTATCCACCGTTTTCCTGAGTAACCGATGAGTAGCACTATGAAGGATTCTAACTTCCGTTTGGGTGCTTTCGTGTTCTTGTCTCCATAAAAATCCATGTTAAAACGGATTGAGACGTTTTCAGTATAACTTAATATAAAAATGTGGGCAGGTTTAGCGTTATATTATCGGCTTGGAAAATGTGTTAATTTGACTAGAAACACCAGAGACTGGAAATGCAAAGCACCGCTCCAGTCGGGCAAGACTTCCGCATTCAGAAAAAAGTGGATAATTAAGTGGTTAATCTGGTTGTAATATTTATTTTTATCATTTGATTGTTTTATTTCAATTTGATAAAAATGGAATATATAAAGACTTACATTATACTGTACAAAAGTAATACAAGAGTAATATATTTCTGTTACATGTTAAACCTACATTTATTTAGACAGGTAGCTGTGAAGTTTCTGTGTACGCAATACGATATGATGCTAGTTTTCTCAAACGAAATGGTAAAATTCTTGTGAAGTGACTCTGGAGATTAAGATTAAGTTCATGTCACTATATAGTGAGATGCAGAGACTGAAAGTTATCGCGAGCATCACGCGTGCTTCAGTGTTTGTGTAGTAAACAAAACCGTGTCTCCTGTATGCATTCATACATAGAGGCAAGAACATGTAGGATTCATATTTAAACCATCTTTTTGCATTTTAATATTCACAGACACTAGTCCATATCATGATTCGAATTAAGAATTGTATTCGAATGACAGACCTACTTTTGATTTATTCATCCAAAAATTGACAAATTCCATGGCATTTCGTGCTATAGAATAAATTAAGTTTTTAGGAATGGATTCCACAATCCCGCAACGATTGATTTAATATGAATTGGTACTCGATAGTACCGGTGCAATTTGGTCGGTACCCTTAAAATTACCGAGTTTGGTACCCAACCCTAGTCTGAAAGAAGAAAGTCATATACACCTAGGATGGCTTGAGGTTGATTAAATCTTGTGGTAATTTTAATTTTTAGGTGAGCTATCCCTTTAAGAAACATGTTGCCTGTTCATATAGTCTGTTTGTTTGTTTTTGTTTTGTTTGGTCCATTGGTGAAGGAAAACCAAATCAAATATTAATGCTGGGTATTTTTCACTTGCAGGCATTTTCATTCTGACTTATTCACACCTTGTGAGAGAGAGTTACTGATTGCACAGTAGTTGTTTCCAGTGTAGCATTTCACTTAATACTTATTCTCTCCTTCTCTGTTCATCTGAATCCATCCATCTGGCTTTCTTTTCATCTATATATCTGTCATTCTGTCTATATGCCAGAAGATCATTTTACTGATTCAGTGTGATGAAATATTAAATCTGAAGTTCTATAGGTGGCATTTTAAATGGCTCTATCTATCTGTCTGCCTGTCCAACTCGATCTATTCACCTGTTTGTAACACAGATGGGTATGCGGCATGTTTTAATTGTGATAAATCAAGATCTGAAATGTCAGCAATAGAAAATATGGTCTTATAGCTTTACTCATATCGAGTTCACTACAAACCAATTCTAAGTTTGAATAAGGAGGATTAAGAATTTGACCTGCTTTTTAGAAACTGTTTTTAAATGAATACATTTGTAAAATAGATGAATGTTTAAAAAAAAAAAAAAAATCAATATGATTTATATTACCTGTCATTGACTGCGTTTACATGGACAACAATATGCTGATATTAACACGATTAAGACAATACTCTGATTAAGAATCTACCATGTAAACTGCGATTTTTGTTTACCTTAATTCAGCTAAAGTCATACTTGAAGTAAACATCGTATTGTGACGTGAAGTATTCCTATTTCGATCGCATTATCGAAGTTCAGTATAGGCATGTACACTCCTTAATCACATTATTACCGTCTTATAGGACATTTTGCCGTATTTCGCGACAGGATATACACATGGCAGTGGTCAACAGTTTGACGGCAAACAAAAGAGCATAGGATTAATCAATGCTCGTTGCTGATGAATAGTTTTTCTTTTATCATATTTATAGTTATATGGTAACGTGGTTAATATTCAACCTGTTCTTTTTCACCAGTATTATTTGTGATTTTGAATTTCGTAAACAGGAATTCCTCTTTTGCGAGTTTGTGTCGCTTTTCACTTTCACTTTAGAATTGCCGATCTTGGTTTTGCTTACATCTATAGGCTACACCTTTCAATTTTAAGATCGAAGCAAATTAAAAGATGGATTCACTGTTATTTTTAATTAAAAAACACAAAAACAATAAAACAATGACAAACTAGTTTACATAATATTTCTTAATTAACAAAAATGAATAAGACGAGGCACGGCATACATCACATGCAGTATTATATGCTGTCTAATGAATTACAGGACGTTTAGCAAATACTGAGGAATCAAATAAATAAATAAAATAAAAGAAAGCCTCCATAGCGTAACGTGAGGTAAACGGCAAAGATAACATGGTTTTTAAAATGAAAACAAAAAGAAAAGTAAAACTAAACTGGCTTTCGGTAACAGTGCTTGCATGATTTCCTAAGAATACTGACTGCTGCAAATGGCTCTGAAACGCGTGCTGTAAGGAGCAGGCGCTTTGGATCAGTGCAGACCATGCACTCGCAACAAATGCGACCAAGTCGAATTTTAACTCACACGTTCTCAAAAATTGTTGCATATGCAACCATTTTGGTCGGAGTCCAGAGCCCTGATTTGGTCCAAGTGGGAAACGATGATGCAAGTATAGCATGACAAATAATTAACGGCACTTGAAGCTTTCGTAAAAATTAAAAATGAAACACCCTAAAGTCTATATAGTACCATAACAAAGACGAACTGTACATTGATACGTGAAATTCTGGAGGGAATGTTGGATGGTGTTGCGTGGGGACGAAATTACGTGTGTCATTAATCGATCTATGTACTATAACCTGTAAAACAGGACCATGAAAGGAATATTCATGTAAACACCTTAATCATAATATTGTCTTATTCAGAATAAGGTAAATAATCAGATTATCTGTGTCATGTAAACGTAGTCACTGGGTATTAATCGGTGCAATAAGCAAAAAAAAAAAAAAATAATAGTTTATAAATAAATGTATACTTAAATATGTAATAAATACATAACGTTTAGAAATCAATGTATTTAAATGTGTAATGTAAACTTTAAATGTAGTAAATATTTCCCTTTATGACTGATTTATTTATTTATTTTTTTCTAAAGCTAAAACCTATTTCTTTTCATTTTATAGATCATTTGTTTCAGTTTTAGTTTGCCGTGTCAGTTTGTGTATTTGTCTGTTAATGATTACAGAAAAAAGCTTCTGATCTCTTGGATTTACCTGGATTTTCAGTGTCATTTGATTGTCACGACAATAGACAAACACAGTCTGTTTGATTATGTAAATTATGTTTCATGTTTTTATCAAACACAAAATGTAAACATCCACAGTATAGGGTGAAAAAAAAATAAAAGAAAAAAAAAAGAAAAAGAAAAACCTGTCACACAGCCCATTCTTTCTGTCATGCAGTGGTTTCTTTCTGTCCTGTAGCTTGCCCTAACTGCAGGTTCCAGTATGCTCTGGCCAGGGGCGGCTGTATGCACTTCAGTTGTTCCCAGTGCAGGTATCAGTTCTGCAGTGGATGTAACAACCCCTTCCACACAGTGAGTTCCTGTCTCATCTTGATGTCTTTGGAATGTTTGTGCTTATTTGTAGCTCTATGTGCATGTTATACGGAGCTGTACGTGACTGTGATATTCAGTTTGAAGCCAGCTATGGCTGGGCTAAAAGTAGAAGCCTTCTCGAGAGCACTGTTTCTTCCCTCCTTTTTATTCATCCTCTTTCCCTCACACTCTTGCTCACTCCTTCTCTGGCAGACGTGTGCAGTGAACCAGTGTACTGTGACAGGTCTGCATGCCCATCACCCCAGAGACTGCCTCTTCTACCTCCGAGACTGGGAGCCTGCCAGGCTTCAGGCCTTACTGCAGGTATACACACACACACACACACACACACACACACACACTCTCGCTTTAACACAGGCACACATTCACATTTTCCTCCTACACATTCACAAGCATAGCACTTGTGTGCCAGGTTTGGTTGTGAAATATCACTTCTCATCTCCACTGTTTTATTTCGGATACTTGTTTGAACGTCATTTTGTTTCCTCAGAATAAGGGAGTGATCTACAATACTGACACTGCGCCTGGAGCACAGACTGGTACGTCTTTAGTCGTAAGGTTTAATCTTTTGGTTTGTTCTGAAGGCCTGTTCACACAAAGAATGATAACTATATTAGCGTCCACACAGCGCATGATAATGTATCGTGAAGTTACACTACCAGTCAAAAGTTTTTGAACAGTAAGGTTTTGAATGTTTTTTTAAAGAAGTCTCTTCTGCTCACCAAGCCTGCATTTATTTGATCCAAAATACAGCAAAGGCTGTCATATTGTGAAATATTTTTACTATTTAAAATAACTGCTTTCTATTTGAATATATTTTAAAATGTAATTTATTTCTGTGATCAAAGCTATATTTTCAGCATCATTACTCCAGTCATTAGTGTCATATGATCTGTCAAAAATCATTCTAATATACTGATTTGCTATTATTATTATTATTATTATTATTATTATTATTATTATTATTATTATTATTATTATTATTATTATCATCATCAATATTTAAAACAGTTGAGTACTTAAAACAGTTGAGTGTATATATATTTATATTTATAAATTATATATTTAAATGTATATTAACCATGCAAAGCCACATGTCCTATCCATCATGTTCATGTTTTTGTCTGCTTGACAGGACCATACAAAGTTGTGTATCTTTGTGTATTAGAGCAGTTAAAATTTGATGCTTTGAGTACACTTCTCTCATACTGACCACTGGATGTTCAACAAGGCACCTCATGGCAAAGAACTCTCTGAATAATTGAGAAATAGAATTGTTGCTCTTCACAAAGATGGCCTAGGCTATAAGAGGTTCCGTAACAACCTGAAACTGAGTTACAGTACTGTGGCCAGGGTCATTACAGAGGTTCCATTCGGAATAGGCCTCGCAAGGGTCGATCAATGAAGTTGAGTACCCGTTCTGTGCATCAGGTGCAGAACCTGGCTTCAAAAAACAGATGCATGAGTGCTGCCAGCATTGCTTTAGAGGTTGCAGAAGTAGAAGGTCCGCTTGTCAGTGCTCGGACCATACGCTGCACACTGCAACAAGTCGGTTTGCGTTGGCGTCATCCGAGAAGGAAGCCTCTTCTGAAGCTGGCTTACAAGAAAGCCCACAAACAGTTTGCTGAAGACAACCGGTCCAAGAGCATGAATTACTGGAACCATATCCTATGGTCTGATGAGACTGATAAACTTGTTTGGCTCAGATGGTGTCCAGCATGTGTGGTGATGCCCTGGTGAGGAGTATCATGAAAATTGTGTCTCTCCTACAGTCAAGTATGGTGGTGGTAGCATGAGCATATGGTCTGGGGCTGCATGAGTGCTGCTGGTACTGGGGAGCTGTGGTTCATTGAGGAAAACATGGATTCCATTATGTACTGTACATTTCTGAAGCAGAACACGATGCCTTCCCTTCAGAAACTGGGCCGAACAGCAGTTTTCCAACATGATAATGACCCCAAACACACCACCAAAATGACAACTGCCTTGCTGAGGAAGGTGCTGGTGAAGGTGATCTGACCCGAACCCTACTGAGCACCTATGGGGCATCCTCAAGCGGAAGTTGGAGAAGCACCATGTGTCTATCCAGCAGCTCCATGATGTCATTATAGAGGATTTAAAGAGGATCCCAGCAACAACCTGTGCAGCTCAGGTGAATTCCATGCCCAGAATGATTAAGACAGTGCTAGAAACAATGGTGTTGACACAAAATTTTGACACTTTGGACACAGTTTTGACAAGTTCACTTAGGGTGTATTCACTTTTGTTACCAGCTGTTTTGACAATAATGGCTGTATGTTGAATTATTTTTAGAGGACAATAAATATACACTGCTATACAAGCTGCACATTGACAACTCTAAAATATATCCAAGCTTCATTTCTTATATATATATATATATATATATATATATATTATTATTATTTTTTTTTTTTAAAGAAATTGTAGAAATTAATACCTTTTGCAAGGATTCTTTAAATTGATTAAAAGTGGTGATTAAAAACATTTCTAATCTTACAAAAGTTTTCCATTTCAGATAAATGCTGTTCTTCTGAACTTTTCTGTTTATCAAAGAAACCTGAAAAAAATTCTACTCAGCTGTTTTCAACACAATAACAATAACAACAACAACAACAACAACAACAACAACAACAACAATAATAATAATAATAATAAATGTTTTTTGAGCAGCAAATCAGAATCTTAGAATGATTTCTGAAGGATCATGTGACTGGAGTAATTTTGCTACAAATTCAGCTTTGAAATCACAGGAATAAATTACATTTTAAAATATATTTGAATAGAAAACATTTGTTTCAAATAGTACAAATATTTCAAAATTGTACTGTTTTTGCTGTACTTTGAATCAAATAAATGCAGGCTTAGTGAGGAGAAGAGACTTAAAAAAAAAAAAAAAAACATTAAAAATCTTAGTGTTCAAAAACTTCTGACTGGTAGTGTGTGTTGTCTATCGCTTTAAATGCTTGAGCTTGGGTGGATTCTGATTGGCTGTTATTGTTTTAATCATTCTGTAGCAGGGGGAAAAAAAAAGTCCTAAAAGTGATTTCTCCGATTATCATTATATTTTCCGTTCTTGTTATAGTTGTGAAGTGGACTGTGCTATTCTATTTGCTATAAACATTACAGTTATCATCCTTGGTGTGATCTGGCCTTAACTTCACTGTCTTATCTGCCCCAGTACTTCTGTAATCTGTTTGTCTGTGTCTGTCTCTTCATCTAATTTGTCTGTCTCTGTCTTAAAGTCTAGTTTGCTTCCAATTCCACTCTTTATCTCAACTGGCCAGTGGAGCAAAATTGCTTTTACTGTAATGAAAGCCTAAAAGCTGGACATCATATAGCAAAGCACAGTTTTCCGACTAAACGGCCATCCAATTACCGCTTCTCAGGCTGCGGCTATATTTGTACCATGAAATCGTTGTCAAACACACACATACACCTACTCCTTACAGCTTTATTTCACACTCTGTTCTACTTCTCTTTACTGAAAATATCTTTCTCGAAAACTCAGCCTTCCCCCAAATGCATCCTTGCTGTGTTGTTTTTGCGTCAGGTGTGTGCGGAGTGATCGAGCAAAAAGATGAAGGGACTCGTCAGACCGATTCGCCATGTGGGGCTCAGACTCAGCCGGGCCAGGCGGGACTCTGCGAGTGAGTGACATCATTGTTACCGTGTTGACTGCTCCCTGTACACTCTTAAAAATAAAGGTTCTTTATTGGCGTCTGTGGTTCCATGAAGAACCTTTAAGAATCAGGTCACTTCCAGAATAAAAATTTCTTTTGGGTCGGTACTTCCACCTCCGCCTTTCACTAGATAAGACCCTTATTCCTCAGCTAGGATCGTGTAGAGTCCTTTTGAAGCTGCACTGAAACTGCAGTCTGGACCTTCAACCCACTGATCCCCATTGAATACCACTACATGGAGAAAAATCCTGGAATGTTTTTCTCAAAAACCTTAATTTCTTTTCGACCGAAGAAAGAAAGACTTGAACATCTTGGATGACATGGGGGTTAAGTAAAATATCAGGAAATTTTTATTCTGGAAGTGAACTAATCCTTTAACATCCATGGAACCTTTCCATTCCACAAAAGGTTCTTTATAGTAAAAAAAAGTTCTTAAGATTATTAAAAGAAAAAGGGGTTCTTTTAATAACTGAAATTTAGTAACAATACACAAACATGTTGAGAAAAAAAAAAAACGTACGCACTTTTAAATTTGCACTTGGTTGCATCATTTTTGGCAGTACCATAAACTTTATCAATGTGAATCATTTTTTATTCAGTCTTTCTTTGGAATAACTGCCAATAGCCAGAAGTAGAAAGCTTAAAGTAGGCTATAAATGAATTTCAACATCACCACCACTAAGCTTCTGACAGCCCTTTCAGTCTTTAAGATCTAAAAGTTTGAGTTAGAATAGTTTTGCAGGATCATTAGTATATTCTCAACAAGGCTGTAAAAGCAGACTAGTGAGTATGAGTTTTCCTGCTCGGCGTGATGATTTAGCCACTTGTTAACAACACATTAAACCAAATCATGAGTGGGGTATTACTGGTGTATTTTATGTCGAAGAATAAAATGCAAAAATATCTTGAGATTTTGTTAACCACAGCTGTTATTTCAGACTTTCAACCAAAAACCCATTAAAAAACAAAACAAAACAAAAAATAAGCAAATAAAATAAAAAACTGACTTCAGGATGATGGAACCAGCAATGCAAAAATTCTGTTTTAGGACTCATTCCTGCAGAACTTGATGCAAATGTTTGAATACTTGAAATATATATCAATGCTAATATGCAGTATAGTATTTAAATTGCCACATTGTGAGTAAATAAAAAAAATTGTAATTACATTTACTTACCCCCATGTCATCCAAGATGTTCATGTCTTTCTTTTTTCAGTCAAAAAGAAATTAAGGTTCCAGGATTTTTCTCCATAAAGTGGACTTCAATGGAAGCATGTTGAAGGTCAAAATTTCCATTTCAATGCAGCTTCAAAGGGCTCTACACGATCCCAGCCGAGGAATAAGGGTGTTATTTAGTGAAACTATCAATCATTTTATTAAAAAAAAAAAAAAAAGATATTCTTTGTACATAGTCGTGGACGGAGCAAGTGCAAGACAAGCATTTGTGGTTACTAAGCAGTGCTGGGCCTGTTACTTCAAAAAAGTAATTAGTTATAGTTACTAGTTACTTCTCACAAATAGTATTAGTAAAAAAAAAAAAAAAAAAAATCCAAATATGTCAATTAACTTGGATGCCCCCAATTTTAAATATGTTAAACGAATAAAACGTTGGACACTAATCTAGACTATTTTAATGTTGCTGTGGGATAATGTGAGAGACACCTTTCAGTATCTAAATATCACGTTATATCTCTTGAAACTGTGAAGTGTACTTTTTATTTGTGTATAGTCATAATAACAACAAAACAATGTGCTTTTGTAAAGAAAATAACAGGACGCACTCTCTGCTGTCTCGGTCTGTCACCTCTCTTTACAGACATGTAAATAAAACAACTTGAATCTCAGTGAATACCTGCCTCAATACCTTTCATCATAGACATGAGGAAATATATGTATAGAAAAAATGTCTACTTTTAAATTAAAAGTCACATCGAAAACAAATATTCCTTGACCAAGTAATCTGTGTGATACCAACACGAGCTCCAGTTTTTCCTGTCTAAAATTATTATTTCTAATGTAATCATGCCAGTGAGTGGCTCCGCTTTTCAAATTTTAAACATCCACGTAAGACAAACACCCACATCACCTCCGTAAACTAACATTTATTTATACTAAGATTTATTTATAGGCTTTTTATGCCTTTATTTGTACAGGACAGTGTAGAGTAGACAGGAAAGCACTGGGTGAAGAGAGAGGGGAGTGGGATCGGCAAAGGACCACAAGCCGGGATTCGAACTCGGGTCGCCGTGAACGCAATTGCGCTATTGGCGCTGACGAAAGTATATACATTTTTATTCTTTTTAGAAAATGACTGGTCATTACGCTTGTTGGGCTTGTTACGATTCGTTGGGATCGTGTAGACCCGTTTGAAGCAGCTTTGAAACTGCAATTTTGACCTTTAACCCACTGATCCCCACTGAAGTCCACTATATGGAGAAAAATCCTGGAATGTTTTCCTCAAAAACCTCAATTCCTTTCAACTGAAGAAAGACAGCCATGAACATCTTGGATGACATTGGGGAGTAAATTACCAGGAAATTTTAATTCTAGAAGGGAACTAATCCTTTAAAATAAACGCCCTGTGTACTCAATAAGATGAGATGAGACGACCCAAATGTCTTTTTACGAGTTAATATAATAGTTTTACTCTCTGTGTTTCAGGAAGCATTATCGAGAGTACCTGGTCAGCCTCATTAATGGCCATTCTATTGACCCTGCCCACCTTTATTCTCTCGATGAGCTGACCGTGGCTTGCAGGAGATACCATGTGGACGTCAGACAGGGGGACGGAGAAGACGAGAGAGCATACTCTGCCAGACTACTTAAGGTGGGCTTATACTGTCCTTTCCTCAAGTCAATAAGCATTACATCTTTAATTGTACATCTATCGAACTCTTTCTTTACCTTTCACATCTGCAGAAACTCATGGATGACGTGCCTCTGGGTGACAAGGTCCCTCGCAAGAAGTGAAAACTTTTTTTTATTTTTTATTACTTTTTTATATTTTCAAACAATGATCATTTAATCTGTGCTATTTTAACTGTAGCTCTGCATTATGATATGAACTGCGAGGCTGACAGAATGTTAAACAGTGCTTCCTTGTTCATAATGTGATGTGGTTGCACACATTTGCACAATACACACACTGGTCTATGTTTTCTTTTAGTTTTTGTGATTGAAAATGCTTCCTTTTAATCATGCTTGTAATCATGCTTTATAACGCCCTCAAAGAGCATTATAGCTGTAACTTGATTTGACAAAACATGAAACACTTTGACCGCTATAATGAAACCTCTTACGGTGTCTGTGAATGCATACAAGCAAACTTATAATTAATTTAAATTTAAGCATCCAAAATGTAAAACAATTTTAAATGGTTTTATGGGTTAACCTTTCAGTTAATTGTATTTTAAGCTGTTCATTATTAGAGTTTATTTAACCAGCAGAATGATAGGTGTCAAATGACATACAATCAAAGTAATAATGGCATGACATTTAAAATGTGGGTCTTTATGTAAATATATATATATATATATATATATGATTAAACATAATTTATAAAATGTTGAATCTAGTGACTCTGTATTGAAAAGAGAGCAAAATGGACAATAATTGTTAAAATGACAAAGCAGTAAAATGACCAGTCATGTTGATGTCAACATCTCAAGATGTTTTTTTATTACTTTTCCATCCACTAGTATCAAGGTTGCCTCTGAGATCAGAGCCTTAAAACACATTTTTGCTCATCTCTGTATAAGTCTTAAGCCATTTACAGTGGGGTTGTAGTCAGGGAAACCACTGATCAGATGCTATTTTTAGTCAGAGGACATTTGTGCAGCGAGATATTCCTGAATTTATGAATTTCATTTTTGAAGCGCATGATCGTGGAAGACCACGGGCCATTTTAAGCAGAAATTATAGGCACACGTAATGAGAAAGTCAATGATATTTTTCTTAGCAATGAAAATCATATGCACTGTAAAGTTTTATGATGCTGATTGGTCGGCAGTAGTTTAATTTTTTTACACTGTTTGTTCCCTTTAAATTTGTCATTTTACCTATACAATGTATAATATACTCTATTTTGCTGATGTTCACCACTGTAGCATTCTTCAGAAGCACACTTATCTGCTCAGCTGTGAAATATTGAGTTTCCTATCAGGATATAGGATATCCTACCAGCCACTTATCCCGCCGTAATGAGGGCAGTTTGCCGCACGACAAGGTATAAGATATAAGTGATGGAAAAACACAGCTGGTACAGTTGTCTTTGTGTGACAACTATTCTTTTGAGTGTTCTTGAGACCACAATCCTACATGAATCATAGTTAGTGTGTAGACTGCTTTGTCCTGTTTTTCAGCATATTGATTGGCTCTGCAGAAAGCACTGACATAATAAGAAATGCATGATGAGATATGGTGATAGAAGAAACCCCATGAGGAGCAGAGGACGGACTGACACATGTTCTGAGGTAATTGTCAGTGTGAGGGCACAGCAGTGAAAAGAGGTCCATATTGATAACAAAGAAGCCTTTATATGATTATTTTGAGAGGTTTCGGTAACACTTTACAATAAGTTTAAATTTAGGAACCGAACTGTGTTACCGAATGTAGTTAACAAAACCTGAACCTTATTGTAAAGTGGTAGCAATGTTTTTCATGTTTTGATCAATTTCGCTTTGGAACAGAATCAGTCAAAGCAGAGTCAGAAATTAACTAGGGCAAAATGCCCCATAAAGTCAAGACAAATTACACGAACAACGTATCACGGCTGTCGCGATTAAAATGAAATATGAAAAGTTTAGATGTTTAGACATTCGGCTCAGACATCTTTTTTTGCAGCGTGGAGCCTTATAACCAATCAAACGCGTTTGTGTTGAACTTAGGAATTGATTGGCCAATCAGAGGCGCTTAGATGAGTCAGCGCTAAAAACGCTGGAGCTGTTTGAGTGCACACGATCGCGAATTCTCTCATCATAAACAACAGAGATATACGATACGATATAAATGAAAGATTAATTTCGTAGCTTCAGTGATTATAAAGGGAGTTTCTGCATAACTTGTGCTGACTTGGCTAACTCATGGACCGACACGTTTGTCTATAAAACAAGTGAAGTGCCCAAAAACGAAACCAAAATGTTGTATATTGTTTTCTATATCGATAATAATCATTATTACAGTATAAACAGCAATAATCTACAATAATTGATCTGTCATAATATTGCAGACCTATGAGCTCCTGTTTCTCACATGTATAATTTAGATACAATAGTACCTAAACAACAGTATTGTTATTGACAACAGTTTAAAATATTGATAAAAGCAATTGGGTAAATTTAAGTAGGTGACACTTAAAGGCAACACATGGTTTTTATAATTATAAAAATTTCCCTTATAAATGTAAAAAAAAAAAAAATAACAAATAAAAACAAATATTGCCCCTTGGTGGCAAAAATAATTTCTGACCCTGGTTAAAATGCAACGATAATTGTAATTGGTTACAATGCAATGCATTACATCATGCTGTCTGCGACTGAGGTCGTAGTTGAGAGTTTTACCCTGAATAAGCACACTCGTAGTGGCTTTTTCTCCACGATTACGACAGTTGTGGCAAGCTGTGACGTGACGTCTAACTTGTTTTGACAGATGGCCTCTCTGGTGCGGGGACCTGTGTCTCAGGGGCTTTTGGGATAGATGAGGTTCTGGTCTGTAGCAGAGGAGGGAGAAGAAAGAAAGAGACAGAAATGCAGCCTAGCCCAGCTGGGTCTGTGATTCTGCTGAAGTGTTTCCACATCTTTGCCACCCCACTCCCTTAGTGAAATGGAGCTAGTGTAGTGTGCAGT
The DNA here is from genome assembly GCA_036247105.1 of Cirrhinus mrigala. Classification (NCBI taxonomy): domain Eukaryota; kingdom Metazoa; phylum Chordata; class Actinopteri; order Cypriniformes; family Cyprinidae; genus Cirrhinus; species Cirrhinus mrigala. The sequence continues at coordinate 19,866,885 of CM070008.1, read as the reverse complement.
CGCAAGATATCTTTATAATGAGCTCTATTGCTTATTTCATGCAATTTCATTTTCTCATTGATTTGCATATTTCAATGTTTACATTCGTAATGCCTGATTCATCGGTGCATGTTGTTTCAAATATATTCTAACTCTGTTTTCATAGTCCAGTGGATAAAATCAAGCACTAAATATCCATTTTACTTGAAAATGTCTAATTATATAAGTAAACTGGGTGTTGAATGGCATTTCGTGTTGATTCCTGTAAGCTTTTAGTGTAGCCGTGTTGATACTGTATGTGTACTGTATGCTCTCAGTAGACAGATGGGACAAGGAAATGGGCCCTAGGAAATGGGTTATACATCACTAGGATCATTTTGATATGTCTTCAGGCCTTCTTTCTTTTTTTAGTTGTCAAATCTGGATAAAGCCATTAATAAAGCCAGGAGAGTCATGGATATCATGATACATGCTGCATGTGAATCATTCATTAAAAGGCTTGTACACAATTTGCACCAATTATAGGTAATTATTATATTTATAGTTATATTTAAATATTAGTGTTTTTCTGCACACACCTCGTTTCACTGATTTATCCTCCGGGGTCATACGGACATACGGGTTGCAGTCTTTTTCATGTTTTTGACTTTTGGATTAAGTTGCAACATGTTCTCGCTCCCAACTCGTCACACACTGACGCTTGGTCAGGACCCCTTGGCGTCATTTTTTGACGCTCAAGGTACCCCTTTATATGGACTCACAGAGGAGGATTGTTTTTCTAAAAATCTTTGTTTGTGTTCATCTGCAGAAAGAAAGTCACAGCTTATGGGGTGACAAGAATATGAAAGCCCGTTTCCACCACTAAAAAAAAAAAAAAAAAAAAAAAAGGTATTTGCGACTTTTTATTCCGATTATTATTTTTGAGCTTACATCTCGCAACCAATTTTCCTCAGAATTGTTAGATACACACTTGCAATTCTTAAGTCAGAACTGCGTGACATAAACTAAATTCTGACATTTTCAGAATTGCAAGTTAATATCTCGCAATTGTGACTTTTTTCACAGAATTGTGAGTTTATATATTGCAGCTGTGAATTTATAACATGCAATTACGAGTTATTAAGTCAAAATTGAAATATAAACTCTCAATTCTAAGAACATATCAGACTTTTTTCCAACCTTAAAATCAGAACTTATAACTCGCAATTGTGAGTTTCTATCTTACAATTCGGAGAAAAACAAGTCAGAATTGCAAGATATAAACTCACAATTGTAAAAAAAAGTCATATTTGTGAGATATAAACTTGCAATTGCAAGAAAAAAGTGAGAATTGCGAAATATAAACTCACAATTGCGCAACAAAGTCAGAATTGCGAGATATAATATCGCAATTGTGAGAAAAAACTCAGAATTGTGAGTAATAAACTCGCATTTGCGAGAAAAATCACAGAATTACGAGATACAAACTCGCATTTGCAAGAAAAAAGTCAGAACTGCGAAACTCGCATTTGCAAGAAAAAAGTCAGAACTGCGAAACTCGCATTTGCAAGAAAAAAGTCCAAATTGTGAGATATAAACTCGCAATTGTAAAAAAAAATGTCAGAATTGTGAGATACAAACTTGCATTTGGGAGAAAAAAGTCAGATTTGCGATTTATTTCTCACAATTGTATGTTTACATCATGCAATTCTGAGAAAAAAAAGTCTTTATAAATCACAATTGCAAGTTTATATCTCGCAATTCTGACTTTATAACTCGCAATTGCGAGTTTATATCTCACAATTCTGGGGAAAAAAAAGTCCAAATTGCAAGTTTGTATTACGCAATTCTGAGGAAAAAAGTCGCTATATATATATATATATATATATATATATATATATATATATATATATATATATATATTTTAACAGTGGCAGAAACTGGCTTCCATATAAGGATGAGTAAATGATGAGAGATTTTTCTTTGTTTGATCGATTGGACTATCCTTTAAAGTCATTTAAAGTTAATCCTTTAAAGTTAATCAGAGATTTTTTTTTTTTTTTTACTGACAGTGCATTTTTGACAGTCTCCTGGTTTTTATTTCTGCTGTCAAGCCGGCTGACTCCGCCCACAACAAAGCTCATTGGACAAGACATACAGAGATAATACTGCTATTTTATGATGTGAAGTTCCACGTGAAAATCGGTTAATAAATACATTTTTATTTATTTAATATTAATGTTTTGTCCTAAAATACATTTTGTCAGCTTGTTTTTTTTTTTTTCTGGTCGCCCCGCCCACACCGAAAACTCATTAGACAGACGCTTTTCATAATCATCCAGAGCCATTATGCGTTAATAATTACTAGAAATTGCCACAAAAAACAGTAAAACTGCTGTGTATCCTGTTGAAACCCATTCAAACATATTGATAGCGCAAAGTTGTTTGATACTATTGAGAGCTCCATGGACCACGTACGTGACCGCATGGCGGCGGGGTCGCAGCATGTCGCAACTCCGTTGTTCAACGGCTCTGTAATCGTCAAGCATAAACGAGGAAAGACTGGTCTTGGAAGTTTAGAATCCGTCTGTTGAAACATCACGAAAATAAAAGGTATGTTGAGGTGTTTTACGCTTTTCGGCTGCAGTGCGTTGCAGAACAGAGACTGTTCTGATTGGCTGCGTGATTGGCAGCGTCAGGGCATGTTTTTGGATATGTTTTGCATCTTGAACGTGCTTCTGTGTGTTCTGACACGATGTTAGCTGCTGAATTAAACTGGTATGCTTTGTAGTACCGACTGAAGACTTTGGTCAACACACACAGAGATTGTGAGTGGGGTCAGAACCTCCTGAATGGAGCAGGAGCTTTTTAACATGCACCGCGCTTCTCCTTTGACCTTCATTATCTTGCATAACCAGATAGCAGCGCAAAGCAAATGTAGTGGTGGAATGCTGATCAACCAACTGTATCAAAATAAATTGGCACCAGCAGTCAAATTAAAATGAGAACATTCAACGCTTCACAAAACTTAAGCACCATATAGGCCTATTATGTGAGCTCCAAACCACACTTGTGATAGGGAACAGATAAGCAATATTATAAAAGTTTTATTTCAGTAATGATTAAAGATTTGAATAACATCCTGACTTGATTAAATTCTATTACTGGAAAAAAAAAACTTGCATTCTGAGCACATCCTAAAGGGGGATATAAGATATTTTGGCTGAATCCATTATATTGAAATGAGCAACTGGGGCTTCATGCTTGCTGGCTTTCTGACTGGCATTATCTACAGAGCTTTGACTTTCTAGGCTGCAACTATTATTAAGACACTCACGTCTGTTTTGGAGCTGTGCAGTATTCAAAAGTTGCTGATATCCCACAGGACAATCAAATGTTGAGAGGCAGAGCAAAGAGAGGGAGAGACAAGGGGTGAAAGGATACTATGGGCACTGGAAAGCTTTCTATGATAAAAAAAGACAGCTTCTGGAACTGTCACACTCAACTTGAAGGACTAAGGACATCATTAAAATAGTCCATGTGACATCAGTGGTTCAACCTTAATTTTATGAAGCTACAAGAACAATCTGTCAAAATGTATGTAATTTTATCCATTGCTCGGATGTATGTCACTACTTCTGCTTCACTGCAACTTTAAAGTCAAAAGAAATCGAAGTTTTTTTCAGTTTACTTTCATTGGTAGATTTGGTATTTGTAATCCTTATGTTAATCAGAATATGTTGCTTATCTTTTGAAAAAAAATTTCTGCTGATGTAACGATAACCAAGTAGCTATTTATATGAGTGAAGCTTTATTTCATCTGGCTCCATTCTTCATTCTTTTCACCATCTAATTAAATTGTGATTTATTCATTCAAGTCCTGCTCTATTTTTTTCCACATCAGGTAAGTAAAATGGGTTGAATATGGCAATTCACACTTACGTTGTCAGACATTCTGTCCATAAAATGAAATGTTGACGTTAATCTGAAATAGACTAAAAGCACAACCTTCCCTACAGGGGATTTAGATGCTTAAGCCACAGTTTAAATTTAAATAACAAATTTATTATAACAAAATATTACAAAAATGGCATTTATTTTAAAGAAATATGGCAAAAGCACACTTTTTGATCAAAGCATTCACACAGGAGGAAATTTGTTAGATATCAAAATAAGAAAATTAAAATTCTGTTTAGAATGAGGACAAAAAGTCTTACACTTTCTCACTTTCTGAGTGTCAAATGTTTAGATTTTTTTTTTTTTTAATTTTTAATAGTCATGTTTCTTGATGGTTATTCTGCTAGGACTGAACTTGAAGGAAACTGACTTCACACATCTGAAACAATAGCACTAATTGGTTAAGACAAATTTAAAAGGTGACTCAGTTCATTCTGAGAAAAGCTAGCATTATTTCTTTGTAGATGCCACTTGGTTTGATATTTTGTAAACTACCATTTAAAAGTTTGGGGTTGGTAAGGTTTTTTTTTTTATTTCTTAGAGGTTCATGCGCGTAGCACTGAAACCCTATTGTAATTGTTAGAATGATCACGGATCACCGACCCCCACGTAAAACTGATCGTGCAGACCAAACCGTAAGTTGTAGAGACTTGAAACTTGGAGGGATGGTAGTACTCACACCATGTGACAAAGGCTTGCCTCAATCGACCTGATGGGGGCGCTATAGCGAACAAAAGTATGAAATTGCTCATAACTCCTAAACCATCAGTCACAGTCATGGAAATCCTTGGCTCATGGTGGACAAAACGCATGCGATCGTGAGCCTCTTGAAATTTTTAGGTATTTCGAATTTTTTGAAAAACCTACTTTCAGTCAAATTGTTTGTTATATTATTGAGAATATACACACACACACACACACACACACAAAAATTAAAAATACTTATTAGTCCTACATTTTTCATTAAATCTGGAAAAAAACACTGCAGTACAATTTTCTGGACTCTCTAGGTCAATAATTATCCAAAAAACAAAAATGTTGGAATTGACCCTTTGGAAAGCTATAATGGGGTTGTTTAGAAAAGGGGCCTGTCTGAATTTACCTAAAATCCTATAAAGCCTAGAGGAAAACTCAAAACTTCACAAAGCCTGGTGAGCACATGCAACAGGTGATTCTAAACAAACATGCAAAGTTTTAGGGAGATCAGACCACAGTTGGTGCTATAACAGTCATAAACGCAAAAAAAAAAAAAAAAAAAAAATAGATGGCAAATTACCTGTACTTGCCAAAAATGCTTTTTTTCAATGATTAATTTAGGTGGTTACAGACTTGCTAAACAATGTCTTTTTCCATATTTGTTTAAATGCCTTAAAGCGCTTGATTCGCGGTAATCGCTGCTTTTTTTGTTTTGTTTTTTGTTTTTTTTGTGCAAGCAGTCAGTACTTTTGTTCAGCAAGGATGCACTTTTTTATATTCATCAAAGATTCCTGAAACATTGAAAATAATAAGAAATGTTTCTTAGGCACCAAATCAGCATATTAGAATAATTTCTAGACCATTATTTGACACTGAAGACTGGAGTAATAAAAAAAAATAGCAAAAAGCTATTTAAAATTTTATTGATATTTAACAGTATTACTGTTTTAATCTTAAAATATTGTGATGCATAGCAGGTGATTTGGAGTGTTGCAGCCTGGAATTAAACCACGCCATGCTGGTTTTGTGTGGCCAGAGGAAAACTGGCCCCCCGACTGAGCCTGATTTTTTTCTGAGCCTGAAAGGTTTTTCTCTCCATTTCTGTCACCGGAGTTTTGGTTTCTTGCCGCTGTCGCCTTTGGCTTGCTTAGACACTTAATTTCTGGCAATATTATCGCCTTGACTGCATAGATGCTATTCAAACTGAAAGGAGAAATCCACTTCCAAAACAAATATTCACATATAATGTACTCACGCCATTGTCATCCAAGATGTTCATGTCTTTCTTTTTTCAGTCGTAAAGGAATTGTTTTTTTGAGGAAAACATTTCAGCATTTTTCTCCATATAATGGACTGATATGGTGCCCCGATTTAGAACTTCCAAAATGCAGTTTAAATGCAGCTTCAAACGATCCCAAATGTGGTCGTAAATGATCCCAGACAAGGAAGAAGGGTCTTATCTAGTGAAACGATTGGTTATTTTCATTAAAAAAAACTACAATTTAAATACTTTTTAGTCTCAAATGCTCATCTTGCCTTGCTCTCGTTGAACTCTGTGTATTCTGCCTCTAGACAAAAATGTCAAAAAACTCCAATTGTATTTTCTACCTCAACTTCAAAAATAATTTCAAAATCATCCTACATCGCTGCAGAAGTACCGACCCAGTCTTTGCAAAGTAAACATGTAAAGAAGATCAAAAAAAGGTAAAATGCTAGATAAGACCTTTCTTCCTCGGCTGGGATCGATTACAACCGCATTTGGGATCATTTGAAGCCGCATTTAACTCAGTTCAAAATCGGGGGACCATATCAGTCCATTATATGGAGAAAAATGCTGAAATTATTTCCTCAAAAAACATAATTTCTTTGTTTTGGAAGTAGACTTATCCTTGAACTGAGCTGGATGATGACATCACTGAATTAATGATGAACTGACTTTAACTGGAAAATTGTGTTTTTACTGTTATCCTCTTGCATTATCGGCACACTGCTTTCCCGTTTAATACTGTAAAGCTGATTTGACACGATCTGTATTGTATAAAGCGCTATATAAATAAAAGTGTGGTCCAAGTGCACCTAGGATCACCAAGCAGAAACTAGTTTAGTTTCAACTGATGCGTAATTCTCTCCAGGAATCAGGAGCTACAGGGACTGCATCATGGCCAGCCTGCCTCCTCCTGTGGACCCACATGAACCTTGCACAATCTCCCCGGGGCTCTGACCATCCAGGCGTGTCTGTCCCTTTCCCTCACTCTTTCTGTCTCACTGTCGCTGCAGGGGTGCTTGGCACGCAAAGCCAAATCTCCAAATGTACATGTGCTCAAACCACTCTATTAGTAATAGGAGCCCATTTTCACACCTGGAGGTCTCAGGGTTACCTCGCCTGGTTTCTCTCATGTGAGCACTGCGAGCGCTAGGACCACGTCGCCTACCGATCTCAGAGTGAGATGGGGCTCTTTTTGTGCCTTACAAACACAGATGTGCAATAATATGGACCTCAAACATGATGATGTGAGAATTTCTGTGATTATCGCAGATGCCTGATGTTACGCAGCGTAATGACAAATCGTTTTCCACCAAATTAAGCCATTGAGTTTGAGTCAAATTATGATTCCCATTACAGTGGCTGTTCACCCATGACAAGGTTTAAATATAGTGTCTTAAATGGCTCCCTAACAAATGTCATTTGCACACATGCTGTACAAGACAATTCTGTTTCAATCATGTGGCTGCCTCTCCTCACGTTCTGTATTTAGCTACAGATGACGATGTTTCATTTTGAAATGCCATGGCAATTAGGGCTGAGCTAATGAATTGTGCGGTCCCCTGTGCCCAGTTGCGGTTTGACATATTTCCTCCGGTGCACTGACCGTGGGTCGCAGCACTGTGGACCACACTGCCAGCAGTAAGTACTCCAGCATGACGGGCTTTCAACACAAGCGTGTATTTGTTAGTATGCAGTGAGTGCACAAAGTATTTAGACACCTTTGGACACTTAAGTCACATTTATGATGAATGTATGTAATTGCAATATCAATATATAAAACTAAGTGGCATTTGCAAATGAATGATGCTAGACCTTTTTTGCATTTACTTTTCACTATACAGTGCCCTCCACTAATATTGGCACCCGTGGTAAATATGAGTAAAGGTGGCTGTGAAAATATGCAACGGTTTATCCTTTTGATCTTTCATTCAAACAATTCACAAAATTCTAACCTACCATTAAAGTGAAACATGGAAAGTGGGCGGAAAATCTCCTGTTGTGGAACAGGAAGACATTGCTGGACAATTTCATGCTCCTAGGCACTCTGGTGTGCTAATAAAAAAATTAAATATGAATGGGAATATACTTCATTTAGAAATTCTTATAAGAATAATAAATGTGGCCAGTATGCATTATTTCAAAATGAGATCCCCACCCCCCATTTTCGGTTGTTTTACTTCAATGATAGATTGAATTTTTTGTGATTTTTTTTTTTTTTTTTTTTTTTTTTTTTTTTTTTTTAGTAAACAATGCAAATTTATTTATAAAGTGAGTTTCTACTATATTCATATTTTTAATTTCTTTTTTATTTTAACAATTTTTTAATGTAAAGACATTTATTCATTTGTGGCTTTTGGCCACAATATATATTAATCTATGTGTTCATGCCTATACAGTATATAATCAATATATACTACAGAAGTATGCATAAATATATAAATATACACTACCAGTCAAAAAGTTTTGAACAGTAAGATTTGTACTTTTTTTTTTAAGAAGTCTCTTCTGCTCACCAAGCCTGCAGTAACATTTTGAAATATTTTTACTATTTAAAATAACAGCTTTCTGTTTGAATATATTTTAAAATGTAATTTATTCCTGTGATTTCAAAGCTGAATTTGTAGCATCATTACTCCAGCCATATGATCCTTCAGAAATCATTCTAATATTCTGATTTGCTGCTCAAAAATATTTTATATTTTTATTATTATTACGTTGAAAGCAGCTGAGAATTATTTTTTTCAGGTTTCTTTGACTGAATAGAAAGTTCAGAAGAACAGCATTTGATCTGACATATAAATCCTTTGTAACATTATAAATGTTTTTATCATCACTTTTGATCAATTTAAACCATTTTGGTTGAATAAAAGTATTCATTTCTATCATTTCTTAAAAAAAATAATTATACCGACTCCAAGCTTTTGAAAATGTTGATAATAACAATAAAATTATCAACTGATTTGCTCTTTTTTGAGGAGCAAATCAGCATATTACAATGATTTCTGAAGGATCACGTGACACTGAAGACTGGTGTAATGATGCTGAAAATGTAGGTTTGAACACAGGAATAAATTACATTTTAAAACAGTCAAATAGAAAACTGTTATTTTGAATAGTAAAAATATTTCAGAATTGTACTGTTTTTGCTCAACTCTGGAACAAATAAATGCTGGCTTGGTGAACATAAGAGACTTCTTTAAAAAAAACATTACAAATCTTGCTGTTCAGAAACTTTTGACCTTATTAGGATTCCTAAATAGAAATTTCAAAAGAATACCATTTATTTCAAATTGATTTTTTTTAAAAATCAATTTAATGCATTTTTAATTAATGAAAATGTATTTTTTCTAAAATCTAGACAAAACATGTGACACAGATAGACAAACCACTGTAAAATGTAAATAGTAGCATTTGCAGTTCTTCATTGCATTGAGTTCTTCATTGTCCTTTTCTCATTCACATTCTCACTCTTATTTCTATAAACTGTTGTCATATGGATGTTCCATATGCTGCCATTACATGTTGAAATATAGCATGATTATATTTAGAAATGCAAGTGAAAGTGTGATTATTTATTTGCGTTTACATTTACGCTCTTGTCAGATGCCATATTTCCAAAGCCATTTCTGTCATACTGCTTACATTTGTGCACTTTTGCATACATTTATATCTGTGACAAATACTTAAGTAGCTAAGGACATGAGCCAAGCATTAAAACTAATCCTGTTCTATTAACAACAAAGTACCAGTATAATCACCAAACATTGCTGCAACAGTGATAGATACAAATTGCATAATTAGATGAGTCAAATATTGAAGTTGGACCACAAAATTCTCATTAAGACTGGTCACAGGCTATAAGGTTTGATAATGGTTTGTGGACAGTAAAGATTCAGAGTGTTGGCTGCATTATAAGATGGAAATAATGTCTTGAATTTATTCTGGCAGCTGTGGGAACCCAGTGCAGCGAGCTGAGCAGAAGCATAATGTGTACGAATATGAATTCAGCAGCAGTTTTTGGACACATAAAGAAAGGTGTAAAGAACGTTCTCGATTGGAATGGCCAACAATGAGCTACAGATGCTGTACTGATGTGACTTCAAGCTATTTTATGATTAAGTTAGGGCCCTATGACGGAATCGCGGAATCCAGTCATAAAAACGGAATTTACTGAATAACGCGGAATGTCACGTAATTTGTCAAAGTTTGAATGAATTAATCAAAAGTAGGTCATTACCCTTAAATCAAACTCCAATATGGACTAGTATCTGTAAATATTACGCCACAAAAATACCATTTAAATGTGAATCCTGCATGTTCTGCCTGTCTCTGTTTTAATGAATAGAGCAGACCAGCGGTTTTGTTTACTACACACTGAAGCTCATGTGACGTTTGCAGTGATTTCAGCATTTGACCGTTCCATTTTAGGAAAACTAGCGTTGTATCATATACACACAGAAATGTAAAGGTAGACACGGCAAGAAATATATTACTACTATTACTACTATTACTACTACTACTACTACTTTTACTACCAAAATGAAACAAACATTATATTTTAGGGTAAAATCACACAACATTTCTTCCATGTTTTAATTTTAATAGTAAATTCCCCCTTGCTTGCCAAAAAAAAAAAAAAAAAGTTTGCTTAATTTTCAATAATAAAAAGATAAATGAAATGAATGTTTTATGCCTTCATTTGATAACCAGAACATTTTAAACACACAACAGAATTTCTGAGGGTAAAAAAATAAATAAAACTTTTATAAGGCTATTTTTTGAATAAAGTAAGTATGCATTCAAATGATTAGACATGCTAAACCACAGAATTTGATAACAATAAAACATATGGTGAGAAAAAATAAAACATTTCATAGGGCCCTTAACATGTAATTTTTGTTAAACCTTTATTAAATTGATGTGAAATCGTATGTGTTTCATGATTTTAATTAATTAGACATCAATTTACCATTAAAAAGGAGTTGAGAAAAATTAAAATGAAAAAAACGGAATGTGGGAAAAAAATGAAACGGAATTTGGGAAAAAATAAAACGGATTTCATAGGGCCCTATTAAATATACTATGGGCCATTTTTATATCCTTTCATGGTGCTTTTTTTTGTCATTTTGAAGCTTGAATGCTCTAGTTCTCATTGAATGGACAGGAGTCACCAGGAGATTCTTCATATTTGGGGGTGGAATTGAAATGAAGAATATTTATCTTATTTTTACCATACAAATCCTGCCTTTTACTAATTTCTGCTCTTTTCTTGAACCGGCAGTAGCACACGTTCATTTCCACTGTAATGGTCATCTGCCATTTATAGCCCATTATCACTATACACTTCACCATCTCTGTTTATATCCCGAGACCTCTGCTGTTCTCTTGCCTTCTACTCATACCATTTGCACTTGCACCCTATAAATAGGGTGTATATACAGTATATGCATTTCTGGTTAAAAGCTAGCAGTATTTCAGTATTTATACGGCATAACGATAAAGTTTAATTTAAAAAGGCAAAACTAAAATGTCCAACGGTCATTTAGTTTTCCATATTTTCTATGCTGCCTTTAGTTTAGTTAAATTTTGTGGAGGAACTGTTTGAACAGAGGGATCAGGGACAGAAGGCATCAGATATTTTTAGGTGGTGGATGCGCTCAGTGGTACTATCTAAAGCAGGATTTCTCAAATCTTGCCCTGGAGGGCCAATGCGCTGCAGAGTTTAGCTCCAACCCTGGTCAAACTCCAGAAGACACTCATTAGCATGCTCAGGTATGTTTAGGGTTAGAGCCAAATTCTGTAGGAAAGTGGATCTCATGGGCCATATTTGAGGATCCCTGATCTAAAGAAATGCATAGATTATGGGTGTGTTCATACTTGTGGTTTATTTGGTCCAGACCAAAAAGGAAAATTATACATTTGGTCCTGGTCTGTTTAGCGTTCACACTGACATTTTTGACAGCGAACCTAGAGATACCGAACCTAAAGGCATAGTGATACATTCACAACCTGATTGGTCGGGTTGAATGATGTATATTCCGTGACAGAACTCTCCAAACGAAAGGAAAAGGTGCGTTCGACTTTTCGCCACTTTAAGTCGAACACATGCAATACCATTTGCTGGACTAAATGCACTTGATGCGTGTATATGATTTTATTTTCACTACCTCCAAACTAACAAAGAGCTCATAAAAGGCACTTTACCTCCTTATTGTTCCACGTTTGCCCTCTGCTCATTTTGTTTTGGATACACCGCTTGTTCGCTTCGTGAAATCATGTTGCATAGCATCGCATCTTGTCATTACTTCCTGTTTTTGGTTCAGATGGCAGCGTTCACACTTACTCAAACAAACCTCATTAACATAGCAATCGCACCAGGGTTCGTTTTAATCGAACCGAACATGACAAGTGTGAACACACCCTATGTTAGTCTTTAGAACTGGGTTGTAACTGAATACATGTAATCTGGATTATGTAATCAGATTCCAAAAATTAAGTACTTGTATTAGATTAAATGACATTTTAAAATAACTCGGAATCAGAATGCAGTTACACTGATTAAAGAATGACTGTGAATTTGATGGTAAAAGGCTGTAAAAATGCTACAGTAAAAACCTGTTAAATGGTTAATGGTAAGTTGTTCGCCTTCTATATATTGTAAAAAAACTGTATTGGACATTGCATGTAATTTTACATGTAATTGCATGTAATTCTCTGAATTCCCAGTGTTACATTTTTTACTTTTGATGTTTTTGTTGGGTTTTTTTTTTTTTTTTTTTTTTTTTTTTTTGGTTAAAATAGCTGTTTTGTCTTAGTTTTTCATATCATTTTTGTACATCAGGGTTGTATGTTACACCTAATATTGTTAAATTAATCATTATTGTATTATTTCAGTTTCGTGTGTTGCCATGTTGGTGTTCAGTGTTTGTGTGAATGACACTGTGCACCTTCTATATATGTTCATATTTAAAAGCTGCTTGTGATGGGTTTTGGTTCATCATGTGACTTTCTCGTCACCACCTGCTTTTGGTGGTTAAAGCCTTGGCGTCATTGAATTTCAGTGCAACACTCAATCGCCATTTACGGATACCATAGGAATGAATGAGAAGTGCCATAAGCTGAATCACACCTGTCACGAAAAATCAATGACTTCTCTTATTTATTTATATATATATATATATATATATATATATATATATATATATATATATATATATATATATATATATATATATATATTATTTATTTATTTATTTTTTTATTTATTTTTTTTGTGGTAAACTAAAAAATAGTTCAATTGTTTAGTGTAAAACATGTTGAAGATTAGCAGATAGGCTGTCGTTTCCTCTAAAAAGCTATTTATTTAGCGTAGTAAAACCTCTCCTCCATTGACATCCATTAAAAAAAACTGCCTCCGGTCTCCTTTCCCACATACTGCCAGACCGGAAGCTCTAACATTAGCCGTTATGCTTTTTAAGCTATTAGTTGCAGGCTTGCCTTCTAGTGGCTTTGACCATTCAGACCTTGGTTAGCTTGTTCATGTGTGTTTGATCAGGGTTGAAGCAAAACTCTGCAGGGCTGCGGCTCTCCAGGATTGACGTTCGCCACCCTTGGTTTAAACTATGTTGAATATTCGTTCAGCAGAGAATAAAGACAGTATGATCATTAAAACAGTAGTTTGCAGGGTTTTTTTTTATAATGTATATACACTATAACGTATATACTTACTATGATAGTAAGTAAGGAAGTTGTTGTAGGAGTTATGTTTGGCTATGTGTTGGGTTAAAGAAATTTGGAATATGGTCATGCTAATGGTATTAATAAACAGCCAATATGCCAGTAATATGCTAATATTACATGCTAATAAGCAATCTAAAGTGTTACAGCTTTTTTTTTTTTTGGAAAGAAATTACTTCTTTTATTCAGCAGATATGCATTAAATTAATCAAAGCTGACTGTTAAGACGTTTCTAATGTTACAAAATGATGTTTCCAAATAAATGCTGTTCTTCTGAATTTTCCTTAGATCAAAAAGTGAAATAAAATGCATAATTTTCCTAAAAAATATTACACAGCACAATGATTTGCAACACTGATAATTATAAGAAATGTTTCTTTAGCAGCACATCAGCATATTAGAATGATTTCTGAAGGATTATTAAAATATATAAAAAAATAAATAAAAGAAAATTGAACAATATATATATATATATATACATAATTTTTTTTTTTTTATTAAATATTACCATTATATTGTTAATTAAAAAAAATAATATATGTTTTTACTAAATTTCGCCCAAATAAATGAGTAGACTGGTGAGGAATTACAGATGAATAATCTTACCAACTCCAAATTCTTGAACAGCAAGTGTATACAAGTATATAATGGCAGACTTTATAGTTGATCTGTACCTTTAAATTCTTTTAATATTCTGAAAATGGAGTCATTACTCCTATGATACTGGTACAGATGAATGATTGAGTTGTATTAGATGTGGTACTTCTTTTGTTCACAGTGGAGCTGTTTAACTCAGATTCTCATGGCAGGGCATATTTGGATGGCTGAACAAGCCCTAATGTGTCATCCTGTGCTTTACAGTGACTGAGGGTATTTTAACTCACCCGTCTATGAAGCATGCAGAGGCCACTGGCCCAGTTTCTGCTTGACAACTCACTGTATAAGAATCTCTTCCAGGGTCTGTCACAATGGGTAGCTGTTTCACCAGAAGCTCATGCACAAAACCTGAGAAATTATGGTGTGTTGCTGAGCAACTACAGGCTGTCATTCATGTCACAGTTGAAGCGTCTACAGAACGTTGCCGTATTTGAAAGAAACGCAGCGTTTATTCTGTGTGAATCTATAGGCTGCAGGTTAACCTGGAATAGTCCCTGAAACAGCAACTGCGCTTTCATGTTTGCCTACAGCAAATTATTCAACGCCTTTAACCCATTTAACCTTTCCCTTTTTGTTGAATGGTGAATAACAATAAGATCCAAGTGATGTTATTTTCAGCAGAGCATCACATGCCTCAGAGGACCGCGTGCAACAGCCTTTTATGTTTCCACACGGCTTGTTGCAATGATCTCTCTTCTTTTTGTTATACATGTCATGACCGAAAAGATCAGGAACCGGAGGTCTATACGTGCCGTAATGGTTGTGTGTGTCCGTCAGAGCTCTGAGGGGGAGAGGGATGAGGTCTGTCTGATAATACTGATGTATGGAAGCAGGAGTGCCACAATGCCTTCATATAGCTGAGCTTCATGTAATGACAGCCTATGATGGTGGATAATGTTTGGTCTGCATGTTACACAGCAAACTTTCAAAGAGGAATAAATGCTAAATGCATTAATACAATAGTCCTGCATTGAGACTTCCGTTTTTATGGAGGATGCTGTCTAGAATCGAAATGCACACACATTTAATTTATGGGCCGAAACAATAGCTTGAGATTGTGTGATGGCTGTCTGACTGTCTGATTGCTGATGTCATTAAGATTGAATCTTTAAATGGCTGCTGTGAGCGTATGAAGGGCTGTGGAGCTGGGTACAGTCTTTTCACAAAGAGCCTGTTCAGATCAATAAGAGAAGACAGCTGTAATTATATTGAGGTAGCACAGAGAGGCCGGTCTCCACTGAGCAGCAAATGCTTCTTAATAGCTAACACAGACAGCCTCTGATATTCATTTATTCAGAAAGGAGGACCAGCCTGAACTTGAACCAGCAGCTCAAACCCACACCTGAGGTGTAGGTGATCGCTGTCTGGTTGTCAGTGGGGCCTGAAATGGACCTGCTAAAACATTGCCCACAAGTCACGACAGGCTGCTTACCCCTGCCATGTCTGATGATGACAGATGGCATCATTTCTGAAGCTTGTCCAGGTGCCATACAGGCACAGCTCGAGGTGTGGCTGAGCCATTGAAGAGCCTGGCTGGATTTTTGCTGAAAGCAGAGCTGCTGATAATTATGGTCGTATTCATATCATTCTTTCCCTCTCACTTTGTTGTTTTCCTAATTAAGGTTTGACTTACCCAACTGTATTGTGTTTGTATTGTAAAGTATGTATTCTTTTGAGAGAAGTATATATATACCACAGTTCTTTCTGGTCCTCAATTCTGATTGGCTGAGAGGAGTGCAATATTCCAGTGATATCGGAACTCCAACCGTTTCACCTAAATCCACTATAATTTATAAACAATACTGCTTTTGTGTCATGGAATGTAGTTTTAAGAGTTTTTAGGAGATAATGTACTTGTTTAGACTTCAAATATGCACTTTGTTTATACAGATAATACCAATGTTTTCAGAGATGTGAGCTCCAGGTCGTCGGCGGCCGTTCAGTACTAACAAACCCGCCAAAAGCAGCCTTAACTCAGCCTTAAGCCAGATCTTCTGGAACTTGCCGCTGGTTCTGATGTCTCTAAAGTGGTTAAACATGAGATATAATTCGTTTTGGGTAGATCAAACAAGTAGTCTTTGGTCTCATTAATCTGTTACTTGTTCCAGAGCAAAAAGTTTTGGCTGAGGGTAAAGTCTCATCACAATATATTTTATGTAAATTTAATAACTTTAAATCTCCCAGAGTGTTTCCCATTTTGTGTGCCTGATGCATCAGACATTCAGCCAACAGCTGTGTACAGTTGAGGTTAAAAGTTTACATACACCTTGCAGAATCTGCAAAATGTTAATCAGTTTACCAAAATAAGAGGGATCATACAAAATGCATATTATGTTTTATTTAGTACTGACCTGAATAAGATATTTTACATAAAAGACATTTACATTTAGTCCACAAGAGAAAATATTAGAATTTATAAAAATGACTCCGCGTTCAAAAGTTTACACACGCACTTGATTCTTAATACTTTGTTACCTGAATGATCCACAGCTGTGTTTATTGATAGTTGTTCATGAGTCCCTTGTTTGTCCTTAACGAAGTTATGCCTGGTGTTCTTTAGA
Organism: Cirrhinus mrigala; assembly: GCA_036247105.1. Classification (NCBI taxonomy): domain Eukaryota; kingdom Metazoa; phylum Chordata; class Actinopteri; order Cypriniformes; family Cyprinidae; genus Cirrhinus; species Cirrhinus mrigala. The sequence goes on along the minus strand of CM070008.1, from coordinate 19,850,052 downwards.
AAAATCCTTCAGGTCCCACAAATTCTTTGGGTTTTTCGGCATTTTAGTGTATTTAAACCCTTTCCAATAATGACTGTGTGATTTTGAGATCCATCTTTTCACACTAAGGACAACTGAGGGGCTCATATGCAGCTGTTACAGAAGGTTAAAATGCTCACTGATGCTCCACAAGGAAACCTGATGCATTAAGAGCTGGGGGGTGAAAACTTTTGAACAAAATGAAAATGTGCAAGTTTTTTCTTATTTTACCTAAATATCATATATTTTTTTTATTTAGTACTGCCCTTCAGAAGCTACAGAAGATATTTACATGTTTCCCAGAAGACAAAATAAGTAAGTTAGGTTAAATTTCATCTTTTATGTGAAATATCTTATTCAGGTGGTCAGTACTAAATAAAAAAATAACATGCATTTTGTATGATCCCTCTTATTTTGGTAAAATAATTAACATTTTGCAGATTATGCAAGGTGTGTGTAAACTTTTGACTTCAACTATATTTATATGTGTGTGTTTGTGTGTGTGTGTGTGTGTGTGTGTGTAGCTGGAGTAATAAAAGAGAGTGATAGAGAGTGATAAAGAGAGAAAGACTAATAAGAATTATACGATATAAACAGACAAACACACACACACGCAAAAAGCAGAAAGTGGTAAATGCTGCACCGTCCGTGCTGTAATTAGCGAGATTTCATCTCAGTTGTATCTCTCAAGCAAGTCTATTATTGAAGTCAATTCACGACAGCCCACTTAATGTTGACGGTTTGACGCCATCTGTTTCAGTGCCCAATCCCAAACAGCATGTGAAGTTTTAAACCTGAGGCGTAATAAGCTCATGGCCATCAAAGTGTTAGAGCTGCGCACGTCAGAGCTTTGCTGATTTATCTTTTATAACGTATTTTTGTGGGCGATATGCCTCATTAATGCATATGATCCTTACCTGGCAGCAGCAGCTGGTGTAATATGCTAATTTTCTCCCCGTTAGACTTGAATCAATACAATATCTTAACACCAGTGTGTGTGTGTGTGCGTGTGCCTCATAGTGGCTGTTTTTCAAAGCGAGTGACTCGCTTTATGTGTAACCGGCGAGCAGAGGGCGTGTCGACAATACAGCGCCGTACTCAAGGGTGCCAATAAATTCAATAATGACGCCAGTTAGCCCACGCAGCACAATACGTCCGATGGCACCGGAGCGTCCTTAGTGATATATGGAGCTCCGACGCGACTTGTTGTTTATGGCAGACCTTCTGCATAGTGCACAATGAGCCACAATAATGAGCTGCGAGTAGGAGCTTTCCGTGGTGCTGAAGCTTCAGCTGTTATACGTGACGAGGACGCGTTTGGAAGATGACGCTTTTTATTAATGATTAATTTAAAAGCTTATATTCGGATATTTCTATTGAAGATATCAAACATTGAAGGGCTTTAGTCTCTTCAGCTGATGTAAAAAATGTCCAATGTTATTGTTTAGATTTAAATGCGTCAACACAACCTATACTTCATGTTTTTTTGCAAGACATGCTACAAACGCAGGTTACACACCGGACGCGACCGATCACGCACCGCGCCGCAACGCTTCAGTCTGTCTTCAGTGGAAATGTGGAAGCTGCACGTCATCTTGGAACGTTCACGAACCCGGACCAATCAGCTGTGAGCTTGATGACTTCAGTAACAGCAATATGGATGGATAACTGTCCAACTTCAAATTTAAGGGAAACCAATTGAGATTGGTATATATATATATATATATATATATATATATATATATATATATATTAATTTATTTAAATTAGTAGACCAGAAACTACACGAGCTGGGTTTGATTTAACGCTCAAACATTATTAAAATGTAACTAATAAAACTGACACAGATTTGATATTTGTAAATAAATTTATTTTATTTCATCATAATAAATTGTCTGCAGTATCTGTGCATTGCGTGAAATACCGCCACAACGGACGCTTCCTAGTTGTACATTTTGATAGGATTTACTTTTGACGCGCCGCTCGCGTCCGGTGGACAGAGCGTTCAGTTTAGGTTGGGACTGAAAACTGCACGTTTACAAATGCCATAGCAACCGAGCGGTCACCTCTTTAATATACCGCTGCCGTAGACGTTATTTTTCTGCGCGAATGTGGAGTTAGCAGAAGGCTGTGCTGCAATCGCTGGATATTGAACACCATGATGTGCGCCTGAAGAAGAGTTGCAAAGCAATGATGTCATAGTTTTAAGTAGGAGCCATGGGAGAGCATATGGTTCGTACCCGCTACCGAAAGGAAGTGTTGCTTTGTTATGAGCAGGCGGCGCTGTAGCTGGCGGAAGAGGAGGTCGCCCAGCCCAGTGTCTCTTCGCCTGGAATAGAGAAGCCGAGGAGAAGACGCGAAAACGGTGAGAAGACAAAGCTGCTACAATGGCCGCGAAATCCGACGGGGTGCTGAAGATGAAGAAGAGCGATGTAGCATTTACGCCTTTGCAGAATTCGGATCACTCGGGTTCGGTTCAAGGGCTCGCGCCGGGATCGCAGCCGGATTCTGGAACCGGAGAGGCGGACTTCGTCAACGGGGAGTCGCGGTGCTGTGGCTCAAATTCGACATGTCTCCGCCTCGGCAGGGAGCAGCAGAAATACACGGTCTGGGACTGTCTGTGGATCCTCGCCGCAGTGGCGGTGTATTTCGCGGATGTGGGCACTGATATTTGGCTTTCGGTCGACTATTACCTCCGCCGCGACTACTGGTGGTTCGGGCTTACGCTGTTTTTTGTGGTGCTCGGCTCGTTCTCCGTGCAGGTCTTCAGTTTCCGCTGGTTCGTCCATGATTTCAGCACCGAGGAGAGCTCCGGCGGCGGCGGCGGTGGCAGCGCGGCGAGCTGCTCCCACATGGACGGCAAGCTGCTGAGCTGCTCCGCTTCGCACGGAGACGTCGGAGCCCACCCGTCTACGCCTCAAAGACAGGCGTCCACAGCGAGCAAGAGCAACACCACAAGCAACAGCAGCAACAGCGCTACCGCAGCCCGGACTAGTAAGACACGCTCAGCGTCCTGTTCCCTCTGTATCTGGCTGTTGCAGTCCATCATTCACATCCTACAGCTCGGACAAATCTGGAGGTGAGCTCGAGCAGCTTTATTTTCAATGGCACTTGTGATTTGAAGAGTCGAGGTCGGGTATTTATTGCTTGTCCTCTTTAAAATGCACCACATATTTTGTTTAGAGCAGCGTGCTTGAATGACACACTCCAAGCATGTTCTTGAGTTTGCAATGGTTGACATGTTAAGGCCTACACACACATTGTGTGGGCTGGAGAGCTAATTTATCATCCTGTTTTCACTGTATAGCTCATGATCATGAAGTATCTGGTAGAAAATTGCTTCTTGTCTATCTTGCAACAAGAGGAAGGCACTTGCAGTGTTGTATTTGCAGATGACCTGACTTGGTTCAGAATGAAAAAGATTGAATCATGCTCGAATAACTAAAGAGTTCATGAGAACAGTAGACCTTCATTGACTCATTCCGTTCAAGTCCATTATTAATGTAATTGAGAATAAACCTCATAGAGAACTAAAGCCTATTAGTGGGCGATTGATCGCCTTGTATGAAAAGTAGTTGCAAATATTTCCCTGGTGGCATCTTACGGCGCATGAGGTTATTGGCTCACCCATGGAGTTGTATTCTCTTTGCAGGTCAATACATTCATTTGCCCATGGTTGTACTCAAAGCTTACATCAGTGACAGAGCTAATGAACGGGATTGTGGAAACCTATTCGGTTTCACAGCGTCAGCCCATCAGGGTCTTCAAAAGCCTGAATGAGTTCTGATCAGCATGTGATATTCCATTTACTCTAAGTCTTTGACCCTGAGGATCGTGTTTGGATGCTGTCCAAACAGTAAAGGATGTGCAATTGCTATATTGGAAGTAGGCCATCAAAGCTGTGGTCTGATATATAGCAGTGATTGCATAGACGAGGTACATTGTGATCGGCCTTAAAGAGCCCGTTATGAAATCACACGGCGTTGTCGTTACTTACAGATGTGGCATTTCCAGAGGCAAATGCTGTCGTGCAGCCACTTTGGTTTTCGGCTTTCATATCTGTGTCCAGTCAGCTCTGAGTTTGAAGACTGTTTTCTAATTGAATGAGTTTCTAATTGAATAAAAGCCGGCAGTGGGAAAACTGAATGGAATGACTTAATAGCCCACTTCACAAAACTAGGCCACAACTACACCAATGCAGCCCAAATCCTGCAAAGTGCTCTGAACGCTCGAGCACTTCACCTGGGTATTTTCGCAAAACATCAGTCTTGTTTTGCTTCCTGTGAAGGAGGATTGTTTCCATACGATCTTCTGCTTTTCCTTTTCTTTAATTATTTTTGGTGTCATCCTGGCCATGTCACATGGTGTATGGTGACGGGAGTGAAGCTGACACAGTTGTGCAGTTGTGTGCTCTCAGAGGGGGAGGATTGTTGAGACATGCGCTGCACGTGGCACTGTGCAAAAGGTTCACCAGTCTGGGGACAACTCACAAAGCAATGCAGTTTAAAAATAGCTTGCTTTGCTAGTTAAGTTCTTGATATTCAAAAAAAAGATTGTCAGGCTGAGTGCTAAAATTGGAGTTCGAATGTGCAAGGTGAAGGTCCAGGTGTAGTTGTCGTATACTGATGTATACATATTAATGTATTCCCATTGTAACGTAGATGGAAAACCTAACTGTAGGAATGAGAAAACCTTTTATGTGTTGCATAGAAGTAGGTTTTTTACAAGCGCTCATATATGACCTTTAATTCAATGCAATATACCTGCATAAATAGATTTCAGGTCAACATAATAGCAAGTTTTTGTTGCTGAATCATGCCATTCTTTACCGATCCGGGCTGTCTGACATAGTTCTGTTTTTCTCTTTATTGTGGTGCTGAGAAAATGAATACGTATATGTGATCACATATTGTAAGTCTCCACATCAGTAAAGTATGGTTACCTAACTGTGCCGAGAAACCTGTGCATGTAGTTATGCACTCTTAAAAATAAAGGTTCTTTAACATCCATGGAATCTTTCCATTGCACCAAAGGTTCTTTTAGTCTGTAAAATGTAAGACAAAAAATGTTTCTTTTATGATCGATTCACTAAAAGATTTTTTGGGGAACCATAAATGGTTGTTCGTTGGCATTGTTGCAAAAAAAAGCTTTATTTTTAAGATCATACTGTACCGAATCATGTTCTGCTGTTCTACTCTCTGTGCTCAGAATAATTCAGGTCCAATAATAGAAAGGGACGTTTAGACAAAGTTTGACTATTTGTTATTCCTAAAGTTATATAGTTACTTGTAAATTGCTAAGAAGTACAAAATGAACACGTTCAAGTAAATTAATCGTCTGTTCTAAAATAAAAGCCACATTATCATACCACATATCGCACTGGTTTACTGTTGATTAAAATAGTCTACATGCAAGATATTTTCATTTTTGAAAAAAAAAATGGCCTGCATTAAAGACTCTGTGTAGGTAATGTGCTATCATTTGCCTTTTTTTTAGGACAATACTTATGTAATACTTATGCAGTTTTAATGCCCAACCTCTCTATGATGAGCATATACTCATCTGGTCAAAAATGTACTTTAAATTATGGTAATTAAGTGCATCATCCAGGTATTTAAAGTGCACTTTTTCATTTTGGAATTTTCAGTGTGAACACATTACTCACACTATTCAAGCTAAAAATGCATTACTAGACAAATTGGGATGCACCTTATGAAAACATTTCAATTTTGTGCAGATGATGATCAGCAGTTGTGTATTTTCAAATATTTTATGGCAATGTGTAGCTATAGCTTTAGATTTTGGAGAATTGGAGGCAATTCATATGAATTCATATGTTCTCATTACTACTTTTTTGTACAGTCTATTTTGTAATGTTCAGGGATTGACCTTCATAGTTTTTTCTAAAAATCATAAATTTTCATGCAATTCACATTGTACTATTTTGCAGATGTGCAAAATAGTTAGATTTTGCCCTGAGTTCAGGTTGATATTTCTGTATTATCTTTTAAAATGAAAGGTAAAAGACCACTAATAATCAAACAGACTAGATTTTTCAATTTGATGTCTTCAGTGAAATTTGGGTGCATTTGTGACACCCGGAAAATGCAGTAAAGCATTTTTTTTAATTAAATTCAGTGTGTTCAGATTATTTTATTTACTGATATCAGGCTTATGAGGCATGAGATGGAATTTAGAGGCACAATATGTACGTTTTCGCTGCTAAAGGACACATATTCAAAACAAACAAAGAACCAAAGGCGTAGTTTGATTGTGTGTGGAATCATGGGAGTTGTTGTCTTCATCCCCACAGCCGATGCAATACATGAGGACTCGGGCAGAAATCATGTTCATGGATGAGCTAGTGTATTAAAGACTTATTAAGGTCACTGTAGTATGAAAGCAGGGTGGAGCTGAAAGTCGTGGAAGCGAAACGAGGACGCTGGAGCGATTGCTAATGAAGGACGAGCACGATACATGGCTCAAAAGCAGCTGAGCTTTTATTTTGCGCTTCCGCTCCTTCCGGTCATGCTTTTGTAGGAAAAAGCAATGCTGTTTTATCGTAGTACATTTGAGTGAGTTGAAAGTTTTGTAATAATGCTACTCCATGTTTCCATGTTTCAGTGTTTCCATGTTTTCTACAAAATAAAGCCGGAAAATCAAGGGTGTATGACATCACTGGCAGGTGACGCAATGACACGGTGCCCGTTACACTAGTTAAAATTTCTTATTTCTCTGGAATTAAACATTCTTCGAAACATTTGGGATAATGTAAGTACACAAGTCAGCAAAATATATAACACTGTTCTAGTGGTTTTTGGATATTTTAATAAAAAAAATCTTACATATTGTGCCTTTAAGATTACTGTATATCTACACAATGCATATCTACACATAAACCACTCTTACATCTCATATTTTCATCATATAGAAGCTAATTATTTATAATTGCAGGTAATTAATTAATCCCCTTATACTTTTGAAAGTCGTTCTGTATCTTTGTTTTTGCATGTGGAGTCTTGCTGATTGCAGCCTACATGATTGCACTGCAAATGAGCATTCACCAAGCTATTGCGTGTATGCTACTTGTTGTCTGTGTGCTGTTTATATGTGTGCATATGGGTCTGAATAAAGTATGAAGCATTTATATTTGCACAGTTAGGGCCTACTTGGCACTGGTGTTATAATCCATGTCTGTACTTAACGCCCCATGCGTCTCCCATCCATGATGACCATATATTTGTGTGGTCAAGAATGTGCCTTCAGGTCATATAAAAAATTAATGTGTTATTATACATTTTTTAAGAAAATACTTTACGTTTAATTCACTGTGTTACTTGCTGTTTCTGTGTAATGAATTGTAAAATTTACTAGCAATGAAAATGTCATGGTTAATTCAATACGTTACTTGCCATTTGTTAACTGTGAAATGCAAGAGCAATTTCAGAGTAAAAATTGTTTATACACCTTTTTTTTTTTAATTTTTTTTTGTCATTTTTAGTGTAGACTAGGACTGTTCAGTATACATATATATCAAAGTAACTGCCAAAAAAAACATCTGTTTGGTTTTGATTATCATGTCTGTCTCACCAAAGTCATGCATTTTAAAGCCATATCAGTTAAAACTTCTGTTATACAGCTTTCTAAGCTGTAACTAAGTCCTCTTTCATGTCTTATTGCACTTAAACTGTCAAATACACACAAGTTTTTTGTTAAAAACACACTTAGGTTACAAAAGCAGTCGAAAGAAATCACGTTTATATTAAATCTGTGTTTTAAGTGACAGCATGATATACAGTACCTAAACTGCTGTCTACACTGTTAAAATGACACAAACAACAAAATAAAAACAAACAAAAAAAAATCACTCACTGGACTAAAGAACTTCTATAGCTCTAATAAGAAGACATTTCTTACTTGAATGCTGCTTTTAAATGCTGTAGCTTGAAGATAAATGTAGCAGATTGTGTGGCGCACTGCCTTATACAGTAGTGTTTGTCAACAGTTGGAAAAAATACCTTTTTCAGATTCTACATTTTTCTAATATTTTTATCATTGTAGGGTGGTTGTGTACACACACTGCCAGCACACATTTATGTCCAAACAACATGTAAAAGTGAATTTTGCATAATAGGTGCTCTTTAAAGTCATACTGAAATGGTAAAAACTCAAGTAGCAAAATATATTTTTTAAAACTCTGTTCACTTAATGGCTACTAAAAGAGGTTTGAGTTGGTTCTTGCAAAAAGTAAACCCAAGTATCACACCCATATTTTTCTTTCTTTCTTTTTCCCCCAAAAATCGTTCAACCCTACAAGGATTTCACACTCAAAAATGATTAAAGGAACACTCCACTTTTTTGAAAATAGGCTCATTGTCCAACTCCCCTAGAGTTAAACAGTTCAGTTTTACCGTTCTAGAATCCATTCAGCCGATCTCCGGGTCTGGCGGTAGCACTTTTAGCATAGCTTAGCATAGATCATTGAATCTGATTAGACCGATAGCATCTCGCTCAAAAATGACCATATATAATAACCATATATAATATATATTAAAACCTGACTCTTATGTAGTTACATCATGTACTAAGACTGACGGAAAATGAAAAGTTGCGATTTTCTACGCTGATATGGCCAGGAACTATACTCTCATTCCAGCATAATAATCAAGGAACTTTGCTGCCATACCATGGGTGCAGCAGGCGCAGTGATATTACGCAGTGCTTGAAAGTGACCGGCACTAAATTTATATAGATGCAGAGTTGACGGCTGCATAATATCATTGCGCCTGCTGCACCCATGGTACGGCAGCAAAGTTCCTTGATTATTACACCAAAATGAGAGTATAGTTCCTAGCCATATTGACCTATAAAATCACAACTTTTTATTTTTTATCCGTCTTTGTACGCAATGTACCTACAGAAGAGTCACGTTTTAAATAGGAAAAATATCGAAACTCTTTGGTCATTTTTGAGCGAGATTCTAACGGTCTAATTGGATTCAATGATCTATGCTAAGCTATGCTAAAAGTGCTACCGCCAGACCCGGAGATCGGCTGAATGGATTCAAAAACGGTAAAACTCAACTGTTTAACTCTAGGGGAGTTGGAAAATTAGCCTATTTTCAAAAAAAGTGAAGTGTTCCTTTAAATTGTATTATTGTTTTTATATTTTATGCAGATGCACTCTCCGAACAAATTACCACAGAATGTTTTTTTTTCTTTCCAAATATAATTATTCAAGTCATCTGTTGAAAATTCTTGTATCACAATGTAAAGATCGTGCAGCCCTAGTGTAGACACAGTTAACTTCCTTGCAGTTACTCAGCAAACATATTATGGATTTTGCTATTGATTTAATACAGAAACATTAATAGCGTTAGACTTTATTGTCCTTTAATCGATTACGATCTGAGATGAACCTGACCAAAGATAGATAATAACTGTATTATGAAGCTGTAAAACAGGGTCCTTATCTCTCCTATAAAGAGGCTCCTTTCCAAGCAACAGCTCTTCAGTGATCTCAGCCTGAATTAGCATATTAAGTTAAACATGGAGATTTATGCCAATGAGTGTGATTTTATGTATAGCAATGCAAACAAATGGTACAGCTGAGCCAGGCCTTTGCTATTTAACTCCATCCATGTCACCCATGCTCCCACCCACACTGTCTGCCACATCTCATTGAGAGAAGGCAACATGTAGCCTTTAATTTAAAAAGAAGGTGGCAGGTATGAGCAAGAAAAGAACGTGCATTCAAACAATCCAGAATTTACACTTTAGGGTCGAATTAAAGAGCCGTCACGCTTATGCATGCAGAACACTGCATCTGATTTCATAAGCACCCATTTAATTCTGCTCTTATTTCGAGCCGAGATTGTCTATGAAGTGCGTTCTCTGAAAGATGTCAACACACCAGTCAGGCGAGTGTTAATAATCAGATGTTTTTAATCATATCGCACTTGTCATGAATTACACTCAAAGCAACAGTAAACCAAAACAGAGTCGATTATAACTACTTAAATGACTGAATAAAATACACAATAATGCAGTAAAACTTTTGTCAAAACATAAAAAAGGAATTAAAAAACACTTTAGTTTGTAGTAGTAGTAACGAACAACAAAAATATTTGTCTGTATTGAGCAAACTGAGCTTTAGAAGTTAAAAGCTTATCACTCTTTTAGTATTGCAAAATAAAAAAAGGAAATTACTTCGAATGACTTTAACTGCTTAGCATGGCTGTATCAAAGTTAAAGCCGCTTTAAGAACAAAGATTACTCCAGGGTGTCTTGAAGCAGCTCTTGCATGAGAGGTAAGAGAGATCAGATCTGCGTATGGTTGCTTGCAGCCGAGCTATGAACTTGAAGTGAGAATCTAATTTTCATTGAACTATAATACGCATTGGGCTATCTAACAATGCAAACATTTAACAAAGCTCAATTTGGGTGCCATTAGTATGAATTCCACAGAGAAATAGGATAATAGAGTATGTGAGGGGGTCATTGCATACCACCAGTAGTAGAAAAAACGAACAGCTGTCTTTCGCAGGTTTGCAGTTGGTGGCCAGATTTTAAAGTTTCGGAGGAACGTGTGGAGACATTAACCAGCAGATAGGCTAGTTGCAGAAGTCCACTTCCAGAACAACAATTTACAAATAATGTACTCACCCCCTTGTCATCCAAGATGTTCATGTCTTTCTTTCTGCATTCGTAAAGAAATCATGTTTTTTGAGGAAAACATTTCAGGATTTTTCTCTATTAATGGATGGCTTCAGACAATCCCAAATGCGGTGTCAAACGATCCCAGCGAGGAAGGGTCTTATCTAGCAAAACGATCAGTTATTTTCATAAAAACAATACAATTTATATACTTTTTACTGCTAAACGCTCGTCTTGTCTTGCTCTCCCTGAACTCTGTATATTCTGGCTCAAGACAGTTAGGGTATGTCGAAAAACTCATATTTTCTCCCTAAACTTCAAAATCGTCCTATATCGCTATTTTACTGTTTTTGTTAAGGGTGTTTGATCTTCTTTGCATGTTCACTTTGCAAAAACTAGGTCAGAACTTCTGCAGCGATAAAGGATGATTTTGAAATGATTTTTGAAGTTGAGGGAGAAAATACGATTGGAGTTTTTCGACATACCCTAACTGTCTTGAGCCAGAATCCACAGAGTTCAGGGAGAGTGAGACAAGATGAGCGTTTGAGATCAAAAAGTATTTAAATTGTATTTTTTAAATGAAAATAACCGATCGTTGTGCAACCGCATTTGGGATCGTTTGAAACTGCATTTTGGAAGTTCAAACTCGGGGCACCATAGCAGTCCATTATATGGAGAAAAATGTTTTCCTCAAAAAACACAATTTCTTTATGACTGAAGAAAGAAAGACATGAACATCTTGGAGGACAAGGGGGTGAGTACATTATCTGTAAATTGCTGTTCTGGAAGTGGACTTCTCCTTTAAATAATTCTATCTAATGCACTTCGAGGGCCAGTTTTACTAACGGCTTGCGTCACAGTTATTTTTGCGCCTGACCTTATTGAATATGCATTTAAAGAAGTTTCATTTTCAGACATAAAATTTATGTTAGAAGAGTGTTAAAATAATTCACGCAACGCATTTTACTAACGTTTGCGCTTGTCAAATTACTGGCATTTGTGCCATTATTTAACGGCCACAAAAAATCATGTCTTAAGCTAATTTGCGCTGCGCTTGGTATATTGCATTGGTCGATATGTAAATAAGATGTTGCGTCTATGTTCTTTAATTTGCGCATCGTTAGCAAATCACCTGCAGAAATTTCCCCTCCCATCTGCACTGTTTAGGAAGTGCGCTCTAAAAAAGTCAGTGAATTGACTTGTACCTGAACTTTAAAGGGGACTCAACACTTTTTATTTGTAATATACTCTAAATTACATTCACACTGCTGTTTTAGAAAGCCAAACAAATTAAAATATAATGATAAGTATAAAAACAATTACAGTAATAGACATGTATTGTAAAACATTTTTTTACTGCAAATTAAAAATTTCATAGGTATATTATTTTTGTTTTACACTATAGGGAAATTACAATACTTCTTTTCTAATTTCTACACTTGAAAGAGATATTTTGAATTTGGACTGCAGTAAAGTTACCCATTTAAACCTCTAACTGTCAGCAATTCATACTGCGCTTTTTGTGTGTGTGTGTGTTTTTAGATGACAGGACAGTGGAGATTGACTGGAAATTGTCGGGTGGAGATGGGGGGGAATTGGATCTTCAAAGGACCCTGGATAGAGTTGCGAACCCGGGTCAACCAGATGCACAATTGTGCTGTATGTCAGTGTGCCAACCACTAGGCTATAGGCACTGACCATACTGCACTTTTAAGCTTTTATTTTGGTGGAAACAGCAGGAGAGCTTTTATTTTGAAAGAAAACTCCAGCTATAGTGAAAACAGGCTTACAAAAATGTGTCTTTCTACAAATTTTGTGAAATTCTGTAATCATCTGCTGTGAAAATAAAGCCTAACTGGTGGCTTTTTCGTTCCCAAATGCACGCTAAACTTACAGCACGTGCAATTTGACAGATACTGTGGCAAAGCATAATGACCCAAAACACAACTTTTAAAGACTTTTTATGTTAGAATAAGTTTAAATATATTTTAAAAACTACACATTTTGCCCAGAAGACCTATCGTTTTATATCGTCATGTGACCATGATAATACCAAGACAGTTTTGCTTTTGAAATATCACGATATTGATAATATCGTTACATCCGTAGTGGTTTGAGTGAGGTCCCAATCTAACATGTATCATGACGTATATACTTTTAAAAAAAAAAAAAAAACTGAACTTTTCGGACAGTGGTCACCATACATTTTCAAAAAAAAAATTCCTCCTTAAAGGGATAATTTACCCAAAAATTAAAATTACCCCATGATTTACTCACCCTTAAACCATCCTAGATGTATATGACTTTCTTCTTTCAGAGGAATACAGTTGGAGTTATATTAAAAATGTCCTTCCAAGCTTAATAATGACAGTGAATGGGGTGGGGAGATTTTGAAGACCAATAAAGTGCATCCATCCATCATAAAAATTGCTCCACACAGCTTTGGGCAAAAGGATGTGTTTTTGTAAAATCCATATTTAAAACTTTATAAACTGTAATCTCTAGCTTCCTCTAACCGTTTCGTGTTTACCAAAGAATTGCATGCTAGTCACACGAGAACCAAGTTTTGTTTCCAGCAAAGGAAAACCAGTCCCCTCTTGGCATATATCGAAATACGTTAAACGTTTTTCTTTACAAATCCATGTTTTGTACTTCTAATTCATGACCAGTGTTTTTTTTTTTTTTTTGCCTCTGTCCACTGCACTTCCATGTTCATCACTTCTGCACCACTTCCTACTTCCCACTTCATCCACTGGACTTCAAAATCTTCAAAACCCATTCAGGAGTCAGGACAATTTTTAATTTAAGTTTAATTGTATTCGTCTGAAAGAAGAAAGTCACTTACACCTAGAATGGCTTGAGGGAGAGAAATAATGAGGTAATTTTTTTTTTTTTTTTTTTTTTTTTTTTTTGGGGTGAACTATTCCTTTAATTCATTAATCACTCAAATTCCATACTGATTGCTGCTATTAGGTCATAAAGCAATATGCTTGCCTCGCATTATGATTATTGTGAATTAAACTCAAGCGTTTACCGAATCAACGTCAGTCAATATAGACGTATTTATTAAAATGAACTTAATCAATAGGCAGTGTACGACCAATAAGTACAGACTCAGTGTTCTATTATGAACAGAATTCCTTAAATTATCAATAGAAAGTTTAAAAGAACAGCATTTAAATGTCTAAATGTCTTGGTTTAAAAAATCCCCAGCATAAATGGTCTTGATGGCACTTCTGTGCAAGCCTGTTGGCTGTTATGTCTCCTGTCACTATTGATAAATATTGATGAAATGCTACAGTTGTCGGTTGAGACATTTTAAAGTACTTTGTAGGCTCCTTTTGATTTGTTTCCCTTTGTAGGGCGGTAAAGAAAGAATCCGTGTCATCTCTCAAGACACATTCTTGCTTTTAATAATCTGAGAAGTGATGACTACGTTGGAGGGCCCAAATGCTTGGGCTGATGCAAGTAAGGCACACAACATCTCTCAGGGTAGATAAAATAACTGGTTTCTAATTTCTGGATCATAAATCTGCTCTGTATTTCCCCCAAATGCATCTGCTTGGAGCGCTGGGCATGACAGGTCCCACCTGCAGCCATTGTTTGAGTGTGTAGCGTGCCGTGCGCTAGTCCTGATGACCTGTTTTCTCTGAGCTGGGCGCTCAGGAGACATCAGGAAGCATCTCACCAGATGCAGCCCTGCAGTCCACCCTCGACTGGCATGTCCTCTCTCACACCCACACCCGCACAATTATAATTAATGTTGGAAAATGCAATTATGAATGTGAGCATGGCTCATTTAACAAACAAACAAGTTCAAAACGATGCCATCTGTAATGTATATTTATGCAGGGTGGATGCATTAGTGGACTGGTGCTTTGGAAAAGGCTTCTAGAAAAGTTCACACCTTTGCTTATATCTGACTAGTGGCTGAGGGTGTTACATGTTAATGATATGTATTTTAATACATGCCAAACTCTTCAAATAAGCCCTTAACGTTCCTCAGGAAGATGGTTTATTGATATTTTTAATGTGGGAAGGTTGTATCATTTTCCATGGATGGATATGAAGTCTGATATTGCATATCTCTGCCAATATCCCCCTTTTGTTTCCTCTAGGTGTGTTGCGTGATTCAGATTAGATAATTGGTCCTCATTATGTGCCTGCAATTTAAACCATCTCTACATGCTTACAAGCTTTTATGCCCTCCGTTGTGCGTAAATGTGTATTGACTTGTGTTTAATGTTGTATTGAATACACAGGTCTGCCCTTATTATGTATGTGGGTGGTAAAGAATTATTACTGATTGCTAGAATTTAAAACAAACCATTTTTTAATAAGCTGTGAAATTGCTACAGGTTCAGATGTAGAAATGGCAGAGAACGGCAGTGTACTTTTATGAAGGAGGTACAGTAGATGACCTCTGTTGAACCTTATAATAATGAAAAAAGCTGTTTGGGGTTCAACACCAGGATGTTAACAGCCTTTGCGTTGCTCTAAGATGAAAATAAGCGAGAAGGTGGAAACGGAGCCCGCTTCAGCAGACTAAGTCAATAAAGAAGCGCTCTGTACCCTCTGGGATTCAACTTCAGGATGGGTTTCTCAGAGAAATGTGCTTGTGGACAGCGATTAGATGAAGATCAAAAAGCTTAAAGTTAAATCATACTCAATTAAAGAAGAAGTCCACTTCCAAAACAAAGATTCAAAAATCATTTCAAAATCACCCTAGATCGCTGCAGAAGTACCGACCCAGTCTTTGCAAAGTGAACATGCAAAGAAGATCAAACACCCTTAACAAAAAAGGTAAAACGGCGATATAGGACGATTTCGAAGTTGAGGGAGAACATGAGATGGGAGTTTTTCGACATACCCTAACTGTCGTGAACTGGAACAAAAACAGTCCAGGCAGAGTAAGACAAGACGAGTGTTTGGCATTAAAAAGTAAAAAAAAGTATTATTTTTATTAAAATAACCGATTGTTACGCTAGATAAGACCCTTCTTTCTCGGCTGGAATCATTTACAACCGCATTTGGGATCGTTTGAAGCCGCATTTAAACTGCCTTTTGGAAGTTCAAAATCGGGGCACCATATCAGTCCATTATATGGAGAAAAATGCAGAAATGTATTCCTCAAAAAAACTATTTCTTTACAACTGAAAAAAGAAAGACATGAACATCTTGGATGACAAGGGGATGAGTACATTATATGTGAATCTTTGTTTTGGAAGTGGACTTCAATAATAATCTGTTTATAATCTGTTTCTTATCGCCACATTTTTGTCAGGTCATCTGTTGACTCAAGAAAAAGAAGAGAAGAACAGTAAACTATGCTCTGTTGTGCCCCAAGTGGATGTTGTTTAGATGCATGTTTGTATTGAAATGCTCTCTTTTGTTTGGCTGAACACTAGTGACTAGGGAATGAGTCTTCTAATGCCACAACTACGGGCAAGGCCCGGCACGGGTTGCCCACCTTGGATGAATATTTAACATTGCGTGCTGTGAGAGACCTGACTGCCACCTCTTGCATTATTTACCACATTCCGGCTTGTCTGTAATGCTCAGGCGGTGCGTGGTGTTTTCCCTGACTACCTCACTGCTCAAAGTAGAAGTTCACTTCCAGAACAAAAATTGACAGATATTTTACTCACTCCCTTGTCATCCAAGATGTTCATGTCTTTCTTTCTTCAGTTGTAAAGAAATTGTTTTTTGAGGAAAACATTTCAGGATTTCTCTCCATATAGACCCTAAAAGTCCAGTTTGGGTTGTTTTTAACCCAAGGGCTGGGTAAATATAGGACAGAACACATTTGAGGTTAATTTTACCCAGCAGATTGGGTTGTTTATTTAACCCATCATAATGGGTTGATTTAAACCAGCTAATGGGTTGATTCATTTTTATTATAATATAGCTTATTTTTTACTTTATACATGAAATATTGTTTACAGATGAACTTAAATCATCTAAACGTTTGTAAAATACTCCACACAACCACTGGTTTGCATGATAACTTCCTTTCTTTTCCTTTATTTATCATTTACAGCATTGTTTAAAGGAGAAGTCCACTTCCAGAACAACAATTTACAAATAATGTACATCCAAGATGTTCATGTCTTTCTGTCTTCAGTCGTGAAGAAATTATGGTTTTTGAGGAAAGCATTTCAGGATTTTTCTCCATGTAATGGACTTCATTGGTGCCTCGATTTTGAACTTCCAAAATGTAGTTTAAATGCAGCTTCAAAGGAAGGGCTCTAATTGATCCCAGCCGAGGAAGAATGGTCTTATCCAACGAAACGATTGGCCATTTTGTTCAGACAATAAAAATTTGTATACTTTTTAAGCACAAAAGCTTGTGTAGCACTAGCTCTGGCTTGCGCCTCCATGACTCTATGTACTGTTGAATCAGTAAGTAAGTCAAACGCTGTTTACAAACAAAAAAGGTACAACGATGTTGGACAATTCTGAAGTTGTAGAAGAAAATAAGATGGAGTTTTTCTTCATACTCTAACTTTTTGAGCCGGAGTACACAGACGATGAACTTAGACGTGATTCGTAGCATCGTGGACGCACATCCCAGAGCCTGTGCTACACAAGCTTTTGTGCTTAAAAAGTATACAAATTTTTATTTTATCTTTTTTAAAAATGACAGATCGTTTCGCTAGATAAGACCCTTCTTCCTCGGCTGGGTTTAGAGCCCTTTGAAGCTGCATTTAAACTACATTTTGGAAGTTCAAAATCGGGGCACCAATGAAGTCCATTATATGGAGAAAAATCCTGAAATGCTTTTCTCAAAAACCATAATTTCTTTACGACTGAAGACAGAAAGACATGAACATCTTGGATGACAAGGGGGTGAGTACATTATCTGTAAATAATAAATGTACCAGCATTTGGTTAAAAAAATAACCCAGGATTTTTTAGAGTGTAGTGGACTTTAAATGGTGCTCGTGGGTTTGAACTTCCAAAATGCAGTTTCAAGGCAGCTTCAAAGGGCTTTAAACAATCCCAGTCGAGGAAGGGTCTTAACTGGAATACAGAGTTCACGCAGAGCTAGACAAGACAAGCATTTAAGGTTAAAAAGTATATAAATTGTCAATTTGTTTAGAAAATGACTGATTGTTTCACTAGATAAGACCCTTCTTCCTCCACTGGGATCGTTTAGAGCTCCACTATGAGAAGATTTTAGAGCAGGAGCTTTGAAAGCAAGTCTTGAGATTCACTTGTTAGAAAGGAAATTTATAAATTACCATCCATGTCTCTGTGTTTTTATGATCTCATTTGTTGACTCTACTGAACTGGAGTTGGGATGGAGAGCTTTTCAGATGTTTCTTTTAAGAAAAAGACCCCAGATATCTTGTGTGTGTGCCAATACACTTCCGAGTTTCAGAAGAGCCAAGCTGCCAAAGTCTTTAATCAAAAGTCAGAAATTTCTGTATGGACTCAAAGTTTCATTCAAATGTAAAATTTAAATGATTTGAACAATGCTACACATGTTAATTATTTTGTAGCTGTTTTCTTACTGTGTCCATTGTTTCCAATTGTATCCATTGTATCCAAATATCTGAGACAGAGGTAATACTGAAAACATAAATGGGATTTCATAACTAGGACTTTTTTGTTTTATTAGCTAGGAAAGAGTGACTTCTAAACAATAGCGTTTTTCTTTTTTCTGTATGTACACAGCTGTTCAAAAGTTTGGAGCTGGAAAGATTTTTTAAATATTTTTGAAAGAAGTCTTTTATGCTCACCAAGGTCGCATTTATTCGATAAATTGCTGTAAAAACAGTAATATTGTGAAACTGTATTACATTTTAAAATGTTTTCTATTTCCTATTGCCCACAGATCATTCATATTATTTTGAAAATGCCTGTTTTGAGTGCAAGCAGAAACACGCTGTTTTTGTGCATGCCTCTTTAAATGCAAATCAGTTGCTGCTCCCCGCCCACTTTTCCAGAATAGAGCTGTGACTCTACAGCTCATACTTTAGATACTATGCAAAAAAACATCCGTTTGGTTTTGATTATCATGTCTGTCGCACTTAAATCATGCATTTTAAATCCATTTTATTGTAAACTTCTGATATAAGGTTTTCTGAGTGCACACATACAAAGCACGCACACAGAAAGTGGCTGTCACACGGCATGTGAGTACTAAACTAAGTACATTCTTTTTCACGTCTTATTGTGCTTGAACTGTCAAATACAAACAAGTATATGTTAAAAACATAAATGCTACAGTGTTACAAAAACAGTTGGTTGTGTCTGTGAAGGTAAACAGCTGGGAAAGAAATCACATGTTTATATTAGATCTGTGTGGCAGCAGTGTAATATACAGTACATAAACGAAAGTTTTGTATCCGACTAGTCGACTAGTCTAAAAGCAAGATACCCCCAAAAGATGGTAAGAAAAAAACCTATGTATGTGCATGTATATAATAGCCTACATTTGAAATACTTATCTATAAATCACACTGTCAAATCCCTCAATGAATTCCACTTGCCACGCGTTATCATTTAATTTTAGGTGGTCATTAAATAGGAAACAAAAGAAGAGCATACACTCAACATCAGCCAATGAATAGCTTATTTATTCAAATCAGATGGGGAAACACAGAACAATCTAAAATCAATCAATAGCCTGACAGAATTATTCATCAATATAACGTTAGACAACATATTAAAACACAAGTCAAAAACAATAGAAACATTACAATGTGCCTGTTATGCGTCGCTCCAGTAAAGTTATTGTAAGCCAGTAACTTTACAATTGATATTACACCATTTACACAAACCTTTTCAGATACCTTCTAATTCAATATAATCCCACACCTTAGTCTTTTGCGTGGTCATGAGGTCTCTATAAGGGCATGCGAGGTCTGAAGTAAAAACATTGTTTTTCCCCAGATATGCTTTTAAAAATAATGTAGGCTATTATTTTTGAAACGTTTAATTTTAACTTATTTAAAATGTTTTAAATGTAACATTAAAATTATGGCAATTTAAATTTTAATATCTTTGTTTTCTGTCGTGTAGTCGACTATTGTTTTCATTGTCAACTAGTCGGAGCTGTACCGTTTAGTCGACTAGCTGACTAGACCCGCACATCCCTGATAAGATCCCCTTCCTACATCACGGAGGAAGTGAAATCTGAGCGGCTCGTTTTTTCACATGCTTGCAGAGAAAGGCCTATCAAAACAAAGTTACTAGGGCTGCACGATTAATCGAACGCAATTTCGATGCACATTTTGTCAATAAAGCTGGTTTTGTAATCAGCGGTAAATCTTCATCACCTGCTTTCAGATAGAGCAGCAATTACTACACAGAGCTGTAGTTCACAGGTTATGCAAAAAAATCATAGACAATATTATTGCGCGATTATGAAACCGAAAGAAATCGTTCGCGATAATGACAGCTGTTTGCGTAGCTTCTCAGTGAACTACGGCTCTGTGTAGGTAGTACATCTGAAAGCATGTGAAAATAGCACATTTAATAACATGTTTTACTCCAAACTCACTTCATAACGTCAGTCGAGTGTTTGATAATAATCCTTCTGTGAGATGATGTGGCTTCTTACACAGAATTAGGCTCACAACATATTTCATAGTATTCTAAGCAGTGATAAAGGCATTGTATTATAAATATACTTTATTATAATGAAAATTATAATAATAAGAACTCATACAAACCATATGTTGTCGTAATCGTGTGTTTATAGAGCTCAGGAGTCTACGTCACTGTGCATTAGATTCTGGGTAGTCGCCGCCATGTTTTAGGACACGCTAAATAGCGTACAATGACAATAAACACAAATCACTAGAGGAAAAAACTACTGTATTTGCGTTAATGTTTTTAAGAGCTGCTTGCACTTGCTTAGAATAACTGTATTAATATTGGAATCCATTGCATTTATTCGAGCACTGGGTCGTGTGGCCAGAACACGACACGTACACACTCACAGAAATCATACGGCCGCCTTTTACCGTACTACACACAGGACCGAATTAATTTCTCTTTTGCAGTTTTTAATAACTAGGTGGCACTGATGCCGGATAAAATAAACACACCATAGCTTGATCTCAGCCAGTTGATCATGTAAGTGAACCACCGCTCTGCACGTTTTGTATCTCAGTTGTCTGTTCTATTCAAAAGTAAGTGCCCTGCGAATTTGAAATTTTCCACCCTGATTACAGTTCGAAGACAGCGTATATGTTCCATTCAACGAGCATTAAAGTGTTCAACATGAAGACATGAATTTAAATTACATTTATTTACAGAGGTATATTATGTCACGCTTCTCTAGTAAGCTTAGTCTGTGTGTAAAGACGATTCAGATGGTGGCGTAGCGCAAATCCATGAATGAATATAAGTAAAGTAAGTGCTGATGTATTTAATCATATATCATATCGCCCTAATTTCATTAAGGGATGAAGTGCAATACGCTTTACTGGACTTAAATTGAACAAATACACGATTTCTTACAATGAGCTGCTGAACAGTAAATCAGATGAGTTGCTTTATGAACAAGGACCGTGATCGCAACGAGTCATATCACAGATTAAATTACGTTTCCAAACGTGTTATTCATAGCGTGAGCACTTACAAATTCATGTGGATCAGAAATTATGAGTCTGTAATTAATAATAAATACAAACAACAAAGCCAGATTTTGAAGTTGTTTATTTTCATTGAGCTGCTTTCGCCATTGTGTTGTTTCAAGCTGAAAAGCATAAAATTGTGCTTCATTTCAGATCCGTTCTCCACGTCGGTCATGACAGCAGATATGGCTAATAATGTGTTTTTAAATGTACAATATAAGTACAATATAAGTTTTTAACATCTACCTCCACTATTACCCAGTGTAGACTGTAGTGTCCATGTCCAAAAGTCCCAGAATGCCGTGCGTTGCTGACGTCACATTCCCATACTCTATTAGTCAATAGGTGCATTCGACTTCATGCGGCGCCGCAAGAAATCGGCTGCCGCCTTACAAAACAATGCATTCTGGTAAGATCATTTGTCCGACTTTGAACGGCGCTGCAGCCGCCTTTCGATCACATGTGCCATCAAAGTACCGTGAGAGCAAAACGAGAACAGTCGCAGAGGTCAGGCGCTGCAGTTGCTCAAAATCGGCTGCGAAAGCCTTGATGACGACACACTTTATTCTCATTGGTCAGATTATGTGACGACAAGCACGACATGTGCTGCGTGTTTTTTCTTAAAAAAAAGTTCCTGTATGTACTCAATCTTTATATCGAATATCTGATATTCAAACAAAACATTAATGATGAAAATGAAGATTAGGCGATATGGTAAATATATATTCTTATTGTATAAGAGTTAAAGTTTGGAAAAAAAACTGGTCAACCAGAGGCCGTTTTTTTAAATGGATGTTGTGAGAGGCTTCACTACACTGAATAAACTGCTTATATTTGAAAAATGTCCTATAGCTAACTACAAAACCAAGATACAAATAATAAACGTCATATTGCATTACATAAAAGTAACTAACAAACTAATTTGACACTTAAAGATATGATCAATAAAAAAGCAAAACGATTGTATAGAATAAATGATTGGCTTCTTTCTTTTATTGATTTGTTGTAATATATCTTACGTAGTTTCATTTCTTCTGTTTCTTTTTTCCTTTCTTTTTGTATGTTTGGAACAGCACAGTGTCATCCTCTATAGGCCTATATGTGCTGTATATGGTTTTGTGATACAATAAACATCAAAAAATCTTTTACGAGGTCTGTGTTTTATATGATCTATTTCCATGCCAATGCAATCTTGTAATGATTGTTTTAACATGTTTGTGTGACGTATCTACTCATGAATACAAATACTGCTTTGTGTTGATTATATACAAAGCCACATAACAAATTAAGATACCATTTCAAAATTATTTTGTTTTTCTGAATATTGCTTGTTCTGTGTTTAGGTAAAAGGATTGTTTTGGTGTGATTATGTATGTCAGTAGGAAACTGGTCAAAACAAGATGCTCTGTACTTTTTCAGACCTCAAATAAATACTGCAAAGAAAACAGGTTCACTTTTAAGCAATACAATAGTGATATAAAGGAAAAGTTTAAAATACAATTATATGCAGTAACCTTGTATACAATTAACTACATGCACTTACTAAAAACCTTCTGTTTGTTTTTTTTTTTTAATCAATAGACACAGGTAAAATGACACTGATGCACCTAGAAATGCTGATTATATGAACATTTGGAATGATCTATTTTTTTTCCTTCTGTGGCTGTATATAAATGGAGACTTCATATACAGAAAACAAAGGGAGTAAGGTTTAGACCACTTAAAGTATTAAAAGGTGTCTTAATGGTATCATTACTTCACATATATTTATATCACATATACATGCACTGACACGCTGCACACTTAAACACAACTTTAATGAGTAGGCAAAAAGAAACAAAACTGTTAATTATTGAACCAATAAACCTCCCTGGCATGATTGGAAAAGGTCTATATGTTGTTAAGACCTGATTGATATCATTGGATATAAAAGCTCTTCATGACCCTGCACCAAACAAATGGACAACAAAATTGTGACAGTTAATTTGAAGGACATCAAGGGAAGCATCTTCACCCTAGCTGTCCCAAAAGACACTGCTGAGAAAATGAAAAATGGTGAGCAAACCAGCCAACCAATGGTGAGCAGAGCTGTTCAATTTGTAGTGATCTGACCTGTATTACACTATTAATGTTGATTTACTTTCCAGATCAACAGTTCCTTACCTCTGTAATGGAGCAACTAAGAACTGCTAAAAAATTAACAGGTATATTTTTAAACCAAATAATGAACCTTCATAGAATGGGATTATTTCTTTAAGTAACACTGACTGCATCTGCAGGTTCCTCTCAACGCATTACCCACTTTACAGCAACTGCTGCCAGGCCTCAACCACCAAGTGCTCTTGATGGTTGGTGGTGAAAAACAGTTCTAATGTTTATGTGGCTTGTTACTTACACACCTCTACTTGTCCTTTTTGAAGTCTCAAGTGACTTTGAAATTCTGAGGGACTGTAGAGTGGGACAACTTCCTCCACAAAATTGCGTATTTTGGGAACATCTCTAAAAACAACAACAACAACAAAAAAAACAAAACAAACAAACAAAAAAAAACAATAATAATAATTGTACTCAGAATGTATCCCTATACAGCATATAACTCATGACTCCAAATATTTAGATGAGACTCTAATTTCACACTATTACATTTTCTATTGTAAATTCGGCACAATAGTGGTATGTGAAAAATGAATGTCCAAAGTCACCTATCAAAGATTGTTACAGAAGTTACCCAATTAAAAGCTGTAACAAAACTATAATGACACAGCATGTTCATCTTAAGGAATTATACACAGACGATGCGCTAAAAACCTAAAAAAAATTGTACATGTGTAAAAGTAACACTGAAATACAACTTAATATTTAAATAACACATTTGCTGTCCATAAAGATTTTCATGCAAAAACATGGGAATTTCAATCGCATCCACTTCTTCCGCTACGATCAAGGCAAAAATCGCGTGGTCTGCCATAATGACCTTGATTCAGCACACTACGGAAACCTATAAGTGTCCGACCTGACGGCCGTCTCTTTACTCCTCCCCCGACTGCAAGGGGCTGCTTTCGCCAGCCGGTGGCAGGCTAGTGTAGTGCATCTCGAACGCACCTATTAGCTGTGTCTCATTACGAAGGATGCACCCTCCGGAGGCTGCATTCGAAGGCCACATACGTCATAGAGGCTGTCTCATTTCAGAAAAGCAAGTAGGACACTCCAAATGCGACCTCTGAATGCGTCCTTCTTTCACAGGAATTCGGAGGATGCATGCAGTGTATCCTTCGCTGCTACAGATAACCCACAATTCTTTGCGTCGCCGTAACCAACGGTCGTTTATTTGAAAAAAATTGCGACGTCGGCAGATGTAAACACAAGCGACAATGTGGCGTTTAAATATAAAAAGTAAAACTAATACATTTTTTGTTTTCCTTTTTTCTGTAACAGATGTCAGTTGTACTTATGCTGTAGCTCCTCAAAAATGCAATAAAATAAAACAAGTAAAAAAAAAAAAAAAGTTTATTTTCAAATTACTTTTCAAGTTTAGAAATAATGTTCCTTTATTTATTTAGCGTTAGAGCACAACTAGGCGGCCACGGCGTGACACAACAACTGTCGAGTCAGGTGTAAGTGTGTTGTCATAGCAACGTGATACTTGCTTTCCTTTTCCGACCGTCCTACGAAGGCCGTCTAATTTAATTCTAGGCTTGAGGACACTCCGCGTACGCATCCTACAGAGGATGCAACCTCCAAAGGATATGACCTCCGGAGGGCGCATCCTTCCAAATGAGACACAGCTAATGAATCAATGAATACAGTTAAAGCTTCTGTTATTCAGCTGCAGCGATCGTGATTTCATGGGTGTCTTCTTCGGGCGTATTTGGCGTTTCTGTGCAGAGCGCCCTCTGGCCTTCGGATGAAGATTTACTGCTGATCAAAGAACCGTACTTCACCGTACTTGTTACAAGATATGCATGACAATCGCAGCTTCTGCATAATTGCATTACAATTTCATTTCAATTTATCGTGCAGCCCTAGGGTTGTCCTTTTTCACGTGTTCTGGGTTGGTAGATGCAACGGAGACCCAATTATAGCACTTAAACATGGGAAAAGTCAGATTTTCATGATATATCCACCTTTAAATGAGCTGCTGAATTCAGGTGTGTTTTGGAGATAGAAGTGGCTGTAGTTTGAGTGATGTAACTGATGATCAGCCCATTGAGCATCAGGATGTTTCCCTCTGCCCAGTTCTCCATGGCCCATCACTCCTCATTTGATCTGTTGCTTGAAATCATGTGAAAAATATCAGGACACTCACTCCATTAAGCTCTCCCTGCATCAAAGGTGCGAGGTGTATGTGTGTATGTACTGTAGGAGCGAGAAAGAGAGACTGAAAAAGTATGAGCATTTGAAAAAGATTATGTACTTAAGTAAAACATGAACTCTGAGACTTTGAGTTGTTGTGTTCTTCCACCTTACTTTAGTCTTGGCTATCAACTGCATTTGTTAATTCAGCAGTGAGGGTAGCAGAAAGCAGATCTCTCAAGAGCAGGTACAACTTTTCACAAGAACCACTGTCAGTCAGGTTGTCAAAGGCTGCACATTGCTATATCCCAGTCTAAAGTAATATAGCTCAATGGCAGAAATACCAAACCATCTCTGGCCATGCATTTCTATTATTTTTTTGTTTTCTTTGCACACAAAAGTATTCGCTTAGCTTCATAACATTACGGTTGAACCACTGATGTCACATGGACTACCTTAACTATGTCCTTGCTACCTTTCTGGGCCTTGAACATGGTAGTTGCACTGCTGTCTATACAGGGTCAAAAAGCTCTCAGATTTCATCATAATTATCTTAATTTGTGTTCTGAAGATGAACCCAGAAAAAGAGACTTGGTGGACATCAGACAATTACTCTGTTTCCATGGCAATAGACATTGACTTGATGACATGGCAGCTTGTTCTCAATTACCTGCATTAATCTGTTTTGCCAAAAAAAAAAAAAAAGCTGTCTTGTTTATTTGCGTTGTTAAGAAACTAAGTATGTGTGTGTATGAGCAGGAACAGTTCTGCAAGATTGAATCTTGCAGGTGAATCTAGAGGTGATGTCATCAATTTGATGTCAGTTAAACGGGCTCCGCAAGACTAAAGTCGAGTCTAATATCGCATGTTGTCTGGCAGGTACTAAATAGTTACTTTGTGACTGGTAAAATAAAATTGGCTAGTATGAATGAAATTTGGACATGGCTATATCTGCCCCATGTAGCTTCACTGGGATTCATAACTCTTCTCCTGTGGCCTCATGGGATAGTAAAGTGTCAGATGCGAAAAAGTCAAATGGGTATTTATAGTCAAATCAGGTCAAATCGGCTACTGTTTTACAAATACGCTCTTAAAAATAACATCTGACGAACCTTTCTGTTTCAGAAAGGTTCTTTGTGGTGAAAGAAGGTTCTTCAGATTAGAAAAAGTAGGGCTGTCAGCCGATTAAAATCTAATTAATTGCATGATGTTTCGATTAATTAATCTAATTAATCGCAAAATAAATTTCACTGCTTTTTGTGTTAAATGAGTAAGTACTGAGTAGAGATCACAAATTGTAGCTTTAGAAAGAAATATTTTCAACTGATTCAACGTAACTTTAATTACACAAACAATTAGGTTATAACAGCCTAACGTTAAACTATGGAACATAAAAGAAGATAATTTGAAAAATCTCAGTATTTTTTGTTCATACAGTCAAAGTAATTGGCAAATAAACAGCTTTGTTACCAACAGTCTTTAAAATCCCTTCTTTTATGTTTCACAAAAGAAAGTTTTGAAACGATATGAGGGTGAGTAAATGACAGAATTAAATTTTTTTTGGGTGAACTATCCCTTTTATGTTTTTATTTTTATTATCATTATTATTATTTTTTTTAATTCTTTTTTTAAATGAATTGATACTCGAAGGCCATGTCCACATGAATACATTTTCATTTGAAAACACATCTTTTTCTCTCTGTTTTGGCCTTCCGTTCACACTGAGACAGCGTTTTTGTCAAGGAAAACTGAGCTTTTTGAAAAAGCTCTCCAAAAGTGGATAAATTTGAAAATGTCATTTTCGCATCATCGTGTGGACGGTGAAAAGGAGGCTTTTGAAAACGATGATGCATAGTGATATTATGTGACGCATGCTTTTTTGATCAAACATGAGTGAGCACGACATGGACGCGTCAGTAAATGATGAGATATTTCCGTAAATAAAATGACCCTGCCAGAAGAAGTGCGTGAAAAGTTACTGTGTCTGTTCCGTCTGTATAATCTGTGAGTTTTCTGAGGTTTAGGGCTAATTTAACATTTTCCTACGTTTCAGTGTGGATGAGAAACTTTCTGAAAATGCTTGGAAAACGCTAGTGTGGACAGAGCGTTTTAAAGCGAAAATTCTGCTTTCAGATGTATCCGGATTAATGTAGACATAGCCTAAATAAGAAACTAAATCTGCCAGCAAGTAGCGACAAATGCCTTTATGATTCGTTCAAACGATTCATTCAGGAATGAAGTAAACAGCTCTCTTTATGAATGGCCCTTTGAATCATTGATTCTTATGATTCGTTCAAAACGCAGATTCATTCAGAAACTAAATACCCTTTGTTCGCTCTGAGATGTGCAACAATTCTGCTATGGTTTTAAAGGTATGTTCTCTGCAAAATTGAGCAAAAACACATTATATTAAATTAATATTTAAAATATAACACAATATCAACTTCTTATTTAGTGAACTGTTATATAAAGCATATTTAAACTCGTGATAGATCGGGACAAAATCAACACTCGTGTGATTATTGCTTATCATATGATATAAATATGAGACAAAACACATACATGGGCATTTTTTGCACCAATATCTTGAATTTTAGGGCATAACTGCATTTATGGAGGTGTTGACCTGCATCATATTTGTTAACAGTCAACTGTATGAAATGTAAGATGACGTACAGGTCTGGGGGCAGGGCCAGTGCGTTAACTGCGTTAAAATATTTTAATTGCGTTGTTTTTTCATAACTAATTAATTAACGTGTTAAACTGACAGCCATAATAATAAGGTAAGAAAGAGATGGTTCTTTAAAGAACCTTTGACTAATTGGTTCTTTGTGGAACAAAAAATGTTTCTTCTAAGGCATTGCTGTGAAGAACCTTTTGAAGCACCTTTTCTTACCTTTGAAGCACCTATTTGTAAGAGTGTACTATACAGAATTCGGACATACTACTCATTTCATGTACTTTTTTTCACCTGCTATATAGTAGGGAAGTAGGCATTTTGAGGTGTAGGATAGGGGACAATAAAGCAGGATGACAAAATGCTTATCTTATCAAATGACTCAATCCAGAAAATAAAGAAAGAAGCAGTTTTGCGTCTCTCAAATCACCCACTTTTTAATGCTCAAGGAGATGATTTCCATTTCATTTGAGTCTGTTACTCTGAAATGGAGAGCTCTTAAATATATTTCCCACACCTCTTCAATCTGTGCTGCTTAAAGGATGCCTGCTGTTCTAGACTAGTTGCCACATAGTTGGACTGAGGCGAGTTTCTCCCTCAAGCAGCGAAACGATGCAGGAGTTCATCAGGCCACTGATTAAACGGGTCAAAGCTCTGATTATTATGAATTTCACTCCCAATCCACAGAAAATCACTTCGACCCCTCTGCGTATCCTTAATTGCTCACTAGGTTTTGATTATGCATTTACCGTCTGATATGGGTCATTTGAGATGTTGTGTCACAGAGGTGCAGGATTCAGAGAGAGGCAGAAATGCGAGTATGCTTGTGAAAAGTGACTCATTTGCAGTTTGCACTGCTCTGCGTGGGTGAACTCAAAATGAGTTCAAGAAAGCGTCCAGGCTGCTTTTATTCATTGAGTGCTCTGTCCCACGCATCTTTTCATATCTACTCACTCATGTGACTGAGGACGGACTTTTCATGTAAATATCAGAAAATGTTCATTATACAGCGTGAGAGAAAACATGTGCTAATGGGTCTCATTCACTGTACGTGTAAAACCTGTGTGTGCAGACATTATCAAGCAGAAGTCATAATTTGTTAATAACTTACAGTGGAAATCAAAATTGGAGAACGATCTATAAATACTTGATTTTTTTCTGAAACGTTAATCTTCATCGCTCAGTGTTTGAAGGAGTATTAGCTGTAGATATACTTCTGTTCTACTAATTTGTTTTTACAAAAAAACCAAGTCATTTAAACAAATTTTGTGGGGAAAAAAAAACAGAAATTAGAAATTAGTAGGAAGTGTAGAGGCCCTTGCTTTGAATGACTTGAGCACATCTGCGGCTGCAGGACATCACCAGATTTTAAACTGCGCTGGTGTGATCTTGATTCACTCTTCTTCCACTCTTTGTCCGCTCTTTTTCATAGTTCGGTAACTGTGTTGGGTTTCTTAGCCATAACTTTGTCACCAAGGACTTTCCAGAGCTTTTCAGTCGAGTTTAGATCAGGACTCTGGACTGGCAATTTAATTTTTTCAGTGTTCTTAGCATTGTATTGCATGAAAGTTGCAGGCTGATTGGGAGATGAACTCAGGGAAGGAACAGCATGTTCTTTCACTGACTTTACTTTACGCACTTGGGCTTCAGTCTTTCACCAGTTTGACACCGAACAAAATTCTTCCCATCAGACCCAAATAAATCAAACTTGCTCTCATCACTAAAGTGAACTTTGGACCAGTTCTCCTCTGTCCACACAACATGCTCCTCAGCAAAGGTGAGCCTAGCCTTTTGAATCTTTCTGCCTATGAGAGGCTTGGTCACTGCAGAGTGCGCTTTCAGTCGTAAACGTCGAGACACTGTATGCCGTGTCAGATCTTTACCCTGTTTAGCGCTGAACTGGCAAGCAGTTTCAGCTGCAGTGTTGAACCGATTCACCATTGAGAGTCTCTGCATTGTCCTGTCTTCTCATGCATTTGTCTTACGTGGATGACTAGCCTTTTTGGAGAACTTAAATGAATTAGTGTTATTGTAAACCTGCGATATTCGAGAAATCACAGATTTGGAATGACTAACTTCTCTTGCAGTGGCTGAAAGGGTCATCCCTTTGGCCTTCATCTAGACAACCTCCTGTCGCAGGGTTTCAGACACCTTAGAGAGGCCCGCCATCTTGCAATCTTAGTGAAAATTGGAGGAATGCTGCCAGTTAAATAGGGTTTGTCATATAAGTATGGAAATTATCACCAGGTGCCAGATAACTTGGAGGTGTCTGTGAGAGTTCTCTAATTTTGATAAGCTTTCTTTTTCAAATATCTCATTTAAGTTTTTTTATACTGTGCTTCAGAATACAATTAATTTATGAAATATGCTTAAAACCTGCCCTTCTGATCCTGTTAGGAAAACGTCAAATAGGACTGTACATTTCTAGGAATTAGAATAAAATTTAAAACCAATTAAAAGCAGCAAAAATTCCTCATGTTGGCCTTAAACATGAAATGTGTTAGGCCAAAATGTTAATTATTTGACAAATTAACCATTGCCAGAGACTTCTATACTGATTTTTGCAATGCCCCTCTGTTTATCAGAATGTCCATGGGTGGGAATAAAAAAATCAATCTGACCAATGCAGCAAAAAAATAAATAGAAATAAATAAAAATAAATAAATAAATAGAAAATCACACAAAAAAAATGGCACAAATATATTTTTGCAAAACTATGTTTCAAAATATGTTTACATTACACACACACACACACACACGCCTTTTCTTTGGTATATTCTTGAAAATATATTTCGGTCCAAGAAAATACATTAACATACAGTATATCAGATTTACACCTTGTCTACACCAGACATGAACAGTGTGACTAAAGAGGCATGACGTGATGTGAGCGACAGCGGTTGCACCGATGTCAAACAATATCTTTATTTGTGGTAAATAACACGTGAACATAACACATTTGAATAAAAATCAGCTGGGAATTCTTACAAATCAAGTTTTGATCTCGAGTATGCTGTTCCATCCACATTTAGCCTAAATGTAGGCCACAGTAAGATTGGAAATGTTTTTTCTTGCCCCTGAAATACATTTTGAAATACATTTTGGTATATGGAGGTTAAATCTAAATGTATTTTCAAAATATGTTATATATTTCATTGAGCTGCAATGTTTACAACATACAATCAGCATATATTTAAAATATATTTTCACCAGAAATAGCTGTTTGTTATATTTCCGTTACTTTTACGAATGTAAGATCTTGCTGTGCGCAAGGATAAGTTTGCAGAGAGTGATGAATGTCTGTATAAGAGAGCTTGCGCAGTTATAGTGTGTGCATGCACACATTTTTTTCGCAAGTACGCATCTTACAAGAAAACATTAGTGAATAAGACCCAATATTTGTGTGTGGTCACAGTGGTGGACTACATGCGAACGCTGCTCTACCTCCTCCAGTGGTTCAGTTATCTGTGAGAATTGTGCTCATGGGTGGAAACTGTTGTCAGTAAACAATGCAAAGCCTCAGTCGAGGCTTTTCCCTCAGAGCTTTTTAAGGCTTAGAGAGGATGCAGCGTTTATTGGTGGCTGAGAAGGCAGGCCGCTACAAACTTGAGGGAGATGAATGCACGCAGAGACGAGGATTAAGAAGTGTCTGGGAGGAATGACAAATCCCAGATTTCTCTTTTAATGCAGAAAGAAGCCGCTAACGCCGCTCTTGACGAGGTGTAAATGCAGAGCGCGTTTGCCGACGCAAATCAATGCAAGCCAGACCCCATTGCAAGTTTGAGTGGCAATGCAGAGTCTCTCGGTATGCATGAGATATTTAATGTCCTTGCAGAAGTATGGAGATGTTTATACTTGGTATGTACAGGTATCTGCTATGCAGTGCTTCACTCCCATTCATGTGCTGAATTCATGTATTCTCATAGTAACCTGTATAAATAGGAATTAGGTTGCGTGTGCGGATTCTTGCAGAAAATGTTTAGTATGTATGATTGTTGACGTGGACTGGTCTAAGATCCAATTTCCATTATAATAGCTTGAAAAATATACTTTACATCGAAATAGATTGATACTTCATGCAATGTAAACCCAATGCCATCTTCAAAGTTTAGTTCACTTCCAGAATAAAAATTTCCTGATAATTTACTCACCCGTATGTTATGTAAGACGTTCATGTCTTTCTTTCTTGTGTCCAAAAAAGAAAGTATTATTGAGGAAACATTTAAGAATTTTTTTTCATATTGTGGACTTCACTTCAGGGATCAATGGGTTGAAGATCCAAATTGCAATTTCAGTGCAGTTTCAAAGTACTCTACACAATCCCAGCCAAGGAATAAGGGTCTTACTTAGAGGAATATACTTTTTAACCATAAATGTTTTTGTGGCTTTTTCTAGAAAAGCCATGTTTGTCAGTATTAATGCTTAATGTTTGTTTGAGTTTGGATTGATGAATGGGTGGAGAGATACTGTAGGATATATGGATTGAGGGATGGATATTTATCCGCTGGTTATTTATCCTAAAAAAGGTTCCATCTTAATTTGTCCTTTGCACTAGTTTGCATTCGTAACAAGCCTCTGCAAGCTTACATGGTTGGGGTTGCCAGATTTTAATAAATTAAATTCCCCAAGTAGAACTTCTATTGATAAATTGATATATTTTCAGTATTTAACCATTCACACACACACTCTTTCTAAGTTATGGAAAGAAGAGTTAAAAACACAGACAAATATGTAAGCTGGAGTTTAGGAAACTCTATTCCCATACGAAAAAGAAGTTTATTCACATGTGCTATTAGTATACTTTTTATATACTTCTCAAAAATATACTTAAAATGACATTTAAGTATACTTAACTTTGTATACTTAGGAAAGACTTAAAAAAAAAAAAAAAGTCTATTGCAGCTATACTTGTGCTCTGAGAATCTGTGTTTTCATTGTTATACGCAATCTTCTGTACAGAATTTCCAAAACACAAGTGAAGAAGAAACCAAAACAACATATGCTTCCACATGTAATCTAACACAATCATCAGACATAAAACAGCATCAAAACCATAGATATGTAAAACTGTGTAACGTTATAGAATAAAATGTCGACCCATGAAGAGGTAATAATGACTGTCAAGCTTTAGGGTGTTGATCAACTCCATCTACGTTTTGATTATCTTGAAATAATCTTTTTTTTGTTGTTGTTGTTTAAAATGTTGTTTATTTATTTATAAAACTTACCCACATTCAAGTGTTTATAAAAAAAAAAAAGAATGCATGAAGCTAGAATAAAATGTTTTAGTTTACAAGCAGATACCCTGTTCTTTCTTTAGATGTTTTGTATGTTCAGATATTCATAAAACAAATATATATACAAGTTAATACCTAAATAGGGACATAGTAGTATACTTAAAGTATGATGTAAAGTTCACTTAAAGAAAACTTACGAGTATACTTGGAGTATAAAACTACTAAACTAGTAGTTTACTGAGACTATACTTAAAAGTGTACTACAAATGCATAAAAAGGTATTTAATTAGTAAACATAGATGTAAACTAGTTGTGTACTCAAAGTTTACTACTATTATACTTACGAGAAGAAGTCCACTTCCAGAACAAAGATTTACAGGTAATGTGCTCACCCCCGTCTTTCTTTCTTCAATCGTAAAGAATAGACTGGTATGGTGCTTAGAGTTTGAACTTCCAAAATGCAGTTTAAATGCGGCTTCAAACAATCCCAAATGCGGTTGTAAACGATCCCAGCCGAGGGAGAAGGGTCTTATCTAGCTCTGTGTATTCTGGTTAAAGACAGTTAGGGTATGTCGAAAAACTTTAATCGTATTTTCTCCCTCAACTTCAAAAATGATTTCAAAATCATCCTACATCACTGCAGAAGTACCGACCCAGTCTATGCAAAGTGAACATGCAAAGAAGATCAAACACCCTTAACAAAAAAAGGTAAAACAGCGATATAGGGCGATTTTGAAGTTGAGGGAGAACATGAGATGGGAGTTTTTCAACATACCCTAACTGTCACAAACTGGAAAAAAAAAACAAAGTTCAGGGAGAGTAAGACAAGACAAGCTTTTGAGATTTAGAAGTATATAAATTGTATTATTTTCATGAAAATAACCGATCGTTTTAAGACCATTCTTCTTCGGCTGGGATCATTTACAACTGCATTTGGGATCGTTTGAAGCCGCATTTAAACTGCATTGAAAGTTCAAATTCGGGGCACCATATCAGTCCATTACATGAAGAAAAATGCTGAAGTGTATTCCTTAAAAAATTTCTTTGCAACTAAAGAAAGAAAGTCATGAACATCTTGGATGACAAGGGGGTGAGTACATTATCTGTAAATTGTTGTTCTGGAAGTGGACTTCTCCTTTAAAGTATACTTAAACTTTTATATACTAGAAAGTGGGCCAATTTAGGACTATTGAAATGGTACACTTAAAAGTATACTACTAGTACACTGATATTTGTATACTTACTACATAAAGTATACTTAAAATATATACTTTACTTAAGTATACTTAATAAAATAAACTTGAAGCATACTTCTTTTTGGTAAGGGTTGAGATATTCTGCCCAAATAAAACTAATATAGTCAGTCTGTTTTTTTTTTCATATGGTCGTTTGCACTGTGTGCAGTGACTATATGTAACCTTGGACCATAAAACCAGTCTTAGCATGGGTGTATTTGTAACAATAGCCAAATATACACTGTATGTGTCAAAATTATCGATTTTTCTTTTATGCCAAAAATCATTAGGATATTAAGATCATGTTCCATTAAGATATTTTGTACATTTCCTACTGTAAATATATCAAAACTTGATTAGTAATATGCATTGCTAAGAACTTTAAAGGCGATTTTTTTTTTTTTTTTTTTTTTTGCACCCTCAGATTCTATATTTTCAAATAGTTGTATCTCGGCCAAATATTGTCCAAACCATACATCAGTGGAAAGCTTATTTATTCAGCTTATTAAATCTCAATTAAAAAAAAAAATACCCTTATGACTGGTTTTGTGGTCGAGGGTCACATATCTGCAAGAAAACCTTGGAAGGTGACATTCTCTTGAATTGTGTCTCAGTAATTCTGATGAAATGTAAAAATGACAATAATCATTATTATATTTTTGAGCAAAAATCATGATTAACCATTCAGCCTTTATCTTTTAGTCTTACTTAGTATTTAATTTTTTATATTTCGGCATATTTAATTCTTTTGTGGGCCAGGATGGAAGAACATTTTATTTTTGCATCACCTGTTGAATTTCTTTGAATCACTTTTTATGTCAATCTCGTTCAGCTTCCTTTGCGATGTGAGCTGCATTGCAGTGCATTCACCTTTGAGAATGTGTGTTTGTGTGTTTGTGTGTGTGTGTGCAGCAAGCTAATTACGTCATTGTTGTCGGCCACAAATCACAACGTCGGCTAGTGCACGTGTGCAGCTGGAGCTCAGCTGGGAAGGACTGGCAGCACACTGTGTGTGTTTGTAGAGCTGTGAGCGTGCCAAGCAGCCCAGGGCCGCCATCACATGATGGCACATTTTATGAATGCGCAAGTCAAGGGTGCTAAGTGCTACACTCTGCAAAATAAATTCACCAAAGTAAAGAAAAGTGTTTTACTGGAAGGGCATGCGCATGCAAAAGATCGCTTCGTCCATCTAAAGGCCATCATAGTGATGTTCTCTTGCAGATTTAATTTTCAAATACTCCATTGACAATGGAACTTAATTTCATGCCTCATTAGGTTTATTTGTAATGAAAAGGAAAGGGAAGTACTGATGATAACTGGGACGGGAAACTCAGGTGCCCTTTGAAGTGAGATCTCCGAGTCCCATTTATTTCTGTGTGGAGATTGACCAGCAGAGAAACCTACCGTTGGATATGACAGATCAACAGAGGAACTTCTCCTATTCTGAGCTTCCTCTTATTATAAAGTACACTATGTGGCACGTTTCATAAATAGGATGCAGGGCACTGAAAATTTGAAGTAAATATTTTCTTTTCAGTAAATTAAATGGAAAGTAAAAGAACTTCCTTAACCTTCAGAAAGGGTGACTGATGACTGATAGCTTTAGGGCCACTAATTATAACATTTCTGAATATAGTTTGACATATTTTAATATATACACTACCATTCAAAAGTTTTTGAACAGTAGGATTTTTAATGTTTTTTTGAAGAAATCTTTTTTACTCAGCATGCATATTTTTTTATCTAAAGCAAAGCAAAAACAGTAACATTTTGGAATATTTTTACCATTTAAAATAACTGTTTTCTATTTGAATATATTTTCAAATGTAATTGATTCCTGTTATTTCACAGTGAATTTTTAGCATCAATACTCCAGTCACATGATCCTTCAGTAATCATTCTAATATTCTGATTTGCTGCTCAAAAAAACATTTATTATTTTTATTATGTTGAAAACAGCTGAGTAGAATTTTTTTCAGGTTTCTTTGATGAATAGAAAGTTCAGAAGAACAGCATTTATCTGACATAGAAATCTTTTGTACCATTATAAATGTCTTCATCATCACTTTTGATCAATTTAAAGCAAAAAAAACAAAAAAAAAAAAACATACTGATTTCAGGCTTTTGAATGGTATTGTACACAAAAAAAAAAAGTTATAAAAAGCTTTTTACTTCAGATAAATGCTGATCTTTGGATTCTATTCATCCTGAAAAAAATGTACTCAACTGTTTTAAATGCTGATAATAATAATAATGTTTCTTGAACAGCAAATCAGCATATTAGAATGATTTCTGAAGAATCATGCGACACTGAAGAATGGAATAATGATGCTGAATAGTTATCTTTGATCACAGGAATAATTTACGTTTTAAAATATATATTCAAATAGAAAGCAGTTATTTTAAATAGTAAAAATATTTCAAAATATTACTGATTTTGTTGTATTTTGGATCAAATAAATGCAGGCTTGGTAAACAGCAGAGTATTCTTTAAAAGGCATTAAAAATCTTTTGACTGGTAGGTTGATCACAAACTTTTGACTGGTAGTGTATATAGTAAAATACAATCAAAAAAGGTCAGACCACTTAGCCAGGACAGACTAAAATACCCATTTTTGTGGGGAATTAAAGGCATAGTTCACCCAAAAATGAAAACTCTGTCATTAATTACTCACCCTCATGTCGTTTCAAACCCGTAAGACCTTCATTCATTTTTGGAACATGCGACATCAGAAAGAAATTGTTAAATAAAGTTGTTACTTTTGTTTTCTTTGCACACAAAAAGTACTCTTGTAGTTTCATAAAATTACGGTTGAACTGATGTCACGTGGACTATTTTACTGATGTCCTTACTACCTTTCTGAGCTTTGAACTTGGTAGTTGCATTGCTGTCTACACAGGGGCAGAAAGCTCTCAGATTTCATCAAAAATATCTTAATTTGTGTTCTAAAGATGGGTTTGGAACGACATGAAGGTGACTGTTTTTTGGTGAACTCTACCTTTAATGTTTAAAACAACTTAATTTTCATGTTCTGTTAAATTAAACAGGTAAATATTAAATAACATTTTAACACTACATAAACACTTCACACTACATAAACTCTGGGATTTGTGTGACTAATGCTTAAAAAGTGCCATTTCACATTCGGATGATATAGTAAGTGCTAATTGCCCATAAAGCTTCTGAAGTGTCTATAAAGTCCTTTAATACAGTGATCTACCCTTTTGATAATCATCTATTATACATGACTGTCAGAATGATTTAGTCTGTTTGGACACTTCATCAGGCGTGCTGATCTACAGCTGTCAGTCAGTCGGTTGTTGAGTGGATCAGAGGAGCACTGGGAGAAATCTAGTGCTGGTGCGTCAGCACAGGACAGGACAACATCATCAGTCCTGATCGATATCCCAGACAGCTCGTAGACAGACAGAGCAGGGGATAGGGGTGCTTTGAGTTAAAGTGGAAGAAATTACTTTTGAGAATTAAATGGTGTATGCAGTTTTCAGAGGCAAGGATGAATATTTGCATATTTATGTCAGAGATATTTAAAAAGAAATGCTCCTCAACAGGGGGTAGTTTTAGAGATGTAAGGGCAATTTGGAATTCAAAATAAGAAAAGTTTGAAACAAAGTGCATCTTATTTCAGTAGGCTAAATGTTGCAGTAGATTAGAACGGGATTTCAAGGACACCACTTTTATTTTTCCCCAAAACTTTATCATCCTTGTTTGATGGATATATGAATGAATAATCAAAAATACAGTAAAAATGTGCATTTTTTCTGTTTTAATATAAGTAAATGCAGTCTGCTTTTTCAAAAAAATATATAAATAGCGATCTCAAACTTTTAAATAATAGTGCAATATATCTGCTGTAGTAAGTTTCAGATAGTGGCCTGTTGTGCTACAGTTCACAACCTGAAGGAAACGTAAGAACTGCTCTAATTTGCGTTCAGCACACCGCTTAGAAGAGTTAAGATAGAGGTTGATGGATGAACACCGGAATGAATAAGTACGAATGAAATAGGTGAGTTCTGATTTGTGTTTTGCTGTGCCCTTTTTTTCATGTACAGCTTTCTTATCAGCAGAAATACAGATATGAGGATTAAAAGGAGGCAAAAGGCTGATTTGTTATTCAGAGGCCTCGCTGCTCAGAGACAAACAAAACGGTGTGATTCATTCGTTCGTGTAAGTGGAGTATTCCTGCGAGTCCTCTTTGGTTTACTCAGAAGGACTATTGTGGAACTCTGAAATGAAGCTTAATGAATGTACATTTCTATTTTATGGCCCGTCTTTGTGTTTTTACAGAAAATCTGAAAATCTGCCACTGTCTAGCCCAGGTCAAATGGAGTGTGTAACGTCAATCGGCTTGAAAATATAGAGCAGATATCATGCTCTGCTGCATGTATCCTGTATATATCAGCTGGCATTGACACATCAATATTAATCATTTCATTAATCGCCTGCTGTTGTATTTAAGGGCCGTTGAATTCGTTATTCATGGGGCTGTGGCCCAGGATCCAGTGTTTCCTGTGGGGCCGTTAACTGAGAGTGTGGTGAACGTGAATCAGGCAGGATGAGTGAGTTGAGAAGTGCTGTGAGGCCACTGGAACGTGCCTGGATGTTACCACAGGCTGAATGTAATTTTCTAAATCACTCATGTGTGCAAACACACTGTCTTTTCTACTCTCTCTCTCTCTCTCTGCACTCTTGCTGTGTTTTTCTCACACAACCATTTCTCTTAATCAGAACAGGGAATAGACATTGTTTCAGAGAAATCCATGATGGAATGTGATGATGAAAAACACTTTAATTAATTCAAAAGTAAAAAGCTGACTTGAATTTTGAGCTTTAGTTGTGCTTCAGTTAGTTTGTCTTTTTACAGTTTTTGCAAGGCAGCATTTTTTTTTTTTTTTTGAGAATTAGGGATAATGTGTTGATAGTTAACAGGTGTGATGTCATTGTAGTATTTAAAGGGATAGTTCACCCAAAAATAAAAAAAACTCTCATTAATTTCTGTCCCTCGTGTCGTTTCAAACCCGTAAGACCTTCGTTCATCTTCGGAACACAAATTAAAGAGCAGGTCATATGGGTTTTTTAAATGGGTTTTTTTGCAGTTTGTAACATATTAGGGCTGCATGGTTCTTGCTAAAATGTGGATCACGATTTTTCTCTATGGGAATTGAGATCACGATTCTCTTACACGTTTCTCATTTTTTTCAACCAAAATGTACTGCACTCAAGTACAAAAACAAAAAAAAACAAAAAAAAAAAAAAACACAGGACATTTAGTATAATAAAGTGCTGGAGTAACAAAAA
The DNA here is from genome assembly GCA_036247105.1 of Cirrhinus mrigala. Taxonomy (NCBI): domain Eukaryota; kingdom Metazoa; phylum Chordata; class Actinopteri; order Cypriniformes; family Cyprinidae; genus Cirrhinus; species Cirrhinus mrigala. The sequence goes on along the minus strand of CM070008.1, from coordinate 19,810,028 downwards.
AAAAAAAAGTCTCTTTTCTGTATTTTCTGTATTTTAGACCCCTTAAAGTGAATCATTTAAACGTTTTTGAACATACGAGAACATTAACAAATAATAAATAAACCAATAATAAAATAACCAATAATAATAAATAAACCAATAATAAAATAAAGCAGACCATAGGTTTGTATTGTTTCAAATCAAGAATACTATCACATTTGATAGTAGCTTGAGGATGCAGAGGTAAATTCTTGTTCATTATCAATCAGTAACATCTGTAAAAATTGTAGCAACCTCTGTTTTATATGGTTAAATTTATTCTGACCCAGTTTTTTTTTTTTTTAATGAAGCGTTGGTCTCCCATAGTAGCAAGCATACATTTTAAATCATGATAAACACAGTTAAAGTCACACATAATGGTACCTCAATACCATGGCAAAAATATAACTACATGGTTTTATAGGTAGCCTATTTGTATGAAAAACGATAGTCTAAAAACATTCCGTATAAATGCACACATGCTATAGCTTAATCACAAATACATGCATACTATAATCATATACCAATATATAAGTGTTTCACAATGGATCTCACAGCGCTGTTTAGTGCTCGCGTGACTGAGTTGTTCACATATGGCGTCCTTTGCGCACTCAAGTTGGTTATTTCAAATGTAGGTGCGCGGCAGCTGCGCTCATAGCGGAAGCGATGCGGTCGCGACGCGCATGCGGTTTTTCCACATCGAGATCATAAATGCATCTTCTATAGTGGGTTTGCGCAGCTCAGCAGGTTGAACTTTGATCCGAGTGGATAAACCTGTACCAATATTGTTACAGTACATCCTCACTCTCACCGTCACCACCAGGATTTTCCACACTGGGGTTATTTTTTTCTTACCGCTACAAATCCACGAAGCAGACTCCGTTTAGGTCCGCCGCCTTGTTACACGTGCGTGACAGCGGAACGTGGCCAATGACGGAGAGGAGAGACGTGATCGAGATTTATGATTGATTGGTGAATTAATAGTGTTTTGTTATTGTGCGAGTGTGACCAATAACACGTGAATGCAGCATGATGTGAATGCAGTGAAATACACGTAAGTGAATCGCCGTCATTTTGAAATGAGATCGCATTTATGTATGAATATTAATTGTGCAGCCCTATAACATATCTATTCTTTAATGTGAACAGTCTGCAAAGTTGTTAATCAAAAAAGTGGATGATAAAGATATTGTCTCTTAAAAGAAAGAGTCATCAAAATATGAGTCATCATATTTTCGAATCTTCTGCCTGTTACCGATCTACATCCCTAGGCATATTAGCATCACTTGCCCATGAAATACAAACAGTCTGACCTGCCCACAAACACTTCCGGAAGTTAGTTTACATCATGTCAGGAAGATGCTGTGTTCTGCACTGTAAAAGCAAGTTTGTTTTCATTGCCGCAAGATGATGAAGAATCAGTGGTTAAAATTCTTTTTTTTTTCGACGATACCACAGCAATACAATACGAACCTTTTGTTGTGTGCTTGTCATTTTATCAAAGACTGCTTCTTTAAACTTGGCTTTTATCTTCGTTGGCTTCTAATCTTCTTTATTTGGACTAACAAGCATCTTCGAACCACAACCTGAAAATACGATTGATACGTTATGTGTACATTCTCAATTGAGTGTTTAAAATATCAAGATTTTTGTGCTAATATGTGATGTGTACTTAGTGTAGCTTTAGGTTTCCAGGTAAACCATGATATTACTGTCTTATTGAAATAGTTCTGATAATTCGCTGTAAACCCACTATTTCCTAAGAATGTGTTGATTAATGTAGACTGTCATTGTTCTAATTACGGTTAATGTAACTTAGACATATTTTGGTTTACAAACTGTTGTTTCAGCAGTTAGTCACATTAGCACTCGACTAATGATTTGCTTACGTAAACAATGTTTGCATGTCATTATTTTAAGAATGGATTGGGATTGACTATATTATTGTTTTATGTGAATGTGCATGTTTTATCAATGGTAGCCAGGGTTGCCAGGCTTTCACAACAAAACCTGCCAAATGCTACTCAAAAGTAGCCCAATCGCTTTTCAAGGGGGGTGTAAATTACATGCTTTTTGTTGGGGTTCCCCTGGTAAATTCGCATTCCAAGGGCTGTAACGTTATTGGAGTCGCTTCAACCCGCGGACATCAAAAACAACCATAAACTTGGCAACACAGATGGTAGCGCTCGCTAACTTGCTCAAGCACTCTTCTCTGTACCAAATCACAACAGACTTGGCCAGCTGACCAATCAGAGCAGAAGTAGGCTTATAGAAGGGAGGGATTTACAGACATTACACTTAAACCTGATTCAAACGAACCACTGACAAATGACAATGTATAAATGTACATGTTTTTGACGAAATAAATGAAGAGCTTTTGATGAAGAGCTTTTTATAGATTAATTAGAATTTAATATTTTAACACAATTTTAAAATCGAGGAATTACGGAATTTTGAATAGAAATATTACCGAACGTTAGATTTAAACACTCTGACAATACAGCAATGTTAACAGTAAAGAGAAAAGAATGATCCAACCACATGCCACATACGTGATTAACCATGTGTGACACACTCATATCGCTAGGCACCATTCTCAAAGAATGCGCTTTTGTGTTGACAAAGATGTGACACGGTCAGTACAATAGGAAAAACGTAAGAAGAAGGGAGTTAACTCATTTTAACATGAGCGCCACATTTTTAGAATGTGGTTTAATGCAAGAGACGCTGCAAGAGTCGCAAATGCAACAGTCAAACGCGTCCATGTTTACATAGAATAAACAATGCAAAAGCAGCGCAGTCAAATAAAAACACTGTAAAGAACTACTGTACGTCTGATATTTCATGTTTGCATCATGGTGACGGGCTGAAAGCTGCTGTTTATTTTTTACAGAACATTTATAGTTAATAATAGTCTACTGGTGTCGTACTTTCAGTCGTTTTGAATTTGAAATTAGAAATAGAGTTTTTTTTTTTCCTTGTATTTTTTTTTCCTTGTAAAGCATTTTCCTTGTATTATTTCTGAACATATAATATGTATAAGACAAGTTTGTACAAGATGTAGTTGTAGTTCATAGATTTGTTTAACATTTACATCATGTTGACAACTTCATGTGCGGTGCACTTGGAATAGAATTTTCTTTAACTAGAGGGTTGATTTAAAAAAAAAAAAGTTACATGAATCATGTTGTAGTTACATTTTCAAGTTAAAAAATCGTAAAAAAATCGAAAATTGGACACTTTTTTGCGTGTCGCCCAGCCCTAGAATAAAGTCAATCAAAATGTAAAAATAAAGCACTGTATAGTGTTAACTGTATGAATTAAATATACATTGATTCTTATTAAAGCTACTAAAGTTAGTCAAGATCAGTGAGTGATTTTTCTTTTTCTTTTGTTCTTTGATTAACATTAATAGACACAGACAGCAACAAGAATATTAGGTTGCTGTCACTTTAAGAGCTGCACTGTTCCAATTTATTGATAAGCATGCGTTTTAATTTTCATCTGTTTACGTTCACTTAAGCCATGAAACAAGATACAATATTTTAACGGAATTGTGTGTGTATTTGAACATTAAAGCGGAATAACTCGTGAAAGAGTGTTAGAGAGTACATCACACGTATTTTTCTCATTCATGCATGTTTCTTCTCTTAAATTGGATAAAGTTTGGCACAACTAGTGTGGATGCAGGGAGTGGAAGCAGAGTGGTGCACACTCAGGAAATATGACTTTTAATAAAACACATTCTTAAATTAACGGTACTAGAAAAATGCAGAATCATACCGTTTTTAAAAGCAGGGTATCACAATACCTTTTTACCAGCAGTCCACACGATATAGCACTAGTATTTCCTTCAGGAAAGTGCTTGTTTATGGGACAATATTTGAGTGCATCTGTGAGTAAGTTTTATGTACAATCAGAGAGGGAGACTTGAGAGTTTTCCATAAACGGGATCTCCGGTCCCTCACCAGTTTCTGAGGGAGTTTCTGAGTCTAATGAAGGCTGCATTTGCCAGGGAGAGAACCTACCCAGCAGCCCCTGCGGTAGGTTGCATTTGGTCACTGTGTGTGTGGGGCAGTGCACCTGTCATCTTGTTCATGTTCTTTCGTTTGTGAACCGTTGTAACAATGCACTGTCATGGCGTCACACTTCTTATGCCACAGCTGAATCTCCCCTTTGGCATGAGCGAATGACATGGTTCTCCATGACTTGCTGACCGATCTATTTTAGACCAACTGCATATCAGACAACCAAAAACTCCCTTAGTTCATTGCCCACCCTCCCAATTAGCATTTTTTGTGAGATTTAAGCTTCTATTACGCAGCATGACTAACTGCTATCATTATTAATCTCATAATTAAAGGATATTATGCAGTCATTTTTAAATGTGAGCTCTTGAAAACCAAATCGCATTTGATTGAATTATATTTGGGGTGTGGGCGTGTGAATAAATTCAAAGGAACTGACTGTTTATTATGAATCTATTATGAGTTTAATAATTAAATCCCTAAATTATCACATTGGGTCTGTTGTGAATCCAATCGTACAATTGTTGCCGGTATTTTTATTTATTTATTGGCTGGCAGTGCTGCTGTCACTCATGTAAATTTTTCTACCGTAAATTTTTTTTGCCGCTGAAGTTCTCCTCACAGGCTTGTAACTTATGTCCCTGCAGTGACTGGTAAATGCAGGAAAGATGGACCGTGTCAAGAATTTAGTACACAGCAATATTCAGTGCCTGCGAGTATTTATGATGCGTCGTGTGCCAGTGACCTTCTTTCCGTCATCATGCAGCAAAAAGCCAGGCGTAATTGTTGAATAACAAGGTTCAATTGATTTGGAATGAGTCGGTCCCTCTTGGCAACTGGACAGCAGACATTTATCACTGGATGGGCTTTGGGCAGCTGTGTAAGTATATTGAATTCTGGCCTCCTGTCTGCAACGAGTCCCATGGGCCGTTTGGAAGTTTAGATTTTCAGTCCAAACTTATGTCTGCTGCCATGGAGTTTTAGCTATGCCTTGAGACGTTTATTCTGTGGGTACAGTCAGTGCCACTTCTGCTAAAGATCAGAATAGCTGGTCAGCATTGGATGTGTTAGCATGTGGAGCATGTGTTTTGGATTCTGGTCTTCAGGGATTGTGTTCAAGCTTTGCAACTTGTCCACCAGGTTGGGGCGAAAAAGTTTCTCTGTTTCCACAAAAAATATTAAGCAGCACAAGGTTTCTATGGAAGTCCGTTTTCCACAACTGAATAAAATCTTTTAAAAAGGTAACTGCGACTTTTTATCTCACAATTCTGACATTTTTTCTTGCAATTGTGAGTTTACATCTCACAATTCTGACTTTTATTCTCAGAACTGCATGATGTAAACTCTCAGCTGCAAATTAGAAAGTCAGAATTGCGAGATATAAACTCACAATTTTGAGTTCTAAAGTCAGAAAAGCTAGATATAAAGTCAAAATTGTAGAATATAAACTCACAATTATGAGAAATAAAGTCAGAATTGCAAGATACAAACCATTCTGGGAAAAAGGTCACAATAAAAGATATGTTCTCAGAAAAGCGACTTTTTATCTCACAAGTCTGACTTAATAACTTGCAATTGTGTATTATAAAGTCTGATATGTGAGATATAAACTCATAATTCTGAGAGAAAAGTCAGAATTCTGAGATTGTGAGGAAAAAAGTCACAATTTCAAAATATAAACTTGCAATTCTGAGTCAGAATTCTGAGTTAATTTCATTCAATACTGAGAACAAAGTCAGAATTGCAAGATGTAAACTCCCAATTTCAAGGAAAAAAGCCAGAATTGTGAGGGAAAAAAGTCATAATATCCCGATATAAACTTGCAATTCAGAGAAAAAAGTCAGAATTCTGATTTATATAAATTCTGAGAAAAAAGTCAGAATTCTGAGTTTATATCATAAAATTCTGAGAGAAAAAGTTAGAATTGTGAGATGTGAACTCCCATTTTTGAGGAAAAAAAAAAAAAAAGTCAGAATTGTGAGGAAAAAACTCACTTTCAAAATATGAACTTGCAATTCTGAGGAAAAAAGTCAGAATTCTGAGTTCATATCATTCAGTTATGAGAAAAAATGTCAGAATCGCAAGATGTAAACTCCCAGTTTCAAGAAAAAAAAGTCAGAATTGTAAGAAATAAGTCAGTTTCAAAATATAAACTTGCAATTCTGAGAAAAAAAGTCAGAATTCTGAGTTTCTTTTATTCAATTCTGGAAAAAAAAAGTCAGAATTACAAGCTGTAAACTCCCAATTTCTAGAAAAAGTCAGAATTCTGAGAAAAAAGTCAGTTTCAAAATATAAACTGGCAATTCTGAGAAAAAAAAGTCAGAATTCTGAGTTAATTTCATTCAATTCTGAGAAAAAAAGTCAGAATTGTGAGGAAAAAACTATATATAAACTTGCAATTCTGAGGGGAAAAGTCTGAATTCTGATTTTGTATCATTTAATTCTTAAAAAAAAAAGTCAGAATTGCAAGCTGTAAACTCCCAATTTCGAGAAAAAAGTCAGAATTATGACAAAAAAAAGTCAGTTTCAAAATAAAACTTGCAATTCTGAGAAAAAAGAGTTGATTCTGAGTTTATATTGTTAAATTCTAAGAAAAAAAGCTAGAATTGTGAGATGTAAACTCCCAATTTTGAGAAAAAAAAAGTCTGAATTGTGAGAAAAAACTCATTTTTGAAATATAAACTTGCAATTCTGAGGGAAAAAGTCTGAATTCTGATTTTATATCATTTAATTCAGAAAAAAAATTGCAGAATTGCAAGCTATAAATTCCCAATTTTGAGAAAAAAGTCAGAATTATGAGAAAAAAAGTTTAAAAAATAAACTTGCAATTCTCAGAAATACGTCTGAATTCTGAGTTTATATCATTCAATTATAAGAAAAAAAGTTAGAATTGCAAGATGTAAACTCCCAGTTTCAAGGAAAAAAAAGTCAGAATTGTGAGAAAAAAGTCAGTTTCAAAATAAAACTTGCAATTCTGAGAAAAAAAGTCTGAATACTGAGTTCAGATCATTAAATTCTGAGAGAAAAAGTCAGAATTGTGAGATGTAAACTCCCAATTTCGAGAAAAAAAAGTCAGAATTGTGAGGAAAAAACTCACTTTCGAAAAATATAAACTTGCAATTCTGAGGGGAAAAGTCTGAATTCTAATTTGATATCATTTAATTCTGCGAAAAGTCAGAATTGTGAGAGGAAAAAAAGTCACAATTTCGAGATATAAACATCTTTGGCATTACAGGAATAAATTACACTTTAAAACAGGAAACAATTCTTTTAAATTGTAACATTCCCAGTATTAATGTTTAAATAAATGCAGCATTGATAAGCATGAGCGATAAACACTGTTGTATAGTTTGGCTTGGTAGGATAGACAAGCTTTTCGAACTGGTATTTTCCACAGGAAGGGCCAGCATTGAATGCTGGGATTACTCATCTCGCATTACACAGACAGAGAAGCAGCAAGGTCAAGAGGCTTTATGCTCCAAATGAAAAAAATACAACCTTGTTGCCTATTCGTATCGTAGTCCAAGACCACAAAAGGTCAGAGTTTCATTGACTCATGTGACTGTTGAATGAAGCCACACAGTGCGAGTAGCACACACTACATCAAACACACGTCCTCCTCTCATTCTGCTGATATGCCGCCGTCTCTTACATGCCATCAGAGCATGGCATCAGTCCATCCACCATTGTGTGACAGCACGCTGCCTACACAGTGATACTGATATTACTTTACAGCGAGTCGGAGTCGAGCAGGCATCGTTCCATGCATCGCCAGCATATTGCAGTGAGTGTAATCTTTCACTTGTATGAGTGATGATGGCTGTTAAATCATCGTCACAGCCGTTACTTGCCGACGTTTTGTTTTTTTAGACTTCTGGCAGATTGCTTTTAAAACAGTATATAGTATTGCCTGGCAATAAATTAATCACCAAGGTGTTTTTTCGAAAAGTTGCACTTTCTTTCCAGAGTTTTGGTTTGCGTAAGTTTGTACGTTGAGACCAGCAAAGCATAATCCTTCCTCTTGAGGCACGTGGATCCCAGGCGCCCAGAAACCAGATGAAGAACAGCCGCGTTCCCTCGCTTGGCCCGTAGACCGTCTGCGGCTGTCACTCATGCCGTCCCACTCGCCTTTCACTGTAAAAGCAAAGTCCTGTTCCTCACTGACTACTCCTCTTGTTGCCATTAACAGGTCAAGTTCTTTCAGGCATGAAAAGTCTGGCTGGAAATGCGTGTCACTCAATAACCTCAGCGTACAAACCCAAATCGTCTGACGTTATAGCACATATAACTTCAGTGGATAGAAGAGCATATGATTTCATACCGTGACGGTCCAGTGCAGCTTTATTGATTGAATTTTTCTCCTCTGAATATCAATGAGTGACCACCTGTGTGAGTGAGGGATATAACGACGCGAGATCTGCGTTTGAAGATGAAGAACGATTTGACCGTAACAGATATGCCATAAACTAGACATAGGCGTATATAAAACTTCACAGATGTTTCTGTGGGAACTTCATGAAGTTCATTTTTTGAGGGAGCGTTTTGAGGGTGGCTAAAACATGACCAATGAAACCAAAGAAGCCTTTTAACAACTTTTAGACGTTTATCTTGACCAAACGACTGATTTTTAGTGGTTAATAAGTGAAAATAGTCAAAATCAATACAGTGTCACTGCCTAGAAATGACCTGTCTGTGTAGAAACTTGTTTGGTGTGCTGAGAGAAAGAGTCTGGAACCTGGAATCGAATTGTTATGAATAAACAATGACCCGATCCCCATTCATAATGTAAGTGTACTATGGAGGGTTCATTCCCTGGTCAGGAGGATGCGCATTCAGCCTAAAATAACCATCCACTGCCCACAGATCCTGCTATTGCTTTTTTTATGTGGTCACCTGTCCTTTGAGACTAGAGTGACAGTCTCATGATTCAGGATCCTCACATGTACTGATAAAAACTGAAGTGCTGGCACTTTGTATGGGCTAATATACAGTGGAGATCAAAATTAGAAAACAGTCTATACATACTTGATTTTTTTTCTGAAATAATGTTAATCTACATCTCTAAACATTTTCCTCCACCAAATTTTATGCACTTTGATTTCAGTCTTTCCTCAGTTTGAAAATATTTCCCACCAGACCCAAATAAATTGAACTTGCTCTCATCACTAAAGTGAACTTTGGACCAGTTCTGCTCTGTCCACACAACATCCTCCTCAGCAAAGGTGAGCTTTGCCTTTGATTCTTTCTACTGATGAGAGGCTTGGTCACTGCAGAGTGAACTTTCAGTCTGACTTCACTTAAACATGCAGAGACAGATCCTTATCGTGTTCTGCGTCATCACAAAACTGGCAAGCAATTCCAGCTGCAGTGTTGAACCAATTCCCCATTGTGAGTCACCAAGTTATCCTGTTTTCTTGTGCATTTGTCTTACATGGATGACCTGCCTTTATGGGAGACTTAGTGTCATTGTAAAGCTGCAGAATTGGAAAAAAATCACAGAATTGGAATGACCAACTTTTGCATTGGCTCTTACGCCTTTGAGGGGACAGTCGTGGCCTAATGGTTAGAGAGTTGGACTTCTAAGCCAAAGGTCGCGGATTTGAGTCTCAGGTCCAGCACCCTCTCTTCACCCTCAATACCATGACTGAGGTGAGACCCTTGAGCAAGGCCCCGAACCCCCAATTGCTTCCCCAGGGTGTGTGTGTGTACTTGGATGGGTGAAATGCAGAGCACAAATTCCAAGTCCACAAATCCAAGGGTCACCATACTTGGCCACAAGTCACCTCCTTTCCTCCTTCTTTTCCTTTCATCTGGAAACCTGCTGTCACCTCAGAGCAGCCCATCCTCTTGCAATCTTAGTGAAAATGCTGCCAGTTAAATATGGTTTGTCACATAATTGCAGAAATTAGCACCAGGTGCCAGATTAACACTATAACTTGGAATCGGAACTTGAATTGGAACCTGAAGAGGTACTTGAAAAGTGCTTGAATTATTGAAAGACAATGTATGTAGACAATGTAAAACAATCGAGCTAAGCAAGTAGTAGTACTGACAGTGTCGTATAAACATGGCTGAAGATGCAAAAAGAGGAACAGATGAACCAAATCAATCGAGTCATTTATGCTGGAACTGCTCCGATTGATTCAAACTCATGACTTCGATCATTCATTTCAAGTGATTCAATGGCAAAAACTAGATCGAATTAAAGCCATTCGTTTTCAAATTTCAACATTGCTTGTAATGATTTTAAAAAGTACGCATTGATGGGCGAAACGGAGCTTTTCGAAACTCTGAATGCGTCGCAAAATGATTCACTGGTTTAAAGCGCTCCAATCGGATCACGTATTGTGAATCATTTGATTCAGATCGGGAGTTCAAATCGTGTATCGCCAATCATTTGATTTAGATCGGGACTTCAGAGTGCATATCGCAAATCATTAGATTTAGATTTGGAATGGGTTTGTGAATCATTTCGCAAATTGAATGATTCAAGATTCAGAGAGTGGATTGCCAGTCATTGAATTTAGATTGGAATTTTGGACCTTGGATCACAAATCATTTGATTTAGATCGGAACGTCGGAGCGCGTTTAGATCAGAACAGGTTCGTGAATCATTTTGCAAATTGAATGATTCAAATCAAATGATCCGCTTTGAAGTCCCGATCTAAATCAAATGATTCACGATACACAACGTTCTGATCTAAGTCAGATCATTTGCGCCCGGCGACGCGAGTCCTGGTCTGAAATTATTGTACGCAAATCAATATTCGGGACTTAAGAGCGTGGATCACATCATTTTTTTTAGATCGGAACAGGTTTATGAATGATTTCATGAATTGAATGATTTATATTAAATGATTCGCGATACGCGATTTGAAGTCCCAATCTAAATCAAATGATTTGTGGTTCATGATCTGCGATCCGAGTCCTGATGTGAAATGATGGTACGCGAATCATTATTCAGATCGGGACTTCAGAGCATGGATTGCAACTCATTTGATTTAGTTCAGAACAGGTTCGTGAATCATTTTATGAATTAAATGTTTCAAATATTTATTTGTGATATGCCATTTGAAGTCACGATCCTAATCGTTAAATGATGGTACGTGAATCATTATTCAGATAGGGACTTAAGAACATGGATTGCGAATCATTATTCAGATCGGGACTTCAGAGCATGGATCACAAATCATTTGATTTAGATCAGAACAGGTTTGTGAATCATTTTGTGAATTGAATTATTTAAATCAAATGATTCGTGAGTCCTGATGTGAAATGATGGTACTCGAATCATTATTCAGATCAGGATTTCAGAACATGGATCGCAAATCATTTGATTTAGATTGGAACTTTGGAGCGTGGATTGCGAATCATTTGATTCAGATCGGGACTTTGGTGCGGGTTCGCGAATCATTTGTTTCATATCAGGATTTTGGACCTTTTTTTTTTTTTTTTTCTTAAACAGTAAAAAACATTTTTAAAAAACAAAACAAAGAAAAAAGAAAGTATATACTTATACAAATCCCTTAAGAAAACAATTGGAAAGAAAGAAAGAAAGATAATGAACTATAGTAAAAGTGTAGTATACTTTGTAATACTTTAGTAGTAATACGTGCTTCACTTTATTTTTGGCATTTTTTATTAGTATAATTTTATTTATCTATTTGAAAAGTCCTTGAAAGTCCTGGAATTTCATTTTACAGTATCTGTACGAACCCTGTACAAATTTAAAGTGTATTTAGAGAATTATTCCTTTAAAAGATTTGAATGGGTTGTCTCAGTTGTTTGCAACCCATAATGTTCCTTAAAACTGTTGATGGTTAAATATTAAAGGTGAAGATCAGAAAGGATCAAAGGCTTTTTCTTCAGTTCGTATGTGATTGATGCAGTTTAAAAAAGCTTTAAAAATATGATGCAACTTACGACAACAAAAGTACAAACAAATCTAAGCATTCTCACTGGGCTGTTTTCCACTACCTGAGTGGCAGGTTAGGGAAGCACTGAGCTCTACGCTGCGCCAAGGGATGATGCACTTGTGAGTGTGTGTGTGTGTGTGTGTGTATGCGATGGCCAGTAGTGGCAATGGTTGGGGAGTTTAAAAGAGACAGTGATGAAGAGGAGGCCCCTAGCCTGAAGAGAAGAAGAAAAATGTCAGGATAGGAAGTGCACAGCTACAGGCCTCAGATCAGCCTGACCAAACCAACAGCTTTAATGTACAGGCTCTTACAGTACTAACACGCATGCATGTGGTTTGTATGATGTCATTTGCACTGTATTGCACTGGGCAGGTTGTGTTAGCATGTGTTTCCAAATATAGACCTGAAGTCTTCTAACCTCCTTTCATGTCTTGCAATTTCATGTAGAAATTTTGGTCCCGATATATATTAGGTGGCCTTTACTAAGCATTTGATAAAATGCAGTTATTGTGTACATACATGTTTTTACATTTATACTTATATTTTTAAAAATACATGCATGTAATTACGTCTGCAATTAATTTCTGTAATTACATTTATAGTTACACTGCTGACCCATCCCTTACACCTTAACCCACCCTTAAACCTACCCATACCACCAAACCTCTCCCTAACCTTACTCATATCCAACCTCAATAGCAGCAAAAGTGTTTTGCAAAACAATAAGAACACAATAAGTACATAGTAGTTAAGACCACCTAATATAAAGTGGGACTGACATTATTAAGATTCAGATTCAAGATTCAAAAGCTTCATTGTCATATGTACTAGTACAATGAAATTCCTACTTTGTTTACTCCTCTCGAGAATTTAATACATTTTTATTATGTGTTAAGTACGTTTAGCTTATTATTATTGCTTAACGTGTCATTTACCCAAAAATGAAAATTCTGTCATCACTTACTCACCCTCATGTCATTCCAAGTCCATAAGAGTTTGGTTAATCTTCAAAACACAAATTAAAACACATAATTGAAAGTGCAGGTAACTAAAACTCAGAAGATCCAAATAGGCCATAAAACAGTTAAAGCACTAAAATGAATTTTAATAAGTTTTGTGAACTTATATGATCGCTTTATATAATGAATAGATTTAATTTAGGGTTCCTTTATGACCTTTTGGATCTTCTAAGTTTTGGTTACCTAGACTTTCAATGGTGGAACAGAAACCTCTCATTAAAGGTTTCATTAAAATAACTGTTAAAAGGTTAACCAATGTATTATTGGTTTGAAAGAACATGAAATGAAATGAAATTTAATTTAAATATTATTTAAATATTTTATTTTTTATTTATTTTGTCCAAGTTATATTTTTTGATTATGATTTTTTTAAATGTTATTTTACATTATTATTAAAAAGTTTAATTATTATAAAACTATAATTAAGATAACAAACCAATCAGTTTCTTAAAGAATTAGTTCACTTCCAGAATAGAAAATTTCCTGATAATTTACTCACCTCAATGTCATCCAAGATGTTCATGTCTTTCTTTCCTCAGTCGAAATGAAATTAAGGTTTTTAAGGAAAACATTCTATTATTTTTTTTCCATATAGTAGGGCCCTAAGAAATCCTTTTTATTTTTTTCCAAATTCCATTTTATTTTTTCCCAAGTTCCATTTTTTCCATTTTAAATTTCCTGGATTCCATTTTTTCGGTTTTAATTTTTCTGGACCTTTTTAATAGTTAAATTCAATTTTATTAAAAAAGCATGTCTAATTAATTAAAAAGGAAACTTAAACCATTTAACATCAGTTTTTTAAAAGTTTAACAAAAATTACATGTTTAGGGTCCTATGAAATGTTTTATTTTTGCCCACCTAATGTTTTATTGTTACCAAATTCTGTGTTCTAGCATGTCTAATTATTTGAATGCATAGAAACAAGTTACCTTTATTCTCACAACACCCTTGTGAAATGTTTATTTTTCTCAGAAATTCTGTGTTGTGTATTTGCATTTTTCTAGTCAAAGGAAATCAAATGAAGGCATAAAGCAATAATTTCATTTATCTTTTAATTCATGAAAATTAACCTTTTTTTTAACAAACAATGGGGATTTACTATTACAATTAAAACATTGAGGAAATATATGATTATTCCTTAAAAAAAAAGGTTTAATAATTTTAGTAGTAGTAGTAGTATTACATACTACATAGTACATACATACTACTATAAACCAAACTTTTATTTTGACGGGTTGCCGTGAATACCTTCAAATTTCTGTGTGTATATGATATGACGATAGTTTTACTCAAAAGAAACGGTAAAATGCTCATGAAGTGATTCTCAGAACAGTTCTGGAGACGTGTGTTCATGTATTTATGTCCTCATTAGTGAGGCAGCAGACGCTAATATCGCCGCAAGTGTCATGCCCTTCAGTACGAGCAGTAAACAAAACTGTGCATGTGCGCCATTCATTAACACAGAGACACGCAGAATTCATATTTAAACAGTCGTTTTGTGGCTTAATATTTACAAATATTAGTCCATATAGAGATTTAAGTGGAATCACCTACTTTTGATTAATTAATCCAAATTTTGACAAATTCTGTGACATTCTGTGTTTAATTGTAAATTCCGTTTTTAGGACTGGATTCTGCAATTCTGGCAGCATTTTCTGCATACGGAAATCATAGGGCCCTAATATAGTGGTCAACGGGTTGAAAGTCCAAATTGCAGTTTCAATGCAGCTTCAAAGGACTCTACACTATCCCAGCCAAGGAATAAGGGTCTCATCTAGCAAAACGATCGGTCATTTTCTAAAAAAAAAAAAAAAGAAGAAAATTTTTATATTTTTTTAACCACAAATGCGCATCTTGCACTAGCCCGACTTCACGCATTACATAATCACGCATTATGTGATGTAGGCGGAAGCACCGACCCGGTGTTTACAAAGCGAACGTGCAAAGAAAGTCAAACGCCCTTTACAAAAAAAGGTAAAACGTCGATGTCGGATGATTTTGAAGTTAGAGGAGAAAATGAGATGGAGTACACAGACGAAGAACTAACCATACGTGACCTTTCCAGCGTGATTACGTAATGCTTGAAGTCATGGATGTTAATTTGTTGAGTCAACTTGAAATAATTTGTTACCTGGCTGCCTTAAAATAAAGTTTAGTCAACTCAAAAAAGTTTAGTCAACTTGAAATGTTAAGTTGTACTAAGTGACAACTTAGATTTTTGAGTTTTGAATTTTGAGTTGATTCAACTTAAAATTTTAAGGCAGCTGGGTAACTTACCCAGCTTTTAAGTTTAACAAACCACATTTTTTGTTAAAGGAACACTCCACTTTTTTTGCAAATAGCTTAGCATAGTATATTGAATCAGATTAGACCGTTAGCATCTCGCTCGATCTAACGGTCTAATCTGATTCAATGATCTATGCTAAGCTATTAGCAAAAAAGTGGAGTGTTCCTTTTAAGTCAACTCAAATATCTAAATTGTCACTTAGTACAACTTAACATTTCAAGTTGACTAAACTTGTTTGAGTTAACTGAACTTTAAATTTTAAGGCAGCTGTGTAACAAATTATTTTAAGTTGACTCAACAAATTTTGCTTTTTTATTTTTTACAGTGCTAGTGCAAGATGAGAGTTTGTGGTTAAGAAGTATATAAATGTTTATTTTTTTTAGAAAATGACGATCGTTTCACTAGGCAAGACCCTTATTCCTTGGCTGGGATCGTGTAGAGGCCTTTTGAAGCTGCAGTTTGGACCTTCAACCTGCTGATCCCCATTGAAGCCCACTATATGGAGAAAAATCCTGGAATGTTTTCCTCAAACACCTTTATTTCTTTTCGACTAAAGAAACAAAGACATGACCATTTTAGATGTCATGGAGTGAGTAAATTATCAGGATTTTTTTCCAGGAAGTGAACTAGTCCTTTAAATAGAAAGCCTGTACATTTAAATGATGGCAATTTTTTTACACCTCTGCACACGGTGGTCTTTGACTGATCTGAATGTATGCATGAATCATGATTTCCTCAAGCAATTTAGCTTTTTTATGTTACCTCCTACCCCTCTGATTGGTGTAGTGCTGAGATGCAGGAATAATCCAATCAAGGCAAGAAGACGCACATCAACATCTGTCTAATCCTATTCTGAATGGGGATTTGGTAGATAGCATGCTTTAAGCGACACGCAGTAATATGATGCAGTGGCTGGCCAGACATCTTGGACTCATGGTTTCAGGTGGACAGTGTAAGAAAGGGATACATATTGCAGAGACGGAAACGTAGACGACCCATGGCTTATCTGAAATCCAAACAACGGCCATATGAGAGGCCTCTCTTAGTTTGGCCTTTAGGGTGAGTGGTGGAAATGCCAGGAGACTGTGAGTTTTCAAGCACGGGCCTCTTCTGAAACCCACTTATCTGATAAAGCAGCTGGACGGACGCCCACTCTTTAAGGTCAGCAGGAAGATCATACCGCGACCCTGCTGTTCTGCACCAGGCGACTGCGGTACTTTTGTCATGGTTTTCTTTGAATCGGTCTCTACTGATGCGGTTCCAACTATATAACATTATCTATAGATTTAATCTGCCATTATTGCTTCATTTATATTTTAATAGCGTCTTTGGGTGAATTGTGCTTTATTTAAGAGTTCCATCAGCCTTTCATGATTTGATCTGTTGAGGATCTGTATGAACTGTATTCTAGGCCTGCACATTGCAAAGGCAAGACGGTATCAAAAATAGGCCGTGGTTTGATACCGTGAACATCCAACCTGACACATCTAGAACAGCGTTTCCTAACCGTTTGTCTTACGTAGCCACACAGCGCCATCGCTAAGACGCCAAACCAGAAATGTGCTTCTGTTAACTCATACTGATATCATCCTGAATGATTATAAATGTTAAATTAAAATGACCGTTATTGCAATGCTTCACTAAAAAAAAAATCAATACTGTGGATGAGTAACAGACTTGAGCTTCCTCTCAAATAGAAGCAGTCTGGGAAATATACAGGACTATCCATTATTCATTCATTCATTCACATTTTTTTATTTTTACAAATAATATTTTAAAGTTAGTTTTAATTATTATAAATTCTTTTGACAGCCCTACTATTTTAGTGTATATTTTAGTTCTTTCTTTCTTTATTTCTTAGTTATGGATTATTATAAATTCTTTTAGAGATTTATTATGAAGTCTTTTGACAGCCCTAATATTTTTAACACTATAATATAAATATAATAGCTTCTATTCTATTTATTTATTATTTTAGTTTAAAATTAATTTATTTAAAAAATGTATGCAATTTTTTGTATTATTTTTGGCAATCTTTTGATAAATTCAGTTTCATATATTTATAAAAAAAAAAATTTAAATATTTAAATGTGGTCTACAAATTAATTTTAGACAATTCTTATTAATTATTAAAAAAAAACTTGTAAACTGACATCTCTAATATTTCAAAGTCATTGTAACGATCCCGGCCTCTGTGGTTCCCCCTGATCGTCACCAGAGGTCGCCATCACCCGAATACTAACCCCTTCCACTTTTCACTACATTACCCATAACCCCGTATCTGGTTCTGACCTCATGGACTTCCACTTCCTGTTCCCCCGCTATAAATACTTCCGGGTTTCTCAGACACATCGCGAAGTCTTGTTTTGCCCCGGCTGACATTTCTGAGCGTTATTTTCTCTGTTGGATTATCTGTGTATTACCTTGGACTGCCTATTGTTGTTTGAACCCTGCTGCCTGCCCCTTGGACCTCTCGCTGTGTTATTGACTTCTGTGTTCTCTGTCTGCTGCCTGCCCCGACCTTCTGCCTGTACTTCGACTCTGAGTATTGCCTTACCTACTACATTCCTGTTTGCTGTGTTGTACCTTGCCTGTCTGATATCGTCTTTATTAAACACGCTGCACATGGATCCCAACTCTGCTGACCCTTCATTACAGAAGACTTCGCCAAACATCGATCCAGCAGCAGTCTACAGATTAACCACGGAGGTGTCTGCTCAAGCTAACGTGTTAGCGGCTCACCAGCAACAGCTCGCTCGTCTCACAACACTCACAGAGGAGATGGTAAAAACTTTGCATTCCTTACAATCCACTGCTGTTGGCACTGCGCAAACTACTACCACTCCGACACCCCAAACCGCTTCTGCACATCCTCCAGTAGCTAGCCCTCGTTTGGCTTATCCTGACAAATTCGATGGTAACCCCGCCAGATGTAAGGGCTTTCTCCTTCAATGCTCTCTGTTTGTCTCTCAACAACCTGCTTTATACCCCACAGAGGAGAGTCGTATCGCTTTCGTCTGCTCACTACTCACAGGCAAAGCATTGGACTGGGCCACCGCTGTTTGGGATCTGAACCGTCCCACTTTCCCATCCTTTGAAGCATTTCTCCGCCGCTTCAGAGAGGTTTTCGACACTCCCAAGGAGAGCGAGGCTGCCGGTGAGCGCATTCTGACGTTGCGCCAAGGAAAATCATCCGCTGCGGAATTCTCTCTCACTTTTCGCACACTAGCCGCTCAGACGGTTGGCCCGATGAACCCTTAAAACTTCACTTCCGCAGAGGGCTAAATCACGAACTCCAAGCAGAACTGGCCTGCCGGGATGAGGAGAGATCGCTCGATGGACTCATTAATCTTACTATCCGCATCGACAACCTTATGCGTTCCAGGAAACCCAACCGGGAGAGGTCCACTCAACTTAACGTCTCCTCGCCCACGCCAGATCACGAACCTATGGAGGTTGCCCACACTCGCCTAACCGCCGAGGAGAGAGGCCGACGACAACAGCTCAATCTCTGCCTATACTGCGGTCAAGCCGGTCACATGAAGGCCTTCTGTCCAGTCAAGTCCACTCCTCGTCAGTCGGTGAGTCAGATTTCAAGTTCTTCCCAGACTGTGAAGATTCCAGTACACATTACCTCTTCTGACAAGTTCATTGACACAACCGCATTGATAGATTCTGGCGCAGCAGGCAATTTTATGGATGAAGGTTTCGCTAAAACCCATTGTCTCTCACTGATACCATGTACATCTCCCTTGTCAGTGGCAGCACTAGATGGGAGACCGCTGGGTCCGGGACGGGTCCAGTTCACCACCAGCGATCTCCAGCTCACAGCAGGCGCTTTTCACACAGAGACAATACGATTCTTCATCATCCAATCTCCACGCAACCCGGTCATCCTTGGTCTTCCATGGCTCCAGGAACACGAGCCGCAGATCTCCTGGACAGAGGGGCAGGTCACACAATGGTCGGACAGATGCTTTGCTCAATGCTTCCCCGCACTCAGACCCAGAACTGACAAGGCGCCCGTCATCAATTCGGACACCCCGATCGCAGCAGATGTCCCTCTCGAATACCAGGACCTGGCCGAGGCCTTCAGCAAAGCTCGAGCCTCTCAACTACCCCCGCACCGCACTTCAGATTGTGCCATTGAACTACTTCCTGGAACCATTCCCCCAAAAGGCAGAGTTTTCCCCCTCTCTCAACCCGAGACGGAGGCTATGCGGGTCTACATCGAAGAGGAATTGGCCAAAGGATTCATTGAGCCCTCCACCTCTCCTGCATCAGCCGGGTTCTTTTTTGTCAAGAAGAAGGACGGTAGTCTTCGTCCCTGCATTGACTACCGAGGCCTCAACAACATTACCGTCAAGTACCGCTATCCTCTGCCCCTCGTACCTCCAGCACTTGAACAACTTCGGTCAGCCAAGTACTTCACTAAGCTTGACCTCCGCAACGCATACAACCTGATCCGTATAAAGGAGGGTGACGAATGGAAAACTGCCTTCTCTACCACCACTGGTCACTATCAGTACCGGGTTATGCCCTTCGGGCTGGTCAACAGTCCGTCCGTATTTCAATCCTTCATTAACGACGTGTTCCGAGACATGCTGGGCAGATGGGTTATTATCTACATGGATGATATTCTGGTCTACTCCGAGACAATGGACGCCCACATCTCCCATGTCAGGGAAGTTCTGAAGCGCCTAATCTCTCATCAACTCTACGCCAAAGCTGAGAAGTGTGAGTTCCATCAGACAGTCACCACGTTTCTGGGGTACGTTGTGGGTCCCGACGGAGTCGCTATGGATGATAGCAAGGTTCAGGCAGTCCTGAAGTGGCCTCGTCCCGCCAATGTGAAAGAACTACAAAGGTTTCTGGGATTTGCTAACTTCTATAGGCGGTTCATAAGAAATTTCAGCGCAGTTGCAGCCCCTTTGACTTCCATGGTCAAGAAGAATAACAGCAAGTTATCCTGGTCCCAGGCAGCCAGCGAGGCCTTTGAACTCCTCAAGAGGCGCTTTGCTACTGCGCCCATTCTACATCATCCCGATCCTGAGCGTGAGTTTATCGTCGAAATTGATGCCTCCAATACAGGAGTTGGGGCTGTACTGTCTCAGAGGCATGGCGATCCTCCCAAGCTTTATCCATGCGCCTTTTACTCACGCAAACTTACACAGGCTGAACAGAATTATGATGTGGGTAACCGGGAACTGCTCGCTATGAAGGCTGCTCTTGAGGAGTGGCGCCACTGGCTTGAGGGGGCCAAACTTCCGTTCACCGTTCTCACTGATCACCGCAACCTCGAATACCTCCGATCCGCCAAGAGACTCAATCACCGCCAAGCCAGGTGGGCCCTCTTCTTCACCCGTTTCAAATTTACTGTTACTTACCGCCCTGGAACAAAGAACACTAAGGCAGATGCTCTATCACGTCTGTTTGAGGCTGAATATCAACCACCTTCTCCCGATCCTATCTTGCCAAACGTCCTCATAGTTTCTCCCGTCCAGTGGGACATCATAACTGAACTCGCAGAGATGCAGAACAAAAACCCTCCACCGCCTGACTGTCCTCCAGACAAGATCTACGTTCCACAGTCAAAGAGGAAACAGGTACTTCAACTCGTTCATGACACCCCCAGCTCTGGACATCCGGGAATCACTGCTACATTGGAACTACTTTCCAACAAATTCTGGTGGCCGTCCATCCGCCCTGACACCATCCAGTATGTAACCAGCTGTGAGGTTTGTTCCATCTCCAAGCCTTCCAAACAACTCCCTGCTGGCCTTTTGCAACCATTGCCAACCCCTCAGAGACCATGGTCACACATCTCCATTGACTTCATTACTGACCTGCCTCCCTCCGAAGGTCACACCACCATACTGACAGTAGTGGATCGGTTCTCCAAGTCATGCCGCCTCATCCCGCTCGCCAAGCTACCTACTGCTCTCGATACAGCTCAGGTACTCTGCAATAACGTCTTCAGGTTCTATGGCCTCCCTGACGACATAGTGTCTGATAGGGGCCCCCAATTCACTTCTCGCCTCTGGTCTGCGCTTTTCAAGTGTCTTAACGTCAATGTGAGTCTCTCCTCAGGGTACCATCCAGAATCGAATGGTCAGACCGAACGCCTTAACCAGGAGATCACCCGGTTCCTCAGGTCGTACTGCCATCACAACCAGACAGACTGGAGCAAGTTTCTCTTCTGGGCTGAGTATGCACAAAATTCCATTCTCAAACCCTCAACCGGACTCACGCCATTCCAATGCGTGTTAGGTTTTCAGCCTCCTCTCTTCCCGTGGTCTGGGGAACCCACTGAATTGCCTGCAGTCAACTCCTGGCTCCAAAGAAGTGAGGCCACATGGAACTCTGCTCACACTCACCTTCAGCAAGCCATCTGTAGACAAAAGAGATTTGCTGACCTACACCGTCGCCCCGGTCCGGCGTTCGCTCCCGGGTCATGGGTATGGTTATCCACCAGAGACCTTCGTCTGAGACTCCCATGCCGCAAACTCAGTCCCAGGTATGTGGGTCCCTTCAGAGTCATAAAACAGATAACTCCAGTCTCTTATCGTTTAGCCTTGCCTGCTCATTACCGTATCTCACCCACTTTTCATGTGTCCCTGCTCAAGGCCGCTGGTGCTCCGAGACGGGCGGACGACCTAGACGAGGACCGGGCTCAGAGTTCCCCTCCGCTGATCATCGACGGCGAGGAGGCGTACCGGGTCAGGGAGATCCTCAACTCTCGACGCCGGGGCGGGGTACTCCAATACCTCGTGGATTGGGAGGACTACGGTCCAGAGGAGAGATCGTGGGTTAACTCCAAGGACATCCTAGACCCATCACTGGTCACTGACTTTCATTCAAACCATCCGGACAAACCCGCTCCTCGTTCCCGTGGTAGACCCCGGCGTCGTCAGCCTCCTCACGTCAGGAGCCGTTCGCAGGGAGGGGGCTCTGTAACGATCCCGGCCTCTGTGGTTCCCCCTGATCGTCACCAGAGGTCGCCATCACCCGAATACTAACCCCTTCCACTTTTCACTACATTACCCATAACCCCGTACCTGGTTCTGACCTCATGGACTTCCACTTCCTGTTCCCCCGCTATAAATACTTCCGGGTTTCTCAGACACATCGCGAAGTCTTGTTTTGCCCCGGCTGACATTTCTGAGCATTATTTTCTCTGTTGGATTATCTGTGTATTACCTTGGACTGCCTATTGTTGTTTGAACCCTGCTGCCTGCCCCTTGGACCTCTCGCTGTGTTATTGACTTCTGTGTTCTCTGTCTGCTGCCTGCCCCGACCTTCTGCCTGTACTTCGACTCTGAGTATTGCCTTACCTACTACATTCGTTTGCTGTGTTGTACCTTGCCTGTCTGATATCGTCTTCATTAAACACGCTGCACATGGATCCCAACTCTGCTGACCCTTCATTACAGTCATAAATTCAATTTTAGATATTTATTTATTCTAATTAATTTTGTATATTCTTTCTTTCTTTAACAGTTATTATGGATTATTATAAATTTGTAAAAGATTTGTTATAAATTCTTTAACTGCCAATATATTTTTAATATAATATTATATTAATATTATAACTTGTTTTATATATTTATTATTTCATTTGTTAATTTTATTTTAAAAATGTATGCAAATACATTTATTTTTGTATGCATTTATGTATGCAAATGTATATATTTTTATTTTTTTAATTATTATTCATTATTACAATTTTTTTTAAATCTTCTGACAGCTGTAATATAAGTCATAAATTCAGGTTTATATATTTATAAAAAATTATTATTCAAATATTTTATGTCTCCAAATTAATAATTTAGATTTTAATATTGTCTACAAATTAATTATTTTCTTATATTTTGTCTACAAATTAATTGTATTTTGAATTATTCTTAAAAAATGTTGTAATCTGACTGTAATATTATTAAAAGTCATAAATTCAGTTTTATTTATTTATTTAAATATCTTTATATTCTTTCTTTCTTTCTTTTAAAGTTAATATGGATTATTATATATATATATTTTTTAGGTTTATTAATAATTCTTTTGACATCCCTAATATTTTAACACTATAATATTAAAAACTCTGTTTTATATATTTATTTTATTTTTAAATACATTTTTATTATTAATAATTGTTACTATTTTTGTAGTCTGACATCTCTAATATTTTTAAAGCCATAAATTTTGTTTTATATATTTAAACAAATTAACTTTTTAAAATATTTAATGTCTACAAATTAATTGTATTTTAAAATGTTCATTATTATCATTACTAATTTGTGTAATCATCCGACAGCTCTAATATTTTTAAAGTCATAAATTCAGTATACGATTAAATACTACGAATTAATTGTATTTTTGATTAGTTTCAATTATTATACATTTTTGTAACCTTTTGACAGCTCTAATATTTTTTAAAAAATAAATTCTGTTTTATAGATTCAACAATTCAATTGTTTCTTGGGAAACACTGATCTAGATCCCTTTCCAAATGCAGAGTAAGCATGCAGGAATAACAGGTGGCCAAGATGTTGATACAGCGCCGTCTACGCATTCATATTCGAGAATTTATATTCAAAAAACAAACACAATACCTCAAGGCATGCTGTTTCATTCCGATATGAGTGTAGTGCTCCACATTTACCTTAGTGAACTATTTTTTCCTGTCCATACGTCAACGTATCCTTTATCTTTTAGGTGTAAACTCATTGCCTCTGAATTGATTGAAGTTGGCAAGTAGTGTACTATAAAATCATTCTTTGCATACAAATGATCAAAGAGCAAACTGTAGCAGAGAGAATCTGGCAGACAGAGTGGGCGGCAGCCACTCTCAAAGAAATCAATGACAAAACACTGTGCAAACAACACTATATCCCCCATAAGCTTCTGTACACATTGTGTTTTTGTTTTGTTTCTTTGTATTTTTTTCTTCAAATTCAATTGATTGCCAGTGGAATGGGGGAAAACCCTCTTGTTAGGGTAACAGCCAGGCTGATGCAGTTGCTTTTAACTTTCCATTAATGAATCTCTAGAGAGAGAGAATAAGTGTGTGTAAATGGAAGCGTGCGTCAGTTCTTGGCTGGGTGCCTATGAGGGTCAAAGGGTAAACTACACAGTGGGAAAACGCAGGGATGGGTCACTTGGCAAAGACATGCCACTGCAAGCAGATGCCTTTTAGCATCGCTCTAACCCACGGGCCACAGTAACACACCTCGGACTGAGAGACCTTAACACCATTCACCACCGATCCATTAGTGTTAGCAGATGACACTGCGCTTTTAAAAGATCTTTGTGTAGCAGTCGCTCATTATGTGTTTGTCTGCGACAGACTGTCACATTCAGCCTTTTCTTTTCCTGTGAAAGCAGCGGGTTTGTTCAACTTTGTTTTGTTGCAAAGAGGGCAGTGTTGCCATAGCAATTTCTACACCTTTTTGCGAGCAAGACTTTTTAAAAGTGAATTTGTTTGAGATTCTGGCTGCAGCTTGTCGAGGTGGTACCATTAAAAAATAGATTTGATTTCAAAATGACTGTCAAAGATTTGTAGCAAGTATGAGACATTCCAGTACAACAAGCCAAATCTGATTGAACTCATGCAATGAATTTAGTAGTAGGATTTATGTAATATAATCATTTTTGGTTTCTTTGTTCGATATTAAATATCTGTATATGTGCCATAAAGTAGAAGAGCTATTGAAGCTTGTCTGCAAAGGTGCATACTAAACATTTAAACTTACATTTGGATCATAAGATTGGAAAAGTAAATATATATATATATATATATATATATATATATATATATGTGATAATTAGTCTAATACCTCCGTTTTTCACTTTATTTCAAGCAAATTAAAAGCTCTGTATGCCTAAAGGGGCAGAAAGGCCCATGAAGAGGTGAGTTTCTTCCAACCACAGACGTCCTCACCAAGATTCACTCACAAAACCTTGAATAATTTAGTTTCTTTACTTTCTTTTAATGTAATAGTTACAGGCACTTTCCATTTATACAGAACACTTTGGTGTCCCGTGGCTTTTTTTAAAAACGTTGCTGACACACATCCTGTGTTTTTGTTGTGAGAACTATTAGATACACTGTGTTATCCAGCATAAAGGGTAGCTTGTTTTAAAGACGTCACATGTCTGTACTCGCGTGTTAAAATGGCCTGTCCGACCTAAGAGATATTAAAGGAGAAGTTCACTTCCAGAATGAAAAAAATGTCCTGATAATTTACTTACCTCCATGTTATCCAAGATGTTCGTATCTGTCTTTCTTTAGTCGCAAAGGAATTAAGGTTTTTGAGGAAAACGTTCCAGGATTTTTCTCCATATAGTGGACTTCAGTGAGTTAAAGGTCCAAATTGCAGTTTCAATGCAGCTTCAAAGGGCTCTACACGATCTCAGCTGAGGAATAAGTGTCTTATCTAGCAAAAGATTGGTCATTTTCTTTAAAAAAAATAAATAAATAAATAACCACAAATGCTCATCTTGCACTAGCTTTGTGACACACATGCATGTTTTCATGCATTTCGTAATCATGTTGAAAAGGTCATGCGTGGTTAGTTCTTCGCCTGTGTACTCTGGTTCAAAATAGGCAAAAAACTCCATCTCATTTTCTTGTTTTACCTTTTTTTGTAAAGCGCGTTTGACTTTCTTTGCACGTTTGCTTTGTAAACACTGGGTTGGTACTTCTGCTTACATAATGTGTGAGGTCGAGTTAGTGCAAGATGAGAATTTGTGGTTAAAGAGTGTATACATTTGTATTTTTCTTAGAAAATGACAGATTGTTTTGCTAAACAAGACCCTTATTCCTCGCTGGGATCGTTTGAAGCTGCATTGAAAACTACAATTTTGACCTTCACCCCACTGATCCCCACTGAAGTCCACTATATGGAGAAAAATCCTGAAATGTTTTCCTTAAAATTTCTTTTTGACTGAAGAAAGACAGACATGAACATCTTGGATGACACGGAGGTGATTAAATTGTTAGGAAATTTTCATTCTGGAAGTGAACTTCTCCTTTAACTCCTTCCCCGCCAGTGTTTTTGAACAGTTGCCAGCCACTGGCAGCATTTTTGATCATTTTTTTACTAACATTTCACGGCCCCTAGATTATTTTGTTGAATATCTCAACATCCAATACATCAAAATAAAGAAAACAGAGCGTCTACTTTTAAACAAACAAACAAAAAATCAGTTTTATTCTAGCTTTAAGCATTCTTTTTTATCAACACTTGAATGTAGGTAAAAAAACATCTGTTTGGTTTTGATTATCATGTCTATTGTACTGAAATCATGTACTTTAAACCCATATTAGTTTAAACGTCTGATTTAGGGTTTTCTGAGCGCACACATACAAAGCACATGCACAGAAAGCGGCATAGAAATTCTCTGTCATGTCTCATTGCGCTTAAACTGTCAAATACAAACAAGTTTATGCTAAAAAAAAAAACACGAGTTACAAAAACAGTCGGTTATGTCTTTGAAGGTAAACAGCTGGGAAAGAAATTGCACGTTTATATTAGATCTGTGTGGCAGCAGTGTAATATACAGTAAATAAATAAATAAATCCACTGCTCTCTTGTCTCCTCTGAGGTTGGGACTCCAAATAGTGTTCTGTGCTCATCTGTGCAGCCAATGATAGAACAGTTACCATGCTTTTCCATTGTCGCTTGCGAAAACACAATGGCGGCAGCATGGATAGAAACGTGCATATTAAAGGGCGGCAATATTATAATAAGATCCCCCTTCTCATCACAGGGTGAGCAAAATCTGAGCAGCTTGTTTTTTCACAAGCTTGCAGAGATAGACTTATCAAAAAAGAAAATGACTGGGTTGTTCTTTTCCACATTTTCTGGGTTGGTAGATGCACTGGGGACCCAATTATAGCATTTAAGCATGGAAAAAAATCAGATTTTCATGATATGTCAAACCTCATCTAAAAAGAAAAGAAAACAAACGCATACTAAAAAAAAATTAAGGCCCAATTTTGTGCACTTTTTGTGGAAATAATCTACACATATTATAAATGATTCATTGTTTAACTGTTCATACTACAATGATGTTATGTTCCATTTTTAGTTGAATCATTTTGAGATGTTGTATTGACTCATCAGCTTTGACATTAAATAATATAATTCATCAGCAGTTCAAAACGGGTGCATCCACGGCAGATCTTGTTTACAAAACAGCATGGAGAACAACATAGCCTGGAACAGTCTGTCCGGTTGTAAGGTCACACTGAAAAGAGAAGCAGACAAAACATTGAGATATTCTAGCCGAGAGTCGTAGTAGCTGATTCTGCCCTGTCATTGAGAGTTCAGTGAGAGTTCAGAGAGGTTTTAAAAGGGTTTTCTTTGTGTCTCGGACAGGTACTTTCACACCATCTATCTGGGCATTAGGAGCAGGCAGAGCGGAGAGAATGACCGCTGGAGATTTTACTGGAGGATGGTGTACGAGTATGCGGATGTCAGCATGCTCCACCTTCTGGCCACGTTCCTGGAGAGCGCACCTCAGCTGGTGCTCCAGCTCTGTATCATCATACAGACTCACAAACTCCAGGCTGTGCAAGGTAACACAACACAAGCACACTCAAACACAATTACAGTTGAGGTCAAAAGTTAACATACACCTTGCAGAGTCTGCAAAAATGTTAATTATTTTACTAAAATAAGAGGGATCATACAAAATGCATGTTATTTTTATTTAGTACTGACCCGAATAAGATATTTCACATAAAGACGTTTACATACAGTCCACATATCCACCTTATTTTTCAATGGGGAAGTAAGCTGTTTTCTGGTAATGTGTTAGATTTCCTGTTCATAATCTGCCATAGAGAAATAACGAGAAGAATATTGAAGTGGCGTAAACGGTAAAACAGTTTGCACTACAAACTATTGTGTTCATAATTAAGATAATACATTCAAATAATATGGTAAGGCACACCAATTTGCAATTATCAAGCAGCAAAACGAGCTGTTTTGTACAGATAAACATAGCTGCTTTACAAACGGCCGCTCCCACTTTTGTGGCAAAAATAAGGTGGATAGTCCGCTCAGTGTTATTCAGAAAAATCCTTCAAGGATTACAAATTCTTTGGTGTTTCAGCATTTTTGTGTATTTGAACCCTTTCCAACAATGGTTGTATAATTTTGAGTGAGATCTTTTTTTACACTGAGGACAACTGAGGGACTCATATGCAACTATTACAGAAGGTACAAACGTTCACTGATGCTTCAGAAAGAAAAACGATGCATTAAGGGTGAAAACTTTTGAACAGAATGTGTACATTTTTTTTATTTACTACTGCCCTTCAGACGCTACAGAAGATGCATGTTTCCCAGAAGACAAAATAAGTTAAATTTACCTTGATTTTTAAATTCAAAAAGTTTTCACCCCCTGGCTCTTAGTGCATCGTGTTTCCTTCTGGAGCATCAGTGAGTGTTTGAATCTTCTGTAATAGTTGCATATGAGTCCCTCAGTTGTCTCAGTGTGAAAAGATGGATCTCAAAATCAATCAGTCATTGTTGGAAAGGGTTCAAATACACAAAAATGCTGAAAACCCAACGAATTTGTGGGACCTGAAGGATTTTCCTGAAGAACAGCGGGCAGTTTAACTGTTCAGGTCAAACAATGGACTCATGAACAACTATTACTAAACAAACAAAAAAACACAGCTGTGGATCATTCAGGTAACAACACAGTATTAAGAATCAAGCGTGTGTAAACTTTTGAACAGGGTCGTTTTTCTAAATACAACTTTTTTTCTCTTGTGGACTATTTTTAAACATCTTTTATGTGAAATATCTTATTCAGGTCAGTACTAAATAAAAAAATAACATGAATTTTGTATGTTCCCTCTTAATTTGCTAAAATAATTAACGTTTTGCAGATTCTGCATGGTGTATGAGAACTTTTGACCTCAACGGTATGGTTGTTTTACTACATCAAGAAGATGGACTCATGGACTTCCATTGTTTTTAGATCACTTAAAGGGGCAGTCACATTTACCGTTGCTTGGCGAAATCCAGTCATTTCAGATTTTGTTCATGTTCAAGTTTGGTCATGCAAATGTGAATTCACTTTGCTGACTGAGAGAATGCTACTTGGTTTGAAAGCGACCAGCTGGTTTTCCAACTTGACCAGTTGATAAGTCCCTTTAAAACCAGCAAAACATACCAACCTAACAAGTTCACTGAGGCTAGAACAAAAGCAACCCAACAGGGATCCCAACATTTTTTAGTCTAGCTTCTTCTTTTTGGATACTATAACTATGGTTCAGCTGCCATACTTCTTTGTAAGGGTGAGGGTAGGACATACTGAAAAGAGAGAACTCCCAGGTTTACTGTCATCCTTCACTTTACACATCTCATCCTGTCCATATAACAATGATGGAAAGGGACAGAGAGTGAGAAAAACTCAGCTGCCACTGAACATAAAAGACTGCTGCAAGGGAGTGAAGCAGAGTGCTTTTTCAAGAGTGTTGCCAAAAGTGGGAATTTATAGGGGGAAAAGCAAGTCTTTAAACCAGTGCAATTTTGTTTGGGTGCCTTTTTGGAGACACACCATTTTTGAATATGGTGAAAACCAACTGTGCAAATGATACAGCTAATATAGTAATATGAACTGTTTTATGGCATTGTTTAGCGATCAGCTCATAAAACTCAAGTTGTTTATATCACTTGATGTTTTAAATCCTGTAGTGTCAGCCACAGTCCGTTTACCCACCATCTGATGCAAGCAGTTCTATAAAACTGGAGAAAGCTATCCGTTAGCATTCTCATTCATTTTAATGACAGTTACTCGGCTGACATATGACCCTCTGGAAGAATGTGATTTGAAATATGCCATCTTTGCTCTTGGGTACTGAGATCCGGACAGTTTTTTTTCTAATCACCAAGACCTGGTTTCAGCAAAACCCTTAGGATAAGACAACTTAATTTATTATTATTATTTTTTTTTTTTTTTCACTAAGGATTTTCTTAACTTAAGAGTAGTTAAGAAAAGGACAACTGAGGGACTCATATGCAACTATTACAGAAGGTACAAACGTTCACTGATGCTTCAGAAAGAAAAAACGATGCATTAAGGGTGAAAACTTTTGGAGCTGCTCACTCTGGAGCTGCAGGAAAGTGACATTCTGACAACACTAAATGGTGAATGACACCACAAAATCACTCACACTCCCATACTCTTCACAATAGTAACTCTTGTTGTGACGTCAAATTCAGGAGACAGTCCTATTACAGATCCATGTATGCTTTTAAGAGCCCTCCACAAAATATTCACTGAAAAAACATCTATGCATAGTGAAATATCTGCAGAAATATCTTCAAAATGCATTTCTTTAGAATATATGGCTACACTCTCAGACAAAAATACAAACATTGTACCATTAGGGGTACAACAGCACGTAACTGGGGCAGCACATTCAGAGAAGGGACACATTTGTATATTATGTACCCCTAAAAGGTTCAGTACCTTAAAGGAACACTCCAGTTTTTTTTTTTTAAAAATAGGCTCATTGTCCAACTCCCCTAGAGTTAAACAGTTGAGTTTTACCGTTTTCGAATCCATTCAGCCGATCTCCGGGTCTGGCGGTAGCACTTTTAGCATAGCTTAGCATAGATCATTGAATCTTATTAGACCAATAGCATCTCGCTCAAAAATGCTAAAACTCAACTGTTTAACTCTAGGGGAGTTGGAAAATAAGCCTATTTTCAAAAGAAGTGGAGTGTTCCTTCAAAGCCCTGTTGAAAATAAAACAGCATATGCTGGTTAGGTATGTTTTGAAGCATGACTGCTGGTTTGAGCTGGTTAAGCTGGTCCTTAGCTGGTCGTGAGCTGGTTTAAGCTGGTCATGTGCTGGTCCTAAGCAACTAGCTCCTGCTCAGGACCAGCACATGACCAGCTAAGGACCTAACCAGCATATGCTGTTTTTTTCCAACAGGGGGGTGCATATTACTACTGTAAGGTATGAATATGCATCTTTTAGGGAAAGAGATGTACATTTAAGCTTACTGCCCCAGTGACCTACATGTACAATTATTGCAAATTTCTGACAGTGTACTTTTTAAAATCCTACCAGCAGCAGCCAATCCTAACCCCACTGGTCTGTACACAAAAACATGCCAAAATCATCACATGCTCAGATCTGGGATGTGTTTCCCAAAAGCATTGTTTGGCCAGCTATGGTCGCAAGTTCTGTCATTACCTATGTAGTTTGACGATTCATTGTATTCCAAAACCAGTTCTAATGAACATTTGTTCATGAACAGCTTTACAAACGTAGTTAGAACTACAGCTTTCAGCCTGTGGTAGGAAGCAAGGTTTCTTGTTAGTGATGACTTGTGGACCTATAAAATCGGAAACCATTAGATGCCATGTTCAATCTCAAAATTATTCACTAGCAGGATTTATTACTCCATGTGTTTAACTAAACTAAAGACAATTCTGTTTTGTTGAACCAATGTGGTTTAAGTGACAGATGTGCTTCAGTGTTTTTTAGGAAAAAGTTGGGACAAGCTAGAGTTGGGACTAGCTCCTGATCCAATGATGCATCATACTATGGTAGTTAAAGGGATAGTTCACCCAAAAATTAAAATTCCCCATGATTTACTCACTCTCAAGCCATCCTAAATGTATATGATGTTTGTCTTTCAGACAAATATAATTGGAGTTATATTAAAAAAAATGTCCTTGATCTTCCAAGCTTTATAATGGTAGTGAATGGGTGTTGAGATTTTGAAGTTCAATAAAGTGCATTTATCCATCATAAAAAGTACTCCACATGCCTCCGGGAGGTTAATAAAGGCCTTCTGAAGTCAATCAATGCATTTGTGTATGAAGAATATGAAATATTCTATTCTATGAAATCCGTTTTATTTTTTTCCAAATTCTGTTTTTTCCGTTTTAATTTTTCTCAACTCCTTTTTAATGGTAAATTATATTGTAATAATTAAAGAGCATGTCTGATATTAAAGTCATGAAACTTATACAATTTCTCATCAATTTAATAAAGGTTTAACAAAAATGACGTGTTTATGGCCCTATGAAATGTTTTATTTTTTTTTTGTTTTAGAATTTGTTTTATTGTTATCAAATTCTGTGTTTTAGCATGTCTAATTATTTGAATGCATACTTGATTTATTCAAATTTATTCTTAAAATAGCCTTTTTTTACCCTCAGAAATTCTGTGTTGCGTATTTAAATTGTTCTGGTTATCAAATGAAGGCATAAAAAGTTAATTTCAGTTATCTTTTAATTATTGAAAATTATTATTTTTTAATTAATTAATTAATTTTTATTTATTTATTTATTTATTTATTTATTTATTTATTGGCAAACAAAGGGGGATTAGCCTACTAGTAAAATTAAAATTAAAACATGGAAGAAATGTTGTGTGATTATACCCTAAAAAATAATGTTTGTTTCATTTTAGTAGTAGTAGTAGTAATATATTTCTGGCACAATGTCTTCAAGTTAAACCGAACTTTTATTTTGACGGGTTGCCGTGTCTACCTTTACATTTCTGTGTGTATATGATATGACCCTAGTTTTCCTAAAATGGAACGGTCAAATGCTGAAATCATCGCGAGCGTCACGCGCGCTTCAGTGTGTGTAGTAAACAAAGCCGCTCTCTGCTCCATTCATTAAAACAGAGACACGCAGAACTTGCAGGATTCACATTTAAATGTTGTTTTTTTTTTTTTTTTTTTTGCGGCGTAATATTTACAGATACTAGTCCATATTGCGGTTTGATTTAAGTGTAATGACTTACTTTTGATTAATTAATTCAAACTTTGACAAATTCTGTGACATTCCGCCGACATTTTTCTTTACAAATCCTTGTTTTGTAATTCTAATTCGTGACCGGTATTTTGTTTTGTTCTCTCCACTGCTCTTCTGCGTTTGCTGGTTCTGCATTCACCACTGTGTTTGCCTGCGTCCTGCTAGGGGTGTGCGATATATATCGTCTGCGATAATATCGCAATTGTTGTTTTAACAATGGTCAATTTGACGTTATCGAGTATTTTGCAAAAACCATTCAAAAGAACTACAGAGTGCAGTGCACGCATTACGAGAAGTCTAGACTAGTGCGCGTACACATGATTCAGTCTATTAAAATACATTTAGACTGATCACAAATTCAAGACATGGGGACAGAAAATGTATAGATTTATTCCACTTCATATAGTGATATATACTATATGATATATACTTCATATATCAATATCACACGAAGAGTGCCGTTTTCTTCTCCAAAAATGACCATGATTACAAATGTGAAATTGATTTTTCACAACAGTTCATTAGACAAGAATTAAGAGACTTACGTTTTAGACAGAATATTCCCTGTTTTTGCTCTATTTCGCCAAACAAAAATCATTCCAAACACAGCCACAGCACTGCTTTGCATCACTGACGGTGTTTCGTTCCTGAATGATTCAACCGTTTAAATGATTCGGTTCAATCGCAATGACTCACTTATTAACTGTGACTTACTGACACTTACTGGCGGTTTTAATTCCACATTTAAAGTATCTTTTTATGATTTAAATCATTTCAAATATCAGTATTCAACGTTTTATGTTTAAAATATCAAAACATTATTTATGCATTTGTAACTGCAGGTTAAATGCATTCATGACCTGTATTAAACAGTTTGTAAATACATCTAAATGCCACTTCAGATGCAGCTTCTGTGTTTCCTTTGGATTGCAAAAACAAATTTTGTTAATACTGATTTCATTTGCTTGGTAACAGCCCAAATGTAAGAATTTGTAAGGATTTTTGGCTTTTTAAAAGTCAAAATGTTTATAAAAGGTAAAAATCTATTTAAACTTACTGGAAAAGATTAATTTCTATCAGTGTGAACTGACCACCAAAAAATAAATAAATTAATAAATAAATTAGGAGTCAGCTGTCCATGGTAGTCCTTAAGATACCTGCACAATAACAAACTTAGAAAAATATCGTCTAATTATTGTTATCGATAAAATCCCAGAAAATATTGAGATATTATTTTTTGTCAATATCGCACACCCCTACGTCCTGTGTCATCCACTGGAATGCCACTCTCCTGTGAAAGCTAGAAATTACAGTTTATAAAGTTTTAAATATGGATATTATTCTTTCACAAACGCATCACTTCAGAAGGCCTTTATTAAGTGCCTGGAGACATATGGAGTGCTTTTTATGATGGATGGATGCGCTTTATTGGACTTCAAAATCTCAACACCCATTCACCACCATTATAAAGCTTGAAAAAGTCAGGACATTTTTTAATATAACTCCATTTGTATTCATCTGAAAGAAGAAAGTCAAATACACCTAGGATGGCTTGAGGGCAAGTAAATCATGGGGTATCCCTTTAAGCAACAAGTTATGTTATTCTACAGGAAGTACACCCCCAATCGACTGGTTGCTATGCTGCTTCCAGGTTTCAAGATTCACAGGCTTTTATCAGTCTATTGGGAAGCAATGTTGTGTTAATAAGGTAGTGCTAGATTCATATCGACAAATACCCAATACCTAAGTCTCTTTCTGTATAAGTAAGTGGCTCTTGAATAAGAATAAGTGGACTGGGTAATGGAGTTTCGCAGAGCCACACTTTTAGAACAGAAGATAATGTGTTGTCATGTTTTTCATTGTTACTAAGAACACTAGGGTAGATTTATGGGACACTTTAAAACCTTCAGCTTGACATTGTGGTGACCTTTCAGTCGGCCCCCATTAACCAACACTCGTAAAAAATGGTCATGTTTCCAGAGCTGTTCATAAATGGCTATTCTGTTGATTTGTGCTTTTGTGCTTTGTGGATTGCAGAGCCCTGCCTAGCAGTTAAAGCTTCAGGGCCTTTATGTGCCGTCTTCTGTTCTTCATAATCTTCCATAAACAAAAGTGCCCAGGGACTGTCAGAATTTTCTCCCATCAAGGCTGAGAAATGATTTATGAAAGCAGGGGTCCTGGGCTCCTAATGCAACAGAGCTGCGAATATATCCTCTTTTTTTGAGCGCGAGGATCTGAGCGTCTGCTCCGTGTGACAGTGGGAGCGGTTCTGGAGGCAGTTTTGCTCGTGGTGTTTGGTAGAGCAGAGCGGAGAGCCGTCTGATGCTCCGAACTCTTTCATCGGAGACTTTCCTTTGAGATTTGTCGCTCTTACGCTTACAAGTCAAAAAACAACATTGAGCAAAGTGTAAAAATTTAACCCAGCAGTACAGTCATAATTCAAAAGCTCAATGTCTTCTAAATAGACGAAACATCTTGGGTACCATTTGATGGCAGGCGGCAGACACTCTGTGGTGAAATGTAGGGCGCATTTGATTTGTGTTTCTCTTACTCAGGCTGTCCCTTGTTCGCTCTGCAAATGCATCCTCCCTAACTTCAGCAGTAACTGTCGCAGTAAAAGACGCTGTCAGTCAGTAAGGCCGTATCTTTTCTCACTATTTTCCCTTACGTAGCTTCTCTTTGGATCCCAGCCAGAAATAAAATCTCTCTACCTGCTCACATAAATAATGGGCCACTCAGTCTAACCATTTCCTGCAACACTTCAGCAAAGGAAAAAGCCTTGCTCATAACATGTACCCAGTGGGCTGTTTTGTCCAAGACTACAGGAAACAACTCCTTCTTTTTAATTATTCTTCATATTTCAGTCATTCAGTCTGTGTGCCATAAACACAAATGGGTCCCATGTCACACAATTACATTTTTGTACTAATTTTGCAGATTTTTTTTTCTAGTTAAATAAGCACTGAAGCATCAGAGTCTTTCAACTACATTTTCTACTCACACAAATTTTTGTATAAAACTACAATATTAAAGGGATTGTTTACCCAAAAATAAAAATTCTGTCATTTACTACTCACCCTCATGTTGTTCCAAACCCATAAGACCTTCGTTTGTTTTCAGAACACAAATTAATACATTTTTTGATGAAATCCAAGAGCTTTCTGACCCTGCATAGACAACAACACAACTGACTCGTTCAAGGCCCAGAATGGTAGTAAAGACATTGTTAAAATGTGACATCAGCGGTTGAACCTTAATTTCATGAAGCTATGAGAATACTTTTTCAACAATTTCTTCTCTTTCATATCAGTGTTCGACTCGCATTTATGAGAGTATCAAGATGTATGCATGTGATGCCGGCATTCTGCTGTTGAACCCGGATGTGCTGTGCCTTGTTTACAAGCAGAAGACGATGCATGCTGTACATAAAACAGTCTTCATAAACATGTCTGAAGATTTCGACAGAAAGGATGACTTGCAATTTTTTGACCAGAAAAAAAATGTACAGATAATTTTACTCACCCCCTTGTCATCCAAGATGTTCATGTTTTTTTCTTTCTTTAGTCGTAAAGAAATTGTTTTTTGAGGAAAAATTTTAGGAATTTTCTCCATATAGTGAATTTCAATGGTGCCTGCGAGTTTGAACTTCCAAAATGCAGTTTAAATCCAGCTTCAGATGGCTCTAAATGATCACAGCTGAGAAAGAAGGGTCGGTTATTTTCTACTAACATTTACAATTTATATGCTTTTTAACCTCAAATGCTTGTCTAGCTCTGTGATGTGCATGTGTACCCTGTGCATTCCAGTTCAAGACAGTTAGGTTATGTCGAAAAACTCCCATCTCATTTTCTCCTCCAACTTCAAAATCATCCTACATCGCTGTTCTGTGAAGGGCGTTTGACTTTCTTTGCACATTCACTTTGTAAACACTGAGTCTGTACTTTTGCAGCGATGTAAGGTTCAAGAGAAAATAAGATGGGAGTTTTTCGACCTACCCTAACTGTCTTGAACCCGGAGTGCACAAAGTACAGATGCACATCGCAGAGCTAGACAAGACGAACATTTGAGGTTAAAAATCTAAATTGTAAAAAAAAAAAAAAAAAACCTGATCGTTTCACTAGATAAGACCCTTCTTCCTCGGCTGGGATTGTTTAGAGCAAGGTTGTCAAACTCCGGTCCTGGAGGGCCGCAGCCCTGCAGAGTTTAGATGCAGCCCTAATTAAACACACCTGATCTAGCTAATTAAGTGCTTAAGGCTTAATTGAAAACTGCATAGAATGTGTGTTGGAGCAGGGTTGGAACAAAACTCTGCAGGGCTGCTGAGTTTGACATCCCTGGTTTAGAGCTTTTTGAAGTTGCATTTAAACTGCATTTTGGAAGTTCAAAGTCACGGCCACCATAGAAGTCCACTATATGGAGAAAATTCCTGAAATGTTTTCCTCAAAAAACCTAATTTCTTTATGACTACAGAAAGACAGACATGAACATCCTGGATGACAAGGGGGTGAGTAAATTACCTGTAAAATCTGGTTCTTAACTTCTCCTTTAACCAGAATATACAGAACTAAGAGAGATGGACATTCTACGTCAGAATGCCTGCATTTTTTTCTGTTTTCTTTGTGCACAAAAAAGTATTCTTGTAGCTTCATAAAATTAAGGTTGAACCACTGATGTCACATGGACTATTTTAATAATGTTCTTACTGCCTTTCTGGGCCTTTAACATGGTATCTGTGTTGCTGTCTATGCATGCTCTCATCAAAAACATCTTAATTTGTATTCCAAAAATAAACAAAGGTCTTACGGGTTTGTAACAACATGAGGGTGAGTAATTAATGACAGATTTTTCAATTTTAGGTGAACTATCCCTTTAACGTGAACAGATTTGAAGGGCCTGTAGAAGTAGATGAAGAAGATACTGCAGTGATGCTGTGGTTTGCATAACCCTGCTGCTACTACACACCCTACAAACACACAACACTCACACTCGCACACACACTGTCTGTGCCCTCCTCCCCTCTCCAAATTACTGCAGCCCTCATGAGCAGGAGCAGCAAGGAGCATTACGTCACTGCTGCCGCTCTCACAGCCTCGCACGCTGGACCGTGGCAGGTTCCCGTGGCGACCGTCTCCTCAAGATGCGCTGCACGTGCGCAGGATACGAGGGAGGGAGGGATACATGCACCCTCACTGTCGTAGAGAGCACCGGAGCCAAGCCGCAGGCCAGATAGCCCACAGAATAAGAATTATAGCCTGGCCTCTGTCAGTTAATTACCCCACTTTGCAAAGTAGTCATTACACCCCCTCAGCTCTCTCCAGCTACTAATGGGCCAGATTTAATCTAAGTGGGTTAAACACGTAAATAAGCTATTGAAAAAAAACTCACGCAGTATAAACAAACACTAGATAGATGAAAGATAGATAGATAGATAGATAGATTGATAGATACACTGCAAAAAAAGGCTTATCTTACTTAATATTTGTGTCTTGTTTCTAGTCAAAATATCTAAAAATTCTTAAATTAAGATGCACTTACTAGATAAGCAAAATAACATTAGCTATTCAGTCTTATTTTAAGCAAAATGAACTTAATTTAGTTTTTTCCCCCTGGAAACAAGTAAAATTATCTGCCAGTGGAGTAAGTAAAATATTCTTATAACAAGAGTATTTTACTTACCCCACTGGCAGATAATTTTACTTATTTTAAACAAAATGAACTTAATTTAGTTTTTTACCCCTGGAAACAAGACTAAATATCTAATGTTGTTTTGCTTATCTAGTAAATGCATCTTAATTTAAGAATTTTTAGATATTTTGACTAGAAACAAGACAAAAACGCTAAGTAAGACAAGCCTTTTTTTGCAGTGTAGATATATTTTTATTTTTTATAGATTTCGATAACAAGAGTTCGATAAATGTTCGATATAATTTTTATGTGGTAAAGGCGCAACAAAAGAACGCTAGTCAATTAAATCGCGCCATTCGGTTTATCCATTTGGATCAAAGTTCAAACGGTGGCACGGCGTGAACTTACTTGAGCAGATGCATTCACTCGCTGATGAGTCTTGGTCACTAAACAGCACTGTGAGATCCAGTGTGAAGCACTTGAATTCACATGACTCGGTTTAAAGCCAAATGAAACAGCGCTGACAAACAGGAGAAACACCCTGCGCAACATACAGTCAGAAGGCTTTTTAATCTACAAATCGCCATCATTTACCATAGATTTACTGTAGTAGCACTTACTGCACATTGGTATTGTGTCAGAAATGTGTGTATATTTGTGTCGAATTTTATTATGTTATTAACGTAGACATGTATTAAATGTATTGAAGGATGAGTAATGGAATATAATTGCAGTACTTTGTGTGATTAAGCTATAGCATTTATGCATTTATAACAAATGTATTTAGGCTGATCGTCATACAAACACCTAGAAATCACATTACATTTTTACCATTGTATTGAAGTGCTATATTTGTGGTTTTAACTGTCATTATCATGAACTATGGATGATACTATGAAAGAGCAATGGTTAATTAAAGGAGAAGTCCACTTCCCAAACAAAAATTTACAGATAATTTACTCACCCCCTTGTCATCCAAGATGTTCATGTCTTTCTTTCTTCAGTCATAAAGAAATTGTTTTTTGAGGAAAACATTTCAGGATTTTTCTCCATATAATGGACTGCAATGGTGCCCCGAGTTTGAACTTCCAAAATGTAGTTTAAAGGCGGCTTCAAACGATCCCAGATGTAGTCATAAACAATCCCAGCCGAGGAAGAAGGGTCTTATCTAGCGAAACGATTGGTAATTTTAATAAAAAAAAAAAAATACAGTTTGAATACTTTTAACCTCAAACCCTCTTCTTGTCTTGCTCTGCCTGAACTCTGTGTATTCTGGTTCAAGACAGGGTATGTTGAAAAACTCCAATTGTATTTTCTCCAATTTGACATTAAAAATTATATAAATTGCATTATTTTTTATGAAAATAACCGATTGTTTCGCTAGATAAGACCCTTCTTCCTCAGCTGGGATTGTTTGCAACCGCATTTGGGATTGTTTGAAGCTGCATTTAAACTGCATTTTGGAAGTTCAAAGTCGCAGCCACCATAGAAGTCCACTATATGGAGAAAAATCCTGAAATGTTTTCCTCAAAAAACAATTTCTTTATGACTGAAGAAAGAAAGACATGAACATCTTGGATGACAAGGGGGTGAGTACATTATCTGTACATTTTTGTTCTGGAAGTACGCTTCGCCTTTAAAAAAACAAAACAAAAAACAGTCAAAATAATTAAATTTCACTATATAAAAATGAGGTTGCTACAATTTTTCTAAATCTGCATCCTAACTCAAGCTACTATCAAATGTGTATTTCTTAGAGACAAAAAAAAAAGTTATATTATTATTATTACCAGGCAACACAAACCTGTTTCTTGATTTGAAACAATATTACTCATTAGAACAATGCACAACTAAGAAATATTTATTTTCTCTTAAGATATTTACTTTGTTAAAGGGGTCATCCGATGCCCATTTTCCACAAGTTGATATGATTCTTTAGGGTCTTAATGAAAAGTCTCTAATATACTTTGATTAAAAATTCTCAATGATTTTGTAAAACAACACCCTTTTTACCTTGCCAAAATCAGCTCTGCAAAAATCATCTCATTCTAAGGGGTTGTTCCTTTAAATGCAAATGAGCTCTGCTCACCCCGCCCCTCTCTTCTCTCTGTGGAAAGACGGTGTTGTTTACATTAGCCGCTAGGGATGCACCGATACCACTTTTTCCAGTACTCGCCCGATACCGATACTTTTATTTTTGGTACTTGCCGATTCCGAGTACCGATACCGATGTTTTTACATTTACCGGTAGATTTGTAAAATATGGGGTACTGAAACTAAAAAAATATGTATAATGTTAGTTGGTCAGCTTAATTTATCAAATAGATACAGTCAAACCAAAATTTATTTAGATCACATTATCATAAACTTTGTCCTGCACCCACTAGTAAAAAAAAAAAAAAATGCTCTATGGTACATCATCTTCAATTTAATAGCATTAAACTGCTCCATTGCAGCGGCTCAGTACTGTAATCACGTGAACCACTCATCTCCTAACTCTGATATTTTCAGAAATATAAGTAGTGTATTTTCATCTGAAATATGCTGCTATTTGGGCTATAATCTAAAGCGACTCAAATAATGCAGAAATACTCGTGAAGCAAGCAAAACATGCGCAAGTACAGTACTGCCTATCGCATTTCACATAGGCTGCTATAGTTTCACTTTCACCGGACAGTCGTGTATGCTTGTAAGTAAGGTTGAAAATAAATGATGTTTATAGCGAATGCCCCTATATTTTTTTTAATATATTTACGAATTTGTTTTAATCCAAAAGATGCGTGTGCTCAATATGCGAACATCAATAAAGATCACGCAACAGCGCGCGCTCTCTCTCTTTCTGTCTCGCGCTCTCTCTCTCACTCCCTCTCTCTCTATACCGTTAAATAACTTGTGCACTGATTTACTGTTTTTGACATATCTCACCGAACTACAAACTTTCCAGTGATGTCAAGGTGGGATATTAACTTGACAAGCCTGCACATCTTGGCCGCTGCGCACTCAATCCAGTCTGCGTGCTTTGCCTATCAGCTGACGCGCACCAGTTATACAAGCTTAATACTGAATGTTTAACATTATATTACTTGCATACATATAGGTCGTAGACATCTCTCTTAATCTCTAATGACTCCATTCTGCTGTCTGTTGTTTTGTTGTCAGTGTTTCTTTGCTTGCATACGCACTTGTCACATGACGTGGTATCGGCGTTTGGTATCGGGGCATTTTAACGAGTACAAGTACGAGTACAGGAGCTCAGTATCGGGCCCGATACCGATACTGGCATCCCTATTAGCCGCATTTAGCCGCGTTTAGCCGCTAAACTTCCTAACTACCACGTTATAAGGAAAGGCGATCGCAAAGATTCATAAAAAAACACTTATACTCACTTCTGCTGTAAGTGAAGCTGGATCATGAATGATTCACGCGAACATAGACGGATATATGTAGATCGGGAGGCGCATTCTATTCACAAACAAACGTAATCCACTGCATCTTCAGCGGCTCAGATGTCGGGAGTAAATGACGACCACTATGTTCATTATTACATCCAGCAACACAACACCTCAATCGCTCAATCGGAGATATTCTTGTCTAATTTACATCCCTGCTCCGGCATTGAAACATGGAAAGTTACTGGACTGTGACGGCTGGTCTGAGGTGAGAGCTCATGTCAATCAACTATTGTGGGAGCGGCCTCTGTCAGTGTGACGGCACAACGACAGGCATCTGAGAAAGGCTCAATTTGAAAAAGGGGATATTATTTTTACAGATTAATTAAAAATCACTGCATGGATTTTTATCATTATAGGGTAGATTTGTACATACACTGCCAACACACATTAATGTTCAAACAACATGAAAAAGTCAACTTAGCATCGGATGACCCCTTTAAGGAAAAATGACTGGAAAAAGTCTAAAAAATTAAAAAAACATGAAGTGTTTGTACTGTTCTGACTGTAAAGAATAATTAAAAGGCTCAGTTAACCATCTGGTTTTTACAACTTTCACATTGGGGCAAAAATCTGCTAAACATTTGACAATTTGACAAATCTGATAAAAATGTGAGATTCATCATGATGATTATGAATATCGACTGATATGAAAAAAAAAAAGATCATGATCATTTTTGGCCATATTGCCCAGCCCTAATTTAAGTATATTTTAAAGGGAACATCGGTTGCCCATTTTCCACAAGTTGGTTTGATTCTTTAGGGGCGTCATGAAATGTTTGTAAAATACTTTGGCTAAAATATCTCAATGGTCATGTAAAACACATTTTTACCTGGTCAAAAACAGCTCTGTTCACAGCGACCAGTTTCGTTGCATGTCTCTTTAAATGATAATGAGCTACTGCTCACTCCACCCCCTCTTCCGTTTGTGTATTCGGTGGCGCTTTATTATTAAAAAACAAAACTAATCCACTGTGTCCTCAGTGGTTCTGATGTTGGGAGAAAAGACTCTTATGTTCACTTTTACATCCAAATACAAAACACCTGCATTGCTTACAAACATTGTTTGCTACATCTGCTCAAGCGTGGAGAAAATGGCAGAGAGCGTAGAACTGGCTGAGAACGGAAATATGCTAATACAGGACAGTCCGTTAGCGGTCGTGGGCGGGGCTTTAGTAGTATGACGTCATACTGCTCAGAAAATTAAAACGGCTTGATAAATGAGACTGTTTAGGTTTTTTGAGGATAAAAAAAGGAGTGAATGGATTTGTATCATTGTAGGTTGTGTACAAACACTGCTAAGACACGTTTATATGCAAACACCATGTGACTGCCCATCCACACTCACAGTTCTCCTGTTGTAAAGAGCTTCACAGAGGACGTGACCACTGCTCGCCACTCGCTCTGGGAGTGTCGACATCACACAGCCATTTCCACAGATAAATTCTGTGCTTTTAATCGCTAATAAAATAGATGCTCAGGGTGCACATTTTCTGTTATGAATGTGCCATCTTATGCTATCAGTGCATATCTTTACCATTGATCGTCTGCTTTGTTCGGTGTAGAGTGTCCATAATGCACCGCTCATCTGAATACAGATGGAAGAGAAATAGCAAATCTGTCTGTCACAGATGAACGGTGAGCCTGCAGCCTCTGTGAAATGAAAATAATACTCACCTTTATTTGGACACAAATTAACACATCTTTGCACATTCATCATTTCACATGAGGACTCGTTCAATTATTCATGGCCGTGGACCGCGATGGTGTTATCTTAGGAACGTGAGATGCTGCGTTTTTACTGATGCTGTTTGAAAGAAACTGATTGGCACTGAAGCGTCCTGTTATCTCAAGCTCTCCTCTGCTTGCACTAAAACATTAACTGGAAGGGTGATAAAAAGACATTAAAACCGTGTATTGTCTTGATATGATTTGGGTATGAATGTTAACCTGAGAGGTAAAGACGAGAATATTTACACTTGGTTTTCATTTAGAATTAATGAGGGCACTAATGAATTCAAAGTCTGTCTTGGTATGCAGGAACAGTTCAATGCAGTGAGAATGTCAGATTTATTAGTCTTTTCTCTGACAAGAGAAAGAGACGTTTCAGGTTTAATATGTGAGAGAGCCATATGCTGCCTGTCTAGAACTACAGTTGAAAGACAACGCAATATTTTATGACTGCTAAACATTTTAATTGAGCATAGAGAAACATTAAATAAAAAACGAGTGTGTTAACCTGCATACAAGTATTTTTCTAAAGTTTATGTTGACATGTTTGGTTCTCCTTGCATAATCATGTGTGTGTTATTTCCAATTGTATTATGATTTTATGTGTGAAGGAATTACTTTGACAAAAGGTTTGGGGTCTTTACATTTTTTTTAAGTTTTGGTAACACTTTGGTATGCTATACTTTTTAGCATGCCTATTATTAACATATTGGCTGTTTA
Source organism: Cirrhinus mrigala (assembly GCA_036247105.1). Taxonomy (NCBI): domain Eukaryota; kingdom Metazoa; phylum Chordata; class Actinopteri; order Cypriniformes; family Cyprinidae; genus Cirrhinus; species Cirrhinus mrigala. Next base: position 19,765,433 of record CM070008.1, on the reverse strand, counting down.
TTAGTACTTATAAAGAACCTATTCTGCATGACCATATTCTACATCCCTAATCCTACCCAATATCTGAATTTAACAACTACCTTACTATTAATAAGCAGCAAGTTAGGAGTTTATTGAGGCAAAAGCTCTAGATAATGGTTTGTTAATTGCGAGAACTGGACCTTAAAATAAAGTGTGACCTATGTTTTTTGAAAAGTCTCTTATTCTCACTAAGGCTGCATTTATTTGATTAAAAATGCACTAAAATCTGTAGTATTGTGAAATATTATTACAATTTAAAACAACGGCTTTCTATTTCAATATATTTTAAAATGTAAAAATTTATTCCTGTGATTCTAATGCTGAATTTCAGCCATTACTCTAGTGTTAAGTGTCACATGATCCTTAAGAAATCATTCTACTGTGCTAATTTGGTGACAAGAAACATTTCTTCTATTATCAGTGTCTTATTATCAAGATTCTTTCTTTTATTAAAAGAATAGCTTTTATTTGATATAGAAATCTTTTGCAGCATTATAAATGCATTCTTGCTGAATAAAAGCAAATTAAAAAAAGAAAAATCTTACTTTTGAACCGTAGCGCATTTTGAAGATCTTCACAATTTTGTTAAAAGAGGGAATATTAAAACTATATAAACCATGTAATATAAAAAAATAAAAAAAAAACTGTAGGTAATCACAGCATGCAGATATACAGCCATATCACACTGCTACTCATGTGATATTGCTCATATATTACATATGTTTTAAATATGCAAATACTTTTTAGGGTGATTGCACTCTATTTATACAATTATAGGGGATTTGGGCGTCCACCATGACACTCGCTGTGAGAAGTACCGCAAGCGGAGTGATACAAACTGTGAAACAGTTGGAGTTCTGTTATCACTAGAATATTGCACTCCTCTCAGCCAATCGGATTCGAGGACCAGAATGAACTGTTGTATAATGTAGTATATTTGCATGATATAACAACCAATTGCCATTAATTTAAAAAGTACATGTAATACATTTTTATTTTTCAAGGAAAATATTTCACGAAAACAATTATGTTACACTGATAGTTCACTCAAAAATGTAAATTCTGTCATCATTTACTCACCCTCATGTCACTCCAAATCTGTATGACTATTTATTCTGTAAAAAACAAAATGCATTAATAGGGTCCAAACATTTCATTGTATGTTAAAAACATCTTTTGTGTTCCACAGAAGAAAGTCAAACAGTTTTAGAACGATATATGGGGTGAGTAAATGTTGACAGAATTTACATTCTTGAGTGAACTATCATTGGTGCTGCTGAACTTGTCTAGACAGTGTTATTATATTAATCTTTTATCTCAGTATCAGCCTTAAAGGATTAGTTCACTCCAGAATTAACATTTCCTGATAATCTACTCACCCCCATTTCATCCAAGATGTTCATGTCTTTGAAAATAAATTAAGGTTTTTGAAGGAAAACATTCCAGGATTTTTCTCCATATAACCTCAATGGGAGCCAACGGGTTGAAGGTCCAAATTAAGACCCTTAGATAGGATAAGACCGCTAGATAAGACCCTTATTCCTCGGCTGGGATCATTTAGAGCCCTTTGAAGCTGCAATGAAACTGCACTTTGGATCTTTAACCTGCTGATCCCCACTGAAGTCCACTATATGGAGAAAAATCCTGGAATGTTTTCTTAAAAAATCCTAATTTCTTTTCAACTGAAGGAAGAAAGACAAGAAGTTAATTCTGAAGTGAACTAATCCTTTAAACTTAAATGTCACATTTTGTGCAGTAATTGTTTCAGTGAGGATAGACTGGACAGTGTGTGTAATCTTTGTATTGTGTCTCACTCAATCCTACAAATAACTGATCACTCCAGCAGCTTGAGCGCATGGCAGCCAACTCCACGAGAACAGAGTGTCACAGCGGTAAAGATGGGCTTCACGCACCTGTAGTCACTGCTGGCTGCTTTACTGTACTCCATCTGATGCAGATGGCTTGTAAAGCCTCCTCCATTAAGCACAAGCGAGTTTTTTGGGCAACATGATGGATAACATCTCACTCATGGGCCAGTGAGTCATAAATGGGGAAAGGTGCTGTTAAGCAGAATTCCACAGAGGCTGTTTTCCCTGAAGAGAAAATAAAACAAGTCTCATCAAAATAAACCATATCTCTTGAGTCACCGTTTATCAGCTTTGATTAGGGCCGGAGATTGTAAACCTTGGTGTGGTGTGACTCACCAGAGGGTCTGGATATTAAAACACAAACAAAATCATTACAGCAGGGCTGCACGTGAAACGCACCGGAGCGCGAGCCATTGACGGACACTTCCACGGTCAAGCTACTCCATTAGCCCACTTCCGACTTTATTCTCCGGAGTCATGAATACATAAAGATGTAGTAACGAGATAAATGCATTTGCATGCCTTGGTGAACACTTCCTATTCTCTGTCTAAAACCAGTATCCTATTGTATCTGGGCAAGAAGTGCTTCACATGTCAAGCTACATTTATACCTGGTTAACATGAAATGAACTGCAGAACACTGTCTCTTTTGGGCACTTACTAGTTAATGTAATTTGTCTATGAAAAATATAACAATATATATATATATATATATATATATATATATATAAATATATATATATATTAAATTTAAATATATATATGAAACATTTCATGTTTCATCTCAAGCTTTCAATGACTCAGTTACTTTCTCCTTGGCAAACAAGCACACTAACATTTGAAAAATTGTTGGTTGTGATGGAAATGACATTATATGCACGGTATAAAAGTTTACATATGCCCTGCAGAATCTGCAAAATGTTAATTATTTTGGCAAAATAAGATCGTATTCATAGATCATACAAAATTATTTAGTACTTATTATTTAGTGGTTATTTTTTTATTTAGTACTGACCTGAATAAGATATTTCACATAAAAGACATTTACATATAGTCCACAAGAGAAAATAATAGTTGCATTTATAAAAATGACCCCGTTCAAAAGTTTACACTTATTATTATAAGTTATACACTTGATTCTTAATACTGTGTTTTTACCTGAATGATCCACAGCTGTTTTTTTTTTGTTGTTGTTTTTTTTGGTAGTTGTCCCTTGTTTGTCCCGAACAGTTAAACTGCCTGCTGTTCTTCAGAAAAATCCTTCAGGTTCCACAAATTCTTCAAATGATTTTGAGATCTATCTTGAGGACTGAGAGACTCAAATGCAACTATTACAGAAGGTTCAAACACTCAGTGATGCTCCAGAAGGAAACACGATGCATTAAATGCATTAAAAACTTTTTGAATTTGAAGTTCAGGGTACATTTACCTTATTTTGTCTACTGGGAAACATTTAAGTATCTTCTGTAGCTTCTGAAGGGCAGTACTAAATAAAAAAAAAATATGATATTTAGGCAAAATAAGACAAATGTACACATCATTCTGTTCAAAAGTTTACACCCGCCAGCTCTTAATGCATCGCTTTTCCTTCTGGAGCATCGGTGAGCGTTTGAACCTTCTGTAATAGTTGCATTTGAGTGTCTCAGTTGTCCTCATTGTGAAAAGATGGATCTCAAAATCATACAGTCATTGTTGGATAGGGTTCAAATACACAAAAATGCTGAAAAAGAAAATTTGTGGGACCTGAAGGATTTTTCTGAAGAACAGTTTAACTGTTCAGGACAAACAAGGGACTCAAGAACAACTATCAATAAAAAAATTCAGATAACACAGTATTAAGAATCAAGTGTATGTAAACTTTTGAACAGGGTCATTTTTATAAATTCAACTATTATTTTCTCTTGTGGACTATATGTATACATCTTTTATGTAAAATATATTATTCAGGTCAGTACTAAATAAAAAAAATGCATTTTTGTGTGATCCCTCTTATTTTGGTAAAATAATTACCATTTCGTAGATTCTGCAAGGTGCATGTAAACATTTGACCTCAACTATATATACATTTTTATAATGGGTTTTCCTTGTTTGAGAACGTAAAATTTGGCACGTTGGGCCAAAAAAAAATAAAAATAAAAATAAAATAAAAAATGACAATTCATAAGACGTGATACGAATGGGGTGTGCGATATTGACAAAACGCATATCAATATTTTTAGTGGGTTTTTTTTTGTTTGTTTTTTTCCCATTATGATAATTAGCAATTAGATACTTTGCTTAGTGTGTTTTCATGCTGGCACCTTGGCAGGTTTAGGCCTGGCATGGATAAATAAATATGACACTAAATCCTCCAGTATTTGGCAGCAAGTCTGTCTTGATGAGTGATTAATGTGTGATTCATTAAATCATTTCTTCAAACGATTTGTTCAAAATGGCTGATTCATTTAGAAAGAAGCAAGTGTCTGTCTTTATGAATGGATTATTAATTCATGTCACTTGAAGAACACACTAAATAATTTCACATTTCCTTTACATACTGCACATAAATGCTGTGTTTAGTTCTCAGTGTGCTCTTATTTCTTGGATTGATTGACAAGGATACTTGGGATTGTGATGTTTAACAATAACTGACACTTCTTTCCTTTTATTTCAGGGATGACAGCGGCTGCTTCCCTGGTGTCACTGGCCTGGGCTCTGGCCTCCTACCAGAAAGCCTTGCGTGATTCCCGCGACGACAAGAAGCCCATCAGCTACCTTGCTGTCATCATCCAGTTCTGCTGGCACTTCTTCACCATCGCCGCTCGCGTAGTGACCTTCGCTCTCTTCGCCTCCGTGTTTCAGCTCTATTTCGGCATCTTCATCGTGCTGCACTGGTGCATCATGACCTTCTGGATCGTACACTGCGAGACCGAATTCTGCATCACCAAGTGGGAGGAGATCGTCTTTGACATGGTGGTTGGGATCATCTACATCTTCAGCTGGTTCAACGTAAAGGAGGGACGAACCCGCTGTCGTCTCTTCATCTATTACTTCATGATCCTGTTGGAGAACACGGCCCTGAGCGCGTTGTGGTACCTGTACCGATCGCCGCCCAGCACGGACGCCTTCGCCGTGCCCGCCCTGTGCGTCATCTTCTCTAGCTTCTTCACCGGCATCGTCTTTATGCTCATGTACTACGCTTTCTTCCATCCCAACGGGCCACGGTTTGGCCGCTCGGCCAGCCTGGTTCAGCTCGAGGACCCTACCGCTACCTTCACGCTGCCCCCCGAGGGTGCCACCAACTCTCTGCGCTCTAACCGCGGAGGCACGCTAGCCAGGGACGCTGACCGCGAGGCCAAGTACAACGAGCGGGACGGTTGCGTGCCCGTCTTTCAGGTGCGGCCCACCGCACCATCTACTCCTTCCTCCCGTGCCCCGCGCCTGGAGGAGACGGTCATCAAAATAGACTTGTGCAGGAACCGCTACCCTGCCTGGGAGAGGCACGTACTGGACAGGAGTATACGTAAAGCCATCCTGGCCATCGACTCGTCTCCGACCCCGCCACGCCTCCAATACAAAGACGACACATTGGTTCAAGAACGTCTGGAGTACGAGACCACCTTGTAGCCTGCGCTGTGGAAACACACAAACATTAACGCATTTCTGTCCACTTGAATAAACAGCAGGACTGTGGCAATAACGTTCCTTGCATACATAGCATCTAGCCATGATGTTGATTGTCATGGACAAGCAAATATAGGCACAACATATTTGTGGACGAATGAAATAATCAATCTTTTTTAAGCCGTTCTCTCGTTGCTTTTTATTTTTTATTACTTCTGTCTTGTCAGGGAATATCTGGGTTTCTAAAAGTCATTGCACTGGCTGATATAGATCACAAACCCCTCGGTCCACCTCAGTGTTGTACAGACCTTCATTTCCAGAGTTGAGCGTCCTCGAGACAACGTCTCCTGCGAGAGGACATCCAGAACACTTCATACTTCGTCTCCTGCAGCAAATACAAATCCTTTCCCTTTGAAACTAAGCATCCAGTGCACACAAACAGCATTTAAACCAACCGACTACCCACCGCACTGGAAAAACAGTGGTCCAAGTATCACGTCGATGGTACACGAATAAAAAAAATTGCTGATTAGACTCGAGACGTCCTTGTTTAGGGTGCTGTAACCTATTAGTAGTGTTTCATCAGCATTTCTGTACCAGTGCCAAACGCTACGCTCACTGACTTCAACGCTGAACTGTGGCTCGACCACAAACTGTAAATATAAACAGGGCAGCATTTCAACCATCTACTTGAATCCTGTACAAAGACAAGAAAGTATGCGATCACCACAAGAGTCCAAGCCACTTGGGACGACAAAACAGGGAGAACACACACTCGTTTTCTTCTTCGCGAGAAGACAACAGGCCAAGAAAACACTTCCTGGCAGCTCCCTTTGGCGATCCGGCCTCATACGCCTCACCGCTGTGGGCTGACAAGGATCTGTTTGGTTCACAGCAAAGTGGGGGCAAAGACCATCACAGTTCACACAGTGTCCGCCAAACTGTACTCGACAGAACCTGGATGCGCTTCATCTTCGAGCTTAAAGATACAGTGTTCTTCTAGGCTGGTCAGGTTTTGGTGTGTCTGTGTTTCGCGTGTTGTAAAATGAGTTAAAGGCGCACTTATGGACAATAAACGGGGTCACTTTTCAGCATCTCAACACGTCCGGAAAGCCGGCAAAGGCTACTATTCCAAACTCTGCCGTGCAGTCAAGACTTCCTCAATGGGGCTCTTCAATTGCCAACTCATGGTCTACAAATCAAAGTGTCAGGGATAAGTAGTGCTCCGAATGACGCTCTCAGCCCTACGGTTCAACAGATCACATTTGCCTAAAAGAGCACTGTATCTTTAAATCAGCCAAAAGCATCCTTTATATATGAAAGTGTTGGAATTTTAAACTTTCCGTTCAGTTGCAAGTGCTTTTTTGTGTCTTTATGTCGATATCCGAAGGCATTTATGGAAACGTGGAGGTGAGGGTGGGAAAATAAAAAAGAAATAGAAAACAAGCACAAAACTTGTCACAGAAAGGAGTCTCAGCACAATGAAGGATTTCGTCGGTACTTGCGTTGAGAGACGAGGTGAAATTTAACTGCGACAGAAACTAGTTGTGCCTGTTGTGGATAGTTTGCGAAGTGTGGGAAAAATGTTTTGTGTGTAACATTTTTTTTATACTCCATTTTCTTTTGTTTTTGATGGATTTTAAACACGTGTCTTACAAAATTGTTGATTTTAAGGTGCACATTATTTTGCTTAATGCCATTTTAACTGTGTGGAGATGACGACTGATATAGGACAGATTCGTTTTGCTTCAGTTGGTCATATCTGAACTGCAATTTGGGTTTTATTGTAGCTTTGAAACACTCCTGAGGTGTTGTAATGTCATACCATCAGTGGCAAATGAACTGAAAGCGTAGATGAAGATCCTAATTGTGTTGCAAATAAAAAAAAAAAAGAAAATAGAACAGAAAAAAAAAATACATGATTTAGAAGAGACTGTATGAATCTATAACCAGTACCACAGTGAAAAGTAGACCTGTATATTTTAGCTATTTTGCTACTTTCCTATCTCGTCAGCATTTTTTCCCCCGACGTGTCTTATATTTTCATTTCTCTGTGTGATGGATGATGATGATACTTTGTCTCTTGGCAAAATTCTCCAAACAGCCCTCTAAAAGAGTCCCCTGTAGTCAGAGCACAAAAAAAAAAACTTGTGTTAGCACACTAATTAGGCAATTTTCATATTTAAATTGCTGCGCCACCTACACGAGACCATTTTTGAAGAAAGGCGAGTGATGTATCGCACACTCTGCGATATTACGTATCCATCATTTTCAAAAGCATCCTACGTTTGTAAGCATTCCCATAATACCATGATATTTTTGTTTCAGTGATACCCCAAGCACACTGCACACTGCGTTTTGGTTCATTTGATTAGGAGGAGCATCCAAATGGCAACACTTGCTGTGTCAGTGGGTTTTAGTGACATTCTTCTTTACAAGGTGCAAAGCCTCAGTAATTTGAAATATGACATGAATTTAAAACACTCAATGCAATGCGATGCGTTCAGCACATGCAGAATGAATCAAGGTCTTTACACAAAAGGCTGTGTAGATGTTTGGAGATGCCGAAAAGCCTGTTTTAATGGCATATTCCCCACACATGGGATTATTGATTATTGATAATAATGATAATACTATTAGTCTAAATGATTAGACAAGTCTTGCATACGTCACGAGAAGACGTTTCAGTCAAATCAGTTAAAGAACGACATTTCGATTAAAAAAGAAAACACGCGGATGAATCGCTTAATTAGAGAGTGAATTTTAATTTTCACTGTAATAATAATCTGGCAGGGGTTTGGACGTGGTGGAAGACCAACAGTGAAAACATTTAAGCTAATCATAACGTTACCGCTAAACTATGTATCGTCTAACGTTAGTTCTATTTTTCTATCTGGGTTTCGTCAATAAACCTGGAGATATCATAGTCATTTCTTCGCTCTGGAAAAACTTAATTCATACCTGTAACCTACCTCAAAGCGGTATTTTAAACAGACCACTCTCCAGCTCTACTTGTTGATGTGGCTGATATGAAGGAATATATTGCGACGGAGTCCCGGTGGACGAGCGGAGGAGTTGAAGGCTGTTCTGTTTATTACCGGTACATCAGTAAAGCCGAGTTCAAATGCAGGACTTATTTTACAACTATTCACAGCAGGAAAACATTCAATTCATGCAAGCTGATTCTGTTTGATTTGCCTTAAACGACGCTCGCATTTTTTGTGGATTCATTATTCGTAAGTGACATTTTCTGTTTGTTTCTTTTGGCTTAGTTTTAGTCATGCACATGATGCTCCGGTTGCTGTCATGCTAGTATGACGACGTTGCATTATTTATTAGCGTACTTACTGTGCTTATACTGCAAGCAGATAAAAAAAGAACGCAGACTGAAAGGAAATTGCATATGCAGACAAACAATCAAAATGACGACCCAGAGAGGTCACGGGCCGTACTGTTACAAGATTGTGAGCATTTAGCAAAAACCGAATGACTCGGAGAGCTGAAATAAACCGTGGCACTTGTTTTATTTGTTTTGTTTTATTATTCATATGAGAAGCTTGTCGAACAAATTGATGATACTCCCTCACCTGTAGACATAGATAACGTTACTTAGATAAACTAGAATGCCATAGATGGGGGTAAAAAAAGAAATTTACATTTAGATAAATGATAATCGGTGGTTATTTATAAAGCACGATATTAGTACAAGCACAGTAATTGAATGAACTCGGTTCAGCGTTCAGAAATGATGTACAGACTTTACTGGTATTTCAGTTCCAACGGAAGTTCCATAGTGACTTGCAAAAGGCTATTTAACTGTAAATAAATGTATGCAAATGTACATGTGTAAAAGAACATTCCTCTCTGAGTCCTGGTCGTGAAGGGTGTCTATTGACTAGAGATCGGCAGTTACATATGACATAATACAGATAAAATCTAGTGTGGTGTATGTGATGTATTAAATGACATAAAAAAGCAAAAAACAAAAAAACTGTTTATTATTGGTCTCTTAAGTAAGTTGTATCGTGTGATGAAAGTCTGAAGTGCGTAAAATGCATCAAATCTGTTATCTGATTTTATTGTAAATTGAAGAGTAAAAACAAAAAGAACGTTACATTTTTGTACATATTGGATTTTTGTAAATTTTTATTTGATTCTAATGCAACACAAAGTACCAAATTCATTTAATAAAGTACACTGTGGTCATTTTATTAGACTTACTTGCAATCTTCTTTCCGATTCGCAGTTAATGTGTGAATAAGGTCCATTTGAATTTTTAGTATGTCGGCAACTAGTGGGTTTGCACTTACGATTTGGTCAGTTACCCAGATGCGCGGCAATATCGGCTTTACTCGGATGTAAACAACAGCATGGATTGCTCGGTTAATGTACTACCGAATACGTTGTTCTGCTAATTTATGTGGTCTAAACCATGGGAAAAACGTGTGGAAGCTGCTAAATCATATAGGAAAGGCTTCAATATTTTGACAAACTAAACATAACAGGTGGTAAAGATACATACGAGCAGCATTAGTCAAATATTTCACCTACCTGAATGGAAATTATAAGAACAAATGTGAATGTTGTCAAGATTCTTGCCCTGGAAATCCTGGTTCAGTTTGGCCAACCATAAACACCTTTTGTTCCTCAGACAGTTTTTTGCACTCTTATGATTCATTATAACTTTTGGCAGTGTATCCACCTTATTTTTCAGTGCGGAAGTAGGCTGTTTTCTGGTAATGTGTTAGACTTCCTGTTCATAATCCGCCATAGAGAAATAACGAGAAGAATACTGAAGTGCCGTAAACGGTAAAACATTTTGCACTACAAACTATTGTGTTCATAATTAAGATAATACATTAAAATAATATGGTAAGACACACCAATTTGCAATATCAAGCAGAAAAACGAGCTGTTTTGTACAGATAAACATAGCTGGACGCGGATGAGACCGGAAAGCAGACACATTAAATTTACAAACGTCCGTTCCCACTCTTACGACAAAAATAAGGTGGATAGTACACCAAATGTCTGGCTGATTAGCACAGCCCAAAACATGATAATAATTGGCCATTTTCAGCAGCAATAATCAGCAAAATATGTGAGTTTCCTTTGGATTCAGTTGCATTGTTTACATTCAGTGCGCCAAATATGGCCGATTGATGGCGCGTTGTGAAAACACTATTTTAAAGTTGGAAAAAACGCATTGGTGATGAGCAAAGAACCAGTTTATCACAAATCCAAGGCTTGGTGATTAGTTTGTCTGAATATGTATTCTCACACCTCGTATGATTTAAGGTTTTACTCCTTAATTAGAAGAGACTCCTGGAGAGGCTGAAAGGAAATTAGGAGCACATGTATAATGCAACGAGAGATCATGAATAATAAAGATTTTCTTCCAAAAAAATATTTTTATTATTTTTTTCCAAGTGATTTTGGGCGGGGGGTTGGGGGTTACAATTGATGCACAGATGCTGTAAGTTAATACCAAACAGATTTATAAATAGCAACACTAGTGCATTTGCATATCATACAGCAAACACACCGAATGTGCACAGAGATCACAGAGTGACGAAGACTGTGCTCATGCTGACACTTGATCTTTGTCACACACAGACTGTCTCCCAAAGGATAATGGGAGAGTGGTTTACGGAGCACAAGAGTGCATTAAAACTGTTTTACAAACACTGAATCCATAGGAATATTCAGTTTTATTGTGAATAATAAAATCTCTTATAAAAATCACACATTTACAGCCATTACGTCCACACATAATCAAATTTGACAACTTATTAGATTCAACAGCCTTTAGGTAATGAACTAGTAAATCCATAAATTTCAGGAATGTCACAAAATCTTACTGCATTCTGAAAGACCTGTATGCTTTAATAAAATCATTGCAGTTGCATACTTGTATATATATTTTTTATAATCAGAATGTAATAGGTTCTGAGAGTGGGACAAACCAGTATCAACTGATGCTTAAATAGCAGTTTGCCTCTGAGAATTAATACAGAGATATTAGTCTAAAACTGTAAGTATTCAACATCAAACAACTAATGTTCAAGCATGTATCTCTCATTATTATTATTATTAAGTGTGCTTACAAAATGCCAAAAATCACAGTATGCACAATTTTCCTTCAGACAGATAAATATTATCGATTTCTGGGATAGAATGCTATTTTAAAAGAACATTAAAAAAGAGAAAAACTAACCAAAGGCTTTGTGGAAACACTTTTGGCAGTGGTCCTTTGAATGAAATCAAAGTGTGCAAATAAGTTGTTGATTTAAACCAAAAAATAAAAACACACAAAAACACACACTCTTCGACATGCACAAGACTACACGTAACCAGATATTACGAAGACACACACCATTATTTGATATGGAACATTGCAATATATGCTGATACGCCCACTAGAGTGTCAGTAACGTAGTTGCTAATCTTATGATGTAACAATATTATAAAATCTCCAGTATTCAGTTGAATTATGCTTGAAGCATATTTATTTGTTCAGTCTGAGAGAAGGCAAGTGTGCTGCTAATCTTCTTTGCGTTCCCTTTGGAATCGCTCTAGAAGAGCTCGAAGGATGTTTCCAGGTATCTTCTGGTGTTTGTCGATAAGTGCTTGAACTGCCTGTTGCACCTGAACAGATGGGTACGATTGAAGAAAGTACACTAAATGTGAGGACAAATCCTGACTCGTGAATTGAACATGTGACATCTTCACTTACAGTGCGGTAGTTGTATTTGCTGACACGGTGTTCTGCACATGGGCCCCACGTTTATTAAAAATAATAATAAAAACGTCCTGGGATTTGTGATTTTTGGCAACGGCTTTAACTCTAGCTACAATTGAGATACATGCATTGCTCTCCACTAATATTGGCACCCTTGGTAAATATGAGCAAAAATGGCTTTGAAAATAAATCTGCATTGTTTATCTTTTTGATCTTTCATAAAAAAATAAATAAATAAATAAATAAATCACAAAATTCTAACGTTTCATTGAAGTAAAACAACTGAAAGTGGGGGAAACTCACATTATGAAATAAACGTTTTTCTCCAATGCATGTTGGCCACAATTATTGGTACCCTTAGAAATTCTTACGAGTACAATATCTCTGAAGTATATTCCCATTCATATTTACATTTTTTTTTAGCACACCATGGTGACTAGGAGCATGAAATTGACCAGCCATGAAGTCCTGTTCCACAGGATAATAAATATGAGGAACACAAAGGCCAAATACCCTTAATCATCCATCACAAGGCGTAAAACTAAAGAACATAGTTCAGATGTGCAGAACAAGATTGTTGAGCTTCAGAAAATAGAAATTGGCTGTAAGAAAAGAGCTTAAGAGTTGAAAATCCACATTTCCACCATCAGGTTAATAATTAAGAAGTTCCAATCAACTAAAGATGTTACAAATCTGCCTGGAAGAGGATGCTGAGGAGGAGAGTTTGAGTGACCCAAGACTCTTCATGGATCACAGCTGGAGAATTGCAGAGATTAGTTGAGTTTTGGGGTCAGAAAGAGAGAGAGAGGAAAAAAAACAGCCCCTACATCACCACATTTGTTCAGGAGGGTTTCAAGAAAAATCCCCCTTGCTCATCCAAAAGCAAACTCCAGCATATTCAGTTGTCAGACATGACTATAACTTCAAATGGGACTGGCATCTATTGTCAGATGAAATTAAAGGAAGAGCTTTTTGGCAGCAAACCTACCAGATGGGTTTGGTGCAAACAGGGATAAGAAGTACCCCATGCCTATGGTTAAATATACTGCTGGATCTTTAATGTTAAGGGCCTATTTCGAGGTCCTGGACATCTTGTTCGGATACATGGCATCATAGATTCTATAAAATAACAGATAAAAATCTAAACCTGATAGAACCTGATTTCTCTGTTAGAAATCTTATAATGGGCCATGGCTGGATCTTCCATCAGGACAATAAAAAAATAAAAATAAAAATAATCAACACAAAAATGTGTCACTGAGCACAAAATAAAGCTTCTGGCATGGCCATTCCAGTTCTCTGATCTGAACCCTATAGAAAATGATTGGAGTGTGCTGAAGAGAAGTACCACCAACATGGAGCTGGGAATCTGAAGGATCTGGAGAGATTCTGTATGAAGAAATGGTCTCTGATCTCTTGTCAGGTGTTCTCCAAACTCATTAGGCATTATAGGAGAAAACTCAGAGCTGTTATCTTGGGAAAAGAACATTGCAATAGTTGGGTTCCAATCATTTTGGACAACATGAACAAGAGAGAAACATTTATTTCATAATGAGATTTTCCCCCACTTTCTATTCTTTTTCTTCCATGAAAGGTTAGAATTTTGTGAATTTTTTGAATGAAAGATCAAAATGATAAACAATGCAGATTTATTTTCACAGCCACCTTTGCTCATATTTACCAAGGGTGCCAAAGAACCTTTTTCACATTTCTGGGTTTTCTCAGCAGGGGAAGTTGTCATAGTTGGGTTAACTTCGACAGCAGTGAATGGGAGAGTACACAAATATGTTTTTTGCTTTCCCATTTGCTCAAATAGCAAAAGAAACTCACTGTATATAAAACTGGGTTGACAAATGTGATGGAAAAAAGGGGGAAATGAACTGGGGTCATTATGTTTTTGTTTTGTTTTCCCTAGTGAAAAATAAATATACTAAAATGTATTTAAATTCATTTATTTCATGCTAAGTATACTACAAATATTTTTAGATATTATAAATATATAGAATAAAAAAATAATATAAAAATACCCTGCAATTGTACTTTTAATGTACTAAACTAGTATATTTAAATCCTGCTAAATTGGAACAACTAATTTTGTACTTAATGCACTTTAATTGTTCGGAAGTAGTGCTGAAGTAAACTAAAAACTAAAATATACTTAAGTATATTTGAGTATATTTGGTTGTGCTAAAGTGGAATTATTGCAAGTATAATTGAGGTACACTTATATTTTGCATTTAAAGACCAATATTATTTAGAAATCATACAATCCTCATCAATAGTGACATTAAGTAGTACTCCAAATAAAGTTTAATTACAATTTTTATATCAGTAAGTCAGTATATTGAACGAAATGTCAGTAAATATGCTAATAGACTTGAACTATACTTAGTACAAAATAAATGCGATAAATCTATTACTTACTTAAATCTATTACTTTTTTTTTCTAGGGTTTTCAAGTAATTAATACTTAAATTAAGCACGGATGAATTTCCTTGGCAAAACTGTCACTAAAGACATGTATAAGGTTAAAAGATTTCCATTTTAACTAATGTTTACATTTAAACTTTTTTCATTAAAGATTCCTGAAAATATGTTTCACATTTTCCACTAAAATATTAAACAGCACAACCGTTTTCAACACTGGGAAAGATAATAAATGTAACTTGAGCACCAAATCAGCATATTAAAATGATTTTGAAGGATCATGTGACACTGAAGTAATGACTGCTGAAAATTCAGCAAAAACTCTTGAACGGCAGGAAAGAACATACACATACAAAGGTTGATATGTTGAATATAAAAGTCATTTTCTGATGGTAGAATGGGAACAGATGTGGCTACGGTTCTTATGAAATGAATTCTACTAAAAAACCTTGTACACCAGACTTTGTTCATTCATAGATACCGATTTGGCGTGTCCTTTATTATACAAGCATTCTCTCACATTGCAGACTGTGTACACCTGCATATGTGATGAATGGTGATCACCACTCGCGGATGTAACGTTCCCTTAGGGGACAATGTAAACAAATGGCGCCAGAGTATGTTGCGTAGTCAACAGTAGGTCAGGACTTGTCGGGACGGTGTAGAGGTTAGAACCTCTTGTAGCTTTTTTTTTTTAATTTGCAAAACACCAGCTCAGCAAATGAACAAAAAGTCAGACCTTTACAGGACTACAGAGTTTATAAAAACAAAAACTTGTGGAGTCCTACCTTTTCAGCCAACTCAGCTGCACTGAGTTTAGGGTCGTACGGAATGGGGTCACCCAGGTAGGTGCGAAATTTGACAGGAAATCCTCCATAAATGGGTGCTATCGGTAGTCTAAATCTCTCATACACCCAGCGGTAAAATCCTGAAGAATTTTCGAGATGAATTAAAGATAATATACTTTCATAATATATTTACATGTTTATAACTATGCGCAAGTTCAATATTTTGTCCATGACTCACTTAATGTTCCAAGAGAGCGAAATCCCTCCCTCAGGTTTTGAGTAAACATGGGTATAACTGGCTATAGGGACAAAACAGACTCATATTACAATAAAACCGGTTTGTATGAAAGAAGCAGAATAAGAGGGACAGTCGCTTACCACTTTAGAGTCAATGGCCACTTGTGCAAATCCTTTGCGTTTGCCCCAGAGCAGAGGGTACGTCTCGTCGCTGAACAGGGCCTCCCGTACTCCTCCAGGAGAGATACCCAGGAGGTGACCGTTCCGCAGGGCCTTCACACACTCCTCCTGCGGCCCGTGGATCACACTGAACACCTCCAAGAGGAGCTTAAACCCTGTCGTGGTTGTTATACAGATAATATGAGCACGAATAATTAAATTTAACTGAAAAATTTAGTGTGTGTGACCTTGTTGAATCCACTGAAGGTCAATAGAAAGGATTTTCAGAATATAGACAATGCGTGTTTCTGGAAAAGATACATATTTATGTTTTTCTATAGGTTATAATTAAATAATTTGTGTTAAAGGGATTATTCAAATTATTAAATACTCACCTTCATGTTGTTTAAAAACCTGTAAAATCGTAGCTTCATAACATTACGGTTGATGTCACGTAGACTATTTTAACGATGTCCTTACTACTTTTCTGGGCTGGAATGTGGGAGTTGTGTTACGGTCTATGCAGGGTCAGAAAGCTCTCGGATTTCATCAAAAATATCTTAATTTGTGTTCCAAAGATGAAAGAAGGTCTTACAGGTTTGGAACAACATGAGGGTGAGTAATTAATGACAGAATTTTCATTTTTGGGTGAACTATTCCTTTAAGAACAAAGTGAAATTGTTGCTATTTTAAACACTAATGCCAGATAAAGATGTAGGACATGTTTTGTCCCAAACTTCAGTGAATCACTATGAAATTAGGTACTGAGTAATGACTCTGTCACGGACAAAATGAGGCTGATTGATCACTTAATTCACAAGTATGAAATTTGTTTTTACCTGGGACCTTGAACAGAAAATGATCAGCCACTGAATGACAAGTTCTTCCCTTTTGAATGATAACACTTGCCAAGAAATAATAGTAGTCTATAGGAATCGCTCCATGATAGTAGACTATGAGTGCAGGTCCTTCATCTGGAATCTTTTCTAAACCATGGATTTCATAACCTGTCACAAAATACATACCTAATTAATCAGAAGAAAATGATTCAACATTTTTGTGAAGTATGACACATTGCAAGACTTTTCATGAAATAACATGGAAATGAATATTTGACATTGACATTGAAAAGATTTCTAGTTCTAATAAATATTTTTATTAACTTTCTGTTTATCACAGAAAGAAAAATGTATCACTTTCAATGAACATATAAAGCTGTTTTCAACATTAATCATAAAAAAATGTTTCTTGAGCAGCAAATCAGCAAATTAGAATGACTTGTAAAGGATCATGTTACACTGCAGACTGAAGTAATGATGCTGAAAGTTCAGCTTTGGCCATCACACAAATAAATTACATTTTAAAATATATTAAAATGCAAAACAATTATTTTCAACTGTAATAATATAAAGACATTAAAAAAAAAAAAAAAAAAAAAAAATTCTGAAACTTTTGAATGGTATTTTATGTGCTGATTTGTAACCTTTAAAAATATCATGCACTTTGTGAAATGAATCAGATGAAATTGGTGCAATGATTCAGACAAAAGAGCTATTTAGATGCTCTGTTTGATTAAAAACAGGTTACGCATTTTAAAATTGCAATTTAATGCTAGGAACATAAAAGCATCATTTATTGTGCTGTCAAAGGATAACATGGTTTAAGGCTGGGGCAAAAAGAAAGAAAAAAAAAAAAAAAAAAACCCATCCATAACCTAATACACCTGCAGAATATGTCAAATCTTATATCACGTCTTTAGAAATTACTTTTTAATTACGATTTTACTATTCCTGTCTATCACTTAAAGATCAAATTAACAGCACAGTGGATGCAAAGTATGTGAGCAATAATGAAACATCCCAGACCAAAGAAGTTTAATTTAAACTAGATAACAATCCAGGTCTCAATAAATGCAGATTTAAAAAAAAAAAAAACTAAAAAATAAAAAATTCAAATATATTACATACCGTGCCAAATAGCTCCATGCCCATCCCACAGGGTTGCCAGAGTCTTTCTCGCACCATCCCACAGGTTATTGGAATAAGCTTCCCTTAACTGGTTCTTGCGTTTGTACACGTGGAGGAAGAGTATGGACAGATAAAGTAAAATAACTATGAGAAAAGGCAGGATGAAGACAATGGCTAGAGGTGTGAAAACCCAGAGCAGATACTCCAAGAAACTGAGGTAGTCCTCGAGCTGCCCGAGCCCTGCCCACTCCTGCCACACATGAACTAAGCAGGAGAGGAAGCTGACGGATCCATTCTCAAACAGACAGGACTCATTTCCACTGGACATGCTGCTTCACTGTTAGCCTCTCCCAGTGGCAGATGGGCTGAGCAAGGCAACAATCTGCCAAAGGGCAGACCTGGGTAAGAAAGAAACAAATTGTCAACAGCAAACATTAAGATGGCATTAAAGTATGTTGTTTTTATAACATTAAACACTTTTCCTATCCCAGTTTAATATGCAGAGTCAAACACTTTGGTGGTGGGGGGTGAGGGCAGGGGTGGGTTGGTGCTCAGAAGGAAGGAAGGAAGCTCAAAAGAAAGGAAGCTTAGAAGGAATCAAGGTTGGATAGACAGAAAGGAAGGTAGGAAGCTCAGAAGAGAGGGAGGAAGGAAGGATGGAAGCTCGGAAGGAAGGAAGAAAGCTAGCCCGGAAGGAAGTTTGCAAGGAAGGATGTTTGGAAGGAGAGGAGGAAGGGAGGAAGCAAAGCAAGCTTAGATAGAAAGAAAGGAAGGTAGCTCGGAAAGAAGGAAGTTTCAAAGGAAGCTTGAAAGGAAGGATGGAAGGAAGCAAGCTAGCTTGGAAGGGAGGGAGGAAGGAAGGAAAGCAAACTTGGATAGAAAGAAAGGAAGAAAGCTCGGAAAGAAGAAAGCTTGAAAGGAAGCTCGGAAGGAAGTTAGGAAGCAAGCTACCTTGGAAGGAAGGAAGTTTGGAAGGAAGGAAGCTTGGAAGAGAGGGAGGAAGGAAGGAAAGCAAACTTGGACAGAAAGGCCATTTTTGCAGGCTGCATACGTCATCAAGCCTGGTTTATTTCAGTTAACTGAGCATTACATTCATGAGTCATAAACATATTACAACACTTTACACTTCACTAAGAATAATGGTCAAATTTATAACTGTTAATATTATAAAATAAGATCTTCGTAATGACGTATGCAGCCTAAAATGCAAGCAAGCAAGCTAGCTCAGAAGAAAGGAAGGAAGGAAGCTCGGAAGGAAGGCAGGTCAGATTGAATTTTGGAAGGCAGGAAGAAAGCAAGCTTGGTAAGAAGGAAGAAAGCTTAGAATGAAGTTTGGAAGGAAGGAAGGAAAGAAGGAAGCTTGGAATGAAGTTTGGTGGGAGGGAAGGAAGCTTGGAAGGAAGGAAGGGAGCTCAGAAGAATGTTGTGTGTTCTAATGTAACACACACATGAATGGGTCAAACTTATTGAAATGAACAGACTAATCAAATTTGATACATATACAAGACTTTTAAACTGATCATGAATAAACTTATATTTTAGTTTGCAGCCATCACGTTTGAAAAAAGTCAAATAATCAAAATTCAATCAATCAATAATTAATAATAATGTATAAAGTATTAAAGCTACAATATTACAGAAAAATACACTTTACGACATGGTTATGTATTATTAAAATCATTTTTGGTTTGAACTTCCAGCAAAGTCACTGTATTGAAAAATATAAAGCTTCTCTGATATTAAATATATATATATATATATATATATATATATTATATATATATATATATATATATATATATTATATATTATATATATATATATATATATATATATATATATATATATATATATATATATATATATATATATATATATAAATCACAATATAAATATTGGTTGCTTGTTGATAATATAAGGTAAATTATGTTTAAGCTTGTAAACAATAAACAACATAAATATATATTAAACTAATAACTTTGTATCTCATTTTACAAGTCACAGGACTCGGCCAATAGCGTGAGTCTGGGGCGGAGTTTACTGTTTGTCCAACCAATAACAATCAGGTGACTATTTGACAACAATCATCATATTTGCAATGAAGTTTAATGGCACAGTTGGATTTTTAACTCACAAATCGAATTCTAGTCATTTGACAATTTTTTTAAAACCATTTGCAGTAAAATTAGTTTTTAAAAGCACCAAGGAAGAAAAAAAAAAAAAAAACAACACAAACCTTCTCCAACGGAAATGTGTTGCTCGGCCAAACATACCAACCTCACAGCGGTGCCCTAAAATCAAATGACGTCAATGACAGTTAAGTTATACCTGCTCATTCTGTTCATTCACAGGTGAGACTGCTATACAAACGTCAACATCATTTACATGAACACTGTCAAATGCATGAAAGCTGCCAGGGAAAGGAGTAGCATTAAACCGTTCTGTCTTACGTTGCACCTGAACAATGCATAGCGATCATAGATAAACAAACCTCACAACAGCTCCAAATTTTGCGTTTTTAAAGCTGTCACACACTTCTTCAAAATTACACATCTAATCACTCGAAAAACTAAAAAAATATATATATATTTTTAAAAGAAGCGTATAAAAACAAGATTATCTCAAATCTACTTACATTATGATACCTCGATGAAATAGACACTCTTGCCCTCAATAAACGTTTTCCTTCCTGAATGAACCGGCTCTCTTTACATGTGACACAAACAGGAAACAGGTCATGTCAATGTCCGTGACTGGCCGAAAGATTTCAAAATAAAAGTCTAATAAATGCCAAGTCAGTTATGTAAATTTACTGAAAGACTTTTAACTTGGCGGGGAATTTCTAAAACACGAGGGGGGAAACTTGCATAACTAGGGTTAAATGTGTGTATAGATTAGATGCTGTAGTAGTAACGTTACTTTTAATATTCCTCGTTTTAATTTATCAGTTTATTTATATATCGCTATATATTTCGCGGTCGTTTTAATTTCTAATGTCCGGTCAAAAGACTAACGACAAGACCGGTTTGTAGAAAGGATTCTGTTGACAGGTGTCGCCATGCGTCTATCATTATGATTGATTACGGCGAGCGGAATATTGTTCCTTTAGCTGATATCATCTTCTATCAGGGTGAAGAGAGAGAGATGACAATACACTGCTTGTGCTCCAGAGCTTACGTCAAGTATGTATTAATGCTGAACAAGACTGTGGTGTGAAATAAACAACTAATAGAATATGCATACTACTTTATTATTAAGTTAAATGCGTTCAGAAAGTTACATTTTTAATGCATTGTTGTTGTATTGTTAGTACCTGTTAAGAATTACCTAACTGGCCTGAGCAACAGAAAAGGCATACTAGGCAGGCATGGGATGTTGACTGTTTACTATTGTGAATGGTTAACACGTTTTCTCTTTTTAATCTGCAGTGATCGAGAATTGTATCGGTCAGATTTGAAAGCCATACTGAAACAGACTGGTAGTCAATTGCAAGGTACAGTTTCCAGCTAATATCTTATTACATATGAAGAAAATGATGTCTGTTTACATGGTTCTCAATCAGGCGGTTTCAATAAGCTTCCAAGGGGGTATCGGGAATTTAAATTATTTGAAATAAGACAAAACAAGCATTAGTATAAAACATGAGCTAAATCTAATTGTAAATTATGATATTTTGTGCAATAATTCACTCTTTCAACAACTGAAAACAAGGTAAATTTAAATGTCGTAAATTATGTGGTGATGAAAATTGTATTAAAACTTAATGGACATTTTTGTAATGAATATAGATTTTTCTAGTTATGAGTCATGTTCCTTAAAAAGACAAAATAATACATTCTATTTTAGAGATTGCGGCTATTATATCAAACCTCCTCCACTAACCTACCCATGCAACATGTTTCAGACACAAGCATACATTGATTGCTAGATCAAATCAGGATTAAAATGATCTTAAAAAAAGAAAAAGGAAAATAAAAAAGGTTCTAATTCTTATGTTGTGTCTCACAGCCACATTGCTACCCCATAATCTCAATAAATGTTAAACCCAACCTTCTGCTATAAACATCCATGTTTTCCAGTAACCTTTAAGACATTTCCTTCATATGCCTCCTCCACCTACACATTTCTAGCTGCCAGTTTTATAAATATTTTATTGTATGGAAGCCTGTTTCCTCCACTGAATATCTCGCAATTCTTACTTTTTTTCCTCAGTTGTGAGATATAAAAGTGCAGTTGCGAGTTATAAATTAGGAATTGCTAGATATAAACTAGTTTTTTTCTTCCTTAAAATTTGACTTTATAGCTCTTCTTTATAACTCTTTTCTCTCTCTCTCTCTCTCTCTCTCTCTCTCTCTCTCTCTCTCTCTCTCTCTCTCTCTCTGAGAAAAAAAGTTAGAATTGCGAGATAAAATTTTGCAGTTGGGAGATAAAAAGTCAGAATTGCGTGATACAAACTTGCATCCGCGAGGGAAAAAAAGTCAGAATTGTGAGTTTATATCACGCTTTTTTGAGAAAAAAAGAGAAAAATTTGTGAGTTTATTTCTCAGAATTGCCAGTTTATTACTTAGAACTGCGAGTTTATATCTCACAATTCTGAGAAAATAGTCAAAATTGTGAGATAAAAAGTCACAGTAATCATTTTTTACTTTTTATTCAGTGGCAGAAAGTGGCTTCCGTATTATTGGGTAGAAATTTATTATAAAAAATGTTTGTAAAAATCCTTAATCCTTTTCTAGTGAATCACAAACACTTCAAAAATTCATGGGGCCTTTGAATATTGTTGTGAACAATGAAGGTGGAGTCAAAAAGGTTGAGAACCGCATATAGCCTGGATGTTTTTTGTTTTTTTTTTCCCTTGATTTTTACTTTAATTAAATACCTGCAACAGATTATAGTCAGGAAATGGCTTATAATGCTCAAGTAACTACACATTATTACACTTTGGGTTTTTATTCTTTCAGTAGATTTTGAAGCTAATGATGGAGAAGAGCTTTTGGAGGACCTTAACTGTTCTGTGGATGATGATGATGATGATGATGATGAGGAAGAAGAGGCTGTTCTTGATGAAGAGGCCATGCTTATGGCCAGTTTGGGGCTTCCTGTGGAGTTTGCCAGCTCATCAAAACAGAGGAAAGCTGTATGTCTGTGTATTATGCATGTCTGATGCATTATGATCTTGATGTTATATTGGAATACAACTGCTGTCTATTTATGTCAGCACTGCTAATTATAATGTTCATGCCAAAATTCTTAGGCCCTTGTCCCTAATCTTTTGAGTCCTCCACACTTTGGAGTCTTAATGGTGCATGGACTGTGTAGTAGCTTGCTATGA
The DNA here is from genome assembly GCA_036247105.1 of Cirrhinus mrigala. Lineage (NCBI taxonomy): Eukaryota > Metazoa > Chordata > Actinopteri > Cypriniformes > Cyprinidae > Cirrhinus > Cirrhinus mrigala. The sequence continues at coordinate 19,742,289 of CM070008.1, read as the reverse complement.
CGTCCACACTAGTGTCTACTCTGAGCTTGCATATCAGCCGCATAGGGGGTGCTTTTGAGCACACATCTGAAATTTCATATCCATAAAATTACATTTGGGACATCCTTTTTTCTATTCTTTGTAAATTAGAAAGTTAAAAAACAGCATTTATTTAAAATATAAAAATTTATAAGTGTCTTTTGTAAAATTATAAAGTATTTTTACTTTTGATCAATTTAATGTGTCCTTGTGGAATAAAAGTATTAGGGCCAGATTTACTAACAGCTTGCACCATCGCAAACTGTCTTTTGACATTTAAATAGTACTGTCAGGATTTACTTAAGACGCGCAGTGAAGAATTAGCACTGAAATGGTGTGGACACAGTTATTTTTGTGCCTGACCTTATTGAATATGCATTCATAGGAGTTTCCCTTTCAGACGCAAAATTTATGGGAGGAGAGCACTCAAATGAATCACGTAATGAGATTTACTGTTTGCGCTCATCAAATTACTGGTATTTGTGCCATTATTTAACTTGCGTCTTAAAGCAGGTGGTATTTTGTGCTGCTATTGGTAGATTGCACTGGTCATTATGGAAATGAGATGTTGCATCTGTGTTCTTTAATGTGTGGATTGTTAGTAAATCTCACGCAGAATTTTCCCCTCCCATCGGCGCTTTTATGGAAATCTGCTCTAATGCTAATTTGCCCTGTTCAGTAAATCTGGCCCTTAAAGGAGAAGTTCACTTCCACAACAAAAATTTACAGATAATTGACTCACCCCCTTGTCGTCCAAGATGTTCATGTCTTTCTTTCTTCAGTCATAAAGAAATTATGTTTATCGAGGAAAACATTTCAGGAATGTTCTCCATAGAGTGGACTTCAATGGTGCCCTTTAGTTTGAACTTCTAAAATGCAGTTTAAATGTAATTTCTATACTTTTTAACCTCAAATGCTCATCGTCTTGTCTCGCTCTTAGTGAACTTTGTGCATTCCGGGTCAAGACAGTTAGGGTATGTCAAAAAACTCGCATCTCATTTTCTCCTCTAATTTCAAAATTGTCCTACTTCGCTGCAGAAGTACCACCCCAGTGTTTACAAAGTGAACATGCAAAAAAGGTCAACGCCCTTTACAAAAAAAATGGTAAAACACTATGTAGGGCGATTTTGAAGTTGGAAGAGAAAATGAGATGGGAGTTTTTCGACATACCCTAACTGTATTGACCAGGATTATACAGAGTACATATGTGCATCGCAGAGCTAGACAAGATGAGCGTTTGAGGTTAAAAAGTATATAAATTGTACATTTTTTGTAGAAAATAACCCATCGTTTGGCTAGGTAAGACCCTTCTTCCTCGGCTGGGATTGGCATTTAGAACCCTTTGAAGCTTCATTTAAACTACATTTTGGAAGTTCAAACTCACAGGCACCACAGAAGTCCATTACATGGAGAAAAATCTTGAAATGTTTTCCTCAAGAAACATAATTTCTTTACGACTGAAGAAAGAAAAACATGAATCATGGAAAGACATGTCATCTTTGATGATAAAGGGGTGAGTAAATTATCAGTTGTTTTTTTTTTTTTTTTTTGTGGAAATGAACTTCTCCTTTAATTTCTTCTCATAACTTTTGGTAATATCACAGTTTTCACATACATATGATGCAGTCAAAAAAAAACAAAACAGTTTTTAACTTTGATAATAATAATAATAAATGTTTATTGAGCACTAAATCAGAAATCACTAAATGTTTGGCTGCTAGGAATTTTTATTTCCATCACAGGAATTATATTTTTAAGTAAATTAAAGTAGTTATTAAATTAAGTAAGTAATATTTTTGATCCAAAAAATACAGCCTTGGTGAGCATAAGATACTTCTAGCAAAGCACTGAAAATCTTATTATTCTTAAGCTTTTGACCGGTAGTGTATATGTATTTAATCTTGATTTGTTAAAAGAAAAGTTCGCTTCCATAACAAAAATTTACAGATAATTTACTCAACCCCCTGTCATCCAAGATGTTCATGTCTTTCTTTCTTCATGTCTTTCTTTTCTCCATATAGTGGACTTCAGTGGTGCCCCCGAGTTTGAACTTCCAAAATGCAAAATGTTTAAATGCAGCTTCAAAGGGCTCTAAACGATCTTATCTAGGGTTTTATCTAGCAAACGATCGGCCATTTTCTAAAAAAAATGACAATTTATATACTTCTTAACCTCAAATGCTCATCCTGTCAGTTAGAGTAAGTCGAAAAACACCTGATTAATTTTCTCCTCCAACTTCAAAATCGTCCTGAATCGCTGTTTTTGTAAAGGGTGTTTGATCTTCTTTGCACGTTCACTTTGTAAACACTGGGTCGGTACTTCTTTGATGTAGGGCAATTTTGAAGTTGGAGGAGGAAATTAATCAGGAGTTTTTCGACTTGTACTGACTTGAATCAGAATACAGTTGACGCAGAGCTAGACAAAGTGAGCATTTGAGGTTAAAAAGTATATAAATTGTCAGGTTTTTTTTAGAAAATAACTGATCATTTCGCTAGATAAGACTCTTCTTCCTCGGCTGGGATCGTTTAGAGTCCCTTGAAGCTGCATTTAAACTGCATTTTGGAAGTTCAAACTTACGAGCACCATTGAAGTCCACTATATGGAGAGAAATCCTAAAATGTTTTCCTCAAAAAACATAATTTCTTTATAACTGAAGAAAGAAAGACATGAACATCTTAGATGACAAGGGGGTGAGTAAACTATCTGTACATTTTTGTTCTGGAGGTGAACTTCTCCTTTAATGTTCGTAGCCTTTTCTTTTGTATGGGCACCTTTACACCTGGCATTAACATGCATTTTGTATTGAGTACTGGATTGCATATGCAAATAATGAAACAGTGCATTAGCATTTACACCTTTGTCAAATGTGGTTCAGTGATCTCATCACAATGTGTCTCAGGTACATTTACACTTGGCTTTTAATCTGTGCATGTAAATGGCATGTTAATGCCCAGATGTGTGAAGAATTACTCTGTGCAGTGAAGCTGCTCGCTTGCTATCTTTTTTTGTAAATTTTCATTAAAGAATCTTTACTCCATTTGCTTTAGGGAATTACTTGGCTGTAGACCAAAGCTAATGATTGTTTCTCATCTATAAGGGCCGACTTTCAACAAGACCGAAGAACAAAAGAACCATCAAGCGTTTCGAAGCCCCCTCAGATTATGCCGACACACACGAGGACTCTGAACAGAAACAGCAGTGTGCTGTGAGTGACATCGCAGAGACCCCCGCTGAACAGACGTGTCCCACGCCAGAGGAGGCCTGGCTGAGATACTGGCAGCAGCATGGGGAGGCTCTGCTGTGGCAGAGCTGGCTGGAGAAACAACCTGAAATCTCCAGCAGTACAGAACAGGACTGTTCCCACTCAGAGGCTGACTGGGACAAGCACTACCAACAAACATACCAGTACTACTGGGAGCAGTTTCACTACTGGGCCGCCCAGGGCTGGACAGTCGATGAGTCCTGTAACACAACTGCTGCTTCTGATGAACATCAGGACAGCCGAGGAGAAACAGAGGTACTCACAGATCAGACAGAAGAAAGATCTAAGGCGGATGCAACCAGCGTTACACAACTCATAAGCAGCCTGAGCTTATTGACTGAGGAAGTTGACAGCGAGGATGGTGACCAGCAGTCTTTCGCCTGTAACTGTGCTGATGAGCCCTGTGATGGAGGAAACCGCAAAAGGTCATCGTCACATAGAGCCTACACTGACAATTCTGGTTAGTGCACATGTCTTAGTTATGGGGACTGTGGTGTCTCTTTGTGTATCAGCTATGGGGACTGTGGTGTTCCTGCAGTGATGCTGAACCCAAATATGTCAACACCTTCCTGCTCCATGACCTACTTTAAGCGTGTTGAATCTAGTGCAGTTGTAATATAAGTTCAAATTTATTTTGTCAGTTGCAGCATAGGCTTATAGTGTGTGCTCAATTTTTTGCCTTTCAGAAAGTAAACAATGTTCAGAAATTTTTCTAAATTAAAAAAACAAAACATAAAATAATTAGATGATTATTAACCATATATATATATATATATATATATATATATATATATATTATATATATATATATGTATGTATGTGTGTGTGTGTGTTCTGATTTCCTTAGACATTTTTTCTAAATTAATATAAAAAAGAAAAATTATTACAATTATTATTAACTAAGAAAATTCTGTCCTTATTTACAGACATTTTTTCTAAATGAATAAAAACATAAGAACATATATATTTATATATATATATATATATATATATATATATATATATATATATATATATATATATATATATATATATATATATATATATATATATATATAAAGATTATTAAAAACCCCATAGCTTTTATACAGTTAAAATACAATAACACAAAATAAAATGTTGTCCTCATTTACTTACAGAGATTTTTCTAAATTGTTAAACAAAAAAAAACTTAAATCATAAAATAATTATTAACCACCCTATAGCATATAAAGAAAATGTTGTCCTCAATTACTTAGACATTTTTCTAAATTTAAAAAAGAAAAAAAACATAAAATAATTTATTTATTAATTATCACCCCCTAGCTTTGACACGGAAAAAATACATTCAAATAAAAGAAAATTCTGTTCTCATTTACTTACTCTTATGTCGTTCCAAATCTGTATGATTTAATTTCTTGGGTGGAACACAGAAAATATTTTGAACCATTTTTTTAATATTTTTTGTAACCAAACAGCTACCGTTGTTTAGTTTGTTTACCATTTGTTTTCCACTGGTTTGGAATGACATGAGGATGAATAAATTATAACAGAATTTCTGATGTTCCTTTGTCATGTAATTCCATTGAATCCTGTGTGGCGATATAAATGCATAAGCCGTTACATATTTTTAAAGAGCGTTTCTAGAATACTGATTGCGTCTAAGACAGAAAGAAATGGCAAACCTGCATTCTGTCTGTTTTTTGCGGTAACAAATATATAAATCCAGTTGGGAGAACACTTTTTATCAGCCCTATAAAGGATCACAAGTTGAACAGATAAGTCCCACAATTTTGCAGCTTGTGCAACTTGTGTAATCTGATGTATTTTAGATAAAAGAAGGGCAGGACTGGTTGCAAGAGTAAAAATAGTGCTTAAACTTTAAAAAACAAAGTTTAGATTTAACATCCTCATGACTCAGGCAAAGCGTGTATTGTGGAAATAAGCAAAAAGTCAGTTTTGGTGACTTTTTTTGGTAACTTTTTAACCTTATTTTTTGGGAGCCGGCCTGCTCGATATGCTCTGACAGAGCCACCTGTGATCATGATGTCATCATCACAGCGACACAAAGCCAGAATTCAGTTTGTTATATGACAACGCTCCCTGTACGAAAGCAGATCATTTTCCCCAGAGGTTTTTTTTTTTTTTTTTTTTTTTTTTGCAGCCTAAGCTTGGCTCTGCCTGAATGTTTAATGCATCATATCTAAAGATGTCAGCTGTTGAATGAAAGGAGCATGTGACTTTCACCTATGCAATATTAATGCTGGTACATGTGAAAGAGAGCACAGGCTCCTCGGTGCTCGAATTGATCACAATTCACTCTCAGTCGCTCTAAAAATGGCTCTTGTCATCCTGATTGTCGGGCCATGACTGATGCCATCTAAACAGCACCTTTATTTGTACCGCTGGAATGGCTGTTTTGCCGTATACATCAGGCGGTATAAGATGTTGTTTTATGGTGTTAGTGTAGCTGTTATTAATAATAAACTGAAAGTATGTGATTTCAGATGGCAACGCGAAACAGACCTCTGCTCCATTGAGTAACTGGAGTGGACAGCCCGTAAAGAGCAGATCTAACGATGAGGATCAGAGTGATGATGATGATAAACCTCCAGGGAACAGACGAGCCAAAATGAAGAGAGCGTAAGCTGCCGATCTGTATTATATCAGACTTACATACTTAATGATTATGGTTACTTGGGATAGTTCCCCTGAAAACATATGTTCTGTCATTATTTAAAAGGGTCATGACATGAGAAATCAAATTTGCCTTGATCTTTTGGCATACAAGAGGTCTTCGTACCATTAAAACATCCTGCGAGTTTCATAGCTTTAAACCTTCTCCTCATTATAATTAACCTCCTCATATTTAATCAAGCTCCAAAAACGTCTCATTTGGATCTGAAGGGCAAGATGACATTCGTTTGTGCCCTCAACACAGACTCCGCCCACCACCATCTTTTCACCACAGACTCCGCCCACCGGCGTTCAGTCGCTTAACGGCTGATCGCTTGTGTACGCTCGAACACGAGTGTCGTGTCGCGTCAAAAGCAAATAGGAATTACAATCACTGCCACTATCTTGTCTACACTGCACTCTTAAAAATAAAGGTGCTTTAAAAGGTTCTTCACAGCGATGCCATAGAAGAACCATTTTTTGTTCCACAAAAGTTCTTTAAAGAACCATCTCTTTCTTACCTTTTTATAATCTGAAAAACCTTCTTTCACCACAAAGAAGCTTTTGTGAAACAGAAAGGTTCTTCAGAGGTTAAAGGTTCGTTATGGAACCATTTAGACAAAAAGGGTTCTTCTATGGCATCGTGAAGCACCTTTATTTTTTAAACTGTGGATACGGTATAAAGATGCATGTTCGTTTTCTGACACAGTTCACATGCTTGAGTCTGTCGTCAATAGGACAAATGGAGTGAAAGAATGTTCGTTTTGACATGTTTGGTTTAAACGGCTCATTCGCATCTTTGCGCAGATATCAGAAGGATCCCAGCATAAGGAACAAGCAGATAGTTTCTTTTTAATAGCATCGTTTTGAATAGAGCGTTTCGTTTTGTAAACGAGGAACAGTGTCATGGAGAGTTCACAAAGAAGCATTTGTTGAAAGATGAAGCGGTATTAGATCTGACTGCAGCTGCATCACAAACTGTATGTAAATGATTTCATAATGCTTGTGATATTTGAATGTATAACTGTATATTCGAATGATCACAATGTGGATCACACCTGTGGAGGGAGATGACATGAAGGCTCTAACTATCACTGCGACTCTGAAAGCAGAGCACAGTTGGATAAATTAATCATCTTTAAAAAAAAAAATAATTATCAAAAACTAAATATCTATTCAAACCTGACTTTCATTTTTAAAATGGCCCAGACATCCTTGAAAAATGCTGGACTTAAAGGAGAAATTCACTTCCAGAATAAAAGCTTCAAAATGCACTAAACAATCCCAGCCAAGAAGGGTCTTATCTAGTGAAACAATCAGTCTTTTTCTAAAAAAAAAAAAAAAAAAAAGAACAATTTATATACTTTTTAACCTCAAATTCTCGTCGAACTCTGTGTATTCTGGTTCAATACAGTTAGAGTATGTAAAAAAAACTCCAACTTCAAAATCATCCTACATCGCTGTTTTACCTTTTTTTTTTTTTTTTTTTTTTGTAAAGGGCGTTTGACCTTCTTTGCATGTTCACTTTGTAAACACTGAATCTGTACTTCTGCAGCGATGTAGGACTATTTTGAAGTTGGAGGAGAAAATGAAATGGGAGTTTTTCAACCTACCCTAACTGTCTTGAACCAGAGTGCATTTTTCCATGTATGTGATGCGATCTAGGAAAACCCAACAGATGGTAATATTTTACCTTTTTTAGGTTTTGATACCATATGAAAGCTAGGTTCAAGCCCTTTCCAAAACTGTTTTGGCTATCTTAAGTTAGCTGATGATTTTCAGTAATGGAATTTTGAGAAAAACGGGTTCAAAGTGAGACGGCTTTCACTTCACGGCTTTAACGAGAGCTTTTAGAAGCACTATGCTCCATCATTACACAAACAGACTAACATTACCCTGAAGAGGACAGTTTTCCATTGTTTATCATGGACAGTCTCTGAACTTTTGATCACCCCTTGTATGATAGCACAAATAGTGTACCTTGTAGTAAAGCAAGCACAGCACAACTGTTTGCGCACTGTACGTATATAACAGACTGTCATCGGACTCCTCTTTAGTAACTTCATCATCTGATCCTTCATCTCTGAATGTGAAATAGTCCATTATAATATCGTTTAGGGTACTGACATCACCAAGATCGAGCAGATTGAGACAAAAAAAAAAGCGGCTACAGTACTCTAGACTATGTTTTTGAGCTCCGCCATCTCCCGATATTAAAAAATAAATAAATGTAAAAAAAAATAGTTTACACAGGACTGACGAGGAGTGTGCTTTGATACACCTTTATTAAATATGTTATATGGTTTATTTTGATAGGTTAACTGTTTTTGTGGTGTTCAGAGAAAGCACCTCTGTATCGCATACTTAAAGGAACACTCCACTTTTTTTGAAAATACGCAACATAAGAGAAAGACAGAGTCATTTCTGCTTGCTGCAATAAATCACAATTTTTCAGCACTAAACAAGTAAATTTTGCCTAAATATTTTCAGAGATGATAGACAAGATGTCATAGAATAATAATTTAATGAAAACCTAATTTTGACAAAAAAAAATTTACATTTATCCTATTTTATTTAAATCTCCTGAAAACGTCCCAGTGCGCATCATCAGATCGCATCATGTTTTTTTTTTTTTTTGTTTGTGCAAAACACTTTATTAACGTTGTAAGTAAACCTCAAGGAACATATTAAAATAATAATAAAAAAAAATCCATGTCATGATTTCTTTAAGTATTTCCAAATCCATTTGCTGTAATTTTCTTTCATATGGTACTTAAAAAGTTAAAATAATTGTTACAAACTCTTGCCATAATTTTAGTTTATAGTGACCAGGGGTTGTCAAACTACAAAATTCTACAAAAAAAAAAAAAAAATGAATACAAATTACCCCGTGATTTACTCACCCTTAAGCCATCCTAGATGTATATGACTTTCTTCTTTCAGACGAATTCAGTCGGAGTTATATTAAAAATGTCCTGGCTTATCCAAGCTTTAAAATGGCAATGAATGGCTGTTGAAATTTTAAGCAAAAAAAGTGCATCCATCCATCATAAAAAGCACTCCACACAGCTCCGAGGGTTTAATAAAGGCCTTCTGAACACTCATAAGACAGTTTGCAGAAGCTAGAGATTACTGTTTATAAAGTTTAAATATGGTTATTTTCTTACATAAATGCAGATTATATAAGATTATGTAATACAGTGCTGTTTAAATGGCTGCTCTCTTTACAGTCATGAGCTGGATGTTGAGGAGCTGGCAGAGGCGCCAGATGAGGAGGTGTGGGATGCTCTCGGCCTGAGACGTGGTCCACAGCCCAAGTAAGATCCCAGACAAAGCCTAGACACCCCGTTACTTCGCTGAAAACAATCAGGCCTCCGTTAACATCCAAATGCTTTTTGTCTTGGCAGGTTTGACAGCGTTGTAAAGCTGAAACAAGGCCAAGCTTCATACTCGGGCAGGAGTGAAGAGAACAAAAAGCCTCATGAGGAAAGAAAAAAAGCAGCCTGCAAAATCAACAAGCACATCTTCTTTACTGATGATGGACCACAAACCGCAAAGCCAAAGATCAGCAAAGTCCTTCAGAAAGTAAGCTGTTTGTTGCTTTGTGTGCATTTCGTTTTTGAAGAAATAATTCACCCAAAAAATTCCTCCCAAAAGTTTTCTGCTTCTTTTGTTTTGTCTTAATTTGCCAGTTGCATCAGGGCATCCAAAGACAGTTTTTGAATGTTGGAGCTGCAGTGAGTAGATTAGACTTAATAGCTTTTGGGATGCTGTAATCTAATGAACGCACTTCTTAAATTTGAAAGTTAATATATATTTCTAAGAACAAAATTAATCAAAACAGTGGCATTTAGCCTTAAGTATTTCTCACTGATTACAAGCAAAGAAATAAATTAAGTGCAATAATTGCAAGGCCTATTGCTCAGAGCTGATAATGGTAACAAAAAGTGTTTAGAATTTTTTTATTTTTATTTTATTTTATTTTTTCTTTAACATAAACAAGTGACTGTTTACATTAAAACTTACACCACCATTCAAAACTCTGTATGATTTTAAAATGTTTTTGAAAGAATTCTTTTATGCTTACTAAGGCCTTACAAAACAGTAACATAGTGAAATATTACAATTTAAAGTACCTGTTTTATATTTTAATATATTTTCAAATTTATTCATTTGATGGCAAAGCTGAATTTTCAGCAGCCATTACAGCCATTACACATTTCAGTGTCATAAGATCCTTTAGAAATCAGTCTGATTTACTGTTTTGGTGCTCAAGAAATTATTTTGAATACATTTTTAACAATGTTGAAAGCAATTTTGCTGATTTATTCATGCATGCATTCATTCATTCATTCATGCATTTATTTAATTATTTATTTATATTTATTCTTTTTTTTTTAAATCTGTTTCAGAAATCTTTTTGAACATTATAAATGCTTGTACAGTCACTTAAGATCAATTAAAGGCATCCTAGCCAGTAAATATGTTAATTTCTTTAAAAATAAATAAATAAATAAACATAAAAATTTATTTATGAAATATATGTATTTTTTATTTAGATTTTATTTATAGTTTTATGTCTTGTTTTATTTCATTTTTTTTTTTCAATTTTATTTTATTTTTTCATTTTTATTACATTTTATTTCATTTCATTTTTTTTTCGGTTTATTTTATTAAATTTTATTTTAGTTAATTTAATTTTATCTGATGTCATTTAATTTCAGCTGATTTTTTATTTTATTTAATTTCATTTGGTTTCATTTCATTTCATTTAATTTAATTTATTTATTTATTTTTGGAAAATCGAAATTAGATTTTTTTTCAGGAATCTTTGTTGAATAGAAAGTAAGACAACAGCCTGCATTTGAAACAGAAATCTTTTTAAACATTATAAATGTTTGTACAGTCACTTATGAACAATTAAAGACATCCTAGCTAGAAAATGTATTAATTCCTTCAATAAATAAATAAATAAATACAAATCTTTTTAATTTCATTTAATTTATTGATTTCATTTAGCTTCATTTAATTTTTTTCATTTAGCTTCATTACATTTTATTTAATTTCATGTTGTTTTATTTCATTTCGTTTTGTTTTATTTCTTTTTCTTTTCTTTTCTTTACTTTTTTTTTTTTTTTTTTTTTTTTTTTTTTTTCAAAATTGTGACTGATTTAGATAGAAAGTAAAATAACAGCCTGTATTTGAAAGTCTTTTTGAACATTATAAATGTCTCTACAGTCACTTATGATCAATTTAAGGCATCCTAGCTAAAAAAATGCATTAACTCCTTCAATCAATCAGTCAATCAATAAATAAATAAATAAATAAAAATCTTTTAATTTAATTTAATTTTTTCATTTTATTTTATTTCATTTCATTATATTTGATTTCATTTTTTCATTTCTTTTTTCATTTTATTTAATTTCATGTTATTTTATTTCATTTAATTGTATTTTATTTCATTTCATTTTGTTCTTTTTCTTTTTCTTTTCTTAGTAAAACAACAGCCTGTATTTAAATTTTTTTTGAGCATTATAAATGTCTCTACAGTCACTTATGATCAATTAAAGGCATCCTAGCTAAGTAAATGTATTTATTTCTTTTTTTTTTCCAAGAAACATTTATTATTATTATTATTATTATTATTATTATTATTATCAATATTTAAAACTGTTGAATTTTTTTTTTTCAAATGTATTAATTTCTTTAAATAACAATAATAATAATAATAATAATAATAATAATAATAATAATAAAATAAATAATACAAATTAAATAAATAAACAAAATCTTTGGGTAGTATCAGTATTACTAGTGAGTGGTTTTATTTTCTTTTATTTCATTTTTTTCGTTTCGTTTCATTTTATTGTATTTTGTTTTATTTTATTTTATTTCATTTTATTTCATTGTATTTTATTTAATTTATTTTTTAATTTCATTTTAATTTTATTTCATTTTGTTTTATTTCTTTATTTAATTTAATTCAATTTAATTTAGTTTCATTAGATTTTGTTTCATTTCATTTGATTTGATGTCATTTTATTTAATTTTGTTTCATCTTTTCCATTTCATTATCAGTAATTTGGTTTTTAGAGACTCTTCTGAACGATGCTGTTCTCCCTTTTTTATTATGCGTTTAGTCCCTCATGCTTAAGCTCTTCTGTACTACTAGGCAGTCAGCTGTGTGGTCTTCAACAGCGGTACTTTAACCGAACGATGAAATGTATGTTTGCGTTGTTCCCTGAGGTTTTATTGACACATGGATTTTGTGGGCTTTCATGTAAGATGTGTCATTCTCGTCGCCTTACTACGGATCAGTGAAGCACAGTGTAAATTGTTCTGAGTTTGTGTGTGAGAGGAGAATGGGGTAGAGAGTGGGCATAGAGCCAGCAGGAGCGGTGAAGCTGACACTTTATGCAGTCTGCACAGAGCCGCTTCATCTACCAACCCTCCACCCCATCACCGCGCTGTCACGCAGCACCTGCTTACCGTGCGCTGTCAGCTCCCGTCAGACAGACAGAGCCGCTCTAACCTGCAGTCTCACCCCTGACACTAACACACACGTTCCCAGCTGTCAAACACACACGGGACGGCTTCAAATGCTTGGTCTTCATCACTGGCATGTTGAATATTCAAGAAGAAACGAGATGAATTGTTGTTTTCAAACCAGAGCCTCTAGTCATCGTATCAATGAACTCTTTTAAGGTGGATTTCTAAGTTTAATGCCAGACTCCCAGCAGCCAGCTTCGGTTTCATGTACGGCTGGATTTTAGTCAGTGAAGAAGACTAGACCAATTTACTGCAGTGCTCTACAATTGATTTCTCTGTAGCACAAATTGATCTGGTAGAGGACGAAAACTTTACTGCATCAGACATTATCACTAGCATCTTTTCAGGCTGGATGCCTAAACAAGACTTTGTTGGTGCTTTCCTTTATCACATTGAGGCCTGCAGTTCTGCTGCTTTTATCGATGCCTGCTAAGGCTGAGTTTGCCAGAGACCCATAAGATTAAATAATGTAGTTTTTATTTTAATGTAAGAAGCTTAAGTCTGCAACTTTTATAGTTTTATTTTAAACTACACTGATGGAAAAAAAGCCTTTGGTGGAGATAAAGCAGTAAAATAAATAAATACATTCCAAGGACCCCAAATTTGATGATCAGATTTTTTTTTTTCCTCTCTGTTTTTAATAAAGAAATGAATGCTTTTATTTAGCAAGGACACATTAAATTGATAAAACAAAATGACAGTAAAGATTGTACATACTTAGAAAAGATTTCTATTTCAAATAAAAGCTATTCATTTTGATTTTATTTTATTTCAGTTTATTTGTTTATTCTATTTTTTTTGGTTTAATTTTATTTCTTTTTATTTTATTTCATTTAATTTTTTTCATTTCATTTGACTTTTTTTCATTTTATTTCATTTTGATTTCAGTTTATTTCATTTCATTTTTTCATTTTATTTTATTTCATATAATTTTTATTTAATTTCATTTTGTTTTGTTTCCTTTTTCATTTTATTTTATTGCATTTTATTTATTTTTTCATTTTATTTTTTCATTTTATTTTAATTTCATTTTATTTTTTCATTTTATTTTATTTCATTTTTTAAATTTCTGTTTTACTTTATTATTTCATTTTATTTTTTCATTTCGGTTTATTTTATTTTTTAATTTATTGTATTTTAATTTTATTTTACTTCATTTCAGTATTTTATTTAATTTTGTTTTGTTTTGTTTCACTTTTTCATTTTATTTTATTTAATTTTAATGTTTTCGTTTCAGTTTATTTTATTGTATTTTATTTTTTAATTTTATTTTACTTCATTTCAGTTTGTTTCATTTTATTTTTTTGTTTCATTTCATTTTATTTCTTTTTTCATTTCATTTCAGTTTATTTCATTTTATTTTTTCATTTCATTTCACTTTATTTTTTCTTTTTTTCATTATTTCATTTGTTTATTTTCATTTTATTTCATTTCATTTTTTCATTTTTTTATTTCATATAATTTTTATTTAATTTCATTTTGTTTTGTTTCCTTTTTCATTTTATTTTATTGCATTTTATTTATTTTTTCATTTTATTTTATTTCATTTTATTTTAATTTCATTTAATTTTTTCATTTTATTTTATTTCAGTTTTTAATTTTAATTTTTTATTTTTTTCATTTCATTTCAGCTTTTTGTTTTTATTTTATTTTTTTTCATTTTATTTCATTTCAGTTTTTAATTTTAATTTTTTATTTTTTTCATTTCATTTCAGTTTATTTTATTTTATTTTTTAATTAAATGTTTCATTTTATTTCATTTCATTTTTTAAAATAAGTAAATTAAATGAATCTTTTTATAAAATAAACTACACTTTAAAACTAATTAAATAGAAAATGGCAGTTTTAAATTTTATTTTATTTATTTATTTTTTTTTGATGAAATAAATGCAACCTTTGTGAGCATAAGAACAAAAAAAACCTTAAAAAAAATCTTAACTTTTGAACATTTGAAATATGGTAAAAGTGTTCCACCCAAATAATAGAATATAAAAATCACTTCCATTTGGATTTGATTGCCATAGTCCTTTTAGTAATAAATATTGTTCCAAAGCAGCTGTACGAAAAAACTGTGTCTTGTGTAACTGGTGATTAGACTGTGGTGTGCAGCATTTCAGTTTGTTCCTTTCTATAGAAGCCCTGTATTCTCTCATACACACACAGGTCCAGAGTTTCCTTCAGCAGGTTCAGACTGATGGTGACTGTGAGGAGGCCTCCATGCCTGAAGCCCTGACTGAGCCTTGTGAGAGAGCAGAAGATGGAAGTCTGCCTACACTAAAGGAAGACAAGAAAAAAACTAATGAAACAGAGTGTGAGAAGACTCCTCAGCTCAACAGCAGATGTGAAAAAACTGAGAAACATCAACAGAACATTCAGCCAGAGCCAGAGGAGAGACAGGACAGCGATTCAGATCCCCGAGGAGAGCTGCAGCCCTTGGACGTCCCTGACTTCTTACTCCCTGACGCTCCTGAGGACGCTGAGGGAGGTCAGCATTTAGCGCCCTGCTTTTACATGATACAAATGAGATAATCACAGTCTGTGCTCCTGTAACATACAAGCCAACCATTAACACAGTTAGGCTTCTCATTTACCGTTCAAGGCAATTTGACATAATCATACTGTTGCCTTTCCCAGCAAAGAGCGTGCAGCCCTTTAAAAAGAACAAGAGAAGGAACAGGAAAAGGAGAAAGGATGTAGAGATGCCACCGGAGATTGCAGCAGAACCTGAGCTGGCCAAGTACTGGGCACAGCGCTACCGTCTGTTTTCCAGGTTCGATGAGGGCATCAAACTTGACCATGGTGAGTCAGCACAAAGCCACCATCTTCATTTTAGGCAATTCACTGCATTTTTTTTAATTAGAAAATGCTTTTATCCAAAGCAACTTCAGTGCTGCAGCAACAAAGATAGCCAACCTATTGAACTAAAAAATTAATTATTCTTCATAAAGTTGGCTGATATAGATGCATGCGTGGTGTACTCATAAACGCGCATCGAAGACTGACACAGAAGAGAAGAAATTGTTGAATAAAGTCGTTATTTTTGTTTTCTTCGCGCCCAAAAAGTTTTCTTTTAGCTTCATAAAATAAAGTTGGACCACTGATGTCACATGGACTATTTTAACAATGTCCTTACTACCTTTCTGGGTCTTGAACGTGGTAGTGTCTATGCAGGGTCAGAAAGCTCTCGGATTTCATCAAAAATATCTTAATTTGTGTTCAGAAGATAAACGAAGGTCTCACTGGTTTGAAACGACATGATGGTGAATAATTAATGACAGAATTTTTTGTAATTACGTTTTAGTGCCACGTAAAAAAAAAATCGAAAATTACAAGATTAAAGTAGTAATATATTTTGAGGATAGTCGAAATATTTTGAGAATAAAGTCGAAATTTTGAGAATAAAGTCAAAATGTTTCGAGAATAAAGTCGCAATATTTTGTCAATGACATTCACAAACAAACATTTCAACTATTCTTGAAACATTTTGACTTTATTCTTGAAACATTTTGACTTCATTGACAAAATATTTTGACTAATAAAGACTAAAGTTGAAATATTTCGAGAATAAAGTCGAAATGTTTCGAGAATTAAATAGTAGCAGTTAAAGTCATAATATTTTATAGTATAGACTGTGCATGCAAATTGCCCAGATTGGGAGCACCGGGAGAAGTTGCCAGGCCACAGGAATTTATTTGAATATATGTTGGATTATTAGCAGAAATCATACCTTGTGTAATACTCATAGGGACAGTATGCTTGGAAATAAAATTTTACATCTTCGATTGCCAGAGATGGGAAGTAACTGAGTACAAATAGTTAGTTACTGTACTTAAGTACATTTTTCTGGTATCAGTATTTTACTTCACTATTTATTTTTCTGGCTACTTTTTACTTTTACTCCTTACATTTTTACACAAATATCTGTACTTTCTACTTCTTACATTTTCAAAACGGGCTCGTTGCTTTAGTTTTAATCTGCATTATTTGGTTGGATTAATAATACTGTAAACTAAACTAAATTACAGTTACTCAAAATACTGGACTTCATTATCTACTGTTAAGTTACACTAGTAATTTAGCAAACAAATGTTATAAGAGATTGTTTCATAATACATTTAGAGGGAGCTAGAGCAAATAATAACACAACCCTTATGAAAATTAAAATCAAAAATCATGGTTATAGTTAAACCATGGTAACCACAAATTAACCATGGTTTTGCTACACTAACCATAGTCTAACCATGAAATTTGTTGTAAAACTATGGTTGTGAATTAAAACAGATTGTAATCAATCCCCCAAAAAACATGGGTAATTTTAATAAGAGAAAAATATGACTCATGATAAAGCAATAACATGTTCAGAATAAGAATTTTTATGTAAAGATATTGTCATAATGTAATTATTATTGTACTCTTTTTGACATTTAGGCTATTTAGAAAATCTAGTTTTACTAAATCTATAGTATTTCAGTAATTTTACGATAAAACAACACATGGTCATAATGTGATACTTTAAATTGAACTAAAATAAAGTTATGTTATTGCAAACAAAATACAATGAGGTGGTTGTTTTGCAAGAAGGTGGAGACATTTCTGTTCATAGCAGTAGATGGCTAATGGGAAAAGAGACAGGTACAAGAAAATTAGTGGAAAAAAAGTAAACAAAAGTGAGATGCAGAGAGATATCATGGAAAATAAAGAGACTGAAAAGGAAAATGGTAATGAAGGTGCAGTTCAAGAGAGAACCTTTAATTATTTTATTGAATTATTAGGTTTTAAACCTTTTTTTCTAAAATGTGATGGCCATACAAAAAATAGGTGGTTTCAGAATTTGTTGTCGGTGAATGGGATGGCCTGTATGAGTGAGATTTCGTGGCCTGAAACTTTGTCCCAGTCCTGTCCTGTTCTACATAGTGGTTGTTCAGCCTTGATACATTCATTAGCTAACAAAATTTTAAATGTAAGTTACTTTGTATTAATGTTTCAATATACACATTATAGGCTTGAGGTCCAGTTACCAGCGTGACACTAAAACAGGTAGTAGTAATGGGTACTTTTTACTTAAGTACATGTCTGAGCTCATACTTCTTTACTTTAACTTGAGTAAAAAAGTGTAGTCAGTACTTCTACTTTCACCAGAGTATTTTTAAACATGAGCATCTGTACTTCTACTTGAGTGGAGGATGTGTGTACTTTTGCCATCTCTGTCGATTGCATTCATTAGGCCTATTTGTAGTGCACCAGCCACCCAATAATAGCAATAAGCTTTGTGCTTTCGGTACTTTAATATAAAACAAAGTCTCAGCATTCAAAATCTGTCAGATTTATAGCGGAATACAAACAATGTGTCTTGCAATAATGTGTTTTTTACAGTCTTTAATGTGGTGGGACAGATCGCTGTAGCTATTCATGTGAATCAGTTGTCTTTTCAATTACAATAAGACATTCGTTTCATTAAATTATACTGTTTTCTTTGTGAAAATTCCACCACCTACTCCGCAAAAACGTCTGTGGCGTCCAATCTTTTATTCCTTACATGTATTTAATTAAAAAGAACTATAAAATGTTCTAAAGGTTCGAGTGGGCTCCAACTCTTTGACATAAGTTATATTGTTGTCTTTTCTGAGGTATATATAACATTAAGTGACTTAACAAGCTGTTTTATTCACGGTGTAATGCAGTAAATGATTGGAAATAATATGTAACGTCTTGCATTCTTTATTTGTAGTGCGCCAGCCATCCAGTAATGGCAATAAGCGTTGTGCTTTGTTGCTTTTAATATAACACAGCTCAGCTTTAAAATTATGTTGTCAGATTTATCACAAAATGCAAATTATAAATGTGATTTTTCTCTTTATTTCAAGATTAAAGCATGATATAAATGTAAAGGAACATCAGAAGGATGAAAAAACAGTAGCCTAATTTAATGAATATCTTATTGTAATTGGAAAGATTACTGATTCACATACTGCTTAAACTGAGACAAATGAAGTGATCTGTCACGCCCATTAAAGAGCGTGAAAAACACATTATTGTAATGGACATTGTTTGTATTTCGCTATAAATCTGACAAATTTTGAAAGCTGAGACTATGTCTCTCCCGGTGCTCCCAATCTGGGACATTTGCATGCGCATAGGATAGAATATATTCTCAAAATATTATAACTTAAATCCTGTAATTGCTACAAATTAATTCTCGTAATTTTGAATTTATTCTTAAAATATTTTGACTTTATTCTCGAAACATTTTGATTTTATTCTCTAAACATTTTGACTCATAATTTTGACTTTGTCAAAATATTTAGACCTTATTCTCTTAATATTTCAACTTTCTCATAATTTTGACTTTATTCTCTAAACATTTTGACTTCATTCTCATAATTTTGACTTTGTCAAAATATTTAGACTCTATTCTCTTAATATTACAACTTTATTCTCAAATTTTGACTTTATTGTCAAAATATTTAGACTTTATGTTCTTAATATTACAATTTTATTCTCATAATTTTGACTTTATTCTCATAATTTTTAATTTATTGTCAAAATATTTAGACTTTATTCTCTTAATATTTTGATTTTATTCTCGAAACATTTTGACTTTATTCTCAAAACACTTCAATTTTATTCTCATAATTTTGACTTTATTCTCTAAACATTTTGGTTTTATTTTCTAAACATTTTGACTTCATTCTCATAATTTTGACTTTGTTAAAATATTTAGACTTTATTCTCTTAATATTTCAACTTTATTCTCATAATTTTGTCTTTATTCTCTAAACATTTTGACTTTATTCTCATGATTTTGACTTTATTGTCAAAATATTTAGACTTTATTCTCTTAATATTACAACTTTATTCTCATAATTTTGACTTTTTTGTCAAAATATTTGGACTTTATTCTCTTAATATTACAACTTTATTCTCATAATTTTGACTTTATTCTCTAAACATTTTGACTTTATTCTCATCATTTTGACTTTATTCTCTTAATATTTCAACTTTATTCTCGTAATTTAGACTTTATCCTCAAAATATTACAACATGGCACTAAAACAAGGTCATACTTTAATGATGATGCAAATTAGCAAATTAGATTATTACCCCCCTACTACTGGTGTATAAAGAATAGAAGGGGTCACAAACTAATGACAGCTTTTAGAAAAATGGTCAAAAGGTCAAATAGGCACATTAAATCATTGTCATAGTGTTAATTTTATATTGCCAAAGAAAATTGCAAAAATATTATAAATAGTCAATATATCGCCCAGCTCTAATTATTCTCAGCGTCTGGAAAGGGATAATAGGCTAGTAAAACAGCTATTTGAGTATACATAAGCCTGCACAGCCTCTGTAAGTGGCCCTGTAACTCTTTTTGGAATAACATGCACCAATAAATCATTCACAGTAAAACCGGTGACTTTAACAAATAGAGGGATACACTGAGAACTGAGGGGCAGAGTATGATGTCAGTGTTGAGATGTCATTGCGATGATGTAGCAGCTGAAGGTGTGGGCTGTCTGGCTGCGCCGGCTCTGTCTGCAGTGTGTGTGCTGACGCTAGACACGGAGCCCCTCATACCTCCTGCGTCAGAGCAGAAAAGAAGGGAGGGAGACGGGGAGCGAGTGAGAGGGAGCAAGTGAGAGCAAGGCAGCAGGCAGCTTTTAGAGCGTTCAGGAGAGCACTCTTTTCTTTCCCCGCGCTACACTTTGCACAAATAGAGTGCTCAGCCCCGGAGGAAGGACAACCTTTAGCTCTGGTGCTTTACCTGTGTTCTCCTCCCCACTGCCACCTGCAAAGTGGGTCACTCTTTTAATGGACACCGTGTGTTAAGCTAAACATTAACCTGCTTGTTAATGTCTAATTTTTATTTGTAAAAGAAACTTTATTTTGCTGCATATGCTTTTATGCTTGTTCTTTTTACCATTTGGTCTTTTTACCATTTATATTTTTATTGTATATTGAAGAAAGAACAAGAGATGGTGAGGTAATGGTAAAATGAATTTAAGTAGCAAGGCTCATTGTGTAATAAGCAGCAGCACTGCATAAGAAATGAACACTTGTTCTTTATACATTGCACCAAGTTCACAAAAAAAGAGAAGACATTAAATTACACTTTTTGGGAACCCTGGGAATTTAGACTTGTATGGCTTAATATAACGTAAATGATGTCTCTTACTGAAATATGTAGTAGAAACCCATAAAAGATTTATTTTTAAAATCTACATTGTTTTATACATATTTCAAACTATTAGGGGCATCATTTTTTTTCAATGACATAAAATGGTTGTACTTTGTGAGCTACTGGCACTACCTGTTGCTATTTTTACCACAACACAAGTCAGTTTCATTTTTTTTTTTTTTTTGTGGGGAAAATCGATGGTAAGGCATTTGGTTTAAGCCTACGCTTATAGCCATCGCCAGCTGTAGGCTCTTTTAGTAGATGTGGTCATTGTATCAGTATTTTATTTTCTGAGTTGCGTTACTGTAAAAATAGCAACAGGAAGCGCCAGTAGCTCACAGAGTGCAACCATTTCACATTATCGAAAAATGTTGTCCCCCTTAGTCCAAAATATGTATAAAACAATGTAGATCATGGGGTCATGACATGGATTTTTTTTTTTTATTATTGTAATATGTTCCTTGAGGTTTACTTATAATGTTAATAAAGTTTTTTGCGCCAAAAAAAAAAAAAGAATGTGGAAAAATACTTTTTTCCAACCCTCATTCTGAACCTCTCTCAAAAACAGGGATCGGTCCTTTAAAGGAGAAGTTCACTTCCAGAACAAAAATGTAGATAATTTACTCACCCCCTTGTTAGTGGACTTCAGTGATGCCCCCAATTTAGAACTTCCAAAATGCAGTCTAAATGCAGCTTTAAATGGCTCTAAACGATCCCAGCCGAGTAAGTAGGGTCTTGTCTAGCAAAACGATCTGTCATTTTTTTTTTTTAAAACAAATTGACAATTTATATATTTTTTTTAACCTCACATGCTTGTCTTGTCAAGGTCTGCATGAACTGTTTTTTTCCAGTTCATTACGGTCAATATATGTAGGAAAACTCCCATCTTGTTTTCTTCCCCAACTTCAAAATCATCCTACATCGCTGCAGAAGTACCGACCCAGTGTTTACAAAGTGAACATACAAAGAACATCAAACGCTCTTTACAAAAAAAAGGTAAAACAGTGATGTAGGATGATTTTGATGTTGAAGAAGAAAACAAGACAGGAATTTTTCGACATGCGCTAACCGTATTGACCCGGATTACACAGACTATGCATGCGCGTTGCAGAGATGAGACAAGACGAGCATTTGAGGTTAAAAAGTATATAAATTGTCAGTTTGTTTCTAAACTGACTGATTGTTTCACTAGATAAGACCATTCTTCCATAGCTGGGATTGTTTAGAGCAGTGGTTCTCAACTCCAGTCCTTGAGGCCCACTGCTCTGCACATTTTGAATGTCTTCCTCAGTTAACACACCTGATTCAGATCATCAGCTTGTTAGGAGAAAGATCCATGAACTGAAGTGAGTGTGACAGATTCAGAAACATACAAAATGTGCAGAGCAGTGGGCTCCAAGGTCCGGAGTTGAGAACCACTGGTTTAAAGCCATTTGAAGCTGCATTTAAACTGCATTTTGGAAGTTCAAACTTAAGGGCACTATTGAAGCCCACTATATGGAGAGAAATCCTGAAATGCTTTTCTCAAGAAACATAATTTCTTTACGACTGAAGAAAGAAATTCATGAACATCTTGGATGACAAGGGGGTGAGTAAATTATCTGTAAATTTCTGTTCTGGAAGTGGACTTCCTCTTTAAGGCTTCTCAGGAATCTGTGATTTGCTAACGTCATTGCGTAGGAGACCGTATCAACGCCCCCTCACTATTGCGGGTTTTGAGTGTTTTGACAGCATAATCAAAATAAAACGCCATTTCCAGACAAAGCATTATGAAATGTTTATAATAAGGAGGTTTTAAGCTATGAAACTCGCAGGATGTTTTAATGGTACAAAAACCTCTTATATGTCAAAAGATCAAGGCAAATTTAATTTCTCATGGCATGACACCTTTTAATAACATACATTTTTCGTTGGTTTTCTACTTCATATTTCAGTAAGTGACATTATTAACATTATATTAAGCCATACAAGTGTTATTTCCCTTAAAAAAAAAATAGAAAAGATCTGATTTAAGAAATAATCAATTAATCTTGTATTGAAGATATATTCTCTGAAGATACATTTTCTGAAGTCTTAAAAGGGAGATTGGTTGAATTATTTTTTTGTTTTGTTTTGTTTGTTTGTTTTTTTTCTGTTTTTTGTGCGTTTAGTAAGGATTCTGGCATGTCTGCCAGCACAGAAAAGCTGAAAAGAAACGTCTCGGTTACAATGTAACCCTCGTTCCCTGAAGGAGGGAATGGAGACGTCACGTTGTTGACCGACAAATTGGGATGTCAATTCGTCTCACCGACGTGACTCAAAGTGACCGACTGATAGGGAAAATACAGCCAGTTTGTAATGGGCTGTCCGGGGTTACGTTTACACTAGTACATTTTCATTTTAAAACGCATAACTTTTGCTACAGTTACGCCTGTTGTTTACACTACTCCGCCATTTTCAACCATCGAAAACGGAGACTTTCGAAAACGCTGCAAGACTCTGTTTTAGTTTGAAAACTCTGGGGTTACGTTTCATTGTAAACGGACCAAAACTGAGACTTTTAAAAACGATGCACTCTGCGTATCCTGGACGACTGTGTAAACGATAACATTATGCACATTATGAATGGTCATGTGACATGCATTTCCAAAGTGCGTTTCTGAAACGCAGTGAAAATGGTAGTGTACACAAGGATTGTTTTCATTTTGAAACGCCATTATGAAGCGAAAACGCACTAGTGTAAACAGTGCCTGAGTCTGAAACTGCGTCATCCAGTGAGTGGTTTCAATTTTTTTAATAAGACCACCTCCAAATCATATATGGATATATTCATGTGACTAGTGTAGACACGCCCCATGGAAGAGAGGGGTGGGGTGAGCAGTAGCTCATTATCATTTAAAGAGACATGCACTGAAACTGGTTGCTGTGAAGAGAGCTGTTTTTGACAAGGTAAAAACTGCTGTTTTATGCGATAATTGAGGAATTTTAACCAAAGTATGTTTCAGACATTTCATGAAGACCCTAAAGACTCATACCAACTTGTGGAAAATGGGCATTCGATGTCCTCTTTAATATATTGTGCAGGGTTGCTTCCCAGGTACATTCGTTTTTACATTTTTACTGGACATTAGATAAAAACATTCATTAAGAATGTGATTTTTGTAGTGTAGCATTTACGAATTCCTTGGAACCACCTGCAACACCACAGCATTGTGTTTGTGATTTTTTGCTAAAGTACCACTAACGTTTTTTCCAGAAATTGTAAAAAAAAAAAAAAAATGTTTTTTATGTTAAAGATTTTCTTCCTATGAAGTCACTTTCCTTGTTAAATTTTATGAGATGACCGTAGCACTGGGTTAGGATTTAGTTTTTAATAGGGTCGATCTTGGGAAAGATGCCTTTATAATCAGCACCAAATGTCAAACGGTTTTCCTTCTGGTACTATGAAAGGTCCCGTTATTTGGGATTAGAAAATCTCTCCTCATGGATGGCGGATCTCTCTTTGAATTCTCCCAAGTACCGTGACTAATGTGTTTTTATACGTCTCTCTCACTTTCGGATCATAACTCTTTCACTAAGCATCTGGAATTCTGTTTGAAAGTGAGATCAGAGCCTCGTATCTATTCACTTATTCATGTCAACAGAGGCAGTAGCCCATAGCCACAGTGAGCCTCTTTTCCTTTAGCACTGCCTGATTGGACAGAGGAGAGCGAGGGGTAGATCAAGAGTGTGGGCTGAATTGTGTATCTCCTGCAGGGAGAGGAGGGGGATTACCTCAGGGCTACAGAGATGCAAAATTGTCTTTTTACTACTGTGATACCCACTGAGAGGAGCCAGACAACAAACACAGCTATGACGTCAACATTATGCCAGTCAAGAGGCAGACTTTTGAATGGAATGAGGAAATTTGGGGTGATATTTATTAGCATGTGACCTCGCTAAAGGGCACTGGGATGCATTACCACTTTAGAGGCAGGAGAGATTAAAGATTCAAAGTCAACATGAAATAGCATACACAAGCCATATTAATTCTATAATGTGACATGTCTATGTGGAACTAGATGTTAAGCCAGGAAAATATTTTGGTTATCCATTTGTTAACATCAGCCTGTAGTCTGGAGCCACAAAGAAAAGAAAAAAGTTTCCTGAGATAGGGTAGGGTTTTTTTGTTTTGTTTTGTGTTTTGGCGCATAAGTGAATTGTTCTAGTGAATTGTGCTTAATATGACCAGAAATGTGATTTACAGTTAATGAACTTGTTTCCGTTTTCTAAATCTCACAGGAATCCGTCTAGCCACAGTTGTTTTCAGTCTTTCAGTACTTGATGTACTTTTTAATTTGAATGGGGAAAAAAGTCCATTTAAAAGCCTCTTCTTTCCCTGTAGAAAACTACAGTTTTACACGAATTCAGTTGAAACTTGGGAAAGTATAAATAATTTTAATTTCTACTTGTTAGTTATTTTAGGTAAGAATCTTAAAAGCATGAAAATAGGCATATTATTGCATAATTCGGCTGAGTAAATGTAATACAGTCATTCCGTTCAAAGTAAATATGTCGAAGATCAAAGTGAATTAAATGGTTAAAGTAATGAACAGTATTTAATAATCTATATAAAAATAATTTAATTTACTTCAAAACAATTCTCACAAATTTTTATGTCGGTAGTGTTAACAATATAACAGTTTCTGAAATGTCTTATTTTTCAGGAAAAATTACTGTTTCAGAAATGTCTCTTTCTTAAATGTCATTTTTAGTTTGTTATATATTTATTTTTGTCAGTGTTTTTTTTTTTTTTAAATCAAACTAATTTATGTGCCAGTCACACTTTTTTGGTTAAATAAACATTACTTACACTAATCAATATTCTATTTATTAAAAGCCACACTGTAAAAAAAATAAAAAATAAAAAAAAAAATCCGTAAAAAACGGCAGCTGTGGTTGCCGGAATTTTACCGTAAAAAGTACGGTAGCAATGTTTTGCATTTTACAGTTTTCATTTAAATTTACAGGTAAATACCATAATTTCATTAACTGATATAATGTTAATGTACCAATCTATAGAAGTACTGAAATCTGTTTTGTACCTTTGTAATACACCGATATCCACCAAAAGCAGGTGGTGATGAGAAAGTCACATGTTGAACCAAAACTCATCACAAACAGCTTTTAAATTTTAACATATATAGAAGGTCCACAGTAACATTCACACAAACACTAAACACCATCATACGGAGCCCCTTAAGGGACATGGTGGTGGAAAAAAAATCGGGGTGGGTGGAAATAATTCAGGGTGAGAGGAAATTTTTTTTTTTTTATTTTTTTTTTTTTGCGTTCTCTTGCAAAGATTTTTGCGTTCCCTCGCAAAACTTTTGCATTCTCTCGCAAAACCTGTTGAGTTCGGACAAACACTTCCTGTTTACTCAGCTCAGTATGTTCACAACGGAGCGGTTCATAAGAGTTTTATATTGAACTTGGACTCAAGTAGGCCTATTATAGAAATACAGTCATTTAATTGCTTATAGTTTAAGGCACGATTTTGGAACATTCTAAAACGCTTAATGTGGATTAATGTACTAAAACAGTGACAGCGGAGGCCCAATTCTGTGTTAATAAATGATATTAATACTAATAACAATTTTAATATTAATACCCTTAGCATTAGCTCTCAATAAAGCAGAGAGTTATAAATGCAACTTGCTAATGCGTGTTAAGCTTTTTTCCCCACAGAAAACCTTTAGGTTACAGAAAACGCTTAAGGGAGGCTAATGGATGAATTAAGACGGTATTTGTACACTCTAAAAAGTGCTGGGTTAAAAAATAACCCAACCTTAACCCCAGCCGCTGGGTAACTATGGGACAGAACACGCAATGGGTTGTTTAGACCCAAGTGCTGGGTTTAACCATTTGACCCAGAATGCTGGGTTGTTTATTTGACCCAACCAGTGGGTCACATTAACTGTGTTGCTGGGTAAAACATAACCTAAACATTGGGTTATTTGTTGTCTTATTGCCTTGCTACCGTTATTTTTACCAATAATAATAAATAATCTCAAAAGAATGTAAAATTATTATTGCTTTTCTGTAATACAGTTAGAAAAACACAAAAAAATGCAACTGTAAACATCAATTTAATGAGTCTTATATCTTTTTAAAACAATTTTCAAATGGGTGCAGCTGTCACACATTTTATCCAACCATTAGACACATAAAACAACAATTTTAGTAGATCAGTTACTTTAAAACACAAAACTGTGTAAACTAGGCACTGTAGATTCCCATTCTTTGTCAACATTGCAGCAGCAGAACACTCAAAAATTAATTATTGCCACATGAAAATTGTTCCAAACATTGTGCTATTAAAACTAAGCCAAACAAAGTGTCCACCAGACATTACATATGACAATTTGAAACATGTTATAAGTGGCCAGAAAAAAACTGTTGGCCTTAAAAAATTCACACAAGAAGACTTACGTCCATCAATATAATATACTGCAAGCCGAAGAAATTCCCTGGCAACGAGTCCGCTTTAGTGGCACGGCCCGAAACAATGGTGAAGGTCTGGGATGTCGTTGTCTCGTCCCCAAGACGCAAATCCATCATGCTGGTCCCCACCTGTTAATTATACGACACTTAGTCTTGAAGACACTTAGGCCTGAAAAAATGCTCATTTTAGAAGAAAATTTCAAACTGCACATTTTTAGTCTTTTACATCTGAACACTTCATACAGTGGTGGCCAAAATGATTGGAACACTAGTATTTTCACCAGCTAAAAAATGGTTTTAAGTCAGTGGTTTCTATTTTTTGCTGTAGTGTGTCAGTGGGAAATATCAGTTTGCATTTCCAAAAATTCATTATATAATATATATATATATATATATATATATATATATATATATATATATATATATATATAGAAAAAGTAAAACTAAACGTACAGGTTGTATGTCAATGAATGGCTTCCAGAATTCTGTGGTGGTGGTTCTGTGGACCCTTCCTTCCGTAAGAATAATACAGTGCAAACTGTGAAACTTATCTCATAATCAGAACAACACATTGAAATTTCTTCATTCCATTAAATAATGAAATTATAATTTAAAAAAAATAAATAAAAATTACAATGGTATTAATGCAAATGAATCCCCACCCCCATTCAACTACTGCAGGTTAAGTTTAGGTATGGGGTGGGATTCAGGGATGTAGAATATGCTCATGCAGAATAAGGCATCAGTATGTGCTTTATAAGTACTAATTAACAGCCAATACACAAACTAATAAGCAACTCATTAAGTCTTACTGTACCATTGTATTTACCAGTTGATGTGTCAAACCAGTAGCGTAGCCAGAAAAGAGACTCTGGGTGTGCATCAGAAAAACTGGGTGTGCCACATTTATCGTCAGATTGATGTGCAAAAACATCCGACTGGTATTACTAACATTACAGATTACATATTAAAATGACCAGAGATGCGGTTGTAGCCTATTTTTCTTGCGCGGCACACGTCCCTACATCTCCCCCCTCACTGACAGAATTTTATGTGAAATGTTCACGCCAGTAGCGTAGCCCAAAACTAGAGTCTGTGTGTGCATCAGAAAAACTGGGTGTGCCACATTTATCTTCAGATTGATGTGCAAAAACATCCGACTGGTATTACTAACATTACAGATTACATATTAAAATGACCAGAGATGCGGTTGTAGCCTATTTTTCTTGCATGGCATGCGTCCCTACATCTCCCCCCTCACTGACAGAATTTTATGTGAAATGTTCACGCCTACCATTATTTTAGATTCTGACTTGTAAAAAGCTTTTCCGAAGCTTTCTTGCTCCTCTAGACGGCCACCGACAATCAAAAAAATGTAATGCCGCAATAGACACTTTTCATTTAATTTTCACTTTATTTGCGACACAAGTAAAAATTGTGTATAATAAGTTTTGTCTGTAAATAGGCCTATATGTATTCTTGTTCATGTACAAAGTAAAAAGGCTAGTATTTTGTAAACAATCAAACAATAAAGAAAGAACGAAAGAACAGAAAGAAAGAATAAAGAGAGAGAATTCGCCATTATTCCACATTCCCGGTCCTGTTTCAGGCATCCCCACAGCTGCTTCTTTTAGATGAATATGCACTGTATGTGCGCATATCAACTTGATTAGCCTATCCACCTTATTTTTCATTGCGGAAGAAAGCTGTTTTCTGGTAATGTGTTAGACTTCCTGTTCATAATCTGCCATAGAGAAATAACAGAAGTGCCGTAAATGGTAAAACAGTTTGCACTACAAACTACTGTGTTCATAATTAAGATAATACATTAAAATAATATGGTAAGACACACTAATTTGCAATATCAAGCAGCAAAATGAGCTGTTTTGTACAGATAAACATAGCTGGACACGGATGAGACCGGAAGTCAGACACATGAAATTTACAAACGGCCGCCTCCACTCTTGCAGCAAAAATAAGGTGGATAGCGCTTACTGCATGGCATGGAGGCGCCCGCGCAATTCCTTGCATTTTTTTCCCCTGCGGAAAGAACTTTTTATGATTTTTTTTTTTTTTTTTTTTTTTGGTACACCCACGATAACACCAAAAGGTCGTGCTTTTGTAAAACAGAGAAGTTGTGCTTTCTGCCGTCTTCGTGAAATGGAGCGCGTCACAGCAATGAACCAGCTACTTGCCTCACAAAGAAATCCATAGAACGCTTGAATTGTAGCCTATATTAAACGAACCAATTAAAAAAAAAAAAAATCTCTGATTACGCAGTCGGAATGAAAAGGTACATTACTATATTAAAGATGTTCATGTGGAGATGGCGAGTGCAGCGACGGCATTCAGCAACTTCATCTTGACTGAGAAGAAAGCACTGGTTTATTAACAAATAATTAAAATGTTTTCTTTTCCCCCAACACATTCATAATCATTACTTTTGCCGGTGCAAGCTTTATGCGCGCGCTTGAATGCAGCATAGCCTGGGCTATACGCCAATATATATAAAGGATGGTTAGTATGTTATTATTTGAATTAATTAAATATAAACATGTGAGTAGTTGACTAGAAAAATCTTTAGTCGGGGGCAGGCCTACTTGGCAGTTTTCTTCTTTAAAATAATGCTGTGACATTTAGAAAAGTGCTCCTGCTAATCACATCACGTTATATTGCAATGCAGGAGTTATGCTTGCCTAATGATATCGCGAGAAAGCTTCTCAAGCATTTTAATATCGCGAGATCTCGTAAACGTTTAAAAAAAACGTGTATGTATTTATACATTATTATATATATTATTGATGTATTTATATAATAGTCTACTTAAGTCCAGGTTCAAAATCAAACTCTATGAATCGCTCAATTGTGAACGTGCAAGCTAGGAACCACAACAAGCTGTAAAGTTAACAGGAAGTGTTTGTCCGAACTCAGCTGGTTTTGCGAGGGAACGCAAAGATTTTTGCGAGATCTTTGCGAGAGAATCTTTGCAAGAGGACGCAAAAGTTTTGCGAGAGAACACAAAAATCTTTGCGAGAGTACACAAAAGTTTTGCGAGGAAACGCAAAAAAGTCTGAAAAATATTTTTCCTCCCACCCTTAATTTTTTTTCACTCACTCTGATTTTTTTCACCACCATGTCCCTTAAGGGGCTCTGTACCATCATGGTAACACACATGAAACTTAAATAATGAAAAAAAAATTAATTAAATTTTTATTTAAACATAAATTAACCAGTTACTATTAACCATTTAACAGGTTTTTACTGTATGAATCTCAAGTTAGTGTTTTTTAGCATTTGACATGTATTATAATAATAACTCAAGGCAGTAACAATTTAAACACTGTAATTTATTTGTGAACTTATGTTCAGCTATTCTTTTTAATAGTTATTTTTAACTATTTTTGACTTTTTCGAATCATCAGTCATCAAAGCTCAGTAAATACTGGTCATAGACACAGAGATTTATCGGTGATTACAAGCTGATTAAATCCCAAAGGTCATGTTTTTATGACATTTCAAGTCTTATTTTGACATTACAAGGTGGTTGTATCTAAGTGTGTGGGTTGTTTACTTACCTTTTTTATTATTATTCTCATTAACACCGTTTTATTGTTTATTCTGACTCTGGAACGCGGAATGTGCACAACAACATAACCTCACATTACGATAATATTCTGATATGAAGTCAACGATATAATATCATCAGTGTCAGTGTGCGAATAAGCCTGCAGCACTAGGTGTGTTCGACTAGAAACGTCGCCACGCAGATCAGCGGCTTTCACAATGAACGCGTAATGCGCAGCCCTTCAGAGCGCAGCGGCAAAAGTTAAACTTAGGGCTGCACGATTAATCGAATGCGTTTATGAGGCGCGCTTAGTCAGTAAAGCCGGTACTTTGATTAGTAGTAAAGCTCCATCACGTGCGTTCAGCTGGAGTGGCAATTAATACACAGAGCCGTAAATCACTGAGAAGCTACGCCAAATCGCGCTCATAATCGAATGCGATTCATCTGCGATTATGAGCGCGATTTGGCGTAGCTTGTCAGTGATTTACGGCTCTGTGTGTTAATTGCCGCTCCAGCTGAACGCACCTGATGGAGCTTTACTACTAATCAAAGTACCGGCTTTACTGACAAAGCGTGCCTCGTAAACGCATTCGATTAATCGTGCAGCCCTAGTTAAACTAATTTAAACTTTGAGCGCGGCTTGTGCACCAGTGGTGTGCTCCGCTGCACGTGCGCTTTGGTGGACGCAGCAACAAACCGTCCTCGCGAGAGCGATCCAAAAAAATAAACGAAGCAGTCTGCTCTCTATAGCTCTCTTGATCCTGCGCAGAGCTGCGACAAAGTTGAACACACCTGCTAGTTTACACGGGTCACACTGTGGCTCACACGTGAAGCTGTAGCGTGAAAGCATTAACGTACAACCCCCTTAGATATAAGGCTACGTTTACACTGGTGCGTTTTTGTTTAAAAAATTAAAACAATCCTCATCCATACCGGCATTTCAGAAAAGATATCTGTCCATATTACACAACCGAAAGTGTGCGTTATGTGATCGTTCATGAACACTGTATGATACTATAAATAAAGATAATAAATAAGATTTATATTCCACTATATTTACTCAAAACTCATTTTAAACCCCCAGCGAGTGATTGTAATAAATTCAGTTTGCCATCTAATGTGTGTTTTGGCCATGTCATTTTGTTGAAATATGTTATCTTCTCAGAGTCAGAACAGCGATTGCAGAAGAGAGAAGGCATATAACGTTATACATACCGGCAGACAGCGCTGGAAGGTGCTAGTGCTTGTCAGCAAATTAGCGGATGAATGAATAGAAATTACGATTCTTTCTGAGGCTTGCATTTTAAAATGAACATGCACTAGTGTGAATGTAGCCTAACAGATGTGTAAACTGAAAACTTTTTGAGCTTTATTAAAATTATTTTTAACGATTTATTGTGTTGGATATATTTTGTTCCTTTGTGCAGTGGCTCAGGAGTCTTTGAATCTGTATAAACGGCAATAAGCTGGAAAAAAAATATTTTGAGATCATGTAATCTAATGTAATTCATAAAATTGGTATCGAAAAAAGTATCGTTCAGGAACTGGTATCGAAGTCAATGTATTGGCATCGATATCGAAAAATTTTGAATGATACCCAGCCCTACTGATGCATGCTCCACCCATGTTCTTAACCAAGAAAATGTCTTCGTCAGAAAAAGGTCAGTGAATTGACTTGTAATATTGGTGGTGTTTTATTTTTGTACATTTTTTTTTTTTTTTTCTCATCAAACATGTTGAGGAGGCACTGCCTCCCTTGCCTCCTCAGAGGAAATGCCCCTAATATATTGATAAATGATATCAAGATCGATGTTATAGTTGGTTTTGCAGTACCTTTCTCTCTCCTGAAAACAGATTTAAGGATGCTGTTTGTCAGTGGCATTACTGGATATAAATAATTCTACGATTATTCATTGTGACCTTAAATTATACTTTACTCAATATAGCATGGTAGGTTCAATATGAGACGTTTCAGTTTTAAAATGTTTTCAGATAGAAATGTTACTGCAATTATGGAATGGCACTAATACAATTATTTGTTATTATACAATTTGTTGTTGACACTGTGTTTTCCTGTAAGATTTGGTCTTTTTTTTGTGAGCTTGTTATGCAAATTTAAGGTAGCACTTACTGGATATGTGCTTAGAAAAGCAAATTCTCTTTACTCGGGGGGGCACCTGTACTTGAAGGGCTCTTGGTCCCGCCTGCTGTCCGGGCCTCACACTGTAAACAGGAAGTGCTGAACATGGTTGCTCCAGACCAGTGATTGTTACTTTAGCAGGTGTTCTATTCTCAGCGGAGAGAAAAATACGAGAGGCGGAAAAACAGAGATGCGTTTGTAGAGGCTAAAAGCAGATGGTGTTGGTCTCCACAGAATCACAGGAGGACATGCTCTGTTAAACTCCACTCTCTCTGTGCTCTCTGACTGCTTCTGCCTCAGCTCTCTCACACGTGCAACACCTTAAAAAGATGAAGATCCAGCAGTCTGATGCCATGTTTTAAAGTGTCACAGCTTTCAAAAATGATGAACTGCTTGGAGATACAGAGAGAGCATGCTTTAAGGTCATCACATCTTGAAAACACTGTATGATTTTGTAAAGCTTCTCTTAGAAAATACATGCTTTTCTGGCATCAGGGATGATTGCTGATATTTTGCATGGACAAAATAAAATAAAAAAAGCTCATCCTTTTGTCAACAGAGGCTCCTCCTAATATGGAGCAAAGCTATATATTTAGACAGGGAGAGACAGTCTTTGACGTAAGCAGAGCCATGCTTCAGCTCTCCTAATAGAAACTGCAGACTCCCTCTGGTGGAGAAAGTATCAAAAAAAATATTTTGTAAAAAAAAAAAAAGTGCATTTAGGTTTAACCGTTATTTGAATATTCTGCTAATCTTAGTATTTTGTTTGAGATGAAAAAAAAACATGAACTGATAAAAGCCTTTTGCTTCTAATTTGAATGTTGATGTGCATAAACTGTGACTGTTCTGTTCACAGAGGGCTGGTTCTCAGTGACTCCTGAGAAGATAGCAGAGCACATCGCTCTGAGGGCGCAGGACAGCTTCAGCACGGAGCTCATTATCGATGCCTTCTGTGGTGTGGGTGGCAATGCCATTCAGTTTGCCCTTACTGGTAAAAGAGGTACAGTTGCATTTCACACTGCCATGTCAACACATTCTTCCATGCTAACACCAATATATTGGTTTGCTTTGTCTTAAGAAACCACTATATATACAGTGCTTTGTGAAAATATTCATACCCTTTCATTTTTTCACATTTTATGTTGTCGCCTTATGTTAAACTGCTTTAAATTACTTTATTTTCCCACATCTATCTACACTCCATACACTATAATGACAAAGCAAAAATGGAATTGTCACAACTTTGTAAATTTATTTTAAAAAACTGTGAACCTTCATGCAGCAGAATGTATTCTAAACTCTTCCCCAGATGTGTGGTTTGATGCAGTCCTGTTTCTGAGCTCTACAGGCTTTTTTTTTTAACTTCCGGGCTTGATTTTTGCTCTGATACAATTCATCTGTTTGACCTTTTATTAAGATGTGTGTGCCTTTCCAAATCATATTTATTCAATTGAATTTGCCACAGGTTATGTTCACTTTAACTCTAGTAACACCTATAGGCAATATAAATGCCCCTGAGCTAAATTTCAGCTGTCCCAGATAGGTTTGAATACTTACGCAATGCAATGATTTAAGTTTTTTTATTTTTAATAAATTAGCAAAAATAGATTCTTTGTCATTATGGTGTAAAAAAGTAATTTAAAGCAGCAACTTAAAATGTGAAAAGAATTAAGGGGTATGAATACTTTCTCAAGGCACTGTATATATATATATATATATATTAAGCTCAATCTAAAAATAAATGTCTGTGTGTGTATATATATATATATATATATATATATATATATATATATATATATATATATGTAATCAAAAATAAAGTTAAAAAAAGTGATATTACAATTTAATAAACTGTATATAATTTATACCTTTGATGCGAAAGCGGTCTATTTAATCTATTTAAAATATATCTTTTGTAACCTTGCTTAATAAAAGCATTGATTAAAAAAAAGATCTAACTGTCTGTAAACTTAGTGTATATCTACACACATATTTTCAAAGTGTTAGATAAATGTTAGTACTTGATGAAAATTTTAAAATTAAATCAATAAATTAAATAAATTAGTGCTGTGCAGTGATTAATCATGATTAATCACATCCAAAATAAGTTTGTTTACAAAATATATGTATGTGTACTGTGTATATATATATATATATATATATATGTATATACACTTTTGTTTTTGCCCCCATTTTTCATGAGCTGAACTCAAAGATCTAAGACTTTTTCTATGTACACAAAAGGCCTATTTCTCTCAAATATTGTTCACAAATCTGTCTAAATCTGTGTTAGTGAGCACTTCTGGCCTGTGGAATGTTGGTCCACTCCTCTTCAATGGCTGTGCGAAGTTGCTGGATATTGGCAGGAACTGGAACACGCTGTCGTATACGCCGATCCAGAGCATCTCAAACATGCTCAATGGGGAGTATGCAGGCCATGCAAGAACTGGGATGTTTTCAGCTTCCAGGAATTGTGTACAGATCCTTGCAACATGGGGCAGTGCATTATCATGATGCAGCATGAGGTGACGGTCGTGGATGATTGGCACAACAATGGGCCTCAGGATCTCGTCATGGTATCTCTGTGCATTCAAAATGCCATCAATAAAATGTACCTGTGTTCGTTGTCCATAACATACGCCTGCCCATACCATAACGCCACTACCATGGGCCACTCGATCCACAACGTTGACATCAGCAAACCGCTCACCCACAGGACGCCATACACGCTGTCCGCATTTACCCTGTACAGTGAAAACCGGGATTCATCTGTGAAGAGAACACCTCTCCAAAGTGCCAGACGCCATCGAATGTGAGCATTTGCCCACTCAAGTCAGTTACGATGACGAACTGCAGTCAGGTCAAGACTCCAATGAGGATGACGAGCATGCAGATGAGCTTCCCTGAGACGGTTTCTGACAGTTCTTTGGTTATGCAAACCAATTGTTGCAGCAGCTGTCCGGGTGGCTGGTCGCGGATCTTGGAGGTGAAGATGCTGGATGTGGAGGTCCTGGGCTGGTGTGGTTACACGTGGTCTGCGGTTGTGAGGCCAGTTGGATGTACTGCCAAATTCTCTGAAAAGCCTTTGGAGACAGCTTATGGTAGAGCAATGAACATTCAATTCACGGGCAACAGCTGTGGTGGACATTCCTGCAGTCAGCATGCCAATTGCACGCACCCTCAAAACTTGCAACATCTGTGGCATTGTGCTGTGTGATAAAACTGCACATTTTAGAGTGGCCTTTTATTGTGGCCAGCCTAAGGCACACCTGTGCAATAATCATGCTGTCTAATCAGCATCTTGACATGCCACACCTGTGAGGTGGATGGATTATCTCGGCAAAGGAGAAGTGCTCACCAACACAGATTTAGACAGATTTGTGAACAATATTTGAGAGAAATAGGCCTTTTGTGTACACAGGAAAAAGTATTAGATCTTTGAGTTCAGCTCAAGAAAAATGGGGGCAAAAACAAAAGTGTTGCATTTATAATTTTGGTCAGTGTAAATACACACACATGCATGGATATATTTAAGAAAAAAATGTCTATATGGTAAATATATTTATATGTAATATTAATTATATCACTAAAAATGTATACATGTAAATATTTTCAAAATATATACTGTATGTGTGTATTTATACATACATAATAAATAAACCGTACATACATATATTATGTAAACAAAAACATGGATTTTGTATGTGATTTAATCACAATTAATCGTTGCACAGCACTAAAATAAATTAAAACTTTTCTTGCAAATTGTATAAAAGAGGTTCAAAACTTACATGAATACAAAAAGTACAATACTAAACTTGGTACATTTATTTTAAACTAGGTTTTTATATATGTATTTTTTTTCCTTTATCATGGTCACACTTGTTTGTCAATAACCTTTTTGTGAAGTGAATTTGTTTTCCTCTTCCTGAAATCCAGTGATCGCTATCGATATCGACCCCATACGGCTGGCTCTGGCACAGCACAACGCAGAAGTGTACGGTGTGGCGCAGCGGATAGATTTTGTGCAAGGAGACTTCCTGCAGTTGGCTCCGCGCCTGCGAGGAGACATGGTTTTCCTCAGTCCCCCGTGGGGAGGACCAGAGTACCTCAGTGCTGACGTCTTCAACATCAAGACCATGATCACTCCTGATGGATATCCTTTCAGTCTTTCACTCTGTACTTTCATTCTAGACAGTGTGTCTTCCAGTTCAATTGAGGTTTTTATTAGAACTTAGAATAGACGGTTCAGTTTTGTCCTTTTTCACATCCACCTTCTTTGTGGAAGTAATTATATAATTTCTAATTGTTGTGGTCAAGGTGCCTCAAACCGCTCATTTCAACTTCCTTAACTATCTATACATTTGAAATTTTCAGGTTGTCAAAAATGATTTCGGACAATATTGTCTATTTTCTTCCTCGAAACGCAGACATGGAACAGGTAACACTGTAGTTTATCTACAAAAATCATTTACTTTCATCATCTTTTTTTAATAAAATGGCTTTAGGAACAATTTTCTTGCTGAAAATTATTGTGTGTGTGTGTGTGTGTGTGTGTGTGGGTGGGTGTGTGGGGTTGGACATAAGGATGACCTAGGTGTTAACAATAATGCCATCAAACTCTAATTTTAATTGGACAGGGCCTAATAATGGTCTTCACATTGGCCACAGGTCACACTGACTATAAAGTCATCTGAATGGTCACATGGATCACCCTTTTTAGCATTTTAATATTAGTACACATGGTTGTTGTACGTATTCTTAGCTATATATCTAGTTTCGGTTATCACTAACCGTCTAATATTTATTGACTCGTA
Organism: Cirrhinus mrigala; assembly: GCA_036247105.1. Lineage (NCBI taxonomy): Eukaryota > Metazoa > Chordata > Actinopteri > Cypriniformes > Cyprinidae > Cirrhinus > Cirrhinus mrigala. Next base: position 19,704,642 of record CM070008.1, on the reverse strand, counting down.
TCAGGCAACACAAGATAAACTTGGTGCCAAAGTCCATTCACTAAAATCTTATTCAGTCAGAACTTGAATTATTTTCACTGAAAGCATTTGTTGACTGTGTACACTAGGCTTTATTTTGGTGCATATGATATCTGTCAATTGCAGCTGTGTGATGGTTTTTGATTTCTCTGAAAGGTCTTGCTGTCTGGTGCGATGTGGTTGCACCTTTTGAAACCACACTACTTTCCGGAGTATTCTTTGTATGACTGTTGCAGATTTCTTTACTAATATCTAAAGTAAATACATCATTACCTTTTGCCCATAACTGGATTGTTGAGTACTATGTAGTCGTGTGACTTTCTTGTGATTGATTTCAACAACATTTTTCCCCTAAACCAAGATGCCATGTTTATATCATACTGACATGTTGATATTGGCAACTAATGACCACGTTCCTGTGATGGTATCTCACACCTGCTCTGCCTCTTCTTCCTCTTTCTCTTCATACCCCTCCCTCTTTCTGTCTTTCGCTCTGTGTAGATCGCGTCTCTTGCCGGCCCAGGTGGGAAGGTGGAAGTGGAGCAGAACTTTCTGAACAACAAACTGAAAACAATTACTGCATACTTTGGCAACTTAATTAAGTCAAAAACATAAAACCTTTTATTTTCTTTTTGTAGTTCTTTTACGGTCATTTGTTATGTGTACTTATTGCACTTACATTGTACTTGTATACATTACCTGCCATTTACAGTTTTGTAAAGCCATTAATGATGAATTTTACATAAAATGTACATTTTATGTGTACCTGTGATGCTGCTAGTTTAATGTTTATTTTAACTTAGATCTATGTTTTTTTTCAGCACTGATATTTACCTATTAAATTCATTTGAAGAAACAATGGAAGTCTTAAAATTCTCTCTCTCTAAGTGCTGTATATTATTATAGTATTATGCAAGTTTGTGCCATATAACAACCCTGCTGAAAAAAAAAACAATAATGGTTTGTAATGTAATGGTTTTACTCATTATAATGGAACTTGTATTGGTTTTAATGGAAACTGTAATGGGCCCTGTGGGTTTTTACTGGTAACTGGTCGCCTTCCAGCCACCTTTTACCTGAGTAACTGATGAGCGGCGCCATGCTGTCTTCTAACTTCCAGTTTGGTGCTTTCGTGTTACGGTCTCCATTGAAATCCATGTTAGAGCGGGGTAAAAACGATAGACTGAATTGAAACTTTTCCAATATAACTAAATATAAAAATGTGCGCAGGTTCAACGTTATATTATCGGTTCAGAAAATATGTTAATTTGACTAGATACAAATGTATCGGAAATGTTAAACGCTCCAGTTGGACGAGATTAACGCATTTAGAAAAAGGTGGATAGAGGGTTTGCACTTATGTCACGATTTGATCAGTTACCCAAATGCGTGGCCATTTTGGAAATACTCGGATATAAACAACAGCATGTATTGCACGGTTAATGTACAACCGAATATATTGTTATGCTAATTTATGCTGTCTAAACCACAGAAAAAAATGCGTGGAAGCTGCTAAATCGTATAGAGAAGGACTTTGTAAGCAGGGAAGGGTGCAATATTTTAAGTAAAGATACATACAAGCAGTAGTAATATATAAGCCTAATATATGAGTTGTTAACATTTTTGCACTGGAAATCCTGGTTCAGTTTGACAAACCATAAACGCATTTTGTTTAGCAGTTTTTTTTTTTTTTTTTGCACTCTTCTCCTTGATTTGTTATAACTTTTGGCAGTTTATAGTACTCCAAATGTTTTCCCCGAACGACCGCTTTGTACAGCCCCGAAAACATGACAATAATTGGTCATTTTCAGCAGCAATAATCGGCAAAATATGCGAGTTTCGTTCGTTTCAGTGGCGCCAATATGGCCGACTGATGACGCGTCTTGAAAAACCCCCTTTTAGTGGCTTGTTAAAACCACCAAATCCTAATGGAATATGTCCCAAAACACTACAGAAAAACATTTTTAATGGTTAAAAGTTGATAGTTTCTAATGGTATTTGTAGTGGAAACTATTAAATTTTTTGTGATGGTTTCTCTTTTTTTCAGCAAGAAATAACTTGGTTATAGATATTCTAATTTATTATATTTATAAATATTTTTAATAAATATAAATTAAATGAAATTCCAATCATTCAGCAGGTTTGACAAACTTGCATTCTTTTTGTCACAACCGTGAATGTAATGAAAGTGTAGGCTATCGCCCTACCACATCATGTGAGATTATACTGACATACTCTTTTCCCCCAAAATACTACATAACGTTACAAACGTAATGGCAGTGCGGTTTTATGCAAACAAATAAAACAGAACTCTGATCAACATGGTAAATATTGTACCAGGAAGTTGAAAGAGCAGTAAAAACAGCAGGCGTCCAGTCTCAGGTTCCTCATTCTGTGTTTGTGTGTGTGCGTCGCGTCAATGAGAGGAACAGCGCGCACTCGACGCTCAATTCGCTCAGAAACTTTTCCTTTAAATGAGAGTTAACCACTTTTTCTGACAGGTAGGTAGACTTCTTTTCCTTATCCGTTTTACTCTAGTATATTCTTTTTTAAAGTCTGTTGTAGTGAAGTTAAGTTAAATATGTGTAATTTAACGTTTTACCCGTGTGTGTATCAATATCAACAAAGCTTTACTTGCACTTTGGCTTTCTTCCTAATGTTTAAATTTCCATTCAACGCTATGTAAATGTGTGTTTGATGGAAACTCCCAGCTACCAAAATAGAAAAAGCCGGTTAGCCTTGAATCATCATTTTCCTGAAGTTATACACTGGCTGTAAATCTAAATATTAACTCAAGAACGTTATATGATTACTGAGTTTTAAAAAGATTAACGCACATCATTACAAAACACAACATTTCCCAAAGGAAAAAGAAATCACTAATGAGATCTCCTTAATGTCGAAATCGTTTCTCCAATCGTCTCCTGCTTCTCAGATTTGTCTCTTAATGAAAAGACTTTAGTAATCTATCATGTGTCTCCTATAGAAACGCCAGTGTATCAAATATTTGAATATGAACTCAAAACATTTCTCATTAAATACATCTAAGATCGAGTTATCTCTCATTGGAATCTATTTCTAAGCAATGTTGGGAAAGACATCTCCTAAAACATCTGAGATAAGATTAATAGTACACAACTGAGAACTATAACTTGTCACCATCAGATTTAACTGTTTAAATTACTTTACGACAAGTTTTTCTTTCAAATATTGCATGTATTTTCCATTTTACAGTTTGTCTTCCATGAACAACAACAACATGCAAATTATATACTCTATCAACTTTATGCAAAGGTCAGCAGCCTTTTTTTTAGCTAAAGCTGGTGAGGTGTTACACCATGACACTTGACCTGAGTTGCAGAGACGCTCTTTTCAATATTTCGTTCTCAGAAATTAGGTCTATTCACTTACTATCCTTTCTCCAGCCTCAAATTTCTCTCTGCAGGCTACAGAAACTAGAGGTAAATAGGATAGATTAAGTTTCATCATTCAACAAGATGATCTCAAGGTACATTCTTATACGAGCAGATTATAGCCTGAAACTCAGAAGTAGTTGAGAGGCCTTTTGTGTGTCTCTGTCTTTCCTGTCTCACTGAACGCCCTAGAGACGCTGGTCAGAGGAAGTGTGCAGCCCCAGTGGCCTGCTTGCTCTTGCATTAATCTAGCCTTATAGCCTTTACTAGTTTCCTGCTGACATCTAAAAATACTATCACATCAGTTAGAGTCCAAGACAGTCACATACACCATTTCAGCCTTGTTTAGCCAACTTCAGTACATTTCACCTACAAGACAATGGAGGGCATTGTTTTTTTTTACCTTTGTTTCTTCCTTATTACTTCCAACATCACATGGATTGTATGCTTTGACATATATAGAATAATCTGTTGTGGACTTTGTTAAGATATATGATATATGTTTTTTGTTTTGGTTTTTTTTTTTGTCTAATTTGGGCACTGTCTACTTTGGGCAAAAGACAACAGTGTTAAACATTTCCTGAAATGCCAAAGGATGCAGAAAGATTTGGCAAACAACCTTTTGAATTTCCCAGAGGAAGGGCAGTACTAGGTCAAAATATGAGATGTAATTATTGTTTATTTTTTTTTTAATTAAACAGCATTTAAAAAAAAAAAAAAAAAAAAAAGTTTTAGCATTATTTTAGAAATTCACACTTCCACCTTCTCTCTCTCTCTCTCTCTCCCTCTCTCTCTCTCTCTCTCTTTCTCTCTATCTCTATCTATAAATATAAATAACAATACATTAATTGTTGTTTGAACTCTAACCTTGTAGAAAAGGCAGTTAAGTAATTCAGCATTTGCTGGCTTAAAGTCCATTGGCCAAGAGATTTACGGTATATGTATTTCCTCCTGATACTCCTGTTGCTTTGGTAAAGCCAATGTCCGACATTTATAACCCTTGAGATGAACTTGATTTTTATAGTAAATGATTACCTCTCCCCAATATACTGAGCTGTGAGAATAAGGAAAGAGCATCTTTTCTGCAGGGGAATTCCTGGGTTTCTTCCCTATGAAACTCTAGCCTTTAATAGCTCAGCACCATCTTGGCTGATGATTTATATTTAACAGAGTATGGCTTAGAGCTGTAATGTTAGCTATAATGTGTTCACCTGACCTTCCATTGGGTCTTCCAAGCTACAAATGTTCCTTATACCATGTTGAGAGGGTGTGTTATTATTTTGAGGGCATATTGTTATTCATATGATGCCTCTTGATATATAATGGCAATCTTATACTGAGCGAACTGATGCTTCTCCTCAGCTGACCTGGAGTTCTCTATAGCTATGTTTCAATCATACTGTTTTAATGCACATTTTGAAGTATCGCATGAGAAACGAGGGATGGAAACGCCAAATTTCAAATAAAAATTCCTTAATTCCCAAAAAAGGTTTTACGCTCGGTTCAGGTGGTTTTTGAGGCTTAATGCTAATAATGGAAGATGGAAACGCATTTGCCGAATAAATTCCTTATTTATGTACAAAATATTTTATTTGTATATAATTATATACAAATTATAATAAATACATATACTTGTAAATACGTCTTAAATATATATACATGAATGTGTTTTTATTTATATATACATAATAATTACACACAGTACACACACATATATTAGACAAACTCATACTTTCATTTTGTATGCGATTAATCACAATTAATGGTTTGACAGCCCTAATATATACACATAACCATACATTCAACAGCTTTGTATACATGAAGAGTTTATTTGCAAAAATTGTTATCATATTTTTATTGTTTTATTGTGTTAGTTAGCTGTATTTTATTTTATTTTTTTGTTATTTTTATTTTTAAAATAACCCAACAGCAGTTTGCAGTTAGCAGTTTGATTGAGATTAATTGAAATGCACAATGAAAAAACATGATTTTTGAAAATTGTTAAAAAAGGAGTTATCTGTTTTTGCAAATAAACTCTTCGTATATAAAATGTCATAAACAATAGTAACAATAATATATTTAATAATGATTAATTATTAATCATTTAATAATAATTATATTTAATCATGTATATTAAATAATTTTAAAATACATTTAATAAATATTTATAACCAATATTATATTTTCATTTTGTAGCATTTAAAACAAAACAGTAATAAAATAATAATTTAAAAAATCAGTTGTACATAATACATCTTTAAAATAATAAATATCAATAAATATTTAAATTAAACAATTTTTGGTATTATATCTGGCATGTAAAAGCAATATCAAAGAGTATGAGTCTGGAATCCCCTCTGCATCCGTTTTAATCTTGGTTATTTTTAAATTTAAATATTTTTTATTTAATTATCTATTCATTTTTATTATCTGTACCGAAGTAGTGACATCTACAGTTATGTAAGTCTTATGCATAGGTCTTATTATGTAATGCGCTGTAGAGCTCTAATACTAATCATAACCTAATAACGTCATAAAGTCTTTCATTGTCGTTTGTTTTATTTTCATCCCAATTTTTGTTCATATTTCAGTAATGACAATGGATTTTCTTCTCCTTACAGGAAACATGGGTTGTAAAAAATCCAAGTTGGAGGGTGACCAAAATGGAGGTGTGCTTGAAGGAAACAAACACCAGCCAGTACGTACTGACCAAACTGTATATGTGAGAGATCCAACCTCCTATAAGCCTCATATAGTAAGTAGTGAGTAGTTATGGGGTGGGGGGAAACATCTTGTCATGTTAAGATTAATTTTTGCTGTTTTGACTTGAATAGGCTCTAAAGAGAAGGGTTTTTAAAACTTTTAAATCATGCTCATGATTATATCATGATTGTATGAAATGTTTTGTTTCATAGAATAATGCGACTTCTGGACTCCTGCCTGGTCAGGTGTTCCAAAAAATGGAAGGTAGGTCTGATGAGCGTCATTCGACAATCTGATGCTTTCATAGCTCTGGACAGTTTTTTTTTTATGCTTTTATTTTTTTCTATACAGAAAAGGAAAAAATAGCCATCGCTTTGTATCCATATGAGGCCATTCATGCTGATGATCTGGGCTTTAAAAAAGGAGAGAAGTTAAAGATTCTTGAAGAGTGAGTAAATATCATCATCTATTATTTTTCTTTGCCTTTTATCGTATTGTTGTCCTTTTATGTGAAGTGTGATATTTTTTCCAGGCATGGAGAGTGGTGGAAGGCAAGGTCTTTGACCACACGAAAGGAGGGATTCATTCCTTCAAACTATGTTGCAGAAGCAGACACTATGGAGACAGAAGAGTGAGTGCAAGCATAACTATATGCATTTTTTTTTTCCATATTTGAGCATCTTTTATCTTGGTATGTTTTGATTTACCATGCACACAATTTAGGTGGTTCTTCAGAGATATCACACGGAAGGATGCAGAGAGACAGTTGTTGGCACCTGCTAACAAACCTGGGTCCTACCTCATACGCGAAAGTGAAACCTCAAAAGGTGCATACATTTCACTGTCTACTAGTGTTTTTTGTGGTAATGTAAAATGTGGTGTAACATATGCTGCGTTTTTGTGAACAGGAAGTTATTCACTGTCAATCAGAGATGTGGACGCTCAGGGGCAGGATGTTGTTAAACATTATAAAATCAGATCTCTGGATAATGGTGGCTACTACATTTCTCCAAAAATCACATTCAACGACATCAACAGCATGATAAAACATTACCACAGTAAGTTCTGAGGATGAAAATACATATATATATATATATATATATACACTCATCAAAGTTCCATTTATTTGATCAAAATTACAGGAAAAAAAATCATATTGTGAAATATTATTGCAATTTTCTATTTTAATATACTTTAAAATATAATTTAATTCTGTGATGCAAAGCCAAATTTTTTCATCATCCATTACTCCAGTCTTCAGTGTTAGCGCTAACCTGTGATACTTTTTTCAGGATTCTTTGATGAATAAAAGTTAAAAATAACAGTCTACTGTCACTTTTTATCAATTTAACACATTCTTGCTAAATATTGTATTAATTTATTTTAAATAAATAAATAAAGAAAGAAAGAAAAAAAAAACATTTACTGACCCTAAACTTTGAACATTAGTGTATATTGTTACAAAACATTTATTTTTTAAATGAAGGCTGTTCTTTTTAATGTTTTATTCATCAAAGAATCCATTCCAAAAAAAAAAAAAATTAAGCAGGAAAACTGTTTCCAACATTGATAATTACAACGGTGTTTTAGCGCCACGTTATTTTTTTAAAAAAAATCTAAGATTACGAGATTAAAGTTGAAATATTACGAGAATAAACTTGAAACACTATGAGAATAAAGTCGAAATATTTTGAGAGTAAAGTCGAAATTATGAGAATAAAATCGAAATGTTTTGAGAATAAAGTCTAAATATTTCAGTAATGAAGTCTAAATTACGAGAATAAAGTTGAAATGTTTCAAGAATAAAGTAAAAATTACGAGAATTTGTATTAATCATTTATGAGATTAAAGTTCTAATATTTTAATAGTATATATAGCCTATTGCACATGCAAATGGCCCGGATTGAGAGCACCGAAAGTCTTAGCTTTCAAAATCTGTCAGTTTATAGCAAAATACAAACAATATCATACAATAATGTGCCTTTTATGCTCTTTAATGTGGCGTGACAGATCGCTGTAAGCGACATGTGAATCAGTCATCTTTCAGATTACTATAATGAGACATTTGTTTCATTAAATTAGGCTATACTGATTTTTTTCTATGCCTTCTGATGTTTCTTCACTTATATTTTGCTATAAACTTGAAATAAAGTGGAAAAACACATTTATAATTTGCACTTTGTGATAAAATTGACAGAATTTGACAGCTGAGCTGTGTTATATTAAAAGCAACAAAGCACAAAATGATTGCATTTTTATTGCACTTTGCATGCACAATATAGGCTATACTCTTAAAATATTATTACTTTAATTTCTATTATTTAAATTAACTTTATTCTTTATTCTTGAAACATTTTGACTTTATTCTCAAAATATTTCAGCTTTATTCTCAAAATATTTAGACATTATTCTCGGAATTTTTCTACTTTATTCTCGTAATTTTTTTTTCCTTTATTCTCGTAATATTTCGACTTTATTCTCGAAATATTTTGACTTTATTCTTGTAATATTTCTACTTAATTCTCTTAATTTCGACTTTATTCTCAAAATATTACTTTAATCTTGTAATCTTTTTTTTTTAAGTGGCACTAAAACGCTGTCGTAGATAATAATCAACATATTAGAATGAATTCTGAAGGATCATGTGACACTGAAGACCAGAGTAATGATGCTGACAATTCAGCTTTGCATCACAGAAATAAATTCTATTTTAAAGTATATTAAAAAACAAAACCATTATTTTAAATTGGAATAATATTTCACAATATTACTGTTTTTTCTGTATTTTTAATTAAATAAACAGAGCAGATAAAACTTGTGAATGGCAGTGTGTATATTTTTGCTAAAATAAGAAGGATGTGCATCATTTTGTCACAGAACAAGCGGACGGATTATGTCGAAAACTAGAGAAACCATGTGAGAAGCCAAAAGCACAGAAACCTTGGGACAAAGATGCATGGGAAATCTCTAAAGAATCCATAAAGATGGTGAAGAAGCTCGGAGCAGGGCAGTTTGGAGAGGTGTGGATGGGTGAGTAAAGGAAATGAAACCCTTAAGCTTGACAATGATTTACAAAAATGTCTTCAATTCGATATCTGATAGTCACAAACATAAATTTAGCTGTGTTTCCTTCATCAGAAGTCCATTACATGTTCAACTTTGCTAAACTACAGAAAAGCGCTGCTTCTTTATGGTCTTGTTATTCAAATTCCCTCCATCTCTAAGATCCCCCAAGCGCTTGATCAAAAAAACCCCACCGTTTTATGTGCTCATCAGTGGGCTTAGAAGTGACGTCCTTCAGTGTTTGTATCGATTAATCAAGCTCTTCTTTGAACATGTGTAGGCTTATTGTTATTATCAAATTCTTTGAGCCATAAAAGCTTTGACAAGTCGCATTCAAATCTCGAGTCTTCCTGCTGTGCCTTCTGGCTGGCATGAATGGCTCCCTTATAGCTCAGACTGATAGTACACAGAGAACCGGGACAGACGCGACTCTTATCAGTCAGATCTGAGGAGGAAACTGCTATGCAACTGACGCAGGATTTGCATTTGGATTTCGTTATTATTCATGTGCCTCTTTCCCTTTCACCCAACAAGATGAATTGCAGGAAGCGGCCTTAGCAAATATACAAATGGCTCTCGAACGCCCGTGGCCAAGATGTTTCCTTTGGCGCTCCGTGACCTTGTTGGCACAGCATTGCCAGACCTTAAAAGCACTATAAGTCCGGATGATGACAGACGCACTCAACGGAAAGACTTCCTTCTGTTTTGGCGTGCCCCATTTTGTTACATCTCAGCAAAACTTCATCAAAAGTTCAGTAGAAAATTAGTATGCAAACCACTTCAGGGTTGTCTGTAATTTTGAATGAACAGGGAAATGGCATTTAAGTTGAACAAGGGATGAGCACAACACAGTGCAAGTTGTGCAACATATCTAATGACTTTTCGCTTCGCTGTGGTCAGCAACCATTTTTCATTTAGGGGCACCGTGTCATCACTTCTGAGAAAAGTAGTTTATGGACAGCTTTGAGTTGCTTAAGATCCTTGGGTGAGAAAATGTGAGGATTCAGAGGAGTGGGTTCCTATAAATGGTTTTTTGACAGTTACATCTACGTTGATAAATTCTGTCACATGGTTGCATTTCTCGCTAGGTTTTGTGGCCGGACCGCGACTGTGGATTTGGAACAGGAAGATTATTAATAACCACAGAGAAGTATCTTGCATGTTTAACTGTGGTTTCATTTTGTTCACAGCATATTATAATAACAGCACAAAAGTGGCAGTAAAAACACTGAAGCCGGGCACAATGTCAGTGGAGGCTTTCCTAGAGGAGGCCAACCTGATGAAAACCCTACAGCACGACAGACTTGTGCGCCTCTATGCTGTCGTCACCAAAACTGAGCCCATCTACATCATCACAGAGTTCATGGCGAATGGTACAAGCAGTACATATTCTTTTAAAAGGATAGTTCCCCTAAAAATGAAAATTCTGTCATTAATTACTCTCCCTCGAAGTTGTTCCAAACCCGTAAGACCTTCGTTCATCTTCAGAACACAAATTATGATATTTTTGATGAAATCCGAAAGCTTTCTGACCCTGAACGTCAGCTGACGTGTTCAAGATTTCATCGAAAATATCTTAATTTGTGTTCAAAAGAAGAACGAAGGTCTTACGGGTTTGGAATGACATGCGGGTGAGTAATTAATGACAGAATTTTAATTTTTGGCTGAACTATCACTTTATAATTGTTAAAATGAGAAAACTATGAGTTAGAGTTCAAGAATATTGCAGTTACAAGAAAACAGTAACCTCTATAACTCTTTGTTTCTTCTTCTGCAGGAAGCTTATTGGATTTCTTGAAAAGTCCGGCTGGCTGCAAAGTACAGTTACCGAAGCTAATAGATTTTTCTGCACAGGTAAAAATATTGGTTCAAGACATGAATTAGCCTTCTCTTCTCTTAGTCCTCCATTTCCGTATTTCTGGTGCAACTTTACGGGTTTTTGCATCATGAGGCTGACATCACTTTTTCCATTAGCTGAAGAAAAAGAGGAACAGATTCTATTGTCTATGCATGTTTCAAAAACTGTGAAGAATCAGGCAGCTGATTTACAAATAGAAGTTGAAGTTACATTTCTTTATAATGTGACAACCAGAATAATGCTGAGGAGGCTTGTATTATTAAATTGGACAAATGAAAAAAAAAAAAGCCTGATTAAGGCATCATGGATGTCATACAGTATTTACAGTCATAGCAGCTTCAAAAGACAGTCCTTTTGATTGTTTTTGTAAAAAAAAAAATAATAATAATAAAATAAAATAAATAAATCTAAGGAAGAATATTAGTTTTTAGTATGAGTCTTTAGGACATAAAGTTTGCCTGGAATCTGATTTCTGGTGAAAAAGCACCAAATGGCAAAATTGCACATCCTGTTTCAGAGAGTGAAAGAGGATGCCAATGGGGAAGTGAGACACCATCATTTTTCCTTTGTTAAAGCAACTTTTACTTTGTTAAACTAAGTGAGAAATGTGACTACACCCATTTCTGAAGTGGAAAAAAACCCTAAACTGCTCATTTACCGTGATCTACTCTACTGTCTAATTTTTGTGTTCATGTTAATGCACTACCATTCAAATGGGAAAAGCTGACTTTACAAGAAGCCATTACTCTAGTCTTTCAATGTTGAAAACAGTTGTGCTACTTAATATTTTTTTATTAATAGAAAGTTCAAAAGAGGGCACTAATTTAAAATAGTATTGTCTTTACTGTCATATACGTCCAATTTAATGTATATGACAGTAAAGACATTAGTTAAATTATACTGTAAAAGTTAAATTACATGGTAAAGGCAATTCAGAGAATTGTTTCTAAACATTATAAATGTATTGCTGAAACACATTACAAAGACTGTGAACTATGTAGCACTGAATTGTGGAGTTGTGTTCAGGATTTTTTGGGAGGCCCTGAAATACATGCAGTATTTAATAAGATATTAGCCTAATATTTCAATATTAATATGAATGTTGTCAAGATTCTTGCCCTGGAAGTCCTCGTTTAGTTAAGCGAACCATAAATGCCTTTCCTCAGACAGTCTTTTGCGCTCTTCTTCTTAATATGTTATAACTTTTGGCAGTCTATCCCTTACGAAAATTAACCATGGTTTTACTATAGTAAAAGTGTAGTAACTATGGTTAATTTTTGTAAGGGTTGGTACTCCATATGTTTTTCCCAGTCCGGCCTATTAGTACAGCCTAAAACATGACAATAATTGACCATTTTCAGTAGCAATAATAAGCTAAACTTGCAGTAAAGAGACATGAGGATTTGAGGAGAAAAACGGTTTCTGAATTATTAATGGGACATATCGTAAATTAAATCGGGAGAACAGACCACAAATGTGCATGTTGTCCTTTTTCTTTCTGTAACAGAGAAATGCAAAGGGAAAAAGAAAATAACCATGAGATAAAGAACAATCCGACTAAAAAAAGATCTCTTGCCATAGATATTCTTGTTATACCGTGTCACGTTAAAATACCAGGCGTTATGCTACTCTCGTAATGTCTGAAAATAAAACACGAAGGAAAATTTGACAGCTCATTCAGTCAAACAGATGGATAAGCTTTATTATAAGACAGCCTCAAAATTTGAAATGATTCGTTTCAGTCTTTTTGAATGGAAGTTCCCCAAATAGGAAGTGCCACCCATAATTCAAAACGCAGTAGGCTCGTCAGGAAAAAGGTGGATTATTGCTGCCTTCACGCTATGTAGTAATTACTGTAATTCCGAGATGACAACACGAGACATTTTACTCATTGTTTTCCATCCTACCTCGGAGGTAGCGCCTAAGTAGCGCCAAAACGAACCTGACGGCGGTAACGTGTTACATCTGTAACTAGTTTAAGCCGTCATTCTAAAAACATTATGAGTTTACAAGTTGTAATTACTAGTTCAGGAACACGTGAGGGCTTTCGTGATAGTGTTGCCATAGAAACACATAACTCAGAATGTCAAGTGTTTTCATCTCGGAATTACGGCATGGCGTGAATGCAGCATATAACTAGAGCGTATTAGCATCAGTGGTTCCCCCACTTAATCTCGAGTTACTGTCATTACTGTTAGTTACTACAGCCTACAGCTAGCTAGCTATGCTTTCGTCACACAAATGCATCTTACCTGGTTGCAATAATTTACAACACAGCCCGGTCATCCATTCAGGTTGTAGCGGTATTTGACAGTTGAGAGGCGGCAGCTTTCCCGCGAGTGGGCGTGGTTTCAGCGCCGACAGCGGACACGCCCTCAACTTATTTTATTTACTTGCCTTTCTTTATCATCCAAATTTGGCTGGGTGGTTAATAACACATTTTTCTGTGGAGTGACAAACTCAGAACACATTTAATATTGCTTAACACAGACTTTAATAAAAAAAAAAAAAAACGTAGTGTATGTATATGTCAGTGATGCTGAGCTTGTGTGTGTCTCTGCAGATAGCTGAAGGTATGGCCTACATTGAAAAGAAGAATTATATCCATCGAGACCTGAGAGCAGCTAATGTGCTGGTTTCAGACAGCCTGTTGTGCAAAATAGCTGATTTTGGCCTGGCCAGAGTAATTGAGGATGACCAATACACAGCCAGAGAAGGTGAGTGTGACACCTTTCAGTGGTTTAGCTGCACATTTATTTTCTACAGTATTACTACGTCAGATGTCATTCCAAACTGTGCCTGCCAAGGCTGTTATGCATACTGATACTGTGATAGTTTTCCTGCATCAGCAGACCTGAATGATGTGTGAATTTGTGTGTTCCATGTCTCAGGAGCCAAATTTCCTATCAAATGGACGGCACCCGAGGCCATCAACTACGGTTCTTTCACCATTAAATCAGATATGTGGTCCTTTGGGGTTCTCCTGTATGAGATTATAACATACGGGAAAATTCCGTATCCAGGTAATATAATTGTGATAATGGCACCTTGATTACATTTGAGTTTAAAGCATTTCAACGGCAGTATATTGGGAGCTATCAGCATTACTCTGAGAGAGAGCTGCAGTGGAGTCATAGTGACAAAACAGATTGTTTTGTAAGGGCTTTGTCGACATCTACTGGTCAAATCGTGTTAGAAACATTGGAGTATTTCACGCTTGGTCAGTTTGACACATCTGAAAAGTGAATTGTATCATTTCTGTGATGCAAATGTTACTGAATGTAATTGTAAAAATGATGAGTGGCATCCTGAGCACTTATTATATATTTAGCTCTATATTAAGCTATATTAAGGAAAGACACTATACAGTCAAAACCTTTCAGTTTTGCAATTTTGCACTTTTTTTGCTTCAATAACATTTTTTCGTTTAGACTAGTGGAAAGATACCTTCCAAAATACACATTTAATTGTCTGATTTATTGCACTGAGCCAGAAATTTCTAGTTTAGTCATACTTACATAAATCTAAATCTAAATCCAACAGCTTTATTCCTATTTGTATTCTGAAGGTTTTGTGGGGGGTTTGTTCATGTATCATTAACCTGATCCACACATTTTATTCCAAAAAACACTGAAATTTTATTTTCTGATTTATGGAGTGGTAAAAATAGATTTCCAAAATCCCCTCTGTAACAATCATTCATATGTCAAAAAAATGAAACAAGAATTTTAAACCCAATTTAATCCAGTGTTACAATTACTGCTCTGAAAATGTATGCAACTGAATGCATATTTAATTAATGTACCATTTGCTTATTTAAACAAAAAACTTCTGTCATCTTGTAGTGTGATTAATCAACTAGGAAAGTATAGTAATATCTGTTAGTTAAAAATAGGTACAACACCTTTGGTGTCTTGCATCAAAAATATCTTTCTGAAAAACTCTTTGTGACACCTATTACATCATTATATTTCTCTCTTTCCCACTATCAGTCCACTGAATGTTTCACTTCCTTTTTTTCTTTACTTCAGGTATGAGTAACAGTGAAGTCATGAGCTCTGTTCAGAGAGGTTACCGGATGCCCCGTCCTGAAAACTGTCCCACTGAACTTTATGACATCATGAGCTCGTGCTGGAAGAGCAAACCAGATGACCGGCCCACATTTGACTATATTCAGAGTGTACTAGATGACTTCTACACAGCCACTGAGGGCCAGTACCAGCAGCAGCCATGAGGATGCAAAATCATCCATCATATTTTTGTACTGTTTCAAGATGATCAAAAGATCTTGTGATTTATCTATGAATCAATGTACTAATGTATAACTAAAAATGGGATCAATCTGCTTACTTATGTGTAAGCAAGGTTCAGATTTTCTATTTCTGCTTCAAATTGAAGTTTTAATAGCCTTTTTGCTACTTTCGCTCTTCACGTTCAAATTTCAATTGCTGCATTTCAATTTGTAAATAATTGTATGTTTCAAAGTACCCTACAGGTTTAATTGTTATTTTTACACAGGAAAGCATTTCTTTTTTTCAAAAGTGGAGCCCGGAGGCTGCTATCGGGTCTGCAAATAAATTCCGAGAATAATTTTACTTTTAGGGCTGCCCAAGTTAACTGTAAAGCTATGTTTGAAAGGATATTTATTGTAAAAGGAGCTATAAATTTTAATTGAAATGTTTAGTTACATACACAAATGCATACTTAAAATGAACCTGTCTTTAAAGTATCACACATTTTCTCAGATGGTATGAATAATATATGAATGACATTATACAGCTGCCTATAAATTTTTGTAAGAGGGTCCTTGAAAAGGATCATCATATTTTGAGGTTCTTGGGAACAAAGGGTTTAAAAAAACTCTGATTTAAATGAAAATAATTGGATGACTAAATGAAATCCATGCACTGTAAACCACTATAAAGAGTGTGTGATCTTGACATTTTTTATTTTATTTTTTTTGTATTACACAATTTAATAACTATATTGATAATGTTATAATAATGAACAGGGCAGAGGGCAATGTTTTGTAATTAAGCATTTAAATTGCCCTCTCTTTGATTATCTTAGAATTAAATGCTTTGTAAATGTATAATATGTTGTACATTTGTACATTATCTAGAAATCTAATAAAGAAGAAATTTTTCATGATTGGTAATGCAGTTCTGTACAGAATTCTGGCTCATAAAATACAATGTTACCAGAACTAAGAAAATTACCTTGAAAGTATTTTATCCGATAGTCTTCTTTAAAGGAATAGTTCGCACTGGAATAGTTATGTGGTCATTTATTCACCCTCAAGTTGTTTCAAACCTAGACAGCTAAAACCAGCCTAAGCTGGCTGGATGGTTTTAGCAGGTCATCCAGCCTGGTTTTAGATGGTCAGAGCTAGTCAGCAGGCTGGTTTTAGAGCGGTTTTGGCCACTTCCTTAGCTGGTCAAACCAGCTGGAACAACCTGCTAAAACCAGTCTGACCAGCCTAGCCAGGGTGGGAGACCAGCTTAAACCAGCTAAGGCCAGCCAACCAGCCTTTTTTTTTTTTCTTTTTTTTTTTAGCAGGGGAAACTGTTTGGATACCTGAGTGTTTTAAAATATCTTCTTTTGTGTTAAGCAGAAAAAGAAACGAATTTATTTTTGGTGAACTGTACTTTTAAGTCAAGTCCTCTCTAAGACCAGCCCATTCGTGGTCATGTGACCATTTCAAGATGGCCGCGCCCTTTAGTTTGGAGGCGTGACGTTGTTCATTTTGTTATAATACAGTGTCAAGCAAGGTAAAACAGCTTGTCAAGCCTGCAAACCTTTATTTAAACTCTTCTTTGACGCTGGCAATAATGGATAAGGACAGTCTGATTCTGTAAGTTAATGATGAATGAATGCTGGTTGACGTGGTTTAATGATTTCATAATATGTGTTGTTGTAGAACCAAAGCTCACTGACATGATAAATTAATTATGTAATTCCGAATTCTGTAATACGACTGACATCCGTGCTATAATACAAACAGGTTATACAAATGAGTTAGTAGCTATTGTGAGAAAAGCAGCATGTTACATATGCAGTTTCGTAACTATAAACTGTGGGACACTCATGCTTCAACCGTCAAATTTACGTTTTGAATATATGTATTTTCTTGATGTGTGCAAATGTACATTAGACGTAATTGCACAGTTCAGAGTGTTCAAAATGTCACATATAAAGTTAAAAATTGCAATGATAATTTTAAATGTCTTAAAATAACAAAAATAAATTATATTGAATAAAAGAGCATTTTATCTCAGCATTCATAATACAATAATTATTATATATAATTATATATTTCAATTATATTTACATTTTACACTACCGTTCAGAAGTTTGTAATTATCTTGTAATTAGTTTGTAATATTGTCGCAGCTGAAAACAATTGTGTTGCTTAATGTTTTTGTGGACACTTTTTTTTTATAGATTTGTTGAAGTATAGATCATTAGTTAAGATAGAGTTGAATAAAAAAATTTAGCAATGTAAAAATATTCACTGTTTTGGTCCATTTTGATCTAATTCAATTTATTAAAAAAAAAACAAACAAAAAAAAAACATTCTGACCATACATTTTTGAATGGTAGTGTTTATCTGCATGGCTTTGTAATTTAGACAACAGGGTGTGTTTTGTGTGGTTCTCTCTGCACAAATGCTTATCAAACTGTGAAGAAAGAGTAAACCGTTAGTCTCCTGATCTCAAAATCCCTTATCTATTCTCTTCACTTGGTGCTTAAAAACATCTGTGAAACCTGATCATCACATCCGAAGGGAGGGGCTTCTGAGTACAAATGATGCATGAATTCCACTACAGATTTTAATAATTAGTGAAAAGTATTGTGTGAATTAGTTATAGACATATTTCAATTCTGCTATTTTCTATCTCAGCCCCAAAGACTTTCCAGAGCTGAAGAACGACACATTCCTAAGAGCTGCTCGAGGAGAAGAAATTGAGCACATTCCAGTGTGGTGTATGAGACAGGCTGGCCGCTATTTGCCAGGTTTGTACTAATCTTAGGTGCTAATAAGTGTGTGATCGTTTACCATAGTTGTTATTTTTATTCACTGTATGCAGTGTATTTATTATCTAGTGTCTCTGTGGCTTTTTTAACAGAGTTTAGGGAATCGAGGGCAGGGAAGGATTTCTTTGAGACATGCCGCTCCCCTGAAGCTTGCTGTGAGCTTACGCTACAGGTCAGCACCACCGAGCACATTCTTTCTTACTTGCTTCTTTATATAGTATATTGAGTTTTAAAACTGTCTCAATTTTCTGTTTCAGCCACTCCGACGATTCCCATTTGATGCTGCCATCATCTTCTCTGACATCTTGGTGGTGCCTCAGGTAAATGACGCTCATAATTTGATGAATTACCAATGAACATTAGTGTGCATGTCTATTCATGTATAAAATGTGTACGACCAGGCAATGGGAATGGAGGTTCAGATGTGTCCCGGAAAGGGCCCCACATTCCCAGAACCACTGAAGGAGCCTGAAGATCTGCAGAGACTGAAGACAAAAGTGGACGTGTTTTCTGAACTCGACTATGTGTTTAAAGCCATCACACTGACACGACACAGAATAGAGGGAAAAGTTCCTCTCATTGGATTCACTGGAGCTCCGGTGAGAAACCAAGCAACCAAAGAATCTTTGAGGGGAAAAAAAAAAAAAGTATTATGGTTTCCACAAACATATTAAGCAGCACAACTGTTTTCAACATTAATAGTAAGAAATGTATGTGTCTTGAGCATCAAATCAGCATTTTAGAATGATTTCTGAAGGATCACGTGATGATGAAGACTGGAGTAGTGATGTGGAAAATTCAGATTTGCCATCACAGGAATAAATTACATTTTTAGTATATTAAAATTATAAAATAACTAGTGCTGTCAAACGATTAATCGCAATTAATTGCATCCCAAATAAAAGTTTTGTTTACGTAACAAACGTAAATGGCACACAGATCTCACGGTTCGGTACGTACCTTGGTTCGGGGGTCACGGTCCGATACAATTTCGGTACAACAGAAAAAAAAATCTACTGTGCTAGATTTCTTTTCACTTATTTTTTATCAGACAGTAGTACAAATTACTTTTTTTTTTTTTTTTTTTTTTAACCTACATGTGAAAATACTAAATATTATATCAAATTATAATGTCAAATATAGGCTATAAAATCTGCAGTACATTTATACATACAAGGAATAAATACTTGACATATATTTAATTTAGTTAACTGTTAGACTAGGGGGGGTTTTGTGACAGAAAGGAAACTCAAATGGCAGAAAGTTACATTATATTCGTTTAAGTAGATTTTGCTGGTATGAGGAAAGTTTAAGTAATTGCACCGGCGCACACAAACACATGAGCGCGCCCGCCTCACTGTGTCACCGTAAGAACGCGTTAGCATTTGGATACAACGTCAATATGAAAATATTATGGAATATTTGGATTTGTGCCAAATGAGAAAGGTAGGATACAAGGGCACAAAGATCCATTTCGCAAACAGTTGAATGCGCAAGCCTTTAAAGTAACGTCATACGCCTTTGTCAGTGAGAGACGCGTTCAGAATCAGCGCATGATCACTGTCTAGTGGGCTTTGTTTTCAAGCGCGCAACTCCTGGCATTCGCTGTTCTTGTGCGGTCGGTTGTCAAACAGCGTTGCATTACTGCGGTCGCCCCCTTCTGGATTGAGGGTGAATTGCTTGTTTTCGTTTTAAGGCCTCATGCACCGAACCGAGATGCCCGTACCGTAACGGTTCGGTACGAATACATGTATTGTTAAACCCCTAATAAATACACAAGCACATATATAATTAAGAAAAACATGTTATGTTTATATAATAACAAATGTTAAGATTATATTAGATAAAATATTAATTGTATGAATATAAATATATACATGTAAATACATGCAAATATTTTCAACATATATACTGTATGTGTGTGTATTTATACATAAAAAAAAACACAGTGTATAGGGATGGTTCGATAATTTTGGCTTCAGTAAGCTACCAGAATCGAATACCTCGGTATCGATGCTAAATCGATACCATAGATGACAAATAACCAGCCTCAAAAGATAAGTGAATTGAAAACAATTTAATAAGTTTTGTCAAACTATTATCTCTCTCTCTCTCTCTCTCAAACAGCAACTGAAATGTAGTGCAGTAAAAAGTATGACATTATGCTTTGGAATGTAGTGAAGTAAAATTTTCCCAAAGAAAAACACTGATAAACTACAGATACTTTTTACATTTACTTGAGTAAAGTAAAAATACTTAACTACTGTCCGCCTCTGATCTTTTGTGAATAGTTCATTAAAACTGAATTAATGATGCACTCACCTGTCGATCTCTAAATTCGTGGAAAATATCAGGATGAGCAATTGACAAATGCTTGGCAAGATTTGATGACTTTTGAAGACATGATTTATAGCAATGCTTGCATACAGGTTCAGTAAGGTCAGTTCGTTCACCTTTATCATCTTTTTTGTATGCAAAACATGCCATGTTTCATGTCTACTGTTGTCTTTATTTACTAGTTTCGGGCGCGTTGATGGATTTCATCTGTTTTGATGATCCAACGCGTTGTTCTGTTGTCACGTTTACCGGTTTCGCAGCAATTTGGGAAGCACTGCAGCCTACAGGTGAACTTCGGGAACAGCAGCGTATGAAATACCGAACTGAGCAAAATGATAATATCAAACCGTTTGAAATATAATATATACCGGTATTTTTCCAGTACCGGTATAACGCACATCCCTGCTGTGTACACACATATATTATGTAAACAAACTTTTATCTTGGATGCGACAGCACTAAAAAAAACTATTTTGAAAAATATTTCACAGTATTACTGTTTTTACTGAATTTTTATCAAACAAATGCAGCTTTGGTGAGCATAAGAGACTTCTTTCAAAAACAAAAGGCAAAAACTTTTAAAAGGTAATGTACATTAATGGTCTCTATCATTATCTCTTGTGTCTCTGAATGGCAGTGGACTCTAATGTCCTACATGATTGAAGGAGGAGGCTCTACGACGCACTCAAAGGCTAAACGCTGGCTCTACAGGTATCCTGAGGCCAGCCACAAACTCCTGAGCCAGCTAACAGATGTCATAGTGGAGTATCTTCTCGGCCAGGTGAAAGCTGGAGCTCAGGTGAGAGAACAACTGAATTGAGATCGAGGAGAAGAAAAGTTTACAAATCTGTAACACCATTAAGACGTTCAGTAAAGTTTTTACAGAAACAGAATGTAACGTAGAGTCAATTTTTACTCATTTCCTTAATGTGTCTTTCCTTTAGGCTCTGCAGGTTTTCGAGTCTCATACTGGTTGTTTGGGCCCAGTGGAGTTTAAAGAGTTTTCTCTGCCTTATCTGAGAGACATTGCTCGCCGTGTTAAAGACAGGATCAAAGAATCTGGTTTGGACAATGTGCCTATGGTGAGTAAATTCAAAATCCCTTTCAAAAAAAGTCTGTTCACTCGGCGGCCATAATTGCGACGCCTCCTGGCAGCTCATCCAAGACCAAGTCCTATCTAAATAAATGGGGTATCCTGGAATCTCAAAAACAGCTCGCTGAACTCTCAATTAAATTACATATTTTAAATCCGCAACAAAATCTGAAATGAACTGCCCCATAAATCTTGTTTCTAATGCTCAAATAGCATTTAAAAAGCTTATTTTTTAGGCTAGACCAGCCAATGTGCATGCGTAGTCATAATGCGTTTATGACTGCTCATTGGCTGGTCTTGTCTTAGGTTTCTATGGGAACCGGAGCTTCTAACTTCCGCTGCAGTGATGCAATTACTTTACCAATCAGCGATTGGCTCTTTCATTTAGAAGGTGGGACTACTCTGCCATATTGCGCATTGCAGGTTCTCCCATTCATAAATAGAGTAGTGAACCGTCTTTGTGTTTATAGTCTTTGGTGAAGTGTGACATTCTTATATCTCCTGAACTTGAACAGCCTTTTTAGTTTTTAGCTTTAACTATAAATTACAAAGTAACACTTAAAGGGATAGCTCACCCAAAATTGAAAATTACCCCATAATTTACTTACCCACTAACCATCCTAAGTTTATATGACTTTCTTCTTTCAGAAGAATACAGTTGGAGTTTTATTTAAAAAAAATGTCCTGGCTCTTCCAAGCTTTATAAAGACAGTGAATGGGTGTTGATATTTTGAAGTCCAATAAAGTGCATCCATCCATCATAAAAGGTACTCCACTTGGCTCTGCGAAAATAAAAAAAGGCCTTCTGAAGCAAATTAATGCGTTTGTGCGAGAAAAATATCCATATTTAAAACTTATAAACCGTAATTCTAGCACATGATGTAGGATGTAGGCGAACATGGAAGTGACAAATGCGGAAGCATAGAGGAGAGGGCAAAACAAAAGGCAGGTCATGAATTAAAAGTACAAAACAAGGATTTGTGAAGGAAAAATGTTGGAGGATTTCAGTATAAGCCATGAAGAGACTGGTTTTCCTTTGCTTTAAACAAAACTTGGTTCTTGTGAGACTAGCATGTTCTCACTAAAGCTTACGCTCCCACATCGCCCACTGGAACACCACTCTTTCATGAATACACATACGACAGTTAGCGGAAGCTAGAAATTACAGTTTATAATGTTTTAAATATATATAATTTTCTCACGCAAACTCATCACTTCAGAAGGCCTTTATTAACCTGTGTGGAGTATTTTTTAGGATGGATGGATGCACTTTATTTTGCTTAATTTTGACAGCTATTATAATGCTTCGAGAGCTATTTTTTAATATAACTGATTGTATTCATCTAAAGAAGAAAGTTATATACACCTAGGATGGCTTGAGGGTGGTGAGGGTTATTGTGTATATATAATTATGTAATAATAATGGTTAATGTTCATTCAGCTAGTTAGAAATGCCATAAAAATATATTTTCATTAGGGCTGGCAAATGATTAATCGCATACAAAATAAAAGTTTGAGTTTGCCTAATATATGTGTGCGTACTGTGTGTAATTATTATGCATATATAAATACAAACACATTCATGTATATATTTAAGAAATATTTACAAGTTTATGTATTATTATAATTTTTATAGAATTTATATCATATATAAATAAAAATATTTTCTACATAACATATTTCTCTTAAATATATACATCAATTTGTGTGTATTTAAATATACATAATAATTACACACAGTACACACACATATATTAGGCAAACTCACTTTTATTTTGTATGCGATTAATCACGTTTAATTATTTGACAGCCCTAATTTTTGCATTCATACTAAAATATAAACAAACTATTAAACTGTTACGTGTTTTATATATATATATATATATATATATATATATATATATATATATATATATATATATATATATTATATATATATATATATATATATTTTTTTTTTTTTTTATTGACTTTAATTAATTAAAATGATTAAATAATGCTAACATTTTCTTTCTGAGCACAGTTATCCATAGACCAGCCATGTTACACTCTGCACACTACACATGCAAACTTGTAATAACACCGTTTGCCACTAGTTGTCAGTATCAGGTCAGGTTTTCTTGCTGGCATCTCTTTTTAAAGTTAGTCCTAATGAGAATCTCTTTCAATAATCCCTCAGCTCCTCTCTAACTTTTGTCTTTTCCGTTTCATTTCCAGATCGTTTTTGCTAAAGATGGTCATTATGGACTTGAGGACCTCTCTGAGTCAGGTTATGAAGTCGTGGGTCTCGACTGGACCATAGATCCGCGTTCAGCACGGTCAGTCCCAGAGATATGATGCAACTTTGTTGTGAGAGTTTGTTTTCTGATTTCGGTGTTATACGCATACAGAGCCTTGCAAAAGTATTCACACCCATAAGCAATTCTCGCTTCCAGATGCTGTAGGTCTACTAAAGTTTTATTCTTTGGTAGTTGTTTCAAAGAACTGAAACTCACATTTGTATAGGTGTGATTTTTGGCCTCTTCTTTCAGGCAGATCTGCTCCAGATTGTTCAGGTTTATTAGATGACAATTGTGCAGCACATATTTCAAATACTGTCACAGCTGGAGTCAGATCACAGCTTTTGTTGGCCCATTATAAGAAATTTTCCTTTTGTTCTTTAGCCCTTTTTTTAGGATCACTGACCTGCTGGGAGATTGAATTTCTTCAAGTTTCAAGTTTAAGGGTTCAAGTGCGTAGCGTTGAAACCCTATTGTAATTGTTAGAATGGTCACGCATGAACGATTTCCACGTAAAACTGATCGTGCAGACCAAAACCTAAGTTGTAGAGACTTGAAACTTGGACGGGTGGTAGTACTCACACCACTGACAACGTGACCAATTGGCCTGAGGGGGGCGCTACAGCGGTCAAAAGTGCAAAATCACTCATAATTCCTAAACCGTCAGTTGCAGGTTCAAGTAGCTTATGTCGTTTGAATCCCTGGCTCATGCCGGACAAAACACGTGCCTCAGATTCGATCGTGAGCCTTGAAATTTTCGAGTATTTCGCATTTATTCTAAAACCTACTTTTGTGAACTAGTTCTAGGTTTTCCACCCAGTGCAGAAAGATTCTCTAGAGAGTGAATATCAGTAATTATCAAAAAAAAGTTTAACTTTCAACTCACCGTGGCAAAGGAGCGCCAAAGCGTATGAAGGGGGAGGGCCACTTTTAGTAAAATGCCTATAACTCCTGAACAGAATGAGATATCTTTGCCAAACTTGGCACACTTATGTAAGAGCTCAAGCTGAGGTCACAAGAAAATAATTGCAGAGGTTGGCCACTTGCTGGCGCTATAAGACATTTTATGTATAAAAAAATGATCGTAACTGCACAACCATTTGTCCTATGACATGAAAATCGCTGTGCACGGTCTTGGTCCGAAGTGCCACAAGAGAAATTTGAAAGAACCACTGGGGGGCAGTATCAAATATTTTTTGATGGCGTAAACAGTTGTACACTGCACGGTTTTTCGCACATACATGCAATATTCATATCGTATGATAGACCTCCTCGTTCCGAACAACTTTCCCTCTAGAACCACTGCTGTCAATCAAACTGTTTTTAAATGATTGAGAAGATGTGAAAAACCTACTTCTGCGAACTAGTCCTAGGTTTTTTGCTGGGTCTAGAAAAAACAACCGCAGGGCAATTCTCTGGACTCTCTAGGTCAGTAATTATCAAAAACATGTTGAAATTTACCCTTTGGGAAGCTATAATGGGGTCCTTTAGAAGAGGGGCCTGTCCAAATATACCCAAAAGCCTATAAAGCCTAAACGAAAACTCACAACTTCACGAAACCCGCTGAACACATGCGACAGGTGATTCTAAACAAGCATGCAAAGTTTCAGGGAGATTGGACCAGTCATAAATGTTCTAAAAATATCATATTTCTGTGGTAAATCACCTGGATTTGACAATAATGCTTTTTTAAGTAATTGATGTAAGGGGTTACAGGCTTGCTCAATAATTCCTTATGTACTTAAATACCTAAAGCACTTGAACCCCGGTAATGGCTGTTTGCAACTATATTTTTGTTGTTGTTGTTGTTGTTGTTGTTGTTTTAAATCAATTGTCTTTCACTGTTTGTGTTTTTCAGTATCAGGACTGGAGGAAAAGTTAGTTTGCAAGGCAACATGGATCCATGCGCTCTTTACGCCACAAAGGTGAGGAAAGGAACATCAAAACACACAGAATCATGGATCCTTTGAAACACAACCAATTCTCTGCATCATTTCAGTTTAGTATACACTGTATAGAAGTGTTTTGTGTTTCAAAGGGATTACTTTACTTCTGGTTAGTCCATTTCAAAATAAAGAGGCCATTTTGTTTTTACAAATTTAGGCCCTGCTGGAAATACGAGCCGTAAGAGCAGCTGTTTTCCACACAGAGCCGTCTTTGGCTTTCATTGCTCATTCATTACAAGCATGGCTTTCATAGCATTGTCTCGATGCCTCCGAAATACATTTTTTCCATCATCATTTCAGAAGTTATGGGGGTGTTTGAAAAACCGTAGCTTGTAGATTTGAACCAGTCGACAAAGCTGATATGTGATATCCAACCCAGACTTTCTCTTTGTTTATGTGTGATCAGGAGCGCATATCAGAGATTGTGAAGAGGATGTTGGAGGGCTTTGGCACCAAGGGCTACATCGCTAATCTGGGTCACGGCCTGTACCCCGATATGGACCCAGAAAATGTGGGCGCATTTGTAGAGGCAGTTCACGCCCACTCTCGCCAGCTCCTCAACCGCAAATAAGAAGCTACTCTCCCATCAGAAGAACTAAAGCACAAGAGAAACAACAACAGTTGGTGTGCAGCGCTATAGCATTAGTTATGTTACAGGGTAAACCTCCCTCAAAACCTGTCAAGAAAATGTCTAGTTGTATTTCACTACAAACTTAAAAGGAAACATTTTTTGCTTAAAAAAAAAAAAATAAACAATTCAGATTTTACATTTTCAGATTTAGCTCCCAAATTCCTTTTACCATGATGCAAAAAAATTAATTTACAGTACCATAATGTGAATACACGGCCATTCAAAAGTTTGAATTTAGTAAGATTTTCAATGTTTTTTTTTTAAAGAATTCTCTTCTGCTTGTCAAAGTTCCATTTATTTGATCAAAAATACAGGAAAACATGAAATATTATTGCAATTTAAAATAATAGTTTTCTATTTTTATATACTTTAACATAGATTTTATTTCTGTGATGAAAAGCTGATTTTTCATCAGCCATTACCCCAGTTGTCAGATCCTTCAGAAATCATTCTAATATGCTGATTTATTATCAATGTTTTTTTGGAACTTCTAATACTTTAAGGATTCTTTGATGAATAAAAAGTTTAAAAGAACAACATTTATTCAAAATATGAATCTTTTATTATTAAGTCTTTACTATCACTTTCAATCAATTTAACACATTTATGCCAAATAAAAGTATTAATTTCTTTCAAACAAATGAACAAAGAAAAATGTACTAACCCCAAACTTTGAACGGTAGTGAATATTGTTACAAAACAATTCTGTTTTAAAGAAATACTATTCTTTTAAATGTTTTATTCATCAAAAAATCCTGAAAGAGTGTCACAGGTTACAAAAAAAATATTAAGCAGCACAACTGTTTCAAACATTGATGATAAATCAGCATATTAGAATGATTTCTGAAGGATCATGTGACACTGAAGACTGGAGTAAGGATGCTGAAAATTCAGCTTTGATCACAGGAATAAATTCTCTCTTAAAGTAGATTAAAATGGAAAACCACTATTTTAAATTGCAATAATATTTCACAATATTAGTTTTTTTTCTGTATTTTTAATTAATTAAATGCAGTCTTAATGAGCAGAAAAAGACTTCTTTACAAAATACCATGTTATTTAAAAAAGGATAGCTTACCTTAATTCATGCTGATTTTAGTTTAAATTAATGATATAGATAAAGTAAAACCTCAAGATGCATTACAGTAATGAGAATTTGGGGGTAAAATATGCCTAAATGCCATATATCTGAATTATCTGAAATGTAGGCTTCATGTTCTTTATGCAAAATACAAATTCTTTTTTTGTGGTGAAATGTGACCCAGATATTTCCTGACAGGCTTTTGAGAGATTCGCCCAAAAGGCTGCTCCCGACTCATTTCAATGATTATGTAGGCCGTCTTTCTATTTTACCTACTTTTTCCTAATGGCTCCACACCAATCCATCTAATCTTTAATATAATTTTCAGTCGAAACATGTCTTTCTCCGTTGGATTGATGTGTTTTCATTAGAGTCGTCGCACTGTTACGATCACTGAAGTAAGTGAAGTAGGATAAAAATCTGATTAAATGCGAAGCGCTGTATGGGTTTGTTTTTAACGCAGTACCATAGTAACATCTGGGCCGAGACTGTCTCCATTGGAACTGTGACTGACGCTAATGAACCTCTGAGAATGTGTGTACATATCAATGGATCTTTTTATATGAAGCGAAATAAAGAGTGATCCTTTTAAGACAAACAGCCCTCAGGGGAATTTCTCCGAGCTGAATGTCACATACCTAAATCATGTGCAACCATTTTTTCCTATTCCCTTTGTTTTGCACGAGTCTTTCGGTGGGGGGTTTCGCTCTCTTGATCTATGATTACTGTCTCTCTTACTGCCTTTCACATTTAGTAATAGAAATGTTAATCCCAGAGGACGTAATACCAAACGCCGAATAAGCACCCTGGGTAAGCAAATCCTTAAATCCAGTTGTTTTTTTGTTTTGGGGAGGGTGGGAGTGGGATTCCCCAGCAACACATCATGTGACGCGACATGCGAGATGTTTTGAAGAACCCTGAACTTCAAAACAAGGATTTATTGGAATTACTCTACATTTTTCAATCGTGTTAGTGCTTTCTGAAGCTCGTTTGTGTATACAAAACGACATAGTTTTGATATGGGCTTGCAAATCCGTCATTTGTTAGCATAACAGAATGATTACTAATTCATTCGGTTCAAGTTGTTTACTGTCTGTTTTACAAGCAACTGCAGACTGCAAATTGAAACAACATGATGGATGTTTTTCCACACTCGCATATGGTCATTTAGTGTGAAATGGTGGCAGCTGCAGCCCTCTTTTACCCTCATCCGCCGGTGTGCGGTGTTGTCGATGCGGGATAAGTCTGGCCTTGATTGTGTGTTAGGTGCGGTAAGCCCTGCTGAAAGAAGAAACGTCCTGTAATCAATTTGCTGATTAGTGTTGTTGGATTTTTAAGCCCCTTGTCGCTCGCCGCTAGTTCGTGTCCGTGGAGCCGGCTGTGATTGGGGGGCTGGGCCCGTTTCCTAGTAAGGCACGAGCGCATACACACACGTGCGCACACTTATTCTGCGATACCTCAAGGGGCTCCGGGCATTATTTTTAATTGCAACAATGAATCCACTAAAAAAAAAAGCTGAATTCCCCAAGGTCTCCTTTAGGAAGCCACAAGGGGGATGAAAGTGGGGGTTTGGGCTCAATCTCTCAGCAAATCAGCAGGCCTGAAAATCCAATATGTTCCTGAAGACAGCAGGCTGTACATCATTTGTCAGGTCCTGGCACTATCACTGCTTTATCAGATGGGAGGGTTTTGGGAGGGTTTTGGGGGGCTTGGCTGAAGACTGATTTGAAATTTTGAGGACGGATTTCAGGTTGGTGTCAGAATCCATCTTGTAAAATCGAAATGATTGATCATTAATAATTTGTTTATTCTAGGTTGCTTTTCTCTTTTTTTTTTTTTTTTCTCCATGTTAACAACCCAATTTTACAAAAGGTGTGATCACGCAAGTGCATTTTTGTTGGGCAAAAAGGTCAATTTTCTATAGCAATGTATGCAGTAAGGCTGCAACGATTCGTAGGTTCTATTCAAGAATTCGATTTAAAAAAAAAAACAATCCTTGATTGCATTTTGCCCATGTAGAGTAATTGGCAAAATACCGGAAGTGACACATTCCACATTTTAAAACCATTTAAAAATCATAATTAGGCACAATGCTATTAAGATTTCACAAACGCTATGATTCCAATAAATGAATATATGCAATGCAGGTTTAATATATGTGCTTTAACTATTTACATGCGTGCAGGCAGGTTATGTACGTGCATCCCGTTCACACTACAAGCGACAGGATGCTTCATTTCAATGGAGAGCTGGCGATTTCTGGCGACAAGAGTAAATGCTGCTACACAAACTGTTATCATTTACATGTGTGGAGCGTCTCAAACTCCATCTCTGCATGTTGTTGTGAGTTTGGGTTTATTATAAGGTTCATCTGGGAACGCAACGTGCGCTGTTTCATCAGATTTGTAGGGTAAATCATTTATAAACCTACGCAAACACAGGAGAATATTACATCATCCTTTTCAATATGCTAACTGTTCATCGCGATTTCAAAATAAAAGTTTAAACCCTCACGCTGAGTTTACACGTTTTGATGTCTACATATTCAAGAAATTACAGTCGCCGTTTCTGTCATCACGAAATGGCCAAATATTAAAGATTAATTGGACATTTGAATTAAATGTTGTTGAGTCAACATTAAATACAGCCTAGACTGTGCAGTAAAGTGTAAAAACAATCATCAGGCTGTTGGCGCCCTCTGTAGTCATTTGTTATAAGGCATCATTTAAATTAGCTCCATTGTTTATAATACATTATGTATTTTAACAGTTTTTTTTTTAAATAAAACTTTATGATTTCTTGATTTTGCTACTTTATTATCTATTGTCTATAATCTAATTATTATTGTTATTATATGTATATATAAAATATACATATTATATGTATTTTAGGTCATTTTAAATTTTAATTCAATTTTTATTACTACAAAAAAATAAATAAATAAATAATAATTAGAATTATCTGATTACTCAATCAATCATCAGAATAATTGCCTGATTGCTCGATTACCAAAACAACTGTTAGTGACAGCCCTAGAAGCACACTGAGGCTAATGTAATTTATGTCAGGAAAAGGACCATTTACATCCAAATGTAATTTAATGCACACAGAACAAAACCTAGTAATAGATTTCAGAATATAAACTGCTTAATCAGTCATTTTCAGTAAGATTTAATATTGCTTAATGTGTTTCTCTGCCTACTTTTGTGCTTTTAACTTGAATAATGTCCAAGCTACGCCTATGGGCTTTGTCTACATTAATCTGGATCCATTTGAAAACTGTGTTTTTGTTTCAGAATCTCTCCGTCCACACTAGGGTTTTCAAGCATTTTCCCAGTTTCTCATCCACACTGATACATCAGAAAGTGTTAAATTCGCCTTATTGTGCATGTGTACAACCTCATGAAAAGCTCACTTAGATAAAATAGATGGAACAGACATAAGTTTTTGTGCAGTTCTTCTGGCAGGGTCATTTTATTTACAAAAATATCTCACCATTTAATGGCATCTAGAATGCACTCACTCACCATTATATGTTTGATCTAAAATGCAACTGTCCTCATGTTTTGCTGTGGAACAGCAATTGTAAGTTAATTTTCTGTTTAATCTTTGCAGGACTGTAAAATGAAGAGTGTACAAAGTAAGAGCAACAGTGTGAAAGTAGTACAGGCACAATTCTGGTAATGTGTGGACAGAAAGCCAAAACGGAGAGAAAAAGATGCGCTTTTAAACTAAAATGTATTAGTGTAGACAAGGCTTTAAGTCACTTTTAATTCAAGCAGGTTTCGTTTGGTCAATGTGAATGCGTGACCAACTTGAATCGCTTTCTACATCCCTCAAACGACATGTCTATTTGTGTTCAGTGTACTGAATGAAACACTTGAGTGAGTGAATAATTCAATGACTTCCTCAAAAACTCAACTGACTGGCGTATCGTAATCTGTAGAAACAGTCACTAAAAGATCCCCACCATCTAAGACACTTGCTGACAGTCTGTAATGCACACACATGCTGCGTCTCGACTGACAGTTACACACTAGGTCCTTAGACACTGCTCCCTACTCCCTGAGCATGGCCTACATGGGATACTGTTAAAATGACTTCATTTGACAAAATGTGCACACAGGCAAAACAACAGGAGCACGTATTAAAAGATATAATAATCTAATTCTGTAAATAAAATGTAAACTACCATACTTTAACATACATTTAGAACCAAGTTGTTAATAATTAGATGAGTTTTTTTCACTGTCTTTATTTCATATAAACTTCCTCAAGTGCTGGAGTGATTATTGGTGGTAAATGTCCCTCTTTCCATCACTTCCTCTTAAGTGATGTATCCCTGTTACCTTTTCCGTTCGCAGTGACCTCCAAACTGAATATGTTCATTCCCTTCAGACTGGAACCTTGCTTAAATGGGATAGTTCATCCAAAAATGAAAGTTACCCCATGATTTACTCACCCTTAAGCGATTCTAAGTGTATATGACTTTCTTCTTTCAGACAAATGCAATTGGAGTTACATTAAAAAAAAAGTCCTGGCTCTTACAAACTTTATAATGGCAGATTGAGAGATTCAATTGTCCAATAGAAGTCCAACAAAGTATATCCATCCATCATAAAAAATACTCCACACAGCTCCGAGGTCCCAAACTTGGTCCTGGAGGGCCTGTGTCCTGCAGAGTTTAGCTCCAACTCCAATTAGACATACCTGAACCAGCTAATCAAACTCTAACTAGGCATACTATAAACTTCCCAGCCGGTGTGTTGAGAAAATTTGGAGCTTAACTCTGCAGGACGCCGGCCCTCCAGGCGCAGGCCTCCGTTCAGTTTAGGCGCCCCTGACCAACATCCTACATCACCTGTTTGAACGTCACTCTCTGGTGAATAACTAGCAGAAGCTATGAATTACAGTTTATGAAGTTTTAAATATGGATATTTACTACACAAATGCTTCGATTCGCCTCAGGAGGCCTTTATTAACCCCATGGAGCCGTGTGGAGCATGTTTTATGATGGATGGATGCGCTATTGGAGTGACCATACATTCTCTTTTTCCTGGACACGTCCTGGCATTTCTGTATTGCCTAAAACTTGAAGTGGTGACACCAAAGTACTGTGAAAGCTATAGTGACCAAACGGCTCCTTATGTTTTCAAAATGCACTTCTCAGGCATGCAAGTGCAGCTCATATCTCTTAGAGTGGGGAAACATCAAATTCTCCAAAACTGTTTACTAAGCTTACGATTAATGGTCATGTTTGAAAACACCAATGAAATTTAACAACAACAGTCTCATAAAGCTCCTTCTATTGTTCTAATACCATTAAAAAAAAGCTTGTTTTTGATGCCAGACCAGCCAATGCACATGCGCAGTCATGAGCGCGAGTTTGCAAACGCTGCCTGTTTCTACAGACCAATTATTAGTTTGTAAACATTCAGGATGCGTGCGCATCATGGTTTCAGAAAACCCGGGAGAGATAGCCTTTATGGCTAGAGAATTACATGGATACGGTATATAAAATAGATGTAAAAAGATTCTAGATTATATTGATTAGATGTCATTTTCAAAATGTTGACAAGAGCTTGTCACCCAGCGATAAGCACTGTTATTCAACGTAATTGACGTTAATTAGTGGGATAGTCTTACAGATCTGAAACAGGGATGTTTTGTGGGCGGTTCAAGTAGCAGTCTATGGAGCCATGGAATAAAAGAATAAAAAAAAGGTACATTTGATTTTATATTCAAAATTCTGACTTTATTCTCACAATTCTGAGATTATATCCCACAGCTCTCGAGAAAAAACAACTTGTCATTCTTTCTTTTTCCCTCAGCTCAGAATAGGAGTTTATCCCACACTTCTGGCTTTTTTTCCCTCAAAACTGACAAATTCACTATTTTTGAATTAAATAGAGCTTCTGATGGCAGCTGCAGTGACGTGTTGACTTTACTAATCAACAGTTGGCTCTTTCATTTACAAGGGGGGGCTTATTCACCATATTGGGTCTTGTACTTTCTCCAATTCATAAGTAATAGGAGTGCACAGTCGTCCTATATATAAAGTCTTTGAACTCAACTAATATGTACGCGTATTTGCATCACTTTGACCGTTCTCTGTAGATCCCACCTTTTCACGTGCCACAATTGGTCAATTATTTACAAACCCTGCATGTTCTTGTCAGAATACTTCTCGATCATTACCTTTAGCCAAAGTCCCTTTAAGGACTTTAAGTCATTTCACTCGTCGGCCATCTTTGAAATGCCTCTCGGGAAGGCAAGCGCAACTCATCTCTTTTAATGGGGAAACATCAAATTCTTCAAAACTGTTCACCAAGCTTATGATTAAATTACATTTTTGAAATCACTAATGAAATCTGACAACAAACTGCCTCATAAATATTGTTCCTTATGCTCCAATAGCGTTAAAAAAAGCTTATTTTTCAGACGAGATCAGCCAGTGCACAGACCTGAGCACACATCTCAAAACAACGCTGACGTGCTCACTTTACCGATTAGCGATTGGCTCATTTATTCCGAAGGCGGGGCTTCATGGCCATAATGAGCATTGCATTTTTCCCCATTTAAAACTATAGGAGTGACATGTCTTGGGTATTCTGTTGTCTTTGCTTTAGCAAGTACGCAAACAGGAAAACAAAGCCAAAACCTAGATATTTTAGGCAATATAAATATCCTGGCCAGGACGTGTCTGGGGAAAAACAGGACATATGGTCACCCAAATTAAATCTCAACAGCCATTCACTGCCATTATAAGGCTTGTAAGAGCCAGGACATTTTAATATGACTGATTGTATTCGGAGTTATATAAACCTAGCATGTCTTGAGGTTGAGTAAATAATCTTGTAAAAAATTTTGGGTTATCTATCTCTTTAAGATAGTGATGTGAAGTCCACTTTTAGCATACTAAATCCATAGTTTTTTTTTTTCTTTTTTTTTTTTTTTTTCAGGTTTTCATTTAAAAACTATGAGTACTTGTAACACTATACTTTGTATTAGCTTTGCATCAAAGTACGAACAAAACTAGTTAGGGGTGTTCTGGCTGTAAATTTGACATCTTTTTAAAGAGGATAAACTTAGAAAAACAGTGCTGTTGGATTCTTGGAACTCTGCTCAGCCAGTCAAATTCAAGGACTGGAAGTAATTTATATAAATTTACATTAACCACTGTAATGTGAACATGAATTAACAATGAACTAATTAACGATGAGTATATTTATAGATTTACATGAACCTAGATTAATAAATGATGTAATTGTTGTTAAAAAGTGTAAGCATTTACACATATCACAGCTGTTCGGCATGATCTTTCATTCCGTTCATTGCAAAATGTTCTTTCTTCCGTAATCCACTACAGCTCTCCATTCCCACTCAGCCCACCCCACCTCCCACCTAAAAAAAGTCCCAAGCTGCCCCACCCCTCCGTACCCAGTCTTCCGACACCCCAATTACAGAGGGATTCTGGGAAAATCAGAGCAGCAGAACAAAGCTCTGCAAATCAGCTCCCCTATGAACACAATATGTGATTACGCTGACAGCAGAACCTGCCATGCAGGGTGCAAAGGACAAAGCTTCCTCTCGCTGCACAAACCTGCCCAGAAGCACAACAGTTCTCCGAGTTGCCTGACAGGCTCCTGTGCTCCATGACTGCGTTTAGACGTCGTCCTTCTGACGATGGGCCGGGTTCTAATTAAAGAAAAGCCTCCATGACATTGTTACCCTTACAAACAATGCTTGTTTTCCCCCGCCAAGCCCAACACCTACTCCTCGCTCCAATCTGACAGGCTCAGCCCGCGCTGGAAGCTCACAACAAGGTGGGAAAGCCAATTACTCGTCTCTCTTTTCCTGGCGTGTCACTTCTGCTAAATCACTGAGCTAAGGAAATGCCTTCTCTTTGCAGCATGTCTAACAGAGCCAACCCCATCCATATTTCAGCCGGCAGCACTGCCATGCTTGACAAACACTTACTCAGTGGTCCTCACAGGAGCGCGGCGCTGCATTGGGTCCAAGACACAATGAAGAGCAGCAGCTGTGAGGGACCCTGATGGATGGGATAGTTTGTATAAGCAGGCCCAAAGAGCATTGTTCCTGTCGACTGCATCTCTAACACAGTCGATCACTCTGACACGAGGTTTTCCTGGAGTTTATTGTGATTCAGACGCTGACTTTCCAAAGAGGAGACAGGAGGAGAGCTCGAGATGTAGTCTGGACGAGATGTGTATCATACTTTTTTTTTGCCTTAACTGCAGTGATATTTCTAACCTCATCACATCAAAATTGGACATGTGTGTTAGCATACAGACTAGCATACACACTCAAAGCAAAATAAAATAACTTCGGGTCACCGGATGCCCATTTTCCACAAGTTGATGTGATTCTTTAGGATCTTAATGAGAAGTGTATAACATACTGTCGTTAAAATTTCTCAATGCTAGTGTAAAAAACACTTTTTACCTTGTCAAAATCAGCTCTGCAGAAATCAGCCCATTCTGTTGCATGTTCCTTTAAATGCTAATGAGCTCTGCTCACCCCGTCCCTCTCTTTGAAGAGCTGATCTTTGAGGCTGTTTATTTTAGCCGCGAAACTTGCTATTTAGTGCATTATTAACAAAGGCGGTTTGCAGAGATGCATAAAAAAACCTTATACTCACTTCTGCTGTAGGTGAAGCTGAATCACAAATGATTCACGTGAACATAGACGCATTTAGGTAGATCAGGGGCGCATTCCCTTCACAAACAAAAGTAAGTTAATCCTCTGCGTCTTCAGCAGCTCAACTGATGGGAGTAAATGATGACTGTTATGTTCGTTATTACATCCAACAACAGAACACATCAATCGCCTCACCGGAGTCTGTTCTCAGCTTTCAACGGAAAGTAGCTAAACTCTGCTTGAAAAGTCGTTAGATGACGCTAGATTACGTCATACGCTAATTAGCATATTCATTACGTCAGTGCATCGTATTGTCTTGCCTTTCTGTGCTCACATACTGCATTTTAATGCAGCCAAACTCTAAATAAAAATTTTTTCATTTATATATTTCACTGTTTCTGTTGTCAGACAACGGAATTAATATAAAATACTGAAACGCAGCCCATTAAGACTACATAAGGAGCTCTCGAAGATATTAATCTATCTGCACTAAAATTCCTGATTCGTAATCCCGACATTGTCTAATGGAATCAAATACACATACGATCAGGACAATGTCTCTGCTGCGATTTCGGCTATACCTGCATGTAAAATAGAGTTAGAAGCAACAGAATATATATTTTAACTAAAAAGCGCTGCTCCTCTCTGCCGCTCGCTGTACAGATCAGACGCAGAGAGAGGTGTGTGCGTGCCGGGAAAGCAGGAGCTAGCGTTCGTGCGGTAGTACCGGAGAGTCTCAGAAACTAAATAAGGTTTGTCCAAGAAGTCACTAGATTTGTTGCTACTCGCTTTTTTGGAAAAAAAAAAAGTCGCCAAGGGGGTCTGAAAAGTCGCTAAATCTAGCGACAACGTCTAAGGTAAGAAGCCAGTGTCAATCAACTGTGTGGGAGCGCCCTCTGTCGGTGTGATGTCACACAGACAAGAAGCTGAGAATGTCTTGATTTGAAAAAGAGATATTATTTTTTACAAAATAAATAAAAATCCACCCAGTGGTTTTTATTTACACTGCCAACACACATTTATGTTCAAACAACATGTAACATGTAAAAGTGAATTTTGCATCTGATGACCCCTTTAAATGTTTACTTCTGGTACTACTACTTTTTTCAGTATTTCTCTTCTGGGGAAATAGTAGTTAAAAAAATCCCCTTCACACACTAACATTCAAAAATTTGGGGTTGGTAAGAGTTTTGTTGTTTTTAAAGAAGTGTATTTTTATTTATTATTTAAAAAAAATGTTCTGTTTAAAGATATTTCAAGATCTAAAAAAGCCATTACTCTGGTCTGCAGTGTCACATGCTTCTTCAGAAATAATTTTAATATGATTTGGAACTTAAGAAACATTTCTTTTTCAAGGGGACATTTGATGCAAAATTTACTTTTACATAGTGTTTGCTTATAAATGTGCCTTAGCAGTGTGTGGACACAATGATAAAACTCCATTCACTCCTTTTTTTAAACCCAAAAACCTAAACAGTCTCACTTATTGAGCGTTTTGATTTTCTGAGCGGTATGGCGTCATACTGCTCAGGGCCCGCCCAAGACCCCTGACAGCCTGTCTCATCTTAGCATATTTTACGCACTCATCAGTGTTGCCAGATGTATGATAATTATCATATTTGTACGATAATTTTGACCTCTGTACGATGTACAATCAATAATGAGAAAAATCCCATGATGTACAATCATTTCAGAATTTTGTGACACTTCAAATGATGGTCGTTGTAATCACAGGGCTTCTATACTAATTGATCTAGTTGTGGATCCTACATCTACTGTGCCCTGCTTTTAAGCCAACGAGCACTGTTGCAGTCCATAATGGCATCCAATCTGTACTGCAAAAGGAACCCCTCAATATCTGGCAACATACTTGGACATTTCCAATCTGGCAACAAAGGCTCTCAGCCAGATGTATGCTGTCAGCTATTTTTTACATGCTTGAGCAGCTGTGACAACAATGTCTTGTAAGCAATGCAGGTGTTTTTAGTTGGATGGAAAAAGTGAACATAAGAGTCGTCATTTTCTCCCGACATCAGAGCCACTGTAGACACAGTGAATTAGTTTTATTCTTGATAGTAACGCGCCACCAAATACACACAAAAAAAACAAACAAAAAAGGGCGTGATGAGCAGTAGCTCATTATTATTTAAAGAGAAATGCACCAAAACAGCTCGCTGCGATAGAGGTAAAAAGTGTTACACAACAATTCAGGAATTTTAGCCAAAGTATGTTGCAGACATTTTATGAAGACCCTAAAGAATCATACCAGGGTCACAAATCGGTGCCTTTTGTGTCCCTAAGAAACAATAAAAAATAGATTTAAAATAACAACAAATAAACAATGCTATCTATGCTGTCATCAATATTACATAAAAACATTACATTTTTGGCCTGTCCCTCACTATGATTTTCCTTTTTCAGCAGGACTTTTAATTTGCAAAATGAAGGCAAAATGATATAAAAATCACATTTGCATAGTGTTCTAAATATAGTCTCATTAATAAACAATGTTTTTGGCACAAGTACGCCTAAGTTTTCTATAAAATATACATAATTTTATTAGTGTCCCCTGATTTCATGTCAGCCCTGTTACCCTCATCAAAAAAACCCTTGTAAAATGCATTCAAGTGACAACACTACTAGGAGGTTACATCATCTCTCAAACAGGATTCCAACAATTATATAATGTCATATTTTTGATAACTTATGAGGCTTGATTGAGGGGGGGACTTCATGCAATGTCAATACTGTTACCATTTTTAAAATGTAAATTCAAACAATTATTTCTTACATTTAATATAATCGATATCTACAAGTAAAATCCTTTCAAAGTGTACAATATGTGCTTTTGTAAACTTTACTATTAGCTAGCAATTAGCAAATTTGTTTGATATCATCAAACCTGTTACTTTTTAAGAGTAACAGGGAGGACACTGATTAGGTTTGATTGTGATTTTCAAGATTGTCTCTGTAAAATTCAAACATTTTAAACATGCAGTATATTATTGAGCTAATGCCTATATTATTCAGTGGCATATGAGCTCTAATTAAACCTATCTAGTAACGCTTGTGTCGGTAACAGGGTTGACAAAAATACCAGAACATGGGGTGGAAGAGTCAAAAAATAGTCATAAAATAAATTACATAGCCTGGGATGGCACAATACAATGTCTTGTCATTTTAAGGTGTCTTCATTTCATAGATATTTCAAAAATATTAACATTTTATTTTTCCAAATGGAAAAGGCACCAATTTCACGGAATGACCCAACAACTTGTGGAAAATGGGCGACTGTGCTGCTTAATATTTTTGTGGAAAATGCAATATATTTCTTTTACAGATTATTTGATGGATCAAAAGTTCAAACAACATTTATTTAAAATAGTTTTTTGTTTTGAACTATGTAAATGTTCGAATGGATTCTATTTATTTGCAGCCCCGAAAGAAGTAAATGCTACTATTGCAAGAGTTTCATTTAATGGGTTTAGCATTTGCACAACTATTTGGTATTACTGTACTGTAATTAAAAAAAGAAGAAGAAAAAAAAAGACCCTTCAATGCGCCAAATTCCTGCTTCAAAACAGAACACATCATCACAGGCATAAAAGCTGCACTTGAGCTAGCTGTACATCATTAAATTTAAAAAGAGCCAAAGACGTGTTTCACACTTTATTCATAGAAAAGCACTGAAATTCAACACAAATCATATAAAATGGTAGTAGCATTACATAAATAGTAATAAATTTTTGTTTATAGACATTAGCTCAAGAGGTTGCACAAACAAAAAGTGTTGATGAACTATACTTTTGTGGCAACAAATACTGGATACCTTTTTATAATTCAGTAGCACAAAGAGGCGACAAACACTTTCCCTTAAATTAAAACGAAACAAAATCAAACAGTAGATGAACTAGTGAACAATCTCTACCAGCGATTATTTTTTTCCTTCTAAACTCTAGGGACAGATCAAAACACTGGTACAGTTAACACATACAGACACTTAAGAGTATGGAAGAGAGAAATCAAAAGCCAGAGGAGGTTATTCTCTTTTTGCAATGCCATTGGACCAACTAGTTAGCTACAGAAAATGCTCGTTTTTTTACCTTTTTGTTTCGTTTTTTTCTTTTTTTATATATTTTTATGTTTTTTTTTTTTGTAATCGAACAGGCAGCACTATTATCATTCTGTAGATGTGTGTTTATAAAAAAAGAAAAGAAAAGAAACAAGGAAAAAGAAAAAAGTAAAATTTCCCTAATCTGTGAGCTTTCTCTCAGGTCCGGTTGAGGAACAAAGGCTGCATAACGTGACTAACACCTTGTGGTTCGAGTATGCCACAGCTGAGGCGACTAGTATGAATTTTAGAAAACAAAACCTGTGAACAAAACCAACCGAAAATGGAAACCAGCAAACCATAGAAAGGAACCAACCTTAACCAACAACATAGAGAAATCTCCTCAAGATTTAGCCATTAATGAAGCATCTATCAAAGTCTCAATTAGGCAATGGTAAGTCGCAACCTCAAAACAGACCTTATTGCCCTCAAAAAGCCCCAATACAAGATAGTCCCGACCCTGAAGGACGTGGACCGCGTCAAAGCGAAGGAGAACAGAATAGCAGACGCCCTTCATCCTTGCTCAGGCCAGTCGAAGGTGTAGGTCCGTTTTCTCTGTGCCGTACTCCACTGACATTGGCAACACAATGTCCTGAAACACATGCAGTGCTTTCAGAGAAGACTATAAGGCTTCAAAGTAAAGAGTTGTACGTAGATCGAAGGCAAAGTCCATCCAAAATTCAAAGCTCGTGCAGATTACTTTACTTACAAGATACAAACGGTTGAATTTTGGGAGAGCGCCCCCACCCCCCGAGCCAAACAAGGAGAAAAGACGGAGGAAGATCGGGGTGAAGAGGGCAAATCGTGAAGTGGTTCTGCATAGTCTGTTCATAAACATTTGTCCTCTCCTTTCTCCTTCTTCTTTACATGCTTCCTCTTGCAAAAATGTTTTACAAAAAAAAAAAATAATAATAATAATAAAATCAAAGAGGATACAAATAAAACAGTAACTCAGAAATGTACACAGGAGCACCTGAGAAATGTTTCTGAAGTCTTTCCTCTTACGGTCGTCACATTCCCAGCCCAACAAATTCAAGTATCCGAAAAGAAAAACATACAGTTATCATAAATAATTATAACTTTACAATTTTTTGAATTGACACTTTCATATTTACAATATCTTAAATGCTTATGCTACTATTTTTTTCTGTTTTGTTTCTTTAAGTGATTCCCTGAGAACGGAGTTGAGCATCTCTTTTCTCGTTTCCTCTCTTCTCGTTTTCCTTCAGATGGAAGCCGCGGAGTGCATTCTAAGTGTTCGGATCCACTGGGGCACTTGTGGAGGGCGGAGGTCATGGAATGTGGAAGATATTACGGTACACTTTAAAGCCAGCTAATTCCTCGTTCTGCCAATGTTTCGTCAAATGCATCTATACAATTCGCCTAATTTGTACGCAGTAAGTAATTGCTGATTCGAATGCGTCATGTAGGGGATGGAATTTAATGAAGTGCTAGTACAAATATATATTATTACTGCTACTCAATCTCACACAAGTCTTTTCGTTTCTGTTTTCGTTTTTCCACTGAGAGGTAACGGAGAAACATGTATGGCTGATATTGACGGGTATATATATCTCTGTTGCGTACAAATTCAGCAAGACCAGGAAGGATTGAGCACACGGGTATTCTCATACGCTGAATTTCCGAACGGAGATTAAGATGAGCCGACAGTAACAAACACAGGAGAGAGGGGAGGGCTCACATCTTGTGGCTCGCTTGAGTCGTGGTTAGGAGGTTCGGCAGAGTACAAGTTTGAGGTGATGTGCCCGTCTCACTCTTAAAACCAGGCCTTTTCCAGAGAGAGAGAGAGAGAGAGAGTTAAAGCTGATCCGTAAAATACGATCGAGGTATGACGATAACACTGTGTGCGAGTGTTTCAGGAATGACCGTTTTGATTCGAGTGTTCAAGCCCCTTCCAAAACCGACCAAACGCCTCCCCCACGCTCAAAATTGACCACGTAATCATTTGGTTTCTCTTTATGTGCCACTTTTACATTTTTATCACAACATCTTGATTGAACGAAATCAAGAACGAGCCAAAACAAAAACATAAATGGTCATAATTACAGTTGTTCTTCTCCCCTCCACAGGTTCGACCTGGTAGAATAACTTAGTGAACACGAATCGTTCACAATAAAAAAGACGAAACGGATCAAAACAAACAAATAAAACTGAAAAATTCACCAAAAAAAGGAAGAATAAAATAATGCCTTAAATAAACGAAGAATGAAGGAAAAAACGAGGTTCAACCAAAACGTTCCCGTACCAACATCATGAGTTTCTTCTTGCCCTTATAGATCTGTTTGAGGTTGTCTATAAACTGGGCGAACTGAATGTGGCCGTCTTGGGCCAAAAGAAAGGTCTCGCGGGCCTTACTGAGGAACTCTATGAACTCTCCGTAGTGGCGCGGGCTGATGTGCGTGAGGCGGGAGTGGGTGGTGTTGATGTAGGCGCTGATGGTGGCGTCCAGGAGCTGTCTCAGCGGGGCTTTGTCAGTGCTCATAAGCTTGCCCGAGTTGCGTCTGCCAGGGATGCCGGCCAAGCCGGGGGCCGTCATCGTGCAGCGCCGCAAAATGTCCGAGAGCACCGTGGCGCAGTGAACGCTCTTGACTACCAGGGGGATGATGGCGGCCAGCTCGTTCTTGCCCAGCGAGTGGCTGAGAGCACAAGCCCACAGCACGTCGTTGATGGCCGGATGCGTGTCTTGGTTGTAGGCCAGGTTCAAGTGGGTCATGGCGAGAGACGCCAGTTTGAAGGCTCGAAGCGGGTAGCCGCGGTGCTCCATGTAGCGGGCGATGGTGAAGAGCTGAGAGTAGGTCATGCCCGTGGAGGCGGCGTCGATGACTATCTGGTAGGCCGTCTCGAAGGCGATGTGGTCCTTCTCGCAGAGGGTGAGGGCGGACAGGGCGCAGTTCTGGGGGTCCTTCATAGCGCACTGCAGGGCCAGGGTGCGTGCGCAGCTGGCCAGCTCCTCCCGCTGTGGGTAGTCGAGGCTCAGGCGCAGGATGGTGTTGTGGGACATCACTGTGGCTGCCACTATGCTGGTTGCCTCGGTGGGGGTGAAGAGAGTGTACCAGCTCTGCAATATGCTAACCAAAGCTCTCAGACCTGCAGTGAGACAAAAGAACCATTTAGGACAAGTTTTGCTGTGCTTCTACATGCATTTGGTAACTATGTGATAAACAACAAAAGTCATTCAACTCATCTCCAATTTCAGTGAAACATTTAAGTAGATTAAAATGATAATTCACCCAAAAATGAAAATTAATTAGTCTTTAATTAGTCAGCCTCATCTCATTTCAAACCTGTAAGATCTTTCTATTTTTGATGAAATCCGAGAGCTTTCTGACCCTGCATAGACAGCAACGCACCTACCACGTAAGCCAAGAAAGGTAGTAAAGACATCGTTAAAGTAGTCCATCTGACTAGGGCTGCCCTCAACTAAAGATTTTTCTGGTCGACTACTAGTCGTTCATTTTAAGCATTAGTCGACTATTAGTTGCACGTTTATTAATAACCATACCAATCATAATAATGCGCCTTTTAATTGCCTACATAGCCTAATAAGCGCTCAAGCTAATGCACGAAAAAAAAGCTTACCACAGCGCACCGGCATATATAATAATTATGAATATGTCTGGGAAAAACAGCAAAGGAGACTGCATTAACGTTTTATATCCGTAGTAGTAATACACCTGTATCCATGTATCATATGGATTACATACTCTGAGAATATTTTTCTATTTTAATTGGTTCATTTGAAAGTAGACACTTCACTCTCTAGATATATTTTTCATGTCTGTGACGGAGTTTCAAAGTTTCACGCTCAAGTTCACAGAGAGCGAGATGGCAGAAAGCGCATCTTGATTGCACTAATTATTTTACAAAAGCGCAACGTTTCGTTGTTATTCTGAGTGCACACAAATAAACGTAGAGTCTTTGCAGATTCCAAAGATGTATGTATGACCAAAAATGACAAGAGCAAGTGACCGCACCGGAGCCTCCATCTGTCATGCAGTGAGTGAGCAACTATTCAGCTTTCACACTCTGCACAGATACTTGAATAGCGCACGTTTTTCCAGTTAACATTAGATTGAGTGGCCATGTAAAGTTGCTACTACTTACATCTTTCTGATAAAAAGCCATATTTGAGGTGGATGAATGATATGTGTGAGTATTACCACATAGACCATGGTTAGTCGACTATTAGGGGGAGC
Organism: Cirrhinus mrigala; assembly: GCA_036247105.1. Lineage (NCBI taxonomy): Eukaryota > Metazoa > Chordata > Actinopteri > Cypriniformes > Cyprinidae > Cirrhinus > Cirrhinus mrigala. Next base: position 19,660,193 of record CM070008.1, on the reverse strand, counting down.
CCTAGTGACAACATCGATAAAATAGTCCATGTGACATAAGTGGTTTAACCGTAATTTTATGAAGCTACGAGAATACTTTTTGTGTGTAAAGAAATCAAAAATAGCAACTTTATTTAACAATTTCTTTTCTTTGTGCCCAAAAAGAACCACTGATGTCACATGGACTATTTTAACGATGTCCTTACTACTTTGAATGTGTCAGCTGCATTGCTGTCTTTGCAGAGTGAGAAAGCTCTTGGATTTCAGCCAAAAAAATCATCTTAAATTGTGTTCCAAAGATGAACGAAGGTCTTACGGGTTTGGAACGACATAAGGGTGAGTAATTAATGACTGAATTTTCATGTTTGGGTGAACTATCCCTTTAAATACACACTGGGCGTCTGACAACGCATAAGCACAGGTCAGCTGTACTCCGATTAATGTCTATAATAAAGACAAAGCTGAGCTAGTTGCATTATTTAGGTCAGCTAGTTTGAGTTCGACAAAATGGATTTCAGTCAAACTACAGGGTTTACATGACATTTCAAAAAGACAAAACTATTAAAGTGCACGTCAGTGTCTTAAATGAAATCAGTGTTCATTTAAACCTGGCAGGAAAAAGACATTAAAAAAAATCAATTTGATACAGACCGACTTCAGTAGCACATGTGACTAGCCAGCGAACCATCTCCCGCCGCCTCCAGTTGAGGGTGGAAAGAGTCATCCTCATCACCTGCAGAGAGATGTCATATTGCATTAGATGCACAAAAGATGCAGGATAGTGTACTAGAACAAATACACACAGTGTACATAAAAACACTGAAAATGACTAAAAATAAGGCCATCGTATAAAACCAGACAATAAAAGGTTGAATTGAAATGATATTCACAATATTACTGTTTCTTTACTGTATTAAATAAATGCAGCCTTGGTGAATATAAGCTACTTCTGTCAAAAGCATATTTCTAAAAACCCAAAAAAGGTTTACATGCAGACAAAACAGAGGAAAATGGGGCAGAAATCTGTTTGGGTCACTGAATATCCAATAAAAGAGAATTTTGTGTGACCTTACAAGTTCACAACATGCATAATTGGTGAAGGAACAAAATAAACCACATAAGAATCAATTTAGATTTACCTGAAGGCCGAGCTCCAGCGCTACATTGAGCAATGTGATGTCAGGAGGGTTATCTGCAGGAGTAGCAATTTTAAAGGCATCCTGGGCCAGTTTGAAAATGAGGGAAGAGGAGTGGATGTGCTTCTGAATGGCCTCCAAAACAGTCCGCAATCTCAACATGTCACCTAAGACACAACACAGACTTCTCTTAGCTAAACACTGGCACAGCACATTAAAGTTTGTTTAAAGTGAACCTCACATGTGACCCGCTGCGAGCGATCTCACTCACCCTTAGCAGCAGTAAGCATGGTGGAGGCTAATTCGCACTGCTGAGACTCCAGGTGGCCCAGTGTGAACCAGCGTGGATATCTGCTGGGCACTATGGAGATGCCATGGTGAGGGTGTCCTACATCACCTGAGGGAGCCGTGGACTCCAGTACTGGAAGCCTGTGGCAAACATAATTATTCTGGATTAGTCACACATATAAGACTCTATAAGCTTTTTTTCATTAATTTTCCGTCACTTCTGTTTTCTACAGCCAAGTAGAAAAAGTAGCTACTTCCATACACTGGCTCTGGTTTCCACTAGCTCTGTCTGATGTTAAGTGATTAGAAATAGCGCTCTACGCTCTGCTATTTCTGCCTGAGTGAACATATTAGACCACACTAGCACAGACTCACAGAAGGTGCGCAGAGGGAGCAGTGCTATTGATTGTGTATTAGTGAGGACTGTGATGAGCTAGACTCGGATAATGATGCCTCAGTGTAGATATACAGTAATAAGGTCCCACAGAGGCTTTATAAGGCTGGACATAACTTGCACATCACGTGGCGATTCAGTGTAATGTGAGGAAATGTGCTCAATAACTAAAGGTGAAAACAATGCATTTTGAGTGAACATGAAAAACATGACAAAGAAAAGAACATCCAACATTCTTTTGCAAGTTGCCACATGATGGTAGGACTTATAAACGCAAGTTTTTTTTTTCCAGTTTTGAAGTACACTACTTTTGAAAGTAGTACTGTTTCAACCTTTAAAAGTTATCCAAATGAAGTTCTTAGTAATGCATATTACTAACCAAAATTAAGTTTTAATATATTTAAGGTAGGAAATTTACAAAATATCTTCATGGAACATGATCTTTACTCAACATCCTAATGATTTTAGTCATAAAAGAAAAATGTATTATTTGTACCCATACAATGTATTTTTGGCTATTGCTAGAAATATACCCATGCTACTTAAGACTGGTTTTGTGATCCAGGATCACATATTAGAATGATTTCTAAAAGATCACATGACACTGAACACTGGAGTAAAAATTCAGCTTTGACATCACAAAAATAAATTAAATTTTAAAATGTATTAAAATAGAACAATTGAAATTGTAATAATATTTCACAACTATGATGTTTAACTGTATTTTTTAATCCAGCAAATACAACCTTGGTGGGCATAAAAAGTCTTTAAAACCATAAAAAAGGAAGTTTGCATGAGACATTACAAAGGACTCATCTTTTTTTTTTTTATTATTATTATTATTATTTTTTTTTTTTTAAGTAAAAAGAAAAGTAAAAAGTAAAAATAAAAAGAAAAATTTTAAAAATAAACTACATACTTTATTTATTACAGCCAGAAACTACATTTGCTACTTGTTAGTAAGTTGCAGGTATTTTAGGGGGAGACCCTTATTAACACTGATGATAATAATAAGAGCAGCAAATCAGCATATTAGAATGATTTCCAAAAGATCATGTGACACTGAACACTGGAATAATGGCTGCTGAAAAATCAGCTTTAATATCACAGGAATAAATCACATTTTAAAATATATTAAAATAGAAAACAGTTAAAATTGTAATAATATTTCACAATAATACTATTTAACTGTATTTTTTATCAAACAAATACAGCCCTGGTGAGCATAAGAGTCTTTAAATCCAAAAAAAAGAGAAAAAAGGAAGTTTGGGCATTACAAAGGGCTCATCCCATTTTTTTTAAAGGAAGAAAAAAAAAAAAACTACATAATTTATTAACGCCACAGGCAAAAACTACATTTGCTACTTGCTAGCAAGTTATAGGTGTTTTAGGGGACATTCCCATCTAGAGAGCATTTGATTGGATGTCAGCACAGTACAAGATGAGTCAGCAATAGTTCTGGTCTGTTTTCCCACATATGAAACATTTTACATTTTGTGAAAAATGAGCTAAAAGTCAATTTTAAAAACATTTATTTATTTATTTATTTTGCTTTTATTACAATAGGACAGTGTAGAGCTGACAGGAAGCAAAGTGGGGGTGAGAGAGAGAAGGGGTGTGATCGGGAAAGGTCCTCAAGCTGGGATTCGAACTCGGGACACCCACAAGGCTATCGGCACGGACTACATTTAGGATTTTAAAGCGTTAGTTCACCCAAAAATGAAAATTGTGTCATTCATAATTCACCCTCATGCTGTTCCAAACCCTTAACACCTTCACTCAACTTCGGAACACAATTTAAGATATTTTTGACCCTCCATAGACAGCAAGGGTCCTTCCACGTTCAAAGTCCAGAAAGGTACCAAGAACATCGACAAAATAGTCCATCTGACATCAGTAACTGTAATTTTATGAAGCTACGAGAATACTTTGTGTGCAAAAAAAAATTAAAAATAAAAATAATAATATTTATGACTTCATTCAACAATTCTTCTCCTATGCGTCACCCTAGCACCATATTGGAGAGTACAAAGATGAAGATGAAGATGAACGAAGGTCTTACGGATTTGGAACGACATGAGGGTGAGTAATTAATGACAGCATTTTAATTTTTAGGTGAACTATCCCTTAAAATATATATAGACCTCAAAGCTAATACACATGGACTTTGAATGGAGAGAAAGAGTCTCACCTCATTGCACGAAGGCCCAGTTTGTACGCCAGGTCGGTGTCATGCGGCAAGAGGGCGGTGAAGAGGTACTTGGCGAACGTGTGCATGGGAACGCTCTCTCTGTGGATGACCTCCCCCAGACCACTGAAGGGACCACCTGGACATATGGAGAAGAGCACATCAAACTGAGTTTGTCCATCATATCAGATTGCAGGGTTGAGTCAGGCTTGATGGACAGGAGGCTGGTGAGTCAGTGAGGGCACGCAGAGCAAGTACGAGAGAGAAATCTGAGTGGAGCGTATCGCTGGGACGGCTGGGGAGGACGATGAGAAGGCAAACAGGCGGCAAGGCCTCATGGGCTTTGACAGAGTCTGTCCTCCCTAGTAGCAGCGCAGATGTCTGCTCTAAGGTTACACCGCGTGTCAGTGGGAGGCTCAGATGCAGGGTGGCCTGTTTTGGGGAAGGGAGTTGGGGACACTGCAGAGGCCAGCCTGCAGATCTTTTTACAGGCATAGCACTCCCTCTCACACACACACACACACACACACACACACACACACACACACACACATATCCAGGCTAGAGATGGGGAGGAGGAAAAGATAAAAGTAGACAGAGATCCACATGGGGGAAAAAGGTTGTGGGAAAAGCAAAAGAACAGAAAGGGGAGGAAACAGCTCCACACAGGGAGGATAGTGCCTACGGGGTGACGACAAGAGTAAAAGGTTGAAAAGTAGACGTGATATTGAGAACAAAGAGTTTGTACCTTCTAAAAGGAGGATGGCTTGTTTGCGGAGTGTCTGCACTAATACGTCATCCAGCTCCATCTCTTGCAGCTTGGCCACGATCTGCTCCTCGTTCCGGCACACCTTGTCCTGGGCGTACAGGCCCTCGGGCATTAGCCGCTGCTGCCCCATACCCATCAGCGCCACCTCTAGCGCCAGCGCCAGGTACGACTCTCCTCCATCTGGGCATCCCCACACCGGCACATGCTGGTACACTGGAGGCTTGGGCTCACCAGAATCTATTAGGACACAAAGTGGGGTTTGTCAATGTCAATTTACAGCTTGCAGCAAATGTTCTTTTTGCAGAGAAAAAGCAGTAAAAGAAGTTTTAAGAAAATCTAAAAATGTGATGCTAAAAATAAGGCAAGTATATACACTACCAGTCAAAAGTTTTTGAACAGTAAGATTTTTAATGTTTTTTTTTTTTTTTTTATTTTATTTTAAAGAAGCCTCTTCTGCTCACCAAGCCTGCATTTATTTGATCCAAAGTACAGAAAAAAAGGCAGTAAAATTGTGAAATATTTATTATTATTTAAAATAACTGTTTTCTATTTGAATACATTTTAAAATGCAATTTATTTCTGTGATTTCAAAGCTGAATTTTTAGCATCAGTACTCCAGTCTCCAGAATGCTTCAGTATTCTAATATGCTGATTTCAAGAAATATATATTATTATTATTATTATTATTATTATTATTATTATTATTATTATTATTATTATCATCATCATTATTATTATCATCATCATCATCATCATCATCATCAATATTTAAAATCGTTGAGTACATTTTTTCAGGATTCTTTGATGAATAGAAAGATCCAAACAGCATTTATCTGAAATAAAAAGGTTTTGTGACAGTATACACCATTCAAAAGCTTGGAGTCAGTATAATTTTATTGTTTTTAATTTTTATTTTTTTTTTTTTTTTTTGGGAAATAAATTCTAGAAATTTATTTAGCAAGGATGCTTTAAATGAATCAAAAGTGATGATAGCATCAATGCATAGCATTGAGCAGCAAATCAGAATATTATAATGATTTTGATGGATCACGTGACTGGTGTAATGATGCTAAAAATTCAGCTTTGAAATCACAGGAATAAATTACATTGTAAAATATATTCAAATTGAAATATTTATTTTAAATAGTAAATATATATACATTTTACTGATTTTGCTGTAATTTGGATCAAATAAATATACACTACAGTTCAAAAGTTTCAGGACGGTACGACTTTTAAAATGTTAAAAAGTCTCCTATGCTCATTAAGTCTGCATTTATCTGAACAAATGTACATAATATTGTACTGTATTAATGTACTGTAATATTTTGAAGTATTACTACATAAAATGATATGCTAATCTGGAGGTCAAGTAACATTTCTTATCAATAATTAATATTGTTGATACTTTTTTCATGATTCTTCAATGGTTCAAAAGAACACAATTTATTTTAATTTTTTCAAAAGCCTTTACTGTTTCTGTTTTTTTTAAATGCACCCTTGCTGAATAAAAGTATTTCTTTCAAAAAAAAACTAAATCCCTTATTGACCCCAAACTTACGTATAACATATATAAAACACCACAGACTAAGTCATCTGTATCAATGTCTAAGGATATCTGCATGGAAACTGAGGAAAAACACCATCTGTTTGCCAAGAATTTAGACCCTCATCACCAGCTCACTTAAATCCCCCTGGCAAATTTATCCTGTTGGCCTGTTTGTACAGTGGGCAACAGACAGGGATCAACGGGTTCACCACCATCTTGCTATACTGGAAAACAATAGCTCTACCGGTTCATCATAAAAAAAAAATCCACACAAAACAATTTAACCAAGTTACGGTGTCCTTTCCAGAGATTTGGTTTACAGTAATCCGCCCGAGTCGTAAAGCAAAGAAGTTAGAGAAAGCATTGTTTTGGCTTTCCACACTGCTGCTGCCGCCGCTACAGCTGCTGTTGCTGGTCCTGCTAAGCTAAGATCCTGACCTTCGGACATGCTGATTGGATAAAACCAAGAGTCCGCCCCCATCCCAGCACATGCCAGATGTTTCCAACTGTGCAACAGAGTCAAACAAAGAGCTATGCTCTCTAGCACACATACAAACATACAGTGTAATGCACAACAGGCGCACACACAAGCCAACACGACCGCTACAGCTCCGTGGCCAAAAGGGGAGCGCTACGACGGGACAGGCGCACAGATATGCACAAACTCTTCCAAGTCACAGTACCATTTGCCAGTATTATTCAGGCACACAATGCCTCTCTGTGGGTTCCTCACTACAGGAATACAATGGCCGACACTTTCCATTGGCCTGAGCTGGGAGGGATGTATGGAATGCAAATGCTGATTGATTTTATACGTTTTACACCACTGAGTGGGCAGAATGACCTTTCTGATACAATAGCACCCCTTAACACTGCTCAGAAAAGGAGGGCAATTGTAAAGAGCGAGGAGATGGGGCTCCAGCAGACTGAATGAAGCTCTCAAAGACACAGGCCAGTTGCTGAGCGAGAAACCGAATAATGCCCAAGGCGTCTCGGAGAGTCGTAAAAGGACAGAAGCCCAATGACAGCCCATAATTGTGTACCTCCGGTATCCATGGTATTGTCATCCTCCACTCTACACGTCTCTGTGAGGGTAGCGAAAAGGCAGCCAATGGGGTCGAGGGGGTGGCCCACCCAGCCCTCCAGATTGGTGGTGTTGGTCATTCCCCTCTGCAGTAGCTCTGAGAACACAATGGGAGATATTTACTTGTATTAAGCGCTCAAGTACACAATTACTATTTCCCAGAGGAAAAATTAAAAGTCCTGCAGTTCAAGCATAAGATCTTCTGATGTTGTGAGCAATTGGGGTAAGGCCGTATGTTATCCAAAGCAGACCAACGTGTGTTACCTTTCTTTTGATGCTTGTATATGTCTAACTGCCGCTGCTGTTGGAGCCGGAGGGTGTTGATTATGGCAACAGCCAGTCTCAAGGCTTCTCTGGGGTAACCATGGGAACGCAGAGCATCCACCCTGGCGCATGCTGTAGGCACGTGATCTGGAACAAGTCACATGACACAATATAAATATGGCAGGGCTCCTCTCAGATGGGACGGTTTAAATTTCAGACCAAATTCTAATGGAAACTGGATCATGCACAAATGAAATCAGACAGCAGGAAAGGTCAAAGCCACTAGAAGGCAAGCCTGCAAGCATTAGCTGAAAAAGCGTAATGGCTAAAGCTAACGCTTCCGTTTTGGCAGTGCGTGGGAAAGGAGACCAGAGGCCATTTTTTTAACGGATGTCAATGGAGGAGAGGTTTTACTACGCTGAATACACAGCTTTTTAGAGGAAACGGCTTATCATTTACTGAATCGACAGCCTATCTGCTAATCTTCAATATGTTTCACACCAAACAATACTTTTGGACTGAACTATTTTTAGAGTGTACCACAAAAAAAGAGAAGAGAAGTCACCGACTTTTTGCGACAAGTGGGACGCTTATGTCACTTCTCATGCATTCCTGTGGCATCCGTAAATGGCGATTGAGTGTCATACAACTCTGACTGAAATTCAATGACGTTAAGGCTGTGATGTGATTGGTTATTAAGGGACACATGATCCAAGTTAGCCGTTACACTTTCTCCAATAGTATGTAATGCAGACCCTCTCATCTCCCTATAGTAAGACAATCTCTGGGAAGGGTCTTACTGAAAGACACATTTCCTCTCAGACTTAAAGGGATAGTTCACTCAAAAATTAAATGAAAAAAAAAAACGACCTTCGTTTATCTTCAGAACACAAATTAAGCTATTTTTGATTAAATCTGAGAGCTTTCTGACCCTGCATAGACAGCAACGCAACTACCACGTCCAAGGCCCAAAAAGGTAGTAAGGACATCTATAAACCGTAATGTTATGAAGCTACGAGAATAATTTTTGTGCACAAAGAAAACAAAAATAACGACTTTAGAATCTGTAGAACCCAGATGTGAAGAAGAAATTGAGAAATAAAGTTGTTTTCTTTGCGCACAAAAAATATTCTCGTAGCTTCATAAAATTAAGGTTGGACCACAGTCACATGAACTATTTTAACAATGTCCTTGCTACCTTTCTGGACCTTGAATGTGGTAGCTGCATTACTGTCTATGCAGGGTCAGAAATCTCTTGAATTCCATCAAAAAAATCTTAATTTGTGTTCTGAAGATGAACATATGACAGTGAGTAATTAATGACAGAACTTTAATTTTTAGGTGAGCTTTTTAAGGCTATTTCACATTAAGAATGAAAACTTTTAAATGATAACTATATTAGTGTCCACACCAACAATAGCACTGTTTATTTTAAGCGCATACTGCAGGTACGTCATCTGTTCATTTAAACGTTCAAGCACAGGTTGATTCTAAATGGCTGTCAGTGTTTTATTGTTCTTTAGTATCTCTGCCATTATTGTTATAGCTGTGGTGTGAACTTCCCTATTCTCAAAGAAATAGAGTGATTATTAAAACTTCATAGTGGTGTGAACATGCCTTTATTATTCAAAAACTCCCTACTGGCTGCTCTGAACTGAATCAACATGGACAAACACAACTTGAAATGGCTGAGAAGTAAGTAAATACATACCCAGCCACAGTGGCAGGCCCTGGGGGTTGAAGAGCAGGCTCTCTCCCTCTCTCTGGTAGGCCGGGGACATGTAGAAGTCACTACTGATGATTCTCTGCAAATGACTATCCTGCCAGTGCAGGTCACAAGCCTCCATTGCTCTCGTGAACACCGTTCTTCTAGGCCTGGCCAGTGAGTCTACGCCGAGTAAAACATAGTTATGTGAGCAACAGACATTGAGATAAGTGGATAATTTTAGGTTTGAAGCAAGTGAACGGAGGCTTACCCTGAGCCAGGTTGCTCTGTGGCAGAGCGTTGGTGATGTTGGGCAGCTCGCTGCCGTAATTGCCGTCCTCTAGAGGGCAGATGTCCATGTCTCCCCATTTCTTCAGCTGTCTCAGCCAGCCGCTCTTCTCTTCGCTTTTACAGTGCGGGTTCAGCACGATACACACCCACAACGCACCTGCAAACCCACAGCGCACAGACCTTTTTAAAACTGAAGTGTGAGCGAGAGAGAAACTAAAAAGGTAAAATGAGCATAAAAAGAATAAAGGATATATTGAATTTTAGGTTGCCTATTTTTATACACTTTTTAACCGGTCTTGATCGCAGCTTTTGATTCGCCCCTAAATGTGAAAAAGCAGCGCATTTAATAGATGAGCCTCTAGCGCATCAACGTCAAAAACTGGCACTGGGGAGCATATGAAATTTGGCAGGTGTAGGGTTGTCTGGTGGGCTCGTGTAACTGGCGATGCCTTTTTGTATCTAGGTAACAGATGGCTGGCCTGCGTCTTTTTCCATTGCTGTCATGTACATGCAGCCCTGATTGGCCAAACTGCTGAGCTCCGGCCAATCAGAGTAGCTGTCAACTAAAACACTGAACTGTCTTGCACATTTATTAGACGCTCCGGTCACAGTGATGCGCCTGCTCTTGCGAAATCAGAATGCGTGGTCAACCTAGCAGGTGCGCCTTGTTTACAGCTACAACCGTTTCGAAGGAAAAGGAAGCCAGAGACGCAGCTCTCAAATGAGCCTCTTCAGGATGTGCTCTCATCAACCTCTTTAAATGGCCCGATCAATAGGAGGCAGCTTTAAAGCTCATTGATCCTGGCCCTTTCATGCCATCCCGATAGAGGCGGGCGGCCGGTCCTCTGCATGTGCCGCAGACTAAGTCAGTCGTACGCTGATCCACTTGCCTTGACTGAACTGCTGCAGGTCAGACGGTGCCATGCACGAATGTGCTTAAGGCTAAGGATATTGAACCAACGAGCAGAAGAGTAAGTACTAATGATTAAGGTTCAGTTTTGTACAACTACAGAAGAGGAATGAGGATATATGTCAGTGTTCAAACACGAATGCTCAGAAAAATGTGATTTAGCCTAGTAGGACATGTTCCTGGGTCAACATGTGAACCGCATCCTATCAAACAGCCATAGGCCAAACCTTCTAACCAAACCCTGAAATCTCCGATTGGTTGATAACAATGTTGTTGCAGGACAAACAAGCATGATGACTTAGAAACGTGCCCTACATGTTAAGAAGAAAAACTCACCCAGCTCGTCCCAGAGTTGCCTGCATTTGTCAGTCATGCCTGTGCCCTGCTGTCGCCACAGAGATAGGCGCGGGTCAGCCATGAACTGCTCCGTGATGAGCGTGAGCATCCGCGCCCCATTTGAGTCACGCATCCTCAGCATTTCCCTCACCTGCACAAAAATCCCGGTTTAACCTCAAACATCACGGAAAAGACTGCCATGCACCTGTATCTCACACAAATCAGCATCATATTTTGAAGAACAAAGCAAGTAATTAGCACATAAAGCATCTTATGTAAGTGTTTTAGCTGAAAGGACTACAAGATCAGAATGCTTGTGTATGTATTTAAGCACTACATTCAGCATCAATATCAAAGGCTGTAGTGCAGTCCTTCAAATCTTCAGATAGCAGACAGGTAAAGCAATGAACTGCGCTGGCTATTGAAAATAAGAGGCAGCTTGACATTTAATTAAAATACATTGATTTAAATGGGCCTCCTAGGATTTCATGGGCCCATAATTCACCATAATAGCACATTTCGCACTGAGCATTTCACACACACACACAAAAAGCGAGAGCGTCTCACCTTGGCAAACATGGAGTTGAGCTGCTTGCCTGAGCCATAGTATCCTCCCTGAGAGAGGAACTGCTTGACCTGTTCCCTCACTTGCTCCTCGTCCAGGTGCCAGCAGTTCTCATCATCAATACTGGCCCCTGCTGTGGGATCCGGGGCCCCTGGGAGAGAAATACAGCCGGTTAACTTTGGATACTTTCAGCAATAACATATATCATTTATCGGTGGAAAAACAGAGCTTGGGTTACAAGCTTATACAATTCAACAATAGCCAGGAAAAAAAATCTGCTTGTACACATTAACACTTTAAAAAACAGCACATCCTGAGCCTGCTTACTCTAAACCACAGCCGAAATCAATAATATCACTTCCTTTTGGCAGAATACCCATATTTTTTTTTTTACCATTTCAAACTGAGGTGAGTCAAATCATAGCTATCAAGGCTTGATTCTTAAAAGATTGCTTCCACTGTGATTTGCAAAAGGAAAAAAGTGAAGAAAAGCCAAATGCATTAGAGGCAATCACTTTATCTGAGGAAGGTCTTACTGTATTTCCAATATGTCGATGCACTTTAGGTTTACAACCCCCCCCCATTCCAGAACAAAACACATCAGCATATTCAGCCCTATTGAATTCCACTTAAAGACACCATGAAGCTGCTTTATATACAGACTGCACCGAGAGTTGATCTGCCTATTGGCCCCCTTTGGGTGCCCCTGCGGGTATTAAACATATATAAACGCTATATATGGAAGCAGAACGCTTGATTCTGCATTGCTTGCACGTTTCCCTGTCCTTGGCATGTGTTATATGATAAGAAGATCCATCTTGAGTTAGAGATTAGCTCTTAAAAGGCTTGGGTGGACTTAGGGGAGCAATAATAACTTACATACACTAGATTATCATCAGTGTGTGACATAAGCATTGGTGTTATATACTATGAGCGTATAGGATATCTATGGAGCCAGCTGTGCTGGATGTAAAGTGCTTTGAAATAAGAGTGCTTGTTGTAATGCGTTAGATTGCGGTAGACTGTAACCCTGTTCAGCATAATAGTAAATTATTAGTGTACTTAATGGCTTTATAATGGCTGCAATGGGCTGGTGAGGTGCAAACTGCTATAAACAGAAGGTGCTGTGTGTCCTTGTATAAGCAGGACTCTGGTGTAGGTGTCCTTTTGCACTTTTGATCCAACATCTTGGCAGGTTAACACATTCTGCGCATTCCGGATTCACTGATTAAACATTGATAAGAGGTTTCTGCCTGACCCCTTCATTCCTATTTTAAACAAGGTCAGAGTTCAAGAGGATGGACTTCCTGGTTTCAGAGGCTCTTTGGATAGACGACCAGGAAGAGGTGGAATTTATTTTTGTGTGTTTCAGTGTTGAACGAAGCTTTTAAAAGGGTGTAAACTCTATAGAAAGGAATTGTAATCATGTGATTCTTCGTTTACACTGCTCACCGTGTACTTGGTTGATCTCAGAGTTGGAGGACAGGATTTCATCTGCCAGTTTTTGGGCGGTGGGCAGCACTTCCGTGTGGTGGGCTGTGATAAGGTACTGCACCAGCTTTTGCAGCTGGTCTCTGTTCATCTGGAAGAGTGTCTCTGAGATGGGCAGCCGCAGTTTGACTTGCTCGGGTTTGCGGATGCGGTATAAGGACAGCGCCACCACGTGCGCGCAATAGAAGATGTCTCGGTTGCCACAGCCGCATGTTACTGACGTGATCTTACAGCGGTCGAAGCTGATGGCCACCTTGTGTGTCGTCTCTGGCTCGGATTGCGTTGCCGGCTCCGTGACTGTGCCGCTGAGGTGAAAACCTGCATAGGAAGAGACAGAGAGAAAAAAAAAATAAACAATGACATGTGATGTAGTTTGAGTAGCATTGACTAAAGGCCAGTTTACTAAACAGGGCAAATTAGCGCAAGAACGCAATTTCAAAACAACGCCGATGGGAGGGGAAATTTCTGCGGTTGATTTACTAACGTGCAAATTAAAGAACACACGCAACGTCATTTACATATCGACCAACGCAAATAAGCACAGTCGCAAATAAAGAATAAAGAAAGAAGCCACAATACTTTGAAAAGGACCAGAGGCCAAACAAAAAAGATAGACGTGGTATTGCGTGACTCCTAGGGTTCCAAGTCGTCTTTTATTTCTTGAAGTGAATTAAAAATTACATGGTTTGGCAAATGATATGTTCGAATAATGTGTTCTTCTGGCATTCCAAATACATTAATACATGCGCTTTCTGTTCTTAGCGGTGCCTCCTAGCGACAATCATTGCAGCCAAGTGCAAAATAGTTTAAGACATGCTTTTTTGGGGTTGTTAAATAATGGCGCAAAAACCAGTAATTTGACGAGCACAAACGTAGGTAAAACATGTTGTGTGATTCATTTGAATACTCTCCTCCCAAAAATTTTGCGTCTGAAAGGTCTACAAATGCACACCTTTTCAGTACCAATTATTCACTGCGCGTCTTTAGTTAAACCTCACAGTACAATTTTAACGCCAAAAGACGGTTTGCGCTGCCACAAGCCGTTAATATGTCTTTCATTGGTCTTAAACAAGCGTAAATGGATCTGGACATTGTAAGTCAAGAGTGGTAACCAGGAATGGCTAAAGGAAAACTAGGCTGCTACCAAATCCACATCTGATTGTTTGACTGTACAAGAGACTAGTTTGGTAGCTAGTGGTTACCAAACCACAAGATATGCGAGATGCTATCCAATTGCAGTGCTATCTCCAAATCCTAGTAGATCATGCTACAGCAGAGCCCTATAGGAAATTGGCTGCGGGAGGCCCTTAAACAAACCATCATTTTACTCAAAATCTTGAAAAAGCCTTTTTTGAAGACATTAGATGATTACAATTAATATCAAACATACAAAGATGTTGCTTTGGTTCCAGTTTGTGCCAAAAGTACCAAAAGAATTGAAAGCATGAAGAAAGACTGTACGCATGTCTTTGTGGCCAATAGGAGGGCTCATTCTTCGCTTTGACTTTTCAATTATTAATGATGGAAGCCAAAGGAAGGGGGTTGGGGGACTAGAATTACTGTATCACTCTAAACCATTGCAATACAGCCCTTCAACAAAATGCACAGGAAACTACACCAGTTCAGAGATCATTTGAAGCTATGTAGGTTTACAAGTGACAGATTCAGGATCCCATGTATCCTTGCAGAGTCAACAGCTGAGATGATTCAGGGAACAGGCTGTCGACAGGAACAAGCAGGGCGAGTTTCATTTGTTACCACCCCATATGCCCAGAAATGGTTCCAGCTGATGAATAAAGCCTCCGTGACCAGAACAAACTGCACCAGAGCAAGGAAGTGTCTTTACATGTGCCCACATATATATTATATACACACACATGTGCAGGGAAACAGACAACCGCACACATCACAATTAATTCTAGGGTTCGGCTGGTGCGACAGGGGTGCCTAATAAGCATGAGCAAAGCCGGCTGTTCCCTTGCCAAATCCCACAAAAGGCTTTTCCAGACGAGTTCTTCTGAGAAGTCGGCCCCCTCCTCAGCCCCGAGATTTTGGAGAAAAGAAATCCGACGTCCAATTTACTGCCAAACCCTTTCAGGCACAGCCAACACAACAGAGCCATCTGATTAAGGGGAGTTTATGGTGATGTCTGTTTTCATTTTGATAAAAGACAGAAAAGGAGAGGGAGTGCCCCTATGTGTTGCAAATTACTTTTGGCACAATGTGGAGTTCAAAGTGAATTTGGTTAGAGAGACAAATGTCCACAGGAGTGTGTAAGAAGGGAGTGCATTTATAAGGTTCATTTTTCTTTTGAGGACTATGGCGAGAATGATCAAACCGTGCGCTTTCGTTGGGCCGCAACTGACATTTCTTTATGAAGCTAGCGCAGCTCTTTTGCAGAACATGACTTATGGAAAGGTTTTATGACCTGTTTTTTTTCTTTGGGCAAAAACTTCAAACATGTCCTAGGCCCAATGCACGTTTGCAAGGCAAACAATGGCTCATCTTGCACACCACAATGTATGCAAAGACTGAATTGTTTTACATTTTGAAAATGCCCCAAGCAATGAGGGTGCCTTCATGTGAACCTTTGCATTATCAGATCATGCATTATCTTGGCCTCCAAAAACTACAGTTGAGACTAAACAGGCCTGAATTTGAACTAGCTATCGCCGTCAGTTTTACTTGATCTTTCCATTGGCCGAGTCGCATTAGTCACATGAAGGACACATCCCACCCAGTATCAAATGGAGCCGAGCGAGCCTCCCTACGATGATAATGTTTAACCATAATGGTTGCTGAAATAAGTACATTTCCCAGCTGCTTTTAAGAGGAGTCATTCTGCTGTCCTGTGCTGTCCGAGTCCACTCCTCCTATGTGACATCCTTTATCAGATACCGGATCGGCTTTTTGCAAAGGGATGACTTGAGGCTTTTATGGTCAGAGTAAGAGACAGAGAAACAATACAAATAGTCACACTTGTCCACTGAAATTTAATGCTAACATTTAGGTGTTTAAAGGTCCATCGAAGTGCCTTGAAACGCACAGCGTTATTTTATGAAGTGACGTAATTTCAACTGAAACAGGAAAACAGGGTGGGATATATATCGAGCAGCCCCGCCTCCTTTTTAAAAAAAGCCAACAGCGTTTCATTTATATCTGCTTAGGCCAGAACCGCAACTTCAGCGTCTGTTTATAGTGTTGGGGGCGGGCCGCTTTGGACTGTAGAGAGCATTTGATTGGACAAAGTTTGATGAGAAGCTGAAGTACAGCGTGATGTCAAAAAAAAATTATTGATTCATATTGGCGGAGGTGAGATGCTGTAAGTTTTGAATGCTTATATCTTGTAAACACAAATTTTGTTGTCGTTTTGGAGCACACTAGCTTATAGATAACCTTAAGGTTAACATATTCTGATTTCATGGGGACTTTAAATATTGTACTAGTACCAATAATGACAACAACTACAATAGCCTCAGTAAGCACAGCTATCACAAAATGTGCTGATCAGTGACAGTGGATTTTTGAGCGACGCGTGTTAGGATCAGCCATGACGGTTGTCCATGACGTGATCCGTCGGTGAGGTTACGAAAGAGCAGATGAGCCCATAGGCTCATGTGACAGGGGTTGCATTGGAGAGAGCACGCATCTGCTACTGATGGACATGAAGAGCCCTCCTTGTCTTTTTATTCTCTCTCTCATATCGCTACCCCCCCCCCAACCCTCTCCACCAGGCCTTTTGTTGCTCAGATGCAGCACTGAATGCTGCTCCACCATGCTCTCCACAACTGCTCTTTTCAAGCTAACCTCCATCATGGTGTGAGCATAGATGGGACCCTCCCCCCACCTTTAGAGGCTTTTCGATCATTTTCTACCTGGGTGAGAGGAAGGGGGACGGGTGAGAGAAAGATGAACTGTGCTGGGAAATGGAGCGAGGATGGTTGTCATAAGCAGATGGAGTGTTGTTGTCAGTCAAAATGAGCCATGCAACGTCATCCAGAAGAAAATAATGACACTTCTGTAGTTAATATCAGTCATTCTGACCACACAAAGAAACTCTTGAGTGTGCCTGTTGTGTCCGCACCAGGCACAACCAATGATTTCGTAATTTTTCAGAGGCCTGCTAAGCTGTACGCAAGTTTTAAGGTCCGTTCACACCAAGAACAATAACTATATTAGTGTTGTTACCAACGCACAGTAACAATCTGTTTATTATTAGTGTGTGGTGCAGTTGTGTCGTCTGTTGCTTTAACTGTTATCTGATTCAGGTGTATTTTGATTGGCTGTCAACATTCCTCTGTCAATAAAAGTCAATAAAAAATTAGGTCAAACATTTTTATTCTGTATTTTTACAAAGCTTTCTGTTCTCGATACCCAACCCTATAGCTCACCCAAAAATGAAAATGCTGTTATTAACTACTCACTCTCATGTCGTTACAAACCCATAAGACCTTCCGCGAGTAAATCCGAGAGTATTCTGCAACAGCGTTGCCAGGTTTTCACAACAAAACCCACCCAATTGCTACCCAAATCTAGCCCAATCGTGTTTCGAACGGGGTCCACCGGTAAAAAAATCACGTTCTGAGGGGTAAAATACACTCCTTTAGGAGGGGTTCCCCTGGTAAAATTAGCATTCCAGGGGCTAAATATCCCATTATTGGTGTCGCTTGAACCCGTGGATATGAAAAACAACCTGTGACACAAATGACACGTTCAAGACACAGAAAGGTAGTAAAGACTGACACGGAGAAGAAATTGTTAAATAAAGTTGTTATTTTGGGTTTTTTTGCACACAAAAAGTATTCTCATAACTTCATAAATTCAAGGTCGAACCACTAATGTCACATGGACTATTTTAACAATGTCCTTACTACCTTTCTGGGCCTGGAACGTGTCAGTTGCGTTGCTCTCTATGCAGAGTCAGAAAGTTCTTGGATTTCATCAAAAGTATCTTAATTTCTGTTCCACAGTTGAACGAAGGTCTTACGGGTTTGGAAAGAAAAGTTTTTAAATAGCAGTAACAGAGTAGTATAAAAAACAATGACAAACAACAGTCAAACTCTTAGTAATCTGAACTTTAAACAGGCAGCAAAGGAAACTAGGTGAGTGACAAAAGTAAAAGAAACTAGAACGTCAAACCAAACTCCAACGGCTGAAAAGTGCTAAAAACAGATGTGCTT
This sequence comes from Cirrhinus mrigala, assembly GCA_036247105.1. Lineage (NCBI taxonomy): Eukaryota > Metazoa > Chordata > Actinopteri > Cypriniformes > Cyprinidae > Cirrhinus > Cirrhinus mrigala. The sequence continues at coordinate 19,642,064 of CM070008.1, read as the reverse complement.
CCTTTCCTCTTGCATGAGAAGCAAACAAAAACCTTCAAAAGTACCTTCAAATGATTGTTCTTACACATTTAGTTAGTAAAACAGATTTTGGGTGAAGTACACAAGTAGCATATCTCTGGGGAAGGAACATGGCCCTCTGTGTCACCATCCATATGACAGGGGACTGTTTTCTCTCAGGGAACTACCCCTCATGGGTCGACTCTAATCACGGCGCCAAGCTTCGTGGCATCACCGCGACACAACAGAGTCAGCCGGCCACGTTACGAATCTCTGTGTATGTGTAACAGTCATAATTAATCCGCTGGCGATGCCTGCTAATGCACGCTCATCCAGCCTGGGCTTTCGGAGTCATTTTAGCCACTGAGCTCCAATGGCCATCTGTTGGGGAGGGAGGCGTATAGGGGGAGCTCACACCGCTACGATGGCCACTGATCAGGGAACAGGAGAGGAGTACCCCTCTTTCATTCATTTACTCATAGCCTCACTCTATCCGCGCCATCTGCCACCCCTCGGACACGCCCACTCGAGAGCCTTTCGGCCAATCGCAGCTGAGTCCCCACACACTCTTAAACCATTAACCTCTAATCAGCCGTGGAGGCCAAACGGGGTCCCGTACGGCAGGCACCGGGCCAACGCCACATGCACTAGAGCCGAACCCCCCCCCCCCCCCCCCCTTTCCCTCCCCTCCATCTTCCATCTGTCCCAGCAGCAATATGGTTAACACCGCATCAGCATCCTAGCTCCCCCACCTATATATCTCCACACAACAGACATGCATATGCACAGGCACACACATTCAGAGCGTGCACAGGGGCTTCTATCTGGCCTGATAAAGGCTTGATTGATTCATTTGTGATGTTCCTCAAACAGCAGCCCCCCGAGTCATTTGTCACGATCACACATAATTGATTTCTGATCCAGCGAATTGTGAACCTCGAGAAAGAGGCGCGCGGGGCTCAATCAGCGGCCCTTTCAGCAGGCTAGCGCCGAGCAGCAGGTCTGACGTCCATGGAAATAGCAGATAAGACCCGGAGAGGAGTATGTGGTCTCCATTAGACCGAGCCGTGCGCATTGTGCGCGAATTGAAGGGGGGAAATTAAAGCTGGGCTAATCATACAGCGCCGGGTAGTTCAAAACCAACAATTTAGCATCTGATGCAAACTAGCCCCGGCTGAAGAGCCTTTATTCTCGGATAATTCACCCGGCGAAGGCTGAAAACAAGCCGGAGAGGCGGATGAATTTGAAGGCGAACGGGGCGAAAAGGAGGAGATGAATCGCACTTTTGGACAGGCCGTAAGCACAACCAGATGTCCTGCTTGAGATAAAAGCAGATGCACTTGAAGTGAAACCGTGCGGTGTAGAAAGAGAGGCGGGGGATATCCTTTCATTGTTATTTCTGTTCAAGGTTTTCTTCTATTGCATCTAAAAAAGCAAGCTGAATATGCATACGTTTCCATTCGCCTGCTCAAAAGGGAAAGCATGCTTCTCCAAAACAGCAGAGCGCACGAGATTGTAATTCTTGAACCGTTCTTGTCTATAAAAGAAAGCAAATATGCCTCGCAAACACACGACGCACAAAAGAACGACGCTCAAACGCGTCGCCGCGTTTTCTTTTGCTGGATAGATTGAAAAGATGATCAAACAATGCCTGTCTCATGCAAAACAAACCGTGTTATTAAACTACAGTCAGTATCAAGCCACTGTGCATGAAAAGAAAGCAGAGTTTTGGTATTGTTTTGTGGGCAGTCTGCATGCATAAGACAATCTGACAGCTAGGAAAGGTCACCGGCCTGCACATTCCCTGATCACTGATGGATTGTTTGTGAACAGCCAACCACCATCAGCCCTTGCGCATCAGCATGTGCCCTCCAAGACTTTCCACAGCACTCTAGCCTTTTACCGCTCATTTCCCTAAATGCAGACTTGGTTGTGTTTAATATGCGAACATGTACAAACCATCTGCTGGCCTGCAATTGACAAGCAGCAGTCTGCAGGACACAATGGCTCTTTTGAGCTCTGCTCAGACTAGAAGCATAGCCTGCACTGATAGATAATGCTGTAAGAAGCTTATATTTCATGACTCATCCATTCAAAAGCAAAAAAAAAAAATCCCCAATCAATACTGGAAAAGGAAAGAAAACCGATTGACTGAGGAAACGGCTTTGCACGTAACTTGTGCGGGCCTCACAGCGTCAAGTCTCTGTTCTGCTCTCCCACGGCATTCCATCTTAAACCGTTTCCTACGAGGAGGTATGACTTCAGTTTGCCCTGCAGCTGTAAAACCAGTATCAGATAAAAGAAGGAAAAAAAAACTTCTGAGGACCAATAAGCTCACATCTGTTGTGTGCTTTGTGTTTTCATCTACAAGGTAAGAAAATGTCAATATGTACTCTGGGCTTGTCCCAGCAGCAATACCTCGCCTGCATTTCCTTCCTCTCCTGCTGCCTTCTAAACTAAACTATTCTTCCTTTCTCATATAAAGCAGGGATGCACTGATATATCAAAAAAAAAAAAAAAAAAAAAAAAAAAGGGCAAAAATGTTAACATCCAATAACAAACTTGCAAAACCATTTCATATTCGTGTTTCCTAGTTGTAGTCCCTGTACTCTGAAGCAACCACTTTCTTGGTTTAGCGTATTAATAAAGAATGTTTTCCCATGTGGAGCCATTTAGTGAAACATCTCATGTAATACATGAGAAGATTGTCTCTCATTTGAGAAGATAGAGAATCTGTTGCTTTTCAACTTTCTTGAAAAAAAAACCCCTGCATATTCTTAACAAGACTTACAGTGTTAAAACTCATTTGTTATCAATTTGAGTTGTTAAAAAAAATTAAACAATATTTTTAAATAAACTGTTGGAGTTTAGATGCTATTTGTAAGGCTGCCAAATACTAACAGAATATAATTATTCCAAACAAAGATTACAAAGTCAGTGCAAGTCAGTTTCAGCCACAAATTTTGGTTTCAGCCAAGAATTATCATTTCAATGTCCTGCTTATTAAAGAGGCCTTAATTGTGCTGAGAAAACCAATCCATATTATCTTTAAAGTTTTCCATTATTCATTGTTAAAACACCACATCCAATCAGCCCCTCCTTACAATTTCCTGCAGAAAATACTCATCAAACCAAGCTAAGCATATGGACAAGGACAAAAAACAAGGGAGGGGGAATGCAAACACAAAGAAATCATTCCCAACAAGCCCTTGCAGCTTAGCTTTTGCATGCATTACGGTGATGAGACCCTGAAGGTGTGCGCAGCTAAGGAATCAGCTGAGGCAGCAATGGCGGCATCTCTAATTACAATCGCTCCTCCTCCAACTATCCCCTCCGCCTTCTCCTTAAACTCCCCATTGTCTGCAGCCTCCCTCCCTCCGTCTCTCTCAGGAGTGCCTTTTGAGCTGGCATGCACCCGTTAGCCCTGCGCTGTGTTCCCCTCAGCACTCTTAATCTGGCCCTGACCTGCTTTATTCCCCCTGCACCGGCTGCCCACTGGGCCTCCGATTCACAGGCCCCCTTTGTTGTCGACGGCTCTGTCTAGGCCTCAGGCTGGGGCCTGGCCTGCCATTGTTGCCCACAAAGAGCCAGCAGCGGTTAGCAGGCGTCAGCTTGGAAGCAGAGTCCTGTGCGACCACCGCTGCTGGGAGATCGCCGGCCCAGACGGAGAGGAGAGGAGGAGGACAGGAACGGACAGATAGGAGATTGAGGAATGTAGAGTAGGGACGCTGCTGCCAGCACAAACTCGAGCACCCAAGAGGCCTGGAGTGCAATGGCGTTCTCTCAAAGCGAGACAATGTCCTATTGTAAGCACAGAATGGTTGCCCCTGGTGCATTGTGATGATAGTTTTCCCAGCTTGGGGACAAATAACCAAGATTAGGCAAAAAGCTAGAACGAAACATTTCAGATAAGAATTGTTGTGTACTGAAAATACCACATGAATCAAAAATGACCACTTTCTTTAATTTAACGAAAGCTAGTTGATCAAGACAGAGCTGCTACTACTGCATTTTGTTCAATAGTGAATAGTGAATAAATCACATTAAAATGATTGTTTAGTTCAGGTGTGCAATTATACCGCCACATTAAAATAAAAAGACCGAGCAAGGGAGGGACTGCCGACCGCCTCCTTAAATGCCCCTCATTTAGGAAAACAAAAATATTCATCCCAAATAAGTAAAACAGCCTATTTCAGACTGGGCTGTTTAAAGGTTTTCATTGACATTCACATGCGCTCGCATTCAGAATAATAGGAAATGCTCTGTAAACAATACAACACAATGCACTTTAGCTGGGCTCTGTGTACAAAGAAAAGGCCTATTGCCAGATACCCATTCATTAAAACAGCCCTGAAGCTCTCAAAAGAGCAGCTCACCAATGACAACCTCTCTACGGCAAGCCAGGAGAGACACAAACGGTTGGGGGACAAACAGTTCCACAGAATAAGGTGAAATACACTGTACATTTTCAGTGTAGAAAAATACAATTCTTAAAATACAAGAAAGCACTTCAACACCTTTGCATTTTCTCCAAAGCTTTGACAACGCACAATTGCACTTCATTCAGGCTTTATGAGACTGGACACTGACGCAAGTGATTTAAAAACAGCCTTTGGCTGCTTTTAAAAGCCAGAACATCTGAGTAGCTTTTTGACTGTTAGGATCTGTCCTACAATGGCAGCTTGATTACTAAGTATGGCTCCTTTTCTTGAGAGTGTCAAAAAAGGAAAAGGCCATCTGAAAGGCACTTAAACACAAATTATGTAGATTTAAGCACTGCTTTTAGTAACCAAGGACAGCTGCATGAATATTCATAAATCGCCCTCTGTCCCTGTTGGAGAGGGCAACTGAAGGAAGGTCTCTGAGAGAAAGCTGGCCAATAAGGTACTTGTGGTCTCTCAAGAAGTTCGGCAAACTCTGCAGACGTGCCCTGCTGTTCAAAAACACAACGGCAAATGTCAGAAAGCACGGTTTGGGAGAATTCAAAGCACGTATAGAGACGTACGGCATTGTTGAATGAGAATAAAACTATCATGATGCAGTATCTACATACGCAGGCAACAATTGCAGCTCGCACAATACAACGTTTGTCACCACGCTCTTTTGCCAAGGTCGTCGCCATCGCATACCTACTCAGGCCGGTGACAAAACATTGTGCTACTGGGGCTGAATGCAGAGCGCAGTAAAACAAAGAGCTTCGCTTGTGCCAGCTGGACCTTTCGAAACTTGGCACCGCCACAGGCAAGCTGGAAAAACCCACCTTACCAGGTAGAGGCAGGGCCTTTGGAAGCTCTGCACATCCATCAACTCCAGAGCAGAGAAACACAAGTGTGGTTTGCAGGACCGAAAAAAAAACCCTCTCCCTCTCATTCAAATTGTTAATTTGAAGGATAAACAGGATAGAGACAGCTGGCACCTTTCTCTGGCCTGCTCCCACAGCACTCTGATGGAAAGTGAAGGGTGTTTCTTCTCCGCCTGAGATTAGAGGACCCAGCAGGGTCTGGCAGACCTTTAGACGAACCGCGGGCACACTAGCAACAACAAATACAAAACACACACTCCTAAACCAAAGCATTCTGGCCCCTTCCCTTGACCGCTATGAGGGAGGATGAAATTCTGTACACCCCACTCGAAAAATGCCACTCTTTGGGGTTTCCCGTTACACTGCTCTCTTGCACTACTAGAGAGTTTTGTATGTTGGTGTACAATCCATAATGGTTTTTGTACGCAAGTATAAATATCTTTCCTGAGCGTTTGTAAAGTGAAAACCCAGTTGTGAAAGGTTCTTTTATTCCATGAGGTAAACTGAGGAGGTGCTGCCCTACCAAAGGATCTGTTCAGACGGATCTCTGATAGAAAGCTTATGAAATGGAAGCCCGGAAGCACATCCCACCGCCAGATTAAATGTCCGTCTTTTCTCAAAATAACCTCTTTGCGGATGTGAGTATGTGCAAAGAAAATCAACAATGCTAGAACATAAAAGAGAAGCAGGAGGAATGGATGATAGTTTTATCGACCTCTCCAGGGTGACGGGCTGGAATGGAAGCAGTCAATCCAGCAATGCGGCTCGCACAAACGTGGATCCTGAGTCAGCAGGAGGCATCTGCCAAGGCCCGGCGGATTCAGGCAGGGGGTGAGGGGTGGCAGGACACCCCATCTAGGGCCACGCGCCAAACATAATGACCCACACACACAACTGGCACAGCAATGGGTGGCAACAGGAGGGTTTTAGTGTGTGTGTGTAAGGCAGAGGAGGGGTATCCAGTGGAATGCGTTACTTGAATTCCACAGGCACGCTGCCTCCTTTACCGCAGCCACAAAGAGCGGAGTGTGTGGACTTCACAGAGACGGAGGGACAGCGGGAGGAGGAGGGGAGGGAGGAAGACATCAATGGAGAAAACCGGGCACAGAGCCAAACTCCAGTATTACAATAGAGGAGGGAGTAAAGTAAAAGAGCCAGAGTAGGGAGCTGAGGGAGGAGATGTAGGAACCAGGCCTGATGTCTCTTCCAGGGGCGACGGCAATTCTATTACCAGAGTGTGGACAGAGGTCCAACGAGACTCTCTAGAGGATGAGCCACGATGCTCAGATCAAATAATATCTACTTGAGGCTAACGAACAGTGAACATTGAGGAAAAATGGTAGAATCATGAAAGGACAGGTGAAAGAAGAAAAACATAGAGGAGTTTACCAAAGCGAAACGTATGAGTACCATATTAGTTATCAAATTATAAATCAGTTTTTAAATCAGTAAGTCATGCTGTAATAGAAGTTGCAGCAGATCTTTTCTTCCGCATATGATGTACAAAAAACGAAACTTGGTTCTTTTTAAAATGCAACCTGATCTCATGACAAAAACGTGGGAACCTGTGGGAACTTTTTCACAAGTTGTGAAATATGTACCATATCACTGCAGTTCCAACAGAAATGAACACTAGAGGTGGTAAAACAGTGAGCACTTGTAATTGTTTTCATACACAGTTATGATTACAGCTCCATATGTTTCGCTTTCCAGACATAACAATCTTGATCGTTAGCTTGGGTACGAATCCCGTGAAAAAAAAATAACTAACGATGAAAGAGCTGAAAGATGAGAGATTGAAAAACAAGCTAAAATGGTGTGCTTTCGATTGCGTTTTTATGTCACATTCCCTTTTGTTCATACTACTGGGTAGGTTTAGGTGTAGTGCAGATGGTACGTTATTTTAAAATGTCATGAAGCATTAGAGTTATAGCACCACTCAACAGACATTTTAAGCCAGAACTGCAGTGACACATACAAAACCAAAAGCAAACGCTCCTTTAGTGCCATTTTACATTGAATATGTCACGAAACGTATATGGCGGTACGAATTTCACATCTTGCGAATAGGTATGTTTTCTTCATCAGATCAGGCTGAATTTAGCAGTTAACAGCCATAGCATGAAAATGATTATCTCTGATTTTCTCTGGCAGTGAAGGAACATCTGAGGAGCTCTTCCTCCACACACCTGGACTTGGAAACATCAGCAGATATTTGATATCAATCTGCCACTTGAATAAATACGAATGTGCCACCAGTGTTAATCGATATTCCTCAACAAATCCAGTACAACAAGCAACACTACAGCTACTGCTTCCTCTCTCCCAAGTGCTGATCCAGGTGTACAAAAATAAGCCCATCCAAGCACTTCCCATCGTAGCTGCAGAATAAGACAAAAATAGAGTGTTACAGATGATCCTGCCAAGCCGGCTGCAGCAGACACCGGTGCAGTCTGTCTCCCAAGGCTGGGAGCAGGTGCTGGAGAGCTAGCAGCACGAGGATCCTCTCCGTCCCCTCTCCGTCAGGGCTTTATTTGCATGACCTCCGAGGTAAGTGGACCGAACGGCCTCACAAGCTCATAAAACAAGGCAGCTCCCTAGATCTTCCCGACTGCCGCAGTGCTGAGACAGACCAGATCGGCGGGTTGAGGAAACGCGGTGACAGCCAAATGCTCAAATCCAGGTGCACATGGTCTATGAAATTTGCACAGCTACAGCCTGAAACACTAAAAACAATATAAACAAAGCAAAAAGCCTTGTACTGATGCAAACAACCTCAGCACTCTATCCCGACATGCTCCATTCCATTGTGTTTGACATGTACAAGCAAAGTCCCATCTGTGCTGTAGCTAGGGTGTTCAACACAGCTCATTACTCTCGATCTCGCTCGTATTACGTGGACAGAACATGAGTTATGACCACGGCACTGGACTCTGGGACCTAAGGGTCACGGGCATGAATCTTCATTGGGCTGCTTTTTCGTGTCCTTGAGACTAGGCTTCATTTTCATTGAAAGAGCTTGCTTCGGTTAATCAGCGACATTTACAAGTTTAAGCAAGCATAGCTCCTTCAACTATTTCTTAACTTAGATTCTTTCAGCAATGTTCCTCATAAATTCTGTTAGGACTAATCCTGTTATACAATAAAGGGAATGCATGACAAGCTGGTTTTGTGCTCTGAAGGAAGCTTAAAGTAATAAGGAGATGGGGCGGGCCTAGCAGGAATACAGGCAATGAAACTGTCACTGTAGCGTGGCCTGACGTGGTTTGTCTTGGCAGTATGTGTGGGGGTCCTCATTTGGGCATCTCTTTCTTTAAGGTCGCCCCAGGGAAAGAGGAAGGTTTTAATCAGCGCATGAAGGCAGATCCATCAGATATGCTAATCAGAGATCTTACCTGAACAAATACCCTCAAGAGCAGTCTCATCCATCTTAATTGGGGGAGGGCTCGTTAATAATGCAAGGAAGGAGGCTTGGAAAAGAAATATTAATGGAAGGATGAGAGAAGGGGGGTGGGGGGGGCGCTGTCTTTTCTGTCTAATCAGCACAGACTGAGGAAAATTCAACAACATTTCTCAATCAAGAAAGACGAGACAAACCTTTTGAGCAACTCAGAGCACCTATCAAGAAGGTCTGGTACTGTTACTATGAGCGCATTAGAACAACAGGGTCTAACAAAACACTTGACTGACTGGAACACAGTCAAACCGAAATTGCTACCACAGGTAAAATGTCACGGTTCTCTGTCATCATTTTAAAAGCCCAGCACAGATGGATCTATTTATTCATTTGAAAATATATAATTATTATTATAATTAAAAATTAACTAATTTAATGAGTAAATAATGCATTAAATCAGCATGTAACCTTGAAATATTTATAAGAAACCATTGCTTTAAAAAGGTCAAGTAAAAACATGAAAAATAAATTAAAATTTAATAGAGTGAATGGGTTATATACAGAAATCAAGCAAAGAGCACTGCCTTTATAATCAACTTAAGTCAAAGGGAAGGCAATGTATAAATGATAAATGGCCCCTATTTAAGTTTTACGTTATTTTGTCTAAATAAATTTAAAACAAAACATTAAAAAACTACATTGTGTACATTAAAATTATACTGTACAATATGAAAAGCGGATTCATTTTGAGATGAGGTAAATATTACATTTGAAAGTGTTCAATTTTAGATGACAAAGATAGGGTTTGGGAAGGTATGGGGAAAAATGAGCATGCACAATATACTGACAAAATGTTGGTCAATATGGCACAAATGCATTGCACAACCTAGGCTCATTGTAAATACGTGCCTCTATACACATTTCTGCAAAACTGAAAAAAAACGTCTATATGTACGAATCACTGCAGTTTCCACTTGAAATGAACACTAGAGGCGGTAAAACTCTCACAACTTTTATTCCTTTTCACACAAAGTATGACTTACAGGTACAGAGTTTTGATTAATAAAGCCTAACTTCCACACAATTGCTTGCAGAGTATTATGTTATGCCTTCAAAACAATTTTAACATCCTGCACGATTTGAAAACTGATACTTCTGAACATTGTCGTCACATATATAGCTTCATATACAAGAGTTTTCTAGTTCAACAGGTTTGCTCAATACGCTGTTGCTCTTAAAAGGTGAACAGCTCCGGTACCTCGTGAAACTATGATTTGACAAAACAGCTCAAACCCGCAACAGTAAGTTAAAATAGCATGGCATTTTTAAGGTATAATCACACAACAATTTCTTCCATGTTTTATTTTTAATAGTAAATTCCTCTTTGTTTGCCTAAAAAAAAGTTTGCTTCATTTTCAATAATTAAAAGATAAATGAAATTAATGTTTTATGCCTTCATTTGATAACCAGAACATTTTAATTACACAACACTAAATTTCTGAGGGTAAAAACCCTTTAATAAAGTTATTTTAAGAATAAATTTAAATAAATTAAGTATGCATTCAAATAATTAGACATAGACACTAAAACACAGAATTTGATAACAATGAAACACGATGAGAAAAAATGTCATAGGGCCCTAAACATGTAATTTTTGTTAAACCTTTATTAAATTGATATGAAATTGTATATGTTTCATGATTTTAATTAATTATACATGCTCTTTGATTAATAAAACTTAATTTAACCATTAAAAACCGAATCCAAAAAAATTAAAACGGAAAAAAGGGAATTTGGAAAAAAATAAAACGGATTTCATAGGGCCCTATATATACGAATTCTGAACAGCCGCAATATGTACCTCAAGCAGCGTAATAAAAATGCAGCAATACGTGCCTGTACCAACATAATAAAAATGTGCCGCAGTCACGTATTAAACGTGTTTTAGGGCCACCCTCTGGACGATTCACTTTGAAACTGCCACAAAACATGTAGTAAGGTATTGCAGAAATGTATACAGAGGCACATAATTTCATGAGCATGGGTTAATATTGCGCATCCATAGTATGCAAAAGACATAAAAGGGCAGGGTAGGTCTGAATCAAGTGGGAACACATTCTCTGACACAACGTTAACTCTAGCGTGTAGGTGCCCTTATGCTACAGATTATAGGACTTAACTTGGAATAGCCTGAGAAGTGCTCTTCAGTTCTGGTGTTAAAATAAAGCATACTGTATTAGAGAACGACATCTATATGCAGGTGCACACATGGATCTGCATCACTTTCATCTGGACATCACATTGGAATACATTATTCCATGACTGAAGCAAACTACACGCTTTGAAGTCCAACCGAAAGACAGTGTGTTGCACAAAGAGGCTTCTAGGTTTACAACTGGGGGAATTGAGAGGCAGCCGTCCATTGTGGTGATCTATTGACTTCAAAGCCAGGGTGTGTTTATGACACATGCACGCACTATTCGAATCGGGCTGAACTCAGAGAGACTGTGGCACCCGAGGGAGAGGAGGGAAACCCCTTCAACTCCAGCCATGCTGAAACACAGTGAAATAATGCAGGAACTACATGAAAGGGATAAGGAAGAGAATGAGGGATCACTATTTCGACTCAAGCTGGTTTTAATTTGACAGTAGTTGAGGCCTGCAGCATCCGTGGTAAGTGATGTAACCATAAAGGTATTTTAGTACTTTACAAAAGGGGCTACAAGCTAAGCTAAATCAGCCTTTTATGACAGCAACTCAAGATCTGCATCGGTAGACTTATTGATTAAATCAGAGCACCTAGGGGTGGAGAGTCCGAGCGTACAATTGAAGGGTCCTGTTGACACGGTCCAATGGCTGTTTAGCCTTAGGGAGTTCCCAAGATTGGGCTTTTGTAATCAAGTGCACCGCTAACCTCCTCAGTTTACAGAAGACTGCAGAATTAGCTTCGCCATCTGAGAGGACAATGCAAGCTAGTGTTCATGACAGGTTACACATTGCAAATGGTGACTACAGACATGCCAGGTGCGAAATGGGGTCTCTATAAGCAGAACGTGATCCTAACCTTTATACCGGGTACGTGGAATGAAAAGAGGCCAAATCTTATGAAACTATGACACAGGTGAAGATGCTGTGGTCTTAAGCCACAAGGATGCCACAAAGGAAATAGTTGCCTGTTCATGAACAAGCATTATGAGCTTGACTTCCTGTGCAGGCAGCATATTGAAACCAGGTTCCTTTACAATGCAATAGAAGTAAACACCAAATGCTATGATTCATGGTAATGGTGTATTGTCTAGGCTAAAACACAGGGTTTTGAATGTTGTATTTGTGCCCAAGACTTTCTGGACCCCAGATGCTATGACTCAACCAGAAACCGTGAAAATAGCCTCTAATAACTGATCCTTTTCATCACAACAAGAGAACAAGTTTCCAATCTGTGACAAAATAAACCTAAGCCTAAGGTGTTTTAAGTGGACTCGATGTCGTACGCCGCAGAATAGCAATGCTGAAACACACACTCCAGACCTCCTGTTCATTTCAGTGCTTGCACTAGGGCATTGTCATCCTCTGAAAGAGATGAGCATGGTGGAGTGGGGACTGAGGGGCGTCTCCCTGTTGAAACTGGAATGGTAATGAGAGACCGAGACTCCAATCAAACTGAATTATCCCAGACAGGCCTCTTCAATCACTGGTTGATTTACCCCACTGACGTTTTTTCTCTTCCCCCCACTTCTACTTCTACTACTACTACTTCTTCTCCTCCCTTCACCCACCCGATGAAGGATAGCTGTCATGAATATTCCTTTAAAATCCCTCTTTAAATGAAACCCCAGCCCCAAGAGGACACCTGTTTTCATCCATGAGCGCAGTGAGTGGTGATGAGACCGGGGCCACAGCCATTGCCTTTCATTAGCTGGTCTTTGTGCTTTCCCGTCACGGCCACAATGATCCACCATTTACTGCTGATGAAAACAAATTGTGCACCGGGTGCTTCAATACAAGCCCAGATTGGCTAGCTCAAAATACAGCAAGACAAATCCATTACTCTGTAATATCTTTAGAATGGTAATAGTTTTATAAAGAAGGTAATGCTGCGCCACCGGCTCAATGTCAATATCTGAAGTCAACATGAGGGAAGGTGAGAGCAAACAAACGATTCACAAATAAAGAGCCACTGGTGTTAGCGTCATTATATCATTTAGAGATTATGTAGCAGAACAGTGATTAAAATAAAAGTGATGCAGAAAAAAAAAAGAAAAGAAAACTTGTTTCACGCCATTGCTAATTTTTAGTTTGGTTTGGGTTAAAACGTTAGGTCCCGCTTTACATTAGGTGGCCTTAACTACTATGTACTTGCATTTAAATTAATCATTCATGACCCTGGACCACAAAACCTTAAGTAATCTTAAGTACCATTATTAGTAGCAATAGTCAAAAATACATTGTATGGATCAAAATTCTCAATTTTTCTTTTATGGCATGTTCCATGAAGATATTTTGTAAATTATCGAAACTTAGTAATACGTATTAGTAATATGCACTTCATTTGGACAACCAAATATTGTCGTATGCTAACAAAGCTTTTAGATTATGTATAAATCTCAATTTCAAAAAATTGACACTTATGACTGGTTTTGTGGTGCAGGGTCACATTTGATACAATGCACTTATTGTGTATAGAAGTACAATTTTTACATTGTACTTCTATTCCTAGAAATACCTGCATTGTAATCGTATAGTTGCACTCTTCCAAACCTCTTCCATATCCCACCTCAATAGCAGCAAAAGTGTTTTGCAATACAGTATGAACACAAATACACTGTATGTATTTTCTGATGCAAGTACATAGTAGTTAGGGATTGCTTTTGACCCTTTGCCAGGCTGCAACTACGAAGTTTCTCTTCGGTTCTATTAGGATTACTTCCCAGTTATACTGACAGTCCCGTGTCTTTCAACCAAAGTGGAGAGGGCGTTCATTATACAGAAAGTAGAAGAAAAAAAAAGATGTCTTTCGAACAGAATCAGATCAGATAGTGTTTAATTGCGGCTTTCATGAGTTGTGCTTTAATGCCACTGTTGCTGGCTGGTTTTATCCAGTAGATAAGGCAGTGCGCTTTCAACACTGATTTACACTTTCTGACGCCGCCTGCCGTATTCTGCTGCCACAGCACAAAAAGTGCTTAGTGTTCCTTCCTTCTGAGGAGAAATTATCCTAGGCAAAAAAAATTTGAATTTAAAATCAAAAGACGGCCAAGAAGTTGCTTTCGAGATGCTTAAGAAGTAACTGTGGTGTACTGGCGGACGTGTTTATCTGAAAGGGTATCACCGATGCCCTTGCATTACTCAGGGATGACAAAAAAAGTTAAAAACTTCAGTTTTGTAAACTTTTACTCCCTTTGTCTCTGATGAGCTTTATTTGTTTTCCCCAGTGACCTCTGAGAAGTGTCCTCTGCATTCGTCTCTGGTGTAGGGCTCGGAGGACATCACCCCCACAAGACGAGCTGAGCCCGGGTCGGCGGCCCCCACTGCCTTTCTCCTGCAGCGTGACAATGGCTGCCCTCTGCGCTCTAGGGTGGAGGGCGCGCTGATCCTGTTACACCATGACAAGTACCACAATCCCCCATTGAAGAGCACATATTCTCCCCCCACTGCCTATACAAGAGCCAAGCCTATTCATCACATTGTTTTCTTTCCAGCACATGACTTCTGCGTTGGGCCTCGGCAAAGTCAGGTGCTCGAATATGACCTGGAAACCGCAGGTTGCCCACACACTACGGAGCCCGATTCGCCTACGTTCGATATGTAAGGAGCCCCGAGCGAATCAATTGATTCTTGCGCCGGCGTTCTAGCTTGCTATTGGGGGTTACCAGAGACTAAAACCAATTATCTGAACTGTTATTTCTGCTGAACGGTGCAGAAGTCAAACTTCTGGGTCCCACAGCACTGGTTGTGGAGGACATGGCGAATTACATTTCCAGGCCGCGTCTGCAAGTTTGGCAGGGAGCTAGGGTGCGGGCGTCCCGGGGAGGACTCTCGAGAGCGTGCGGCGCGGGGTGGAGCGGTCCAGACGTATAGCCCTATGGCTGTTGCGCACATTAATCACGTTTGGAGAACGAGCGGATGGGAGGGGACGGGGGTAGCCCCCTCTCTGCATGTTTGCATGTCTGCTGCTGCACTGACGTGTTCACTGTCAGTCCCAGAGTCAGGGAGGGCTGGAAGACTAATGAGGTGCTTCTCTTTTTCTCGCTCGCTCTTTCACATGTCTCTCTTGCCCTCCAGAGGAGGGCGGCTGGGGAGGTGGGGAGCAGGGGATGACAGGTTGGTTATTTACTCTGCCTTTCATATTTGCCTTTTAGTTCTGTCGTTTCCCCCTCTCTCCTCCAACCATTTTCCTGCAGTCATCTGTTCACTCAGCTGCCTGCGAGAAACCGGTGCCTAATGGGCCATATCAGCACAGCCACTGCAGGGAAACAGAGGCCTGTCATTAGGCTATATTGAAAAAGAAGCCAGTAGGCAGGGAGAGGGGGAGACGGAAAGCCATTGATATTTATATTGTGTGCACCTACCAGGGCACTAAGATCAGCGTGTGACGCCTTCCTGCAAACCCCGCTTTGAAAAAGGGGAGCTATCAATATTTCATCAAGAATATCTTTTTAATGCTACAAAAAAAAAAAAGTAAAAAAAAAAAAAGAGGTGGTCCTGTCCGCGAGATGGGCGTACAAATGTAAGACCGGCTAATGAATAGTCCTTGTATTATTCAGCAGCCAAATCATTTTATGCCTCTCATATGTGAGTAATGATTGACAGAGAGAATGGGGATGGAAATACTTGATGCTAATCAAGCATAATAGAGAGCGCGGCCATCTGCAACTGCACGAACATGCCCGTTCCTTCCACCCCGATCACATGACATAGAACATGTCGTACTAAACACCAGCAGTGATCTTGAGGTGGAAGATGTTCTTGTGAAACCCAGCTCTCGGTCTCTCTGATGTGCTTCCTCACATGTTTTGCTTTCTTTCTCACTGTTAACCGCTCGTGCGCTATTCACTTCGGTTGCTTGAGGGGGAGGCAGGATGTTTCAGAGGTTATATGCTGGGGAGACGCAAGAACAAGAGTCATGTTTTCCACAAGATATGCAAAGTCACGGTGCTTTGTAAGTCAAAGAGAGGTCAAAGCCTTGAGTCATGAAACAACTTAAAGTCCAGAGAGATTAGGACAAAAGATACAATATCCTAGAGTTTACTTTTGAATAATGCACTGACCTTGCAGTGTGGTAATCACAAGAAATCTTCAATATAGTATGTTCAGTAAAAGCTCTGAACAAACAAAGACAACGTCAGTTGATTATCTAAGATATGTACCTAAATGGTGTAGTTTTAGAGCTCTGGCAATCTACCTTGCTGATGTGTATTTAAGCTTTGGAGGCAATTAATGTTTATTCAGGGGAGCCGAGACTGACAGGCGCAAATTAGCATAACTCAGCCATTCCACCCAATGGAAAAAGTGAAAACTGTAAGTGCTCATCCTCTTTTGAAAGTGCAGGGAGAAGGCAAGAACAAAAGGCACCTCGGTTAGTGGTGTGAAGGCGTTTGAAGTAAAGAATTCGCATACTTTGGGCTTTATGCTCAAAGACCTATCAGCCCTTCAAAGACCCCTGCCAGACCTTCTAAAGCCCACTTGAGACAAATAATTAAATGCAAAAATAATGGATGTAGGCTGTGCTAAATTGTTGAAATCTGTGCTTAGGCAGCTTGAGGTCCGCTCCACTTTTTTAAAAAGAAGTCTGAAACTAAAATGCAACTTCTGGCATCAATTAATGGTATTTTAATCTAATCAAATCTGACCTTTGAACCAGTCAACCCAACGCCTAAGTGATCCAAACAACTGGATCCCGCGAGCAGCTGAATAAATATTCACAGTCAGGTAGACTTCTACCATCTGTGTGCAAATCTAATTGCAAAGGCAGTGAAATGGCAGCAAGTAGGTTGCAAAACACGGTCCAACAACATCTCCAAAATAGATATAAAAGGATAAATCTAGATTAAAACACATCAAGTTCTTAAAAAACAAAACAAAACAAAACAAAAAAAAAAACACAATGACCTATTCACCTATATGAGGATAACAAAAAACTCGAATCAAAATCTGCTATTTTTTCTAAGCTAAGCAAGAACATGCTCTGTAAACAAGATCATGACGAATCAACCTTGTGAGCTTAGGGCAGAAAACAGCTAAATAAAAAGTAAAGGTTGTTGAAACAGACAGGTACAAATCAATAGCACAAGATGAAGCTATTCAATATGCAGAATTAAATAATGGAGAAAAAATGGCTTCAGAATCAATACGATCACGCAGAGACCTTTAAAGCACACAGTGCTAATGGCGGGGCCCTCAGTGCACCCGTGTGATTGGTGGCTGGCACGGAGTCAAGCTAAAAACAGGAACTGCAATGGAAGGGTTCGTACGGCTAGAATAAACACACACATGAAGTGATGGCTTTAAAAAGTCCACAGCCTCCCATGTGACATTTGCATAGAGGTTTGCACATTGCTAACTGCCACTGACTAGGGCCTCTTTCTTTCACCCTCTGGCAGGATATTTGACCTCATCTCCAATACACATTATCCTTCCTCTCTCGTCCAGACTGAGAAAATTAAGTTTCCATGTGAACTGGCCACAAAAACTCCCCGCACACAAAATCTCAGCTGGATGAAAGGCCTTGCATGGGGGAGGGTAGCTGCCTGAGTGCTGCTTGAGTTTCCTGCACTCCGCGTTTAGTGTTACAGCCCCAGATGTAAGGATTTTCCTCCACGTCTTTACAAATTGAAGGTAGGGGCCGTCCTCTATTTTCTGCCTGCCTAAACATAGCATGTCATACTATATGATTCCATTTCCTCTGCGCAATCTCACCTCCAAACCAATTTTTCCCCCTTCCTCTGTTCTCGCTTGGCTGATTTGCCTTCTCCTTTCTCTCTTTTTGTTTCCTCTGGAATTCTCTTACATTTGTTAGGCAATTACAGCCAAATGAGGCCCTATTAGGCATGTCTGGAGGCCCCTTCTTTAAAGAGGAGCAACTCTCAGCGGCCTCTATCTGTGACAATGACACCCAAACAGAGAAGCAGGCAGGAGGGAGGAAAAAGAGAGAGAAAAGGGCCATGTCCCTCCCAGCGATCAAGTAAAAAAAAAAGGTTTACAGCACTTCCAAAAGCTTTGAAACATGTGTATCTTGTGTAAATGTGAGCTTTAAAGGCTCGCCAGCCATATTCCGCTCCTCCCAGTGCATAAAAGCATAAAAGTTCCATTAAAGCGACTACTTCATGACGAAATATCGACAAAATAATCAGCCGCCTGTGTGCAAAGATCAAAGAGGTAAAGCTTCTATCATAAGGGACCTTTAACAGCCAGCACTTTTAAACTAGGATTGTGAGGGGCAATAATGCATAATGAGCGAACGTGCGAGCGCGTGCAACTCACCGAGTTCCAATAAAACGCAGATAAGCCGCAGCAGGGAGACGAAGCTCGCTGCAAGCCCAGCTGCATGTGGGTAGGCTATGGACGGGAACCTTGCCCCTGGCTCAAAATCGGAGCTCCATTTTGCAGGAGCAGAGATACTGAACTAAACCAATTGCCCCAAACACAGCTGCGAAGCACACAGGGCCGAGAGCGCTTCGCTGATAAACTAAAATCAGAGGGTACGGGCCAGGCTGCAGCAAAATGCACAGAGGGCAAGGTCGCAATTGATTTTCAGAGTCTGGGTGGGTGCCAGATCCACAGAGGGAATAAAAACACTCGTCACACTGTGTGAAAAACACATATAGCATAGCGATACACAGGCTTTTCCATGGGCGTACTTTTGTAAAACGAACCATTCGTGGGACTGCGTCACTTTTCTTTTATCAAGTCTGAGCTCAGCGTTCGGAAACGAGGACCTGATCAAAGTCTCTGACAGGTCTTTTGTCCTGGAATGCGGCGAGTTGTTTTTCACCTTGCTCCAGTCGCCACTGATTAGCTGACAAGGCGGCTAACCACCCTCTCCCCTATTTCCAAATTAATTTCCCTCCTTTGATAAAGACAAAGGGGGGGAAAAAAGTGTTTAATGGCCGTGTCCTTCAAAACTAAGAGTGCTAATAAGTGTGAAAAGGAGATTTGTTTAAGTGATTTTCTTTGAGACTTGCAGGCATGGAATTAATTACCTTGATTAAATATTGTCTGTACGGCTGATGAAAGATAGAGCAGAATTAGCGGTCCCTTGTTGAACTTGTATGGTGCTGAATGAGATGTGTCCCGATTACAAAGACCAAAATGATGGCAACACTCAAAGGAGACAAAGAGCTAAAAACAGGCCTAGTGACATCACAGAGAAGCCACAGGCCTAATGGCTGCCATCCTCCAAACTTAAACAAACTGGCTTCAATCTATCTTCCACAATAACACTGTAATATATGTGTATTAAAGCCAAAGGACTGAGAAAGATCTATTTCCCAAAGTGAACAGTACCGTGTCCAATGGCAAAAGGAGTCTCCAAAACAACCTGAAGCCTTCTGAGTCACTTGGCAGAAGAGTAACATAACTCAATTCAATGCTTGCCTAGGTTTTACAGAGGCACTAAGGGAACTAAACAACCTCTCAGTGGCTCTTCCAGCCATAATCCCAGCGAACTTTTGCCTCCTAACCACAGAAGAAGGTTTTCTAAAGGCTTCACATCACAGCTTTGTGCTTCGTTGCGAAAAGCTATACTCTTAACCACCCTCCCACCCCCCAAACACACACAACGACAACCCCCCACCCTTCTGTGAATGGGGGGAGTTTTCTACAGCTGGGTAACAAAGCATGACCCAATAATCCTCAAGCCTGACTCAAAGCTAGAACCTCCTCTCTAAGGACTTTATAAGACAGAGGCTGTGGGCTGGGGTGGGGTGGCTGAATTACACAAACCAGAATTAATTATTCTTATCAAATCGGTTTCCTGTACAAGCTGTCCACGCATTAATATTTGGGGCATTCATGGACTAACGATGAATTTAACATCTACCGCACCCTCAGGCTTTGGTGCTTCGCTATGGCTTCTGGAAAGAGTACAAATTATGTTGTGAACTTTCTGGCAAACTTCGAAGTAAGCCTGGCTTACCGTGAGTAAGCCTCTGTGTATGAATCTTAGCGAGCTTGCGTTTCGACGAACATGCTGAATAAACGTTAAAAGCGGTCTATGCAGTTATGGCGTCTTTGAAGGTTTTAAACAGGTCTAAAGGAAACTGTGGCATTGATGAGTCAATAGAACAACAAAAACGGATACAAAAAGAGTTTACTCAAGCATGCACGGGTGGATCTTGTCATTGTATTAGTAAGGAAAAAAAAAAAAAAACACCCACACTGCACATTTTTGAGACTGCTCATGGTTAAGGACACAAGTAATAAACTCGCCTATCAGATGCACGCATGTCCAGTTCTCAGATTCTGCATGCATCAAAACGAAAAGAACACAATCTACACACACAGAGCAAAACAGAATGCAATTAAACCTGCTTTATCTCGGTTTATCAAGCGGTGACATACTGTCAGATGCCTGATCTATGGAAGATCTATTCTCTCCACTGTTTCTTTTACAATCTAAATGACTGTGCTTATTCACACGTAAAAAGTTAATCTTTAAAAACTCAATGCGGGCAGTACTCGGGTAACTCTAGAAACGCTGTGCATTTTTGTTGTTATCTGCTTATTATCATCAGAATTAAAATATACTACTACCTCACGTGACGCTATTAAAATGCATGCAGAATAACACAAAATTGAGACGTGGGCACTGTGCCTTTAAAATATAATAGCCACAAAAACGGCGAAGTCTAGAAACTTTGGAGGATATTGTGGAATATATGGTAACTTTAAAAACAAAAAATAACTTTCGCTAGATTTGTTTAACGTGAAAAAGGGGGCTACACTGACTCGTGAAGGGAGCTTTTCAAGGTTGCTAAATAAGTGCCCATGTTATTTCATTACAGCTAGGTTATCACGTTTCCACTAACACTGGCCTTTTAAAGGGACACAGTGGATCTTTGTGAGAATAAATGAATCATGGCTTCTTTATTGAATTAGTTATATGTATACTTTCACTACTCTCATAACACCTACAATTATTGGAGATTTGGGGCTTCCTGTAAGTGCTATTTCTAGAAAAGAAAGCTTACATTATAGAAAAATTGTGGCAGGTCTACTAAATGACAGATTTTCTGCTTTATACTGTTAGTATGTGCTATATAGGCTAAATAGTTAATATTGCGGAAGGTGTTGTTGATCTTAACTAAAGCCTCACGGCTCAAACATTACAAATGTCATATTGGGCCTTACAATTGAGGTGCAATTTTACAACTTCAAACGAGCACTTAATTTATAATTTTGTGCTTTGGAAGCTTACAAAGATCTGTGCGTGTTTTTAAAAATCACTTTTCCCTTTCTTCCACGATAGTATTTTACCAGTATGTTTACTGAAGTGGAGCGAGTGGGGGAGGAAAATGTATAGACATTTGGGCAGCCATTGAAACTGCCTTCGTGCTCTAAATACCAAAGCCTTTTCGAGTTACTCTGACCATTTTTTCGATGTGATACGTTTAAATGAAGCTTGAAAACGCTGCGACCGTTTTCTATGGTTTACAAAAACATCTTTACGCACCAAAAAACTGCCATTCGGCGAATACAGAAGCACTAGCCCGATGTGAGGGGGGTATTGAGCTATTGTGCTGTAGCCTCTACGAGGACAACCCAACGACACATTTAGCCGAATAGTAGTACATTTTTACTCATTTTAACACTTATATCAACAAAGGGTCTTCGAAATAAAACAACAGAGGGCTAGATAAAGTGTAGGAACATGTTTTACCAGACGTTTTACTACGGCAAATACAAGTCCTTTGTCTTGACTAACCAGCAAATAAACAAAAGATATGGGATTTGGATTCAAGCGGATTACCCTGGACTTAATTATATCAAAAGACCCAACAACCACCAACCAACCACACATACGTAAAGAAAAGCCAATAATTCGCCGAAAACAACTTTAAACTGGAATATTAGCAACAAAATAGCAGTGCTATGTGCTACAACAGAGATTCATTGTGACCAGCACGTTAGTCTTTTCTTCCTCCGACCTGGGAAAGAATGTTCCGTTTCGACAGACCTCGTCGTGTTCGTTCAAATATACACGATTTATGATCAACTTCGGTCTTTTCGGTAACTTATAAGGCGTGTAAGTGTTTTATCAAGTGTTGTATCCACATTGCAGCCAGTGAATTCCACATTAAAGCCATTGCAACATAGCCAACGGGTAGCCCTTTAATTTTTAAAACGTGCGCTCCGTTTCTTTCGCAATACGGCAGGCATTTAAACGCTCCCTTACTGGCAGTGAGAAATCGCTGTATGTAGAAACAAAGCTGCTACATAAGAGTTTCTAAACGAGACCACTTCCATTTTTTCTCAAGAAAGTTCGTTTGCTGGAAAAGTGAAACGAATATTCCTGATGTAACTTTCAACGTACTCCGGACGGTTAAAGCGGCACTTACCGACTTGTAAGACGTTGTCCACACAACCAGTTTCCAAAAGCCGGATTCCCCGGCGGAAAGGCAGTCCATCTCCGGTACCCCCCGTCCCTGCGCTGCCTGTTGTGTTCGTAACCCCTCCGGGGACTGTACCAGATCCAACGGACGAGCTCGAGCCCACTACCGGACCCTCTTCACCCGCCACTCGGCACTGAAACGACGAATACATACATATTTCCCTTTCGTTCCTCGGGAACGACCAATACACGATACGGCGCTGAACCGGTTCGGGGATCCGCTCGAAGCGCTCCTCCACCCTCTCGAAGGCCCATTTCTCCGCTACGGCCTTCGCAGCGCAGTCCAGTAGAGATTCCGGGCAACGGAAACGAGAGTTCGGAAATCCCGGGCCAGGCCCCGGACCCGGTCCTCGAGGAGCGGGACGCAAACACGGACGCTTGCTAGCCGGGGGTAAGGAGAGGTGAAGCGGCGGCTGAGGCAATAGTTCTCCACGTCCCTCCGCCATGACAACCAAATAAACACTGAAGTGAGGACCGTGGCTCTAGAAGCGCACAGACGGAGGCACCGCACAACGGGAGGGTCGTCACTTCACATACGTCACTACCAATAACAAACGCGCTCTAGCCAATCGCGAGGACTCTCTGCACCGAGGTGATGCGCATGTGTGCGCTGTGAAATGACAGGCACGATGTTGATCGGACGGGCTGGCTGTGACAAACTTCTCGTTATGTACAACTCACGCACTGTAAATCTATGATCTGTTGCAATGTGTTTTGTTTTTAAACAATGAGCCGTTGGCTCAAAGACCAGCAGTACCGGAGAGAACTAAGCATTTGTTTTTAAAAGGGCACCTATTCGTTTCAGCACAACGATACAATCTGCATTCTCTGAATTGACAAGATGTGTGCAGTGCATGTTTTAGCCTTCAAGCGTTGTAAAAATGTGGAGAACTCTCCAGCTGCCCTTTGAGTTTGGTGTGACAAAAAGTTTGAAATGTTTCTATGATAATGTAACTCTCTACAGATGTCTACTACCCACCCTGGTGGCCAAGTATATAATGTCAGTTGATTGGTGCTGTCAAGGTCCATCTAATCATGATTAGAAATTTATGTGCTTGTCAAAACTGTAGATATATATTAGAAACGTGTATTTCTTTCATGTACTGCACCCTGCGGATTTATTTATTTATTTATTTATTTATTTTTAATGAACCTGGGACTATGATCACACATAACATTTGAAGCCATTTTTAATTCCATATTGTAAGCAGAAATTTGTAGTTTACCCTTACAGTGTTGTTCAAAGTTTGGGTTTTTAAAAAAAAAAAAATATTCATGATTAATTTATTCATCATTTATTTGGCAAGGACAAATTGAATTAATCAAAAGCGACTGTAAAGACATTACAATGTTGCATTACAATGCTACAATATGAAAAATCAATTGCAAATAAATGTGGTTCTTTTGCACCTTCCACCTTCCATTCATTCAAAGAAATTTGCCAAAATGCATCACAAAAACACAGATATGCTAGGCAGCACAACTGTTTTCAACACTGATCATAATATGTGTTTCTTGAACAGCAAATCAGCATATTAGAATGATTTATTAAGGAGTGTGTAACACTGAAGACTGGAGCAATGACTGCTGAAACTTAAGCTGTGCCACCAGAGGAATAAATGACATTTTACATTATATTAAAATAGGAAATAGTTAATAATATTTCACAATATTGCTGCTTTTACTGTATTTTTGATTAATTAAATACAGCCTTAATCAGCATAAGAAAGTTCTTTTTTAAAACAATCTTACTGTGTGTATTTAATAATTTCTTGTAAAATAATCTTTGTGTTCTGAATATGAACAAAGGTCTTATGGGTTTGGAATGACATGAGGGTAAGTAATTAATGACAGAATTTTCATTTTTGAGTGAACTAATCTTTTAAGTACAATATGTCAAATCATTTTCTGCACTAATGAATATAATTAATGTTTTGCAAACCACTCAGAAAGAAGGTCAGCATTTTTGTTCATCTTCAAATGTTGAAAAAATAAATAAATAAATAAATGAAACAAAACTGTTTTCACAAATGCTTTAAATGTTAGAAATGTATAAAACTAATCCATTGCAATATCTGCAAGCCGAAACATGTTTACTTTGCAATCAAACTGAAGTGTTTTGTGTTTCCGAATGATCTTACTTTTTGAAATGAGGTGAAAAGCAATGGCAGGTTCTGTTGTGACAACTTCTCTGCTGCTGATAATGTGTTTGTGTCAGTGAACTCTACACTTTCAAAAAGAAATGTACCTTGAGAAAAACAACAACTAGCCCCAATCTCCACAATAATGTAAACATAAATCTTTATGATATAACGTTCCAGTTTGCAAGTCTATTTCTCATCCTATTAGTTCCCTCTCTAACACTTTCATGCTCTTTTGACCGACACACTGAAGAAACTTCACCTCCTACCCTGTAAAGACAGTGGTTTCTGCAGCCTGCTATTGTCATCTCCTACCTCTCAGGAGCTCCAGGCCAATTATCTGCTTTATTGTTCATTTTGAAATCATTTCACTTGGCGGTTTATAAAATTTCCTATGGGATCTTTATAGATCCCCAGATTTCCAAGACAAAGACTATCAAGAGTGCAGATGATACTAATGTTGCCTACATTTATTGCAGTTCTCTTGATTTCATGCACACCATGATGGCCTGAGGGCCACTGACAACTTGCTGATATTTGTATGTTGTCTCACTCTGCTGACATGCACTTTGTAAGGTGTCATGTTCACATTACAACCCAGGAATGACAGAATTAAGTAAAAGATCCCATTTTTCAGCCAAATTGAAACGTCTTGTCCACTTATTTATACGAGGGCATGTTTTCATATTTGGCTCTAAACACTGGGAATGTTTGTAAGATTGTTTGTTTATATGTTTATTTGTCTGCTGCCTCTTAGGGAAGCAGAACAGCAGGTGTGGGGAGAAGTAATGACAGGACTCCATTTTACTGGCTGTCACATCCCAGCATGCTCGCCGCTGTCCAGTCGAGTGCACCGACTGAAAGATGACAAGCTGACAGCTCACCACACAGGATACCAGGCGTCTAATGACATTCTGCGAGTCCTCTGTGTGAGTGTGTAAGTCTCTGTGTGTATGTGTATATGTATATGCATGACAGTCTGGAAGAGGGAGTCTTGTCACTTCTGGTGCTTTTCAAAGTACCCTGGGTTCCCAGTGTACGGAAATGTCCTTGAGGGCAGAGACACCATTTTTTTTTTTTCACACACAGCACCCCAGTTGCCAACCCCGACTGTTATTATGGAGGCCAATCGAAGGCGATGTTTTTCTGCTATCAGACATTTTTATCAAACATTTTCATTCAAAGCCAGCGCAGTTGTGTTACAGTACTGATTACATCTGATTCAAGTGGTTCCCAAACTGATCGCACCGTGATTTTTTTTAGCATCGTTCGTCTGGGGGAATGTTGCCACATCAACACAAATCGAACAATGGACCGAAATATAATGGCGCTGGACGCTACCAGTTTCCAAGGCAACAATTGTGACAGATTTGGGAGAGACAAGACAGGTAATTGGAAAAAGATTGATGGGGTACAAGAGAGTGGAAAAAAACCCTATCAAAGGAGGTCTCTCTGGGAATAACAACAATACAATAAAGGGTCTTGCATCCTTTCGAGTCATTGGCAGCCTCCTGTCCATCTATTTTCAGGCCCAATTCAATGGCTTCAACACATCTGTCAGTCTTCCGTCATGTGAAAGTGTACGAAAAGATTGTGTATTGCTAACAGAAGCGGAATCGGAAATTATTCATCTGCAAGGAATATCTTAAAATTCCCTGTCTGTTTCTTTACAGAATTCCATTTCTCCATTTCACTGAAAAACCTACATATCATATGTATACTCATATACAATCTCACATTTTATGTAGTTTTACTGTAAAACACTAATCTAATATATGGTTTTTGCAAGTAAAAATATGAATTACCATATAATTTACAGTGAAAAACAGTAAAACGAGGTTGTTACGTCTACATAACCAAACTAAATCAAAAATAGCCCAATGACCCTATAGGCCAAATATCAAAATATGCCACTCCCATAGCTAATATACATATTTTACAATTAATATTATGCAATAAACACACTTTCAACTTGAAAATCACTATATAGTTAAAAGCACGTTTTAGTTCATATTTATGGTGTCCCAAAATAGAATACATTTATCTTAAAAAGTACTAAAGAATTTTTTTTGTACATTAAGTACAAAATTAGTGCGTGAAAATAGAGCACTTCAAGTACATTATGGAAGTGCACTTGTTTTTCACCTGGAAGCACATTCCCAAAATGCCCTGAGTGACAAAACACATATGATTATATTTTATCTAAATTATTTTGTATAATTTTTGTTATCAGTAATGTACATCGGTGTGTTTTGCATTACATTTTTATTGCATTATTTTAGTGCCATATATGTTACTCTTATTGTGTTTTGTCTCAGTGTGAACTGTCTACATACTAAGGCCATGTTTTATGGACAGGCTACTTACAGTTGAAGTCAAAAGTTTACATACACCTTGCAAAATCTGCAAAATGTTAATTATTTTACCAAAATAAGAGGGATCATGCAAAAGGCATGTTATTTATTATTTAGTACTGACCTGAATAAGATATTTCACATAAAAGATGTTTACATATAGTCTACAAGAGAAAATAATAGTTGAATTTATAAAAATTACCCCATTCAAAAGTTTGCATACACTTGATTCTTAATACTGTGTTGTTACCTGTTTTTTTTGGTTTAGTGATAGTTGTTCATGAGTCCCTTGTTTGTACTGAACAGTTCTTCAGCATTTTTGTGTATATGAACCCTTTCCAACAATCACTGTATGATTTTGAGATCCATCTTTTCACACTGAGGACAACTGAGGGATATGCAACTATTACAGAAGGTTCAAACACTCAATGATGCTTCAAAAGGAAACATGATGCATTAAGAGCCAGGGGGTGAAAACTTTTGGAATTTGAAGATCAGGGTCAATTTTACTTATTTTTTTCTTCTGGGAAACACTTTCTGTAGCTTCTGAAGTGCAGCACTAAATAAATAAACATGACATTTAGGCAAAATAAGAAAAATCTTCACATCTTCATTCTGTATAAAAGTTTACACCCTTGGCTCTTATTGCATTGTGTTTTCTTCTGAAGCATCAGTGAGTGTTTGAACCTGCTGTAATAGCTGAATTTGAGTCTCTCAGTTGTCCTCAGGTTTAAAAAGATGGATCTCAAAATCATACAGTGATTGTTGGAAAGGATTCAAATACACAAAAATGCTGAAAAACCAAAGAATTTGTGAGACCACAACGATTTTTCTGAAGAACAACGGGCAGTTTAACACTAAAAAACAGCCGTGGATCATTCAGGTAAAAACAAAGCATTAAGGATCAAGTGTATGTAAACTTTTGAATGGAGTAATTTTTTTAAATTCAACTATTATTTTCTCTTGTGGACTATATGTAAACATTTTTTATGTGGTCAGTCTCGTATTCAGGTCAGTACTAAATAAAAAAATAATATGCATTTGGTATGATCCCTCTTATTTTGGTGAAATAATTAACATTTTGCAGATTCTGCAAGGTGTATGTAAACTTTTGACTTCGATTGTATGATGAACTCTGATTAATCTTTTTTATGTTATTATAATGGCGATGAGTACATCGTAAGGTAAAAAACAGATTTTGGTAGTTCAAGTAGATACGGTATGTTATGGTATAGTACATTATATCATTTGATGAAATATACAGTTGTCAAAATAGACAGGCACCAATATGTAATCCTGTAATCCCAGAAATGTTGTCACCCCAACTGCCATATTTGTACTGAATACATTTCCAACAGAATATATTTTTCCACAATGCACCTTTCCGTTCATTTCACGCCACTTCTTCTTCTTCTAGGCTCTGTTTGTACTTGGCAAACTCAAGCGGGGTGTTGCTCAGCTTGACACAGTGTCTAAGAATGCGCAGAAGCCTCTAGGGTTAATGGCTGAGACTGCGTCACGACCGTCATTTCCAGCATAACCAAACCAAACAAGCAAGAGCGTATGTGTGTATCACAAGGTTTTGACTGCCTTCCACTCTTCGTACGCAATGATGTCAGCAAGATCGGGGCAGGTTGCGGCTCTTTGCCGTGCGGCGGTTGGAGAGGGGAACAATGGCGGTGTTGATAGAGAACCCAGCTCCACCTGTAGGGCCTGATTTTTATCTTTGCGGCGGTGTGGCGGCCCCCTCCCCCAGGCCCTTCTTGTCATCGCTCTTTGCAGCGTTCATTAAATGGAGTCAGACTTTAGCAAGAGAGGAGAGCCCAAGTCACCCATGTGAGAAAGAAAGAGAATTACCTAAGCCTTTTGTCTCACAGAGTGTGGCTCAGCTAATGTCTTGAAGGCATGCTGATCTCTTCACAAAGCCTTCTCCCCACACAATAGAGAAGACAGCATGTAGTTTGGCATGCAAAACGTATAAAGCCCAGCCTCTTTGTTGCCTGTGGTGAGAGGTTTTCAGTCTCATTTGGTCTGTTTGATTGGGCTGATAAGATGTCAGTCAGGGTCAGGTCAGACTGAGCATTTGTTGCTGACAGTGTGATGATTGAGACATTGGTGTCAATTAGGTGTTTGCGTATTGGGCCCGGCAAAACCGCTATTACTTTAGCGTGCCAGCTTCCTCCCACAAGTGTGCCGGCGTCACCTCCTTTATGCCTCTTTGTCTGTGTGTTCCCTCACAGGAGCTAAATTTATGATCGGGTCTGTCCTCGTCCACTCAACCCCCCGCCCGGTTCTTCGGTGTTCGCACCACAAGTGACAGAAGCTCTTAGCCCCTCTTCACACATCCTCACCCTCTTTCCTGCTCTGTGCCGTACCCTCGCTGTCTCTCTCTTTCCCTCATTCACCTTCTTCCTCCCCCAGTCCTTACTCTTTGTTGTGGCCTAAAGCTATTTAAGGGTGCAGGATGGAGCTGGTCTCATGAGAGGGCCCAGGACAAATAGTAGGAGTGTTTACTGTGGAGGCACTGATATGTCCTTTGGGGCTGTTCTGAGCATGCAGCGGCAGGAAAAAGCACAGATGAAGGCCTTTGTGTTGCCCCCTTTCACCTGTCCACTGGAATCCTCCAGTCAGGGGTGTGTACAATTACTCACGTTTGGGGGAATTTGTACTTTACTCAAGGGCTGTTGAAATACTGTTACACAATTACATTTCTAGGAAAAATTTCCTGGGAAAAAAAAATCACAGTTTAGACAAAAACCTTAAGCAGCACAACTGTTTTTACAATAATAGTAAGAAATGTCAGCCAATCAGCATATTAGAATGATTTCTTAAGAATCATGTGACTGAAGACTGGAGTTATGCCTGCTGAAAATAAAGCTTGACATCACAGGAATAAATTATATTTTAAAATATATTAAAATAGAAACTAGTTATTTCAAATCATAAAAATATTTCAAAATATTCATGTTTTTATCAAATAAATGCAGCATTGGTGAGACTTCTTTCACATTAAGAATCTTACTGACCCCAAACCGTGTATATATATATGATTTGTTTTACTGAACCAACAAGTTTTATTTAAAATCAATTTCAATGTGTTTTGCAGTTGGCTCAAAAAACTATTTTTCTTTTCGTCCTTATGTAAAAAAAAAACAAAGCAATTATAATTTTGTTGTAGCCATTGTTGAATAGCTGTTCATGTACATAGCAATATTCAAACAAATATATAATTAAACAATTACGAATTTAACTGCCTTTTCTTTATTTTTGAAATATCAGGATGCATAATGCATAAAGATGTATTTATACTGCCTGAAAAAAATTAAGCATGATATTATAAATACTTCATATTGTTTGCAAAAGTAAATACTTAAAAAATTTAAATATGTTTATATATAAAAAAATATGTATATTAGATATTTTTTATATAACAATACACACACACATAACTCATATATATATATCGTAATTAATCACAATTAATCATTTCACAGCACCTCTCTCTCTCTCTATATATATGGGATGCGATTAATCGTGATTAATCATGATTAAACTATATATACTGTGATTAATCACAATTAATTGTTTAACAGCACTCTTTTTGACACATCTCTCTCTCTCTCTCTGTATATATATATATATATATATATATATATATATATATATACAGAGAGAGAGATATATATAAAAAGCTTTTTTGGATATAATTTTGGATACGATTAATTGTGAATAATCATGATTAATCGCATCTAAAATAAACGTTTTTGTTTACATAATATATGTATGTGTACTGTGTATATTAATTCTGCATACATTTAACATATAGTATATATTTTATGAATATTTACATGTATTTACAAGTATACATTTCGATTCATATAATTTATATATTGTTCTTAAATATATAAATGCATGTGTATTTCTATATATAATAAACATACACACCACACACACACAATATTAAAAATATTAAAATATTTTACAGAGAATCATTTTCAGTATTGAAAATGTTTATATTAATTTGTATGGTGCTTTTCACAAATAAAAAATAGCCCTTACAACCCCAGTAAGCAAGCTAAATTTCACAGCATAAAAAAAAACAAAACAAAAAAACACTGTATGTGCATTTGTTTTTATTCATACTGTTAAAGGAAACATTCCTATCATATTCAAGTAAATCTAAACTTGTTTTAATTTTAGTTATTTTTAATTGAGTACAATGTTGACACTGTACACCTATACTTTTACTAAAGTACAGTTTCTCTTTTTACACTCCCAACTCCAGTGTTCACCAACTACTTATGGAAATGAGCCCAAATTGTGGCAATATATTACCATTTTCTCTTTAATCAGTTCTCCTAAATCATGTTTTCCTTTAACAATCACATTCATGTGAATTGTACAGTCTGTCCCGCTCTGTAGTAATCAAGCTTCTTTGAGACAGGAAACAGTCAATGGAAATGGCCTGTCCCCTAAATGAGCCTCTCCACCAAATAGTCTGAATGGCTTCAAAACGGCACGGACAGAAAGCACTGTTGTCTGTCTCACGCCCATGTAGTGTGATTGCTTGGATGTTTCTAATGGTGTTAGGGGGTGATTTTACGCACAGCAGGCCTCTAGGCCTCGCTCGCCTCCATGCGGTCCAAGAGGCTTATGTGACTAGCGCGATAGGCTACGGGGAGGTGGGTGCTCATCCCGATAACCGTGATGTGTGTATTTGAGCACAGCAGATGCCCCAGGTCTACATTATACCTCATTTGCATGTTCAAATAAGTCAAAATCCACAATAGAATAAATACCACCAAAAGGGCAAAGCTTTAGATGAATGACAATGAGATCAGGTTGCTGAAGATTAGATATTACTTCGGAATGTCACCCTGATCCGTGAAGCTTGTCTCTATGGATACCAGTTGTCTAGATACAATGCAGATATGGAACCATGAAAGTGAACTTACAACAACAGTGACATATACAATGGATATTGTCATTGTCTTTGTTCTTTTGATTTGTCTGTCTAATTTCATTCTTCTGCTCGCAACACAGACACAGGTTTCTTGTTTCTGTCTGTATTCTTTGCTGAGTCTTCCTAACATCCACACAAAGGACAAGCGAATTCGAAAGTGGATTTTATAAGAATAATTTTATTGTTTTTTTGTTTGATTGTTTATCACACCTCACCAATTTAAAAGGATGATTCACCCAAAAATGAAAATTGTGTCATTAAATACTCTCCCCCATGTTGTTCCAAAACCATAAGACCTTCATTCATCTTCAGAACACAAATTAAGATTTTTGATGAACTCCGAAAGCTTTCTGACCCTGCACAGACAGCAAGACAACTGACACATTCAAGGCACAGAAAGGTAGTAAGGAGGGGTTTAAAACAACATGAGGGTGAACAATTAATGACAGAATTTTCATTTTTAGGTGAACACTTTAAGAACTATCCCTTTAATTTTATCATTAAAATAGTCCTTGTGACATCAGTGGTTCAATCTTAATTTTATGAAGCTATGAGAATACTCTTTGTGCACAAAGACAATAAAATTTCCTCTTTTTTTCTTTTATATTGATAAGCAATGAATGAATGATTCACAGATAATACATCCACAGCTGCCTTTAGTGCTATAACTCAAACTCAGTGTGTTTATTATTTTTCTGTATCCTTTTAAAAGCATTTTTGAAGGCTGAAGTGCTTCGTATTAGGTTTGTCTGATGAGGTATGTGGTTTAAAATAACCAGCCAGGATGTGCAATCTCTGAACACATTCTTTGCTGAACTTTTAGGGCAGCCATTGTTGAACCTTTCTGAGTTCATACCTCCAGCTCTCTGCTGTCTTTTCAGTGAGGTCTCACCCTGCTGTGAGTCTGCTCTTCACTACTGCATGACTGAAACACAGTTTGACAGGAGAGAGAGAGAGCTGTTGCTGTGGAAGCACTGGGTCTGTGCGTAGTCAGACTAGAAAGATACAGAGACACATTCTGGTCCTCCTATAATACATCAGCAACATTTTTAGCAGCCCTATTTTTGGAAAATAAACATTTTTTATATCACTTTTACCACAAATAGTTTTTGGATTCTGTTTGATATGTTGCAGATCTGTAGAACTGGTACCCTTTCAATTCAAGAGTGTGAACTGTAATCAAACTGGCCACACCCACAGGAAGTTGAACTGGAATTTTGAATTAGAATGACAGGAAGAGGACTTTACTGGATTGTAATTTAAAGGGATACGTCTTCCAAAAATGAAAATTCTGTCATTAATACCTCACCCTCAACTTTAAATGTGTGGCGAAGATTGAAGGCTGATTTATACTCAACACGTCCGGAAGGCCGTTTGGGTGACGTCATCGCGGTGTTGGCGGAAGTCCGCTTTGAGTGTGCGCGACCTCATTTCGTCTGACGGTGAGCACGGCATTTTTTTGTAACTTTCCACGCAGCTCCGCTTTTGAAGATGCACAACTTCAAAGCAAGACTGGCTGGAAGTTGTGTAAAACAGAAGTAGCTTGATGTGATGCCATCAGATGCTTTTTGATGCTTTGAGGGGAAACAATGCATTGTTTGTTTTTTGCATAGTTTGTCCAAGGCTTTCTAACTGAAGTACGTTTTTTTTTTATTGTATAAAAATAGAAATAGAATTCATTTTGTAAGGAATAATTGACGACAGGCTGTTGAATTCTTCGCAAATAATGCATACCTGAGGTGGTGATGCACCTTGGGTGTGCATTATTTTCGAAGAATTCAATGGACCGAATGTCAATTATTCTGCTTATACTACGGTTCCCACAACTGAAGACATTGATCAGATGATATATTTTAAGGTCCAGTTTTTAGTCCTTAAAACACTATTGTGAGTAGGATTCATTTCTTACGCATCTCATCCAACGCTAATTCAAAAACGTCATTTTAGACCTAGTAACGACGCATGAGTCATTAATAGCAGACTAACACAGTTAGTAATGAAGTTTAGACAGACAGAGAGAGAAAGAGTGAGAGAGAGAGAGCTTGGGATTTTCCTTACTTAGAGCGTCTTTCAAAAGTGATCGGCAGCAGTGTCTCTAATGGTGAAACTCTAAGTTCATTTTCTTCAGGAACAGCACCGTTGTTCCCTCGCTTGTGAGAAATGTCGTAGTTTTTGAGATGTTAATCATCAGATCAGCGCTAACAACATTAGCGTGTATGCTAACAGGTGTGCAAACTGTATGTGTGTGCGTCTGTAAGGGAGAGAGAGTGGGAGAAATAGAGTATGTGCTTTCTGTACATAAAAAAACGTAATTCTGTGGCAAAACCATGTAAATATGTCCATGTCGTTTTTATGTTATTGTTTATTGTATTCATTTATTTGGACAGTGTCGTTGTGGGTTTTGGCTAATTTGCTGTTTTAGGTTGTAAGGACCATTGAAATTACTGAAATCATGTGGCAAAGTGATATGGACATGTAATGCGGTCAAGAGCTGCCTGGAACTACATTCGCTGTGCGTTTCCCTGAAAATAATGCACACCTTCAGAACGTTCGTCAGCCAATCAGATTCAAGTATTCAGTTATTACGGTTGAACCACTGATGTCACATAGACTATTTTAACAATGTCCTTACTACCTTTCTGGGCCTTGAACGTGTCAGTTGCTTTGCTGTCTATGCAGGGTCAGAAAGCTGTTGGAGGTCATCAAAAATTAATTTATGTTCCGAAGATGAACGAAGGTCTTACAGGTTTGGAACGACATGAGGGTGAGTAATTAATAATAGAATTTTTAATTTTGGGTGAACTATCCCTTTAAAGAAATTCAACACAGGTAATGCATTTTTTCACTCTGGTCCAAAAGGTATTTTCAAAACTTTAAAACGTGGCTTTACGAAGTCAAACATGTTTATCAGTCTTTCTTTTTATATTTTATTCTACTTTCTTGCATTCAGATTTTACAGGATTAGTTCACTTCTAGAATGAAAATTTCTAAGATGTTCATGTCTTTCTTTCTTCAGCTGAAAAGAAATTTTAAGGTTTCTGAGGAAAACATTCTAGGATTCTTCTCCATATAGTGAAGACGAAGAACTTACCCACGCGTGACTTTTCAAATGTCATTCTGTAATGCGTGAAGATGCACGTGCATCGCAGAGTTAGAGCAAGATGAGCATTTGTGGTTAAAAAATATATAAATGTTTTTAAGAAAATAACCAATCGTTTCACTAGACAAGACCCTTATTCCTCGGCTTGGATTGTATAGAGCCCTTTGAAGCTGCACTGAAACTGCAGTTGGGACCTTCAACCCGTCGGTCACCATTGAAGTCCATAATATGAAAAAAAAAGAAAAAAAAATTCCTGGAATGTTTTTCTCAAAAAACGTAATTTCTTTGCGACTCACCAAAAAAAAAAGACATGAACATCTGGGATGACATGGGAGTGAGTAAACTGTCAGGAAATTTTCATTCTGGAAGTGAACTTCTCCTTTAAATTGCAGTTCTGCATCCTGCTTGCTACTTTATTCAAATTCAATTCAAATTTTGTAATTCTGAATGCCGCACAAACCTGGTCACAGTGTTGAAAGACATGTTTCTTTCAACATCTGAGAAAAGGTCCATTCTTTCAAACAACAAACAATTTGGTTGTTTTTGAACTCATGTTTGCCGGTAAGTGTGATCACGCTCCTTCTGTTTTCAAGTCCACCATTTTCAGTCATTTAGTGGCAAAATTAGGAAACGCGTTTGCTTTTTTTTTTGTTTTGTTTTTAAAATCCCCTCATCACTGCCTGCTTATTGTGACTAAAGAGCCAGTAGGCAACACAACTAGCCTTTCATTCTCTCCAACAGCATGACAAGCTAAAGGAGTTCTTTGTAAACACAATTAAGCTGTGAAATCATGTTTAATTACTTTCCTGCTGTCTCTAGTTCTTTAAGGATTCCCTCTCAACACAACAGTTTTGAATATGGGCACCTGCCAGGCTGCTCATTTTCCCACACCTGGTCCTGCAGAAACGTCAACATAAAAGCAGCTCCGTCCAGCATTCGGGGTCGCAGTCTGGTCTCCCTTCAGCCGACGGATCTAACCGTACCTGTAACAGCACCGGTCCACTTAACATCATGCACTCTGAAAGCGCAGTAAATTAAAGATCATAAATCATGCACTATTCATAAGAGTCTCCATCCGGCCCTTTCACTGCCTGCAACCCTTCTCCCCCCTCTAATGGCATTGAGCGTTCGCAGGCCTCCGAAGCGCTCCGTCCCATCCTGTCCTTTTGACTGAGCATAGTGTTCTGGACCACTGCATTAAAAGCTGATACCCTGAGCAAAGCCAAATGCTCTCCATCAACCCCCATCTCACGAGACCATTGTCTGCTAGAGGAACCACCAGATGGTCTGCACCATATCGGCCAAGGTATCAGTTTTACACCAGGGGAAGCACCAGGGATATGCTCCAAAGCAATTATCATCGGAGTATAATTGAGAGATACATTATATAGCGGTGTGGTTTTCTTGTTCTGTCTGGGTCCTACGTGTGAGCTTACTCATTTCAGGCTATATCGGGCTCTGATATTTGAAGGGGGAGTGGAGAGAGAAACAGCAAGAATGGTGGAAAGGTAATTCACCATTACATAGGTCATGGCCCACATAATCTGGTGCACTCTCACTAATGACTGATAACATGAGGCAGGCAAGGTGTGTCAGCCCTCATCAGTCTTTCTAATTAGAGATGTGAGCACACATCTTTCATAAGCCCTCCCACCCGAACGCCATTAAACATGCGCTCACATATACACTTACATGCTGCAGTTGTGAACAACCCAAAAGGAAATACCTTGACTTGGTGTAACTGGTCCATTCATCATCTCTTTTCTTCACTGCAGACTTCCGTGAGATGGGTTTCCAGAATTACTGATCTCCATCTATCTCAGCATCCTGCCAAGCCAATCCATTCACTTCCAGATATACACCCTGATGGTGGAGGGCTGCAGTGTGGGATGTGGACTCATCTCCTTAATTGAGAGAGGGAAAAAAAAAAAAAAATAGGTAATTCATTAAATTCTATTCATAAAGCCACTCCCCACTGGATGCAACAGAGGAGGTAAAGTGTGGTACAAAATTTTAATCGCTGCCGAGCGAGCATAAAAAAAAGGACAGATATGATTAGGCTGACCCAATTAATTCAGTTAGGTAGTTAGGTAGTCACATGTCTGATATAAAATTATAATCTTAACTTTCTGGCACTTAACTTTTTTCTATATTGGTGAGGAAAATGATAAACGATGTCCTGAAATTGCTTATGACAAAATATTTTCATTATCCAACTGCGACACCAGCAGCAGGGTTGCCAGGTTTTCACGACAAAATCCGCCCAATTGCTACTTAAAAATGATTTGAGGGGGTCCCCCAGTAAAAATCATGTCTCAAGGGGTAAAATACACATTTTTTGGCAGCGGTCCCCTGGTACACTTTGTATTCCAGGGGATAAATATGACATTATTGGGGTCGCTTCAACACACGGACATGAAAACAACCCATGGCAACAGTAGCCCAATTCTGCGGGAAAACTGTGGCCTTGGCAACACTGACCAGCAGATAAAGTTACAGCAGCTCCCTCTGAGCCCATTGAGTTTTAACCAACGTACGTTCATTGGAAATACGTGCCCCTATATATATTTCTGCAAAACTGAAAAAACATACATATATCTGTACAAATCACTGTAGTTTCCAGCTGAAATGAACACTAGAGGCAGTAAAACTCAGACAACTTTTATTCCTTTTCACACAAATTATGATTTACACACTGAGCTTTGATTAATAAAGCCTAATTTTTACACAGTTACTTTCTGAACATTATATTGTGGCTTCAAAACAATTTTAACATCCTGCACGATTTGAAAACTGATACTTTTAAATGTTGTTGACACATATACAGCTTCATATGTGTGATTTTGTGTGTTACCTACAGTGTTGGGAAAAGTTACTTTCAAAAGTAATGCATTACAATTTTAAGTGACTCCCTGAAAAAGTAACTAATTACGTTACTTAGTTACTTTTTATGGAAAGTAATGCGTTATGTTACTTTTGCGTTACTTTTTAAATCTGGGCGGGGCTTGCTTCTTTGTTTTTAATATAAAACAATTCTAATGTGAAAGCCCTTTTACACCAATGAATGTGAAATGAATTCACCTCAGGCTGAAAGAAAAGTACATTTATGCAGGAGATCACTCTTCAGCTATAAAAAAATAAAGCACAAAAGTAATTGCTTATTAGTATGGTTGAATTGCATCATCGAAGATCAGCAGCAAAGACACTGGTTAATAAAATGGGATTAAATACATAAAGGATATTTGTTTTAACATATTTAATTATTGCAGGGTTGCGTCATATTCAGCGTCGTCATTCATTTTTAGGAATACTGAATCTGTTTTTTGTGAGTGAGATGAATTAATGCATGCTCACATTTAGTCTAGAATACAGTAACATCATGTTTACTCCCAATTTTCGGACAGGAGACTTGTCAATCAATGAATGGGGAAAAATGTAACTCCGATATTTTCTTAGAAATTCAAAAGCAATGCGTTACTTTACTAGTTACTTGAAAAAAGTAATATTATTACGTGACTTGCGTTACTTGTAATGTGTTACCCCCAGCACTGGTTACCTATGTGTTAGGTTTATAAGATCCCCGTGAAACTACGGTTCAACAAAACAGCTCAAATCTGCTTAAGAAAGTTAAAATAGCACGGCTGCATCAACAAATGCGTTTTTACATCACTTTTGCATTTGTTAACACTCTCTGTTAGGTTTAGGGTTGGGTTTGGTGAAGGGTATATTTCCAACACGATTAACCATTAGCATTAACCTTTAGCGACACAATTTTGAACAGCCACAATACTTACCTCAAACAGCGTAATAAAACCCCAACAATACAAACCTGTACTAACATAAAAATGTGCCACGGTCACATTTTAAACGTGTGTTTAAAATGAAATTTAAAGTAAATCTCCATGTCTGTGACCAATATTTATGGAACTTTGATGACTGATGAACCGAAAAATTAAAAAATAGTTAAAAGTTAACTATTAAATAGAACAGCTGAACATAAGGTCACTAATAAATTAATGAATTTACATTTGATTAAACCAAAAAAAAAAAAAACAACCTTTGAGGACTTTGCCTCCTTTTGGGAGCACCATCGCTGTTCTACTATTTTACTAGGATAACTGCTAAAACGTCCCGAATTTTCCATGAGCACATTGTTCATGAGAGATGCATTGTGCATCTTCACATGGACAGTGTCTCTCTCTGTATGACCAAGGCTGCATAGGCAGCCTTGAGACTGATTAGGATACGAGCAAAGGCAAGGCACAGCTGTTTTATCACACACTGTTCATGACCTGTTCTCTGCCTTCCCCCCTCAGGCCTCTTCTAGTGTAAGGGTAAACCAAGTGCCAGACTGACAAATGGAGATCTCCTCCAACAATAAACAGAGGGATGTGTGGACAGAGGAGCCAAGCCTTCCGACCAGAAGATAGAGAGAGCACAGGCTCATTTAGAGGAGGTTACCGGCGGTGCAGTCATTTCACGCTTTTCAAGAGATTTTAACAGATCTGTTTACAAAGCAGAGGAGAAATGATTGGGCTCACTGCGTTTCCAATCACGGACAATTAAAAAACCTCTCGGTTAGAAAGTCACAATAAAAGAAATCTAAATACCTCTGAAAAGAGGGTACGTTTTGTCCCTGCAAATTTCTCTGCGGAATTTAATGCATTTCACAGTTTGTTTATTAGTGCGCCAGCCATGTGGAATGCAGAGTAATGGCACCACTGAGGGAACACATTGCAGGGACCATTAGCTAACTGGAGCAGCTCAGACACCGAGTTTAGAGAGAGCTGTCCAAAGTGTGACACACGCATCTACTGTGCACACACATTGCCGATGGAAATACTTTTTACCTTTTTTACTGTTGTGATGAGTCACACAGGTGTTTATTTGCAATGTTCATACTACCAGAAAATTTAGAGTGTCTATTTGGGAATCAAAACCTTTTAAATAGCTCAACAGATGTCCAAAAAACTAATGTTGGAATAGGAAATAATCAGTAATAATGTTTACTTTTACTTCAGTTATTAACTTTCTCAATATGTCTGAATTTCATCTGACAGTTTTGAGAATTATGGAATATACGGCTGTCCCTATATGTCCCCTGTGTTAAACAATTTAAATAATAAAATATCATTAATATCATATAATAAAATATCATTGGAGTCTACAAGATGACACTAGCAAAATATGGCTGTTTATTTCATCCAAAAAAAAAAAAAAAGAAAGACAATGAATATACAGTTGCAATCAAAATGATTCAACCCTGTTGACCTGCAAGACATTTTGCAGTAGAGAACAACATTTTATGAAAACAATTCAACAAAGGCATCAGTAAACTATTGGTAAAAGTTTATTAATACACATTTGAGTGATTCTGAGAATGTAAAATTGATGAATAATGAAAAAAAAAAACTAATTAGCTCTTAACATTAATGTTCAAAATTATTCAACCACCAAAAGTCAAATTTGGTGG
The DNA here is from genome assembly GCA_036247105.1 of Cirrhinus mrigala. NCBI lineage: Eukaryota > Metazoa > Chordata > Actinopteri > Cypriniformes > Cyprinidae > Cirrhinus > Cirrhinus mrigala. The sequence continues at coordinate 19,601,728 of CM070008.1, read as the reverse complement.
AGAATGCTTGAAAAAACTTCAAGATTATTGATAATCTTTGGTTTTCACACTGCTGCTGCTTTCATCAAATGCAACCAAATATTTTCAATAATAATTAAATCTGAAAAAGACTGAACAGACCACTTAAGAACATTCTACAACCGAACCCTGACCCAAAGCTTAAGTGGATTTGGATGTTTGTTTACTTTGGGATGGCTGTCCTGAAGGAAAGTCCATTGATCACCAGCTTCAGTCTTTGCACCAAAGGCATCACAATTCTTGCCAAAATGGCCTGATGCTTCAAAGAATTCATAATGTCTTTCATACAGTCATGATTTCCACTTCCTGCAACGGTAAAACAACTCCATAATAGGACTGATCCACCTCCATGTTTGACTATGGAGATGGTGTTCTTCTGCTTATAAGCTTTACCTTTTTTTGCACCAGACATACTGCTGATTTATAACTTCAAAAAGTACCAGTTTGGTCACACCACTTCATAAAACATTCCTCCAGAACTCCGCAGGTCTATCCAAATTAATTTTAGCATGTTCAAGTCAGTCTTTTTGTTCTTTCTGGTCAAGAGTGGCATTCCATCCTTGGTGGTGACAAGCCATCCTTGTCTAGTGTTCTTCTTATACATTGCATTGAAATGTATTTTCTCCTTTCGTTGGGTCATCTTGCAGGTCTTTGGCTGTACACTGCAGGTTTTCTCAGTTGCTCTGATCAAACATTTTATGATATTGTGCTTTTTTGTTTAACACCGTCAATGGTTTTCTAGTACAACACATTTTAAACCAAGGAATAAGTCTGCCAGCTGTGTTCCTCTAAGAACTTTTAATGTCTTGGAAATCTTCATGTCGCCTTAGACTTTCTAATATAATAAAACAATTTCTTCTCTATAGCTCTGGTGACTTTGCCATATTTGCTACTCAACTTCAGCACATGCACATGGGCTAAATGTATGTAACTAAATGTGTAACAGCTCAAGCTAATAATAATAAAAAAAAAAAATCTAAAGGCTCAATTTTGTTTTCTACCATAAAAATAAGTCACTTAAAAACAGCAATGTTGAATAGGGGTTGAATAATTATGACATAGCTGTGTTATTAAAAAAATCCAAAAACTCAAAAACATTACATTATATACTGACATTATCACTTTTAATATGCTGTTGTACATGCAATTTTTATAATATCCTAGATCTTCATAAAAACCTGTATTTGTGAAGTACTGCAATCTCTGGGGGGGGCTGAATAATTTTGACTGCAACTGTACCTCCTGAAACTGATTTTGGATAGGCTTCTGAGGCAGCATAATGAATTATTTCGAATTAAATACTACAATACTAATTCAAAATGTTAGAAATGATATCAGAAGTCGAAAAAGTCATTAAAAACATGTGACAGACAAACTTTTGGTTGTGACTAGAAGGGATGCAGCTATGGCCGGAAGTGATGCAAAATCTTGCCAGTGTCTGCAAAGTTTGATTTTTAGACAGTGCATTTCTTTCTTCAGTTAAAAAGAAAATAAGGTTTTTGAGGAAAACATTCCAGGATTTTTCTCCATATAGTGGACTTCAATGGGAGCCAGCAGGTTGAAGGTCCAAACTGCAGTTTCAATACAGCTTCAAAAGGCTTTACACAATCTCAGCAAATGAAGAAAGGTCTTATCTAACGAGACCATTGGCCCATTACATTCACCCATCTGCTGAAAGCACAACCATTGCTTTATTTTGTGAACAGTTCCTGAAAAAAAAAGGGGTGACAGATCTTACCCCGAACTCCCCTACTCAATAAAAAGAAAAGAATCATATGTCCAAATGTGACAGTGATGTGACTCAGCTCTTAAAACTTGTCCAACACACCCCGGAGGCCAAGAGCAATGGCGTACAGTGGAAAACATCCCGAAAAATTCTTGAATGGAGGATAATAATTTCCGTGGCCCTCAATAGAGGAATAGTCTGGTATAAAGCAACCTCTTTCTTGGCAGTGTCGTGACTCACGCGCACACACACATGTACTGCTTCAGATCTGTGCTGTCACTAATAATGATGAGAGGGGATGAGCCCTGAATTCAGAATGGGGTCAGATTGATAGCGTTGGATTCCAGAAGTGACTCCCCAGCTTTTGATTTCAAAGCATTCGCTCCCTCGCTCAGCCTCACTTCTGAGATGAAGATGAAAGCAGTGATGTCACCAATCAACGGCAACAATAATTTGGCACCAAGCACCGCAACAGGTGCCATGACAACCAGCTGTCACGATGGAGGAAGAGAACCGCTGCCAAATAGACAAGAGCACTATAAATGTACGCTGTAGCCAATGACACCAGCCCAGCCTTCGAATCGGAGGGACGGGACTGCGGCGTGTGACGGTGCTCTTTGTTTTTGGAGTATGTTCAAGTACTCCTTTCGAACAAGCATGTCACTTTGGCTTTTCCCCAACATACTTTATGCCCACCTCCAAACCAGCACGCATAAAGGAAGATGGGCACTTACATTCTCCAAATGGCTTTAGAAAGGCTCACTTTCCTGGGAAACAAAACGATGGAGAGGCGAAGTGAATTTCATGTCGTTTACTGTGAACAATGCTCAGGGACTAAGAGCTCTGAAGGTTCTGAGGGCTGTTTCGACACGCGTGCACTAAAACAGAAGGATGATTAACATGCGCTGCGATAAGAGGCTAGAAAACACAAGGACAGTTTTGAATTTCAAGTGGTTCCACACTTATTTCTCAAGTGGTAAATATCGACGTATTAGTGCACATTTCTAAAGCGAACATTGTGTGCATTCAATATGAAATAAAAGACACTGGAAATTGAGAGAGAAAGATCATCAGTCATGTCTGAACTTCTCACCTCTTACGTGCTCTGGATTCTTTCAAGTTCTTCACCACAGCTCTAGTATGTTCCTCTCTGAAAGTCACGCCTCCAAAGTGTACAGCTCTTAGAGGTACAGCTTCCTGCCACTGTCAAACCTCCAGCCAGTCCTCCTGTGCTTACACCTCGAGCAAGGCATTTGATGTCCATGACAGATGTTTTGTCACATTCTTTTTTCTTCTACCACATGATGACACTGTTAAAAAAATGTAAAATCCTGCCATCGTTTACACACCTTCATGTCAAGCCTGTTGTACTTTCTTCTGTACAACACAAAAGAAGATATTCTAAAGAATGTTGTTGGACCCCATTTACTTTCACTGTATGGAAAAAAGCATTTTTCTGAATCTTCTTTATGATCTGCAGAAGAAAGTACAAGTCATAAAGGTTAATACATGATGATAGAATTTTCATTTTTGTGGGGTCACAAAAGTGGACGAAAGGTGAGGGCAAAGAATCCTTTGTTTATTGTTAATAGTGTAGTAATGTATGAAGCACTTCTCACACAGAAGTCACTTAGGGTGTGTTCACACTTGTAGTTCTGTTTTTTTTCTTTTGCTTCATTTGGTATGGACCAAAAAGGAAAATGATACATTTGGTCCTGGTCCACTTAACGTTCACACTGGCATTTTTTACAGCGAACCTAAAGATACCCAACCTAAAAGCATAGTGATACATTCACAACCTGATTGGTCGGGTTGAATGATGTATATCTTGTGACAGAACTCACCAAACACCCCAAACTCATAAAAGCCACTTTACCTCCTCGTTGCTCCATGTTTCCCCTGTGCTCATTTATTTTGGATACACCCTTCATGAAATTATATTGTTTTTGGTTTGTCTAGAAGTGTTTGATCCTTGTTGTGGTTCGTTTAGAAGTGTTTGGTCCTTGTTGTGACCGCACCAGAGTTTGGAAAGGAAGGAAAGGAAGTGACGTGTGGTGAAGTATGGTGACCCATACTCGGAATTTGTGCTCTGCATTTAACCCATCCAAGTGCACACACACAGTAGTGAGTAGTGAACAAACACGCACACACACACCCGGAGCAGTGGGCAGCCATATTGCTATCGCTGTGGTGCCGAGGGAGCAGTTGGGGGAACAGTGCCTTGCTCAAGGGACTCACCTCAGTTGTGGTATTGAGGGTGGAGAGAGCGCTGGGTATTCACTCCCTCCACCTTCAATCCCTGCCGGACCTGGGACTCAAACCTGCAACCTTTCGATTACAAGCCCGACTCTCTAACCATTAGGCAACAGCTGCCCCCCTGTTTGGAAGCAGACCGAGCGGACCCATCTTTTTAGCAGTCTTGGTCCGCTTGTTTGTTGTGCACCAGGGTTCGGATGGCAGTGTTCACACTTACTCAAATGAACCACATTCACACCAGTTCGTTTTAATCGAACCAAATAGGTGTGGACACTCCTTTACAAATCAAGCAGCTTGATTAGTGCAATGGATCTATGTGACCAATGTGAAATCCCAGAGTGCATGGATTCCTACCTCATCTCATGACGAAAACTTACCTGTGGGAACTTTTCCGTACAATGCAAATTACGTACCAATAAGTACATATCACTGCAGTTTCCAACAGAAATGACCACTAGAGGTGGTAAAACAGCGAGCACTTGTAATTGTTTTCGTACACAGTTATGATTACAGCTCCATATGTTTCGCTTTCCAGTGTTGACCCCCGCCAGAATACTACACCCTAGTACTGGTAGGTTTAGGGTTAGGTGTGGGAGAGGGGTTAGGATTAGGCAATCATGTAGCGATTTCAACGAGAGGGGGATAATAATTTGGCAGGGGGTTGAAAATGGACACAACACTGGACAAAATAAGCTTGCTCAGTAGCTCGGTAGCTCAGACAGCACTGGATTGGACTCAGGATGCAGAATCCTTGGGTACGAATCCGATGAAAAACATGACTCATGATGAAAGAGCTGAAAGATGAGAGATCGAAAAACTCGAAAAATCTAAAATGGCATGCTTGCAATTGAGTTTTAACGTCACATTCACTTTTGTTCATACTATCGGGCAGTGCTGGGGGTAACGCATTACAACTAACGCGAGTTACGTAATCAGATCACTTTTTTTAAGTAACTGTTAAAGTAACACATTAGTTACTTTTTCAAATAAGTAACGCCAGTTACTTTTTTCCTGCCATTTATTGATCGAAAGCTCTCTTGTCCCCATGTTGAGAGAAATCGGGAGTAAGATGTTTGTGAACATGTATTAATTCATCTCACTCAAATGCACTCAAAACTGATTCAGTATTCCTCAAAATGCAACTGAGAATAAGATACAAACCTGCAATAATTAAATATGTTAAATAGTACAGATATCCTTAATGTATTTAATCCCATTTTATTTACCAATGTCTTTGCTGCTGATCTACGATGATCCAATTCAATCTTACTAATAAGCAAAAATTACTCTGGATAAGCTAACATTTGTCCTTTTTTTATTGCTGAAAAGTGTTGAACTTTCTTCTTCTGTATTCTACTGTACAGACGTGAATTTACTTTTCCTTCAGCTTGAGGATTTTGGTGTGAAAGGGCTTTTACATTTGCAAAAAATATAAATTTTGTAATATTAAAAAGTAATCAGCAAACCCTGTCCAGATTTAAAAAGTAACGTAATTAGTTACTTATTTAGGGAGTAACGCAATTTTTTAATTCATTACTTTTAAAGTAACTTTTCCCAACTTTTATCAGGAAGGTTTAGGTGTTGCGGGGAAAAAAACAAATACTCTTTTAGCATCACTCAGTGTTTATTTCTGTTAGGAACTGCAGTGATACATAGGTACGTTTTTGTCATGAGATCAGGTTGGAAATGACTGGACTTTGTCCACAAAAAGTTTCTGAACGTGACCAAAATGTGACCACACCCTAACTGACCCAGAATGAAAATTCTGTTGGTAATCAAACAGTTGACAGTAGCTACAGTTTTCCATAGTATGGAAAAAAAAATATTATGGCTACTAAGTCAGTGGCTACCGTCAATTGTTTGGTCAACAAAATATCTTTATTTTTTGTTCCAACAGAAGAAAGAAACTCATACAGGTTTGGAACGACTTGATTAAATGATTAAATGATTAAATGACTTGAGTAAATGATGACAGAATTTTCATTTTTGGGTGAACATTCCCTTTTCACTTAGTTTACTCCAGAATTAAAATTTCCTGATAATTTACTCACCTCTCATCCAAGATATTTGTGTCTTTCTTTCTTCAGTTGAAAAGAAATTAAGGTTTTTGAGGAAAACATTCCAGGATTTTTCTCCATATAGTGGACTTCAATGGGGATCAATGGGGTGAAGGTCGAAATTGCAGTTTCAATGCAGCTTCAAAGGGCTCTACACAATCAAAAAATAAAAATGTATATACTTTTTTAACCACAAATACTCATCTTGCACTAGCTCTGCGTCCACAACTTCACACATTATGTAGTCACTTTGGAAAGGTCACGTGTGATGTAGGCAGAAGTACCAACCCAGTGTTTAGAAAGAAAATGAGATGGCGTTTTTGACTCTACTCCACCTTTTTGAGTACACAGGAGAAGAACTAACTGTGCATGACCTTTCCAACATGATTATGTAATACGTGAAGTCGTAGACGCACATTGCAGATCTTTTCGCTATATAAGACCCTTATTCCTGGGCTGGGATCGTGTAGAGCCCTTTGTAGCTGCATTAAAACTGCAGTTTGAACCTTCAACCCGTTGATCCACACTTAAGTCCACTATATGGAGAAAAGTCATGGTTTTCCTCAGAAACCTTATTTTCTATTTGGCTGAAGAAAGAAAAACATAAACATCCTGGATGATATAGGGGTGAGTAAATTATCAGGAAATTGCAATTCAGGAGTGAACTAATCCTTTACAAAACATAAGGAATTGTTTAATGGCATAAATTGAATGAACTGAAGTGAAAGGGAGTGTGTATATGAGAACGGACGTTACCTGTGACAAGATGTTTGACAGGCCAGTTCACCTAGATGCAATTATGACATAATAGTATGTACCAAAATTTGCCTACTCTTCTGCTACACACGTAAAACTAAGCACTTTTTCTTTACAAAAAGAGCAGGTGGACTTAGTATGCTAAGTTAAGAACTTTTTCAGAGCAAAGAACATTTCAGAATCTCAGCAGATGCAGTATGTCATCCGGGTTTTGTTCGCCTGCATCATGAATATTCGAACATCCTACTCATTTGACACGCTTTTTGCATACCGTGTAGCAGCTCTTTCTCTTTCTCAAAGTTCTTTTGCATGTTCTCACTGGTCTTGACCACATGGCATCACTTAGTTCTCCCCCCTTTGTTTCCGTGCCCTATCATGTCTCCTCAGTTCCGCACACTCTCCCTTTCTTCCTCTCCTTTTACAGCTCCCCCCTGGACCTGCACTCCTCCGCTGCTTTCGATCCCTCGCTCCGTGCCTCTATCCCACACTCTCCTGCTGTTGCTCCAGATATTAAAACAAATCAGCCATGAAATAAGCTCCTTCCTCTGTCCTTAGTGGAGCTGTCGGAGCTCATTCCTGTCTACATCAGACACTTTCACCCGCCCACCGTCTCTGTGCAAAGCTGCCTCCTCCACCTTTAACTTCCCCAACAGACTAGCCAACGCTGTTGGTGTTTCACCCCTTGGCTTAATCTGATCTCTTCTCCTCCTTCCTCATATTAGCTTTATGGTGCATGCAACATATTAGCTCTATTCCAAAACCTAGTCAACTGCCACCGTAGGCAGTGTTTTAAGGCCTCCTAGGGGTGCAAAAGACAAAACAGCTGTTCCAAAAGGTGGGCGACTTGATTATGCACCCTCCCATAATGCAATGCAACAATCTAGAAAATGTTGATAATATAAAATGATTGCTAATTATTTATTTGATTGATTACATATTTGATCGAAGAATGTATCAGTAAAAATGCTTCAATATTCCATAATTCATTTTGCTGAAGAGAGAAATCAATCAACCTCCCATAAGGCATTGCAAAGAACTCGCCGCTGAAGAAAGAGAAATGTTGATTATAAAAATACTAATAATTCTTTCTGTAAAATGCATAAACAAAAATGCTTTAAAATTAATAAAATTGCATTTAGTTGAAGTATTTAATTTTCTTTAATTTAAATTTTTTAATTTAATGCTTTTATGTTTAAAAGCAAATATTTTTAGGGTTTTTTTTTTTTGTTCAACCGTGTAGCGCTGAAAACTACTATAATTGTTAGAATGGCCAAGGATCAGCAATCTCCACATAAAACTAATAGTGTAGACCAAACCATAAGTCGTAGAGACTTGAAACTTGGAGGGATGTGACCGAGTCTCACCCCAATTGGCCTAAAGGGGGCGCTACAGCGAACAAAAGTACGAAATTGCTCATAACCCCTAAACCGTCAGTTGCAGGCTCAAATGTCTTATGTCACTGGAATCCTTGGCTCACGCTGGACAAAACGCATGCCTCGGATTCGATCGTGAGCCTGGTGAAATTTTTCTGGTATTTTGGATTTTTTGAGAACCTATTTTTGCCAACTAGCCCTAGGTTTTTTGCCCGATTGGCACCAAACCAGTGCAGGAAGATTCTGTGGAAAGTGAATATCAATAATTATTAAAAAAGTCTATCTTTTGACTCAACATTGTAAAGGGATGGCAAAATATTTGAAAGGGGCGGAGCCACGTTTAGTAAAATGCCTATAACTCCTGAACGGAATGAGATATTCTCACCAAACTCAGAACATGTATGTAAGAGCTCAATCTAAGGTCACAGGACAAAAAATGCGAAGCTTGGACACTTGGTGGCACTATAAGAAGGAAAAAAAAACATAAAATTGGCTATACCTACGCAACCATTTGTACTATCAACATGAAAATCCCTGTGCACGGTCTTGGTCCAATGTGCTACAAGTATCTAAAAAGAAAAACATGGCTGCCACTGGCCAATGAAGTTTGAGCACCTATTAGAAAAGGTTAACGGAGGCCAATCGAATAAAACTCGGTGGGCCATTTGACTCACAGCCCCAAAAGTCTGTGAGAAATTTAAAAGAAATCAGCCACTATGGGTCTATATCGCATTTTTCAAGGCTGTAAACAATTTTACATTGCACGTTTTTTCGCACATACACACGATATTCATATCATATGGTAGAATTCCTCATTCCAGCCTCCAAAACCACTGCTGTCAATCAAATTGCTTGTTAAATGATTGAGAAGATGTCAAAAACCTACTTTTGCAAACTAGTCCTAGGTTTTTCCCTCAATCTGGAAAAAAACACTGCGGTATAATTCTCTGGACTCTCTAGGCCAATAATTACAAAATTATATAATTATAAAAAAAAATGTTAAAATTTACACTTTAGGAAGCTATAACGGGGTCGTTTAGAAAAGGGGCCTGTCCAAATTTACCCAAAAACCCTATAAAGCCTAAAGGAAAACTCAAAACTTCACAAAACCTGCTGAGCACATGTGACAGGTGATTCTAAGCAAACATGCAAAGTTTTAAGGAGATCAGACCACAGCTGGTGCTGTAACAGTCATAAACATTAAAAAACATAATATATTTATGCTAAATTACCTGGTTTTGCCAAAAATGTTTTTTAAATTGCTAAATAATGTCTTTTTACATATGTGCTTAAATGCCTTAAAGCGTTTGAAACCCGGTAATAGCTGCTTGCAGCTAGATATATATATATATATATATTTTTTTTTTTTTTTTTTTTTGTTATTTTTTCATTGATTCAAATAATTACTTAATTCAAAAGTCACCTGCATTTTATGCATATTTATATTTGTAAAGCATTGTATTGTTATTCTTGCATTTCTTGTTTTGAAATTGAACTGTTGTTCAAAAAGTTGAGTTGTTTTCTATGTAGAGTCTTCCGAATCATCCACTTATGAGGTCCTATTCAGGAAAAATGCTGGTTTAGAAGGCAGCTGTCTATATAGTCAAAGGCAGCTCACTAGGTTTCAGAACAAAGCCACTAAGTGCACATCAATTCTGCAAATTATTGTATGATTAAAATGGATATGATAACAGCACAACACCACCAGCAGCTCAGCTTCAAATTGTTTAGATTGATCATCAATGCCTCAAGCATTTTGATAAAGCAGTCAGGGCCTTTGCTTGCACGTTAATGGGCAACACAAAATGGAGGCAAGAGCAGGTGTGCGGACTCACAGGCTGTTTCGGCGGTGTGTGTGTGTGTGTGTACACTACATCATGGTGTTAATGATTAGTGATGCCAGTGGCGGGTAAAATGTCATATTTCTGCGCACGTCCTTGTGATTTGTTACAGCTCAGTGTCCCTCTGGGGGATGTTGCCTACACCAAATTTCCATTAAACAAATCCTCTACAGGGAGCTTGCAGCACAGCCAGCCCTGAAATGTCTGCTCCAATTCTTTTGGATGGAGGTAACAACAGCGGCCTGGGGGCGACTCCCCACTCTTCTCTCAGCAAAATGGAATCAGCCAATCACAGAACAGCAACTAGAGCCCTATTTGACAGAACAAGCAAGCAAAAGCTGTGTATGTCAAATCACTGTAGCCACATTACAAAATGAAGCAGTTAGCTGTCATATAGCTAATCACATCTTTTCCTAGCTAATCATAGCTAACTTTGTTTGTTGGCATAAAATAAAACTTGTTTGTTTTTCCTTTTTGAAATCAATATGACTGGATCTTCCAGTTACTCCAATGATTTCATTCACTTAAACACAACCCCTGGCCTATTTTTAAAGAGAACCCTGGATAACGTAAATAATAAATGTAAATGAAAAGATTCTATGGATGTTTCTAAGATTCTTCATGGAACCACAGATGCCAATGAGGAACCTTTTTAGGAGTGTACGTCACAATATGATTAAAAAAATATCTGTTGCTACTTCCATTTAATTGTGTTGCATTAATCAACGAAGCAACTTCAGGATTTCAGAATCTCTGGCCTTACTGTAAATGAATTGATATGCAGGAAGCCAAACATTTCCAAAAATAATCCCATAAGCAGCTAGTTCTCAGAGTAACCCATAAATTCATGTGTGATTCTCTGTCATACTCACTAAGCTGAAAGCATCTTATACAATATTTGCTTCTCTTGCTGCCAGGCGTATATTAATCCCCACCCAAACATTCATCCAGCACCTTCCAGCATCCCACTCCGCTCTCATTGTCTCAGGATGTTCTTATTTAATTATAGGGATCCCGTAACCGTGGGTTCATTTCGTGTTAAATAGGTGTGCCTGGGGCTGGATTTAGCAGAGAAAAGGCTCCTGTCCCTACTCTATGAACTCTGCCTTGCACATAGGTCTGGCTGCATGGGGAATGCAAGGCATGAGAGAGGAACAAAGCCCTCTACTGTCCCCCATAGAGAGGTGGGGCACGGCAGGCCCTCAAGATGGCCCCTCTCCTCCACAAAATTCAGAATATTAGCTGTCCTGTGATGGGTGGCCATTACATATGCTGTTTGAGTACCTCATGTATGCACAGACTGCTGCACGACAAAGATAGACAACATAGCCCAAGTGCATAACGGCGGAGCAGGAATGAGCAGTATCTGGGTGATCTTGTTCCCTGTGCTTCTGGCCACCATTCCTCCAACATGGTGCCATTCTCTCGGCATTCTCCACGTCTACCTTGCGCTCGCTCACAGTGAGCGTTCCCACTCGCTCACATGCCAAGAATTCTCGTTCGCCTGTACAGAGCAAAGAGAATGCAGGCTTGAATAATATCTTTATTAATCACAAGATTCCAGCGCCTCGCTCTGTTGCATGATTCAAACCTGTTGTTGTGTGGTTGAGTGAGGACGTGTTTCACAGAGGAGTCAGCCTGACAGAATCCCTTTTGTGGGTTCCAGTGACAGAAGGACCTGACATCCTTCGCAGAGAACGAAATCCCATAATGCACTGCAGTGGGCACAGTTGTAATCTAGCCTGGGTGGCAGAGAAGAGAAATGTTAATTAGTAATATAGGGCCCTTTGATTTCCATAATGGTGAAAATGTGAATAGAATGGCGGAATCCAGTCACGGAATTAACCAAATTTTGGACAAGTAAATCAAAAGCAAGTCAGTACACTTTAAAATGCGATATGGAATAGTGTCTGTAAATATTAAGCTGCACAAATATCATTTAAATATAAATCCTGCATGTTCTGAGTGTCTCTGTGTGAATGGATAGCACAGTATTGTGTCCTACACAAATATTGAAGTGCGCATGAAGCTCGCAGTGCTTCTGCCGCCTCAATATTCATGTAAATGAACACATCAACACATAAACATAATCTCTAGAACTGCTCTGAGTCTCTTCATGAGCATTTTACTGTTTCTTGTGAGAAAAACTATGGTCATATCATATACAAACAGAAACTCAAAGCACTTTATAGCAACCCGTCAAAATAAAAGCTCAGTTAAACTTAAAGAAACTGTGACAGAAATATATTGTATACAAATATATAAATATATAAATGTAATGATAGAAATATTAAATTAGTTTTTTTTTAATAAAATAAATTATTTATAGATGCTTTTGATTATTAAAATTTAATAAATCAATAAATGGAATCAAGAAAACTAATGGAAAACAGAATTTGGTAAAAATAAAATAGCATTTGAGAAAAAAATAAATGTATTTATTACTAAGGGGTGGGGTGAAGGATTTTAGAAAAATAAATAAATAAATATATCAAAAACGGAATTTATCAGATTTTATAGGGCCCTCTTAGTATACTTTTAGATCATAAAACAAATTATAAAAAGAATAGAATTTTACCCCATGTTTGTCTATAATTTATATTTATTATAAAATGCAGTAAACCAATAAATGGAATCCAAATGAATGAATGGGAACAGAATTTGGTAAAAATAAAATTGCATTTGAGAAAAAAATAAAACACATTTCATAGAGCCTTAAAAACATAATTTTAGTTAAACTTTTAAAAATATAGTGTTTCCTGATTTCAGTTAATTAGACATGCTTTTTGATTAATACAATTTTATTTAACCATTAAAACTGTCTAGAAAAATTAAAAAAAAAAAAAAAAAATACAGAATCCACAAGAACAATTAAAACAGAAAAAAAAGAATCCAGAAAAACCAAAATGGGGATAAAAAAAAACAATTTGGGAAACATAAACCAGATTTTATAGGACCCTATTAATATACTTTTAGATCATAAAAAATGTATGAGAATAAAATAATTACAATTTATTACAAGTTTGTCTTTCATTTATGTTTATGCTTATCAAGGATATTACAACAAAAAAAATGTATGTGCTCGAAATAAATATTAACTGAAATAAAATCTTGGCAGCATTTCTCATGTTCTTTTAGTTCTTTTAAGTACTAAAAAAACTGAAAACTAAAATTGAATAACTATTAAACTTAAAAACCATATAGACAAATAATGAACAAATAGCAACAGTAACAACAAAATTCTAAAACTTTTTATAGATAAACTCTGTTAACAAAAATATATATATGAATGTATATGTATGTATATGAATGACACTAACATAACACTGTTTAAAGTTTTGCATTGTTCCTCTTGCATTTGCTTGAAAAAAGAAATAAGGTTTTGATTTTGGTTCCAATACGTCAACCAATCAATGTTTTCCTTTCAGTAGATTCAAACTTACATGTGAACCTAAATATACTCCATATTAAAAGGGTCATCGGATGCCCATTTTCCACTAGTTAATATGATTCTTTAGGGTCTTAATGAAAAGTCTATAACATACTTTGGTTAAAATTTCTCAATGATAGTGTAAAATCACCCTTTTACCTTGTCAAAATCAGCTCTGCAGAAATCAGCCCATTCTGTTGGATGTTCCTTTAAATACTAATGAGCTCTGCTCACCCCGCCCCTCTCTTCTCTCTATGGAGTGACGAGCCCTGGTCTAAGAGATTGTTTACTTTAGCCGCGAAACTTGCTAACTAGCACGTTATTAGTCATAAAAACCCTTATATTCACTTGTGCTGTAAGTGAAGCTGGATCACGAATGATTTGCACAAACACTGACACATTTATGCAGATCAGGAGTGTGTTTCCTTCACAAACAAAAGTTATCCACTGCGTCTTCAGCGGCTCAGATGTTGGGAGTAAATGATGACCACTATGGTCATTATTACATCCAACACCTCAATCGCTTAGGAGACAATGGCTTGTCTACGTCCCTGCTCCAGCTTTGAAACAATAGTGATCGGATTGTTACAGCTCATTAGGGTGGCTCTAAGGTAAGACGGCTGTGTCAATCAACTTTCATGGGAGAGCGGCCTTCGTCGATGTGACGTCACACAGACAAGATGCTGAGAATGGCTTGATTTGAAAAAGGGGAAACTATTTTTACCAATTAATTTAAAACCACTGGGTGGATTTTTATCATTATAGGGTAGATGTGTACATACACTGACAACAAACATTTACAGCATGTAAAAGTGAACTTTGCATCCAATGACCCCTTTAAACAAAAGACAATAGTATTTTCGCAAAATATTTGAACATTTTTCTAGATAACCAATAATAATTTATTAAAACAAAACTATAATGACCATGTGTCTTAAAAGGTTAATTCCCCGAAAAATGAAAATTCTGTCATTAATTACTCACCATGTTGTTCTAAACCCGTAAGATTTTTCGTTCATTTTTGGAACACAAATTAAGAAATTTTTGATGAAATCCAAGAGATTTCTGACCCTGCATAGACAGCAACACAACTGACACGTTCAAGGCCCAGAAAGGTAAAAAAGACATCATATTCTCGTAGCTTCATAACATTACGGTTGAACCACTGATGTCAAATTAACTATTTCTGGGCTTTGAATGTGGTAGCTGTATGCTGCGTTGCATTAGAGTTTAAAAATATGTCACAAAATAACATCACATTACGTAATTAGATTTTCTTCCAAATCTTATTGAATATTTAAAAAAAAGATGTGGGTTGTGTTTCCCAAAAGCCTAAGTAGATAAATTGGCACCGATGGCCTTTATGAACTTATGATGCTTTTGAGAAACGCAGCCATTTAGTTAGACAAAATGTTTTGAAAGTGTGGTTCCAGAAAGACATTTTAATCAATAGGAGCTTTCATTTAACCAGCTTTAAAAGCTGGTTCTTGACATCATTTTCACAGCCCTTATCTGTGCACTTGTTCAAATCGAACTCTTTTTTTCTTTTTCTTTTTTTGCACAAGAGGAAAACATTTCACAAGCCTTAAGGCTAATTGCCCTCATTCTGACCGTAAGAAAGGCCCCCGAGAGACTGAGAGTGTCTTTTGTGACAAATAAATGCACACAATGCATACAATTAATGGAGATTTAACTGTGAGCAAGGACTAATTTTTTCGTCCTTTTCTTCCAATCACATCTCAGACTTGAGAGAACTTTCTAGCAATTACCTCTCCGTTACCATGGTTATTACGAATATTTCCAGGTTATTTATGCTCGGAGTGCCAGTCACACAGAAGACTCACCCATTAATTATCTTAACCAGGTTATTTTCACAGACTACAATGTGATTATAATCACAATTTCAGAGCTCGTCGATTACAAAAATGGGTTTCTCTCGAGGTGGCCGGCCTTTGCATCATCAAACAGACAGAACCACAATAGACCTTCCTTTGACAATGTCATCGCCACCTTCATGACACGTGAATGGGCCTATAAAAGAGCTGTTTATAATTTCTAACATTCAGCTGCTGTGGAAGAGTCTGATTAAAAGCATAATCTCAGAACAACAGATATCTCTCAGCGTTATTTACGAAGTAAACCTGTCAGCTGCATTGCGCTTGGTCTGTAACATCTGTTCTCAGAGGAGCCTCTTTTATGAGACAGCCTCGCCTGGCCGTACGACACCACCTTCAAGATTTTGATGTCTGAGCAGACATAATTGTGATTGTGCTGCCAGCAGAGCCCACCCTCCATTTATTCCACAGCAATCTTCAGCTTTGTGGCTGTGAGCCCATTCGTTGTTTTGTTTGCTGTGAAGCGTCTTCGAGCAGATTTCCCCAGGATTCCCCAGTGCAGTGGGAGCTGGCAAATTGATTCTTACGATGTTTACCTTTCCCCCATCTTAATAATTAACCCGTAAATTAGCCATTGTCTGGCTTTAAGTCCCTCTGAGGTGTTTCTGAAATGAGCTGGTTAATTACCTTATCATACCTCTGGCTATGAGCCATGAATGAGGAAAGCTGTACATCATTTAAAAGCATCTTAATAACATCTCCCGCTTTTCGTGTTAGCAAACCGAACAGCAACTCTGCGGGTGATGATGATAATGGCGAATGGAGAATGTTCTTTTAAAGTTAAAGTGAGTAATTTTATGAAAATATACCAGCTTAATGTGCAGAGACAACTATAAGTAAGCTGCTCTATATGAAGAGTTCATCTGCAAAAAACGATAAACGCAAAACATTTGTAAAAAACGATAAAGTGTCGCGCGTATGGGCTGAACCCTAAATGCATTTTGTCAAAAAAAGCCAGTATTTTCCACTTTCAAGGCATCACGAGTTCACATTTTAGTGCAGAAGCTGACAAACGGCATTGTTGTTTGTGAACAGAAGCCGTTAAGTCTATTTTAGCGAATCGGTGCACTGTATTCAGGTCAGGTGACAAGGCTGCCAGTCACTTTGAAAAGACACGCTAGATGAGAGGGGTTTCGTCAAAAAGTGATTGAGCATGAATAGTTTTGACAAACTTGATGAACCCATGAAAGAAAAATAAAAGCTGAAACTTTTTCACGGAACCTTGCAAAAGCAGCGCATTACAATGCTGAGGGAAAAGCTGCTCCATGTATTGCGTGT
Source organism: Cirrhinus mrigala (assembly GCA_036247105.1). NCBI lineage: Eukaryota > Metazoa > Chordata > Actinopteri > Cypriniformes > Cyprinidae > Cirrhinus > Cirrhinus mrigala. The sequence goes on along the minus strand of CM070008.1, from coordinate 19,585,098 downwards.
AATCACAACTATACAGTCTATATATATATATATATATATATACAGTCTATGATCACAAAGATAAAACAAGTGTTTTTTTTTAAACTCTGAAACATGAAATGTGGATTTACCTGCTTCTGCCAAAAAATGACTGTTGGAGTTATCTGCTTTTGCTATAAAACAAACTTTTGATATATATATATATACATACTTTCAGTGAACTTTAATTGTAAGTTACCTGTATTTGTTTAAATTATCATTACTTAATCAAAACAACCCAACTGCAGTTTGATTGATATTACTTGGAATGCACAAAAAAAAAAAAAAAAACATAATTTCAGAAAATAAATGAAAACGCAGTTATCCATTTTTGCAAATAAACTCTTCAAATACCTTTTTTGCATCACACATTAAAGACGTTTTTGCTTCATAACAGTACAGTGCCTCTGTAGGAAATATGGGGACTTCTATGCAACTGCATTGACTTTTTTCATAATTAATAAACGTTGACTACGTCAGTCTTTGACGCACATTCACAATAGTACCATGACGTATGCATTTGGCGTTGTTACGGAGCGAGGGAAACGGGAAGCGGACGGATCCAAATGGAAAGCTTTATTAGACAAAGACATGGTCAATCAGAGGCAGGGTCGAACATTGGTTAACATTAAACAGGTATATTCGGGCAAGACACAAGAGCAATCCATGAGACAGGCGAGGGTCGATAAGTGGCGAACGTAATTCAAGGGACGAGGCAAAGGGATATTCAAAATAGACCGGCTAGAGTTCATTCGAGGGGTGAACAGAGTCCAAAACGACAAGGCAAAGGGTTAAATCCACGACAGGCGAGAAGCCCAGGGCAGGCGGAAGGCAAACAAGACGATATAACAAAGCGAGGATACAAGACGAGAATAAACTAACTAGAAACACGACTGAACTAGGCTAAGGATGAACAAAGGTGGCTCCGTACAGCTGCTAAACGCAATGCAATACTCGGCCACTAGGAAGAGGAAGTACAAGGCTTGTATAGGCTGCGTCCGAAAACTCTAAAATGCTGCCTCCAGAGGCAGCATTCCAAGGCAGAAAGGCATCAAGGCATGTCCGAATTCTAATTCTGCTTCACTTCCTGTCTCTGGAGGTACCTTCTTCTGATGGAATTTTGAAGGCAGCATAGATGTATCCTTCGCTGCCTTCGATTTCCCACAATCCTGTGCGTGTGTGTCATATAGGCTATATAAATAAAGATATTCTGGTGAAATTAAACTTGTTACTTTACATAATAGATGAGATTTGGAACACTATATACTTTTTTGAATCGTAATAGTGTAAAAAGCATAATAAATAATATTGTTTGTAATAATAGTATTTTACAAAAATGTTATAAGGGTTCAAATGAGTAGTGAATAAGAATAATATTTACAGTATACTAACAATAATAACGAAACAGCCACTAATAACAATGACCTGTTCTGCAATATTAATTGCATCAGTGCTTATATTTTTTTAAGCAAAAAGTAGCTGCCATTCTCAGTCGTCTTCTCCGACGCACAGACCTTCGGTGGGTAATGACATCGAGGTCTTTATGTATTATTAAAGTATTTATATATAACTGTATAAGATCGTTTTTCTACAAAATCTATAACTTAACCGTTAGGTAACCTAGCAACAGCGTCACATTCCGCTGCCTCTGAAGTCTGTCCGAAACTGTTTCTAGAGTTGCCTTCGCAGCCTTCGAAGTCACTGCCTGATAAGGCAGCGAAGCAGCAAGTCAGCTGACTAGGCTTTCAGACGCAGCCATAGAGTGCTTGATTGGTTACAGCGGTGTGTGTCATCAGCGCAATGGATGATGGGAAATGTAGTCCGGGGTGTGGTGCAACAGTAATCTGAGTAATGTGACTGTTCTGACATACAACCCGGATACACTCCACCTGGTTTACAAGCAGAAGACAGTGTATGCTGTACATAAAACAGTCTTCCTGGAATTGATTTCCAGGGGCATTTTTAGCATTTACAAGGGCAATTTTTATAATCATCTCATTATTAAAAAATATATATACTATGTTGTCTTTCATGTCAAATACTTAAATTTACCCAATTACTTTAATCAATATTTTAAACTGCTGTCAATAACAATAGACTGTTTAAAATTGTATTTAAATTATACATGTAAAAAACAGGAGCAAATAGGGTTGCACTATTATGGCATTATGGCATGACAAAAATTACTATTGTAGATTATTGCTCTTTATATTGTAATAATGATTTTTAATATCAATATAAAAAAAAACTATATAAAATGTTTTTGTTTCGTTTTGGGCACGTCACATTCTGACTTCATAGACAAACATGACAGATGACGTTTGCCAAGTCTAGCACAAGTTCTGCAAAAACGCCCGTTTTAATCACTAAAGCTACGAAATTAATATTTTATTTACACTGTATCTGCGCTGTGTTGTTTATGATGAGGGAATTCGCAAATGTGTGCACTCATTAACAGCTCCAGTGGTTTCAGCGCTGACTAATCTAAGCACCTCTGGTTGGCCAGTGCATTCCTAAGACAGAAACAGAAACATGTTTGATTGGTTATAAGGCTCAATGGTGAACAAAACCAGAGCGTATGCAATCTGATGCAGAGTGAGTGAATCTAAATGTAATTGCGCAAATTGACACTTTTCATTCATTTTTACATTTCATTTTAATCGTGACAGCCGTAATACATTTTTTAGTTGTGCATAGGCATTTTTTGCCCCTTTGTTTTGAATTTAAAGGGAAATTTTGTTCATTTTGGTGGCATTTTTGCCACAACCCCCCTTTAATTTCCGACCCTGGTCAGCAGCACCACACGCGTGTGTCGTGGTACTCTCGTGAACGTGTCAAAGACTGACACAGAAGAAAATAAATTGTTGAATAAAGTCGTTATTTTTTTACTTTGCGCACAAAACTTATTCTCGTAACTGTCACATGGACTATTTTAACGATGTCCTTACTACCTCTCTGGGCTTTGATTGTGGTAGTTGTATTGCTGCCTATGTAGCGTCAGAAAGTTCGTGGTCGTGGTCAGCGTGTCGACATATGGCGCAGTTGCGCTTCGGGTGTCCCAGGTTAGAATCCTGCCTTGTGACCTTTCCCAATCCCGTCCCTCTCTCCCTCTCTCCCACTCGCCTCCTGTCATATCTCCACTGTCATACATGGAAAAAAAGAAAAAGTTTCTGAAATGAATAAAGGTCTTATGGGTTTGGAACGACATGAGGGTGAGTAATTAATGAAAGAATTTTCTTTTTTGGGTGAACTATCCTTATGATTCACATACTTTTGAAAACTGAATGCTTAGATGATCCTGATAAGCATTTATTTTCAAAATTATAAACATGAACGTTTTCTTCTTCCATGATGGGGTGTGGCGTCACAAGGGTTTTGTTTCCAGACGGACTGTTAAAAATGTGATACACACGTCTTTTGGAAATCCTGTAGAGTTCAAGCAATCAGATGATGACTTTGCAACTCCCAGAGTGTTTCCCATTTTGTGCACCTTATGCATCAGATGTTTAGCCAGCGGTCTGTGGGCTGAGACTACAGCAACACTGGCTCAACCAATGGCGTAGGTTTAGGGGTGGGACTATCTGTTTGCCGATCAATAGCAGACAGGGGGAAGGTTTCAAAAAACCTGTCATTATTTTTGAGATTCTGAAATTACACACTTCATCTTTTAAGATGTACACAAACATACCATTAAATTGGTTTTTGAAATTTTGTTTACAAAGGAAATATAGAAATTGGTCTTTGTTGTGAAAGACAGACAGACAGCTGAACATCTTTTCTTTGTTTATGCTTCGGTTTTCAAAAAGATCTAATGGCTGCTTTTTTCTGATACTCACAATGGAAGTGACAATACGTACAGTGTTAAGAATCCTTTTGTAATGACACAAACTACATCTTTTGTCCTTATTGTTCTATAAATGTCTCATCTGGCTATCAAGAGCCCTTTTCCTCAGCAAAGCAGCTCAACTGCATGACCATTACCCGTTCACTTCACCGTGCCTGAAAACCAAAACAAATCAGAGAGCATTCAGACAGCGGCATACTTGAAAGATGAACCATTGATAGGTGAAGAGTAGTTACGTTTCCTGGAAGAGAGGGATAATCACCGTGCGCTAGATGAAGGTACGCAAAACAATACTTGGTTCTCAGATTGGAGCTCAGCCTCCAGGGGGAGAAGACAGGCAGCATCCCTCCCCCACCAGTCTCTCCACATGCTTGGAAGTCTCAGAGCGGTTGAAGAGTTTCTCTCGACCACGTCTGCATTCCTCACAAGCTTCGACTCTCACCCTGCCACTCCTCAGCCATGCTAACATACCAGCGTGCTGCTACGTCTTCTCCCTGCGCCACAGAGATACTACACTAAAAATGGGTACCGCTGAGCTTCAGCATCACCCTGTTTGAGTGAGAGATGTTATTATTCATTGTTTTTGTCTGCGTTCAGTCCAGTGTGGAGGCCTGCAGGTGGGGAATCAGATGTTGAGAAGCCCTAGGCATCTCATACCCTGGATGGCTCCACTGGGCTGAAAAGTTCACACATGCTTTTTTTTTTTTTTTACAACAACAGCATTCTGGTGCTGGATGAGTGCCTGATCTTGAACTGTTCTGAATCTGTACACCAGCTCTAAAACACCCTCCCATTATAATCAACAAAGCAGTTTACATTAGAAACAAAATGGCAATTATGTTAAATCTGTTCAAAAATGTGTTCAAAAGTCTCCATCCAATTAATCTTCCCTGTCCACCTAAAATAAAATGATATTCTTAACAAATACCATAAATAAAAATGTGAATGTATTGTTATTCATTTTATTTAAATAATATATATTTTTAAAGAAAGTACTATTTTTATTCAGCATTAAATTGGTTAAAAGTGATAGTAAAGACTTTTACATTGTTAAAAAACTTTTGTAAGTTTTCTGAGAGAAATGCCATTTCATGAATCCTGAAAAAAATATATCCCAGTTTCTATGAAAATATTGATATTGATTATATCAAATTTAAAAACACTTATAATAAGAAGAAATGTAATTTCATGTAATTACAATATAATGTAATTCCAATTTAGCCTCCCTACCCATCTTAAATTAAAAGAATATTCTTGACAAATATCATAAATAAAAAGGTGAATTTATTGTTATTAAATGTAAATAATTCTTATTAAATTAAAATGTGTGTATGTATATATATATATATATATATATATATATATATATATATATATATATATATATATATATATATATTATTTAGCATTAAATTGTTCAAAAGTGTCAGTAAACTCTTTTACACTGTTACAAAAATTTAGGAAGTTTTCTGAGAGAAATGTTATTATTCGCAATTTTCTACCATGAATCCTAAAAAAAAGACATCTCAGTTTCCACAAAAATATTGATAATATCAAATTTAAAAACACTAGTAATAAGAAAAAAATTAGTTTCATGTAAATCCAATATAATGTAATTCCAATTTATCTAAAATAAAAGGATATTCTTTATATCATCAATAAAAAGGTGAACTTACTGTTATTAAATGTAAATAATTTTTATTCAATTAAAATTATATATTTTTATTTCTTTTTTTTTTGAGAACAGAAATGCTATTTTTCACAAATTTCTACCATGAATCCCTAAAAAAATATTTATGAAATTATATTCTTGACAAATATCATAAATAAAAGGGTGAATTTATTGTTATTAAATGCATTCAACTTTTTTTATTAAATTAAAATATTTATATAAACACACTACTGTTTAACATTAAATTGGTCAAAAGTGACAGTAAAGACTTTTAAATTGTTAAAAATTTCAAATTTCTGAAACTTTCTGAAAGAAATGCTATTCTTCACAATTTTCTACTGTGAATCCCCCCAAAAATGTATCCCAGTTTCCACAAAAAGGTAGATACTGATAATATAAAATTTAATAACATTAGTAATAATAAGAAATGTACTTGACCAAATCAGAGTATTAGAATCATTTCTGAAGGATCTAGCAACATTTAAGACCGAAGTAATGACTTCTGAAAATTCAGCTTTGCCATCAGAGGAATAAAGTATGTTTTAAAATATATTAAGGTAGAAATGTTATTTTAATTTGTAATAACATTTCATACTATTACTAATTAAACAAATGCAGCCTTGGTGAGCAAAACTAAATTCTTTCAAAAACATAAAAATATCGAATGACTTTTGAATGATAACATTTTCTCTCAAGACTCTTAATTTCCCTATGCATTTAAAATAAATTTAGATTCAGTAATTTACAAATACCATGTGTGAATTGTGTTCAATGCAACAAATAAAGGCTGCATCAAGGCAGCCTGTGCCATCAAAGACACTGAATTAAATTTCTTTGGATTTTAAAATTCGTTTGTAAAACTCATAAACAAAGACCCCAATATACTTGCGGAATGAAGTTTATAAAGTAACATCATTCGGCCGGTTCTGAGGTTCCATACAGGAAGAGAGAGGGACTGTGAGAAGTACTGCTAGATAACATAAAAGGGAATAATGGAGATGTGCGCAAGGTCTTTGAAAAGCGCTGAAGGCCCGTGATGAAATGAAGGCACTCTTGCTTGTGATTTGAAATGTTCAGGAAGCAGAATGGAGAGGCGTCGTCTTCTCACACATAATGCACTGAGTGGAATGCGAAACCTGCAGTGATGATCAAGAAGAGATCTGCATCCACAAAAAGACACCATATCACTCAAAAGCGCTGCCCCCATGTTTATACACCAGCACTTTCATCTCACTCCGTATGCATCATATCACCGTGAGAAGGAGGAGGGCAGAGACTGGGAGCACTGATATGGGCTCAACCCCCCCGCGCAATCTCTCTCCATCTCTTTTGCAAGTGCATCATAAAAATGGGGGTTTTGCTGGAGTAAATTAACAAGAGCCCTTGATATGCAGATCAGCGCCTATTAATCAAAGAAATGAGATTAGGATTTCAAATGGGGATGAAGAAAGCCTCCATTATCTTGCTGGAGTGTCATGTTTAATAACGTGGAACGGCGCTGTAATTCACAGGCACGGCAGGCCCAGGAGGAGAGACCAAGCCTCGGCAGGCCCCTGCTCTGCGTCAGGTGACCCTGGAAGCTCGCGCTGGGGTGAGGGGAAACACTCCACGTAGAGAGGGAGCGTGGAGGAGAGGGGAAGAGATAGAAGCGAATCAAAAGAGCATGTTCCTACGGGAAAGTGGAGGCCCTGCTCATTTGGCTTTGATGTTAAAGTGTCTTGCCGTGCTCGGTGGGGCCGGGTCTACGCAGCACATAAATAATGGCTGGCTAAATGTAGAATCTGCTCACTCATGCAGCTGGCGAACCGACAGAGCGGTCGGCGTGTGGGTGCAAGGCCTGGCGTGGATGCACAGGTTCATCCGCACACAAAGAAACATGTACTTACATAACCGTTCAAAAGTTTGTACAAGGATGTATAAAGTTGATCAAATGTGGCAGTGAAAACATTCATAATGTTACAAAAAGTTTGTATTTTAAATCAATGCTTTTTTTTTTTTTTTTACTTTTTACTCATCAAAACTTCCTGGGGGAAAAAAAACACTACCAGTCAAAAGTTTTTGAACTGTAAGATTTTTAATATTTTTTAAATAAGTCCCTTCTGCTCCCCAAGCCTGCATGTATTTAATTTAAAGTACAGCAAAAACTGTAGAATTCTGAAATATTTTTACTATTTAAAATAACTGTTTTCTATTTGAATATATTTTAAAATTAAATTTATTTGTGATTTCAAAGCTGAATTTTCAGCATCATTATCCAGTCACATGATCCTTCAGAAATCATTCTAATATTCTGATTTGCTGCTCAAAAACATTTATTATTATTATTATTATTATTATTATTATTATTATTATTATGTTTAAAACAGCTGAGTAGAATTTTTTCAGGTTTCTTTGATGAATAGAAAGTTCAGAAGAACAGCATTTATCTGAAATAGAAATCTTTTGTAACATTATAAATGGTTTATCATCACTTTTGATAAATTGAAGGCATCCTTGCTAAATAAAACTATTCATTTCAATAATTTCTTTCCAAAAAATAAATAAATAAAATAAAAAATAAATACTGACTCCAGGCTTTTGAATGATGGTATAGTGTATAATGTTACAAAAGCTTTTTATTTCAGAAAAATGCTGATATTTGGATCTTTCTATTCATCTATTCATTCTATTCAAGAATCCTGAAAAAAATTTACTCAACTGTTTTAAATATTGATAATAATAATAAAAAATGTTTGCTGAACAGCAAATCAGCATGATTTCTGAAGGATCATGTGACATTGAAGACTGGAGTAAAATTTCACTGGAGCTGAAAATTTATCTTTGATCACAGAAATAAATTACATTTTAAAATATATAATTAAATATAAAGCAATTATTTTAAATAGTAAAAATATTTCAAAATGTTACAGTTTTTGCTTCACTTTGGATCGAAAAAATTGCTGGCTTTGTGAGCCGAAGAAAAAAAAACTTTAAAAAAAACTTTTAAAATCTTACTGTTCAAAAACTTTTGACTGGTAGTGTAACTATCATGGTTTCCACAGAAATATTAGACAGCAAAACTGTTTTCAAATTTGTTAATAAATAATGCGTCTTGAGTACCAAATCAGCATATTAGTATTCTTTCTAAACTATCATTGGACACTGAAACTGAAGTAATGGTGCTATTTTAAATTTTAATAACATTTCATCATTTTACTGTATATTTGATCAAAAACGCTTTGATGAGTATAAGAGACTTCTTTCACTACATGCGAATGTTTGTGCACATCTATAAAAGAGAAACTCTGCTTAAAGAGAGATTAGAGTAAAAAGTTGATGTGGAATGCCATATTAATAAAGAAGAGCATTAAACTCTTAATGAAAGTAACATTGGTAATGACTCACCGTATCAGGTATGTGCACATACAGTCCTCTTCCTCCTACAAAAAAAAAACAAGAAATTTCATTTGTTAGACACAGGTCTTTAAAAAAAAAAACGTCTTTGACTGAGCTAAGTCATTTTAAGTTTTAGGATCATGATTTAATTTATTATAGATCAAATCAAATATAATTTAAAAATTATCTATCCTTCAGACGTCACAGGGTGGATCTTAAACTGCTGTTGTATTTTAACTGATGTTCTTATGCATTTAAATGGTCTTTGGGGTTTCAAGTTTAATTAAATATGCACTAGAGTCTGTGAGATTTTTTTGTTAATGAAATTCAGCAAGGATGCATTAAATTGATCAAAACTGACAGTAAAGACATTTATAATATTACAAAAGATTTCTATTTCAAATACAGGCCGTTCCTTTGAACATAAAAAAAAATGCACTGACCTCCAAACTTTTGAACAGTACTGTATTTTGGATAACTCATTTGTGTTTGTGTAGTCTGATTTGACCAGCCTGTCCTTCGTATTTATCTACTTTAGGGGATCACAAATCTATACAAGAAAATAGAGAATAACATTTGCTGACTATTATATTTAAATATTAAATATTATTAAATATTTAAATGTTTTTGTCTTGTGAAAATAATTAACTTATGCCTTAAAACAGCCTGAATGTAACTTTACCCCCCTTGCCTCATTTACTATACGCGGATCTATGGATATGCAAATTAGCCCCGCCCCCAAGCAGTCGCGTCGCACCAGCCAGAGCCCCCGATCCACTAACTGAACTGTAGTAAACGCGATATAATGGCCAAACACGGGAAATGACTGATAAAACTATGTTTTTATTAGCGGACAAATACAGTGGATACTGTAACATTTGTTAAAGTTACTTACTTGACGATGTTGTGCCCTCAAAATGCCTTGAACGCTCGAATGCAGCCTAGTTTGTGATTCCAGTTCGCGCCCGCGATCATATGCGAGTGAAGTGCAGACGGCAATGCGGAAGAGGTGCGTCTGACTCCGGGCTACTTTTACACTGTTGCCGCGGGTTATTTTTCAAGTTAGCGGTTGTGCTCTATTAACTGCTTTATTTAATATTTGGTTTTGTGCTGATAATCCTATTGGTATATTTTGCATGCTAATAATAGGAATATATCCTTTGACGTGATTGGTTACTTAAGTTTGTGACGTAGCAAAAAAAGGGCAGTTTCAAACCGCCTTTGGGAAACTAACTTTACAGTTTTAAGGAGAAAATACTCAGCAGTGGTGTTGATTAATGGACTGGCACATGGTTTGTCTAAAATCATATTAAAAGCACCACATATACAAATAAACAACATAAAAATCTTGATAAAAACATAAAAATTCACTACAGGGGGACTATAAAATATTACTATTATTGTTTTCAGCATGTAAAATTTACAATTTTTTTTATGTTAACAATGAAATTGTTTTTATATTTTTTTAAATACCTTTGATTTTTTATTATATTTAGTATTTTTTTTAACATTTAACTTACATTTATCATACACCTCTGATAGGTGCTATGAATGTGACTTTGTGAATGGCTACTTTGCCTTTTATTTCAAACTTGCTTAAGTTATTTTACAGTTAATGACTGCTAACAAAAGAAAATGTCAAGATTCACCTAAGTTTAAACATTTTCTTAGTAAAACCAAAGAGTGTTACGGTTATCCCTGTTCTGGCCTACTGCTAAGCTCTTAAACACGGCTTTAAACACTGAGTTGTCTCACTGCCCTGCGCACAATTGATTTTGACAATCTTTTCGCCATTGGGAAAAACACATAATTCACTGATGACTGCGGGCCTGCACTCCTCAGCTCCTTGGGAACCGCAGAAATTATGCTAGCATTAATGTTTAATATTGCAAGGGACTCAAGAGATGCACATGTGTGCAAGGTCCTTTGTCTTTGTGTCAGGCAAAATGTGCTTCAATGCAAGGCAAAAATCATTTCAAATGGAGGACAAGGAAAGAGAGAGAGTGCTTCCTCTTGGTCACCTCATGGTGAATAATGCAGAAAGGGGGGGAAGATGACGACTGGGCCTGCACAAACAGGCCAGGCCTCGGTAAGGCCAAGCCTACTGAGAGCTGACCCACACAATTTCCTTACATCTGCTCAGTGTATTGAAAACAACATTTTGCAGTCTTAGAATTGCAATTATTGAGATGTATGTGAGCTTACCGCATGTAATTAGATAAGTGTGTCTGCTTGCAGCAGGTATTAATGGGACAGTGCATCCAATAACAAAGTTACAAATAGCAAAGACATTATCTACACACCTGTATGACTTTCTTTGGATCACAAAACAAAAAAGAATTTAGAACAATCGTAACTTAGACATTTAACATCTCTGCTGATGTTAACATATACAGCCTTGCAAAAGTATTCATACCCCTTAATTAAATGTTAAACTGCTTTAAATTATTTTTTTTTTCCACATCAATCTACACTCCACACTCCATAATGACAAAGCACAAAGCAGGCTTGTAACAACTTCGGAAATGTATTAGAAATAGAAAATAAAAATGATTCCATTGCATAAGTATTCATACCCTTTTATGGGACACTTAAAACATAGCTCAGGAGCATTCATATCACTCGTAGATGTTACTACACTTGGGGTGGAATTAACCTGTGGCAAATTCATTTGAATGATTATGATTTGGAAAGGCACACCTCACAATAAAAGGTCTAACAGCTGAAAATGCATCTCAGAGCAAAAACTGAGCCCTGAGGTCAAAAGAACTGCCTGCAGAGCTCAGAAACAGGATTGTGTCATGGCACCATTCTGGAGAAGAGTTCAGAAAAAAATCTGCTGCATTGAAGTTTACAGAAGCATTTGGCCTCCATTATCCATAAAGGAACAACTAGGACTCTTCCTAGAGCTGGCCTCATGGCCAAACTGAGCAATTGATGGAGAAGGGGCTTGGTTACCAAGAAACTGATGGTCACTCTAGTTGAGCTCCATGATCATATATGCAGATGGAAGAAATTTCTAAAAGGACAAACAGATGTGCAAAGCTTGTCGCATCATACCCAAAAAGACTTGAGGCTGTAAAGTTGCCTCAACTAAGTACTGTGTTAAGGGTATGAATACTCATGCAATGTAATTATTTCAGTTTTTTAATTTGATTGAATTTGCAAAGTTGTCACAAATCTGTTTTTTTGCTTTGTCATTATGGTGTAGGGAGTGTAGATTGATGTGGGAAAAACAGTTATTTAAAGCTTTTTAACACAAGGCTGCAACATAACAAAACGTGAAAAAAAATGAAGGGGTATGAATACTTTCGCAAGGCACTATTATGTCTGGCTTAGTAAGTTCATTTTAGAGGGGACTAGATCACTTTATTAGTGGTTCAGGCTGGGACAGTGACAATTCAGGCCTGAAGCCCTAAAAACGACAAAAATCACTATAAAAGTAGCATAAATTTACTTCATAAATTTCACATGCTGTATTCCAAGTCTTCTGGAAACACACTAGTTTTGTGTGAGGAAATGTCTAATATTCTAATTACATCTTAGCCTTCTTCTATATCAGATATTTTCTAAACAATGTCATTATCTTTGGGAAACAATGACATTGTATAGCTTTAGTTTGATGTCATGGTGTTTGTTATGTTTACCTTTTAGGACCTTGACAGCCACTGAAACATACAGATTGTGTTGCTGCTATTTTAACCAAAATTGTGGACAGCAAAATTACCTGAATGTAGTTTGCTGCCTGCATTTTATTCGAAGAGCTGCAGTGTGTACCGTAAAATAACGGCTAGAAAATACTTCTTTCAACTGAGATGTTTTTGCAAACTACACGCAAAAACATACAGTACAACACCACCGTTGTCCGATTCACAAGTAAATGACTCTTATGAGTCGGTTCTTTTAATGAATCCTTCAAAAAAGTAGCCTACATTTATTTACAACATTAATGGCTGTTGAAAATTCAGCTTTGCCATCACAGGAATAAATTACTTGTTAAAATATATTAAATTAAACAGAAATTTCAGTAATTGTAATAATATTTCACAATTTTATTCCTACTGTTTTTATTTTTATCCACCTTATTTTTGACGTAGCGGCCATTTGTAAATAATACGGGTCTGGCTTAGTGTCTCATCCGCGTCCAGCTATTTTTAGCTGTACAAAACAGTTTGTTTTGCTGCTTGATACTGCAAATTATTTTAATGTATTATCTTCATTATGAACACCTTGGTTTGTAGTGCAAACAGTTTTACCGTTTACTGCACGTTGTTGTTCTTCTCATTATTTCCCTGTTCACCTATTTCCTGAGTAACCGATGAGCGCTGCCATGATGGACTGTACTTCGGTTTGGGTGCTCTCGTGTTCCAGTCTTAAGTTAAAATACTGTGTATGAAATAATGCGTTAAAATATTGTGTACTCTTAAAATTTTTGGACAAAATCCCATTTCACTTCGCCCCAATTGGGAGCAGTGTATACACATCTGTTTTCAGTGCAGCTAAACTTGCGTCGCTTCATCTATCCAATCAGTAAACTATAACAGGTGAATTACTGCAAAAAAAAAAAAGGTCATTGCGACACTGTAAAGTGATGAAACTATGGCGCCACGTGCTTTTCAAATCCATTTTCATAGGTTGAATGGAAAATACATTAATTTGACTAGAAACACCAGAGACCAGACATGTAAAGCACCGTTCCAGTCGAGCGAGACTTCCGTGTTCAGGAAAAAGGTGGATAGCGACTAATTAACCGGAAGTCTCACCCATAGGCTTACTTTGGAGTTGAACTGTAATTAGGACAAGGTGGACAGCATAAGAGACTTTTTTTTTTTCAAAAACATAAAAAAAAAAAAACAAAGACCATTTCCTAAGAGTTATTTTGTTAACCTTAAGGACAAAAAGTCAGGTCATGACATGAATTCAAACAAGGATCAGCTTGAAATAACTTCTTTATTGCCTGATGATGACAATGATGACCTTAAGCCTAGAATAAGAGAGGAATAATTAGTTGCACATGATTTCAGCAGCCAGATAAAGCATGGCATTAGCCAGGTCAAATCTGTCTGTGAAAGAAAAAACAGTCAAGACGGAAAATCAGTGTTCTTATCAAAAGACCCCAGGACAGCCACAGGCTGTGTAGTATGAGCACATCCCCGTGCAATACCTGTATTTGGAGAGTTCGTGAAAACTTCTGACATACTTAGCAGAAATGACTCATCCACAGACCACCGCTGCCTTTCTAAATCATCAACAGCATATGGGATGTATAGCACATGCATGGTTGTATTGCATGTGAGTCTCAGACTCAGACTGGTTTTATAGCTGCCCCACTTTATATTATAGAATATTATATAAGACAGATGGGTCCTCTTTCTTCCTTAATAAAACACCATAAAATAACCTCCCCTGTGAGAAACATGATCAATGAGCAAATGAAACTGAGCCATGTGTTTTGACAAACTGATCTGTTAATATGTACATTGAGCACATAAATAACATATGTAAGTTCTGCTGCCACACGGCTAAATGAAGAACTGCACAAGAAGTCAAGAAGCTAAGATTCAAATAAAACAAATACATATGGGTATTACCATTTTTTTAAAGTAGGAAAAAGTACATTTGTCTTATGAAGAACTGCACAAGAAGTAAAATTCAGCCAAAGATAAATACACATGAGTATTACCATAGTATTAAAATACATTTGTCTTGAGCAATGAATTCTTTTGTTTGCTGCATTACCACGTACCTGTACCCCATTTGGGCTTCCCATAATTTTCTGTAATATATCCATCTTCTTTTTGGACAGAGTACTATAGGCCTACCATATTTTCATAACTTAAATATAAATAAAATACTTTTTCTCTCTTTTGCGATGTTTCAATCCAGTGGATCTTTGTCATGTGCTTCACAATTTTATCCAGGCCCTGATTAAGGGGTGTTGTAAGTGCACACATTCATTTACATTAATTATATTACTATATCAGTGGTGTTCAGTAATGCAATCAAATGTAAATTCACGTCCTAGTCACATTTTGTCAGTTAAATAAACATTACTTGAACTATCAGTAAATGAGAGAGAGAAGAAACAATTCTATTTATGTTTTTACATTAACAATATTCTGTTTATTAAAGTGAACCCTTGGTATTAAAACTTGTATGGCTTAATATAATGTCAATGATGTCTCTTACTAAAATATGTAGTAGAAAACCTATAAAAGACTTATTTTATTATCTTATTTTACTTTTATTTAAAAAAAAACACATCATTTTATATATATTTTGGACTATGGGGGGACGCCATTATTTTAATTACGTAGAACAGTTGCTTTTGGTGAGCTATTGGCACTATGTGTTGCTATTTTTACTGCAACACAACTCGGAATAAACAACTTGGAAAATAAAATACAGATACAGTGCCGCATTGTGCGGCTTCTGGTTGTAATTTTCAGCCGAAGGGCAACATGAGAAGCTATGTAAGTCTTCGCTGCTTTCCTAGTGATAAGAAGAGGAGAAAAGAATGGGAAGATGCCTGTGGACGAAAAAAAAACTTCCTAAAGACCCATGTCTTTGTTCTCTCCACTTTAGCCCTGATGCCTTTGAGGCTTTTAGTAGACCACAACTACTGAAAGAGCTTACAAACAATGTAAACATGCCGATGCTTGTCATGATTCTGCAGCCACTTAGTTTCTCAGCACAGATTTCACTCGATATCCGGGTGCGTTTAGAATCTTTGTGGGGAAAATCGATGGTAAGGAATTTGTTTTAAGCCTACGTTTATATCCATTGCCACCTGTAAGCTTTTTCAGTAGCTGTGATCATCGTATCAGTATTTTATTTTCCGAGTTGTGTTGAGGTAAAAATAGCTCAGTGTCAGTAGCTCACCAAGTGCAACCTTTCTACGTAATCAAAATAATGGCTAATTGTTGCATAGTCCAAAATATGTAACAATGTAAATCTTTAATGGGTTTTCTACTACATATTTTAGTAACAGACATAATTTACATTATATTAATCTATACACTACCCAGGGTTCCCTTTAAAGTAAAGTATGAATCTCATCAGGTTAGTGTTTTTTAACAAGACAATTTAACTAAAACTTTTGTTGTGTTTATGAAAATATAATTCTAAACATACCATATGCTCAGTAGTTCTAGGCTTCCATGTTGAGTATAGGCCCAAAACACTCAAAATGTCAACTAAGTTACCTGTCAACTGTGTTACCCAGTAAATGTAGCACGGTGGAC
This sequence comes from Cirrhinus mrigala, assembly GCA_036247105.1. Taxonomy (NCBI): domain Eukaryota; kingdom Metazoa; phylum Chordata; class Actinopteri; order Cypriniformes; family Cyprinidae; genus Cirrhinus; species Cirrhinus mrigala. Next base: position 19,568,945 of record CM070008.1, on the reverse strand, counting down.
AGCAGCAAACATAGAAGGTATTTTATGCACATATTTCTACAGATCACCTTTATTTATATAGCATTTTTCTTCAGTCGTAAAGAAATTATGTTTTTTGAGGACGACATTTCAGCATTTTTCTCCATATAATGGACTGCTATGGTGACCCGATTTTGAACTTCCAAAATGCAGTTTAAATGCGGCCTCAAACGATCGTATATGCGGTTGTAAACGATCCCAGATGAGGAAGAAGGGTCTTATCTAGCGAAACAATCGGTTATTTTCATTAAAAAAAAAATACAATTTAAATACTTTTTATTCTGAAATGCTCATCCTGCCTTGCTCTGCTTGAACTGTGTATTCTGACTCAAGACAGTTGGGGTATGTTGAAAAACTCAAATCGTATTTTCTTCCTCAACTTCAAAAATCATTTCAAAATCATCCTAGATTGTTTCAGAATTACCGACCCAGTCTTTGCAAAGTAAACATGCATAGAAGATCAAACACCCTTAACAAAATGGTAAAACAATGATATAGGACGGTTTTGAAGTTGAGTGACATACCCTAACTGTCATGAACCAGGAAAAAAAACTCCAGGCAGAGTAAGACAAGACAAGCGTTTGACGTTAAAAAGTATATAAATTATATTATTTTTAGTTACGCTAGACAAGACCCTTCTTCCTTGGCTGGGATCGTTTACAACCGCATTTGGGATCGTTTGAAGCCGCATTTAAACTGCATTTTGGAAGTTCAAAACCGGGGCACCATACCAGTCCATTATATGGAGAAAAATGCTGAAATGTTTTCCTCAAAAAACATAATTTCTTTACGACTGAAGAAAGAAAGACATGAACATTTTGGATGACAAGGGGGTGAGTACATTATATGTGAATCTTTGTTTTGGAAGTGGACTTCTCCTTTATGGCCATTATATTACCTAAAAGCACTATTAGCAAACCTATAAGGCGGGATTTCTCGTATGAACCAATCACAGCCGATCATAACCAGTCATATCCAATCACATCGTGATGGAGTCATTGCCTCCCCTCACGTGACTTTCCCCCATTCATTCTCAATTACCTTCTGGTGTTGCTGTTGGACAGTGTTTCTTCAGAAACAAAAAGTGATTTATACACTCTTTAATGTCACATTTTGTAATATTTGTGTTGGTTTTTTTTATTGTACTATTTAATTTTTGCAACATAAAAAGTGACAAGACTATTTTTGTCCCTGTCATGTTCTTTCCTTCTATAGTCTACATAATTTAACAAAACAAAGTAATTACTAAAATGCTAATGTCATCAAAAGTCTGCTTTCTCAAGATAAGAAGCACACTTAATCAACACTTCAGCAACATCCTTTATGTGTATGTGATCAGGCTGTCTCCTCTGCGCTGTTTCCATAAAACCCTCTACTACTATCCTGCAGATCTTCCTGCAGTCCGAACATGATGACCTCACATTAGCCCTCGCTGACACCACATCCGCCAGACCACTCTGATCATGTAGTGGCTGTGACCGCTACTGGAGATTCTCAGGGAAGCTGAGTGTGGCAGTGGCTGAGCTTTGCTAACCTTCTTGTTAACCCTCTTTGTGTGAGAAAACCATACCGCACCTAAAGCATCATCATCAGCAGTTCATTTGCTGGTACTCAGGGCATGTGTGATTACCGACAGGCAGCGGTAAGGAGGTCTCAGCCCCTCAGAGTGATTACTAATTACAGTTCAGACTGAGAGGGCGGCTGCTAGTGGAAGAAACCGACCCCAGCCAGAACACAACGCCACACTAAAGTTCACAGCAGAAGGAACTATCAGTCTGTCTGTCTGTCTGTCTATTGGTCGGTTGAAACGGTTGTGTTGCTGACAAGTTATCACACAACTACCATTTTCTTCTGGCATCCTTTGCTGCTCCTGAAAAAAAAGAAAAAGTGTGACCATCAAATTCTAAACAAAAGAAAATTGAGGGAGGTGAATTTATTCCTCATCTTCTTTTCATCTGTACAAGCACTTTCTTTTCTGTCAGCCTGCATCAGAAACATTTGTTGCTTGCTCTTTATATGCCTTAACAAAGAGAGGCAGAGGAAAGAATGGCTGTGACTTAAAGTGACAGCAGCATTAAAGGATGGCCTTCATCTGGCATCTTGCAGGGAAAGTGACATTTAGAGGTGCACCTTGAGAACCGTCTGTTTACCGCACTGGACTGTGGGATGCATGAAGAGTCGCCGCATTGATGGCACTGTGGGGAATGTAAACTTCAACAGGTGAAATGCAACCTGGGCATTTTGTCAGATGACTGACATGTTGTGGAGCTTGTGCTGCTTTAATTCGAAATGAGAGACAGGTGAGAGCTCTCTCGTATTCATATGGATGCAATGCATTCTTCAAACTGAACCTGAGGCACAAACCTATGCCTGCTCTGTGGAGATATTTTGCTCGCAAATAAAATGATATTTATGAGAAGCTATCAATAGAACAAATAATAAAACTGCATTACATTTAAGAGGTAAGTTGGAAGCGCACTGCAATTTTAGATGTCTGTAATGCCATCTAATTTTATGCAGGAGTCTAGAATGTTCCAGTGCAATATAGTCCGCAATTCCATTCCATTACCTTCCCCTGCAATGAAAGGACATTTTCACTGTTTTGACACATGTCACTCAGGTGACAGGGTGCTTGCCCAGTATTTTTGGAGTAGGCCTACACTTGCTATTCAGAGCTGGCTGGAACAATTTTCAGGAGAAATCTTCTCTCTACACCATCCTGACAAGCTTTCACGCTTGCGTGTCATTCACAATTGATTCAAGAATGCCTTTTAAATATCAATTTAATTACTAAATTAAACTGATGTAGCAAATACAAAGCAAAACTGTAGTTCAATTTAAATGTAAGGAAGCAGAATTAAAATTAATTGAAATTCAAAGAAATTAACACTTTAGAATTTTGCACAATCCTGATGATAAGAAATATAGCTATAAATAAATAAATAAATAAATAAATAAATAAAATGTTTTGGCTTTACCAAAACAGCAAATGGTGAGCAATATGCATTTAAAGTAGTTAATATAGGAGTACATTTATATGTTAAAGTCATTTATATGTGCCAAACTTTCTGCTGCCAGCTGGTGGCGCTATGACTATAACTGAATATTGGCATGTAGATGTCTTCAATCTAGGACTTTGATCAAACATATGAAGTTTGGTGAAGATTGAACATGGTATGTTTGTGTTAGTGTAAAACATGACATATCCTGTTGCCAACAGGTGGCACCATTATTATAACTGAATATTGGCCTTTGAGAAAATGTGAAATCTAGTGCAGATTGGACATTGCACGATTAAGGTAGTGTGAAACAAGTCATTTTCTTGTTGCCAGCAGGTGGCACTATGATTATAACAGTATATTGGCCTTTAGATGTGTTCAGGCCAGGACTCTAATCAAACAGGTGAAATTTGAGGCAGATCAGACATTGTATGGCTGAGATATAACAACTTCCTTTTACATTGAACTATGTCACCACCACAGACACGCCCTTTAACGAAAACTCAAGATGTTCGCAATTTCCCATTGCAAAAGCCTTTACAGTTGATTGACCAAATATAATGTTGATGTCATTAAATCTCTGAGAAGTTTGTTCAGCGTAAAACATGCCACTTCCTGTTGCCAGGAGGTGGCGCTATGACTATAACTGAATATGGTCCTGGGCATGTGTTCAGGACAGAACTCTTATCAAACATGTGAAGTTTGGGGCAGATCGGACATTGTACGCCTGATTTATAACAACCTCCTGTTTCATGGCGAAACATTGAAGTTTAACTCAAGATTTTTGCACTTTAACGTCAAAAAGGGCTTTAGATTACACTAACCAAATTTGGTGTTGATCTGTTTAAATCTCTAGAAGGAGTTCGTTTAAATACAGCACCTGACATTGGCAAAAACATCACAAAACCTGCAGAGAAAATTCTAAATAATAGACTTCCTGTTGGGTTTCAGACTTCTTACCGAGGGACTTTTTTGTAGGTAATGGTGTGTTACACCAATTTTTTGTCAGTGTCTACTGAATTTCGTACATTTATGTGAAACAGCTCAAGGGGCACTTCGTTTAAATTTTATAGGTGGCGCTATCGAGCCATTTTGCCATTTTAGGCCCTCAAAAATGCGATTCATTTTGGAGAAGAATTAGAAAAGAAGATCAGTCATCAAAGCGTCGTAAATATTGTTCACAGACAGGGAGATTTACTTGAAATTTCACCAAGCTGATTACTCACTAAAAACTCCTACAGCTCATGTTTTCTTACTATTTTAAGTCTTATTCTGAAGTAGCAAAGTGATTATATCTAAGTGTGTGAGTTGTTTACTTACTTTTTGAATTAGTCTTCCCACTGAAGCCATTATACTGTTCATTCAGACTGATTCGCGAACGCGGAACAAGCATGAACACAAGAGGCGGGATTTATCAAATGACCCAATCACAGCCGACCATAACCAGTCATATCCAATCATATCGCGATAGAGGCGTTGCCTCCTCTCACGTGACTTTCCCCCATTCATTCTCAATTACCCCCCACCAAACTGACTGCACACTTTAGAGGGGTCTGTTAAAACCAACTCAGTGAGCTCCCCCTGTAACTTTACCTGCTGGTGTCACTGTTGGACAATGTTTCTTTAGAAAAACGAGTGATTTATACACTTTTTAATGCTATATTTTATAATAGTGCCATTGTTTTATACTACAATTTTTTTTCTCATTGAATATTTTGAGGAGGCACTGGAAAATGTATATAGATAGATAGATAGATAGATAGTATTATATATTGAATTTTATATCTTTAAAAAAGGTAACCTTTTAGGAGATAACATATAGTATTTTTAAAAAGGCATAGGCCTAAGGTAGAAGAGGACAGCTGTAGAGAAGGCAGAGCCCTAAATAAGCCACTCCCCCTAGCTGCACTGTGATTGGTTGACCTGATCCAATGAGTGGTAAAACAAATGAAGTGTCACAGTGGGAGATTAGATAAATAAGTGAGTGAGGAGCAGAAGGTGGACTCGGGTTTATTTCAATTTGGCCAGATCACTAGAGCGTTGCAGGGTTTCAATCCCTAATGACCAGAGGGGGATGGGAGTGTAGAGATTGTATGGACTCTGTTTGGAGGAGGGGAGAATACACAGACAAATGGATTTGAGATAAAGGATTAAACAGAGTCCTTAAGACAGTCTCAACCGCCACATTCAGGATCAATGCATGACACATTTTTATTCAAACAATCAAAGTATATATTTTTTCCATATCTTCTGTCGTCACGTTATCATGCCGTCTTGGTCTTCTTGGACATGTAGCTCTGATAATAAAAGTTACTAAACAAGGCGATCAGGCTGAGGGAGTAGCCGAGCACCACCATATTCATGGAGTCAGGGAAGTCGCAGTCAGCAAATAGGTTGACTGCAGTGTGAATGGTGACAATGAAGAACTGGAGCTGAGGGGGACAAAGAAAGACAGTGACACAAAAGTGACCGATTCTTTAAAAAATCCTTAAAAAAATCATGAGAGTCTCACCAGCTGAAGCAAAGTAAGGTAGTGTTTCCACCACAAGTACTTATGCATTTGGGAGCCCAGTGCTGCCAGACCATAGTACATATACATCACCACATGAACAAAAGAGTTTATGAGGCCAATAAGGAACGCTGAGGGAGAGATAGAACATATTTTGTAAATCATTCTCTGCCTTGACACTGAGAACATATGGCACTCTGAAACAGATAAAACAGCAAACATCCATGAGATATTTTATCAGTTGCATTAATACCACACGCATTTCAGAATACTTTCACTGTCTATTTCTGAAGCAATACATCACCTAGTGGTGTCAGAGTGCTATTGCAACTAAAACAACCCCCAATATGTAGATTCTCATTTAGGACCTGAATTCTTATTTGATTACATTACAGTGGGGTCCAAGAATATTTTTATTACAAATTATACTGTAATTATAACATAATATGAGTGAAAATTTACATGAAGATCTCCAGCATGATTTGACATGATCCAATCAGCATCTTAAGCTTCAATGAAAGCTTTTGTACAATTTTACCAGGTTTAAATGATATTTTGAATGTTGTCTTGGACTTGTCTGAATCAGGAGAGAAATATGCACAGATCAAGGAAAACAGTTCTAAACAAATGTCGGTGGCTTTTGATGTAATAGAACAAAAATTATGATGGATTAATAATGAATTTGTTAATTACGATTATGCAAGTTTTCACTTCACATGACGTTTGAACTCTCATTCTGACGGCACCCATTCACTGCAGAGGATCCACTGGTGAGCAAATAATGTCATGCAACATTTTTCAGAATCTGTTCTGATTAAGTTACAAACTTGATTATATCTTGTATTTTTGTATTATATTTATATGTATTTTATATTATATATTACTTCACCTCAAAAAAGGTTGTGTCAACCTATGCGATAAACATGTATATTGTTTGATTTATAGTATTACATTGTAATATTGTATGAAGTGAACTGTTGCATGTAAATAGAATGATCTGTCTTACTCCAAGGTAAGAACACTTACACTGTCCTCCCGCAACATACTTGACCCCGGCCCACCAGTTGAAAATCATGGTGCCGTGATGATACACATGCAGAAAGGTCAGTTGATTGTTTTTCTTCCTCAGAATGAAGAACACCTGATGATAATGACATTTACTTATTTATGTAATAAAACATCATAAGACTTTCATAAACAATGCTATCTGATATCAGAGGACTAGATAATTCACTTACTGTATCAGTAAGTTCAATGACTTTGGAGAAGTAAAACCACCAGCACACTCTGGCCATCTGCACGGCATTAAAATTGCGCAAAATTAATACGAGCAATAATTATAATTCTTAATGTACTGTTGCAGAAATAGTAACTTCTGTGAAGGAAAACACAAATAATTTATGCTACCAGTCAAAAGTTGCTGAACAGTAAGATTTTTTTTAAAGAAGAATTGTTTTTTTTAAAGAAGTCTCTTCTGCTCACTAACCTGCATTTATTTGATCCAAAGTATAGCAAAAACAGAAAAAATTTAAATATAATTTTACTGTTTAAAATGTTTTCTTTTTTAAATTTTAGCATCATTACTCATTCTAATTAATTATTCTAATATTCTGATTTGCAGCTCAAAAAAATAAATGAATTAATTAAATAAATAAAATATATAAAATATATAAAATAAAATAAAAAATATGTTGAAAACAGCAGAGTAGATTTTTTTTTCAGGTTCCTTTGATGAATAGAAAGTTCAGAAGAACAGCATTTATCTGAAATGGAAATATTTTATAACATTATAAATGTCTTTATCATCACTTTTAATCAATTTAAATCATGCTTGTTAAATAAAAAGTAAATAAATAACTAAAAAATACAGACTCCAAGCGTTTGAATTGTATAATGTATAATGTTACAAAAGTTTTTTTTTTTTTTTTTTTTTTTCTCAGATGCTGATCTTTGGATCTTTCTATTCATCAAAGAATATATATATATATATATATATATATATATATATATATATATATATATATATAATAAAAAATGTTTCTTGAACAGCATATCAGCATATGTGATCCTGGACCACAAAATCAGTCATAAGAGTCTTTTTCTTTTTTAAAAATAAATAAATAATTTAAAAAAAAATGTAAAAAAATGTAATTTTTTTTTTTTAGATTTATACATCTGAAAGCCGCATAAATAAGCTTTCCATTGATGTATGGTTTGTTAGGATAGGACAATATTTGGTCGAGATACAACTATTTGAAAATCTGGAGTCTGAGGGTGAAAAAAATCTAAATATTGAGAAAATCACCTTTAAAGTTGTTCAAATGAAGTTCTTAGCAATGCATATTACAAATCAACAATTAAGTTTTAGTACATTTACAGTAGGAAATTTATAAAATATCTTCATGGAACATGATCTTTATTTAATATCCTAATGATTTTTGGCATAATAGAAAAATCAATAATTTTGACCCATAATGTATTTTTGGCTATTGCTACAAATATACCAGTGATACTTAAGACTGGTTTTGTGGTCCAGGGTCACATATTATAGAATGATTTCTGAAGGATCATGTGACACTGAAAACTGGAGTAATGATGCTGAAAATTTAGCTTTGATCACATGAATAAATTAGGCTACATTTAAAAAATATTCAAATAGAAAACAGTTATTTTAAATAGCAAAAATATTTCACAATACTACTGCTTTTACTGTATTTTGGGTCAAACAAATGCAGGCTTGAAAAGAGAATTCTGTAAAAAAACATTAAAAATCTTCTGTTCAAAAACTTTTGACTGGTAGTGTAACCTATATAAAAATAATTAGCTTACCCTCATTGCCAAGGGGGTTTCAGAATAGTCCACAGGCTGACACACCAAACCATAATTTGCCAACCAAGAAGATGCTGTGAACTAAAAACAAAACATGAATGAATGAATGAATGAATGAATGAATGAATGAATGAATGAATGAATGGGAATTAAGTATATTTCAGTTTTCATACCTCGTAAAACATATAAGCAGAAAGGCACACCATGGAAAAGTTGTAAATAATGAGGAGAGCTTTGATGTTCACTGGTTCCCTGTACGACATCAGTTTGGGACCAAGCCAGACGATGACAAGGTAAAATAGGAAGATCCCGCCGACAGGCAGCGGAGAATAAACCAAAAGCCATCCATCTGTCCTCTTGTCTGTGGGAATGAACAAACTGCTTCATTAGCTCGTTAAATTTGCCTAATATCGTGGTTAAAGTAGTTTATAAAAGCATTTTCATACTGGTCAGGACCAATTAGCCTAATCAAAATAAGAATTCGCTGTTGTTGTCTACAACTTGCGTTTTCTGCTGTAGTTTATGTCGTATGAAACTTATAGAATTAGAGTAGAATTAAAGTAGAACACCAGACATGCAATTGCTTGAAAAATACCTCCGTTTTCTAGGACCCATTGGTAAAATATCTGGAGCCTTTGCCATGCCGACGGGGATACAGACACCTGAGCGATTAATAATGAAATAGAAGAATCAGGTGTTTTTTTTTAATGTATGGACATACTGTAAAAAGAAAATAGGCTAAGAAGCAAGTAAACAAACAATCTAAACCAAGCCCCGGAACAGCCTATTTTAGTCTATCAATATTTGAGAAATTTTAGTCTGTATTAAGCGTAAATACCTTACCATTGCGCTTGAGGTTCATTCAGTAATGCCCAAACAGCGCCATCCATCGGTTGCATTTGAGAACAGCGAGAGAGTTCGTTGAAGGGTGTAACTACAGGAGTAACTGCAAAAATGTCAATTATGAGCGCTATTTCAGTTCAGCGAGAGAGAAAACATGTTATGAACGGAATTACGACACAGAGCTCTCGTTCAGCATAAATCAGTGGCTCAAAGAGGAGTTAAGGACTTTACACATGGCATCCTCTCCAAGACGGATTACCAAAATCCCCTGGATAACTATTCTTTACCATTAGCTATTTTGAGCGTTGTGTTGTATTAGCTATTTAACAGTTGCTTTTTAAAGACACTATCACTTAATAGGTTACGCAATTAATATTAGTTTTTATTTTGTTCGCTGAAGTAATTAACCTGCAAATGACTTCTCAAACTTAGAAATAATTTCAGTAATAGGCTGAATTATGAGTTAGAATTGATTTAATATGCTAGTTATAGGCTGTATTGTCTTCTCGGAACAGTGATACATGCTTTGTTAAATTTCCTAAATGTAATTGAGGTCAGATGTTTACATACAGAATCTGCAAAATGTTAATTATTTTACCAAAATAAAAGGGATAGTCCAAAATGCATGTTATTTTTTATGTAGTGTACTGACCTGAATAAGATATTTCACATAAAAGACATTTACATATAGTCCACAAGAGAAAATAATAGTTTCAAAACAGCATAGTTTCAAAGGTTTACATCCCCTTGATTCTTAATACTGTGTCCTTACCTGAATGATCAGGTAAATGCTGTGGTTTTTTGTTTAGTGATAGTTGTTCATGAATCCCTTGTTTGTCCTGAATAGTTAAGCTGCCTGCTTTTCTTCACAAAAATCCTTCAGGTCGCACATATTCTTTGGTTTTTCAGCATTTCTGTGTATTTGAATGCTTTCCAACAATGACTGTATGATTTTGAGATCCATCTTTTCACACTGAGGACAACTGAGAGACTCGTATGCAACTATTACAGAAGGTTCAAACGCTCACTGATGCTCCAGAAGGAAAAAGGATGCATTAAGAACCAGGGGGTGAAAACTTTTGAACAGAATGAATATATTTTTGTTATTCTGCCTAAATATCTTTTTTTTTTTTTTTTTTTTTTTTCCATTTAGTACTGCCCTTCAGAAGCTACATAACATACTTACATGTTTCCAGAAGACAAAAAAAAAGTTCAATTTACCCTGATCTTCAAATTCTAAAAGTTTTCACCCCTGGCTCTTAATGCATTGTGTTTCTTTCTGGAGCATCAGTGTTGCATATGAGCCCCCAGTTGTCCTTAGTGTAAAAAGATGGATCTCAAAATCACACAGTCATTGTTGGAAAGGGTTCAAATACACAAAAATGCTGAAAAACCAAAAAAATTGTGGGACCTGAAGAATTTTTGTGAAGAACAGCAGTCAGTTTAACTGTTCAGTACAAAGGACTTATGAACAACTGTCACAAAAAAAAAACACAGCTGTGGATCATTCAGGTAAGAACACACAAGGTCTACCAGATCAGTCCCAGTCTTCTAGATCATCTTGGACCAACCTGAATGACCATGAATGCAACCATGTCGTAGGAAAAAATGCACATAGTAGATGCTGTTTACAATATGCTGATGTAGATTTATTTTTTATACAGCTCTTTGCATATATTACCACTCTGGATCATGAACATATTTCATTAACACATGATATAATCATATAAATACAATGCAGTTAAGATATAATACACAAAGCCAACTCTATAGTTCAGCACTCTCAGATATTCCCTAACAGGAAAAGTCTAGTGTGAATAATTCTTCTGCTCAACATCTGTATGCAAACCCCTGACTCAGGTTTAAAGTGCACACTTCATTAAGAGCAATGAGAACCAACTGAATTCCCCCTTTAAGGTCAATATAAGGTCTGACACAAGAGCAGCCCCATAGATAAAAAGAGTATATTTTTAAACCAAAATACAACGATTAACTGAACAAAACTGTTTTAATGACTATGTTTCTGATGCGAATGCTGGATTGGCTCCTTTGGTACTCTGCTCACATCTGAATCGTCTGTGCTGTTATTGTTATTTAGATTATATTGATGATGATGATGGTGATGCACATGTTGGTGATGATGATAATGCACATGTTGATGATGTTGATGCTCAACAGTTACAGGCTCTGTATTGTTAGTCTTCTGGTTGTTCTCTTTTGTACGCTCATCTGCTTTGTTTTTGTTGTTTTCGAAGCTTTCTGATATGGAGGTGTTTGCGTTTAACTGGAAAAGAGTTTTAATTAATGAACATTTTGCAAACATTTAGTTAATGCAGCACTTTCAGATGTTTGAATGTTAGCACTCACTGAGCAGTTGCATATATCTTTGTGGTACGTAGCCCTGATGGCAGCTTCTATGTAAGGGTAGTGAAGGAAGCTGAAGGGCAGGACAATGTGGAAGGTGAGATATCCACATCTGTGCAGAACAGAAAGGAAATACAAAAGAATGAACATGACATTGGACACAGAAAACATTTTCATTCATTTTTACGGAGAACCTTCAAATGAGTACAAAAGAATCATGTGACTCTAAAGAGAAACTAGTCAAACTGGTCATATTACTTGATGAATTTAGAAGTGTGTTTTGCTCACACCTGTCATAAACTAAGAAATCATCTTTGGCTCCCTCCAAGATGTCCCAAACGTCGTTTTGCATTGGGCTCTGCTGATACACAGGGATGCCCTCTGCCGTCCTCCTCTTCAGCTCCCAGTACATGGCTCTGGACTGAGCATCCTGCTCGTTGACAATCATGAATGATACGTTAGTCAGCTTGCCATTGGCCAACTTGTCACGCAGGCCACCCAACCTTCCGAAACAAAAGGAAGAGAACACAAGCAGATTTAACTGACTGAGCAGTTTATACCAAGATCATTTTTGCACAACACCACAGACTCTGAAGTTATACTGGAAATAAAAACAGTGTTTAAATGAGAAGGGTCATTCTACAAACTGGCTGTCATATACATTGTTATATATTTATTACATATTCAAATTAATTTTTCTATACTTTAATTTGTATGATTACTAAATACTAACATTTGTTTTTAAATAAACTGAAATTATGGCTATTATTTTGTCTTTATTCTTTAAATATGTGAAAAAGTTTTAATTATTTTGAATTTATAATCTCTAATTTTTCCTCTAAGAGGAAAAATTAAATGGGTCTGGCTTTCAGTGTCATTCGCTTATAGCTATTTTTAGCTGTACAAAGCAGCTCGTTTTGCTGCTTGATATTGCAAACTGGTGTGTCTTACCATATTATTTTAATATATTATCTTAATTAAGAACACACTGGTTTGTAGCGCATACAGTTTTACCATTTACTGCACTGTGCTGAAAAAATAAGGTAGATATGCTTTAAAATGTGTATATGGGCCATTCTACAGAAATGGTGCAAACTGCCATCCCACAACCAAACAACACATTTAAAAGGCAATTAAATATGCAAATCTTAGATGATTACTAAGATCCTTTTATTATCTATTGAAACCCACAATATTAAAAATATCAGCTAAATATATATATATATATATATATATATATATATATATATATATATAATTATTTATGTGGTACTTTCATTTTTAAGGTGTCTGTCCCTAACTCCTAAATTTCATCTTATGAAAATAATATTGAATTAATACATTTTATTCCATTGTTGTTGTTTTTTTTTTTTTTTTTTTTTTTTGATTTAGTAAAAAAAAATTAGATATAAAGGGGAAATAAATTTTAGTACAGTTATGCAAGTTTTTAGTATTTTAGTATGTTTTAGTATGCTTATTTAGTATGAATTTAAAATTCAAATGTGATGTGTTCGCTACCAAAACATTATTGTCACTACTGAAACATGAGATGTTTTGTCAAAAATAAAGATGTAATGATAGTGTTTGGTTCAGTGTAAATTCAAACTAATGAATCCTTATCTTCAAAATCAGTGTGATCAGCTTATTGCCTTTTACAAAGAACTGGGTTCAAAATACAACAAATCTCATAAGTTACATTTGAAATATTGTTAAAAATGTAACTGTTATTGATTTACCTCTGAAAAAAATAGATAAACCCCCCTTCTTATTAAATTATATATTACTGTGTTTCGGTAATACAAAAATACAATATGAGAATTAACTGCACAATTACTAGAAATGTGTTGGATATTATACAGTTTGCATACACACAAAATTTGTGGAAAAAGACATTTTTTTTCAAGACCAACTTTGTAGAATGGCCCATATATTAAAAAATACATTTATTTATTTCATTTTAAAGATAAACTATCCCATTAATCATCCTTATCATCCTTTTCAGAGTGAAACATAAAAGTCACCTTTTTCAGTACTGTGTGTTATGTTTTGTTACTTTTGTCAACTGGCAAAAATCTTAAAATGTTAACCCTGTTACAATTTTGTATAGTAAACAAATTTGAAATGTTACATTTTTAGCAAACAAAAGAAGTGTAGAAATATTAGTAGTGATTCTTTCTAATAGCACCTTGTAGTTTCTTTCCTTGTTTGTTAAAAATTTACTGTAAAAATCAACTTCTCTAACTAGAAAAGGCATCATTTTAAATAACGACCCAATAAATGACACAGCACAAGATCTCTCACCTGGTAGCCTGCGTGAGACAGAAATGTCAGCTTGCTTTAAGAAGAGCCACAACGACTACACTTCCTAGAAGATCCTCCATCGGAGTCTTGCCATCAATCTCCCACCTTGGAGCAGGCTTGCAGATCCTGGAGTCACTGCTTTCCCTCTCCAAAAACAGCGGCGAAGCCACCAGCAGAGCTGGAAGAGGAGACAACCACAGAGCCCAGAGAGCCTGCATCATGCTTGATGAACTTCACCCGCCGCAACAGCTAAAAAAAAAAAAAAAAAAAATACACCAGTTCATCAAACTAAAATACCACACAATTAGTTTAATGCTTCATTAGTTAGTTTTACTTTAATTTTGTTCTGTTCACACATAGACAAACAGGCAAAACTGACATGATTTGCACAAACCTCAAGCTCTGTCCTTTAGGTCAAAAATAAAAAAATGAGGGTATGTTGTCTAGCCCACACGTTTAAAGGTCTCATTCTGGACGAACCCTTCCCCTAAACAAACAGAACAAACCAGTAAAAGAAGGGATCGGGGATTGGTGTACTACAAAGTTTTCTTTCATGTGTGTGGGTGATCCAAGATAAATATGAATACTAGATAAACACTGGCTGATAGCAAACTGAACATGATTTTAGTGACAGTTCAATATTTAACATCAGTTTATTAAATATACAAATGATTAAAGCTTTCTGTATTCTTAAAACATAAATTCATCTGCAGATACCTAAGTAAATCGTGCTGGTTCATGGGGCTTGTATTTGAGTTTCTTTCTCTCTAGCAGTTTTTGTCAGTGTTTGCTTGAGCTAAACATTCAGTGATCATATCATGTGAAAAACAAGTCCATCTGTAAATATACTGTCCTGCTGAAATGATGCAATGGATCCCTTAGTGACCAATGTTTATCAATTACTATACAGGTTTGTTGAAAAGTAATATTTACTATACAGGTTTGAAGAAAAGTAGATATTAAAAATCTATGAGAATGTGCTTGTCAGCTCATACCTTTCCCTTAAGAAACATAGAAACGTTCACAGGACCGGGACTCTTGGATGTGCACCACATGCTAAAATAAGGAAATAAACAAATTTTTTGTCTGGCCTCACTGTAGATACAGTAAAGTTAAAGGAGAAGTTCACTTCTTGGACCTTCAACCAGTTAATCCCCATTAAAGTCCACTATATGGAGAATAATCCTGGAATGCTTTCGTCAAAAACTTTAATTACTTTTTTTAGATTTAAGGAAAGCAACACATGAACATCT
Organism: Cirrhinus mrigala; assembly: GCA_036247105.1. Classification (NCBI taxonomy): domain Eukaryota; kingdom Metazoa; phylum Chordata; class Actinopteri; order Cypriniformes; family Cyprinidae; genus Cirrhinus; species Cirrhinus mrigala. The sequence goes on along the minus strand of CM070008.1, from coordinate 19,553,829 downwards.
TGAATGACATGGGGGTGGGTAAATTGATTCTGGAAGTGAACCAATCCTTTAACAATCTGAGATTTATACTCAAACATTAAGGATCTTACACCATCCCATGGACAGAGGCATTGATTTTAGTTTTGCAAACAGTTTCATCCTTGAAATGATTGGGCCAAAGTACACACTGTAATCCATGGTGCAACAACCTTTAGTACACTTAAAATATCCAAACAGATGTGAGCAACACAAAAATTAACTGTACAACCTAGTACTAAAAACCAGTGCTTTTTTTTTTTCATTTCAGTCATTTAATTAAACACCCCATATGTTCAACAAAAACAACTATTAATGTGTTTTGTGAACATTTCCATAAAACACTCAAGGAGATAAACACAGCCTGTAGGCAGATCATTTCAATTTTGGGGCGAACTGTGTTAACATTTACTCACCCTCATGTCGTTTCTGGAACAAAAAAGAAGATACTCTAAGAAATGTGACTTTTCTTTGTTAAAGGAGAAGTTCACTTTCAAAACAAACATTTACAGATAATTTACTCACCCCCTTGTCATCCAAGATGTTCATGTCTTTCTTTCTTCAGTTGTAAAAAATTTTTTTGAGGAAAACATTTCAGGAACTATGTATTCCGGTTCGTGACAGTTAGGGTAGGTCCGAAAAACCCATCTCATTTTCTCCTCGATCTTCAAAATCGTCCTACAACGCTGTTTTACCTTTTTTGTAAAGGACGTTTGATTTTCTTTGCACGTTCACTCTGTAAACACTGGGTCGGTACTTCTGCAGCGATGTAGGATGATTTTGAAACCATTTTGGAAGTTGAGGGAGAAAATACGATTGGAGTTTTTCAACATACCCTAACTGTCTTGAACCGGAATACGTAGAGTTTATGCAGAGCTAGAAAAGACGAGTGTTTGAGGTTAAAAAGTATATATACTGTAATTTCTTTTAGAAAATGACTGATCGATTCACTAGATAAGACTCTTCTTCCATGGCTGGGATTGTTTAGAGCCCTTTGAGGCTGCATTTAAACTGCATTTTGGAAGTTCAAATTTGTGGGCACCATAGAAGATATGGAGAGAAATCCTGAAATGTTTTCCTCAAAAAACACAATTTCTTTACAACTGAAGAAAGAAAGACATGAACATCTCGGATGACAAGGGGGTGGGTAAATTATCTGTAAATTTCTGTTTTTGAAGTGAACTTCTCCTTTAAAGGCAACTGTTGGTTACCAACACTCTTTTGTGTTCCACAGAAAAAAAGTCAGTCCTACAGGTTTGGAACAACATGAGGATGAGTAAGCAAAAAAAAAAAAAAAAAAAAAAAATTTGGGGGGATGAACTATGCCTTTAAGACACATAGTTGACAAGAGATCCATCAAAGAGCTGTTGAAATAAAACTGCACAGACAGGGGTGGCAAACATAAACACAAAGGAGAAAAAAAATAAAACCAGAAACTCTGGTTTGCAGACAGAAGTTTATTATTCAGAACAGTCCCCTCAGTTTGGCAACTGCATGAATCATTTGTGTGGTGGCTCTATAAATATGTGCAATCTTTTTCGCTGCTAAACTCATACACCAGATTTACAACACTTTAAATCAGCACCACTACCAATATACCACTTTAAAATAGTGACTTTTGTCACATCGTCATGCCAGATTTAACTTTTAAGTCTTGTTTGTCAATTTTCTCTCACAGAAACTAACAAAAACCTCTCTGATATCTTTGTCTCAGTAGCAAAAATCAAGTTTAGCTCAATAATATTTGGTTTTCAGGGCACATTCTCAATATTTTTATCATTCTGTGAACAGCTGAAAATATTCCAACGACAGCTTACCTCAATTTTCTCAAAATAGGTAACAGGTGCAATATTTGCATCAAGAGACTTCAACTACACAGCCAGATGCAGCAAGACCAAACTATTTCTTTCTTAGAGAAAAGAAACCAGATAATAGTTGGACTGTTGTGGTATTTATGCAAATGGTTTTAAAATGCAACAACAACAACCCAAAACAACTTAACCCAGTAAACAAACGTCCTCTGCGAGTCCCGCCGTAGCTTCGCCTTTGGCTGGTTTAATAGTCAGGCATTAGTGCAGTTTCTTACAAACACAGTGTTTCAGGTCATGACTCCAATCAGGCCTTCATCACTCGTCACGTTGCCCTCTGGACTGTCACAAGCTGTTATGATGCCCAGGCCGAGCTCTGCCAACTCATCCTGCATACTCGTGGTCACCATCATTTTGGGCTCTAGCCGATTGCACAGCGTCCTGTAAGAAGGCAAAGGGTAGCCCAGTTCCCTTAGGTACTCGTATCCTTTAACCCCCACTGCGCAGCGGATTTTACGGGCTGTCAGTAAAGTATCATGGGACCACACTGCCCTCCGGGAACGCTTGGCTAACGTCAACGCACGTATCTGATCCTCAAACAGGAACACCTGCAGCCCCTTTTCTATTTTACTCAGTTTGTAAAGGCGTTTCTTCATCTCCTCAGCCTGTGTAAGACGGAAAAGACAAAATATTACATGTGCTTTCAATTGCTAATATGTACACCGCCAGTGAAAAATGAATAATTTTATTTAGCATGAATGCTTTAAATTGATCAAAAGTGATGATAAACATTTAGAATGTTACAAAAGATTTCTATTTCAAATAAATGCTGAAAAACTTTCTATTCATCAAAGAAACCTGAAGAGAAACCAAAGAAACCTCTACTCAGCTGTTTTCAACATAATAAAAATAATACTACTACATGTTTTTTGAGCAGCAAATCAGAATATTAGAATGATTTGTGAAGGATCATGTGGCTGGAGTAATTATGCTAAAAATTCAGCTTTAAAATCACATGAATAAATTACATTTTAAAATATATTAAATTAGAAAACAGTTATTTTAAATAGTACAAATATTTTAAAATTGTAGTGTTTTTGCTTCATTTTGAATGAAATAAATGCAGGCTTAGTGAGCAGAAGACTTTTAAAAAAAAAAAAAAGAAAAAAAAAAACAACATTAAAAATCTTACTGTTCAAAAACTTTTGACAGGTAGTGTATATTCTGATTTATAAGAATGAATGTTACCTCTCTCTGTAATCTGACTGTGTGTTGCTGTTGCTGCTCCAGTTTGGTTTTGTAATGCTGGCAAAGTGAACAGGGTCGCTCCTCATCTACCCTCTGAACCCCATCCTCTTCTGAATCCACAGGGGGCTGCCGACGGGCATAACCATGGTCCCCCATATTCAAGTCCTTTTCCACTAGATGAACAACATAATGTGTTTATTTGCAGCATACAAAGTGACTTAAAGAGACTCTTCAGCCCCTAAATTTTCGGCATTATTCTTATTGATATTTTAAATCTTGAAGGTTTGCCAATTATTACATATTCAAGCCTTTAGTAACATGGAATGCAAATCTAACGCTGAAGGACCTCTAAACTGACCCTGATATTGTATGTACATTAAGCCAGTCAATTTATTTTTTTATAAATGTTAATTTATTCCTGTGATTTCAAAGCTGAATTTTTAGCATCATTACCCCAGTCACATGATCCTTCAAAAACATTCTAATATTCTGATTTGCTGCTCAAAAAACATTTATTATTATGTTGAACAGCTGAGCAGATTTTTTTTCAGGTTTCTTTGATGAATTGAAAGTTCAGAAGAACAGCATTTATCTGAAATAAAAATCTTTTGTAACATTATAAATGTCTTTATCATCACTTTTGATCAATTTAAAGAATTCTTGCTAAATAAAAGTATTACTTTCTCTAAAAAATAATAATAATTACTGTCCCCAAGCTTTCGAATAGTATAGTGCATAATGTTCCAAAAGCTAAAAAATTTCTCTTGAACAGCAAATCCACATATTAGAATAATTTCTGAAGGGTCGTGTGACACTGAGGAGTAATGATGCTGAAAATTTTGCTTCAATCACAGGAATAAATTACATTTTAAAATATATTCAAATAGAAAACAGTTACTTTAAATAGTAAAAATACTTCAAAATATTACTGCTGCTGTTGTATTTTGGATCAAATAAATGCAGACTTGGTGAGCAGAAGAGAATTCTTTAAAAAAAAAGATAAAAAAAAAAATCTTACTGTTCAAAAACTTTTGACTGGTAGTGTACACTTTTTTACAAAAATAAATCAGAACACAGACTTTTTTTTTCAGTCTTGTGTTTTTTCCCTTGTTTTTCTGTTGATAAATGGGGAAAAGAAAATATTTGATACAGAATGCAAACATTTTGGAGGCAAATGCAAAGTATCTTGAGGAAACTAATTATTTTACAGAGAACACAAAAATATTAGCAGTGAATGCAAAGTTACTTGTGGAAAAACAATATTTTTGCTAGAGAATGCAAAAGTTTTGTGAGCAAATACAAAGTTTATCGGGCAAACACATTTTTTTTTTTTGCCCAAAGAATGCATGAGTGAGTAAATGGTAAGTTTCTCTGGAAAAGGGCGAATGCAAAAACTGGGGAGCAAACACAGTGTCTATGAAAAACTATGAAAGTGTCTTAGAAACAACGCTTTTGCTAAAGAACACAAAAGTTTTGTTATGGAATACCAAGTTTCTCTGGGAAACACAATATTTTTGTGAATGAAAGCAAACATTACAATATCTTTTTTTTTTTCTACCATTAATAACTTTACCTGGCTCATTTTTAACAGGTAACACTACTTGAGGGGTGACGGGAGAGGGAGGGTCGGGTACATTGAAAAGTGTTGGGATTGCGTTGGGTTTGAGTTTCCTTCCCCCTGCTGGTGATCTGGCGATCTCCTCAAACTGGCTTTCTTCAAAATGGTCCTGCAAGTCATGGAAATAAAGCTTTACGACAAAAATATACATATACTATTACACCTTAAGAATGACTACATTACGGTCTTCTGCAGAATTTAATACTCGCATGCTTTTTCACTTGCCTGGCACAGTCTGGAGCAGGGAGTCGGTACAAAATCACGCCGACAGTTTACAAGCCACTTTCTCATGCGCACGGGATCTTTCGGAAAGCGAAAGAGCTGCTTTCCAATAGTTGTAGAGTTCGAGCAGTTTGGAGCGGAGCATCCACCCATTTTTATTTGCATTCGCCAAATATGTAACTTATCATCTGGGCACAACAACGATGACACGTAGCGGATTGCTAGCAGAGGACTTAGCAGGTGTATTATTAAAAATACTTCACACTTAAGAAAAAGATACAGCTGTTATTTTAGCAGACGTACGCAAGGGCTTTACGGGCGGTCTCTTTATTGCACTGAGTATAAAATGCGACTCCTTAAGACGAATATGTTATACTAGTAAGTGCAAAGCAGAGTTTGTTTGAGCCAAAATGGCGTCGGTAACTTCGGTAGGCTACTTGATGACGTGATATCTGAGAGTTGACTTTTGATATGCCTGTATAAAATTCGTTCAAGTTTAGCAGGCATAAATTAATGTACATAGAAATGCAAGCGCAACATACTTATATAGTGACAAAGAGATAAATAATAAGTTAATTTAAATATTTTTTCTTATTTTAATTAACGATGCAAAACAATTGTTTAAAATAGCTTTTCCATGCGTTCCTCGTTCAACTTCAAAAGTTGAGATAGATATCTGATCACATTTAATTTTTCAAGGTCGGATTAATAATATTTGTGTTGTATTTAGTTCAGCAATAGAAGTTAATACATAACAAAAATACATAACAGTTCAAAGAACAAAACAACAATACACAATAAGCAAAAACAAACAAAAATGTTAACGTGAGCAGCTGTAAATATGAATTTGAAAAGCTTTTCTTTTTTATAAGGTTCTAATTTTATGTTCTCATATTTGAAAGAAACCCTTACGTTTTTTTGGACTTGCTAATGTTACTTTTTGCTGAATTAATTAAACGTTTCATGGCGTAATAATGTTTATTCTGTCAAGTCGATTTAAAACAAAATTAACAATATTTAGCAAAATTATTAAATTCTCATCCATCATTCACACTCCAGTCCAGTAGGTAGCGGAAACGCGCCATAGGCCAACCTTCATAAAACGTAGAGGAAACTCCAACCGGAAGTATACAAACCCACATGTTCCACAGGCGATTGAACTTATGAAGTGTAAAAAACACATTTACGACGTTTAAGGAGGAACTATAGGAGCAGGTGGAAAACCGTGAAAACTGGACACGAATGACGGGAACATGTACATTATAGATATATTCGGTTATAATTAGTTTTGCTCTCCGAAATTTTCACATTACATTTTCACCACCTCTTCTTGTATCTACATTGACAGCATGATTTGGCTTTATTTATAAATAAAGGCGCTGACGTAGAGCGCTCACTTGTTTACGTCGATTAGAGAGGTAGTTTGCGGTTCAGTTAAGACAGATTTTGTAGCAGATGTTAGTTTATCTGGTGAATTTACATAATGTCATCCTCAATGATAGTCCCAGTTATAGATGTACAAGGAAACAACTTTAAGGAGTTGTGGGCAGCAATGGTGATAGCCATTAAAACATCTTCATTCATCGCCATTGATACGGTAAGTGTAAATCACATTCTGTATTTAGAAACCTGGCCTTTTAGCTGGCCGATCAGCTGGTCTCCAAGCCTGACCAGCTAAGACCAGCCTAACCAGCTAAAGAAGTGGTCAAAATCTCTCTAAAATCGGCCTGCTGACCAGCTATGACAAGCTCAAACCAGCCAACCAGCTTGGGCTGGTTTTAGATGTTTTACTTTTTAGCAGGGAACTCAACCTGATGTGAAAATTTAAGTGTTCAATGCCCTAATGGAACAAGATAATTCATGTATGCTGTCTCTTGTAGGAACTGAGTGGTCTTGGATCACGGAAAGCTCTTCTAGCTGAGTGAGTTCTGATATTAAAATATTCTTATCCAATATCTTCAAAGATTAACTAACAAGTGGTAATGTTTTTACTTCCTTTTTTTCCCTTCTTTCTATAAGATCTATTGAAGACAGGTATAAAGCCATATGCCATGCTGCTCGCACACGATCCATACTTTCATTGGGGTTTGCTTGCTATAAAAAGCTTGACAACAAAGTAAGTCTCTGCCATTAACATTTACAGTTAAAGTCAAAAAAGTTTACATACACCTTGCAGAATCTGCAAAATGTTAATTATTTTACAAAAATAAGCGGGATCATACAAAATGCATGTTATTTTTTTTATTTAGTACTGACTTGAATAAGATATTTCAAGTAAAAGACGTTTACACATAGTCCACAAAAGAAAAAAATAGTTGAATTTATTAAAATTCTTAATACCGTGTTATTACCTGAATGATCCACAGCTGTTTTTTTTTTTTTTTTAAAGTGATAGTTGTTCATGAGTCCCTTGTTTGTCCTGAACAGTTAAACTGGCCTCTGTTCTTCAGAAAAATCCTTCAGATCCCACAAAATCTTTGGTTTTTCAGCATTTTTGTGCATTTGAACCCTTTCCAACAATGACTGTATGATTTTGAGATCCTTCTTTTTACACTGAGACAACTGAGGGACTCATATGCAACTATTACAGAAGGTTCAAACACTCAGTGATGCTCCAGAAGGAAAAACGATGCATTAAGAGCCAAGGATGTAAACTTTTAAACAATTTCAAAATAATTTTTTTTATTTTGCCTATTTTTTTTTTCCAATTTAGTACTGCCCTTCAGACACTACAGAAGATACTTACATGTTTCCCAGAAGACAAAATAAGTAAAATTTACCCTGATCTTCAAATTCAAAAAGTTTTCACCCCCCAGCTCTTAATGCACCGTTCTTCCTTCTGGAGAATCAGTGAGCTTTTGAACCTTCTGTAATATTAGCATATTAGTCCCTCAGTTGTCCTCATTGTGAAAAGATGACTCTCAGTATAATAATCTAATAATACATGTATCTAATAATACAGTCATTGTTGGAAAGGGCTCAAGAATCAAGTGTATGTAAACTTTTGAACAGGGTAATTTTTAAAAGTTCAACTATATTTTTCTCTTGTGGACTATATGTAAATGTCTTTTATGTGAAATATTTTATTCAGGTCAGTACTAAAAAAAAAATAACATGCATTTTGTACAATTCCTCTTATTTTGGTCAAATAATTAACATTTTGCAGATTGTGTAAGGTGTATGTAAACTTTTGACTTCAGCTGTATTTTTTATTCTGAATATGTCAACGTACTTTGACTCCTGTACTTGTATGTTTCCTGTTTGTAGGCGGACAGCACATACCTAGTCCAGGTTTACAATCTGACCTTACTTTGCTCAGAGGAATACATCATTGAACCTCAGTCAGTGCAGTTCCTTGTACAACATGGATTCGATTTCAACAAACAATATGCTGAAGGCATTCCTTATTATAAGGGTAATGATAAAGTGAGTATGATCGAACCTTTAAGAAAAACGTTGATATTTTCAAATTTGAAGCATCTTTAAGACTTATTCTGTGCTTGTTTTAGGGAGGTGATGCCCATGGGGTAAACATGCGCTCCTTGTTTGTCGAACTGCTTAGAGCTAACAAGCCCTTGGTGGTCCATAATGGTCTGATAGACATGGTTTTCCTGTACCAGTGCTTCTATGCTCATCTACCTGATCGACTTGGCACCTTCATAGCCGATCTGTCGCAGATGTTTCCCTCAGGCATCTATGACACTAAGTACGCAACAGAGTATGAGCTGCGGTTTACAGCCTCATACCTGGAGTATGCCTATAAGAAGTGGTATGTGGAATATCGAAATGTGTCAAAAGTACAAAAAAAGTGTACTTATGTTGTTCAGTGTGTAAAATTTAAGATGTTTTCTTTGTCCTTCACAGTAAGCTGGAAAATAGCAAAGCTATTGCGGGAGGCAGCATTGGGAGTCATGTGTTTCTAGAGTTTTGTAAATACACAGGCAACATGCAGCGCTACATTGACTACAGGCCGTGCTTGGACAACCAGAATCAGGATGGTACCCTTAACATCTGTGTTCAGTTCTCTGTGAGTTCGTCAGATTTCCACTACTGTTCAAAAGTATTATTATTATTATTTTTTTTAATAAATGGAAATTTTATTCTGTTTTTTTATTCTGCAAGCGTGGATTAAATCAAAAGTGACAGTATAACAGTATATAAATGCTGTTCTTCTGAACTTTCTATAAATCAGAGAATCCTGAAAAACGATTGTGGTTTCCACAAAAATACTAAGCAGCATAACTGTTTTCTACATTGATAATAAGCAAGAAATATTTATTGAGCAGTCAATTAGCATGTTAGAATGATTTCTGAAGGATCATGTGACATGAAGACTGGAGTAATGATGCTGAAAATTCAGCTTTGTCATCACAGGAATAAATTACATTTTGAGATGTATTAACATAGAAAACAGTCATTTTAAACTGTAACAATATATTTCACAATATATCACCTTACACTAACACTAAAATATCGATACAGCTAAACATTTAAAGGAGAAGTCCACTTCCAGAACAAAAATTTACAGAGATGTTCATGTCTTTCTTTCTTCAGCTGTAAAGAAATTGTTTTTTGAGTAAAACATTTCAGGATTTTTCTCCATATAATGGACTGATATGGTGCCTTGATTTTGAACTTCCAGCATGCAGTTTAAATGCGGCTTCAAACGATCCCAAATGCGCTTGTAAACGATCCCAATCGAGGGGGTCTTATCTAGCGAAATGTTCGGTTATTTTCATTAAAAAAATACAATTTAAATACTTTTTAATCTCAAATGCTTGTCTTTTCTTGCTCTCCCTGAACTCTGTGTATTATGGTTCAAGATGGTTAGGGTATGTCGAAAAACTTCAAACGTATTTTCTCCCTCAACTTCAAAAATCATTTCTAAATCATCCTAGATCACTGCAGAAGTACCGACCCAGTCTTTGCAAAGTGAACAAGCAAAGAAGATCAAACACCCTTAACAAAAAAGGTAAAACAGCAATATAGGACGGTTTTGAAGTTAAGGGAGAACATGAGATGGGAATTTTTCGATTTACCCTAACTGTCATGAACCGGAAAAAAACAGTTCAGGCAGAGTAAGACAAGACGAGCGTTTGACATTAAAAAGTATATAAATTGTATTATTTTTATGAAAATAACTGATTGTTTTGCTAGATAAGAGAAGGTGCTTCTTCCTCAGCTGGGATTGTTTACAACCGCATTTGGGATCGTTTGTAGCCACATTTAAACTGCATTTTGGAAGTTCAAACTTGGGGCACCATATGAGTCCACTATATGGAAAAAAATCCTGAAATGTTTTCCTCAAAAAACAATTTCTTTACGACTGAAAGATAATGAACATCTTGGATGACAAGGGGTGAGTACATTGTCAATTTTTGTTCTGGAAGTGGACTTCTCCTTTTATTCTCAAATTAATGTAGAATCAACAAAGAGGAAATATATTTTAAATAATATTTCTTTAAAGGCATGTTTAAAGGTCAGTACTGTCAATATTGATATTACCACAATTAATCTTTATATTTAAATGCCATAATTTAGGCCTCAACAGCAAATTATCAGATTTGTTTAATAACATTTACATAATGTTCTTCTGTATGTTTTTATTAGCAATGTAATTACATAATCCCATTATAATAAATGTCACATTTACCTTTAGTGTGAATTAACTCATGATGACGTTTCTGTCATCACTCCATCTGTTGTGTTTGAATGAGAACCATCTGTTACATTTCCCCCCACTTTGAAGCCTTAATTTGCCATGGAAAAGAAATACAAACACTAGTTAATAATAATGCTAATGGTATTTTGTGAATATTAATACATTTATTATAATTCTAATAGATCTCACTTTAACTTACCCCTTCATGTTTGTATTCCTTAAAGGGATAGTTCACCCAAAAATTAAAATTCTGTCATTAATTACTCACCCTCATGTTGGTCCAAACCCATGAGACCTTCGTTCATCTTCCAAACACAAATGAAGATATTTTTGATTAAATCCAAGAGCTTTTTGGTCCTGAAAGAGAAGAAATTGTTGAGTAAAGTCATTATTTTAGTTTTCTTTGTGCACAAAGTATTCTCGTAGATAGACTATTTTAACGATGTCCTTACTACCTTTATGGATCTTGAATGCGGTAGCTGCGTTGCTGTCTATGCAGGGTCAGAAAGCTCTCAGATTTCATCAAAAATATCTTCATTTGTGATAAACGAAGGTCTTACAGGTTTGAAATGATGTGAGGATGAGTAATTAATGACAGAACTTACATTTTTGGGTGAACTATCTCTTTAAAGCCTGAAAGGATGTTATACTTCAAAATACAAAATTTTCTATGTGACACTTGGTAATTATTTTCTGCTCTAGGCATATGGATGGTGTCCTAACGGCTCTCAATGCAGCATGTCACATGACACAGACCTTATAATCCAGCATGATGAGAAGATCAGAGAAGACAAGAGGAAGAAAAGGAAGCGCAAGAACAAAAAGAAAGGTTCTCAGGGGCTCTCCGAGACATGCAGTTCCCCACAGGGCAAAAGGTCGCACTTTGAAGAGGCCGAGCTTGACCAGGCAGTGCCCATGTCTGAACCAGCACTCCCTGAACATCTGGAGAAGACGGCGAGTTCTGAGCCAACAGATGCCACACATGTGTTTGAACCTGGGAAAATGGCCAGCAAGGATGTAAATGCGGAATCTCAGCCAGAAGCATCTTCTGAAGCTCCTGATAGACCGAAAGAGAAGAAAGCAGAAGGGGGAACTCACCGAGCAGGGTTCGATGCTTTCATGACCGGCTATATTTTTGCTTATGCCAAAAATCTGACAGAAAACACAGAAGAATCCAGCACTGCTCCCCTCATCCCTGCATGTCTCAATAAACTCTTCCTCAGTGGCAAGTCTGTTCCTCTACATGTAGCCAAAAGCACCTTCTCCAAGTCTTCAAAGGCTCATGTGCACAAGATGGAATATGTCTGGGGAAAAAGCGCTGCTGTAAACCCTGAAGGAACTGCATAGAAAGCTTTGATTTTCAGATTTCAATTTTGTGTACATTTTTGGTCAAATAAAATCTAAGTTTTTCTACAGTTTTCTGTCCGTTGGGATGCCTGTTTTTCCAAATCTAATTTTAGGCATGCAAAACTGTGTTCTTGTAAGTTTGCTAGACTAGAGACATTAGACTTAAAGGGATAGTTCACGCAAAAATGAAAATTCTATCATTAATTACTCACCCTCATGGTGGTTGTTCATCTTCAGAACACAAATTAAGATATTTTTGATAAAATCCGAAAACTTTCTGACCCTGCATAGACAGCAACGCAACTGACACCTTCAAAGTCCAGAAAGGTAGCAAGGACATAGTTAAAATAGTCCATGTGACATCAGTGGTTCAACCGTAATATTAATGAAGCTACAAGAATACTTTTTGTGCACAAAGAAAACAATTCAACAATTTATTCTCTGACGTGTCAGTCTTCGACGCATGTTCTTGAGAGTACCACAACACATTTTTTTGTAGTTTCATAAAATTATGGTTGAACCACTGATGTCACTGTTTCTTGATGTCCTTACTACCTTTCTGGGCCTTAAACATGGTAGTTACTTTGCTGTCTATGCAAAAAGTATCTTAATTTGTGTTCTGAAGATGAACGAAGGTCTTGCAGGTTTTGAAGGACATGAGGGTGAGTAATTAATGACAGAATTTTCATTTTTGGGTGAACTATTCCTTTAAATAGATACTATGAAAGAGCCTTTAAAAGCAAGGATGATGATGGTTCAAGTTAATAAACAAAAGTACACAAAGCAAAGCCACAATAAAAATCAGTAAGACATTTTGCATTTATTTTAAACAAATTGAAATACACACATGCATTTAAACAATTAAAGCCATATAAATGGGAAAAATAAGTCCTGATCTGTCTTTGGTAGAAATATACATCTCTGATTCAGTTAGAAATCTACAATCTAAAAAGTGTTGAGAAAACAGCCAGGACTGAAAAAGCAGAAAAATAGAGTTAAGAGTAAACTAGCAAGAACTGACCATTTTCAACATGTACAGAAATCTCTATTCATCAGCTCGTATAAACAACAACACAGCTTAAACGGTTCACAGACATGAAGACATAGTAAAATTACTTTCTCCTTATAAATATCAAAATAAATCCTCTCTATAAAACTATCATGCCTTGGTTAAATTTATTGCATAGAAATGTAGTGACAAATAATAGATTAAAACAAGTTCAACAAGTTCAAACCATTAACTTACTTCAAGTGCAATTACGATTTTAAGTAGATACAGACATGGACTTTTTTTTTTTTGAAGACCTGAGAGGTCAAAGAGTGAAAATGATTCTCGTTTTGAAATTACCATGGCACACACCGTTAGCGTAGGATCGAAACAGGAGCTTTTTAAGATGCGAGACGACATGGAATGTTTGCTGCGCATTTTCTAGGCCCATGCAGTGCAAAAAAAAAAGATTTGAAAGTTTAAAGAGATCTGTTCTTCGATAACTACTGAAAAAAATTCAAACGTAGAAATAAACATCGGATACAGTTTGTGGACAACTTCGGAAAAAAAAAACAAAAAAAAAAAACAGCATTTGTGGTATGTGCAACCAATAGCATATATTATAAAGAAAAAAAATTAAAATATCACAGAATGTGTCTCATCATTAGCCCTGTGTGAGGTGGCGTCCATTGTGTCTCCCTCTGTAGGAGATCTTCATAGTGTGACGCGTAACTGCTACCGCATGGACCGGATCAGTGTTTCACACCCGTTTCCTGCTGTTTTGTTCAATCCAAGCCGCCTTTTAGCTTAAGTTACAAGGGTTTTACTTCCCTCCAAAGAAAAAAAATATATACAACTTATAATCATATTAAATATTTAATGAATATAATCTCTGTTCGCGTGGCATCTGATCAGTTCAAACTTGAGGAAGCATCCTCAACCATCTAGATATCGCATCTGGAGATGCGTTCTCCTGAAGACGAGGCTTTGCAGGCTGTGAGGACAATCGGACAGAGTTCCTGTGGCTCCACAGACATGCTCAGCGTGAGCGAGTTCTTGCTGGAGATCATCAATGCATCCTGGTCTTCAGCCTCCATGTCCTCGCATAAGCCGGCGAGGCTTCCGTTCTGTATCTGGCTGAGGATTGTATCCTTATCGTCCACAAGGCTTCCTCTGCTGCTGGAGCAATCCATCGCCTCCGCTTCTCCTCCTTCAGAAGGTACCAGAGTTGACCAATCCTCTGGCGCTTCCTCCTGTCTTTCGGCTCGCGGCCTGTATGGAGGAATCTCAGTAACGGCGTACTTCTTCGCCCAGCTGCTCAATGCTTTTTGCTTGCTTTCACCGCCAGGCTGTCCGGCCTCGTTCTTGGACGTGGGGTGAAATGAGAAGAAGACATCTGATTGGGGCAGCTGGGGAGAGACCGGGAGCGAGCGGCACTGCCGACCGGGCAACTGCCAGGTCTCCGGCCAGGATGGGGCGCAGCTGTTGCCGGAGGCTCCCGTGCTGATGTTGGGGTGAGGCTGGTACGAGCTTTGACTCCCGTGAGGCGAGTGCAAATCAAACATGAGCGAGAAGACGGACTTGCTGGGCATGTCGTAAAACTTGATCTTGCCACCTTTTAAGTCCTCTCTGGCATTGAAGGGGTTGACTTTTGGTTGCCCGTGTATGAAGCCCCTAGGTCCTGGGTTATAATAAGGGTCCTGGACATCGACTTTGCGGACGGGCTTACGGGAGAAAATGTCGGACTGGCTACGGGAAAGCCAGATGTTGCGACGTGGACGGGGGGACTTGGGTGGAATCTTGTCATCCTGAAAAACAAGAGGATTTAACCTCTTCATGCCCTTTTCACCAGGACCTAGAACAAAAACGAGAGAGATTAATATGCGACATTAATAAATGCTGTAAAAGTAGAATTAAAATTAAGGTTGAACCACTGAACACATGGATTATTTTAACACTATCCTCACTACCTTTCTGGGCCTTGAACGTGGTAGTTGCGTTGCTGTCTACGCGGGGTCAGAAAGCTCTTGGATTTCAAAAATATCTTAATTTGTTTCACAAAGATGAATGAAGGTCTTTCAGGTTTGTAAGATATCCTCACTACCTTTCTGGGCCTTGAACGTGGAAGTTGCGTTGCTGTTTATGCAGGTTTAGAAAGCTCTTGGCTTTCATTAAAGATGAAGAACGCCTTACAGGTTTGGAAGGACATGTTTTTCCTTGACAAGTGTAAACACTGTGGCACTATCAAAACATTGCTGTGTTAGTCTGAGCATATTGACCAGAGCCTGATATAACAACACTGGCTCAGCCAATGGAATGAGTTCGGGGCGTGGCTAAATGTTTTTTGACCAACTGCAGATACAAGGAATGTTCTGAAAACCTGTTTTCAACCCTACTAACCGTATTTTTGCTGGTCACCAAATAGAATTGACACAATTGAGCTTGAAGGAATAATCTTGAACACTAGGGGGCGGCAAAATCTGTAATGTTGATTTGAATATGTGGAAGGAAGAAAGAAGAGCTTAATCATGTTTAACATCAATACCCAAACCCACACAACCCTGAGAAAAAAAAAAAAAAAATACTGTATGTGAAGTCCAAAAGCTGACTATGTGCATTTAAACACTTCATAAACTGAGAAGTACAATGTTGGTACTTCAAAAGTTTGCAGTCTCATCAGTTTACAATGAGCGTTTTATATTTTAACATATTTTAATATGTAATTTTGTCTGTAATGGCAAAGATCAATTTGCAGAAGTCATTACTCATGTCTTCAGTGTCGCATGATTCTTTAGAAATCATTCTAATATGCCGATTTAACGTTCAAATAACATTATCAGTGTTGAAAAAAACCATTGTGCTGCATTATTTTTGGGATAATTTTTTTCAGAATTCTTTGATGAATACACAGTACAAATAAAAACAAGACTTGAAATTAGGGCTGTGCAATAAATAAAAATTGGGATGCAAATGGCAATCATAGTTTTCTGTATTTATTAAAAAAAAAAAAAAGACATTGTTTCACACCCTAAAAGTGTTAAAAATGTGAAAAAAATAATGAATTTAATCATGCATAATAAAGACTATGAAAGCCAATATAGTAAATGCTATATATTACGTTCAAAAATGGGTTAAGAAAACATTACATTCTAACATAACATTATGACCTAAAACCAAAATAAACTTTTTTTTTTTTTTGAAGTAGCGGTTAAAAAAAAAAAATAAAATAATTCACTTAATTTCACTTTCATTTCATTTCACTTAATTAAAAATGAATAGAAATAAAGCACAGGTGAAACATTAACTTATGCGAAAAACACGCATTCACTCATCTAAACACTTAATTTATATAAGCTTATATTAGACTTACTCTATTCTAATAGTCTCTTTACAGTTACTCCTGTCATAAAAATACAATTACTTGGCACATAAACCAAAATACTGTACACTGGCATTCAAAAATTTTGGGATCAGTAAGATTTTTAATGTTTTTTTTTTTTTTTTTAAAGAAGTTTCTTATGCTCAAGGCAAAATCAAAAATCCAGAAAAAAAAAACAGTAATATTGTGAAATATTATTTTAATGTAAAGTAACTGTTTTCTCTGTGAATATATTTTAAAATGTAATTTATTCCTGTGATGCGATCCTGAATTTTCAGCATCATTACTCCAGGTTTAACTGTCATATGATCCTTCAGAAATCATTCTAATATGCTGATTTATTACCAATGTTGAAAACACTTTTGCTGCTTAATATTTTGTTGGAACGGGTGATATTTTTTTTTAGAATTCTTTTATAAATAAAAAGTTAAAAAGAAAAGCATTTACTTAAAATAGATATTTTTTTGTAACAGTATATCTTTTGTAACAGTTTACACTACCATTTAACAGCTTGTGGTCATTAATTTATTATTCTTTCTTTTTTTGAAAGACATGAATGCTTTTATTCACCAAGGATGTGTTAAAATGATAAAAAGTGACAGCCAAGACTTACATTGTTAGAAAAGATTTCTATTTTGAATAAATGCTGCTTTTAATTTTTAATAAATGCTTTTGAACTTTTTATTCAAAGATGAACACAACGGTTTCCAACACTGATAATAAATCAGCATATTAGAATGATTTCTGAAGGATCATGTGACACTGAAGACTGGAGTAATGATGCTGAAAATTCAGCTTTGCATCACAAATAAATTATATTTTTAAGTATATTAAAATAGAAAACCATTATTTTAAAATTCCAATAACATTTAAAAATATTTTTTTTTTCTGTATTTTTGATCAAGTAAATGCAGCCTTGACAAGCAGACGAGTATTCTTTAAAAATAAATAAATAAATAAAAATTAAAAATCTTTCTGAATCCAAACTTTGGAACGGCAGTGTATATCAATATAAATGGTGTTGCCTCGTCGTATATCGTCTATAAAATATACTGACACATCATACAAACTCATTATACTTAATAGAAATAAAAATATTTTGTCATTTACTGTTTAATTTAATGCTTCATGGCTGGGTAAAACTGTTAATACCTTACTGACCCCAGACTTTTAAATGGTAGTGTATCTGAAGCATGAGGCTCTAATCTCTTCTAGCCACACATTGTTTTGTGACTTATTCCCTGTTTGTTCAGGATATGAATTAGCACTAAACGGAAACTGGGCTGTGAGATTGCACCGAAGAGAGGGAGAAAGTAAAAGCTGTGCATTATAAGTAATTCCCATGAGGAAAGAACATCCAATCCATAAAGCTCATAGACAAGTTAGTGTTACGGTCTCCAATCCTGTTCATTTTCCAGTCTCCTTGTTCTTAGAACTCATTGGCCCTACGGTATTAAATGGAAAGTGAGTGCTGGATGCTATGAGCAAAGCCTCAGGGGGCGACAGGATGTACTAGCTCTCTGTCAAAGCAACTCACATCAAAGATGTGTTCAAAGCACATCAAAGCTTTAGGTTTAGCGCCAGAAATAGTGATAGGCACGGTCACCTGTAGTTTTCCATTATCATATCGACAGTTTGCAGGTTAGACGAATCAATACTGGGAGTAAAATAAACAGGTTTGTGTATGCGTGCGAAAAAACACACACCTTTAGGCAAGGGCTTTTTCTCCACCTCCCCGGTGGTTAGTAGCATCCTCTCCCTTTCAGCGTCGTCAGCTTTCAGCTTTTTCTGGATTTCGTCCAGCCTCTTTACTATATCTGGGAATGAGGGCCTGAGCTTTGGATCCATCTGGGATATAAGAGGAGGCAACAAGAGCATAAAAACACATCAGCATCTAAATCCGGAGGATCGCCATGTTCTCACTTCTATTCTAAGAATGCTTCACTGCACATTATATTATAGTGGTGTTTCATTTTCATGGTGAAGACAACTAACAATGTTTGTAGCTGCTCATCTGTTAATCTTATCAGGGGTGCACATAAGTGCAAAACAAAAATGGAGGAAAAAAAAAAAAAAAAAAACCCACAAAAGCATTGTGTACGTAAGTTTAGACCGCTCATTTGCGTACTGATATGGCTGACAGCTGTTAATGCGCAATCACCGTTTTAGACTGACTAACTGTAATACTCTATAATATTTCCTTTCTAACTGAAAACATAAATCTAGGTTACGCACTGCCAGTTTCAGAGCAAAATGCTAAAATGTGACATTTCATTTAGCGATGTTCTCCACTTGGCAGCATTAAAACTGGCAGCGTATATACTTGGCAACCTGCCACCAACCCGCTTGTTGATGTTAGGTTTGAAAATGTTGAAAAATCATACATACGTATATGTAAATATTTGCAGTGCATTTTTAAGTGTACTATAAAATACTTTTTTATTTAAAACTATTTATTTTAAAATCTAAATAATTTTAAAAACCACACTTTATTTCTTATTTTGTTATTATTTTTGTTACTAACTAAAAGTGCAATAACACTGTTATTACTATTATTGCTTATTTTCCAAATCTCCAGGTGCTCTCATGAGAACCAAACCGAAAAACTTAGTAGCCTTTTGAAAATGTAATTTAAAAAAATCTAAACAGTTTGGGGGCGATAACATTTGTAACATTTTTGAAAGTAGTATTTAATGCTCACCAAGGCTGCATTCATTTAATCAAAAATACAGTAAAAACAGTAAGATTTGGTGCTCAAGACACATTTCTTTTTATCACAGTTGAAAACCGTTTAATATTTTCTGCTTTAATATTTTTATGAATGCCACAGTCTATTTTCAGGATTCTGATAAATAGACAGTTAGGGTTAAAATAAAATATATACAAATAGGGTTAGGGTAAAAAACAAAAAAAAACAAAAAAACAAAACAAAAAAAAAAAAAACAGCATTTATTTGAAACAGAAAACTATTTTTATATTATTATAAAAGTCTTTTGATCAATTTAATGTTTCTTTAAAAAATAATCTATGTATTATGAAACTATTAAAAAAAATATATATATAATACATGGTATTAATATAGATAGTATATATATTAATATATAGTATGTATGAAAATGCTTTTTAATAATTATTTATTATTATTTTTTAATAATATAAAATAATTTTGTAAGACTTTTTAATAATTAAAAAAATATAATATAATAATAATAATAATAATAATATTATATATAATAATATTATATATATATATATATATATATATATATATATATATATATATATATATATATATATATATATATATATATATATGCCAATTAAAATAACCACACTTTTATTGAGTAAATAAAAAAGTATTAATATTAAATATCATTTAATATCATGTATTATTTTCATTTAGTTCATTCCAACAGAA
The DNA here is from genome assembly GCA_036247105.1 of Cirrhinus mrigala. Classification (NCBI taxonomy): domain Eukaryota; kingdom Metazoa; phylum Chordata; class Actinopteri; order Cypriniformes; family Cyprinidae; genus Cirrhinus; species Cirrhinus mrigala. Next base: position 19,534,124 of record CM070008.1, on the reverse strand, counting down.
TCATATTTAACAGTTTTTTTTTTTATTTAATTATCCAAATAATGTATACTACCAGTCAAAAGTTTCTGAACAGTAAGATTTTTAATGTTTTTTAGTGAAGTCTCTTCTGCTCACCAAGCTTGCATTTATTTGATCCAAAGTACAGCAAAAACAGTAACATTTTAAAATATTTTTACTATTTAAAATAACAGCTTTGTATTTTAATATATTTTAAAATGTAATTTATTATTGTGGCCAGAGCTAAATTTTCAGCATCAATACTCCAGTCTTTAGTGTCACAAGATCCTTCAGATATCATTCTAATATGCTGATTTGCTGTTCAAGAAACATTTTATCATCAATATTTATCAATATTTAAAACAGTTGAGTACATTTTTTCAGGATTCTTTGGTGAATAGAAAGATCCAAAGATCAGCATTTATTTGAAATAAAAAGCTTCTGTAACGTTATACATTACACCATTCAAAAATGTTTTTTTGGGGGAAAGAAATTATAGTAATAATTTTATTTAGCAAGGATGCTTTAAATTAATTAAAAGTGATGATAAAGACATTCATAATGTTACAAAAGAGTTCTATTTCAGATCAGTGGTGTTCTTCTGAACTTTATATTCACTAAATGAACCTGAAAAAAATTCTTCCCAGGAGTTTTCAACAATAATAAATGTTTTTTGAGCAGCAAATCAGAATATTAAAATGATTTCTGAAGGATCATGTGAATGGAGTAATAAATTCAGCTTTGAAATCACAGGAATAAATAGAATATTCAGATAGAAAACCATTTTCTATTAGTAATAATAAAATAGTAGTAATATTAAGAGTAATAGTAAAAATCTTTCAAAATTTTACTGTTTTTGCTGTACTTTGGATCAAACAAATGCAGGCTTGGTGAGCAAAAGAGACTTCTTAAAAATAAAATTAAAAAAAAAAAAAAAATTATATAGAAAAAATTATATAGATAGATATAGATAGAAGGTATTATTGAAGATAGGTATTGTATAGAAGGTATTATTGTCAGAGCATGTGAGCAGAGTCGATCATTTTTGGCGGCCAAAATTTCAGTACATCCCTAATAGTCAGGATGTACTTTCTCAAAGGTATTACAAGAATCACTAATGGATTGGTAAATAAAACTCACATTGCAACAGTTGAAGGCAAGCTGCAGGAAGTCTGGGGGACAATCTCCAACCATGTGCTGGAAGGCATGGTAATCCAGGCCAAAGTTCTGCAGGAAGCAAATGTGGGGGGTAAATGTCATTATCAGGACAATGATGAGGTTATAATGACTAGCATAACAAGTGATGTAGTTCTAAAGTTGATCTCCAATACATTTATTGGAGAGGTTTAAAACAATGAAGTACTGCTCACTTCAGTGCGTGGTAGATAGTCAGGGTCAGCCTGTATCCTTGCAATGATCTCACACAAAATAATGCCATATGAAAAGACATCAGCCTAGAAATGAATACAGAGAAATGATAATCCTGAAAGATGCTGGCAAGAAACAAGCCTTGTGATAGTGTTGAGTGTTGACTGCAACTGAGAATCGAACCTTCTCATTATACGGCTCGTCTCGCAACACTTCTGGAGCCATCCAGAATGGGGATCCCACCACGGACAGCTTCTCCCCCTCAAAACTGAACACACAGAATAATGGTCAAAAGACTTTCATGTCAAAATGCTTTCACACTTAAGCGCTGACAATCATTAAACGGAACACGAGAGTTCAGATGAGGCAGCAGTACTTCAAAAAGGGAAGTTTTTGAACAATGTGTGCTGAATAGGGAAGGGGTGACCAGTTGAGCAAGAACATGACTACTCAATTAGCTCTGTCTAATTTTTTCCCCTTTTTAGTTTCAATGTTTTTAACAGCAGTGCTTTAAATAGACCTTTTGACTGTTTTACACAACATTGTCTTGCATGTTTGCATGAGTGCTGCATTTACTGCACCCAAAACTTAAAGGAGAAGTCCACTTCCAAAACAACAATTCACAAATAATTTACTCACACCCTTGTCATCCAAGATGTTCATGCCTTTCTGTCTTAATGGAAATAATGGACTTTATTGGTGCCCCGATTTTGAACTTCCAAAATGCAGTTTAAATGCAGCTTTGAAGGGCTCTAAATGATCCCAGACGAGGAAGAAGGGTCTTATCTAGCGAAACGATCGGTCAATTTTTCGGAAAATAAAAATTTGTATACTTTTTAAGCACAAAAGCTCGTGTAGCACAGGCTCTGGGATGCGCGTTCACGACGCTACTTACTATTGAATCACGCTGAAAGGTCACTCAGAACGTAGGCGGCACTACAGACCCAGTGTTTACAAAGCGAACACGCAAAGACTAATAAAGTGCAAGTAAGTCAAACGCTGTTTACAAATAAAAAGGTACAATGATGTCAGAAGATTCTGAATTTGTAGGTGAAAATAAGATGGAGTTTTTCGACATACTCTACCTTTTTGAGCCGGAGTACACAGACGACGAACTTAGACGTGATTCGTAGTAGTGATGGGAAGTTCGGATCATTTTACCGACTTGGACCTTTGAGTCTCGTTCAGCAAAAACGAATCTTTTTTTGAGTCATTCTGTTCATTTTAGCAAAATCAGCATCACGTGACAGCCCCATAAGATGAACGAACGACTCGAAAAACCCGAAGACTCGAAACAGGTGAACTAATTGCAGTACAGAACCTAATAGGATGAGAATAAATACTCACAATGAATTTCATTCGTTTTAGAAACACAAAGGAAAATATTTTTAATAAAACCTGTCTTGAATAAGACAAGAACAGCTGATATGAGTTAAATGATAATTCAGACTTGACGTGTGAGAACAAACCTCACTGGTTTTTGCCAAAGCTCAAACTTGCTTACATGACATGCAAGAAAAAACCTTGTTTTCACACATCAGACAAGCAAATTTTAGCTTCCACATTTACATATCTTTTAATCTGCTCTATGTATGTGAGACACTCTATTTTTATATGTGAATAAAAGTCTAAATTAAAACCCAACCATGTCAAAAATATCTCAGTGGAAGGTTTCATTAAAAATAGTTTCCATTGTGTTTTGAAAATGAGTGGAGGTCTTAGAGGTTTGGAACGACATGAGGTTGAATAATTAATAAAAAAAAAAAAATTTTTGGGTGTGCTAACCTTTTAAAACCTTTTGGGTGTGTAGGTTAAAAACACAGCAAATTTAACAAAGTTTCTTGAGACCCCTGCAATCATTTCTATTCTGTCATGCTCAGTCCATCTTGAAAGCACATGTTATGTAAGCATTAAGTAAATAAAAATGAGTCTCACAGGGATCCGGTGAACCTGAATTCAGTGTAATTATGCAGAACTCCCAGTTTACAGAGATTAATTGACTAGTTGTTCAGGTAACCAAATCAGCTATTCGTTTTTACTGAAAATATGTAGTATTGCACTAGCAGCGAGAAGGTCATGGGAGAGAAAGGGTCTTGAGCTGCTCTGGTATTATTAGCTCTTTTAAAAATTGACTTTGGACGGTATGTTCCTTCCAAATCAGATAGCACCACCCCCTTCCAGTATTGCTTGCATCTCACCATTGCTTCCTTTCAGATTGCCATAAGCAAAAAAGAAGGATGCCCACTTTGCTGCTGTTATAATCATTACACAGGCCACAGAGTGAAATGAATGCATGTTTGACTTATTTCCAAACATGTTACTCACTCAAGACTGGGGATTTTCTCAGCAAGGCCGAAATCTCCGACGATCGCAGTGTAGCCATTCTCATCAGACTTGATCAGGCAGTTCTGAAAGAAGATCAAAATGAAAGAAACAGTAAGTAGAAGAACATATTGCTCCTCCCACAGGATACCTTCCACTTGAGATTCAGTCCATTAGAATCACTTAAACAGAAAGTAATGATGTAGCAAAGAAAGCCATGGGGGTGATTCCCACAGGGTATAATTATGGGAAGTCCCACAAGTGCTTAGGAGAGAACGCAACAGCTGGAGGTAGAGAAAGCATGTCAGCGCATGCCACCGACAAGAGCACTGTGCAGACTAAATCAAAAGCACCTGTTTCAGTGCTGACTGATTTAGTCTTCTTGTTTTTAAAGTTACATCATTAAACCCACAGGACAAGTGCACCTTTAGTACATCTTGTAATTGCCTACCTTCATAAAGCTAATAAAATCAAGCAGTGTAATAACCATTTATGACATTACACTACTGTTTAAAAAAATGTGGGGTCAGTAAGAGTTTACAGTAAAGACATTTATAATGTTAGAAACAAAAAAATCTATTTCAAATACAGTTGAGGACAAAAGTTTACATAATTTTCCCAAAATGAGAGGGATCATATAAAATGCATATTATTTTTTTATGTAGTACTGCCCTGAATAAGATATTTCACATAAAAGATGTTTAGATATAGTCCACAAGAGAAAATAATAGTTGAATTTATAAAAAAAAAAAAACCCTGTTCAAAAGTTTTCATACACTTGATTCTTAATACTGTGTTGTTACATGAATGATCCACAGGTGTGTTTTTTGTTTAGTGATAGTTGTTCATGAGACCCTTGTTTGTCCTGAATAGTGAAACTGCCCGCTGTTCTTCAGAAAAATCCTTTAGGTCCCACAAATTCTTTGGTTTTTCAGCATTTTTGTGTATTTTAACCCTTTCCAACAACCACTGTATGATACTGAGATCAATCTTTTTTTTTTTTTTTTTTTTTTTTTTTACACTGGGGCAACTGAGGGACTCACATGCATCTATTACAGAAGGTTCAAACACTCATGCTCCAGAAGGAAAAACGATCAAACGCTTGGGGTGAAATCTTTTGAATAAATGTGTTCATTTTTCTTATTTTGCCTAAATATCATTTTTCCATTTAGTACTGCCCTTCAGAAGCTACAGAAGATACTTACATGTGTCCCAGAACACAAAATCAGTTAAATTAACCTTGATCTTCACATTCTAAAAGTTTTCACCCCCCGGTGAAAAAAAAAGAGCAGCAGCTGTGGATCATTCAGGTAACAACAGTATTAAGAATTATGTAAACTTTTGAACTATAACTATAGTCCTGTGGACTATATGTAAACATCTTTTTATGTGAAATATCTTATTCAGGTCAGTCTTAAATAACAAAAAACACGCATTTTGTATGATCCCTCTTATTTTGGTAAAATAATTAACATTTTGCAGATTCTGCAAGGTGTATGTAAACTTTTGACATCAACTGTAAATGCTCTTCTTTTGAACTCTCTATTCATGAAAGAATACTGCAAATGTATCATGATTTCCATACAAATGTTAAGCAGCACAACTATTTTTAACACGGATAATATTAAGAAATGTAATTTGAGCACCAAATCACCATATACGAATGAAGGATCATGTGACACTGAAGACTGGAGAAATGGCTACTAAAAATTCAGCTTTGTAATCAGAGGAATACATTACATTTTAAAATATGATTGCACACATAATATTTCAGAATATTATTGTTTTTACTATATTTTGATTAAATAATTGCAGCCTGGATGGGCATAGAGACTTCTTTCTTACTGACTATAAACTTTTGAACAGTAGTGCATTTACTGTCATGATTACAGGGAATAAATATGATGAAACGTCCCGTACCTTGGAGGTGAGATCTCTGTGAAAAATGCCCTTGGAGTGTAGGTAACTGAGGCCCATGGCGATCTCCAAGGCCAGTTTGACCCGTGTGGCCCAGCTCAGGTACTTACTGCTGTCCAGCAGCTGCTCCAAGTTGCCACCGTTAATATACTGAAAAAAAGAGAAGACATATCATGTGACAAATATCACTGTCTCCATATCTCTGTAGTGCTCAAACAGTTCATATTGTATTCAAGAGGGTACAACAGAACAGGATGATAAGTTAAATTTGGCTGGGTACTCAAAAAAATGCAATGCACAAGACAGTGAATCTGATAAAATAATTATCCGATATGTACAACAATAATGAAATCTGTAGCGACTTTAATCTTTGCATCATGGGGATTATAATGATTTTGATGGTCGCAGTACTTTGTGTTTACAATACAGAAGTGAATCCAATCAGTTTCCTGTGGGTAAGACTATTCTATGCCTACTCTCAAGTGGATTGGTTTTCAAGTTACAAAAGCGTGCAAATTAGCGGAGCCCAGCAGGAGCCCTTTAAGTGCTTCTGTTTCACGTAGTGAATTTGCATGACAGCACCATCTAATAATTAGGCAATTATTCTGCAAGAGACATATTAACTATTCTTTTGCAGCAGCGAATGCCTTATGTGTGATTAACTTTAAAACAAGTCTTTGAGAGATTAGTGGATATGGCACACATGCTACTAACTAGGAGCCTGATGCATTCACCACGGGGCACTGGCCTCAACAGCGTCCTAATTTTGGGTTGCCTGAAATGATCTGTGCTGACAGATAAAGGGCTCCACATTTAGCTAACAAAATTAGCCACGGCTGACTAAACAGAGGAGACCTTAGTATGCGGTCAGCGCGGTGAGATATCAACAGGCAGACAAGACGGCTGAGTCGAAATGACAGCACCTTCCAGTTTCTCATAAAGCTTTGGTGCCGTGTCCCGACTCAGGTTGTCAACAGACCTACTCCTAGTCCCTTCGTCCATTTTAATGGCTCCCACCATATAATCTAAGTGAATAAGAATCAAACAGGGTTGTTCTGTAGGACTAAGCATCACATTTACAGGCAAAAATGTTAAATCTTGAGGTACAACTCACTTTTAAAATTTGCTGTCCACAGCATAACCTTGAGATCAACATTTACAAAAAACACCAGTAAGCATCTAATTATCTGAATTCCCTGGAACTTCAAAATGACAAAATGAACACTTTGCCCCATTCCAACTGGCACACTCAGCCCTTTCGGTCCTCCAACGAATCAGCATTGGGATGTTGGACAATAGCATGCGGTAAAGCTCAACAAAAAAGCCAAGGACACATAGCAGCATAATAGAAAAACACATTTTTCAGTTATCAGTGCTATTCTAGAAACAAATGCTTTGCAAGCAGCTGCAATTTATTTTGAAAGCGAAAGTGTCTGATAATAGGTTTCTTAGAAAAAGCAAACAGCATTTGGCTGGTCATGTGATCTCAACATGAGATGACCAGGTCAATGTAAAATAGTTGCTATGACTGGATTTAATAGCTTGAAACATTTTTCAAAAATACTACATTTTTTAGGACCTCCAACACATTAGAAGTAACACAAGTTACATAATTAGATTACTTCCCCCCCCCCCCCCCCCCCAAGTAACTAGAAAAGTAATAAATTAGTTTTTAATTTACAAGAAAATATTGGAGTTACTTTCCCCATGTTGAGAGAAATCTGAAGCACAAAGGCATTGTGTAAACAAAATGTTACTGTAGTTCTAGACTAAATGTGAACATGCATTAATTCATCTCACTTGCAAAAAAAAAATATCCTTTACGTATTTAATCCAATTTCATCAACCAATGCCTTTGCTACTGATCTTTTATGATCCAATTCAATGATACTAATAAGCAAAAATGACTAACATTTGTGCTTCATTTGAGAAAAAAAAAACAAAAAAAAACAAAAAAAAAAATTGCTGAAGAATGTTGAACCTTCTTCTCCTGTGCTCTACTGTACCGCAAATTTACTTTTCCTTCAGCCTAAATAGACAGTTTAGTGATTCTAAAATTTCACTTTTTGGTGTAAAAGGGCATTTACATTTGCTAAAACTAGAACTTTATATATTAAAAACAAACAAGCAAGCCCTGCTTAGATTTAAAAAGTAACACGAAAGTAATGCCAAAATAATGTTTTTATTTTTAATTATATTTAATTACTTTAAATAAAAAGTAACTAAGTAATGTAATTAGTTATTTTTTAGGGAGTACCGCAATATTGTAACTTTCCCCAACACTGCCTTTAACAGGATTTTTTGGGGGTTAGGAAAAGCTATACTTGGAAAATCTGCATGTATGAAGACCAGGACGTTTGTACATGTAAACGGTCAGCTAAGTTAAATCTAGCTGGTTGTCCCGTCTAATCCCATTTCTCTCTCTTCTTTCAGACCTGATCTCATGTCCAACATTTATCCCAAACCCATGTCAGGAAATCTTTCATTTGGAAGCGCTCTGCTTTTGCTATATGTTGGTTTCATCTTTCAGTGGGTTAAAACTAATCCTGTGTCACACCATTTGGTTAGCGTTGACTATCCAATGTACTGCCAGACTGACTAAATGGGAAAAAAGGGAATAGCCCAGGTTAGGTCTAAAGCTGTGCTAGTCCAGGTAATGAGGTGACCGATGTGTATGCCTATATAGAGCTAATCCTCTTGGTGAAACGGTAACTTTGAGTATGTTGGGTGCTGATGCAGGTTACAACAAAGAATGAAAAGCTTCCTGCGGGGTTGATTTCATAACTGTTGAGTGATGAGAGAGCTTATTTAATACACTCTTAACTCACTCATCGGCCTTTAAATGAAGGGTCTTTATGGGGGGGAAAAAAATGACTGGGGATTCTTAAAGTCATGAGCAACATAAGGCGTCAGTGGCTTTGAAAAATAGTATAATCCCTCAGCAGGCCAGTGATTACCACTGCACTAATACCTCTTTCTGTCAACATGCATCAAGAAAGCAGAGCAAAAGTCAGTAAGAACAAGTGACCTGCAATGATTGAAACTATAATGGAAATACTAACAGGAGCTTCGTACTTTTTACAGAAAAAAAATGAATAAAAAAATAATGGCACATATCTAGAACAGGTTTCAAAGACACACTAGTACATAGTGTTTACTAGACTATTTGTAGTGCACTACTGTATACAACTTGGTCTCAGCTTCAGATGTCACGCCCATAGATCGTTGGTTGAATTATATAGGATTTCTGGGAGACGTGCATGTTGCGTTTTTTAACGTTCCTCTTGGAAACAAAGATGCTGTGACGCCAATCCCCCTTGTGGAAGAAGCCATCCAACGCGTTTACAACCATTAACTAAATGCTGGATTTTCAGAAGTGTTTTACTCACCGGTCTGTTATTGTGGGGACACCCATCAGTCATATGGCTTCTCAGGTGGTCCTTGGCCATTCAAAGAGGCCAAGGTTCCCAGACCTTCTACCGTCAGTCTGAAGGTCTGGCTACGCGAAACTATATAAAACTAAACTAACTAAACTTCCTCCAGGGTCCACGGCCCACTTGGGGCCTCAAAAAGCTTTCAAAAAGGCCAACAGATGACTTAATGATTAAAGAGCAGGTCTTATGGGTTTTTGAAAAATATCTTTTTTGAGGTTTATACCATAGCTATCCTTCAATGTAAACAGTCTACAAAGTTAATTGAAGAAAAAAAAAAAAAAAAAAAAGTGCATGATAAATATATCTTCACTCAAAAGGAGTCGCCGCCTCTGATCCACCTTGACGAGTAGTTATATTTTTAAATCTGCTAACTGTTACCGATATAAGTCAACAGGTAACATTCGTATAATCCAGCCTGCCCGCGAAATACAGTTCTGCGCTGTGAACGCAAGTTTGTTTTGTTTTCATTACCGAAATATGATGATGTGTTGAATTAGTGGTTAAAAATTTTTTTTTTTTTTTCCACGATACCACAGAAATGCTTTGAAGTAACTGTTTAGAAATCATTGGAAAAAAAAAAAATGTAAAGTGTATTCTGAGAAAATTACAATGTTTTCTGACCTTAGATGCATTTAAACCTGTCATAGGGGACTCCAACACAATATTAGGACACTTTAAAATACCATATGACCTGCTATTTTTTTTTAAACAAAAACATTAAAATAAGCTACAACAATTGAAAATAAAAAGACATCTTATTTCACATCAACAAATTATTTTCCCTATGAAGAATCACGATTTTCACTGTTTTGGAAAACCTAGATATATTAGGCTATTAGGAAAATCTATGGTAATCAAAATCTTAATTAAGGGAAAAAAAAGCCATGGACATTTTTTATGATGAATTACACATTTTCTAGTTATGCTAAGCTCTTCAGAGCTAGTTCTAATACAATTTGTGTAATACAAGCAATGTATTTGTGGGTAAAATATGTGTATACAGGAGATACACATTTAAATTAAAGAGGCCATGAACTGCCTTTTTAAAATATTGTAATACATTTTTAAAAGAACATAATAAAAACAGTTACTCACACTTGTGAGGTACATCATTACTGTTGCATCCAATATAGTAGGCACAGCATCATCTTTTAGTTTCAATCTCATTGAAAATCCTGTGTTGAACTGTGCCTTGTTTGTAAACGAATCCGCAGTAAAATAAAGTGAACAAAGTTCGTTCTTACGCCGTCTGGAACTTAATTAAAAATAAACTTCATCCACTCTTTCCTAATATTAGGATCAGAAGGAAGGCAATGCAAAGACTGTGTTTTTCCACAACTTGGCACTGTACAGTGTCTTATTGTCTTCGGAGCCATCTTTATCATTTGGTTTCTGCATGGACTTGCATTTTTTTCTTTACCTATTAAATGTGCAAATTGGTGGGCGGGTCTAAACAGGCAGTGATGTAGAAGCAGACGTTGATCCACTGTGGAGATGGTGTTTAGCCACACTATTATGTCATAAAGTGGCACATTTCACGACCTGTCGTTTTGGCAGACAGGCTTCAATATAAGCTTCAATACGAGAAAGTTTTGAGGTCTGAAACAGGATGTCTTTATAGTACAATGACCTCTTATGTGTCAAAATATGAAGGGAATTTTAATTTCTTGTTTGCTTTTATAAAAACATAGTATTCTCAGATCTTAGCCTTGGATCTTGGACATACTGGGTAGCACCTTTGCAAACTCTTGGTTTCATTATTCGTTTCATTCATAGTAGAAGACCATTGCTTTGCTGAATATCCACTCAAACAGGTCAAAGGATAGTCACTTATGCACATTATGTCTATTAATTCAAATAACTAAACATTTTATTTATATATAAACTACTTCAAGTTTTAACAGGATATTTAAACCGATTCATTAAGGAGAAAAAAACAACATTTCCTGTTTAACAAGTAAAACCCCTCTTTCCTGTGTAATCAGTGTTCATCTTGAGCATAAGACTATATTGCACAGCAACATTCATACAAGCATAATACACGCACACCGCTTGAGATGGTAAAAATACAACATGCCTTAGGGGACTGCCAGTGGGCTCTCTAATAGAATACTCCCCTCGGGCCACTGCGAACAAAGACTAAACTGTTCAATGTCACAGTTGATTCACAGGGGGAAATGCCACAGATTTAGGAATCAAAGGTACCCTGCAAGCACACGCAGACCAACTTTTTCCAGCAATGCAAGTATTATTCAAGCACTCAATTCAATATAGCGCTACTGGTACAAAAGGCTGTCTTTTAAAAGTTAGAGGAAGCTAGAAGGAGGCCAAGTTGCAATGTCAATGTGATAAGGTACAGTCTTGTTTTAGGTACAGCCAAAGAAGAAAATTCAACTGTCTATTGTGCATGAGATGTGTGGTGAATAAAACACAGAAGTCTGATGTCACTTACCTCTGTGAGAGCATGAAGTTGACCTTCTTGTACACACACCCCCATAAATCTACAACACCACAAAAACGAAAAAAGAAAGGTTGATGTTAGTTCAATGCTCTGAAACAAGCAGCAGCAGCAGCAAAGAGTACGAGGAGATTCCTAGAATGCCAAAAAACAAAGTCAATGTATAATTAACCGCATAAGAGCAAATTCAGCATTATCAACTTGACCGAGCTGCTGCTGTGCTGACTTTCTCTGAGGCTGCTGTCCAGTGAGCTTATTTTATGCTCTACATTCATTTCTTGTGTCAAAAATGGCTTTTACAAATGACACCATAAACTCAGACAGGTTTATGGTGCTGTACATCAAAACAAGCTATAAAATGTGAGACTGTCTCCAGTCGACTGGAGGGTGAACAGGCACAATGGCAGAGCAAAGGCAAGATTTCTGCTTAAATGTGACCCTGGACCACAAAACCAGTCTGAAAGCTGAATAAATAAGCTTTCCATTGATGTATGGTTTGTTAGGATATGACCAAGATATTTGGCCGAGATAAAACTATTTGAAAATCTGGAATCCGACGGTGCAAAAAAATCTAAATATTGAGAAAATTGCCTTTAAAGTTGTCCAAATGAAGTTCATAGCAATGCATATTACTAATCAAAAATTAAGTTTTGATATATTTATGGTGGGAAATGTACAAAATATCTTCATGGAACATGATCTTTACTTAATATACTAATGATTTTTGGCATAAAAGAAGAAAAAAAGAAAAAAAATTTGATAAAACAATGTGGCTATTTTTGGCTATTGCTACAAATATATCCGTGCAACATAAGACTGGTTTTGTGGTCCAGGGTCACAAATATAAAAAGCTTTTTTCTTTTTTTCTTCAGAGATGGAAGATGAGGTAGTGTATGAATGTATAAATGTAGTAATATCTGTGTCAATTAAGATTTTTTGTAATTTTCTTTTCAGGAAGTCATCCCTGCAATAAGCTCAGAGCTGAAAAAATACAAATGAAATTTAAGCGCAGTGTGAGGCTCACATGATATTGACATGCAGTAGCCTTTCACTAATTTGTTAAATAACGTATCAATGTCTCTGAATGGCCACCTCACACGAGTCATTAGACAGGATACAAATTTGTCTGTGTTTTCAAAGTTATGGCCCCATAAAGCCCAGGCCCATGTTTTATTGCAGGTCTGTGTTGGGATTTCTTCAACAAAGCCCTCAGCCTTCTCCTGTCAGCACTACAGTCCCTCCACCCCCATTCAATAAGACATAACAATGATGTGATTGTAAACCACACACACAGACCCTCTCTCACTCTTTCATCCACCCACAAACTCACATTCTGCTCTACAAACAAGCCAAGCATCATAAAAATGGAAGCATATTTAAACAGAAAATCAAATGTGTACAGCAGCATTGTTTGAAAGACAACTGCTTTATTATTCTAGTTGGCATTTTGTCACAAAAACACATTGATTCCTGGATTAAAAACATAATAAAAAAATAAAAATAAAACAAAACACTAATAAATAAACACACAAGCAATATGATATAGCTGACAAAACTCACTAGTTCTAAACTGAGCAAATGTCAAGAACCAAGAGGACTGCTTTTTGATCTCAATGAAATCTAAACTCAGGATGTCGTTTCACTCTATCTATTGTTAATGGATTTCTGACCTGATTTCTGTGGAACGAGGAAGAAGAGGTCATCCCTGCTTTTCCATTAAAAAGGAGAGAAAGATTCACATTGAAAGCAACACTCCCGCAGACTCACTTATTTAAAAGACTGCATTAATTCTGAGCCACTGGCAACGCATAAAGCGAGGTACACTCCTTGTTCAAGTAGGAAACCTAATATTAATATTATGTTACATCAGCCACCACTTTATATGAACACTGCAGTTGTGTTTTTCTTTGAAACGCATGCTATTTCAATTTTCCCACTTAGTTACAAGCTCATTAAATGTACTTTTATTGGCATCAGCTCCTTAGTTTCTTGTTAGCGTGAACTGCAACTGCAAAAACCAACTTTATAAAGTAACCACACGGAGACACTCAGCAGCAGAGAACTTGAAAGGAGGCTGGAGTGGAATTTGTAATAAAATCTTCCTTGCACGTTGAACCCGTGGAATAGCTTTGAGCTTTGCACATTTTGCAATCTGCATGATCATTTTAACGCAATCAAAAAAATGTGTTAACCCACTGTGATAATAGTGTTGTACTAAAAGCAAACCTGAGTATGTTGGGGTGAGAGAGTCTGTTCATGAGTTGAACTTCTCGCAGCATGTTGGCACGATTACTGCTCAGCTTGTTCATCTTTAGAGCCATTACCTGGTCCGAAGCTCTGTGACGCACCTAAAACAAACAAAGAAGATGAGAAGCCATCTTTTAGTCTTTTTCTGAATTTGAACTAAGCCATACAGACAAAATGAAATGAGTCAGAGGAACCCATTTACATTTTCATATGCTCTGAATGTTCATCTTAAAGGATCCAGAATAAAAATGTCCTGATAATTTACTGACCCTCATGTCATCCAAGATGTTTGTATCTTCCTTTCTTCAGTCAAAAAGAAATTGATGTTCTTGAGGAAAACATTCCAGGATTTTTCTCTAAATAGTGGACTTCAATGGGAGCTAACGGGTTAAAGTGCCTCTATTATGGATTTTTGAAAATGACCTTTCAAGCAGTGTGTATCACAGCTCTAAGTGAATGAAACCATCCTGCAAAGTTTTAAATCTGAAAGTGCACCATGTATAAAAGTTATTGCCTCTCAAAAGAAAGAGTCGACTCCAAGTCATTTAAACAAGTCGTTTTTAAAACGAATCCCAAGCCATTAACATGAAACATTAGTATATTGCCCGCCCACTTGTTGCGTACATAGCCCCAGGAAAACTTGAAGCCCCCTTCCACACTGTAGCAGATTCCTGTGGATAGCATCAGGTCGAGAAGATGCTGTGCTCTGCATTCTGAGAGTAAATCCGTTAGGGTAAGTCGGGAAAACTCCAATCTCATTTTCTCCTCCAACTTCAAAATCATCCAACATTGCTGCAGAAGTACCGACCCAGTGTTTACAAAGTGAACATGCAAGGAGGGTCATACACACTTTACAAAGAAAAAAACAAAAAAAACAAAAAAACAAAAAACAAAGGTAAAACAGCGATGCAGGATGACTTTAAAGTTGGAGGAGAAAATGAGATGGGAATTTTTTGACATACCCTAACTGTCTTGACCCGGAGTGTACAGAGTGTACGCAGAGCTAGGCAAGATGAGCATTTGTGGTTAAGTGTATAAATATTCATTTTTTAAGAAAATAACCAGTTGTTTCATTAGATAATACCCTTATTCCTCAGCTGGGATCATTTAGAGCCCTTTGAAGCTGCAGTGAAACTGCATTTTTAACTTTCAATGCATTGAGCACCATTGAAGTCCACTATACCGAGAAAAATCCTAGAATGTTTTCCTCAAAAACCATAATTTCTTTGCGACTGGAGAAAGAAAGACATGAATATCTTGGATGACATGGGCGTGAGCAAATTATCAGGAATTTTTTATTCTGAAAGTGGCATAATCCTTTAAAAGCTGTTGTTTTCATGTACTCTGTAGCATGCAAAATACATATTTAGTTGTTTTCGCTCCACGCAGGTTGTAGGCCTCTGGCTAACTGGCTAACAGCAATATCTGTTTGCTCGCAATTGTCTAGAAATCTGAATGTTTTTCGTTGTTATCACTTGGAGTTATGATAAAAAATCGTGCAATATGTTGGTGTACAAACTGCAGTGCTTCATCAATATGTTTCTGCACGTGCTAATGCAATGGCAGTCACAACATGACCAATCACAACAGACTGGGTAATCTGACCAACAAGGTTCCGCAGATTAGCGTCAGGCAAAGGAGGGGATTTGAAAATAATGAATCGTTGAGCAAACCGTTTGGGAGTCACTGAGCAAATAATGTAAAAATAAATGCACATTATAAGACAATTAAAGTGTTTTTTGAGCCTGTTGTTAGGGACTCCCAAAACCAATATATGAACCTTTCATAATCCATAATAGGGGCACATTAAAGGTCCAAACTGCAGTTTCAATGCAGAGGGCTCTACACGATCCCAGCCAAAGAATAAGGGTCTTATCTAGCGAAACGATCGGTCATTTTCTAAAAAAAATAAATAAATAAAAATGTATATACACTTTTTAACCACAAATGCTCATCTTGCACTAGCTGTGCGTTGTGCATGTGCAACTTCAACCTGTTGGCTCCCACTGAGGTTCACTATATGGAGAAAAAAGGAATGTTTTTTCCTCAAAATACGAAATTTCTTTTCTACTGAAGAAAGACACACAAACATCTTGGATGACATGGGAATGGGTAAATTATCAGGAAATTTTTATTCTGGAAGTGAACCAATCCTTTAAAAGGAATACAAATAACTGCAGCTTTTTGTCCAGTGCATCCCAGGCCATTGTTTCTCATATGCTACCATCCAAAAGAGCATCGAAGAAAGTAAAACCACAGCATTAGACCGACAATACCACTCAGAAGGGAAGTTCCATACATAGTAAAATGAGGTCTAAAAAAACAGTCATTGTTCATCGTTATTACACAACCAATTTTTTAGCAGAAGATGAAGAAAATAGACAAACACTGCACGACTGACTACTGGCCACGTATCGTTAGGGGTTTCACAACATTTCTGAAATGTGCTTCTGCAGATATGTTTTCTAGTTTCCTCTTTGTGCTTTCATCTTGCTGACCAATAAAAAGACATTTAGGAAAAGAAAGATCAACCACAGGATTTCCTCATAAGTGCAAAAAAATAATCATTATCTACGTCCGTAAAATGCTGACTTCCTCAAACTGTATGCAGTGATGAAAAGGCTCAACACAACTGAAGGATTATGAAAGTCAGTGCTAGGGAACCTAAACATTAAAATCTGTTTTGAATGTATCTGTAACACACAGCAACATTTTATAAGCATTTCCTTTTACTTTAAACGCATGGTGCTGACTGTACTGCGACCAATCTCAGTCTGGGGGACTCAGCAGCCTAGGAAGAGCACATTTCGTGTGCCCACCTACAGTGAGAGCCGCCTGTCAGACATGGACCCAGATGCCTCCGCAACAGCACCCAAACTCTCAATCTGTTCTGCTATTATCGAGTCACAGCTTGCTGCCCATGCAAAAAATTTAGTGTCCTAGGAAAATGTTCTGGTTCCTCATATGTAGATGGATTGAGCAATATGATTATTTAGGGACTCTGCATATTGCTGTGGGGTGTTTTAGATGTTTGTTTGGGCTTACCATATGGGTACAGATTGAAACTCGTTTGTTCAAATAAACTGAAAAAGGCTATTATTGCATTAGCTTTCCAGACAGGTTCTTGAAGACCCCCAACACAGCTGGTATTTGGCTCAACGCTTTACCCCTGCCTGTGCCATATGCAGACACCCCCTGCCTGCCATCCTAAAACCATTCACTCTGCTTTAAATCTCAGCCACCTGTGTGGGGAAGGAAATATTCTAAATGAACATAACAAATCATTAACAAGTAATTCTTATTGATTTTAAGGTAAGCAGGTTCAGGGGTTTAAACAATATCTCAATAATAGCTCCATAATTATTTATTTACACAAAAACAAAAGCTAGCACTTTCTGATTTCAATTCACTGCACCACCTTCATTTAAACAAATGAAGTAATAAGTTTACTTTTTTGTCTATATCTTAATTTTGTGATACACCTTTTTGGCTTCACACACCTGAGGCAATTCAAGTTGAACTTTTTTATTTTTATTTAAACTGCAAAAAACTATTTGCATGCTCAATTCAAAGTTCATGAAAGTCTTAAACATTTGCATTGCTCGGACACTTACTTGATTAAATAAAAACAAAGGGTAAAAGTGAAAGTGCCTGAAAGATGCAAAGCAAAGGGAGATTAATTCTTACCAGTGAGAGAGTGTCTACATTATAAAACAAACATCATAAAACAAAAACCGAAGCCACTGGAATTGGAAACCACAAAACAAACTGCATAATCAAAATTCTGTGCATACACACTCAGACAGCATGCAAACATTTAGGGGTACAACAACTTGCCACTGGGGCACTACCGTTAGGATACATATTGTAATATTTTCTTATGTATATTAAATCAAATTCCACTGCCTATAAATAGGGTACTGCGCTGGCGAAAAGCTGCTGCATCCTTAAAAGTAAAATTTTTGCACTGTTTTTCTGACAGTGTATAGTACATGGATATTATTATTTATGGAAGCCCATTTCCACCACTAAATTAAAAAAAAATAAAAATAAATAAAAATGTTATTGCGACATTTATCTCACAATTCTGACCTTTTCTTTCCTTAGAACTGAGATACAAACCTGCAATTGTGAGTTCTAAAGTCAGAATTGCGAGATATACACTCACAATTGCGAGAAATAAAGTCAGAACTGCAAAATAAAAACTTCTCACAAATACGAGTTCCTATCTTGCAATTCTGACTTTTTTTTAAATCAACTGTGAATTATAAAGTCAGAATTGCGAGATATAAACGTGCAATTCTGCCTTTTTTTCTGAGAATTGCATGATAAACTCGCAATTGTGAGAAATAAAGTCCGAATCGAGAGAGAAATTCTTACAAATGATTTTCCCCTCACAATTTTGACTTTTTTAGAATGAGATATGAACTAGCAATTGTGCAATATAAACTTGCAAATGTGAGAAATAAAGTCAGAATTGCTAGATAAAAACGTTTTTCCTTGCAGTTGCGAGTTTGTATCTCGCAATTCTGACTTTTTTCTGAGAAATGCACGATATAAACTCGCAATTATGAGGAATAAAGTCAGAACTGCAAGATAACTTTTTTCTTTTCATATATATGAATTATAAAGTCAGAATTGCATGATATAAACTCGCAATTGCGAGAAATAAAGTCAGAATTCCGAGATAAACTTTTTCTCACAAATTTGAGTTTGTATCTCAATTCTGACTTTTCTTGCAATTTTGACTTTTTCTCTGAATTGCGTGATATAAAGTAAGCTGTGAGATAAAAACTCACAACTGCAAGTTATAAAGTCAAATTTTGAGGGGGAAAAAATTATATTTTCTCAAAATTGTGAGTTTATTTCTCAGAATTGCGAGTTTATATATCACAATTCTGACTTTTAACATGCAATTGCGAGTTCATATCACGATTCAGAGAAAAAGAGTCAGAATTGCGAGTTTGCATCATGCAATTGCAAGCAAAAAAGTCAGAAAAACAACACTGGTCACAGTTTTGGGTATCTGCTCTGACCGGCTAATAACAAAAGCAACACAGTCTACTGTAAGAAACACTGACAGAATTAAAATAAGCCAACAGAGGCTTCAGAGTCGCAGGGTCTACACTTCTTACATCTCTCTAGACACACTTTAATCTAAAAATGGCTGAGCTCTGATCTCTAAACGACTTAATACCTAGCCTAAGAGCACAAACATAGCCCATTTATGACAAACACACAAGCTATAATAAAACCTGACACAACATGTGCATGTACAGAGAACCTCAGTGACAAATACTGCTTATGAGTGAAAGAGTTCACTGCTATGACAGAGGAATTGATCTTGGTAATGGGCATCATCATGCTCTGTTCTCCCAGGGCTTTTCTGACCTCAAAACTTCACTGAATTATTCACAGCAAATATAGTTGAATAGGCTACTGTACTATTGATGCTTAGCATCAAGGGTAGCACTCAGTTTAATCTAGGAGGTCATCAGGGTTTATGTGCAGCAAACAACGAAACAATTATAAATTACAAACTGCAATCAACACTACAGAGGAAGATGCATGTTGTAAACATCATCCTCATGTTAAACATTAGGAATGACAATTATTTGACATCACGATACTTGCTATTTTTGCTTAAAGAACAAAGAAATCACAGAAGAGGCACTGACTCTCACCATCTCTGAAAGCTACTTTATGCATGTTACTGTGAAAAGGTTAAGGGACTAAGTAAATATATCCTATAACAGGTAATAGTATCTAAACTGGCTTTTTAATGGACTTTTAATGTCTTTATATGACAGGATAAGTGCAGAGAAACAGGAAACCATTGGGGTGAGAGAGAAGGGAATGGGATCAGGACATGAACCAGGCTGTATCTGAACCTGTCTCACTGTCAGCCAATGCTACGTAATACTTTAGGACAAACAGAATCCAAACTGACTAAAAGCAGTTTCACTGCATTTAAACTTGGCCACAAAACTGAATCATTCTCAACTTTAACCACAAAGTTTCATCTTCATTAACTTCTAACTTTCATATCATATCATACCAAGTCAGTCATACTGAAAGACACACTCTCTCCAACAAACACCATCATTATAGTGATCAGTACAAGCCCTACTGGCTACTCTTCTTTCTTGCACAAATTAACTTCATCTAAACCAACAGCATCTATCTATCTTTGAAAAAAGGCGACACAACTCTCACCTCCTGATGTGGAAAAACTGTAGGAGTTATTAAACCATCGATTCAGATAATCAACGTTTTCATGTTCACTTATAACTATAATGAAGTATGGCAGAACTCAACTCTGCAGGTGGTTTTGTAAGGCACAGTGACTAATAACTGAAATCGAAATGACTTTATGTCATCAAACAACCATCTTACCTTGTAGACCTCTGAAAAAAACCCAGAGCCAATCCGCTCGCAGATGAAGTCATCGAGTCGGGTCAGGCAAGAAAAGGCACTGATGAGGGCCCGGTAAGATGAGGGACACACCCTGTCCAGCGGTGCCGGAACGGTTTCTGCTCCTCCTCCTCCACAATCCGGGTCCTCCAGCCGATCTGGCCGCAAGGGGAACCCAGCAATGGAGTTGCGTTTGCTCCGCTCCATTGCTACTGGTGCACAACTAATCTGGTAGAGTATCAATCACCGGTTCACATTTTTGACTGTCCTTGCCAGACCTACAGAGGAATAAACAAAAAAACAGATGAGCAAAATATTGTTAATAAAAGAACATCCCATTATAATACCAATACTCATAACAACACTTTGAATAAGTTTGGTATCTGCCATTTTTCAGCTAAAGATTCTTTTTTTCATCAATTTGAACTAAACCATCGCAGATAAACTTGCTGCGTTTTGTGTATTGCTTGGGAGAGAGTGCCGTCTTGCAGTGTTGCCATGTCCTCATATTAGCAAGCGCTTTTAGGCATTTTGTTTGGTCTTAGTTCATAAAGCTAGGCATTTTATGGAGTTAAAGGGGTCCTATTACGCTCTTTTACAATGTCTTGATTTTGTTTTATGATTGTACTAGAACATGCTCTCATGCTGGGTGGTTTGAAAAACACATTATTTTTCACATAATTTATATTATTACAATACCTTTGTCACCAGCCTGGCACAAATGGCTCTATTAGTTTCAAGTTTAATGAAGGCCCACCCCCCGAAAAATGAAATATCTTGTGATTGGTAGCTGTCCCAGTACACTGTGATTTTCAAACAGCTTAGACAAAGCAGCAAGTTCCGTTAAAGATATATTAAGGTATAGTTGACGCTACAGTAGTGTTGGGTCCTATGGTCAGCCTGCGAAATTGCAGATACATGATATTACCGTGCTTATTTATTTATTTACTTAGTTTCATTTCCTGAAACCAGCTCCAGCATAAGGCTAAAAGCAGCCCAATGTTTTGAATCTGACTTTATTTGTATTTAACATGACAACAACTGAATAAAAACATTGTAAGTTACTAATTATAATGCTTACATTTCCTTAGTTATTCAAAAAGCAGCTACAGAAAATGAGCAAAGAACATTAACATTATCAAAGAACATCATCACTGATTAACCTAGTGTGTTAACCTTGTAAAGTGTGTTAAGTGTGGTCAAAAATAGGCCAATTTGAGTCTAAGCTGTGGCACGTTACAGCTTCCTTCGCTGTTATTTTCTTGCATACAGATACGTGCACAAAGACACATTTCTGATGCGTTTAAATACGTAATTAATAACTAGGTGTTCAGTTCAATTCTGTATAGAGTTTCTATAAATGTGGTTGTCACTACCTGTATTTAAATGTAGGTGTCAAATGCAGTTGTCACGCCTGTATTTTAGTAAATAATGTGTGTACAAATTGTGATTGAGGATTAAAAGATGAACTGGCAACTGAATTTATCTGCAGTGTGTACGTGGCCTATTTGAGTGAACAATATAGAGTGACGAAAGGCGGATGTACCGACCCGGTGTTTACAAAGTGAACGTGCAAAGAAAGTCAATGGCCCTTTACAAAGAAGTTAAAAGCAACAATGTCAGATGATTTTGAAGTTGGAGGAGAAAATGAGATATAGTTTTTCACCTTTCCTACCTTTTTGAAATGAAGACGCATAACTAACCACGTGTGACCTTTCCAACATGATTACGTAATGTGTGAAGTCATGCATGTGCATTGTAGAGCTAGTGCAAGACGAGCATTTGTGGTTAAAAAGAATTTAATATTTTATTTTATTTATTTATTTATTTTTTTTTTTTTTAAGAAAATGGTCAATCGTTTCTCTAGATAAGGCCCTTACGCCTCAGCTGGGATTGTGTAGAGCCCTTTGAAGCTGCACTGAAACTGCATTTTGGACTCTCAACCCGTTGATCCCCATTGACCTAATCCTTCAAGATGAACATTCAGAGTAGGGCTGTGTATTGCCAAGAATCTGGCGATACGATACGTATCACGACACAGGGGTGGCGGTACGATATGTTGCGATACATTGCGATATTGTAAACGAGGCGATATATTGGGATATTTCTTATTTTATAAATAGGACATCATTTTAGGAAAGCTATGAATTATGCTCCGTGTGGAATCGCCGAGATTTATTTTTTTTTAAAATATCGATATTACGTTTTTAAGAATCGATACAGTATATACACACACGTGTATCGATATTTTCTTACACCCCTAGTTCAGAGCATATAAAAATATATCTTTTAAACCCTTAAAAGAAATCTGAAAACCACTATTTGATGTACTACCCATTATTATAGCTATACTAATTACTTTTCTGGTACAGGGTTAAATAGGGTTAGAGGTAGTAAACACACCTGCCAAGTGCAAGCAGATTAAATTTTAAATTCCTTTCACTATCCAAACAAACAATGGCCAGTGGCATGAAAATGAATCACCTCGACTAAATTTTCTGTAAATGAACACAGAATCAAGCCATTCACACACATTTCCCCTCATTCATCACAAAACAACACAGGACGGATACAGGATAAACTGTCTCTGCGACATTCCATTTGTAAGCCTGGGAAAGAAATAGGGAAATAAATAAATAACACAAAACTCCACCAGGATCTAAACGCTGTCTTCCCACTCTTACATTTGAGCGCCACACCCCAGTAAAAAGCCACTTTAAAAGGACCAAACATTCATGCAGTCCTTAAGGCCGCTCAACAGCTGGCTCTACTCACTACAGGGTGATAAATCAACTCTGTAGATCCCCTCTTATAACGAAGGAGCCAATCATACAACTAACCTTCAGTAACAATTAAGGCGGGCAGTTTCTCTGTTTTTGTTTTCATAAACATTTACTAAATTATGTGATTTGGAGTTGTAAGCTACCAAAAGTGTTGCACACTCAGGGTCGGAGTGTGTAAGAAGGGCAGGACTACTAAAGACAAGCCCTAAAACAGCTGTTTTGGTCACAATTCCAGTGGCAGCGTTCCACAGAGCTCATTTCAAACTTGACCTTCAGCTGGGACAGCCTTAAGGCCAGCCAACATTCAATGCTCAGCTCACTGCATGATTTGACCCATATACCAATCACTATTTTCCCAAAATAACACTCTCAGCTAGTAAATGAGCATGCCACGCAAGGTCAAAAATTATGCACTGGATTACTCCAAATGGGTTTCACCAAAACAACAGCTATGATAGTAAGCTGAATGTAAACATTACACTATAAGACCGTATTTTGATCTAGTGCTACTCTGATATTTGATATGGTCTCTAGTAGACCATATCATGATGTAAAAATTCCAAAAGAGGCTGTAATGCCTTCACATTCTACAGGTATAAATCATGTGATTAGACAATGCAACCTCATTTGGGAACAACAGCATGTCTGACATTCCAAAGATTAGAAATAAGAAATGAAAAGGACTTGATCATCTTGTACAAATTTTTGTACGCATGCCACACATTTTTTGCATGCATTTAACATAACTTTACAGGTATACTGTTTTTTTCATGAATCTGCTTAACACTTGAAAATCAGCTCAAGAAGATGCTAAGAAGTGCTAAGACTCAAATAGGTCTATTATTGACTACACTTAACACACTTTACAAAGTTAAACGCATAATGCACTTCACAGGTTTAATATATAGAATAACAATAACGACTGTATACAAAACTATCCTCATTATTTAATCGCCAAGAGCAAATACGTTAAGGAAACTATGGCAACGGCTCCTAGTGATCCGGGTGAATTTGCAAACTGCTTTGCACACTAATTGTGTATAGGATAAACCAGTCGTGCTAATGTTTTTACGCGGTTTATTAAGTTGCTAGGGAAGCCAGCACAAAGCGGACGCGAAAAACAACTCGGAAGTGTTGCAATCCGAGATCGCATAAACGATGCTGACCGAAAGTGAACTCGGGTTGCTGCAAAAAAATAAGCGCCAGAATACCGCTGAGAATAGTGATCAGGTGCAAGTGCATGCTGTCATTAAACTGTTACTCATAGGTGGAGACCAAAGCGCGCTTTAATTGTTTACTGACACACGCGCCTGGCTCTCAAGTTCTCAACACACTTCAAAAGCAAAAAGAAAACACCCTACTGACCCTACACACAAAAGTAAGTGTCTTACCTGGTCATCAGGCTTGAAAGTGAAGCAAAGATATTCTGACGGTCGAAAGGCCTCAGTTAGTCCCATTGCATTTTGCAACTGCAGACGAGGGCCATATACTACAATCCATATATTTACATGCAGATATAACTGCTTGTTTTGACTGAGCGTCGGCTAGGCTATATTTGAACTCGGAAAATAATTAAACGACACAAGTACTGTGAGAGCTTCTTAAAACTTAACTTACAGCGACTACCGCAAACTTTCCGATAGAAAACCAAATTTAACGTGCACAAGCAGGCAACTGCGTATGTTTTGTCGCGCTGTCCACAAACATGAAGCGGTCAAGAGAAAATAAATAACGCGCTAGCTTTTTCCAGAGAGTCCTTTCTATTTCATGCCAGGCGCTTCGCTCAGTTTCTAGTTATATCCCTAACTAAGCAGTAAATTCCGACGTTATTCCATTTGGGGTGAGTAAAAATACAGTGAAGTAAATTCAAGAGACAACCACTTCCATAACAGTTGCCTCTCCCCACGGACCAAACTTACGTTTCATTTGATGGAGACAGACATCAACGTCAGCCATAGAGATACAAGATACTTCTTAAACGGTATTGTTTTGAACCAATCACCGGTGAGGCTGAACGCACTGTGGGCGGGTATTTTGATTGATTGACTTGTCTTTGAGCGAATCAAAATGTTTACCAAAGGTGCTGCCGTCCAATGACAGGCTTGCTTGTATGGCATACTGAAATATATAAACAAAAGTGGATTCACAATAATAAATAGTTATTAGGTCGTCTTCTAAACACTTCTGAAGGGTTTAAAATGCATTACATGCAATTATGGGATTGAAAACAACTGGAAAAACAATAAACAGTTGAGGAAAAATGTACTGACAACATTTAGAACATTTATTTCGCTAGAAATTGGCTAAGCAAAACATAAGACTAACCAACTGTGTGTAAATGTTATGAACATAGGATTAATGTAAAGATGCCCACTTATTTTAGCACAGCTGTGCATTCTAATAAAACACGAAGCAGCTGTATTTCAAATAGATTATTATGGCGCCATCTTTTGGGAGAGAAAGCAAAATTTAAAATCTATATGTAAATACTAAAATTAATAGGTATAAAAAGGTATAAAAAGTAAAAATATCATACTAAAATATCATACAATACTAATAGAACTGCCGAATAATAATAATAATAATAAGTGTTCGAACATTTAAATTAATCATTCGTGACCCTGGACCACAAAACAAGTCATAAGGGTAATTATTTTTTTTATTTATTTTTATTTTTTTTTAAATTGAGATTTACACATCAATAAATAAACAAGCATTCCACTGATGTATGGTTTAGGAGATATTAGAATAGGACAGTATTTGGCCAAGATACAACTATTTGAAAATCTGGAATCTGGGGTGCAAAAAAAATCAAAATATTGAGAAAGTCGCCTTTAAAGTTGTCCAAATGAAGTTCTTAGCAATGCATATTACTAATCAAAAATTAAGTTTTGATATATTTGCAGTAGGAAATTTACAAAATATCTTTTTGGAACATGATCTTTACTTAAAATCTAATGATTTTTGGCATGAAAGAAACATCAATAATTTTGACCCATACAATGTTTGCTATTGCTACAAATATACCCATGCTACTTATGACTGGTTTTGTGGTCCAGGGTCACATTCATACAATGCACTATTGTGTACACCTCTTTAAAAATACCTGCTCGCAATTCCTGTGATTAGTTTCTTACAATTGCACGGTTTTAATAAACCTTTAAACCTAACCATACCACGAAACCTGTCCCTAACCTTACCTGAATTTCATCGCAATAGCAGCAAAAGTGTTTTGCAACATAATACCGCAAAATAATAGCAGCAAAAAAATTTTGCAATATAACATGAACAACAATTATTTATTTTGACATCAGTAGCTTCATAGTAGTTAAAAACAACGAAACTGAAGTGATCATAACAACACCACAACAATAATAAAAATATAATAAATAGGTGAGTTTGCTATTTGGTAATCACGTTATTTAAAGATTTAACAGTAGGCTCACCACAAAACATGTTATTAATTCTAGGCCTTTAAGACAGCTCTGCTGAAAAATAACAACAATAAAAACCATCACAGAATTTGTAATGGTTCGACTAGTTATAATGGGAATTGTACTGGTTTTAATGGAAACTGTATTGGTCTCTACTGGTAATTGGTTGGGGGAAAAAACACTAAACCCTAATGGAATATATCCCAAAACACATTACAGGAAACTATTTTTTAATGTTTTAATGGTTAAAAGATGATTGTTTGTAATGTTTGTAATGGTATTTGTAATGGAAACCATTAGAATTTCTGTGATGATTTTTATTGTTTTATTTTTCAGCAGGGAGTGTTTGGTGCACGCTGGAAAATACAAGACTGAAATCTAATATAAACTAATTAAAGTTAGGCAATGAAACGTTCACCGCTTGCCCAGAATCAATTTGTGGCCTAATTCTGTCCGTTCCTACGCCTCGGGGCAAAGGGGGTTAATCTAGTCAGTCGGTCAAGAGCTTACTACCAGTCTGATGATTATGTCACTAACCTAACACCGAATCTGCTGCCTGTAACATTGCAAGGCTATAGCACGGTTAATGACAAGATAAGGATAGCAAAAATGAGAAGCTTAATACTTACAGGTATAAACGCCTAGTAATTATATAGTTTTGCATAAACTGCAAAATACAAATCTCTTTAACACGACTAATTGACGCGTAATCTGTGTGTCACTGCGTTTCTTTTTAACAGCGTTGCTGTCGGTCATTGCTGTAGTGTCAGGATACGTGGAGGAACTCGATGACAAGTAAGTGTTTCACATTGTAAAGATACTAATAGTGCTCTAGTACTGAAGGTGTTGTCAGTGCATCGTCGTTATTTTTGTTGCATAGCAACGTAAAGAGATCTTCTACTGGAAGAAATGGCACTTAATGAGTCTGCTTAATAAAATGTGGGTTTTAATATCCTTTATCACACTATATTTATTATGTGGGAACCATTTTATAAAAGTAGTAAGGCACACAAGGCTTGTTGCTTTGTAAACAGTCTCAGCCGAAAGGGCTGCCTACAGGCAGGTCTAATTTGTTAAGGCCTGTCTATAGATAGATAGATAGATAGATAGATATCAATGTGTGACTGTATTAAACATTTCTCTTTTACAGGTTTAAGGAATACCTGCAGAATGAACTCTGGCTGGTGGAGGTGAGAGTGTATATAGTGCAGACTAATTTATGTCGTTTGATATGTTTACTTTGTCTGGCTGGTGGAGGTGAGAGTGTATATAGTGCAGACTAATTTATGTTGTATGATGTTTACTTTGTAACTTTGCGTCATGCCTGCTGTGTGATATGATGTTTTATATTGCAGTTTTATGCTCCATGGTGTGCATACTGTCACACATTTGAGCCAATATGGCATGAAGTCGGCGCAGAGCTGAAGAGTATGGGTTCTCCTGTTAATGTTGGCAAGATTGATACCACAGTACACACAAGTGGGTTCAGTTCACATGTTTACATAAAAGTGTCAGTGGAAAGCTTTAATTACACTTATTGCATATTTAAAATTATATTTAAGATTAACAAGACTGCATTTGTGCCATACCCCCCTCTAGGATACTTAGATGAAAGTTATTTCCCCCTGCTGTAGCTTGGTTTGAGATGACAGTAATGGTAATGCCACACCATTGCTTAGCAACCAATTAGTATGCTACTTAAATGGCAGGATAGGCTTACCTGCTGTTTAATGGGATTAGTTAAGCAGGCCTCATGCGTTCATGAGACTCAGTTCGTTGAACTGTATATGTAGTTTGTGTTGAGTCTGTATCTTGTTAACCAGATGGCCATATGGCACAAGACACATTTCAGCAATTAGAAATCCCTTTAGTTTCTTGGAATTAGGTTGTTCAGTGTCTGCCTTTTGCTGCTATTGTCTTCCGACTTCATAATCTTCTTCTTATTAAGTTTACACATAAGCTTTCTGGGTAAATGAAACATAGCCCATGTCTTATCTTTTACCCCCTACCATGAGTACATTCTGTTATTAATTAGATTAGACTAGACTAGACAGTTTAAAAAATCAAAGCAAATGAACAATAATTAACTGTGATTTACTAATGGTATAGCTAACAAAGCACTTCTTTATAAAAAATGAATAATACAACTCTCTTTACTGGTTAATAAATACAGTAAAACAGACATAATGCTTAATCTCTCTGTCTTTAGGTATTGGTTCAGAGTTTAATATTCGTGGTTATCCAACCATAAAACTGTGAGTTAATGCCTTATTATCATATACATACACACACACACACATATATATATATATATATATATATATATATATATATATGTATATATATTGGCCATTCTACAGAATTGGTTCAAAGTTGGAAATGTATTGAAAAAAATGTCTTTTCAAACAAATTTTGTATGTATGCAAACTGTATAATTTCCAAGGTACATTTTTCTAGTAATTGTAAAACCTGGGAATATTTGTCTTCTCCCCAAATTTGTCACTACTGAAACACAGCAATTTAAGTGAGATTTATGAGATTTGTTGTATTTTAAATTCAAATTTTCTTTGTAAAAGGCAAAAAGTTGATCATACTGATTTCAAACTTATGGATTTATTAGTTTGAATATACATTGAACCAAACACTATCATAACATCTTAGTTGTTAATTCAGTATAATTTATTTTTGACAAACACACCATGTTTCGGTCGTGACAGCACATTTTCGGTAGTGACAGTAATGTTTTGGCAGCGACCACATCACATTACAGAATTTTAATCCACATACTGAAACACTACCAGGGCTCAACACTAAGGATTTTTTCTGCTGGCCTAATCGGGCCAGTGGTTCAAATTTTTACTTGGGCGGACAAAATTTTTACTGGCCCTACCACAAAAAAATTTTTTTTGACTCATGTTATCTTTTATTTTAATAAATAAGCTTATATGACACCGAAAGTTTACATACCAAATAAAATTATACAATTCTCGATTCCAATTTTGATACCACACCTAAACCTAGTAGCCTAACTAAAGTTCAAATATTATTTGTTTGTTCAAAAATTATTTTATTATTATTAATATTTTATTACAAATATAAAGATGATTTAGGGAAAAACAGCAGACAGACTGAAAGAAAGCAAACTCAGTCAGAGGTGGCGCTTTTGAACCGTGAACTTGCTCTACCTGCTACAGTATTTTTTCCTCTTTGCGTTCGTCTTCAGGTACTCTGGTCTCTGCTAATGGATGTTTAAAGAGTTCATAATATTTCCACACACATGACATTTTGAAAAAAGATTGCATGCAGTTCGTGTGCAAGCCCGTAACAGAGATCGGTTAAAATATGTCCGGTAGATCGGTGCATCTGTACCCCGCTGTATAAATTATATGGATTGATCATTGTTAAAGCTACAGTGCTAATTGTCAAGACGAGTTATTTGACATACTTTTGTAGGCTACTTGTCCATCAGAGATGCGTCTCTCTGTGATCGCTTAAAATTTTAAATTAACAAGGTTAAAAAACACATGCAAATGATAAACCTTAGTGATGACGCAGCAGTGGCCCGATCGGGCCAGTGACAAATTCGTCAACTGTCCATACTACAATACTAAAAATGAGCTCATAATAATGAGCATGTACTAAAATTTGGTTTATTTCCCCCAAATAAAGGATTATGTGTTACCTTTTGTCTCTACTGAAACAATGATGACGTTTTGGTCGTGACTGTTATAGCAGTGACAGTTTTGTGTGATAACAACCGAAAAAACAAAGATGCCATTACCGAAACTCCACCAAATGTGAGAATTTTAGATACTTTTGAATCTAGATGCTAATCAGCACATGGTTAGCTAGCACAGTTCTGAACAGTTGTACACATGTAAAAACTAAATGTTATGGAACAACTCCCAAAAAAATGTTTAATTATAGAAAAAGGATGTTCACTAGCGACATTCTTTAAGGTTACACACATATTTTCATACTTTTGAACACATTTACCTCAAAATGATGGGGCCTATCTATTCACCATGTATTCAACATAAATCTTTCCCGATCATAAATGTAGGGGTGTAGTTAAAATCAGTCTCAGCCAATGGACTAAAACATACACTGTTTGCTAGTGACATGAATACTTAATTGCTTTTTAAATATGTTTTTTAGTTGTGGGACAGCAGTTTGCACCAATTCTGTAGAATGGCCCATATATAAAATCTCAAAATGATTAATAACCATAAATTGTTCATGCTGTATAATGTATTTGACTCTGTTCTGTTCTTTTAATAAGGTTTAAAGGAGACCTGTCTTTTGACTACAAAGGGCCTAGAACAAAGGATGCTATTATTGAATTCACCAACAGAGTTTCAGGGTAATTCTGGAGTAAATTTCACGATAATGAATTGTCTTATGTCTTTCGTGTTCTGCATTGATTTTAGTCTCATGTCAATGCTAGTTATAATTCTCCTCATGCTATCCCTTTGTTGTTTTTTCTTTAATCTAGACCTGTGGTAAGACCACTCTCTAGTGTTCAGTTGTTCCAGCATGTTATGAGTCGTCATGATCTTATCTTCGTTTACATTGGAGGGGAGTCGTTGCTTAAGGTAAACACTAATATCAGTCAATAAATGCATTATGACGGAATACGAATGAAATGCAACTACTACTGCTACTGGATAGTATTTTATTGTTTTATGTACTTCACTTTTATTGTTTTATAAATAAACTGTGAATAGATTTATTGCTAGGTAATGCAGGGTTTATAGAAATGGTTTATATAATGTACAGTTGTTGTTTTTTTATAAACAGAAGAAATACTACAAAGCTGCAACTGAGTATATTGTCCACACATATTTTTTTACTGCATCTGAGGAAGTCCTTCCAAAGGTAAGACTTTCATTTACCTCAGGAAAGTACCGTTGTAAGATAATCAGCTTCTTAGAAAACAAACAATTCAACGATTCAAGTCATTATTGATTTTCTCCACAGGCGGTCACCCTGCAGGATGTTCCTGCTGTTGCTGTGTTCAAAGACGGGACGTACTACCTTTACAATGGTAAGATGTACTACTTGCAGTGCATCACTTTAGTAAGCGAACATCTGAAACTAATAGGATCTATAAGCAGCAGCATCTCATAGTCTCAGCGTCTGAGCTCCAGGCTGTTTCCTCTCATCGCCTCTCGAAGGGTGCCATTCCACTGGGGCACAGAGGGGAGATGGTAGTGAAATGCCAGGGCATCAAGGCAGAGTGTTACTAGGAAAGGGCACCAATAATGGGAATTAGGGAGGCGTGAAGAACGATGCAGCACCCTCAAAACAAACACTAGCCCACGACAGCCGTTTATCCTCAGGGTGTTGATCTGCTGGACTTCCCCATTGTTGAAGAAGGTCTTCTGAAACCAGTAGTTTAGCAGGAAAGGATCAGCACACTGAACCTGAACCCAAAACACTGCACTGTCAGACGAGTCCTCCATGATATGAATAGTTAGCACATCCATTGAGCAAGGTTAAAAAACAAGGTGTAAGATGTAGCGTCTGCAGGAGATGTTATGCATCTTCCAGATTACCTAAAAAGAAATACAGGTTTTAATAGTACTGCAAAATTGAAAGTTTGGGTGTTTGAGTATGTAGTGCCATATAATGGCCAACTCTTGTGTTATCACTGTTAAAAAATGTTAATGTCAGCTCAACTTCAAGTTAGAAAAATACAGTTTGCACATTAAAATATTAGAAATAATTAATTTGTCTCTCCATTGAGCATATGCATTTGACGCACAGTCTACATAGACCATTTGCAAATAGGCGGCCTATTTTTATCAAGTTTATGAATCACCTGACAATATTTACTTTATTAAAGGATCCCATTTGTAACAGAAAACAAAGGCACAAAAACATTGTAACAAAAATGATTACAGGTCAAAGCACACCAGTATATCTGATATAGACATTTACAATTTCCCAGCATAATTTGGCCATTAAGGGCACTGGAATTAAGTTTACTTCATTAACATTAAAAGCACTATTATGTTAGAAGTACTTACCCATGGTTTTACACAGGTTCTTGTATGAATACAAGTTAAAAAAAAAAAAAAAACGTTTGTGAAGACAATGTAATTACAGCAGTATGTTTCTTACCATTCTGTTCCAAAAGATGAGAATACAGAGACAGTTCGAGCTCTCTTCTGTCATGTGTCTTATCCTGAACATTTCGTCTGGGCTAACATCCAGCACACTCCCTTTAAGTCAACAGTTTGACTGTGAGCAAGTAACATATTTTGCATAATTTAATGCACAGTCAGAAAAGAAACACTTTGTTTTCTTAATAAAATAAAAGATAATTTGTTTCTTACGATTGCATATTTAAGATTAAACATTTCTGAGTACTTTTATTTTGCATATTATTTGCACAGGCTTGGTGGTGACATTTAACAAGTGTAGGGCTACATTTAACACATTAAAACATTAAATGTACATAAATGAATAGTAAGCCTAATCTCACTTGTCTTATCATTCCTATAGAATTTCTTGATGGTGATTTGTCTTCCTGGATAAATCGAGAACGTTTTCCCTCTTACTTCCAAATTGACAGCTTCAGTCTGTATCAGATGGGAGAATTAAGTAAGCCTGTTTTTCTACATATACAGTGGCATGTGAAAGTTTGGGAACCCCTTGCAAAATCTTTGAAGTATGAGTATGATATTTTACATAAAAGATGTTTACATATAGTCCACAAGACAAAAAAAAAAAAGCTGAAATTATTAAAATAGCCCCCTTCAGAAGTTTGGGAACGCTTGGTTCTTGTGTGGTTACCTGGATTGATCTACGACATTTTTCTTTTTTTTTTTTTTACATATAGTCCACAAGACAAAAAATAGCTGAAATTCAAAAAAAAAAAAACGTTTGGGAACCCTTGGTTCTTAATACTGTGTTTGGTTACCTGGATGATCTACGACTGTTTTTTTGTTTTGTGATAGTTGTTCATGAGTCCCTTGTTTGTTCTGAACAGTTAAACTGAGCACTGTTTTTCAGAAAAATCCTCCAGGTCCTGGAAATTCTTTAGTTTTGCAGCATCTTTTGCATATTTGAACCCTTTCCAACAATGACTGTATGATTTTCACACTGAGGACAATTGAGGGACTCAAACACAACTATTAAAAAAGATCCAAATGCTCACTGATCACATTAGCCGGGGGGTGAAAACTTTTTGAATTTAAATCAGGGTAAATTGTACTTAATTTGTCTTCCGGGAAACATGCAAGTATCTTCTATTGCTTCCGAAAGGCAGGGCTAAATGGAAATATTTGGACATCTTCATCTTGTTCAAAAGTTTTCACCCCCCAGCTCTTAATGCATTGTGTTTCCTTCTGGAGCATCAGTAAATGTCTGAACCTTTTTCAATAGTTGTGTGTGAGTCCCTGTTTTGTCCTAAGTGTGAAAAGATGGATCTCAAAATCATACAGTCACTGCTGGAAAGGGTTCAAATATGCAAAAGATGCTAGAAAACTGAAGAATCTGCAGGACCTGGAAGATTTTTCTGAAGCACAGTGCTCAGTTTAACTGTTCAAAACAAACACATCACAAAACACAAACCATCACAAAACACAAAGAACAGTCGTAGATCATCCAGGTAACCACACACAATATTAAGAACCAAGGGTTCCCAAACTTTTGATTTTTTTTTTTTTTAATTTAAGCTATTTTTTTGTCTTGTGGACTATATGTAAACATCTTTTATGTAAAATATCTTACTCAGGACAGTACTAAATAAAACATAACTTGCATTTGGTATGATCTCTCTTATTATGTTATAATTTCCTATACATCATTAATTAAAACCATTTTTGTGATTGCTATATTTCTGCCACTAGGTGATAAAACAGAACTGGCATAATGATTTCCTGCCAAGATCCAGTGTTTATGTGTGAAAATGATGCTTTGCGTTCATGCATAATTTATTGTGGTGCTGTTCATTTCTCACATTTCCCTCAAAGGTAAATTTGTGGCATTGGCAGTTGTAGATGAGAAGAATCCATCTGAAGAAAGCATTCGGTAAGCAACATCAGAAAATGTGTTGTTGTTTTTCCCATTATTTCCCACTCTAAAACTCAAAATTGATCTCTGTAGTTACAAAACTCTGATGGAAAGCCTGTCAACTGAGTACAGAGATCATTACAAAAGGTATGTACTAAGTTTATATGGAGCATGAAGAGGAGGTGCCAGATATCTGGGTTAATCAAATTATTATTATTATTATTATTTTTCCTAGTGATTACCAGTTTGGTTATATGGATGGAAATGAATATATCAACGGTTTAATTATGGGGTGAGTTGAACTGAACAAATTTCATGAGGTGCAAAGTGAAGGAACTCTATTTAATGACATAAATTAAAACAGAGCTCTGTATGCATATATTTTTGTACAATCACCACTAATATGTTTCTTCCCAGAGAAGTTGAGATGCCTTCCATCATTGTGTTAAACATGACCACTGATGGATACTATCTACCAGAAAGTAAGATTGAGACCATTGAGGATTTACTTCACTTCTTAAACAGTGTTCTGGATGGCAGCGCAAAGGTATGTGGAGGAACGTACTTTCCTGCCTTATAATACGTTGTGCCTTTTCTAATAACATTCCCTTTTACCCCAATCAGCTACTCGGAGGAAATGGATTTTTGCAGCACACTAAGAGACTTTTCTATAAAGCAAAGTCTACTGTGGTGGTAAGACTGGCTGACATTATTATTTTGGAAGAAGGATAGATTACTCTTATTCCTTTTTTCCCAATATTGACTAAAAGCTTAATTCATCAAAACCAAAACATACAGCTGATCACATCCTCATCAAATATTTACTTGAAGCTAATATTTAGGTCAGTGTTGTCCTAGTAACTAATATAAATCTTCCCGTTCTCAGACGATGTTTCAGGCAGCTCCATTCTTCTCCTGTTTTGTGTTTGGACTACCATTGGGTATGGTTACACTGGTTATCTGGGGTACATGTACTGCTGTACCAGCGGATGATGAGAAACCTGTGGAAGGAGCTACAGCAAGTCCTGTTTTGGATGCACATGGGAAGAAGGCAATAGAATTGCAGCCTGAGAGCACAGAAAAAACCTCCGAAGCAAAGAAAGAGGATTAACATGGACTGTTTAGTGTTTACTTAGGATCATGTTACCATAACATTACATGGAATGCTGTTGTTCCCTTTTTTATAAATTGTCTTCTCAGTGTACAGTATATTGTGGTTGGTTTCTTTATCAAATAAAGTTCAAATAACTTAAATTAACTTGTTTTCTTTTATTTAGCTTCCATTATGTGAAAGTCTAAATATCTGAAATCAAATTAATATAACACACATGGCCATACATGTATGATATACACCGACTGTGTTCATATTTATGTTCAAAAATGTATTGTACTTTTTTTTTTTTTTTTTTTTTTTTTGGAGCTCCCTGTGTATTACGTTGTATGGTTCAAAATGATCGATTTTTCTTTTATGCCAAAAAAGTAAATATCATGTTCCATTAAGATATTTTGTAAGTTTTCTACCACAAATATATCAAAACTTAATTTTTGATTAGTAATGTTCATTGCTAAGAACTTAAGTTGGACAAATTTAAAGGCGATTTTCTCAATGTTTTGATTTTTTTGCACCCTCAGATTCCAGATATTCAAATAGTGGTTATCTCAGCCAAATATTATCCTATCCTAACACACTATACATCAATTTAAAGTTTATTTATTCAGCTTTCAGATGAGGTATAAATATCACTTTTAAAAAAATTGACCCTTATGACTGGTTTTGTGGTCCAGGGTTACATTTACATATTTTATATAAAACTGCACTTTACATTTAGATAGAAAATTCGTTTAGAGATTAGAGATTAGTGATAAATCAAACGATCTAAATACCGGAAATGTAGTTTAATAAACCACACAATGTGATATTACGACGCCATCTATCGACCATATTAAAAAATGCTAATGCCGACAGTGATAGTTGTACTAGATAACTTGGAAGATAGGAAAACCGACTTGCCTTACAACACAGAGACACTTTTGTGACAGAAGAAGAGTTTGATGGAGAAAATTTAACCCTAAAGCCTAAAAAAGTGACATTGAAATGACATTATGGATTCTTCAAATCTGTCTTTGCTTCAGATCAAATGAGAAAACATCACCACTTATACAAACGACACAGTAAGCGGTACGTTTCCTTCACCTCAAAGTGGATTAATGGATTATCTCGCTTTTCGTGTCACAAGATGAGAAAAAGGCGTTAAGAGTGACTTTACATGGTGCTGTGAATAGTTACTTCCGAACGCTGCAACTTTCTGGTCTTCCATAAGACCCGCGGGAAGCATAGGATCAAACTTGTAATGACGGATTCTGAAAACGGAAGTTTCTTTGACACATCTCTGCATTTATTATATTTCCGTTATGGCACTTCATGCAGATGTCGTTTTAGATAGCGAGACTGATATTAACATTTTTATCTGCTTAAATAATAGAACAGCGCACAAATGCATGCGGAAGAAATTTGTTGTGCGTGGGTTTATCAAGTTTTAGTTTAGACGGATAGCCATTTATGGAAGTTAAAAGCATGTTTTTCCCAAGTAAATTTAAACGCTTTCTACTGGCTACATAAATACCGCCATAGTCATTTGGGATTTTGCCAGAAAGAAAAAAGATATCTGCAGCTCTACAAGTTGGACTAATAACACATTTTTTGGGCGCCTTAGAGGAGGAGCTTTCGAAGAGAAAAGCACGACATCTGTTTCTTGGATCATGGTCATGGAGAACATGCAGAGGTCTGCGGTTCTGCTCTGTGTCTTGGCTGTGGGACTTGCTTTCTGTGGAATTTCGTCTGCCTCAGACAGATATGTGTCTTTGAATGAACACCAACTAGACAATACCACCTTGTCAGCACACCTTCACCCCAAGCTATATTTTGATCAGAGACAATTGCGTGTGTTGAAACAGAGGGCCACCACCACGCATAGACACATATTTAAAGCTATTCGAAATGCTGTTACTGTTATGTTATCCAGTGCAGCTGTTTACCAGCCTCCGGTGAGCCATGAGGATTTCGGCAAGAAATGGAATGAGATTTACGGTAACAATTTGCCCCCTCTTGCACTATACTGTCTGCTTCAACCTGAGGATGCTACCGCCTCTCAGTTTTTGATAGAGTACATGGACCGAATGGTGGAGTATCCAGATTGGATGGTGTCCAGTGCGCCAAATGATGAGGTACCGATCGCCCACTCCCTCACTGGGTTTGCCACAGCGTATGATTTCATTTACACCTTTCTTGACACCCGCAGAAGACTGCAATATCTCAAGAAAATACGATCTGTTACCGAGGAGCTTTTCGAGCTTTCCAAGCACAGAGGATGGGGAAAGCAGTTTCTACAGAACCACCAGACAACTAATATACTAGCCATTCTTATTGGTGCACTTGTGGCAGGGGAACATAATGACCCAGAGACCATGATATGGAAGCAAATATCAGTGAACTACATGGAAAAGACCATGTTCCTTCTCAGCCACATCGTCGATGGCTCTCTCGATGAGGGTGTTGCGTACGGTAGCTACACGGCAAAATCCATCACTCAGTATGTTTACTTAGCATTGCGTCATTTTCAGATAGACAACACACAGAACAACTGGCTCAGAGCTCACTTCATGTTTTACTTCGCTACACTGCTTCCTGGATTTCAAAGAACCGTTGGCATTGCAGACTCCAATTATAACTGGTTCTATGGGCCAGAGAGCCAGCTTGTATTTCTGGATGCATATGTGCTCCGAAATGGCTCGGGAAACTGGCTGGCAGAGCAGATTCGGAAGCATCGACCTAAAGACGGACCCATGGTGCAATCATCAGCCCAACGCTGGGCTACTTTACATACAGAGTACATATGGTATGACTCTGACTTGACTCCACAGCCTCCACCTGAATTTAACAAAGCAACCATGCACGTTTTTTCCAACTGGGGTGTGGTGACATATGGGGCAGGGTTACCTCAAGCTCAAGGCAATACCTTTGTGTCATTTAAATCTGGAAAATTAGGAGGGCGAGCAGTGTATGATATTGTCCATGCACAACCTTACTCTTGGGTTGAAGGCTGGACGAACTTTAACCCCGGACACGAGCACCCTGATCAAAACTCCTTCACTTTTGCACCAAATGGACAGGTGTTTGTCTCCGAGGCCTTGTATGGTCCCAAATACAGCTATCTTAACAATGTGCTGGTATTTGCCCCCTCACCCACAAGCCAGTGTAATCAACCATGGGAAGGACAGTTGGGGGAATGTTCAAAGTGGCTGCGATGGGGAGAAAAGGAAGTCGGGGAGACCGCTGGGGAGGTCATCGCAGCTTCATCACACCAGGACATGTTGTTTGTGAGCGGAGAGTCCGTGTCGGCCTATTCGTCCGCCATGAAGCTAAAAAGTGTGTATCGGGCGCTTGTGCTTCTCAACTCTCAAACATTACTCGTGCTGGACCACATTGAGAAACATGAGCGCTCCCCTCTCAGTTCTCTCAGTGCGTTTTTTCACAACCTTGACATTGATTTCAGGTACGTTCCTCACAGATCATTTGTAAAATACAATGGGGCTCTGATGGATGTGTGGGATGCACATTACAAAATGTTTTGGCTGGACGCTCAAGGATCCAGCCCCGTTGCCAGGATACAAGAGGCAGAACAGGCTGCCGAATTCAAAAAGAGATGGACGCAGTACATAAACGTGACCTTTCCCATGGAGAACACTGTCACTAGAGTGGCTTATTTGATGCATGGCCCGTACGTCAAGGTCTCAGACTGTAGATTCGTAGACAACAGTAAAAATGGTGTAAAAATATCAGTGACTCTTAATGACACAGAGACTGTTGTGTCCGTTGCAACAAACTACTTAGACATTGAAGCCAGACATGGCTACTTGGGTTTTGCAGGCTTTGCTAAAACAGAAGACAGTGGAAGAATAGTTCAGTTCGGCAAGGGAATTCAAACCTTGCCAAGTCAAGTCACAAAAGATTTTGCGTTCGACTTTGGATTGGTGGTAAACATCTCTGCCGTATTGACTTTATGTTTTGCTTTAGCTTTCGCAGTGAAAAAAAGAAAGTTTCACGTATCGTTCAATATGCTGATTCATTGCATTCTGGTTTGTGTGCTTTTTTTGTGGGTGACTGAACTTCTATCTCTTTTTTATGGCTGCGAACAGCTCTTGTGCAATGCTAAATCGAAAGACAGCAGCATAAATGACGGAACAGACTCTAGCGTTCATGATCTCCTCCCCATCATCACCATCACATCCATGCCAGGCTCGGGCGCGGAGATCCTCCAGCACCTTTTCGATAACAGCTCTGACTTTGTGTACCTTCGGATCCCTTCGACCTTCTTGCGGTTCCCCATATCTCCTTTCGTCTCTCTGGTGGACGCTTGCGAGTGGTCCAAAGCAGATGCGCAAAATGGGCGATTTCGAGTCATTCAGGGATGGTTCCATTCTGTAGTCCACAATGTGAAATTGCATCTCCAAAATATTCAATTGCACCAGAGCAATGACGAAACAGAAAATAAAGTCAAAGAAAAAGGACAGAGAAAGAGAAGAATGCTGCTGTCAGACAACCGAAGGACTAAAGGTGCTCATATGGACATCAGATATATCCAAGAACTCAGGCAGCACCTTGTAAAGTACCCAAACGCCCGGCCGGTGCTGAACATGGGCAGTGGAGGCTGGTTTTTGAAGCTGCCATATCTTCAAGAGGTCATAGGTCGCTCACTTCGCTCAGTTCATGTGGTCAGAGACCCACGTGCGTGGATTTATCTAATGCTCTACAGCAGCAAGCCAAGCTTGTACTCACGTAAGAACATTAAAAGACACATCATCAACATTTTTAAGCGGAACGTTGATGGTGTGGATCAGGGCTGTGCTATAGTGGATTCACAGTTCCTTCCACTGAAGAAGATCCTCTCCGAGTCAGATCCCAACCCTGTACAGCTGCTAGCTCAGCTATGGCTGGCTCACAATTCGGCAGGGCTGAGAGTGAGTGCAAGCCTCCCCCCACACACTTACCTTATAGTCAAATTTGAAGACGTTATATGCTTCCCTGAAGAGACAGCAAAAATGATACATAACTTTATTGGAATACCAGTCGCACCAGCTGCGTTAAACCAGCTAACATTTGCCACATCTACAAATCTGTATAATCTGATATATGAAGGAGATATTTCACCTGCCAAAATCAACATGTGGAAGGAGAATATGGCTGTGGATGAGATTAAACTCATTGAGGACACATGCTGGCCTATGATGGAGAGGCTGGGTTATAAAAGACACACAGTCAGTCATTCTTTTTTGTAAATGTTTTTGCATTTTTCATACTGTGCCTGAAAATTATATTTTTGGGGCTATGTCAGTATGATTCCTCCAAATGTTGCCTTTTCTTCAAACAGTCATATGACCAATTGTTCTGTGCTCTGATTCCAGCACATTTGAAAATGTTTTATGTATTATTTAAATTTGAGTCTTGATGTGCTAAAGAGGAAAAAGTGATTACTCACTATTGAAGATGGGGAACAGATGCAAAACTTGGATCACAAATACATTCAGTTTGACTAGAAGACAAAATTGTGGTATTTCTCACCAGATGGGCGGCTAACAGTATTTTTCAGTGTTGCTTTGTGAAATATGTTGTAATTATGTTATTGTAAGTGAACGGAATGTCATTTTCAGTCATTTTTTTTTTCCACAAAGAGACCATATTGATTGATCTAGAAGAGTAATGTTTAAAAATCCCAAAGTTGTGGCTTTGCCTCATAATCAGTTTTAAGAAAACAAGTATGATCTATGATGAGGTGTTGAGGTTCATGTCTATAAATGTGCAAAAAAGTGGTCACTCTGTGCCTGTACAATCAAATCTCTTATTGACTTGAAGGGAAAAATGTCTTTTTTTGGTATGTGAATATATTTTTTCCATTGTTTCTTTGCATCCTTATATAAACTATATATCAAAGACCAATGGCAAATCTATCTTACTTTTCTGAAAATTCTATATCATAAATGGAACATTTAATAACCCAAACAAGTAAAACCACAAAAACATCATATTTCTCATGTTAATGGGTAACTTTTTAATGCAGTTTTAAGAGACAACTAATGCGAAATGTTTTGAAAGCCACAATGCAAATGGATTTTCCATGGCACCACATGCATATGGAGTGCAATCATCACTGTGGGATAACTGAAATGGAGGAAAATAACGACAATTTATCTGATACTTTTAAAACATTTGCAAGGGCTGCTTGTGTGTGTGTGTGTGTGGTGTTATTTGCAATGTCACTCCTTTGTGCTCAGCGTGCTTTTGGACTGAACTCAGCAAGCAGTTCTTCATAGAATAAAGTCTGTATGGAGAATATTAAGTTAAATGCTAAATGCAAGCAGAGCCAGTCTCTACATTAGGCCATATTGCTCATTGTGTAGGTCCCCTGCATGTCTACCATATGGTGTCTTTTTATTTTTTATTTTTATTATTTGATATGACTGGCATAAAGCAGTCTTTAAAAAACAGAAGTACAAATATGGTGCGAGGCATAAACACGGTGCAACATGAACCATTTGTTAAACAAATTTGAGCAATATGGGCAGTTCAAGGAAACAAGTCCTAATTAATACAGCTGAAGTCAAAAGTTTACACACACCTTGCAGAATCTGCAAAATGTTAACTGTTTCACCAAAATAAGAGGGATCATACAAAATGAATGTTATTTTTTTATTTAGTACTGACCTGAATAAGATATTTCACACAAAAGATGTTTGCATATAGTCCACTAATAATAAGAAAATAATAGTTGAAATTATAAAAATTACCCTGTTCAAAAGTTTACATACACTTGATTCTTAATACTGTGTTGTTACCTAAATGATCCACAGCTGTGATTTTTTGCTTGTTTGTTTT
Organism: Cirrhinus mrigala; assembly: GCA_036247105.1. Lineage (NCBI taxonomy): Eukaryota > Metazoa > Chordata > Actinopteri > Cypriniformes > Cyprinidae > Cirrhinus > Cirrhinus mrigala. Next base: position 19,491,798 of record CM070008.1, on the reverse strand, counting down.
TTTGTTTAGTGATAGTTATTCATGACTCCCTTGTTTGTCCTGAACAGATAAACTGCCCGCTTTTTTTTTTTTTTTTTTTTCAGAAAAAAAAAAATCGTTCAGGTCTCACAAATTATTTGGTTTTTCAGCATTTTTGTGTATTTGAACCCTTTATGTATGTTTTTGAGATCCATCTTTTCACACTGAGGACATCTGAAGGACTCATATGCAACTATTACAGAAGGTTCAAACACTCTCTGATGCTCTAGAAGGAAAAATTATGCATTAAGAGCAGGGGGATGACATTTTTTTTTTCAATTTGAAGATCAGGGTAAACTGGAAAAAAAAAAAAAAAAAAGATATTTAGGCAGAATAAGAAAATTGTATACATCCTCATTCCTTTCAAAAGTTTGCACCCCTGGCTCTTAATGCATAGTTTTTCCTTCTGGAGCATCAGTGAGTGTTTGAACCTTCTGTAATAGTTGCATATGAGTCCTTCAGATGTCCTCAGTGTGAAAAGATGGATTTCAAAATCATACAGTCATTGTTGGAAAGGGTTCGTATATTCAAAAATGCTGGAAAACCAAAGAATTTGTGGGACCTGAAGCGGGCAGTTTAACTATTCAGGACAAACAAGGGATTCATGAACAACTATCACTAAACAAAAAAACACAGCTGTGGATCATTCAGGTAACAACACAGTATTAAGAATCAAGGGTATGTAAATTTTTGAACGGGGTAATTTTTATAAATTCAACTATTATTTTCTTTGTGGACTAAATGTAAACATCTTTTATATGAAATATCTTATTCAGGTAAGTACTAAATTAAAAAATAACATGCATTTTGTATGATCCTTCTTATTTTGGTAAAAATTCTGCAAGATGTATGTAAACTTTTGACTTCAATTGTATATTTGAGTATAAATTAACAGGGACATGAAATAAAACAAATTGCAAAACCACTAACAACAATTTCATGTACTGTATAACTAAGAATGTAAAATATTTTTAATGTGATAACCCTAGATTGCTGTATGTGTAATTTTTTTCACAGGATATTGTTTATTTTGCATCATATACAAATGAATGTTATTTTCTTTCAAAGACGAAGCACTCTTTCCTCCTTTGCAGTACATTAACTTTTTCCTTTTTTTTGCTTTTAGGTGAATAACACCATTGCTACATGCCACATTTATCATGTTACGTTTAATTAAATGATTAAATTAGCACACTGGAGTTAAAACAGTGTTAGCTGGTGGCTTCTGGGTATAAAAATGAATTCAGTATGTCAGTAACAGACCTCACAAAAGAGGAGAATGAAAGATTTTGGCTACAATTCAAAACCTAGAATTCCTCATAAAATGTAGCCAGCAGAGGGCAGCAGATAAATAAGGATCCTACAACATGCGCTCTAGCAGGAATTTATTATCAGAAGCTAGTACTTCACTACTATCAGCAGCAAATCATGTAAGGACTGAAAAACACAAAACAAAAAAAGCTTGCTCATTGGTGCCAAGTACACATTTTCTCTTTACACTTCAAAATACTTGTCATTTACACTAATAAGGCTGAGATGAGTAAGACCTTGAGCAGTGTGATGTATTGTGAGTCCTACTGTGGTTTCCTAGGTGCTAACCTAATACTTTGCAAATGTGTTTAATTCAGAGGAGCCAAACAGTGACGGTGTGTTAAGTTACAGCAACAGCTCATGCATTCAAATGAACAAATGGTGCCTTGATGCTAGGTAGCTCACTAGATTTTGCCAGAAAATTGATTTGTTTTCAGATTATTGTATTGAAACCCTAGAACCGTGGCCTTCTAATGCATCTCATGAAAGGGATTGATAGTTTTCCTGATTAGCAGACAGTTCTCGTGCCTTCTTATGCACCGGTGCCTTCTGCATGAGCCAAAAGCCCAGCTAGTGTTTGATCATTCACACTGGGCATGTACTCGTGGCAGCGACTTTGATGAATTAGGTGGTGTTGTGAAACCAGTGCTATTTATTCTTCTTAATGTCAAGCCCTTGGAAAGAGCATACTGATAGGAACATGTTTTAGCATTATCCATTGCAATGAAGAATGCACATGGTCTCGGAAGGAGAAGATGAACGGATTTCATTCGGCTTATGGTCATGTGGCTTTAGCGGATGTTAGATTTATACTAATAAATGTATCATATGATATAATTAGTATCTGAGATCAAATCTAACAGTTAAGGCTTCTCCCAAAAGAGGAATCTCTCATGAAGTAGATGAATGCACTGTTAAATACTATGAACTAAATACATGGTAAGTGAGTAATAGCAGCCTTCAGAGGACGTCAGATAACAGGCCGGGTTCTGGGGGTGGAGGGTACACGGGCCTAAAAGAAAACATGAAATGAGTTGCGTGTAAATGCATCCATTTAGGGACAGTTTTCAGAATCTACTTCTAAATCTCCTGCTTTCAAACCATCTGTAGCCTCTTCTCCTTTGAATCAAACTAGATACAATCTAAATGCTAATCAATTTCAGCAACAAGCTCTTTTAGGGCTGACAGATTTTCTGCCGCACTCTCTGGTGTCCAGGGGGACCGGAGTGCTGAGGCTTTGTTGGCGTACTGGAGATCAGTGGACCTTTAACACTTTATCTTGTGAATGAATAAAAGTTTCACTACATGTGCTTCCGGTATATTATTATGATAGTACAAAACATACTCATAACATTTTTTGTAATGCTTTTAAATTAAATAACTATACCCTGTTGAAAAATCCAGCATATGCTGGTTCGTTATGTTTTGAAGCACGGCTCCTGGTTTGAGCTTGTTTAAGTTGGTCCTCAGCTGGTCATTTGCTGGTCCTGAGCAGGAGCTAGTTGCTTGGGACCAGCACATGACCATCTCATAACCAGCTAAGGACCATCTTAACCCTTAAATGCATACCTCGGGTCTTTAGCGACCCGGGACGTCATTCACTACCCACTCCCTCCTTTCTTTTTTTAAAGTTAGACATCAACTTTATTAGTATTCCTCAATCTATTCATTATAAACAACATAAGAAGACAAAAATAATCAATTTTAAGTCTGTTTTCTGATATATTTCTTTTTTAATAAAAAGTGTATAGGCTCGCTAGAGTGTGTAGTAGTGTAAGTATATTTTTTCTGTGCAAAAAAAAAAAAAAAATTATCTGTTGACTCAATACATGCAATTCACCTTTATTCCTCGAGGTGGCACTGTTTAATAGACAATAATGACGTGATGTTTCACTCATAATTACCGCAGGCATAAAACAAAAGAATATCATCAACAAATATTGAACTGGTTTTAATGGCTATACTACATAGTTATTACTGTATGCCATAAAATATAAATGTCACTGTCATTTTATATTGGATGTGGTGAAGCTGCCAGCGATCAAACTATTGATTTTGAAGTCACTGAAAACAATAGTTTTGCTAATATGGTTGAGATTGTGAATATGAGTGTAACAGAGCGAGGGAGACATGAAGTGAGCGGATCCATACGCAAGCTTTTATTAAATAGCATAGACAAAGACATGGTCACAAACAGGCTGGGTCGAACAATAGCAACAGGTACAGCGTAGGCAAGACGTGAGAGTAGTCCGTGAAGCAGGCGAGGGTCGATGAACAACGAACGGAATCCAAGGGGAAAGGCAAAAGGATATTCCGATAAATGAGTGAGATGTCCACAGGGCAGGCAGCAGCACAGATAAAATGAGGAAACAAGGCAAGAATGCTAAACTAGGGAACTAGGAAACGCTAACACAATACACAACACTCCAATCCACAATATGAAACTCCAATACTCGGCGAGATGCAAGGGGAAGTCCGAGGCTTATATAGAGCGTCTGATTGGATACAGGTGTGTTCGAGCAATCAGCGCAATGGGTGATGGGAAACGTAGTCCGGGGTGTGATGCATCAGTCCGTGTAGTGTGAAATACACAGGCGACCTCTGGTGGTGGGCAGACCAGACAGGATTCATAACAGAGCCCCCCACCAAGGAGCGGCTTCCTGATGCTCCAAACCACAAACAAACCAGGGGAGCGGTGGGGCTGGGGTGAGACAAGGTGAGGGTTGGAGGGCCAGGTCCATGTGGAGGACCTGGGGACTGAGGCAGGACCAGCAGAGCAGAGAACCAGGGCGGAGCCGGCAGAGCAGACTTCAGCGGTGCATCCCTCAAGCTGGATACCAGATTGGGGTAATGATGATCTGACCTTAATGAACTGGGTGCAGCAGATGGGATGTGACGTGACTCTGGATGATCTGACATGACGTGGCGAGACTCTGGAAGGTCAGACGAGACGTGACAAGGCTCTGGGTAACCAGCTGAGACGTGACTTGACTCTGGATGACCAGCTGAGACGTGACTTGACCCAAGAACAACAGCAGTAACTTGACTTGGCTCATGAAGATCAGCTGTGACTTGACTTGACTCAGGAACAACAGCTTCGACTCTGCTTGACTCAGGAACAACAGCTATAGCTTGAGTGGACTCGGGAAACAAAGCTGTAACTTGACTGGACTCGGGAACAACAGCTGTAACTTGACTGGACTCGGGAAACACAGCTGTAACTTGACTGGACTCGGGAAACACAGCTGTAACTTGACTGGACTCGGGAAACACAGCTGTAACTTGACTTGACACAGGAAAAGCAGCTCTGACATGACTTGACACAGGAAATACGGCTGTAACTTGACTTGACACAGGAAGAGCAGCTCTGACTTGACTCAGGAAACACAGCTGTGATGTTACATGACTCTGGTATGGCAGCAGTGACATGACGGAGCTTTGTCTTTGCCCCCATTTTGTGAAAAGGCTCCGCTGTCGCCGCCATTATGTGAGCACGCTCCAGTGTGGGACTCTTCACGAGCGGAACTCAACACCGGAGTAGCGATCATTATACAAGAGCATCCTGGAGCTTGCGGTGGACTAAACTTTGCGGCCGTCCCAACCGCGATGTTGCGTTCCTCATCCGCGACACCCACAATGAAAGATGAGCTCACACACACCAAAGCATAATCCAAAAAAGCAGTGAGAAATGAATGCGGACCCTCGCGTCCAAGTCTCGCCTTTAAAGATTAATTTACGCCATCGCAAAAGATCTCAATTAAAAGACAGTCCGGGAGGTCTGAATAATTTGTGATGGTTAGAAACTCGCAAACATGTTGCTCCAGTGATCACGGGACTTGTTTGAGTCTGAATAATATTTTAGTAGTGTCCATACCTGTACAATGTCCGAGATTAATGCTGCTGGATCCTTGTTTGGCTGAATATACTGTAACGAAGCGAGGGAGACATGAAGCGAGCGGATCCATACGCAAGCTTTTATTAAATAGCATAGGCAAAAACATGGTCACAAACAGGCAGGGTTAAACAATAGCAAACAGGTACAGCGTAGGCAAGACGTGAGAGTAGTCCGTGAAGCAGGCGAGGGTCGATGAACGGCGAACGTAATCCAAGGGGCAAGGCAAAAGGGTAATCCGATAAACGAGCGAGATGTCCACAGGGCAGGCAGCAGCACAGATAAAACGAGGAAACAAGGCAAGAATGCTAAACTAGGGAACTAGGAAACTACGCTAACTCTAGGGAACGCTAACACAATACACAACACTCCAATCCACAATACGAAACTCCAGTACTCGGCAAGATGCAAGGGGAAGTCTGAGGCTTATATAGAGCGTCTGATTGGATAAAGGTGTGTTCGAGCAATCAGCGCAATGCTCATCTTGCACTAGCTTTGCGATGCACATCTACAGCTTCATGCATTAAGATTCATAAAGGTAGGGTTATGCAAAAAAAAAAATAAAAAATCTGTCTCGTTTTCACCTCCAACTTCAAAATTGCCCTTCGTTGTTGTTTTACCTTTTTGTAAAGGGTTTCTTTGGCTTTCTGTGCACATTTGTTTTGTAAACACTGGGTCGGTACTTCCGTCGACCTTTCACGTGACCTTTCAAGTCAAGCTAGTGCAAGATGAGCATTTGTGGTTAAAAAGTATATACCTTTCTTTTTTCTTTTTTTTTTAGATGACAGATTGTTTCACTAAATAAGACCCTTATTCCTCTGGCTGTATCATGTAGAGACCTTTAAAGCTGCATTGAAACTGCAATTTCAACCTATTGGCTCCCACTGAAGTCCACTATATGGAAAAAAATCCTGGAATGTTTTCCTCAAAAACCTTAATTTCTTTTTGATTGAAGAAAGAAAGACATGAACATCTTGGATGACATGGAATTGAGTAAATTATCAGGAAATGTTTTATTCTGGTATCTGTTTATATTTTAGTATTTTTTTATTTATTATTTATGTATTATTTGGCGAATGTAGTACGTCCAGATTACATTCATACTATATAGAATATACTTTTGAATGGTCGCTAAGTAATTACTTATTTAGTGCATAGAGTGTGCAATTTCATACGCATAGTCATGATATGTTTTGCATCTGCATCCAATAATTTATCAGATGAACAATAATAGCTTAGAATATCTAGTGTCCATGAAGAGATAGGCAGAACACACAAGGTGAGGTAGCGCTGTTCTAAGACAGTGGATAAAGTGGGATCCATACTCCATTTTGGAGGATCAATGCTCCAGGAGACCATGAGGAGAGAGGGATTACGTTAATAACACTAATAACCATGGCTGGGTCTTTAACTATGCCAATCTCTGAAACTCGGCATGCTAAAAGCCCCTTTATAGTTGGACTGTGCGTTTAATTTCATCTGTGCAAATAATTAACATTACTGCGAAAAGCTGTTTACACTCTAAATACATCTGATTGTAGATTTATGCCATCGATTAGTGTTCACTGTTTCTTAAATATGCTGTTTAATTGCGATTGGGGCCATTATTATTACCTAATGACTCGTCAGCCCCCCACTAACATAGGGCATAACACACCCAAGCATTAATTAAATCAGGAGCCGTGTCCTCCGGGCACCAAAGTCCAGTTCGCTCGGTGGCAGAAGAAGGGCAATTTGAACATAACCTCAATCTGGGATTTTTCCCAAATGAAATAGTGAAAGCACCGCACACAGTAATTAAGGAGACAGTGCCCCCTGAGTGCCCTCGTCCTGGCCCTGCATCAGCTCACAGGGCTTTAATATTTCATCAAGATCTCTCCAGCTCTCACCTGTGCTCGTGGAGACTGTAGCAGATGCTAGAATAACACTTTGCGCTGTCATTCTCTCAAAACCATAGGCTTGACCCCAGTGATTCAAACTGACGCTCCTCTAATCTGACAGCAATTACTTGCTACACACATCTGCATGCACCTTTCTAACAAGAAAGTACAATTAAAAAATAACACACACAAAAAAGAGTTTCATGAAGTAATAAAATTAAACAACAATTTAGAATCACCCAGGCACTTTTTGCATACTGTTTTTCGAATACTATGAATTCTGACATACTACTCTTTTTACATAGTGTTTTTCTACTATATAGAATCGAATAGGCAATTTCAGACATATTGAATGTCTTTTTAAATAAATCACAGGTCGATCACAGTGATTAGAAAACAAAGCTTTTCGAAACTCTGAATTAACTGAATTGCTTCGCAAAATGATTCACTGTTTCAAAAATCACTGTTACGCTGCAAAAAAACAAAAAAAAACCTTAACATCTTTAAAGGGGTCATCGGATGCAAAATTCACTTTTACATGTTGTTTGAACATAAATGTGTGTTGGCAGTGTGTGTACACATCCACCCTATAATGACCAAAATCCACCCAGTGGTTTTTATTCAATCCTTTTCAATAATATCCCCTTTCTCAAATCAAGACGTCACACAGAGCAAGGCTGCTCCCACGATTGTTCATTGACAAGGCCGTCTTACCTTAGACCCGTCCTGAGTGAGCTGTGAACAGTCCACCAATGTGTCGTCTCCAGTGCAGGGAAAGACAAGAATGTCTTCTAAGCGATTGAGGTGTTTTGTTCTTGGATGTAATAATGAACAAAATAGTCATTTACTCCCGACATCTGAGCCGCTGAAGACGCAGAGCATTACTTTTGTTTTTGAAGGGAATGCGCCTCCCGATCTACCGAAATGCATCTTTGTTCGTGATCCAGCTTTACCTACAACAGAAAGGAGGATTAGGGTTTTTATGAATCTTTGCAAACTGCCTTTCCTAATAATGTGAAAGTTAGCAAGTTTTGTGGCTAAATGCGACTAAAGTTTACAGTCTCTCAGAGCACGTTTCATCACCCTACAGAAAAGAGGGGCGGGGTGAGCAGAGCTCATTAGCATTTAAAGAGACATACAACAAAATGCGTTGCTATGAAAAGAGCTGATTTTGACAAGGTAAAAAGGGTGTTTTTTACACTACCATTGAGAAATTTTAACCAAAGCATGTTATAGACTTTTCATTAAGACCCCTAAGGAATCATATCAACTTGTGGAAAATGGGCATCAGTTGACCCCTTTAACAAGCTCCAAACCACTGATTTGAAACAAAAGATCTGTAAGTGTTTCGAAGCTAGTCCAAAGCTAGATCACTAGTTGATTATCCTCTGACTTTGTGTGAAGTCCTTTTTACTCTCAATGTTGTGCCTAAAATGTACGTTACTCAGTGTTAAAGTGACAGTTCAGCCAAAAATGAAAATTCTGTCATTAATTACTCACCCTCATGTGGTTCCAAACCTGTAAGACCTTTGTTCATCTTTGGAAAACAAATTCAGATATTTTTTATAAAATCTGAGAGCTTTCTGCAAGGCCCAGAAAGGTAGTAAGGAGATAGTTACAAAAGTCCATGTGACATCAGCAGTTCAACCATAATTTTATGAAGTTACGAGAATAATTTTTGTGCGCAAAGGAATCAAAGTTTAGTTTTTTGCGGTAGTTGCATTGCTGTTTATGCAGGGTCAGAAAGCTCTCAAATTTCAACAAAAATAAATTGATTTGTTCACTATCACACTTTACATAGAAAAACAATAAAAGAGCAGCACAGTGGAATGCAAAATCAAGTTCTGTGTCAACGCTTAGTTGTATATTATTTGTCATCATTTATTTATCGTCATGTTGTTGCAAACTAGCATGACTTTGTGAAAAAAAAAAGATTTTATTTATGATACCATTGTTGTCAGCATTTATTTCTGATTTTTATTTTTTTATAAACATGTTCAAAAATGTTCTCCAGAGTCTAGACAAAAATATTAAGCATTGCAGATATGAGTCACAATGACAACTATTCTGCATTTGGTGAGATGTAAAATGTCATGACAAAGAGGCACCGGTTGGTAATATTTATACAGCAACCACACAGCAATTTTAGGATCACAAGCGTTTGATCTCTAAACTGAGCTCTCTAAAAGCTTTCCGTTTGAAGAGAGCATCGGGTCTCAGCAGTGCACGGGGAGCTAGTGGCGGCAGCAGCGTTAGTAAATCATAAGAGTAAACAGAGATGCTGTGGTATGGCAGTCGTTTGAGTGAGAGCCGCACTCCGATGGCCAGAACTACTCCGGCGTACCTATCAATCACAGCTGGTGATGAGTGCTGAACACATCCACTCACTCAGTGGTACCTCTGCACATCAAAGTTATGGGTCACTTGTACAGAGCACTCTGTCCTGTGAATATTGCACTTTGGAGCCATAATGCCGCTTTTACCACGTATGTCGAAAGTGGCTGCCGATGAAACAGGTTATATGGTAGACGGGGCGATCCATTTCTATTTGCAGCCATGCTAGTGAAATGTGATGAGGATGAATGTAGAGGAACCAACAGCTTTATTTGTTGTGCCTGTAGTGCAATAACCCATCGTATAAAGGAGAACCAAAACCCAACAAACAGAGACACTACATATTTATCTCTTAAACCTTGCCTTCAAACGGTTATTACTCCTCCCTGAGGCATCTTTATGCCAGGAAACCGTGTACTGGTGTTGATAACAACATAATGGCCTGAGAACCCCTTGACATATACATCTTAAACCATCTCAGTGTGTATCTGTTCCCCCACAAAGTGGAAACTGCACGTCCTATGTTGTCTCTGCGGGTAGCATAACCTCGGCCTGCTGCGCGGCTAAGAGTGGGGAGTTGAGGAGAACAGAATTACGAGGACACGCTCTACGAGCTTGTCAATGCGCAGTATTACGAGCAAGCCTGCCTACTGCGTTCAAAAATATTGGCAACCTTTCCCGTTTCAATACAACAGAACATATCGCAGTATTTTGATGCTTGATGCTAGATGTTTAATGCTTATAGCTTTTAAATATTGAACCCTGTAAAGGGTCATATTTGACCTGTGAATTATCTACATGATCAAAACTTTGCTGAAAAACCCACACAATTTTCTACATGACTTCTGGACTCTGATTGATAGTTCATAATTTATTGAGTAAAAGGCCTTTTAGGACTTCAGCTGTGAGATTTTCAATGATCTTTATCATTTAAACATGAGAATTACTTTTATATCATAGTAATATCTCAAGATGAACATTTAGTAGACTAAAGCTACTTAGGTTTACTTGATTATCCATACATCATTTAAAAAAAAATCATGTTATAATGTAAAGTATCAGATTGCATTGCATTTTGCCTACTACAATTAAAACTATAGAGCTTTAATTGTATGCATCTAAATATCATCTCATCAAGACATATTTTTGGGCAATTTAGTGTGACAGCTGATATTTATATTAATGCTGTCAAATCGATTAATCGATTCCAAAATAAATAAATGTTTGTGTTTACAAAATATATGTACTGTGTGTATTTACATGTGTATACATAAATAAACACACACGTATATATTTAAAGAATATTTACATGCATATTTTGAACAGATGTTTATATTTATATTTGATTTATATTATATAAAACAAATATATTACATATATTTCTTAAATATATACCATTAATCACATCCAAAATAAAAGTTTTTGTTTACATAATATATGTGTGTGCTGTGTGTATTTATTATGTATATATGAATGCAGTATATATTTTGAAAATATTATATATATTCATCTAATTTATTTAATATATAAATTTATTTAATATATAAACAGCATATTTTTCTTAAATATAGACATCCATGTGTGTGTATTTCTATATGCATAATAAATAAACATAGCACACACACATATATTATGTAAAAAAAAAAAACTTATTTTGGATGCGATTAATCACGATTAATCGTTTGACAGCATTAATATATACATGTATGAGTGTATATTTACATATACATAAATATACATAATACACACACTTATACAGTATTTATGTGTACGCAAACTTTTATTTTGGATGCGATTAATCGTGATCAATCAATCTGTCAGCAATAATTTATATGCATTTTATGTAAATAGATTTACTTTTATAAAAAATCTAATTGATTTACATTACAAACTATCAGAATTTCGTCTTGCATCAAATTGCATATTTGGAGTATTTTTAAATGCATATTTTTTGCTCGAGCAAGAGTGTCTGTAACTTTATGGTCATGGCTTTATACACAAAGCATGGCAAAACTTTGTCAGCAAAGAGGAATAATGGGTGAAAACTGAAAGTGAGTGATAGGGACCATTGATCAATAAGGATTGTGTCCAAACATAACATAGAACTACTGCAGCAAAGAGACATTAAACTTCACCTTGAAGTCCTTGATTTCACAAAAACCAACTACAGAGAAAATCACAATGCCAACATCCATGAAATAGCTGCAATTTCGAAAATGTTAATCACAGATACCAAATGCAAAAAAAAAAAAAAAGGTGTCATGATTATAAAACCTGGACTGGAAGAAGCCTGTAGAAGCTGTACAAGTTTGTTTTAAAGTACAATACTTTTGTAGTCTGCAATATTGTAATGAATACATGAATAAATTGCTTTGTGGAATGATTCACTGTTTTGAAGCGTTCAAAACGCCTAGTGATCACGACAGTGTAAATGCAACAAAAGCACAGCCCAAAAAAGTGAGTGTGTAATATTAAATGTAATATATAAAAAAATGAAACAACCTTTCTTTGTGTGTATAATTTGTGTTCTTCTATTAATTTTTAGTGTTTATTTTGTGTTTTTATGGAGGGCTTGGCTAATCATGCCAATTAGAGAAAATTAACTTGTAACTACGTTTTTGTTGAGCGTGAGCAGATTTTCAATGCTTTTTTGGGTTATTCATCCTTCGGTGGCAGAATGAGAATAATTTCACCTTATTTCACACTTGATTTCATGTGTACCCCAGTTTCACAAATTCTTATTTTTTGTTCAGCTTATTTTGAATTACTGATTATTTACAGGTTGCCTGCAGTTGGGGCCATAATTCGCACAAGTATCAAGGGCCGCAGGAATAATGTGGATAAAACTGAGTCTCCTGCAGAACCCAGCAGTACACCTGCTGTCGGGTTTCATACACTCCTTTAAAGCCCATCTGTAACGGTTGGGACTTTATCTGCTCTGCGGCACTCAGGACCCTCCAGGTGATGACTCACCCAACTTGTGAAAATGAAATCTTTTCACAAGCTGCCCTATTGTCACAGAGAGCTGGCACAGATGCTTTAGTTCAGTGTGTTGGAAAAGTTGCTGCATCAGGTGTACACATGTTGGCAGGGAATCACGCTTCAGTGTCAGATTTATTCTGTCATTTTCAAGACATTTTCATATCAAAATTTATACTTTGTGCTATGACATGTAAATAAACAAATCTTAGTGCTTTCTTACTGTGTTTTGAATTTTAGCATCTTAGCACAGCGAATAGCAAACATGCAATTAAAAAAGCTAACTGATGACAGGGTGACTAATAGTCTATTTCAGATTTCTGGTTGAGTACACTAGAACAACTAATCCCCACCTAATAGCCTATAAGGTAAACCACATTACCTCACCATATAAATACATATTCACATAGGCAGAGAGTGAATCAACACCAGGGTAATGTTGAAAGCAGTCTTTTTAGGCACGTATCAGATACGGCTGTCATGTTGGCTAATAAAATATTTTTAGTAAGACTGGATTTGTATTTAATGTGATCATAATTTCATAAAAACATTGTAAACTGCTAATTATCACGTTTTCATTTTCACGCTAATTCAAACAGTGAATAAATTCTATACAGAAAGCGAGGGAAGAACATTATCATTAACTTCACAAATTTAAGCACTCAAAAAAAACAAACTATCATTATAATCACTGAAGCTGACTACACTGTGAAATGAATCTCTTACTTACATTGGGCCTCATTCATGAAAATTGTGTAATTATATGAGTAATTTGCACGTAAAACAGACCTTTCCGAAAACTCTCCTTCGGGTTCACAAACTCTTCGTAAATGTCAGATGTGAAAGCTAAACGTGTATGTTAATGAATTCCAATCATTCATAAATAGGATGCTCATGTACGCTCATTCACATTTAGCATAATCCCCGCCTATTAATTACTGCTACGCAAATTGCGTGTCCAGGAACGCAGTGGAATATTCTGGTCTACTTTCTCAGGTTTGGCTCCAGTATACCAGTACCATAAATGCAAAAAAGACTAATAGGCCATATGCCTAACAATAAATGAAGAGTTCAGATGCAAATCCAGCTAAAAGCCATCTCGGTCAAAAATTAGATAATGATACTGAGTGAATGCTCCTGACACATAGTATACGCCCATCAAATACTTTTACTTCAAACTCGCTAAATTTCAGCCTCAGTTGCTATGATTTGGAATATCCAACATATTACTAGTATATCTATCATATCATATAATATCTAACATATCTAACCAGTAATATTGACTTCTCCACTGTTGTAGGCTGTCGTTGTACAAGTAGGATGGTTTTCGGTATTTGTCCCGCCCATCCTAAGGCTGGGTAAATAATGACAGTGATGAGCACTGCGTTTTACAGTTATCAACTCAGCAGCAAAAAAAAAAAAAAGAAAAAAAAAGTAAAAAGTAAAAAGTAAAGTAGCCTAACTATTGTGTTACTTTTTAAAAAATATTCAAATGTGTCAAATAACTTGGATGCCCCCAATATTAAATATGTTAAATGAATGAAACTTAAATTAAATTAATACAATTTTTAGTTTACTCACCAAACTAATTTTAAATATTTGATATATATATATATATATATATATATATATATAAAGCTTAATGGCACAGTTTTTACATTACTTAGCATCAGTCAGTCAAGCATTATAATATGAAATTATGATAATTTAGCATTAAACTTTAGCAATTAGAACTTTAGTAATTAGAATAACCATGTATGAATGTACATTTGTCATGTTGACTGAACTTAGTGCTTAAGATATTGTTTGTAATTGTTTCTATAAAAAAGGGGAAAAAAATTATACTGGTAAGATAACAAAACTACTACGAATTCTACTACTATTTACAATATAAAACTCACTAGGCCCAAGGATTAATGAGCTGCTGGGTTCATGAATATTAATCACGTTGTTTGCGGTCGCTTGAACTGATTTGCTGATATCAGAACAGGGACGATAATAGGTGAGCGCCAGCCAATGAGATTGCCGTTTGCACATTAGTTCCGCCTACTACCTGAGAAACCAGCAGTTCTTAAAAGCTGAAGAATTCCAAAGGAATTTTTTTTTAGAGGAAAATACAGCAAAGAATACTGTTTACATGTATCACAACAAAATTCTAATAATATTATAATGAATTAAAGTAACGCCGCATTTTATTGTCAGTAACAGTAACACATCGTAACGGGAGAAACAGTAATTAGTTTGATTACTCGTTAATGAAAAAAATAACGTTGTCAGAAACGCTGTTTATTTATAACGGCATTATTCCCATCACTGCAACTAAGATTTTAAAAATACGAACATTTTCATGAATTTAAAACTTTACATCAGAGCGGCTTTACGAACGATTTACACAAAAATTCATTCTGCTCGTGTTTCATGAATGAGGCCCATTGTATGGACATCGGTGCTTTGTTGTTTATGATGAAAGAATTCAACAGCTCTCAACAGCAATGACTCATCTGAACGCCTCTGATTGGCCATTGCATTCCTAAGCTCAGCTGAATCGTGTGTGATTGGTTATAATGTGCAACACTGTAAAAATGCGTAAAAAGAAATACAGTGCAACATGAGCAACTTTCACTTTGTTAGCAACAGACGTAATAGAATTAATTGAATTAATTTTTGTCTAATTTGGTGGCATTTTTGCAATAAGCCTTCCCCAGCCATACACATGTTCTGCCTATGCATATTCATGCATAATGTAAAAGCTTGAGATGATGCTTGGTTTATATATGGCTCAGAAATAGACATTTAAGATTTACAGCTTTTAAAACCTCAACATATAACATGAATGAAAGCAGTAGCTGTGTGGTGGAACAGAAGATTAAAACCTAATGTGTCTTCTGATCTGTACGTCATGAATTTTACATTATTCCTTCTCTCTCTCTGGAACGGATGCATTTGCTTATATTACATTTTGATTGGAAATCTGAGGACTATTCAGCTTGCTAACAAGAGAATTTTGATTCTAGACTATGGTTTCGCAAGAGTGCTTCATCTTTTTAAATATTCTTGCCAATTTAGTGTCGTTATCCATGTCTTTCACAGCTCTTCTAAGAAAATGTGCATCTATATATGTTGCACTAACAGATTATAGTCCTTCATTATGAAATTATACATTTTATTCCCTTTTTTTAAATCAAATTTGGTCCAGTAGTGAAATAACATCCATCCCGTAGGGTAGTTTGAACTGTGATTTTGCAGATGGGGCTAGTAAAGACATCTCTTAAAATGCCTCGTTCCTCACACCCCGAATCAACAGCGAGCGTGCCGAGTAAATCAAGTAAGTGTCATCGCATTGGAAGATGGTGCACAAACCCCAGAGGATAAGCTGCTATTCCAATAGATACATTTTCATAAGTTCATAGCAGCTCCGAGCGACAAGTCTAATAGATTTCCTCAATCAATTTGCAGAGGCAGAAGATATTATCCTGAAGAGCATAATCTTATGAACTGTGATATGATAATAATGGCTTTTCTGTCTTATTGATCATCTGATACGTTCAAGCTTAGGGAGTAAATACTGAGTGCAGTTGGTTTCCATCTGTTAGCTCACGCACATTGGACCGCTCAATCTTACAGTGCGGCACATTACATGAGAAACTCGGGGCTTGGGATGGAGTTCCTTTAACAGTGAAAGGTTATTTATGAAATCAATTATGTTTTAAGGCATTATACGCTCTGTTAGCCTCTTTTGTGGGTGGAATTTTGATGCAGGCTAATGAATAGCGCTCGAGAAATGTCAGTGGTGAGATTTGGCGAACGTAGCTCCTATTATCCTGATGTGGCACCAGCAAAGAAGCGGTTGGTGTTTGTCTGTCTGACCCTTAACTGAGATGATTTTCATGCTGGTTACACTTTTAATTAGAGAGATTATACTGTAATTGAGCTGCTACGGGGCCGTCGCATCCCCCCGCTGCAGAGCGCGCGATGCAGCTCAGGCTACGTTGCCCCTGGAGACCACAGGGCAAATGCTCCAAATCCCCTCCACAAAATATTCATGCCGAAGACAGAACGTAAAAAATGGGGGAAACCGAGAAATGGCCTTTGGAAAAAGGAGAAAAGCGAGGCACATGTAATTCCATGTGAAGTCTTGTACTTATTTCTATCAGGTGGCTTGTAAACTAACAGCTCCAGGGGGCAAAGAAGATGACAAATATTGTTCATAATGGTTGAAAACTAATGAAGCGTGAGATGCCAGCAAGAGCTTGGAGGGGGCCAGGGGCGATCTCACTCTGTTGTGTGCGTCCCTCCCCTTTCTGCCTCCCGTTTTCTTTACAACCCCCTCCTTTTCTGCTTCTCTCGAGAGCCGTCTCCCTCTCGTTCTTCATCGCCTTTCCCTCCACCTTCATACGCAGTGTTTCTCTCTCTTTCAGCAGGCTGCTTAGAGCGTGGTGCAACATGCTGTAGAAAACAGGGATTAGCTTGCTACCAAAATTATCTGTCTATTGACATTTTCTCTTTTCTCTATAATTTTTACTATATTGATATTTACAATTTATTGTCTTTTCAACATTGAGTGTCTTTATTACCTTCAATTATACGTATATGTCTGCACTATGTTCGTACTTTCTGTGCTGCACTCTTAAAAATAAAGGTGCTTTAAAAGGTTCTTCACAGCGATGCCATAGAAGAACCATTTTTGGTTCCACAAAGAACCATTCTGTCAAAGGTTCTTTAAAGAACTGTCTCTTTCTTTCCTTTTTATAATCTGAAGAACCTTCTTTCACCACAAAGAACCTTTTGTGAAACTGAAAGGTTCTTCAGATGTTAAAGGTTCGTTATGGAACCATTTAAACAAAAAAGGTTCTTCTAGGGCATCGTGAAGCACCTTTATTTTTAAGAGTGTGGAAGCTCCTGACACTAAGATGAATTCCTTGTTGGCAATAAAGCGCTTTCTGATTCTGATTCAGATTCTGAAATATTAAACAATAAGCACTAGGGATGTAACGATTAACTCGCAATGCGATTCACGAAACTGATTTCACAATATGATTTTCTCACAATTTGTCTTTAACAAAATGTGATTTAAAGGGGCAATCGGATGCAAAATTCACTTTTACATGTTGTTTGAACATAAATGTGTGTTAGCAGTGTGTGTACACATCCACCCTATAATGATAAAAATTCACCCAGTGTTTTTTTTTTAATCCCTTTTCTCAAATCAGGACATTCTCAGCTTCTTAGGTTTGTGATGTCACACTGACCAAGGCCCCTCCCACGATAGTTGATTGACACTGCTGTCTTACCTTAGACCCATCTTGAGTGAGCTGAGAACAGTCTGCCATTGTTTCGACACCTGAGCAGGGTAAGACAAGAATGTCTACTAAGCGTTTGAGGTGTTTTCTTGTTGGATGTAATAATGATCATAGCAGGCGTCATTTACTCCCGACATCTGAGCTGCTGGAGACGCAGAGGATTACTTTTGTTTTTGAAGGGAATGTGCACTGAAAAAAGTTTTTCAAGCAGTACCTCATCCAATTAATAATTTATCTTTCAATTCAGTTTACAATTTTTTCTTTTATTTTCCAAAATTTATTTTTAGTTCAAAACATTGCTAAATATAAATACTTTTAATTAAGAGCTCAACTAAGATATTTGTTTTGACGAATGTAAAATATCAAGGTTAAGTTAATTCACTTAAATTAAAATTATTAATTTATCTCCTGACCACGCCTCACCACATTGCACCGGTGGGCGCCATTTCTGCCACTGTGATTGTGTGAGAGTTCAAGGAGCTGTGGATGAGAAGGAGAAGGTGGAAATTTTGTTTTAGATAGTTCTATGGACGTTCTTTTCCGCTTTCACATATAATATATTCACCCCCTTGTCATCCAAGATGTTCATGTCTTTCTTTCTTCAGTTGTAAAGAAATTATGTTTTTTTTAAGGAAAACATTTTAGCATTTTTCTCCATTTAATAGACTGATATGGTGCCCTGAGTTTGAACTTCCAAAATGCAGTTGAAATGCAGCTTCAAATGATCCCAAATGCGGTTGTAAACATCCCAGCTGAGAAAGAAGGGTCTTATCTAGCGTAACGACCGGTTATTTTAATAAAAATAATACAATTTATATACTTTTTAATGCCAAACGCTCTTCTTGTCTTACTCTGCCTGGACTGTTTTTGCTCCAGTTCTTTACAGTTAGGGTATGTCGAAAAACTGCCATCTCATGTTCTCCCTCAACTTCGAAATTGTCTTATATTGCTGTTTTACCTTTTTCTGTTGAGGGTGTCTGATCCTCCTTTGCATGTTCACTTTGCAAAGACTGGGTCGGTACTTCTACAGCGATGTAGGATGATTTTGAAATAATTTTTGAAGGGAGTTGAGGGAGTTTTTCGACATGCCCTAACTGTCTTGAATCAGAATACAGAATACAGAGTTCAGGTAGAGAAAGGTAAGACAAGCGTTTGAGATTGAAAAGTATTTAAATTGTATTTTTTAAAAATGAAATAACCGATTGTTTCGCTAGATAAGACCTTTCTTCCTCGGCTGGGATATTTTACAACCGCATTTGGGATCATTTGAAGCCGCATTTAAACTGCATTTTGGAAGTTCAAAATCAGGGCACCATAACAGTCCATTATATGGAGAAAAATGCAGAAATGTTTTCCTTAAAAAACTTAATTTCTTTACGACTGAGGAAAGAAAGACATGAACATCTTGGATGACAAGGGGGTGAGCACATTTTATGCGAATCTTTGTTTTGGACTTTTCCTTTAAGAGGGCTCTCAGCCTAGATAGAACTGAAGTATATTCATCTATTTTTGTATTCATATAACAAGTTTACCGAATAAGCCAGGCTTATTTCAGTTAGCCTGACTTATTGTCACTTGATTTGGTTTCAGAAAGCTCAGTAACTCTGGCAACTTATGCTGGGAAACTAACCTGGTCCGGAGCAGGCAAACTGTCAGGCTAAGGTAAGTTCCTATAACACTGACGAATAAGAACGCATTGATATTACCACTGACTCCCTCACATACAATTATATGACTTTATTAAGTCCAAAAATAAAAGTATACAAAAACTGCAACTTAAATAAATCAAATAAATAAAAATATAGGCTACAACCTACTGTATTTAATGTATTGGAGGACCCACCCACATTTATTTTGCTTCCGACGCCCATGATTATTGGCACCAAATTATTGCAACATTCCTGTCCCAAGATAACAGCTCTGAATTTTCTCCTATAATCCCTGATGAGTTTGGAGAACACCTGACAAGAGATCAGAGACCATTCCTTTATATAAAACCTCTCCAGATCCTTCAGATTCCCAGCTCCATGCTGGTTCTTCTCCTCTTCAGTTCACCCCACTCATTTCTAAAGGGTTCAGGTCAGGGAACTGGGACAGCTGTGGCAGAAGCTTCATTTTGTTCCCAGTGACACTTTTGTGTTTGTTTTGGATCATTGTCCTGATGGAATATCTAAACACAGCCCATTATAAGATTTCTAACAGTGGCAGACAGGTTTAGATTTTTTTTCTCTTAGTATTTGATAGAATCCATGATGTCATGTATCTAAACGAGATATCCAGGACCTCTGGCAGAAAAATAGGCCCAGAACATTAAAGATCCAGCAGTTTATTTAAATGTGGGCATGGGGTACTTTTTATCCCTGTTTGCACCAAACCCATCTTGAGTGTTTGCTGCCAAAAAGCTCTTTTTTAAATTTCATCTGACCATAGAAGCCAGTCCCGTTTGAAGTTCTAGTCGTGTCTGACAACTGAATATGCTGGAGTTTGTTTTTGGATGAGCAAGCAGGATTTCTCTTGAAACCCTCCTACACAACATGTGGTGATGTAGAGGCTATTTGATTTTTTATGCTTTCTGGCCCCAAGACTCAACTAATCTTTGCAATTCTCCATATGTGATCCTTGGAGAGTCTTTGGCCACTCAAAGTCTCCTCCTCACCATCCATTATGATGATTTAGACACACGTCCTCTTCTAGGCAGATTTGTAACATCTTTAGTTGATTGAAACTTCTTAATTATTGCTCTGATGGTGGAAATGGGGATTTTCAATGCTGTAGCTCTTTTCTTACAGCCAATTTCTGTTTTGTGAAGTTCAGCAGTCTTGTTCTGAACTATATTCTTTGGTTTTACTCCTTGTGATGGACAATTAAGGGAATTTTCTGAGACCTTCTAATTGTACCACATGACCACTGTTTCTGACTGCTGCAGATGAATTTAGGTGTTGATAGTGTTGCCATAGAAACACACACTTCCTGATCCAAGGACATGAAAAGCTTCAAGTAGAATATAATGTAAACACAGCACATGATCTTGAGTATTTGACAACAGCATTATTTAGCTGACTTGATAATGTCTTTGTTGATCTGTTTCTTCCTCTGTTAGGATGTGGCTGACAAGACAGACTCCAGTAAGAATCCTCAGCGTTGTTCAGGAAAGTCCACAGCTCAACTCATCTACAGTGGAAATCATCTTGGAAGAAAATTTTGTAATGGATGAACTGACCGATCTCAGGCCTTCTGTGTCCACTGTTTTCAGACTGATTTATGCCCTGCACCTGGACTATGTGTATGAAAAAGACTTTACATTTTATTCAGCAGGTAATGCTCAACCTCAGAAAGAGTGAGTTAGCACCTAAAATTTTGTACTGCCAATATTGTAAACTCAGAGTGGAATAAAACAGGCTACAGAGCTCATTTTGACAAGGTAAAAAGGTAAAAAAATGTTTTTTTACACTACCACTGAGAAATTTTAACCAAAGCATGTTATAGACTTTTCATTAAGAATCAAACAGTGGTAAATAAAGCAGTGCTGCGCTTATGAACACTGTTTAATGGCCCGGTTTCATAGACAGGGCTTAGACTAAGCCAGGATTAGGCCATAGTTCAATTAGGACATTTATGTAATTTTTATAAATGTGCTTAGAAAAAAACTACCGATGTGCATCTTGAGACAAAATAAAGACACTGATAAATTTTAAAATCAGTCAGTGCAAGTTTCTTCAGTTGAAACAGCTCAGACTTATATTTTATTCTATGACTAGGCTTAAGCTTTGTTTGTAATATGCATTAGAGGCAAGATGAAAAGAAAGTACCATCTAAAATTTTTTATAAAACATCTAAAAAGACAGTCAATTCCCCTCAGAGATGCACTGATATAAACTCCCACACCATATTAAACGATTTTCAACTGCTCAAGGTGTGAAACATTCCTAACAAGCATGACATTTTTTTTTTTTTTTAATAATGTAACTCAACATCTTTTCATTGGGATGGGTTGAAAATTATAATTATGTCATAATTTACTTAACTTGATTAATGCATTTCTTTTTTTCCTCCTGCAGAATGCAAAAGAAAATATTTAGAAAAAATGGCTTTTTTTTTTTGGTCATACAATGAATAATGTCCACAGAAGAAAATAAGGCATATGTGTTTGGAATTAAATGAGGGTGAGTAATTAGTAATATCATTTTCATTGTAGACTGAACTATCCCTTTTAAGATTTTAAAAAGGAATGAATAATCCAAATATGAAAATTTGCTGAAAATTACCCACCCTCAATCCACACAAGATGTAGATGAATTGGTTTCCTCATTGGAAATTTAGCATGACATCACTTGCTCACAAATGGATCCCCCGCAGTGAATGGGTGCCGTCAGAATGAGACTTCAAACAGCTGATGAAACCATCTCAATAATAAGTTATCCACACGACTCCAGTCCATCAATTTAACGTCTTGTGAAGTAAAAAGCTGTGTATTCGTAATAAAGAAATCCATCATTAAGACGTTTTTAACTTCAAACCCTTGCTTCCGGCTAAAAAGTTTTTTCTGTTACAAAATTGGCTTGTCTGAATCAGGAAAGTATGCACAGATCAAGTACTGTTTTGAAAACGGATATATCCTACTCTTATTAAATTATTCTTCTATAGTATTATACGGAACTGACCAACTTCAGTGATTATGTGTGATTTAGTTGCAAATTGAAGAAAAGTGTTTTTTTTAAGGCACTTTATGACTTTTCATACTTCATACACAAAAAAAGTGTAAAACTCTGACAAAAAGTTTTCTTGATGATGTGATATTTTATAATGGTGATTTTATATTAGTTCAGGCTTTGCTACTGTTTGGACGCTCTTGCTTACTGCTCCGCACTTTGCTCCCTGTTTATATACTTTTCTCAGATTTGTTCTCAGATTGTGGTTCTTGAAACAAAGTTACTTGCTAGACTTCCAAAACAGGTGGAACACTCAGCAGACCGCCATCACGGATCCATACAGCAGGTGAGTCCCGTGAATCTCAACAGTTTATAAGTGTAGAGGAGCAAGCCGAAACTGATCGACACACTAATCGATGGCACAAACAGGGAGCGAGACCCAAAGGCATTTGAGACATCAGATTGTCACGAGTATCTTGTATTGCTGCGGTAGCATCCTCTACCCCAGATATGGGTATGATAAGGCTTGCAAAAACTGGTACTTTACCACCTCCTATACAGCTTGAGAACAGATTTGAAGCACTAATGAATGTGAGTGAGGAATCCCCAAATGTGACTGAACATGGATCGTATGACCCAGCAGCTAACAGCGCTACAAACAGGCGCTCAAGGTCGAGCAGACAGCGGCATTCAGCTCAGAGCGCAGCTGAGCTCAGGACTCTAATAGTGGGTGACTCCATTATCAGAAATATCAGTAGCAGGACTACAACTACATGCTGCTTTCCTCAAGCAAACGTCTCTGATGTAAACAAGAAACTTCAGAACATTCTAATGAAGCACAAGACTGCAAATCGAATCATCATCCATGTGGGGAAGAATGATATTCGGAAAGAGCAGTCAGAATTCCTAAAGAAGGATTTCAGTGAACTCATCGAAACACTTCAAAGACTTGAAGTTCAGTCGTTCATCCCAGCAAGGGGAACTAACATGTTTTCATGGTTGTTTGGGCTGAATACATGGCTACAAAGAACCTGCAGTCTACAAGGAGTCAACTTCATCGACAACTTCAATCTTTTCTGGGGCCATAGACAACTGTTTAAACTGGATGGCCTCCACCCAAAAAAACTTGGTGCAAGAGTGCTAAAGGACAACATCTATTTTTCACTCCGTTATCCTTCAGTAGAGTGTGCCAGGCCACCCAACATGAATAACACACACACACCTGGACAAAGTATGAGTGACCACAGGACTTCAAATCAGCTTCAGAGTCGTCATGTGGTCGACACATCCCACAAGGACACTGAAAACGCCACACAGCCACAACAAGCACTGCCCATGGACACCATCCCGGCTGAGCCCTGCCCACAGAGCTCATCGCAGACAGACTGTGACGTACTACAACAGCTCCAAGAGTCAGCGCCGAAGGACGACTTTCTGGTAAACAACCAGGAAAGCCAGGACAACATATTCCAGCCACCGGAAACACCAGAGCCCCGCTCACCAGACACATTATCCCTCTCTCCAGCATCTCCACTTCTAAGCTTCTCACAGAAAATGGAAGAACTGGTATATGCTGGAACCAGACTCTCCCATTCTTTTGCTGCAAGCCCCCAGATATCAAAAAAACAGCGGGCACCAAAACCACCAAAGCCTGTGGGCCCAGCTCGCCCTCCTCCTCCTTCGAGAGCTCTCCGGCCACTGCCACAAGGGCAGGGCCCAAACCCTCCTCCATCTGCTGTAGGTGAACCAAAAACAACTGATAACAGCTCTCAGTGATATGTGTCGGGTCCCCGCTACGATAGCAGCAACATTCAGGAATGTTTAGCTTTCTCTATCTCTGTTTTATCACGTGATAGAAAGTCTAAGGCCTTCTCAAGCCGTACGGCTCAAACATCTAATCTGCGGCCTATTAGCTATCAAACTAAGACTGCTGTAGAGACACAAAGTAATGCCATCACGTTGGCATTTTTAAACATTTGCTCACTAAAAAATAAATAATTTCTGATCAGTGACTTAACCACAAACAACCTGGATTTTATGTTTCTAAATGAAACATGGCTAGAAGACAGCTGCAGTGCAACATTCCTCAATGAAACAGCCCCTCCTAACCTTACTTTAATGAGTGTCTGCAGAGCTGTTAGGAGAGGTGGAGGTGTAGCTGCTCTATTTAAAGATGTCTATCAATGCAAGCAGGTGTCATTTAGTCAGTACTTGTCTGTTGAATATCTAGGGATTGTGCTGAAATGCATTGTATTTATCATTATTTGCAGGCCTCCAAAATACTCTCCAGCCTTTGTTGAAGAGTTCACAGAACTGTTATCATGCAGAAATCAAAACCGCGAAAGAAATTATAACCGTTTTAAACACTTTTGACCTGATTCAGCGTGTGCATGGACTCACAATCGTGGACACAATCTAGATTTGCTCATCAGTAAGGGTCTAAACATTTCATCCATTGTCATTAAGGATGTAGCATCTGATTACTTCTGTATTTTCTTTGATATATTGATCTCTGCTACCACTGAATCTAGATCAGTCTCTGTCAGAAAGAGATGCATTAACGAAAACACTGGTGTGCTATTTATAAAGGCTATATCTTCAATGCCAAGCATTTCTGCAGACTCTGTTGATCTTCTCCTGGAGTCCTTTAACTCAAAAGTTAAGAATGTCATTGATGACATTGCACCAGTGAAAGTCAGTAAGACGACTTTGAAAAATCATCTTGGAGAAAATCAACAGCAGTACAGAGTATGAAAAGACAATGCAGAAAAGCTGAGCGAATGTGGCAGAAGACAAAACTTGAAATTCACTATAGCATCTATAAAGACAACACTGGCACTCTTTTTGCTACTGTTGAGAGACTAACAAATCTCCCAAGTCAGATTCCCAGTGAAATGCTATCTGACAGCAAATGCAATGAGTTTGCCTCCTTCTTTTCTGAGAAGATCAATAATATCAGAAAGGTGATTAGCACATCCTCAAGTTATGCAGAGGTCAGACAGATTCAACCGCAATTTCAAAAAGAAGTAACTATGTCTGTTTTTGAAGCAATTGATAGCAAAACTTTGGAAGAAATAGTACAACACCTTAAATCATCAACCTGCAACCTTGACACACTTCCCACATCTTTTTTCAAAAGTATTTAACTGTTTAGAAGCAGATCTCTTAGAAGTGGTGAACACCTCACTTCTTTCTGGGACTTTTCCAAGCTCCCTGAAAACTGCAGCTGTTAACCCACTTCTGAAAAAGAGCAATCTTGATAACACCATATTCAGCAACTATAGACCAATATCAAATCTTCCTTTTATAGGCAAGATTATTGAAAATGTAGTGTTCAATCAGCTGAACAACTACTTAAACTCAAATGGATACCTGGACAATTTTCAATCTGGTTTCCGACCGCATCACAGCACAGAGACAGCGCTCGTTAAGATAATAAATGATATTTGTTTAAATTCTGATTCTGGCAAAATATCAGTGCTGGCATTACTAGATCTTAGTGCTGCATTTGACACTGTCGATCATAACATTCTTCTAGAGAGACTGGAAAACTGGGTCGGGCTTTCTGGGATGGCTCTCAATTGGTTCAGGTCATACTTAGAAGGGAGAGGTTATTATGTGAGTATAGGAGAGCATCAGTCTAAGTGGACGTCCATGACATGCGGAGACCCTCAAGGCTCAGTTCTTGTGCCGCTCTTGTTTAGCCTGTATATGCTCCCACTAAGTCAAATAATGAGAAAGAACCAAATTGCCTATCACAGCTATGCTGATGATACCCAGATTTACCTGGCCTTATTGCCAAATGACTACAGCCCCACTGACTCTCCCTGCCAATGCACTGATGAAATTAACAGCTGGGTGTGCCAGAACTTCCTTCAGTTAAACAAGGAGAAAACTGAGGTCATTGCATTTGGAAGCAAAGAGGAAGTTCTTAAGGTGAATGCATACCTTGACACTAGGGGTCAAACAACTAAAAATCAATTCAGGAATCTTGGTGTGATTCTGGAGTCAGACCTTAGTTTCAGTATGTCAAAGCAGTAACTAAATTAGCATACTATCATCTCAGAATATCACAATCACATTGCAAGAATTAGATGTTTTGTTTCCAGTCAAGACTTGGAGAAACTTGTTCATGCCTTTATCACAAGCAGGGTGGATTATTGTAATGGTCTCCTCACTGGCCTTCCCAAGAAGACCATTATACAGCTGCAGCTCATCCAGAACGCTGCTGCCAGGATTCTGATTAGAACCAGAAAATCTGAGCATATCACACCAGTCCTCAGGTCCCTACAGTGGCTTCCAGTTATATTTAGAATTGATTTTAAAGTACTTTTACTCATTTATAAATCACTCAATGGCCTAGGACCTAAATACATTGCAGATATGCTCACTGAATATAAACCTAACAGAACACCCAGATCATTAGGATCGAGTCAGTTAGAAATACCAAGGGTTCACACAAAACAAGGAGAATCTGCTTTTAGCTATTCTGCTGCCCGCAGTTGGAATCAGCTTCCAGAAGAGATCAAATGTGCTAAAATATTAGCTATATTTAAATCCAGACTCAAAACTCATCAGTTTAGCTATGCATTTACTGAATGAGCACTGTGCTACGTCCGAACTGATTGCACTATATATAATCCTTTTCTATTTTTAATTGTCTTAAATTATTTTAAATCAATTTTTAAACCATTTTAAAAGTTTTTAAATTCTTGCCTTAGAATTTCAAAATATAAAGCAAAAGAAATGAATAATAAGCCAACAAATGCTCCTCTGCTGCCATCAACTGGTTATAATGGTGATTTTTTTTTTTTTTTTTTTTTTTTTTAATTTTGAAGTAAAAAGCTATGTATTTGTAATACAGAAATCCTTCATTAAGACGTTTTAAACTTCAAACCATTGCTTCTGGCTAAAATACAATTTATTTATTTTTTTTTAAGTTAAAAAATGGTCTTGTTTGAATCAGGAAAGTAAGCATTGTTTACAAGTAAAACACTCCAAAACAGTTTGAGAGGACAGCAGGAAATAGATTTTCCACCGGAAGAAGCATTATTATGGATTCGTCTTATGGATTACTTGTGGATTATCGTGATGTTTTATCAGAAGTTTGGACTCTCATTCTGACAGCACCCATTTACTGCAGAGGATCCACTGGTGCACAAGTGATGTACTGTAATGCTACATTTATCTAAATCTGTTCCAGTGAAGAAACAAACTCATCTACATCTTGGATAACCTCAGTGCATTTTCAGAAAATTTTAATTTTTGGGTGAACTATACTTTTAATACATCTCATCCACAGTTGATCTTATATCCAGAAATTTAGTCAAATTACATGTAATTTTTCTTATGCAAAATTCACTTCATGATGCTAAAAATTGATCTTTTCCTGTTAGATATTTACAGTAGGAATCAAGGAGAACATGGTTCTTTTAAGAATCAAAAGGGAGCTGTGGTCTGGCTCCACAGCTCGACAGTTTGCTTGCCTCACTCACATTCTGAAGGTTGCGAGGCTGACTCTTGATCAGTGAAAAACAGGATCCATCACAGTGGTGCCGAGACCTCAAACGATGTGCAGGGCAAGACGTGAGTTTGTCAGTTGCAGTATATAAGCTGTCATGGTAGACGGATTCTCCCGTGAGAATTAACCATCGCTCTAGTTAAAGCGCTGCACACTAGCCTTTTGGTTCACTGTCTAGTGCAACAAATTTAAGAATCCCAAGTGAGAATGTTGTACAGAACAAAGAACAAATCTCTCATGCTACAGTTGTTCTTTTCATGAGGATTATCCGATCATATCAGTATAAGTAATAATTGTGATGACTGGCATGTGCTGAGGGCATTGCGCTCTGTTGCAGTTTTCTAACCGCTGAGCTTATACTGATAGACTGTATGGTAGCCTATTGCTTGACTTTACAATAAGGTTGAATTAATGCAGTAGGTATTATAAACTAGCAGTGAACAATGACTGAATGGTAATTTTACAACATTTATTAATCGAGGATAATGCTTCTACACATAGCCTGTTAATACATTTTAACATTTTTACTAATACATGTAATCAAATAATAAAAAGAATAATAAAGTAAGAAATACAAACTAACCACACATCTTAAACCTCAATTTAATATCCAAGAACAAATATTTTAGCTAAATATTTTAGATTTTGCTTTAATGGAGATCCGCTGGCTGTCAGGAGGACCACCCTCTGTGTAATTTCTAACAGATAAATGATATAACTGCATTGTAACTAATGTACTGGGAAAAACACATCTCAAAGGCCTTAAAACAACACACACATCTGAAAAGCACCAGACAAGGAAAGCTATGTTAAACTATGTGTGTACTTTTTGTTTAAAGCGCTTAGTATGAAGCATTTTGATGTTTTGTGCCCCTCTTTCAGGCACTTTTCCCTCAGCAGTTCACTCGGTGACTTCTGCTATTTTTCAGATGCATTTTATATAAAAGCATTTTTTATTTTTGTGAAGTATCTGGTTGAGATTCTCTGTGCACAGCACACTGGGATTATTACAAAGCTAAAACTTAAAAAAAAAAAAGTTTAACTAATATAAAAACTATTTATAAACTTTATACAAATATATAAAAATGAAAGACTAATTCAAAGTGTTAATATGAATTATAACAGTATCTTAAAGGGTTAGAAAATTCTGTCATTAATTACTCACCCTCGTTCATCTTTAAAACACAAATTAAGATATTTTTGATGAAATCCGAGAGCTTTCTGACCCTGCATAAACAGCACTAAGTTTGTGTCAGAAGCAGATTTGGTAGCGCTGGGAGGTGATGTTTGGGAGTATTAAAAATATAGATAATTTTAAAATTGCTATTGTTTTGCATTAGTAAGTACAGTTAAGGTCATTGCATACTGAGTCCGAAATTTTCGTATGCGTTTTTTCGTATTCATCATTCTAAAAATTCGTCACGCACAGAAACCTTGCACACTGAGTCCGATGCGTATTAATTCATCCGTTGCGAAAAAATGAGCAAAACAATACAAAATGGAATCTTCAAGCAGTGAGGATGATTTTGTTGTCCATGCTCTTCTTAAAAAGAGAAAAAGAAAGGACATATTGGGTCAATCCAATTATAAGATATAGAGAGGAAAAAGAGAATACTTTTTGTGTGCACCTCCTTAAGGAGCTGTGGGATTATCCTGTGCGATAAAAAGTTTACTTCAGAATGTCAGTAAACTTTGATGCTTTGCTAGCGTTACTGGAGCCACATATTATAAAGAAGACCGCGAATATCTGTGAACTCAGTGTACATGGACCTTTACAGTGCTTTGTGCTGCGAGACTAAGTGGATGAACTTGTCAGACGCAATTCTGGATTTTGCTGTTTGCTTGTACAGTGGATTTGATCTGTCAAAACACCTCTCAAAATGCTTGCTACGGATGCGAAAAGCACAGAAAATCGAACCGGATCTGAACTTTTTTTATGACAGACGAAAGTTTCACAGGCAGTGTGTAAATGTGATTAAAAAATAAATACAACCTCACATTTTGTCAATGTGTGAAAATTTCGGATGGAAATTTAGGAATTTAGGAATTAGAAATTCAGTGTGAAATGACCTTTTCTAATAATTTCACATGTTAATTTCTTGTTTATTTCATGTCTATACAGATTTGATAGTAAAGCACTAAGATTAAGTTGGGAAGCATACAAAATGTACTTTTATTAACAAATGTAACTTGCAAAATCATATAAAAAAAGTTTCATATAGAAAGTTTATATAATCTACCCTGATTAAATGTACCATTAGTCCTCTATAGTATTATATGGAACCAACTTCAGTGATTATGTGTGATTTAGTTGCAAATTGAAGAAAAGTTTGTTTTTCAAGGCACTTTGTGACCTTTTTTACTTCATACACAAAAAAGTGTACAACTCTGATTACTTGATGACGTGATATTTTATCACTGTGATTTAATAATTTCAAAATATAAAGCTAAAACTAGAAATGAATGACTAATAATCCAAGGAGTGCTCATCTGCTGCCATCTACTGGTTATAATGGTGATTTTAATGTATTTTTTAAATTTTACATAAGTGTTTGATTACCGCAAAGTATGTTAAGGTCATCCCATTAAAAATAACATTCAAACTGGTTCCTTTTAGAGCTTTAAAGTGATGGAAATAGTGGTGTGAAATGGTTGAAAGTAACCGAAAAGTGCTAGAATTTCTTTCTCAAAAGGTTGTACAAACTCTGAAACGAATAATGTAATAACATTTGACTATTTCTGCCATAACACTGTGTTTACAGTTAGTGTTACTACTTCTGGTTTTCCGATGTACGTCAGCACTGTTAACAACAGAATTCTGTCCAGAATTTGAATGATTCTCACTAGATCTCGTCGCAACCTTATTCATTCTGCGTCAACCAATTCAAATGCTTCTCAGTGGATCTCGCAGTGCTGTGCAGTAACAGTGTCGCGAAATCAACTTTGTTTCCAGAGTAAAGCTGTTCTTAGTCTCAGCCTCAGACATCACACCCACGGACGGATGGCTGAACATCTGATGCATACAGCACACTTAGCTGGAAACGGTAATACTTTATTTTAAAGTGTCATTGTTACACATGTTACATGTACTGTTACAATAACAATTAATTATGCATAATTACATGCAGGTAACCCTAAGCCAAACCCTAATCTTAACCCTAACCATATAGTACATGTAAGTTCATGTAGTTAACTATTACTACCGAGTACTTAAATGTATAATTACACTGTAACAAGGACGCCTTAAAATAAAATGTAACCCTGGAAACACTTCAGGAGTTTTGAAGTCGTCATCGGATTGGTTAGATTAAACAGGATTTCCGAGAGATGCGTGTGTTGCATTCTTTAACGTTCTGCATTGAAACAAAAATACTGTGGTCACAAAAGAAGATAGCCGTCGTGTTTACAACTGTGATGACAAACACTTATCAGAATCAACTAAAGGCTGGATTTTTGCGGCATAGAATCTTTAAAATATGTCAGAGAGTTTTACACACCGGTCTTACCGGCTATTTCCACGCCCCTACACATGACATGGCACAAAACAAAATGTGATTGGTTGCTTTCCCTGTCAGTCATATGGCCTCTTGGATGGGCCTTGGCCATTCAAACGACCAAAGTTCCCAGACCTTCTGCTGTCAGTCTGAAGGTCTGGCTATGCGAGACTAAGCTGTTCTGAGCTTGGACATGTTTGTTTACGTTGGAGTGGATAAATGATTCGTGCTGCGCAGCTCAAACGAGTAGCGTG
The DNA here is from genome assembly GCA_036247105.1 of Cirrhinus mrigala. NCBI lineage: Eukaryota > Metazoa > Chordata > Actinopteri > Cypriniformes > Cyprinidae > Cirrhinus > Cirrhinus mrigala. The sequence goes on along the minus strand of CM070008.1, from coordinate 19,460,166 downwards.
CTTTTGTCACGTTTTTGTTTTGTTTTTCGAAATAGCAGCACTTATGTGTTGAACAAGGTGGTGGTCACACTAGTGCGACCGCTTACAAAGTTTAGTCGCACTGGCAGAAAAAAGGATCGCAGTCTGGAGCCCTGCTCTTAGTTCAGTGACTGTATATTCTGGTTTGAAATGTGGTTGAAGTAAGGCTAGGAAAAAATTTGCAAGTCATCCTCTCGTTGATATCTTCAGATATGTTTACGAAGTTTTATGTACAGTGTGCATCTTACTGCTTGTAAACAAGGCACAGTGCATCCAGGTTCAATGTCAGAACGCCGGCTCCTTGGTCAGCAGCAGTGTTGCCAGGTCCGCGGTTTTCCCGCAGAATTGGGCTACTTTACAACTGTTGCCGCGGGTTGTTTTTGATGTCCGCGGATTGAAGCGACCCCACTAATGTCATATTTAGCTCCTGAAATATGAATTTACTGGGTGAACCCAGACAAAAAAACGTGTATTTTATCCCCCAGAATGCGATTTTTAACAGGGGGACCCCCTCAAAATGCGATTGGGCTAATTTTGGGCTACTTCTGAGGAGCAATTGGGCGGGTTTTGTTGTGAAAACCTGGCAATCCTGGTCAGCAGCATCACATTCATGCTTTGGGTTTCTCTCGTGAATATGCGACGAAGACTGACTCGGAAGAGAAGAAATTGTTGAATAAAGTTATTTTTGTTTTCTTTGCGCTCAAAAAGTGTTCTCATAGCTTCATAAAATTACAGTTGAAGCACATCTGTCACATGGACTATTTTAACAATGTCCTTACTACCTTTCGGGGCCCTGAACGTGTCAGTTGCATTTCTTTCTATGCAGGGTGAGAAAGCATCTGAATCTCATTTAAAAATATCTTAATTTGTGCTCTGAAGATGAATGAAAGTCTTACAGCTTTGGAATGACATGAGGGTGAGTTCATGATAGAATTTTCAATTTTGGGTGAACTATCCCTTTAATGATCCTAAAATATCCCTGCAGCACACAGACCCAACTAATCAATAATGAAATTTGTTATTGATTATTGTCATTATCGGTTTAACTGTTGGAGCTCCTACTTCATTATCAGAGTAAGATCTTCCGCTCAGTAATATAGATTATTAATATAACATACGTTCTGTCATGGGGATTTCAAGCTCTCATTAATTCATAGTTGTTCTGGTTAACATTTGCTTAGTGTCACCAGGATTAGTACACATCCCTGTGCCTGCAATCCAATGTCCCACAGTCTCTGCTCTTACAACTTATGCCTTTTCTGGTTTCCACCCCCTACTGTTGCTCAGACATTTTCAATTCACGCCTGCGCTTTTTCAAACTAAAAAGAAAAAAAAAAAAAAAAACAGCTGAAGATGACAAAACAAAGCTGACTTTCACAATTCATTCATCTCTGCAGGCTTCAGACGTGAGAGCAACAAGAGCTGCCTGTGTGTCTTGCACCTCAATAGCTAGGTGCATCGATTGACTGATTAATTCCGTAATGTCTCAGAGTTTTCTCAGAATAGACCTTGCAGTGGACTTGCATTTGATATCATATTGCACAGCATTACAACTTTATGACAGGTTTTGTATTCTGTGTGGCTTATAAAAATCTAATTGCATTATTTGGATCTGGTCTCTTCAAAAAGTAATTGAATTATCCATCGGTACCTTGAGACAAAGAGAAATAGAAAAACTGTAATGCATTATTCATATTTTTTCTCTGGAAGCGTATTAAGTAAAACAGACCACACCATGTTTATGATATCCCTTTTTATTTGTAATTATGTATGCGCTTCTTGTTTCCAGAAAAAGCACTGCAAAGTGCTAGTTATGGCACGGTTTTACTTTTCATTCAGCTGGAACTCTTAAATTACTTTAATCGCACAAATTGCTGTTTGGTTGTAGAGAAACTCTACTCTATGCTTGTAAGACATGTTTGCGGCTTTAGCCTAGCAATGTTTAAGTGACAAATAAAGCATGCATTGCCATTCATGAGAACTTCGTACCTTGTAGCACTGCCACATCCCAATGGACGACAGATAGACCACCGTATGAATACAAATGGATGAGTTGCAACTGCAAGGTTGATTACACTAATTTGATCTACTATTCATAAACAGTCCTATCACATGTTCTTGACAAATTGCTTTATAGAAGACAAGGGAAAAAAAAAGACCTATGCAATAAAAAAGCAAGCCACCTACACAATTGAATTGGAGTGCATAACAAAGGCTTACGCTACAAAAAACAGCTGGGTGATCCAAAAAAAATACTGTGTGCATGTGTGTGTGAGTGATTCTTCATTGTCATGACTCAAGCTTTTCTGCTGGAGGTCACGACTGAGTCAGAACTCAAATGGGTGGTGTGCTGTTGGAGAAATATTTAACACAGTCCTGAAGATCTGCAGCAGACTGATCATAACAGCACAAGTGAAAGAAGAACCATTAGTTTGAGGGTCAATGAGACGTGCTGTAAAAGTGTTTGCGATAAAGAAAAAGAAAAATCTTTTCAAAGTGTAGTTCCAACATGGTTAAAATCTAGGGTAACACTTATAGGGAACAATTCTCACTATTAACTAGTTACTTATTAGCTTGCTGATTCTGCACACCTATTCATGACCATATTCTACATCCATAATCCTACCCAATACCTGAACTTAACAACTACCTTACTAACTATTAACAAGCAGCAAATTAGGAGTTTATTGAGGCAAAAGCCGTAGTTAATGGTTTGTTAATAGCGAGAACTTGACCTTAAAATAAAGTGTGAAATCTAGTTTAGAAATGTAATGTATTTGCACTCATGCTGACTTCATAGGGTTTTAAAACGTTTATACCATTTTTAAGAAAAGTTAAAATTTTGTATCCAAGTAAAAAGTAACCAATTTTGGTCACAATTTATTTTAAGTTCCAGTTCTCGCTTTTAACAAACCATTAACTACGGCTTTTGCCTAATACACTTCTAATTTGCTGCTTATTAATAGTTATTAGAGCTGCTGAGAAACAAAGTTGCGACACTCCCATAGGCTTCCATAGGAACTGAATGAGGAAGTACAGTGTAGAATAGTTCCAAACAACCAATAGCTTCAGCATTGAAACCCATTCATTTTAGCGCTTCTCAAGCATAGTCGCTGGTGTTTTTTTGACATTCTAACGCATCAGTTGACCTCTCGGAAATCTGTCCAGTAGTGGTATTTTACGAAGCGTGTTGTAGTTAATGTTTATCATTAGATGATAGACAGTTATACTATAATTGCACTATAATAATGCAAGAAACACCATAATAGCGACCATAACCAGATATTAGTTGTCATATTTTTAAGTTTTTAGTCTTTCTGCAATCTTTCTCTGCCTGTAGGAGGTTGAATGAGTTTCAGTAAAGACTGCATTCAAGAAATATAATAAAGTTTTGTGCTGAATGCAATTGGTTACCTTGTGGTTTTTTAAACTGTATTTGCTTGCCTTTTGTAATATGTTGTATATGTGAACATCATAAAATAACAATTAAATTTTTTTTCATTTAACATTAAATCGTTAAATCGAAACCTATAAAAAAATGAGTGTTTGATCATGACCAAATACACATTCAAATGTATTTAACCCTAAATACTACACTAAATGTCATATAAATACTAAGCATATTAGAAAATGTTATTGTTTAAATGGTCATTCAAGGATCATTATTGCACATATTTTTAGTACAAAAAACTCCTCAAAATAACAACTAAATAGAACTGAACTATATATTACAATTATTTAATTGAATAAAAGTTACACAAACACCGTGTCCTAACTACATGCGACGCGACAAGATTCCAGTGACAAGCAATTTGGGTGTCCATACACGTGACAGCCATTCAGAAGGGCAGACGTGCACTGCACTCCCAACGAAATAGGCAAATTTATGATTTAATTCATAAATATTAAACCTTTTTAACATTATTAAATGTATATACTGAGTGACTGATACTGTCTTTGTTATGGAATATACTTGTTGGTTCACATTGAGTTCACAGTTTTAATGTACACCTTTGCTTTCATTTATTTTCAAGATCTGAGGTAAACTTTCTGTTGTCACTTTCAGTATGGCTATAAAGGTCACACAAAATGATATTCAAACTCACATTAGACACATTCAACTTTGAATAAAGCACATAATCCGTACCTGAGATCATCGCTGTCATTGGTTTGTATGTTGTTCCAGCCGCGGCGTCACGGAAATAGTAACAGTTTCTAAAATAGAAATTTCGCATGTCGCTGTTAGGACAAAAACTCTGATTAACATGGAAAAGATACCTTTTATCGCACGTCGCGACATCGTGTCGTGCGCAGTTAGGACATGGTGTTAAGATGTTTAGTCACATTTGACTGTCAATAAGTATGAGAACATATTAATGCTGTCTCTTTATCACTCCCCAGAATAAAATGCTATTGCAAAGCATAGTCAGAGTGGTTATTAATACACAATCAATGCACATTCTGTGTTTATAATTACTCAAAATTGCTGCAAATATAGTAAAACTGCTGTCTATCCCACTTAAACCCATTAAAACATATTGACAGCGCGGAGTTGTTTGGAACTACTGAGAGCTCCATGAACCACATGAGATCAAAGAGTGTTGCAACTCTGATTCTCAGCGCCTCTGGGTACACTGTAAAAAATAAATAGTTGAGAAAACTTAAAAAAATAAAGCAGCTGAATGCAGTAAGACTTTTGAGTTCTCTCAACAATAGTTTATTAGTTTTTCTCAGTAAAAAAAATACTTTGTTTAGCCAACATAAATTTGTTTGTTCATTGCAATGCCGATTGTCTTATTTTGCTCATAGAAAAAGTCTCGTAACAGCAACTGAAACAACAATTACTATCATTGAGGTAATTCATTTTTTGTGTGAATTTTTTGTTTATTTACAAATGACAAACAGTGAATTGTTATAGAAACCTAAATGGATAACTTCTGTGTTTGACTAGATGGAACAATATTTGGGGTCATTTTGTTGGTCTGACAATGGTTTTTATGTTGCTTCAAGAAAATAACATTTTTTAAGTATTTGAGACTCAAAATGTTTCGTAAACTGGAAAATATGCATTTGCATTTTTTACAGTGTAGGATTAGAGATGTTTAGAACAGCCAGTATGTTAATAATAGGCATGCTAATAAGTAACTAGTTAATAGTGAGAATTGTTCTCTATACTAAAGTGTTACCCCAATTTTGTGTACACATTTTAATGATTGTTTTCAATAAGTTTTTAAATATATATTTCATATTCAAAAAAAAAAACAAAAAAAAAAACGTTAAAACTAATATTAAGAATTAGTGTAATTCACTGATAAAAAGGATAAATCTTCTGATATTTTAAGAGACACTATCAAAGTAATAGCTCGCCCAAAAATGAAAATTCTTTCATGAATGACTCACACTCTCTACGTACATCTTCAGAACACAAATTAAGATATTTTTGATGAACTCTAAGAACACTTTCATCTTTTCTGTGTCACCTTCGACGTGCATTCACAAGAGTGCGTCATTATTTTTGTGTTCTTTGCACACAAAAATATTCTCGTACTGTCATAAAATTACAGTTGAACCACTTTTTTATGATTACATTTTTATGCATTTTCATTATGCCATTGACCCATGAATGTGTTTTATTTGAAGGAAATGCATTAATAATACATCCATGGTAAGAGACCCTTTAAGACGATCATTTTGCAGGTTCAAATATAATCTAGCTGCTATTACAATCTTAAATAGTAAAGTTTTAAACATAACAATGATCTGTCTAAATGTATTACTGAGGCTCTGCTTCCTTGGCTCTGGTAATAGAATTCGTCCTGATAGAACCTGGCAGAATGATGCATGAATATGGATTGGCAGGATTACGGAGCAGTGTCACGCTTACAACCCAGGACACAGATAGCTGTAGATGTGATTTTTGCAACCTCATCCTGCCAGGAGTAATTCAAATTCAGAGTATAAATGCAGAAAATGTATTTGCTATTCATAGTTCTCGTGGGCACCTTTGCCATCGATATCAGCTTGACACCTTTTTGGCGCTGTTACAGCCGAGGAGTCAGAAATGTCCCATAATTTTATCCTGCCCCTTTCGCTGACTTTATTAAGAACTACTATATAAGTCCTGTTTTTCATGACGTTGAGAGAAAAAAACTGACCCTGCATAGACAGCAATACAACCGACACATTCAAGGCCCCGAAATATCGTAAGGACATTGTTAAAATAGTCCATGTGACATCAGTGGTTCAACCGTAATGTTACAAAGCTACGAGAATACTTCAACCCGATGTCATGACAAAAACAAATCTGTGGGAACTTTTTTTGCAAGATGCGAAATACGTACCACCCTGTAGGGTACAGATTTTGTGTGAAAATAAATCATACAAGTCATTTATTTTGTTTAAAAATCTTATATAAGGTGGCAAGGAGAGCCTTTTACCCCACACACGGGGTAAAAGGCACAGTATTGATACAAATACTTTTTCTAAATGCTTTTTCTAAGTTAATACAATCACTTTAGGAAATTTGTACTATTTTCTGCTTATTTTGATAAATAAAAGAATTAATTTTTGTTCAATAAATATACTATCATTAAAATATGTTAATATAAAACATTTTAAAATACAGAAACAAAATAATTGTAAAATCTAAAGATTCTGAAGGCATTGAAGGAGATCCCACAGTAATTGAATATAGATCAGCAGGGGCGTTTTTTACCCTAAATACCATACTTTTACATATTCTTTCGTTATTTAAAAACTGCTGCTTTAATTATCTTAAACAAAATAATTAAGAACACATTTGTCTCAAGATATATTCAAAAATTTTAGCGATTCTCATTTGCTACTTAAATCTACAACATTTTTAAAAACACCAAATATTAGATCAAGTAAGCACAGAATCGACTTTGCGCGTGAATGATCAGGCAAATTTGCATGTGTATCTTGAAAAGCGGATGTTTTGGAAAGTGCTACGCCACGTTTGTCTGCCATCTAGTGAAGGAAAATAATATCAAAGGTGCCTTTTAGCCCAGGGTGCCTTTAGCCCTGTTGTACCCTGTTTTGTGACATATTCGATGTGAAATTTCCACTGAGTTGCACTAAAAGAGTGTTCCTCTAATAACTCTAATGCTCTGTGACGTTTTAAAATAAAGTACCATCTGCACTACACCTAAACCTACCTGATAGTATGTACAAAAGTGAATGTGATGTAATATCGGAATTGCAAGAATGCAACGTAAGCTTGTTTTTCGATCTCTCATCTTTCAGCTCTTTCATCGTGAGTTGTGTTTTTCAAGGGATTCATACCCAACAATTCCGCATCCGAAGTCCAATTCTGTGCCGGCTGAGCTACTGAGCAAGCTTGTTACGTCTGGAAAGCGAAACATATGGAGCTGTATTAATAACTATGTACGAAAACGATTATAAGCGCTCGTTGTTTTACTGCCTCTAGTGTTTATTTCTGTTGGAAACTGCAGCGTACTTATTGGTACGTATTTCGTATCTTGTGAAAAAGTTCCCACAGGTACGTTTTCGTCATGAGATGAGGTAGGAACAGAAGTTGTGCGCAAAGAAAACAAAAATAATGACTTTATTCAACAATTTCTTTTCTTCGGTGTACTTTTGAGTGCATGTTATATGCCAGTCAGTTCAAGTTATAATGGTCATTTATGATAGTGATTTCATCCGTTTCTATGTTGTAACATGGTGCAACCTCCCCAACCTGTGTAAATGTATTTGAACACTGCATTTGCAGTTATGTCAAAAGAAGTCTCTAATGTTTCTACTTCCATATACTGCTTAAGCAAAATGAAAGTTTTTTAAAGAAATTGTGTGAAGTTTTTGTTTGTGACAATCTAACGCTTGACTGTCTGTGCCACTGAGATATGGCATTTCTCAAAGTTCCTCTAATTGAAATGATTTGTCTCTGAAAGTCTCTTCATTTTCTTTCATCCAATGAGGACTGTAGAACAATCTGTTCAGGCTTTACTAAATACGGTTTTCCACTCATACAATATTGCTAAGCATCTGAACGTATCAAGTAAGTAAAAGTGTACAGGCGTTTCAGCATGGACTGATGGTGAATTGCTGTCTCCATTTTCGAAACCCTGAAACAACCAGGCTGCATGCCAGACATTGTATTGTCTGATAGCAGATGTTTACAAGAATAGTGAAACATCTTGACATGTCACAGCTATTTCATCATTTTTCTATGTAGCTAAATCTGGCCAAGAATCACCTCCTGTGCCTGGAGAACAGCCTGACAATGGAACTAATACATAAAGTCCTCCAATGAGAATGACAAACACGGAATATCAAAATGTTGTGTACTGCCTCCACAAAGGAGCGGCAAGGTCTGCGAGGAGCTCCAAGGTGACTAGATTGGAAGATTGGACAGGAAACTTGCATGTTCAGAGCAAATTTACTGCCAAGATACTCAACAGAGGGCTTAAATTTGAGCGTGACGTGCCACAGATTTGCCAAGCAAATACCATTAGGTGTTGAGAATTAATTGTATCTTTTCTGAAGGGAGGATTTTCAAATGCAAATGTCAGCTCATTTTAGCAGGTAATACAAAACTGCCAGAAGGCACTCGGAACGCTGTCTCTCATCATTAAACCAAGCTGCCGGATTTATTCACATTCGCCCAGGATCTGCACTTCCCCAACAGCAGCCGCCGTGATCTCCCTTGTCATTTTCTTCCCTTTTCCCAAACACGCTACTCTTACTAAATTGATTTAGCTCGCTCGCTCACGACTCTTTGTGCTTCATCATTTAGAGCGATAAGTTTAATTTGTACGTTATCGCATTAGGGGCCTTATTATCGCCGCTTTTGGCAATTAGTTCACATAGTCAATGCGAAAAGACTGAACGGAGCACAATATTGCTTCACCATACAGCATGTGAAAAATGACACCGGTTCACCCGGTAACTAAATTATGACCTGCACCGAACTATGAGCAATGCCTGCACCTGATTAATAGATGTACCACACCTGTTTAGACATCATGTATAAAGAATTCGCCACTGACAGTCACACGATTGGGTCGCTCTCCGAAAGATCAAGCCGTGACTGCTGGGACTCAGACAGTCTGAGCATTTTATCTGCCATGGCTCACAGCCAGCGACACGCTACAGATTCATTTAGGAGTAATGGCTTAGCCAAAGCGTGTGTGCGTGCCCGGATCGGGGAGGGAGGAGCCCCGATGACTGGAGAGGAGAGCTATCAGTTTAATCTCCCTTTTCATCAGGAATCGATTAACTGGTCCAATAAAATTAATTACGTCCAGACTTCAGCGTAATTACCAACATGATGGCTGTCTCCCGAAATTTGGATTGAATTTCCTAGATACAAAGAGAAACTCAAATTAGAGGGAAATGGAAATGAACATATATGTAATGTACTGATGGGAACGATACGGGGGCTCGGCCCACCCCCGCTGCAAGCCACACGAGGGACACTTACTGAATCCCTGAGAAAGTGACACACGCTCGTTATCATATCAAAGCCGTCTTTTTCACGTGTAATCTATGCAAATGTCTATGTGATGTGACAAGCTGTGCTGGATGTTTGCACAATGCGTTATCGCAACAGCTGGTAACAAAAATCCTGATGTGGGACTGGATGTGGTTTATGGAAAAATGTTGATGATGTCCTGATGAGCTGGTTTGATGTAGAAATGACTTCCAGGAGGTGAATAATTGCATTTTAGGCTTTGCTCAAGTATGGGGGAGAGTTGGGGAAGATGAGCCATTTTTTAACTTATGTGGTCCTCAAAATAACGAAAATTAAGTTAGAAGTACAATGAAAGTATCTTAAGTAATTTCAGGTTGTTTCCTATCTTTTTAAATGGTCAGAACGCATGTATAACAAGGGTTCTATGGTTTCCACCACTGAATATAACATTTTTAAAAAAGCAATTGCGACTTTTTAAATCGCACAATTCTGACTATTTTCTCACAATAATTTTTTCTCAGAATTGTCAGAACTCGCAATTCTGAGAAATGAAGTCAGAATTGCAAGATATAAACTCGCAATTATGACTTTTTTGTGAGTTTATATCTCCTTATATCTTGCAACAATTCTTTCTTGTTTGTATCTCACAATTCTCACTTAACTCGCAGTTCTGAGAAATAAAGTCAGAATTGCAAGATATAAACTCGCAGGTCTGAGAATATAGTCTTTTCCCCCTCAAAAGTGGACTTCATAACTTGCAATTATATGTTTATATTTCACACTTCTGAGAAAAAAAACCCCCAACAACTTAGAATTGTGAGATTTAAACTTGCAATTGAAAGAAAAACGTGCATGTTTTTCGCAATTTTGAGTTTATATCACACAATCCTTCTAAATAAAGTCACAATCGTGAATTTATATCTTGCAATTCTGACTTTATATCTCCCAATTGCGAGTTTATATCTCACAATTCTGAAAAAAAAAAAAAAAAAATCAGAATTGTGAGATAAAAAGTTGTAATGTGTTGTACCTTTTTTTTTTTTTACATTTTTATTCAGTGGTGAAAACAGGCTTCCATAGGGTTCCAAAGGGTAAGATGTAGGTAAGATGCACCATCTGGGTGTGAATTACCTTTTAATTCACCTCTTTTAAAAACTAAATTATCAAATTTCCTTTTACAGTCATATTTCTTTCATTAAAGCTAACTTAACATAAAACCTTCCCAAAATCTCTCTCTCTCTCCTTCGGCACACAGCGGAGTGATCCGCACAGCCAGTTTGGCACATGTTTTACGCCGGATGCCCTTCCTCTTCCCAAAATCAGACTAAACAGAGAAAAAAATTAGATAAAAACTGAATGAAATAATGAATGAATGAATGTTACTGAAACTAAAAAACAAACAAACAAAACATTTTAGTCAAAAGATTCTTGGCATGGTAGCTATTCTGCAATGTTGAGCAGGCCTATAGGTGGAAAGGTGTATATGATTATACTGTGGTTAAAAGCATGTTCTAGTTCTTATCAGGATTGGGTTTTTCCCTGTCCCTATCAAATAAACTATATATATATCACAGGGTGTGGGTCAACTTACCGAGCTTGAGTGACTTGATGTTTTCAGAATTCAAAACTCGCTGTACATCCAAAAACTGAAAACACTAAAACACTGAAAAACTGATGAATACATTAGCACAACCGCCCACATTTACACACCAGCTTTCCTATTTGGTGATTAGAGACTTAGTTGCCTATTATTTCTGAACAGTAGAAGAAAATATTTTTCACAAAACTGAAGATTCTGTCATTATTAATTCACCCGATCATTCCAAACATGTGCTATTTTTAGAGGAACATAAAGCATTATAAAGAAAGTGTTATAAAGTTACATTTTTCTCAGGTTTGCCATGTTGAAAACATGCCCATGTCATGTCGCCGACGGTTGTTGTTGCTCATGTTGCCAGCTCTCATTGAAAATAAATGAATTCAGGTCGTACTGGAGGTGTGAAGGGGGCTAAAGAGGTTGGAGAGAAGGTGAAAAATAGTCATCTAAAATTAAATTATGACTTTGGTTTGAAAGAATCATTGATTACCATTATAAAATGCTACAAATGCATGACCCAGCTTCATTAGCTCTCGGGATAAAACAAAAGCTTTTTGTTTGAAAATATGTGGGTGGAGTCGATAGAGAAATACAAGAGTGTTGATATTTCAGGGCACTTCTTACAGCTTGCCAGTAACAGCAATTATGGCACATGGAAATCATCACAGTTCAAGCACATGAAACAATCCCATAATGCCGTGCTCCTGATTACATCTCTCAACAAGACTGTCCTGTTTGTTTATTCACACCAGATTTTGGACTGAAACAAGCGCTTTAATTCAAGACCACAAGCCATCATGTTTCTGTGAGTATATTCATTATATCAGCGAGGAAGTTTAACCACAGGGCTGCTGTTTATGGTCATAATTCACAACCACAAGCTGTCATGTAGGAGGCTGCTCATTATATAAATGTGTGAGTTAGACTGTAAGAGAGATGGTTGCAGACACCAGCAACAAAACCCTGTTAATTATATTTCTCCTGACAGGAGTGTAGGCTGCACCACAAAATTAAATTAATAGGTTTTAGAGCTAGCTGTGAAAACAGCAGGACAGGATCTCAGACGTGGTCAACATACACCTACACCTGAAGGAGGCTCAACTATATTTGCTCTGCCCACAGCAAGTGTCAGCTTTTGTACCGATATACAAAAAGAGCCAGATTTCATGCCTGGCCCAACAAAACAAAAACATTTGTTTTAGAATGTGGGTTTGAGGTTATTCAGTCCTTGTTTTATCTAACAAGATGCCCAACAAAACGAAAATGTGCCTCATAATGTGGGTTTTAGGTTATTCAGTCACTGCTTTGATCTGACAAGGAGGACACCTAAAGCCAAACACCCTGCCGCTACATTTTGCGCATGTATGAATGTGAGAATGTACTGATGCGTTTGCACTTGCGTGCGCTGCCTAGCCAGTACGAGTTGTGTCCTCTTTAGACCTGAGTTGTACAAACTCAAGATCCTTCTGACCTCATCGCACATTATTGTTGTTCCACATTTGTTTTCTGTTGTTTTTATATTCATTTCTATGTTGTTCCTAGTACTTTAATGAAATAGCCACATTGTAAGTGTTGTCACCTAGTGGATCGGCTAGATACTGCTGTCTATTACTGTAATCAGGCAGATGATGATGAAATATACTGTATGTTGCACACACCATGTTTGAGATGTAGCAGCGATGAGAGGATTAACAAGGGATGCCCCAAAAAAACTACTACTACATTCTAAAAAATGTTGTGTTAAATACAACCCAGCGCTGAAAGAAGTATAAACAAACTCAGCGACTTGATTGTTTTGACCCAGCGGTTAGGTTAAACATTTAACTCAGCCTTCTGGGTAGTTTTATTTACCTCAACTATTGTTTGAAAATTACTATAAGGCTGGCTTAAAGTGAACCCAAAATGGGTTGTAAATTAAAAACCAGACACATAATTACTAGAGGCATCGTCAATAATCAAAAGGTAAACATTTATTAATAAGCAATTTAAAAATGTTTATTACTCATTTATTATTTATTCAGCTTTTTTTATAAATATTCATTTATTGAACATATTAATTAGTGTTAATTTACAACCTATTTTGGGTTCATTTTATGCAAGAAATATAGTAATTTTTAAGCAATAGCTGAGGTAATTAAAACTACCCGGAAGGTTTGGTTAAACCCTTAACGTAACCGCTGTGTCAAAACAACTTTTTAAAAAAAAAAAAAAATTACTATGCTTCTTGCTTAAATTGAATCCAAAACAGGCTGTAAATGAACATTTATTAATAAGTTGAATAAATAACATTAAATAACAAATATTTTTTTAAATGGCTTATTAATAAACGTTCACCTTTTGATTATTGTTGATGCCTCCAGTAATTTTGTTTTATTTTATAGTTATTTTTAAACAATAGCTGAGTTAAATAAAACTACCCAGAAGGCTGGTTTAAACATTTAATCCAACAGCTGGGCCAAAACAACCCAGTCGCTGGGTTTGTCCACATTTTACTCAGTGCTGGATTGTTTTTAACCCAGCTTTTTTATTTTTTTTATTTTAGAGTGTATATAATTTCCTTTGATGATTAAAAACGTATTTTTAATATTGGAAAGTTATACATACTGGCAAATACTACTATTACTACTACTATATTATTATTATTATGTTCTGATTCGAGCAATAAAAATGAAAGTGAGACTTAAATACTACAAATATGACATTCAGGAATGGACTTTTAGCATGTAATGCACATTTTAAAATAAAACTATTTTATTTTTAAATTTGTATTTTTCAGGGGAACATCTCACTCTAAAAAAATGCTGGGTTAAAAACAATCCAGCACAGAGTGAAATATGGACGAACCCAGTGCTGGGTAAATATTGGACAGAACACATGCTGGGTTATTTTGACCCAGCTGGTTGAGTTAAATGTTTTTACCCAACATGCTGGTTTAAAAAAAAAAAAAATAAAATAAATAAATAAAGCACTTAAAATGGGCTTGAAATTAAAATAAATAAATAAATAAATAAAATTAAAAAAAAATAAAATAAAATAAATAAATAATAAAATAAAAAAGAGAATTATAGAGGCAACAGCAATAATCAAAAGATGAACATTTATTATTAAGCGAAAACACCCATGGACAAAAATTTAAGATAAATTGAATTTATTTGGTGAATTTGGGTGAATACAGCATAGTTTACAATATTACATACCATTAAACTCATTATTTTAGAAATAAAAAAATTTACCATTTAAAAGTAGCATTTTAATTTGTGTATTCAACCATTCTCTGTAATCACTTTTCATCGAAATAGTGCTGATTCTCGTGCTGATGTGTTGCCGAAATCTGAGCCGGTGATGGGCTGCTGTTTGCCAGGGAACTGTGAACTTTAGACCACCGCCTCGCATTTCACTCACTGCTCATAAACAAACAGTACTGAGATTAGAGAACATATTAAATTAAATTAAATTCAGTATTATAACAAAAAATCAGTTTATGTTATGCAAGGCAAAAGATGTTTCCACCATGTGAAACGACTGCGGCTGACACATCTGAATGACATCTCATCCTGGTATGTTGTGCTGCACAAAATAAAGCATTTTTTAGAGTGCAGAAAAACTACCCAGCACCTGGCTAAATATATTAAAAACAATCCAATAAAATGACTCAACAGGTTGAACCCAGCATTTGGGTAAAAAGAAAATAACCCAGCATTTTTTTTTAGAGTGCCACCTATTTGTATTTTCCCTTTCATCACCATTACATTTTAATGGATTTTATATAATTTGAATGTTTTTTAATTACTTTTACCTAAATTGGGCAAAAATGTTAAAAATATCACGCTTTCACTGCACACACTGAAACAAATTTGGTGTAGAAACAGTTTTCATTTAGAAACTGATAGTAAATTCACTAATAATTACAAAGAAACTGCAAGTAACTCAAGCTTCTTCTTCCTCTTTTTTTTTTACCTCCACATTTTCTCATTCAAATCAAATTTTCCATTGGAATGTTTTAAATACGCCTCAGATACTCTGTCACTTCATAATATTTACATAAATTTATGATTGTTTATACACTAATGTAGCCTATTAGAGCTTTGACACATTCAATCACTACAAAGACAAAAAGAGAGAAAGGATGTACAAGTACAATATTATTTACATGATATACCACAGAATACTGCCATTACAAGTGTGTTTGTTCAGAGTAATCTATTTTAGTAAAGCACACCTAATGCATATCACAGAGGAGCAGAGCCAGTGCATCACAAACAATTTTTTATGTTTTATAAAAAGGCAGTTCTGAGCCAGCTCTCTTCTCTTTTTCTTTTGTTAGTTTTCCCCCCAAGCATGTTTACTATAGCTACAAAAGAGTGCAGTACTGCACACATCTAAACACAGACTTGTGTAAGCTGCTGTGGACGCCTGCCCCAAACACTGATGGAAATCAAAAAAGCCTTATGGTGCTTTTCCGCCTTTATGCTACATCATGTATTATGTGGTAATGAAAAAAAAAAAAGAATTCATGCCTCAAAGCTTGTAATAAAATGTTATGTGCATAATATTTTCCACTGAATATCAAGTTGAACCAAAGGAAGGTGAGCGATGTCAGTAATACAAGCAACCCACCACCATCCTTTCCCTAGAGGTTCCACTTGTCTTTTTTGATGTTGCCGTTGAGTTGCAAAGGCCCTACTCAATTTCAGCAAAACCATTTCGTGACCACAATGTCAAGAGACAGCCATTTACCATTCGCGAGTTTCCGCAGTACCGTAGGCTTCAAACAGATGGATAGACAGAGAGCCGGGATTGACAAGCTTTACATGTGTCGCCGTATCCGAAACAGTAAGTTCATAGCATGATAGATGGCTTAAGACTATTACACAATGGGCATGTGTGCCATATTAAATGGAGCTTCCTATCAGGGCCTTGTGAGATTGGTTTTTCACACTCCGTGGCTGGTGCTCTGAGCCTGTTGACCTTGATTATTTAGCTCCATTCAAATATCCATTGTTGATCTCATGAGCGATGCAGCCCGACCGCCCAGAGGGCCTACGCGAGCTTAGCCTTAGCTGTTTCCGCTTCCCACAGCTAGGTTCTGTTTATAAGCACTCATTATCAGCATAACACATGCATGACTCAGATTAGTCAGTTCACGGTGACAACAACTTAAGACACAATTAATCCAAGGAAGCTGATGGGCTGTGCCAGAGGGATGACAGTTTAACGAAACGAGAGGGTTCGGCGATACATCTGTCTGCGCTCGTCTGGTCCGGTTCAGAGAGAGCGGCGCTCCTCCTTGAGTTAGTCACCTAGTTTTCACTCCATTTATTTAGAGGCTTTAGGTAGGGCTGTTAACAGGGTTAGACCCTTTCATCCTCACGAGTCTGTCATCACCTTTTACTCCCTGTCTCTTCCTGCTGCTCTCCTGCGAGCTATCCTACTTCTAACAGAAGCGCCGCCGCGCACACGCCTGCATTCACACACACACAGGCCTTTGTAGACAGATGAATGTCTTGCACTAGTTGTCAAATGGAGCATCATGACTACTCTGACCTTCATAAGACAAAAAAAATGAACATCTAGGGAATACAAATCTAATGTAGCTTGTCCATTATTAATGACTCTATGCAGATACTCTTTAGTCTATGAGAAGCCATGATGCAATGGGAATTGAACATATGTCCAAAATATCTTCAGTGTCTCTGGAGTAAATGGATACTAACAAAATAAAACAGTAACGATTCAAGTTTGTTCTTATTGACAATGAGATATGATATCCATTCAGTTTGAGGAACAAAGACTACAGTGAAGTAGTATCACAGTTCTGTTGATATTTAGGCCAACAGCATGATCATATCATTGCTTTCGTCAAACGATTAATTGCGATTAATCGCATCCAAAATAAAAGTTATATGTGTATACAGTGTAAATTTATTACATATATATAAATACACACACATATTGTATGTATTTTTTAAATATTTACATGTATATATTTATATTCACACAAATATAGTTATATAAAAATATTCTTGATATAAAAACATAACATATTTTTCTTAAATATATACATGGATGTGTGTGTATTTACATACACATAATAATTATACATAGTACACATACATGTATTATGTAAACAAAAACTTTTATTTTGGATGCGATTAATCGCGATTAATCGTTTGACAGGATTAGGTTGTATTGTAGGAAGTTGTTGATTTTTGCTCTGCCAAATCAGAAAAATAAGTCAAGTCAAAGCAGGAATGTTCAAACACACAGCAGTGGCATTCCTAAATGAATGAGTTGGTTAAGTGACTTATTCAAAGACTCACTCATAAAAGCACTAGGTTTATTTCATTAATGAAAACTACGATGAAAAATGTTTGTTGGCGAGCTTTTTTCCCCATGACTAAAACGAGACGATGGCGAGACGAAAACAGGGTCAATAAGCGATAACTTTAACTATATCAACATGTGATATCGTTGACGATAAAATACGAGACTAAAATGTATTTTAAAAAATAAAAACTATACCAAAATGTATTTTTATTTTCAGCAAAAAAGGAGGCAAAATATTATTGTGGACTACTGTATACACCTGTACTGCACAAGCTTTCATGTGTGTAGTTGCCAGATATCAAGAGTTCGAATCCCCAGATCAGAGCTTCACTGTTAAAAGGCTAAATTTTCTGCCTGGTGTGTTGCTTAAAGAGCAGGTCTCTTTTGCAGTTTGTAACGTAGCTATCCTTCAATGTGAACAGTCTGCAAAGTTGTTAATCAAAAAAAAAAAAAAAAAAAAAAAAAAATGCATTATACATAAATGTATTGTCTCTCTCTCTCTCTCTCTCTCTCTCTCTCTCAAAAAAAAAAAAAAAGTCCACTCAGAATCGCCTTAACGAGTCGTTATATTTTCGAATCTTCTGCCTGTTACTGATCTACATCACTAGGTAACTTATTAACATAATAAGTGCTCAAAATATCAAGTTTTTAGTGCTAATATGTGATATATACCTAGTGCAGCTTTAGGTTTAGGCACACAGACTTTATAATCATTGTAACATTTCAAGATTTTTCTCCATATAATGGACTGCTATGGTGCCCTGAGTTTGAACTTCCAAAATGCAGTTTAAATGCGGCTTCAACCGATCCCAAATGTGGTTGTGCATTATCTCATCCGAGGAAGAAGGGTCTTATCTAGCGAAATGATCGGTTATTTTCATTAAAATAATACAATTTAAATACTTTTTAATCTAAAACACTCATCTTGTCTTGCTCTCCCTGAACTATGTGTATTCTGCCTCAAGACAGCTAGGGTATATCAAAAAACTCAGATCGTATTTTCTCCCTCAACTTCAAAAATCATTTCAAAATCATCCTACATCACTGCAGAAGTACCGACCCAGCCTTTGCAAAGTGAACATGCAAAGAAGATCAAACACCCTTAACAAAAAAAGGTAAAACAGCGATATAGGAACGATTTTGAAGTTGATGGAGAACATGAGATGGGAGTTTTTCGACATACTCCAACTGTCATGACCCGGAAAAAAACAGAGGTCGGGAAGAAAAAAAGAAAAAAAAATCCTAAGATTTCATAGACTAAAACTAGTCTAAAATGCTCAGTTAACTAAAAGTTGACCAAACAACAGGACAAGATTGACTAAATAGCACAATAAATAAGTGTTGTTTGGTAGTACAAATAGTGTGACTAGTGTGTTCACACTGAAAATTCCAACAATATGAATCACACTTCAAATACCTGGATGATTCCAAAAAACAGCCAGCCATTTGTGCCACCTACTGGCATATCGACGAAACTGCAGACAGGGTCACTAAGAAAAAAACCCCTCACCACTAATGAACAGATTAAAAGCCTTTTAAAATGTGCAATCTCAGACAAGCAGAGGGGTACAAACAGTGAAAAGGACTGCATATCAGCACTCTAGGAAATTCGAAGACTGGAACGAACTGTTTCATAAAATAAGTTATATAATCAAAGAACGACTTCATGAATAATACCTCAGTTGCAGGCAAAAGCCATATTTCTTCCATCATTCTTGGGCAGAGGAGCAGGATGCTATATTTCAGCAAGCTAAATTTAGGTGGATGTTATTGATGGATGAGTCTTTATGCGTCTGGCCTCTGAAGGCATGCCTGGGTTCGACACTGAATCAGTCGGTTAGCGCTGACCCACTTTCATTTCTTATTCCAATAAAACATTGTTATTATTATTACTAGCATCAGTATTATCCGCATAAATCATCTGCAGGGGACCCTGTGGCTATCACAGACACATACCCCATCGAGTGATGTAGTGCTCCCCACAAAACAAAACATACAATGACCCACTTAGATATTCAACAAGAAGCCACTCTGCCTCAGTGTGAAACTGCAATTAACTCAGACCAATTCAGCGGACACAAACCATCAGAGATTAAACAGATGCTGCCATGGCTGAGAGGTGCAAACGTTGTCATTCCAATAATGATTTAGCTCAAACCACGGCAGAGTTTGCAAGGCCATTCTTATTCGACAATTAGACGATTTTCTGACCAAATTATGAGCGCTCTGGGGTACATTTGGTCTGAATATTAAATGCATTCCTAAAAGTGAAAATTAATTAAAGCTATATTTTAAAGAAATGGCAGTATCTAATTTAAGGCCTAAAATCGGCTCCTTTAAATTCGCTGTAATTTGTCACATTTTTCAAAAAAAGAGTATACCAGTATTGTCAAGTAAAAAATACCTCACTGTTTTTTGCAGGGGCCGCACTGCTTCACCAGACTCTCATTAGCGAAGGAAACTGCCACCCATTAATTAGCGACAGATAGCATTAACATGAAAAGGAAAAAATCATTAATTAATACCACAAAT
Source organism: Cirrhinus mrigala (assembly GCA_036247105.1). Lineage (NCBI taxonomy): Eukaryota > Metazoa > Chordata > Actinopteri > Cypriniformes > Cyprinidae > Cirrhinus > Cirrhinus mrigala. The sequence goes on along the minus strand of CM070008.1, from coordinate 19,440,238 downwards.
TATCCAAACCTCAGGAGATTTCTGTAACCTTACTAAGGTTTTAAATGTCTCCTTTCTTTTTTTTTTTTTCAGAAGCCACCCGGTCTTGTGATTTGCTGAAAATAGCAGTCTCCTTTCCTCATCCATCTACTCGTGATTAGTCATTTACGACAGCGAGCTGGATGAGCCACATGGCGTAATGAATGATGAACAAACTGTGTGGATACATGATTGGTGTTGTCGCTGATTGAGTGTCTCCACTACAACATCGCTGATTCTGTTAACAATAAAATAATTACTTTTGAGGATATTGACAACACACACACACATCTTGCACTGGTAATAACATAGACTAAATAGACGATGAAAGACGATGGTACATTATGAGTTGAACATTTTTGATTATTTGTTATTTTCAAAGTAATGCAAGTGCCTGTGACTTCTAATAACATATTTTTCCACTTCAATCAAAGAACGTATTCTCTTATCAGCATAAATATCTTACTAAGACATATTTTGTTTTCCCAGAACGCTCAGCCTTTCATAAAGCTGCTGATGCGGTATATAATGAGCATGTCTGAATGTTAAGGGGAAGAGTTCACTTAGTGCACAACAACGCCTATAAAATCAACTTCTTGAAGGTCAATGTGTAACTGTAGAGATTGAAGTGTGTAATCTCTGAGCCATTAGCAGCGGCAAACAGAATTGCTATGTGAGAAATACTGAGTGTGAGAGTACAATAGCATTAAACGAAAATCATATTATTTCGTGTTTGTATTAGTGTAGCTTACTCACAACTTTGTTAGGTTTTATTACTGGCTAGCTAAGGGAGTGTAACTTAAGTTACGTAGCAGTTTAATTTGTTATCACTGACTGTTTCTGAAGGCTTAATGTTTAAACTCATCCACAAAATGAATGTTATTGTCCTCATCGCAGCTTCACGCTGCTTAATGTTTTGTATTTTATCTCCACGAGACTGTGCTCACATTACTCCTATTGTATTAGTTTAATCCATCATTACATGATTCATAAAGATAAACTTTTCCTTCTTTTCCTGTTATCATCTCAATTCAGTATACTACAAGTCATACAAATATGTCTATAATTCACATACTTTAGTAGGGTAGCACATCATAATAACAGATAAAGAGAAAGAGAAAGAGAAAGATTTTGGAATAACTCTGAATTCCAGTAACTTTAAGTTGAAAATGTTTGTGTGTGTTTTCGGAGGTTTCGGAGAAAGACGATGGTGGCCATTTATAGCTGAAAGACCCAACTAGACATTTGAAAATTCATCTTCTTGGCCTTCTGTCCACAGGATTTTTTATCCTGCAAAAACGGAGCTTTTTGAAGACGCTCTCCCACATGGATTACTTTTAAAAATGCTGTTTTCGCATTGTAGTGTGGACTGTGAAAATGGAGGTAATTAGAAATGATGACGCATGTTTATTCATGTGACGCAAATTCTACCAATGTTTGTAGCATGATATGTGACTGTTATGTGCTATTCACTTCCACAGTATTGCTAAAGATATTCATTTGTACATCTTCCTATTACATTCTTGCAAGAAGACAAAAAATGTATTCGTAATTGCTGTCCTCTGGCAAAGCATGAGAGCAGCTGCATTTTATACCATATGTATTACAGTGACGTGTGTGGGGGCAAAGACTTTTTTTTTTTTTAAATCAAATATAAATTCATGTCACAGTCAGATTTTCTTGATTAACTTTGAACTATTTTAAAATTTTTTGGATCATCAGTCATCAAAGCTTTGTAAATATTGATCACAGACGCAGAGATTTACTTTTAACTTCACCAAGCTGAGTACTCACTAAAAACTCCCACAGATCCTGTTTTCATTTTAAGTCTTATTTTGACGTAAAAAGTGGTTATATCTAAATGTGTTCGTTGTTTACTTACTTTATTAAATTAATCTTTTAGTTAATGCCATTATATTGTTTATTCAGACTAATTCGCAAACACGAAACGCGCATGAACACAAGAGGCTGGATTTATCGAATTAACCAATCAGAGCCAAACATAACCTATTATATACAATCACAGGGTTTCTGCAGGTTTTGAGAGGGTAAATTTAAGACTTTTTAAAGACCTTTTTAAGACCAACTAAAGAAAAAATAGAAGGGAAAACAATACAGCAATATGTTCTCTATACAGTATAGTTTGAGTTTTACTTTCACTTTCAAATTAGCAATAATTCAGCGTCTAGCAGTTTGTTTTTAGTTCGTTTGAGTTTTCCCTCTTTTCTTTACTTTCCTTCGGTTTTAAGTAGCTTGTAAAAGCGTTGTTGCAGCGCATTTTGCTTTCACTTTTAAATTAGCGGCTTTAACATAACGTAACAAACTTTTATTAACAAAACAAATAATAATACATCATGCATGCCTAATATAATATAAAAGTTTAAATAAGTATACAACTGAAAATCAGCAAACACTATGTAACCAAATGAATAAGAAAGGTAGAACGTTTATTAGAAAAACGTTTATAAGAAAGCTTGGAAACATGGCATAAGCCTTGATATAATATGAAATAATAATAACAATAATAATAAAAAAAAATACACAGTTTAAATAAATAAAAATCAGCAAAGACTGTGGAACCAAATAAATATGAAACTTCAACTATCACCTTAGACTAATTGGCTAAAGTCAACAGGCTTTTCAAAATCCAAAATATTTTTAAAACAGGCGCTTTTGCATTTTTTTTTGAAACACTTCTGCCATAGTCTTGTCTTTCTCACCTCTCTCTTCTTGTCAGTCAGCTCAACTCACTCCACGTGACGTTCGGCACACTGCATTGAGCAGCCGCGTTCAGTTTTAATTGTATTGTCTGTTCTCTAACTGAACTAAATGATTTTTATTACTATAAAAAAAATCAAAACAAGTTCTTCTTCAGGTGACCGACAGATGAAGCAGCATATAAGCACAGAAGCACAGATTATAGCACAGAAATTTGTAAGATTTTTTTTAAGACCAGCGGAAACCCTGCAATCATATCACGATGAAGGCATTGCCTCCTCTCACGTGACTTTCCCTTATTCATTCTCAATTACCCCCCAAACAAACTTATGTTGTGTCCCAATTCACATACTATCCGTCCTGAATAGCATTCGAAAATAGAATTATTATATCCCATTATGTCGTAGAATGTTTAAAAAAAGTTTGCCAAAGATTCCTGGATGGCCCACTACTTCTGGTTGGAATTCAAAGGGCAGATCGATGCACACTCTGATGGCTAATATTGGCCACAACACATTGTGCGGTGGACGAGGATTCGATTAGAACTACAAACACGTCAGCACTGATAGCCTTGTGGGCAGTGCGCCAACATGTAGTGCCATTGCGCTCAGGGCGTCCCGAGTTCGAGTCCCAGCTTGTGGATCTTTCCCGATCCCCCCCCCCCCCCCCCCCACTTTGTTTCCTGTCATAGCTATACTGTCCTATCAAAAATGCCAAAAATAAATCTTAAAAACAACAACAACAAAAAATAGAACTACAAACATGCAAAAAAAAACTACAGACATGGCGGATATGCACAACCAATGGTCAGGTAGAGAAAGGGCTTTGAGTGATAAATAATCAATGTCTGATAATATTTAGTTAATGTTATCCACGTTATATTTCATCTGCAGCAACATTATGAACTTTTATAATAATAAGTTTGGTCATTAACTTTTAAATGCATCATTAAGAAAAAACACAAGAAGAGTTCTCGGCATGAAAGACTGGCGAGTGGCAGATCAACATGATCTTCAAATGATCCCACAATGCGGTTGTAAACGATCAGAGCTGAGGAAGAAGGGTTTTATCTAGTGAAACGATCGGTTATTTTCATAAAAATATTACAATGTATATACTTTTTAACATCTTGGATGACAAGACGGTGAGTACATTATCTATAAATTGTTGCTCTGGAAGTGGACTTCTCCTTTAACGGTATCAAAAGTGAAAAAAGTTGGTAAAAAAAATTTACATTTACCTACAAACCGACCACCAGCCACAAAATTGATCAGACAAAGGTGTCTTGGCAGACAAGATGTGCCATGATCGTTGGATTCAGACTGCCTTGTTCACTTGCAACTTCGTATACTGCCTGCAGAGGCAGCATTTTTTAGCTTTCGGACTCAGCTGTAATCTTTGGATGTGCTTGCTGACACCTGAGTATCTGAAATGGGTTGGTTAGCAGATGCAGGTGCAGCAGTAATCAATGAATATGCTCAGGTGCATTGTAACACAGGTGCAATTCTTTTGTATGCATAACTGAAGCCAGGGCTTTCGGGTGGAAGGTAAAAGACCTCCAGCTGGTCAGACAGCAGTGTGTGGCTACGCCAGGTGCTTTGACAATGGCGTTATACAACCTACCTGACCTGATAAGAGGAGCTGAGGTTCAAACCGGTCACCAGCTAGTCGCATGACATGTATTTGACTTTCACAAAAACAGTGATTTGGAGAGCAATGTTTAAAGAGGAAAAACAGAGGGACGATATATCAGGGTTACATTTGTGTTTGACTTAATGGGCAATCACTGGTAATTAGCATCCTCGTCTAAATCATTAGTCGAGACAATTAATCTTAATGGTTGACCTCATAAACTTAGTGTGTGAACCACATTATGACTTTTCACAGTCGAAGGCGTCGCACTTCATGTACTCTCTGACCCCTACTTGACTATTTTAATGGAGTGGCAATGAAATAAATTAATAGACAAAATTAAATAAATAAGAACAGAGCTCGTTCTGCGATCAAGCATGTGATCATTTTCATGTCTACCTTAGAGAGAACTATCAAGTCATGTACTCAGCAAGCATGCAAGCACGTCTCCGGAGGAGCCCGATTTACAAAATGGCATAAGATCAAACACAGAACTTGAGATGAGGTTCAAATGCATTAATTAGATATGAACTACAGAGCTTTCATTGAATATTCAACATCTCTCAGAAAAATTGTTAGAATTATTCAAGAACTTATTCATGGTTATGTCCCACTGATATTAGATGTACTTCTCAGAAATACAGAAGTAAGAGACAATTCTCACAAAACGCACTTATGTTGAACATATTATAAACCGCACAGACATACATGACTGTCAGATATTAAATTTCATTTTGGGCTGCGAGTCACAGTCCAACAGAACAATCATCGCATCTTTTGACACAGTCTTTCTTTGGCTGTTCGGGTCAGTCTGTGTAATGATCCACAAATTCAGTCCTTTGAGCAAACTGACCGGTCTGTCGACCAACCACAAAGACAGCGAGAGTATTACCACAATGGTAGCTAAGACATACTATATCTTTTCTTCTGTGACCAGATGAGAATGAGAGACACTCAATATTTCTTTATATCTGAATGAGAAGAATTAGCAGATACACCACTAAGCTTTTATAATAGAAATAAATTCTTAATATATATTTGATCTGCACACTTTTTTATTAGATATGAACTATTCTCATCCTTAGACAAAAAGTCGCACTTGGAAGTGTCTCATAATTCACATAATTCAAGAGTTAGAAAGTAGCATTGAAATAATAAAAAAGTATTTTCTTGTAAAATGTAAGCTACAATTTTAGCTTATTGAAACTTTGCATTACAGGATCGCTCCTGTATCAAAAACAGCTTGTGATGTTCCTCATTTGTAAGTCAATGGATAAAAGCATCTTCAAAATGATTAAATGTAAATAAGTATAAACTGTATAAATGTTGTTTAAGGTTGGAAACTGGTTCTATCTGTAAGAGTGTGTGTGTGTGTGTGTGTGTGTGTGTGTGTGTACTTGTTTTTGCTACATTGTGGGGACCAAATGTCCCCACAAGGATAGTAAAACCTGAAATTTTTCATAAAACCGTAAAACTAGTAAAACCAGCCTGCGGTCCCCATGATGTTAAAAAATTATTAAAAATAGTAAACGATGTTTATCTGAAAATGTAACAATGCAAACAGGTTTTCTGTGAGGGGTAGGTTTAGGGTTAGGGTTGGGTGAGGGGATAAACAGTATCGTTTGGTCATAAAAACTATAGAAGTCTATGTAAAAGTCCCCACAATTCACAAAAACAAACGTGTGTGTGTGTGTGTGTGTGTGTGTGTGTGTGTGTTTGTTTTATAAACACAAGAACCGTTCTTGCATTTTTCCACCAGTGTGGATGTAACTTGTCTGATTATGTGGCAGGGTGTTCTGAATGAACGCATTTTGTCAAGTGAAGTAAACTTTAACAGACATCCTGTGCTCAGTGAATAGGAATCAGACAGTGAATACTGCATAAGGACCCTATGAGTCAGAACGCAGCTAGAGTTTCTTGCACTACAGTGGAGGTCAAAATTACAGCGCAATCTATAAATACTTAATTTTTTCTGAATATTGTTAATCTTCATCACGCAAAATTTGAAGGAATATTAGCTGTAGGTATAGTTCCACTGTTCTATAAGCAGAGACAGATCAGCAATCCCAGCTGCAGTGCTGAACCCATACCCATTCTCGTGCATTTGTCCTACATGAATGAGGCACTTGAATAAGTTAGTCTCATTTTTAAACCTGCAAATATTCAAGAAATCACAGATTTGGAATGACCAACTTCTCTTGCATTGGCTGAAAGGGTCAGTAGCCCCTCAGTGCAGAACACAAGATCCACAGGGCGGGGTTGGATCCACATCTAGGGGGTGGAGATGGGTGGGTTTAGAGATCAGGGGGTGGAGACGGGTAGTTTAGGTATATGCAAGATGGGAGGAGTTGGATCTTGATCCAACCTTACCCCATGGATCTTGTGTTTTGCAGTGAGGACCACCTCGAAAGGGTCAACCCTTTGGCCTTCATCTGGACAACCCCCTGCCGCAGAGTTTCAGTCACCTCAGAGTGGCCTGCCATCTTGCAATCTCAGTGACTGCAAATTGGAGGAATCTGCCAGTTAAATAGGGTTTGTCATATTAGTAAGGAAATTAGCACCAGGTGCCAGATTTACGCCAATACTTTGGAGGTATCTGTAAGTGTTCCCTAATTTTGATCAGAGTTCTTTTTCAGATGTCTCATTTGTTTAGAATGCACATTATACGTTTAGTCAATGTGAAACATTTATATAGTAAGCTTTACACAGCGGTGCAGTAATGTCGTTTTGGTCCAGAGAATGAAATTACAGGCATACACTGCATTTCAAATAGACCTTTTATATGTAACTACTGCCCAAATATAATAACTGGCACTGGCCACTTTCTTTCGGTAAAGAACAGCCTGTAGTATTTGAAGCCTATCCCATTTGCTGCACTGGTTCCAGACAGTGCTTTAGAAAACCAACCATGACTTTATTCGATCTCTGTATACCCTCTCTTTCCCCTCGTCTCTCTTCTGGTTGTTTGTGCGATACAATGTGTTATTGAGATACTGAAGTGCAGGGAAGTAAAACTTGCCGTGTGATAATGATCAGACTCCCCACCTAATACGGCAGAGGGGGGCATGACAGGCAGCGCGGGTGTGAAGTGAGGGGTTGATGAAACCAAGTACTTCCTCTGCAGTCATACACTTCAAGAAACAGATCAATAGTGTTGTATGAGCATCATATAAAATGACACGCAGCCAAAAAAGCAGTGTTGATTTTTTTGTTTACACGACGAGACGGCGATGCATCCAACATATGGTCGATGACCTTTGAAAGCATGCCCACTAAAATATTAGTGTCTCTGACTCCAGCTCATGTTCCACTTAAAATCTGGCACAACAAGGGAGGCCGCCAAAGTTCAGCACGGTGACAGTTATATATGAGTGAATCATAACCACTTTAGGGCGTAATTTTCTTCACTTCGGCTTTTGCTGAGATTCCATTCTGCCGTCTTAATTGCCGAGCGGCACCACTTACATTAAGTGCACTGTGCCCTTGTCACAGTAATGCTGAGGCCTAGTCACTCCACGCGCATACGGGAACAGTTTGATTGCCATTGTTATTTCTGACTCTCTTTACCAACCCTGTATTCTGGCCGCTACTTTGCTTGCGGTATAATCAGAGCTTCTGAGAAGTGCTTGGTAGACAGTATCATGCTGTGTGTTTTTGGGCATGTGAGCTTTCTCTTTCTCGCTCAGGTGCGTCTTTGGTTTGTCGAGGTTATCGGTGCTCTCTGTTTACCCCCCCGCAGAACCGCATCTCCGCCTTGTTGCGACCGGCCCCAGCTTGCCAAAGACCATTACGGAGCCTAAGCTTCAATTTCTCTCAGTAAACACCTGAGACCGCAATGTGTTTATATTCCCAGCAGTGCGTCTAGTAGTCCTGGTTGTTGAGCTAAATGCTCCTCACGTTTACACAGTCAACAGCGCTGTCAGATTTCTTTGCGTTTTTGCGAAGACATCTTTTTTTACATGCAACTTTATGCAACGACAAGGACTTTCCATCAGCTCGTTGTGGTAAATCAATTTGCTGTGTGGTAAATACAAACCCGATTGTTTTCGAGTCAGACATACTGTCAAGAGCGCCATTAATCTTGAGGCTGCCAGTGACTAAATGTGTGAGTAGCGAGCCGACAATTTTGCAGGAATAGGTGCATTTTCTCCTTGCCATGTCAAGAGCAAGAAAGAAGGAAAGCCCTGCGATGGAAAATAAAGTTAGAATATGAGGAATGAAAGACCTTGGCGAGGCAAGGGCACTTAAAAACCTGGAATTCAATTTTTGGGGACAGATCTCCCTTTTTCTTGACTTATTCTAATCCAATTTCTTTTATTCCAGCACATCGCTCTCATTCCCTCCCTCCTTTTGTCATACACACATTAGCGTGGTGGCGTATGGAAGGCAGGGATTATGGAAAGTAATGATTTTTCAGGGCCTGATTTTCTCCCGCTGGAGTCCGAGAAGGAATTAACTGGTATGGGGTTGTGTGGCGCCGAGGAGAAATACCTGCCTACAATGACACGCGCCGGGAGAGGTGACCGCGCGGGGATTTCAGGACGTGATTGAATTGCGGCGTGTGAAAAACCTAATGGTGCACATTTTCTGTGTGAATGATCCCATAAATCCTGGGAAAGGATCCCAGGTAGAAAAACACGACTGGCACGGACGGGCGCGGGATTGGATATTAATGCTGTAGTAATAAAGTGTGTCTTTCCCTCCAAAACCACTGTCCTCTCAAAGTGTGCAATCTGCTCATGATAAAGTAATGTCAATAAATCTGAGGAGAAAACTGATAAACATGCTGTTAAAGTGTTGATGCTGCTGTTGATTTTTTACTGCAGTGATATGAGAGTGGTCAATATGTAAGCTAGTTTCTGCCTCATAGCACAAATAAAAATAAAAAGACAAAATAGCTTGCAATTGCAGCTTTATTTCTCACAATGTGACTATATATTTCACAACTGTAACATTTTCATTTTTGCCATTGCAAATCTCACAACTGCGACTTTATTTCTCGTAACTGATTACCTTTCAATTACAAATGCTTTAATTGTAACTATTCTTCTTTTTTCCTCTTTTTTCTCATCATTTTGACTTTACATCATACAACTGTGACCAGAGTAACACGAGTTACAGTTGAGGTCAAAAGTTTACACACCCCTTGCAGAATCTGCAAAATGTTAATTATTTTACCAAAATAAAAGGGATCATACAAAATGCATGTTATTTTTTATTTAGTACTAATCTGAATAAGATATTTCACATAAAATACATTTACATATAGTCCACAAAAAAAAAAAATAATAATAATAACTGAATTTATAAAAATGACACCTTTCAAAAGTTTACATACACTTGATACTTAATACTGTGATGTTACCTAAATTATCCACAGCTTTGTTTTTTTTTTTGTTGTTGTTGTTTGTTTGTTGGTTTTGTTTAGTGATAGTTGTTCATGAGTTTGTCCAGGACCCATATTCACAAAACATCTTAAAGCTAAAAGTAGCCAATGTAGGAGAAAATCTTAAAAATAATGGATGTTTCAATCCTAAATTTAGGACTCCTTATATTTTGCTCTGAGAATATTTCACAAAACGTTTTAGCACTAAAACCAGCTCCTGAATTTGTGAAATATTAGTAATAATGAAGAGGACTCTTAAGTCACTAAGACCAAATCACAAACTATCCTCCTTGCTGAAGAAAAACCAAACAACAACAACAACAACAACAACAACAACAACAACAACAACAAAACAATAGAATCAAAGAAATTCTAATAGTTTCCACTATAAATACCATTACAAACATTACAAACCATCAACTTTTAACCATTAAAACCATTAAAAATGGTTTCCTGTAGTGTGTTTTAGAACGTTTCATTAGGATTTAAGTAGTTTTAACAAGCCACCAAAAGAAGGTAACCAATTACCAGTAGAAACCAACAGGCACCATTACAATTACCATTAAAACCAGATTCCCATTATAATCAATAAAATCACAACAAATACCGTGATGATTTCTATTGTTTTTTTTTTTTTTTTTTTTCTTTTTCCAGCCGGGCTAAAATGGCTGTTGTCTGCAATCTGCCTCGGAAAGTAAACATTTTAGAAACACGCTGCATTTATTTGCACACATATGTTTTCCCACGCATCTTTTGGAGGTTATTCCAAATCCAAATTTTCCTTTGATTATATATTTTATTTCATTAACAAGTTGGGCAAGAAGTAACAGCTGTTCTTGCGTCCTGTTTGCTTTTCTTTTAGGTTTACATGTCTTACTATCAGCCATGATTATTCAACTCTGTTAATTAAAAGGCTGTTTATATGCATATCTGTTAATTGTTTATGGGAAGCACACATGTAAGAGGTTGACAGTTAGCTGAACATATACTTGCTTAATTAGTGACACTTAGTTTGCATTTTAAAATCTTTAATTGAATGTGCCAACATTTTTATTTTAAAACCTTTATTTGAATATGGCAACATAACATTGTGCTTTACAGTATTTCTATGAATAAATCTCTGACAGAGACCCCTCCTCTATCAGCCAATCACAGTGTGCATAGTTAGTATGGATGCTTACATTATCCATAGCAATGAGGTCAACCCCGCTCTTACTCTTAGCTTAAGACTTCTTTCTATTCCTTAGTAAAAGTTTGTCTCAGTAGCTTTGTGGATAGGTTTTTAAAGAAAACTCTTATCTAAAAACCATTACTGCTATTTAGGAGAACTTTTAATGGTAAGATAAAATGTTTTGGAAATATGGGCCCAGAACAATTAAACTGCCTGCTTGATTTTGAGACCCATCTTCTCACACCGAGGACAACTGAGGGATTCATATGCAACTATTACAGAAGGTTCAAACACTCACTGATGCTTCAGAAGGAAAGATGATGCATGAAGAGCCGGGGGGTGAAAACTTTTTGAATGCAAAGATCAGGGTAAATTGAGCTTATTTTGTCTTCCGGAAAACATGTAAGCATATCATCTGTAGCTTCTGAAGAACAGTAGCAAATGAAAAAAAAATGATATTTAGGCAAAATAAGAAAAACGTACACACCTTCATTCTGTTCAAAAGTTTTCACCTCCCGGCTCTTAATGCATCGTGTTTCCTGCTGAAGCATTAGTAGAAACTAGTAAAGTAACACATTATTTTTAAATGTACAACAAAATATCTGAGTCACTTTTTCAGATAAGTAAGTTACTATGTTTTCCCATTTATTCACTGACACCTCTGCCATCCCCGTGTTGAGAGAAATTTTGATTGAGGTGCAGAGGAAAAGGCGCTTCCTTCAACCCGAGGCTTATTAATTTCACTTTAGTTGTGAAAGGACCTTCACAGTTGCCAAAAAATATCTTTTGGGTTTATTAAAAAACAAATAAGCAAGCCTAGCCCATGACAATAAAGTAATGCAAAAGTAACAATGAATTATGTTCCATAAAAAGTAACTTGGTAATGCAATTAATTACTTTGTTTATGGATTTAAAAGTAACTTTCCCCAACACTGATTGTGACTTTGTCTCACAATGTGATTACATTTCACTAATATATACTGTACATATACTATATAAGTCTCTTTTATCACACAAATGTTACTTTATTTCTTGAAACTACACAATGTTTTGCAATTGCATCTTTACTTCTTGCAGTTGACTTTATTTCTCATAATTGTGTCTTCTCACAATATGATTTTATATCTCCCTTTCAACTTTATCTTACAACATCCTTTTTTATTTTGTACTCTGAGGCAGAAACAGACTCCCACAGATCTCGAGGATAATATAGAGCGAGGGCCTATATATAGGGAAGAAAGGAAAGTGCTAGCTAATAATAATTAAGTGTCTTAACATAGCATGCACCTTTTTTCTCTGTCTAGGAGGCTTTCATATCCATGTCTTTATTATGATTTTTTTTGCTAAGAAAGGCTTTGCTCTTTTCCGGCAGCTTCCTATGGCACCTTCTGAGTCGTAGGTGGATGTGCGCGGCAAATCCTTCCCTGGACTCACTATGCAGTCGTTGCTGTTTCTGTGGATTTAAAAGAGAAACCTGGAACAGATAGCAAACTCAAAATGGAGGAAAAAAAAAATGTGATTTGCATAAAATCACCAATACGTTTACAGGGATTTATCAGTATCACTGCATGATGCTATCAGATTTCCACAGCGGTGGCGGTGTGCTGGTTCTGTGTGAAGAATTAGGTCAGTGTGACCATAAAAGTTCACGTCTTTATTGCCACGGTGACTTTCCCCTGAGAATATTGCCAGCCATGCACTTTAGAGCATTAGTTAAACCCTCGGACAAGGCCAAACTAAACGCAGGTGGTGTCACAACTGTGCTGACAACATAGTCTTTTCCATCGGTTTTCAGTAAGAGCAAACAGAACATCCATTCTCTTAAAGCCACCTTACTTCAACTGAGCATGAGATATTAAAAGCATTTTACAGCCCAATTAATTGCCTTCACATTGTAATAAGTACAAAATGTATCCCTCTGGATTTAGAAGGACCTAGTTAGCTGTTAAAACTAAAATTAAGCAAAGCTATTAGAAACAGGTCCAAAATTATCTTCAAACTGCACACGGAGTGAAATAAACCTAATTTTGACGAGTTCACATGGCTCCGGGAACAACGAGATTAAGTTTAAATCTCAAAATCAAAAGATATTTCCAAGAGCCTACACTTAGCAAGCCTAATTCGATCTCCGCATTCCTACGGTTTTCCTCCAGGAAGCGCTCACCCCTTGAACACGTATAATAAGGTTTCTTCCTTCAATGACAAAATAAATTCAACACATTTCTAAGTCTTTTTAAAGACTACTAAGAATGCTGCGGAGGCAAATCCTCCCTGGATTTCTTCATTCCTCCCGGCCAGGCAACTTCTAACAGAGCGGAGCATAAGAAACATACACCGGCAGTATTGTGGTAATGAGCACCCTTTCACTAGAGTGATTTTTGGTTGTTCGTGTGTTACTGTTGTCAGTTTATTTCTTGTAGTGTAGATGTTGCTGTCTAAGGCTTGACAAGGAAAGTGGTCCAGAAAAGAGGGAACCATTTAAGAGTTTCTTAAACAGGAAGTTCAAGTGCTGAAGCTTAACAGCTGTTCTACTGTGGAAGGCAGAGCACGACTCATTATCCAACTGTCTACCGAGAGCGTTGTTGGGGAATTATTGGCACTGGCATATCATTAACAAGGATGCTTCAGTGCAGTGCACTGCTGAAAGACACATTCATAAGGGCCTTCAGTCTTGCAATATCTCAACTCATCCTGCCTTTGCATGGACATGTAGAGTTCAGCAGTTGTCTCAGATATTTACCTGGGAGTTTATTATGCTGAAATACTCTAACTGATGTTACATTTCTCTGCAGTTTGGGCCTTAGCAGCAGCAGTCTCAAATTATCAGTAAACTGTCTGTAACTTTATACCGAGTGTTTCTTTGTTGAATTGGTGCGGTAGTTGGCATGTATAAACAAAGCTTGTTTACCCGATACTTGATGTAAAATTCGAACAGAAGTTTTTGTGGTAACACTTTAAAATAGGCAACACATATTCATGATTAAAAAGAGTTTTACCTTAATAAACTCCTAATTTGCTGCTTATTAACCCTTTAACTGTCACCGTCCACTCTGTGGGATGCCTAAGTTTACTTAACCATATTACAAATAAATCCTAATATAATCATGACAAACTATACATCGCTGGAAAGGTCTAAGACTCCTAAATAGATATTTTTACTATATTTTTGTGTTACAAATTATGTAGGAAAAGTAATAGATTAATATATGTCAAGAGTGCAACTTAAAAAATTTACATCATAACATGAGTTCTGACCTTTGTCACAAAATACTTTCTTCTTTTCTTTTTTCCCTTTCATGCTTTAGATATAAAAAATTACATATCAGTTCAAAACTTAAAATCTCAAAATTCATCCTTTGAAAGGCGTTTTAAAATCAGACATTGCATTACCACGGAAAATGTACATCAAAATCATATTACAGAATGTTTTCATTCATGAATTATAAAAATTTAAGTCTGGATAGTGCATTTTTATGTCTGCTAAAAAATGGGAGTGACAGTTAAAGGGTTAATAGTTGGTAGTTGTTAGGTTTAGGTGTAGGGATAAGGGATCTAGAATATGGTCATGCAAACTAATGGATTAATATGCACCTACAGTTGAGGTCAAAAGTTTACACATACCTTGGAGAATCTGCAAAATGTTAATTATTTTACTAAGAGGGATCAGGCAAAATGCCTGTTATTTTTATTTAGTACTTACATGACTAAGATATTTCACGTAAAAGACGTTTACATATAATCTACAAGAGAAAATAATAGTTGAATTTATAAAAATGACCCCGTTCAAAAGTTTACACCCCCTTGATTCTTAACACTGTGTTGTTACCTGAATGATCCACAGCTGTGTTTTTTTGTTTAGTGATAGTTGTTTGTCCCTTGTTTGTCCTGAGCAGATTCTTTGGTTTTTCAGCATTTTCGTGTATTTGAACCATTTGAACAATGACTGTATGATTTTGAGATCCATCTTTTCACACTGAGGACAGCTGACTTGTATGCAACTATTACAGAAGGTTCAAACGCTCACTGATGTTACATAAGGTAACATGATGCATTAAGAGCCGGGGGTGTAAACTTTTAAACAGAATGAAGATGTATACATTTTTCTTATTTTGCTTAAATATCATCTTTTTTTTTCATTTAGTACTGCCCTTCAAAAGCTACAGAAGATACTTACATCATACCCAGAAGACAAAATAAGTTAAATTCACCCTAAATCTACAAATTCAAAAAGTTTTCACCCCCGGCTCTTAATGCATTGTGTTTCCTTCTGATCATCAGTGAACATTTGAACCTTCTGTAATAGTTGCATATGAGCCCCTCAGTTGTCCTCAGTGTGAAAAGATGGATCTCAATCATACAGTCATTGTTGGGAAGGGTTCAACTACACAAAAATGCTCAAAAACCAAAGAATTTGTGGGAACTGAAGGATTTTTACAATTTATAGTTCTTTGTGAAACTTTTTTTCCTTTTTCTGCTGGCAGATATAGTTATGCGCATTTTAAAATAGGCCTACATCTTGAAAATATCAAATGTCACCATCATCAAAGATGAATTAGAAGCAATACCACTTTTGAATTTTGCTCATTTCAATACCAGATTATTTGTCCTTTCATGTAATTATGTTTCACAGATGTTCTCATATGGGATCAGATAGCTACCACAACTCTGAGATTTGTGTGGAGTTGGATAACCTGTTCCAGCTGTTCAAATCAGCAAGTTTTGTCAGTATTAATGCAAATCGAATCTTGCCAACCCAAGAAACCAGCGAAGAACAGAGCCTGTGTGAGTTTCAAGCAGACAGTGCATGGTCTGCTGGGAGTACTAACAATAAAAGCTCAGTCCCATTGGACCCTCAAGATGGCGGCATCAAGTCTGTGACCACCAATGTTACCAAGATGTTTCAGGGTTTTAGTCATTAACTCAAGTGTTGTAGGCAGAAATAACTGCTAATATTTAATTTGGAACTAATAACGCTTATAGTTCACATCAAATTTTGGTAGAGAAGTGTAAGACAAAAGAAAGAGCCCAGTCATTTCAGCCCCAATCAATTAATGTCAATCTCAAGAGTATAAGAATTAGATCTGGTTTGCTACCACCATAACAAGATGTACAACACTAGCACATGTTTTAACTGGTTGAATATTATTGTAACGATTGTTGTGAGACTGACTGATATATCTTTGTCTACAATATTATCCTGACATTTTATTCTTAAACAAGACAGGAAATCAATAACATCGCCTATCATAAGGAAAACAAAAGAGGACTGTAAAGTAGAATATGAAGACAAGATCTCTTTCACCCAATCTTAATAAAAGATAGAGAAAATGACAACAAGTAAAATAATGTACCACCAACAAAAAAAACAGTATAGCGGCTAAGAATTAGATATATTAAATAGGTATTAACATAGATGTATTAAAATATATGATTCATGATCTTATCAATCAAAAAATCATTCTAAATTAGTCATATAGTATTTGTACATATATTATAAAAACATGTTTTAAAAAGTTTTAAAAACATGTTTTAAAAATTTCTTTATGCTACGCAGTTATAAAGTGTTCTCTGCAGTAAGACAGAGAAGACGGCATGTACCAGTAGCTGGGTAAGGGATAAAAACAATGACAGCAGTTGAAATGATTTTCAAAATGTAAACATCAGGCTTAGTCAGCTAAGTTCATATAAGCTTCCTTATTGTGTCTGCTAGGCCCAGTTAAATGTCAGGTAGTTTTCATTATGTCAGGATTGCTGACCATATTGCTTTGTAAGCCTAATAATAGCAAATAACAACAGATTGCTCTTTTTACGGATGTAGTTTCATTGCTTCATTTTCCCCCCACATCTGTTCTCCCCAGACCTGCAAACAAATATTTGATTGTGAGCCGTATATTACCAGACACGGAATGCATTATTTATAATAATTATCATGTTACCATCACAATCCGTCTTCTTTGCAAAATTCCAGAATGGTTTTTGCAGTGGAATCTCTATTGAATTTATTAACTCATAAACTTGTACATAATAATGAGTTAAGACCTGGTGCTTTTGAAGCCATCTGAGAATGTTAAGGGCACCTACTAAATTTTACTTTTTATTTCAGTTTTTGTCTCTGTATATAGTTTTTGACATTTCATCATCCCCTTACCACCCATATAAAGTCACCAACTCAGACTCAGTGGAAAAAACAAATTATGATATTATGTTGCTTGTTGCATGTTTCATGACACATTTAAAATTAAATGTCCAGTGAATGGCTCTAAAAGCATGTCATTATATGTTCAGGCAGTTCGGAAAGGAAATGCCTGATGAGTGATGCTTAAAGGTTAATAATCTATTGTGTTTAAAACTAATAGGCCACCTACACTAAACTGACAGTATTAACAAAAGCAAACATGAGATAAAAACCCATTTGCTGAAGCAACTATGAAATTGTAGCTTGCTTCTACAACTCTTTGAGCTTTTATATTGGTATTCGTGTTTCGTAAGTTTAACACTGTACCAGGTGAGCTACCGAGCAAGTTTACGATGTCAGAAAAGCCATACATATGGAGCTTATGTGATACAAACATCAAAATGTATTAGTTTCACACTATGGTAATATGTTTTGAGGTAATAGCATTTTTGTGTTTTGTTGCTCAAGTGTTTAATAATTAATATTCAACCCCTGTAATTATAATTTGTGTGAAAATGAATACATATATTAGTGTTTTACTAGCACTGGTGTTCATTTTAACTGGAAACTTCAGTGAATTGCATGTATAAGTACACAACCAGTCAAAAGTTTTTGAACAGTAAGATTTTTAATGTTTTATTTAAAGAAGTCTCTTCTGCTTGCCAAGCAAAACAGTACATTTTTTAAATATTCTTGCTATTTGCAGTAAAATAACTGTTTTCTATTTGAATATATTTTAAAATGAAATTTATTCCTGTGATCAGAGATAAACTTTCAGCATCATTACTCCAGTCTTCAGTGTCACATGATCCTCCATCATAAAAGAAATCATTCTAATATGCTAATTTGTTATTCAAAAAACATTTTTTTTAAATATTATTATTATTATTATCAATATTTAAAACAGTTCAGTACATTTTTTTAGGATTCTTTGATGAATAGAAACATCCAAAGATCAGCATTTATCTGAAATAAAAAGCTTTTGTAACATTATACACTGTACCATTCGAAAGCCTGGAGTCAATATATATATATATATATATATATATATATATAAAGGATGCTTTAAATTGATCAAAAGTGATAATAAAGACATTTATAATGTTACAAAAGATTTATATTTCAGATAAATGCTTTTCTTCTGAACTTTCTATTCATCAAAGAAACCTGAAAAAAAATTCTACTCAGCTATTTTTAACATAATAATATATATATATAAATATATATATAAAATGCAGGCTCATGAGCAGAAGAGACTTCTTTGAAAAACATTAAAAATCTTACTGTTTAAAAACTTTTGACTGGTAGTGTATGCTTTTGGAGCTTTTCAAAAAGGTAAGTAGAGGCATGAACCCACGTCACATGAAGTATCCTTCTCCACTTGCCGAGGTCAATCTCAAGCGTGCTCACTTGGCTCTGTAGTCGAGCCGAGCTCAGTGAAGTCCACTGCAGTGCCTGTGGCCGTGGTGGGATTGGCAGCCTGGGTCAGTGCATGAAAGAAGAGCAGAAAACAGTGAGAGATGGACAGGTACTTGCACACTTGTTTGCCGAGTAATCGTTAAGTGAGGAGCTGAGTGTAATGTTATGTGTGATGCTGAGTAGGCAGCCCCTTTAATTACACACTCTCCTGAGCATGTCATTCCCTTTCCCTGAGCACAGGCCAGGCTGCCCTTTATAGAGAGCACCTCCTGCACCTCTCCCTGTCCTCACCTCAACCTCTGAGGCACATTGAAATGCAAACGCACACACATGCGCAGTGATAGACAGCGGATACACACGCACACATGGATAAATATGCAGACATCTCACACGTTGCCCTTTATGAGGACAGATTATATTAACTCCTTACCTGCTAACATTGAGCTTCCGTCTGAAAACTGACAGATCCACCAGAGCTTTTATTAAAGGATGTGTCTACGGGGCCTCTCTCAGGATTAATCTATAAAACATAACAGAGCAGGATTAAAAGGTCTTTGTGAGCAAAGAGAAATGGGGGATACATGAGCACAAAGGCAGAAACCTATTACAAAATTTCTAACTATTTGGATCCTGGAATACTTGATTCTGATTGGTCAGATAGTTCAGAATATTCACTGTTGTTCATGGAAATGCTAAATATTAAATCACTCATTTGGTGACTGAAATTGTCACTGTATCACGTCTCTCATATCACACTGCAAACTCGCTCTCTCGATTCATGCAAACGGCATCTTGCATCTTAGTTACTGATTGTAGTAAAATTTTCCTAAGAGGACTAAAGTATTAATATTACTGCACTATTTATGTATTTATTGTATTTTATAGGTTGTTTTGTTGCCAGTCTGATTGTTTTGGAGGACACTGTAAATTTTTAACAGAAGATAATACAGAAGTAGAATTGTAAAATAACTGAGAAAAATCTATATATCTCGTCCATATGTTTATGTAGCCATACAGGGGTAATGTACTGTACAGTCAGTTTGTCATTATCGCAACATATACAGCAACAGAGTATTCAGGACTTCGACATGGAGTGGGTACATTAATCCTGGCTTAATATATTACTTTAGGTCAGCATCTTTAAAATTTGCTTTCACCTTCTAATGGCACTCACACAGAACTTTGAAATTGATTATGAAGCAGCTATTCACTTCTTCACCATGTTGAAATAATCAGTAATGAATGTTATAATTATATGTAGACAAAATAAATGTCTCCCAATATCTCTGTAAGTACAACAAGGTATGTTTTCTAGGGCTATACACTGTAAACAGTTATGTATTAATTATAAAATAGCTATTCTGAACATAATTATAGAGTGGTGCAGGAATGTCAAAACCCAGAAGAGATTTTATTATGAGGTCTCAGTGTTTTTTTTTTTTTTTAATGAATGAGTAAAATACGGTCTGTGGAGAACATAATTTGACAACACTTAAATGTTTTACTCTACAATGTAAACTTCACACACCTACAGTTGCAATCGAAATTATTCAACCCCCTTGACCTGCAAGACATTTTGCTGCAGAGAACAAAATTTTGTGAAAACAATTCAACAAAGCCATCAGTACACTAGTAGAGAAAGTTTATTCATACACATTTGAGTAGTTTTGAAAACGTAAGTTGATTACTAATGAAAGAAAATTAAATTGGCTCTAAACATTCATGTTCAAAATTATTCAACCCCCAAAAGTAAAATCTGGTGCAGAATCTATTATTCCTTAAAACCACCAATAAACGCTGTTTGGAAGTGCTTAGAAGCTTCTGTCACCTTTCTACTGCAATCTTGGTCCATTCCTCGCCTAAAAAAGCTTTCAGATCACTGATAATCTTTGGTTTTCACATTGCCACTGCTTTTTTCAAATTCAACCAAATGTTTTCAATGAGAATTAAATCTGGAGACTGAACAGGCCACTCAAGAACATTCTATGACTGATCCCTGAACCAAGCGTAAGTAGATTTGGATGTATACTTTGGGATGGCTGTCCTGCAAGAAAGTCCACTGATCATCAGCTTCAGTCTTTGCATCAAAGGCATCACAATTCTTGCCAAAATGGCCTGATACTTCAAAGAATCCAGGATGTTCTTCATACAGTCATGTTTACCACTTCCTGCTAAAGTAAAACAACCCCATAACATGACTGATCCACCTCAATGTTTGACAGTGGAGATGGTGTTCTTCTGCTAATAAGTTTTGCCTTTTTTGCACCAGACATACTGCTGATCCACAGGTCTAAAACGTTCCAGATTGGTTACATCACTCCATAAATCATTCTTCCAGAACTCCGCAGGTCTATCCAGATGAATTTTAGGATGTTCAAGTCTGTCTTTTTGTTCTTCTTGGCGAAGAGTGGTATTCGGCAAGATGCCTCAACATGAACGCCATACTTGTCTTGTCTTCATCTTATACTCTGCATTGAAATGTTTTTCCTCCTTTTGTTGGGTCATCTTGCAAGTATTTGGCTGTACACTGCAGGTTTTTCTCAGTTGCTCTGATCAAACATTTTATGACATTGTGCTTTTTTGTTCAACACCACCAGGTTTTCTGGTACAACACACTTTAAACTAAAGCAACTTTTAAATGTCTTGGAAATCTTAATACAGCCTTAGACTTTATAATATAATAAAACTATTTCTTCTCTATAGCTTTTGTGAGAGCTCTGTTGAATTTTACCATTTTGCTACTCAACTTCAGCTAACTGGACTAACTGTATGTATGTGTAACAGCTCAAGCTTATTCTGTTTTTTTAATAGAGTTTCTAAAGGCTTAATTGTGTTTTAAGACAATTTTGTTCCCCACCATAAAAATAACTGACAAAAAAACAGCAATATTGAACAGGGGTTGAATAATTATGACATACCTGTGTTATTAAAAAAATCAAAAACTCAAAGACATTACATTATATATTGACATTATCACTTTTAATATACCAGTAATCTGTTAGAGATGCAATTTTTATAAAGTCCTGGATCTTCACAAAAGCTTGTATTTGTAAAGTACTGCAGTCTCTGGGGGGTTGAATAATTTTGATTGCAACTGTATATCAGAAATGTGAATTTTGAATCTGTTTAGTTTTTTTTTTTTTTTTCCTAATATATACACTGCTCAAAAAAATAAAAGAAACACTTAAACAACACAATGTAACTCCAAGTCAATCGCACTTCTGTGAAATCAAACTGCCCACTTAGGAAGCAACACTGATTGACAATCAATTTCACATGCTGTTGTGCAAATGGAATAGACAACAGGTGGAAATTATAGGCAATTAGCAAGACACCCCCAATAAAGGAGTGGTTCTGCAGGTGGTGATCACATACCACTTCTCAGTTCCTATGCTTTCTGGCTGATGTTTTAGTCACTTTTGAATGCTGGCGGTGCTTTCACTCTAGTGGTAGCATGAGACGGAGTCTACAACCCACACAAGTGGCTCAGGTAGTGCAGCTAATCCAGGATGGCACATCAATGCGAGCTGTGGCAAGAAGGTTTGCTGTGTCTGTCAGCGTAGTGTCCAGAGCATGGAGGCGCTACCAGGAGACAGGCCAGTACATCAGGAGACGTGGAGGAGGCCGTAGGAGGGCAACAACCCAGCAGCAGGACCGCTACCTCCGCCTTTGTGCAAGGAGGAACAGGAGGAGCACTGCCAGAGCCCTGCAAAATGACCTCCAGCAGGCCACAAATGTGCATGTGTCTGCTCAAACGGTCAGAAACAGACTCCATGAGGGTGGTATGAGGGCCCGACGTCCACAGGTGGGGGTTGTGCTTACAGCCCAACACCGTGCAGGACGTTTGGCATTTGCCAGAGAACACCAAGATTGGCAAATTTGCCACTGGCGCCCTGTGCTCTTCACAGATGAAAGCAGGTTCACACTGAGCACATGTGACAGAGTCTGGAGACGCCGTGGAGAACGTTCTGCTGCCTGCAACATCCTCCAGTATGACCGGTTTGGCAGTGGGTCAGTAATGGTGTGGGGTGGCATTTCTTTGGGCATTTCTTTGTACCGAGATGAGATTCTCAGACCCCTTGTGAGACCATATGCCGGTGCGGTTGGCCCTGGGTTCCTCCTAATGCAAGACAATGCTAGACCTCATGTGGCTGGAGTGTGTCAGCAGTTCCTGCAGGACGACGGCATTGATGCTATGGACTGGCCTGGCGTTCCCCAGACCTGAATCCAATTTAGCACATCTGGGACGTCATGTCTCGCTCCATCCACCAACGCCACGTTGCACCACAGACTGTCCAGGAGTTGGCGGATGCTTTAGTCCAGGTCTGGGAGGAGATCCCTCAGGAGACCATCCGCCACCTCATCAGAAGCATGCCCAGGCGTTGTAGGGAGGTCATACAGGCATGTGGTCATACAGGCACACACTACCAAGCCTCATTTTGACTTGTTTTAAGGACATTACATCAAAGTTGGATCAGCCTGTAGTGTGTTTTTCCACTTCAATTTTGAGTGTGACTCCAAATCCAGACCTCCATGGGTTAATAAATTTGATTTTCACTAATATTTTTGTGTGATTTTGTTGTCAGCACATTCAACTATGTAAAGAACAAAGTATTTAATAAGAATATTTCATTCATTCGGATCTAGGATGTGTTATTTTAGTGTTCCCTTTATTTTTTTGAGCAGTATACATATTTACGTTTCCAATAGGCAACGTTCATAATAGGGGT
The DNA here is from genome assembly GCA_036247105.1 of Cirrhinus mrigala. Taxonomy (NCBI): domain Eukaryota; kingdom Metazoa; phylum Chordata; class Actinopteri; order Cypriniformes; family Cyprinidae; genus Cirrhinus; species Cirrhinus mrigala. Next base: position 19,416,989 of record CM070008.1, on the reverse strand, counting down.
GTGCAATATGACGATTTTTGATCGTGGACCTTTTCCACGATCCGCTTTTTGAGAAATATCGTAGTATCGTGCTATTCTCTCAGCTCCAGTTCTGGCGCCTCCGTCTCAATATACTGTACAACACGACATACATTCACTTTAACTCAGCGGTAGTTACACTCATGGGACACTGCACTTATGCACAATCACAAAAGTACATTATTTGCTGTAAAGTCTTGCTATGGACATTTCATTCGCGTGCTGTTCCGACATGCGCTTTTCCACTGCGAGTACACCTGAAACGCGCGGATATTAAAATACTGTTAAATAGCGCCTAATTACTGAACTAAGTTATGTATAGCGTCTGATTATGCTACTATTTTCAAAACACGCAATGTTTACATATAAATGTCACTAAAGTGAATGTAAACAATTGAACTGTGAGAGAAGAAAAAAAAAAAAAAAAAAAAAAAAAAAAAACGGATGCCTGCCTGTATATTAGATGTGCAGCTCTTAAAGGGGCAGTACTAAACATGCGGCCGCTTGTCATCAAAGGGTTAGTTCACCCAAAAATTATAATTCTGTCATTATTTACGCACTTACATGTTGCCCCAAACCTGTATTACTTTCTTTCTTGTGCTAAACACAAAATAAGATATTTTGAAAAATGTGGATAACCAAACAGTAGCTGGTCCCAATTGATTTTAATAACAGAAATATCAAATAGACAACGTTCAACAGAAAAAAGAAACTCATTCAGGGTTAAAACAACCTGAGAGTGAGTAAATGATGGTATTAAAATAAAACACTATGACAGAATTGACAGACAGATGACAGAATTTTTATTTTTGGGTGAACTATTCTTTTAATTGTTATTAAAACAAAACACAAAGAGAAAAATCACTCACTGCTCTTGAATGAAAAACTTTAATACAGTTGCTTTATTAAGAATCAGTGTACAATTGATGTGTATATATAGTGTATAAGTATATAGTGTTTTTACACTTACTTTTTATATCTGTTAATTCAATTTCTTGAATGCTACTGCTAAATACACCTACTGTACCTGAAAAATAAAGCACTGTTTGTATTCTTTGTTTTTATCTTTTAATAACAAAGATAAAATAATGACAAATATTTTTATCTTTGCTCACTTTGGCCTAAACATCTGCTATTCTTTTTTTATTTTATACTTTGTTACCTTGAAAGTCTGTTTTTAAAATAGGGAAATTAGTTTGGCTGTACTGCTCAGACAATTTGCAAAACAGTAAAACCAACATGACACAGAATTGTGATAAAATCATGAATCGTGATATTTCTGAAAAAAAAAAAAAACAAACAAACAAAAAAATGTGATATGATATCGCCCACCCCCTAGTTTATAAAAATGTTTGGGATGTGAGTGCATGCAGTTTATGCTGTAAAACAAAATATTAAAGTTATTTATCACATATGTGACCCTATTTCACTCCTAAATTGAAACAAAAAGGAGAGAGAGAGAGAGCAAAGAAAGAAAAAAAACATTATAAAACCCCACAGGAAAATCTTCAGGGAAACTATGACTAATTAGTCTTCCAAGTTTTGATGTCAACACTGCACCACTCTATAAACACCCATTTTACAGAAATAGTGTTTAAATGTTAAAGAAACACTCCACTTTTTTTGCTAATAGCTTAGCATAGATCATTGAATCAGATGAGACTGTTAGATCGAGCGAGATGCTAATGGTCTAATCTGATTCAATGAACTATGCTAAGCTATTAGCAAAAAAAGTGGAGTGTTCCTTTAACATTTCAGTGCAAAAACATTGGTAATACTCTCTTCGTACTCATAGTTTTGATTAGAATAATAAATAGGTGAGCTACCGAGGAGGTTTACCAAGTCAGAAGTAGCAGTAAAAGTATTTTGAGGTCATAACATTTTTGTTTGTTTCCTTGCTCAATACTATAGGTCTTTAGTAAATAATATTCAGCCCCTTTATTCATAATTTGTGTGAAAAAGAACAATAATGTTGGCGTATTACTTGCATTGAAAAATCTTGAGGCAACATATGGCCAATTAGTCTTCCAGATTTTGATGTCAACACTGCACCACTCTATTCATAAACACTTATTTTAAAGGAATAGTGTTTAACTGTAAACATTTCAGTCCAAAAATATTGTTAATTCTAGCTTCATGGTTTTATTTTTGATTAGAATCATTCACATCTGTTCACGTTGTCGCATACACATCTGAAGCTCAAATTGGATCTAAACTCAAAAGTTGAAATATTTCAACACATTCAAAGCTCAAATCAGGTCCGAATTCAAAAGTTCAAATATTTCAACACATTCAAAGATAAAATTATATCTGTTAGCTCCACATCCCAAATTCAATACTGTACCAGGTGAGCTACCGAGCAAGTTTACCAAGTCAGAAAAGCCATCCATATGGAGTTTCTTATGTGATGCAAACATCAAAATGTGCTAGTTTAAAAGGTCATAACATTTTTGGGTTTTCGTTGCTCAATACTATGAATCTTCAGTAATTAATATTCACCCACTTTAATAATAATTTGTGTGAAAAGGAATAAAAATGTTGTGTGTTTTACTCGCATAGAAGAATCTTGAGGGAAACTATGGCTAATTAATCTTCCAGGTTTTGATGTCAACACATAACATAAACAAACATAAACACCCATTTTACAGAAATAGTGTTTAAATGTTAACATTTGAGTGCAAAAATATTGGTAATTCTCTCTTTGTGCTCATATTTTTGAATCATTAGAATCATTCACATCCATTTAGGCTGTCGTATACACATCTGAAGCTAAACCTGGATCCAAACTCAAAAGTTTCAACACATTCAAAGCTATCAAACAATTAAGATCCACACACGGTCGTATACCAGGCTTATACCTCTTCAAAAAATCTTTGTTAAATGCTGCATCAGAGGTCATAAAAATATGTGCAAAAAGTGCAATGAATGTGCATACTGGTGCAAAAAGTTTTCGAGACATAGCGTTTCCTCAGTGCCACATGAATTGGCGCACACCTGCACCACATTAAATCTGTATTACCATGGACATCGTAATATGAATATGAATAAATCCAATGTATTAAAAGTTTTTCCTTTTACATATATTAATAGTAAATATCCTTAATACTCAGCATCAAAAAATACATAAAAGATACATAAATCCATCCAATCGTACACATGGATATAATCTTATTAATCCATACAAAAATGTTTATATAATTTTACAAAAAACTATTCAAAATCAATTCTTCATTTATACCGAGAGGATATAAAGATTTCAAATCAAAAATCCATTTAAACTCTTTTTGTAAAAGATGGCGTTCCATGTCACCACCCCTTTGAGACTGTGATATATGTTCTATTACGGTAAAGTCCAAGTCTGGTATAGAATGTGACGCTTCGTTAAAGTGACGAGCTACCGGAGACTTTACATCCTTTTTCCTAATGGAGCTCATATGTTCAATAATACGCGTTCTGACCGATCTGCTCTTTTTTTTCCCACATACTATTTGTTACACCCACAAGTCAACAAATAAATTACATTAGTGGATGAACAAGTGGTAAACTGTCTAATGCGGTACTCACGATCTGTCACGCAACTTTTAAAAGATGACTGTTTTCTCCGTATGTATTTACAAGCTGCACATTTGTGACAGGAATAAAAGCCTACTTCATTGCCAATATGGTCTCTTCTTTTATTCTTCACAAACGTGTCTGATCTTACAAGAAAATCTCTTATGTTTTTTGCTCTATAATGGGAAAATAATGGGGGTTCGGAGAAAAGGTGTGCACACACCGCATCGCTGGTCAAAATGTGCTAATGTTTTTTAATCACATCCTTAATCTCATGACTATGTTTCGAATATGTTGTGGTACAAACAACCAAAAAAGATTTTGATTTTGCTTTATCTCCAATGCGTGCACCATTAGTAGATGAAATTTCTTGTTGCACATTCACTTCTCCTGAAGACATTCGAGCCCTCTCCAGTGAATCGTCCAACCATTACCCCTAAGGGTAAACTGCTTATACATTATCATAGCCTGTTTCTCAAACTCAACATTCTCCGTGCAAATTCGTTTTAAAGGAAGAAATTGCATATGAGGCAATGCCTTCTTCAAATAGGTAGGGTGAGCACTTGTGGCATGTAAAATGCTATTTATATCCGTAGGCTTGGTATATAGTGTGGTGAGCAAGTACCCTGATTTAAAAAAAAAAAAAAAAAACCTAGTATCAAGAAAAGACACTGAAGAGGTATCCACTTCTACATTAAATTTGATCGAATCCACCATATTGTTAAGATGCAGAACAAAATCATCAAGCATGTTTCTAGAACCCTTAAAGATACAGAATACATCATCAACATATCTTTACCATAACATAATGTTACCTAGAAATGGATTATTATTCCAAACATATCTCTCTTCTAAGTATCTTATAAATAAACATGCATAATCAGGTGAAAATTTAGAACCCATAGCAGCACCTTGTTTCTGCCAAAAATATTCATCCTCAAAAATAAAATATTTTTTTTTCTAAAAGCAATGAAATCATATCCAAAACAAACTCAGAGGGAGGAGATTTCTCACTCCTTTGCTCCAAGAAAAAAATCATTGCCTTCAAGCCTTTACTATGGGGAATACTAGTATATAGTGAAACAACACCCATGGTTGTAAGATATAATTCAGACACATTCTGCTCAACATGTATATTATTCAACTATTCACATTCAAAGCTCAAATCACATCCAATTGCTCCACATCACAAATTTAACACTGTACCAGGTGAGCTATCGAGCAAGTTTACCAAGTCAGAAAAGTGATACAGAGTTTGTGATACAAACATCAAAATATATTAGTTTAAAAATCATACACTATAGTAAAAGTATTTTGAGGTCATAACATTTTTGTTATTCTTGTAATGTTTGTTAGTCTTTAGTAATTATTATTTAGCCCCTTTATTCATAATTTGTGTGAAAGGGAACAATAATGTTGGTGTTTTACTTGCATAGAAAAATCTTGAGGCAACCTATGGCTAATTGATCTTCCAGATTTTGATGTCAACACTGCACCACTCTATTCATAAACACTCATTTTAAAGGAATAGTGTTTAACTGTAAACATTTCAGTGCAAAAAATATTAATTCTTCCTTCATGCTCATATTTTTGATTAGAATCATTCACATCCGTTCAAGACGGTCGCATACTGGTCTCATGGCAAAAACGTACCAGGGGGCACTTTTTTTTTTTTTTTGCGAGACGCAAAATACGTACCAATATTTACATATCACTGCAGTTTCCAAAAGAAATGAACACTAGAGGCAGTAAAACTCCGACACCTTTTATTCCTTTTCACGCAAAGTATGATTTACAGAGTTTTGATTAATAAAGCATAATTTTCGCACTAGTAATTGAAAAACACTATGTTATGACTTCAAAACAATTTTAATATGCTGGGAGATTTGAAAACTGATGCTTCTGAATGTTAGCATCACATATGCAGCTTCATATGTATGGGTTTTCATAGCGGGCAGGTTTGTTCGATAGCTCACAAAGTAGGGAGATGTACTTAAGAGGAGAAGAGCTCCGGTACGAATCCCGTGTAACTATGGTTCGACAAAACATTTCAAATCTGCACACATGGAAGATTCAGATGGCACGTTTGCATCAACAAATGCGCTTTTTATATCAGTTTTGCATTTGTCAAGACCATCGGGTAGGTTTAGGGTTGGGTTTGTTGTAGGGCATATTTTCAACATTAACTTTTAGCAGTCCCGGGATATTTGAACCGCCGCAATACGTACCTGAGGCAACATAACAAAAACACAGCAATACGTACCTATATCAACGTAATAAAAATGTGCAACGGTTCACGTATTGAACCTGCGTTTTAGTGCCACTCAGTGGACATTTCTCTTAGAAACTGCCGTGAAACGTGCAGTAAGGTACGTAAAAACGGTGCTGCAGAAAAGTACCAAGAGGTATGTACTTTTATGAAACTGGGTTGCATTTGACGCTTAAATTAGATCCAAACTTAAAAGTTCAAATATTTTAACACATTCAAAGCTCAAATTGTATCCAAATTAAAAATTTTAAATATTCCGTCACATCCAAAGCTTAAATCAGAAAATCGAAAATTCTGCTCTGGAACATTGGAGATAAATGACTTCAGGTACTTTGTCGAATATCACTGAAAAGGCAGCTTTATATATTGTGTTACATACTGTCATGCGTTTTCATAGTTTTTAAATGTAAATGTAAATATGTAAACTCTTTCGAGTCATTATTTTCGCATTGTTTCTGTGTTTATAAAGTGTATTCTGTAAACAATTCTGAGGTAACTTTAGCCATGCAGTTTAAATTAGGGAGATGCAATAAAGAGTCATTTGTTTTGCCACTCACTAATTTATATACAACATAACTAGCAACTAATTAGCCCTTCCTGATAAAATCAGTTATTTGACCTCAACCCTAATTAGCAGTGTTACAAAGCATGTGATCAATTAAATGTAAGCCAATCTCAGGTTCTGTAACCTCAGGTTATAACGACACATGAACAGTACATGAGTCAACCTCTACCCTAATACTTATTACTCACACTTATTTTCAGCCACATTACTTAGCAACGGATCTATTGTGAACACAGAGAATAGCAAATATCACAATCAAGGCCATTTCGAGATCCGCTAGTCTGATTGCCCTGAAACATGATATGAAAATATTTGATTTTCTGGCTAAGTGCTGCACAGTTTAAAGTTATATTAAAGGGATAGTTCTCCCAACAGTAAAAAGTCTGACGTCATTTATTCACCCACACACTGTTCCAAACCCAATATGATTTTATTTCCTGTGTGGAACACACATGGAGAATTTAAATCTGAATTCAGCAATAATCTTTCCCTCTAGCGGGCTGTTACCTGCTGTATCCGGACCACTGAGTCAGTGTATTGAACTTGGGAACCGAATGAATCCGACTTGTGAATGACTCAGTGAGACCGGTTTTGTGAACCAGACAAAGTAATTCATTGAAAAGATCCATTTAAAAAGAATGAATTGGACGTTTATACTTCTCTCTTGAACACTCATGAGCTTTGAAAGCAATAGGGTTCAGTGATTGGCGACAGTGAGTTTTGGTCCGTTTTTCACCCAAAGCTACCTTATGACTTCCACTTTTACGATAACTGCATGGAAAAGAGACACCGGCAAAGTCTTCAGAATTTCTCCTTCTGTGTTCCACGAGTCACATGGGTTTGGATCGACATGAGGGTGAGTAAATAATGACAGAATTTTTATTTTGGGTGAACTATTCCTGTAATGGTTAGAATGGAATTGCTTGCTGGTAGTGTGGTGCAATTGAGAATAGATAGCTGCGGACAGCTTGTCTTCCTACTGTGATTGACATTTCCATTATAGTTAATTAGAGCTCTGCTGTTCAGACAGGTCTGGACAGATAGCATTACCTTCCTAATGATGAGATACTAAAACCACACCCACCAACCCACCAATCTTGGACAGATAAACAAAGGCGCAAAAGAAAAAGAAAGAGAGAAAGGGATGAGCAGGGTGAAAACCAACCAATTTACAGCAATCTTTGAGTTGTCACTTGTGTGCCAGAATTGTTCTTCAACAGCTCATGCTCGTATGCTTAGCAAGATCCTGAGCAGATAAGCAAATATTTACTGCACAAATGCAAACTTGCTAAACACTTACATGATATTAAACTCTGAAATGAATCCAAAATGGTTACTTAGAAGCAGAAATATATTTGGGACCTGACAAATACTAATTAACACTATTCTGCAACAAATCCGCAAGATATTTGCGAGTATTCAGAAGATGCTGGAATATTCTAATAACATAAATGTTTGTATCATTAAGAAATTTACATAACCTCTACTGCACAGTTATATTTGTCATATTTGGGGTCTGGTCTTTTTTAGCTAGCTGCCTTGCTGTCTACATAGGAAGCATCCTGATGTGACTGATTTGTACTGTACTACTTGTACTGTACAGAATAATAAATATTGAAATATATATAAATATTTACATCTTGATTTTTTTTCACTGATGCAACATAATCAGAGAAAGAAAGGGACAGACCAGAATCAGTTGTTTCCGAAATGATGTACAATACACTATATACACTATTAAAAATAAAGATGCTTCATGATGCCATAGAAGAACCTTTTTTGTCTAACTGGTTCCATAAAGAACCTTTAACATCTGAAGAATCTTCCTGTTTCACAAAAGGTTCTTTGTGGTGAAAGAAGGTTCTTCAGATTATAAAAAAGGTAAGAAAGGAGATGGTTCTTTAAAGAACCTTTGACTGAATGGTTCTTTGTGGAACCAAAAATGGTTCTTCTATGGCATCGCTGTGAAGAACCTTTTAAAGCACCTTTATTTGTAAGAGTGTACTCTCCCATATGATGTTAGAATGGGAACACATAACTTTTTCTTTTTACTCTATGGAATAAATTTTTTTTTTAAGGTAGTGAATGTGTCTAAACTGTCTTACATGAACTTAAACTGCAACTTTTGCATTCATACTGTAAAGTGTTCAAAATTCCACATTTCGTTTTCTATCCTAAAATCACAATCACAGCTTGCCAAGCTACTCATAACTTAAAGTAGTTAAACTACAATTCTGTCATGATAACTCTTGGAAGATTTTAGCATGGTGATGGAAATGACAATGTTAATGAATTTGTTCTTGGCAGAATAGATCTGCTATGCTGCTCAGTTGCTGCTGCTGTTGGTTACTGCTGTTGTTATAGATTATTGCTGCTGTTGCAAAGCAAGTACAGTACAGGAACTTGCTACTGCCAATATATACACATATACTGCTGTGAGCATTTAAGACTGCTGCTTCACAAGTAGCATATATAATAACCTGCAGCAGATCTATACTGGTGGAGCTCGGGAGGTGGTGGGTTTCCGAGTAACTCTGAAAGCATGTTGGAAAATGCTCTGGTGCAGGGTTATTCAATTAGTGGCCTGGAGGCCAAATCCAGCCCACCAATCATCTTCATCCAGCCCGTGAGAAGAGTACGCGCAGGTCACACATACACCTTGAATTGTTTTTGCACTAATTAGTTTGTCCATAAGTTGGTCCACCCTTACACAGGCCGGCCCGGGCTGTTGTTTCACAGACAAAAAAGAAAGAGACGCAGCATCAACAATCTAACGGCGACTGCAACATCAATAGATGGCAACGTTAACAAGCGATTGAGGGGGTTATGAGATATCCACAACTCTAGATTAAACGAGTATAAAGATTCATTATGTTATTCATTATAACTTCTGGCAAGAAATAGCGTTAACACTTTAGAATACTGTTCTGTCATTAATGAATAACTACACAGGAACAAATGACTAATGCACTATTAACATTCTAGTAACTACTATTAAGCTCTGATTAACGAATCAGTAAGTTATAGCACTCAGGTGAATGTGGTAGTTCACTATTAGCTAATCAGTAACTACTATTTTTTTTTATATCTCCCAAAATACTAAGAACTACTATATACACATTCATAATTAATGTGAATAATGCATGATATATAATTAATTCCAAAGCAAAGATAATGGTAACTCACTAGTAATGACTCATGTATTACCAAATACTTCAGAAGGAATTACTAATTATTCAGATCAGTATTCTAAAGTGAAGATCATGATAACTCTTTAGTATTGACTAAAGTCATTAAAAACTATTGAGGTTTTTGTAAGGTTCTGGATAGTAATACTTACGATGGCTTTGGTAGCACTCGAGTCGTTACTAGTGAGTTACCATGATCTTCTCTTTAGAATACTGATCCAAATAATTCGGAATTCCTTTAGAAGGATGTTTTAACACTTGAGTCATTAGTATCCAAAACCTTACATATACCTCAAAAGCTTACAATGATTTCAGTCATTACTTGGGAGTTAACATGATCTTCACTTTAGAATACTGATCTAAATAATTAGTAATCCCTTCTAAAGGATTTGGTAATACATAAGTCAGTACTAGTGGGTTACCATAATTAATTACACATTTTGCATCATTCACATGAATTATTAACCTGTAGTAGTTCTTAGTAGTTCTCTGGGAGATATGAAAAAATAGTAGTTACTGATTAGCTAATAGTAAACTGCCACTTTCAACTGAGCATTATTACTTACTGATTCTTTAACCAGAGTTTCTTGTTAGTTAATACTAGTTACTATAATGCTAGTAGTGCATTATTCATTTGTTCCTATGTAGTTATTCATTAATGACATAACAGTATTCTAAAGTTTTACTAAAATATCGCATACACTGGACAAAGATGATTTTCAAATGCAGCACAGCTTGAAAGCTTGCATGTTTGGCTGTACGCATACGATATGCTGCTTCAGATAAGTGCACTAGTAGCACTTCAAACAACAAACACACACACACACACAATTATGTCAAAATGCGCATTATGTCAAAATTGGCAAGTGACCTTGTAAACATGGACTTAAATTCTTTAAAAAGTCCAAAATAATCGTAAGGAGTTGGGAGAAAACTGGATATGTGTCAGATGTGCATCGTGTGCGTCAGATTTTAAAGAGACAGCACTGCTTTTAAAGCGAAACCTACTTAAGTCTGTCATTGATGTAAATCACAGAAAAGTAAAAGAGAAATCACTGGACTGTTCTAGTCGCTGATTAACCTTTGTAGCTTAAATTAAGATTAATCTATATAGTTTATGAATATACAATTTATAGTTTATGTGAAGATCATTTAAAGTTTATTCAAATTAAAACTTATTATATTTTTCAGAGCCTAGTTAAATGCTGAAAAATAATACTTTTCATTTATACTGTAATGTTGAATGCCTATAATTAATGGCTAAAATTGAGGGGAAGATGCATTTAATGGAGACATCATCAGCAGTACTGTTATCAAAAATATTAAAATATTTTTTAATAATAAAGAGACTTGGTAAAATAATGTCATTAAACATAAATGTAAAATATATCATATTTATGTTGTTTCTACATTAATTTGGAGGTTCAGTGTGAAATTCTGACAATGTAAATATATTAATATTCAACTTATCATGATTAAGTACAGAAAATGTGTGATTACTTTTTTTATTTTTTATTTTCTTTAATCGACTGACAGACTACACAAATGTTAACCTTTTATAGATGCTGCTGTTGGTAATATTAATTCATTTCACTGCTGAATATGCATTTAATTTCAGTTTCTATTTTATAGACCCCCCATAAAGAAATTGGGATGGTCCCCAACCCCCTTGGCCCCCTTCAAATTCTCAATTCGATAATCCGGTCCTCAAATTAAACTAATTGAATAGCCCTGCTCTAGTGGATGCTAACCATCCATTTAAATGTAAAGCAGCAAGCTCATTGGCTGCATATGTAACATGAACCAATCAGCTTGTGCCAAGAAGTTTAACACTGTGAATATCATCACTTTGCGTTAACGACCCATCAGCCTGTGCCATCTAGAGTTTCATGACAGAACTTGGCATTTAAGGTGGTTAGCTACACTACAAATTGCTCAAAAAAGACAACTACATTGTAGCTACATAAGTGAGTAATGTATTTTTAATATATATTAATATTAGATGCTTAAATCAGTAAGTGTGCGCTCGCTACAGCTACATTTTAGCATTTAAAATGTTAGACATATATTTCATGCACTGGGCTATGCGCGCATAGAGATTAGCAATGAACCAGCAAACACGTGCCACCAAAAAGTTCAAGAGAATGTTACTGAAATGCCAGTCATACCATTAAAATCAGTGACAAAGCCTGAAACTCACACTGAAGCAGAGGGGGAATAGCCAGCATAACCTTGATTGACAAAACACCTTTCCGGAGTTCAATTTCAGCAGAAAAGTTTCAGTCGCAGAACCTTCAGCAACACACTTTGTCAGACTAAATCCCATCCGAGCTGTAGGGACAGATTTAATAAGGCAGGGATCAGAGACACGGACTGACCGCCGCACGTGCCACACGCGCCACAGGAGAGCTGAAACATGAGCGCTGTGAAAGTGGGATTATATTGGCCTGATGTTAAATAATGCATGTCATTATCTGACTACAGGGAGTGATTAAGAGCCGGTGTCTGGCCAAAACAGGACGTCCCTCTCCCTGCCATCACCTCTGCCCCCTCGTCATCATAAATCACTTCCCAAATCTGATCATCCCTCCGCGCCCTTCATTATTTAAAAATGTTTATCATCGGGCACAGAGGGTGAAATGAGGTGAACGCAGTGATGTGCACAGAAGGGCACGAGCCCCTTTCCCCTTTCAGTCCACAAACTCAAAGTGACCTTCTGGATATCAAAAAAATAAAAAATATATTATATATAAAACATAAATAATATAATATTCAGATTTATATTTTATCATCTAATGTATAATAACACACCCATAATATGCCATAAATGCACAATATTAATATTAATAATAATGATAATAATAATAATAGTAATAATAATGATATTGAGATTCCTCGATTGTACACGCACATAAATTTGTTCCCACCCTCACTGTATTATCTGGATAAATCCGGATTATTCTAAGTGGGGGTGCATGTGCAGCTGGTAATTAGCATAATACATGTCCAAATCATCTCCATATAAGGGCTTAATCTGCATAACCTGTCGTGTACAGCCATTTGTCACTCTCCTTATGATCAACGAAGCTGTGTACTGCAAGCGTGGCACTTAAAGACGGATTCATCGATTATAATGGGGCAATTTTTGCGGCATTACTCACTTTGAGTGTCCAAGTCCAAGACCAAATTCTGTGAAAAGATGAAATTTGTTTTCTACAGAGATTGTCGCTTCAGATAAAAAGGTCGATGAGGTCAGAATGGAAGCAGCAGAGAAGAGAGAGGGTGAAGATGAACCTGTGAGTGAGGTAGAAGAGGTGAGAGAAGGTACAAGAGGAGAGGTGAGACAGGAAAAAAATAAAGGATAACTGTGAAATGAGAAAAGGAAATGAAGAGAATGTGAATAGTGAAGAAGGCATTGAGCACCAGGTGCATTCTATCATTAAGACTTCAAAAAAAAAACAAAAAAACAAAAAAAAACACCTTCCCTCCCTACCAAACTAGTTAAGCATATACCGCTGATTCTAAAGATTTTATTGGCCATCTCAATCACAGCACTGATTGTCTACACAACTCTGAAACAAATACTAGCCCCTAACCCTAACATTAACCTCAGCACATCCTTGTCTTGATCAGATCCATCCATGATTTTTGACAGCGTGGTTGAGGCTGTCTACATTAATCTGGATACATTTGAAAACTGTGTTTTCGTTTCGTTGTTCCTTTCCACTAGTGTTTTCTAGGTTTTATCCAAAAGTTTCTCATCCACAAAATGTTACAACAGAAAATGTTAAATCCACTTAATTGTGCATGCGTGAAGCCTTAAAAAAGCTCACTGAGACGATACAGATGAAACAGACAGGATAATCTGTCATAGAATTCTTCTGACAGGGTCATTATATTTAGGAAAATATCTCACCATTCACTGACGCGTCCAGGTCGCACTCATTCACCATTATATGTTCGATCTAAAACGCAACTGGCTTCATGTGTTGCCGCAAAACAGCAATGTGACTACATTTTCTGTCATCTTTGTGTACAAAGTTACACATCTTTAGCAACAGTGTGAAAGTGAATAGAACATAACAGACAATACCGATATAAACATACAGTTGAGGTCAAAATTTTACCAAATGTTAATTATTTTACCAAAATAAGAGGGATCATACAGAATGCATGTTACTTTTTATTTAGTACTGACCTGAGTAAGATATCTCACCTAAAAGATGTTTACATATAGTCTACAACTAAGAAAAAATAATAATTGAATTTAGAAAAATTACCCCGTTCAAAAGTATCTGAATGATCCACAGCTTTTTTTTTTTTTTTTTACTGATAGTTGTTCATGTGTTCCTTGTTTGTCCTGAACAGTTCAACTGCATGCTGTTCTTCAGAAAAATACTTCAGGTCCCACAAATTCTTTGGTTTTTCAGCATTTTTGTATATTTGAACCCTTTTCAACAATGACTGTAGGTTTTGAGATTGAGGTTTAAACACTCACTGTTGCTTCAGAAGGAAAAACGATGCATTAAGAACAGGGGGTGTAAACTTTTGGACAGAATAAAGATGCACACATTTTTCTTATTTGGCCTAAATATCATATTTTTTTCATTTAGTACAGCCCTTCAGAAGCTACATACATGTTTCCCAGAAGGCAAAATAAGTTAAATTTACCCTGATCTTCAAATTCAAAAAGTTTTCACTCCTCGGCTCTTAATGCATTGTGATTCCTTCCAGAGCATCAGTGAGTGTTTGAACCTTCTCTAATAGTTGCACACGAGTCCCTCAGTTGTCCTCAGTGTGAAAAGATGGATCTCAAAATCATACACTTCATTCAGGTAACAACACAGTACTAAGAATCAAGTGTATGTAAACTTTAAATGGGGTGCATTTTATAAATTCAGCTTATTTTCTTTTGTGGACTATATGTAAACATCTTTTATGTGAAATATTTAGGTCAGTACTAAATAATAAATAACACGCATTTTGTATGATCCCTCTTATTTTGATAAAATAATGAACATTTTGCAGATTCTGCAAGGTGTATGTAAACTTTTGACCTCAACCGGATCTACTGGTACAATGTGTCACATGACTAAACATGCGTCATCGTTTTCAAAACCCTCCATTTTCAGAGTCCACACTACAGCGTGAAAACATTTTCAAATCTATCCACTTTAGAGACCGTTTTCCAAATGCTCAGTTTTCCTTGACCAAAAAAACTATCTTAGTGTGGACGGAAGGACAAAACAGAGAGAAAAAGACGCATTTTCAAGTGAAAGCGTATTAGTGTGGACAAGGCCTGAGTTAACAAATTAAATAATTTGATTTACATATCACAAATAATAAAATAAAACATAGGCAGCAACACAACCGTTGAAATGTTTAATAGAAATGACTATTATTCAGCAAGAATGCGTTAAATTACAGTAAAGATTTTAGATTGATACAAGACATTTTTATTTCAAATGCTGTCCTTTTAAACACTCTGTTCATTAAAGAATTAAAGAATCTTTAAACTAAAATTATGCTATCATGATTAATTTCATAGTACTGCTGTATTTTTTGGTTCAAATAAATGTAGATTTGGTAAGAGATTTCTTTCAAAAACATTAAACAAATCTTACAGACCCCAAACTTTTGAATGATAAGTAGATGAAATGAGAGAAATAGCTGTATTTATCACAGCTACTTGGTCATTTCTGTAGAGACTTTTCAAAAATATGTATAAAAGTGTTTTATATTTAATAAAAAAAAAAAGATTAAATACTCCAAAAACAAAGTTAGCCATGTATTAATTTAAAATCTTAAATGCCTTTTTCTCTATTTCCACCCCATAAGGAGGTCTGCGCACACCACTGAACAAGTGTACTGAAAAATGCAGAATGATAGAGAACTGAATGTTAGCGAAGGAAACAAGCACCTGAATTCATCTGCACAAGGTCTCCTGTAACTGTACGTTACAGGAGACAGACAGGCACACGAATACACAAGCTGCAACAAGCTGCCTGAGGCTTTTTATGTTTGAAGTTGTTGGAAATTGACAGGACTACTAATCAGAAGTGTGGTCAAGCTGTAGGAACAGCAGTCCGGCTGACAGCTCACAGAACTGTACGTGATGCTGTAGCTCGAGAGGAAAGGCGGAAAGCCGGTTTTCTGAGTGCAGTCGACAATCTTTCGGCAGTGCCTGCACCTCTCCAGCAGTGATCCTCCCCTACTGACTCAATAATGGAGATTTAGCATCTGACCTCAGGTTAGTCAATGCCTCTGGAGAAAAAAATAACGGCTGCATCGCCCCAGCTGTCTTAGCGTTGCCTCCAGTGACAAATTTTTCCTTCTAATTGGTATAAGGTGGGAGGAAAATTTGCAAGTTACCCAAAAATCTGCTTGAAAACAACAGGATCAATATTGTTTGAGTAGAAAACAACATACAGTTAATAGATGTTTTCACATCACTGTAAAAATGTTTCACAATGTCGATGCTTATAGATTATACATGCACACATAGTGGTGCAGTTCTGGAACAGTGACTAGTGTGCGATCAGCAGAACATAGTCTGTCCAGTAAAAATAGACCGTAACGTTCCATTCCCCTCTGGAAAGGTGTGCGTCATATAAGCAAATAATCAACTGTTATCAGACCATCTACTCAACTTATTCAATAGCATTGCATGATTGTGCTCTCTGATGTGAAAGGGCACACAATAAAAACCACTAAGTATGATAATTTGAAGTCTAAGCCTCATTTCAGACCAATTTGACACAGAATTATTATCTATTGTCCTGCACTGCAAGTCAAGCATTTTAGAGGTTGTTACACCTGATATGATTTTGCCATCCAACAGAGTTTAGCTGCAGCCTTGTTCAGGTGATGGTAATTTTCAGGTGTACTGGAGACTGATTAGCTTAGGTTTGGCAGGGGGTCAGGCTTTGGCTGGTTAATCGTTTCAGCTGTTAGTACCCGCGGCTAACTGAATGTTTCTTCATTGACGGCCATTCAAAAATAGCTATGTAATCTTATTATACTGTATAGTAAGGCTGGTTCATATGGCAAAAAATGTAAAACTTGATTTTTTTCAGGAAGTTTGACCGAGTCTTGATTTTTTAAAGATTTTTAACTAATCAATTTGAAAATGTAACTACAGCATGATTTAACTAACTATTTCTTTATTAACCCTATAGTTAAAAAAAAAAATTCTATTTCAATCATACCACAAAAGAAGTTGTCAACATGATGTAAATGTTAAAGGGGTCATCGGATGCTAAGTTCACTTTTTCATGTTGTTTGAACATTAATGTGTGTTGGCAGTGTATGTACAAATCTACCCTATAATGATAAAAATCCATGCAGTGGTTTTTAATTAATCTGTAAAAATAATATTCCCTTTTTCAAATCGAGCCGTTCTCAGATGCCTGTCATTGTGGCGTCACACCGACAGAGGCTGCTCCCACAATAGTTGATTGACATGAGCTCTTACCTCAGACCAGCCGTCACAGTCCAGTAACTTTCCATGTTTTGATGCCAGAGCAGGAATGCAAGTTAGACAAGAATATCTTCGATTGAGCGATTGAGGTGTTGTGTTGCTGGATGTAATAATTAACTTTGTGGTCGTCATTTACTCCCGACATCTGAGCCACTTAAGATGCAGTAGATTACGTTTGTTTGTGAAGGGAATGCGCCTCCCGATCTACATATTTGTCTATGTTCGCGCGAATCATTCATGATCCAGCTTCACTTACAGCAGAAGTGAGTATAAGTGTTTTTTTATGAATCTTTGCGATCGCCTTTCCTTATAACGTGGTAGTTAGCAAGTTTAGCGGCTAAACGCGGCTAAATGTGGCTAATGTAAACAAGATCGTCTTTCCACAGAGAGAAGAGAGGGGCGGGGCGAGCAGAGCTCATTTGCATTTAAAGGAACAACCCCTTAGAATGAGATGATTTTTGCAGAGCTGATTTTGGCAAGGTTAAAAAGGTGTTGTTTTACAAAACTATTGAGAATTTTTAATCAAAGTATATAAGAGACTTTTCATTAAGACCCTAAAGAATCATATCAACTTGTGGAAAATGGGCATCCGATGACCCCTTTAAACAAATCACTTGTTAAATATCTTTGCAGAAAAGATGCATGAACTGGTTCCATGTCAAATTTCAAAAACTTACCCGGCTCAAATTTTTGATTTTGCTAAAAAAAATTTCTGAAGAAAGATACACATGTATAGCGATGAAAGCCAAAATATTAAACATCATGGATGAATATTTACTGAGTAATCCACTATTTTGTAGAGGGAGGTCAATTTTCACCTGAAATTCAGAGTCAAGTCACAAGGAGGTAAAAATGACCATGAAGATTATAAAAAATGAAGATTGGTAGT
Source organism: Cirrhinus mrigala (assembly GCA_036247105.1). Classification (NCBI taxonomy): domain Eukaryota; kingdom Metazoa; phylum Chordata; class Actinopteri; order Cypriniformes; family Cyprinidae; genus Cirrhinus; species Cirrhinus mrigala. The sequence continues at coordinate 19,399,028 of CM070008.1, read as the reverse complement.
TCTTTTAGTAAAATCGGTTGACTTTAGCCATCTTTATTGCATTATGTGCCAATGGTGACCATTCAAAAATGGGAAAACAGCAATTTGCAAGTTTTTCTCCAAAGTTTGCATGCCTGTAACTCAAGAAGTATTCGAGGTATCTTAATGCCCTTTTAGATACTGGGTCGTAACCAACTTTCCTTTTGGCATGTTAATTTGGCTCAGAGATATTGGAATTTCAATATGGCTCCAGGAATAAATCGTTAAAATGTACACATTTTCAGTGGTCAAAAACCAAATATGGGTCAGTTTGCAAAAAAATATGAGACTTCTTTTCTTTTAAAGAGGAATGTCTAAAGAACAAATAATGTTAAAATTGAGATGTATTGGTTTCTTTCTGTCAAAACAACTGCATTGAAAATACCTGTCTGAGTGCCATAAATATTATTTTTCCAAAGTTCACGTGCCTACAACTAAAGTATTAAAGATATCTCAATATGACAAGTGCTGTTGCCCATTTTTGAATGGTCACCACTGGGACATAATGCAACAAAGATTGCTAAAGTCAACAGATTTTACTAATAGAACTACCAATCTCTGTGTAAAAATAACATTATGATGCTGCCATCTTTCGGAAGTCATTTTTGCCCACCTGTAACTTGACTCTGAATCTAAGATGAAAATTGCCATTTTTATCTCCCTATACAAAATAGTGGACTACTCAGTGAATATTCATGCATGACATTTAATATTTTGGCTTTAATCACTATACATGTGTATCTTTCTTCAAAAAAAAAAAAAAAAAATAGTCTTCTACATATTATATGTTAAGAAATGAGGAAAATGCTTTAAAAAAAATCTAAAAAGTCAAGGTAACTCAATTTCAAAATTACTGAAGGTATAACCAGTAGATTATTATTAACTATAAACGTTCTGTAAAAAAAAAATGAACAGCAGCTTTCAGTCTGTCACCATGATGCAAACATGAAATATCAGATATACAGTAGCAGTTCTTCACAGGTTCTTTATTCAATTGCGCTGCTTTTCCATTTATTTTTTCTATATAAAAATGGATGCGTCTGACTGTTGCACTTGCGTCTCTTGCAGCATCTCTAAAAACGGGGCAACAATCTATATTGTATAAAGTGCTATATAAATAAAGGTGATCTGTAGGAATATGTGCATAAAATACCATCTATGTTTGCTACTGTCCACCATGTTACCTTTACCGGGTAACATAGTGAACAGGTAACTTAGTTGACATTTTGAGTGTTTTGGTCCCATACTCAACATGGAAGCCTAGAACTACTGAGCATATGGTATGATTAGAAATATATTTTCATAAACAAAACATAAGTTTTAGTTAAACTGTCTTGTTTAAATTTGCAGCAAAAATACTTGGGTAACACTGTTGACAGTCAACTGATCCACTCTTGACACAGGTTTGCTAGTTTAACCAATATTAGTGGAAAGAGAGAGAACATAACTTCTAGTGTTTTTAATGTGCTTCTAGAGGAAATATCATCATACTGTGCAACTTATGTGAGAATGGGACAAAACATTCCATTTTGAGGGGGGGTTTTCTAGTGAGTAACTTAGTTGAAAATGGTTTTTCGGACACAAATAAAACAAGCTATATCTAAATAAACACTTATTAATTTTTGAAGCGCACACCCAAATGTCTTGATAACCTAATCTAACTGAAGGCAAAACTATAAAATTAATTTATATTTGTAGTAATTTTCGGCCAACTGAATACCAGGGTTGTATGTGATATGAACATCATTTTTGAACAAAAAATATAGCTTTTTTACTTCCAGATACCTCAAAGTTACTTGGGTAATCTGGCACCTGGTGCTAATTTCCATAATTATGTGACAAACCCTATTTAACCGGCAGCATTCCTGCAATTTTCATTGAGATTGCAAGATGGAAGGCTGCTCTGAGGTGACTGAAACCATCCTACAGTAGGTTGTCCACATAAAGGCCAATGGAATGACCCTTTCAGCCACTGCAGGAGAAGATGGTCATCCCAAATCTATGAATTCTCACATATTGTAGGTTTACAATGACACTAATTCATTCAAGTCCCCCAAAAAGGCTGGTCGTCCACGTAAGATAAATGCATGAGGACACGACTCTCAATTGGAAATCGGTTCAGCACTGCAGCTGGAATTGCTTGGTAGTTCAGTGCGGAACAGGGTAATGATCTGTCTTGGCATGTTTAAGAGAAATTGGACTGAAAGCACACTCCAAGCCAAGCCTCTCATCAGCAGAAAGAATTGAAAGGCTAAGCTAATATTTGCTGAGGAGCATGTTGTGTGGACAGAGGAGAACTGGTCCAAAGTTCACGTTAGTGAGGAGAGCAAGTTTCATTTATTTGGGGTTTGATGGAAAACATTGTTTTTGTTGTTTGGCGTATACCTACAGCTAATATTGTATACTGACAGCTAATACTTCTTCAAATTTTGAGCGAAGAAGATTAACAGTATTTCAGAAAAAATCAAGTATTTCTAGAACGTTCTCTAATTTTGATCTCCACTGTACATGTGAATGTTACAGAGAAGAAACTAAATAGGGTTGGACTTCAGTTCATACAATTGGTTGTTTATTGGATTTTGAGATGCTGGTATTCAATTTAAAAGTGGAGGCAGATAAACACTGCTTGCAAGGATGAGGTTTAAGATGACTGCTAATGAGGTATACGTTAGAGAGAAGTTTGACATTTTCACCTGAAAACTGATGTTTTGATTAAAAATTGCATGGATACGTATATGCATGAATTATTCACAGTAAGATCAATAACATGCATTTAGAAAACACATCAGGTGAATTTTAATTTTATGCCTTTAAGTGATTTTGGTTGGGCTTAAATAAACTTGAGTGGCAATTTCACCTTTCTCTCTCAGTCACAATTTTAGCAAAAGGTGTGTAATTAAGTTTTTTGTGTGTATTTTGTTATTCTCATGCTCCAACAGAATTATGGAAAATGTATTGTTGTTGCACATGTCTATCTCCTCATAAACCTGTTATTTACACATTTCTCTGATTGTATATTTCATCCTTCAGGTCAAAAGAGAGGATCTATACAGTTTTTTGTGAATTGTTGTCAGTGATGTTTCAAAATACACAATGTTTTGGAATGTGTAATCTTTTCGTTTAATGAATACAATTTCTAAAATTCCCAAAGACATCTGCATGATGAGCACGTTTCATATTGAAGTAACAACCTCAAGTATGCCACCAGAAGGTTCTTCTTTCTTCTGTCTTTTTCAGACTTTGGCTTGTGTTCTCCAAGACTTACAGTGCACAAGCAGAGAGCAGATTACGTCGTTCTTAGATTTTCATTACAATACAAGATCGGTTTACCACTCTGGAGGATTACTGTGGCCCCAGCCAAATGTGGCAACCAGATAACATTTTAATACACTGTTCTTTTTGTTTGCTTTCTCTCTTGTACCCTACCCCAATCCACTACAACTCAAAACATCTAAATCCAAGGAAGGAGGTACATATGAAAAAGGCGATGGGGAGGTTGAAAGGGTTTTTTTTCTTTCAAGGATGGCACAATGTTAGTTCCAGAGATAAAGCATTTATTCATTTCCTGGAGGCTGATGGGGAATTCCCAGCCAATCCAGACTCTCAGCCTACATAAAGCTCCACTCCCCCAGCATGCAGCCTTTTATGCCGAGACAGGTGTCAGGAATAGACATCCATGTCAACGCTTGTCCAGGAAGGACTATGACTACATTGGAATTTCTTATGTAGAATTACTGCATTCTTCTAAATATACATTGATAGATTTTCATACAAAATGTCATTCATATCAAACATTTTCATTCCATTACAGCTTATTTAAGTTATATGCCAGAAGTGTATCAGGGCAAGTATGGAAGCAATAATTATTATACACACAGCAGGTCATTGTATACATGGCACTCTGAAAATACTTTATTCTGATGTGTTGGGTGCATGATTCAGCATGATTCAGCAGGGGCGGGAAAGAAATTGGTGTGGAATCAATTTTCACTCAGAAATTGCTAGCAAATTTCACAAACAATGACAAAGAAAGAGCAAGTAACAACTTCACTTAAAGGGGTCATCGGATGCAAAGTTCACTTTTACATGTTGTTTGAACATTAATGTGTGTTGGCAGTGTATGTACACATCTTCCCTATAATGTTAAAAATCCATGCAGTGGTTTTTAATTAATCTATAAAAATAATATCCCCCTTTTCAAATCGAGCCATTCTCAGATGCCTGTCGGTGTGGCATCACATAGACAGAGGCCGCTCCCACGATAGTTGATTGACATGAGTGTCTTACCTCAGACCCGCTTTAAATCAGCTGTAACAGTCCCACCTCCACTGTTTCGATGCAGGAGCAGGGATGTAAATTAGGCAAGAATATCTCTGATTGAGTGATTGAGGTGTTGTGTTGCTGGATGTAATAATGAATGTAGTGGTTGTCATTTACTCCTGACATCTAAGCCGCTGAAGATGCAGTGGGTTACGTTTGTTTGTGAAGGGAATGCACCTCCTGATCTACATAAACACATCTATGTTCACGTGAATCATTCATGATCCAGCTTCACCTACAGCAGAAGTGAGTATAAGGTTTTTTTTTTATGAATCTCTGCAATCACCTTTCCTAATAACGTGCTAGTTAGCAAGTTTAACGGCTAAAGTAAACAGGCTCGTCACTCCACAGAGAGAAGTGAGGGGCGGGGTGAGCAGAGCTCATTAACATTTAAAGCAACCTCGACCAGAACAGGATGATTTTTGGAGAGCTCATTTTGACAAGGTAAAAAGGGTGTTATTTTACACAACAATTGAGAATTTTTAACCAAAGTATATTATGGACTTTTCATTAAGACCCTAAAGAATCATATCAGCTTATGAAAAATGGGCATCCGATGACCCCTGTAAACGTGGAATTTCTAAGTAGAAAAACTGAAACACTATTTTCTTGTAAAAAGTACTCCAATAATCTTTGTTTTAATTACAACTTTGAAATTCGTTCACGTTCACACAGCAGCAGAATACGGTTGTCAATACCGTATTTGAGTCCTTAATAAGGTTACGTTCACACACAGTACTGTTATTTACGGGTGTGACAACCGTATTCTATAACCAAACTCACACCCGTAAATTTTCAGAACTCACAACCGCATTCTTGGAACACACACGCTGTGTGAACAAAACGAGACTGGAAAGTTGTCTGTCACGTCATACAGTGCTAGAGAGAGATGCTCTGCTACACAAACGTGCGTCTACCACGTGCTGCGTGCTTTAATTTGTGGTTTCGGTCACTTAAAGTGACAGAAAAATGAGCTGTGTGTCATCTGAAAGTTTTATATCCAGTCTCCACCGGAGCCGCTCCCTCCCATCAGTTTTGCGTTCTTCGTGCGGCTCAAATGCTCCATTGTCCACTCAAAAAGCTGCTGTCGGTTAATGCCGATTTGATGGCTAGACTGGACTTATGTTATGTCAGAAACTGGTAATACTTTCAGTTTTACGGACGTCGCCATCTTTGATATTGCTTTGGTCTGTGTTGCTAGGGTTACTAAGAAATACAGGCTTGAATCCTGTTGCACGTTTATACAGACAGTATTTGAAAAGCGACTGTAAGCTGCTGTGTGAATGGCACATTTCGAGACTCACACCTGTAAGTAAATACGGTTGTCAATCGAAAAAACTGACAGTGTGAACGTGGCCAAATATTATCCTTCAGTCAACAGAGAGTACATTTCAGATGCTGTGAATTGTTGACATTGATATTTAATATACACTGTGCTTTGGAATGTGTAATCTTTTGAAGTAACGAATTAAAATTTTATAAAATTTCCAAAGACATCTGCATGATGAATATGTTTATATTAAGAATATGAACATGTTTATATTAGGATATATATATTATATATATATTACATGATGTTTCGATTAATTATTTTAATTAATCACAAAATAAATTTGACTGAGAAAATACCCACAAAAGATTATTTAAAGCTATTTTTGTGTTAAATGAGAAAGTATCAAGTAGATATTACAAACTGTAGCTTTAGTTTGATTCAACAAACAATTAACACAAACATTTAGGCTACAATGGCCTAATGTAAAGTATAGAACATAAAACAAGGTAATTTGAGAAACATTTCAGTATTTTTTGTTCGTTCAATGAAAGTCACTGGTAACCAAAACAGCTTTGTTACCAACAGTCTTCAAAATACCTTCTTTCATGTTCCACAAAAGAAAGGTTTGAAACAACATGAGGGCGAGTAAGTGAATTTTATTTATTTATTTATGGTGAACTATCCCTTTAATGTTTTTATTTTTATTCTTACTATTTATATATATATATATATATATATATTTTAATGAAATGATACTTTAAATAAGAAACTAAATCTGCCAGCAGGTGGCAGTAAATGTCTTTGAGTCATTAATTTATTAATTCATTCGTTTCAATTAAATGGCTGATTCATTCAGGAATGAAGTAAATGCCTCTCTTTATGAATGGGCTTTTGAATCAATTGTTCACACGATTCGTTCAAAACTAATTTTAGTACATAACTGCATTTATGGAGTCGTTGCCCTCCATCATATTTGTCAACAGTCAACTGAAATAGTAGATGATGTACAGGTCTGGGAGCGGGGACAGCACATTAACTGCGTTAAAATATTGTAATCACGTGATTTTTCATAACTAATTCAATTAACGCGTTAAACGGACAGTATATATATATATATATTTTTTTTTTTTTCAAAAATCATGTTTTTCCATTGTGCATTCCAATTAATCTTAGTCAAACTGCAGTTGGGTTATTTCGATATAAAGTAAAAACACCTAGCAAAGTTTTTTTTATTTTTGCAAATATCTTCATATATACTCATCGGGGAAAGCTACATTCAGTATACTGTAAAAGCAAATATATATATATATATATATATATATATATATATATATATATTTGTAAATAAACATATTTGGAGTGTTTTGCATGAAAATACTAATTCAGTTTCTCTACTAAAATTTCACATTTCATCACATTTTTACTTGCCTTATCTTTGTCATTATTTGTGACATTTAGTAGCAATTTATGACTGAAAATTGTTTCAAAGTAAATCCTACACCAATTTTTTTCCTTTGTTGTTGTGTTCCTGTCCTGTCTTTGAGCGGTTGCCAGAGAAGTGTCAGATATAGTTCAGTGGTTGTTGTACGAAAATATTTGACCTCAAATGCCTCAACTGACCAACCAAAATCAAGTACTCCAGAGAGCATATATGTTCTCTTTAAGAAAAAGAAAGAAAAGGCGAAAGCAACAATGCATTAAACGGATCTGGATTTCCTTGACGAACACTTCGAATTTGGCAAGAATTCCATGTGGCTGTGTCGGCATTTCCCTCTGTGTGAACAAAAAAGGACAAGCGGGCAAAGTCGTAGCACTCGTCAATCCAAAACACCTCGGAGAGGACTCTCGTCAGCCTTTCAAAGGCCTTTCATCCAGTGCTGTTATTCAAGGACCATTGTTATTGTCCTCCACTGCATTTCATGAAACACTTCCTGCTTACTAAATGGCATTCTCACTCTAAGACAAAGCGGAATAAAACGCTGATGTTCAGAAAAACGGGCCACGCTAGAGCGTGGCGCGGTATGTAGAGTGGCGTTTTAGCTTTAGAAATATTGCTAGTGAGCAACAAAAGCTTCTAATTTCCCTGTGGCGTCGCAGAGAGTTTTCTTTTGTTTATGATGGATTGGCATCTCAGAGCGGCAGGACAGCGTTTGAATTATTAATAGTGGAAAACACATCAAATAATTGCTGTAATGTGTCATATTAAGCTCTGAGTGTTCCCAAAAACAAGTTTGCCCTTCTTATTTCAATGAGACTATCTGGCCATTCAGAGCCTCAGTACTCTCCGCTGAGCAACTAACACGATACATTTGGAAATTTCAATTTGTATGCGGTGACATTGTCATGCAGAGAATGCAGATGCATCTAAGGGAGTCGTGGATACCCAGGAGTTTTTTGCTTGAGTGTTAGGACTGTCAGGACTGATTTGATTCATGCTCCATTGTTAAAATTAAAACAGTGGCAGAATTTCATTAGAATTTGAATTGTCCTGGAATAGCTGTGAAATAAGGTGCCGAGAAGATGGCTGACACCCGTTGTTCACGCCATTTTTTCCGCATATGCGAAGCTCAATTAATTACAAGAAAATGACCAAGTTTGCCTTTGAAAAATAAAAGCGTGATTACAAAATAAAACTATGATTACAAACTTCCCCGTGCAATCGGTTCATTAACCTCTTAATAAGACGCTGATATATTTAAATGAGAAAGTTAGACTGTGAAATACCAAAAAGGATCTAATGGGAGGGAAAAAATGACAGCTAAACCCTCTTGACCTTTCACTCAGCCCATTAAAACGGACTGCCAGCACCTGCCCGGTAATTAATGTGCAAATGTGACTGTGTCCGTCGCCTGCGCCCCTCCCCCCTCGGCTCATTCTCTGACTGCACCAGCCCTCTATTTTCCTCCCTCACTTTCTCTCAATTAGGCTGGAGCTTCTAATGGAGATTCTCATTACTGAAAGCAAATTGGTTTTAAATTCCAAGTCCATCAAAGACTAAGTTATCTCAAGTCTATACAGGAATACAAACTTGCCGTCGTGTCATCCTAAAACTTTTTGGTCATTGTTGTTTATTCGTTTGCTTAGTATATGAAGTACTAAATCCCCTTTGCTCCTGATGACTTAAATTAGCTTTGCCATGAGCTATAATAAACACAGACAATTAGAGTGTTAGAATACTGCTATAATTGTTAACTAATTCATATAAAAACTAACATTAAACACACTAATGTACGTAAATGCTATAACCATAATAACGCAATTACTATTTAAATGAGTAAAAACATCACTGTAAATTATATGGTAATTCATACTCTAGAATAGAGAACACATATTTACTATCAACTAAGAGTTTTCCCTCAATAAACTCCTAATTTGCTGCTTATTAATAGCAAGGTAGTTGTTATGTTTAGATATTGGGTAAGGTTAAGGGGTCTAGAATATGGTCATACAAAATAAGGCATTAATGTGCCTAATAAGTACTAAAGAGAATTGGACCATAAAATAAAGTGTTACCCAAACCTTAACTTAAATTCATTTTTACAGTAAAATGACATGCATTGCTCTGATAAATCTAACACTATGTGAAGTATAGATCAATAATGTGACTTATAATGTGACTTTCACAATAATGTGAAATTCAAGTCATTAAAAAAAAGTACCTGAATACACATTTAATGTGTATTAAATCTGCGCCACCATGGAAATTTCTCCCGCCAAACAAATGCACAACCAGGGATGAAACACGACGCGGCATTGCTGTCTGTCATGAGTAACGAACTGCCGTGTGCTCAACTACGGAAGCCTGCTTCTGCCACTGAACAAAAAATAAAAAAGGTAACTTTTTGCAAATTTTTATCTTACAATTATCTTACAACAACAGTTTTTTTGCAAGATTTTTTTTCTCAAAGTTGCGTAATTCAAACTCGCAATTCTGACTTTTTTTAAAGACAGAAATAAATGATATAAACTCACAATTGTGAGTTATAAAGTCAGAATTGTGAGATAAACTGTAATTCTGACTTTTTTTTCTCAAAATTGCATGTCTATTTCTCAGAATTGTGAGATGTAAACTCGCAATATTGAGATCAGTCTTTATTTCCTTCATTGGACTGCATAACTTGCAGTTGCAAGTTTATATCTCACAATTCAGAGAAAAAAAAGTTAGAGTTGCAAGATATAAAAAAAATACTTCACTCTTTTTAACCAGGGCTCGAATTAAGGGTGGAAGGTATCTCCCCTCTTGAAAAAAAATGACAAAAAGCATCCACTCTGTAAAACCACCATCCCCTTTAGGTTATTAATTTTGTGTATTATGTAAAACTTATCATGCAAATGAAATGTTAAAATTCTTTATGTGTGATAATTTACAAACTAAATAACAGCGATTGGCAAATCAGACCTCGATAAGCTGTGCAAACCCACGTTTTTTTGTCATTTTTCGACTTTTGAAGTTCTTTAAAAAGAAGACAACAGAAGATATGATATTTCCTTGATTAGAATTTAGACTTTGCAAAAAACAAAGAAAAACACATCTTGAGAGTCCAAAAGCATTCACTGCGTGATAAACCCTATTAGAATGCAGCTCAAGCAATGAAAGAAACAATACCTATGTATGAGTATTTTTTATCATTAATCATCACATATATTATTTAATACAATGGTGCAGAGCAACACTGCGGTGTTTTGTTCCTGAATTAATCTGTTTTTGAACGAATTGAATGAGCCAGTGATTCAACGGTCCATTCAGTCACTTGTTTTGTTTCTAATTGAATTAGCCATTTTGAACAAATCATTTGATTTGAATGATTCAATAAATTGTTGATTAAAACAGGGACTTGCTGGCGGTTTTATTGTCATATTTATTTATCTATGACAGGCCTAAATCAGCCAAGGTGCTAGCACAACAACACATTCAGCAAAATACAGTTTAATTATCAATATTAACCAAAATCCTTCTCTTTCAGACCCCAGAAGGAAAACAGCTTATAAATCATAGCTCATTTAATAAAGCAAATTTTTCATTAAATAAAAATCATTGTAATTAAAGTCAGAAATATGAGTTTGTATCATGCAATTCGGTCACACTTTATTTTAAGGTCCAATCCTCACTATTAACAAACCATTAACTATTACTTCTGCCTCAACAAACTACTAATTTGCTGCTTATTAGTAGTTAGTAAGGTAGTTGTTAAGTTTAGGTATTGGGTAGGATTAGGCATGTTGAATATGGTCATGCAAAATATGTGCTTTATAAGTATTAATAAATAGCCAATATGTTATGAATAGGCATGCTAATAAGCAACTAGTTAATAGTGAAAATTGTTCCCTATACTAAAGTGTTACCCGCAATTCGGTAATTGCGTATCAATAACAATTTATTAACAATTTATTAATTTATTTATTTTTTTACTTTTTTTTCAGTGGCGGAAACGGGAACGGAACTTCCATACTCCGCTGACTACAATAGGAGCGCTACTGATTCAGTGCGCTAGTGACGCAGATGTGGTTGCGCTATGTGTTTGACGGATTGAAACCTAAATGTCTAAGAGACAGGATCTATCCAGGTGAAGCTGGTTTGATGACTTCTCCAACATGAATATAAGACTGTCATTTAATGAAGTGGAACTGCCTACTAATAGTTTTCTTCCCACAGATTGATTGATTTACTCATTGTTTCTGAGTATTTTATAATTGTAAAAGACTGACCTGACACTGAATAAACCAATGAAAAACCTTCAATTGGTTGACAGACTCAGCACTATGTAAAAAAACAACAACCCATTCATGTCTCCTTAATCGCTTCCTATTTCTACTTTTCATCATCTCATAGATCCTTACATGTGACTTACATATAAGGTAATGTTTTTGCTGTAAAATTTTTTCATTGATTGTCTGTTAAAAAGTCATACATTGTATATATGATGAAATAGTTTGCTGTAGCATGCTCTGTCAGGAAGCAGTCACAAAAAGCACAAACATGAGGGAAAATGGATCACCGTGTCCTCACTAAACCTAACCCTCTGTCTACTTCACTATTGTTTCCTAAGAGCAAAATATAAAGAAACAGTGCATTTTACCCCATCTGTTTCTGACAGCTCATATGTTTGGGCGGATGTGTGAAGAAGGGGCATAGCTAGAGGAAGAGGTTGATTGAGAGGGATTTAGCTCTGCTGATGTTCCATCACTTGCCCACAAACTTCCTGAACCAAACACCCTCCTCAAAAGACACTAAGTTAATCCACTCTAAACAAGGATGAGTGTTCTTGCCAGTAAACTAAGAGAGTGCTCTGAGGATATTTCATGTCTTGCTCCATCCAGCCTTTCTTTTGGCACAGGAGGATAAGCAGAAAAAGCTTTTGAAGAAAAGGATGCCTGCTATGGCTCTGCATCGAAGATGAAACACAAAGCGGCCGACAACTTTTGTTGCTAAGTGTCTCAGCGATTTCTGCAGCGTAGTCGATATCTTGGGAGACTTTTTAACGAAGACCAGCTTGGCGTTGGTTAAACCCCGTTCCGCATGAAAAGAATATTCCTCATATTCCTTTGAAATTAAAAGTCACCCCTTGTACTTTCCTAATACACATTCTTATTTTGAATGATTCATCTGCACATGTTATTCCAGAGACAAAAATTGTTTGTTTTTTTAATATTTAGCCAAAAATAAAATTCCACACTCTTCCTCCAAAATGACTTTCCTTTTCATGGATGAAATAGAATTCATGTTCTTTGAACTTTTTATACATCAAAGACGCATCACAATGTCCACCAAAATATTAAGAAGCACAACTCTTTTTGTTATTAATAATAAGAAATATTCTTTATGCACCATCAGCATATGAAAATGATTTCTAAAGAATAATGTGACACTGAAGACTGTAGCACACTGTAAAAAATGTGTCATATAGCAGTTTATGTTTTTACTAGTGCCGTCAATTAACGTGATTAATCACATCCAAAATGAAAGTTTTTGTTTACATAATATATATGTGTGTATACTGTGTGTTTATTATGTATATAAACACACACACACATACAGTATATAGGTTTTTTGTACATGTAAAATATTTACATGTATTTATAATATATATATATATACATATATATATATATATATTTTTTTTTTTTTTTCCTTAAAAATATACATGCATGTGTGTGTGTATTTATATGTACATAATAAATATACACAGTACACATACATATATTATGTAAACTTATTTTGGATGTGATTAATCGCAATTAATCATTTGACAGCACTAGTTTTTACATTGAGTAACTTTAGCTCATCAAAATAAGTTGAACTTTTTTATAAGTTATATGAAATTCAACTTGATTTTTAAGTCGGTTTAAAGTTTATTATACATGTAATGGCAGCTGAAAATTCAGCTTCAACACAGGAATAAATTACATTTTAAAATATGTTAAAATATATTAAATCATTTATCTAAAAATAAATATATGAAAATAGAAAACAGTTCTTTTATGTTGTATTCATATTTTACAACATTACTATTTTCGCTATACTTTTTGATCAAATTAATGCAGCATTGATGCACATTAGAAACTTTTTTTAAAAACATTACAAAAACTCTTATGAACAGTAGAGTACTTTCATTTTACTTCATGAATTTTACCATCCTTTTCAAATGAATTAAATAAAATCCGGCACTCCATTTTTCTTATTGAACATCTTGTTTCAAAGAAAAATATTCAGTCACATTCCAAAAGTAAAACGGGCTGGTCAGCGACAATTCACACTGTCTTTAATATCTCAATCATATCTGCTCAAGAGTCTCTCAAATATTTTGTAGACATTCTGTCTGTCCATTAGTTGTGATCCCCCATCAGATTTACCCTGGAATCCATACATCTAAAATTCATTTAATGAAATATTCTGTCTTTTCTAACATAGCCTTTTCAGTCAATGCAGCTACACAGAAGATAAATGATTCAAGCAACATGCAGCCCTTATAGTACCACAGTAACATACAGTACAGCAGTCCAACAAGCGCACACATAGACTCCAACTGACCTAACTGCATTAATGCTCATGTTTAACTGTAATGTCCTCATGTAATCCCCAGCCAACTGTGGTTAGATCATAATTTATTTTTGTTTTAAAACAAAAAACAATGGACTGAAGCCACGCAAACACTGGCGTGATTTGATGTGGAGCTCAGATTAGCGAATATTTGTTGCGGAGCTTCAGTCTCTGTTTACGTTGCGAGTCAAACTGTCACAAGCCACCGAGCATTTAGAGTCTACAGCATGCCGGCATGCTTTCGAAACAATAGATTATATTCACTCACAAAGGCGACGAAAAGACTGAATGCCATCACATATTTAACTTCAAAGGATGAAAGGTAACAGTTGAAAATTTCAAGTGTAACTTACAGCAGCAAACTAATTTCTGCAATACAGGGTCTTTTGAATGAGATTGCAAGAGAGAAAGGCATAATAGAGCCCATTCAACCTCTCAACTTTCTTTTTCAAAAGCACCAAAAGGATAAGTCTAATTAATTAAATCATTTACATATCAAAACATTCATTTCTCCATGATAATGGAAGAAAACTTGAGTCGTCTGAAGGGGGGGAGGGGTACCTGGCTGCACATAATGGCTAGACTGATGACACTTTTTTTGTGTAGACCAAAAAAAATAAAAAATAGCAGAAAGATCAGACTAACCTTTCTCTTTATCTGATGAAGCGGGTCTTAAGCATGGCTTTATAATGAGCATCATTACTCGGGGATAATGCTAGGGTCTATAGGGACTGGGCATGTCAATGACAGGCAAATGGGAACAATGAGATAAACACACAATATTTGGACATATTTGGCCTCTCTGCTTACCTCCCACAACTATTGCTGCATTTAAACAGACAACACAGAAGATGAAGTGTGACCTGTGCACATGATAAAGAACCGTATGGCACTTTTCACTAATTTGGTTATATTGCAGATAACCTTGGTAGCGGTTAATGCCTATTTAGTTTCTGTATAAAACAGATGTTCAATCATTTACCTTGCCCCTTCTCGGTCACTAAGCAGAATAATGTTATGCTAATGAGCACCTGAACGACTGAAGTTCACTAGTTAATTGGGAAATCAATGCCAAAATATTTATGCCTCAATTGAAAATGTACATATTTGAATTAAATAATTTAATCCATGTTTGCATATAGGGGATGCATATACATAAATGAAACAGAAAAGATTTCTGTGCAATAATAATAAACTGGATGTGTCTTAATAACCAGGTTTATATATTTATCATCAATACATCAAATTTATTTCAATATCATACATTTTAACTAATTAAACATTGCTTGCTCCACAGCTGGCCATATCTTCATATTTCTTAATTTTAACTTTCAGTTGTTTCAGAATTAACAGATTTATACTGATTCTAAGCAATTTGAATAAATGCATTTTGAAAATTATTATTATGATTATTTGAATAAAACCAAATTGATGCAAATAGTTAATAAACGATGCCATCCCAGATACCACACGTATCGTACGTCTGCAAGATGTCTGTTAAAGATGTCTTGATGTGGAAAGCATCTGTGGGTACAAACTTCTGGCAGACGTCTGTAAGATGTAAGTTTTACATACATTCTAAATCAAACATCTTAAAGACATCTAATAGATGCCTATTTGACACCTGATAGAAAACGTCCAATAGACGTGTTGCAGATGAACAAACTACGTCTTGCAGATGTAAATGCAGACATCAAATAGACATCTAAGAGATGTACATGTGCTATCAGGGATAGTTATAATTGAATATATGCATATTTTATGCACCTTTAGCTTAGCAGTTTGTTTATATTTACAAATGTTATATGCAATTCAGTACAGAAATCTTACATTAAGGCCCACATATTCTTTGAGTAAATATTAAATATTCTTTCTGCAATGAGATTCAATAATAACCACTATCTTCAAATGCTCTTTGCAAAGACTGACATTACACGATTCACTTGAGTTGAGTATTCTTTCTAGAAATCCATTGTTCTGCACAGTCAATAATAAAACATGTACTGAAGCGGTCTCATTATTCATATGATGAAATGGTGCGATATAAAAGTTATCGTATATGAATGTGTCAGAAGACTTCATACGGGCACTGTGCTATAGGTGGGAAATCTACAGTCTCTGTTGTACAAATCAAAGCGATGGCTGATGGTAAAAGATGGAAAGGCCTCTGATGCAGAATCCAAGCTTGCTGATATCAAAGCGCAGAGATAATTCAGATTCATGCCCCTGTAGAAGCTCCTATCGGAATGTTTTCCTGAAGCCCAGCCTGCACGGCGAGAGACAGAGCTGGACGTCCAAATGTTGCTTTAATCTAACACAGTTTCAAGAAACATGTCAATATCAGCCCGCAGGTGCTGTTTCATCACCAAAAACAAGAACAGGGCAAATCGTATGAGCTGATTTGAAGCATAAGGGCGCGTTCCCACTGTCATGTCTGTCTTTTCTTTTTAAAACAACGTGTTAAGGAGTTTATCAGGAGATGACAGTCAATCAAGCTTCGAGTGATACCTGCAATGCTCAAATGAAACTTACTGTTGTCCAATTTGATGGCCGTGCGGGGTTCCAAAAGCGCTGATAGACAGTCCAACAGCACTGGGATTTCTCACTGTTTGTATCACTCCGCGTGTCTGTGTTTGCGCGTTCCAGACACGCGAGTCAGTCTGCGTATTAGTGGTAGGGATTTTCAATAATGACTCTTTCTACCGCTTATGCAAACTTTTAAGTGTGTAGCATAAGAGTAACTTCGGGACATACTACCACGTCATAAATTGCGCATTTTGTCGCAAATCGTGTCACCCTAATCCGCCCTGTCAATCAACTTTCCACAGTTAACGGCATCATATAAACATTTCATTTTAGTTAATTTATGCTACTCAACAATTCTTACTATCGTTTTTGGAAAGCAAAGAAGTATCATATTCATCTGGAGATCCTTCATTGCTGAGAATCATTTTTTTTTTTTTTTTCCTTTTCATAATCATGTATTTAATCGGCTAGTAATGGTCATAGTCTGTTTTGCTATTGTTCTGTTTGTATCTTTATACAAATGTTGTTGCAGATGAAATATAAAACAGATAACATTAAATAAACATTTTTTCATCAGGCTAGATGTTATTATTAACATAATCCCCTTTAATTAAGGGCATCTCTACTTTTCACAAACATCTGCCATGTTTGTAGATCTTTTCTTTGTGTTTGTGGTTATAAAGCTGAAGCACAATTCAAAGTTTTCAGTCACGTGACAGGCTCGAAGACCTGGAGGGCAAAACATTCGTAGAACTGCAGCACAAGCCTGTCAATTTTCCATCTGTTTCCAATCTACAAATATTTAGATTACCTTTCAGAAGAAAACAAAGACATGTGAAGAAAATGCAAGTTTTGGCCATTTGCAATCCATATAAAACACCCGCGGCAATATTTCAATCACTACAAAAACAGCAGGGCATTCTAAAATGTTTAATGTGAAAAACACTTAAAGTGCCTCAGTGTATTAAAAAGGTGATATTAGAAGATCAAATTCAGTTTACATCTTATTGATTGATGATGCATACTTTATATAGGCAAGCAGATGAGTGAGTAATATGTACAGTAGTGTTGGTGAAAAGTACTTTTAAAAGTAATGTATTACAATATTGCATTACTCCATGCATTAGTTACTTTTTGTGAAAAGTGTTGCATTACATTACTTTTTGTCACCTGGGATGGGCTTGCTCATTCATTTTTAATAACAGAAAACTCAAACGTTATATTTTTGGCAACTGTAAAGACACTTTCACACCAAAAGTGAAATAAGTAAACCTTAGGCTGAAGGATGTGCCTTTGGTCTGCACCTCACTCCCAATTTCTCTCAGCACGAGACAGGAGTGGTGTCAGTGAATAAATGGGAAAACAAAGTAAATTGAAAAGTAATGCGTTACTTTACTAGTACTTACTGATTTGTGCCACTTCCATATGTGGTACTAAATCCTACACAGGTCAGATGATTTGCAATGCGACTGCAGTTTGAACAGTCATATCAGAATTCATGTGACTTTTACGTCACTCTAGATCAACATTCGTCACAATTCTGCGCTCATGGAAGCCACTTCAAAGATCTTACATACCCATAACTTATACGTCTGCGGCAGATCAAACTATAATTAAATGCATAATTGCTTACTTCATTGACAGTACACTGCGCAAGTTGCCAAGTCTAGAGTTGTCCCATGAAATTGACCATTTGCAAACAGCTTGATTGACAGGTGATTTGACCAATCATAATGCAAACAAATCAGACAGGAGAGTAGATTAACTTCGGTGGACTTAAACTTGAAAAATTGTGTATATTGATGTCTTTCCGTGGTTTAAATAAAATACGTTCTGGTGTTCATTCATGTTTTTTTCATGCTTCCTTTCGTGCTTTGATCTAATAAGGCAATACAGTGATCTGTCACAACACATTAAAGAGCCACAAAATAGTTTTTATGGTTTGAATTTCTTAAAAAGTGACTACATTTTAAAGCTGAGACCTTGTTGCACACCTGGAGTAACCTGTTCTGTCTTGTCTGTCGGTGTGTTGTTAGTTTCCTCTTGCTCCATGATGTATTTTTTACTGCATTAGAACATAATGTGTAGTGTGAGAGCGGTATTGTTTGTCGGACATAGCAACAGTAACTAAGGAGGGCGGGTTTTGGGGTAGGGATTGGGCTACTTTTTTTGTTTGCCACGATTGTTTTCAACTCCGTGGGTTGAAGCTAAACCACTAACATGATATTTAACCCCCGGAATGTGAGCGGGCTATAGTTTTTAGTCTAGTTTTGAGAAGCAAATGGGTGTATTTTGTTGTGAAAACCTGGCAACCCTGTATTGTTCTGTACTGCTCATCTGTTCTCACTGGAAATCTGATATTGGCCACATTTAAAACAAAAATGTGAACAACTATAAAAAAAATCAGATCTAAGGCTTGCAGTGTGAATGTACTACTTTTACAATTTTTTTAGTAGCATACTAATATGCAGTTTCTGAATTCATCAACTGTTTTTACGAGTCAGTGAATCATTCACTCAGCTGTCTTGTTCATGAGGATTCATCATTAAACATACACAAACTTGCATTGTGTTTAAAATGTAAGTTACTCATAACTGTTAAACAATAATTATAGTTAAAGCAATGTGCCTATCACACCTGGAATAGTGCTATTGGAACATCAGATTGGCTTGTGTGATATTAATGATAACAATCTTAATTTAATGAGGTAATAAATGCTTCTTAAAGCTACACAGTGGGGAAAAATCTTTTTGATAAAAGAGACAGAATTAAATGTTAGATAAGAAGACAAAAAAAAAAAAAAAAGACAAAATAACATGACAGTATAAAGCTCAAAACTGCTGTGGGAGTTTAAACCAGTGGGCAAAATGTATCATTTGTGTATTTTTGTTCCCCTCAGAGTTCTTCTTTATTGCTCTGTGAATATTTCAACCTCTTGTCCTTGAACAAGAAACTCATCTGCCTCACAGGAACGGAGCGGTTATTGTGAATTCTTCCTTCATACTAGCTGTTTAAGGCCACGCATCTTCACTGTTGTCGGCATGTTTCGCTTCTGTTTTCTTTTCTAACCTTGAAGGTCCTTTCTTTGTGATCAAGCTCCGGCATCAACATGTCACTCATCTTTTAGCAACCATACGCCGCTGTAGCGCTTAAGGGGGAACATGTGAATATCAGCTCTGATGTTTTGAAGAGATGCAAAGAGAAGCCTTTGAAGTGATAGCAAATATTTGGATTTTAAAGATGTTAGGATGATGCCAGCACTTGGTGCTTAATTTAAGACAAATACCGCTACTCAAATGAGCAATTTATCTTCAAAGTTCTCGTAAATTAATTTCCAAACAATAACAGTTGTCATTGAACAATTTCTCGGTTTAATTATCCAACCTACAAAATGAAATGCTTTAAATGTGTGCTTCTTTATTCAAGTGTTTGTCAGCTTCTGCTTTAACCCAGCAGACTCTAGTAAATCATGGCGGATCTCCAAGACAGCGTTCCAAAAATATCAAAGTTATGATGGCAATGTGTGATAGATACAACTCAACTAAAGCAAACACTGCTCTATATCAGTCAGAATAAGCATATGCTGATGGTATGCAGTCAGTGGTGCCTGTCAATCATTTCCTATTCACAGAGCTCAAGAATCCTTCAGATGTCACAGACTGAGACTTCAGCACAGAACCATGCAAATACAATATGTATAATTTAATGGCAGTGACTTAAATCAGTATAAACAGGCTTCTTGATGTTTGGACCGGGTCAAAGAATCGCTCTGCTCTCAGTCAACCAGCGATGGTGTTCAAGAGAGGCACCAAAGGCATTTGATTTTTTATTTTTTATTTTTTTGTAAAAAGACTCATGTGTGTGTTCGTGTGTGTGTGTGTGTGTGTGTAAACAACACTACGGACTTTGATTTCACCTCAAAGCTGCTGTAAACACACACTCCTTTTACTCGCACAAACAGATGAAGACCATAACATTTCTCCTCTTCAGCTCCCATGATGCTTTCCGGGTGGCATATTGACAGTTCAATTTGACGCTTCTCTGCTATAGTTAGTGCTGACACTCCCCACACCCCTCGGCTGCCCTAAAACTGATGACAGACCACCTTTGCAAGCAGATTGCCTTCAATAGCCTGCCTTTAACAGAAACACCACAACAATGGTGTATTACATGATTAACTTAAACTTAATAAACTGTATTTTTGCTTCTTCTTGTATTCCAATAGCCACAACTGATGGTGGCCAGTCCGAACAATTAGAAATGCCCTATATGTATTGAATGATCAACACCCCCCTGAGGTGACAGGAGCAGACGCATATGAAAATATATCAAGTTTTTATAGGATTAAAAATAAATTACATCTGATCATGTTAATGAATGTTAAATGACAGAACTGGTAACATCAGAATTAACAGAATTAACAGGTTCTCTTGTTTAATTTAATACCTTGATATAATTTGATTTTTACATTCACACACGCTTTTCATTTACACCTAAACTGTACTCCTACTAGTCTCACAAAAATAGCTGTTTTTAATGTATTTCTAAATATGTTTCCATGTTTTCCTGTTCTAATAAAAATGATATTATATCCCTAGTGGAAAAAATATAGTAACATGTATTTGAAAAACATTTATTTTGTATACTAGAAAATACATTTACATATGATTTTTATTTTTTTATTTTTTTTTACTAGGGATGTTTACCATTTTGGATTATGCTGGATTGGGGAGTAGTGTTCTTTTAGTATTATTTATATACTATCATAGTATTTGTTACTATATTGAATTAGCTTTTGTTTTATATTTGTGACTCTCGACCACAAAACCAGTCATAAGAGTCCATTTTTTGAAATTGAGATTTATACATCTTCTTAAGGCTGAATAACTAGGCTTTCCATTAATGTGTGGTTTGTTAGGATAGGACAATATTTGGCCGAGATACAACTATTTGAATATCTGGAATCTGAGGGTGCAAAAAAATAATTAAATAAATAAATAAAAGTATTGAGAAAATCACCTTTAATGTTGTCTAAATGAAGTTCTTAGCAATGCATATTACTAATCAAAAATTAAGTTTTGATATGTTTATAATAGAAAATTTACAAACTATCTTCATGGAACGTGATCTTAACTTAATATCCTAATAATCTTTGGCATAAAAGAAAAATCAATCATTTTGACCCATACAATGTATTTTTGGCTATTTGCTATTGATCCAGGGACACATTTTTAAATTATATATTAATTTATTTAAAACTTAATATATTATTAATATATAAACAGTTTTCATTTCAATTTTAGCAGTTATGTTAATGTGCAAAAAGTGTTCAATATTTTTCATCTAATATGTATAGTTTTAACAAATATAATTTTTAGTTTTAGTTAACAATCCCAACACTGTTAGTTCTTTTGAACAAATAAATTTGATCTACAACATAAAAAATGTCCATAATTTCTGTTAGTGTTACAATTAATGGTAGTGGGGTTAGTTGTGACATAAACACTTCATGCACAGTATATTTACTTTTTTAGCTTATCAGCGACACATAGTACAAAGAAACACTGAGTTACAGACTTCAATACAGAATGTGTTACAAAACTCCTGTTTCAATAATGTAACACTATCAAACCCATTCTTCCTTATGTGGAAAACTAACCTTTCTCTCACCCCGCAGAGTCTCAATGTTTAACCATACTTACCTCAGCCCACTTAGAGCAAACTGTGTGGTGCGCCCCAGGATGCAGAGATCCAGCCTTAGGCACCCCAACCCCCTCACCGCCTGCCACAGGGATAGACGTACCTGCATGAATGCTTCCCGGGGTAGAGCGGCTGGCATGGTCCACTGCAGCCCCAGCCTGTCAATCTCAATTGGGACAGGATACTCTGCACAGATCATCTGCATGTTTGCTGGCTCCCGACGGCAAGCCTGGAACACCACAGGATGTGACTCAACTGCCAGGAGGCAGAGAGGAGTAGGTAAACAAGTCAGACACAGAGAGAAGCAGCTAATGAGAGGTGATGTACTGTATGCAGTTGGACTGTAGCTGCTATGCATGTGACAGAGAGATTGCACTGAATAATGTGAGCCTTTGGAGTTTGACAAACTGCTAAAAGCTGGTTTGAAAAACGCACTACAATGGTGGGGGGGAAATCTTGCAACTGTTGTTTAAATATTCATAGTTTACTTTTTTCCTCACATTTCCTCATGTATTCAAATATTTTTACACTTTAGACAATTTCAGACTCCTTAAAGGAATATAATTTAAGCTCAGTTAACAATGTTCGTTACCAAAAAATTAATAGTGACAAAAAAAAAAAAAAGGGTTACAGTGAGGAACTTACAATGCAAGGGGGCAATCAGTAAATGTTAAAATACCCACATTTTTAATAGTAGCCACAACATGTGAGCAATATGCATATTTACATTATTTTAGTGTAAAAAAAATAAAATACTAACCTTTTCTGGGTAAAAGTATATCTCATTTTTATATCCCAACATTGTTTTTTAAAGTGATACTGTAAACCCCAAAACAACTGTAAAAATGATGTAAACATCTCAAATAATACAGAATACAATAACAAAAAATAACACAAAAATAAAAAAAGTAAAATAACAACAACAACAACAACAACAACAACAAAAAACAATACAAAGCTTTAAAAAATTAAATTAAGTGATTTTATATTATTAAATTATAATCTAAAATAATTGTAATATTATGAATTATAGAGAGAGAGAGAGAGAGAGAGAGAAATACAGTAAAATGCAGTAAAAAAAAAACAAAAAAAACAACAACAGTAAAAATTTTAATAGTGCGAAATATTACAATATAAAATGATAAATTGTAATATATTTTCAAGTGTCATTTATTCCTGTAATGGCAAAGCTAAATGTTCAGCAGTCATTACAGCAATCTTTAAATTATGATAATGGTGATAATGGTGCTTTTATATTATTAAATAATAATAATAATAATAAATAACAAAAACCTTATTTTATATACTTTATTAAAAATATGACTTACTTACTTACTTACTTACTTGCTCATTTATTTACTTATTTGTTTGTTAAGTTAGTTAGTATTCAACCTTTTTCCAGAATTGCTGTTAATTGATTTGAACTTGTCCTGGACCCATAATATTCTTTTAATGTGTGGCTTTAAAAAGCACCATAATAAAGTACCCTGACAAGTCTTTAGTCTTTATAGCTCATGTACAGTGAGGCTCGCTTGGTGAGAGCAACATAATTTAAGACATCTCATATCAGCTTCCTATCTAGGTATTATATTTAGACTGCTCTAAATGGAGCACAAAATGTCAGTGTGCATATCTTTGTAAAATGTAAAGTAATGCTTCACTCTGAGGCCCACCTGGCAAAATGTCCCCGCTGTTGAATATAAACTCAAGCTTCAAAAAAAAAGTGAAATTCTGCCATGGCTTTGTGTGACGCAGGAGGATTACAGAAGGGATACAATATCACACCGTACAGTGACTGGCCACTGTATAAATATTAATCCAGCTGTTTTTCTCAAGTCCAGCAGAGCCCGAACACGATCCGAATGCTTCCATTCACACCTGTACAAGGTGAGGGTGATGAGATCAGCTTGTGAGAGCCGGTTAGGTGTGAGATGTGTGAAGCCACAGGTACAGAGGAGGATGGCACTGAGATTGCAGCAGACTTTTCTCCGGAGAGCTTTCAGGGTGCGGATCAGTCTGGCCACTAAAGAGATTAAAATGCCAAGAGTCATGTGTTGTGACGGTCAGAGCCGCTATATATTTACTGACGTCTGAAATGACCAATATCATGACTCAACTCACTGTGTCAGGTGTGACTACACAGGTTAAAAAACTATAATTCCCTGTCCACACGTTTAAAGCGTGAATCTTTCGGCCTGCCGGTTTGAGCAAGCGCTCTGCCCCTAAAATTTCTTCTGTCAGCTTGCTTTGGATCCATTTGATAAAAGGGAGGATGCAACCCTGGTGTGATTTTGGACTCTGCCCAAGGAAAAATCCACAGAGTACAGTGGAATTCACTTCCAAGACTCACTTTTTATGTTTAGGTGCTCTGCCTTAGCTGATGCTCTCCTCTCACAAGCCCACAAGAGCTATGAAGGAGACATTGAAGTTTATTATGTAACAGCACTGGATCTTCAGATCTTTAAGCAGAAACTGTAGGCTGACCCAACTCGGTCCTTCCACCCGTATGAGCAATTGTATTCATTGATCTAATCGCCTTATTTTGTGTTTCATCTCTCAGACTGGTGTGTCTCACAGAGGGAACGTCTGTTGGATTCGTGTTAAAAAATTCAGTTTATTTTATCAGATTTCTCACCCTATTAGGTAAGTACAAGTTTTTGTCTGATATTCAGAGTCACTGAACCATTTTAGCTACCCTGTACCAAAGATTAGTCTGACCAGTAACAAATTCAGTGTGTACTGTAATTTCTCAATTTCTTGTGTGTCTTATGTCTTGAAGATCTTGAAATAGACACAACGCTGCAATGCTCCTTTGATGCTGCTCCATACAAACAGCTGTCTTTTTTAGCGTCTTAAACTCCATCTCTGCATATTGTTGTGAGTTTGGGTTTATTATTGTATATCTGGGACCCATTTCATCAGATTTGCAAGGTAAATCTTTTATAATCCTACGCAAACACAGGAAAATACATCAATATGTTTTTCAATATGTTAACTGTTCATCGCGATTTCAAAATAAAAGTTCAAACCCTCACTCTGAGTTTACACGTTTTGATGTCCACATATTCAAACATTACAGTGGCTGAGACATTTCTGTTTTAAAGAAATCGACAAATATTAATGATTAAGTGGACATTTGAATTAAATTATGTTTAGTCGATATTAAACAAGGATTAGATCGCGCAGTAAAGTGCTCTGCTATTATATTTCAAGTAATTTTAAAGGCTATTGTTCATTTAGGTCTATTTTTATAACTACAGAAAAATAAATTAGAAATATCAGATTACTCGATTAATCATCAGAATAATCAACAGATTACTTGATTACCAAAATAATCTTTATTGACAGCCCTGCTATAGAGTAGAAGCCTTGCTGCTTCTCTCCAAAAACAGCCAAGCTCCTGGAGCTCCTGGCACAGAAATACTCCATCATACGTCCAACGTTTTTTTTTTTTTTTTTTTTTTTTACTTTGGCCATGTTTAGCATGAGAATCCAACTCTTTAGCAGTGTAAATACGTCAGCATGCAGGAAATAGCATTAGACACTGCCTTACAAAATGTGACCATGGGCCACAAAACCAGACATAAGGGCCATTTTTTTTAAATTGAGGTTCATACATCATCTGAAAGCTGAATAAGCTTTCCATTGATTTTTCCAATATTTGGCCGAGATACTGTTTGAAAATCTGGAATCTGAGGGTGCAAAAAAAAAAATTTAATTAAAAAATGTAAAATGTAAAAAATAAAAATATTAAGAAAATCACCTTTAAAGTTGTCAAAATGAAGTGCTTAGCAATGCATCAATAATCCAAAATTAAGTTTTGACATATTTACATTTACATTATAAAATACCGTCATGGAACATTATATTTACATGATAATACCCTAATGATTTTTGGCATACAAGAAAAATTGATCATTTTGACCCATACTATATATATATCATTCATGTTCCATCAATATATTTTGTACATTTTCTACTGTAAATATATCAAAACTTATTTTTTGATTAGTAATATGCATTGCTAAGAACTTCATTTGGACTTTTACTTTTATTCTTTTTTCTTTTCTTTTCTTTTCTTTTCTTTTCTTTTCTTTTCTTTTCTTTTCTTTTCTTTTCTTTTCTTCTCTTTTCTTTTCTTTTTTTCTGTTTGTAATGTATTTGAATGTAAAATACAGGAAATGCAGTAAAAAGTAAAAGAAAAAAAGAAAAAAAAGGGTTTTTGTGTGTGTGTGTGTGTGTGTGTGTGTGTGTGTGTGAAATATTACAGTATAATAATCAGTTTTTGTATATTTTAAAATGTCATTTTTTCCTGTGGTGGCAAAGCTGAATTTTCAGCAGTCATTACTGCAGTCTTTAGTGTCACATGATCCTTCAGAAATCATTCTAATATGCTCATTTCTCAAAAGTTCTTCTTATTATTAATGTTAAAAACAGTCGTGCTGCTTTATATCTTTGTGGAAACTACAGCACATTTTCCATATTCTTTGAGGAATAGAAAGTTCAATGAAAAGATTTATTTAAATTATAAATATTTCTGTAACATTCTAAATGTCTTTAATGTCACTTTTGATCAATTTAAGCCATCGTTGCTGTGAAGTACAACACTGATTCATGTCCTTATTCCCCATAATATGCACACGCACATGCGCACACGCAGAGAGACACACACCGAGTTCCTTTTAAGGAACTCAGATCCTTAGATCCTTCAGGACTTACAGCGCACACACAAAGTAGAGAATCAGTCTTTGCTGTCTCTGCACATTTTGCTCATACCACTGGAACTGATATGAAATTCATTCACCATGTCAGCCAGAGTTCCTTGTCTTACATTTAACGGCAACAATGTTCCATATGAATGTTGATTGTGGGGACAATGGCTCATCGAGTACACTGATGTGATGCAACGCTCCACACAGAAGACAGCTAATGTGGCAGAACTTATGTGGCTTGAGTCTGAACATGTTACCGTTGCTGTATTTCACCCTGCACAGTCACACGTGCCTTAAGACCATCTCCCCATGCGCAGATTAACCTGATTATGGATATTCTACGTCTGTGATAATCCTGTATGGTGGGTTAGGAGGATATAACCGCTCTGGGATGATAAACAGAGCTGCAGTCGTTCGACAGCAGGAGCCCATTCGCAGACAATAGGGTGGTGATTGGTGCTACTCAGCATTAGCAGTGAGAAAGCCCTTGAGTATGACAGGCACTAAGAAGAGCTGAAAAAAACTGACAGTGTATATTAAAGTCAATATTCATTCTCACCGAGGGCTAATGAAGGGCCGTTC
Organism: Cirrhinus mrigala; assembly: GCA_036247105.1. NCBI lineage: Eukaryota > Metazoa > Chordata > Actinopteri > Cypriniformes > Cyprinidae > Cirrhinus > Cirrhinus mrigala. Next base: position 19,371,859 of record CM070008.1, on the reverse strand, counting down.
GCCTTTTTTTCAATAGCGATCCAATCAAAGTGACTTTGCGGAGGGTCTTTTTCTCTACAATGTCATTCGCACTGCAGATAGAAGGTGAGATTTAGAAGGAGACATAAATGGCATCACAGTCGAGACGTTTCTGTTTCTGACTTATGCATTTTATCAAACAAATCTAAGAAATAGTCACATCATGTTGTTATGCATCCAGTCCGCTGCTGCCTGCCCATTCTTAAATATTGTCATCCACCAGCTTTGAGGGTGATTAAACGCTAAGGGTTTTTGAATTCCTGTAGGAGGCTTCAGCTTGGCCGACTAATCCATCAGACCAGCCTAGATGAGTTGTGTGGATCTGTGCCCTAATCAGAATGAATGATGCCGCAGTGATCAAGGATGCAGGTCAATCTCTTTCCAAACTTCATTTACATGAAATGTTCCAGCCTCCGGTACGGCATTCAAACGCCTGGCTACAAGCACAGTTTACCAAATATCTTGTGCCCTTGAGATGTTGTCCCTGTGGATGAAGATGCAGAAGTCAGCAGAACGCCCCCCTGGATCATTACAATTTGGGCATTTGATTATAGTACTACTCATTACCGCACTGTTTCTAAAGTGTAGAAACCACCCTATACGAGAAAATTCAGCCATATTATTGTTGCATAGCGCCAATAAATATATGTAAATAAATATTCAAAATTTAAAGGCATAGTTCACCCAAAAATAAAAATTCTGTCATTAATTACTCACCCTCATGTTGTTCCAAACCCATAAGACCTTTGTTCATCTTCATAACACAAATTAAGATATTTTTGATAAAATTTGAGAGCTTTCTGACCCTGCATATAGCAATGCAACTACCACGTTCAAGACCCAGAAAGGTAGTAAGGACATCATTAAAATAGTCCATGTGACATCAGTGGTTCAATTTTAACTTTATTAAGCTATGAGAATACTTTTTGTGTAAAAAAAAAAACAATCAAAAAACTTGACTGAGTTTTAATAAGTGACTTCTTAAAAAACATTGATAGAAAATTTTACTGAGCACAAACCTTGGCACTGTAGTGTATTAAAAATGATATGATTAAAAATTAGGGCTGCCCTTGACTGAAGATTTTTCTGGTTGACTTGTAGTCGTTAATTTTAAGCATTAGTCGACTATTAGTCACACGTTTATTAATAAACCATATAAATCATAATAAAGAGCGTAATTGCCTACATTGCCTAAAAAGCGCTCAAGTGCACGCAAAATAGGCTTGCCACAGTGCACTGGCAGATATAATAATTATGAATGTGTCTGTGAAAAATAGCAAGGAGACTGCATTAACGTTTTAGTAATATTTTAATAATAATAATATTTTCAACACACCTGATTGAGATCATCAGCTCATTAGGAGAGAGGTCCATGAACTCATGTGTTTTAAAGGTTTTAAGGTATTTTAAATAAGGGAGACATGCAAAATGTGCAGAGCAGGGGGTCCCCAGGACCAGGACTGAGAACCACTGATTTAGACGCAGAACGTAATAACAAGCACATCAAACGGGAGACTTTTCAGACGCGCACTCCAACGTCACCTCAGCGCCAGGCAAACGCGTCAATCGAGCGCGGAAACAGTACCGGTGACGAAGAGCTTCTGTAGAACATCAGTGAACTGCAGTCAGATGAGATGTTGTCAGGCCATATCAGTAAAAAACGAAATCTTCCTGTCCTGTCAGCCGTTATACTGTGCTCGTAGCGCGTGCTCTTTAAGTGCACGCACAAATATGCCAGCACGCGCTGTATCATATTCAAACCCAAATGAAACTACAAGTATGTAGTTAGTCGTAGTTATGTCATCAGTTAAGTCATGAAGTTACAAAAAACTGCCTTAAAACAGTGTCAGATCCGCTTCAAGTTTAAAGTAACAGCAGCCAAAATATCCTAATAACCGGCTGCTGTGATGTCTGTTAATGAAATAACATATTTAAAAAGAGGAAATCAATAACTTCTGTAGTTTTAAGCTTTATCTTTTATTTAATTTAGATTTTAGTGTTTGATAACTTTATTAAATTTGGCTATATTTTCTTGCTGAAGGGCACAGGTAGCTACAGTTATTATAATGGGTTTAGGTGAAGATTGTTTTAGGTTCACTTAAATTACAAGTCTAATAAATGTTAAATTGAAAGCTCTCAATTATACTTTAATGTAATGCTTAGTCAATGCTTAAATATTAGCAATAAATTTATAGAGACATCAGTTGGTATCAGTGATACTTGCCTACGTCATAAAAAAGATGGCATTAAACAAATATCAAAAATATACTTCCTTTATGTTGTTTCGAAATTAATTAGAAGATTGATTGTGAAATTATTGCAATATAAGAGCATAATTAAAAATCTTAATGTTTGGTGGGATTAATCATGAATAATTTCAGAAAAAAAAAAAATTATTTGTTTTTTTAATCAATTGACATTTAATTGGTTCATTTGAAAGTAGATATTTCACACTCTATAGATTTGTTTTTCATGTCATGTCTGCAAAGGAAGTATACACAGAGTTTCGAAGTTTTGCGCTCAAGTTCACAGAAACCAAGACGGAAGAAAGTACATCCTGTTTGCTTTAATTATTTTACAAAAGGGCAATGTTTCATTGTTATTGAAAGCACACAAATAAAAATAGAGTCTTTACAGATTCGAAACATGTATTACTTTTTTCTGTATGACCAAAAATGACAGAATATTTTAAGAGCAAGTGACCGCATCTGTCATTCAGTAAGCACGCTACTATTCCGCTTCCACACTTCACACAGACACTTCAATAGCACACATTTTTCTAGGTCAACATTGTCACGGAGGCTGGACGAGAAATGAATGATCGAGAATAGTCCCCTTGTAGCGTGACGGAATACTCAAACGCGGAAGTGCACGAGTGAGCAGGTAAATCACGCAGTTGGTCTGAGAACGCTCCGATAAGGAGTAGAGATTTCCACCAAGAAATCCGCGTTCTCACACGCACACAGACAGGTAAATAAGCGCTCCGTAGAGCTGAGAGTTGTACTCACGTGAGTTGAGGAGATGAAGGGACCTGACGCGAAGATGAGCATGAAACTCAATGTCTGGTGCACAACAACACCTGCTTCCTGCTTAAATACCTGCGTGGGGTTACTTCCGGGTCCTCGTGACCTCACGTGATCTGGTACGTGTGACAGTACCCCCCCCTCCAGGACCGGCACCTGACGGTCCCGGAACGGAGGATACCCGACGACGGTAGTCCTGGATGAGAGTGGGATCCAGGATGAACCGCCCGGGAACCCAAGACCGCTCCTCCGGACCGTAGCCCTCCCAATCGACGAGGTATTGGGTGCCACGGCCCCGGGTTCGCGAGTCAAGGATCCTCCGGACGGTGTACGCAGGACCACCGTCGATGATCCGGACCGGGGGGGGAGCAGTGACCTGGGGAGACAGAGGGGAGAAGAAGACATGTTTAAGTTGTGATTGGTGAAATACAGGATGGATCCGGAGGGAAGCAGGCAGCTGGAGCCGGAAGGTGACAGGGTTTAGGCGATGGGTGATCTTGTAGGGTCCAATGAAACGTGGGGTGAGTTTTTTAGAGTCCGACTTCAGATTTATGTTGCGTGTGGAGAGATAGACCCTGTCACCTACGTGGAACAATCGTCCCGGAGGGTGCCGGCGGCGATGTTGGGTGGTGTAGCGTTGGTTGGCCTTTTGAATGGCAGTCCTGGCGTGGTTCCAGAGCCGCCGGCACTGGCGGACCAACTGTTGGGCAGACGGGACATCAACCTCCGGTTCTTGATGTTCGAACACCGGAGGTTGGTACTCGTAGCATACCTCGAATGGACTTAACTTGGTGGCCGAAGAGGTGTGTAGATTGTTGGATAGTTCGGCCCAGACGAGGTAGCGTGCCCAGGAGCGCTGATGTTCGCCCGCAAAGCATCGAAGAAAGCGCTCCAGTTGTTGGTTGGCCCGCTCCGTCTGGCCGTTCGTCTGAGGATGGTGACCGGACGATAGGCTGGAGGTGGTACCGACCAGACGGCAGAAGGCCTGCCAGAACTTGGCCGTGAACTGGGGCCCTCTGTCCGAGACGATGTCCTTGGGAAACCCATGCAAGCGGACTACGTGCTCGAGTATCAGCTCAGCGGTGGTCTTGGCAGAGGGGAGTCCGGCGAGAGCCACCAGGTGCACAGCCTTCGAAAAGCGATCCACAATGGTCAGGATGGTGTTCTTGCCCTCCGAGTCAGGGAGTCCAGTCACGAAATCGACAGAGATGTGACTCCAGGGGCGTTTGGGGGTGGGGAGGGGCTGCAGCTCGCCGGTAGATGGAGAGTTGGAGGTTTTGGAGCGAGCGCAGATGTTACATGCCTGGACGTACTCCTGTACGTTCTCTCCTCAACGTCCTCCACCAAAACGCCCGGTCGATAAACGAGATGGTTCTCTGGACCCCCTGATGTCCTGCCAAAGTGGAATCGTGCCCCCACTGGAGAACTTCTCTGCGGAGGTGGTCTGGAACGAAGAGTCGCCCAGCGGGGGTTTCGGGTGGGGGGGGTTCCAGGCCGTGACTCTGGCGAACTCTCTCTTCTAACCCCCACTGGAGGGGAGCCAAGATGATGTGAGGTGGCAGGACAGGCGCGGGCTCAGAGGAGATGGTATCACGTTGATGTTGTCTGGAGATGGCGTCTGCTTTGGTATTCTTCGAGCCGGGCCGGTAGGAGAGGTGGAAGTGGAAATGCTCGAAGAATAAAGCCCACCGCGCCTGCCTGGGGTTAAGCTGTTTGGTCTGGCGGATGACGGTGAGGTTCTGGTGGTCGGTCCAGACGGTGAATGGGTCACTGCCGCCCTGAAGCCAGTGACGCCATTCTTCCAGAGCCCACTTGATGGCCAACAGTTCACGGTCCCCTACCCCGTAACGCTGCTGAGTGGGATTAAATTTTCTTGAGAAAAAACTACAAGGATGTAGTTTCTCGTCTGGACCACGTTGTGAGAGGACCGCCCCTACGCCCACATCGGAAGCGTCCACCTCGACAACGAAAGGTTTAGCTGGATTGGGATGGATGAGGACTGGTGCGGTGGTGAACAGATGACAGAGTTTCTTGAACGCTTGAATGGCTTCGGGTGTGAGTTGGAAATCTCCTCGTGATGGCTTGGTGAGAGCAGTCAGAGGTGCTGCAGTTGCGCTGAAGCCCTGGATAAATCGCCGGTAGAAATTGGCGAACCCCAGAAAACGTTGCAGCTGTTTGAGCGATGTGGGTAGGGGCCACGAACGCACAGCCTCCAGCTTCTGGGGATCCATGGCCACACCCTGAGAGGATATAACGAAGCCGAGGAATGTGGTGGTGTGCTGGTGAAAGGCACATTTCTCCAACTTGCAGTACAACTGGTGGGCCAGCAACCTCCGAAGTACTGCTCGGACATGCTGGGTGTGCTCCTCGAGGGTCTTGGAGTATACAAGGATGTCATCAAGATAGGCGTAGCACCATCTACCCAGCATGTCCCGGAGGACGTCATTGATGAATTGTTGAAATACAGATGGACTGTTGCACAGACCAAACGGCATAACCAGGGTCTCGTAGTGACCAGTGGGGGTTATGAAGGCCGTCTTCCACTCATCGCCCTCCCTGATGCGGACCAAGTTGTATGCGCTCCGTAAGTCCAGCTTCGTGAAGAAGCGGGCACCAGAGAGGGCGTCCAGGGCGGTGTTGGTGAGGGGGAGTGGATGACGGTTCTTGATCGTGATTTGGTTGAGCCCCCGGTAGTCAACGCACGGACGGAGACCCCCGTCTTTCTTCTTCACGAAGAAGAAGCCCGCAGCCGCCGGAGAGCTGGAAGGACGTATAGTGCCGGCCCGGAGTCCTTCCGCTACGTACTCCTCCATAGCTTGGTGTTCGGCGGCCGACAAGGAGTACAGGTGGCCGCGGGGAGGTACCGCGCCCGGCACGAGGTCGATCGCCAGATCGTAAGGGCGGTGAGGTGGTAGACGGGCAGCCTGTTTCTTACTGAACACCTCGGCCAGGTCACGGTACGAAACGGGGATCCCATCCAGCTTGACATCGGGGACCTCGGACTCCCCTGAACACGTCCCAGCCTTCGCCTGGAGACAGAGCTCCTGACAGGTCGCCCCCCAGTGGACGATGCGGTTGGTGGTCCAGGAGATGAATGGATCGTGCATGATGAGCCACGGGTGTCCCAGGATGATCGGTGATGAGGTGATTTTGGTGATGAGGAGGTGGATCTTTTCAGAGTGGTTGCCGATGAGTAGGTGAATCTCTTTGGTGCGTCGGGTGACGGGGCTGAAGTTAAGGGGGCGACCGTCAATGGCTGTTATATTTAAAGGCTGGGATAACACCTCAGTCTCAATCCCCAATTGGGCAGCATAAGCCTGATCGATAAAATTCCCAGCCGCACCTGAGTCAACAAATGCGGTGGTCACGATCCGTTGGTGGCCCATGAGGATTGATACCTGAAGGAGCAGCCGGGAATTGGCGGGGTAGGATTGGTTGGCAGCGGAACCAGATGAAGACCTCCCCCTCTTCACCTGGTCTGGCCGTTTCCCGGACGCAAAGGGCAGATTGCACGATGGTGATCTGGGGAGGCGCAATAGGCACAGAGCCCTTCGCGGTAGCGTCTAGCCCTTTCTGCTGCTGTCAGGGAGGTGCGCCCAATCTGCATGGGTTCCCCGGCTCCCGATGAGTGGGCCTCTGGAGCGGTTGGTGGGGGTGGAGATGGCGCAGCGACAGCGTGGGTGAAGGATTGATCCAGATGACGGTGACGGAGGGTGGATCCTGTGGAGAGAGAAGAGAAACGTTTAGTAGGGTTGCTCATGCGTTGATCCACCCGGAGGGCGAGCTGTATCATGCCCTCCAGGGTGGCCGGCAGCTCACGCACAGCCAGCTCGTCTTTCAGACGGTTGGATAGTCCTTCATAGAAGGCTGTGCGGAGCGCCGCATCACTCCATGTTGTTTGAACTGCAAGAGTACGGAAGTCCATAGTGTATTTGCTGACGCTGCGCTCGCCCTGCCTCAGGTGGTATAAACGGGAATCCACCTCCACCTCGCTCTCAGGGTGTTGAAAGGCGGCCCTGAGCTGGTTGGTGAACTCAGTATATGAGTGAGCCGCGATCCCGTTGGCTTTCAGGACCGCCGCAGCCCACTCAGCTGCCTGCCCGGTGAGAAGGGAGATGAGGAGAGCGATCCTGCTGCGTTCGGTGGGATAGCGTGCTGGCTGAAACTCAAATAACAGTGAGAGGTTAGTGAGTAGGACATCGCACCGGGCTCCGGATCCATCCCATTTGTCCGGCAGTGCGATCTTGGGTTGAGGGGCGGGACGGACCGGTTCTGCGGGGGCAATCGCTGCAGCAGCCAGGTCATCATAATCCGCCTGCAGGGTGGTGAGGTCGGACTGGAGAGCCCCGCACTCCGCCCGAAGACCCGCGGTCTCGGCGCGAAGCGCGTTGACTTCCGCCCGAAGCCCCACCAACTCCTGCCGCAGATTAAAGATTTCCCCGGACTGCTGCTGGATCACGCCCCACAATTGCTCCAGATCCGCCGGGACCATTTCGGGACCAGACATTCTGTCACGGAGGCTGGACGAGAAATGAATGATCGAGAATAGTCCCCTTGTAGCGTGACGGAATACTCAAACGCGGAAGTGCACGAGTGAGCAGGTAAATCACGCAGTTGGTCTGAGAACGCTCCGATAAGGAGTAGAGATTTCCACCAAGAAATCCGCGTTCTCACACGCACACAGACAGGTAAATAAGCGCTCCGTAGAGCTGAGAGTTGTACTCACGTGAGTTGAGGAGATGAAGGGACCTGACGCGAAGATGAGCATGAAACTCAATGTCTGGTGCACAACAACACCTGCTTCCTGCTTAAATACCTGCGTGGGGTTACTTCCGGGTCCTCGTGACCTCACGTGATCTGGTACGTGTGACAAACATAAGGTTGAGCGCCCATGTAAAGTTGCTACTACATACAGTGCCCTCTACTAATATTGGCACCCTTGTTAAATATGAGCAAAGTCGGCTATGAAAATAAATCTGCTTTGTTTACCTTTTTGATCTTACATTCAGAAAACTCACAAAATGCCAACGTTTCGTTGAAGTAAAACAATTAAAAGTCAGGGGAAACTCCAATGCATGGTGGGCACAATTATTGACACCCTTAGAAATTATAATGAGTAAAATATGTCTGAAGTATATTCACATTTATATTTGCATTTATTTAGCACACTAGAATGACTAGGAGTATGATATTGTCCAGCCAGGACTTCCTGTTTCACAGGATTATAAATATGAGGAGCACAAAGGCCAAATTCCCTTAATCATCCATCACAAGCAATAAAACTAAATAATATAGTTCTGATGTGCAGAACAAGATAGAAAGTGGCTGTAAGAAAAGAGCTAAAGCATTGAAAATAACAATTTCCATCATTAGGACAATAATTAAGAAGTTCCAATTAACTAGAGATGTTACAAATCTGCCTGGAAAAGGATGTGTGTCTATATCATCCTAATGCATGGTGAGGAGGAGAGTTTAAGTGTCCAAAGACTCTCCAAGGATCACAGCAGGTGAATTGCAGAGATTAGTTGAGTCTTGGGGCCAAAAGGCTAAAAAAATTCAAACAGCCCCTATATCACCACATGTTGTTCAGTAGGGTTTTAAGGAAAATCCTCCTTGCTCATCCAAAAACAAACTCTAGCATATTCATGCCCACGGTTAAATATACTGCTGGATCTTGAATGTTGTGGGCTTATTTTCCTGCCAGAGGTCGTGGACATCTTGTTCAGATACATGGCATCATAGATTCTAGCAAATACCAACAGATAAAAAATCTAAAATCTGACTGCATCTGTTAGAAGTTCTATAATGAGCTGTAGTTGGATCTTCCATCAGGACAATGATTTAAATCAAACATCAAAATCAACACAAAAAATGTGTCATTGAGCATAAAATGAAGCTTCTGCCATGGCCGTCCCAGTTCCCTGACCTGAACCCTATAGAAAATGCGTGAGGTGAACTGAAACGAAGAAGCACCAGTATAGAGCTGGAAAACTGAAGGATCTGAAGAGTTTCTGTATGAAGGAATGCTCTCTGATCTCTTGTCAGGTGTTCTCCAAAACTCATTAGACATTGTTGGAGAAAACTCAGAGCTGTTATCTTGACTAAAGGACATTGCAATAATTGGGTGCCAATAATTGTGGTCAGCATGAACTAGAGAAAAACATTTACTTCATAAAGAGATTTCCCCCCTGCTTTCCATTGTTTTACTTCAATGATAAGTTAGAATTTTTTGAATGAAAGATTAAAAGGATAAACAATGCAGATTTATTTTTACAGCCACCTTCGCTCATATTTACCAAGGGTGCCGATATTAGTGGAGGGTACTGTACATCTTCCAGATGAAAAGCCATATTTGAGGTTGATGAATGATAGGTGAGCATTTGGATGTCCCGCCCAATGTACTATATTACCACATAGATTAGCCGTTAATGGTCTGTCCGGCATGGACGGCATGACTTCCATTTCCTGGACTAAGCGACTAATAAAATTTTGGTCGACCAAGCCCCTTCTCTTAGGGACTCTTAGGGGGCAGCCCTATTAAAAATAGTATTTCTCATTATCACTGTCTCCATCAGAAATAGTTCTACACCTGTTACATTAGAACTCACTGATCGCTCCAAAGTGAGCGTTCGTATATGACATCATTGCATATGGGTGGGGGCCTCAGCTCATCTCAGCCCCAAGATTTACAGCAGTCTGCAGGTAGAAGTCTTTTCACCAATTTGGGATCCGTTTTAAACCAAGTAGTCGTGGTGCTTGCAGGCTGTGTTTTACTTACAAGAAACAGAATCAGTAGGAGCTCGGCGTCCACATATGGCATGAAGTGGTATATGACAATGTCCACATTCTCCTGTGGTTTGCCGACAATATTCTCCACAAAAGAATGATCCATTTTGTGGTACGGCACTTCACTTTTTTAGCATCTTTCTTTGAAGATGCAAGAAGATGTATCGTGTAATGACATGCTTTTGATATGAAGTGGCAGCATTTAACAGAAGGAAAGTGAAGAGATCTGGCTGAAGAATGATGACAGAGTATCAAAGCAGATAGAGCACTTAAGACTCAACTCTAACTGAGAGCCTCTTACAGCTCTCATCAGATGAGCCATGATCTAGATATGACATTCCCGCCTGCTGCCCCTCATAAAAGTTTTCTGCCAGCCAACACAAAACTCTGCAACTGTGACACACAGCTTGGCGGCCTATCTCCAAAGATAATTGAAAGAGTTTACGAGGTTCGAAAACTAGTCTTGCTCTGGCGGTTTAGAGAACTCATTTTCTGAGTGGCAATTTACAGTTGATTTGCGGACACTTAAGAAAGGCATAGAGGGTCTGTCTTATCCTAAAGTTGTGCAGCCTGAGGCCTGTCTGTCCTAATCTGCAGATTGAGGTTCTGATAGCTCTATGTGTGTCTGATTGCTCTCGGTTTCCCTGAGGGAAGCTGCCCTCCCCCAAGCTACGTCCCCCTGCGCTTGATTGGCTAGTTTTTTTTTTTCCTCCATCGCTGTTCAAGCACCCTATTTTGATCATAACAATTGACTGAGAAGAAAAAATAGAAGGTAACCACAAGGCAAAAACTGGTAGCTGTTCCCCCTTTTTTTTTTTTTTCTTTTTCCTCAAGTAGACCTGTGAAACTGAAGTGTTTGTTAATGATTTGCTATTTTTAAAGCAAATGCAAGAATTTGAACTTCTCCCAGCTCTCTGCTGTACTGTGTTCTTGTGAAAAGTGAAATGTGCAAGCTGTAGCCTTAATAACAGGCACTGAGAGCAGCTCTGGGACTGTTTTGATCCACACTATTAAATATATTTAATGTAAAAATAAATAAATAAAAACAGTCAATAACTTTGAAACATTTCCAGAGATGTATGATATTTTATTTATTCATCAAAAGGACGCAAATGTATGCCGTAAGATTGCCAGCTGCGCATTGAAAAACAGATAATTCTGTCAATAACAGCATATTGTCTCAGCTTTAGAGTGATGAAAAAATGTGAATGAATACATACATATATAAAACACTGCTGAATATGAGAAAGATTTATCTATATTACACATATACACACTACCAGTTTAAAGTGCTTAAAATGTTTTTGACAGACACTTTTCAGCAGGGAATACTCCAGTCTTCACTGCCATAAGAATCTTCAGAAGCCATTCCGGTATGCAATATATATTGCTTTATGTTAGAAAACAAGAAAAGGCCAACCACTGAGGATGATATACAGAGTTCAGAAGCTCTGAATGGAGTCAAGGTGCACCAGTCAATCACATAATGAATTCTGCAGAACGCTGACCCGTATATAGGAAAAGTGGCACAAAAGGCACCATTACAGGCACGTCTGGAGATTGTCAAAAAGCATAATAGAGACTCCATTGCGGAGTGTAAAAAGATTTCATGGCTAGATCACACCAAGATAGAGCTTTCCAGCCAAAATTCAAAGTGATGCATGTGGTGCTAATATAACACTGCCTACACCTCCAAAAAGCACCATACCTTCAGAGAAGTGTGCTGGTGGTGGTGCATCATGCTGTGAGACTGATTTTTATCAGCAGGACTGGGCATCTTGTTAAAATAAAGAGAACAATAGATGGTGAAAAATGCGGATATGTATTTCAGCCTGCTAAAATTCATGAGAGCATTTTTCAGCAGGACAAAAAAGGCAAAATTAACATTGGAGTGGCTAAAAAAAAAAAATAAAAAATTCTATGCTAAAATGGGCCAGTCAAAGCCCTGATCTCACTCCAATTGAGAATCTGTCACGCTACTTGAAAATTGCAGAGCACAAGCATCATCCAACCAATTTGAACAAGCAAATCTGGTCGTAAGAAAGGCTGAAATAGCACTTGAACTGTGCGCACGGCTGTCAACTGCTGCAAAAGTATATTTTAAATGTGCTTTTTATAAAATATATATTTTTATAAAATCTTTCAAAGTTGCTTTTTTAACATTAAACAATGTTGTAATTTATACTGTATGCTGCAAACAAAGACAGAAAGTGAGCAGGAGAAAGAGCAACACAAAAGTGAGGTTTTTATGTATGTGTATATATGACTATTTTGACAGAATCAACACTTCAAAGCGGAGCATCACAGTCATCCCAAAGTCAGTTCAAAGCAAATAAAAGGCGCACTCAGCAATGTGAAGAGATGTGCATGGGACTACAGCATACTACATTAAACATATACAAGCCACAGAGTCAACACTCAACCCAGGGCTAAGCTTTAGAGGACAAACCCCCGCGAATGTCAATAGACGACTTGAAAACAGCGGTCTGCACCAGACAGCTCTGCATTTGGCCGGCGCTGGATGTGCCTGATTGTGAATACAGATCTAAGACGTGCTCTTTAAAATTATCGATCAGGACACCATTAGAAGAGCCCTTAAAGGCTTTGCTTTGCATATCGCTCTTATTATTTTGTTATTATAAGCTCTTTTTGAATAAAATTACGCCGGTTTTAAACTCATCCTGAATCCCGGATGTTTTCATAACGTTTGCGAATTCTTCGCTAGCCTTTTCCTTGGTTTAAAACAACTATTGCTTGCATAATTATCCTGACTGTTTTAATGAGTTTTCCACTGGCTTGAAGCGGTAATTGGATTTTTCTTGGAGCAATCTTGTTAAATGCATAAAATCGTATATTTAATTTAGAGAGGAAATCGATGGCGAAGTGAGTGTCGTTGGCAGCGAATCGTGCCGTTGTGGACATACAACGAGCGCCGCCGAGGAGAGGGAGGCAATATATTAACACGCACACTAACATCTCGTTACTGTAATGAAAGCTGTAAATCCAAAGCGTGAGCTTTATAAGTGTTTCATGGGAACCGTATAAGCAAGAATCGGGTATTCTGTTGTGTTAGGGGGACTTTATTAATGTTGTTAATTTTCTAAATGGACCGCAATTTTTCACGGAAAGCCTGAAGCCGTCATATTTTAGTCAAACAAGAACGGACGTTTCCAATCAATATTGGCGAGCTCTGTCTCTGACATTTGTTTCTGTCAAACTGATTTAAAATCTGTGAGGGCTGCGAGTTGGAAAGCTGAGGTGGATGGACTCACAGCTGCAAACACCTCGTGGTAGACTTGCTCTTTCAGGTTCAAGTCCAGGCACCTCAAAAGACAGGTTTGATGTACAATTTGCACGGTTATTAGTATGGACTATAGTACATAGATGTACAGTATCTCTCATGTAAGGCATGTATGACTATTGTACCTGTATGTATGAGTATGTTTTAAAGGGATAGTTCTCCCAAAAATGAAAATTCTGTCATTAATTACTCACCCTCATGTCGTTCCAAACCCATAAGACCTTCATTCATCTTTGGAACACAAATTACGTCGTGGTACTTTCGTGAATGCGTGACAAAGACTGACACAGAAGAGAAGAAATGCTAAATAAAGTAATTATTTCTGTTTTCTTTGTGCATAAAAAGTATTCTTGTAGCTTCATAACATTTAGGTTGAACCGCTAATGTCACATGGACTATTTTATCGATGTCCTTACTACCTTACTGGGCCTTGAACGTCGTAGTTGCTGTCTGCTGTCTATGCAGGGTAAGAAAGCTCTTGGATTTCATCAAAAATAACTTGTGTTCTGAAGATAAACAGGTTTGGAAATCCCATGAGGGTGAGTAATTAATGACAGACTTTTGAACTATTCCTTTAAGGATCCTTTATTATGGATTGGAAGAGTATTATTCTCTGATACCTGTACATGACATTTTACAAAAAATGCTTCGGCTACATCTTCTGACAGTTCGCAAATTTGGACACTGCTATGGTTCATGATTGACATATCTAAAGCTCACAGAGTGCAACAATCAGGTACTAGAAGTACAAATCCCATTCATTTTCTAAATAGGGGAATTGATTTTGAAAGTTAACTTAAAAATCGTTAAAGACAGGTGTACTTTGAGTTACAAGATGTATTCTATTGTTGGAGCTTCAGTCCACATTATTTCAGCTTAGTTTTTAAATAGTCATATTCAACAAAGAAATTCCTGGTGGAAAATTACATTAGCCACGATTCTGCAAAGAAATCTCAATTAATCAGACAACTGTAAAAAAAAAAATAAATTAAAAAAAATCACACCAAAAGAACACTTTAGCACCCACCCACTCATATGAAGCACTGGAAATGATGTAGATTTTCCCTACACTCTTATATTGTATACAGTATATATGCATATTTTACAATAAACATAAAATGTATTTTCTATATATAATCAGCATGTTCAATAGTTTAATTTATTATTGTTTTTAATTTGATTTTGTCATTCACGGTGCTTTAAGGCACTGTAGTTCAAAACCACCATTAAAGACAGACTTGTACCTTTGTCTTTTTGTTAATTTTCAGATAAGTTTGCAATGTTGTGATTCACCTTGTAGCTGTTTTTTAGTTAGTCTTACAACTCTTAAACACTTCTTTGAAATCACTCTTGCAATATATTGGCTATAAAAAGAGGGCATGTCTGTTGATGTCACTCACTCAGACTTCCATTTTCATATGAAAAACATTACAGGAAGCTGCTCGTCAAGGCATTTAATGGTATAAGTGCCATTTCAAAACTACTTGTTAAATCACGCTAATCAGCAGAGGAGAAAGTAAGGACTACTTCTGTGGTGTTAAACTCATTTTATAAGTTAATATTAATTCCAAGTAATCAGCCACTGGACTGAAGTTATCATTATCACACTTTTAAATCACTCAGCAACTGAGCAGCTGAAATGACCTCTCGTTGAAACAGTATCAATTAGTTTATTAAAAATTATACATAGAAATTGAAGTGGCATCCTTTACAAACATGAACATGTCTTTCTGAGAAGAAGCTGTTGAATACGAGGGCATCGATAGTCTGCCACAATAAAGATAAGCCTTCTCCTCTGTTCTGACAGGACAGACCACTTAGACATCCAGACATTCAAGTTGACATTACTTAATGAAAATATATATGAAGCATTTAGAAAATACACAACTCAATGTGAAGTAAATAAAAAAGAAACAGGATGAGCAGGCTTTCTATTCAGAGCTGCTCTTATAATTATTCTGAAAAAATTATGAATGTCTTCTTGAGATCTCGAAAGAGTGACTGAATGATTCTTTTCAGTATGTTTTATTAAGCTCCGTTGCTTTTGCCAGACACTTGTAACAACCCCAGCATTACTCTCATAGGGCTTACGAGATAATTTCCTAATAACGGTCGTAATCCCGAACCAAACGGCGGACCAGTTCGGAAAAGTAAACAGAATCAAACTCGTGAAAAGAAAAGGCGACATTGATTTTCAGTCCCTTTGATATATGTGTTATAGAGTCTCATGTCTGTAAAGAGAACAATGATGGGGTGACCCTATCCTCCTTTGTTTGCATTATCTGCTCGCTGCAGTGACTTGCTTAATTAAAACTGTATTTATTATTACTTAGTGCCAAGTCAAACGAGATTTCAATTGCCCTTTTAGTTTTCATTTAGCGAGCCAGTTAACAAATAATTACATTTGCTTTCTGATAGCAGCTTCCCTCTAATGATCACAGACAGTATTCTCAGTCTTTATTACGCTTAGTCAGATAAACAAACAAAATGACAAGTCATCACTTGCGCTGAAAGCCGAATCCATTATCGATGGCGTAAAATGATCGCTTTATAATCATCCGGAGTGGACAAAAGACAAAATATCCTATTGAATTCAAATCGAATTTACATCTCCGGCTTTGACAGGCACAACCGCAGTTGATACTGAGCGTGTGAACAAAGTGACAAATTGAAAGCGTGTATTGTTTGGACACTGAGATTCAATCTCCAAACGCTTATGCCATCTGAAAAACAGTTTACGGCTTCTATCCGCGAGCCAGAATTTGTTGGGGAAGAAACCGAAATGGAACATGTTTCATGACTCAGAGAAGATCACAGCTATCTCACACCGCGATAGCGCAGGCCAGGCTGCAACAGGCGTTCGTGGAAAAACTGCCATCTTAACACGTCAAGCTGTGTACGAGTCCGACAGCGAGACTAGGCTCGGTTTGAACGCGCTGCTCACCGGAGGGATCTAACTAGCCCGGCCGAGACAATTTATAGGCTAAGCCGTGTCGTCGCACACCCAGTCTTGCCGTGCGATCGTATTTCTGGATGTATGCTTGCGTTCGCTAACTGAATCATCAATCTCCTCTCTCTGAGGCTAATTTAGCCAAGGCCTTTTAAATGCTCTGACAAGCCTTGCGTCATTCATCAAACTCAAGGCTTCGTTGGCTTTCTCCGCTAGCCTTGATTACACATCATGTCTGTGTGCAAACCACCCTGTTCCACAAACAAAGCAGCCAATTTGGCAGTAAGATCTCCACATCCAAATTTGCACCACCGTCTGGCTGTCTGTCTGAATGAATGAATGAATGAATGAAGGCAGTTGTGAGGAAATGGCCACACCGTGTGCTGCAATTTGTGTGCTTTATTACAAAAGTCTGTACAAAACGTCTTCAAACTGAGCATGTGTTACTGTTATATCGTTACAATTCGAAATCATGATAATAACCTGTCGGACAACAGCTAAACATTGAATATACTGTAGTAGTAGTAAGGTCTGTGTTGTCCGTATGTTATACACCATTTCACACGTCGCCAGATATTATTTAGGATAATGTCTTTACATTCTTTTTTCCCTTGCCACTCAGACTCATATCGACAACAGGCCTGCTTTAAAACAAACAGCTCTCACAAGATATTCAGCACTGCGGAAGAAAAAAAAAAGAAACTGTACACGGGACAGCATAGAGCACTACAAAAACATTTCGCCGCTTTGAGTTTCTCCACTGAGACTGAGGTTTTCGAGAAAGGAATAGGCTTAATACAAAAGACTCCCCTTCAAACGCTCGCTGTCATAAGGGTTCGCTCTACAAACTTACAAAATAACATCTCAAAATAACTCAGGTTGACAGCCTCAACTGAAAGGCAAGTACTATACATTTTCAATGATTAAATCCACTCCGGCCTGTCCTGCTCGATACATCAAAGTCTATTCACTACGAGTTTGACTTGTATTTTGGTCGGCGTAACTGCAGGATACTTGCGCCTCGACTCAAATTTTGCCGTGGAACTAAGGCCCGATAGCAGATGTGAAGCTATGCATAAAGGATATTTTACAAAGCAACAGTTGCGGTTCCTCGCTAGGCGATGCGTTTGGAAAAGTGTGGTCGGTGGCTGAATTCGTATTGATTTTTTTGAAGAACCTATGAGTCATAGAAACATCTGATAGAACAGAAACATTGATCTTTCGAGCATCACTGCTGTATGGCTAGCTGGATAGCACTGTTCTCATTTATAACCATGGGGAGAGCACTTCAAATGTCTCTTGGAAACAATTGGTATTCCTGGACCAGCTCTCATGGCCCAGCGTCCATTATTCTCTTGGGCCTGAAGATCGCTCTTTGGGCGTTCGCAACCACACCCCGAGTCCAGACTTGGCAACTAACCGCAATTTAAATAGAAGTGCTTCCGACGCGAATCTCCACCGTCTATTCGTTATCAAAACCGCTGCTCTCTGCAGATATAACTCCCCCCTGCGCGCTGAATGTTCCCCTTTTTTGCTCCCCTCTTCTGTCAAGCATCAATGAGTCAGTGGTATTCTCTTGATCATTGTTCATTTCCATTATGCCCTTGATTGAGCAGACCTTGGCAGGAATTTTAATCCCGGCTAGGAGGAGAATATATTGCTGCTGTCGGCGTGGCCGTACAGGTCTGCTAGCTTCCTGAAGCGAGGTCCCCAGTCGCTCAGATAGTCATAGTTCTGCTCCGAGTCTGTGCTCAGGGAGTCTAGGGAGCTGAGGGATTCGGCCACCGAGCCGCTGCCCTCGAAAGCGTACGTCTGCAGGGAGTCGTAGGGAGGCGCGGAAGGATCGACGTCGGCGTCCTTCAGGCGGTCCCATATAAACTCCCGGAAGATCCCGTTGTCTGGGGTTATTTTGTAAGGGGGAGGCCGGGAGCAATAAAGGGTAGGCACCTCCGGGGTGACGTCTCGGCGGGCTTTGCTGTCTCTCACCACGTTGAGGTTTCGCAACGCCACCATGTCGAAGGCCTCCGTGTCTTCCTCGCCTCCGCCTTCGTCGTCGTAGCGCACGATGTTCTCCCGCACGTCCCGGTCTTCATCCAAGATCAGAGGTTCCTTCTTCCTCCTCCTCATTGTCACAATCAGCAGCACCAGCACTGCAAACCAAAAACAAAAGAATCACACGCTGTTAGTATAAGCAAGCCAGAGCTATCATCAGTTACATGACATATTAGCCTCACAGAGGCAAGACACTAACACTTTTAATAAGCAAAGATGCATTCAATTTATCAGAAGTGATAAAAAAGACATTTATAATGTTACATAAGATTTGTATTTCAAATAAATGCTGTTGCTTTGAACTTTCTATTTATCAAAGGGTAATACTTTAGTATAGGGACCAGTTCGCACTGTTAACTAGTTGCTTATTAATATGCCTATTATTTACATATTAGCTATTTATTAGTACTTATAAAGCACATATTCTGCATGACCATAGGTGTTTATTGATGCAAAAGTCATAGTTAATGGTTTGTTAATGGTGAGAATCGGACTTGTCGGGCTTTTCATCGCAGGAATAAATTATATATATTCATATACATTTTATTTTATTTTATTTTATTTAGATAACTTCCTTTTATTGTATTTTAGTTCAATTTCCATGTGGAATCATGTACTTGTATTTGTTTAGTATTTCTTTTCTTTTCTTTCTTTTTTTTAATGAGTGTATATGTGTGTGTATATGTATATAAGATGATTTGTTTTGTTTTTTTTGGGTGACTTTTTAACATTCTGTCACGCGTCTACAGATGAAAAGCAGCCTTTTTGGCTAATTCAAGCATATTTACGGCCATGTTTATTAATGTGCATTTCCCTGTAAACACATAAAATAAACTACATTATATAGCATATATCAAAATTGAAAACAGCTAATAATAAACGGTATTAATATTTTATAATATTGCTGTTTTAATCAAATAAATACAGCCTGTCTGAGCAGAAAGTGGGAAAAAATCTTACCGAACCCAAACATTTACAACAAAAACAAACAAAAAAAACTATAAAATAATGAACTAATAATACATATTTTTTACTTCATACTCTTTTTCTAGTAGTATATAATAAAATATGTGTGTATCATATTACATGCTTTACAATAACATACACTTACGTAATATGTGACCCTGGACCACGAAACCAGTCTTAAGTAGCATGGGTTTATTTGTAACAATAGCTAAAAAATACATTGTATGGGTCAAAACTATAGATTTTTATTTTATGCCAAAAATCATTAGGATATTAGGTAAAGATCATGTTCCATGAAGACACTTTGTAAATTTCCTACCTTAAATATATCAAAACTTAATTTTTGATTAGTAATATGCATTGCTAAGAACTTCATTTTGACAAATTTAAAGGTGATTTTCTCAGTATTTAGAATTTTTTGCACCCTCAGATTACAGATTTTCAAATAGTTTTATCTCAGCCAAATATTTTCCTACCCCAACAAACCATACATCAGTGGAAAGCTTATTTATTCAGCCTTCAGATGATATATAAATCTTAATTTAAAAAAAAAAAAAAATACCCTTATGACTGATTTTGTGGTCCTGGGTCACACATTATAACATGCATGTTGTTTACTGCTATAGTATAATTACTAATAATTGTTTTTATTATTACTATTATGTTTAATTGCATACACACTATAACTGTATGATGTTTTGAAGTTGTAAAAAAAAAACAAAAAAAAAAAACCCCAAAAAACCCAAAATCAGTTTTGCTTCAAAATTGCATGTTTAAGTCAGTGTTACTTGCCAGTTTTTTTGTAACAGTTTTTTGTTGTGCAGTTTAAAAAAATGCTGCAATATTGTAAGACTAACTTGTTTCCATTTACTTCATTTATATTAAATGTATATATCTGCTTATTTATTGTTTCCTTTTAAATAATAGAGATAATAGGAGTAGATACTGAAGAGAGTGGGTATGTGGAATCAAAAGTCAGATTTGAACTCGGGTAACCGAAAAAAATAATTCAAGGCCATTTATCTGACAGCGCATTTATTCCTAGTTCGGTTGGTTTCCACCAGACTATCAGGGTGCAAATAGCTCCACAGTGCTGTTTACACCTCGTGCAAATAGTCATTACGATTAAACAATTTACTAACAATACGAACAAGAAACCCCTTTTATATGGGAGTAGAGTGTTTAATAAATTGCTTCATTACAAATTCATGCCCTAGCCGCCGTAACATCAATTCCATGAAATATCAGGCACCAAGTATGATTTAGAGGCACCAAAGCTTTAAGCACAAACACACACACACACACACCTCTCAAGCAGTCCATTTACCCTCCGTTCGAGATAAGCAAAGACATAAAAGGTGCAGAATCAGATAGCACTCGACCATGACTGTATCTCAACAATATTTATGACAGCGGACCAAAATATTACTTTCTCATTGTTTTACACTCTATAGAACAATTGTGCCTCGAGGCCTGACACTTTAAGCTACAACATGAAAGATAAGCTGAATTATCTCTACAGTTCAATTAGGGCAGATCTGGTACATTAGTTTTATCAATAAGTTCATCAGATTGGGTTGTAGCGATTTTAATAACGCCGCTGACAAATCCCGAACAGGAGGTGTTTCATCATGGGAGGTGCTCCCGAGAGCAGGAGGTGTTAAAGGAGTTACAGTCTGATCTAATCTCATCCTGCATGTTTGTTTACAACGCTTATTAACCGCACAGACCCTTATCTGCGCTCAAAAACACATGCGCGGCTGAGAATTAAACGCACGCTAGAACTTTTGTCTTCTCACTCTTAGCTCTGTCATGTGTGAACATAAGCAAACAGACAGAGATGAACACAGAGATGCACAAAGAGTGAGATTTAGAGCAGGATGTGCGCTGTAAATATTGGGCTTTAACGGCCACTTGCTTCCTTCACGCTCATACGCAAGCTGCTTATTCGGAAAAGGCCAGCATTAAATCCTTTTAATGAGTGCGGCATATGCCTACTGTACGTGTAAAATAAGACTGGATTATATGTCAGTCAGAAAATATCACCCTGCCCTGAAAGCACAGACCTCGTATACAAGCACATCAAAACTATCAACGAGAGGCAAGGCTGCACCGGCGCACAAAAGACGTGTGTCTCGGCGATTCAAACCCGGGGATCAAATAATGCACGGAAAATGATGGCGTGAAAGAGACGGAGAAATTCTGTCAATACAACAAGAGAAAAGGGGAAGCGCAGAGCGAGAAATAACTAACATAACAAGACACATGCACAAAAACAGTGAAATAAATCCATTTTTTGTGGTGTGTGGAATGCAAAAACCAATCCTCCGTGTTGCCGCTCTCAGACCCATGAATGCGAGGGATCTTACAGTACAGCCACAACACAGTCCTCCCACGGGAGTCTATATCTCTCTCCCTCTCTCTCTCTCTCTCTCTCAAAGTAGATAGCGCATATGTGTATTTGGCTGCCAATACTGAGCTCGAGGGGGAGGGAAGGGAGCAGATAAAGTAGGGAGAGAGAAAGAGGAGGTGTAAGTGGGAGCAGGCTGAAGTGAGAGAGAGAAAGATAGAGTGGAGGGAAAAGGGAGGCAAACGTCTAATGATCCATCCTTCAGGCCTGCCACAGCGAGTGTGAAATATGGTGCCAAAGTCTCATACTTCATCCTCAGGCCTAGTGTCGTTTTGCAGGGGCAGACAAGCTGGGCGAGTGGGCTGGCGAGGCAGCGGCTGCACGTGTGCAGTCATAATCACAGTACAGACACACACACACTGGGGATGATATAAACAAAAGCAAAGCCAATATCGACCTTAAATTCGAGAGCAATGGTCTGACATGGGGGTTTGGAAGGTGGAAACAAAGAAAATGCTTTAAAACTGAAGATAAAGGAAGAGAAAAATAAAGAATCTCTCGTCTTTTTTTTTTTTTTTTTTTCTGTGAAACACAAAAGGATATTTTACACCAAACTGCTCTTTGCCATACAGAGAAAGTGAAGGGTGGCCATGGCTTCAAGGCAAGATTTTCAGTAAAAAAGTAAATTTTCAGAAAAACTACATTTCAGTCTTCTCCTCACATAAAGCTCATTTATGTGAGGAGAGTCATTTGAAATACTTTTATGGTGTTTTTTTGTCCTTTTTGGAATCTTGACACATTTAAAAGTTCTTCACAGAACCGTAAATGCTGTAAAGAGCCTTGATATTTAAGAGTGTATGCTGTAGCAAATACAGACAATTCCATATGCTATGACAATAGCAGAATTGTGAACAACATGGAACAAAACGTTTTTACCAAAGTATGAGACATGGCTACCGGAGTTCAGTTGTGTTGAGGAAATTAGGTATGAAATTGCTGGGATTTTTCCAGATCAGGGAATCATTTTTTAGAAATCTTGAACGTGATCATTGGTTTCAGTAGAAAAGCTCAGGTTGCTTTAGACATGATTTCTAAACCCTAAAAAATGCTGGGTTAAAAACAACCCAGCACTGGGTGAAATATGGACAAACCCAGAAATTAGGTTTCTCTGACCCAGCGGTTGGGTTAAATGTTTAAGCCATCCTTCTGGGTAGTTTCATTTATTTCAATTAGGGCTGCCACTAACGATTATTTTGGTAATCGAGTAATCTGGCGATTATTCTGACAATTAATCGAGTAATCGTATAATTGTAATTATTTTTTTTTTTATAGCAATAAAAATAGACCTAAGTGAACAATAGATCTTACAATGACTCAAAATACATTTATAATAGCAATGAGGCAATAATTAGTTCAAATAAAGTATCAAAAGCAAGAAATCATATGGTTTTATTGAACAAAACTGTTAAAATATATAATGTATTATAAACAATAGCGTTAATATACATTATGCATTATAACAAATGACTGCAGAGGGCGCCAGCGGCCTGGCGATATGTTTTTACACTTTATGGCGCAATCTAATGCGTGTTTTATATTGACTTAACATTTAATTAAATGTTCACATAATGTTTAATATTCGGCCATTTCCTTATGATGACTGAAGAAAGAAAGACATGAACATCTTGGATGACAAGGGGGTGAGTACATTGTCTGTAAATTTTTGTTCTGGAAGTGGACTTCTCCTTTAACATATTGAGAAAGATAATTATTAGGTTTATAAATGATTTACCTTACAAATCTGATGAAATGGCGCATATTGCATTCCCAGATGAACGTTATAGTAAACCCAAACTCACAACAATATGCAGAGATTTGAGATGCTCCACACATGATAGCAATTTGCTTAGCAGCATTTACTGTGAATTGAGCCGCTCTGAGACGCATGCACATAACCTACATGCCTGTAAATAAATAATTAATAACCTGCAACGCTTATATTTATTTAATTGAATCGTAGCGTTTGTAAATTCTTAATAGCATTATGCTTAATTATGATTTTAGGTTTAATAGGTTTAATATGAGGAATGTGCCAGTATTTTGCCGATTACTCAACACAGGCAAAATGCAATCAAGGATTTTTTAAAATCAAATACTCGAACAGAATTGAGGAATTGTTGCAGGCCTAATCTCAACTACTGCTTAAAAACAACGTTGATTTAGTTGACGAATAACTTTCGTCAACATTTTCTCACCAATGTGAACGAGACGATAACAAAACGAAAACTCATTTTCAATGACAAAATCTATGGCGAAAACCTATTGACATTTTCGTCAACTAATAAACAAGATGAAAATGCTAGGGAGGGATGGTTTGGGAAGACATTCATTTAGAACGAATTTGCGGCGTGGTTAGGAGGTTAGATGTGCACATTTGAACTGTAACAAGCTAGCATACATTCGCTGCACGTCATTCAACAATGTCAATATCTGTAAGTAAGAATAGAGCAGACACGGAAAAATTTGACGAAATTTGACGCAAAAGCAAAAAACTCAATTCGATCCATTTTTTGGAGCGCAGACACCGAAGCAGCGCCTCTCATACAGTGCATGAGTACTTTTTCGCGTCGCATGAACAGAGATATGCATACAAAATCATGTTGAATTGTCAGTTTTGACGAGTATTCATGTAAACACACTCGGTTACGTCTTAGGTGAACTTAAACAGTTGGGAGAATATTGAACATGTATCAGTACATTGTGTCCCTGCAATTCATTTTAAAAAGACAGCAGCCTGATTTAGTTGCTATTGTCTGTGGCACTGATGTTACTCAAGCAACAAAAGAAAGTCAGAAAGTCACTCACTGCTCTTGACTGAATCACTTATTAGCACTAATAAGGATTTATCTAAATGTATGTATATAAATAAATATGTCTGCTTGAAAGAATGAAGAATGTGGTAAACAAGTTGTTATAAAGAATGCATTATTTAGCCTACTGGTATTTCATTGAAAAGAAGACCATGTTCTTATTTCTTTATGAGAAGTGGTTTCATTTCATTTTACTAAAAAGTAAATGTCAAAGCAGTTAAATATGTCTATCATGATAAAACCTTAATGTCAAACCTATACAATGAGTCTGGGAATTTTAGAGAAATGCTTAATAACGATTGTTAGGCTGCATTAATTAGGTCAACCGGAACCGGGAACACTTCCCATAACACCCGATGTACTCAGTGCATCGTCAGAAGAATGGCATCTACGCTAATATTAGTCTGTTTCTCTCTTATCCCGAGGTCACATTAACCACCAGATCCAGTCCGTATCCAGATCAGATGGTCACTGCAGTCCCCCGGATCCAGTCCGAACCCAGCCCAGATGGTGGATCAGCACCTAGTGACGACCTCTACAGCCCTGAATGTCATCGGAGTCCACATCAACTAGATGAGACCCAGAGACGGATCCACAGTGAAGACCTCGTCACCTAGACGGCTGTCGGCACAAGACCACGGAACCTTTGGCCAGAGGAGAACTGGCCCCCCGACTGAGCCTGGTTTCTCCCAAGGTTTTTTTCTCCATTTGTCACCGATGGAGTTTTGGTTCCTTGCCGCTGTCGCCTCTGGCTTGCTTAGTTGGGGACACTTTCTCTCAACACAATATTGCATTTTATTTTATTGTTTTTGATTAACTACCTTTACCTAAAATGTGAGTGTTTACTGTTGCCTTTGGCATTGTTGATGTACTGTTTCCTATCTAATACTGTACAGCCGCCTTGTCACAATTCTGTATTGTTAAAGGCGGTATATAAATAAAGGTGACTTGACTTGACTTGACTTGACTTAATAAAGGTATTACACTGTAACTAAACCCATTCGATTTTAGCCGACTAAATGTACTGTTGATTTAGCCGACTAAAATCTCATGATATTTAGTTGAATAAAACTAGACTAAAACTAAAACAAGTAAGATGAATAAAATATGACTAAAACTAAATTTAGTCAAAAGTCTATGGCTAAGAAAATTTGGTGTCAAAATTAACACTGCTTAAAAATCCTTGCATAAAATTAACCTAAAATAGGTCAGAAATTAACATTTATTAAAAAGTTGAATAAATAATAATTAAATAATAAACTTTAAAAAAAATTGCTTATTATTTATTGTTCACCTATTTTGATTATTCCTGATGCCGCTAGTAATTATGTGTCTGATTTTTAATTTACAACCTATTTTAGGTACATTTTAAGCCAGCCATATAGTAATTTTTAAACAATAGTTGAGATAAATAAAACTACTCAGAAGGTTGGTTTGAACATTTAACCTAACCCAATCGCCAGGTTTGTCCATATTTAGTTTTTAACCCAGCATTTCTTAGAGTGTACACAGTGTTTGGGTGAAATATTTAAATCGGTTGGGTTAAATGTTCAGCCCAACCTTCTAGTAGTTTCATATAAATGCTGAGTGTAGGGTGTAACATAGAATATAAAACACAAAATGATTTGCAGTAATGAATACACAAACGAAAGAAAGTCATACGGGTTTGAAACAACACAACGGTGAGTAAATTATGACAATTGGCATTTTTGGGTGAACTGTCCATTAATAATGTACACAGGCATATCCTATATTCATGCAGTGGTGTTTTAAATATTTTCTAGGACAAAAACAAAGCATTTATTCAACATGAAATCATTCTCTTTTAAACTCAGAGAAGCAAAAACTTCTATTTTGCTGAAATCTAATTTTGTGCAAAGCCTTGTTTCATCCGAAGCAACCTTATTTGCTCCTAAAATGTGCATATTAGTACCTTTCAGTAGTAATATGTACCCTCAGGGTGCAACTATGAACTTTTTAGGGCAAATAAGGTACAAAGTTGTCTGTTTAAGTGTACCGCTCTAGTGACAAGCTGTTGTAGCCCTAAAGGGAAATGTGGTTTTTTTTTTCTGATAGTGCAAGGTTTGATTTTTTTAAGCTGCTGTGATGTGATTACAAGGAGTTATATAGATCTAATGCAGTCTTAAGTCTTAACTGTTACAAACTGTGCCCACTTTAAGGCTTGATTTACCCTCTCTGCAGTTTTGACACAAGATGGATGTTCAACGGGAGCAGCAGATCAATTTAACATTATCCTCAATTTGCAGTAATTGGATTGAGAAAACAATCCGTCATCCAGAATCAATTAAACAACAAGTGGGATATTTTGTGGAGGCCTCGTTCTCATCGACCTCTTAAAAATGAGGCAGCGACTACTAGATTATGCACTGCCCTTCATTCTCTCTTTCGCTCCCTCCCTCACTTTCTATCGCTCTCATGCGTTCCCTTCACATATCTCAACTACTGCCAATAGCCCAAGGCAGTGAAGACTAATCAAGATATACTGGCGATACGCGGATCTATCTGGCTGTTGACATTTATGCTGCTGCCCAACACAAGGTGTTTGTGCTTTATGACACCTGTCTGTCCCTGCGTTTTCACAGTGGCGACATTATCTGCGAAATAAAATATGATTTATTCTGGGTGATGCAAGAGCACACACTACATCGCCTTAAGGGCCCTCATAAGTATTACTGACTGCCGTCCACTTGTGCCGTCGGAGGCCGTAGGGGAAGCGCGCCTGGAAGACAAGATGCCCTGCAATCGGTCGAGGAGAGATTGAAAAGGTGATGTCACCGTTGCGAGGGTGACCCGTGGACATGAATGCATCGGAGTGCCTCAGGCTTACCTGACCTCGCTGTGTTCCTCCACCTAAGCCTGAAATAATGAGCACAAGGTTTCCCTCAGAACAACTAGAGCGACGCAGAGGCTGTCATCATGTGATATGCGCTCCTGAAATCCTTTAGATTACTTTATGCAAACACTGATAAATACTAATGTGTTTACCGCAGCAGTTTGAACGGATTCCTCCATATTCCATCAAATATTTTATGAACCATTATCAATGTTTTTGGCTTGACAGTGTAGCTGAGATGTCGTAATGACACTAGGCAAGCATGCAATAGAGAGTTCAACTGAAAATCTGTCATCATTTACTCATCCATGTTGTTCTAAACATATACAAGTTTCTTTTTTTCCCTGTAATTCTACAAGAATTATTTATAGCACAACAAGACGGTGCTCTTTTCTATTTAATGAAAGTGAATGGTGACCAAATGTCAAGGCAGGGTTTTCACCAGATAAAGACTATTTCCTCACACAAAGCTATCATGTGCCTTCTGAAGGCTTGGAACATATAGCAAACAAGTAATATGGACTACTTTTATGATGCTTTTTGGAGCTTGATGTCATTTTCATTAAAAATAAATGTTCCGAAAGGGTGTTTTCGTAGCGATGCCACAGAAAAACCATTTTGGGTTCCCCAAAAGAACTTCTAAAGATTCTTTTGTGCAATGGAAAGGTTCCATGAATGTTAAAAGTTCTTCATGGAACCATTGGTGCCAATTAAGAACCTTTATTTTTAAATATGTATATGGAAATGAGCAGCATGAACATTTTTTTAAACATATTTTATGATGACCGACTGAAAAAAATAGTCATAAGGGGTGAAATAACATGAAGCTGTGTTAATAATCACAGCATTTTCATTTCTGGGTGAACAGTTCCTTTAATGGAGAAAGTCGTTTGTATGTTGTTAGATAAAAAAAGACGAAAGTGTCGAAGCTGACATGTCCTTGTGTATCATTCATTCCCTGGCATGATTTTAGTTGTGCGCTGCTTTGATAACTAAAGCAACAGCGGGCAAAAGCTTGTTGATTCAGGACTCCGAAAAAAGATAAAAGCAGAAAAAGAAGATTCTTTTTCCCTCCACAGCTCTCCTCCTCTGAAGCCATCCTCCTCCGTCTCCTCCTCCCCTCAACCATGAGTGAGCAGTCTTGAGCCCCTGGGGCCGGACTCTCTTTGCCAAAAATAACTGCATTGCTCAGATCAGACAGTGCAGTGGTCTAATCCAACTCATGTAGTTTGGGAGGAGAGGGGGGTAGGGGTGGCGGCACTGGAGAACCCTACATTCGCACGAGACGGCAAACCACAGGAACGACTATTTCACATCAGTTACGCTGTTCGTTGAGCTCACATTCAGATGATAAATGTGTAAAGACAACGATCAATCAACACAAGGATGGAGTCTGCTACTGTGGGCCTCAAGTTGCACTGCTTAGTAAAGGTGCCATTTTTCACAGGTTCCTGTTGAACCTGAGGAAGGACAACATCACAAGAATCAGTGCTAAAACACTTCTTAATAAGTGTTTTTGTGTTGTCTTTAAAGTGTACTAATTAGGAAGCAAAGAGGTACAAGATATTAACATGTTTTCTTATATTCAAAGAATTTCTCTTGAGGTACAGTACTCTTCAAATGTTTGGGGTCAACAAGATTTTTTAATACTTTTATTCAGCAAGGACATGTTCAACTGATCACTAAAGTGACAGTAAAAACATATTTGGAAAGTTTTCTATTTCAAATAAACTGTGTTCTTTCGAATCCAGAAAAAAAACACTGTTTGCAAAAAATACAAAGCATTTTAACCTTTGATAATAAGAAGAATCAGCATTTTATAATGATCTCTAAAGGATCATGAGACTGGAGTAATGGCTGCTGAAAATTCAGGTTTGCCATTACAGAAAGAAATTAAATTTGTAGATATATTCAAACAAAGACTTATTTTGAAGTACTAATATTTTGAAATATGACTGTTTTTACTGTATATTTGATTAAAATGCAGGCTTTTGACGTAAACAGTCTTCTTTTAGAATCTTACAGATGCCAGATGTATTTGTAACCCATTTATTAAGTTGTTTTTCTTGCTTTAAGCATAAACCTCAGTGTATTTATGCTAAAAACATGAAAAAAACTATTTGCCAATGGGGTGCGAAAAATAAACCCTGAAATCAAGTCTTAATGTCTTTTGCTTTTTTTTTTTTTTTTTTTCTTTTTACTGGAAAATAAAATGATTTTTGAAGGGATCTCATATATGGTATGAGTCATATGTGAGAACAGCAGAGCTCTTAAAGGAACGTGAAATTGAAACATATTGCACTTGGCTTCACTGCACCGTATTATTTCAGATCTACCATTTAGTTGTAACGTCTCTATGGAGATAGAAATGAACCAGTCCATACTTCGATGTAATGGCACCTAAGAAGCAGAATTCAAGAGCTTCCTTTGTTACTTATTCGTCATCTGTGCACTCATGAAAAAAAAGAGTAATCAAACAATGCAAATTACTGGGGCTCGGTTCAAGATGTGTGTGCCCACACAAATTCCTGTCTTGTCACAATAACAGCACTGTTTTTTCAAAAGAGACAACATCTGTCAGCAAATAGACTTGTGGTCGTGTCCATGGACAGATCTCCACACCGCCAGCACAGCTAGAGAGACAACCTATCAATGGTATAATCAAGAAATCAATCAAACCATCAGGACTGCATTCACTCCCTCTGTGCAGTCTTCAGGTCAGCAAATCAACACAAAGACACGCCAGTCAACCAATCAGACCAACTGAATGGTACATATTGGGTTGAGGTCACTCATCAAACAATCAGCTAATAAGGCTCCAAATAATAAGTAATCACACAGACCAGCAGCCTCCCTGGAGAGGGTAAACAAGTCAATTGTGGCCAAGCAGACCTCTCGGCGCACGCCGCGTCCCAACTGTTAGAGCTGTCGTGCCAGCGCTTCTAAAGTAACGGCAGCCCGACTGTGTGGTAAATGTCAGTACGGGGGAGGTGGAAATGCAATGAAGCTCTTAAAAAATGGTTGGAAAACAATAAGAAAATTTGGACAAATATCCGTCGATTGAAAGCTGCATTCAGAAAGCACAATAGCGTCGTTATAAAGACAACGTGAAATCAAAATCAACCCTATGTGCTGGTCCTACTGCGCCTGATTTATCACATTACTCTAAAAAAAAATAAAAAGAAATAATTCAAAATACACTACCATTCATAGGTTTGCGGTTCATTTTTAATGTTTACGAAAGGAAGCTCTTATGCTCACTATAGCTGCAAAATAAATATATAAATAAAATACAGTAAAATGTAATATTGTGAAATGGAATTACAATATTAAATAACTGGTACTTCAAAATGTAGTTTATTCCTGTGACGCAAAGCTGAATTTGAACATGATCTTTCAGAAATCAATTAAATATGCCAATTTGGGATTCAAGAAATATAATATTATCAATGTTGAAATCGGTTATATTTAAAATAGAAATCTTCTTTTGTAATGACGTAAAAGTCCTTACTGTCACTTTTGATCAATTTAATGCACACTTGCTGAACACAAGCTAGTGTTAAAAAAATTAACAATAGTGTATTTTCAAAAACTATTTACATTATGTTTATCAAAATGTAGGACTGAGGACAACTGAAGACAACTGAGGGACTCATATGCACCTATTACAGATGGTTCAAACGCTCACTGATGCTCCAGAAGGAAAAACGATGCATTAAGAGCTGGGGGGTGAAAACTTTTGAAAAGAATGGAGATGTGTACATTTTTCTTATTTTGCCTAAATATCATATTTTTTTCCCTTTAGTACTACTCTTCAGAAACTACAGAAGATACCTACATGTTTCCCAGAAGACAAAACAAGTTAAATTTACCCTGATCTTCAACTTTAAAAATTTTTCAATGCACTGTGTTTCCCTCTGAAGCATCAGTGAGCGTTTGAACCTTCTGTTATAGTTGAATATGAGTCTGTCAGTTGTCCTCAGTGTGAAAAGATGGATCTCAAAATCATACAGTCATTACTGGAAAGGGTTCAAATACACGAAAATGCTGAAAAACCAAAGAATTTGTGGGACCTGAAGGATTTTTCTGAGAAACAGCAGGCAGTTTAACAGCTCAGGACAAACAAGGGACTCAAGAACAACTATCACTAAACAAAAAAACACAGCTGTGGATCATTCAGGTAACAACGCAGTATTAAAAATTAAGTGTATGTAAACTTTTATGTGAAATATCTTATTCAGGTCAGTACTAAATGAACAAAAAATAACATGCATTTGTATGATCCCTCTTATTTTGGTAAAATAATTAATATTTTGCAGATTCTGCAAGGTGTATGTAAACTTTTGACCACAGCTGTATTTGGCAGGCAAACAAAGAAATGCAGCACTTCGTCAAATTCTGTTTATTTCATTAAACATTAAAGGGATAGTTCTGTAAACAAAAATTTTATCATCATTGAAGAATTTGGGTAACCCAACAACTGACGGTAACCATTGATTTCCATAGTATTTTTTTCCATACTATGGAACAGCTGTCTTTTGTGCTCAACAGAAGAAACGACATGAAATGATGACAGAATTTTCATTTTTGGGTGAACTATCCCTTTAACAATTGCATCATGTGTTCAGGAGGGTTTAATGAATTTCCTACCAAGCAAGGTGATGATGCAGGCCAGAATGGCGACAAGAGCTCCAGTGCTGAGTCCAGCTGACAGCATGAAAGCCTCTGTGCCACATGACTGGGGCGTCCCATCAGGGTCACAGTCACACACTCTAATAGACAGCGTGTTAGTGCTGCTGAGAGCAGGGGTCCCGCTGTCCACTATCAACACCGGCAGTCGATACATAGCCTGTTCCCTTCTCTGAAAACCACTCCGCTTAGTCAGAACAGAAGCGGTATTGTCTGCAGAGAGAAAGAGAGCCATAGGATGTAAAAAGTGAAAAAATGACTCATGTGAATAGATAAAATAAACTCTTTTTGGTCTTATTAGGAAGAAGAACTGAGTTTCAAGGATTTGCTTTAAACGGTGTTAATGAAATCACATACCTTTATTGTCTCGCAAGGTGAAGTTCATGTTCCCAGCTGTCTCTGCGGTGAGGGAGAAGAAGAAGCGATGCCCGCTGGGTGGTTCATCTTTATCCACTGCACTTATGGTTTCAATGACCTAAGACAGTGTCGAAGAGGGAGTAAAGAACAGGAAGATGAATAATGCTGTCATTGCCTCGCTCCAGACAAAATAATCCACAGCTCTTTCACTCAAAACACTGCAGTGTTGCCATAACAATGAATGTTGGAGATTATAGGTAAACCTCAGTATGGAATTAATTACTTGATATGTTTATTAATTAGTGAAAAATAATTGAAATTGATAGCATATATCAATATTTGCTCAGAAAATCCCCAAAAGGAAGATTAACACATTGAATTATTGTGGCAAGTTGAAGCACTGAATAAGTCAATAATTATGATTGCTGAATAAGTTTTCAAATAAATAATATTTTATTTCCATATATCTGAACATACTGTAGAAAGATATTTGCAGCTTTTTCGAGTAACTATATCTATCTACTTGACCTGACCATTACTGCTTTTTTCAAGTAACCTATTGTAATCAAATTAAATCAGTCAAACGAGCTAACATTTTTTTTTACTTGATTTTATTACTCACATAACTACAATTCAAAAGTTTGGTATCAGTAAGTTTTTTTTTTTGTTTTTTTTTTAAATGTCTCTTACGCTCATCAAGGCTTTATTTATTAAATAAAAAATACAGAAAAAAAACAGTAATATTATGAAATATTATTGGAATTTAAAACAATGCTTTCTATTTTAGTATACTTAAAAATCTAATGTATTTCTTTGACACAAAGCTACATTTTCAGCATCATTACTCCAGTCTTCATTGTCACATGACCCTTCAGAAATCATTCTAATATGCTAATTTATTATCAATGTTGGAAACACTTGCGCTGCTTAACTTTTTTTTTTTTATTTTGGAAACTGTGATACTTTTTTCAGGATTCTTTGATGAATAAAACATTAAAAAGAACAGCATGTATTTAAAATAGAAGTCTTTTGTAACAATATACACTCAAAACCTTGGGGTCAGTATATTTTTTTCTTTCTTTTTTCAAAGGAAATTAATACTTTTATTCAACAAGGATGTCTTAAATTCATACAAAGTGATAGTAAAGGCTTTTTTTGTTAGAAAAGAATTCTATTTTGAATAAAACTGTTCTTTTGAACTTTTTATTCATCAAAAAAAAAAAAAAAAAAAAAGATAAAGAAAGAAAAATGTATCACAGGTTTCAAAAAATATGAAGCCACACAGCTGTTTCCAACACTGATAATAAATCAGCATATTTAAATGATTTCTGAAGGATCGTGTGACACTGAAGACTGGTGTAAAGATGCTGAAAATTCAGTTTGGCATCACAGGAATAAATGAAATAATTTTAAATTGCAATAATACTTCACAATATTACTGTTTTTACTGTATTTTTGATCAAATAAATGCAGCTGTGATGAGCATTAAAAGACTTAACGTAAAAAATGTAAACGTAAAAAATATTACTGATCCCAAACTTTTGCATAATAGTGTAGTGTAGATTTACCATCCACAACAATTTTTTTATTTGTTGGTTTATGTACACATACATCAATCAAACATCTTTGGTAGTTGCATTGAGTCTTGCTGGTTTTTCAGCATCTTCTGCTATGAGCCACATTTTAAAGTGCTCCTATTATGCCTTTTTAAATATGACCTTTCATGCAGTGTGTCATGTAGCTGTATGTGAACATAAACTATCTGCAAAATTGTGAAGCCGACAGTGCACGATAAATAAAGTTATTGTCTATTAACAAAAAAAAAAAAAAGAGGGAGTTACTCGAGTATCTCGAGGAATCGTTTCAGCCCTAATAAATTTCAACTATCAGCGGAACTCAAGGTGGTGAACTTGGAGAAAGAAAAAAAACCCACAATTCACAAGTTTAAGTCAAGCTGAAAACAACATTAGGAAGATAGACCAAGCCAGTAAGCTATCTGTGTGAGATGACGTTCATACGGTATAGGGGGATTTAGCAAAGTAGAGGGCCATCCCGGTCTAAATCTGGACCGAAACCCCCAAAGCTGGGCAAAGTGCTGCGTTTCAGAGATGAATATCAGGGTGACCCATCAGGTGGTACGCTAAGAAGATTCTCCTGACACACTGTTGTGGCCTAATCTGTGGGTTTTGGCTGGGTTAAATACTGTGTGCACAGCTCTTCCCTTGTGTCAGGCTGCAGTCAGCACAAACTCAATCTGCTTGAAAAATCTCCTAAAACCTTACGCACAGGATGAATGCAGCGGAGCGGCGGCGAGCGGTCACTCCTGTATCATTTCCTCATTCGTCCGAGGAATATGACCTTGTACTAACTGAGAGCTTTTCAGCGCTTTAATTCTCCACTCAGTTATTTTTATTTAACACCACCCTCCATTTACGCTAAGTGAGTATTTGGCAATGGGAACTCTGACGGATTTATCATTTATCTGTAAATATTTCTGAAATCGTAAAACGTTGCGCTATTAAAAAGCTGCATAAATGACACAAGCAGAGCAGGATGTTCCCTCAGCGCCGAGCGCTGATTACAGTAAACTGTGACAAAATTAATTACATATAGTCCATTAAGGCGAATGCAAAGTGTATTGATAAAATCATTGAGGCAATGGGTTCATTTAAAATGAATAAGAGCATCTTGCCAAGGCAGAGCGTCTTAAACCAGACCCGATTTCGCATTCACCAACCGGGGAGACGTGGAAAAGTAAATCATTTTTTTAGAATAACACTGTAAAAACACAAAATAGCTCTTGTGTAGTCAAGAAGTGCATTATATGGAAAAATATGGGTGATTTAAGCTTTTTTGCAGTACATGTAAAAATGGCTGGAGGGCAAAGAATGTCTCCTGCCACCTGATTTTACAGAGGGGAAAATCTTCACCGTGGTGAGACCGCCCGTGGAGAGTTAGCAGTCACGAGTGCTTTAAAACACCAGTCTCTCAGCCTGCCACTGCTGACCATGTCTCTGAGGCATAAAGAAACAAGACAGAATATAGACGACCTTAAAGAGATAAAAAACCCCTGGGAAAACACTCACTCCTCATAATCTAATCTGCTAAATCACCTGTAACAAATCACCTGGCTCATTTAGAGACCGTAGCTTCAATTCATATTAAGGTTCTATTAAATTCGAAAAGTCATATTAGGAACAAAAGAGAATCCAAGGGCACAGAGAAAAGAGCTTTGTGCTGAGAAACGAAGGTGAAGACATACGTTTGGTGCCTGTGACCCCATTACAAGCACTTGTTGGATGGGGATCTGGGGACCTTTTTCAACAAGCCATCTGTTTTAGACTCGGATGCAATGATGGGGAATATTCCCTTTCGTATCGTGTACATTGGGGACGGGTGATTATGATCGCCTAGTCATCCAACAACTGACTTCATCTAGATATTTTTAGAGGTTTCAGAATTTTAGAGGCCATTCTTGAAATGGCAAGGAATAATCAATGACAGCAAAGAATTAAATAACTAACAATGTTTTCAAATAGAAATAATTTAAATAATAATATTTAAATCATTTGGTTATAAGTAATTTAATAAAACTTTCCATTTAAAAAATAAAAATATTTATTTACATATTTATTTATTGTTATGTTTTTTTATTTATTATGTTATTTTTTTTTTTTTTATGTATTTTTACACTGTACCAAGATTACAAAAAAAAAATAGCACTTTTTAAAACAAGTATTGAAACTCCTGCATTCTGGTTTGTTACGTTGCGCTAATTGACCCATCGCAAAACGCCACAAATCATGTTTTTATGCAAGTATCAAACAAAGTCTCAGCTCAAATTTTGTCATTTTTTTTGAAAAAACATTTCAATGTGTCGCACAGATCACTGTAGTGCCTCAAGCAGCATGTGAACCGATCATTTCTTCCCCTTTACTAGTTATAGCACAAAATAAACATGAATGAACATCAGAAGATAGCTTGTTTCAACTGCGGAAAGATGTCAATACACACAATTTTTCAAGTTCAAGTCCACCAACATTAATCTACTCTGCATGTCTGGTTTATATGTTCGACAAAAATGGCAGATTCTGCATTCTGCATTACAAACTACTTGTGAAAACTCAAAAGCTTTTTAATGCAAGAACACATATTGTTATGTCTGATTGGGATCAAGCGAGCACAAAAATATTTGACCGATTTGTTGACCAGTAGTTGATGCAACCCCTACTTTGAAATGATGTAGTTCTTGGTGTCTCTGTAGCAGGTGAGCATGTAGAAAAAAGTGAAAAATTTAATTTGCACTCAAAACCCGGTTTCATTTGCTCTCAAAACCTGGCAACGGGATTTCCACGCAACTATATGCAACGATTCATTCTTCCTCCAGGCAATTCTGAGGAGTTCATTCAAATTCAAGAGCTCCATACAGTCTCTTTCAGAGCGGCTGGCTTCTTGATGGAGCAGGTGTGAAGCTCTAAATATACAAATGTGCAGATGAGGCGTATGAAAACAACGAAGTGGAGATATACTTGTAGATAACAATGTAACAACAGGCACGAAGACGGGCTGAAAAAGAGCCTATTTCGCCTCAGACGCAAATAGGCAAACAGCATTTGCGACTATTTTGCAAGGCACTGAAGTGACAAAGAAAGTAAAAGTGCCATCACTGTTTGTTGATGATATTGTGCCTCACGGCAAACATTCTGTCTGATCAAAATTCTTCGTCTAACAGCTCCAGAACGCCTCACTCAAAGGCTTTGACTTTCAGATGCGGTCTCCAAAAGCACTCCAGGATGTCTGAGAGCCTGTGTTCTGCAGGTACAACGGTTTAAGGGCCGTTGTAAGGACAGAGGCGTCGTGCTAAGAATCACAAGAGAGATGCGCGCTATCGAGACAGCATTTGACTACCGCTGCAGCATCGCTCAAGTGCTCCCATGGCTGAAGATATGGAAGTGAACGCGAATCACAGGGGAAACTAAATCATTATGAAAACATACAGGCGCTTTCATCTCTATTCAGAGAAAGAGAGACCGTTCTACTGTTCCTCGGAGAGGCGGGAAAGTAATTTAGCCTCTAATATGAGAGAGAGCTCTGAAAGTTGGAAGTGATAGAAGTCTGGGGTATCCAAAACACATAGAGAGTGTTCTTGGGGGACTATGGTAATGCGTTTCAAGGCTGAGATAGCATTTGTGAAAAGAGCCCACCAGCACCTTTTCACTTAGGCAAAACAAACACGGTTCCCTGTGACTCTGGGACACAGGCAGGCCAGGACTAATTGTTATGGCCCAGACAATCATGCCACTACAGGGGATTGTATCTCATGCTCAGTAAACCCTGTAGCCTTGTTCTGTTCTCTCTTTGTTTTGAGAGCTCTTGTGGGAGGGATTATTTTTCTTAAGAAAAAGAAAAACATCCTTCAGTGTTCTTTCACTGCTCCCAAAAGAAATGATCAGATCAAGTCAATTTCTGATACACTAATAAAAACAACATTCTAAATGAGCGGATTTCGAACACCTCGGAAAATGCTTGACTATTAACTCTCCTCTAAATAAACACCGTCTGTCACAGATCTAAATGAAACAATTACAATTACTAAGTAGGGTTTCTGTGGAAGCCTGTTTCTTGTTATTCTGTTTCTGATGAAATTCATATTGTGAGATGTAGTCACAAACGCAAGAAATAATCACAATTAAAAGAGAAGTCCACTTCCAGAACAAAAATTTACAGATAATTTACTCACCCCTTGTCATCCAAGATGTTCACGTCTTTCTTTCTTCAGTCATAAAGAAATTTGTTTTTTGAGGAAAACATTTCAGGATTTCTCTCCATATAGTGGACTTCAATGGTGCCTGTGAGTTTGAACTTCCAGAATGCAGTTTAAATGCAGCTTCGAAGGCCTCTAATCGATCCTAGCCAAGGAAGAAGGGTCTTATCTAGCAAAACGATCGGTTATTTTCTAAATTAATGTACAATTTATATACTTTTTAACCTCAAATGCTCATCTTGTCTAGCTCTGTGTGTGCTCTGTGTATTCCGACGGTTCAAGATATGTCGAAAAACTCTATTTTCTTCTCCAACTTCAAAATCTTTTTTACATTTTTTGTAAAGAGCGTTTGATCTTCTTTGCATGTTCACTATATACTGGGTCGGTACTTCTGCAGCAATGTAGGACGATTTTGAAGTTGAAGCAGAAAATGAGATGGGAGTTTTTCGACATACCCTAACTCTCTTGAACAGGAATAGACAGAGCTAGACAAGACGAGCATTTGAGGATAAAAAGTATATAAATTGTAAACATTTTTAGAAAATAACCAATCGATTCGCAAGATAAGACCCTTCTTCTTTGGCTGGGATCGTTTAGAGCTCTTTTAAGGTGCATTTAAACTGCATTTTGGAAGTTCAAACTCGCAAGCACCATAGAAGTCCACTATATGGAGAAAATCCCTAAAATGTTTTCCTCAAAAAACATTATTTCTTTACGACTGAAGAAAGATAGACATGAATGACATCTTGAATGACAAGGGGCTGAGTAAATCATCTGTAAATATTTGTTCTGGAAGTGAACTTCTCTTTTAATAAGTTACAATAACGCAAACCTGTAGTCATGAGACAGTCACAATTACAAGAAAAAGCCACAACCAATAAGACACAAAATCACAAATTACTGAAAACAAATTTGAAATTGCGAGATGCAAAGTCAAAAATGTGAGATAAAGTCGCAATTATGAGAAATAATCACTGCTGTGAGATATAAGGTTGCAAACTACGAGATATGAAGTCACAAGTGCAAGATAAAGTTAGGATTACAAGAAATAGCTGCAACTGATTTGTAAATGCGATTAACCGGTAGAAATTTGTGAACCGGTAGAGATTTTCGACTATCGTCTCTATCGCGGTTACATGCTCACATGACGTTGCTGTGCTACGCAGTCACGAAAACGTATCGTTTGAATGTGTTTTTAACCATGGCGCTTAAAAACAAGTAAATTTAAGCCATTGAAATGGACTCAGCAGCAAAAGAGAACTCATTTATATGCACGCACTGTCTGAGAGACTGTTTCTCAGCGCTGTCAAAAATATATTTTTGCCACTTTATAGACATTAAACGGTTAAATAGACACACTTGTATGTGTCAAAATGCCTTTGTCTTTGCAAGTATCCTTGTAAACACAGTACCTTAGATCTTAAGCGAAAGCAAACAGATGAGAAAGAAAACACATGTAACAGTATATTGGATTCAGGCAGCTCTTAAAGTGACAGCAGTCTAAAATTCCTGCTGTCTGTTATTCATTAGAGTGAAAATCTCTCACTGCTCTCTTGACTAAATCACTTTTTGTAACTTTAATAAGAAGAAATATATATTTAATTTACACAGTGAAGAATACACAGTGTATTTATACATTTGATAACTTTATACAATCTATGTAGCATTTCTTATTTATTTGTTCTACTGTAGTTTTTGTCCTACTGCTTGTAATTAGTTTCTTATGCTTATTAAATCACTGACTGTTTACTTGTCTGCGGTGAGGTTTCTTTTTCTTTTTTTTTTTTTTTTAATTTAGGCTAGTAGTTTTTTTGTGATATTGACACTGGTGACAAGAATTATGAAATTTCTATGGCATAAAAAAAATTATATCACAAAGACCTTATTTAAAGCAAAAATAATTATATTATGATATACATCATTACCGTGAAATAAAATTAGTCATATTGTGATATAAGAGTTTGGTCATATCGCCCACGCCTAGAAATAGCCATAAGTTGAAATTGTGAGATATAAAGTCACAGCTGTGAAATAAAATTGCAATTACAAGACAAAAACATCAGAATTGGAAAATAGAGTATCAGAACATAAAAATGAACTTCTTTCCAATGCAGTAGATGCTCTCAGAAGGAAAGGCACCTCTAGTTGAGTAGAATCACTCATGTTTTCACCACTGGTGTCGGTCCTCTGACATTACCTGGCGCTTTCAAGATCAATGGTGCATCATGTCACAAAATTCGTCAGTGGCTTTTATCATTCCCATTAGGACTGAACAAAAGCCCAGAATATTTCCTCCGCGCACTCATAGCGAGTGTTTAGTATGTGGCATTCATAATGCCCTTTATACCACATTCATCTTAGTAATGACGTTCTGACAAACATTGGAATATGAATGCGACTGAGAATGTGTTTGAATCAAGGCATGTTGCTGACTCGAAAATGAGGAACCCATTGGTTTGCTCGTGTGTGTGTTCTGCAATTGCCTGCTGAAGGACTTCACATTTGGCTACTTGACACAATGCCACGCTCCCCAACAAACCAATTTCATGCCACAGTCACCTCTGTCTCATTTGCATTGGTGTAAAGCTTTTTCTGCATGAGCGCACAATGTTTTGATCCCCTGATTAGAGTGATCTGCAGCAGAAAGCCACCAGAATCCTGTTGTTATCATTTTGTCCATCTGCGGCTCTCGCTGCTCTTTACTAGCTATGGATCCAGGTTTAGCTTCTCTCTGGCTGTGTTGAAGGACATCAAAAGGCATACATATAAACTAATGAACAAAAAAAAACCCATAAAACATTGGTTTAAGCTGCACACTGCAGTACATAATCTGAAGATGAGATCTATTCTCATTTATTAGCTGCTTCTAAGAGTAATACTGCACAATTAATTTCATCCAGTATCAGAAATGTTGTGACAAGAATAATTAGTTTAAATTGGACTTTACAGGTTTGAAATCACATTTCAGAAGAATCAAGAGCCACAATACCTGTCCTGGTCCAGCGCTTTCACACAGGAAGGTCTCGTACTCTATGGCAAAGACTGGCGCATTGTCATTAATGTCCATCACTGTGATCAGAGCCACTCCTTTCCCAACCTGCGACGGATCCACTGAAATCACAGAGAAAAATATTCATGCGTGAACAGGCTAATAGATGAAAAAACATGAGGACACCAACACATTTATTTCAATATGCTTCATTTATTTAAACGTGTTACATTATTTAATAGGTTGCATTTATTTAAATATGTGCCTTGCCATCTTGGCGGGTACCACTGGTTTGCTCACCGGGGCCATTAAATCATAATTTTCTGTAATTTTAAATTTAAATTATTTGTATTATGAAAAGATTTTACTTTGCAAATCAAAACAAAACAAAAGAAAGTTGATTTATGTAAAAATGTAAAAAGAATAAAGATCAAATTAATTGTTTAAATGGAAAAAAAAAAAAAACATTAAAGAGATCTTCGGACACAAAAAGTATTCTCGTAGCTTCCTAAAATTATGGTTGAACCACTGATGCAACATGGGCTATTTTAACAATATCCTTACTACGTTTCTGGGCCTTGAACGTGTCGGTTGCTTTGCTGTCTATGCAGGGTCAGAAAGCTCTCAGATTTCATTAAAAATATCTTAATTTGTGTTCTTACGGGTCTTACGGGTTTGGAACGACATGAGGGTGAGTAAGTACATACAATATGCATCTATGTATAATAAAGGTACAGATGGAGATTTGGAGGGTGTCTGAAGCAGTTGTCACAAAAGTTAACTAAGTAGCCGTTTTAGCTACACTTGCATCGAGACTGACAGGATTAGATGAACATGCTCCTCCTGAACTTTAGAGCTCCACTTAAATATTCCCATTGATGTTCTTACAAGTGATTGCAAATGTACTTCTACTGCGGCTGCCTAAACTTTGTTCACTCGGCTCATTTTATCCAGAGAAATAAATGAGAAATCATTTATATCTGGCAATTGTTCAGAAGCTGGAGTTACATTAACAATTTGACCCTTTGTATACATAAAAAGGCAGAGCCGCGGCGAGGAGTAAATCTTAGAAATGAAAGTCACGACGATTGATGCAATACAGGCAACTGAAATAGGAATTAGCTGCTGGGTTTTTTTGTGTCGCTCGCTGTTTCCATGAGTGCAGAGGACCATAAAAAAGAACTCTGGGAAATTTACTGCGGCAATACGCGCAATAGAATTTTATGTGACTTTGAATCAAATTTGAGCTGTCAAAATAAACAGGCCGATCGCAACATCATCCCATTTATCTGCAATCCGATCCAAAACAGCAAACTTAAGGGCCTTTCTGGTAAGACTTGGTTATAACGTAAGTGTTTTAAGCACACATCTGATTTGTTATCGATCTACTTTTAGCAAATACAGTGATATTTCCAACCAGCAGGGATGCTGCACTTGGCAATCAACCAATTAACAGACTGCACAAGGGCGTGAGGTTATTTTTGTTGTGTAACTATGCAATGTAGATATCTCAAATGGTATCGGCGCTTAAGCACAAGCCAACAGCAAACACCTGTTGAGGGCATACTGCCTCTAGTCAACCAGAACCGACACAGCTGCTAGTATTCTTTGAGTAGGCCGACTGCTGTTTGCTAGTACATTCAATGCATGCTCACAATGCACTACAAAACAAATTAAAAGCATTTCGGTTGTGTGCTAATCTGCAAAATCTCTACGCGTTTTTGCAAGCTGTCCCGTCATTATGAGCTTTCCGTAATTTTGGCAGCGGTGATGATATTGAGGGCATTGAGGAGGACAAAACGCGGTCATGGTCTCCAGCCAAATGAGTTGATGGAGAGCAAAAATAAATCTATTCTGCAGGTGTGAACATGCAGCGGCAGTGGGCTGGAAATGTGCTGGCTCATTCGAAGTTGATTTCCATTGAAAAGCCAGTGATTTATTGTACGTAGCACATTAGCTTGACTCTTTACGTGGCTAGCAGAATTCAGCTTAACTGTCTAATCCAAGCGCTGCTCTGGTTTAGGGAAAACGCATATCCC
Source organism: Cirrhinus mrigala (assembly GCA_036247105.1). Taxonomy (NCBI): domain Eukaryota; kingdom Metazoa; phylum Chordata; class Actinopteri; order Cypriniformes; family Cyprinidae; genus Cirrhinus; species Cirrhinus mrigala. Next base: position 19,328,851 of record CM070008.1, on the reverse strand, counting down.
AACAAAACCGCACTAGTAAATATATGACTCACGCCTCCCAGTATCTTCCGCCCAAGATATATAGAGCCCATCTGCCTCCGGGCCGTACACACCTGCAGGAAACATGCTGAGTTGCAGGCGGGGAGAGAGAAACGGTGTGCGCTTTGAGCTAATTCATCTATTAATTTGACTTTTTAGAGGATGAGGGATCTACCGTGAATTAAACCCAGGCAGACTGCCATCGCTGGATGAGTATCGTAACTTGCTTTACAATGCTCTAAACAATAAAACGGGTGATAAGTTACCTCAGCGTCGATGGCACGGACAGTGGCTGTTAAGCACATTGTGGTGGCGGTGACTATAATGTCACAACTGACGCCCCTGGGCACTGGCTCATAATTCGCCATGTTAAGTGCAGTCACAAATGTAATAGCCCAGCAGTTTTTTGACCAATGAATTTCCTTGACTTTTCCAAGACCTTGCCAGGCGTTTGTGATTACTGGATAAAGACTGTTGTGAGAAGTCATTTTAGAGAGATTACTGGGCTTATTTCAGGCACTCAGATTTTTCAGGCAGCAGTGTTCTGGACTAACAGTAAATATGTACTGATATTAAATGTCTGGTCAAGATAACGCAAGTTGCTTTAAAAAAAAAAAAACAATCTTCAATAAACAGTTAATGGTATAAATAAAAATGTTGGGTGTGTCATTGTTTTTTTTTTCATGTTTATTAATATGTGTTTAATGCAGGCATTCCCAAACGTTTTAGTCACCCCTTAAAGGAACACTCCACTTTTTTTTTTAAATAGGCTCATTTTCCTTGACTCTTCTGTAGTTGCATCGTATACTAAGACTGGAGAAAAATGAAAAGTTACGATTTTATAGGCCAATATGGCTAGGAACTATACTCTCATTCCGGCGTAATAATCAAGGAATTTTGCTGCCGTATCATGGGTGCAGCAAGCGCAATGATATTACGCAGCACCTGAAAGTGACCAGCACTAAATTTGTGTAGATGCAGAGTTGACGGCTGCGTAATATCATTGCGCCTGCTGCACCCATGGTACGGCAGCAAGGTTCCTTGATTGTTACGCCGGAATGAGAGTGTAGTTCCTAGCCATATCGGCCTATAAAATCGCAACTTTTCATTTTCTGCCAGTCTTAGTATGCGATGCAACTACAGAAGAGTCAAGTTTTAAATAGGAAAAATATCGAAACTCTTTAGTCATTTTATAGTGAGAGGCTAACGGTCTAATCGGATTCAATGATTTATGCTAAGCTATGCTAAAAGTGCTACCGCCAGACCCGGCAATCGACTGAATGGATTCAAAAACGGTAAAACACATCTGTATAACTCTAGGGGAGTTGGAAAATGAACATATTTTCAAAAAAAGTGGAGTGTTCCTTTAAAATATTTTCTTGAAATATCACAGAGGAAGTTAATATTTCAATCATTTAACAACTCATTCACATGTTTACAGTTCTCTGATGTCAGTTACTTATCACATTGACCATTAACAAATAAAATATTTATATTTTAGTGTTCAAGTGCTTAAAGTGCTTTTTCTTTACATTTTTATGATTGAATTATTAGGTTTTTATCAACTTTACTATTATAGCATTACTATTATATATAAATATAACAATTTAACAATCTGTAAGTAATTTATCCAGCTCTGTATGTATATATATACAAGATTGTAAATCTATTTTAGCTATTTAGCTATTTTTGTGTCAATTGAGAACATACACATTACAAATTGTAGCTTTAGAAAGAAATATTTTATTTAATTCAATATAAAATTTATTACACAAACATTTAGGCTGCTACGGAAAACTGTAGAATATAAAAGAAGGTAATTTGAGAAACATCTCAGTATTTTCTGTTCATACAATTGGTAACCAAAACAACTTTTTTACCAACAGTCTTCAAAATACCTTCTTTTATGTTCCAGAAAAGAAAGGTTTGAAACGACACAAGTAAATGATGACAGAATTTAAATGTTTTGGGTGAACTATCCCTTTAATGTTTTTGTTTTTATTATTATTGTTTTTTTTAAATTAAATGATACTTTAAATAAGAAACTAAATCTGCCAGAATGTGGCGGTAAATGTCTTTATGAATCATTCACTCATTCGATTCGATTCTTTCAAACGACTGATTCATTCAGGAATTAAGTAAATAGCTCTCTTTATGAAAGGGCCTTTGAATCAGTGATTCACACGATTCGTTCAAAACATTAAACTAAACACCGCTGTGTTGCTCTGAGATGCGCAACAGTTCTGCTATGACTTCAAAGGTAATATGTTCTCTGCAAAATTAAGCAAATACATATAATGGTGTGTTTCAAATAATACAATATCAAACTTCTTATTTAATGAACTGTTGTATAAATCACATGATAGATTGGGGCAAAATCAGCACTCGTGTCATATTGCTCTTGCTGCCCGTGTGATATTGTGTGATATGTGATATATACAAAAATATGAGACAAACATTTTGCACCAATATCTTGAATTTTAGTACATAACTGCATTTGTGGAGTTGTTGCCCTGCATCATATTTGTCAACAGTCAACTATATGAAATATAAGATGAACTACAGGTCTGAGGGCGTGATCAGCGCGTTAACGCGTTTTTCATAACTAATTAATTAAGGCATTAAACTGACAGTCCTAATTTGTAGAACTGTATTTTTACAGTATAAAAGTGATATGTATTATTTTAATTAATTACTCATTTTTTAGAGTAACAGTATTATTACAATATATTTCTTTTTTGTTTAGTAATTGTATTTAATAATAATCATGATTATTATTTGAATCAAATCAATTGGGTCAAATGAGATCCATCCATCCATCCGTCATTCAGGTCTAAAACGATGGTTCACGAACAAGCAAAAAAAGGCTTTAGGCTCCCTAAAAATCATCGCAATCATTGTACAATTATTAATTATTTCCTGAAAATGTTTCATAACGCACTATGCACAGAAAAACAAAACATTGCAATGCAAATATTTCCAATATTGTGCAGCTGTAGGAACAATTAATAAACAGTGCTTCTGTAATATAGTCGATTCTCCTAACTGTAGGCCGTTTTACAGCAACTAGCATAGGAAATTGCACATTAATATAGATTAGGTGGGCACATTTATAGTAATTTCTCCACAGCTTCTGAAGAGATTCTGGCACACATAGCAACTTTATCCTGAATGTGCCTTTCGAATACGGTTGCCCTTAAAATCTAAAATATCCATTTTCTGAAATTGAGATTCCCTCCTTTATGATTTTCAGGACCATTAACACCTTACCTAACATCGTCGAAAGACAAATGACTTTGAGGCTACCTTTTGGTAGCTAGCAAGCCTCTGTCTCATTCTTACAGACAAATAGAAGAGGACATTTCAATCTTCTCTGCCAAAACCCATTTTAGAGACTGTGGATGCCTCTGACAATGACTGATCGTCTATGAGGGCGAACCTGCAAACTTTGGTTAAGTGCATCCACGTTTATGGATATGGGTTAAAAATGTAACCACATGATGGATATTATTCCCCTCTATCACTCGAGTCAATATGGTTATGGCTGTCTGTGCGAAGACTGGGAATCGAGAGAACAGATGCACTTGAGTGAAGGTCACGGGGAAAATCAGCATCAAAAGTTAGGTGGGAAAGGAAGCTGCAGTTCTGCCCATCGGCTACAATCAGGACAAGACTCGATCAAGCTACACGGATTCTAGAGATGTCAGTGGACAGCGGTCACCTCAGCGGCGCAGCATCTGTTCACAGCCTGGCCAGAGCACTCGCGCAGATTGAACGATTATGCTATATGTGCCGTACGGCAAGACAGACAGACGCGACATGCACGAGGGACACGGTTTGAAATATTGATCACCCAGAGCAGCGCTTACTATTAGCCCGGGCAGCCTAGAGATAATGACATTCTTTGTGAAATTAAAGACTCAAATTTTGTGAAGGATTTCATGGTAATAGAATTTGAGATTGCAAAAAACGAAACACAGCTGCTCAAAACTTTTCCGTGCAAACTGAAAGTAAAGGTATCTTTGAATAAAAAAAAAAAATCTCTCTGAATGGCTCACATATGAAGGACAAATTAAGCAGTAGCAGTAGTTTCTGTAACTGACAGACCTTGTTGGACTATAAAAAAGAACACCATAGCACATCTACTGTACATAAATCAGGCCTCTTTTGCATTTCGCATTTTGTGTTTAATTCTTTGTTTCTCCAAGAGACATAATAATTGTCAATGTAGCCTTCACAAATTTTCAGAAGGCCTTCAAACCATAACAGCAACCGTATAAATTAGTTTAATAATTGCACAAACTAATTTGAGGTCACTCACAGCTTTCAATAGCCAGGATGGTGATGTTGTGTACAGCATTGACTTCTCTGTCTAAAGGCTTAGCCGTGCTGATGACTCCTGTTGTCGACTCAATGTTGAAAAATCGCTCCAAGTCCGTGTTTCTGTCTATTGAATACCTGGGAAAATAGAAAAGTTTTAATGAATTTCAAGCTTAGACTTTTAAATGAATTCTATAGATATGACCTAAAGTCACAGTGCCGACAGCGATCATTATTTTCAGTGGCTCTTAGGCACAGAACTACTTAATTATGAGCATTTGTCTTTCAGCACAAAACACCTGAGTCCCACAACTCATTTACAGTCAACACTGGCATCCACTCCCGCATAAACAAATAAAATAATTTAAAGCAATAATAGCACTAATGACTTGTATATGTATTATCCTAGGCCTGTTTTACATTCACATGCGTTTATGTGATTGGCTTGAAATCAGATAGCACTTGACCCTATTAAATGTAATGTGTAAATATACTCAAGACACACTGTGATGCATTTTCTTTCTTCACATGCAACTATGTGAAAATTACTGTGTTCGAACGTTTTAGAATAAGTAAGGTTTAATTTTTAAATAATTTAATACTTTTATTCAGCAAGGATGCATTTGATTCATCAAATGTGACAGTCAATACATTTAATATGTTACACATAAGCTTTCTATCTCAAATAAATAAATGTTTTTTGTATCAAAAAAAAAAAATGTGTCCTGAGCAGCAAATCAGCATATTAGAATGATTTCTGAACGATTGTGTGAAAATTCAGCTTTGCATCACAGGTATAATTTACATTTTAAAATATGTTAAAATAGAAAATGTGTTATTTTAAATTGTTATTAGTTTTATAGCATTTTGCAAACTTTAAACAGTCGTATATGTGAGGTTTGCAAGCCATTTTGCACAGATAGCCATGATCAGATTTCTATCTGTAGACATATTAGACTGCAAGGGGAGAGTGCAATTCAGCTAAAGTCTGACTAGATATTATCTCGATACCAAAATCGGGTATTATTTTTTTCATTAAGGTTTTAAAGCTTTAATTAAAAACGCGATAGTCTTTCTCAAGATTTAATCTTGCCTTCATAAAACCAGTATCATTACAGTATAAAGTCATTCCATGAGGCCATGTCCTACTTAATTGGGCTATTGGTGGAGTCCGGGTCCAGAGCAGAGACGGTTCCTATGATGGTTCCCACTTTGGCAGCTTCAGAGACGACCATTTTGCTGAGCGGAGAGGAGAAGATAGGAGGCTCATCTACATTCTCCACAGTCAGCCTCACCATTGCCGTATCGCTGAACGGTCCTTGAGACAAGAACCGTGGGTCTATGTTCCTGTTGGATGCCTCAATTTTCAGAGTGTAGCTTGACTTTGTTTCAAAGTCGAGATTCTGAGGTAAAGAGCACAAATGGAGGGAGGGAGAGCGGGAGAGAAAGTGTTGAAGAAATAGTTTTGAAATTATAAACAAGGACAGAGAGTATGAGGTAAGCATCCAGGCAAGTCATAAACAGAGTTCACATTTGAAATCTAGCTGTGATGCGTGTACATATATACAGTAATGCATCCAAGAACCCTTGATCCACTCCTTTTAGCTCTCATATTTCATTTAAGTATTGTTATCGATTGACAGAACAGAAAAGAACAGTGTCAAAGCAGTACATTGATTTTAAGACAGAGATACATGATGCCGAAAATGTCTTGTGGAATACTTTCTCATATAGTCATTTATCACTCCTGTCTGGTGTAATATGCAGCGCATTGAAAACTACCTTCCGAGCCTCCTTCATATCACTGACAAAACATAACTTCCCTGAGGGTGCGACAAAACCAAATCCAGCATTTGTGAACATTTAACTGTAGTTTTAAAATGAGAAGTCAGAGGCAGTTTATTGTCAATTCCATCCTACATAGTTTCCTTGGAAACCAAAGTGCAAATATAAAACATTGTACTATATATACAATATACAGAGTTCAAAACGCAAGTTTTCAAACAGACTATCTTTGTATTCACGATCGCTGCATATTTTTTTTGAAAATGTTTTCTACAGATATCTCAATCTAGTCTCTCTGTGTAAATGTCAAGTGGTGTAACCAAGTAAAAAGTAATAAAATCCTTTCTGTATAGCTTGAAAACAATTGACAATCACACTAAAAAGAATGTTTTTCATATTAAAAATATTTCAGTTTTGGAGTAAATATTTTACATTTTATTAAACATTAATAAATTAAAGCTGCAAGCAGTATTGCAAGGGCCCTCGCACCTGGGCTCACCACCACCCGGAGACTTTACGAATACAGCGAACAGTGGGCAATATGCTTTTAAAGTGGTATATATAGAAGGAATATGTCAAAGTCATTTATATGAGCCAAATGTCCAGCTACCAGATGGTGGCGCTATGACTATACAATAAATGGATCATGTAAATGCTCTAAATGGATATTGCCATGTAGATGTCTTCAGGCCAGCACTTTTATCAAACATATGAAGTTGGCTATGACTGAATATGGGCATGGGCATGTGTTAAGGACAGGATTCTTATCAAACATGTGAAGTTTGAGGCAGATTGGACATTGTATGCCTTAATTCTAACAACTTTTCATGGCAAAACATCAAAATTTGTCAGGCCGCCTCAGACACGCCCTTCAATGAAAACTTCACAATTTAATGTCACAAAGGGCTTTAGATTAGACTGACCAAATTTGGTGTTGATCTGTTTAAATCTCTAGGAGTTTGTTTAAATACAACGCCTGAAATGGCAAAAACTGCACAAAACTTGCAAAGAAAATTCAAAACAAACAGACTTCCTGTTGGGTTTCGGACTTCGTAACACAGGACCTTTTTGTAGGTATTAGTGTGTTACATGTGTCTACCGAATTTCGTACATGTATGTGAAACATAGCTCAAGGGGCACTTCGTTGAAATTTTATATGTGGCGCTATCGAGCCATTTTGTCACACCCACTTTTCACCACTTTTGGAGTGTGTGCAGTTTCATGAGTTTTCGAGCATGTTTAGGCCCTCAAAAATGCGATTAATTTTGAAGAAGAAAAATCTGAGCAATTCCAATAGGGTCCTCACACCACTGGTGCACGGGCCCTAATTATTTAGCCAAACTCCAATTATTTTTTCCCCAAGCATTACAGCTTTGCAGAGCCACACCACCTACACTTTTTTTTACTTTTAAGCCTTAAATATAGTAATCTGTGAATCGTCTAAAGTAGATTTGGGAGCAAAAGTCACTGCCGCATATAAAAATATATAAATAATACACATGCTAAAATCAAAACACTATGATAGTAAAAAATTAAACACTATTCAGGGGATAGTTGGAAAATAATAGGGCTTTAGGTTCACAATTCACAAAGTGCCTTCAAAAACTGCCTCTGTATGAATATTTATATCTATAACATACGGTACATAAGCAAGGGGGATGGGTGGGAGTAAGGTGGGTCAAAGCAGTTGAGGAGCATGATCGCCTGTGGGAAGAAACTGTTCTCGGGTCCAGTAGTTCAGGAGTGTATATGCTCCTGAGGCTTCTCCCAGAAGAAAGAAAGGCAGAAAAAGCTGAAGGCCAAAGTATTGTCCTTCACTACATTACTGACTTTCTTTAGACACTGCTTGAGGGGAAATAACATGCTGAGCAGTCTGCACTGTAGGGGCTTTCAGTGAGAGGAAGAGCAGTTTCCAAACACCGTTGATTTCCTGAAGTCAACAATTATCTCTTTTGTCTTGTTGACATTAAGAGATGGTTGTTGACTCCTCAACATTTTTCTAGATCTCTCATCTCCTCTCTGCATGCTATCTCATCACTGTTGTTGATGAGCCCTAGCACTGCGATGTCATCTCTAAAGTTGATGATATAGTTGCCGGGGTGCCTGGCAATGAGGCAGAGAGTCAACAGCGAGAACAATAGAGGGCTGAGGACATAGCCCTGGGGGACACCGGTAGCCAGGGTGACAATTTGGGAGGTCTGGTCATGGATCCCAGCTGCCTGAGGTCTGTTTGTCAGGAAATCTGACAAACAGCTGCGATGTTTAGTTTGTCCAAAATTGAAAAACACAAGTCAATAAATAAATTGCCGCACAAGTGTTATTCAGATCGGATAGTTTTTGCCTTTAAGCGAAATGTCAGGAATCGAGTGTAGGTGGGCTGTAGGTTGTGATAATGGTCATGACCAGCCGCTAACAGCGCTTCATTATGATGTGCACGAAGCAACAGGATGCTAACCATTAAGGCATGTTACAGCTAGCGTTCTTTCACCAGACAGCCACAGACTAAATGACTTTGACAGGAACTCAAAGGGGTCTTATATTAGAAATGATCGCAGTGGTTGTTAGTGTCTTCCATACGCATAGACTTAGATTAACCTCTGACAGCATCTAAAGACACAGTACACGCTTTTTACATCTAGCACATTTTCTTATCGTGGCCCCTTCACAGGCATAAAAAATTTATTGCCTTCACTTATTTCCTGTCATAGCAATGGAACTGAAAGTACATATAAGGTTTGGGCTGTCTCAGGCCTACCTTCTGTAGAGTTATGACTCCTTCCTGGGTATCTTTGTCTGGCGCGACCCTGAACACCCCAAGGCCGTCGCCCTCTATAATTCTGTAGTCCATCTCAGCATTTGGTCCGATGTCAGAATCCAAGGCTTTTATCTTGGCCACCACCGACGCCACAGGCAGGGATTCAGGCACAGCAAACTGATAGGATTCTGCAAAAAAAGTCCCGGCAAAAACACACACACCCACACGCAGAGGTTATTGATGATGCTATTTCTCTTTTTTCCTTCCTTATCACCCAGCTGTTAGGCCCAGGTCTGAACTAATAATGTATCTCTCTGCTCCGTAGCAGGTAAGCCACTCTATAGATATAGCAAGCAGGAGGATGGTCCAAGCTGTACACACTCCCGGACACATACTGATGCCGGCGATGATACCGTGCGGCTAAAAATAGGGGCAGAAATAACTATGACAATGATCTAAAAAAATCCTCTATTATAGAAGAAGATTGTTCATTTCTATTCCAACGATCATCTACCTGATAATTACACAGCAACTACAGCGAGCGCTTGATCTCTATAATACAAGATCAGCCTGAGTCATTAAAAATCTCAGATTGCTCGCATGAAAATTAAATGGGGAGCAGCATGCATTAATGATGGATGGGGTTCACGTTCGTTTTATAGCCGGTAGAAGAATCATACTTCGCGAAAAGCGTGGCGGATTGTCATTAACGTCAGTCAGCATCACCGTCACCGACGTGGTGCCTGAGAGTCCTCCCATCTGACCAACCATGTCTTTGGCCTGGATTACAAGCAGATATTGGTCCCGTGCTTCTCGATCCATGTTAGGCAGAGCCGTCCTCACAATGCCTGCACAGAAAAAGTTGGATTGTTTTACTGAGTATCCTGTTGATTAAAATGTAGGAAATATGGGGTTTGTTGATGCATGAGATGTACTGTGTAATGATAACATCCTCCTAGTCTGTAAGAGCTGTGAAAAACCATCTAGATTACAATATGGATCACTTCCCTTCTGCATTATAGGGAGATGGAGTGTACATCAATTAAAATAGGATTACCATTTAGTAATCTAAACAGCAAGAACCTTTTCCAGATTTGTTAGGCCATATCATAATGGATCTCTCATCGATGAGTCAAATTCACTGAAGCCAGTGCAGGGCTGTAAATCAATTTCCACTCCAAGTCACCGTTCGTTTCGGAATTATCATAGCTTGGCACACCCGAGAGTGATTAAATCGTACCTACTTCCTTTCGCGCACAGAAAGCTACGATAAATCCTAATCAATAAGCGCTGCTATTTGCTATATCTGGCTTCATTTTCCTCCACACGCTGTGGTGGCATCTCTAAAATTAGCTGCGCACTTTAAAAGAAAAAGGAGAAAAAGTTTAATCAAGGTTTGTAATTTACCCTGTTGATTGAGTCCATATGTGGAAATGACCTCAGTTACAGCTAGAGTGCTGATTACATTAAGGATTTCATTCCCTGTAATCAGGTGGTAATGTGCGGCAGTAACTTCATCACAAGTCCCATCAACTTTTTCTGTCTTTAAGTGAGTCAATCAAAACAGCGGTCTCTTGACGTTTCCATGTTTCCATTACAGGAATTGGTGGTTACCGCGTCATAGCTTTGAAAAGGCTTGTCGCTCAAGTGACAACAGAAAGCGTGTGGTGCTTTTCTGTTTTTAGAAATCAGCCTGAATTAGATATTGTACACTGTTTACCTAATTGGTGAGAAAGACTCAAAAACATGCTGCTGGTGCTTAAATATTTTACTGCAATGAAATAAACATTAGCAGCTTGTGCGTACCTGTCTTTGGTTCCACTGAGAAGTAGGGTTGTCCTTCAAGGATGCTGTACACGACTCTGGCACTGTTTCCATATGTTGGGTCATCTGCGTCAGTCGCCTTAACCTCAACCACAGATGTGCCTGGAACAAATTATCCACGCAATTTGGTCAAAATGGTACCAGGCATACATTGGCATTGAGCCTCACTTGATTACAGAACTGAAATCTGATGTAGACTATCACAAAAACAATAGCAGGCTGGAGTAAACCAATAAAGAGACAACAGGATGCACATAAGTATTGTTTTTGACAGAAGACTCTCTAAGAATGCATTTATTTGATTAAAAAAAATACAGTAAAACAACATTGTGGAAATATATTTAGAACTTCAAATAACTGTTTAACATATATTATAAAATGTCATTTATTCCCAGATATGCATTAAAAGAGGCTGCTCTTGCCTCCCTGAATCATCCGACACGCTGTCAGTCACAGAAACGAGGCATCTGCCGCTGATCGCTAGCGTACATGAAGTTCATTAGAGCGTTTTGTAAGTAATTACATTTAATAAAAGAGCCACAGTGGTTTCCCCAGTGACAACAACTTTCATTTCCATTGTGCGTCAGTTTCCCCAGAAATTACGATTATGTTCTCTTGAACACACTGGATGGAAACGCGCTTTATCTGTAAATTATTTTCACGATTGTTTTTCACATTTTTCGCATAAATTACAAACGTAACTTAGATAGAAACATATCTTGGGTAGGCTTCTGCAGTATTTTGAATTCTTGTGCCTGTCTTGATTACAGAGTACTGAGCGGGTGTTGCCTCAGTTCTCATTAAGCCATGCATCCTTGCAAAAAGCCCAGAAGGACAAAACAAATCTAATCGTAAGCCAAACACACACTTTAAATACAATTCTGTATGTGGCCTGCACTTGCCTTTTCCTTATCTTATACTAGCTTTCTATTGTTTTTATTGCCTTTTTCCCAACAGTGATAGAAACTGGACATCTGCAGCACATGTTCTATCGTTCAAAAGTTTGGGGACAGATTTTTATTGTTTTTGAAAGACGTCTGATATGCTTACCAAAGCTGCATTTATTTGATATTTGACCAAAAACACAGTAAAACACCCTAGAGAGAAATAAATATACTAAAATGTATTAAAAATACATTTATTTCATGCTAAGTATACTACAAATACATTTATATGTTATGTACTTAATGAAAATACTTTGCAATTGTACTTTTAGTATACTAAACTGCTATATTTAAAGTCTGCTAAATTGGAACAACTAATTTTGTACTTAATGCACTTTAATTGTACGGACGTCCAACTAAAGATATAATTAAGTATATTTGATTGTGTTAAAGTGGAACTATTTCAAGTATACTTAGGTACTCTTTAAATATTTTGCAATTAAAGACCAATATTATTTAAAGATCATGTAATCCTCATCAATAGCGACATTAAAACACATTTTAGGCTTAATATTAAGAAATGTGCACTGGGCACAAGTACTTCAGTACTTGAGCAATATGTCAGTAAATATCTTAATAGACTTGAACCTTGCTTAGTATAAAATAAATGCATTTTATAAATATATTACTTTTTTACTAGGGCAGTGATATTATAAAATATTATTAGAATTTCAAATAACTGTTTTATATTTAAATATACATGTATTTTAAAATATATATGTGACAACAAAGCTGAATTTTCAGTAGCCCCCTAGTAAAAAAGTAATAGATTTAAAACACATTTATTTTATACTAAGTATAGTTAAAATTTGTTAACATATTTACTGACATATCGCTTGAGACTTTCTGATATAAAAATTATAAACAAAGTTGTAATTAAACTTTATATGAAGTACTAATTGTGCACAATGCATGTTTCTTAAAATTAAGCCTAAAATATGTTTTAATGTCACTACTGATGAAGATTCTATGAACTTTAAATAATATCCATAAATGCAAAATATTTAAAGTGTACCTGAAGTATACTTGCAATAGTTCCACTTAAACACAATCAAATATACTTAAGTATATGCAGGGTATTTTTTTATTAAGTGCATAACATGTAAATGTATTTGTAGTATACTTAGCATGAAACAAATGTATTTTAAATACATTTTAGTATATTTATTTTTCACTAGAGTCATTACTTACACTTCAGTGTCACATGATCCCAATGTTGGGAAGGTTACTTTGAAAGTTACCCTATAAAATGCAATAAGTAGTGTAACTATTTCAATTACTTTGTTAAGGCAATGTAACTGTTTACAGTGGATTATTTTGGATTATTTTTCAAGATTTCTGACAAATGATTTCAACTGTTAATCATTTTCAAACATTTAAAGCAGGCGGTGTTAACCTTACAGTAGTAATCAACACTGATTACTGTCAGACTTCTCAAAATCCTTCATCACTTGAATTAAGATTATAATAATTAAATTTTAAAGCACAGCCACCACAAAAGTAGACTTTAGCACCTCTGTTTACTTTGATTACTTTTGGTCTGAGGTTAAATACAGATTTAAAATCGTAACAAGAAATAATAAATATTAATACAAGAAGTATTCAGATGTAACCACCTTTGTAATTGTTAACATTTTCATAAGTAACTGTAATTTAGTTACACATTTTTTTCTCAGTATCTGTAACAGATTAGAGTTACATTTATTTTGGAATTAAATTACGTAATGCCGTTACATGTAAATAGTTACTCCCCGACACTGCATGATCCTTCAGAAATAGGCTGATTTATAGCTAAATATAAGTAATAATTTCTTTCAAAAACTTAGAAGGTTCTATACTTTCTATACTGTAGATTCTATACTTGATCATTTATTCTGTAGAAGTGGAGCACAAAGGGAAGTTTAGCTCTGCTTTACTGGCTTACTGATATTTCCCAGATTTGATTTAAACTGTAAACTGGCTAATGGAAAGTGCCAGGCCTTCATTTGAGCACAATTTACAGGCCTCTCCAGACTGCGGTGTTCCTCAGAAACGCAGATTATCCTTAAATGCGTTTGCTTGTAAAAAAGTAAAGGAGACATTTGGGGACAGGCCCAGATGTTGTCATATTGGTAACCTAAGCATCTGGAGGCACAGCTGAGTGTACAAAAACGCAGCGCCATGGCAACACCTCACCGCAGGGACCAAGGCCAAATGAGTGTTACTCTTTATCTGATGGCGCGATGTGATTTCATTTCTTATATGTAACCTTGTACCTCTGCAGAATCATTTCAGGCTCTTTAGATTCAACAGGCGGGCTCATTTATAGCCAGTTAAGGACACCGGCATATGGTCAGCCCTTAAATACACATCATAGCGAAACCGCAATGTGTGAAAATGATTGGATGGGAGTATAAGGCATATGTTGTGAATTTCCATTCGGCCTCATGCTGACGTCTGGCTTGAGGGAGAGGTGTCTGGGTTAGGTTGTGGTCCTCACACTTGCAAACAATCTCCTGTTTCTTAATTACCAAATTAAATTAATCATTTTCTCGTTAATCAAATCCATTCATCACCGCTTGACTGCTAATGAATTTAAATGGATCTATAAAGCAGTCATTGAGGACAAGGGTCGCTTGCATTCACAGAGGCTAATGGCTTTGTTCACGCCGTTGGACAGACAGTGGCAGCCAGCATGTTAATTGCTCTTATAAAAAAGCATGTCAATGCTCGCGTGATTGTCAGCTACTACGCTCTGCGTGGTCGAACTGACAAACAAGTGCCCTGTACCGGGGGCCTTCATTATGTATATTACTGTTCTTAGGTGATCCACAGCTAACCCTCAATACCTAAACAAATACGTGACACAATTACCAATAATCATTGTGAAACTGGATGCTTATGGATGCACCAATATTTAAATCCTGGCTGATATGATAAGATCACATTGCTTTAATCTCACTGATTAACCTACTGATAAATGTACTATTTTGTCCATTCAATTTAAAAATAAAACATTTGTTTAAATATGTTAAGTGAATGTAGGCTAAAATCATAATAATGTACAGTATGAAACATTTTAGAAGTTTTGAGATTTGCTATAGATAAACGTAAAAACTATTGTTAATAAGACAATAGACCCCAGGTGAATATGGTAATCTTATTACTAATAGGTATCATTACCTTCTTCAGTTAATTGATTACATTAAGAACTGCAAAATCATTTTTGTATTACAAGTTTACTGAAATGCTATGTTTTGAAATGCAAATGAGGCCTTATCTGGTTAAATATACGCTCATTTGAATACATTTCTAGAACAGAAATCTGAATACTGGATAAAGCCAAATTTTTTTTTTTTTCATTTTGCTGACATATTAAAGCCAAAAGATTTTGGATATCTCTTTTTATCACTCCATAAATCACAAAATACTGTCAAGAGCCAGAAAAAAATTTATAAACAAACCATGTTTTTTTAAGGAATAAAATGTTATAAAATCCGGCAAATGATTTATGAACAAACCCCTCAGTAAAAACCTTTAGAATACAGATAGGATTAAAACTGTGAAGTCTTGTATATTTAAGTGCCACTAAAGTGGAGATGTCTGGCTCAGTGCATGAGAAACAAAAAAATGTAAATACCTTAGCCTATATGTATTGTTATTTAAATCTACACACATAAAAAGAAGTGTATTTTGGACGTTTTCTTTCAACTACTAAGAAACAACACTTTGCCCTGTTTACACCTGGTCACAATACGCATTTTCTCTGATCAGATAGTTATCCGATCGTAAAAAGACCATTTGTAAATTCCCACCGAAACGCTTTCGAGACGGACTTAAATCCGATCATCAGTGTTGCCAGTGTTCGGCTACTTTAACACTGTTGCCGCGGGTTGAAGCTACCCCAATAACCTAATATTTATCCCACTGAATGCTAATTTTACCAGGGGAACCTCGCCCCCCTTCAAAACGCAATTGGGCTACTTTTGGGCAATTGGTTGGGTTTTGTTGTGAAAACCTGGCAACGCTGCCAATCGTTCAAACCACTTAAGGACGTCTGGGACGCATTTCAGATGAAACTGGACAAATGTAAATGCATCTGGTTGTTGAAACCACATATGTACCCTAAATATTACTTCTCCCAAAATGTTAAAATAACTTGTGAGAGCGTGCTATAGGCTGCATGGCGTGCCATAGCCAGATATGACGGCGCTAATGCTGCATGCCTCACCGCAGATGAGTAGCTCCCAGTGGTGTAATGTAACTAATACTACTTCATTACAGTACTTAAGTATGTTCTGGCAATTTTCTTTACTTGAGTTTTTATATTTCAGCCTACTTTTACTTGTACTCCACTACATTTCCTAATTAAAATGTACATTTTTACTTCATACATTTCCCCAAAGCATGTTCATTACTTACTACAAAATAGTCAGAAGTCAGAAGAACACGGAGTGTAGGAAAGCAGGTTTGACGAATCAGTGGTCTCGCGCTTGCAAGTTACACTCCTAATAACACCTTTGCTCATGTGCAAACAAGTGCGCGAACAACCGCAGATGACCTATTTTCCAGTCAAGTCGAGTCTGGGGTGTGCGATATACAGTATATCTTCTGCAGTAATATGGTAAGTGTCGTTATAATGATCTGACATTATCAAGTAGGCTATAACACCAAATCACAAACAGAGTGCACGTACGTTGATTTACTAGTCTATTAAAATTCAAATTGTAGACGGCAAAAATGCTTCTGTATGCGTTTTTTATATTTATATAATTTAATATAGTTAACTTAATCTATATCACACAAAGAGTACCGTTTTTCAGCAGACATCAGCATGATAACATTTAATAATCATTTTATGCAAGTTCAGTAACGCAATAAGTGACTTGCATTTTAGACATAATATTACTTGTTTTTTGCTCAATTTTGCCAACGAAAATAGCTCTAAACAAAGATCACAGCACTGTTTTGCATCTCTGAGCAATGGACAGTGTTTACTTATTGAACGAATCAGATTTTTGAACGAATCAGTTGATAAAAATCATTCAGTGATTCACTCATTAACACATTCAAATGCTTCATTCTTGAATGAATGTGTCTTTAATGACTCACTCATTAACAGTCACTTGTTGCCACCTACTGGCAGTTTTCATTTCACATTTCGACTATTTATTACATACTTTAAGACTTTTACTCAAGTAATATTCTAAACGGTGACTTCAACTTCTACCAAAGTCATTTTCTGGTAAGATATCTGTACTTTTACTTAAGTATGGCTTTCAGGTATACACCACTGGTAGCTCCTCAGCAAGCCGACGCGCAAACTGCCGCAAATGTAAGTGAAAGTAAGTCGCAAATGCTCAATACACAATCATCTTCATTAAAAATAGTAAGACTAACTTATCTTTAAATTGCTGCTCTCTCCTGCTGCAGTCTTTGATCCTAAAATTAGGTTATAATGAATAAAATGCAGCCCATATCTGTTGCTTTTGTTGACGTGAACTCCGTTACATTTACATACAGCGCGGGAACTGAAGATCGGATATATATCCACACATTTATGTGGCCAGTTGTGAATGGAACAGTTTAGAAAAAAAATCAGATTAATATCCATTCGGAAAAAAATGAAGTGACCAGGTGTAAACAGACCCAATATGATGAGACAAAATCTCAAAATTGATTTTTTTTTTTTTCTTTTTTGTCTGTTGCCTTTAGTCTATTAGCATTTTTCAACATGTACTTTATTATGTTTGTATTACCTTTTGCCATCACATAACAGACACCTAAAGACAATCAGCATGCACAATTGAAAGTTAAAAGCCTACCAATATCAATAAATCATTTTAAAACTCTGCATATATATTGTGTATTCCTAACATCCTTCTTTGGTGATTGGTTTCGTATGAATCACTCCAAGGCACTTACCAACAGGAGACATTTCAGGTACTTGAGCATTGTAAGGGCCATCCAGAAACTTGGGTTCATTGTCATTAATATCCTGCACTTTGATAACGAATTCAGACTCTGGTTCGACTGGCAAGTTGGTGGCACGGTCTCTGGCTTGAGCTCGCAGTGTGTAATAGGCCTGTTCCTCCCGGTCCAGGCGTTTCGTGGCATGTATGTCGCCTGTGTTCTCATCGATGGTGAAAATGGAGGTTGCACCTTCACCATTGAGCACGTATTTCACTTTGCCCTCACCTTTGTCCACATCCGAATGAAGCTACGGGGAAAGAAGAAATGAGAAAACAATCATTCATTTCTATTATCACTGTAACAGTTGTCTAGTTAGCATAGTAATGAATAATGCCAGTAATTGTGTTTACTCGTGAGAAAGTACTTCTGCAGTGCTTTAAATAATAAATGGGGATAAACCATCTCCAGCAGATTTGTGCAAGTCAACAAAAGAGAATGGACTGAATAAATGTCAAAACTCACAAGTTATTCTTCCTCACACATCTCAGAACACATGAACAGATAAAAAAAAAAAATCTACCTTTCGTTGTTATACAGAATATGGCTTAAAGTTCTGTTGCTGCCTTTCAGACTTAAAAAAAGAATAAAACATCAACCGCAATCTCAGAAATCTCACGGTCAGTCCTGAATGTGTAATCAGATTTATGAGCATACAGTTGTTTTGTGAGAAGCCTGACAATTATGCATGGTTTGTTGTTTTATATTAACCATTGTGTTTAAATAGTGCCAAAAATGCACATTCGTAATAAACCATAAAAGCTGTCCAATTTAATTCACAGTCCAGAAATCCTCATCATGAGCCTTTTCTCATGCCGTTACCATTTTATGGCAGCTGACTTGGTATTTCCGTCACCAACAGTGAGTGATTTTATTTACTTGTTTATTTCTTGAAAGACTTTATTTCCTTCTCTAGGGGATTATAAGCCAAGTCCTTAGCTTTTCCTCCCTTTTCTCTCTCTCTTTATATAAATCTAACATTTTTTTTTGTCTTTAAATCCACATTTCTCAAGAGACTGTCTTTCACTGTGGAACAATGCTTTCATGTACAGGATCTAGCCGGTATGAAAAGACAACTTGTTTGCTTCATTTAAGCAGTCCTGTCATATCATAACTCTTTATGATGCTGTTTTTCACAGACAGAGTCACAATGATTGGCTGGTGCGTCATAGCTGCATTATATTCATGGGACCAAGTGAACCCATGACTAAATTTGGGAAGATGGCAAGCAGTGTCCTGTGGTGTGACATGCTATAATTCATCTAAAACCATTTTAAATGGCATTATTCTAATGATTTTATATTACGCATGCGGTTTATGACCACATTCTCTATACGGAATTGTATTTTTAATTCATTTGTCACACCACAGGACTGCAAAAAGGAAAAAAGCTCCCATCTAGTCACATCTGGTTTAGGTTGCCGTTTACTTGCCAATAAAACAGCGCTGCTCCACATATGATGTCAGTTAATCAAAAATTACAATGGTTTCAGTGCAGGAACCGAGTGTGCTAATGACATTTGAGGCTAATTAATCAAAGTAAATGTGTGTTTGGATGTCAGTGCTGGCAATTCTCCAAGGCCAACTCCGGTCTGATGACTGTTGCGTGGCTCGGCTCTGCGTTTATTTTTTCAGATGCTTATTCTGACCATAATTCAGCGTGATGATGACTGCAGATCATTAGATTCTGTGTGCTCAGCTATACCACTCCAGTTCGCAAACTCATCTAAAATGATTGCGGTAACTGTATATATCTTTTCATCTGAATTAAGCTGTCATGCATATTACCATCGTATTACCATTCTGAGAAGTTCAAAAAGTTGTCACGTTAAAGGGATAGTTCACCCAAAAATGAAAATTTACCCACCTTCAAGCCATCCTAGATGTGTATGATTTTTATATGATCTGAGTTAATTAAAAAAAAAAGAAAGAAGCCTATCTCTTCAAAGCTTTATAATGGCAGTGAATGGGTGCTGATATTTGTAAGTCCAATAAAGTGCATCCTTCCATTATAAAAAGAGCTTCACAAAGCTCCTGGTGTTAATAAAGGCCTTCTAAAGTGAATCAATGCATTTGTGTAAGACAAATATCCATATTTAACTTTAGAAACCGTAATCTCTAGCTTTTGTTAACTGTCGTGTTCAGCGGATAGCATAGGATGTAGGCATAGCTTCAGCTTCGGTGAGAATATGCTAGTCTCATGAGAAACAAGTTTTGTTTACAGTGAAGGAAAGCTAGTCTTAACTTATATCGAATTCTCTGACATTTTTCTTTACAAATCCTCGTTTTGTACTTCTGATTTGCGACTTGTGTTTTGTACAACAGGTAGTGGAAGCTAGAGATTATGGTTTAAATATGGATATTTTTCTTACACAAATGTATCAATTTGTGGAGCCGTGTGGAGTGATTTTTTTTATGATGGATAGATGCACTTTACTGGACTTGAAACCCATTTACTCCCATTATAAATCTTGAAAGAGCCAGGACGTTATTTAATATAACTCTGATTGTATTCGTCTAAAAGCGGAAAGTTATATACACCTAGGATGCTGTGGGGGTGAGTAAATAATGGGGTAATTTTCATTTTTGGGTGAAGTTTGGGTGAAAATTGAACAGAAATTGAAACTGAAGTATCCCTTTAACTACATTTATAATGTTTCAAAAGATTCCATTAAAAAAAGTGCCATTCTTTTGAGTTTTCTATTCATATGCGAGTCCTGAAATAAGTATCACAGTTTCCATTACAATATTAAGCAGCACTACATTAATAATAAGAAAAGTTTCTTGAGCACTGGAGTAATGACTGCTGAAAATTCAGCTTTGCCATCACAGGGAAAAAAAAAAAAAAAAAAAAAAAAAAAACCTTTTAAAATTCATAAATATAGAAAACAGCTATTTTAAATAGTAATAATATTTCATAATATTACATTGTTGCTGTATTTTTGAATAAATAAATGCACCCTTGGTGTGCATAAGAGAAAAAGAAAATAAAAAAACATAAAAATGCATCTTACTAAATGTAAACCTTTGAAGAGCAGTGTACTCCTAAATGCTCACAAAACTGACTTTCAAACACATACATATTTTGAGTTTTGGAATAAATAAATAAATAAATAAATAAAAAATAGGGTCACACTTTATTCTTCTTTTAAAAATAAGAATGAAGAAATGGTTATTTTAAAAATAAATAAATAAATAAATAAATATCTTCAATATGACCCACCCAAACGTCCTGTTTCAACAGAAAATACTGCAACAGAGGAAGGAAAACAAACACTGAGACTTGGCAAGTATTTCAAATCAATATTATCCATGTTCCCAGACAACTCTCTGAGCAAAGCTCATTGTACAGTATATGTTTGTGTGCGTGTGAATAAAAGAAAACATGTGAATCACTCTCCTATGCAACTCTGAGGTCGTCTCTTGACTTAGTCCACTATCTCTCGGCCTTTGGCTCTTTTCAGCACAGAGAAAGAGATAGAAAAGAAATAAGAAAGTGGAGAGAAGGAGAGAAGGAGAGACGAAAAAGGTACACGTTAATGGGCTGCTGAGAACAAGAACAACAGGCTAAAAGAGGAACGAGAGGAAGGAGGAACCGAGCCTGAGGAGGAAACTGCTGGAGGAAGCCAGTTAGGACCGTGAAGTCTTGGGATGAGCGCTCACCTTTTCTCTCTCAGCCTTTAGTTAGACCTGCCGGCAATCTTGCAGCCCCTAACGAACTGGCTGAGTCATGCTATGTCTGAGTGTGTAAATCAGCGATGTGGGTTGTTGTTGACGGGGATGATAGCACGACGCAACGTTTCCTTCATCTGGACCGGCACCAGTCTCACGCTGCCAACGCATTCCACCACAATAAAGAAGATAAATGAAGACTGTCATTACATCCCTGTCATCTGTCTCTGGCAAACCAGCGAGCCCAATTACGTTGTGAGATTACAAACGTTGCCTGTTTTACACACAGCTAATTTATGTTCATCTGTCTCCTTCTTGGATCCTGCAGGGGTGCCCTTAATATGACGCTCCCTCTCTTACCCGCTCTCGCTTCCTCCAAATACGGAAAGATTATGGATGTGGCAAACGTGGAAGTGTCTTGCCTGCCAGCGCACATCAATTACTTTCCTCACAGTCCCACCTAATGAGTGACTTTCAAACTGAAACGAACTTCGTGATAAATAACACAGTTGATATGAGTGTCGTTGCTGAAGTGATCGGCACTGGCGAGACGTTCTCTCTGATTTAGTATAATTTCTCCATAGCGATTCAGAAGCTGTGACTAAAATTGCACAGCAAGATATATTACAGATGGTGCCTCCCTTAATTAACTACATCTACTCAATCAAAGCAATGAACATGCCTCTTGTCTGCGAATTAAGCACTGCAAAATAAGCCACATCATATGGATGTGCAGAAATTACTCCTTTCAGATGTACAAATACCATTGTTGGGAAGGTTACTTTGGAAACTAAGTTGTAGTGTAACTATTTCAATTACTTTATTAAATGTTATATGTAATATAACTCATTACATCTGATTACTTTTTGATTACTTTTCTAAATTTCAACTGTTAATAATTTTCAAACATTTAAAGCAGGCAGGGTTAACCATAGTACTCAACACTGATTACTGTCAGACTTTCAAAAGCCTTTCATCACTTGAATTGACCATATGCACGCATTACTTCCTTGTTTTAGACAAGCCAGCTCAGTCATTTCCGGTCAACTGTACTGTGTTGTAATAGGAGTGTACTTTGATCGTTTTCTCTACATAATCCATTCACAATTTGAAGAAAAGTTTTGTTTGTCTAAGAGGACCAAACGTCCATGTATATCGTTTCAAGAATGACAAACGCGAGTGTAAAAAATCACGCGAGTAAATCCGCTAAATATGCGCAAGTCATTTGATATGATTGACAGTAATAACCGACCGAAACATCTGACAAGCCGATGTCAAAAATAGAGCTGTGCATTAAATGAGACAGACTAAATTCAGAGTAACAAAACTACAGCAGTAACAAGTTTGTGTTGGTTGAATATAGGCTATTTAATAGCTATTACAGTTCAAAATAAAACTGTTATTAAATGTATGTAAAAAGATGTAGTTATTAAATTAAATCTAAAATATGTTAAATTCATATTGATTCATACTGAATGCATTTTTTAATTCTTATACCATTAATATTTAACTTATTTAATTTGTAGTGAACTGTATATAAGCATTTAAATAATTCACCCTTATAGGCTGTTTGTGTCTGAGCTTATTTATTTATTTATTTATTTATTTATTTATTTATTTTAATGACTTTCTGCACTTGCTATACTATATACTTAAGTGGAGTAAAAGTACTAAAATTTGTTATGCTAGTAATTTTATAATAAATCGAAATGCAAGACGTGAAAAACTATGGGAGTTGAAATGGCAGCTGCAGCCAATGAGTGAACCTCTACTGCCATCTTCTGGTTAAGGGTAATTTCATGCCATTTTAATCTCAAAATTCGTTGTTTTCCTTGAAAAAGCATTTTTTCATGTCGTCTTTATGAATGAAAAGTGAATCTTTGAAGTGAATTTTACTGCACAGCTGTAGAGTTGAAAAATAATAAAGGCTTTAAAACATTACAAGATTTTAACGTTCTAAAGAACGTTCCGTGCATATGGTCAATTAAGATTATAATAATTTAATTTTAAAGCTCAGCCACACAGAATCAGACTTTAGCACCTCTTTTTACTTTGAGATTGTTTTGAGGTTAAATACTGATTTTAAATCATAACAAGAAATGGTTTAATAGCTACGATATACTGTGTATGATATCACATCTTTGCATAGTTACAACAGGAAACACTGTCATCTATAGGGCCCTATGATTTTCGCGATGCAGAAAACGTGGAATCCAGCCATAAAAACAGACTTTAATACTAAATAACGCGGAATGTCACGGAATTTGTCAAAGTTTGGATAAATTAATTAAAAGTAGGTCATTACGCTTAAATCCAACTACGATATGGACTATCTGTAAATATTAAGCCACAAAAATACCATTTGAACATGAATACTGCATGTTCTGCGTCTCTCTTCATGAATGGCGCATACGTGCGCTTTTGTTTGCTACACACACTGAAGCGCCCATGATGCTCCCGCTGATTTCAGCGTCTGTCCTCTCACTAAATGAGGACATAAATACATGAACAACACCTCCAGAACTGCTCTGACGACCACTTCATGAGCATTTGACTCTTTCATTTGAGTAAAACTAGCATCATATCATATACACACAGAACTGTAAAAGTATTCACGGCAACCCATCAAAATAAAAGTCCGGTTTAACTTGAAGATACTGTGGCAGAAATATATTACTGTTGTTCAGTAAAATTTACATAGCCTACTACTGCTGCTGCTACTACTACTATAATCACACAACATTTCTTCTATGTTTTAATTTGAATAGTAAATCCCCTTTGTTTGCCAAATAATAAAGATTGCTTAATTTTTAATAATTAAAAGATAAATGAAATTAGAGGAATTAACTTCCAGAACAACAATTTACTCACCCCCTTGTCATCCAAGATGTTCATGTCTTTTTGTCTTCAGTCGTGAAGAAATTATGGTTTTTGAGGAAAGCATTTCAGGATTTTTCTCCATATAATGGATTTCATTGGTGCCCCAATTTTGAACTTTCCAAAATGTACATTAAATGCAGCTTCAAAGGGCTCTAAACGATCCCAGCCGAGGAAGAACTTATCTAGCAAAACGATCTGCCATTTTTTTCGAAAAATAAAAATTTGTTTACTTTTTAAGCACAAAAGCTTGTGTAGCACAGGGTCTGGGATGTATGACCACGACACTACAAAGTTTATCGTCTGTGTACTCTGGCTTAAAAAGGTAGAGTATGGTGAAAAACTCCATCTCATTTTCTCTTACAACTTCAGAATCGTCTGACATCGTTGTACCTTTTTGTTTGTAAACAGCGTTTGACTTACTTGCACTTCCTTAGTCTTTGTGCATTCGCTTTGTAAACAATGTGTCTGTAGTTCCGCCTACGTTCCGTGTGACTTTTTAACATGATTCAATGGTACGTAGTGTCATGGACGCGCATCCCAGAGCCTGTGCTACATGAGCTTTTGTGTTTAAAAAGTAAAAAAAAAAAAAAATATTTTCTGGAAAAAAATGACTAAATGTTATGCTATAGATAAGACCGTTCTTCCTCGGCTGGGATCGTTTAGAGCCCTTTAAAGCTGCATTTAAACTACATTTTGGAAGTTCAAAATCGGGGCACCAATGAAGTCCATTATATGGAGAAAAATCCTGAAATACTTTCCTCAAAAACCATAATTTCTTCAGGACTGAAGACAGAAAGACATGAACATCTTGGATAATAAGGGGGTGAATAAATTTTGTGTAAATTGTTGTTCTGAAAGTGGAGTTCTCCTTTAATGTTGTAAGCCTTCAGTTGATAACCAGAAAATTTTGAAAGCACAACACACAACAAAGTATGTATTCAAAAAATTAGACATGCTAAAACACATTTGATAACAATAAAACATATGGTGAGAAAAAACAAAGCATATCATAGGGCCATAAACATGTAATTTTTGTTAAAACTTTAATAAATTGTATAAGTTTGATGATTGTAATTAATTAGACATGGTTTTTGATTAATAAAATTTAATTTTAACCATTAAAAAGGAGTCGAGAAAAATGAAAACGAAATTTTTTTTTTTTGAAAAAATCGGAATTTGGGAAAAAATAAAACGGAATTGAACATAAAGTGATATTATATATAAGCAGTATGAACTGTATGGAGCTACCGAGACTAATGCACATGTTTTACCATGGTCTTTTGCCAAGAAATATTGCAGACTCTTACTAAACAACTGATGAAGGAAATATATTTTGCAGTTACAGTTTATAACTGTATTTAGGCTGTCGACAGTCACAAAACAGCAATGCTTACTTTTTATCATAAGAAATGTTATAGTACCAGACCATTATTTGTCTGCCTTCTACAGCCTTTATAAAAACACCACAGTTAGACATTATGCAAAACCTGTGGTAAACTATCATAAAATAACTCTGAATGGCAACAGTAGGCCTACTTCATGTTCATGTTTCTAGTCGTATTAGCTTCAAGTACTGGATCAAAAACCTTCATACTTTCTGTCATTTCCTGGAGGAGAGGGTAACCTATTTTTGCAGTGATAGCATGATTAGCATTGCTCTTTGAGGATGACTGCGCTCTGTTGCAGGCTGACGAACAGGGGAAACTCCCACCACATCAAGGTTAGCACAGTGACTCAGCATCTGGTTTGTTTAAGAATCATCTATGAGTTTTCCACATGGCTGCTGGTTAGCATTATTGCAATTAGCTTTCGAGCTTCATTAGCATCACCATTCTAAAGCTGAGGGATTTAAGCCTAACTGATTAGACACATTAAAATGTCATTATCTATTTTGTATCATAATATTTTGTTGGGAAAAGATTAGGAATATATTTTTAGTTTCTAATTTCTGATGCCAGTCTTACTTTAGTCTGAATGAAAAAAAAGATCATAGTGAAAAGTGTCTTCAACGTGAGTACCGCCATGAGTGCTAGACAAAGTTGGAGCTTGGTAATGGTTCAGGAAGGGGAGATGCCACTGCACTGTTTTATTCAAATCTTTGTCACCTTGGATTTACCCTCAAAACTTTAAGCGCCAAAAACAGCACTTGCATTCAGCATTCAAGATGTGAGCTGTTATCTTGAAACAATCAACGATAGGAAACATTTTATACTATAATTAGCATGAAAAGAAATGTGCAAATTATAGATTAACAGGGCTCCATACTGCGACTAAATGGTTGCATTTTGCAACTTTTTTCTTTTTTTTTTTCAATATTGTTAGAGGTTGCAAGTTGTCTAACTTTGTTTGATTATGTGTTGCTCACAAAAATACCTATTAGAGAAACCTATTAGAGAAAAGCCTATAATTTCCTAAATTTTAAGGTCACTGCTTAGTCCTATTTGAAGATACCCTGAGAGGACAGTTTTTATGCATATTTAATAAATGAATTGTATTTGGAAGCACAGTATCAAAATTAAAGAACACTTTAAAGAACACTAATGTCCTTAATTATAGTTATTATTAGTTATTATTTAACTGGCAGTATTCCTCCAGTTTTCACTGAGATTGCACTAATTTATTCAAGTCCCCCAAAAAGGCCGGTCGTCCAAGTAAGACAAATTCACGCGAAGACGGGATAATGGGATAACAGAGACTCTCAATTGGGAATCGGTTCAACACTACAGTTGGAATTGACCTATCATAAGCCCCGCCCCCCTTAATTACTGTTGCTGTCTCGGACAAACAAGCGGAGTTGTCCACTGTCTTACGATGAAAGCTGTCAGCGTGAAAACCTTGTCCGAAGATGTTTTTGATAAATTTTGAACACAGAAGGACCACCTTTCATCGAAGAGCATTCAATATGCCATGGAGGGATATATAAATGATTATAAAATAAATATGGTGCGTAACATGATTAATTTGGAAGTGATCGTAATGCAAATGGAGATATCTCATGTTACAATCTTTTAGGTATCTCACGTTTAACCATGGTATTTGTAGTAAAACTATGGTTAAACAAATGGTAAACCAAAAAAACATGGTTACTACACTTTTACTATAATAAAACCATGGTTAATTTTTCGTAAGGGTGTGGAGAGACACTGAAATGTAGACCTTTGTTTATGTGTTTCTGACCTACTCTGTACATGACAGGAGAATAGTTAGCTTAGGTTTGTATGTTAGCATTGACTCACTAACTTTAACATTAGCTAGTTTTTGTCAGAGATATTAACTATATTAACAGACATCAACTGCTTGAGCAGATAAAAAAATGAATGTTGAATAATAAAATAAATTCCAAATTCCATTGCCAATCCTCTCTGGATACCTGGAATCAGTCTTACAAGTACCCTAGGCACATTTTATTATGTTTGCAGCATAAACACCATCAAAACGACAAGAGCTTCAGCTCTTTCAATGTTTCTCTATGGCGCTGCCCGAGATGTCCGAGTTCCAGTCTCGGTGAAGCTGATAGTCAACTGCCATTGTCTCATCTGCGTTCGAGGGGAGGAGCTTACCGATAGGTCAACTGCTTGCTAGTTCAGTGCTCTCTCTCTGGACATTTAAGAGAAAAACGCTTTCTGCAGTGATCAATCCTCTCATTAGCAGAAAGAATAAAAAGGCTAAGCTCAGGAGCATGTTTTGTGGACAGAGGAGAACTGGTCCAAAGTTCACTTTAGTTATGAGAGCAAGTTTCATTCATTTAGGTCTGATGGGAAACATTTTGTTTGGTGTTAAAACTGAGGAAAGACTGAAGCCCAAATATGTTAAAAAGTCAGTAAAAGGTGGAGGAGTAAGTGTCATGGCTGCAGCAGGAGCTGGGCCTCTTATACAGCTACTTGGTAAGGTGGAAGCAAATGTTTATCAGAACCTCCTTCCGCAACACGTACCTTCCTCGCAAGCATCTCCCAATCAGCCTGCAATTTTAAAGCAAGACAATGCCCCCATCACACTGCAAAACAGGTAAAGCAGTTTCTTTAAGCTAAGAATATAAGAGTCCTGATCTAAACCCAACTGAAAATCTCTGGAAAAACCTTGACGACAAAGTTCTGGCTAAGAAACCCACTACGGTTACCAAGCTATAGAAGAGATTGAAAGAAGAGTTGACTAGGGTTGGGTATCGTTAGAAAGTTATCAATTCCAATTCCGATTCTGCTTATTGATTCTGATTCTTTTTCGATTCCCAGTTTCAATTCCAATGTGAATAAGAGATGATATCAAGCATATTTATTCTGTTTCTTTTTTTTGCTGAACATTTAGTTGCAGCTGAATACCATG
The DNA here is from genome assembly GCA_036247105.1 of Cirrhinus mrigala. Taxonomy (NCBI): domain Eukaryota; kingdom Metazoa; phylum Chordata; class Actinopteri; order Cypriniformes; family Cyprinidae; genus Cirrhinus; species Cirrhinus mrigala. The sequence continues at coordinate 19,300,384 of CM070008.1, read as the reverse complement.
AACAAAAATCAACAGGCTACATAAAAACAACATTCACTTAAGAGCTATTTGCAAAATAGAGCTGCGTGATTCTGGTTAAACTGGGTTGTTGTTGTTGTTTTAAATGAAAGATATGGTTCTCTTACGATTCTGAAGAAAAAAACATTAGACAACTAAACAAAATCACATGTAGGCCTAATTTATAAATAAATGATTCAGTGATTCACTTAAGATATACTTGGTTCATTACTGGATGAATCAGTGTTTTTTAATGAATGAACAAAAACATAACAGCCCCCTTTCGCCATCTACTAGCATAACAACGTAATCGATAAATCTTTATTTGGAATTATTTGGAATGTTTAATTAACTTTCAAAGGGATGATTTTGATCTCTAACGTATATATCAGATTTTATATCTAGATTAACTTTTATCCCAGTACTTCTGTGATTATTTGAATGTTTGTAACACAGAAATAATGAACTTTGTGGCTGAAAATACTGTGAAACTGCTCATATACATCATTCATATAGTCTACGAGACAGTGGCTCTCTTTAGGTCAGCGGCAGCACGAATGCAGATTTGAATGCTCAAATCACACTATGGTTGTATGCTGCACGGAAGACAGGTTGAGGAATCAAACAGATGAATCATTGTAATTTAGGAACAGATATTGGTATTTGTATTGTGTTTATGATCTTTAATGATCTGTTAAATTAAAATGCTTTGTCATATTGGTGGTGACACCTCTATTGCAACATGTTTAGCTTATCACAAATATTATAGGCTACTTTTTCAACTTCTGATAGCAAGTGTAGCCATACTTTGGAGCGCTATGCGCTTAGATTAGCGAGCAAGGTCCTGGCAGATTGCTAGGATGGGTCCTCACAGATTTTTAATTTCACAAGAAGTATCCGATTCCTGACCTTAAGTATCCGATTCTAGAATCAGAATCGATTTTTGATACCCAAACCCTAGAGTTGACCAAGATAACACTAGTGATGTCTGCAGTTGCAGATGTGCTGAAGTCATTCAAAGCAAGGGCCTCTACCATTCTTATTAATTTCGAACAGCTGTAACCTTCCAAAATTGCAGTTGTAGTCAAACTCAGTATTTTACCGGTCAAATGTATGTAAAAGTATAATTTGTCTTTGTCCCTACCCCTGCCCTACAAAATCAGGTGCAAATGATCTGCATCAATCAATCATCAATAAACCACTGAGACACATTTAGATTAAGAAAACTGCTTTCACACCAACCAAACAAACCAAACTCTGATTCACGTTCACACCAAAAGCTTTTAACACAAACCTTTAGCATAGCAGACTGAAGTGAGCCTTATTACATGTTTGTCAGCTGTCATTAATCGCTGCATAAGCACATAAAGCATAGACCCGCACAGTCTCATTAAAGTGACAATTGCCTTAGAGATACCCTTGACTCACCGTTTAAAGGTGAAAGAAACCCAGCTTGGCATTCCGGAGCCGTTCGAACGTCAATGCTTTTTGTTTGCCACTTCTAACGGCTAACGACAGAACCGGGACGTGCATTGTCTTCCCTGTTCCAGGCTCATTTGATGTAGCGCTTTCCAATGTCATTTTCCTTTGCTTTTAAAACCATCTTACCATCCCGGGTAATCAAGAGCCGGGCTAAAACCCAGTCTATAATAAAGGCAAACGGCTGAATCTGTGAGGAAAGGCAGTCATTTGTACTTGATAGCTTTTTACATACTGGATCTATTTGCCAGTGCCTTTCAATGCGCTCTCCTAGTGTGGGATTCTTCCTCCTGTTGTAATATTTCACCTGAATCAACACCTGCAGAGTGCTATATAAATGCAAATGGTATTTTATTGTGTTGCCGAGCTGCTCTTCGCCGAGGAAGTGCGAGCCAGATCTCGGCCTTATTGTGGAGGATTCCTTATTCCATGTCATTAGATTCAGTAGTGTCAGCTCATATCACTCTCCATATGAGAAAGACTCAGCCGGATTCTATTAAAAAGCACCTCTGTGACTAGACACCCTCAATGCCCTCAGCCTTAATTATCTGAAAAGACCCGATTCACTTTCTTCACCATCTCCATTTGTGGGCGTTCAGGTGCAAACCCGCACTCGGCGAGCGCGTACGCACGCTCACGCACTCGCGAGGTTGGCACCAGAGCCCAGGTTGTGACTGCCAACCCAATGACTTTCATCTGCACTGATGACAAATGGCCATGGCATGGACCAGTACGGACTGGAAGCAGATGAAAAGCGGCCCATCTTCTCCAGCGCTGCATTTAATTACCCAGCATATGTTAGAAATCACTCCAAAGAGGATTTGGGGAACGCTTGTTGATCCGCAACATGAAAAGAGCTCTTTCTCTTCTGTTTCATTTTGTTTAATTCAGTTTGCGCAAATCATTGATGTGGTGGGAGGGCGGGCGCAACGGAGGGCGCGTTTAATCTGCTCGGCCTGGCTGACGAAAAGCTTCCCGGTGGCCAGAAGGGGAGAAAAGTGTGGATCTCTCATTCTCGCCGCGGGGTTACGGCGGCACTCCTGGTCTGCTTCTCATTAAGAGCGCATTTAGAAGGTGAGCTACGAGTTGTTTTTGGCAGCCTAGGAAAAAGGAAATGCAAATGGGCTACGACGGAAGTCGGCCTGGGAACGCTCCCCCCCTCGTGCTATTACACAGACTGCACCATCAAAGGATCCCCTCCAATTAAGGCTGAATTCAAAGCCTTTTTCTCTAGCGCACTCAGTGGATATAGGCAGAATATGATCGGACATTCAACGCCCAGCTGAGGGATTCAAACCGACGGGCCTTGCACATCTTATGAAGCTCAAATACGCGAATGGGAGGACAGCAAGCAGCTGAGAGGCCTTGATACAGTAAGGTGGATAATCAGAGATGCATTCCTGTGATTTCCGAACCAGAGGCGTGAGTTTTAATTACGTGGCAGGATACAAGTCCAGGTAACTTAGTGCGACGGAACTATTAACGACATCGGACACTTGTTTATGCTTATTCCGAAGTGAACTCGGCTGGAAGTGCTGTAATGAATGTGTACTTTCAGTGGAGACACTGGGGTCATTTCTAATAATTGTTGATATTACTGAACTCACCCCGGAGACACGGATATGCATTATTCATCGCGCTCTCTTTGACATCCCTCGCGTTTGAGCATTTTATTCAAGCTGGACCTATCATATCCATATTCATCAGGCTGCAAAGAGGTCACCGTGGGCAATAATCCCAGTCGCTGATGGTACGATATCAAGATGGCAAAGACATATTCATTAAATTCATTCTGGTATAATTTTGCAGATAATAACGGGTGAGCAGATTGGACTTTGGTATGTTCGACCGCATGTTTGGTTGAGAATAAGCTTCTCAGTTCTCTGCTCTCTGTTCAGAGTAACAAAAAAAAAAAAATCTGGTTTTCCAGCATGAATTGCAAGTGAGAGACAATCGATAAAGCAAAAAAAACAAGAGGAGAAAATGTTATTTCAAGTGTTGATTAAAGAGGGAAATTAAAGCTTTCTTATGTTTTCTGCAAAGAGTGTTTGAAGCCAAAAAAAAAACAAAGATGTAAATGGCAAGATTGTGTATGATGGAGATCACTGATGTGAAAATTGCTACAAAAGTTTCTTCTCTTTTATTCTCTAGAAGCATCAAAGTACTTCTTCAATCAGCCTGGAGTCTCAACAACAAATTTCTGCCTGGAAAGTGTGTTTGTCTCATGTATGTGAGAGCATACCACATTTTTCAACTTTCTGCATGAACATAACAATGAGGTTTAGAAGTTTAGAGTATCATTAGGCCAACGGTTGCTGACAGGGTTTAGTCTCTGCTCACTGTTAAGGCAGGGTCAAAAGGTCAGAATAATCCACACACAACTTAATGCCTACCAGTGTGCATTTCTATCTTGTATATAACACTCTCATATGTTTTTGCAATATGCATGAAACTGTATTGAAGGTGAATAAAAGCTTTTGGGGCCCAAACTTCATCTCTACTCACCTCAAAACCTAACCTTGGCTAGCAAAAACCTCAAGAAGATGACAGCTATTCAATCGTGTCCAGTGGTAATTGTAGAAATTCGGTGCACTAGTGTCCATAAACTACTGTTCAAATGTTTGGGGTCAGTGTTTTTGAAAAAATTCAGAATGTACTATTTCTTTAATTTAATACCAAGTCTTTGCTGAATTAAAAGTAGCGATTTGAAAAAAGAAAAGAAAAGAAAATCATACTGACTCCTAACTTTCAAACTGTACTGTCCGTATCGCCCCGTAGGTCAAAAGTTTGCATCCCCCTTTCAGAATCATTAAAAATGTTCATTATTTTACCAAAATAAGAGGGATTATACAAAATGCATGTTATTGTTTATTTAGTACTGACCTGAATAAGATATTTCACATAAAAGATGTTTACATGTAATCCACAAGAGAAAATAATAGTTGCTTTTATAAAAATGATCCGGTTCAAAAGTTGACAACCCCTTGATTCTTAAAACTGTGTTCTTACCTGAATGATCCACAGCTGCTCTTCTTCAGAAAAAAATAATTCAGGTCCCACAGATTCTTTGGTTTTCCATCATTTTTCTGTATTTGAACCCTTTCCAACAATGACTGTATGATTTTGAGGTATGATTTCAGTATTAAGAATCAAGGGAATGTAAACTTTTGAACCGGGTAATTTTTATAAATTCAACTATTATTTTCTCTTGTGGACTATACTGTATGTAAACATCTTTTATGTGAAATATCTTATTCAGGTCAGTACTACATAAACAATAACATGCATTTTGTATGATCCCTTTTATTTTGGTAAAATAATTAACATTTTTAATGATTCTGAAGGGAATGGGGGGTAAACTTTTGACCTCAACTGTACCTGATATTTGGCAATTTTGAGATTTTCAAAAAACAATATAGATTTTTTTGTCAATCTTGGGTTATATTAAAAGACTTCACAATTAAATTCTGTAAAACATGAACGCATTGAGCAATTTTGTGTATATCTCATAATTAATAAAATGTGCTTTCCTGCACGCTGGATATCAGTATCAGTCATGAAAAAACCCCATCAACCACTACTCATATCTTTATTGTTCTGCTGTTGATACCATAAAAGGGGCCATAGACATAAAAAGAAAGAGAATATGAAAACGGTCTATAAGATCTCATGCTAAGTTGTTTGTGAGGACCCTGTCTTTTATGTTTGTATTATGCTACCCTTATCCTGATGAATAAGACCATCTTTCATGCTCACTAGTGATCAAAGGATGGATGTCTACATAAAAGCTAAGAAAGGAGAACAAGCAGTCAGCCAATGACCATCATACAGACTACATTCAGCACTTGAGACGTAAAAGATAAAGAAATTTAAAAGAGAAACCAAGAGGAAAATGTTATTGCTCAGGGGTTGGCCTTAATGGAGTTTTCAGATCTGCCTAATGAACTTTGTCTCAGATGTTTCTTCTAGAATTCCTTAAAATAAAAGGAATTAAGGGAAGTCACAAATCTGTCATATAACAAGTATAGAGCTATAAAATTAGTGATTAATCTGAGAAGCAAAGTAAAAATCTCTTTACAATCCAGCAGACACATCTGAGAGCTTTAAGAGATCTCATTTGTGGCTTCTCTTTCCTATGGGAAGGCAGAGAGATATGCCACCCCGTACTGTACATTACTCCACTGATCATCATTCAGTGCGGAGGAAACATTTGTGTTCAGTCACTTCTCTTTTGCCCGGATCCCTCCGGCTAGAGTGAATTGGAGATGAGCCAAAATCTAATAAGGTTCAACCTGGCTGTCAGGGTTTGAGTGTGTGATGGTAGAGAGGTGTGTGTGTGATGTGGCGGCTGAGAGATAATGTATTGTAAAAGCCAAGGATAGTAGAGCAGGTGGCATGCTGGAGTATCTGGCTCATTATCTTTAAAACGGGAAAGTGTTTGGCTGTCTTTGCGTTCAGCATCGAGCTAACTACTTACAAGCCTGTGCGTATAAAGCAATCACATTGCTAGCGGACTGGAGCCAATACATAAAAGATGCTTTCTATTGTGACAATGCTTTTTCCTCTTTGTGTGGCTCATTTACTGTAGCTCAGAGTATGACTATAAAATCCACATTGTATCAAAGAGGCTTGATCAAACACTGCATGTGACATTCTTTAAAAACATGATCACCCACCACATGCCAAAGAGTTTTGATCAAACAGTGCATCAGAAATTCACATTTTCATCTACACGCTGGCATTAATGTGAGGAAAACTGATGGCTAAAACACTTTAAAAGCCCAGACTGACTGGACAGTATACGTCAACCTCTAGCCATTCTCCTGCGCTTTCAGTTAAAGTGTCTGAAAATGAATATCGAAGCTTTTAAAACAGCCTGAGAGTAATGTTATATTACTGAATATTCAAAGATTCACATGTAGGAAATATACAGGCAGAGCATCTGTTCTTCACATGCACTTCATTAAGAGCCTGACTGACACATTTTCACAAAGTATTATTAAACGTCATCATGACAGAAACATGAGGGTTTTCTGATTTCACTTGGCATTATTGAGAGGGAACAAGTTCTAATTGGCTGATTCAACACTGCTATTTCAACACATCAGTTCAGCAAATGTGACAATCAAGAGTGTTTAAAGTTTATATTCATGACATCATATTTCAGTTTTCTCACTCTCACTGACGTGCTGATGTATTCAACGAGCTGCTTTTGCAGCTTTTCTACTCTTGCAATTTCAATAAATGTTTTTTTTTCCTGAACTGAAGAGAAACGTTTTGAGTTCTATTAGAGTATACGTCTATAGCACATGTATCAAAAGACCAAGGATAATTGGAATCCTTATGATATGAGTTTTTAAAAATGAAAATGATCAGCAAGGTCCCTGTATGCCAAGTCTATGCACAATAGCTAGTCATGTTTAATCAGCATCACATGTTTAGCGGAAACGGCAGTCATGTGCGGCTGAGGCACAAGACTTTGCCAGACACTCCAGAGAAATAAGTCTGAGCGACTGGACAGCTCTAGTGGCTTCTGGGCACCCCGAGTACATTATCTAAATAAACATGTCAGCTCGGTTAACAGGCATTCACTGGATGAGAGCTAAGATCCTGTTTACACCTGGTATTAAGATTCATTTAGGTGATTTGTCTGAAACGGGACAGCACTAAATGCAAGTCAAAACAAAGTCCAAAACATTTTGAAATTGTGCCACTTCAACTACATTCAGAGGTGACTGAAAATGTGACCACACTGTATCTGACCAAATGAGATGTACACTATCATTCAAAAGTGTGGAGTTACTATGATATTTTTTTCTCACAGAAATTCAAGAAAAAAATGCTTTAAATTAATCAAAAGTAACAGTAAAGATTTATAATGTTGCAAAGGATTTCTATTAAAAAATGCTATTCTTTTGAACTTTCTATTCATCAAAGAATTATGAAAAAAGTGTCACATTCCCAACTATTTTCAACATTGATATTAATAAGAAACATTTTTGAGCACCGAATCCGCATTTTAGAATGATTTTTGAAGGATCATGTGACACTTAAGACTGGAGTAACGGCTGCTGATAATTCGGCTTTGCCATCACAGGAATAAATTAGATTTTAAAATATTTATAAAACAGAAAACACATTTTAAATTGCAAGAATGTTTCACAATATTGCTGTTTTTACTCTATTTTTTAACAGCCTTGGTGAGCATAAGAGACACTGTTCAATAATTAAATCCATCCTTTGAACAAAACAATAGAATGGTAGGTGGTTTTAGTACCAGGTGTAAACTGCAACTCATCTGATCACTTGTGATCGGACCATCTAAGATAGATCTTAATGCCAGGTTGAAAGGGAACACTGTTGTTAAGACTTGCATGGCTTAATATAACGTAAATTATGTCTCTTACTGAAATATGTGGTAGAAAACCCATGAAAGATTTACGTTATTTAAAAAATCCACATTGTTTTATACATATTTTGGACTATGGAGGGTGCCATTATTTTGATTATGTAAAATGGTTGCATTCAGTGAGCCACTCCCTGCTATTTTTACAACAACACAACTCAGAATAAGCAACTCGGAAAATAAAATACTGATACGATGCCACATTGTGCGCCTTTTGGTTGTAATTTTCAGTTGAAGGGCAACAAGATAAGCAATGTAAGTCTTCACTGCTTTCCTAGCGATAAGAAGAGGAGAAAAGAATGAGAAGATGCCTATGGACAAATAAAACTTCCTTAAGACCCATGCCTTTGCAGTTTTTAGTAGACCACAGCTACTGAAAGAGCTTACAAAAGGCAGAGACAAGAAACGCTAAATGCCATCCTGGCAGGATGTAAACATGCCGACGCTTGTCATGATGGCGTAGCCACTGAAAGAGTTTCTTAGCGCAGATTTCACTAAATATCTAGGAGCGTTTAGACTTCCTGTAGGGAAAAATCAATGGTACGGCATTTGATGTAAGCCTACGCTTATATCCATTTCTACCTGTAAGCTCTTTCAGTAGCTGTGATCATTGTATCAGTATTTTATTTTATTTAGTAGCACCTGTAGCTCACCAAGTGCAACCATTTCATGTAATCAAAATAAAGGCACCCCCCATAGTCCAAAATATGTATAAAACGATGTAGATTTTTTAAATAACATAAATCTTTCATGGGTTTTCTACTACATGTTTCAGTAAGAGACATCATACTAACACTAAATCATGACAACAAGCACAGAAAACTAAGTTTTAGTACATGTAGATGTCATAAGGTCTGGGTGAGATATATATCAACAAATATCATCAAAATTATGAAAAATGTGCCAGTATTATGATACTGAGATCACCTCAGTACATTTGATATATATAAAAAATATCAGAGCCATTTTGCCTTACCTTGCCGACATAAAGAGGGTCATCTCCTGTGTATTCCTCCAGGACGAAGAATTGGTTCCACACCCAGTTGCGCTTGTGTCTTTGAAGGGATGTGCCCATACTAGCTCTGAGGGGCCTGAGGGAAGCCGGACGGAGCGGGATAGAGTTCAGAGTCATCCCCCAGCAGCCCACGTCCCACTGGGCCAACAGCAGCATAGTCATTACAGTCAGTCCAGTCCACACTGCAGAGCCTATCTGCATCTTTTGGATGAAAGGATGAAAGTAAAAAAAAAAAAAGAAGGAAATAAAAAAAATACACTCCTTTGTACTGAACAGGCACCAAAGATCTTGAGGCTAAGAGGTGGCTCCTGGGAAACTGTGCACCACCCTCAGCACTGGCGTGGGTGGCAGGATAGAGCGGACCGTCTGACCGGTGATTGATGGGAGCGTCCACGGGAATGAACAATGATTGTAGCTGAAGCTCTCAAACCTGTGGTGAGAACAGACATCAAGGGGAGAGGTTGAAGAAAATCAGAGAGGGAGAAAAGAGTCAAATAAATACACAAAAAGAGAGTCTGTCAGCACAGATGCAGGCTTGATTTACTGTCATTTTTATAATACCACTTCACATTTGAACCACAGATTAAGACAACATGACTTTTGGCATTTCAGAGGTTGCCGTCTGAGATGCAGGTGCAAGCGGAGCGCTACAGGTGAGCAAAACGGACATGCGGCTCTTTCCTTTGGATGGGTATCTGACAGCACTGCTGAAAGTGGAGCACATTAATCTTTAGGGCTGAAGGGAACCGAGGAGGGAGGGGGAAACCGACAGAGGGAGAAGGCTCCAATGCAAAGGTTTGGAGAAATAAAGCAAGTATGTACCATCTCAAGTCCCAACAAAGGAAAGAGTAGCTCCATTATCATACTTGGCTTATGCAAGGCAGCATATGGGTCAATGTCAAATAAAAGTGTACAAAAAAAAAAAAAAAAAAAATCAGTTTGAAACACTTGTATTTTATATTCATGTTGGTTTTATATGGTAACTTTGAAGCCATTTTCAAGAGTAAAAGTTTTAATGACTTATAATAATGTTGTGGGCTAACCATTAGGTAAAATAAACATATTTTCTGCACATCTTGAATGTGAGTGTACACATCTTTATAAAAAAATGTTTTAATATATTACATATATTTTAAGCAGAAATTCTTCTTTTTCAAAGAAAATTAATGAATTAACACCCCATTCCATTTAATAGCTTGAACTATCCATGCCTTGTCATAAACATCTCAAATTATCTTACTAATAAATATTAATAAGCAGAAAATTCTTTATTTTTAAAGAAATAATATCAAAAGCTTATGCTGAAATACTTAACTTTTCTTTTCAAGGATCTCACTGTTCTAATGAGTCCTTTTTTCTTCACTATTAATTTTCTTCATTATATATATAAGGTATGATGGTGCTAAAGGCGCCTTTGATTTTATTTTCCTCTAAACCACTAGATGGTACAAAAACATGGCGCAGCACTTTCCAAAACATTCGCTTTTCAAGATGCACGTGCAAATTTGACGCGAGCCCGGGCAGCAGCGCAAAGTTGATTCTGCACTTACTTGATCTAATGTTTGATGTTTTTAAAAAAGGTTGTAGATTTAAGTAGCAAATGAGAATCGTTACAATTATTCAATACATTTTGAGGCAAAGGTCTTCTTAATGATTTTCAGTTTTGCTTAAGATAATTAAAGCAACAGTTCTTAAATAACAAAAGAATATGTAAAAGTATGGTATTTGGGTGCCCCTGCTTTTGGGGCTAAAAGGCACAATAATTAACATGATAATTAATAGATGGCAGACTTCTTCATTTGTTGACATGACATGGTTAGATTCAGATGGTAAATATCATATATTATGTTTGGTGTCCATTGTAGTCACCATGTTTAGAATGAAACCATCATATTTAAAAACATGATATATTAATCATAGCATATAATAAAATATCATTTGTTGTTACTACTGTAAATCTGTATTAAGTTATTATATGATCTCCTTCAATGCTTTCAGAATCTTAATTTTTTTTAATGATTTTTTTAATATATTTTTTATATTAGCATATTTTAGTATATTTATTGAACAAAAAAATCATTATTTTATTTATCAAAATATGCAGAAAGTAGTACAAACTTTCATTCAGTACACAAGTATGCAACTACATTATTCTTTATTTACCAGTCACTTTTCAATCCAGTGTGATTTACGGTATTTTTGTATTGTCTGAAACTCACTGGGGTTGGTTAAGCACTTTGCTCAAGAGCACAATGGCAGTGGCTTTTGAACGGCCCCATCTGGGGTTTGAACCTACAACCTTTAGCTTAAGAGTTGCTACTAAGAACTACAAAGCCTCACCACACCGTAAAAGTGTGTTATGTAAGTGACACTGGATTTTTATAGTGCATAAAAAACCCTCATGCTCCAAATTGCAATGGAGAACTACAATTTAAAAGTGTGCACTCTAAGTTGAAGTGACAAAATTCCAGGCACAAATTTCTCCTAAGGGGTCCCTGGAGCTTCTCGGTCCGAGAGAGCCTTTTAGGTGTTTCTAACATCCTTTTAAAGTCAAACACTTACAAGTCTGGAAAAAATAGTTCAAAAGGGATTTGGATAGAGCACATATACGTTCTCTGGAGAAATCTGTCCTTCCAGCAGTTCAAACCCACAGCAGCAGGATTCACGGCCCAACAGCTTATTTTGATGTTGAAGAGGATGTCGAAATCTCCACGGAAATCCCTCGTTGTCCGAGAAAAGATGAGATCTGACCTACGCCTTACAGACAGAACAACTCCCATATTGGGTTTGGAGTCTGTGGCAATTTGAAACCTCGCATTTATCGCAGCATGTGCACAAGATTTATGATGATATTTCATGCAGGTTCAGAGAGGCTTCAAACAATGCAGCTATTTGAAAGTGCTAAAGCATTTGCATTTTTTAAAAAGTGTTGATGGTAATATAGGGTTTAAATAAAAGGTGTTAAACACATCCGAGACATTAAAGCTATATGACAGATGCTGTAACTGTGCTAAATAATAGCAGATTTGAAGCTAAGGCTCTGAAGGTGAACAGAAGAGTAAATCACAAAGCATCCCTCAGGGAAACCATTCCCTCCTAGTATTCCCTCCAAGCTCAAAAGCACCAGCGCTGCTGGAAGAGAACAGAACGTCTTGCGCTTTGCTTCAGAAGACCACAGTGCCAGGACCCCTCAGTGGGGAAAAGTCTCATCTAAAGCCTGTAATCTCTATCGTAAGCTTCACTTTATAGGGGAATTACAAGTGCTTAGCAACTGATTAGATCTCTACGCGTTTGAGTGAGTAGATTCAACAAAAGTTTTCAAAAATGGCTGACGGGTATCAAGAAAACACAGTTACGGCAAAATAATCTGCTACACGTCTCAATTATCTCCGACCTCGAATGGTTTCATTGAAGTGCTACATGACACCACTGTGAAATAAAAAGAGCTTTGAGCCTGGAATGCTTATAGCGTAGCGCAGACTAATAAAGAGAGCTGGAAGGTGATATGGATCATTTATCAAGCTTGCATTAAAACACAGCAAACAAGGACATAGGAAACAAGCCCTGGGATTTTTTAATGCGGGGTGTCTGAAGCAATATCTCAGGACAGGAGACTGCATGACATAGCATTTCTCAAAAGTGCACAAATTGCTTAGGTCCCAGACTATGAGGAAAAAAATTATAGGAAGTTACAACATAAAGAAACAGCATCTGATTTTTCAGAAATGAATGTGAGGGCAGCAAGTCACAGTCTTAGTTATCCTTTGCAACATCGACACAGTGAACTGAATTGAATCAGTATTGAACTGACTTGAGCTGTATAAATGACACTATTGCCTTCTGCAGAGCTGATTATAGCTGAATTTAACTCGATTTATAACTGATGAACTTTGCAACATCGACACAGTTATTGACCTGAATTGAAACAACACTCAATTCAATTAAGATAAATAATGACACTATAGATTGCATTATTGCTCGCCTACTTTTTTTTAGCAGCATTTGTGCTGTTTGTATTTATTTTTCCCATAGAGTCTATTAACCAAGCAGCTACGAGGTGAATCACATTACAAACTTTGGACTTACTTTATATTAGGTGGCCTTAACTACTATGTAGTTACATCAAAAATATGTACAGTGTACTTACTGTGTTCATATTGTATTGCAAAACAGTTGTGCTGGTATTGAGGCAGGATACAAGTAAGGTTAGGGACAGCTTTGGTGGTATGGGTAGGTTTATGGGTGGGCTAAGGTGTAAGGGACTGGTGAAAAGTAATTATAAACAGAATGTAATTACATGCACATACTATTTAATGTAAGAACATGTATGTACACAATAAGTGCATTGTATCAAATATTAATTAAGCACATAGTAGTCAAGGCCATCTAATATAAAGTGATACTTTTTTTTTTTTTTTTTTAAAAAAGAAAGAAAATCAGACAAAAATACAGACGTACTTAGCTTTAGTGAGGGAAAAACTACAATCCCATGAAGCATTGCGAATGACAATCAAATAAAAAATAAAAAGAATGAAGAAATATAAAAATTTATTTAAACTTGCTGATCATATCTACAGAAAAAAATTATTTTAAGTTGCAAAATATGCATATATTTAAGCAATTTAGGAGATCAACTTGATTAGGTAGTTTGTGGTGCATAGGAGTGAGTGTTCCCTGCAAAGCTCTTTTGGCACAATTTGCTTTGCATGACTCCAGGGTTGCCAGGTTTTCACAACAAAACCCACCCAATTGCTACTCAAAACTAGCCCAATCGCATTTCAAAGGGGAGACCCCCGGTAATATTGCATTCTATACGTTTTTTAGTGGGGTTCCCCTGATAAAATTCTGATTCCAGAGGCTAAATATCACATTATTGGGGTCGCTTTAACCCACAGACATGAAAAACAACCTGCAGCAACAGTGTTAAAGTAGCCCAATTCTGTGGGAAAACCGCAGACTTGGCAACACTGCACGACTCTCCGACTGGTGGAATTTTCTGTACAGCATCATGGGTAATGTTGTTTTTCTCCACAAATGTCACTGCTAAATGATTATTTAAAAAATAAGTCCAAATAATGCAAACAGATGGTTTCCACAAACGTACATGCCATCGATTAACAATCTTGGAACTCTAAACAGGTCTGTCTTTAAAGGTTATGATTCAGAATCTGTTTTCCTATGGAGAAAATGAATGAGGTTTTTACTTGCAGAACCCGACAATTGCACTCAATCATCTTCTGCAGAGCTCGTTCACAGCTAAAATTGGATTTGTTTCATAATTGATGAATTTTACAACAGTAACACTGTTATTGCCCTGTTTATTAATGTGAAGCTGTGTTAAAACCCATCTGTATTGGCACTATATAAATAAATGTGACTTGAATGTAAAACATTCAAATCTGTGTGCATTTTGTACTGGGATCCTTCACAAACCTCTTTTGGTTTCATTCGACTTTTCAGCAAGTATTTTAGACTGACTAAACAATGGATTATGATTAAAAACCGATTACTGTACTGTACGTTACAAGGCAACTATATGCCATCCTATCAGTGTACTATATTTATTCCTCTTCTCCTTCCAGCCCCCCACCAACATTTTTCCCCGCCCAAATCTGCTCGCTGTCGGGCTTGGCTGAGGCCCCGGACTTTGTGTTCAGCACAGATCGCCCAAATGGTCTGGGACAGGATGATGAAGTCTCATTAGCCCCCCATGCCATCTGACGAGAGGAGCTGAGGCTTCGGCGCAGACCGCCCTGTGAGAGAGCGCCCACAGCCACAGCCAGAGATTCAGCTCCAAAAACCCATCTCAGCACACTCTTTAGTCATAGCCCCCCTGCGGTGCAAGAGCGATTGTGGCACTCACCAGGGACAGTATGCTCCAACACAGAGCAAAGCAAGGCTCCTGGCATCTGGACATCAAACGCAGCACAGTGCGGACTGGTAGCATATGGCCGCCTTATTATGGCTGCCCTTCGCTGTGCAGACTCTTGAGGGTGACTACGACAAGATTACGCAAGGATCTGGCCAGGACTGCTAGATGCAAGATGAAAATTCTAATAAAGAACACATTTATAATATATTACATGTCTATTATTATTTTATTTTTTTGCAGATATTCATTACACACTTCACAACAAAGGTTTTCATTTAAGTTCTTTCTGTCAATGCACAAAGCTGTCACTTAAAATGTTTATGGGTGGGCCACCCCATGAGGTGGTCCCTGAAAAATGTGCAGATTATAATTTACTGACAGGCAGGTTAATAAAAGATTACTGAACTACATTTTACAAGAAATACTGATTTAGTCTTTCTACTTCAATATTTCATGTTTAATTTAATGTGTTACTTGCTCCTTCTTTGTAATTAATTGTGAACTTTATAAGAAATTTAAAATTTGAAAATCGTTTTTACACTAATCGTTTTCAGTGTACAGCATGACTTGGCAAAACGACTTCAATCTCATAACTAAGATCTAACTCATCATTTTTACAACAGTCGGTCCCATTTTCATAATCTTTCCAGAGGCCCAAAAAACAAGAAGACAGCCATAGTCTGCACCATATAAAGTCTACACCATAAAAAATACTGGGATCCTCACATTACAAGACAACATTCTTGGTCATCACTCCCTGATGCCAGCCCTGGCAAAACTGAAGCACAAACAGGCTCCAACCGGATGTAAAGTCAGGGCATATGCAATTAAGCAACAACACAAAAATAACTAATCATGTTCTACAAATAATACTGAAATTCACACACACACCCAAAACCACGATTAAATTTTGGATGTAAGCCACATCAAGTTGGCCCACACAGTTCACTCAAAGCGCCACCTAGCGGGCGTCAGTTTGACATTACAAGCGAAGTTTCTACTACGAGCCTCCGTGCTGTTGTTGGCATTGCAGTGGCGTCCTGACAGGGAGGTATTTGATATCGATACGGAGGTGTGAGGAAAATCTGTAGCTCTGTACTTGTGATATCCGCACTTGTTTTGGTATAACACTACACACAAAAAAACAAAAACAAAAACCTCTAACTCTCACTGAGGTATTTTCACATCAAAAAGTCTTTCACAGGCACACTACAGACGACAGTATTTGCATCACAAATGCGAGTCCCTGGCAAGGTCCCAAGTATTGCTCTTAGGACTGAGAAATTGTACTTCGTAGCGACTCGATTAATATGCTGACTGCCAGACCTTAACTTTTGAACATCACAGATGCTCCTGAGGGAAAAGCGCTGAATATTAAAACATCACAGGCAGTGAGAGAAACTTTCAGAGCGGCTCCTAAAAATCTTAATGCTGACCACACTATTCGACAATATTTTAAAGTGCATAGCGCGTTAATATATGTATTAACGTTATATTAAATATTAAAAGGGGTTCGATCATTTTTGCCCCTTTTTATTTAATATTTCACATAGTATATGGCATACTTTAACGCAAGTGCGTTAAATTAAATAGAAAATTTCTGAAAAATCTGAAATGGAGAAAAACAATAACAAATAATGTCATAATAGAATTGCCATTTGTCAACTTTTAGATTGCTGTAATATGATTTAGCAGCCTAATGTGTAAACGGCACCGCAAATCCACTCAGTCCGTACGGTATTGCACCTCAGCAAACACTGCATAAATCAGACTCACCTTTTCCTCCTGGTCCTTCGCGTGTTTATAAATTGTGAACGTTCTTGTGAAAATGCAGAAGGATTTCGTCACGTAGCAGCCGCTCTAGACGCGCTCTTCCCGAATGAGTGAAGGAAACATATTCAGGAGCATCCCTGCACTACAGGCGTCTTTCCCTCCGTTCCGCTCAATCACTGCGCTGCTCGCTCACACTCCGCGCGTCTACAATAAGCCCTATTGAGAAGCCACAGCTGCAGCGAACCTCAGCCAGGGGAGAGCACTGTGGAGAGACTCACAAAGGGACCACAACACTGTCGGCCATCCGTGAAGCATGCCTCGGGAGCCTCAGTCCCCACAAACTCTGAGAAAACAGTGGCTACGCGCAACTTATTGTCTCTGGTGAAAGTGGCTCACAAAATGAACAAGTCTCTGTTAGTGTGCTACAGGAGCATCGCTCATCAGGGAAACGTTGCACTGAGGGGAGGTGCTGATGTCAGTCAGCGTATCCAAGGTGCCGTGGCGATTGTAGGATTTAGGGGGGCCACCGAGGGGCCAAAGTGTGCAGAGAGGGACCAAATTAAAACCTCGTCAAGATGATTCTTTGTTCTTGAGATGTGGGTTAAAGAACGTACCTTTTTTTTAAGCTAAGACAAGTTGGCAAACCTAAACTTTATTTGCAATTTGAAATGATGACAAATATTTTTCATTTAATTTTCATCACCTGTCTGATAACAAAGGTTTAAATAAAAAAGTATTATTACTATAAAATGAATATATTCAATCTGGGTGGGATATTAAATCATCTCACTGGATATGATAAGATTCCAAGTGTGTGTCCGTGTATACAGTGTACATATTTTAAAAAGGTACCGTCCCAGGGACAGCTTTTGTACCTTTATTTCTGAGAGTGTACATACATGTTTTGAATGTGCGAATGTGTATTTGTTTGTATATATATCTATACCTGTCATATGCCTAGAAAAAGTCCTGTTCCTATTAAATGTTACCTTGGGTTTCTCTACAGCTCACTTGTTTTTGACTATTATGTGGTGCTTTGGAAGCCTGTCTAAAACCATTTTCCATAAGCGATGCCTTTATACACAAACACTGCCTGAGAAGTGAATGACTGGACAGCCAGGCAACTGCCTTCAGTTTCGGATGCAGTACTGGGATGTTTCACTGTTTTTTATCAGTCCGCTTGTCACTGTTGAGTGTGTGTGGTGCTGAGAGGAAGCGGATTTGCCTTAAGTGAGGAGCCGTTTTTTTTTTTTTTTAAGTCTGCGCACTGACGTTTTCTCCCTTGCAATGGAAGCGGAGATGTGGTTTTTTTTTTCTGTAGCGAGGAGGAAAGGGTTGTTAAAAGTTAAATCTTTTGCATTATTACTCATGATCGCTCGGACCGGGTTTCTCTCACGGAGCGTAACTGGAAAACATGGAGTGGATCTGGGGCACAGGGCACTTTAAACAGAGAGGGAAAAATCTGGAAGACTGGATTTCAGTCTGTGCGTTGCTTTTTGAAGATTGGTGCATTTGCTTTGCAGGTATCTTCTCATGATGGCTTGGACCAGGGTTTCTCTTAAAGAGTGTACCTGGAAAACATGGAGTGGATCTGGGGCACAAGGCATTTTGAGCAGAGAGGAAAAAATACAGATGACTGGATTTTAGTCTGTGTGTTGCTTTTTAAAGATTGGTGCATTTTCTTTGGCAAAATCGGTGCGTTTGCTTTGGCATTTATTATCTCATGATCGCTCGGACCGGGGTTTCTCTTATGGAGCGTAACTGGAAAACATGGAGTGGATCTTGGGCACAGGGTGCTTTGAGCAGAGAGGGAAAGTCCAGAAGACTGGATCTCAGTCTGTGCGTTGCTTTTTAAAGATTGGTGCTTTTGCTTTGGCAAGACTGGTGCATTTGCTTTGGCATGTATCGCCTCATGGACCGGGGTTTCTTTTACAGAGTGTAACTGGAAAACATGGAGTGGATCTGGGGCACAGGGAGCTTTGAGCAAAGAAGTAAAACCCGGAAGACTGGATTTCAGCCAGTGAAGATTGGTGCATTTGCTTTAGCTTATTTTAGAACTATTTTCATTGGCCTTGAAGATATATATGAACTAACCAGTTTTTGTCAAGAACCTACTTACTTTTTTTTTTTTAAATCAATACTGAGCACGAATTACAGTATATTTTCAAGGCCAGTACAAGATAGAAGCCAGAGCCTGGAATCATATTAAAATGCATCTGCTCTGTAAGACAAACATTTGGACATGAGCTGCAGTGTGTATCATAAAAAATATATGCAAATGTTTTGTTTGTGGCCTGTGCTTCTGCACCCTCACCACTAGCCAGGGTGTATTTGCATACTCTGCTCCCTCATGGATGCATGATTTTTGTTCTTTCATTTTAACATACAGGATATTACAGACATAGATTATTACTTGACATTTAATGTTACATTAAGTACGGATATGGCTTATTAGCATGGTTGAATGAAAAGTTACATAAATCTACTGTATCTCTTCCTTGCCATGCTCTCTTCAAAAAGAGAGAAAGATTTACTGTATCTATTGTATTAATTAAAATTTCGATCTTCCTTCAAAATGTAACAGCCTGACAGTTTTCCTGACATTAAGAAAGAATCAAGTTTGTTTAATGGAATTACAACATGTCCAAAAAAAAAGCTCCCAATGAGAAAGCATGCTTGTGTCTATCATCCACTCCAGTATGTTTTAAGTCACATAGCTGCAAGGCTCCTCGGGCTCAATCCCTCTGTGACCTAAAACAAACAAGAGAAACTTTATATTGAAGAGAGTCCTCTAATCCAGCTGCGAGCATTACTTTATGAAAAAGTTAATTAACTGTTGCTGGCTTATGTCACCGTCAATAGACCTATGCTTTCAACAGCAGTGCTGAGCCAGTCAAAACTACACAAATGCAACAACTCCTCAATTACAGTGGGACACTCTGCGGTGTCACATTGCCCTGGATTAACCAACATGGGCGACAGCTAGAGCCCTGAGCTTCGCTGAGCTACTCTGAGTCCAATGTTCTTGCATTTAATCCCACAGTTGAGAAGCGCTGAGGCAGGGGAAGAGCATTTGTTTGAAGTACTGCATAGTAGACCAGATATCTAGTTCAAAAGTCAGGGCGCAGCCAAGCAAGTTGAAAGCCAAAAAGAGGCAGAATCTTTAGACGAGGTTTCATTTTTGCAGCTGTACAGTTGTGGCAATGTGTGGCATTCACAGAAAGAACCGCAGTTTGCCCTTGATACTAAAGGACACTGTCAATGTGTGGGGGAGTTTGCGATCCAAGTAAGTGTCGGCCTTGTGATATTGCATTTGCTTTAAGTGCACAATTTAACAAGTAGAGCCAGCGAGTGCACAGAGCACTGTAAGACTGCACAGAAGCTAAGAAAACATTTTTAGGGGTTGCCTCAAAGGTGAAGTGGTGTTCTGGAGAACACGATTCATACTCCAAAGGCACACACTTGCCTTTCTGTCTTTTTGAGCAACCTATAAAAGATCCAAATAAAGCATCCACATAAAATGACATACATTTTTAGAAGATAATTCAGTGATAAAGTTCAATTCATCAAGGCCAGTCCTATAGAAAAAAGAACAGTGAAACAAACTGTTGAAATCACTCTATGTGCTTCTTTGTGACGTGAAAAGGAATTCACATTCTTTAATGCAAGATACTACACACAAACAGAATTCATAATTGTTATAGAAATGTACTGTTATAACTAATTCCACAGTTATTTTAAAGGAATGATACTAGGTACTGCAAGTGCAGTATAGTATAAATGTTTGTTGTAATTGCTTTTCATATCACTTTCAGTTTTTTTCATGTTGCTTGTGCTCACAGACCAACAGCTGAAATATTAGTTCTGGATTCATTATGACTCAAAAGCTCCATTCAGTCAACAGCATTTGGGTTTCACAATAGTAAAGCCAACCAGGACAATCAGGAAGATGGAGGTACTGTTAAAAAAAAAAAAAAAAAATTTTTGCTTCCCACATTTCGACCATCATCATGTTGATTTGGTGTTTCAAGACTGGCACCGAAATAGCTCCCTCATTCCTAAAAATGTTCTCTCTCATCTTGAGCGTGTGAAAGCCACTTTCCAGAACCTTCACTCTGTGGTAGAATGAGTTTCCAACCTCCACTCAGGTTGGACTGAGACCATCACAAGAAACAGCTGAAGGCACCCAACCTCTGTGAGCACTTTAGTTAACCCACAACTATAATTCAAGGTACTCCCTATAAATACACTCTATTAGAACTCTCTTTTATTCTTTCTTTTTCTCAGCTATATTTTAATGTCTGCTTCAGCTTCTGTACTACTTTAGCTCGCACTTAAAGGGGTCATCAGATGCTAAGTTCACTTTTACATGTTGTTTGAACATTAATGTGTGTTGGCAGTGTATGTACACATCTACCCTATAATGAGAAAAATCCATGCAGTGGTTTTTAATTCATCTGTAAAAATAATATTCCCTTTTTCAAATCGAGCTATTCTCAGATGCCTGTCATTGTGGCGTCACACCGACAGAGGCCGCTCCCATGACAGTTGATTGACATGAGCGTCTTACCTCAGATCAGCTGTAACAGTCCGCCCTCTTTGTTTCAATGCCGGAGCAGGGATGTAAGTTAGACAAGAATATCTCAGATTGAGCGATTGAGGGGCTGTCTTGCTGGATGTAATAATGAACGTAGTGGTCGTCATTTACTCCCGACATCTGAGCCACCGAAGATGCAGTGGATTACGTTTGTTTGTGAATGGAATGCACCTCCCGATCTACATATATCCGTCTATGTTTGCACTAATCATTCAAGCTTCACTTACAGCAGAAGTGAGTATAAGGGTTTTTTTATGAATCTTTGCAATCGCCTTTCCTAATAACGTGCTAGTTAGCAAGTTTAGCGGCTTAACGTGGCTAAATGCGGATAAAGTAAACAGTCTCGGCACAACACAGAGAGAAAAGAGGGGCGGGGCGAGCAGAGCTTATTTGCATTTAAAGCAACCACGACCAAAATGAGATGATTTTTGCAGAGCTCATTTTGACAAGGTAAAAAGGGTGTTGTTTTACGCTACCATTGAGAATTTTTACCAAAGTATATTATAGACTTTTCATTAAGACCCTAAAGAATCATATCAACTTGTGGAAAACAGGAATTCGATGACCCCTTTAAAACTTGCCATTCGTGGTATTGAGAGAATTACTGATGTTTCTTAATGTTCTTCATTTGGATAAAAAGTATCTGCTAAATAACTAAATGTATGCATAAATGTTCACTACTATTCAAAAGAATTTTTGGGGAGGAGAGTCTTTAGTGTCACATGATTCTTCAGAAATCATTGTAATATGCTAAGTTGGTGCTTGAGAAACATTTTTTATTATACTTGTTGAAAACAATTGCTTAAACTGGTAGTTCACTCGAAAATGAAAATTATGTCATTAATTACTCACCCTCATGTCATTCCAAACCCATAAGGGGCCATTTACACAGAACGCGTCTTTACATCTAAAAACACGAGACGCAGCGCTCAGGAATAATTTTTAAAAAGCGCAGCGTAGAATGCAAGGGTCTCGAGACGTGATGCTATAACGACAATGTTCATTGACAGAGATATTTCTAGGATATTTTTATAAGGAACAAGTTGTGATAATCGCTTGAAGAAAGGTTATATAATTTCGATTCGGGTATCCGAACACAGCCACTATGAGCGCCATGTTGGCGTCAAATAAAACAGTTGTCATGCCAACTTGCTACTGTAAACAGAAGCTCGCAACACTTGCCCCGCCTCTGAGTTGTTCTGATTGGTCCACTACTTTGGAACTGACATTGATGAGTGGCGCTGCATGTAAAAGTTGAAATTCTTTTAACTTGACACGTCGTCTTAAAAACGTGGCGCTCACGTGAGAGGTGCTGCACGAGATGCAAGGTGCAAGACAGAAGATGCGAGTGAAATGTTTTTTTTGATGAAGCTTTCTGATCCTGCAACAGAACTACTAAGTTCAAGGCCCAGAAATGTAGTAAGGACATAGTTAAAATGGTCCATGTGAAATCAGTGGTTCAACCATAATTTTATGAAGCTACAAATAATTTTTGTGCGCAAAGAAAACAAAAATTAAAGACTTTATTCGTAGTGGTACTCTCATGAATGTCAGCGGAGACTGGTGCGGAATAAAAGAAGTGTTGAAAGTTATTATTTTAATTTTCTTTGTTTACAAAAAATTATTGTCGTAGCTTCATAAAATTATGGTTGAAGCATAGATTTTCACAATTTTACTATCTTTCTGGGCCTTGAATGTTGCTGTCTATGCAGGGTCAGAAAGCTTTCGGATTTCATCAGAAATATCTTAATTTTTGTTCTGAAGATGAAGAAAGGCTTCTGGGTTTGGAACAACATAAGGGTGAGTAATTAATGACAGATTTCTCATTTTTGGGTGAACTATCCCTTTAATAATTCTGTTTTTGGAAAAAATGATCATTTTTTTCAGGATTCTTTGATGAACAGAAAGTTCGAACAAACATCATTTATTTCAAATGGAAATCTTTTAACAATATCAATGCACTTACTGTCAGTTCTGATCAGTTTAATGCGCTCTTGCTAAAATAAAGGCATTAATTTATTAAAATCTTACAGACCCCAACATTTGAATGGTAGTCTTATTGATCAGTTAGTTTTAACACTAATCAACCTATGAGACGTAAACAAGTCAATAGGAATCCATTGTTTCAATTTCTTTTGAAGTCTTGTTCACATTGAAAATTCACTCCAGAAGAGTGCTTAAACCTTTAACTTTGTTTAATAATAATGAAATATTGCTAAACCCAGGTCAGACTGTCTGATAAAACTGAATAATGATTACTAATGATTGGACTGATGGGTGGATAGAAGAATGCATGGATAGATGGATGGATGGATGAATGGGTATGGTGGGTCTATTTTTCTCCTCTAATGGACGCATTGGGGCCTGCCACCTTGGTCGTTTTGGCATCTCTCTGATGATTGATTAGTCTTCTAGAAGATCATCTTTGCACTCAAAGCAATGAGTGTTGCTCATCCAAAAATTAAATTCTGTCCTCATTTATTCAGCCTTGTGTCATTTCAAAACTATATGACTCAAAAGAAGGTTTCTTGAAATTTTAGCATTTCCCCAAAAATCTTCTTTTGTGTTCCACAGAAGAAAGTCAAACATGTTTGAAATGACATGAGAGTGTATGTGCCTTTAAAGCACATAAAGCCTGATATCTTGAGAGTTCAGTTAATTGTAGTGAAAATAATTGATTTATCAACAACCAAAGCTTTTTCCTTGAGGTGTTATAGGAGAGAAAGTATTGCTGCAGTTATATATCGAGGATTAAAAGAGTATTAAAAATGGCATAATTGAATTTAAACCAGTTTAACAAAGCATCACCTACGCCAACGTCAAGTGCTTTTGTTCTAGCTTCACTCCATCTCTGTTTAAGTCTACTTATGTTTGGCTTGTGCCCCCCACTAGAGCACCACACCAGAAGCATACGGCACCATGGAAACCCTGTGTCTCCGAGGTTAAGCAACAGAGTGAAAATAATGCTTCTTTTGTATCAGTGTGGTTACCGCGGTTCCCTTGCTGGGCTACTTCGAGCTTCCTGATGTGAGGCTCGTATTAGTCCATGAAGGGAGCTTGCACTGGGACAATGGGACTCCATTGAGAGGCAGCCCAGTATTTCAGAACAGGTAATGGGTGTAACGATGTCTGCCATGTCAATCAATTATCTCTTTTCTTCAAGTCCTGCTCACAGGCAGCATAAATTACCCCACATTCTCAACCGATAATAGGAAGACGGCGCTTACGTATTCCTGGAAGAACACATTTCGACCACACGTATGCTCTATTGTGCTCCGTTTTCACGCTACCAGGATCACGATAATTTCACATTGGCAAAACTATTAACCTTGGTGCAGATGTTTCATTCATTCGCTCGACGTTGTATGTTCTCACACACGGCCTGTCATCCCATATGCTTATTATTACGGACTGTAGTCACACAACAACACATTAAAAAAAATCAAGAATAAGCACCACAGTGTTGTCGCACGTTTATCAAAACAACATTTTCACAAGCCAGAGTCTAAAAACAGCTTCTTTACTAGCATTCCAGCACTAAAAACCAAAGGTGACATAAAGTAATAAGTGTGAAAATATGTAAAAGACGTGTTTATTTGTGTCAAGCAGAGGGATGAACTGGCCAAAGGAAAGTATTCCCTTCAGACCGAGTGTATTAAACTTCATAATTAAATGACGATTCGCTTCCTTCGGTGGCTGGGGGAGGGGGGCGTTCACACGACTCTCGTCAGTGTCTGAGGAGTGAATGGAGTGACAGGCAGAACACAATAAACCCAAACCCAACTCCACTGGCTCTCAAAAGGCAGAAAACTGCATCAATCTCCTCCCATGGTTTAAAAGGAGGAGAACAAAACTGTCACTGCTCTTTTTCAGTTATCTCAATGCTTTCTCTTTGGCTCCGCAGTCGCTCTGGCCTTCCTCGGAAGACTGACCGTGTCTTCAATCAATCAGGCTCTTACTGAAGGGTAGCAGATGTCACCAAGACTGGGGCACCAACTCGGTGACCCGCCCCCTGAACGGCACGCATCTCTCTCCTCTATTGATCAGGAGACGCACAGAGGGAGAGGGCGGATTTTAAGACGGGCGCCTTTGTGCGTCTACAGTTTCATCTCCTGCGGGGCGTGTGCATGTGCACATGCTTCAGCGCTCGTGCTGAAAGACTTGGGGCCCCGTGTTGCTCTTATTCACACGGCTGGGCCTGTCATCACGCTAGTGAACAAATCCTCGTCTTTAACCACTCTCCCTCTCAAACAGATGCACTGTGACCAATCAGAGTGGTGCAGGCCACAACTGAGGGTGTGAACATATTTAGCTTCTGTTTCAAAGGAGCTGCAGCCATTCAAGCCATTTTTACACGCGTTTGGGTCACTTCAACAAAGCACCATGGGATTGGATTTGATACAGTCAATATGGAGCCATGTTGTACACATAGTTTGAAGCAGGCCTGTCAGGAATACAATGAAGTGAGCATCTCTAAATGACAAGAAGATGACGACGGAGGAGGCTACAGAGATTATGCTGATACACCTAATTAGAGCATGAAAATCCATTTCAAGGGGAGAGTCGGAGGAAGGCCGAGATGAAAAGGAACAAGGATAGATTAGTGTAAGGCCAGAAACATGGCTAATATGTGCGAAAGCCCCAAAGAATCCCCTTTGACTGATCGCTCTAATTTTTATCAGTTGTAATCCAGCCCCGAACCCCCACCCGAAAGGAAAACACCAAGATAAATGGGTGTTTATCTATGTCAGGCAACCCGGCATGTCTGCTTTGCTGCTAAAGTGTCTCTCCAGAAGCCTGTCTGCCTACATCAGTAACAAGATTGTTTTGAGTAAACACTCAACACATCTGAAAACACATCTGAAAAGCACTCCCAGATGTTGCCGCTGCTGTCATTGCCTTCGGGCGCTTCGGAATAAGGCGAGCCATTGTATCTCAGGTGTGCCACTTTTCAAGCGTGTGAGTTAAACGCTTGGGATTAATACCTCATGAAATCCATGAGTGCATTTCCATGAAGGGTGAAGAGGACTTTTCCCACCTCGTCTGTAGTGAAAGAAGTAAAATTGTGGCCAGAAAGATTTAAATCTATTTAAGATCTATTTAAAATAGAATTTTAATCTGTAAAACATAAGATGTAAATGAAATATCCATGATTTCGAGGTCATTAATCAATCAATTTTTTTGTGAAAAGTTTATTTCCAGAACAAAAATTTACAGATAATGTACTCACCGCCTTGTCATCCAAGATGTTCATGTCTTTCTTTCTTTAGTCATACAGAAATTATGTTTTTTGAGGAAAACATTTCAGCTTTTTCTCTATATAGTGGACTTCTATGGTGCCCCGAGTTTGAACTTTCAAAATGCAGCTTCAAACGATCCCAAATGCATCTGTAAACGATCCCAGCCCGAGGAAAAAGGATCTTATCTAGCGAAATGATCAGTTAGTTTTTTTTTTTAAAAATATACAAATTATAAATTTATAAAACCTCAAATGCTCATGTTGTCTTGCTCTGCCTGAACTCAGTTTTTTTCCGGTTCAGATAGTTAGGGTATGTCGAAAAACTCCCATCTCATTTTCTCCCTCAACTTCAAAATCGTCCTACATTGCTGTTTTACCTTTTTTGTAACAGGTGTTTGATATTCCTTGCATGTTCATTTTGCAAACACTGGGTCAGTACTTCTGCAGCGATGTAAGATAATTTTGACATCATTTTTGAAGTTGAAAGAGAAAATAAGATGGGAGTTTTTTGACCTACCCTGACTGTGTTAAACCAGAGACGCACAGACTACTGCACATCGCAGAGAGAGACAAGACGAGCATTTGAGGTTAAAAAGTATATAAATTTTAATAAAAAAAAAAATAATAATAAAATAACCAATTGTTTTGCTAGATAAGACCCTTCTTTCTCAGCTGGGATCATTGCATTTAAACTGGATTTTAGAAACTCGGTGCACCATAGAAGTCCACTATATGGAGAAAAATCCTGATATGTTTTCTTTAAAAAACATAATTTCTTTATGACTGAAGAAAGACATGAACATCTTGGATGACAAGGGGGTGAGTGCAAATTTTTTTTTTCTGTAAATTTTTGTTCTGGACGTCAACTTCCCCTTTAAAAAGATGTAAACTTCGTATAATTTGAATGTTTGAAAATAAAATACTAAGACATTCCAAGATTTATTTTGACCTTTATATTCACTTTTTCATTCATTTTCACACTGCTAATATAATCCGTATGAAAAGTATGAAAAGTTTCATTAAATTAAAAACATGTGGACGTCTGAACCTTTAGGAGTATCACATGTTGCAACTGGGGACATTTTTATACCTTATTTACCACATGTTTGAACTAGTATTTTTCTTGTTAATTGTGAAAATGAATACACAAAATAAACAAAATGGAAAATGAATCTGACAGCTCTCACTGAAAAAGAGAAAGCTGATATTTATAGGGACAGAAACATCACTATATTACTATATTAAGTTCACTTAAATTAAAAGTTATATATTTTTAATGTTCTGTAACAGTTTAGGTCTATATGGTACAAATGGTACAAACTGATTTAAAAAGGTATTAATATCAGTATTGGTATTGATAATAATTGCCTTCATTCATAGTACTCATTAAAAAGATGCCATTAAACACATATTTATATGTATAGTATATGCACAGACAGATAGACAGACAGACAGATAGATAAGCTAAGTTGAGTTCATGGTCATGAAATCCCCCTCCTTGTCACTGATAAATGGCACGGGGTAGCAATATTCTGCTTTCATAAGTGGAAAGCCATACCTATGACTGTTTATGCCAAACACATGAGCACACTAGGAAATAATGAGGCATGCAGCAAAGCAGGCATTGTTCATATGACAGAAAGGCTCTTCAAGGGCCTAGCTGTCCACCTCTTAATGTAATGCATAAAGCCTCATTTGTCCCTGTGGCTTACTACTTCACAGTGCCTGCCACCCGTTTGTGTGATGGTGAGCTTGATTCCTGCTTAGAACAATCCAGCGGAGAGAGAGAAAGAGAGATACTACAACCTCTGATACAGAAAACAAAGATGTATAATCTTTCACAGGTCTAAAAATAATTAGCATTTATCAAGTGAAAATGTATTCTCTAGTGGGGAGGGAAATGCAGATTGCTCCACTTATCATGCATCAGCCCTCTTTTCTAATGAGTGTTTATTATAAGTCAGCAGCAGTGTGTGGAGCGGCAAAATTTGGAATTTAAGAACTGGCTCCCTTTTAATTCATGAGGGTGGAATTTTAATGGAAGATCAAATTGAAATTTTAATTGCAGTGACATTCACTGAATTGTGATTTTAAAAGGAAATTATACACAGTCATACAAAAGTGGAAGTTAATTGGTCTAAAACATTTAGCGACAAACCTTATAATAGTTACATCATTAATTGTTATTTATTCCATAACACTGCATCTGGAGCAGTGCTTCTCAACCTGTTTCACTTTAAAGAACTACACTGTAAAAAACTATTTGTTGAGTCAACTTAAAATAATTTGTTACCTGGCTGCCTTAAAAATGTAAGTTTAGTCAACTGAAAAAAGTTGAGTCAACTTGAAATGTATAGTTGTTGTGACAACTTAGATATTTGAGTTGATTCAACTTAAAATTTTAAGGCAGCTGGGTAACTTACCCAGCTTTTTAGTTTAACAAACCAATTTTTTTGTTAAGTCAACTCAAATATCTAAGTTGTCACTTAGTGCAACTTAAAGGGATAGTTCACCCAAAAATGAACATTTGATGTTTATCTGCTTACCCCCAGGGCATCCAAGATGCAGGTGACTTTGTTTCTTCAGTAGAACACAAACGAAGATTTTTAACTCAAACCGTTGCAGTCTGTCAGTCATATAATGGCAGTCAATGGCTACCAAATCTTTGAGAGTAAAAAAAAACATACACAAACAAAACCAAATTAAACCCTGTGACTCGTGATGATACACTGATGTCTTAAGACACGAAACAATCGGTTTGTGCGAGAAACTGAACAGTATTTATATAATTTTTTACCTCTGATTCACCGCTATGTCCTACTTCGTTTGTGTTCTACTAAAGAAACAAAGTCACCTACATCTTGGATGCCCTGGAGGTAAGCAGGTAAACGTCAAACTATTCCTTTAACATTTCAAGTTGACTAAACTTATTTGAGTTGACTGAACTTAAAATTTTAAGGCAGTAGTGTAACAAATTATGTTAAGTTGACTCAACAAATTGTGTTTTTTTATGGTGTAGTTCACTCCTGAATTAAATTTTCCTTATAATTTACTCACCCCCATGTCACCCAAGATGTTCATGTATTTCTTTGTTCAGTTGAAAAGAAATTAAGGTTTTTGAGAAAAAACATTCCAGGATTTTTCTCTATATAATGGATTTCAATAGGGATCAATGGGTTTAAGGTCCAAACTGCAGTTTCAATGTAGCATCAAAGGGCTCTACACGATCCCATCCAAGGAATAAAAGTCTTATCTAGCAAAACAATCTGTCATTTTCTAAAACACAAAATACAAATTTAAATACTTTTTAACTACAAATGCTCGTCTTGCACGAATTCTGCATCCACGTATTACGAAATCACACTGGAAAGGTCACACATGACGTAGGTGAAAGTACCGACCCAGTGTTTACAAACAAAGTCAAACACCCTTTTCAAAAATGAAGTAAAACAATGATATTGGACGATTTTGAAGTTGGGGAGAAAATGAGATGGAGTTTTTTGCCCTACCTTACTTTTTTGTACCGAAGTATACAAACAAAGAACTAACCACGCGTGCCTTTTCGTGATTGCATAATGCATGAAGACGCAAATGCGCGTCGCGGAGCTAGTGCATGATGAGCATTTGTGGTTATATTTACTGTTTATAAGTACAGTATATACATTGTTTTAAAAAATGGCAGATCGTTTCACTAAACAAGACCCTTATTTCTTGGCTGGAATCATGTAGAGCCCTTAGAAGCTGCATTGAAACTGCAGTTTGGACCTTCAACTCATTGGGCACCATTGAAGTCCACTATATGGAGATAAATCCTGGAATGTTTTCCTTAAAAACCTTAATTTCATTTCGACTGAAGAAAGAAAAACATGAACATTTTGAATGACACGGTGGCTGAGTAAATTATCATGAAATTTTAATTCAGGAGTGAACTAATCATTTAAAGCCCCCGGAAATGTTTGAATATTTCTGCTGTAATTTTGCCAAATAAAAGTTGTTCTCATCATAAAAAGAAAAGAGTGTTATCAAAATAATGAACCACAATTCATTTTTGTGATTTCAGAAGATTTTTTTAAATTATTTTTCTCACCTGCTTACACATTGAGTTCAATACTTTTGAATTAACACAACTTTTAATTTCACTTAACCCAGATTTTAATTTAGTCATATACCACCACAAATTGCCTTCCACATTTTTAACTTTACAAAACAAAGGAAAATAATATATTGATTAATATTAATATTTGACTCCAATTAAAAACTTTAGTCTAGTAGTAGTTTATTAAATGTATTAAACTATATATAGATTACAGACAAAGTTAAAACATTGATTACCTAATATGTTGTATAATAACATTATGGGGAAAATAATTATGAGGGAATATGTAATTAAAAAAACTACTGCAATTCAATGACCCTAGTAAAAAAGTAACAGATTTAAAATGCATTTATTTTATACTAAGTATAGTTTGAGGCTATTAACATATTTACTGACATATCACTTGAAACTGATATAATAAGCTGTAATTAAACTTTATTTGGAGTACTGCTTGTGCACAGTGCACATTTCTTAATATTAAGCCTAAAATATGTTTTATTGTCACTATTGATGAGGATAGTGTGATGTTTAATATTGGTCTTTAAATACTAAATATTTAAAGTGCACCTGAAGTATACTTGCAATAGCTCCACTTTAGCACAATCAAATATATATCTTTAGTTAGACTTCAACACTACTTTCAGACAATTAAAGTGCAATAAGTACAAAATTAGTTGTTCCAATTTAGCAGACTTTAAATAGCGTATTTTGAATAAGTACATAATATGTAAATATATTTGTAGTATACTTAGCATGAAATAAATGTATTTTAAATACATTTCAGCGCGTTTAATTTTCACTAGAGGAATCAAGTTAATTCCATTGTCATTCCACTTACTTCCTTCAAACTTAAAATTGAATTCTGCAATGCTGTTTTGAAGCCTACTGACGACTTCTTTATTGATGTTATAGAATAATGAACGCTGCTGAAGGCCGGGTAAGTGAGGGGGCGATGTGATAATGCACAAAGCCTTCTCTTCAGCTACTGATCTTATTGAACAAGCCTAGATCAACAAGGTATTAGTCTCTAAAGAGCATGCTGTGGGAAGTGTATTAATGCCACTGCACTCTGTAAGGGATCACTGAATGAAGTGACTTTTCATGTAATAGAGTTTGGTCTTCATGAGACTAATCATAAGTTGAAGAGGCACCTCAATATGCAAAGCCTTTCTGGTCGACTTTTCTCGGTTTTTGAGAGGGATTGGAGGGATTGAGTCAAGTTGCATCTGTCAAAAGCGGCAGAAGCGCACATAAACAGCTCTAAACAGTTTTGCTCATCAGTCAACAGCTGAGACGCTTCGCCTTGATTCATTCTCTCAGCTGTGAAGATTTGTCCCCTCATAATTCAATTATTTCTCATTCAATCACGCTCCATTAGATCACGATCACTCCCAGCTCGCCTCGTTACCGCAGGAAACACAATCAGGGTGATTTGGTGGTGACAGTCTCAAGGCTTTACTTTGAAAAGACTGCTTGTGTGTTTGGATACATTTCATTATGTGACATGGCACATCATAATACTCTCTGCAGGCTGCGCTGACTGATAGAATACTTTATTCGCAGGGGAGAACGAGCTTTGATGGCATTAACGAGAATCTGATGCCTGGCATACGCAGCGATGGAGCTTACGTGTAGAAAAGACAGCAATAACTTACATTTATTAGTGAAACGATCTCAAATTAGTTCAAATAAGCATTAATGAGATGATTATGAAAATACTCAGTCTTAGACTGGGCATCAAAGACTTTTCATTCTTACGCATCAGCCAGAGGCGCTTTGATTTTACGGCTTGTAAGTTGACCAGAACTACACAGAGCAGCTGTGATTGGCTGAGCTTAATCACACCTCTGCTCCACCTGAACCTGATGTCTGATAAAACAGGTACAAATAATTGCAAACTGGACCTCACTCTGAGTTTGGACACGTTTTCCATAATTGCCTCATCCCTTATAATCCCTGTGTTGTGTTTAATCCTCTTCATTTTTTTTTTTTTTTTATAGACTTTATAATAATTATCATTTAGGAGCAGATAATTACAGTAACCTTCAGAGCTTAGGAAAAGCAAACTATTCCACGGACGATTTACAAGCACACAGGTTTGCACTAAGAAAGCACAAAAATTGCAACCACAGTACACCCATTGTGAAAAAGTTTCATGTAGTTCAAAAGAAAATAAAATGGCTGTACACAATGTAATGATCAAAAGCTGCAGGTCACTCTTTGAATGTTAGCTTCGACAAATTCAGTGAGTAAGAAAATAACTTGGAAGAAACGCTGAGTGTTTGTGAGAGCAGGTCAGGGGTCTGTGAAGTAGGTGTTTAACTGTAGGTACAACAGTCTTAAGAAGTTCAGTCATTTGGAGTCATGCAGGCTTGTCATGAACATTTACTGCCCCTGGCCTTTACTCCTGTGTGGTCAGAGGTCCAGTCTAAGGCTACAGGGGTGTTTTTTTACTTCATGCTAACTTGCCACTGCTATTGCTCTATATTTTTCTGCAATCACTGAAGTCTTTTAAAAGGCGATATTTTTGTTAGTCCAGAGCTTGGAAGTAGAGAGAATGAGAATAAGGCTGATAAAAAAAGATACATTTCTGCAAATGTATTTTATATAGACATGTTACTGAAACATATGTCATTCCTATTCATTCCTATTATACTTTTCATCTTAATATATCAATTAAAATCTCACATTTTTTAAAGTTGTAAATCCCTTCTTGATGAACAACAACACAGTTTCAAATTTTAATTTGGTTTTAACACAGAAAAATCATGCCAATAATTAACATATATTGGACGTTTCTTTATTTTATTTCTTTTTCTTTTAAAAAAAAACAAAGTGGTTCAAAAATGGTTCTTCATAATTGGCAATAAATTTATATGTTTTGTGTCTCTAGCATCATTTTCCATTTAGTTTTAGCTAATAAGTGCCAGTTCTTTAAATTCGTTATTTATATTTGACAGAAAGCTTAAACTACACAAATATCACCAAGTATTAG
Source organism: Cirrhinus mrigala (assembly GCA_036247105.1). NCBI lineage: Eukaryota > Metazoa > Chordata > Actinopteri > Cypriniformes > Cyprinidae > Cirrhinus > Cirrhinus mrigala. The sequence goes on along the minus strand of CM070008.1, from coordinate 19,266,915 downwards.
ATTTGATGGATTTTTCACATACTGTATAATAAAGTCACAGAAATGGATGGGATCATTTCGGAACGTGACAACATTTAAAAAGACGGGTAAAAATATCTGAAGAAAATTCAAGTCAACACCTTCATATAAGCAAATTGTCAATCCCTCACTGAGCAATGGCTAACTTTAGCTTCTTATTTTTATCCTGCTAATTTTCTTGACATTGTGAAAATAACCCAGTGATTATTTTTGTTTTTGGCTCTTTGCCTTTATCAGATGTGACAGTGGAAAACCAAATGGAAAACCAGGCAGAAGAGCACTAGTATGTGAACCAGGCTGGACTCGAACCCAGTTTCCCACAAGCACAGCGTCTCCTTTCATGTTGGGAGCACTACCCTCTAGCATACCTACGTAGTATAGAAATACTAGGTACCCAATTATGCTCATTTACAAGTTCATGATTTGATTTTAGGGGGTAGAATACATTTACATGATTTAAAGTTCAAAAAAACACATCACTGCTGCTGCACCTCTTTTCACATCTGCTTGAAACTTTCTGTTTTAGCTCCTTTCTCTTTGAAGCCCGCCTTTCCGAAACCACAGCCTGCTCTGAAATGACCCACTCTGTTCTGTTTGGTCAAACGCTTAGAACATCTGTCAGAAATGTAACGTCTCTTAACTATAATCAGGTAGTGGCTTCTGAGGCTTCATGAAATCACTTACCCAACTTTCCTTTGAGGACGGGCCAAAGCAGTCCGTAGTCGGGCATTATACAAATGTGTAACACGTGATGTAGCCAAGTCACAGAAATAATGGCAGAACTACAAACAATGTGTTGCAAGCAAATGTTTTTTGATTAACTCCCTTTGGTGTGGACTTGTGCTTTGTAACTGCAGATTGTTTACATACACAAAAAGCTGTGTTGCTACGATGGCATTTTAAAGGCACAATATGTACGATTTTTGTAATAAAATGTCCAAAAACCACTTGCACAGTGTTATATATTTCATGCAGTTGTGTACTTACGTTATCTCAAAAGTTCTCAAGGATTTGTAAATCCAGAGAAATTCCAGTTTTAAATAATGACCCGTCCCTGGTCATTGTCGCCTATCAATGACGCAATATCCGCGCTATCCTCGGTTTCCGCTTATGATACTATGGCAACACACGTGGATAAATGCGAAAGCTGTAGTTTTACCGCATGCGGATCTACATAGAAACTACACATAAACTTCCTATAGGCGCGTTATTTGAGTAGCGGTACAATAGCGGAACGCACATTCATAGAGCGGAATATTGAGCAGAGCGTCACACCACCCAGTGACAGCGGCTAGAGGAGAGTGAAACTGCGCGCTGCCGGTGCGGTGCCCCGCGCCATATGTAGGTCTATATTGTTTATATATTTTCGGCCGTTTTTCTCTTTTGGCCAAAAACCGAAAATGCCATTTTGGCCAATAATTTTCGGCGGCCGATAATTCGGTACATCCCTAGTTTTTATCAAGTCTGGTAAGCAAACCTATGGTAATGTAATTAAATACAGTGCTGCACAAAAATATATAGCCATACTTGCAAATACGGTGGGTTCGTTCAAATTTACTTTTAGAACGACTGTTTTACACACGTAAAAATGCGCATCATTAACCCACCAAATCATGACAAATAGTCACATATCAGTAAAAGGCTAATATGACTAAAAGGCTAATTGAATTAAATTTCATGTTCTTTGCAGATAATTCATTACGATGACAAAAAATTGTATTAAATGTACAGGTAAGTTAATAAAAAAGTAATACATTACCTCATCCGTGAGCGTGATTTGTGAAAACGACATCTCCCAACGTTGCATGCTCCGTCATTGCATCATCGAGCTTCGCCTTTGTTATTGTTTTGAAAATGCGACCTCTAGCGGTGAAAACTTACATATTGTGCCTTTAATGCCACGTTAATTTTTTTTTTTAAATCTAAAATTATGAGATTAAAGTCATAATATTTTGAAAATAAAGTCAAAATATTTTGAGAATAAAGTCGAAACGTTTTGAGAATTAAATTGTAACAGTTAAAGTTTTAATATTTTGAGAGTATAGTCAGCGCATACAAATAGCCTGGATTGTGGGAATATATGGGATTATTAGCAGACATCATGTGTTATACTCGCAGTGACAGTATGCCTGTAAATAATATTTCACGTCTTCAATTGCATTCATTGGGCCTATTTGTAGTGCACCAGCCATAAGCTTTGTGCTTTAGGTACTTTAATATAAAACAAAGTCTCAGCTTTCAAAATCTGTCAGTTTTATAGCAAAATACAAACAATGTTTCTTGCAATAATGTGTTTTTTGCTCTTTGTTGTGGTGGAACAAATCGCTGTATTCATGTCAATCAATCGTCTTTTCGATTACAATGAGACATTCATTCATTAAATTATACTGTTTTCTTTGTGAAAATTACACTCCCTACTTTCCAAAAAAATGTCTGTGGCGTTCAGTCTTTCATTCCTCGTGTAAAACAACAATAAAACATTCTAAAGGTTGAAGTGGACTCCAACTTATTAGCATAAGTTATATTGTTGTCTTTTCTGAGGTATATAAGCAACTGTTCACAAGCTCTTTTATTCAAGGTATAATACAGTAAAAGATTGGAAATAATATTTAACGTCTTTCATTCATTATTTGTAGCATGCCAGCCACCCAGTACACTCTTAAAAATAAAGGTGCTTTAAAAGGTTCTTCACAGCAATGCCATAGAAGAACCATTTTTGGTTCCACAAAGAACCATTTAGTCAAAGGTTCTTTAAAGAACCATTTATTTCTTACCTTTTTATAATCTGAAGAACCTTCTTCCGCCACAAAGAACCTTTTGTGAAACAGAAGCGTTATTCAGATGTTAAGACAGAAAAAGCTTCTTCTATGATCGAAGCATCGTGAAGCACCTTTATTTTTATGAGTGTAATTGCAGTTTTACTTTGTTGCTATTAATCATTACTCAGCTTTCAAATTCTGTCTTTTTATCACAAAATACAAATTATAAATGTGTTCTTCCTCATTATTTCAAGTTTATAGCATAATATAAATGTGAAGGAACATCAGAAGGAATGGAAAAAAAAAAACAGTATAGCCTAATTTAATGAAACAAATGTCTCATTGCAATGGATTAGATGATGACTGATTCACATGCCGCTTAAACTGAGGCGAATACAACGATCTGTCACGCCACATTAAAAAGTGTGGGAAACACATTATTGTAATAGACATATTGTTTGTATTTTGCTATAAAACTGACAGATTTTGAAAGCTGATATTTTTTAATATCTCCCGGTGCTCCCAATCTGGGCCATTTGCATGTGCAATAGGCTAGAATATACTGTCAAAATCATTAGAACATTAATCTCGTAATTGCTATGAATTCTCGTAATTTTTACTTTGTTCTCAAAATATTTAGACTTTATTCTTGAAACATTTCAACTTTATCGAAACACTTTATTCTCGTAATTTTGACCTTATGCTCGAAACATTTAGACCTTATTCTTATAATTTTGACTTTATTGTTGAAATATTTTGAGTTTATTCTCATCATTTCGACTTTATTTTTGAAAGATAAAATAAGAAAGCATAACAGTTGCTCTTTAAATGACAACACAAGCAAATTTAAGGCCCTATGATTCCCGCAATATGGAAAACGCGGATGGAATTGTGAAATCCAATCACAAAAATGGAATTTACTGTATAACATGGAATGTTACGGAATTTGCCAAATTTTGGATGGATAAATCAAAAATCAAAAGGTGATATGGAATAGTGTCTATGAATATTTAGCCACAAGAAGACTTGAATCCAGCATGTTCTGTGTGTCTCTGTGTGAATAAATGCCACAGACGCATGGTGTCATTTACTACACATGTACTGCAGCGTGTGACACAGTGTTTTGTCTCTGTTGCCTCAATATATGAGTACATGAACACATAAACATAATCTCTAAAACTGCTCTGAGAGTCACTTCATGAACATTTTACTGTTTCTTTTGAGAAAAAATATGGTAATCTCATACACAAACAGAAACTTAAAGGTCTTCACAGAAACCTGTCAAAATAAAAGTTCTGCTTAACTTGAAGAAATTGTGACAGAAATATATTACTTAATATAATAATAGTACTACTAATAATAAAACTATTATTTAAACATTATTTTTAGTGAAAATATTTAGCAGAAAAAGGTCAAATGTAACACAACACAGTATTTCTGAAAAATAAATAAATAAATATTATTTTTTAATAAAAAAAAATAAAATAATTATAGATGCTTTTGATTATTAAAATATAATGAAACCATTGAAATGGAATCCAGAAAATTAATGGAAAACACAGAATTTGGTTAAATAAATAAATAAATATATTAACATATTTCATAGGGCTTTTAAAATGTAATGTTTGTTAAAGGTTTAATAAATTCCTATTAAATTGTGTAAGTTTCATGATGTCAAATAATTAGGCAAGCTTTTTGATTAATATTTTTTTATTTAATCATTAAAAAGTTATCTAAAATATTTAAATGCAATAAAACGGAATCCAGAAAAAGTAAGTCAAAGTCCAGACAAATTTAGGGCTCAGAATGACCCACAGATTCCCCATGTGCACACCCAGCTGATGACATGCCACCATTTTCACTCTGATCACGAAGTTCATATATCAAAACCTGCTTGTTGTTCACTTTAAACATATTGCTCCAAAGTATTTGTCTTGGTAAATATAGTAATTTGTCACATCACATAAACAGCCACAGTATGTAATTTTACCACATGGCCTTTCATGCAGTCCGAATTTCATCTCCCTCCTTGTAGCACCAACTATAAACTGACAATTACCAGTCCACATATACCTTCCTATTTATCTGAACCTCAAGAAAATCTGCAGTTTCGATTCATACCATACAGTACCTCACCCAGGGGGTTCCTTTGACTCATCATCGAGATGATGAACATGGTTCAAAGAGACAGCAACAAAGCCTCTATCTTGAGGCTGTCTCAATGAATGCCCAGGTAACAAGACACTCCAGGAGAGGAAGCTATTGATAGTGTGCACCGTGGATAGAAAGTAGCACTATCATGCAAATGGAACACAGTGGCAGAGGTTAGCGAGGTGGGAGACGGGCAGCTGAGAGGCAAATAAAACTCTATTTAATGAGGACTTTTACAGTGACCTTCCACATCAAAGGATCCCCAAGTTAGTCTCCATCAACCGGCGGGCACACAGAGGCTATTGCACCAGCAGCTAGAGAATTACTACCCCCTCCGTCCAAGTCAATGGACCTCTGACTCCACACAGAGTTTATCACCTAAATCTGCTCACCCACAGTCACTCTCCCAGCTGCTTGTTTTAGCTATCGACATCTGGACGAGTAAAATCCTCTTAACCTTTTACGCAGTGGAGGTCAGCCATGATTTACAGTCTATAGTTAATGCTACATAACAATGCACTCAGGGATATCAATTTATTATGTGTACAAATGCAGTCACTGTACGGACTACAAGTCAGACACTAGTGGGAGACAAAATTTAAAAAATAAAAAATAAAAATAAAAATGACTAAGTAGCAATTTACTCCTTAAAAAAAATTACAATTTAGACAATTGCTTAATAAAGATGGTTATGTATAGTTCATCAATTTACTTTAAACAATTTTTATTGACAATATTCTTATTAAAGGGATAGTTCACCCCAAAATTCTGTCAATAATTACTCACCCCCATGTCATTCCAAACCTGTAAGAACTTGGTTCATTTTTGGAACACAAATTAAGATATTTTTGATGAAATCCAAGAGCTTTCTGACCCTGCATAGACAGGAATGCAACTACCACGTTCAAGGCCCAGAAAAATATTAAAGCGGTCATTGGATGCCCATTTTCCACCAGCTGATATGATTCTTTAGGGTCTTAATGAGAAGTCTATAAGATACTTTGGTTAAAATTTCTCAGTGGTAGTGTAAAAAACACCCTTTTTACCTCGTCAAAATCAGCCCTGTTCAGAGCGAGCCATTCTATTGCATGTCCCTTTAAATGCTAATGAGCTCTGCTCACCCTGACTCTCTCTTCTGTGGGGTGAGGAGCCAGTCTCTTTACTTTAACCACATTTAGCCGTGAAAAATTCCTAACTAGCACATTATTAAGTAAGGTGATTTGCAAAGATGCAAAAAACACTTTATACTCACTTCTGCTGTAGGTGAAGCTGCATCTGTGCCTCAATGATTTGCGCAAACATAGACGCATTTATGCAGATCGCCGGGCGTGCTTCCTTCTAAAACGAAATGCTATGATCAATCGCTCAATTGGAGACATTCTTGTCTTCCCCTGCACCGGAATCGAAACAATGGCGGTCGGAGTCGGACTGTTCACAGCTCAGTCAGGACGGGTCTAAGGTAAGACGGTCATGTCAATCAATTATCATGAAAGCAGCCTTTGTCGGTGTGACGTCACAGAAGAAGAAGCTGAGACTAGCTTGATTTGAAAAAGGGGATATTTCTTATAAAGATTACAAGATGGGCCTTGAATGTTTCAGCTGTGTTATCAGAAAGCTCTCGGATTTTATCAAAAATATATTAATTTGTGTTCCGAAGATGAACAAAGATGAACAAAGGTCTTAATAGTTTGGAACAGAGGTTGTTTTAGACTTTAACATTGTCCATCATTTTGACGGACAGGTTACTAAAAATTCCGTCATAATCGATTATTACCCGTCATTTTAATTTTCATATTTTAATTATAAAAACACATTTAATTGGTTTTATTTATGTTCACATTTAAATGTTTAATCATGAACCTACAGGATGATATAGGCTTATGCATTTATTTTGAAGAGAACAGATGAACAGAGACTGTGCGACAGTTTTCATGTTCAACAAGACACCCCGCAGTGACAGTGGAGGACAATAAAAACAACAAAATACGCTAGGGCTGGGTAAAAAAGATTCAAATTTTTATGAACCAATATCGATTCGTAAATCCCAATCCACCTTTTGGTCTATACTGTTTGTTTGTTTGTTTGTTTGTTTTTTTCAGTTTATAAATGAACAGTAGACAGTAGCCTCCCATCCAATAAATCACAATAGGCTAAGCTCTGTGCTTTGTTACTTTGACATAAAACAACATCTCAGATTTCAAATTCAAACTCAATTTCATTAGGAAATTCAAGCAATAAATACCGTTTTGGTGCTCTTTAATATGGCGTGGTAGATCGCTGTAGCTTAAACTGGGTACTGTCCGTAATCAAACGCATAGCAAAAGATTCGTTACAGTTTCATTTTTGTTCTGGATCCCGACACTGGAGTGCTCTTGCCACCAACTGGACAGGGGTGGGAATTACAGTTACAGCTTACAATTGATCATCCTGACGGTGCATTTCCACTGGCACATAGGGAGCACGGCGGAGTGAGCGTTTTCAATTCATTCATATGGAAGTTGAGCTTAAACGCTCTTGCAGCGCGTTATGGGATTGAAAGCTGCGCGGAGACAGCTTTGACAGCGGCTGAGAGCATCAAAAAGGTTGGGCATTCCTCAACTTTATGCAAATCTCAAGCACAAAAGGCCGGGCGTCAACCAATCACTGTGAAAAGTAGATTTTGATGTATGCTTCCGAGTGTTTGCGGAACTGGTGGATTACTAAACTGAAATCACATATCATTAAAAAAGTCATGCAAAAGTAAATGCACTTTGCATGCTTTCATTATATGCTAGTGTTTAGTTTGCGAGCCGATATTAAAAGATACGAAACGTAAACAGGGTGTAAACATTGTTTTCAGAGGCGTGCTTTGCATTAAATTTCACACACCCCAAAGCAGTGGCGTTGTAGCGATGCCGGTGGCACTGAGTGCGGATTTGACGCTGTAGTGGAAACGCATCGTTAGTGTAATCTGTCAAATGGACGGACAGCCTTCACATTTTTCCGTCACTGTCACTTATAAAAAATTCTGTAACTGACGGACATTTTTCGGTTAACACTACCTCTGGTTTGGGATGACATGAAGGTGAATAATTAATGACAATTTAATTTTTTGGGTGAACTACATTTTAAGTTTATTACAACAAAACTGTGAATAGTGATTTTTTTTAGTAATGTTTGAAAAATGTTAGGTAAATGTCCAGCTAAAATGCTGCACAAAAACTTTCCATGAAATATGTATAAATGTTTTTGTGTTAATGTTTGACAACGTTATTAAAGGAGAAGTCCACTTCCAGGACAACAATTTACAGATAATGTACTCACCCCCTTGTCTTCCAAGATGTTCATGTCTTTCTTTCTTCAGTCGTAAAGAAATTATGTTTTTTGAGAAAAACATTTCAGGATTTTTCTCCATATAGTGGACTTCGATGGTTCCCCGAGTTTGAACTTCCAAAATGTAGTTTAAATGCGGCTTTAAATGATCCAAAATGCGGTTGTAAATGATCCCAGCTGAGGAAGAAGGGTCTTATCTAGTGAAAAGATTGGTTATTTTCATTAAAAAATACAATTTAAATACTTTTTAATCTCAAATGCTCATCTGTCTTGCTCTACCTGAACTCTGTGTATTCTGGTTCAAGACAGTCCATTATATGAAGAAAAATCCTGAAACGTTTTCCTCAAAAAACATAATTTTTTTTATGACTGAAGAAGAAAGACATGAACATCTTGGATGACAAGGGGGTGATTTTTGTTCTGGAAGTGGACTTAATTAATGTGGACTTAATTAATTAATGTTACTGGAAGAATGTTTCTTCATACCCTGCCAGGACGTTAGCCAAAGTTAAAAATGTTCCCTGTTAGCTGGGATGTACATCTTACAAACCTACAATATCCAATGCAGTAACAGTTCCTGTAGTTCAAATTGTAACATAACCAAATACTAGCTCACATTTCAGTGACAGAGTCAGTTGTGAACTCGGTAGTGCCAGCCACTCGCTGATTTTCTGCGAAATTGGAGGTGCTCATTTACGTGAGTGACAATCGCCGTCTGTGAACCATCAAAAACACAATATGAGCAAAGCGCCATTGCACAGAGGGATATTTCGCATGTTAAGTGTCTACACCTGTGTGTGATCCAAATCCTGTAGAGTGTGGAATGTGATTTGACTGGAACTGACATCGACAACGACTGACAGCTATGTAGTGTGAAAAGACACCACAATATGTAGTGTATGGTTGGCAAAAGTCTGATTTAAAATACTCAGCCTCACAAGCGAATGTGAAGCTATTTCGTAAGTACTGCTGTATTGCTCATTAAAAAGGAAATGCTAGCATGCCCTCAAAACTCCAGAATGACTAGATTTTAGACACGAAATTGTATTTTTGTTGCATTTTTTTATATTTTTAGTCGCAGTCTAGAGACTAATCATTCATCTACACCCTAGTGTATTGATGAATTGATTGCTTTTGGCTTGTTGTGGGTTAAATAATGTAATGATAAAACATGGTGACTGTGAGTGGGTGTCCCATAAGAGTGGTGTTTAATGGGGACACTGAAATGAATTGGATATACAGCCCAGAGCTCAAGGTCACATAAAACAACACCCAGGACGTCTATACCCTCACACGAGGTCATAAAAGTTCATAACAGTCACAGCGCTTTTGACATCATAGCTCTGCTTGAAATATCAAGCTCCTTGCCTCAATAGAAGTCTTTATTAAATCACATTAGGTCCCTGTAGCCGTAGACAGGGCACTGCTGTGCTGTACTTGAGTGACCGGCCTACTGCCACCAGCTCCCCGATCTAATTTATAACTGTGTCTGCAAAGTCTGAGAATGCAGATGACACACTGAATAATGCTAAAATGAAGAAGTGACTAAAACCTAGATATATTCATTGCCTTGATCTCCATGGGATACAGTGTAAGACAGCTACAGCTGCTTTGTTCAAAGCCATTATTAAAAGGACTGCGTTACTGAGGCACCTTATTATAAAAAGGAATCAGTGTTATACGTGGAAAAAGCAATTAAAGGACTGAAAAAAGGTCTGGTATAACACCCTCGGCCCATGATACAAGTGACACGGGTCAAAACACTTATGTGTGACAGCGGCCCGGCATATAAAGACAACCCCCCGTTACGGTACACATCTTCCACACTGAGCACATCCTTTCTCTCCGCTGAGGCCTTTGCTTGGTTTTGCCGCAGGAAATGTCTTGGCGCACGTAAAGGTCAATGATATCATGTTTAATAAGACCTACACATCAGCAACTCTCAAAACATTATCAAGTATTACCCAAATTCCTTCTGAAGGACCCATGATGAAAGCTTTAGCAATGCTGTTGCTTTAATGTTAACTTTAAATCAAAACAGACTTTCTTAATGTAGTTTCCTGCTGGTGTTCTGTTCTGTGATTCATTCATGCGAGTATTCCTAGAGAAAATATGTGTTTTTTTGTTTTGTTTTAGTAATCTTGAATCAAAATGTACAGTGATATCTTGTTTAGAAATGATCGTAGATGATCATAGAATCATGCACCCAAACAATTCATTCAAAACACTGATTCATTAAGGAATGAAATGCCACTACTGAGAGACACATAGTGGTTAATTTTAAATGTGCTGTTGCTTTGTTTGGAATCTTTATTTATTTATTTGGCTGTTTGTTTGTTTGTTTATTCATCCATCCATCCTTCAGGAAGTGACATAATTTTTTGTTTAGAAAACAACAACACAAAATTAAAAGTTTTTATGTATGTATGTATTTATTTATTTATTTATTATAAATTTTTTACACAAATAGAGTTATTTCACTCATTTCTTTCACTATATATATATATATATATATATATATATTATATATATATATATATATATATATATAATCAATGTTTATTTATTCATTCATTCATCCCATTCATCCGTATAACAATTACACAAAAAAGTATTATTATTTTAGTTTTTAATATTTGTAATTGATTTATTTATTTTTATTTTTTTCTGAAGGAACACAGGTTTTATTTATTTATTTATTTATTCATTCATTCATTCATTCATTCATTCCACAAATAGATAAAGTCTCATTTCACTCATTTATTTCACTATATAAATAATCAATATGTTTATTAATTAATTAATTAATTAATTAATTCATCCTCCAGGAAGTAAACTACACAAAAATGTTTTATTATTATTATTATTATTATTATTATTATTATTATTATTATTATTATTATTATAGTTAATTTTTAATATTTTTAATTAATTTATTTATTTCTTTTTTTTTACTGAAGGAACAGGTTTAGTCTTATTTATTTATTGCCACAAATAAATAACGTTAGTATACATATTATTTTATTTAACCTTTTTAATTAATTAATTTATTTTAATTTTTTTCTGAAGGAACACAAACACAAAAGTTACTGGCAATATTATATATAAATTAGTGCTGTCAAACGATTAATCGTGATTAATCACATCCAAAATGAAAGTTTTGTGTACATAATATAGCCTATATGTGTATACTGTGTATATTTATTATGTATATATAAATACACACACATACAGTATATATTATGAAAATATTGACATTTTACATGTACATATTTTTATTAATATAATTAATATTCTATATGAATATATTGAATATATTAACATATTTTTTTCTTAAATATATCCATTCATTGAATTGTACTGTTGTAGGTCTGAATATTTGGAACAATAGCACTCTTTCTTGTGTGATATTGCTTAAAAGTAAACCGATAGCCAAACAGCTATTGTTTCAGCGAGCTCACATTCAGTCTGGACCCGTTCTTGTATGTTGTATATAACGCCCACTTTTCACCAAATGTGATATTTAGGACACACAAGCATTTATATTCTTTTAGTCTGTGATGAATATATATATATATATATATTTTTCTGTAATGTGCTGTTTAATGTAAAGTGTATTGTTATATTAAAACCCAAGGTGGCGTGCAGGTGAAATCTGGCGTAAAGTAGATAAGTAGATATGTCCTATATTTAATAGGTAGGTCTGAACTTCTTTCCAGCTGAGCTCTGAAAGGCTATTAAACTAGGGGAAGATAAACCAAACCGACTACAGTGACCTTAATGTTCCACAAAACTTTTCTTACGCATTATTTTCTATTTCTTGCTACAGTAAACGACCCAAATGATTTAAATATACGGGAGGAAGAAAGGGGGACAGCTCTAGGTGCTCAGACAAAAATCAATTCCCTGCAGATTCTTGGTCATTCTGATGGGAACGCCATCCTCTTCTTTTAGAGCCGTTGGACATCGGAAGCCTCATTGTGGGAATGTCACTTAAAAAGAGTCCCAGGGGGTGATGGGAGTATAGGAGAGGCTGGCCAGGGACAACATCACTGAGACACACTCTGTCATTGTGTTCCGACCGGAGCCAAAATTCAGTGCAGTCTTGCCGCCGAGCCCTCATTGTGATTTGCCGTTAAAAGCAATCGATCAACCCGAGCGCACCAAAATGTGTCAATCACCCAGAGGAGTGGCCAAGAAGGACGAGCTTTCACCTCAGCCAGTGAGAACAGATGTGACACTAATGAGTTAGAGCACTTCATCTCACCCTAGATAGGGTGGGAGCGCGCCAGACAGAAAGACAGAGAAATAAGACTGAGGAGAAGCATGCTTCAAAATTTTGAGCCTGTGCTGGAGACATTCAATCATCTGACGTCCAAAAAAAAACACTGACCTTTTTTTAAACCTTTCCTTTTCTTTTTTTAACCCACTACAGTGTGGTGCAATATGTGTATGCTGCCATTTACACTGATGTTTAAGTAGACCAGGAGTGTGTTTCGTGAATTTCTCACCCTCATGTCGTTCCAAACCCGTAAGACCTTCAGTCATCTTCAGAACACGAATTAAGATATTTTTGATGAAATCCGAGCTACACTCGCTGAATAAAATTATTTTCTTTGTTTTAGTTTTCTTTGTGCATATAAAGTATTAAAATGAAAGGGGAAGTCCACTTCCAAAACAAAGATTCACATATGTTTTTACCCCCTTGTCATCCAAGATGTTCATGTCTTTCTTTCTTCAGTCGTAAAGAAATTATGTTTTTGTGGGAAAACATTTCTGCATTTTTCTCTATATAATGGACTGATATGGTGCCCCGATTTTGAATTTCCAAAAGGCAGTTTAAATGCGGCTTCAAATGATCCCAAATGCGGTTGTAAGCGATCCCAGCCAAGGAAGAAGGGTCTTATCTAATGAAACGATCAGTTATTTTCATTAAAATAATACAATTTAAATACTTTTTTAATCTCAAATGCTCATCTTGTCTTGCCCTCCCTGAACTCTGTGTATTCTGGTTCAAGACAGGTAGGGTATGTCGAAAAACTCCAATCGTATTTTCTCCCTCAACTTCAAAAATCATTTCAAAATCATCCTACATCACTGCAGAAGTACCGACCCAGTCTTTGGAAAGTGAACATGCAAAAAAGATTAAACACCCTTAACAAAAAAGGTAAAACAGCGATATAGGACGATTTCGAAGTTGAGGGAGAACATGAGATGGCAGTTTTTCGACATACCCTAACTGTCATGAACTGAACATGAGTTCAGGCAGAGTAAGACAAGACGAGAGTTTGCCATTAAAAAGTATATAAATTGTATTATTTTTATTAAAATAACCAATCGTTATGCTAGATAAGACCCTTCTTTCTCGGCTGGGTTTACAACCGCATTTGGGATCGTTTGAAGCCGCATTTAAACTGCATTTTGGAAGTTCAAACTTGGGGCACCATATCAGTCCATTATATGGAGAACAATCCTGAAATGTTTTCCTCAAAAAACATAATTTCTTTACGACTGAAAAAAGAAAGACATGAACATCTTGGATGACAAGGGAGTGAGTAAATTATTTGTAAATTGTTTTTCTGAAATTGGACTTCTCCTTTAAGGTTGAACCACTGACGTCACATGGACTATTTTACCAATGTCCTTACTACCTTTCTAGGCCTTGAACGTGGTTGCGTTGCTGTCTATGCAGAATCAAAAAGTTCTTGAATTTCAACAGAAATATCTTAATTTGTGTTCTGAAGATGAACAAAGGTCTTACAGGTTTGGAACGACATGAGGGTGAGTAATTATTGACAGAATTTTCATTTTTGGGTAAACTATCCCTTTAACTATTACAGTAAGTTGAAGAGACTTAGCTAGTTATGACTGTTTCCAGAAAATGTAGGACCTTTTTTGCACATGCACTGTTTAAATCACATTGGTTAGAATGTTCGTTAATGACATCAGGCAGGTGGTGGAGTAATAACTACTGCTAATTAATCAGCTTGAGATCAAATTAATGTCAGATTATTGCTGTAAATAAATATGGCTTCCAAGGACTGCTTCATTGTTTTGTCTCCATTATTTTGCTGTATTTTGTGGGTTCCTCTGTGGTACTAGAGCAAGAACAAACATGAAAACTCTTCAAAAATGGCATTTAACAGACCTCAGGGTATGACCATATTTAATATTTGACAGGAGTGAAAACAAGCTTCTTTCTATGACAAAATGGGTGGAATCAACTATTTGGTTGAATTCCCTCATACAGATGCACAGTCATTGGTTGGCCTTATCCTCCTAAAGACTTTGGCTCTCATGACAGTTTTGCAGTTTACAGTACTTTACTTTGGAAAACCAAAAGGATTTTTCACATGGGATGTAACATATTTAATTTTTGACAGGAATGAAAATGAGGGTGTGAGAGTCAGAAGTATGCTGTGTTCAATGGATTGACCCGTTGTTTAACAGCATTCCATTTGTTCAGCTGCTGAAACCAATTGTTCAGCTTTGTTCTGAACAAAACTACATTATATAAGACCTTTATACAGCATGTGCCATTGTAAAAACTGTAAGTTTATCCCTCACTGTTTCATTCATGTTAAATTCAATATGGCGTCTAACCCAATTAAGGTCAATTCTCTTAGCAAACTAAAAGACATGCAAATATACACTCTAAAAAATGCTGGGTTAAAAACAACCCAACTTGGGTTATTTGGCAACCCAGTGCTGAGTAAATTTTGGACAGAACACATGCTGGGTTATTTTGACCCAAGTGGTTGGGTTAGTTTAAGTGGATTCAACCATTCTCTGTAATCACTTTTCACTAAAAATATCATTGCTTCTCGTGCCGGTGTGTCAGCAAAATCTAAGCCAGTGATGGGCTGCTGTTCGCCGGGGGAAGTATGAACCTCAGACCACAGTTTCCCTCATATACTCTAAAAAATGCTGGGTTAAAACAACCCAACTTGGGTTATTTGGCAACCCATCACTGGGTAAATACTGGACAGAACACATGCTGGGTTATTTTGACCCAGCTGGTTGGGTTAAATGTTTTTACCAAACATGCTGAGTAATTTTCAACTAAGTCAGCTATTGTTTAAACATTATTATATTGCTGACTTAAAATAAACTGGAACTTATTGAAACAAAAAAAAAAAAAAAAAAAAAACACAGAATTACTAGAGGCAAAAGCAATAATCAAAAGTTGACCATTTATTATTAAGCAAAAACACATGGACAAAATACAAGACAAATAGAATTTATTTGGGTGAATACGGCATAGTTTAAACTCATTTAACAAGCATTTTAGACAAAAAAAAATTAACATTTAAAAGTAGCATTTTAATTTTAGTGTATTCTACCGTTCTCTGTAATTGCTTTTTACAGAAATAGCGCTAATTCTCGAGCCGGTGTGTTGCCGAAATCTGAGCCGGTGAAGGGCTGCTGTTCGCCGGGGTAACTGCCAACCTCAGACCACAGCCATGCGTTTCACTCGTAGCTGAAAGACGCCTTGACTGACTCCAAAACCTGCCCATAAACAAACAGTACTGACAAGAGAACATATTTTAACATCAAATTCAGTTAAACTCAGTACTATAAAGAATCAAATCAATTTATTTTATGCAAGGCAAAAGGCATTTCCATCATGCGAAGTGACCGCTGCTAACGCAGCTGACTCACATCTTGTCCTTACATTGCGTTGTATAAAATAATACAATTTACAGCACAGTAAAGACTTTATAAATGAAATAAAATGTATACCAACCTTTATTTCGCTGAAGAAGTGCACCAAATCAGCGGCACTGAAAAACGCTCTCTTCTATAGAGGACTCAAAAAGCCCATGCTCTGACTGTAACTCAACAGCTGAGTTGTTTCGTCAGAGACAGGCTTAACCCAGTGGTTGGGTAGAAAAAAATAACCCAGCAACTTAGTTACAGAAAACACCCCAGCACCTGGGTAAAAATATCAAAAACAACCCAATAAAATGACCCAATGGGCTGAACCCAGCATTTGGGTTAAAAAAATAACCCAGCATTTTTTAGAGTGTAGCTGAAAGATGCCGTGACTGCCTCCATAACCTGCCCATAAACAAACAGTACTGAGTTTAGAAAACATATTTTAACATCTTTTTTATTTAAATTCAGTATTATAACAAATAAAATCAGCTTATGTTATGCTAGGCAAAAGGCATTTCCATCATGCGAAAATCTCATCTTTGTATGTTGCGTTGCATAAAATAATACAATTTACAGCACAGTAAAGACTTTACAAATTAAATAAAATGTATACAAACCTTTATTTAGCTCAAGAAGTGCACCAAATCTGTGGCGCTGAGAATCGCTCTCTCCTGTAGAGGGCTCAAAAAGCCAAACTCAAAACTCAACAGCTGGGTTGTTTCATTGGAGACAGCAGTTGGGTAGAAAAAAATAACCCAATATTTAATAACCCAGCATTAAAAATGACCCAGCAGCTTAGTTACAGAAAAACTACCCAGCAGCTGGGTAAAAAAAATATATATTAAAAACAACCCAATAAAATGTATTCTACATGTTAGCTTGCTATTTTATATGTCATACTAACAAAAAACTATGCTTCTAACCACAGGTAGAGAGCTGTAGTTCCAACCACACGGCTTTGCGATACTGTTTGCGAATGCTCGATGGAACTACAGGTTTTGGAAAGACCGTTCAACACAAGTGTTGGTAAAAACGGAACTTAGTTGGCTAATGATGCTTTTAGGAAACGCACCCCAGCATAATGCGCTGTGGCCTTCTTTATGCTTTTATTGATTAGAGTATGAGATATAAAAAATATTACTTGACCTTATCTGCACTCAGCTCTTAGAAAAATCCGCTGATGGCTGTATTTACGTCATTGCTCAATTTCGTCTTTCTTCTCTTGTGAGTCCGTTTGTAGACAACATATCAATATCAGACAAAGCATTACCTTGCTTACGCTGCACTATTTAGATTATTTTTCAGAGTGTATTGCTTTTGCTTTGCTTCATGTACATCAGTCCCCCTGCCGCAGCGCTACCAGGCCTTGGCTGCTAATCCTCCAGGGCCGTGCATCATTTTAATTTCTTAATTCTTCCTCTTCTTTCTACCCAGGTCTCGTGGGAGTGCGGAAACAGCCCCGGAGCATGGTTTGAGGGTAGTCCCAGAAGACACAGCCATAATGTGTGCCAGGACTGCATGAGGAACATGACATATGTAACAAATTAATTCTCCACACACACTCGCCGCCGCACAGAATACCAATGAGCGTCGTCGGCAGACTACTATCAGGCTGTTCGAATGCAGCAAGGCTGTCCGGCTACAGTGGGCTGTTGTACTCCTGGTCTGCTTGACATGACCCCCGAGTGGATTAATTGAGAGTTCAGTGGAAGGTTAATAATCAGCAACAACAGGACTATGAAAGGATTCGCTCATTCAGACGAGTCTTTTGTTAAATTGAAAAAACAACATGAACTGAGAAGCAGGTGAAGTTTGTTTAGAGCTTAGAGAGCTTCTTTCTGGGACAAAAGGGGTGGAATTAACTATTTGGTTTAATTCCCTCACACAGATGCACAGTCACTGGTTGGCCTCATCCCAGAAAAGTTTAGGAGGCCCCCCCAAAGACTTTGGATCTCGTGACAGTTTTGTAGTTTACAGTCCTTTACTTTGGAAAACCAAAAGGATAAAAAATAAAAAAAAATACCAAATTGTTAAAAAAAAATAATAACGCAAATTTTCAGCATTCAGGGTTTTTTTTTTAATATATGTATCTAAGACGTATAAGAAGTATGTTTAAAGAATTAGAGGATTACAGAACAGGACTATTTCCCATCAGGTTCATTTAGGATGCTGTCTCTTTAAGACCTCATGCACAGACCTAACATACTGTTACACAGGCATTTTGCTTCTCAATGGTTTACATTCACTTAATATCCTATATACCGACTACGTTTAACGTAAAACAACTGTGTTTACGTGAATACTGACCAAGACTGGCATTTTGTCATAATTTTGTATGCATTTGGCCATTTATGTGCAATAAGATGCAAAACTTGACATCCACACAATATAACGTGCGCTGTTTCAGAGGCTGCGTAATGTGCCCCACATGGCTCTGGGGGTGAATAAAGGCCTTCTGAAGTGAATCGATGTGTTTGTGAAGAAAAATATCCATATTTAAAACTCCATACGGTTGAGGTCAAAAGTTTACATCTCCCTTTCAGAATCTGCAAAATGTTAATTATTTTACCAGAACAAGAGGGATCATACAAAATGCATGTTATTGTTCATTTAGTACTGACCTGAATAAGATATTTCATATGAAAGAGGTTTACTTATAGTCCACAAGAGAAAATAATAGCTGAATTTATAAAAATTACCCCGTTCAAAAGTTTTCCCCTTGATTTTTAATAATGCGTTGTTACCTGAATGATCCACAGCTGTTTTTTTTTTTTGTCCTGAACAGTTAAACCGCCCGCTGTTCTTCAGAAAAATCGTTCAGGTCCTTTGGTTTCCCGGCATTTTTGTGTATTTGAACCCTTTCCAACAATGACTGTATGATTTTGAGATCCATCTTTTCACACTGAGGACAACTGAGGGACTCATATGCAACTATTACAAAGAATTCAAACGCTCACTGATGATCCAGAAGGAAAAACGATGCATTAAGAGCCGGGGGGGGGGGGGGGGGGGGGGGGGGGGAGTGCCGGGTACAGCCTGGGGGTATGTCGGGGGGGGGGGGGGAGGAGGGGCGGGGGGGGGGGGGGAGGGGCGGAAGGCGGGTGAAACTGGCTAGGATGGCTTGAGGGTGAGTAAACCACGGGGCAATTTTCATTTTTGGGTGAACTATCCCTTTCAGGAGGTTATAGTACATTTTCATAGTGAAAGACTTACACTAACACTAGCTAGAAACACCTACAACATGTCGGACAAAGTGTTATCAAGATGTATTTCAATGACATGACAGTATAGTGCACAGAAGTATTGTATGCAAATTAAGATTTAGCTTTAAATAAACTTCACACAGACTCGAACAAAACTCCTGAATCAGCTTCACGACGTATCCCTTGCAATGATTAATTATATTTTTCACATTTTGTTAAGAGGATCACATACTTAAAAGGATATATTCCCAACACAGCAAAACAGTGAAAGAGAATACACAAAGTACATACGAAATATACATAATCTCAGAAACCTCATCTTGATGTATCAGTTGAGGGATTGCAGGGTTTTTCTGGATCGTAGACCTTTCCCATTACCTGGTTAATAATAAATGCAGTGGGTGAATACCTGGGGTTTTGCATAATTCTTGGGAATGGATCCCGTTTCCTTTCTATAATGGACAAATATAATCAAGCATGAAATCTTAAGCTATGATCTGCCTCTGATTGAGAACATCATAACCTTATTCAGAATGATTCATCCCTTCTCAAGCTGCGAGTCCTGTTAAGAAAATAATTGAAGCGGGGAATCAGGGCAAATATGCCGCTTTATGAGGAAACGCTGATGCTCCGGCAAAGGCGTATTCACCATATTGGTTTGTTATGTGAATTCTGACATCCACAACAATATAAGTGCAAAAATGCAAAATGAGATGCTAATAAGGTCTTTGAAGCGTTTCATCTACATCAGTCTGTTTTCAAAATGCAAAATGAGTGCAGTTTCTTTGAGCAGTATATGAAATCCGTTCTGATGAATCACTATGGTTATGTGTAGTGATGTGTTTCACTGATTTATCTGATCCCGATTATATGACTGTAAAACAAGGTCCTGGGCATTTCAATAACCTTAGAAGTAAAAAAAACAATAGTAGATTGCATTTTATATGGTATATTATACAATATGCTGGTAAAACTTTTGATGAAGTTTAATTTGTTAACTTTAACAATAACTTTTAAACACTAATAAATGTTTTAAATTAAAAGTTGTTAACATTAAATAATGCACAAACAAACAAAGAATATGTTACAAGCAGTAACAAAGATTAATAAATGCTATAAAACATTGTTTATTGTTAGCTAATGCATTTACAGTAATACTTTATTTTGTGTACCAATTCTCACTATTAAACTTGCTTAATAGCATGCATATTTCTAGCATATGGCTGTTTATTACTACTTATAAAGCACATATTAATGCCCTACTTTGCATAACCATATTCTATACTCTTAACCCCATATCTAAATGAAACAACTACCTTACTAACAATTAATAAGCATTAATTAGGAGTTTATTGAGGCGAAAGTTGTAGTTAATAGTTAGTGAGGATTGGTCCTCAAACTAAAGTGTGACCACATTTAATGATGTTAACAAATGTGGCCTTATTGTGAAGTGTTACAGATATGCTCGATGAGAAATTAAGAAAAACAAAAGATTATAAAACTAATAAAAAAAGGTGTATGGATTTGGGATTTAAATGCACAATATGTTGTGCATTAACTATAGGGTGCATATACTTGAGGCAGTAATTGGAGAATTCGACATAAGGAAATAGCAGCCGTTGATACAAGCATTTTTCACAAGCTGCTCCATTTATAGCTTTGTTATTTCCTTGTTACCCCTGAATTTTGCCTATTATTTCATAACATTGTTAAGAGCTTCATTGTGTAGTAATACATCTAATGCTATATGACGGCACACAAATATCTTTAATGTACTTCTTGCTACAAGCTTGGCAAAAATTATAATTTATCAAATACACTGCAGGTCCTTAATTCTAATTTTAGTCAGCGAGTGTTGAATATCATCACACCTCTTTAGCTGAAGTTGCTAAGACGAAAATAACAGGATAAAATTCTAATAAGCCTAATTATCTTTTAATGAAAGGAGGTTATGGCATTGAATATGCTGTTACTTCTGTGTGTATGTGCGTATGTATGTATGTATGTGTGGAGTCTGGGGGCACAGAACCTCTGAGAACAACAACTAGACTCAGATCTCACATGGAGAGAGAACTCTGGAAGTGACACCTTGCAATCACACCAAGCCTCACCCTATTAACTACTGAGGGAAGTAATTAAGACCTGTTCCACAAAGGACACGCTGAGGTGACGGAGAAGGATGGAAAAGGGGGCAAGAGCTGTCTGGATACATACTGCCATGAGCAGCTAAAGCAGCATCCATCGGACAGTAAGACTCAGAAGGGACTGATCTGGAAAGCTGTGCATGATTTGAAACCCCATACACTACACAAATGGCCAGCTATTCGCAAAATGGAATGAAGACTCAAAATTGATAACAAAAGAGTAAAACATACCCGTGCACTTTTTTAGTAGCCTTGGTTCTGAAAGTGTTCATTTTTCCCATAGGGAGAAAAAAGCTGAAAGCATTATGCCATGAACCCAACCAACTAGCTATGAGGTGAATCTGAGCATTGCAACTTTTATTAAAAACATATTGGGTTATTTTTTAACCCAAATGCTGGGTTCAGCCTGTTGGGCCATTTTATTAGGTTATATTTTATATTTTCAACCTGGTGCTGGGTAGATTTTCTATAACTCATCTGCTGGGTCATTCTCACTGTCAACACAAATGATGAACTCCCTCACATACCTACCCAGCGCCAGTAATTCTGTGTTCTGTCCTGAAAGAAAACTTGACTGACAGGAAACTTCCTGAATGAAAGTAAGGTTTATATTGCGTTACATTCCTATTAAATGTTTAGTGTATAAATAGGGAAACATCTCTAGTCTTACTTTTTTGTTTTGTTTTTGATTAAATGTTCATCACAGCTAACGTCTGTTTGGGATGCTAACCTAAGGCAGCATTCACCGGGTCTTCACTGAAAGTGAAGGACGTGTGGAATTTTCACCTCCCGCCAAACAAATGTTCGTCCAGGGCTGAAACATGACGTGACTATGTACTGTAACAAAGTTGTCGTGTGCTCCACTGACTATAGGGGCGCTATAGATCCTGTGCGTTAATGACACAGTGGTTGCGCTTTGCGTTAGACGGATTGAAATTTAAATGTCTGACAGACAAGATGGGATGAGGTAAAATGTAAAAAAAACTATTTAAGTCAACTTAAAATTATTTGTTACCCAGCTGCTTTAAATTTTTAAGTTCAGTCAATTTAAAAAAAGTTTAATCAACTTGAATTAAGTTGTACTAAGTGACAACTTAGATATTTGAGTTGATTCAACTTCAAATTTACAATTAACAAGCCCAGCTTTTAAGTTTAACAAACCAATTTTTTGTTTAGTCAACTCAATTATCTAAGTTGTCACTCAATACAAAATAACATTTCAGGTTGACTAAACGTATTTGAGTTGACTGAACTTAAAATTTTAAGGCAGCAGGGTAACAAATTATTTTAAGTTGACTCAACATTTTTTTGTTTGTTTTTTTGTTTTGTTTTGTTTTGTTTTTTGCAGTGTAAAGCTGGTTATGATGTAACCTTTCAACCCTACATAAGATGGTCATTTATTGAACTGATAGCAGTTTTCTTCCCACAGATTCTCGTTAGCTGCTCCTGCTGCCCCTGTTATGTCCTAAAAAGTTTACTTAATGTTTTTGAAAATGTTATGACTGTAAAAGACTGACTTGAAATTGAATAAAACATATTGTATACAAACTGTTCTTGTCCTATATATATATATATATATATATATATATATATATATTTGGGTGAACTATCCCTTAAATGTTTTTATATTTTTATTATTACTCATTTATTTTTTAATGAAATGATACTCTAAATCTAAATCTGCCAGCAGGTGGTGGTAAATGTCTTTATAAGTCATTCATTTGATTCGTTCAAATGGCTGATTCATTCAGGTATGATGTAAATGGCTCTTTTTATGAGAATCATTGGTTCACACGATTCGTTCAAAATGCGGAATCATTCAGAAACGAAACACCACTGTGTGTTATGTGTTAATTCTGCTATGGCTTCAAAGGTAATATGCTCTCTGCAAAATTGAGCAAAAACATAATATTGTGTTTAAAATATAACATTTTATTTACCGAACTGTTGTATAAAGTCACCTTTAAGCTTGTGATAGATAAAATCAGCACTAGTGTCGTATTGCTCTTGCTATGTAATATATAGAAATGTGAGACAGAACACATACAGGGGCATTTGTACCAATATCTTGAATTTTGGCCATAACTGTGAAGCTGTTGACCTGCATCATATTTGTCAACAGTCAACTATATGAAATATAAGATGGCGTAAACATCTGGCGACGGGGCTAGTGCGTTAACAGATGTTAGAGTGCATTTTATTTATTTAAAATGAAAACATTTCAATTGGTTGACTGACCCAGCACTATATCAAAAACCAACCCAGCAAATGGGTTGATGTATAAAACCCAACAAGCTGGGTTAAAATAACTCAAGGACTTTTCTTGATCCTGCCCCCATCACTCTCTCCCACTTTGCTTCCTGTCACTTCTGATCTGTCCTGTCATAATAAAGGCAAAAAAAAAAAAATGCTTCATGTCAGTAAAATTGTGTAGCATGCAATTAAAAATAAACTAATAGTGTCAAATGTATGTGTTTATATAGTAAAGCTGTAAAGCGCTAGTCCTTCCTTGTTTTAAGATGTGAAAATCTGCTCATTTAAACTGCAATTCAAACGCAATGTGTGAACTACACAAGAACTTAGCTATTGGGGAAATATAGAAATATGTTTAATGACTTAACGGCTGTGTTGTCACTGTGGATTTTCATGAGAACAAATTCATATCAGTATAGGTCCACAGTATGAAGGTAAGATTTTATGGATTTATGACAGATATGACATCGCGAATACTCACGATAACTTTCATTAAAGGGATAGTTCACCTAAAAATAAAAATTCTGTCATTAATTATTCACCCTCATGTCATTCCAAACCCGTAAGACCTTCGTTTATCTTTGGAATACAGCTTAAGTTTTTTCTATGTAATCCGAGAGCTTTCTGACCCTGTATGAACAGCAACGCATCTATCATGTTCAAGAGTTATGGTACGCTCGTAAAAGTGCGTCGAAGATTGACACAGACGAGATGAAATTGCTGAATGAAGTCATTGTTCTTGTTTTCTCTGTGCACAAAAAGTATTATCGTAGCTTTATAACATTATGGTTGAACCACTGATGTCACAGACTATTTTAACAATGTCCTTACTACCTGGGCCTTCTGGGCCTTCACTTTGCTACAAAACACTGCAATTATTACAATTACAAGTTATTATTTAAATAAAACAGCAACAGTATACAAAGATTTTTTCAAATGTCCACTGGCTTGATTTTACTTCTTGATTTCACTTCATATCTATAGTAAAAATGTTATTTTGTGAACTGGTGAAGAGCGTTCATTACAGCTGTAAGAAGACTTCCATGGCTGCATGAGGACTTGCACTCCAAAAGCATTCAATACAAGATAATTACTGATCTATGGAGCAACAGGACTGGAATTAACAGGGATTGTGAACATGGGGTGCATCAATCTTGCTTCAAAAGTTTCTCCCACAGGCCCGCTGCTGTTGATTTTTCTCCTGGCTTCAACGTGAGGGGAGGTATATCGATACCAAGTCGATTCCCCCACTGCTTGGGTGTGGGACACACAGTGTTGGAAGTCCTAAATTGTTTCCAGCTTGGACAAGGACGTCCGCAAGAGCTCCTGTTTGTCTCTAAGCGTCAGCATTAACAAGTGAATCAATTACAGGGAGCTATACTGTCCCACGGGACTCCAGCGGGAGGACGTACAACTAGAAGTGCACCTAATCAGAGAAAAGTAAAATTGCAAAATCACAGGCAGGCTTCAAAGAGTACGTTTGCTGTTAAACAGCAATTAGCTTCATGAAATCAGTCTAAATTTGAGAATGTGAGATTCTCTTTGTTGTTTTACTTCTTTTTGTACTTTTTCTAAGTTAAAAAATCATTATTGTTTTTTACTTCTTATAAACCAGCAACACAGATGCCAAAATTTTCCTTCTATTCATTTGTATTTTTTGGCATTAATTTATCTATTCATATTTAACGAGACAAGAAATAAATTGAAGCTTCTTTCAGATTTCCTGTTCAAATTCATCTCCCCCCATGGCTAAACACAGCCAGTGGAGCTGTGAAGTATTCATTCATTTTAATATCTGGCAACACATAACACTTGCTGTCAAAGGCGTTTGACACTCAGGTACTTTGCTGTGAGTTTCAAATGCCTGAGAAATGAAATCCATATTTATGCTGGATATTCTTATTGTGTTTATTCCAGGAAACAAGCATAATGTAGCAGTCATTTCAATATTTACTAGCAAGTCTGCCATGTGACAGAACATATTCTCATTGATATTTCTGAGCTGTAAATATGGCTCGAAGTAGCACGCAGGGCTATAATAAAATAATACGCAATGTAATCCCTCAGGTCCTCTGACAGATCACATATACCGTATTATGTGTAATCGTAGATGTTTTAAAATATTCCATGTCTTACCATAATATGTAGGTCAGTGTAAACATACTCCCTTTGCAAGTACGCTCAGAGATGTTTTATGTTCCTTTTAAACTAACCTGGATTATATGTCTAAAACACAAGATAAATGGAGCTTCTACAGTCTCCTCCATCCATACGAGAATACATGTAAAAGGTGGTCTTCAACAAGGTTGATGTGCCCAGTACTTGACCTGAGGATGTCATTGACAGGTGTTTCATCTCTCAGCTCAAGTGCTGAGCTAGACTGTGCATGTGTGAGTGTGTGTGTGTCAACAGGATGGGATGCTGTAACCCTTTAATGAGCACATCCATTAAAAAAGAGAGAATTTCTTTGCATTTTGCAGTTCCTTGAGGCAGTTTTACTTACTTAAGTGTCTTTTTTTATCATTAGCAAATAGCTGAGATGTCCATTAATAGTTAAATGCATTGATTCAATTCATTTACACGGAAATAAAAGGCTTGTCCTTTTAATGAAAACAGGCCATTTGCTAAACTTAGTAAATCTTTATGTAGAGAAATCAGACCTGCCCACTAGTATAATTGTACAAAATACAATTAAATAAGATAAAAACAGACTTTTATGTTTAAAAACTATGTAAAAATGTATAATAAATATATAAAAATTAGACAAAAAATGCCATTTCTATAGAGCACAATCATTTTAATCTGTGTTTTCCCTACCAAATATGTATATGACAAACACAGCATTGAGCCAAAAACAAAAAACTAAAAATTTCACTGTCATTTTTTTTTTTTCTCTTTAGAAATTATTAAATACTATATTGCTGGATATATGGTATGAGATGCCATGAACAGGTTAAGAAAGAAAGAAGGGCTAATACAATTAAATTCAAGTTAAATTGGTTATATGGAGTCAGTGAGGAATCAAGCTGTTGCTTTTTAAATAAACACGTTTGATGTACACTTTCAGAGCTCAAAACAAGAGCATTTATTAAAACTAGGTGTAAAAAAAAAAAAAAGCTCACACCAGCTTTTTGATGTCAGGCTGATGAATACAACCAAATGTACGACTGCTCACAATTAGACATCAACAACACCTATGGTGTTGGTCACTATGTTTTTTTTTTCTGAAGCAAATGTGACATTATGTGACATTGTTTCCATGCTGTTACACTGATGTCTTTCTGCTGTTTAAACACTGACCGAGCGATTACATGAGACAGGATACGAATTTTGGTAAGTTGTACTCTTTCTTTTAACATACCTTTGGATGTTAATTTATGTTTATTTTATGCTGGAACTGGTTTAAGCGTTGGAGATGATCAGTTCACTTCTGCCTCGTGTTGATCAGTACAGCAATCTGTCACTCCACATTAAAGAAGTTCACTTCCAGAACAAAAATTTACAGATAATTTACTCACCCCCTTGTCATCCAAGATGTTGGTGTCTTTCTTTTTTAGTCATAAAGAAATTACGTTTTTTGAGGCGAACATTTCAGGATTTTTATCCATATAGTGGACTATATGGTGCCCGTGAGTTTGAACTTTCAAAATGCAGTTTAAATGTAGCTTCAATGGGCATTAAAAGATTACAGCCAAGGAAGAAGGGTCTTATCTAGCAAAAGGATAGTTTATTTTCCAAAAAAAAAAAAAAAAAAAAGGTACAATTTATATACTTTCTCACCTCAAATGCTCATCTTGTCTAGCTCTGCATGAACTTTGTACATTCCGGGTCAATACAGTTAGGGTATGTCAAAAAACATTCTCATTTTCTCCTCCAACTTCAAAATCATCCTACATTGCTGCAGAAGTACCGACCCATTGATTACAAAGTGAAAGCACAAGCAGGGTCACACACCCTTTACAAAAAAAAAAGGTAAAACAGCGATGTAGAGCTTTTTTTTTTTTGGTTAAGACGTTGGAGGATTAAATGAGATGGGAGTTTTTTTTTTTTTTAAAAACTGTCATGAACCGTAATATACAAGATGAGTGTTTGAGGTTAAAAAGTAAATAAACTGTAAATTATTTTTAAAATTAACCAATCATTTCACTAGATAAGAACCTTCTTTCTTGGCTGGGACCTTTAAAGCAGTATTTAAACTGTATTTTGAAAGTTCAAACTCGCGGGTACCATAGAAGTCCACTGGAGAACATTCCTACCTTTTTTCCTTAAAAAACATAATTTCTTTATGACTGAAGAAAGACATGAACATCTTGGATGACAAGGGGGTGAGTACATTATCTGTATATTTTTGTTCTGGATAGTGAACTTCTGCTTTAAAAAGTGACAAAACAGTATTTATCATTTGATTATAGTGTAAAATGGTGAATTTGAAATCTGAGACTTTGTTTCATATTAAAAGTAACAAAGCACAAAGCTTTTTGTGATTTATTTGATGAGAGGCACGCTACAATGTTCCATTCATTAACTGAAACTAGGGTTGGGTATCGAGAACCGGTTCCATTTTAGACCTAGTTCCAAATTTCCAATAACAGGGTATTCAATAAGACACACGCATTTCGGTCCCGCTTAACGATTCCCTGCGTTCGCATTTTAATATGATTTTAAAGTTAAAAATCAAACAATTTAAGTGCAAGAGGGGAAAGACGTTGACGTTTGTGCGGCGCACACATCTAAAGCGCGAGCACAGTGAACAGCGGTCCCGGTGCGGGTTCCCAGCCTGTGTCCATTCTCGAACCGTTCCGTGCAATTCCTCTGACTGACAGATCTGACTTCTTTGACATTTACCGCCCAATATGCACAAAAATACGTCTGTATATCATCACAAACATGTTAATGTTATGTTAATCCAAGAACAAAAAATCATTCACTGATCTATGACTGAATATCTTTTGCAACTTTAATGAGGATTAATCTATAT
Organism: Cirrhinus mrigala; assembly: GCA_036247105.1. Lineage (NCBI taxonomy): Eukaryota > Metazoa > Chordata > Actinopteri > Cypriniformes > Cyprinidae > Cirrhinus > Cirrhinus mrigala. The sequence goes on along the minus strand of CM070008.1, from coordinate 19,238,438 downwards.
TTTATTTATGAAAAAAAAAACTATGCAGTGTTTCTTTTGATTTAAATTTCTGTGCCTGCAATTTGTTCAGTTGTATTTATTTATGCTATTGCTAATTTATTTGCTTGTTCCTATTTTATTACTAACTGTTTACTTTTCTTTAACTATTTAATGTTTGAAATTTATATTAGTCTAGTTGTTTTCGCTGTGGTATTTTTTGTTAGCCAAAGGCAAAAGTTCCTCTTAGACCTAAGTGTTCTGTAGGCTGTTAATTTTTGCTCATGTTATTCAGCTTTCATGTTACTGGAATCGAAACTAGGAATCGGAATCGATATGCAGAATCGGAATCTGAATTGATAAATTTCAAACGATAGCCAACCCTACTGAAAACAGGCTAAAGTAATTCATTCTTCAGATTTAAGAATCAATATTGTTTATTAGAGATAATAACCGATAAAATCAAGAAATCAATTTTTTTTACCCAGCCTTAACACCCAGTGGGGTTGTAGTGGGCTCACAAGGAACAAGCCAAATAGATGCTATCATACCTAAACACTAAAATGATGACAAAAATAGTAACAGGACAATGTGGGAAAGTCTGTCAAACCTATCTTGGGGTGTTTCTGCCCATGTTTAGATTTTGCAGAAACGTCCCTACGTGCATGGACTGTTCTGGCTGCGATCTGTTAAGATGCAAAGGATGGGATTCAGTAGTTAAAAACTATATTGAACTCACCAGATTGTCAGTAAGTGCAATAAAGCGCAGTTTCTCAGTCTACATGTAAAGAGGGAATTCAGGTCTCTTAAAGGTATAAAAACAAAAAACACCCCATTTTTATGAGGGTAGGAAGAAATGCACTGTACAAAATAGCTTTGCAATGTTATGCACCATTCACCATGACACTATAGGACAAAAATAAATAAGACTAATGATCCAAATGTATCATCAGAAGAGCATTCAACAATTAATAATCTGTTAGAGCTCATGTTACCTTTAGATATATATACCCCACATCTACATTTAAAGTCACTGCTGGAAATGCAGAGCTTCCCAGCTGGATGCATTATGTTACACTTACGTTTATATAAACAGTTACAATAAATTAATGCTTACAACAACAAACATGAAGTTCAACAGCAACCAATATATTGATTGATTAGTGCATTTATGAAAATATTTGATTCTTCCACAGCTACACATTTCAGACACCAAACCTCGCTAAGGTTACAGCACACTGTATTGCATGAGCCATCAAAACACAGCCATCTGTTATTAAAAGAGTAAATTAGATTTTACTCCAGCTAATGTACAGTAACACACTTTCTTGTCACTAACCTCAGAAAGTAAACAGAAAAGAAAGTTCAAGATGCCCTTGGCATAAGTCAAGATCAGTGTGTCCCTGCCAACATCTCAGTCTGGTTTCCACAAAATTTACATCTGCTTATTGAAAACCTTGTTTGCATATATAAAAGAAAAAGCATCCACTTTTGACTTTTAATTTCATATAAAAGACAAAATTGCTCCTTACCCAAAATATTTGCTCATACAGATCAACCTTGGCATTAGTTTGAATTCAACCTATCAAATTGATTTTACCGTAGACAAAGTCTTACTAACACAGCATGGCCTTGTGCATGTCCTCTGCCTCATTAGCAAACTAAATCATTGAATTCATGTTTATTTCACATCTTAGCTCACAGGACTCGACCCAATAACCAGAGCCCTGAAAAAAAAAAAGACAAATTGGCCTGCATTTCTGATTGAAGCAGGGCTGTTGAAGCAGATATATCCTTCTGTTATTAAAGTCTACTGCAGGGTCTCTTTCATCCCTGAAATGTCACACAGATAAGTGGGATAATACAGACTCTATGACACATCTACAACACTATCCTTCCATCACAGGAGAGATTTGTGTGAATGCAAAAATTAACAGGGCAAAAGCCAGTTTTTTTTATTAAAATGGCTGGATGGCACACAGAACGTGTGCAGAAAATGGATCAGAAAATCATATTTTCCGAGTCAATCGGTGTGTGCACGAGTAAATGTAAAATGTATCTAATAACAAGCAGCGTATATAGAAGTATAGAGGACTGCATAAAAAAAAAGAAATGAAATACAGTATGAACGCTTTTGACAGATGCTATTGTTTTGACAGGTTATTCTGTCTATTCATATTTTCCATAGCTTATCTGTGTATTCAAGTAGACAAATGCACGGAAGAATATTAAAGAGTCAACAAATAGCAATCAGCTAAGCGTATAGTTACCGACATGCCAATCAGACGAAACCCTCTTGTTGTACTGGAGAACCATATAAATAGTTGGAAAACAGGTATCATCACAGCCGCTTGTTAGAGAAAGTGTTAACAGCAGTGTGAATTGATGCAGATATCTATGGTCTTTTAAGGTAATCTGCCAACCAAACTAATTGTTTTTTTCTGTAGCTGTTTTAATGTAATTTAATATCAGAATATTGGTGAGGAGAGGAAAATAAAAAAAATCTAGATATTAAACTGCATATGATGGACATCAGTTCTTTGAAGGCATCTTGAATAAAACAGCTCTATATTTAACAATGAGACCTGCAAGTTTGTTGTGCATAACCACCATTAGTACATTTTTCACGTAAGGGTAAATACTTGTCATTATGAAAAATGTTATATTAAAGGAACAAAGAAAAAATCCCAAACTGCATTAGTTGCTGAACCTAATAGCCTTTGGTTCATGAGCCACGTCTCCAAAAAATACAATAGTTTGACATTGCTTCAAGGCAGTAAATGACAGTAAATGGATTAGTCTACAGCAATTTGTGGAAAGACAATAATTGGCCATACACAGTGGACTATAAATGTCTTTTTCAGAAATCAACAAAAGACTGTCATTTCATGTCATAGCTATTTGGGGGGGAAAATAGCTATTATTCCCCCTTTCAGTGATTGCGAGTATATTCTGCAGAATTTCCATGTCAGCGTAATGGGTATATGGGTATAAGTCCACTGCACTGTGTGTTTTAAATCTGAATACTGGAAACTGGAGGGAGAGTGGCTTTTGAGTCTTTTTTTCCTCAAAAGAAAAGAGACTAGGCTCATTTGAGATGTCAAGCTCCTCACCTTGAAAGTAGATGGGAGTAGGCGGTTGCAGTCAGGAAAGGGATCAAAAAAAGCTGTAAAGACGGACTCTTCTTATAGTGGACCGGCAATCTATGCAGGCAAAGGCAGATATTATATTTGTGTTCTTTGTTGCCTATGAAGTGAATGCCACTGAAATACTGCTGCTTTTACATGAAAATGTATAAAACAAGCAGTCCAAAAATCATTCATGTTTACCTTACTGAAAATATTAATACGTATAAATTATAATTCAATTATGATTACAAAGATTGAAGAGTAAGAAATATTCACACACACATCATGGAGAAAATAACAAAGAACATATCAAGGACATATCAAGCAGTCCCACCCCCTTTTTTAAATAGCCAATAGCGTTTCGTTTATAGCACAGCTTGGCCGGAGCCGTTGGGCTCAGTAAAGCCGCGTTTGACAGTCAAAGTCTAACTGATTACCCCTTTTACTCGTCAATACGGTTTGTCTAACCGTTATTTCTCATAATCTATAAAATATAGCTGTAATGTGTTCGATACGTTTTAAGGTCTGCGCCGATCGACTCACGCATCTGATCCGCTCCGTGCTATCGCGCCTCTGTACCGGAGCAGACTTTGAGCGTTGTGCGGTTCGTGTTAAACAGCGTGAAACCAGACTCTTTTGTCTGTCTTCTGTCTGAATCGTTCCCTATACAGGAAATATGACTGGTTTCAGCTGCAGCCTCATGCTGCCTTCACGCCATGTGGTAATTACCGTAATTCCGAGATGACAACACGTGACATTTTACTTGTAGCTTTCCATGTTGTCGGACTCTGAGGTAGCGCCTAGGTAGCGCCAAAACGAATCTGACGGCGGTCACGTGGTACGTCTGTAACTGTAACAGTTGTAATTATGAGTTCAGGGACATGTGAGGGCTTTGGTGTTGATAGTGTTGCCATAGAAACACATAATTCAGACAGAGTAGAATGTCACGTGTTTTCATCTCGGAATTCCGGCATGGCGTGAATGCAGCATCAGTGTCTGTTTATCCACCTTATTTTTGTTGTAAGAGTTGTGAGCGGCCATTTGTAAATTTAATGTGTCTGGCTTCTGGTCTCATCTGCGTCCAGCTATGTTTATTTGTACAAAACAGCTCGTTTTGCTGCTTGATATTGCAAATTGGTGTGTCTTACCATATTATTTTAATGTATTATCGTAATTATGAACACAATAGTTTGTAGTGCAAACTGTTTTACCGTTTACGGCACTTCAGTATTCTTCTTGTTATTTCTCTATGGGAGATTATGAACAGGAAGTCTAACACATTACCAGAAAACAGCTTACTTCTGCTTACTTCCCCGTTTTCAAATCCATTCAGCCGATCTCCGGGTCTGGCGGTAGCACTTTTAGCATAGCTTAGCATAGATCATTGAATCTGATTAGACCGTTAGCATCTCGCTCAAAAATGACCATATATAATGATGATATTTTTCCTGTTTAAAACTTGACTCTTCTGTAGTTACATCGTGTACTAAGACTGACGTAAAATGAAAAGTTGTGATTTTCTAGGTCGATATGGCTAGGAACTTTACTCTCATTCCGGCGTCTTATTTTCAACTCTCATTTTCGTCCGTCTTTGTAGACGATCTAACTACAGAAGAGTCTTTTTAAAGAAGAAGAGTTTTAAATAGGAAAAATATTGAAACTCTTTGGTCATTTTTGAGCGAGATGCTAACGGTATAATCGGATTCAATGATCTGTGCTAAGCTATGCTAAAAGTGCTACCACCAGACCCGGAGATTGGCTGAATGGATTCGAAAACGGTAAAACTCAACTGTTTAACTCTAGGGAAGATGGAAAATGAGCCTATTTTCAAAAAAAAAGGGGAGTGTTCCTTTAAATGGTTCTATAAAGAACATTTAACATCTGAAGAACCTTTCTGTGTCACAAAAGGTTTTTTGTGGCGAAAGAAGGTTCTTCAGATTATAAAAAGGTAAGAAAGAGATGGTTCTTTAAAGAACCTTTGACTGAATGGTTCTTTGTGGAACCAAAAATGGTTCTTCTATGGCATCGCTGTGAAGAACCTTTTAAAGCATTTTTATTTTTAAGAGTGTATATGTTTGTAAACATTCAGGATGCGCGAGCATCATGGTTGCAGAAAACCAGGGAGAGATAGCCTTTATGGCTTGAGAATTTAAAAAGATTATAGATTATATTGATTAGATGTTATTTTCAAAATGTTTTCCACATATTAGCTTGTCACCCAGCGTTAAGCACTGTTATTCAATGAAATTGACGTTAGATAGTGGGATAATCTTACAGATCTGAAACAGGGATGATGTTTTTTCATCCATAGTAGGTCCCTTTAAACATCTGCGTTTAGCTTCAAATGGCATCTTTGACAACAGTATTGTATAAAAATTATTTGCATTCCTATTTTGAAATCAAAAGGCACATTTTTTTTTCTCTTATTCCATGGATTTTACCCAATTACCTCCACTTGTTAACAGTGTTTCTTTGCAACCACTATGCGCACGCAGCTGCTAGTGATGTAACTTTGACGTCTACTCCAAATAATTTACACCACGCCCACACTGACATTGGCGTGGCTTTCAGATTATGACGCATGTTGCTCTGTCTCTATTGGCAGAAGTTACAGACTGTAAGATTTGAATGCATATATCTTCTAAATGCAAATCATTGTTTTAGAGCACACTAGCTTAGATATCCTCAAAGTAACATATTCACACTAAAAAAAAAAAAAAAAAAAAACTTCAATTTTGATGTAACGGGGACTTTAACTGTAGTAGTATTTGATGTGACATCACATCAAATGGGACAACGTTTCTGTTGTGTATCTGGCAGAGATCGGTCCTGTGCTGAACTTCATCTCAAACGATCCTGCTGAAAACTTTTGGATGAACTTTAAGAGCTGATGGCAACATTAGTATTCATCTCACGATGTAAATGCATTCCCTCAGGTGTTAGTGAGGATGTATAATGAGCATCAAGACAAATAATATTCATGGGAGTCTCTGGCTGTTATTACACACTAAAGCAAAGCAAACAAACCTCTCCAAAGTGAGGACAATGACTGCTGAAGGATTGGAGAAGGTGTGTGTCGGAGGCCTCCACGGAGTCTACGACACCGTCTCTTGTGGTCTGCCTCAGATCTCAGAGTTGTTTCACATCATACATTAGGAGCATTAAATGTCTTCTCCACCTGTATTCCTCAACCCGACTTGCAGAATACATCTTGAGGTAAGAGGCTTCTTTACATCTGAATTTGCACACAGTCTCTGGTGACCCCAGCCATGTCTTTCAGCCTTAACCCTTTAAAGCTATCATATTTGATCCATGAGTTTCTGAAACATCCAAATCATCAACATGATCAATACTTTGCTGAAAATCCTGTTATACAACCTACTATACAGCTTTTGTGACTCTAATAATAGTTCATATTTTAGTTAGTAAAAAAAACTTAGTATGAATCTAAAATATTGTGGTGTATGTGTCTTTTTGCTGTAAATCTAATGATAAAGTAAATGTAATAATAAGGCATGTATGTTTTACACAATAGAGTGTTTTCAAGACATGTCATCAATTGGCCATATTGGTGGCACTGAAGGTAAACAATGCCACTGAACTTAACGAAACTTGCATATTGTGCTGATTATTGCTGCTGAAAATGCTCAATTATTGTCATGTTTTGGGCGTACTATTTGGTCAGACCAGGAAAATCATTTGGAGTACTATAGACTGCCAAATGTTATAACAAATCAAGGAAAAGAGTGCAAAAAATTGTTGGAGGAACAAAAGGCATTTGTGGTTGCCCAAATTGAACCAGGATTTCCAGGGCAGGAGTTTTGACCACAGTTCTTATCATTTTCAGTCAGAAAGGTGAAATATTAGGCCAGTATCTTAATGAATACTGCTTGTATGTATCTTTACCGCCTGTTAGCTTTAGTTTGTCAAAATATTGTGCCCTTTCCTGTTTAATAAGTCCTTCTCTATATGACTTAGCAGCTTCCATACATTGTTTTCTGTGGTTTAGACAGCATAAATTAGCAGAACAACATATTCAGTAGCACATTAACCGTGCAATCCATGCTGTAGTTTACATTCAAGTATCGCCAATATGGCCACACATCTGGGCAACTGACCAAATCGTGACAAAACCCTCTATTAAAACTACAGCGTATAAAAACTACAAATTTAAATACTTTATCATCTTACCACAACATATTATTGAGATATGTGATGTGACATGTTTTGTTATGTTGGAGCCTTATATTAAACTGCTTTAAATTACTTTTTTTAAATCAGTCTACACTCCATACACCATAATGACAAAGCACAAAACAGGTTTGTAACAACTTAAATGATTCAATTGCATAAGTATTCATATCCTTTTCTGGGACACTTAAAATTTAGCTCTGAAGCATTCATACCACTTGTAGATGATACTACACTTCGAGTAGAGTTAACCTGTAGCAAATACATTTGAATGAGTATGATTGGAAAGGCACACACCTCTAAATAAAAGGTCTAACAGCTGAAAATGCATATCAGAGCAAAAACCAAGCTCTGATGTCAAAAGAACTGCCTGTAGAGCTCAGAGAGAGGATTGTGTCAAGATACAGATCTGGAGAAGAGTTCAGGAAAAAAATCTACTGGATTGAAGGTTCACAGAAGCATGTAACCTCCATTATCCATGATGGAAGAAGTTTGGAACAACGAGGACTCTTCCTAGAGCTGGCCTCCTGTCCAAATGTTGGAGAAGATCCTTGGTTAGACTGGTGACCAAGAAGCTTGTGGTCACTCTAGTTGAGTTCCATGATCATAAATGGAGATGCAAGAAACTTACAGAAGGACAAACATTACTGCAACACTCCACCAATCTGGGCTTTATGGGAGTGTGGCCAAACTCAATCCTCTCAGAACTCTCAGGCTGTGAGAAACAAGATTCTCTGGTCTGATGAACCTCAATTCCAAGCATCATGTATGGAGGAAACCAGGTGCTGGTAGCAGCTTCATGCTGTGGGGCTGTTTTTTAGCGGCAGGGACTGAAGGACTCGCCAGAGCAGAAGGAAAGCTCAACATAGTTAATATAGAGATAGCCTTAATGAAAACCTAGTCCAGAGCAAACTTTCTGCATCACACCCAAAAAGACTTGAGGCTGTAAGGGTGCTTCAACAAAGTACTGAGCTAAGGGTATGAATACTTGTGCAATGTACTTATTTCAGTGTTTTATTTTGAATAAATTCGCAAAGTTGTTAAAAACCTGTTGTTGTTGTTGTTGTTTTTTTTACTTTGTCATCATGGTGTATGAGAGTAGATTGATGTGGATAAAAAGTAATTTAACAAAACAGTTTAACATAAGGCTGCAACATAACAAAACGTGAAAAAATAACTTTGTAAACTGTAAATAACATCCAATGCACCAAATTGCATATTTTTGTACACCTCAGATGTATCAAACATGATAATTTGTTTGTTTCATATTTTGTCTAAAGTTTCAATATTCTGTTCCATTTTAAAACATTTGTTTTTGTCTGACTATTATGTTATGTCAGGCTTTATAGGGTTAGATAGATGTGCTACCTTTGAAAAGAAGACTGAATGCAACTAGATATTTTTCAAATTATATAAATATGCATATTTTAATGATTTTCTGGAATGTTTAGATGTCTTTTTATTCAGTTGCAAATTCACTTTACCATCAAATGAGTAAAAGTATATGTAAGTAAAGCAGGGCAATATGTGTGGATGTGTGTCTGGTTTTGCCTGCATTTGGACCAAATGCTCCCACAAGGGTAGTAAAACCTAAAATCACCTACACTTAGGGGACCACAATGGCTCCCATGAGGAAAATAGCTTAATAAGCAAACAAAATAATGTCTTAATAAAAAAGTAAGCATGCAGAAAGGCTTCAGTGAGGGTAGAAAACACATTAGCTCAGTATAACAACAAGAGAAGTCAAAGAAAAGTCCTCACTAGGACAGAAAAGCACTTGTGTGTGTGTGTGTGTGTGTGTGGGTGTGTTTATTTCTTCCTTTTGTCAAAATGATGTGGTGGCCCTTCAGAATGGTTTGATAGATATGTAGGTAATATCGGTCAGCAGGTGTGAATGTGTCTTCCCTGCCGTAGAGGACTCCCAGGATGCATGTAAAGTAAAGCGACATGCTTGACTGACCAGATGAAACAATATCAGCCCCCAAAGAGCATATACACAGCAGCTACTGTCACAGCGCACCTCAACTCATTCTTGTGTTTTCTTTGTCCAGTCACAAATGGAGACAGAGATATTGCCAAACACTTGTTCAGCCCGCTGAGCGATCAGGAACATCCACACTATGTGAAATTCAATCAAAAATGAAATCAAACTCCCGAGATTGTCTCGTACGTCGCAGGTCGTTTACAACAGAAGTTCATTTCAGAATGTCATAGATATGGACTTGTAAAGGTGTGCTTAGTCTTTTTGTCCCTCATTTAAATGTTTTACATGTAAAGAGTATTTAGGGCTGGTTTGTATCTCAGCCGGCCAGACTATTTGCTCAATGTCATATCTTCAATTTCCTCATGTTTCCTGTCTCTCTCCACTTTGACTGTCAAAAAAAAAGCATCAAATTGCCAAAACAGTATTGAAATGAATAATACTTTTGATTTACATGCTTAAAATGAGATAAGACTACATTAGATAATTTTAGGAGACTGGTTATGACCTAAAAATATGTCGCAGGGCATCTCAGACACAGCACTAGGTAAAAAACAAAGCTAAATGCAAATAATAAACTGCTTTTAAATAGATAGGATAGAAAAATAAATAGGCTTATCAGCTTTTAAAAGGAAGGAGAAATGCTTTCCATGTCATGTTGACTCTGCTGTATTTTGGCAAATATTCATTTGTCACTTGGTAGGAGTAGCCAAAATAGACAGACGCCAACATGGACAGGTTGCATGACATGCCCTCAACCTTGAAAACTATAAACAAAACTTTGCAAGGTTAAAGGAAGCGCAGACTACATTCTACAGTATATAGGTTCATTTGTACCTAAGACAAACATAGTTTGTGCCAACTGTTTTTTTTTCGTTCTTCGCTGAATTATTGGCTGCCGAAAAATGTACAAACTCTGAACACGAGTATGAGCCAGCGAAGCAAATCCTTAATTTAGTTTAAATAAAAACAACTTGCAAAATGTATTTAGTATTGAATATATTACAAGTTTTAGAGCATTATAGGGAGAACTTCTTAACTTTGTTTGTGCAAAGGCATTACTATGTATTAAATTACTGATCAAATTGACAAGTCAGTAATCTGAGAAATGGGATCTTCAATGAGGCCATCAATAGCACCACCATTATGTTTGCTAATGAGTTTATCAACATGCTTAATGAGTTTCTCAGTGAGTTTAACAATTATTTAGCTACAGAAAACCTGTGTGTCCTATAAGCAGGGGTTTTGAAACTGGGGTCCGTGACGCAAAGCCAAGGGGTTTGCAAAATAATTTGCTATTATAGGCTACCATATTTTCCGGACTACAACTCTCGTTTTTTTATCTTCTGAAACGCGCTATAATTCATATTTCAAAGTGACTTAATGCTTAATGTCAAATAAGCAAAACGTAAACACTTAAGTGGGCACTTTAACGTTTTTATAAATGTATTTCTCCTCTCTGTGTGACGAGTAGGCAGTATCGCTGAGTTTTACTTCATTTCAGGAAGAATTTCAAAGAGACCGAGACGGCAAGCGCATTTTGTTTGTGTTCTGTATTTTACGTAATTACAACGTTTCGCTGTTATTTTGAAGTTACACAAATATAAAATAGGCCGTTTTAAATTATGTCTTACTCTTACTTGAAGGATGTATTTTTTTTCCACTGATATAAGGAATCCAAGTGTTCGCGCCGGCGCCTCCCACGCACATATCAGTTCTAGCATTGTAAACTTGACATCGCAGTCTCTTCATCATCAAACTTTGAGACAACGAAATATACAAAAGGTATTTGGTGACTCGGTTTAATTTGTTTGTTGTACAATATGTAGGTTTTGCCGTGTGAGCATCGCGATGCAGTGGTGTTTTTCCAGACACTTTTTTTTTTTTTTTTTTGCGTACTGTGTGTAAAGCAGGGGCGTAGATTTAGGGTGGACGGAGGTGATGTGTCCCCACCAATATCCTCCGACCATTGAAATGTCCCCACCAATAATTTAATCCACTTAAAAAAAAAATCGTGCTGTCAACATTAACCTAGACACGCAGAAAGGGATAAATCACGTTCTCTCCTTGAGTCCTCCCGCTCCCAAAACACATATGAACATTTTGATTGGCTGCGCCTTTCCCTGCTATCATGTGAGAGGCTATGGCTGCGTTCAGATACAAGCAGCGCCAAATGCAGTGGATATTTTTTCCCGTGCAAGAAGGTGTGTTGGGTGACATACATGTGAGGATGGCGGCAGCAAAAAAAAAGAAGCTGGACATAAGGAGCTTTTTTTCAAAGAAAAGTGTAAGTCACTTCAAGTTCGCTTGTGAATCCATCAAAGTCCATCAAAGTAACGACAACAGTTAACGTTAATGCTAGTGTTTTTTTTGTTTTGTTTTTTTTACCGCTTTGACGTACATTCATTATAGCAGGGCAGGCTATAGTCTGTGAATTCGGACTTAAAACTAACAGCAGATTAAACAGCTAAATGTAAAAGTATAAATATGATCCCTGTCAGTTCTCCTAATCTAATGACGACTATTTGACAGAAATCTGTCTTGTGAAAGAAATTGATATGCTACATACTAATATTTGAGGTCATAGGTCCCCACCAATGTCCAGAGCAAATCTACGCCCTTGGTGTAAAGGATGCTGTTTTAAGCAGATATTCGGACACGAGAGAACTTCTTTATATAATAAATAATAGCTAAGCAACCACACCGCGTCTAACAATTCACTCATGAAAACAATTCATCGCTTAATAGCTTGTAAATGCCTGTGCGCATTTTGCTTTCACTTTCGAATTAGCGGCAATTCGGCGTCACTTGGTTGAATTGACAACAACAAAAAATTTCTGTTCTGTTTGGAATGGCACTAAATTTAAACGATTTGGAGTGAGGGGAAATAAAATACATGTTAGTGTTTGTCAAGTTTCCTAACGTTCGTTTTATTTAGGCCTATTAATATTTACATTATAGGAAAATGCGACTTACATGCGACTTGTGTTTAGTTTTTATTAGCTCAGTGTAAATACAGGTTGCATTTGGTTTTTAAATGGGTTTAAACACCATTTACCCTTATCAACAAGCAACCAGTACTATAATATTTTTGTACGTTTATATCAGCATGCAACTAGCTTGAATTAAAGTCTCATCAAATTTATGTTCTGTATGTAAACATTTTTACTTTGCTTCACAAAGACTAACAGCAATTACCATATATGGTGTATACTTTATTCCTAAATTTTGTTCTGCTAATATTGTTATCTTTTAGAATCAAATGCTCAGTAAATATCACGAGTGTAATAATGTTTGCTGGTACGCAGGTTTAGTGACCAGCCGAGCGTTCCCTGTAGGACAAAAAGTAGCGATTTATAGATTAATTGTATCTCATATTTCACAACTTTTTTGTTATATTTTTGTACGATCAATTATTTTCTCATCTCATTTTTTAGAGGAGGCCACCCCAGGCAAAACTCCCCTGCTATAGAAGTTCTATCAGATCTTGGGGGATTGTGCGCTCACCCCCCTCAAACTACAGGCGACCTGTGGGGTGAGAAACCACAGCCAAGCTGACAAATATCAACCCCCTCTGTTTCCTCAACAGAAGCCTTTCCACAAGTCTGAGGCCTGCTGACGCTAAATGCTGGCCTCCTCTGACATTCATCGGCCCCTCACTGGGATCAGGATACTGCTCCAGAGTCCTCACTGTGCTCCATTACCTCACATATCTCTCTCCAGTGGAGAGGAGCAGACTGGAATGACTCCTGTAACTCTCTGTGTGTGAAAAGCATGTGAGCGCCGATCATCATCTCCTACCTTCTCTCTCCTGTTTCTTTTGTCCACAGTTATTCAGGCTTTAGACAACGGTGGTTTATTTAGCTTTGACATGATATTTTTAATATGTGTTAATCCCATCACTGGTTTTGTCACAAAAGTTCCAAATTCTATCTGGGATGTTGCTATGACATCCCACCAGGGATATTACTCTCTCAGTGTGATGTCCTTATTTCTGTGACACTAAGCATATCCTCTTTTGCTTATATACTCATAGGACAGACAGTGAAATACATTTCTTTTTGTCCTTAAACCAGAGCAAAAAGCACTTTTGGCATTTGTCACGTCCTCTTATTTCTGCTCATTTAAAATAGTAAGAACTGACTGAACAAAGCAGAATAGCTACCGTAGGTGCACTCAATTTTTTAAATAAACCAGATTGTCGCCTGTTGAGATCATGCAGCCAGTCGAATACTACCGGCTCTTTCTCAGTAAACCTCCATTTCAACAGTCTCAATAGAAATATAAGACTCTGCCTACATTTCTGCAAAAAAAATAAATAAAATAAAAATAAAAATACGTACCTACATACATTTCACTGCAGTTTCTAGCTGAAACTGAAACTAGAGGTAATAAGTGATTCCTTTTCACACAAATTATGATTACTGATTATCAATAAATAGAGACATAATTTCTTTGCACAATTCTATGTTATGACCTCAAAACACTTTTACCAAACGGCATGCTTTGTAAACAAATAGATTTGAATGCTTGCATCACGTAACCAGCTCCATATGTAAGCTTTTTGGACATGGTAAACTTGCTCGGTAGCTCACCTGGTATAGTGTTGCTTCTACAGTGCAAGTATCGTCACGGAATAAAACAATTTTGCTTATAGCGCCTCTTGTGGATGTGTCCTAAGAAAAGTCATGTATTCCAATGAGCCTGGGTGCTCCTATTTATTGGACACATTTGCACGCTTCAAAACAGATGAATCATAGTTTGACTAAATAATGCATATTAGTCATATGCATATCAGAGCAAAATACAATTTACAGCTTTAACTGAGGAACCTGCGATTTGGGCATTTGACCTTATCAGTTGAAATCAAATGATTAACAACCCATTGATTTGCAGTTCTTGAAAAACTTGATTACCAGCAGCAACCAGCCAAAAAAAAAAAAGACTACCTATATATACATTTCACTGCAGTTTTTAGCTGAAATTGAGACTAGAGGTAATAAGACTGCACACAATTCGTTTTCACACAAATCATGATTACTGGGCAGATTATCAATTAAATCAAGACATATTTTCATGTGGTTCCTTGCACAATGCTATGTGATGGTCTCAAAACACTTTTACCACAGTGCATTTGTAAACAAATACATTTAAATGTTTGCATCACATATTAGCTCCATATGTATAGCTTTTTGGACAAACAGTAAACTTGCTCTATAGCTCACCTAGTATAGTATTGCTCTTACAATGTGAAGCAATTAGGTACGAATCCCGCAAAACATAAGTCACAACACTTTATGACACTAGGCTGTTTCATAAACCTCAGCAATGAAGGGAAAAAAAACAACTTTGCTTATAGCGTCCCTTGTGGATGCGACCTGAAAAAACATGTATTTCCAATGACCCTGGGTTGCTCCTATTTGTTGGACACTTTTGCATGCTTTGCTTCAAAAGAAATTAATCATAGCTGACTAAATAGTGCATATCAGAGCAATATACAATTTGCAGCTTTAACTGAGGAACCTGTGATTTGACCTTATTTATCAGTTGAAATCACATATTGAAGATCAAGCCATTGATTGACAGTTCTTGCGTATATTTTTTTAACCAGCAGCATCCAAAATTCAATTAACTTGCCCATAATTTACCATTAATTTGTTGTCTGCTTGTTTGACCTGCAGAACTACTCAGAGGTCAAGACGCAACTTACACTTTAGATTTTATTTGTGTCTTCATAATTTATGTTGTGCAACCACTAATTAAAATTATGTTCATACATTTGAGTGGGGGAATCCAGCTTTGTCGCCTGACTGGTAATTAATTTGATATCTGCCCTTAGTTAAAAATGACCTTGGGGGCTATCAATTAAACAAATATGTTGACAAAGGGTGGAATGTTAACAACGTTATTTCTTATGTTAGAAATTAAGATATTTGTCAAATATTTTACTTAATTACATTTTAATGAACCCAAAATCAGTTAGCCAGTTAACTGCTGTGTATAAGATGATAATAATACAATAATCAGTTTCATCTAAGATGAAAACCCTTTTTTATGAAAAAATACACACATATAATATAAATATTCAAAGTACAAAAATACATTATAAAAGCAATGCATATGTATCAAGCAGTTTAATTAAAGTCTTCTGAAGAGACTTGCATTTAATTTAGACCTCAGTGGTTCAGTACAGCTGAATGCCAATGTTAACTGTATTTGATGTGGTGTATTTATGTATGGTGATCAATTTGAATGAATCAAGTGTGAATTTAAAGCCTAAATGAAATCTGTTCATCATATAATCCAATCATGTCTCTTCAGAAGACTTGGATGACATGGATTCATACATCTTTTTGCACTTTTTGATGCATCTCTCAATGGATGGACATATTACAAATATCTTAATTTCTGTTCCAGGGATGAATAGAAGTCTTGGGTTTGTAACAACATGAGGGTGAGTATACAAAAATAAATAGATATAATTATGTATATTATTGCATGTTAATAATTTGTCAGTTAGGAAGTCTGCAACTTTTCCACAACAGAAAAGCTCTAAGCCATTATATGTTGAGTGATGTTCATTAAAGTCTCTCTGTGTGTGACCCAGGTCAATCTCCCACATATATGAAAGAACACAAGGGAGTTGTTCTAACACTTCCTCTCTTTGCTGATTAATCCCAGCACAGCACGACTCCTGTCACACCACAACCCCTCAAACACTCAAATTCACCAGCCCAGAATAGATGCATACAAACTCTCTCACTCTCAGCCCTGGCTTTTCTCCTGAGCTTTGGCAAATATCTACAAGACATAAAAAGAGGCCAGCAGTCACCGTTTCCTTGTCAGATTGTATGAGACTGTGACACAGAAAACAATGAATCGATGACAGCTGTTTCTGTGCTCTCTGTGACATAGCTGTTTACTGAGTGGAAGTGCTGTCACCTTTAATTGAGCTAATGATATTGTGCAAAGAGAAATCAGTTTAAAAATAACATTTGCTTATTGCGTCCCTTAAGCTTTTTTGTTCGCACATGCCAAATTGCGAGAAGATTGTTTTATAACGGTCTTAACAGACTTCAGTGAAGTTTTAAACTTTAATAATGAGGTAGTGACACCCATTACCAGAGTGACAGGTCTAAATTGTTAGCATTCACTGCTGTCTGACTGATCCATCAACCTTCGTTTACCACTTCTGAATGCTTGTTAGCATGTTTATAGTGTAGTTTTGTGGGTGGGTGAGTTTAGACCAGGTTTAGGTTAAAGTATTCAAAGAGACTGAGCAGTCATGTGAAATGGGTTTGCAAAAGTGTGTTCTTTGTTAGTGAAAGGTATGATATTACGGTTGAGTAAGAGGAGTAATGCAGGCTTTCTGGCCTTGTTCAGTAATTTTATATTTGCCTTTATGTAACAAAAAATGACCTTTATTTAAACAAAATGCAGTATGTTGACAGTTGATGGGATGTTAAAGGCACAATATGTAAGAATTTTTTTTTTTTATTAAAATATGCAAAAACCATTATAACAGTGTTATACACTGACCAAAATTATAAACACAACACTTTTGTTTTTGCCCCTATTTTTCATGAGCTGAACTCAAAGATCTAAGACTTTTTCTATGTACACAAAAGGCCTATTTCTCTCAAATTTTGTTCACAAACCTGTCTAAATCTTTGTTAGTGAGCACTTCTTTGCCGAGATAGTCCATCCACCTCACAGGTGTGGCATATCAAGATGCTGATTAGACAGCATGATTATTGCACAAATGTGCAGTTTTACTGTATTGGGGGGGTCTGGGGGGGTCCGAAAACCAGTCAATATCTAGTGTGACCACCATTTGCCTCACGCCATGCAACACATCTCTTTCGCATAGAGTTGATCAGGTTGTTGATTGTGGCCTGTGGAATGTTGGTCCACTCCTCTTCAATGGCTGTGCGAAGTTGCTGGATATTGGCAGGAACTGGAACACGCTGTCGTATACGCCGATCCAGAGCATCCCAAACATGCTCAATGGGTGACATGTCCGGTGAGTATGCTGGCCATGCAAGAACTGGGATGTTTTCAGCTTCCAGGAATTGTGTACAGATCCTTGCAACATGGCCAGTGCATTATTATGCTGCAACATGAGGTGATGGTCGTGGATGATTGGCACAACAATGGGCCTCAGGATCTCGTCACGGTATCTCTGTGCATTCAAAATGCCATCAATAAAATGCACCTGTGTTCGTTGTCCATAACATACGCCTGCCCATACCATAACCCCACCGCCACCATGGGCCACTCGATCCACAAAGTTGACATTAGCAAACCGCCCACCCACACGACGCCATACACGCTGTCCACCATCTGCCCTGTACAGTGAAAACCGGGATTCATCCGTGAAGAGAACACCTCTCCGAAATGCCAGACACCATCAAATGTGAGCATTTGCCCACTCGAGTCGGTTACGACGACGAACTGCAGTTAGGTCGAGACCCTGATGAGGACAACGAGCATGCAGATGAACTTCCCTGAGACGTTTTCTGACAGTTTGTGCAGAAATTCTTTGGTTATGTAAACCGATTGTTGCGGCAGCTGTCTGGGTGGCTGGTCTCAGACGATCTTGGAGGTGAAGATGCTGGAGGTGGAGGTCCTGGCCTGGTGTGGTTACATGTGTTCTGCGGTTGTAAGGCCGGTTGGATGTACTGCCAAATTCTCTAAAAATACCTTTGGAGATGGCTTATGGTGGAGAAATGAACATTCAATTCAAGGGCAACAGCTCTGGTGGCCATTCCTGCAGTCAGCATGCCAATTGCATGCTCCCTGGAAAAATTGCGACATCTGTGGCATTGTGCTGTGTGATAAAACTGCACATTTTAGAGTGGCCTTTTACTGTGGCCAGCCTACTGTGTGTCTAATCAGCATCTTGATATGCCACACCTGTGAGATGGATGGATTATCTCAGCAAAGGAGAAGTGCTCACTAACACAGATTTAGACAGATTTGTGAACAATATTTGAGAGAAATAGGCCTTTTGTGTACAAAGAAAAAGATCTTTGAGTTCAGCTCATGAAAAATGGGGGCAAAAACAAAAGTGTTGCATTTATAATTTTGGTCACTATATATTCTGTTGACTTGCGTACTTACATTATCCCAAATGTTTCCAAGAATTTCTAAATCCAAAGGAATAAGCTATTTTCAATAGTGTCCCATCCCTTGTCCGTTGTTTTATTTTGTAGAAAGCATGGAAACACCAAAGACCTTTAATGTGTTATGCCTTTTTTAGGAGACCAATGCACAGAGTAGCATTATAACGCAACAGATGTATCTAGTATGATAAAACAGCGCTACTTTCCCCCACATACGCATGATCGGAAGGAGCACAAGCAGTCTACTGTGGCATAATACAAGCTGAGCTGCTTTCGAGCCATGTGTCGCGCTCATTTCTCATTAGCAATTGCTCTTGCGACCTTCGCTTCTATGCTTTTAGCCCCAACCTGCTTCATACTACAGTGACATTAATAAGCCTTTAATACATTAGCTCATCCGTGAACATTATTTCTGTTAGAGTCCCATCGAATTCCATCGGCTGTTGGGATGAAGACGACAGCTCCCATAATTCCACACTCAATTACAACGTAATCAAACTACTTAGTTTCTTTATTTGTTTTGAAAATGCACCTTCAAGCAGTGAAAATGACATACTGTGCCTTTAAAATAATATTGTTGCTTGGGTTAGAAATGTATAACAAGTATAAAGTAACAGAACTTGATGATTATAATAATCCGTTTAATTTTAAATAAGGCATCTTTTTAATATGATATAATAATGTAATACACTTATGCATAGGTATATAACTAGTTAAGAATTTGAATAATGATAAATGTTAATACGTTAATTAACATTAACTAATGGAACCTTATTGTAAAGTGTTACCGCTATGTTTTTATTTGTTACAGTAGCATCAATGCTACTGTAACAAATAAAAACACATAGTGGTAACTTTGGTAGCATAAAGCCTTTTTGCTTGATAGGTTGGTGTTACAATAATGTATGACTTTTGATCATAATTTCAACATCAGGATTCTAAAAGGAATAATTTATTATTTACTTACTTTTATGCAGTTCTAAGCCTGTTTGATTTTCTTTCTTCTGTGAAGCAGAGGAGGTAAATCTTAAAACAATATCCTGGGTGCTTTTTCTGTTTAATGAAAGAATATTGGGCTCTCAACCTCAAAGAATGACAAAAAAAAAAAATCTCAAACTCATAAAAGCAGCCCAATATGACTTGAGCGCTAAACTCTTAGCCACATGGTAGCTTTGTCTTTATTCACTGAAAATCTTTCTCTCTGCAGCAGCTCTTAAAATCAAATCACAGGAGTCAAGTTTGAAGCTTAACTATTCTCATTCACTATCACTACATGGCCAGTACATTTGCTGACACTTCTCCTTTGTGTTCTACAACAGAAAAGTCATTTTTGAATAAACTATTCCTTTTATTATATGAGGCAAGAATTGCAAAGCAAGATTCATAATTCCACCTCCATCACACTCAGTGTTGACCTTTGGCTTTCAGGATCTGCATATGCTGCTCATCAGCTTGGTAAATTAATGCATAATTAATTCTAAATACAAGGAAATGTGACTGCAATGCAATCCACTGTCGGTCATAGAGCAAGTCTCCAATGAGAGCAGCAGAGATTGACCGCGTGAGCTGGGCTGTGGTTGGGTCAGTGTGGAATGACGGAGGAAGAGATGGAGGGAGGTAGGGAGCCCACCGCTCTCATTACTCATCACAGTGAATTTACGAGCAAGGCAGTGTGCTGGGGTGATGCTGTGTATTTTACCCTGAGCAGTGCTGCCTTGGCAGAAGGGTAGGAAATGTGATTTATGATTGTATACTTGGGACTGCGTACTGTATATTAAAGGAAACGTGTATGTGTGGTGAACGTGAACATGTGTACCGCAACATATCGACTGCACATCATATTGTGATGCTATTAAATTGTTAACCTTTAGATTACGATTCACATCTGTTCTGTCAAAGGAAGTATGCGAAACTGTGAAACGTTTAATTTCTGCCTTAGGGCATTCATACTTTTCAAAACTGATTTAAATACACTGAGAGAATTAATAAAAAGTATTGAATAGATTTTCACACGTAACCTTTGGTTTTTGCCTCCGGCAGATCAGCAGTAATGACTGAACTTTTTGGCCCAATCGAAACTCCTGGCTTCGGTATTAATTATGTACAAATTTTACCCAGATTTATTCTTTTCTGTCTTAAAATATCCAAATCATGCCTTTACACTGGTGCCAAGTGAATAGAGCAGACTGGGAGTTTTCAGTTCATTCCTATGTGAGGCATGCAACACACTCATGCGGTGAATTGCAGGATTGACAGCAAAATAGAGAAAGCGCTGAGTGCATTTGATAATGCTGAAAAAAATCAACTTCATGTAAATGTCACGCGAAAAACACCAGGTGGCAACGAGTTGTTGTGAGGTACAGGTTTGTCATCAGCATTTAAAATATGCATTTGGTGAAGAAGTGTCTGCTGGATTAGTGGAAAAATATTGTTTACATATTGGATGCTTTGCAGTTGCTACAAATGTTAAATACTAAAGGAGAACTCCACTTCCAGAACAACAATTTACAAATAATTTACTCACCCCCTTATCATCCAAGATGTTCATGTCTTTCTGTCTTCAGTCGTAAAGAAATTATGGTTTTTGAGGAAAGCATTTCAGGATTTTTCTCTATATATTGGACTTCATTGGTGCCCTGATTTTAAGCTTCTAAAATGTAGTTTAAATGCATCTTCAAAGGGCTCTAAATGATCCCAGCCGGGGAAGAAGGGTCTTATCTAGCGAAATGATCAGTTTTTTTTTTTTTTTGAAAAATAAAATTTTTTATACTTTTTAAGCACAAAAGCTTGTGTAGCACAGGCTCTGGGATGCACGTCCACGATGCTAGAAATTAGTGATGGATCGTTCTTGAACGATTCGTTCATTTTTAACTAATCTTTAATTTGACTCAGGAAGAACGAGTCGTCTCGGAAAGTGATTTGTTCAGTCACGCATTCGCAACATCCTATTAGGTTCTGTACTGGAATTAGTTCACCTGTTTCGAGTCTTCGGGGTTTTCGAGTCATTCATCACGTGACAGCTCCGTAACATGAACGAACGACTCGAAAAACCCGAAAACTTGTCAGATAAGAGGTGAGGTGAGCTAACCATAGACTAAAGACTAAAGGTAAACAATGGATTAATCTTTTCTGTTTCTTATAGCATTATAGTTTTGTCTTGTTAGTAGTGTGATTAACGTTTGTGTAAGCAGTAGATGTGTTAGGGAAGTAACACGTAACATTTTAATTATATTTTGCTAAAATTAACAAAATGACTCGAAAAAAGATTCGTTCATTTTGCTGAATGAGACTCAAAGTCTCCAAGTCGGTAGAATGATCCCATCACTACTACGAATCACGTCTAAGTTCATCGTCTGTGTACTTCGGCTCAAAAAGTAGAATGGCGAAAAACTCCATCTCATTTTCTCCTACAACTTCAGAATTGTCTGACATCATTGTACCTTTTTGTTTGTAAACAGCGTTTGACTTACTTGCACTTTCTTAGTCTTTGTGCGTTCGCTTTGTAAACACTCGGTCTGTAGTTCCGCATGACCTTTCGACGTGATTCAATAGTACGTAGCGTAGTGAACGTGCATCCCAGAGCCTGTGCTACACAAGCTTTTGTGTTTAAAAAGTATACAAATTTTTATTTTCTGAAAAAAATGACAGATCGTTTTGCTAGATAAGACCCTTCTTCCTAGGCTGGGATCGTTTAGAGCCCTTTAAAGCTGCATTTAAACTACATTTTGGAAAATCGGGGCACCAATGAAGTCCATTATATGGAGAAAAATCCTGAAATGCTTTCCTCAGAAACCATAATTTCTTCACGACTGAAGACAGAAAGACATGAACATCTTGGATGACAAGAGGGTGAGTAAATTATTTGTGAATTGTTGTTCTGGAAGTGGACTTCTCCTTTAAGTAAAAAATAATGAAATCATTATAGTTATCATCAGTGGTGATAACACAGCCTTATAGGGGACATTGGATGCCCATTTTCCACAAATTGGTATGATTCTTTAGGGTCTTCATGAAATGTCTGTAACATACTTTGGTTAGAATT
Source organism: Cirrhinus mrigala (assembly GCA_036247105.1). Classification (NCBI taxonomy): domain Eukaryota; kingdom Metazoa; phylum Chordata; class Actinopteri; order Cypriniformes; family Cyprinidae; genus Cirrhinus; species Cirrhinus mrigala. The sequence continues at coordinate 19,215,995 of CM070008.1, read as the reverse complement.
TCTCAGTGGTCATGTAAAACAACATTTTTTACCTTGTCAAACACAGCTCTGTTCACAGCGAGCTGTTTTCAGTGCATGTCTCTTTAAATATTATAATGAGCTTCTGCTCACCCCACCTCTCTCATCCGTTTTTTGAGCATTTGGTGACATTGAGGCATTGTTCAAACATAGAGAAAATTGTGGACAGTGTAAAACTGGCTGAAGGGCAGAAATAGGACAGCAGGACAGTCCGCTTGCACTGTTGGGCGGAGCTTGAGCAGTATGATGTCATACTGCTCAGAAAATCAAACCAGCTTGATAACTGAGACCGTTTATGTTTTTTGGGATTGAAAAAAAAAAAAAAGGAGTGAATGGATTTTTATCATTGTACGGTGGTTGTAAGACACATTTACATGCAAACACAGTTTAAAAGTGAATTTTGGATCCGATGTCCCATTTAATCATGTGTATATATGATGATGAAGTACACTGAATTTAACAAGCACACCTCAAAGTGGAGATTTTATAGCACTTTGAGAGGAGTTTTATCTCTGCACTGTAACTGTTGTGCCTGCGAGTGTGCGCGATGTCCCCCCTCCCCAATGTTTAAATGAAGCTGGCGCCTCTGGGCTCATCGAACAGTCGCTCTTCTGTCCACACTCTTCCCTGAGAGTTGATGAGATGAGGGAAAGATTGCTACTGTAGGTGGAGAGATTCAGTGGGGAGGGGAGTTAATGTCTTGGGTGTCCTCTGGTCTCCCAGCCCCATCTTGACCTCCTCCAGAGCAATCACATTCCACCTTGGGTCACCAGCATGGGTCAATGTTTCAATAACGTTATTTCAGCAGTATAATGCTGGTGGCCATACTTAAATTGATAAACATTACCGAGGTTAATAGGATATGGTGTCGAGGGCAAAAAGAGCCTGGGCCAAGGTGCATTATTCTCCCATAAATCTAAAGAGCGCACCGCTGCGTCGGCCCTGGATCCTCTGTCCTTAGCGGGGCTAATAAGGCCCATAAAAAGCTGGTCTGTCGGTCCAATCAATCTAAACTATTATCCTCTGCCAGATCGTTAATGCGAGACTCTTTTTACGACTTTATTTCCTAATAGATGAATTACTCGAGGAGATCAATGCATCTGATGTTTTACTCAAACATAATTAAAGGGGCATAAGCTTTCGGTCGAACTTTCCATTTCAAAGACCAGATTATGGCTCTGATGATCTACAGACTGATGCCCTCCACTGATGTCTCTGTTTATGAGGATATTCATTTATGCGATGGGATGAATTTGATGTGGTGCAAAAACCAAACTGATTGCCATAATAGTGTAGCCACTTTGTAACTGGGAAATATGTGGTTGTTAATTCCTTTCCCTGCTGTGCTGAATAAAAATCGAAGAGCCAGCGCTTGTGTTACATTACACTGTGTACATTGCAAGCAATTTGTCTGTACACCCTGAATGTGAAAGCGCAGCATGGCGTGACAAGCCACTTGGAAGATATCTGATGCTTACTGCACAGTTATGAGAGTCCACAGTTATGGACCAATGAGATTTGACAGTGGGCGGGGCTATACAGAGAAAAATAGGCTATCTTAATTATTATTAGGCCTAGATCAGGGGCATTTCCTTCAGAGAGGCAGTGTTTCCTCAAAATACTTAATGAGAAAAAAATAAAACAATGCCAATGTTACAAAATCTAACATTAAGAAGTGTATAGATCACTCATTTTTCTAAAGTAAAAGTGTCCAACAGCAACACCAGCAGGTAAAGTTACAGCGGGAGTCCACATTTCTCTCGCCTCCCTTTACCCCACTGAGTTTTAACAGACCCCCTAAAGCATGTTGAGATTGGTGGGGGGTAACTGACCCTTCGATATAATCGATATCTTGCCTTCAAAGGAATTAAGATTACCACTACAATTTGAGATATAAATGACCATGGTGATAATTATCTCAATTTTACGTGACTTTGCGTTTATATGCATGTGCGTGGTGTGTGGCATGTGTCCGTGTGTGTGTGTGTTTGTGCTGCGCCGGCTTGTCTTTACACTGGGGGTTTGGGATCTGTCTGCTCTGATGAAGACTGATAAATGTGACATCACTCTGTCTAAAGATCATTAAATGTCAAGTCCTGCAGTGGCAGCAAAATGTGCTGGCAGAAAGTCAATGGCGTGAAGTGCTGCGTGCGTGCGTGTGTGTGTGCGGTAAGTGTGTAACGCACGGAAGCGTACACAAACGTTGCATCGTTTTCTGTCCATTCAGTATGTCATTTTCATGCGTATATATAGAATTAGTTGCACATAAAATCCCCATCAGTGTGTCTTTGTTAAAGATAGAGCCGTAAACAAAAAGGCTTTGGCATAAAAACCTTCAAGCTAGCTTCAGGCAGGAGACGACAGGAAGACAAATACTCAACCCAAGACATGTTTGCTCGGCTCAGACCCTGAATTGTAATAAATGAAGGTAAAATACAAAATGTGCTCTTTTCTACTTTACACCGATGGCATTCCTCAGTATGAGATCTGCCATTTGAAGGATCGGTTTCTGAATTAATGGAGCATTGAAGTCTTACAATATGAACTAATGGGCAATCCCAGTGCTGTATCGCTAATAACATTCCAGAGGCTTTCATTTCAATATTACACACCGTCAGTAAAGAAATAGTCTTTTCTAACGAATACCTGCTAGAACGGCTAAACAAAACCTGATTAAACAGGCTAGCACATGCTTTTATTGCATGCATAATATACTATTAATATTCAAATAATGAGGTGCTTGAGACTTTCTTTAACGTCTGGTAAAGGCTGGAAAATTGAAAGCAGGTAACTGTTTAGAGCATTAGAAAGCGCCAAGGTCGAGTTAAGTAAATTGGATCTTAATTGTGGTGTTTAGTCAAGCATTGAATGCCAGCCCTTTGTCATGAATATCTTACGTGGCCTTCCCGAATGGTGAGGGGTGCGAACGAGAAGACAGAACTAGGGCACAAACGTTGTTTTGACCTTCATCTGAAGACCACATAATGACAAGAATCTGTTTTGCCTTCCTTAAATCACTTCGTCGATGTGTTGTCTTCCACCGTTCCTCTGGGACAGCTCAGCCCGTCAATCAAGCGGAGACAGGGATCACATTAACCGGAGATTTGATGTAGCCTTCAGCGCCGGAGAATGTCCACATTCAGGAAGAACAGCCAGCTCTGCATGAGGAAAGACACACAACTGTTCTCAAGTGCAAGACAACAAATGTGAGACATACGCCGGTGACGCGTGCCAAGCCGTAACAGATGTCTGAATAACAAAACACGGGGAAAGACAATCATTTCCTTAGTAATCATAATCTGTGGCGTTATCTTATAATCAGCCGTTGCGTGCTTGAAATAAACAGGCGAAGCAATTATTCAGGCTGCTTATTACCCAAGGGGCAAATGAATAAGAATATCAAATTACTCATTTATTGATATGTCAACAACTAACAAATCATAATTAATATCGTATGATCTGAATTAAACATTTTTTAGCCCGGCCTTAATTAGAAAATCAGCTTCCTGTACCGATCAGCCGCTCACACCGGCTTCCTCCTTCGATTGCGAGGAAGCAGCGGGAGGTTTGGTTGCCACGGCAGCAGCACCATGCACGCTGAATATGGTGGTGTGGTGAGTGGGCACTGGCTGGGAGAAGATTTGTACAGACCGCTAAGTCAAGGCTGAACACATACAATAAGATTCCCACAGGGGACAGTGGAGAAAAAGTACTGTAGTGCCTTTGTTACAAGCACTGAAGACATTCCTAGTTCACATAGTATAGAATTTGGGCTTGAGTTGAGTCTCTAAATTGAACTCCTCAACATCAAAATGATAAATCTTGATCATGTTAATCCATGGCTTATACTAATTCAAGACTGATGATGATCCAAATGACTGTTAGTGACGAGTTCTCTTTTTGTGTCATGTTAGATGCCTTTTTTTTTTTTTTTTGCTTTTCAAAAGCTATTTGTTATTGAGGAAGAATTGTGACCTGCAATTTCATTATTGTGGTTTTTATTTCACCATCCAAAAGGGCTTCAATCTATCACAAAATGTTAGCAGGAAAATGGATGACAAATTGCAGCGTGTCTGTCATTCATCCATAAAAGGCTATTTCCACTACATAAAAAAGCATGCTTTGGAAAATCACAATTATGACATAAAAGTCAAAATGATTAGATGCTGTCATATTTATAATAAAAGACAAAATTGTGTTAAAAATTGATAATTATGAAGGGGGGGAGTGTGTTTTTGTAGTTTTTCTCATGTTTTGGTTAAATATAATTATCATGAAGGATGCATGTAGTAGTTATGACATACAAAGTCATAATTAAGAGATAAAAGTGTTGAAATGACAACATTCCTAGTTCCTAGTTTTTCCACATGTGGTGAAAATGGGTTTCCATATTCATCTGATATTAAAGGAGTCATGAGCTTTGAAATCAAAATTCCCTTGATCTTTTGGCATATAGAAAGTCATTGTACTTGTACTAAAAAAAACATCCTTTAGGTTTCAGAATGTAAACTTTTTTGTTAGTCTAAAAACACCTTATATTGAAGCGGATCTGCCAAAATGACAGGTTTTGGAATGTGCCACTTTATGACATAATAGTGTGGCTAACCACTGCCTACGCAGAAGAAGATTAAAGGAGAAGTCCACTTCCAGAACAACAATTTACAAGTAATTTACTCACCCTCTTGTCATCCAAGATGTTCATGTCTTTTTGTCTTCAGTCATGAAGAAATTATGGTTTTTGAGGTAAGCATTTCAGGATTTTTCTCCATATAATGGACTTAATTGGTTCCCCGATTTTGAACTTTCAAAATGTGGTTTAAATGCTTCAAAGGGTTCTAAACGATCCCAGCTGAGGAAGAAGGGTCTTTGTTGGAGTTTGAACCTCCTTTGCACATTCACCTTGTAAACACTGGGTCGGTACTTCTGCAGCAATGTAGGACAATTTTCAAGTTGGAGGAGAAAATGAGTTGACATACCCTATGACATAACAGATTTACCCTCACAGTGCAGAGCACAGTGCTTCTCCACAGGAATCTGTTACGGTGTTTGAGGAAGGGGGGTTCATGTTATGCGAGCAACAAGTGGGCAGGCAATATGCTTATGTTTCAAGTTGACGTCAACTTGAAACAGCTTAAGATTCGTTTTAAAAATGACTTGGTTTCACGACGGAATTGACTCTTCTTTTGAAGGACAATAACTGCACACACAGAGCACTTTCAGATTTAAAACTTTGCAAGATGTTTTCATTCACTTAGAGCTATGTTACACACTGTATGAAAAGTAATTTTCTAAAATCCAAAATGGGGCACTTTAAAATAAAAGATGATGCTGTGTCGACTGCATTGGATCCGACAGTAATGTTGCACCACACAAATGTAACTGTTTTTATTACATGGTCACTATTGCTTTGTCTGTTATTACAGATTGTTTGATTAGTACTGAGTGTTTATGCATCCATCTATGAAGGATGTAGGCTGTCCAACATACACAACTGTTAGCCAATCATAGCAGTGGGCATTTACTTCCAAGTCTTCAATCCAAACTGTCTGATGAGGGAGTCAAAACAAGACAGAAAATAGCCTGTTAATTCTAAATTATGTTTTTTGATGTAAAAATGCTAATAAGATTATAAGAGAAGAGTACAAAATAAAAAAACAAAGGCAGTTCATGACCCCTTTAATACAAATTCCACACTGGAGGTTTTTAGTGCAGACTGACCGTAAAGTTTGGTTTATTTGATTAGTGTGAAAGTAGTCTTCTGAACCCTTTGTCACCTAGCGACAGTGATAAACAGCTTTCCCGTAGTTCTCACCTTGATAACAGCAGTGTTTTGCTTTCACACTGTGGTTTGGAACAACTTAACACAGACTGAATTTTATTTTGCATTTTATCTATAAAATACAGTGTGCCAGGTTAAGATTAGTATTGATGCAACCATGCCCTGTTCTGTTGTAAGTGAGACCTAAGGGAGCTAAAGGAACAAACGTAAGAGTGAGTAAATAATGACAGAATTTTCATTTTTGAGTGAACTAACCCTTTAATGGTCATTCAGAATATACTTCAATGACACTTCCAAACCAAATAAACTGCAGCTCCTGTCGTGTAGCATAAAAAATCTTGACCAACATGAAAACAGTGGTTTAAAGGGCCCTTAGAAAAATTTATTGACCCCAGCTGCAAAACATGCTGGGTAACCAGCAGTCAAGTGCATTCAATCCTCGTATTGAATGTGCACTTGTACTTCAAATCTTTAAAAATATTCTAAATAAAAAACTGTACTTCCAGATAATACAATATTAATGGAATAAAAGGCCATTTAAGTGCAGTGGCTGAGAAACATTTTTTCAGATAATATTTCAGCAATCAAGTAATGTGTGTTTTCTGCCAGCTGTAGAACTAGCAATGCTAGATTCTAGAATAAATCAGTCTTTTGAGCTAATCAGTTAAACAGGTTTGCAAAATTGTTTGTGATTCAGTTTGATTCATTCAACAGTTCACTCATGCACTGCAGTACTTTCTCACACCGCAGTAGTAAACAAAAAAGAAAACAAAAATAGTGCTGCATGAGGTGGATATTTGCGTACTGTAAAATTCATTTTAGAAAACTTGCAAATGTCTTCTTTTGTTTGTCAGTGACAACAATATCTAAAGAGCTCTATGTTTAGTGTACAGCTTGTGAATGACTCCGTGCTACAAGTAAACATTTTCACTATTTATTTCCAAAACAGTAGCAATTACCAAAAAAAAAAAAAAAAAAAAAAAAAAAAATCAAATTAACGGCAAGTTTTTTGATGGGGGGTCTACAGAAAGGCCAGAAAGGCCAGAAAACACCCTGCTCAAGTGAATTTAAAGATAGAACACTTTCATGACTCTTAAAGGGATAGTTCACCCAGATGAATACAATTGGAGTTATATTCAAAAATGTCCAGGCTCTTACAAGCTTTATAATGACAGTGAATGGGTGTTGTTGTTTTGAAGTCCAATAAAGTGCATCCATCCATCATAGAAAGCACTCCACATGACTCCAGGGGGTTAATAAAGGCATTCAGAAGTGAAATGATTTGTTTTTGAAAGAAAATTATGCTACATCTACATCTTACGTCATCCACTAAAACGCCACTCTCTTGTGAATGCGCGAATAATGGTTTAGAGTTTTAAATTTTCTTACATAAACACATCAGTTCACTTCAGAAGGCCTTTATTAACCATCTCAAGCCATGTGGAGTACTTTTTATGATGTGTGGATTTACTTTATTGGGCTTCCAAAATCTCAACACCCATTCACTGCCATTATAAAGCTTGGAAGAGCCATGACATTTTTGAATATACGCAACTTTGATTATTTTTGTCTGAAAGAAGAAAGTAATTTATACCTAGAATGGATTGAGGGTAAGTAAATCCTAGGGTAAAAAAAAGTGCACTTTGTAACAATGTCAAATTAAAAGTTTCACATTTACACTACAAAAGTACTTTTTAAATAATTTAATAATATTTTGTCATTAAAGAAGTACATTCATATTAATGTGTTCACTAACACAATAAAGCACATGTGAATGACTATTATAATTTTAACTGTTGTGTATTATTCAGTATTACATTTAAGGTTACTATTTTCAAAATGTACTTAAAGGAAAAGTCCACTTCCAGAACAAAAATTTACAGATAATGTACTCACCCCCTTGTCATCCAAGATGTTCATGTCTTTCTTTCTTCAGTCGTAAAGAAATTATGTTTTCTGAGGAAAACCTTTAATGATTTTTCTCCATATAATGGACTGATATGGTGTCCTGATTTTGAACTTCCAAAATGCAGTTTAAATGCGGCTTCAAACGATCCCAAATGCAGTTGTAAACAATCCCAGCCGAGGAAGAAGGGTCTTATCTAGTGAAACAATCGGTTATTTTCATTTTAAAAAAATACTATTTAAATACTTTTTAATCTCAAACGTCTTGTTTTGCTCTCCCTGAACTCTGTGTATTATGGTTCAAGAAGGTTAGGGTATGCTGAAAAACTCCAATCGTATTTTCTCCCTCAACTTCAAAAATCATTTCAAAATTGTCCTACATCACTGCAGAAGTACCGACACAGTCTTTGCAAAGTAAACATGCAAAGAAGATCAAACACCCTTAACAAAAAAGGTAAAACTGCGATATAGGGCGATTTTGAAGTTGAGGGAGAACATGAGATGTGATTTTTTCGACATACCCTAACTGTTATGAACCAGAAAAAAAAAAAAAAAAACAGGCAGAGCAAGACAAGACGAGCTTTGACATTAAAAAGTATTTAAATTGTATTATTTTTATGAATGGGATCTTACAACCGCATTTGGGATCGTTTGAAGCCGCATTTAAACTGCATTTTGGAAGTTCAAAATCAGGGCACCATAGCAGTCCATTATATGGAGGAAAATCCTGAAATGTTTTACTCCAAAAACAATTTCTTTACAACTGATGAAAGAAAGATGAACATCTTGGATAACAAGGGGGTGAGTACATTATCTGTAAATTTTTGTTCTGGAAGTGGACTTCTCCTTTAATTACATCATCATTACAATGGTGTAATTAAAAAATATATTTAAAAACAAGACATAGAAGTTTCAACAGAAATTGCATCTAAGTATATTTTAGTTAAATGCTTGCAATACACATGTGAATATGTACTTAGGTCCTACCCAAGGTTCAGCTAATTACATTTAATATAAATTCAAACTATAATATCCTACATTTTCTTTTAATTGCAATTAACATGCAATTAAGTGTCGGTTAGCCAAACCATTCAGTTCACACTTAATTATATTCTTTTAAAATATATTCAAGTATTCTTTCAAAAGGTGTGCTAAAGAATATTTCGTTTTCACAAGATGTACAACATATTGCTATGTATGCGTTTCTTTTAATATGAACTCAGTCTCTCACCATGTGCCTGGAAGCAAGCTTTTTATGCAAATAATCCTCATTTATCTGTTCTGTACTGTTTATTAAATGCTAATTAGCTTTGGTATAATGTCAGTGTATATAGTTGCAGGTCATTTGTGAAGTTTTGCCCAAGTTTGTAATTATCACCATCTATGATTCTCCTGCCATATTATTTATTTTAAATCATCACTAGCAAATATAAGCTCATAACACATACTTAAGTGCACCTGACGTACGTTAAAGGAAGTCCAGTACATCTTTTTGTTTTGTTAAGATGTACAGTAGTGAAGTATTTTGGACTGAGGAGGGGAAAGGCTGGGCTCAAGTAAACATACCAAGTGCAAAAATGACATAAATCTCTTAAAGGGAGAGTCTGTTAGTGAAGTAAAAGAGGAGCTTTTAGCTTTAATTCCTTGAGGATGCTACCTGACAGAGCAGGCCAATAAGACCTCACTCTGTTTGACTCTCGAGAGATGGACGCAGTATTGACAGCTGAGCGAGAACTGCCCTTCACCCTTAGGCAGTCTAAAGCATGGATAAAGACAGCACTTATTCTTTACCTTGAGATTCTTAGGCAACAGTGCAGCGGGGTGAAGGATCTGTGCGCAGCAAGCTGAATTTCTCTCGCTTAAATCGAACCCGTGCTGCTTGCTAACTTGACAGTGTTTTTGCTCTGAATGCATCCTTTCTTGTAAGCAGTATACAAAGGATTGAACCTTTGATGCCTTGGGGGCTCTTGAGCACCAACCTGGGAATGACCTACAGTGTTTTTGTGCATGACCCTTGGCTAATAAATCAACCTTCACCAACAGAGAATTTAGAAGTGTGGATTAAAATTTTATAACCATGAGTATTACTCAAAAAAGAGAGAGAGAGAGAGAATCATTTCCCCATTACTGAAAGAAACCCTTCCAGCATTTCCCAAAACAATCTGTTTTTTCCATTCCAGGTCAAACATTCAGAGCATTTTTCTACATGTACTCAAAAAAAAAAAAAAAGGACATTAATATTTAATTTAGTGATGAATACATATTTTGTGCCCACAAAACAGAATTCAGCACTTTTTTTCTGTTATCTTAATTAAGAGAAAAAAAAGAAGTAATTTTCCTCCCTTCAGGCCTCATGTATACATATTCGCTGCAGATGCAAATGAATAATATGATTTTAATAACTTAATATGTCATGGAGAAACCAGTGATTCGAAAATGAATAATTAACAGGCTCCTGGGCTCCCGTTTTACCTCACGGGCCAAATCCCTACACACAAGGTGAGGGGAACATGACGGTGAGCGACTGTATCGTAATAATAAAAGTAGCAAAACAACCTCTCTAGGGTAATTTCTTTATTTGTACAAAGCCCGACATGAAAATAAAAGACAGACGATCCATTACAAAACAAGTGTTTTATGAGTATTATGGGTGTATTTGTTGTAAACGCATGCCAAAAAACTCATCTTGGTTACAGATGCACAATATTGTGCCAGCCCTCCTTTAAAATGAGACATCTTCGACATCATTTCAGGGGAAATAACATGTCATCCCCTTTTACCCTGAGGAGGAAATGTCAATGTTTATGACATTAAACTGACATGGCAGGTCCAGTGACATGTTGCTGGTTGTTTTGCTGATGCCTACCAACATTTTCCCAAACCCCACTGGAGAGATGTATTACTTCATGTGTACCTCAGCCCGAGACCAGTCCGAGTCCTCATCACTGCTACTGCATATGTGGAGGTAATAAATTTGGCTGAACAAGATTCAATAAAAAGGGAAATGAAAACAGACAGCGGGTCTGTGACAGCTTGGTAATCCAGCCTGGAAGGATTTCTCAAGTACTCTCTTTTTTCAATCTAAACTTGAATTTTGCCTTCCTCACCTGTTACCTGGGGTAGTTCATCCAGAAATGGAAATACTGACAGGATTTATACACCATCATGTGGTTACAAACTGACAGAACTGTTGCAAACTGAAATGTAAGTAATTGTGCTGTAGGGCTGGATGTCGATATTGATTTCCTGGTTCGACTTGATTCCGATTCGCAGTTCTCTCAATTTAGTATGATTTCCATTTCAATTCTGTTCAGAGTAATTTGACTATACTTGATTTATAATGTCAGTTTTGCTTACGTAAACTACTGTTCAAAAGTTTAGGGTTGGTAATATATTTTCAACAGGATCTCTTGGTAATTCGTATGTATTTTACATATAATGTTGTTCTACAAAACGTACATTTACTTAACGTTTTTACAGACACTAAAGCTTACAATACTGATGTATTTACAGCATCTAAACGCACAATACTGACGAAGTGATGCTACCCAAAATGTAAATTATTAATTTATGTTAAACAAGACTACACTTTATACCCTTAAAATGAATAATATGGAAAAAGGTGCATTAAGAGCTGGGGGGTGAAAACTTTTAGAATTTTAAGATCATGGTAAATTTAACTTATTTTGTCTTCTGGGACACATGTAAGTATCTTCTGTAGCTTCTGAAGGGCAGTACTAAATAAAATATATAATATTTAGGCAAAATAAGAAAAAATTTCCACATCCTTATTGTTTTCAAAGGTTTTCACCCCTGGCTCTTGTTGCATCATTTTTCCTTCTGGAGCATCAGTGAGCGTTTGATCCTTCTGTAATAGTTGCATACGAGTCCCTCAGTTGTCCTCAGTGTGAAAAGATGGATCTCAAAGTCATACAGTCACTGTTTGAAAGGGTTCAAATACACAAAAAAGCTAAAAAAAAAAAAAAAAAAAAAAAAAAAGAATCTGTGGGACCTGAAGGATTTTTCCGAAGAAAAATTTACTGTTCAGGACGAAAAAAAAAAAAAACACAGCTGTGGATCATTCAGGTAACAACACAGTATTAAGAATCAAGCATATGTAAACGTTTGAATGGGGTCATTTTTTATAAATTCAACTATTATTTTCTCTTGTGGACTATATAAATGTCTTTTATGTGAAATATCTTGTTCAGGTCAGTACTAAATAAAAAAAAATAACATGCATTTTGTATGAACCCTTCTTATTTTGGTGAAATAACATTTTGCAGATTCTGCAAGGTGTATGTAAATCTTTGACTTCAACTACCATTTACAACATTACTTATCTGTCTGTCATGTTTTTCTTTATACTGTACAGAAATAGTTATGGTTAGATTTAGAAGTAGTAGAGGGATTATCGACAGTAAAAAATATATTTTTAATGCTATATTGTTACTAAAATGGTAATTTCCCTGCATATTTCAGTCAATTACATTTTATATCTTTTTGTATTCCCTATAAAATGGGTAGGTTTAGGATTGGGGGTAGGTTAAAGGGTCTAAAAATCTAAATCGCTTGTCAATAAAATGCACTGATACAAATATGTTAATGGTAGAGGTGGTGGGGGGGGGGGATCGATTCACATTTGAATAACGATTCAGTCGTCTGGCGATTCACATCGATGCACAAATTAAAATAAATAAATAAATAAATTTTAAAAAAATCGCTTTTCTAGTTAATATAATAATAATTATAATAGCCTGGCCTAATAACATGATGTTGTCGGAAATAAACAGCAAATGAGGAAGAAAAACAAATATATCCTGCCCCATGTTATTATGGGAAGTAGGGCTGCACCCGAATCCATATTCGCAAAGCCACGGAAAACGAAAACGTGTTCTATGGAGCCACTAAAAGGGCATGGTTAGCTGCTTAGCGGTAGCCTGTTACATAGAGTACACACAATTTCTCTTTCCACATAAACAGAGTAAGGAGAGGTGACTGATAGGGCGATGGCAAATGATTTGCAGATCCTGAGCACCGCTGACAAACATCTAATCTTGTAAAATGTGTGGTAAGTAGTGCTGCTCCGTAGTATACACAGAGTACTTGTGATCGCGAATCTTGAAAGCAAAGTAAAAAGCGAGTATATTAAAAATGGCTCTCTGATGCCCGCAATTTAAAATTGAAAGCATTGAATTTTTTTTTTTTCCTCCCATCTCGTATTTATCCATTTTTAGGGTTCCATAGTACATGTCATTTTCTTTCCAAACACGGTATTGGGATTCAGGCACATCCCTAATGGGAAGTGTAAAATATTTTTGATTTATTAGGAAAATAATAGTTATTAGGAAACACTGATTTCTGAGTCTGCACTACTCATACTATAGACTGATGTGTTTTTGTATCAAAATACTGGTGTATTTTATGTCCATTGTGCACAAAAATTGTGATGAAAAACTGTGAATCGTGAATAAAAATTAAAAAATTGTGAAATGATTTTTAATCGTTTCATGGCGGCAAGAATCGATTTGAATCGAATCGTCAGGTACCTAAAGATTCCCACCCGTACTTAATGGTGTAAAAGATTTGTAAATATTTTCTTTTTTTTTAGCTAAAAATATGTAGCAATGTTTATGCTTTAAACTCTGAAATATGTTTCATCATCAATACAAACATACAAAAATGCTTGTATACGTTACATACTAATACCTACATGTAAACAATGAGACCAGGCTGATATTTTTATATTTTTGATATATATCTGTGTATATATATATATATATATATATATGCTCACCAAGACTGCAAGGATGTATTTGATCAAGATACAGTAAAAACAGAGATTACAAATTGTTTTCTATTTTAATGTCACATGATCCTTCAGAACTGATTTGATAATATGCTGATTTAATGGTTCTAAAGAACAGCATTTTTTTGAAATAGAAATTTTTCATTATAAGTGACTTTACTGTCACTTTTGATCAATTTATTGCATCCTAGCTGAATTTAAAAAAATGCATTTCTTAAAAAATTTTATATTATATATATTATATATATATATATATATATATATATTACAGATCTATCAAAACTGATCAAATCAGACTGAAACACTCTTTTAAGACATTTCATGAAATAAACAGACTTACATGTAATAATTTATGTTCTGGAATCAGCCTACACTGGGGAGATTATGTTTTTCATTGACTAAAGCTATCATATGGCTTCAGATGACAAAATGGACTTTTACGTTGCTTTATTTTGTCCTTTTTGGAGCGTCACATTCTTTTGTCATTGTTTGAGGTCCTTTTTATTTTATGGCAAAAAGAAGGTTTGAAACAAAATTTAGGGTGAATCATCCTGTAAATTTTTAACGGAAAGTTGCTTATATTATCAGAGAGTCATATTTTAAGTTCTGTTGATCCGAACTATTCTGAACATCTGAAGCACGTCTTCTCTGAACACACCGTGGCCACAAAGTGACCTACTGACCCTGATTTGTGCCGCTCTGGAAGTCAGTGCACCTACCCCTGCTATCACAATAAATCAGCCTTCAACACGTTGCATCATTAATCGCTGGAGCGTATCTGTGGCACGCATTACACACCGTCTCTTCACTTGCGAGACACGGATGCAGAAATTATGGCGTCATGGAGAAAGTAAAGTGACAGAACTTCGAGACGACGAAAGAAGTGAGAGCAGAGCAAGTTTACTGCTTTGGGGAGTCAACTGTGCAATTACACACACTAGCACTGAGGGAAGTGCACTAAAAGCCTGGCAAAGTGTTCATTCTGAGAGAATGTGTCAGTGCGATAAGGTATCACAACAATGCTCAAACCCGTAATCCAGACCTCCCTAGACTGATTCCGGCTCTTGCTTTTTGATCCATGCAAAATACAGAAGTGTTCTGTCTTTGTGCCTGTCCCTCGATGTCAGAATAAATCTGCTCTGTTACTGGGGCATTTCAGAATGAATGTTTAACATCTTGTCTTTCTTGCCGTTTCGCAGGTCGAAATCCCACCTGACCTCAAGATTTTCTTCTGGATGCTTTTTTGTTTTCCCTTTGCTTCACTTAGAGTCTTTCATGTTGAGCTGAAGTTAATTTCTCTGTCTTTGTTTCTCCGTTGCGCTTGATACAGAATCTCTGGGTGAACGTCACCAGCTGGGTGTCTTTCTCTGTTAGACTGATGACTAACTGTGTTGTTTCTGACATTTTTATTACAGGTTTGTTGCTGTCACACTTACTCCTTACCTTTCTGTATTATTAATTATTGTGTTTTGCCTGTTTTTTTTTATTATTATTATTTATTTATTTTTTAATTTGTTTATTTAAATTTTTATTATTATATATATATATATATATATATATATATATATATATATATATTTTTTTTTTTTTTTTTTTTTTTTTCCACAAAAAAACATTTATTTCTTTAGTTATTTTTCCCATTGATTTCCTTTTTGACAGCGTTATTAAACAGGCTTAAATTAGACTAGACTCAGCTTTAATTAGATTTAACTTTAAATAGACAATAAAATGCAGTTGTATACCTTCTATAATTTGATTATGGATAAATAATTAAATTATTTTTAAGCTGAAATTAAAAAGACTCAAATCCAATTTATTAATTCATTCTTTTTAACTGCTTGTTTTTTATTTTCAGGATTATTTATGTTGAACTCAATTAGGGAAAATAATTTGATCTAAATCTAAATCTAAATAATTCTGTAAATAAATCTGTAATTATTTACTCACCCCCATGTAGGTCCAAACCTATATGATTTTTTTTTTTTTTTTTTTCTGTGCAACATAGAAGAAATTCCGATAAACATCTGTGTAATTCTTCAAAATGTTCTCTTTAGCGTTCTGTAAAAGAATTTACATTTTGGAGTGAATTATTCCTTACCTGACCCTTAAAATACTTTTATTGGTGGAACGTGATGGATTTAAGTTTCATCATATTAGAAAACATTTTAGGACTAGTTAATTTAGCACTCATTTATTCAAAGTTCATGCAGACCTTTGCATTATTGTTTTCAGCTGGAATTAAACCACACTAGTCTGTACCCTTTGCTTATAGAGCAGCGGATGCAGAGTCGTGAAAGTTACAGCGCAGGACTTGAATGAGAAAAAGCCTCAAAACAAGCAAGTGACTCAACAGTGGAATTAAAGACCATCTGCTTCAGCTGATTTATCACAGAGGAGCCGAGAGAGAGACAAGAGCGGAATTAGCAATGCAAATACAGGCCAAGGATCAGCTAAAGTACAAGGGAAAGGACATGCTGTGTGATGGTAATAATAAATTTGACTCGGGTTCTGTGCCACGTGGGAACTATGGCCACTTATGCAGCAGCATCAATGACATACACAGGATATCATTTTTCATCCAATTTCAACAGTAATAATAGTTTTCCTGCATAAAATCCTTTGAATATTAACATCGGTAGAGTGTGATCTACATGTTTGTGATGTAGACATCACTGCAGAGTGTATTTATGTAAAATATACTGTGTGATCTGCAAGTGGTTATTTTTTTCTGGTGCTTCTCTTAAAAATACACACATACTTGGAAAGCGCCCAATTCATACATACAAAATCACTGACATAACACTTTCTTTTTGATTTTCTATGGAAGGCCATTTCCGCCACAGGATTAAAATAATGATTATGACTTTTTATCTCATAATTCTAATTTATCTTCTGGCAATTCATAGGGGAAAAAATCTGAATTACAAGATATAAAGTTTCTAGTTTAAACCTCGATTCTGACATCTATCAATTCTGACTTTTTTCTCACGATTCTAAGTGTACATCTTTGACTCTTTTCCTCAGAATTCTGAGTTTACATTTTGCAATTCTGATGTGCTTTCCTCAGAATTCTGGGTTTACATTCTGATATTTTTCTTGCAATTCTGACTTTAATTCTCAGAATTCTGAATTTTTATCTCATAATTCTAACTTTTTTTCTTTAGAATTCTGAGTGTGCTGTACATTTTGCAATTCAGACACTTTCCTATAAAATTCTGAGTTTATATCACAATTTTAGCCTTTATTTTCAGAATTCTGAGTTTACATCTAGCAATTCTGAATTTTTCGTCAATTCTGGGTTGACATCTCACAACTTAATTCTCAGAATTCTGAATTTGTTTCTCAATTCTGACTTTTTCCCTCTGAAGTCTGAGGGATTCTATATTTTGCAATTCTGAAGTTTTTCTCACAATTCTGGGTTTACATCTGACAGTTATGACTTTAATTCTCAGAATTCTGAAATTTGTATCTCATAATTCTGACTTTTCCCTCAGCATTCTGAGTTTACATTTCGCTATTCTGACCTTTTTTCTCACAATTCTCCGTTTACGACTGACAATTTTGACTTTATATTTACATTTAGTAATTCAGACTTTTTCCTCAGAATTCTTAGTTTACATATTGCAATTCTGACCTTTTTCCTTCAGCATTCTGACTTTTCCCTCAGCATTCTGAGTTTACATTTCGCTATTCTGGCCTTTTTTCTCACAATTCTTCATTTACGACTGACAATTTTGACTTTATATTTACATTTAGTACATTTAGTAATTCAGACTTTTTCCTCAGAATTCTTAGTTTACATTTTGCTATTCTGACCTTTTTTTCCTCACAATTCTTGGTTTATGTCTGACAATTTTGACTTAAATTCTCAGAATTCTGACTTTGTAATTCTGACTTTTTTTTTCTCAGAATTCTGTGTTTACATCTACCAATTCTGACTTTTTTCCCTCACATTTCTGGGTTTATATCACAATTCTGACCTTTTTTATAAGAGTTCTGAAATTTGTATCTCATAATTCTGACTTTTTCCCCTCAAAATTCTGAGTTTACATGTTGCTATTCTGGCCTTATTTTATTTTATTTTATTTTTTTCAGAATTCTGGGTTTATATGGTAATTCTGACTTTTTCCTCAGAATTATGTTTTTACATCTCACAATTTTGACTTTAATTCTGAGAATTCTGAATTTGTATCTCACAATTCTGGCATTTTCCTTAAAATTCTAAGTTCATATAGCAATTCTTACTTTTTTCCTCAGAATTCTGAGTTTACCTCTACCACTTCTGACTTTATATCTCGATTCTGGGTTCACATCCCACGATTATGACATTTACATGAAGTTTACATTTCGCAATTCTGACCTTTTTTTCAGAATTCTTAGTATGTATGGTAATTCTGACTTTTTCCTCAGAATTCTGAGTTTACATCTAGCATGTCTGACGTTTTTCCTCACAATTCTAGGTTTACATCTCACAAATTTGATTTTAATTCTCAGAATTCTGAATTTGTATCTGATAATTCAGACTTTTTTCCTCATACTTCTGAGTTTACATTTCACAATTCTGGGCTTATTTTCTCAGCATTCTGATGGCAAATCTGACTTTTTCTTCAGAATTCTGAGCTTACATCTTGCAATTCAGATTTTTTCCTCAGAATTTTGAGTTTACATTTCGTAATTCTGACTTTTTTCTCAGAATTCTTAATTTACATCTCACAATTCTTACTTTTTGCCTCAGAATTCTGAGTTTACGTTTCACAATGCTGACCTTATTTTCTCAGAATTCTGAGTTTATATCTCACTTTTCTGATTCTTTTTTTTTTCTTTTTATCTCACTGAGTTTAAATTTCAACTTTTTTTCTCAGAATTACCAGTTTATATCTTGCAATCACAAGTCAACAACTTGCAGTTCTGTCTTTTTCTCAGTATTGTGAGTTTAAAATCAGATTTGTGCAATGAAAAAGTCGCAAATTCCTTTACTTTTTACCCTGTGGTGGAAATAAGCTTCCATAGATTTCATCCACAGTGTAGCAAATAGTAAAAGTACAAACACATTATTGATAACTAATCTAAATGATGTGCGAAAGTGTCATATTTAACACTAAGTTTACCTTCGTTGATTCAACACAGAGATGAAAAGAAAAAAATATTTAATTAGATTAGCTCCCTGCAGTCCCATCAGAATAAAATAATGATATAAGAAGAGCGAACGTAAAAAATAAGGTTATCTTTCACAAGTCTTTTCTAAGGGAGATTTTGGGTCTCAGTGGACTCCTCACTGTTACTGTAAATTAAACAATAGGGAAACAAGAGCCAGTCTTCACCATGGTAATTAGTGAAAAAATAATTCATGCAGCCCTCACAGTAGGCATCCGCTTTGATATCTCTCTGCTGATCTTTATTTTCAGCACGGCTTTATTAGAAAGAACTTAGCTCAATGGCTGCGATCTTGAATAGCACGGGGTGCCTTTAGATTTACTTTGTGTTAATTGCAGCTTAGCAGTAAAAAGGGAAACATGCCAGCATTGTTGTATCTACACTATGATAGAAACTGAGAGTTAGACAAGTGATGCTGAATGCTGATGAGGAGGACAACTAATTCATCTAAGATCATGCATTACACATGACCTCTCCTAAGTAAACAACTGCTGTCGGAGTGTGCGACGTAACCGCATATTTTTATCCTTTGTCATCTAGCATGCAAAGAATACTTTGGAAGTACCACGGTACAGATTGTAGCTCTTTGAAATTTCTATTTTCCTAAAGTGGTCCTGCTTGTCTGTTGCTATGTAACACTGAATTACAGTGCTTCATTCTATCAAGTATTCAGTTAGGGGTCTGTGATCTGTTAAAATAAAAAGGAATCAAAATGTGAGTCATGTTATCGACGTCTTATGCAGGTTTTATATGTACACTTTTTATTACATTAAAAGCACCTTTAGTTCTGAATTTAATCAAATGGATGTCTTGCATTTATTTATTTTTTTATTTCATTGTATGTATTTATATTTTATACTACATTATTTTTTTATTTCATTTTTTACAGATTGATTTTTAATTTTTTTTTTAAAAGGATGTGGTGATGAACTGTTCCCCTCTTCTTTAAGTCTGATTGACTGAATCGTGATTTTTCTTGGCATTATAGAGGCTCTAAAACAAAAGCCTGTGTAGTCTTTTAATACAAAGCCCCTGCCAAGCAGTCGTCTTCTATTAGACGTGTGATTATATTCATTTACAACTTTTCCTGGTGACTTCTCTCACCTTTTCAAAGACGTTTACTTTTTTTTAATCAATTTTAATCTCTGTCTTTCTTGGCAAAAAAGTGTCAGGGAAAAAAAATCATCTGGGTAGGCAAGTGTAAATAAAACGTGTCACAGCTACTTATAAGCATAAGTGTGTCTCATTGTGACGTGCCAACAAATTGCTTTTCAACTTAAACTTTTTTCAAATAATCCGCATTATATTAATAAACAACAAAGCACATCATTTTCTAACAGTTCACGTTTTTTTACACTGAATAGCCTGAGTGTAACATCTAATGACAGTTTGCTGTAATAAACATAAGTGAGAGCACTTACTAGTAAGCTCATAGTAATTAATTAAAGGGATGATGGCGGAGTTGATGACCTGTAGGCCTGTTTTGATCAGATTCCACCAAGCGGTTCAGCAGATCTGCGGGTCAGCTCTGGCTCTGGACTGTGCGGTGCAGCGCTCTCACCATAACCTGGCTTCATTATGGCTCAGTAGCTGCTTAACCACTGTTCTGTGTGCAATCAACATGCTAATGAAGCCTCCCTAGCAGTTCCCTCAGCCATGGGGGACAGAGCACATCAGGCCTCCTCTGGTTTCACACATGGCTGATTATAACCACCACACTTAGAATGGGTAACATGCTGCCGAACGACGGTGTGAAGGTTTAGCTGTTTCTTCAACGTTTATGCTTTTCTTTTTTTTCTTTTTTTTTAAAACCTCTGAATCCCAGGGGTTGATTTTGATCAAAACCAACAGATTTCAACTGTTCATTTTTTTTGTGAAGGTCACATTAAAAATGGCTTGGAGACCAGGTTTGGTACTTTTCAAATTATTCCCTTGATTTTATTGTTTTACCCTTGTCCACGACCCAGACGTTCAATCTCAAGCCATGAAAATCCATTATAAAAAATATGAATCATTACATGTTTAAAACTGTAATAATGTATAAAAGAGACTCATATATTCATAAACTATTTGAATATTTTCAAAAATTAGAACTGCAGCTGTCATCCTTTCCAGCAAATGAAGTAATGAATATTTAAAACTTTTAAATATTTTAACTTTTAACTTTTAACAGACCCCCTAAAAGCGTGCGGTGGGTTTGAAGGGGGATAATTGAGAATGAATGGGGGAAAGACACATGAGGAGGCGATATGATTGGATATGGCTGGTTATGATCGCCTGTGATTGGTTCGTACAATTAGGGGTGTGCAATATTTTCTGGAATTTTATCAATAACGATAATTAGACGATATTTTGCTGAATGTGTTATTGTGCTGGTATCTTAAGGACTACCATGGAAAGCTCACTCCCGAATTTTTTGATATTCTTTATATTTTGTGTGGTCAGTTCACAGCAGTGATAGAATTTAATCTTTTCCCATTTAAACTTATTTAAATTTCAGGTTAAATAAGTTTTTTACCTTTTAAGGGCATTTTTTAAACTTTTTTCCCAAAAACTGTGCATCTTCTTTTGAGTCAAATTCTTACATTTGGGCTGTTCCCAAGCAAATTAAATCAGTATCAACAAAATTTGTCTTTGCAATGTGAAGGAAACACAGAAGCTGCATCTGAAGTGGCATTTAGATGCATTTACAAATGCAGCTCCGAGGGACATAGAATGTTTTAACCTGCAGTTACAAATGTTTTGATAACTTCAAACAGGTTACTGATATATGTAATTATTTAAAAATGAAAAGATTAGTGGTGTCAATCGATTAAAAAAATTAACTAACTAATCACACAATTTTTTCTTAAATTTATCGTGATTAATCCCACCTAACATTACAATTTTTAATGCTACTTTTATATTGCAATAATTTCACATTCAATCTTCAACTTAATGTAGAAACAACATAAAGGATTTTTTTTTTTTAATGACTGAAGGCAAGTATGATTTTTTTCCTAATACTGAACCATTGACTATAGCCACTGAACATTATAATTGAGAGCTTTCAATTTAACATTATTACACTTGTAATTTAAGTGAACTTAAAACAATCTTCACATACACCCATTATAATAACCGTCATAATATAATAACCTGTGCCCTTCAGCAAGAAAATATAGCCAAATTTAATGAAGTTATCAAACACTAAAATCTAAATTAAATAAAAGATAAAGCTTAAAACTACAGAAGTTATTGATTTCCTCCTTTTTAATTTTGTTCTTGAATTAACAGACATCACAGCAGCTGGTTATTAAGATATTTTGGCTGCTGTTACTCTAAAAGCTGCTGCTACGTTTGCGAATCAGTCTGAATGAACAATATAATGGCGTTAATGGGAAAACTAACAAACAAAAAAAACACAAACGTATATATCACCACTTTTAAAGTTACATTTCCTTGTCCGTGTCCAGTGTTTACCAAGCACTGATGACTGATTATCCGAAAATGCATTTATTATGAAAAAGAATAGCTTGAACATAATTTCATGAATAAAATATATAATTGTTAAACTAAAATATAATGTGTAAATAGTTACTGCCTTAGAGATATTATTATGAAATAAATGCTTAAAAACATTGAACTGATTAGATTTACTTGTTTTAATGAATAGAATAGCCTATTAATTACACTGTTAATACAAAAAAAAAAACAATATAGATTTTTATGTTTATTTAGCCATGAAAAAGTGACTGGGGCATGAATTTACAAACTAGAGGTAAAACATGGGATTTACTTTACAGGAAGAGTTATATGATTACATGTTATGCCTTTTTTTGTTCTTGTCTGAAATTAATCTTCCTTCACGATGACCTTTTGTTTTCTTTTAGTTTATTGATTTTGATATCTTCATTACTTGTTTTGACATTTTTCTTTTCTGCTATATATGCGTAGCTTGTTTTGCTTTTTCAATCCTTATCCACACTTCCATACTGCAGACACAAACGTTCAGATGCAAACATATTGTCATGCAGTATTTACAGCCCTATGAGAATCTTACAGATGAATGTCTTCATTCATTATGTCTGCGGTTATCATGAAAGCAGATGACACAATGATTGACGTTTAATCGCGATGGAATTCATTCAACACCCACATCATTGGGATCTGTCCGGCACGTTATTCTTGAGTGTAATTAACAGCAGCTTAGAAACAGTAACATTGGAGCGATAATTGCTGGTGACGACTCGTTTTCATATTTCAATGTTCTCTCTATAATTAGCCTGTTGACATCATACAAAATCCTAGCTGTACTTAATGCTGAAAAAAACATCATATCATGTAAGTAATTACAAACACTATGATGATTTTAACACAACAGTGCTGAAGGGATTTATCCATAAGAATGCCATGAATGATAAAAACTCAGCAACTCATGTAATATTCCATAATAATTGGGATGGCGGTATATATCAGAAAATTTAAATTCACATCCGAATCTACACTCCAGCACCCCAGTAATTCCTAGAGGAATCTTTGTAAATGTCAATGATGCCCTTTCGGAAACTCCCATAGCATGTTTATGAAAGATTAATGATGTAATTTGCAAGTAATAGGTGATGTTTAGGCAGTATTAGAATAATGAAGTTCTCATTCGTGTGTAATGTCCATTAATTAATCATTATTGCAGGTCTAATTCAGTTATATGACAGCAAGGTCCAAACTGACCTGTAAATGACTGGAGACAATAAAATAAATGAGAAGATATGCTTTGCATTCTTATACGGGGGCAAGGCAGTCAGGACTGCGTGTTTCACCACCCGTGGCATTTTATGCCCGACTATTAAATTTAGCGCGAATTAATAACAAAATCTGAATCTTCACTCGATAGCTTTTTCAAACTCTCCTGTCTTGCTGCAAGGAAAAAAATCAAGCGCCTATTGGCTCAGACATGACAGATGCACGGAGCAGAGAAAGAGAGAAGGCTCTGAATCACTGAACTGTTACTTAACAGATTTCACCAGAATTGAACGGCTGACTCTTGGGTTAATAGACCAAGACACTTCTGACCCGAAGTAATGTTGCTCCAAATCAACAAATATCAGAGAGTCGGTTAAGACTCGGTGTGCTCGTGAACTGAAGTGTCAGAGCAATATAAAGTAGCTTAGGTCATGTAAGCGCAACGTCGATGTTGATAGACACTGGAGAGCTTGTTTTCAGTCATCGGCTCCTTCAGCATTTCCCCATTTGATGCATAGCAAATGGCAGAAAAAATAAATAAAACATTGGTAGACAGTGGAAACCGATGTTGACTTTACAAGTAGGCCTCATTGATTTTGACGGTCAGTCAGCTGCAAACGTGTGCTTGATGGAGCGGGAATTGAATCAGCGCTGACTGGAGGAGATTGGTGAAGGTTAAATGACGGATTCAGTGTTTTTCAACCCATACCTTACTAAAATGGTTGTTTCTGATCATGAATTATGACCCTTATAGCATGACGTTGCTGATTGCTGTAGTTTTGAGTAAAGTGTTTTTTCAGCCTTTCACCAGGATTGAATGCAGCCACAACAGGCATTTGTTTAAGCCTTCAAACCGTCCAATGTTATTCAGTGTATTTTCAAATAGTGTGAGTTTGGGACTCTGCATTTATCATTTTAAATCAGGCATTTTAAAGCAAGCTGTTTTCTCTGGGGAAAAAAAAAAAAAGCTGACTTGTGTGAGAACCTGCAGACTTTTAATGCGTGCTTACGTTTTGTGTTTAAAAAATTGATAGAATCAAATCAAAAGATTTACTTATTAAACTATATAAAGAAAGAAGCTGAAGACGGTACTCATACTCGTTTAGGCAGAACTCATCTGTCCCTGCTTTTCTGTCAGTGGTTCTGTTTGTGTACAGTCTGTTTATTTTAATTACCAGTGGTGGAGTGTGTAAAGGCTTGATTGCTTTCGCACTGAAAACACCACTGATTAAAGGAAGCCAGTCTGCTTTTGATAGATCTACCCTATCGGATTTTGATTCATGCCATCGGCTGTGGCTTTAAGTGGTGTCTTTTATGTGCTCAGGGTAAATAGTTTGTTTACTAATGAATGGCAATTTTGGCAAGACACTCTATCCCATCAAACAGTGCCTGCAGTCAAATAAAACCACTGCAGCAGCCAGACACGGAGATAGGTCTAATGAGAGGAAATTAAACATCAATGCAATACAGTGTGCTTAAATAACCTGCCCAAGAGCCTTCAGCCACAAAACACATGAGTCTGGGAATACGAGTAGAGGTTTGTCAATTTCATCTGACCACATTTGCTGCTGCTTCTAATGGCAAAGAGATTTTTCATTCCTTGGGTAGAACACGTTCTCGCGCTTAAAAACATGTTAAACAGTTCTCGTGTTTAACACTTTAACTTATTTTAACTTGACAAGGCGTCTTAAGAACAAGTTCACCAATTTTCGCCTATGTGCGAGACGCAGAACAAGCAGCTAGTGCAACCGTTAAAAGTGTTCATCTAGCACAAGTTTACAAAGCAGTGTAGTGGAACGCAAAACTGCATTCTGTTTGAACTAGTCCTTGTGTGTCGGCACATGGACAACATGCTGCGTTGGACCACTAATTGAGAAACTTTCAAAGAATTTTACTGGTTACATTTGTTCATTGCAATTACACAGAATCGAGCACCATAACAGTATGATCTCTTTAGTGTATGATGACTTTTGTTATATGGTTCTCTGGAATAGTTTATTGGGCAATCAGGTTAATATTTCCTAATACCACTCGCCACTGTCTGTAGCAATGCTATAGTCCACTCTGCACCATTACATACAAACGTATGGAAGCCTGTTTCTGCCACTAAATCGAATTTTTAAAAAAGTAGGGGTTTTTTTATCTCACAGTTCTTACTTTTTTCTCAGAATTGCATGATACAAACTCGCAATTTTGACTTTTTTATGAGAAACTTGCAAATGCGAGTTAAAAAGTCAGAACTGTAAGATATAAACCCGCAGTTCTGAGGAAACACATCAGCACTACAAGATATAAATTCGTAATTCTGACTTTTTTTCTCAGAATTGTGAGATACAAACTTACTATTCAGAGGAAAAAAGACAGAATTATGAGATATAAATGTGAAATTCTGACTTTTTTTCTCAGGATTGTGAGATATAAATCTGCGTTTGTGAGTTAAACAGTCAGAATTGGGAGATTTAAACTCGCAATTTGAGGAAAAAAGTCAGAATTGCAAATTTATATCTCACAATTCTGACTTTTTTCCTGTGAATTGTACGTTTACATCTTGCACATATTTTTTTTTCTCAGAATTTAGAGATATAAATCTGCAATTTTTAGTTAAAAAGTCAGAATTGCGACTTCTGATACAAACTAGCAATTCTGACTTTTTTTCTCTGAATTGTGAGACATAAACTTACATTTCTGAGAAAAATAGTCAGAATTGTGAGTTTATATTTCTCCGTTTTGACTTTTTTTCCTCCAAATTTTGAGTCTTTTTTTCCAGCCTCAGAATTGGACATTATTATTCAATTCTGAGGGAGGGGGGGTCAGAATTGCAAGATATAAACTCGCAACTGTGAGAAAAAAATCAGAACTCCGAGATACGAACTCTAAGAAAAAAAAAAGTCAGAATTGCGAGTTTCACATCTCACATTTCTGACTTTATAACTCACATTTGCAAGTTTATATCTTACAATTCTAAGAAAAAATGCCAAAAATGTTTGTATCACGTAATTATGAAGAAAAAAAGTCAGAATTGCTAGTTTGTATGATGCAATTCTGAGAAAAAGTGAGAATTGTGAGATGTAAACTCGCAACTGCGAGTTAAAAAGTCAGAATTGTGAGATAAATTACCACTTACGCAATTACCACTTTTTATTCTTTATTCAGTGGCAGAAACAGGCTTCCATTTCTAGTCGGGTGGTAAACAATTAAAATTTAAGGAGAAAAAACGTTTTAACCAGAGGTTTGCTAAAATCAAGCCTTGTCCTCTGTTTTATATTCAGTTTGATTTGGAAATATGTCACAATTGCAAAATCATTCCTCTACATGGATTTTAAAATTACTGCAATATTGTTGCAGTGTTCATCATGTTAGTAGACCTGCTGTTTTGTACATTGCAATGGACTAATTTATTTCTTAGCATAAGATTTATGTTAATGTACAGGTAAAACTATAAATTAAAGGAGAAGTCCACTTCCAGAACAAAAATTGACAGATAATGTACTCATCCTTTGTCATCCAAGCCATAAAGAAATTATGTTTTTTTGAGGGAAACATTTCAGGATTTTTCTCCATATAATGGACTGATATGGTGCCCCGATTTTGAACTTCCAAAGGCAGTTAAAATGCGGCTTCAAACGATCTCAAATGCAATTGCAAACGATCCCAGCCGAGGAAGAAGGGTCTTATCTAGTGAAACGATCGGTTATTATTATAAAAATTATAGAATTTATATAATTTTTAAATGTCAAAAACTCGTCTTGTCTTACTCTGCCTGAACGTTTTTTTTTCTGGTTCATGACAGTTAGGGTATGTCGAAAAATTCCCATCTCATGTTCTCCTTCAACTTCAAAATCGTTCCTATATCGCTGTTTTACCTTTTTTGTTAAGGGTGTTTAATCTTCTTTGCATGTTTACTTTGCAAAGACTGTGTCAGTACTTCTGCAGTGATGTAGGATGATTTTGAAATGATTTTTGAAGTTGAGGGAGAAAATACAGTCTGAGTTTTTCAACATACCCTAACTGTCTTGAGCCATAATACACAGAGTTCAGGGAGAGCAAGACAAGACGAGCGTTTGAGATTAAAAAGTATTTTAATTGTATTTTTTTTAAGAAGATAACCGATCGTTTTGCTAGATAAGACCCTTCTTTCTCGGCTGGGATCGTTTACAACCGCATTTGGGATCATTTGAAACCGCATTTAAACTGCATATTTGGAAGTTCAAAATCAGGGCACCATAGCAGTCCATTATATGGAGAAAAATGCAGAAATCTTTAACTCAAAAAACATTATTTCTTTATGGCTGAAGGAAAAAAAGACATTAACATCTTGGATGACAAGGGGGTGAATACATTATCTGTAAATTTTTGTTCTGGAAGTGGACTTCTCCTTTAACTTCAATTTAAATAAATATTTAATGTCTGTTTGCTGTATAATAAATGTATAATGTACAGACAGCAGCTAGGCCATTACCACAAAATAATCCCTTTTAGGGTCACACAAGTCCCCCTGCAGATTTGGAACAACATGAAGGTGAATAAACAACACAGAATGATAGAATTTTCATTTTTTGGATGAGCGATTACTTTAACATGACCACTAGAGATTCCCCACCATTTGCATAGCAGACTAATTTATACAACATATGAGTCAATCCATCCTGTTCCTGCCAACCAAACAGTGAATGACATGTAGCGACTTGTTTTCAAACACTATCTATCGTTCCTAGCCTGCAGAAGTAGCGTGTGTCAGAGAGATGACAAAGGACATTTGTCAGAATAATAAGGGTGACGTTTATTTGTCAGGCCGCAGGCAAGGTGAGCGGCAGACGGATCATTAGAGCTTTGGCCATGTCTGGACGCCTCTAAATATTCTCTCAGCTCACACAAAGATCTGTCTGCTGGCCAAGGAAAAGTGCACTGACACTGGCCTCCACATTTGCAACCCATCCAAGTGCTTGCGATTCTCTTTGCGTAAGTCACATGAAGGACAATTACAGAGCGGCGTGCGATGTAGGTTTTATGTATCTGTGAAAGAGGAAGGCAGGTAATAAACGACAAGCTATTTGGAGGCGTAACAGTGCTACGATATGTATGTACGACAAAAATACGCCTGGTCAGCTGTATCCCTGTAAAGATTTACCTTAGCAAAGGGACCGGCATGAAAAGGCGAAACACCAAAGGCCTGCGTTTGTAACTAATTGACTAAGATCTGAGTTGGTTATTTGCATTTTGCAGCTTTGTTTATTATCTGTCCTCGGCTTTCTCATTAGGGCCAATCGACTCCAACCCTGCCAGTGTGTTATTGTGCCTGCATCACCCGGGCTGCTATAAATTAGCCATATTTTCTCTCTGGGTCTCGAAACTCGCAAACACCCAGCACAGCATCTGCCAACTTTGAATTAGTTGAGAAAAAACTACCTTTTAACAAGAAAAGAAAATGATTAACATAACTCAATATGGCAATTAAGATAGAAGAAAGGGCAGGGAGGCTGGTGACGTCCCCATGTGTCCTGAGGGACAGTTAGCTGCAGCATGTTGATGTGTCTCTCCAGGTTGAGCCAGTTCAGCTCATCTCCAATTAGCTGTGAATGTCCCCCTGATTAAAACCAGCCCAACAGTCCCCAACCCCTCATTATCCCGACCCCACATTTTTACACATTGCTCGCAATGCACTTATCTCTCCCCAGATATACGGCTGACTTTTAATTACCTCGCTCACAACGGCGTCGCCCGTTGATAAGTTTGAAGGACAGCCGGCTCTGGGGTATACGGCAAAAGAGCAAGAAGTGGAAGAGAGGGGCTTGAGGTATAGGGAGCCAAATGAAGGAGGAGAGGGAGACGTGTCGCTCCCTGACAGAACATCACAGTGTCGAGGCAGACATTTCATTGCATTGGCTGCCTGTGATGTCTGAGTTCAAGCCTTTTGTTCCACGCTCCTTCCCTTCGTGTGGTCTCCGAGGTTACGGTGACAGAGTTTGTCAGAGAGTATATGAAAGTTACCAGCGCCGGATAGAAACTTGTCAAGGTCCAGCGCGTGATCATGTGACTTAACTGAAGGACGTTTCCATCCCAGAGGCACCGGGGAGCTGCGTTATTGGGCGGCCTTTAACACTGTGCTGCTGTGTGATTATAATATGTGATGGTGTCTAAAGTGTTTTTCTCTGTGTCTGGGTTTCTCCAGTCATTGCTATTCACAGCAAACACACATTTAAGGAATTTATTCAATTTCATTTTAGCATTTCAGATTTTTTTGGTGAAATAAGCTTAATATCAATGCCTGGCCTTTTCTGGCTCTCGTGTCTGAATGGGAGCAAATCCCTCCAGCCATGTTTAACATGTAATGGAAAGCATCCCAGAAGAGCTGAAGCTGTTATTGAAGTCTTTCCAACTTCTTATTAATGTTCATGGTTTTGTCATTAAATGCTCAATGAGCGTGGTTCTCGGGCGTCCAAATGCTTATGGTAATGTAAAATATTTTATTCGGTTTGAGATATCAAATGTTACGTTTCAGTACTCACCAGAAATTACTGTCCTATGGAAGCCTTTAAGTAAAAAATACAACTTTTCATCATGAGATGAATCTTAAAGTGCCCCTATTATGGCATTTTTAAGGTTCCTAGTATTGTTTTCGGAGTCTACTACAATAGGTTTACATGCATCCAAGGTCAAACAATGCTTTTGTTTCTCAATATACTTAATATCACCTCATTTTCCATCGTTTCTCAAACGATTCGTTCAAAGTAGTTCAAAGATTCAGTCTCTCTGAACCCCTCCTTTTTGTGAGCCTACTTTGATTTGATTGGTCTAAGATTAGAGAAGCAGTCGTCAGTAAAATGACGCTTCGCTTTTGTTCATTCTATCGGGTAGGTTTAGGTGTGGTGCAGATGGTACGTTATTTTAAAACGTCACCGAACATTAGAGTTATAGCGCCACTCAATGGACATTTCAAGTCAGAACTGCGGTGACACCTACAAAACCAATATCACATAAAACCGTCATGTACCATATGTACGTTCAATTGTTCCGGGAATAAAAAACGAACACTCTTCTAGCACCACTCAGTGGACATTTCACATTGAATACGTCACAAACGTACATGTATTGTGAGAAAGTTCCCATGGGTATGTTTATGTCATGAGATCAGGTTTAAAGTTGCTGTTATACAGAAAAATAAAAAATAAATAAACAGAAATTGTGAGATGTAAAATCACTGTGACATATGGTTACAGTTATGCAAAATAAGTAGAAATTGTGAGATGTAACGTCAAAATTGTAGGATAGAAAGTTGGAATTGTGTGAAACAATTGAAATTTCTAGATTTAAAGTCACATTTTGAGATGTAAAGTCACTGTGACATATAAAGTTGCAGTTACACGAAAAAAAAGTAGAAATTGTGAGATGTAAAGTCACAATAGTGAGAAAGTTGGAATTACAAAAAACAAAACTGAAATTTCTAGATATAAAGTCATATTTTGATGTGACAGATGTGACCCTGGACCACAAAAGCAGTCGTATGATGCGTTCACACCAGACATGACCTGAGCGAATAAATCGCACTATTCGCGCGTAGTTGGACGCTTGAACATTTTGAGTTTACTCGCTTCATTCGTGCGTGAAATTCGCTTCACAACAGACGCGAATTCGCGTCATGGGAGGGTCTTCTGCCAGGCGGTTCCAGTCTCATTGTGAAATGGCTGACATGGATTTTCTTGCGAGAGTAGCTGTGCTTTATGTATTATGGAAGGCTGAAAAACAGCGTAGACTCGTTCGGCACCGTGTCTGGGTCCATCAGATCCTTCAGAGGCGAATATTCGGCAAAGTTTCGATTTTTCAACTTGTGCGAATCATGCGTTACGTGCGCCAAACGCTCGATTCGTGCCACATCATTCATGTCACTTCATTCACGCGAATCACGCCGCAGGATGTCTATTCGCGTCTCTGCATTGACGTAACGTAAATCACACGCAATTAACGCTTCATTTGTGTCTGGTGTGAACGCATCTTTAGGGGCCGTTCACATATCGCGTCTTTTGCGCGCTCAAGTTCATTATTTCAAATATAGACGAGCGGCAGCCGCGCTCATAATGGAAGTGACGCGGTTGCGACGCGCACACGGTGCGATGTGTTCGGTTTTTCCAGGCGCGTCTGCGCCGCATCAAGACAAAAACTTCACAACTTTTCAGAATGCCGCAAGCGCACCGCGGATCATGTGACAAAAACCAACCAATTAGCTTCATCCTTTCCCGTAACAACATTGAAAGCTCAGCCAAGATGTAGAAACAGCTGATCATAGCTGTACAGGGATAGCCATTTTTAAATAAATTTAGTAGCGGAGCTACAGCAAGCAGAATTTCCTACCAGAAATATATCAAAACTTAAATTTTGATTAGTAATATGCATTGCTAAGTGCTTCATTTGGACAAATTTAAAGGCGATTTTCTCAATATTTTGATCTTACTGCACCCTCAGATTCCACATTTTTATTTTTCCACATTATATTTTTTTTTTTTAAATGACCCTTACAACTGGTTTTGTGATCCAGGGTCACATGTAAAGTTTCAATTACAAGACATAAAGTCAGCATTACCATCTTTATTTTATTTTATTTTTACTCTGAGGCAGAAACAAGCTTCGATACTGTCCACATCTATTTCTTCAACTCTATACTGTCCTAAACACCAATCAGTATTTCTATCAATATTACTTTATCAACTCCTCAGCCCCGTAGACTGCATTCAGACTATCAGAACAGTGTATGTAGGACATTCAATTTCGATTAGGAAATGAATCAAATTAGTATCTGATTTTTTTTCTACATTGTGCCTTTAGCGTGAGTCAGGTCATGTTCAGATGGTTACTAACCCGATGTTCGTCATCGTTGCACACTTAATTTCCGTTAGCCTTAGTCATGCCATTTGACCACATAAACATGCAAATAATCCAAGTACAAAGAAAATGTCATCAGATTGCAAAAGCGATTTGCCCAGCACAGGTGACAATGGTGCTCAGACTGATCACCCAGACAAAATGTGTAAATGAAGCAACAATAACACAAGGGAATTGAAATAGGATTAGCCATACAGGTGGAGCAGCGCATGGATAAAGAGTCGACGCGTGTGAAATGTCATCGTGATGACTGAGCAGGCTGGCATTTGAACCTTTGTTGTTTCAGACGAATATGCTGCGACTCCAAATCATGGCTGATAACCTGCGTAGAGGATGCAAACACAGCTATAATATCCCTCACCCTTATCTCCTCTCATCCATCACGAGTGTTCTCGCAGCACAAGTTCAACTTCTGCAGCTGTTGACCCACCATACTCACTGAATGTGAGCACGTCTGTGAATTTTCACACTTTGCAACCGTAATATAATGTGTGACTGCCTTAAATTCTCCTGGGTAGCTCTCTCAGTAGTTCATGTTTAGTAGTCAGTCTTACACCTTGGGAGACTGCCAAGTGTTATAGCTACTGTCTGTTAAGCAGCCCTACCGCTGGTTTTCCAGCATTTGAGCGTTGGCAGCTGTCAATGTTGCATTTTTTCACTATTTCTGGAAACCTGCTAAATAATCGTTACGGTTTATCCAGTAAGCATTGTAGAAAGTGCTATATTAAGTGTCTTCCGAGTTGCTTTGATGACATCAGTCTCTTTAACACTCATCTCACATGGGCTGCCGTCTGATTTGCGGTGCTTTTCGCAGCACATGTGTTCAGGTGCCCATTAATCCATGTTAAACACATCCAAGGCCAGAGGCTGTCAAGTCCTCGTCATGTTCACTTGTGACTTATGGCACACTGGAAACCGCAGCGAGTGCATTCTCTTAATTAAACCGGAAAGAAGTATATGGGTAAAGATATAGTCAGCCAGTTATTACTGCACCTCTTATTAATTGGAATGACACATAAATTGATCCGCAGGTAATTATTTTTCTCTAAACCATCAATGGTAACAAAATGTCCTGATGTTAATTAAGAGCAGTCCCTGAGCATATATCTAAAAGGAGGACATTTTTGCCGCACTAACAAGGTAGTCGCATTAACGGGGAAGTTATGCAGACACTGTGTGTTGGGTGTTATGAATTAGTATCTAAGAATATTAGGCCTCTGAATATGCAGCTCAGAAACTATGTGCCAGCGTGGCGCTGGGCTATTAGAGGTTATGTATCTTACAGGTATTAGCGCATCAGATTTATAGACACAGTTTTACATAATGAATTCTAAAAAGGAACAGAGGAAAAAGAATCACCACTCTGAGTGCTTGTTCCTGGAGTGATGACGTTAATAGAAAAGATGACTTCATATGCACTTAAAGGGATAGTTCACAAAAAAGTGAAAATGTACTCACCCTCCGGCCATCCAAGATGTAGATGAGTTTGTGTCTTCATCGGAACAGATTTAACATTTAGCATTTCATCACTGGCTCACCAATGGATCCTCTACAGTGAATGGGTGCCGTCAGAATGAGAGTCCAAACAGCTGATAAAAACATCACAATTAGTTACAAGTAATCCACATGATTTCAGTCTATCAGTTAATGTCTTGTGATGTGAAAAGATGGTTTTGTGAAAACCAAATCCATTATTAATGTATTGTAACTAGGG
This sequence comes from Cirrhinus mrigala, assembly GCA_036247105.1. Taxonomy (NCBI): domain Eukaryota; kingdom Metazoa; phylum Chordata; class Actinopteri; order Cypriniformes; family Cyprinidae; genus Cirrhinus; species Cirrhinus mrigala. Next base: position 19,182,020 of record CM070008.1, on the reverse strand, counting down.
CTGTCAAATGATTAATCGCGATTAATCGCATACAAAATAAAAGTTTGAGTTTGCCTATGCGTGTGTACTGTGTGTAATTATTATGTATATATAAATACACACAAACTAATGTATATATTTAAGAGAAATACATTATTTTGTTTACAAAATATTTTTATTTATATATAATATAAATTATATAAAAATTATAATAAATACATCTACTTGTAAATATTTCTCAAATATATACATGAATGTGTTTGTATTTACATATACATAATAATTACATACAGTACACACACATATATTAGGCAAACTCAAACTTTTATTTTGTATGCGATTAATCACGATTAATCGTTTGACAGCCCTAATTGTATCTGTCGCTTCTTGCCAAAAATAGCCCATAATTTATAATAACACTTCCTTCAGTGAAAAAGTCCATACCTTGTTGTCCTCTCACATCAAAATCCACTGACATATTTGCATATTTGATCTTGCATATTTCTCTCTGATTCAGACAAGAGAAATTTTTCACTGGAAAAAAAAAAAAATCAACTTAGTCAACCATTCTTGATTTGGACCACTTGACCTTCATTGTACTGACGAAAACAAAAAATCATTTTTGTGCGTGTCCACCAGAGTCATTTCCTCTACATGTTATTAAGAATAATCGGTAACACTTTACAATAAGGTTCATTAGTTAACATTAGTTAACTACTTCAGTTATCGTGAACTAAGAATAAACAATACTTCCACAGCATTTATTAATGTTAGCTGATGTTAATTTCAGCCTTTACTAATGCATTATTAAAATCACAAGTTGTGCTTGTCAGCATTAGTTAATGCACTGTGAATTAACATGAACTAACAAGGAATGAATGTATTTTCATTAACTAACATTAACAAAGACTATTTAAATATTGTAATAAATGTATTCTTCACTGTTTGTTCATGTTAGTTAATACAACAACTGACATTATACTACGGGGCTGTTGAATGAAACTGACTGGTTGATGAAAGTTCTGAAGGTGTTCATTATTTTCAGGGAAACGCACGGCGAACGTAGTTCCAGGCAGCTCTTGACCGCATTGCATGTCTATATCACTTTGCCACATGATTTGAGTTATTTCAAAAGTCCTAAACAACAAAATAACCAAAACCCACAATGACAGTGGCCAAACAAGTAAATACAGTAAACAATAGCATAAAAATAATGGATTAGTTATATGTTTTTGCCACAAAAACAACGCTGTTCCTGAAGAAAATTAACTTAAAAGTTTCACCATTAGTAGAGACGCTGCTGCCGATTACTTTTGAGAGACGCACAGACGTTAATTCACGAACTTAATCTCTCTCTCTCTCTCTCTCTCTCTCTCTCTCTCTCTCTGTCTTTCCGTATGTCTGCCTGCCTGCCTGTCTGCCTCTGTTTAAACTACATTATTAACTAGGGCTGGGTATCAAGTTCAATACTTTTTAGGCACCGACAGAAATGCCTCGATACCATCGAGTATCGAAAAACCTCTTGTCCTTAGGTACCAAACTTCGATACCTAAGGGGTTAATTCGAAAGCATACGAAGCAGTCTGCTCTCTATAGCTCTCTTGATCCTGCGCAGAGCCGCAATAAAGTTGCTAGTTTACACCAGTTACACTGTGGCTCACACGTGAAGCTGTAGTGTGAAAGCATTAACGTACAACCCCCTTAGATATGACGTTTACACTGGTGCGCTTTTGTTTAAAAAATGAAAACAATCCTCATCCATACCGGCATTTCAGAAAAGATATCTGTCCATACTACATGACCGAAAGTGTGCGTTACGTGATCATTAATGAACACTGTAGCATGATGGTACATAAAACAATAAATAAGATTTATATTCCGCTTTTACTAAAAACTCATTTTAAACTACCAGCGAGTGTTTGTAATAACTTCCGTTTGCCGTTGAATGCGTTTTGGCTATGTAATGTTGCTGAAATATGTTATGTTCTCTGAGTCAGAACAGCGATTGCAGAAGAGAGAAGGCATATAACGTTATACATACCGGCAGACAGCGCTGGAAGGTGCTAGTGCTTGTCAGTAAATTAGTGGAAAATGAACAGAAATTATGATTCTGTCTGAGTTATGCATTTTAAAACGAACATGCACTAGTGTGAATGTAGCCTAACAGATGTGTAAACTGAAAACTTTTTGAGCTTTATTAAAATTATTTTCAACGATTTATTGTGTTGGATATATTTTGTTCCTTTGTGCAGTGGCTCAGGAGTCTTTGAATCTGTATAAATGTCAATAAGCTGGGAAAAAATATATATTTAGAGATAATGTAATCTTGTTAAAATTGATTTCATAAAATTGGTATCGAAAAAAGTATTGTTCAGGAACCGGTATCGAAGTCAAGGTATCGTTATCGGCATCAATCCAGCCCTATTCATTAAGGCTCAAGCGTTGTAACTAGGTCTAAAAATGATGCTTTGGAATTAGCAATGCAGGCGTTGGATGAGCTGCGTAAGAAATTAATCCTTCTCACAACAGCATTTTAAGGACAAAAACCAGATGAATGCCTTGAAATATATCATTTGATCGATGTCTTCAGGTGTGGTACATAAAAATGTATGCATTGATACATTACTTGAAAGTTAGTTAAATGCTGTCCTTCCAATAAAAAGTAGTTCCTGACAGCAACAGTAAACGGCATTCATACTTCATTAAATAAATAACAAATAGTTATTTTGCTAAAATTCATAATACATGGAACACTGATTGTTTATGTTGCTATGGGTGTTGTGCGGTGATACACAGAACCATTGGGTGAAGCGGTCATAGCTGTGCTTTATCGTGAATAAAAAGACTAATAACTGCTGACTAATCAGAACTGAGGACTGGAACTAACCATTTTATAAAATATGATATGTGCCAGGAATGTAATGACATTGTGGTGGGTATTTTCATTAATTTAAAATAAAATAAAAAATAATTATTCTGTGATGTATGTTCACTAATTCTTAAATGTTTCAGTGGAAAAAAATCAATGTTTTTAGAGAGTTTATTTTAGAAAAGTCCAAAGGGCTGAATGTGTCCATTTTAACAATTGATTCAATTGAATAAATCAGACATTCCAAGGCTACATTTGTGAGAGGGGGTTACATTTAAGAAAGTGTATTTAATTATTGTTTTCTACAGGTTTTGTAGAGTTCCTTGACCTCTGCTCACTCAGTTGTAAAGCCATATGTATATAATGTAACAAAAGCAAAGGAAAACAGTGATGTGGTATTTTAGCAGACTACGCTGCTACTTGTTGGAAAAACTGTTTTGAGAACAACTGAAATTATGTCAAGCTACTGAGAAAGTATTAGTTAGCTGCAGCAATTGATCAATTTAAACATGACAAGGTCAAATTAAGTTGGATTGTGTAGTCTACAATGTTGGGGTACCGCATTACAAGGAACGCGAGTTATGTAATCAGATTACTTTTTTCAAGTAACTAGTAAAGTAACGGGAGTAAGTGCAGAGGCGAACTCAGAATATGCCACAAACCTACAATAATCAAATATGTTAAATATCCTTCATGTATTAATCCCATTGTATTAACTAATGCATTTGCTGCTGACCTTCAATGATCCAGTTCAACCAAACTAATAAGCAAAAATTACATTAGACTAACATAACATTTTACACTAACATTTGCGCTTCATTTTTTTTTATTGCTGAAGAGTATTGAACGTTCTTCTTCTACTGAACTACAGACATGAATTCACATTTCATAAAGCTTATTCATTTTACTTTTGGTGTGAAAGGGTTTTTACATTTGCCAAAAATAGAACTTTTTACATTAAAAACAAACAACCAAGCCCTGCCAAGATTCCAAAAGCAACGCAAAAATATTGTAACGCATTACTTTACATAAAAAGTAACTAAGTAGCGTAATTAAATGAAGTAAACCTTGATAGTTTAAAAAAAAAAAAAATCCAAACTTTTGCTGTACTTTGGATCAAATAAATGCAGTGTTGGTGAGCAAAAGACACTTCTTTTAAAAAAAAAAAAAAAAAAATCTTACTGTTCAAAAACGTTTGACTGTTAGTGTATTTGTCACCATTTCAAGTATAACCCTAAAGGCAGTATTTCCATGATGTGCTGTATGCATTCCAGATTTTTAACTCAATAATTCACAGTGCTTTCTCACTGTGTTTTGTTGTTCTAACTGCACTTATTTCTGATGGTGTTGAAAGCAGCAGAGGCTGGTAATAGACACGAATGTGTGTAGTTTTACACCTTCATATTGTTTCTTCAATCATTCCTGCATTCATACAGCAAGAACCACTGTAGAGAAACTACCTTACATAATATAAAACAAAACCCTGAAGTATAAAATAATTCTACAGAGTGAGCCATATATTTAAACATTTAAAATTTGCATTTAATTGACAGCAGTAGGAAATCCCTGGCAGAAAGTGTCTGAAGTGTCACAATTAGGGGCCGTGTGCCATTTTCAAAATGACAGAGTGGCAGAAGGCCAATGATATGTGCCAACAGCTTAATACTGAGCGTTATACGGCTAAACCATATTTGAATCTGGGGGAAATAAAAAAAAATGTCTGAAATTAAGCAGCAGGTTATATATATATATTTAGATGATGTAGCTAAGAATACTGTCTCTTGTCTCTAAGAGAGACAAGATAAGTTTGCAGTTGTTTTATCTTTAATTAATAAATAAAGCAACTAACTGTAACTGTTTGTACAATATGAATAATGTATGAAAAATAAATACATTGCTGTGAAATGATAAAAGTGCTTTTTAAGTACTTATGGCATCCTATAAACCACTAAATGAGTGGGCTTATACTTAAATTTGCTTAATCTAAGATTTGGCTGGAGTTTTAGAAAATTATCTGTTTATAACATTTCTGCAGTAGGTACATTTGATCCACAGAAGGTTTCTGGAACGTTGCACTGAGATGTGCGAGCAGAAAAGAGAATGAGAAAGAAGTGCTGACAAAAGGCTTTGAAGCGAGATGGGACCTTATACCGTGTTTCATAAATAACGTGAAATCTGCATATATGTGTCGCTGAGAGACTGAGAGAGATGCTGTAGGTGGGAAAAGATGAGTGAGAGGCAGTCGACCCAGCAGAGGACCTCCACCTCACAGGAGCTCAACCTGAGACGAGTGTCAGGAGCGATAGTCAGGAGGGATGTCAGGAGGAAAAGTTATGTGACGAGTCTGTGGAGTGGAAGAGTTTCTAGGGACATGCACACACACATACACTGTGAAAACTTTTTACCAGATCTAATAGTAATTTCTTACAATAAAGTAATAGTTCACCCAAAAATGAAAATTCTGTCATTAACGCAACTACCACGTTCAAGGCACAGAAAGGTAGTAAGGACATTGTTAAAACAGTCCATGTGACACCAGTGGTTCAACCGTAATGAAGCTACAAGAATATGCTTTGTGTCCAGCGGAGTGCAGTGTTAGGAATGCGCACACTGCACATCAAACAGTCTTTGTAAACATGCAAACACGTACATCTGCATAATGTCTTTTAAAGATCACTTGATCTGGAAAGCATCTGCTGTGGACAAACATCTGACAGACGTCTGTAAGATGCCAGTTTTACATATATTCTAAATCATAAACTTCTTAAAGACATCCAATAGATGTCTATTTGACATCTGATAGGAAACGTCCTATAGACGTATTGCAGATGAGCAAACAATCTAAAAAATACGCCTTGTAGACGTCAAATAGACGTCTCCGAGATGTACCTGTGCTATCAGGCAAGATTTCAACAGAGAGACTGACTTGTGATTTTCTGCCCAGCCTTACTTATTTGAACCAGAACATACAGACGATGAACTAAGCGAGATGGACGTTCTACATCAGAATACTGCTCCTGCATCAGGAACACCACACGCATATCCTGGTACTCCTGTGAACATGCGCTGACACAGAAGAAAAGAGAAGAAATTGTTGAATAAAGTTGTTGTTTGTTGTTTTCTTTGCACACAAAAAGTACTCTTGTAGCTTCATTAAATTATGGTTGAACCACTGATGTCACATGGATTTTTTTAATGATGTCCTTACTACCTTTTTGGACCTTGAACGTGTCAGTTGTGTTGCTGTCTATGCAAGGTTGGGTATTTGCAGGGTAAATTGCGTCGGGAAAACCGAGTACTGATTCACATTAAATCAATCAGTACCGAATTTTGGTACCATTTCTAGGGCCGTACGGTTTCCGGGAAAGCGTGGACGGGATTGCGGAGTCCATTCATAAAAACGGAGTTTACTCTATAGCGTGGAATACCACGGGATTCGTAAATTTTTGGATGAATAAAAGAAGTCCTGTCACTTAATTTGAATCACGATATGAACCAGTGTTTAAAAAAGATGGTTTAAATATGAATCCTGCATGTTCTTGCTTCTGTATGTATGAATGGCGGAGACTCGGTTTTGTTGACTACGCAAATACTGAAGCAGGCGTGACGCTCGCTGTGATTTTCGGCCTCTGCGTCTCACTATATGATGACGAACACATGAACTTAATCTCCAGAGCTGCTGTTGAGAATTTTACCATTTCATTTGGAAAAACTAGCATCATATCATACTGTATACAAAACTTTTCGGCAACCTGTCAAAGTAAAAGTACAGCTGAACATGTAACAGAAATATATAGGCTACTCTTGTATCACTTGTAATGTACGTCTTTATATATTCCATTTTTTGTCAAATTTAAATAAAACAATTAATGGATAAAAATAAATATCACAACCAGATTAACCTAATAATACAATTATTATTAAAACTTTTTAAAGGAATATTCACACAATTTTTTCTTTCATGTATCAATTTTAACAGTAAACCTCTGTCTGTTTGCTAAAAAATTAAAGGGTTTAATTTTCATTTAATTAAAAATTAATAAATGTTTAATGCCTTCATCTGATTATCAAAAATAAAAAAACAAGAATTTCTGGAAGAAAAATAAAAAAAGAAAAAAAATTGTATGGCCCTCTTTTTCAAAATGTTGAGATTGAGAGTTTTGGATTTATTTTTGCACTTAAATAAATGTTTTTGTTATTACACAGAAAGTAAAATATGGAAAAAAAGAATTTCAGGTACCGACACTGGTACCGTACCGGTTAAAATGTGAACAGTACCCAACCCTATGTCAATGCAGGGTCAGAAAGCTCTCGGATTTCATCAAAAATATCTTAATTTGTGTTCTGAAGATGAGCGAAAGTCTTACGGGTTTGGAACATCATGAGGGTGAGTAATTAATGACAGAATTTTCATATTTTGGTGAACTATCCCTTTAACAAATTACTGTAAGCAACAAAAAAAAGCATCAGCACAGTACTGTGGATGCCACTATTACAGTAAAGCTGTACATACATAAGAAACTACTGTGGTGTGAAATCCAATACATATTATGAATGTATGTAAAGACATTATAAACCCACAATGTGTGTGTGCATGTGTTTTTTATAACACATGCCAATGATCTCAGCTCTCTGATGAAATAAAGAGTGCCTCTGCCACCTGACTTTTCATTTCCTTCTGTCACACACTGTAATGTTCACACCAGGTGTGTTAAAGCGCCTCACCAAACAACATTATGATCAACTAAAAACACATCTGTTCTTCTACTCTGAGCAAGAAACAGCACCTCACACGTTTAAATTTTACACATACAAAAAAACAGCCACTGAAAACTTATTACTAATAAAACGCACACACACAACAGGGTTGCAATAATAGGGCTGTAGCTGAGCATGGTACAAGGTTATGGGTTCGATTTCTAGGGAAAGAAAGAACTGATAAATAATGTGAATGCGTTCCTTGAAAACTATGTAAGTTGCTTTGGATAAAAGCATCTGCCAAGTGCATAAATGGTAAACAATAGTTGGCTATTACAATAATAATAACAAAATGAAAGTTTCTAAAATTATTACTTTAATTAATAACTGAGGTGCAAGATGGCAACAGTTGCTTTTGTATGAAATAGGGGAGAGTGAGTTTGTGGTGTGATATGAGAGACACGGAAGTAGCCAATTTCAATCCCCGAAAGAATGACGTATTAGTCTGTATGAGTCCTCAAAAATAAATACTTGAATCTATTTTACACTTTGGTGAGTTGGTGGCTATTTTGTATGAATTCATACAATCTGCTTACATCCCAGTAATAGTCAAGTTTAGGGGTGGACCTTTATGGTTTTCTTCTCAAAAATCACACATTTTCATACTTTTCACACATACAAATACATACAAAATTGACATTGTTTTCCCCAGAGTTTGGATGGGGCGGTTTAGTAAGCGCTCATGTCTATATCATACATAAATACAGTGAATTACAACAATCTGTGGTATCAGTAAACAGTTTAGCATTATGTGATTTATTTACAACAAAACAGTCTTCAATCCCAAAAACGTTTTTCTTTCTTGCATTACACAATGAGCTTAATGCAAACTCATTTTCCGCTAAATCTTTTTTGTGAATTTAAAAGTGCGCAAAGGGTTGTGGTTGATTTGAGGACACAAAGGATACGCACAATGCATCCTTCAATATTCACAGCATGAAGGACACGAAATAAAGGGTGCCTTCCAAGGATCCTTCAAAATTAGATGGCCTTCGACAGAGCTTGATGCCAGGATATGAAGACTTGCATTTGAGATGCACCCAGCATTTGCCATAAATAACCGCAAATAGTAGAATGAAGTGGCTGAATGCCACATAACAAATCAGATTTTAAATCAATTGTTCTAGAACACTGCATAACAAAAATTGTTACCCAGAAAATACACCAAAAGTCTGTAAAGGTTGAAAACCTAGTGTGTAAACATTTAATGTTTGTAAACTGATCATATATTTACTACTGAATGTGACCCTGGACCACAAAATCAGCCTTGGGTGTTCACACTTGTAATTCGGTTCGTTTGGTCTGAACCAAAAAGGAAAATTATACATTTGGTAGGCTACATGGTCCGCTTAGCATTCACATTGGCATTTTTGACAGCGAACCTAGATACCGAACCTAAAGGCATAGTGATACCTTTACAACCTGATTGGTCGGGCTGAATGACGTGTATTTCTTGAAGGAACTCACCGAACACTCCAAACTAAAGGAAGAGGTGCGTTTGACTTAAAACAGCGCTGCGTATGTATGGCATCAAAATAACCATTCACTAATCGGTCTGCTCAGTGCCGCTTTAAGCCGAACACACCTAATGCCGTCTGCTGGACTAAGCGCGCTCATTGTTGCTTGTATATGATTTTACCATTACCATTTTACCGAACTCTCAAAGAGCTTATAAAAGGCACTTTACCTCGTCGTTGCTCCACGTTTGCCCTCTGCTCATTTTGTTGTGGATACACCGCTTGTTCCCTTCATGAAATCATGTCGCATAGTGTTGCATCTTGTCATTACTTCCTATTTTTGGTTCGTTTAGAAGTATTTGGTCCGTGTTGCGTTCATACTTCATTCAAACCACACCACAGTTCGTTTGGAAGCGACCAAGACGCGTTCACACCTGTAGATCGATTGCTTTGTTCCGAAACAGGGATTAAAATTATTACAGTGTTGCTTTTTATTCCTGGTGCGGTTCGCTTTCACACAGCAAAGTTTCTAAACAGACAAAATGTGTTAATACAAGTCATGCACGAGTAAACTGTCCTCTCATTGGTCAAATTGGTTCCGTGATTCTGCTCAGCTGTCATCCTTCAGGGTGGAACAACAACAGCTTTGCGGGTTTATTGTTGCATTTTTTGTAGCTGTCGTTATATTAATTTATCATTTTGAGCAGGAGTCCAGGATTCGTCTGGAAAACATTTTTAAAATACAAAGAGAGCAATAAGACAGCATTATAAAATGAAAAGTTGTGCTTTAATTTTGAATGGCAAAGACGTGCTCACACACAGATATTCACAGGTTCATTTTAAGAGGTATTAGCAAAACAACAAAGCTACTCCTGCTCACGGAACTGTAATTACCCATTATACAATGTGATATAGCCACGGTCTCTGTCCGCTTGTTTGGTGCGCACCAGGGTTCGGATGGCAGCGTTCACACTTACTCAAACAAACCGTACTAACAGATCAACCGCACCAGCAATAGCCAAAAATGCATTGTATGGGTCAAAATTCTCGATTTTTCTTTTATGCTAAAAATTATTAGCATATTAAGTAAAGATCATGTTCCATTAAGATATTTTGTAAACTCCCTAAGGTAAATATATCAAAACTTAATTTTTGACTGGTAATGTGCGTTACTAAGAGCTTAATTTGGACAACTTTAAAAGTGATTTTTTTGCACCCTCAGATTCCAGATTTTCAAATAGTTGTATCTCGGCCAAATACTGCCCTATCCTAACAAACTATATATCAATGGAAAGCTTATTTATTCAGCTTAATTGACCCTTATGACTGATATTGTGGTCCAGGGTCACATATATTAAAAATGACTTATTTTAAATTGAAAGTAGAGTGACTTTTTGTTTATTTATTCCATTTCTTGCCTTGCAGGCAACAGAACAATAATAATTATAGTAGCGTGACAATTACAGAATAAAATAATTACAATAGCATGAGAGCTTTTGTATGTGCACCTCTGCAGTGGTTTAGCACTGCTGTGTAATGCTGTGCAGGATCATCCTCATGGAGCTTCCTGTAATGGATGGTTTGGACATCACAGGTTAGCCTCAGCGCAGGATATCATGATTGACTCTGAATGTGGGCAGTGCATACATAATGAGGTCCATCTGATTACACCTCTGCAAAAACCTGACTTAATTAATTAGTGCTCACTCCTCTGTGTCTTCACTCACATACACACTTACATTTGTGCACACACACAGGGTTCATCTGTTCCCAGCTTAATTAATTGCAATAACTCCCTCACGTTGCACCTGCGTGCTTGACTGCACCGACAGTTGTGTCTACAGCTTCCTGGGACAGATTTAAAGCCATTCACTGTAAGATACATAGACTGTGTCCCAAATCGCATACATTCTGGGTAGGCACTTCTTTGGAGTAAGTGCTTACTTTGCAACCATTAAAAAAGTATTATATATTACGATTATAATCCTGATGTACTATATTCATCATGTTATCATTATCATGTGGCCTACAGTGTCAATTGCGTCGCTTGACTGCCACTCACAAATCCTCTCCCGGAGCCTCATGGGATAGTAAAGTGTCCATCATATTTACACTTCAGAATCTTAGTATGCTGTGAATTCAGACATGCAACTATGTTCACATATTAACAATGTGTTGCACGTAATGTGTAGTACAGTATTTCTGTTATTTGTGTGTGTGTGTGTGTGTGTGTGATGAAAAGCACACAATTTTTCATCATTAAGTCCCAAGACACTGTTTTCTGAGTAATGCTGGGAAAGCCTCTTTGGCTGTAGCTTGCCAAGCTATAAGCTATTTGTATTTTAATGCAGTTTGGGAATGATATAGTTCATTAAATACATGTTGACCTTTTTCCACACTATGGAACCTGCCCTGAAGACTTTTCAGTAACACTTTACTTAAAGCCTTTATGTATAATGCATCATAAATATATTCATAATGCAAACTTTTTGTAGCCACAAGTAAAATGCATTAGAATATTTGCAGATTCCTTGTTATATCTGAAATTGGTTGTTTATTATGGATAGATAAGTATAATAATGTATTATAACTGTGGTTACAATTATAAATAAGACCATAAAATGCATGGTATAATGCATGGTATAATTAATGCGTTAAAATACTTTGGCTTTAAGTAAAATGTTAGCAACTTTTTCACAAAATGTAAAATAACAATTTATTTAAATAGACAAACACAGAGAGTAAAATACAAAAAAATAAAAATACAAAAAAATTAACTGTTTTCTCTGACAGATTTGTTTTTAAATTGCATATAAAACATTTGACTTGGCACACTAAAAACACATTAAATACTCAATAAAAATAAACTAAAACTTTCATTGTTGTTAGTTTTACTGAATACTCTTTTGTCTTTGTTACTCAACGAATGCATGAACTTAATTGAACAGATTTATTACAAAGAAAAACAAAGTGTATTGTCAGCATTAATTGGTCAGTCCCAATTGATGATGTGGTCACAACTGGTGCATGCACTGGAAAAATATATATATATAAATTTTTTTACTTGACAAGCTTGACACACAGATCAATATAAAACACTGCAATATAAACTGGGAAAAAAAAAAAAAAACATTTAAACAACATTAAAGCTGGTGTGTCCACGTGGAACACAACCAATATTTAAGTTTAAGACTGGAAAACTATGTGCGAGGAGCGTATGGGACACTTGAGGAGCTCATCACTACAAGCCTGCAGCTATCAACCTGTAGCTATTACCTGCACCCCACTGAAGCTAAGCAGGGATGAGTCTGATCGGTATCTGGATGGGAGACCTCCTGGGAAATCTGATGTTGCTGCTGGAAGAGTGTTAGTGAGGCCAGCAGGGTGTGCTCATCCTGTGAGTCCTAACGCCCCAGTAGAGATCAATAAATCAAGAAAGAGTGGGTTTCAACTGGCCAAATCACAATGAGGATCTCAATTAGGGTCGCAGCATCAAACTAGACGAAACAAGTGTGCACTAAAGATACGTGAAGAGATAGTCCACCCAAAAAAAGAAAAATTCTGTTATTATTTGCTCACCCTCATGTCATTCCAAACATGTATAAATTTCTTTCTTCTGTGGAATATAAAAGAAGATATTGAAGAATGTTGTTACCAAAACAGTTTCGATTTTCGTTGACTTTCATTATATGGACAAGTCAATGGGAGCCTATTGAATCTATTTGGTTACCAATGTTCTTCAAAATATCTTCTTTTGTGTTCAGCAGGAAAGAGGAAGGTCATGTTTGGAATGACATGAGGCTGAGTACATTACATTTTTGAGTGAAAACTCCTTTTAACCACAAATGCAAACCAATTATAGTACAATAGGAACTTGTTGGAAGTCAGCAAATCAGTGTATTGAACAAGATTGCTTAAGATGAATGGCACGTCTTAAAGCTGTTTGTGAGTGACATTGAGTGCACTTGATGCTTTTCTCTCTTCTCTTTTTCTCTTTACAGCAGACATGATTTCATGAATGAATGTTGTCAATTTGTCATTTTGTCAAGACATATTACTACTAACGTTTCAAAATTAAACTGATATAATACTTGATGTGGTAAGAAAATACAGGTTATGCACAGCTTCGACATAGCACATATATTTACAAAAGAAAGAAGGAAAAAACAATCATTAATCATCATAAAGTAATTTTAACTCTACATCCAAATTTAGGGAAGAAGAAAAAAAAGCTTAGAGGGATAGTTCACCAAAAAGTTAAAATCACCCCATGCTTTACTCACCCTCAGGCCAACCTTGGTGTAGCTATATGACTTTCTTCTGTCAGATGAATACAGTCGGGGTTACATAAAAAAATGTCAAAAACATCCAAACCTTAGAATGACTGTGAATGGGTGTTGATGAAGTCCAATAAAGTGCATCCATCCTTCATAAAAAGTACTCCACACAGCTTCATGAGGTTAAATAAAGGCCTTCTGAAGTGAATCGATGCATTTGTGTAAGAAAATATCCATATTTACAGCTAAGTGTCGTACGAGCATTCGCTAAAGAGAGCAAAGGAAAACCAGTCTCCTCATGTCTCCTCATATCGAAATCCTTTACATTTTTCTTTACAAATCCTTGTTTTGTACTTCTAATTCATGACCAGTATTTTGTTTTGCTCTCTCTTCTGCACTTCCACATTAGTCACTTCTCACCGGAGCTTAACACAATGCCTACACTGTAAAAATGACTGTGATTTTAACAGTAAAGGACTGTAAAAATGCCACATTAAAAACCTGTTAATTGGTTAACGGGAACTTCCCCTACTAAATACAGTAAAAAACTATATTGGACATTACATGTATTTTTACGGTAGTATACAGTTTTTTGAGGTGGGAAAAAAATGTATAATTTACAGTTAATAACCGTAAATTGACATTCCCAGAATTCCCTGCATTACATTTCATAATTGATTTTTTTTTTTTTTGTTGAAATAATGTTACTTCTTAGTTTTTTTCTTATCAAAATAGGGTTTAGGGTTGGAAAATATAAAAAGGGAAATAGGGTTGTGGGGTACAACGGGGCTAAAGGCGCCCCAGGGTAAAAGCCGCCCTTCATGTTATTTTCCTCTAAACCACCAGAACTTTCTAAAACATTTGCTTTTCAAGATGCACGTGCAAATTCATCTGATCCTTGATGCAATCACGGGCAGTGCAAAGTTGATTCTGTGCTTGATTTGATGTTTTTAAAATGTTGTAGATTTATGTAGCAAATGAGAATTGCTAAAACGAATGCATATATTTCAGTGTCTTCTTAATGATTTTCAGTTTTGTTTAAGATAATTAAAGCAACTCTTTTTAAATAATGAAAGAATATATAAAAGTATGGTATTTGAGGCAAAAAGCACCCCTGCTGTTGGGCTAAAAGGCACAACAATTAACATGATAATTAATAGATGGCTGACTTTTCCATTTGTTGACATGACATGGTTAGATTCAGATGGTAAATATCATATATATTATGTTGGGTGTCCTTAGAGATAATCACCATGTTTAGAATGAAACCATCATATTTAAAAACATGATATTAATCATCATATAATAAACTATCATTTGTTGTTACTACTATAAATCTATATTAACTTATTATGAGATCTCTTTAAATGCTTTCAGAACTTTTACCTTTTAAAATGATTTTGTTTCTGTACTTATATTAACATATTTTAAGAAATATATTTATTGAACAAAATTTAATTCTTTTATTTTTCAAAATAAGCAGAAAATAGTACAAACTTTGCTAAAGTGATTGTTTTAAACAAGTATTAATTTAGACATTATTTAAAAAAAAAAAAGTATTTATATCAATACTGTTTGCCTTTTGCCCCATGCTGGTGAGCCTTTTTCTGCATTTATACATTTTAAGTGCAGTGAACACCACATTTTTTTTCTTAAGATTTGCCTTTAGCCCCGTGGTACCCTATATTACATCTAATATTGTTAAATGAATGTTTACTGCATTTTTTCAGGTTCACGTGTGTTACTATGATGGTGTTTAGTGATTGTGTGAATGCCCTGTGCACCTAATCTTTAAAAGCTCCTTGTGATGACCTTTGTTTCATCATGTAATTTTCTCATCACCACCACCATTTGGTGTTTATCAGTGTATTACAAAGATAAAAAAACAGATTTCAGTACTTCTGTAGGTTGGTATATTAACATCATATCAGTTAATGAAATTATGATATTTAAATGTAAATTTAAGTTAGATCCGTAAAACCCAAAATGTATTCGTCTAAAAGAGAAAAAAGTCTTATACACCTAGAATGGCTTGAGGGTGAGTAAATCATGGGTTAATTTTAATTTTCTGGCGAACTATCCCTTTAAGAACTCACAAAAAACGAATTCAGAAAATTGGGAATTGTCACCCTTTTAAAAACAGTACATTTGAAAGTCATATTGATCACTGGTTTAGAAATATTCCTGCCTGTCGTTTGAGAAATCTGGTCACTTTCCGGTGTCGAACATTCAATCTAAATTGTCAAAATGGAGTGTTACATCACATTTGATGACTCAACTTTAAAAGCACGGCCAGTGTTTCTAGCACTTTCTTTTTGACATTGACCATGATTAATTTGTTCTCCTGACTTCAGTAACACTTCTCTTGAGATGACTGAAGAGTCCACTAAAGTCTGCAGTTGCAAGAAGAGTCTTAATTACCTTGGCACTCAGACGTTTCATCCAGTGAAACTCCTTGCTGTAGGGGAGGGCCGCTCATTGATGGCGCCCTCTTAAATCCACCCCCCTTTGTTGAGAGTCGGTAACAGAGGGAGGTTGATTAAAAAAGCGAGAAAGGTGGACAGCAACGCGTTTAATGAGCCGCCTGAAGGAAAATAGCGATTTTGGCGAGGTTTAATTTTTCAAATGGGAATGCGAGAAAGCTCTTTGCTCTTCGTATCATTATACAGAGATTGTTGAACTCTGCCGCTTCCCCTCATTTATTAATGCCCCTCATTAAGATGTGTCGATGATGAATTTGAACCAAATTCTTGCCTCTTGCCCTTTACATTAAAACTCACTGTTCAGCAAATACGTTTTTGCTGTGATTACCACATATAACCAATGGACAAATTAGCTAACAGATTGACTCTTGTAAAAGATATTACATTGTGCACAGAAATGCTACTTCCACCCCTGATCAAACTTATGCTTTTTCTCCACTAAATATGAAATATGAACACAAAACAAAACAGGTTCCACGTTGGTGGCCATCGCCGAAGCAGCAGTTTTGGAGCTTTTTTTATTTCACGTCATTGTTATAGGATGTAGCACTAGCCCTTTGCTAGTAAACATAATCTATATATGCTGTCCCCCGTGCCTGTATATTGTCCATGACATTCTGCCAATGTGTTGCAATTGTGTATTTCTAAAAGCTGAATATTTCCACCAAGGTTACCTGGGAAACTGTAAGATTTTTTTTTTTCTATCTGCCCTGCAAAGGAAAAATGACAATAAAATTGACTCTGACTTTGACATAAATGGTGAAAACAAGAAGGTGTCAATGCAAGAGAGACTTTATATTGTAAACTGCGAACATAAGGCCTTTCACTCACAGATTTAATATAAAATAAACTCTTTGAGTCTAGCAAACCCCAGCGGTCTCTTGCAGCATCCCTCGGTTGAAATCTGGGCTATTGTTTTCCAGATGCACCTTTTCACTCAGCGCGTTCCTTTGTTTCCACTTTCCCCGTTTCAATAAAAAATGTTTTCTTCATCAGCAACTCTGATTGAATCATGTTCAGCTCCAATAACCAAGCAGAAAACGTGATGGTGGAATGACTAGAGGGAAGGGGGGAGGTAAATGCTGGTGGGGGTTAGAGAAAGACAGGAGGAAGCGGGGAATGAGTTTAATGGAGGCTGAAGAGAAAGAGATTCACAAGAAACTGCGTCAAACCTGTGTGTTAGCCTGTCTCCTCAGCGCACAAGACATCTGGATTGTTTGTCTGCATATTAGGCTTTTTAACCAGATGAACTAGTTAGACAAACTCTTCCTCAGAGGCCATTAGGCCCAGATGGAGTCTTTTTACTCATTTTCTGCTTTGATTTTACCAGGAAATCAGTGGAAATCTGTGGAAGCGTTATGTGGATTTAAAAGCATCTGTACTCTTATTGACAGCTGAAAGCATCATAGCAAGCAACATATTTTAAAAACAAATAAAGACAGAACTAAAGATTTCGCTGTTGTTCCGCTTAACTTTAAGCAACTCCAGGGACTCTTTTCAGGGTTCTCAGAAGTCTTCATAGCTGGGTAAATTTATATAGCGGTGAACGGAAGCTACTACAAATATATATTTTTTGCATTCTCATTTGCCCTAAAGGCAAAAAAAAATCCACAACACTGTTTGAAGGGGGGAATAATATCAAGAGATTGATTGCATTGGTCAAAACAGAGAAAGCTCTCCCTCAGCGTTCTCACGCATGTAGCAACGCCAATCAGTTTTATGTAATTTAAAGCCATGGTGTGAAAATATAAAGTACAGTGTTATAAATATACAGTCACAGTTATTTTAAGGCCCAATTCTCACTACTAACTATTGACTATGACTTTTGACTTAATGAACTCCTAATTTGCTGCTTATTAATTAGTAAGGTAGTTGTTAAAATTAATTATGGTGTAAGATTAAGGGATCTAAATATGGTCATGCAGAATAAGGCATTAATTTGTGCTTTATAAGCACTAATAGCTGTTACCGAATGTACATTAAAATTTAGTTTTGTGATGTTAATAACTGTAGAAACGTATTTAAAAAGACTCTATTTTTGAACATTTTGTCACTCTAAATACACTAAAAATGTTGGGTAAATATGGACAAACCCAGCTACTGGGCTGTTTTGACTCAGCAGTTAGGTTACATGTTTAACCCAACCTTCTGGGTAGTTTTAACTCAACTATTGCTTAAAAATTACTATATGGCTGGCTTAAAATGAACCCAAAATTGGTTGCAAATGAAAAATCAGACACATAATTACTAGAGGCATCAATAATCAAAAGGTGAACATTTACACTCTAACAAATGCTGGGTTAAAAACAACCTAACTTGGGCTATTTGGCAACCAAGGGCTGGGTAAATATTGGACAGAACACATGCTGGGTTTATTTTATAAATACATAAATATAAATATATACGACATTTAAAAGTATCAATTTAATTTATGTGTATTCAACCGTTCTCTTCCCTTCGCCGGAAGAACTATGAACCTCAGACCGCTGTCTCACGTTTCAGTCGTAGGTGAAAGATGCCGTGACTCCATAACCTGCCCATAAACAAACAGTACTGAGATTAAAGATCATATTTTTAACATCAATTTAAATTTAATTCAGTTCTGTCATCACAACTTTCGGAGGAATTGGCATGGTAATGTACATGACAATGTAAATATATTTGGTCATGGCGGAATAGATCTGCTACTACCGAGACTTGCTACTGCCAATACATCCACAACATGCTGCTGTGAGCATGTAAGATACATTGCTGCTGCACATATAGCATATATGAATAACCCCCATAGCATACATGAATCACCTCGTAGCAGATCTATACAGGTGGAGCTGGGGAAGGTGGAGGGTTTCTGAAGCATTCTGCAAAACTCCTTACAGCTAGCACTAGTCATATATTTGAATGTTGAGCAGTGAGCTCATTGGCTGCTGACACAGGAGAGAACCAATCAGCTGTGCCATGTGACATGATGTCATTAGGTCAGACTGAGTTAGACCTATTAGGATTGCGCCATCTAGAGTTTCTAGAGAACTCTGTATTATTATAAGGAATACAATTTGTTATGCAGGGCAAAAGGCGTTTCCATCATGCGAAACGACTGCTGCTAAGGCAGCTAACTGACTTCTCATCCTTGTATGTTGCGTTGCGTAAAATAATATAATTTACAACACAGTAAAGACTTTATAAATTAAATAAAATGTGTACAAACCTTTATTTCACTGAAGAAGTGCACCAAATCGGCAGAATAAGGCATTAATTTGTGCTTTATACGTACTAATAAACAGCCTATATGCTAGTACTATGCATACTAGTTAATAGTGAGAATTGGTTCTTAAAATAAACTGTTACCGAATGTACATTAAAAAATCTAGATTTGCGATGTTAATAACTGTGGAAACATATAATCGCAGTGTGAAAAAAGAGTCTTGAACATTTTTTGAACATTTTATCACTTCATACACTCTAAAAAAAATGTTGGGTTAAATACAACCTAGCACTGGGTGAAATATGGACAAACTCAACCTTCTGGGTAGTTTTATTTAACCCCAATAAAAATTACTATATGGCTGGCTTAAAATGAACACAAAATAGGTTGTAAATTAAAAATCTTTTTTTTTTTAACCCAAATGCAGGGTTCAGCCTGCTGGGTCATTTATTTGGGTTGTTTTTAATATTTTTACCCAGGTGCTGGGTAGTTTTTCCGTAACCAAGCTGCTGGATCATTTTTATAGGGTTATTAGATACTGGGCTTTTTTTTTTTTCACCCAACCGCTGCGTTGAGCCTCTCTCTGACGGAACAACCCAGTTGCTGAGTTACAGTCAGAGTGCGGGCTTTTGGCTTCCTCTAATATTACAAGAGAGAACGGTTCACAGTGCCACCGATTTTGTGCACTTCTTCAGTAAACTTTAAACTTCACTTCCTTTGCCAAGATAATCCATCCACCTTACAGGTGTGGCATATCAAGATGCTGATTAGACAGCATGATTATTGCACAGGTTAGGCTATTGCTTAGGCTGGCCACAATAAAAGACCGCTCTAAAATGTGCAGTTTTATCACACAGTACAATGCCACAGATGTCGCAAGTTTTCAGGGAGCATGCAATTGGCATGCTGACTGTAGGCAGGAATGTCCACCAGAGCTGTTGCCCGTGAATTGAATATTCATTTCTCTACCATAAGCCATCTCCAAAGGTGTTTCAGAGAATTTGGCAGTACATCCAAAAGCCCTCACAACCGCAGACCATGTGTAACCACACCAGCCCAGGACCTCCACATCCAGCATCTTCACCTCCAAGATCATCTGAGACCAGCCACCCAGACAGCTGCCGCAACAATCGGTTTACATAACCAAAGAATTTCTGCACAAACTGTCAGAAACCGTCTCAGGGAAGCTAATCTGCATGCTCGTCGTCCTCATCGGGGTCTTGACCTGACTGCAGTTCGCCGTTGTAACTGACTTGAGTGGGCAAATGCTCACATTCGATGGTGCCTGGCACTTTGGAGAGGTGTTCTCTTCACGGATGAATCCCGGTTTTCACTGTACAGGGCAGATGGCAGACAGCGTGTATGGTGTCGTGTGGGTGAGTGGCCCATGGTGGCGGTGGGGTTATGGTATGGGCAGGCGTATGTTATGGACATCGAACACAGGTGCATTTTATTGATGGCATTTTGAATGCACAAAGATACCGTAACGAGATCCTGAGGCCCATTGTTGTCCCATTCATCCACGACAATCACCATCTCATGTTGCAGCATGATGATGCACTGCCCCATGTTGCAAGGATCTGTACACAATTCCTGGAAGCTGAAAACATCCCAGTTCTTGCATGGCCAGCATACTCCCCATTGAGCATGTTTGGGATGCTCTGGATCGGCGTATACGACAGCATGTTCCAGCTCCTGGCAATATCCAGCAACTTCGCACAGCAATTGAAGAGGAGTGGACCAACATTCCAAAGGCCACAATCAACAACCTGATCAACTCTATGCGAAGGAGATGTGTTGCACTGCGTGAAGCAAATGGTGGTCACACCAGAAAGTCTTAGATCTTTGAGTTCAGCTCATTAAAAAATGGGGGCAAAAACAAGTTTATAATTTTGGACAGTGTATAAAGTCTTTACTGTGCTGCAAAATATATTATTTTACACAACGCAACATACATTGATAAGATGTCAGTCAGCTGTGCCCGCAGCAGTCATTTCACCTTTTGCCTTGCATAACAAATTGATTTTATTCATTATAATACTGAATTTTATTCAATTTGATATTAAAACATGTTCTCTAATCTTAGTACTGTTTTTAATGGGCAAGTTATGGAGTCGGTCAAGACATCTTTTGGCTATGAGTGAAACGCGAAGCAACGGTCTGAGGCTCATATTCCTCCCGGCGAACAGCAGCTCATTACCGGCTTAGATTTCAGCGACACACCAGCATGAGAATTAGCACTTCAGTGAAAAGCGATGTAACTAAAATGCTACTTTTAAATGGTACAAGGTTTTTTCTAAAATGTTTGTCAACCAATTTAAATTTATGTAATATTGTAACTATGCTGTATTCATCCACATAAATTCTATTTGTCTTATATTTTTGTCCATGGGTGTTCTTGCTTAATAATAATTGTTCATCTTTTGATTGCTGTTGCCTCTATAATTCTGTGTGTGATTTTTAATTTCCAGCCCATTTTATCCCAGCAATATAATCATTTTTAAACAATAGTTGACTTAAAACCTAGCATGTTTGGTAAAAACATTTAACCCAACCATATGAGTCAAAATAACCCAGCATGTGTTCTGCCCAATATTTACCCAGTGCTGGGTTGCCAAATAACCCAAGTGGATTTGTTTTCAACCCAGCATTTTTTAGAGTGTAGAGGCATCAGCAATAATCACAAGGTGAACATTTACACTCTAAAAAATGCTGGGCTAAAAATATTAAAAACAACCCAATTAAATGACCCAGCAGGCTGAACCAGCGTTTGGGTTAAAAAAAAAAAAAAAAAAAACGGCATTTTTTAGAGTGTATAAATAGGACATAAAAACAAATGAATAACTTATTATTCATTCAACTTATTAATAAATGTTAAATTATTGAACTTATTCATAAATTTTCACTGCCAACCTATTTTGAATTTGTTTTAAGCCTGGCATATAGTAATTTTTAAGCAATAGCTGCACTCTAAAAACTGCTGGGTTATATACAGCCTAGTGCTGGGCAAAATATGGACATACCCAGCGATTGGGTTGTTATGACCCAGCGGTTGGGTTACTACCCAGAAGGTTGGGTTAAACATTTAACACTGGGTCAAAACAACCCAATCGCTGGGTATGACCATATTTTTCCCAGTGCTAGGTTGTTTTTAACCCAGCAGTTTTCAGAGTGTGAGTTAAATAAAACTACACAGAAGGTTGGGTTAAACCTTTAACCCAACCGCTGGATCAAAACAAACCAGAGCTGGGTTGTTTTCGTTGCGTATCAATCCACATTTATTTAAAAAAAAAAAAAAAGTTAACTTGATCATTTTGTGTGACATTTTTGAAGACAGAACTAATTGGATTTCTAGTTCATTAAAAGAGTACATACAATTTTTTTTATTATTATGTATTTTTGAGTAGAGAGTAGCTCATTTAGTTTGTGTAATTTTTCTGACACTTAAATTTATTCTGTGTCTTCAGTAAAATCTTATTTGTTTAAATGAGCTTGTTAAAGTTTTAAATGTAATTTTCAATTAGAGCTTTCTGCAGAGTTCAGCAGGTGTAGGTTTCAGGTCACTTCTGGCCATCCTGCATAAGCGTCAGGTTGTTTAATTTGAAATGAAACAAAAAGATTAAAGATGAGTCTTAAATCTACAACTAACAGATGCAAGTGTTGCGTAAATTCTTAAGACATGAGTAAAGGTTTGATATTCAAGCATGCGTCCACTAACTACATGGCACTCAAGCCTCCCACATTATGACCCAACATTTCTAAGAGAGGAAAGGTGCACTTTTTGTCCCCTAACAGATGCCTTAGACTGATCAAGTGAAGCATAAAGCATTCTCTCCCCCAGATGTATCAGATGTCTAAATTATAATAAGGTCCATTCATCAAACAAACTGCAACCATCAAAAACAGAGGGAATATGGGGCACTCCTACAGCCACTATTATGACTGACCTTCATTACCTTGGCAACTTTTTCTTTTCAACTGATGATAGCCATAAGCTAATTGCACTAAACTTCCCAAAGAAAACATCATTACTGCTGTCCGGTGTTTCAGCCACAGAGGCCACTCTTAATGAACCTAATGAAGAGACAGACATGAGTCTGCGTATCTCACATTACAATAGCAAGAAATGAGTATTTCAGGTTATTTTCAAATTAATGAATATTTCAGGTTATTTTCAAATTAATGTCTATGGAGCACAAATGCAGCATGTTTTCGATTACCACAGACAATGAATTCAATTCAGCTTGTAAAAACAAATGCAAAAATATATTAACACTACAGCAAGTAAGCAAATACTTTAAAAGATATTTTATGTTTTTTTGTTTGTTTGTTCGTTTTTTAGTTTTGTTGTTTATATATGTATTTATTTATTGGTGGAGATGGGGTCATTTACTGCTGTTTGAAAATGTCCTTCAAAACACTGTCCTTCAGAACACATATTTTGTGTTCTGCAGAAGAAAAAATGCAAACAGGTTTGGAACGACATGAAGGTGAATAAATAATGCGCTTCATTTTGAGGTGAACTATGCTACTGCAACACAATTCCTGGACATTCCTCACAGAGGCTTAATTGGGTCACTTAAAAATAACTTTATCCCATCATCTTTACCTTAAGTGAACACATTTCACGACAAAGAATTATTGAACTATTAAGTTGAAACAAATATGCTCATATAACTCAATTGATTCAAGCGTACAAAATGACAAATTCAAAGACTGTTTTTCTAAAGCTGATCTACTACTACATGAATTATTTAGTAAATATTTTTTTAGTAAATATCTTTCTTTTGATTTAGGACTCTTGATATCCAAATGTGATGCTGAACCACAAAACCAGTCATAAGTAGCACGGGTATATTTGTAGCAATATCCAACAATACACTGTATGGGTCAAAATTATCGATTTTTCTTTTATGCCAAAAATCATTAGGATATTAAGTACAGATCATGTTCCATGAAGATATTTTGTACATTTCCTACCAGAAATATATCAAAACTTAATTTTTGATTAGTAATATGCATTGCTAAGAACTTCATTTGAACAACTTCCAAATTTTCAAATAGTTGATTCTCGGCATAACATTGTCCTATTCTAACAAACCATACATAAATGAAAAGCTTAATTATTCAGCTTTCAGATGTATGTATCTTATGTTTTTAAGAACTGACCCTTATGATTGCTTTTGTGGTCCAGGTTCACAAATAGCAGCAAAATAGAATGTTTAGAATGCTTAATTTGTTTAATGTAATATAAATTAAATTGGGAAGCTGTGACATCACCCAATTTCAAATCCAGGCGTTACAGAAGAGTAGAAAACAATAATTCATATTTCATATGGTTTTCATTGCAGAGTAATCTCTTATAACTGTAAATATCAAGGAAGTTTTGATTCTCCGTATCATGATGCTGTAAAACAATCATAAAAAAAAAATGTATTAATTGAAACATTTCAATTAGAAAAAGGAAAAATTAAGCAAACTAGTAAAATTATTTAAAGGGGTCATAAACTGAGAAATCAAAATTTTGACATATTTGACCACAAAACTAGTCTTAAGTTGCTGGGGTATATTTATAGCAATAGCAAAAAATACATTGTATGGGTCAAAATTATTTATTTTATTTATTTATTTTTGCCAAAAATCATAAGGAAATTAAGTAAAGATCATGTTCCATTAAGATATTTTGCAAAATTCCTACTGTAAAAATATCAAAACTTAATTTTTGATTAGTAATATGCATTATTAGGAACTTCATTTGGACAGCTTTCAAGGCGATTATTGATAATCTCAATATTAAAAATTTTTTGCACTCTCAGATTCCATATTTTCAAATAGTTGTATGTCCGTATGACTGGTTTTGTGGTCCAGGATCACATATAAGAGGTTGTTGTACTATAAAAACATTCTGTAAGTTTCAGAACTCAAAACTTAACGTTAGTCTAAAGGTTTCTGGGAACTGGCACTTCTAAAGACCGCTGCAGTGATGCAATGACTTTGCAAATCAGCAATTGGCTCTTTAATTTAGAAGGCGGGACTATTTCGCCATATTACATGTTGCAGTTTCTCCTATTTCTCCCAGTCTTTTTTTTTCTATAGTCTTTGTCTACATAGTCTCACATAGCCAGACCTTCAGACTGAGAGCAGAAGGTCTGGGAACTTTGGCCGCTTTGAATGGCCAAGGCCCGCCCAAGAGGCAATATGACAGGTAAAGCAACCAATCACGTTTCATTTTGTGTCACGTCATGTTTAGGGGCGTAAAAATGAGGCCACAATAACAGACCGTTGTGTAAAACTCTCAGACATATTTTAAAGATTCTATCTTTTTCACATACTTTTGAAAATTTAACATTAGTTGATCCTGATAAGCGCTCATCGTCACAGTTGTAAACACAACAGCTTTCTTCTTTCGTGAGGGGGTTTGGCAACTTACTGTTGTAAGTGTATTACTGTATATATTTCCTGTTTATTACAAACAGGACGAGTTAAAATCATTTTCTGTAGTAACTGACAAAAATGCAGAAATGTCCTAGAGAAGGCTCTTTTAATGCAGCTTTTGAAACACATTAAAAGCAGTGCGTGTATCAGAGGATGAAAACGTGGGATGAGAGAGATTTCTCATGGAGATAATGCATCATTCTCCTTGCAGCTTCTCCTCCTCTGCTCGGACCAAAAAGTTTGGTTCAGATCAAATAGGGCTCGGTCCCCAGCGTCTACCCCGTCTGCTCTTCTTCACAGAGGAAGGGAGGATCACCTGTCATCCCAGTGTGTGCACCTGCTCCCCATCTACCTCTCCATCCTCCACCTTCTTCATCAGATCCCCCGCTTCCCCTTCATCCTCTCCTTGTCTGCTTCATTTTTTTCATGTTTTCATTCTGTCAAGCTTCCACTTGTCTTCCTGTTCCGCTGTGTGATCTAAAATGTTCAGAGGATGCATTCGTTATTCTGAAAATTTGATCAACAAATGTTAAATACAGCATCTCTGAGCTTTGAGACAAACTGACTGTGCATTGATTTTATCTCTGACTTGCCTGGTCATGTAGAAATCTATGTTTCTCTCACTAATGCTTCTTTTGATCCTCCAGAAACGGCGCAAATGAGCCTTTCAGTTTTGCTCTTTAAATTATTGCATAAAAGGATATACCAGATTTTCAGGAATATACTTATGCACTTTAACCTGATGAATTATGAATTATCACTTGTTTACAAAATGTTAGGAAAACATAATTTACAGAAAGCCTAACAGGACTGAAATGCAGAGCTGAGTTAGTAATAGATCAGCGAGTGACTGACAGTTACATGAAGGGTCAACTCCAAGTTAATTATATTTAAAAAATAGTTTGAAATGTTGATATTGTCATATTAAGTTCTGTAATTTTAACAGACAGTATGGAACATTTCAAAGTAAGACAAATACACCTACACCCTTAAAAATAAAGGTGCTTCACGATGCCATAGAAGAACCTTTTTGTCTAAATGGTTCCATAAAGAACATTTAACATCTGAAGAACCTTTCTGTTTCACAAAAGGTTCTTTGTGGCAAATAAGGTTCTTAAGATTATAAAAAGGTAAGCAAGAAATGGTTCTTTTAAAGAACCTTATACTGAATGGCTCTTTGTGGAACCAAAATGGTTCTTCTATGGCATCGCTTGAAGAACCTTTTGAAGCGCGTTTATTTTTAAGAGTGTATACCACAGAATATAAATGTATTAAATCTATCACTATTGATTACATATATTAATGCTGTTGCTTTCCCGTTGAAATTATGTCACTTCCTGGAGGATGATGTCATCAAGAAACTGGCTTTTGTTACGCAAAGAAATATTACAAAAGATAGTGATATTAAGGACATAAAAATAAATGTTTACAATATTTGGATTAGAAATGGGGGAAAATGAAGAAACACCATTTATAAAAAAAAAAATGTTTGATACAGAAATTTTTAGTTAGAAGGAAAACAGATATTATATTCAAGATGTATAATTTTTACATATGTATGTGTTATTCCCTATAACAATAATAATAATAATTAATATTATTATTTTATTTTATTTTATTATTATTTTTCTTGCACAATATTTTATTGTTTTGGGAAAATTATACAATAAAAAAAAAGAAAAGAAAAAAAGTAATAAATAAATAAACAAATACTGTTGAATGAATGTTTCGTTTATAATATTTAGTTTAGAATAAAGGGAAACACCAGGATAATTTATGAATAAAGTTATATATGGAAAATGTTAATGGAAGGAAAACAGATATTATATTCAAGATGTATTTTTCATACATGTATGTGTTATTCCAATAATAATAATAATAATTATAATTATTATTAGTAGTAGTAGTAGTAGTAGTAGTAGTAGTATTAGTAGTTAGTTAGTTAGTTTATTTTTTTTTTTGGGGAAATTACAGAAGAAACAGTCCAACAAAAAGTCAAAAAGACTGGTATACTGTTGTATAAAAAAATATTTATGAATTAAATGCCAGTTTTTCATGTTAGAAAAATGACATGACAAAATAGCAACATCCACTCAAAATAAAATAGTTGAATTATTTAAAACGCACCACACTATTGACTTTATTGGGATGAAAGAAAACTACTACGATTTTCACTGTGCAGAACTGGGAGTTCAATATTTTATCCAGCATTATATTATGGCATCTGTAACAGAGACATAAAAATACTACAGCAATACTGCATACTAGGAATGACCCAGTTATGTTTTTTCCAACTGACTGCAAGAAACGCAAGTAACTTTTTCTTGTGGCTGATTTGTGACATTCGCCAGGTCTGTTGCTCAGAAAGACTGCTATTCCAGCAGCAGTTAACCATGCTCTTATTTTTATACATCTGCTTTTTAAAAAGTTTACAATAGATTGACAGAGAGAACTGCAGAGAAAGACAAGAGAGAGAGAAACCATTCTTTGATGTTGTTTTGCACATGGCTGCACCACCCCATTATTTGAATATCACACGGCGCACAGTTTGAGCTTGGACACTTTCTTTCTCTCTCTTGATGCTTTTGTGCGAGCAATTAAAGCTTGTGCCACAAAGGGATGTGTTTGTTAATGACATCTAGCATTTAAAAAGCTGTCATTCCTTTGTCACCGCTGAGAATTTGTTTCTTGTGTTGCATATACTTTACATAAACTTAACCTAACAATGCAAATGATCTGAAGGGGAGGTGCTGTTTGTTTAGTTTGGGTTATTCTGAGCTAATCACCTCCGAAATTAGGAAGATGAACAGGTCTGCGGGAAAAAAAAAAAAAAACAGTATTTTAGAAATTCTCTCCAGAGTTTTTCATCTTTCATGCATCGCTAAAGCGGCTGAAATGTCTTGGCTGTATCAAATAACAGGTTCTTTAGTTGAGGGTAAAATAAAACATGCCATCCCTTTCGCTGGCCACCAATTAAACACAATCAAGCTATTTATAGCTATTCCAGCCATTCACTTGTAATTACTGGCTGTACAATCAGTCCCAAGTGTTGAAGGGTGTAACTTTCAATAATTAGCCCCCGACCCTTTCAGCACTGAAAGTAGCCACCAGTCACATACAATGGATCATTTCAGTCTAACTGTATGTTTCATGTTACTCACGCTGAGTAGATAAGAATTTGACAGACACACAGTTATATAGTTTTTTTTTTTTTTTTTTTTTACTTTACATGATTCAAATTCAATTCAAATTTATTTGTATAGCGTTTTTTACGATAAATATCTTTGCAAAGCAACTTTACACCAAATTGACATTTTTACAATATATGTAGTAGTAGCTTGATGTACATATGGCAGAGATGTGTGGTAAAGATCAATTAATGACGTAATCAAACAGACAAAGAACACTATAAATTAGTAGCAGAATTTGGTAGAGCTGTATGTTGTTTCAGGGTTGGTATCATCTGAAGTCCTCTGAGGGGTTGTCATCATCTCTTCTTAAGTGTTCTGGATCCAGACTGGAGCTTGTGAATTCCTAGTTACCACGGGATGTCAGTCCCATGGCAGAAACACAGAACAAATAGGAACATAATTAGCGTAGCTGCTGTTCAAACTAAGAAAAGAAAGATTTGTTAAACCAGAGCTAAAAGATTAATTATGAACATTTGATCGGATATAACTGCAGGAAAAGTTTATGAGATGCATTATTTGAATGCTTGGCTAAAAAGATGTGTCTTTAATCTATATTTAAACAGAGAGAGTGTGTCTGAACCCCGAACGTTATCCGGAAGGCTGTTCCAGAGTTTGGGAGCCAAATGTGAAAAAGCTCTACCTCCTTTAGTGGACTTTGCTATCCTAGGTACGACCAACAGTCCAGAGTTTTGTGACCTTAGGGAGCGTGATGAATTGTAGCGTGGTAGAAGACTAGTTAGGTACGCAGGAGCTAAACCATTAAGTGCCTTATAGGTAAGAAGTAATATTTTATAGCTGATGCGGAACCTAATAGGTAGCCAATGCAGAGACTTTAAAATTGGGGTAATATGATCATATTTTCTTGACCTGGTAAGGACTCTAGCAGCTGCATTTTGGACTATCTGTAGCTTGTTTATTGAAGATGCAGGACAACCACCTAGTAGTGCATTACAGTAGTCCAGTCTAGAGGTCACGAATGCGTGAACTAGCTTTTCTGCATCAGAAACAGGTAACATGTTTCGCAACTTGGCAATGTTTCTAAGATGGAAGAATGCCGTTTTTGTAACATGAGAAATATGATTTTCAAAAGACAAGTTGCTGTCTAATATAACACCCAGACTTTTGACTGTAGTGGAGGTAACAGTACATCCGTCTAGTTGTAAATTGTAAGTCAAAAGATTCTGTGTATTGTTTTTTGGTCCAATAAGTAATATCTCTGTCTTATCTGAATTTAATAGCAGAAAATTATTGGTCATCCAATCTTTTACATTTTTAACACACTCTGTTAACTTCGATAATTCAGAAGTTTCATCTGGTCTTGTTGAGATATATAGTTGAGCATCATCAGCATAACAATGGAAACTAATCCTGTGTTTTCTAATAATATTGCCAAGGGGCAGCATGTATATTGAAAATAGTAGAGGACCTAGAACAGATCCTTGTGGCACTCCATACTTCACTGGTGATAACTGAGATGACTCCCCATTTAAATAAACAAAGTGGTTGCGATCGGACAAGTAGGATCTAAACCATCTTAAAGCCTGCCCTTGGATACCTGCATAATTTTGTAGTCGATCTATTAGTATGTCATGATCTATAGTGTCGAACGTAGCACTAAGATCAAGTAAAACTAGCAATGAGATGCAGCCTTGGTCTGATGCAAGAAGCAAGAAGCATGATGTTGAAAGGATTAGCTCACTTCCAGAATTTAAAAAAAATCCTGATAATTTACTCACCTCCATGTCATTGAAGATGTTCCTGTTTTTCTGTCTTCAGTCACAAAGAAATTAAAATTACTGAGGAAAACATTCCAGGATTTTTCTCCATATAGTGGACTTCAATGGTGGCCAACGGGTTATCAACGGGTTCATTGCAATTTCATGACCTTTCTAACATGATTACATAATGTGTGCAGAGTTGTTGTGGAAGACAAGCATTTGTGGTTAAAGGGTTCCTCTTATGTTCTTTTACAAAGTCTTGATTTTGTTTTGGGGGTGTACTACAGGCCCGGCGTCAAGGGGGGGCTTGGGTGGGCTTAGCGCCCCCTATGACGTCCTGAAGCCCCCCCTGCAATGATCTGAAGGGCCGACCCCTTCACCAATGGAATACGATTAAGGAAATCGTAAGGATAAGGAAAGCGGCAATAACAATAGTAATAATAATCCTTTCAATTAAAATCTGACGACATATTTTATTCACCCCTCCCCCCATTAGCCCCCCCTGAGAATCATCCAAGCCCCCCCAGGTCGCGTGTCCTGGCGCCGGGACTGGTGTACTAGAACATGCTTTCATGCTTGGTGGTTCGAAAAACGCATTATTTTTAACATAATTTACATTATAACAATACATTTCTCCCATTCTGGCACATAAGGCTCGATTAGTTCCGGGTTTTAAATATGGATATTTTTCTTACAAAAATGCATCGATTCGCTACAGGAGGCCTTTATTAACCCCCCGTAGCGGTGTGAGGCACTTTTTATTATGGATGGATGCATATTATTGGACTTGTTTTGGACTGATGAGGAGAAACACCCGTCTATGCCATTCTAAAGCTTGGGAGTGCCAGGATAAATTTTAATATGTATATGAAGGAAGTCATATACACCTAGGATGCATGAAGGGTGAGTACATAATACGCTACAGTAGTGCTGGGTCCTGTCATCAGCCTACGAGATCACCAATACATGATATTATTGTGCTGTGTTTATACCTGCCGCGCTGCGGCTCGTTAAAACGGCTCTCCAAGCTGCATCACTAAAGTTTGGCTAATCCCCCACCTCGTCCCTACCTTCCCTCCAACAATTCGAACTTCCGTGGGCGGGATTAAATTTAATGATATTCTAATGGACCACGTTGTGACATCATTGCATGCGGAGAAAAAACGTTGTAGTCCAAAGGAGCCGTTCGTAGTAGTTATTGAAAATGGATCTTTTAAAAACGAAATATCTCCTTTTGGAGTGGACTTTGAGATTTGTAACTTTGTAGATCTTTTTTATGCCCAAAGATACATATCACACACTGACTAAAGTTCAAAAAGTGAAAAAGCATAATAGCACCCCTTTAAAAAGTATAGAATTTTCTACAGAAAATTCTATTCTATAGTAAAGAAGTTTCACTACATAAGATCCTTATTCCTTGGATGGGATTGTGTAGAGCCCTTTGATGCTGCGGTGAAACTGTAATTTGGACTATAAAACTCGTTGGTTCCCACTGAAGTCAACTACATGGAGAAAAATCCTGGAATGTTTCCTCAAAAAATATTTGTAATATTTTTAATATTTTTTGGGAGTGATTAAATTATCAGGAAATTTTTATTCTGGAAGTGAAGTAATCTTTTAAGGTTGAACAAACACAGATCTAAGTGACATAAATTGATATTTATTGAAAAAATAAAATAATTCCTTACATATACCTTTATATTTTACAGGGCCGACAATACTGATTTTTTAAAAGTCATTCATTTAATCTATATTGACCAATAATGGATATTTATATGCTACATTCTTTAACAAATCTCAAAATATCCATTTTTCATATTGTGCATCACAATGTTGTGATGCCTTTACTTGTAGCATTTAAAATGACTGATTTTAGTACTTCATTTTCGATTTAGTGAAGTCAAGACAAGTTCTTTCGTTAACAAGTTTAATTCAGCTATAAGCTGCTCTACTGACACAGTAGTGTCGTTAGTTCAGTATTGATTCAAGTCATTTCCATAATTGTCATTGTTTTCAAATTCAACTTATGAACAAATTTGATTCAACTATAAAGCAGAAAACAATAGTGTCATTATACAGATCAATTTCGTTTAATTCTCATCCGATAGTCTCAGTGCCATCAAGATGATATTGCTGAATATTAAGGGTCTATTAAAATCACAACTTACAAAACCAAAGATGACAGTGGTAAGAACTTAAATTTCATCAGGTGACAGAAATGGAGGGGAAAAAAACTTGGGAGAAACCAAACAGTCAGTTTGCTATTTCTCCTCTGGCAATTTATGTAGACTAATATTGGCCATTTATCAGATATCAGCCATAAAATGAAAACAATTATCAGCTTATCTGTATTCTTGTCGGTATAATCTATATATCAATTTAATAAAATATCTTAAGCCATCAGGGTCGCTTTTAAATCCTTTCAAAGGATTTTTTTTTTTTTCACAACCGGTGACTTGACGAAAGTTTGCTAATTGCATGCACCGTGGTCAATATTTATTGCTTGTGAAAACAAACTTTCAATTTCACACCATACACATACCAGAGTAACCAACGTTGCCTAGGGGATAAATCACCCAAAAATGATTTCCCCATGATTTACTCTCAAGCTATTGTAGGTGTATATGACTTTCTCCTTTCAGGTGAATACAATCAGTTATATTAAAAATGTCCTGGCTCTTCGAAGCTTTATTATGGCAGTGAACGGCTGGTGAGATTGAAGTCCAATAAAGTGCATACATCCATCATAAAAAGTGCTCCACATGGCTCTGGGGTGTTAATAAAAGCTTTCTGAAGTGAAGTAATGCATTTGAAGAAGAAAAATATCCATGTTTAAAGGGGTTATCGGATGCAAAACTCACTTTTACATGTTGTTTGAACATATATGTGTGTTGGCAGTGTGTGTACACAATCACCCTATAATGATAAAAATCCACCCAGTGGTATTTCTTTTTAACCTTTATATGTAATATCCCCTTTTTCAGATCGGGCCATTCTCAGCTTCTTGTCGGTGTGACGTCACACAGACCAAGGCCGCTCCCACGATAATTGATTGACATGACCGTCTTACCTTAGACCCGCCCTGAATGAGATGAGAACAGTCCGACCACCATTGTGTCAACTCCGGTGTAGGGGAAGAAAAGAATGTCTTAGATTGAGCGATTGAAGTGTTCTGTTGTTGGATGCAGTAATGAACATAACAGTCATCATTTACTCCCGACATCTGAGCTGCCGAAGATGCAGAGGTTTAATGTTACTTTCATTTTTGAAGGAAATGCAGCCGGGGATCGACATAAATGCCTCTGTGTTCGCTTAAATCATTCGTGATGCAGCTTCACCTACAGCAAGTGAGTATAAGGGTTTTTTATGCATCTTTGCAAATCGCCTTTCTTAATAATGTGCTAGTTTTGCAGCTAAATGCGGCTAAAGTAAACATTACAGCTCGTCACCCCACAGAAGAGAGGGGCGGGGCGAGCAGAGCTCATTAGCATTTAAAGGAACATGCAACAGAATGGCTTGCTCTAAAAAGGGCTGATTTTGATAAGGTAAAAAGGGTGGATTTTTACACTACCACTGAGAAATTTTAACAAAAGTATGTTATAGACTTCTCATTAGGACCCTAAAGAATCATATCAGCTTGTGGAAAATGGGCATCCGATGACCTCTTTAAAACTTTACAAACCGCAATCTCTAGTGCCGTTCCAGCGGATGAAGTAGAGCATAGGCGAACATGGAAGTGCCAAATGCGGAAGCACAGAGGAAAGAGTAAAACAAAACACCAGTCATGAATTAGAAGTACAAAACGAGGATTTGTAAAGCAAAATGTTGGAGGATTTCCATATAAGTGTCATGAACTGTGCCGGAAAGAATGACGGAAACGTTGATAAGCAAAACAGTCTATAATAAATCCAACAACTGGGGTAAACCCACACAAGTAACGGGAGATAACACACGTACGTCACATAGTAGACCCGACAAAGGAGGAACGCACAGACTGGAACTTATGGGGTAATAAGGGGAACACAGGTGCACAGAATGACTAATCAGATGAAATAAGAACAGGAGCATGACCAAATAAGGGCACGCAAGAACAGAAACAGGGGCAAAAGCACAACAAAACAGTTCCATATTCCTGACAATAAGTCAAAAGGAGACTTATTGTAAACAAAACTTGGTTCTCGTGAGAATCGCATATTCTCACCGTAACTTCCTATGTCATCCGCTGGAACGCCACTTTCTCGTGATCATGTGTATGACAGTTAGCAGAAACTAGAGATTACAGTTTTTAAAGCTTTAAATATGGATATTTTTCTTACACAAATGCATCGATTCGCCTTAGAGGGCCTTTACTAAACCCCCTGAGCTGTGTGGAGCACTTTAATGATGGATTGATACACTTTATTGGACATCAGAAAATCAACACTCGTCACTGCCATTATGAAGCTTGGAAGAGCCAGGACATGTTTTAATATAACTCTGATTGTATTTGTCTGAAAAAAAAAAAAAAAAATCATATACCTAGGATGGCTTGAGGATGAGTAAATCATGGGATAATTTTCATTTTTGGGTGAACTATCCCTTCAAGGCTATTTCCTGCAAAATCTGCCTCAACCACGCTAAAACATAAATCATTAGGTTTATCAAAGTGTACCTGGGAATGCACTCTTTGCACTCTCTCATTATTAATATTTTGTTTTTTTTTATAAAAAGTTACCTAGAGGATCAACTAATTTTATGTGATAAATAATTATTGTAGAATTTTCCATTAATTTAATCTTATCTGACGTAATACATTAAATCCCAAAAGTAACTATGAATTTAGTGAAATAACACATAATCAATCTCTAAACCTCCAGAAATGTGGAGTGCAGAACAAAAGTGCAGATCCAGTACATATGGGGTCGTCTGCTGAAGGTCTAAAGTCAGGGAACAGGGCTGGAGTGCATTATCTTGGCATCTACTTGTCGCTCATGTGACTCACCCAAACAGCTAATTAGAGGCAGCCAAGCTTGCTCTGTTACCAGGCAACAGCACCAGGGGGCATTGGTGAGATTAGCGAGTTGGCGAGCACCAGGCTCTGGATCGGCTGGATCTGACTGTAGGTCCTCAGCACGACTGTTTCTCTGAATCACACCTGCAAGGCTCTGCAGC
Organism: Cirrhinus mrigala; assembly: GCA_036247105.1. Lineage (NCBI taxonomy): Eukaryota > Metazoa > Chordata > Actinopteri > Cypriniformes > Cyprinidae > Cirrhinus > Cirrhinus mrigala. Next base: position 19,146,501 of record CM070008.1, on the reverse strand, counting down.
TGAGCACTCCTGGGGTGAGCCAGGAACAAAGTCAAACACCCCCTACACCTTCTGATGGTGTTAGGGGCAAAGGCAGAGACGCCTCTGTTCTCTATGTACAGGGTCTTATACTACATACTGCTGTAGCCTGTATAGAATAAGACCAAATGTAGTCCAAAAAACTAAGGTTTTTTACTAAAAATGGATATGGGTTTGTAAATATAATTGTTGCCACATATTCAGTTTAAAGGAGTGATATAATAAAGATGAACCACTTCAGCAAAGCATTTCTGTTTGGAAGCGGCTCTCAGTGCAGAGCATATGGTTTGCTATATTTTAATAATTGCCCATATGTAGCACTAAAGTCAGTGTAAAAATAATTTCTTTAGGTTGCAAATACAAGCGAGCACATTTGTGTTTGTGTTCTAATTACACATGCACGGACAAATCATTCACAATAAAACCAGTATCATGCAATAAGAAAATGAATGGAGTCAATTTTGATTTCATGCAGACTGACATTAATAAGACATAAAGAACATTGGACTATTACTAAATAATTTACAGTCCAAAGGACTGACTATTTCTACAATTATGGATGATTTAAAAAGGTTAGATGCTTATAAACACCACAACTATTTCCACTGATTCACGACACTGCAATGCTAAAACCTATTTTCATTTCTCATATTTACATCTATTCCTGTATAACGTCTCATCTGATTTGTTGTTTTCATAAGGAAGCTCAAATCGAGGTTGTTTTTAAAGCAATAAATTAGCCTCTCTCTGTGCACCTTATTCCCACGGCCAGAATATAAATTTTATTCATTAGGACAAAGATTTGAAAGAGTTTTTTTTTTCTTTTTCTTTTTCATAAAAACAGTTATGATGATTAATACACCAGAATCTGTGTGCTGCAATCATTAGGTGCTTTTTAATCTTTTTTTATTATCATTAATTCTACTGGCAAAAACCATTCGATGAAATTCCTTTTAGGAGAATCTTTCTTGTAGTACTGTACAAAATGAGATACATAAGCAAATAATAGTAAATGAAACACCTCACAAACCACATCTTGTGATGTGATTTAGAAACTGTGCCTATTGAATGAATTATCTCAATTTTTTCAAAGCTCACTAAATTTTCTGCTTGCATCATACATCTATGTAAAAGGCAAACAAAACCACTCAATGGATGCATTTCCTACGGAATCCAGAAGTCTGTGCTCATCCATTTTCTAAAAACAAAAAGCAAATTAGTTACATCAAACCCATGGACCTACTTGCTTGGTTTCAGATGCCATCGATGCAAAGGACTTTCTCATTCTAGACAGCATTTGATTGGCCAAAAATCTGTGCAGGATCAGTCGTCAATATCAATGATTTCTCCTGAAACAGAAAAATTGTACATTTTAAATACATTTTAAATCTGCCAAAAATAAATAATAGGATCACACTTACATATAAATGACCTCAAAGCAAAAAACATGGACTAAACGCCACAGAACTCTCAGTTTGATGTCCCTCACAGTCCCTGTGAAATCAAAATTGACGTTTTTTTTGTTTTTTTTTGCTTTTAGTACGAATATGTTAGCTTCAAGGTTATGTATAAGATACTGTGCTCTAAAAACAATGACAAAAACCGCATTTACAAGACATATACAAGGACATGAACAAACACAAATGTTCGTCAAGATTCTTGCCCTGGAAATCTTAGTTCAACCACAAACGCCTTTTGTTCCTCAGTTTTTTGAACTCTTCTCCTAGATTTGTTATGACTTTTGGCAGTCTATAGTACTCCGCACGTCCTGATTTTGCTGAGTTAGATGTGTTCCTGGGTCAACATATTTTGTTGACCCTGGAACAACATTTTAATCCAAAAATATAATCTTGACCACATCCCTACACCTAAACCTAACCTTACCCATGAGTAATCCCTAAAATCAGAGGAAATGATAGATGAATAACACTGATGTACAAGCACCAAACACTGATTGTAAGCCTAAACTTCACAAAAACTATAAACTGTTCTTTCAAATCTGATTGGTTAATCACCATGTTGTTCCAGGGTCAACAAAGATGTTGACCCAGGAACATGTCGTACTTGGTAAAATCAGGTTCTGCATAGTACTCCAAATGTTTTTCCCAGTCCAAACGATTAGTACAGCCCAAAACATAACAATAGTTGACCATTTTCTGTAGCAATAATCAGCAAAATATGGGAGTTTCGTTCGGTTTAGTGGAATTGTTTACATGAAGTGCCTCCAATATGGCCAATCCATAACGCGTCGTGAAAACATGCCGAATCTGCGACTGAAAGCAGTCACTTGTTTACAGAATTAGTATTTTTTGTACGGTGAATGACACGTATTGCACTACATAGGGTATAGGGAACGATTCAAACAGTGTAAATATGCTTTCATTTGGGTGAAAGAAGTCTGGTTTTGCGCTGTGTCACGCCAACCGTCGCAACGCACACACAGTTCGCTCTGGTCCAGAGTAGGGTGACCAGGCGTCCCCGTTTTCCAGGAACAGTCCCGGTTTTTGGTGCTCTCTCCCCAACTGAAACTGTCCCCGGAAATGTCCCCGTTTTATAGCGCGCTCAAAACAACCCGCAAATACACTTTAGCCAGCTGGCAATTGTATGGTTGTGATTATTTTCAACAGCAGAGGGCGCTGCGAGCTATACTGATTACTCAGCCGTGCGTCGCTACAGTCATGAAGAGCGTAGACGAGAGTAGAGCGCTATTATCATCAGTTATCGAAAGAGACGCCGTTAATGGTTTTGAGGTAGTCACATATTAATATACATGTTAAACCAAAGTAATTCTGATTGTGTGCACTGTATAACAAGGTATGAAAAGGTTGAGGGATTGTTTTGCACACAATAGGCCTATTAAACATTCATGAAACTTAAGCGCCACAACTCCGATATTAATAATATAAAAAATAATAAACTAATCAATTACACCGTGTCCACAAGCTGTCCACACCAGACGCGACGCGTCTATCACAGCCATTTAGAACCGCAGAAGCGCACTCCCGAAGAAATGGACAGGTTTATAATCTTTTCATGAATAATAATTAATAAATATTAATTGAGACAGAATTGAGACAGAGACAGAAAACCTATTGAGACAGTTCGCAGCTTGTTTGCTTAAATTTATTTTCAAGATATGAGGTAAATGATCTATTGTTGCTTTCAGTATGGCTATAAATGTCACGCAATATGATATTCAAACTCACATTAAACACTTTGAACATTGAATAAAGCACATAATCAGTACACTCGCTCAGTTACATCTGCAGAAAGCACAGACTTTGTGGTCAAAACAAGCCTAAAATGCAAAATAATAAGCCTGATAGGGATAGAAAAGATCCATTTCCAAAACCATAAACATAATATTTTAAAAGTTATAATTATTGTACTCACAGTTGTGGAAATGTTAAATACATTTTTACAATAACTTATTTGTTAAATACATTTTATATATCATATGTCTCATAAATATTATTTTTTTCTAAAGCTATAATTTTATAATACTGTTTTGATATGTTTGCTATTTGCAATAGGTACAGTTTACTATTGTATTAAAAAAACTACAGTAAGTTTGATCCTCAAACATCACTGTAATTATCAATTATGATATTAATAGGCCCATATGGAACCCACAACAATAAAAAATAAAAAAATAAAAAAACATATTGTCCCTGTTTTTTAATTCGTAGATAATCACAAGTGAGATTTCAGTGATATTTTGACCATTGAACTAGCAAATCTATTTGAATTCTACACAGAATGCTGTCATACGCTGACAAATGCAGCTTTAGCGAGCTCAACGGCTCTGGCCCAAGCTATAAACGAAACGAAAGTGGACCTTTAAAGCTCTAAGGAGTTAAGCTGGACCTTAGGGAAGGGGGCTCATCCCCATTGCTCTCTCTCCTCTGCCCTCCTTTGCTTTTTGAGGCTAATTAAAGCGAAAAGCAGATTTATGGGTGGGCTCCCTCTTGTCACTTCATGTTGGCAGCCCCACTTGTGACTTTCACCTTGAGGGATCTGTGCCTGTTAGTCACAAGTCCTCCCAGCAAATGACTCCCAACCGTTTGACAAACCACTCCAACCTGCTGCAGTGCTGTCAACTCCTTGAAGCTAAAAAAAAAAAGCCATCCCACCAGTGTGGACTCGACCCTGTCCTGCCCTTTACCCCTGACTGATCAAACCCAAACCCTCAACCCACAACAACAAGCACCAATAGAATGCAAATCAGAAAATAAACTACTGATGAATATAAAATGACGATGAAAAAGAAAGTAGGAAGCTAGATATGAAAAAAAGTTGTCTGAGCAAATAAATAACATCTGTCACCATATTAGCCAGAACTTATTTCCTTACTTATGGATATGACCAATGTTATTTATGTAGCTTACTATTAAAGTATTTCATGGAAGCCTATTTCCATACAAAGGGAAAAACAGCATGCTTTAGTAAATCATAATTATAAAATAAAAAAAGTCAACATTTTGACCTAGAAATTGTCAAGTCTAAATGAGGAGATACTAAATCATAAATAAGTCATAAATAAATCATAAAATTCATGATGACATAAAAGTTGAAATTATGATAAAAAATCATAAATATGACATCTCATAATTTTAACTTTGTGACTGTCATAATTTTCGCTTTTTATCTCGACTTGGTATGTCATAATGTGGACTTTTATGTGATAATTCATGGTTTATCAAAAGATATTTTCATGTGGCAAAAATGGGCTTCCATAATATTTATGAATCTTTTATTTTTATATTTTCAGTTTTCATTTTAATTTTAGTTTAAGTTTTAGAAAAACTAACATTAAATCAAGTATTAGTTTTTAAAAATGTTCTATATAGCTTTATTTTTATTTCAGTTTTAGTTTTTGTATTTAAACATTTAACACTTCACAATAAGATTGATTAATTAACATTAGTTAACATGAACTCAGAATGAATAACACTTCTACAGCATTTATTAATCTTAGTTAATGTTAATTTCAGCTTTATTCAATGCATTATTAAAATCACAGTTGTGTTTGTTAACATTAGTTACTGCACTGTGAACTAACATAAACAATGAACAACTGTATTTTTATTAATTAAGACTAACAAAGATTAAGAAATAGTGCAATAAATATATGTTCATTGCTCGTTCATGTTAGTTAATACATTAATATTAAGTGCTACCAATCATTTCCCTTAGATGTTAAGGCGAAATTTGTATACATTGTGTGGCGGGACGAGCAAACGACAGACACAGTGGGAGTGACGTCAGGCCTCGGAGAGGCTTTTATTAAACAATAAAACAAACAAAAGTGTCCAAAAAGGGGGAAAATAAAAGTGTCCAAAATAAATCGGGGATCTGTTGTCCTCGTCGTGCTGGGGGTTCCGTGAAGGAGGGGCAGTGTTCGAGGAGGAAGGGTCCAGGCAAGGGGCGGAGTCCGGCGGCCGCACGGGCTCCCCGCCGAGGTCCGCGGCTTCTTTTAGCGGCTTCGTCCACCTTGTCCACGGCGCTTCCTGGAAATTAAGCGGCCCAGCATCCTGGCCCGCAGCCGTCTCACTTCGGCGGCGCTGGTTCCCTCAACGCACCCTTCCGGGACCCACGAAGACACCAGTGTGCATGCACGGGGAAGAGACCAGTCTCCCGAGGAGCGGCGCACTCGGCAATTCAACAGTGGCGATGATGAGGCTTCATTCACGTCAGGTGTGCCTCATCACACGCGCCAGACCTGGCTGTTTCGGCGCCCCTTCTCTCTAGCACCACCACTCCCGTCGGGAACCTGGTGAAGGGCGGCGATTACCGGACGGGGTGATGATGATAATTAGGGGGGGAGGCAGCCGACTCGTCACAATTGTAATGTAATATTTACAGTTAATTTTATTTCAATTTTAATGAAATTACTAAAAAAAATTATTTTTAATAGTTTTAGTTAACCATTAAAAACACTGGACATGACACACATCCAAAGATGAATGTGAAAACAATAGGTTACTGTCGTAACCCCGGTTCTCTGAAACATCGAGTGGAGAGATCCACCTATGGGAAGGGCATCCGTACCTGACCTCTGCAGAAGCATCCAATTGCACCAAGTTTGGCTTGACAGACAGGAGCGCGTGCCCACTGGCAGGTAAGGGCCCGCCCCTTACCAGACGCATAAAACCCCTGCACGCGCTACCTTACCTCAGTGAGTATATTCGCTTCTCGCAGCAAGCGGGGCAAACTTGGTGGATCTCTCCACTCGATGTTTCAGAGAACCGGGGTTACGACAGTAACCTATTGTTCTCTTTCATCATCTCGTGTTCGAGATCCACCTATGGGAGATATGGACAGCTCCCCGGTTGCCCAATACACCCACAGTGAGGCCCTGTAAGCCAGAGGACGGTCACCTGGAGAGGCGGTGCTTGACACGTCTCCAAGGATCAGACCCCCACAATGAGCATGAATACCAGTCATGAAGGAATGAACTGTGGTAACATGCACGTGATATGGCCACACATCTCATGTTGATATATTAATAATAATATATGTACACATCATAAGGATGCGGGGGGGGGGGGCAGATGACTTGCTTAAAACATGAATAAGCTGAGTTGGAACACTCAAGCCTAAGGTGTTGAGGGTCCGAGGGTGCAACCCATCGAAGAACCCACACCCAAAACAGAATGAGCTACCGGGGTCTGGGTGACATCCAGCCGGTAGTATCTGACAAATGTGTGTGGTGAGGCCCAGCTTGCAGCGGCACAGATGTCCTGCAAGGAAACCCCGTTAAACAGAGCCCAGGAGGCTGCCATGCCTCTAGTCGAGTGAGCTCTGAGGCCCTCTGGAGGACGCACTCCCTTAGATTCATATGCCAAGGAGATGGCTTCCACAAGCCAATGAGAGAGGCGTTGCTTAGAAATGGGATTCCCTGTGTTGGGGGGGGCCCAAGAAATGAAGAGCTGGTCGCTCCTCCTGAAAGCGCTGGTCCTGTCAATGTAAACCCATAAGGAGCGAACAGGACACAAAGCGTTTAGCCTCTTATCCTCTGAAGAGGAGAAAGGAGGAGGATGAAAAGCGGAAAGCTGAATCACCTCACACGCAAATGCCGGGAAGCATTTTGGCATAAAGGCCGGGTTAGGCCTTAGAAGGACCTTATCCCCACTGATGGAGAATTTCATGCATGAGGAATGAACTGAGAGTGCATGCAAGTCACTGACATGTTTGGTTGATGCCAGTGCCAGGAGCAGAGCTGTTTTAAGAGACAGAAGCTTGAGAGAAATGTCTCCCAGCGGTTCAAAAGGATATCGAGACAAGACCTCCAGCACCATGGAGAGGTCCCATTCTGGAATCACTCTCTTAATGACTGGAAGCGAGCGGCGGGCGCCTTTCATAAATCTACGAATGAGGGGGTGTTGCCCCACTGTCGTGCCATCGAACCCAACATGACATGCGGCGATAGCCGCCAAGTAAACCTTAATAGTGGAAAAAGATCTTCCACCATCGATAAGGTCTTGCAAAAAACTCAAAATAGCAGTAAGTGAGCACTGATATGATATCAGCAGGCGCTCATCGTACCACTGCTCAAACACACGCCACTTGCAGTTGTAAAGAGAGCGTGTGGAGGAGGCTCTGGCGTTCTGAATGGTAGCGACAACCCGTGGGGGGAGCCCCAACGTGTTTAAGTTTGCCCTCTCACAGGCCAGGCCCAGAGAGCCACCCTGTCTGGGTGGGGATGGTAGATCTCCCCGTTCGCTTGAGACAGGAGGTCTGTGCGTAGCGGGAGTGGCCACGGCTGCGCATACAGAAGAGGAACTATCTGTGCCATCCATGGAGATTTGGGCCATCTGGGTGCTATCAGAATGAGAGTGAGGCTCCGTTCTTTCACCCTGACCAGGGTGGGCGCTATTAACGATAGCGGAGGAAATGCGTAGAGAAGCACATTGGGCCATGGATGGGCCAGTGCGTCCACGCCGAGGGGGGCGTCCTCGTCCCGTAGCGAGAAGAACATAGGGCACTGGGCGTTTTCGTGCGAGGCGAAGAGATCGACGGTTGCCTGACCGAATCTCCTCCACAGTTGCCCCACTATCTGAGGGTGGAGGCGCCATTCCCCATAGAGTGGGTTCCCCCTCGACAGAAGGTCTGCGCCTCTGTTCAGAACGCCTGGGACGTGAGTCGCCCGTAACGACAGAAAGTGTCGCCTGCTCCATACTAACAGCCTGTGAGCTAGGGCATGGAGTTTCGAAGAGCGCATCCCCCCTTGGCGGTTGATATAAGCCACGGCTGTGGTGTCGCAACGCACCAGCACGTGATGCCCTTGCAGGTGGGGTAGAAAGTGATTCAGAGCTTTCCAAACAGTGAAGAGCTCCAAATAATTTATGTGGGCTGAGTGAAGTGTGTTTGGCCACACACCGTTCACTGTTCTGCCCTCCTGTGTGGCACCCCATCCTGTTAAGGAGGCATCTGTCGTCACAACTTTGCGCATCATGATTGCCCCAAGGGGAGTTCCCTGAGAGTAAAACTCCACATTCCCCCAGTGGCGCGGCGCTGCCGTGCATGTGCGCGTCACCGAGACAGAGCGGCAGAGATCGCGTAATGGGCTGAGATGAAGAGATAAAACCCACTTCATGAACGCCCTCATTCTCAGAAGGCCTAAAGGCAGGACACGGACCGCCGAGGCCATAAGACCCTGTAGTCTGAGACATGTGCGATACTGTACCCTCGCCCCTTCTCTGAAAAGCGAGAGGCAATTCAGAAGGGAGAGAGTGCGCTGTTGCGAAAGCCGCGCGCGCATTGTGAGTGAGTTCAGCTCCAGCCCCAGAAAAATCACATTCTGCGAAGGAGTGAGGTTGCTCTTGCTCACGTTCACTTTGAAGCCGAGCGCTGTGATGTGAGCGAGCGCACGGGCAGTGTTTTGTATCGCTTCCTCTCTCGAATCGGCTATGATCAGCCAATCGTCTATGTACGTCAGGATTCTGAGCCCCGCTGCTCTCAGCGGAGCAAGTCCTGCCTCCACAACCAGACAGAACGTCCTCGGGCTGAGTGAGAGCCCGAAAGGAAGAACTGTGAATTCGTAACAAACGCCTTGGTAGGCGAAACGAAGGAATTTTCTGTGTGGAGGATAGATGCTTATGTGGAAAAAGGCATCTTTCAGATCGATCACGGTAAAAAACGCAGTGTGATTTACGGATCTTAAAAGAGAGGAGTGACTCAGCATTCTGAAATTGTATTTCCTGAGATGTTTGTTCAACACTCTGAGATCCAGAATAGGACGGAGAGAACCGTCCTTCTTCGGGACTAGGAAATAACGGGAGTAAAACCCCTGACTGCTTAAGTGCGGGGGTACCACTCGCACCGCTCCCTTCTGGAGAAGAGCGGCGATTTCGTCTTTCAGAATGTGAGCGGAGCTCTCTTCCGTGTGAGAAGAGAGAATTCCGTTGAAACGAGGGGGCCTTGTGGCAAACTGAAGTCTGTAACCCTTCGTTATTGTACGAATCACCCATTCGGGAGCTGACACTGACCGCCAGGCAGCGACATGATTCATTAGAGACCCCACGTAAACTGGAGAGCAGCTTTGGGCTGCCAATTCGGCCGGTTCGTTCACCTGTGATGCAGTGGCGCCATCTAGTGGACAGACTAGGGACGGCGTGCATGGAACCATAGAGAGGTTCTCTCGCTGAAACGAATTCATATGATTCGTTTCTTTCAGTGTGTTCTTTGTGTTTTTTGTGTTGGGGAACACCGGGGCCGAAGCCTTTATTTGTTTGGTCTGGGGAACAATGAAAGTGCTGTGTGGTGACACTGCTTGTGCACATTCCCTGACAACTGACCCCCTGAACGTGGGGGGATAACACACAACAGCCACTGAACACTCGGGCTGTGGAAGGTGGCCAACCCTTCCATGGGAGAGCCTCCGTCTTTTGAACGAGGGCTCCGGGGCAGGTAGAGAGTCCATAGAGCTTGCGGCTCGCGAACGCGGGCTCTCAGGCCCCAGCTGGTGAACCTCAGGCTGGCCGCTTGCGTTTGGAGTCGGCGGGGGTGGGGTTGGGAGGTTTCCCGGCCGCAGCTGCAGCAGAAGACGGCCTTCCCCAGGGTTTTGCGGCGGATGGAATGTTCTGCCGCGGAGGAGGTTTGTTGCGGTGTCTCTCCCTACTTTGAAGCGGGGTTCGCCCCGTAACGGGAGGGTTAGGCACGCGCGCAGTGGGCAGCTGGCGCGACGTGCCTGTCTTCCTTGGAAGGCATAATTTAAAAGCCTCGTCCTCCTTCTTCTTATCATCACACCGCTGCTGCATCATAGCCACGGCGGGACCAAAAAGAGCCTGTCCAGGCTCGACGGGGGCACCCGCGATGCGCCTCTTCTCACTGTCGGGGAGCCCTGACAGGTTGAGCCAGAGTGCGCGCTCCCCCACCACAGAAAGCGCCATGGCGCGCCCGCTGGCTTGGACAGCCTGGCGAGCGTTACGGAGGACGAGGTCATTTACCATAAGGATCTCCTTCCACAGGGTAGGCGAGGGGGATTCTTTGTCCAGCTGTTGCCCCAAATCATCCAAATTTTCCGCCTGGTAAGCGGAGAGAAGGGAGGACACGTTTAGCGCTCTGACTGCCACGGCCGATGATTTATAGGCCGCCTGATAAACAGAGGCGGAAAAACGGTCCATCTTGCTTGGCAGTACTGGCGTCGGAGGGGCGAGCAGCCCGCCCTGAGCGGGATTGAGGTGCCTGGCGATCGACGGCTCAACAGCGGGGGGGTCGCCCATGCCGAGAGTCGCCATATCCTTCACCTCTAGACCCGTCAAGCCGTGCTTGAAATCAAGCGGATCGGTCCAGTAGTGCCGCATGTGCTTAGCGCACGCTGGAAGGACGGGAAAAAGCTGTTTCCTAGGGCCGGGAGGGGGTCCCAGCACCTTCCCATCATACACGTCCCTCTCCTGGTCGGTGGCGCTCTGTGGGGCCGGCCACTCGATGTTGAGACGAGCAGCCGCTCGTTCACACACCTCCAGGAGGATAGACTGGGGAACGACCGCAGGGGGGTTAACCTGGGCGACACCAGAGAGCGGGATGGCCTCCTCGTCCTCTGAGACCCCAAGCAAGCCCGCGTCGTCATCGTCGCCGGAACCGGCCGGTTCATCGACGAACGGCAGGTTTCCCGAGAAAATGTCTTCCTCGGGAAATGCAGGATTAGGCAGCTCAGCCCAATTGAGAGGCGTCGCGCCCTGGGAGGCCCCCGGAAGCGCGTCGCCGTCACCGTGTCCCCCATCCGAGTCGGAAAGGCCGAGTTCCAGACACTGGGTCGCCGCAACCTTCAAACGACGTCGCAAGAGCTTCTTGGGAAGCAGGAGACAATGACTGCAATGCTCCGGGTCAGCCAGAGCTTGCTCCGCATGCTTGAGGCCCAAGCAAACCACGCAGAACTCGTGAGAGTCCTTGGCGGCAATGAGAGCTCCACACGCGGCCGGGCAGGCCCGTGATGCGATGCTCCCGGGAGTAGCGGATTTGGAGAGCGACATCTCGGAAAAAACTCGGAAAAATCCGTGGCGGGCAGCCGTGGAAGGGAGAAGAATATAAAGAGCGTGGGCGGCTCAAAGAGGTAGAACACAGCTAACCTGGCTGAAAGACGACTGTCACGTCTGGCGGAGGCTGATCAGACAGATATGTCCTCCTGAAGACACTCCGTGCACAGTGTAAATCCAGCCGAACTGTGTAATGCAGAGATCGCGAGAAGCGAATGTCAACTGAGGTAAGGTAGCGCGTGCAGGGGTTTATGCGTCTGGTAAGGGGCGGGCCCTTACCTGCCAGTGGGCACGCGCTCCTGTCTGTCAAGCCAGACTTGGTGCAATTGGATGCTTCTGCAGAGGTCAGGTACGGATGCCCTTCCCATAGGTGGATCTCGAACACGAGATGATGAAAGAGAACCTAAAATCAGATACAATCAATATATTCAGACCTACCGTAACTGAATTAGATAAGACAAGAACATTTCTGAACACAGTTTTATACTTGCAGTATCATTTGTTTACTTCTATCCAAATAATCTTCCGCAGGGCGGTTTTTAAAAACATACTGTTAAAGCAAGTATACAGTGTCAGCTAAGGAGCTAAGCATTTTCAATCCCCTAAGACAGTTGACCAACCTTCTCCTGCTCTGGAGCAACCCTGTGGGTGCAGGCAGTCCGGATGGATGAGGCAACGCAGAGGCCTGACATGATGACTGACAGCCATAGGGAACAGATGTGAACACACTTCTCCATCAACGTGGTAAAAAATGCATGTGTGTGTGAAATCTGTAGATGTTTGCATTTGCACATCTATCCACGTGTGTATGTGTGTGCGCAATATGACAACCTGGTCTCCTGAAATGAGGTGACGATACGTGTGTTTGTGTGTGTGAAGGCATATTTTCGGCAGTATTCTTGGAGGCCTTTCCTCCCCTAAGATTCTCTTTTCACACTTTGCTGCACAACACATCTGCATCCAATGACCTGACTTAATGTCTCACTCAGGCAAATAAGATTGCAGAAGTGAAGAACAAAAGACCCATCACTCACAAAAAGGAACGATTTTGGCTCAGAGTCATTTGACAGTGTGTAACGGCATCCTCTGAGAGAATCAGAAGGTAATTGATTTTTTTCTCCCATTTTTTTTCACCCATTTCACCCATTCTCTGTCGACTACTAATAGAATTAAATCAGGCCAAACAGGAGAAGGGTCCTGTGGAGGTGTTGTCAAGGTGCAGTCATCAGCATGCATTAGCAGGCCCTGAGAGGCTTCTTTGCACACGCCTCATCTACCGTCCTCCTTCAAGGGATTAACAGACAGACAGCAATAACCAGGGAGATTAACACAAAGGATGGTCACAATTAGCCGTCAAACTGTAAACATCTTATAACACAAAATGCGATTAGGGGCCTTTAGTCTTTACATGCTTCATTAATTGTGGATGTACTGTTTGTGCTGTTTTATTATTAGTTATTGTTTTTCATTTTGTGTGCTTGCTTGTTTTCTAAATCCCACTATCAAGGCTAATGCTATAAAACGTGTAGAAATGGAAATGATGCATTTGTAATGAGGAATGGAAATTGATGGACGCTCCCTATGAAATTGTTTTAGTAAACAAATCAAACACTAATAAAAAAAGTACTGTTGCACTGCTGGGAAAAAAAAAAGAATAGAAACCATCACAGAATTTGTCATGGTTTTACTGGTTATAATGGGATTTGTACTGGTTTTAATGGAAACTGTAATGGTGCCTTTTGGTCTCTAAAAAATGCTGGGTTAAAAACACCCCAACTTGGGCAACTCAGCGCTGGGTAAATAGCGCTAATTCTCATGCCGGTGTGTCGCCGAAATCTGAGCCAGCCATGGGCTGCTGTTCGCCGGGTTAATTGCAAACTTCAGACCGCGGCCTAGCGTTTTACTCGTAGCTGAAAGATATGACTGACTCCAAAAACTGCTTATAAACAAATGGTACTGACATTAGAAAACATATTTTAAGATTAAACTAAGTAAATAACAAATAAAATCCATTTATTTTATACAAGGCAAAAGCGAATCAACATCATGCAAAACAACGGCTGACATCTTGTCCTAAAATGATACAGCACAGTCAGCGCTTGAAGTGGAAAAAAAGAAGTGTCGGTATTCATCCCCCAACCTCCCCATAATTATTTATTAATTTGCATAATTCGTAATGAATGTATAGTGCCACAATCAATCAATCATTACATAACTTTTTTAATACAAATAAGCTCAAGTCCTGACTATACCTGACTGTTACTTTAAATTTCATAATTCACAATGTTTGTATAGTGCCACAATCAATCAATAATTGAAAAATAAACGTTATTAATACAAATAAGCATAAGTTCTGACTGCACCTTACTGTACTACTATATGGATCCATTCAGAATCACTCTGACCACTGCATAAAACACCTTAAGCCAGCATTCATTATAAAATACTTGTGCTTTTTTAGCACAGTTAAGACTTTATAAATTAAATAAAATGTAAAGAAATGTATCTTTTTTTTTATTTTTATAAATGTATTATTTATTATTCTTTATCAATAGAAGTGCACCAAAGAACAGCTCTCTCCTGTATAGAGGACTTAAAAGCCCGCACTCTGACTGTACTCAGCAGCTGGGTTGTTTCGTCAGAGACAGGCTTAACCCAACGGCTGGGTAAAAAAAAATAACCCAGCGTTAAAAATGACCCAGCAACTTAGTTACAGAAAAACTACCCAGCACCTGGGTAAAAAAAAAAAAATAACCAAATTAAGAGACCCAAAAAGTTGAATCCAGCATTTGGGTTAAAAAAAAAAAAAAAAAAACAGCACCTGTGTAAAAATATTAAAAATAACCCAATAAAATGACCCAAAGAGCTGAACCCAGCATTTGGGTTAAAAAAAATAACCTAGTATTTTTTTAGTGTTAATTCTATTGGTTGTTTGTTAAAACCACTAAATCCTAATGGAATATGCCTCAAAACACTACAGGACACCATTTTTGCAATGGTTTTAATGTAATGGCTTGTAATGTTTGCAATGGTATTTGTAGTGGAAACCATTATAATTTCTTTGATGGTTTTTATTGTTTTGTTGTTGTTTCAGCAGGGCAATACCATGGTACTAAATTATTACCATATTCATGTACAATGGTATTTCCATATACATGGCATTGTCATGGTACCAGGTCTACAAGAAAAAACAACAACGGTCCTTTTGTGTAAACTATACAGTATTGCCAACTACTTTGTCTATTTTTCGTTACAGAAAATAGTTCCAAAGAAAGTCAAATAGACGTTCACAGAACGTGTTTTTGCTTTAAAAAACACAAGACATCCAATAGAATGGGGGAACAATGTTTTTAAAAAGTTAAACTTATTTTAACTTGAGCGTTGCGTTTTTAGAACATGAGCGCAACACCCAAACACGACCATCTAGAGTGAGTTTACACAGGAGAAACAATAAAGTAGCACAATGGAATGGAAATAAGTTGTGTGAACATCCCGCGTTTCTGAGAAACACACGAGTGGTTTTTTGCTGTCTATGAAGAGTCGAAACGCTCTCAGGTTTCATCAAAAATATCTTAATTTGTGTTTTGAAGATGAATGAAGGTCTTACAGGTTTGGAACGACATGAGGGTGAGTAATTAATGACTGAATTTTCATTTTTGGGGTGAACTATCCCTTTAATACAGATTATGTTAATACGTAGATTGTTCACTCTCAGAAAAAAAGGTACAGTTCTGTCACGGGGGCGGTACCCTAAGGTACAAAAGTGAAAAGGTACATCTTTGTACCTTACCTACCCCTAAACAGTACATATTAGTACCTTAAAGGTACATTTTAGTACTTTGAAAGTACATATTGGTACCTTAAAGGTGCATATTAGTCCTTTAAAAGTACATATTTGTACCTTTTCACTTTGTACCTTAGGGTACCGCCCCAGTGACAGAACTGTACCTTTTTTTCTGACAGTGTTCAGAATTTTCACCTTGTCAAACTTAGATGAAATGATGTTGGACATCAAAGGCTTATCCCTCACTGATTAAAATATCGGGTCTTCTTGGAATCAATATCTGTGATCACTAAATACTCTCCTCATCAAATATAAAAGATGAGAGAAAGCATACGATTTGTTGCTCACTTGTTCAGAAAGATATACCTCAAAGAGTTTCAGGAATCAGATTCACGTCTGTGTTCATCCTTCTCATTACAGGTCCAGACATTTTCATCATTATAGATGTTTCACTTTTTCTATTTTTAAAACGTGCAATGAAAGAAATATAAGCAAAACCAAAATTAATTCTGTTCTGTTCTGAAACTAAAAGAGCACATAACGTATTTGGTTTTCTGGCATAAGAGAAAAGGAGGAAAAAATAATATTCAAGATTCAACTGGGAAAGGTGCCAATTTATTTTAGTTAGAAGCTGTAATCTAATTTCAATCCAGTCTTGTTCACCTTTTATTCCTGTTTTGCTTTATCTTCACCTTATTTCTACAACAACTTGTCAGCATTTGTATAATACCTGCCATGTCTTTTAAATATATCATGGTATACTGTACATCACAGTCATACCAAATAATAGACAAACACTTTTTGAACTTATCCAACCAACTGCCTTCTGTTGGCCGCAAAGCCTCAGAGCGGTTCAAAGACTGTTCTTATCCAAAACCGAGTTTCTTTTGCATCCCCGGTTGTTGCTGTGAGAAAAAAAAAAAAATGACAGGGTTCACGTAGCAATGTGTGCTATGCTAAGTCAGGACTGTGGCTGAGGTAAAAATAAGAGTTCTTTCATCTGTCCGTTTTTGAAAGAGGAGATAAAAGGACTCAATAAAAATCTCCTTGAATCTATCCCTCTTCAGCAGAATCGCATTCCTGACAGATGTGTTACCTCTTGTTATTCATCCCCTTTTTGTTTCACTCCATTCATCCCCCTTACAGGAGCAAAGCTACATGGCATGCGCCGGTTATTTTCAGACGTTAATATATGCATTTTAAAGACTTTGCCTTCATTTGAAGAATGCAACGGTTACCCACACCGAGATATCAGAGAAACGTTTGAAGTGAGTGCTCTCCTGCCCGCCTTTGTGTTCTGGGCTTGTAATATGAATGAATAATGTATCAGGGATTAGAAATTCATAATGCTCTTGTTTTCACCTTCCATGAAGCTTCCCCCTCTCACATATCCCTGCGCTGGCCTGTGAGTAAAATCTCATTATGGCAGATTCCCCGAGGTGGGAAGGGCCAGGCCTCAGGAAACGGGCTGGACGGCACCGGGAGACTGTATGGATGATGGAAGCTGGAGGAGAAGAAAACTTTTAATCACCTTTCACCAAAACCACTCCACCAGGGAAGGCAGGTTGTGTTATGGGCTGGAAATTAAAAGCGCAAAAAACAAACAAGCGGAGTTTGTTCCTCTCTTCTGATGCCTGTGGTGTTTAATGCTTCTAGGGAGGGAAAAAAATTCAATTCCGCAAAGCAAAAAAAGATGACGTCTGTGAGGCACATCACCATGAGCTGCTGTGAACATGTTTATAGAAAGAAAGAACGCCAGTGACGGGAGCTCTGCTGCACTAACGGCTTCTGGAAGGTGTTAGTGATCGGTTTACACCACGTATTACAAACCAAGTGGAAACCCATGGGCAGGGCTTACAAAGAATTTTCACACGTAAAAAAGGAAGAACATGTCTTGCACAACATCTACAAAGCAGTTTTGCCTGGTAATGAAGAATATCCACAGGGCATTTCTTTCAGGATTGTTCATAGGATATGCTGATTAGAGGTGGGAGAGAAAGCCCTGTAGCTAATATTCTCTGAGATCATAATTTCACAAAAAGGAAAGAAAACTGTGGCTGCATCATGCAGGGGAGAGTCGGGTAAAATCTGTCAGTGGCAAATAGCATTAAATCTAGCAAACTGTTTTATGCTTAAACACAAAACAGTGAAAACAGTGGTATTGTGAAATATTATTAGAATTTAAAACGCTTCAAAATAACTGAGAATATTTTACAATGTAATTTATTCCTGTGATGACAAAAGTTTTCGGCAGTCATTACTTCAGTCTTCAGTGTCACATGAAGTCACCTTCAGAAATTATGTCACGCCTTCAGAAATGATTCCAACATGCTGATTTGCTGCTCAAGTATAATTTCTTACTATTATTAATGGTTCAAACAGTTTAAGTCTGAATTTAAAAAGAACTGCTTTATATGAAATTAAACGTTTATAATATTATAAACGTCACTTTTGATCGAAAGGGGACATCAGATGCTCACGTGTGAGACAGACACATTTTCTACTGTTATGCTAAGTAAATACTGATTACAACCATTATGTGTTGATTTATTATGTTTCTGAGCGAAGAAAGAAGAAAGTCGCATCTGAAAGCTGCATAGATTTTTTAAACTGGTTAAAATGAATGGAGAATATCATCTTTAGGCTATATTTGGACAGGCCCCTTGTCTAAACGACCCGTTATAGCTTCCCAAAGTGTACATTTCTTTGATAATTATTGACCTAAAGAGTCCAGAGAATTGCACTGCAGTGTTTTTTTCCAGATTGAATGAAAAACCTATAGGACTAGTTCGCAAAAGTAGGTTTTTGACATTTTTTCTATCATTTAACAAATGGTTTAATTGACAGCTTTAATTGAGCTCCGTTAAGGTGCTGAAAGTTCATCTGCCTATGGCGGCCATGTTTTTTAAGATACGCAAATGTATTTGTAGGCACTTGCAGCACTTTGGATCAAGATCGCATGTACCAATTTTCATGTCGATAGGACAAACGGTTCCGCAGTTATGGCCGTTTTATATTTTTTCCCTCTTGAAGTCAAGTGGCCAAGCTCAACAACTTTGTTCATGTGACCTCAGATTGAGCTCTTATACATATATATACATATGCATTGTGAGTTTGTCAAAGATATCTCATTCCTTTCAAAAGCCGTTCTAGTAAATCTAGTAGATCGCTAGATAAGACCCTTCTTCCTCAGCTGGGATCGTCCTTTGAAGCTGCATTTAAACTACATTTTGGAAGTTCAAAATCGGGGCACCAATGAAGTCCATTATAATGAGAAAAATCCTGAAATGCTTTCCTTAAAAACCATAATTTCTTCACAACTGAAGACAGAAAGACATGAACATCTCGGATGACAAGGGGGCGAGTAAATTTTTTGTAAATTGTTGTTCTGAAAGTGGACTTCTCCTTTAATGCATTCTTGCCAGAATAAAAGCATTAAACCAGCATGATCCAGAAAACACTTATAGATGTTCCAGAAAAAAAAAAATCACTCATTGATAGATGAGTGCTTTATTAGATTGTCCTGAGATTCCATCAGCATCTACCTAATGTTTCCTGCATTCTCATGAATTCTAAATGGATTTTTTTTAGCACTATTAAAAGCAAAGGCTTTCGTGGCTATATAATTATTGCTTTTGAAAAAAACAACATTAAAAGTAAGCTTTCTTAACCACACTTTATTCCACTGGTCATTTTTTGCATTTTCACTTTGCTGGTTTGGGAATAAAAGGAAATATTTCTTTTCAGGAATACTTCCTCCTCTTCTGTGCAAACGTTTGGGGTAAAACTAATGTTTTCTTTTGCGAGCATAAAACCCAGCAAGGAGTGATAAGATCCTACTGAGAGGAGTTCAAGAGGTGTAGCAGATGAGCAAAACAGTGGGTTACAGATGTTTAGTCTGAGAGATTTATTAAATTAATAAACTTTGCCCTCTCAGGATACAAGCGGGAAGCTCTGATATATTTATTTCATTCTTCTAGTTATTATTTCCCTACAATACCGGTGCTATAAATGTATTATAGGACAGAAAACAGAGCCACCATGCCTTAGTTCAAGTAGGGGCAATGCTTGTACTTTGTTGCTGAAGTTGCTGCTGACTTGCCCGGTTTCTGTCATAGAGATCTGCAGGAAGGAGGGTGGTAGGTCACCATGGAAACCCAGGATATTTCATGTCTGTAAGCCACCTAGGGATCAATGAAATATTAAACTCAAAGACCATTCAGCAAACTAAGGGTATTAATAGTACCCCAACTTCTAGCCAGTGTGCTCTACAGCTGCAATAATTTGTAGTTACACCAAAAAGATAGAAAAGAGAAAGATACTTTATTGATCTCTGAGGGAAAACTGTGTAACTTAGATATTCTGCTGATCATCCTACAAGATGGTTAGATGACACCATGTGAATGTAAGTCCACGCAGTCACTCCCTGTTTAATATCAAGACTGTGATTCTGATATTGTAAACACACAATGTCATGCTGTGCTTTCTCTCATTTAAGCGACATAACAAAATGCCTTTCCGTCTTTCTAACAAGTGTGAGGATGTAAAACTGAAAGAGAGAACAAGCTTGCTCACAATGTACAAATATAACAAATCAGCTCAAATTAAAATAGATTCCAAATAGACAATCCATCCTTATTAGCCTGACAAAGGAAAATACATTGATTAGATCTTAATGAAGGAATTCCTGTCAGGAGGAGACACCTATAAATCTGGATTAACAAATATGGTGCAGTTGCTGTAATCAAAATTTAATGAGTTGGATTACAATTCAGCACCTTTAAACTTTCGGGTAAGTTCAAATCAATGCTTTTCTAAACGGCTGAATTCATATGGATAGGAATAGCAGTGGGTGCAAATTTTGCTGATTAAAAATAGTTTGATTCAGTCCTGATCAGTTTCAGAATTGCTGGACTGGAGCAAAGCATAAGCATAGCAAAAAGGCGCACTAGCTGATAAAGAGGTGATTTATCATTTAAATTGAGGCCATAGATGACTACTTGATCATGCTTTGAAAATGTCTAGAAAATATAAATGATAGCATTAATAACAATAATGCACACATTTGATTTCTCAAGCGTATTTCTTATTTCTCAAAGTCAGTAGAATTCCAGCAGTCCTGCTAATTTCTTCTCTATATCTAGCAGGATTAACGCACTAGGGGAGGCATATGAAATTACTGACTGGATTAACATTCACATTGTCTGTGTTACCTTGGTACAACCTTGATACTTTTGAGAACGTTCAGAATAATCTTCATAATAAATGCATTCAACTGCAAAGTGTCAGCACATGTGCAAGATAAAGATTTACCAGAAACATACTCTTGCGATCCTACATGTTTTATGTTGGATGCATGTCAACCCCTGCACTTACAAATAAATTGAACCTGTCCGTCAGAAGATCTGAAAGATTCTGCCATTTTTATTGGTGGAGCTTCCAAATTAAACTATGATTTATGATGCAGTCCAATGTAATCTCACTTATACGGTAATGTGGACCAGCTTTAACACCCGTTTCACAGTTTTCCACAAGCAAAATCTCATGAAATGACAGCTGTCGTATTTATAGCGTCAGATGCATGCTTTTGCTGAATTAGCATTCATTTTGTTTGTACAGCAGGTAGCATGTTTATATTTGTTGTTGGGTTTCTTTTTTTTTTTATCTTATCTTCTTAATATCTAGTAAAGTCATTTGTCTTGTTTTTCTTGCAGACAACAAAAAATGGAAAATAATAGTTGTTGATAAAATGAATAATGAGTTTAATCAATCATTAGCCTACTTGTTAAAGAAAATAAAAAATGAAGGTAAAAAGTAAAATGAATGAGATACATCTCATAAATCACTAAAAAGTGAGAGATCTGGGTAGCCAAAGCATCTCAAGAGAAGAAGCCCAGTTACAGGATACTATATCATGCATTTGCATTGTAAATAAGTCATAAGCAATACCAAACAGCTGTAGTAACTAGATGCTGTAACATATTAAAGGGAACCCCGGGTATTGAGACTTGTATAGCATAAATGATGTCTCTTACTAAAATATGTGGTTGAAGACCCATGAAAGAGTTACGTTATTCAAAAAATCCACAAAATTTTATACAGATTTTGGACTATGGGGGGCGCCATTGTTTTGATGATGTAAATTCGTTGGACTCGGTGGGCTAGCTGACGCCACCTGTTGCTATTTATACCGCAACACAACTCGGAAAATAAAATACTGATACGATGACCACAGCTACTGAAAGAGCTTACAGGTGGCGATGGACATAAGCGTAAACTTAAAGGTGCAATAGGAGATCTTGGAAAAAGCTAACTTTAGGCCGACAGCCTTGCCACGCCTCAAGAATGCATGAACGCACACAGCCTAGACGACCGACCATTACTACAATACCTTGTAACACCGAGATGAAATATTCAGCAGCTCAGATAGAAAAACTGTGTGGTGCTAATAATGCACGGGAGATGCAAAAATGGCGGATTTTTCTTGAGTTTAATAAAACGCCTCACGCGTCGATACACACTTGCCCACATACATGGGGATCGCGGGAGGAAAAATATACACAAGCATGCATCCAACTTAGGTCACAAACAGAAAGGCCATAAATAACATAAAGAGAGACAGATGTCGGTAGAGAGAGTCCTCTCTTCACCTTTCCAGTACGTACACAGACATGTTATGCACATGCGCAGTTGTCAGTCTGCCACAAAACTACTGTAAATGCTCTAGTGGCCGTCACAACATCATATGCCATTAACCATGAGAACACTTTAAAGTACAGTTAGTAAAAGTATTACAATAACAGGACAGAAGATCAGGTTGTTGATGTTTGGCTGCTATTCTCCCTTTGTCTGCACAGTATGTGTGAACGCGCTGATAAGGTATCCTGTCTGTGCGAACAGGGTGCTCAGTAAGGCTGGGAGTCGATTCCACTTGAACATGTTTAGACCACTTAACTTAATAATTGCTATCAGGATGTGAAGAGACTTTTAACCAGCATAACAAAAAGTGTTTCTGAATACAATCACCTATTGCACCTTTAAACCAAATCAAGTACTACTGCATTTTCCCCACATGCAGTCTTAATGCCCTCAATATCGCATAAAATCCACACCGAGAACTCCTTTAGTGGCTGCGGTGTCATGACAAGCGTCAGCGTGTTTAGATCCTGCCAGGATGGCATCTAGCGTTTCTTGTCTCTGCCATTTGTAAACTCTCTCTGTAGCTGTGGTCTACTAAAAGCCTCAAAGGGTCTTTAGGAAGTTCTTTTCTCCTCTTCTTATCGCTAGGAAAGCGGTGGAGATTTACATTGCTTCTCTTGTTGCCCTTCAACTGAAAATTACAATCAAAAGACGCACAATGTAGCATTGTATCAGTATTTTACTTTCCGAGTTTCTTATTCTAAGTTGTGTTGTGGAAAAAATAGAAACAGGTACTGGCAGTGCAACCATCTGACATCATCAAAATAATGGCACCTTCTATAGTTCAAAATGTGTATAAAACGATGTGGATTTTTAAAATAACGTAAATCTTTTTTGAGTTTTCTACTTTATGTTACATTAAGCTATACAAGTGTTAATACCTGGGGTTCCCTTTAAAGATCAACATTTAAGGGACAGTTCACCAAAAAATAAAAATTCAGTCATTTACTCACCCTCATGTTGTTCCAAACCTGTAAGATTTCTTTCTTCTGTTGAACACAAAGAACGATATTTTAAAAATAGTATATTTTTTTCCATACTATGGAAGTCAGTTGCTACCAGCAATTGTTTGGTTACCTACATTCTTTTATAACATCTGCTTCAACAGAAGAAAGAAGTTAATACAGGTTTGGAACAACATGAGGGTAAGTAAATGATTGAATTTTTATTTTTGGGTGAGACATCTCTAATGTTATAGAGGCCCACGCTTACCCCAATTTAGCTTTCTGAAATACATGTGCGGGTAAATGAACTAACTGCAATGCATATGTTGAAATGTAACAATCAATGTTAACATAATCTATTTAAAACAGAAACACATGAAGGCAATTAACATAAAAAAGAAAGAAAGGTAAATCACCTCACAAAAATTTCCTCATTCACCATCAGTAGTAATAGCCTATTAAAATTGCTATCAGGTAGAGTTTATAATGTTAAGCCTTAAAGCCTTGTAACATCAGTGTTTCCTTATTATCAGGGTGTTTTACAAATATAATCAGCACAACAGACTGTAGTAAAGGCACTGGTGGAGCAGCAATTCTGTCGACAGAACTCGTTTTAATTTTACCAGTGTATAATTAACCTATAAATGGCCTGAGTTCATACCATGATTACTGTATTTTATCAGATAATAGTGGTGCTACTCGGCTTCATGTTTAAATGTGAAATCTTGCAGTAAAGCATGATGCAATATAATCTGTAGCCTAGTTTGTACAATGTCTAGTATATTTTATTCATTCAACTCTCAGGTGACTGTAGAAACCCACTTAGAGTCTGACACCTCATACAAAACCACAGACTGAACAAGAGTGGAGATATACCCACATGCATTGCCACATGTGATACAATAGCCTACTGCCATATTGAAAGCTTGATAACAGTGTTTGGACTTGATGGGCAGCATTGGACAACACAGTCCCTTACAGGTTTCCTGCATTGAAATGGCATTTGATTGGCCAAAATGGTAGGTTATGTTGTAGATCTTTGCCCTGATCCTTCTAACACAGTAGAAATTTAACAGTGTTTGAATGTGAAAAAAGTCCAGTAAGCATGAGTTTTTGTGTGTGTGTGTGTGTTCTGGCAATATTTTTTGTTATCCTTCAGTCTGGCATGTTATGTACCAACTGTACCACCTTTTTTGATATTTCAAGGACTTTATCAGTCAACAGCTTTATAATCGGACCATATTTGTCCAACTGTATGACTATAAGAATCAAATGCATTGACAACCGCTGAACCAGGCTGTAATTCAGCATTTATTAGTTCTCTTAAAGATGAACATTCACCTTAACCTCAGTACAACCTTAGTTTCACAATTTGTTCTATTTCTATTTCTGAGCTTTTAAAATAAAATATAACACCCTACGGTCTAGTGGACTTAATGGACACGCTCACAAAGCACCAGTTTTAAGTCTGGGCCTTTGAGGAAACTTTTTGGTGTGAGTTAAATTAATTAGAGTCTGCATATAATTTAATAGAAAAATGAAAAGTGTAACACATTTTGTTCTTGCAGAGTGTATGTTATAAAGTGAAAACAGACATATCAGTAGAAGCTTTATGCTTACTGAACTACTGACATTCAGAACAAAAGCATGCACTCTTGCTTGCTTATTGATAAATCAGTTAATCAAATTCTACCATTTAAACTCTGCAAAGGTTTAAAGATGAAGCTCTGAATGGAAAGCAAAATATCTACAGTAGCAGTTAACAGGTTGGTTCATTCATAATATAGTAGCCTACCTGCTCATATCAAGTGTAGCTTACTGTTGACCATCTGTTATGGGAAACATAAAGTAGATGTTTTTTAGGCAACGGGCCTAATGCTAGCCTGCTATGGGATTTTCAGGCTGAATGCCATGTTTTTCTGACCTAATAACATAGCTTGTGTTAAATGTGCACTTCGAAATGGTTAAAGGGTTAATGCAGGCATGGATAGCTTTGATGGTGCTGATGGTAAATGTACTGCGGCAGGCTGAAGGGTTAACGGCCGACTGCTCTTTTCCAGTGGGGGGTTTCTCTCTTGCCTTTTCCCTGTAGTAAAGCAAGCTGAGCACTGGTCAGGGATGCCCACTGGCTCTCATTAAGAGATGCCAAATCATTATGGATCCCTTCCCTTCCTGCAAAGCTCCCCTAAACCTCTGGCGGCTCACGGCTGTGAGCTATCATTAGCAGATGACAAACCCCATTAGAGTGCCCCCTCTCTGGGCTGGAGTGGATCTGACAAGCCCTCTTTAGCCTTCAACCAGTTCAAAAGCACAAAAATGCATAAAAATTCTTTTTGGTAAACATACTCATACAGACACTCAACAACACTGAGAAATTTCTACTCTATCACATTTGCACATAGTCTGGCTTATATAGCCACCTTATTTTTCAGTCATCCGCTTCCAGTTATTTTAGCAGTGCCAAAACAGCGCATTACGCTGTTTGATATTGCAAACTAGTATTTCTTATCCAGGGGCGTTTCCTCCAAAGAGGCAAGAGAGGCAGTGCCTCCTCAAAAGATTGGATGAGAAAAAAATTGAAGTACAAAAATAAAACAATGCCAATATTACAAAACATAAAAGTGTGTAAATCACTTGTTTTTCTAAAGAAACATTGTCCAAAGTTACAGCGGGTGTCCGCGTCTCTCTCGCCCCCCTGATCCCATTGAGTTTTAACAGACCCCCTAAATCTAGCTGTGTGTTACGTGGAGTGAAAGACGAGAGGCGAGCGGATCCATATGCGAGCCTTTATTATTGGGACGAGACAGATACATAGTCGTACAGGCAGGGTCAAATCGGGAGCAGACAGGAATGTAACAGGCAATCGTAGAGAATAATCCAATAAACCAGAGCGAGAGTCCAAAAGGCAGGCAGTCAAAATAAGGAAACCAGGCGGGAAAGACAAAACACAGGGGACTAGGAACTCGGAACAAGAAACTAGGAGAACGCTAACAATACAACAATCCGTGAAGTGCACTGGGAAGGACCGGGGCTTTTATAGGACGCCTGATTGGTCACGGGGGCTGACGCAATCAGTGCGGTGGAGGATGGGAGATGCAGTCCGGAGTGTGGTGCAACAGTCAGAGTGTGTAGGTGAGGTGAGAGTGACATCTGGTGGTGAGCGGACAACGGGACACCGACCAGATTCGTGACACTGTGAGTGTGAGGTTGGTAAGGGTTAATGGGCCTTTATCACACTTCCACCTTCGAAAAAGCGGAAGTTTCAAATAGTAGTGTAAAAATACTTCCGCTGCAGCCTTTATCAATGGCTGTGCCCGTAGCACGAGATAGTTGTGATTTATGTAAAATTCACCACAGATACGTCTTTTAAAAATACCAAACTCAGTGTACAATCAGTAATTGAATATTGTGAAACCAAGGAAGATGGCTTTATGATATTGCGATGTATATTTTGTGACTTAAAGGGGAGAGCGCAAACCATACTGTAGGTGTATGTGCAACACTTCAGGGTCTGACCACATTATGTTATTACAAAACTGCTAGAAAACAATACAAACAGCATTTCACATTAAAGGAGAAGTCCACTTCCAGAACAAAAATTTACAGAATTTACTGTACTCACCCCCTTGTCATCCAAGATGTTCATGTCTGTCTTCAGCTGTAAAGAAATTATGTTTTTTGAGGGAAACATTTCAGGATTTTTCTCTATATAATGGACTGGTATGGTGCCCCGATTTTGAACTTCCAAAATGCAGTTTAAATGCGGCTTCAAACGATCCCAAATGCGGTCTTATCTAGCAAAACAATCACTTATTTTCATTAAAAACATACAGTTGAAATCCTTTTTAATCTCAAACACTTGTCTTGTCTTGCTCTCCCTGAACTCTGTGTATTCTGGCTCAAGACAGTTAGGGTATGTCGAAAAACTCTGAACGTATTTTCTCCCTCAACTTCAAAAATCATTTCAAAATCATCCTACATCGCTGCAGAAGTACTGACCCAGTCTTTGCAGAGAACATGCAAAGAAGATAAAACACCTTTAACAAAAAATGTAAAACAGCGATATAGGGCAATTTTGAAGGCAGAACATGAGATGGAAATTTTTCGACATACCCTAACTGTCATGAACCGGAAAAAAACAGTTCAGGCAGAGCGAGATACAAGATGAGTGTTTGACAATAAAAAGTATATAAATTGTATTATCTTCATGAAAATCATCATTTCGCTAGATAAGACCCTTCTTCCTCGGCTGGGATCATTTACAACCGCATTTGGGATTGTTTGAAGCCGCATTTAAACTGCATTTGGGAAGTTCAAAATAAGGGCACCATACTCCTTTATATTTCTCCATTATATGGAGAAAAATCCTGAAATGTTTCCATCAAAAAACATAATTTCCTTGTGGCTGAAGAAAGAAAGACATGAACATCTTGGATGATAAGGGGTGAGTACATCATCTGTCAATTTTTGTTCTGGAAGTGGACTTCTCCTTTAAGGAGCATGTAAATTAGCCAAAGCTTAAAATATTAATTACAACTAAAGACTGTTTTGAATGATTAAATTAAAGGTTCAGTGGAAAACCTATATTCAACAATAATGCTCACATTTTTATGTACTTACTTTATGATGCAGTCTTCAGTAATTACATCAAATTAAAGTTGTTAAAATAAACAAGTATTTCCAGCACATAGACGATTATTCCAAAACAATATTGATCATCATAAATTAGTCATATCCTCCGTGATTGAGTGCATTTATTGAATAGCATTATACTTTATACAAAAACGGGATGTATATCATAATAAATATACTGCAAGAATAAATTAATATTATAATATTATTAAGAAAATAATATTAAAAAATAAACGTGAATCACTCCGATTATTCCTCTGGGAGCAATCTGAGCAGTGCTGATATTCATTTAATCAGAATAAATGATGGAAAGTAACGTAAGATGAGGCGATATCGCGATATGATAGGATATGACTGGTTATGTTTAGCTATGATTGGTTCATGCGATAAGTCCCGCCTCGTTCTGTTCGTGCCCACGTTCACAAATCTGTCTGAATGAACAATATAATGGCATTAATTGGAAGACTAATTAAAAAAAAATAAGTAAACAACTCACACATTTAGATACAACACTTTGTTACATCAAAATAAGACTTAAATTGGCCTGAAAACATGGTCTATGGGACTTTTTAATAAGTAATTAGCTTGGTGAAATTTGAAGTAAATCTCTGTGTCTGTGACTAATATTTACAGAGCTTTGATGACTGCTGATGCGAAAAATTCAAAAATAGTTAAAAGTCAGTAAACTATTAAAAAGAATAGCTGAACATAAGTTCACAAATAAAACATTGTTTAAATTGTTGCTACCTTAAGTTATTATTTTGTAGTAAAATGCTTAAAAACACTAACTTGATGAGATTCATATATGACTTAAATAGAATATTGATTACATTGTTAATGTAAAAATATAAAATAGTAATTTTTTTTCCTGATAAAAATGTAAATAATGGTAAATAATGTTTATTTAACCAAGAAAATGTGAATGGGACATGAATTTACATTTGATAAAAAGAAAAACCTTTGAGGACTTTGAGTCCTTTTCATTTCAGAACACCTCCACTCACCACTGTTCTTATCATATCCATCAATCCATTTTGGCGCCATTGAACTCAAACAATGCCACTGAACCTAACAAAACTCACATATCTTGCTGATTATTTCTGCTGAAAATGGTCAATTATTGTCATGTTTTGGGCTATACTAATCGGTCAGACCTGGAAAAACAAAAAGTACTATAGACTGCCAAAAGTTATAACAAATCAAGGAGAAGAGTGCAAAAAACTATCTGAGGAACAAAAGGCATTTGTGGTTGGCCAAACTGAACTAAGAATCTTGACAACATTCGTGTTTGTTCTTATCATTTCCAGTCAGGTAGGTGAAATATTAGGCTAATATCTTAATTATTACTGCTTGTATGTATCTTTTCACTTTAGTTTGTCAAAATATTATGCCCTTTGCTGCTTACTAAGTCCTTCTCTATATGATTTAGCAGCTTCCACACGTTTTTTCATGCATGGTTGGTTTTGACAGCATAAATTAGCAGAACAACGTATTCAGTAGTACATCTACCATGCGATCCATGCTGTTGTTTACATCCGAGTATCACTAATATGGCCGCACATCTGGGTATCTGGCTAAATCGTGATGTACAGTGCAAACCCTCTATAGTTTTACTGTTTACAGCACTTATTCTTCTAGTAATAAAGCTACTAATGAATCTAAAGCCTTGCATGTTCAGAGAAAATAGTTTGCTTCCGCATTGCAAAATTTCTCTATTTTTGGAACTAGCTATTAAACTACTTTTCCACAGAAGTTGGCATGGCAAATAGTACAATCATTACGTGTGGATTTTGAATTGTGAAACTGCCTTTGTGCAATACGTAATAAATCAATGCATGAAACTCTGTTTTCTTTATTTTAAACCCTGTAGAAAGAAAACCTTGTTAAGGGGAGTTTGGGGTTTTTTCCATTTGGAATGCTTTGACTTCACAGTCCCACCCTGACAGCCCTCCACCCTGCACCAGGTTTTAATTAGAGCAATTTGGTGGGGACCAATCGCTTTGCCTTCTCGGTCCCCGCAAAGTCTTGCACGCCTACTAATTTAAAGGGATCTTGATGCCTGCGGGACTTTTATATCCTTCCAGGCAGGAGTGTGCAACGCATTCCCACTTTCATGTGGAAAACTTCACATGTGACAAAGAGACTTAGCTGCTAGTAATGTCGCCATTATTGAACCTCATAGAGGTTTTCAAATGGGCCCTCAGACATCATCGGTCTGTTTGAGTCTGGCTTCAAGTGTGCACGGCAGCTGTGTACAGCCTAACCCTGAACCAATAAAGATCGTGAAGCCTTGTGTGTGCACTTTGTGGTTGTGTGTGAGGATGTGATGAGAGAGGGGGACTTGCGAGGCTTAATGCACAGCTGGGGTAAATTCACTCCAGGGGCAATGGCAAAGAAGGCCTGCTGTTGCCAAAGTGAAATGCATGGAAAGCCTGTGCAATGAAGTGTGCTTCCATTGTCTAGAAGTAGGGCAGTGGCACAATGAGGCCTGGACCTGAGAGACCATCTCACCTTGGCTGGAGAAAGCTGTTATGCCGCAACCAGGCGATTCACACAAAGATTTTCAGAGTGTGTCTGGGAAACGATTACCTTTATGGTGTCCTGGAATGCTTTGCAAAAAACAATCTTGTTAGCAGGCTCACTGACATTTTTAATGTGCTGAAATATGTAATGGACAATGCACAGTCATTTGATCATTATCTTAAAATATCCCCTGGCGCAGAGCCTGAAGGAATTTGTTTTGTGATAATGAATGGCTGACTGTACTTATTAATCGGCTATTCGCCAAATAAATGAACGCGTGTACATGAAATACCGATTTGAAATATTTGAATTGTTTTATTATCTTCGCTAAGAAAAATAGTCCATTACAAGTCGGCATAAATCAAGACGAACGCAATTAGAATCGATAACTGAGATGGTGCAGGCTGTTTGTATAAAATGAGTTTGCGATGTGATACAAGAGATATGAAAGTAGCGCTTGTTTCAGTTCAGTTATTTTTATCATAAGTACAGGGGCGACCCTTTGCAACTTGAATGTCTGAGGCTTCCGGTGTTAGTCGCTTCCAGTTATTTTTGCTGTATATCAGAGATGGCTAAAGTACACACATCCTTCACTTAAGTAGAAGTACAGATACTCATGTTTAAAAATACTCTGGTGAAAGTAGAAGTACTGACTACACTTTTTTACTCAAGTTAAAGTAAAGAAGTATGAGCTCTGACATGTACTTAAATAAAAAGCACCCATTAGTACTGCCTGTTTTAGTGTCACGCTTGTAACTGGACATCACGTCACATTAATACAAAATAACGTATATTTAAAATTTTGTTAGCTAATGAATGTATCAAGGCTGAACAACCACTGTGTAGAACACGGCAGGACTGGGACAAACTTTCAGGTTGGGAAATCTCACACTCATCCAGG
Organism: Cirrhinus mrigala; assembly: GCA_036247105.1. Lineage (NCBI taxonomy): Eukaryota > Metazoa > Chordata > Actinopteri > Cypriniformes > Cyprinidae > Cirrhinus > Cirrhinus mrigala. The sequence goes on along the minus strand of CM070008.1, from coordinate 19,115,520 downwards.
CCATCCCATTCACAGACAACAAATTCTGAAACCACGGAAAACTCTTTTTTGTGTGGCCATCACATTTAAAAAAGGTTTAAAACCTTAGGCTGGGGCCGTGCAAAATAATTAAAGGCTCTTTCTTGAACTGCACCCTCATTTCCATTTTCCATCTCACTGTGTGTGTTTACTTTTTACCACAAATTTTCTTGTACCTGTCCCTTTTCCCATTAGCCATCTACTGCTATGAACAGAAATGTCTCCACCTTCTTGCAAAATAACCACCTCATTGTATTTGGTTTGCAATAACATAACTTTATTTTAGGTCAATTTAAAGGATCACATTATGACCATGTGTTCTTAAAATTACTTTAGATTTAATAAAACTATATTTTCTAAAATTGCCTAAAAGTCAAAATTAGTACAATAATAATTACACCACGACATCTTTACAGAAAAAATTCTAATACTGAACATGTTATTGCATTATCATGAGTAATATTTTTCTCTTACCAAAATTAACCAATTTTTTTTTTTTTGGCGGATTAATTTACAATCACAATTTTACTACAAATTTCATGGTTGGTCTATGGTTAGTGTAGCAAAACCACAGTTAATTTGTGGTTACCATGGTTTAACTATAGTAACCATGGTTTTTGGTTTTAATTGTCTTGTTGTTATCTGCCCTAACTTACTCTAAACGTATTATAAAATGATGTCTTATAACATTTGTTTACTAAATTACTACTGCAACTTTACAGTAGATAATAAGGATGTTCTTTAGCATACAGTATTTTGAGTGATGATAGTAATTAATTTAGTTTAGTTTAGTTTACAGTAGCAAAGAACCAGCATATACCAGCTAAGGACCAGCATAAACCAGCAAACGACCAGGTCCCTAGCTGGTATATGCTGGTTCTTTGCTGGTTTATGCTGGTCCTTCACCAGCAACATGACCAGCTAAGACTAGCATAAACCAGCAAAGGACCAGCATAAACCAGCAAAGGACCAGCTTAAACCAGCATCAAAAGATACCTACTAGCATATGCTGGTTTTTTCACCAGGGTGCTAAGAGTTGCTAGCGCTTAACTAAGTAAACAAAGACAAAACTACAGTAGCCTGTTTACAGATTAAACTAACCTGCACTTGAAGTCCTGAACATGCCAGTAGTTTTGCCTTTTTTGTCTTCTGATCCACTGCATTCTCCACTCACTCGCATTGATTACTCTGATAGAAACGTTTGGCGGAGACGCGGAGCGCGCGCGAGCCGAATTGTGTTGCCAGTACAGACTAACCGATTCATGATTTAGAGATTTGTTATCGAATGGTGATCCACAATATGCAGATTGACACTAAAGTAACGAGCCTGGTTTGAAAATGTAAGAAGTAGAGAGTACAGAAACTTGTGTAAAAATGTAAGGAGTAAAAGTAAAAAGTAGTCAGAAAAATAAATAGTGAAGTAAAATACTGATACCAGAAAAATCTACTTAAGTACAGTAACGAAGTATTTGTACTTCCCATCTCTGCTGTATATGTACATCCTGTTTTGTTGCAGTTTAGTATTTGATATCATGTTGTATTAACTAATGAATGACTAATGTACTGAAAAATAAAGTGGGTATTTCGGAGAGTAAGAATATAGAGAGAATACAATGAGCATGTATATTTAAAACATCTGGTTTAATAACTAAAAGAACAGGAAGATGAAATTATACTACAAAAATAAAAAAGATAACATCTATCAAAATGTCTTTTTCCCTAATGCATTGGCCCACTTTCAGAGGACTTGCTCATTCTCTTGGGGGTCACCTTCACACTATAGCATAATCACACATGGCAGGTAGACATTGTCATCAGCAGAAACCCGGGTCATGCCATCACAATTGAGTGACAACTACATTCGTTTCACTGCTTTTCTTATCTCAACCCCTCCATCATAAATCACTGTTTTTTTCTGTGGCCTGTCTGTCCACCCACACAGTCCTGTGTTCTGGTCACCTCATGGGTTCAGAATAAAATGAACTTGGAGGATGGGAAATAAGTCAGAAAATTAGCTGGTGTTATCTCAGTAGGATAGCGCAAGATTGTTTTGGCCAACTACATGGAGCTTAAATTCTAGATGCTGTCTGTCACTATAAAACCATGAGACGGCCAGTGAATCAGACTTTTTCTTTCTTGTAATGTTTGAACAGTTATTTTATGAAGGAAGATTCATTTGGAAATATAATTACAAGGTTTTAAGAAGTGTGATCTTTATTGATTCTCGGTATAAGAGATGTTCTACAGCTTTACCTGAAAAGTTTTAAAAGGCAGATGTATCATTTTGTTACATTTTTTTTTAATTAAGTTGCCAACCCATTACATTCTCCCCAAAAAACAAATTTCATTTCTGTCATTCAACTTTTTGCCAACATTTTCAGATATTTACACTACCAGTCAAAAGTTTTTGAACAGTAATATTTTTAATGTTTTTTAAAGAAGTCTCTTCTGCCCACCAAGCCTGCATTTATTTGATCTAAAATACAGCAAAAGCAGTAATATTGTGAAATATTTTTACTATTTTAAAATGTAATTTATTCCTGCAATCAAGCTTAATTTTTAGCATCATTACTCCAGTCCTCAGTTTCACATGATCCTTTAGAAATCATTCTAATATGCTGATTTGCTGTTCAAGAAACACTTATTATTAGTATTATTATATTATTATATTTTTTTCAGGATTCTTTGATGAATAGAAAGATCTAAAGATTACATTATAAAACACATCAACATTATACAATATAGCATTCAAAAACTTTAAGTCTCTTTTTTTTTGGGGGGGGGGGGGGGGGGTGGTGATGCTTTAAATTGATCAAAATTGATGATAAAGACATCTATAATGTTACAAAAGATTCTATTTTGGATTAATGCTGTTTTTCTTAACTTTAATTTATTTTTTTCTTAATTTAACATGAGGGAAACATTATATTCAGCTATTTTCAACATAATAATAAATGTTTTTTGAGCAGTAAATCATAACATTAGAATGATTTCTGAAGGATCATGTGACTAGAGTATTGATGCTAAAAATCCAGCTTTGAAATCACAGGAATAAATTGCATTTTAAAATATTTTAAATATAAAAGAGTTATTAGAAATATTCAAAATCTAAATTTGACTGTTTTTTATTTTATTTGATTGATTGATTGATTGATTGATTGATTGATTTTTGCTGTATTTTGGAATACATTCCAAAATAAATTCCAAATATTTCCTTAGTATGTAAGCATTTGTGTTTATTGTTTTTTAAGCATTGTATCCTCATAATACAGGTTTTGTTATTTGTTGCACATTACACTGCAAACATATCCCAGTATATGCATTTCCCCTCTGCAAACTAAATATGTGTGGTAGAATGAATTTAAAAGCAACTGGAATTTACTTTTCTATTGTAAACGTCATAAAAAATTTTACAGAGAGGGAAAAAAAGAGTTTCTATAAGTGAAAAACAAAGGTTCCTTAATAGCAAAAATCTACAAGACCTTCTACAATGACCCAGACAAATAATAAACCTATATTGACTTTACACCTCTCAGTACTTCACAGTTCACTTGTTTTTTTTTCTCTCCGTGTATTTGGATGCAGCGCCAGTGCAGTGAAGGAGAGATTGTGTGTGTTATACTGACATCCAGCGGTACTGCATCAATAGACGTTGTTTACGTCCATATTAGCTTCGACGATCAGGAATATCGTTTTAATATGTGCTTGACCTTTGCCTCTATCTCCGTGTCGTTATGTAGAAAACAAATTCAGTTCGCCTAAAAATCAAATACCGTTTGAAAAACAAATGCTGGAACATAATACAAAAGAAAAACACAAAACAGCTAACTTCCTGCCACACTCAATATGGCAGACTTCTGCAGCCAGTTTCGAACTTTCGGCATCAGCGAGGCGTAGTGACGTTTATCGGCAAAAGAAACCAAAACTGGCTAAATGACATGTAAACTTAAGCGATGGAAGAAGCAACAGATATTATTACCCGCTTGTATTATAAAATTACTTGACGCTAAATGCATGAGCGGTGCTCGTGCAGCTAGAGGATGTCGCGGGTTACAGATGATGTGAAGTATCAAACACTTCTCGAGGTAGGTTTACTGTCAACACTAGCAAAGCTGCTATGGTTTATCAGAGTGTAATTGTTCATGAGCTAATAAGCTAATTACCGGTAGTGTAGTATTAAGGATGACATACTGAACTAACGTTACTTATTTCAGTATAGCTGTCCGGTCGGAATTCATAATAAACATAAAAGACATAGGTTTTCCTGCCAGAATCTTCTGTCATTTTGTTTACTTGGTAGTGATGATTAATACCAGGTTACCACAGTTTTGTTGTAAACACAATGGCTGTCGTAACTATGGTATTGATTACCATGTTAAATTTGCTTTGTTGCGGTTGTGGGCCATCGGTATCATCTGATCACTATCTTCATATTTTCCCAATAGTGTAGTTACCTTTACCCGGAGGAGGTGCTTGATGACATCAAAGACGTGTCGGCAGCTTTCCCAAATTTGCAGCTATACGTGGACTATTATCGTAAGTATATCTTTAAGAGCACACCAGGGGTCTGTGATTTTGCTGTTCCTGTATCAACAGTGCTGTCTAATAATATAGACTTAACCCAATCCCTACCCCTAACCCTACCAATAATTGATTCCTAAAATCAGAGGGAAATAATAGCTGATTAACAAGAGTGTTAAAGCACCTAACCCTGCTCATAAGCCTAAAACTGACATTTCCTGAAAAGTTATCCTTCACTTCTGATTGGTTGACTGGAATGTTGTTCTAGGATCAACAAGGATGTTGATCCAGGACCATGTTGTACACATTCACCTTCTGGCAGCAGATGTTTGTGAACCTCTAGTTTAAGCAGTAGTTAGATGGATGAGTGTGTGGCTGTCATTTCACCATGTGGCAATTCAAGAAGTTCACTTCCAGAATAAAAAGTTCCTGATAATTTACTCACCCCTATGTCATCCAAGATGCTCATGTCTTTCTTTCTTCGGTCACGAAGAAATTACGTTTTTTGAGGAAAACATTGTAGGATTTTTCTCCGGACCAAACTGCAGTTTCAATGCGGCTTCAAAGGGCTCTACACGATCCCAGCCAAGAAATAAGGGTCTTATCTAGCAAATATTGGAAAGTCACACACGGTTAGTTCTTTGTCTGTTTACTTTGTGTCAAAAAGGTAGGGTAGGGAGAAAAACTCCATTTAATTTTCTCCTCCAACATCGTTGTTTTACTGTCGGTTTGACTTTCTTTGCACGTTTGCTTTGTAAACACTGGGTCGGTACTTCTGCCTAAGTTACGTGTGTGTGATTACGTGAGCATTTGTGGTTTAAAAAGTATATCAATCAGTATTTTTCTTAGAAAATGACATTCATTTTGCTAAATAAGACCCTTATTCCTCGACTGGGATCGTGTAGAGCCTTTTGAATCTGCATTGAAACTGCAGTTTGGACCTTTAACCCATTGGCCACCAGTGAAGTTGCTATATGAATGTTTTTCTTCAAAAACCTTAATTTGAGGAAAAAAAGACATTAACATCTTGGATGACATGGAGTAAATTATCAGAAAATGGTTATTCTGGAAGTGAAACTTCTCTTTTAATAGGAACTAATTGGGCTGGTTGTCTTAATAACTAGGTCCAATTACAGAAATGTGTCTTTTCTCTAGCAGTGGTTTGTCTTAAAATGTTTGTGAATTCTGAACTGAAACCTCAATATCATAATTTTTTGCTATGACAGTAAAAACAACAAAACCACAAGCACATACAGTACATGCAAACAAAAGTCAGAAGACAGTTTTAACCAAATTCCATTAATGTCAGATCAGTTATCACATGGTTGACATCACATTGATATTTAAAATAAAATGTAAACAATTTATTAATCTTATTTTATTTATTTTTTTTGTTTGCCAAAACATTAGTTTTATGTTATTTCTTTATGTTGCCTTTACATATTTGCTGTTCCATGATTTTCTTTGTGTTTCATAATTATATACCCAAAATTGGTTTATTTTTCCCCAAGTAATTGTCAGTAGTATTGTTTTTTTTTTTACCATGATGCTTTTTCAGGATTTTTTAATGAAAAGAGAGTTCAAAGGAACAGCATTTATTTATAATTATTTAAGATTATTTAATGTATTTATAAAATACATTTATGAAATTATAAATGTCTCTACTGTCATTTGAGCAATTTAATAGGTGCTTGCTGAACAAAAGTATAATTTATTTATTACATTTTTTATGATTATTATTATGTTTTAAATCTTACTGACTCCAAACTTTTTAAATATTAATGCAGTTATCATTATGGTGTTCGATTTTAGTATGAATGGGCCTTGTTTGACCACTTTATTTTTTTAACATGAAAGTTAGCCGGTTTCTGTGAATTTGGGAGACTTTTGGTTCATTAGCTGTAGGGAAATAATGAGAAGTATAAGAGTAAGAGTAAAGTAAGACATACCAGTTTGCAACATCAAGCAGCAAAACGAGCAGTATTGTACAGCTAAAAATAACTGGAAGCGAATGACACCGGAAGCCAGTCTCATTAAATTTACAAATGGCTGCACCCACTCTTACAGGAAATATAAGTTGGATACTGAAATAGACTTTTAAAACTAAATGTACACTGAGAAATATTCATTGGGTGTACAAACTGTGACAAGTCACTGTCTCCTTCTATATAATCCATAAAAAATTCTTTCAAAACAAGTGTATGACTGTTTTGTGGACTTTTTGTTTACTGTGCATATTTGTGTGTATGTGTGTATTTCCTGAGTTTGACTCTCTTCTCTTTCTACAGTCTATCCCAACAATGATAAGAAGAAGTTGGTGTATTTGGGTGGCACTGTTCCTGTAACATATGAAGGTAACTGGTTTCAGTAGCTTTACTGTAACCTACAAATAATTCCAGTGTTTGTAATTGCTTTCCACGAACTGAAACTGTGTGTATCGTGTTGTTACAAAGGCGCTACGTACAACATTCCAGTTTGCATCTGGATCCATGAAACCCATCCCAAAAACCCACCAAGGTGTTTCGTTTGCCCTTCACCCTCCATGATCATCAATGCTAAAAGCAGCAATGTTGATGCCAATGGTCGTGTTCTTCTCCACTGTCTCAACAACTGGAAGATTGTAAGTGAGTTATTACACATTTTACTTATTTTAAGTTATTAATTCATATATTTACTTCTGGATTTATGTTTCATTTTCAGGGCTGGTCGAACTTGTCAATAGTTCTGGAAGAGATGATTGCTGCCTTTCAGCGTGAAACTCCTCTTTTTGCCACCTATCCAGTCCGAACCCCACCGCTACATTCTCAAGCAAAACACCTACCGGCTGAACTAGTAGTTCAACCGAATCCTGTTTCATCCTATGGCAAGTCAGTGCTTGTTTCAGTTCAGTCATTCTTATCAAAAGCATTTGACACTAGTCTCTCAGTTTTGTAATGATCAATCTTCAGTCTTCTTTTTTGTTTGTTTGTGCTGCAGCTGGCCACATACAGGCAGCAGTTCAGTGCAAAAAATGTCAACCGCTCAACATGGAGCGTCCATCTCATCTGTGCCTCAGCATGCCAGCAACAGTAAACATTGATTTTCTGCTGAATACTAGTCTTGCATGGATGTTCACTATTTCAGATTTTCAGTTTTATGAAAAATATTTTGTATTCGCTATATACTAATTTTAAAGAAGTCCCTTCTGCTCACCAAGCCTGCATTTATTTGATCTAAAGTACAGCAAACACAGTAAAATGTTGAAATATTTTTACTATTTAAAATAAAAGTTTTCTATTTGAATATATTTTAACATGTAATTATCCCTGTGATTTCAAAGCTGAATTTTTAGCAGCATTACTAAATGGATAAAAAGAAATGTTGCCTTTGCAGCTAGCTGAAATGAAATAAAATAAAATATATAAAGCTGAAACCACCATGTTGGAAGCATAAAGCATGCTGATCTAATACGTTGTTTAAATGTATTGGCTTAGTGCCGTAAATTGTTTTAGACTTTCATTTTCTATTCCTGGCTAACCATAAAGTTTCTTTTCCAAGGCCTACCCAAGAGTACAAAGTCCCAGATGAACCTGCATCAAGCCAGTGAAACAGAGATGAGCGGGGTAAGGAGATCATACACGCAAGAGCTGCTGGATTTCGGGATCACGTTTGGTGCGCAAGCTTTGGAGACTAACCACCAAACAAATCCATTTATTTCTCCTGCCTCAGGTAATATGTTTTTGGTTTTTGAAAAAATTATTCAGCTGTAGTATTTTAAAACACCCTTCATAAATGTTTGAATTAATTAAGGATTATCTCTGCTTCAGCTCCCACCAGCAGTGCTTCTAATGTTGATGACATAGACAACCTGTTCAAAAGCCTTCAGTTACAAAGAGTTGTCAACATGTACCAGTTGAGCAACAGGGAGAAAGGTAAATAACACATTATTTAAGCATTTTTAAAGATTTTATATAGTGAGTAAAAAATGTCCCAACAAGTTTTTTGGAGACTTCTAAAAGTTGACAGAATTAACTTGTGTTAGTATTTGCATTCATAATTTATGCAAACAAACAAGAGCCTTGATCTTCCTAACTTTATAATGGCAGAGAATGGTTGTTGAGATTTTGAAGTCTAATGAACTGCATCCATACATCATAAAAAGTATTCCACGCGACTTGAGGGGGTTAATAAAGGCCTTTTGAAGCGAATTTACGTGTAAGAAAAATATATATATTTAAAACTTTAGAAACCGTAATCTGTAGCTTCAACTAACTGTCGTAAACATGTTCACAAGAGAGTGGCATGTTCCACCAGATGACGTAGGACGTGAGAATTGACGAACGTGGAAGCGCAGCGGGGAGAGCAAAACAAAACACCAGTCACGGAGGATTTTGATACAAGCCAAGAGGAGACTGGTTTTCCATTGCTGTAAACAAAATTGGGTTCTCGCGAGACTAGCATATTCTTATCGGAGCTTATACTACGCCTGTCATCTGCTAAAACAGCACTCTCTCGTGAACGCACATATGACAGTTACAGTGTATTTCCACTACAGCGTAGCGTGCAGAGCGAAGCGGGCGTTTTCAATTCATTCCAATGGAAGCTGAGCGTAAACGCTTTTGAGATGCATTATGGGATTGAAAGCGGCATAGAGAAAGCGTTGAGAGAGGCTTTTTTACCATACATTTCACACTCCCCAAAGCAGTGGCGTTGTAGCGTTGCCGGCAGCACTGAGCGTGGATCTGACGCTGTAGTGGAAATATGGCATTACGGTGTATTTCCACTACAGCGAAGCGAGCAGAGCGAAGAGAGCATTTTCCATTCATTCCTATGGAAGTTGAGCGTAAACGCTCACGGGGTACATTATGGGATTGAAAGCGTTGAGATCGGCTTTTTTACCATCAATTTCACACACCCCAAAGCAGTGGTGTTGTAGCATTGCCGGCGGCATTGAGCGTGGATTTGACGCTGTAGTGGAAACACAGCGTCACGGTGTATTTCCACTACAGCGTCTGAACCACGCTTCATGTCGCCGGCAACACCACAATGCCACTGCTTTTTTTAATTGTTTTCTATTGGCAGTGAGCGCTCCAACGCTTTCTCCAGCCGCTTTCAATCCCATAATGCACCCCGTGAGCGTTAATGCTCAATCAATAGAAAACGCTCGCGCCGCTCTGCTCGCTACACTGTAGTGGAAATACACGGTTAGGCTGTGTTTCCACTACAGCATCAAATCTACGCTCAGTGCCGCCGGCAACGCTACAACGCGACTGCTTTTTTGAATTGTTTTCTATTGGCAATGAGTGCTCCAACGCTTTCTCCGTGCCGCTTTCAATCCCATAATGCACCCCGTGAACGTTTATGCTCAACTTCCATAGGAATGAATGGAAAACGCTCACTTCGCTCTGCTCGCTACGCTGTAGTGGAAATACACGGTTAGGCTGTGTTTCCACTACAGCATCAAATCTACGCTCAGTCAACGCTGGGCAACGCTACAACACCACTGCTTTTTTTAATTGTTTTCTATTGGCAGTGAGCACTCCAAAGCTTTCTCCGTGCCGCTTTCAATCCCATAATCCACCCCGTGAGCGTTTATGCTCAACTTCCATAGGAATGAATGGAAAACGCTTCGCTCAGCTTGCTACGCTGTAGTGGAAATACACCGTTAGTGCAAGCTTGAGATTATGGTTTATAGAGTTTTAAATATGGATGTTTTTCTAACACAAATGCATGCTTCGCTGGAGCCATGTAGAGCATTTTTTTTCTGATGGACAGATGTAGGGTTGTGACGATAGTATCGACGATAGTCAGAGATATCATCTGTTGCTGATACCTTTGACAATAGCAAGACTATTATTATTATTATTATCCGTCAAAAATAGATTAGGCTCCTAACTTTAGCCATGCAGTGTAGAGCGCTGCTTTTGGGGCACTTCAGAAACTTGCCGCGAGGTGGCTGGTATAAACACAAAGGCACAAATCACGGTGAGAGGGGAGGGGGTGTTTTGGGTGGGAAGCATGCAATCTGTAATTGCGTGCAGTTGTTGATGCTCGGGAAAGCATGCAATCGCTTTCTCATCCACCTTATTTTTCCCATAAGACTGGGTGCAGCCATTTGTACATTTTTTGTGTCTGGCTTCCGGTCTCATCCACTTCCAGCTATTTTTAACTGCACAAAAAGCTTGTTTTGCTGCTTGATATTGCAAACTGGTGTGTCTTACCATATTATTTTAATGTATTATCTGAATTATGAACACAGTGCAAACTGTTTTACCGTTTACTGCACTTTGATATTCTTCTTGTTATTTCCCTATGACGGATTATGAACCGGACGTCTAACACATTACCAGAAAACAGCTTACTTTCACATTGAAAAATAAGGTGGATAAGCGCTGTTTTTCCAGTTTTACTTTCACTTTTGAAATCGATCCCGTTCAGCAAGGAGGGGAAAGGATGGAAAAGGGGGGCACAGTAACTCGTTTTGGGGGGAACGGCCCCCCTTCACGCAGCAGACGTGTGCAGTGTAAATAAGGGTAAGAAATTTATTCATCATACAGTGATGTAACTATTGTATTTACCTCTGGTACCGGGAGTGTTTTTTAAAGTGCATAAACTCGCGCTAGGCTAGGCTAGTCAGTGATGATGTTCTTTGATAATGTAAATGTTTTTTGCTTGTTTTCTGTAGCCACTTTTTGAATAACTAAATAAATGTAAGCATTAGTAACTTGCAATGTTTCTATTAAATTGTTATCATGTTAAACACAAATTAAGTCATACCGAAAACATTAGGCTGCTTTTAGCCTTATGCTGGTGTTGGTTCATTTGCCGGCAATAAAACTAAGTAAGTAAATAATTAAATAAATTAACATGATAATATCATGTATCGGCGATCTCACAGGCTGATGATAGGACGATATGAAAATTGAGCATATTGCCCAACACTAGACGGATGCACTTTACTAGACTTCAAAATCTCAAAACCCATTCACTGCCATTAAAAAGCTTAAAAAAGCCAGGACATTTTTAAATATAACTCCCGACTGTATTCGTCTGAAAGAAGAAAGTCATATACACCTAGGATGGCTTAAGGGTGAGTAAATCATGGGGTAATTTTCATTTTTGGGTGAGCTATCCCTTTAAAAATGTGTGTATTAAACAGCGTAGGATGCAAGTGTTTATGATATTTTTCCAGTCTATCCACCTTATTTTTCAATGTGGAAGTAAGCTGTTATCTGGTAATGTGTTAGACGTCCGGTTCATAATCCCACATAGGGAAATAACGAGAAGAATACCGAAGTGCAGTAAACGGTAACACAGTTTGCACTACGAACCAGTGTGTTCATAAATAAGATAATACATTAAAACTATGTAGTAAGACACACCAGTTTGCAATATCAAGCAACAAAACAAGCTTTTTGTGCAGCTAAAAATAGCTGGAAGTAGATGAGACTGGAAGCCTGACACAAAAAAATGTACAAAAAAAATAAGGGAAAAATAAGGTAGATACTAGGTCCTCTTAAACACCATTGTGTAAAATAATGCAGATGTTACACTGAACTAAAACATTTTTTTTTTTTTTCATTAAGATGTTTATCATGCTGAAGGAGCTTGGCAGGATTGTGGTGCTGGAGTTCAATCAGGCTTAGTGGATGACCGTCAGAAGGTAGTGATTAGTCGGCTTCCTGTGGGCATCTCTCCCAGCAAGATGAAGAACAAGCTCACCATCTTCTTCCAGCGAAGGCAGAATGCAGGAGGAGAGGTTCTAGATGTCAAATACCCTGCAGCGCAGCCAGACCAGGCCTGGGTGCTCTTCAGACACTGGAGAGGTACTATGGGACATCACTAATAACCTCTGCTAGATGAAAATGTACTATTTCAATAAAATGTTTACTGTTCACTTTTGTGTTTTTTCCAGATGCAGAGCATGTACTGAGGCAGCCTGACAGGGTGATTACCATTAATGAGCGGCAATTTCTTATTCATCTGAAGAGGTTTGAAGACATGGAGGTAAGCGGAGGCCAAATCACCTATTTTTTTACTCGCTCATTTTGAACAGGATTGCACTACACAAAGTACCTATTGTCAGATCCCAGGTGGTGTCCAAGGTGAGAAAGCTGACATGTTCAGGAGTCTCTTGAGTTTGGAAGGGTGCAGTTTCAGCTCCACAGATGTCCTGGAAGCAGTGCAGTCATGCCGAGACCTTTCCTCTGCTCTGAAATATCTCTGCCATGATTGCCCTATATGCCAGGAGCAAGTATCCTTCAACAGGGTGAGAGTAAATGAATTGACCTAAAAATATGGAGCCACATGTACACTACCAGTCAAAAGTTGAACTGTAAGATTTGTAATGTTTTTTTTAAATAAGTCTCTTCTTCTCACCAAGCCTGCATTTATTTGATTCAAGGTGCAGCAAAACTGTAACATTTTTGAAATATTTTTACTAACTCTTTTTAATAACTGTTTTCTATTTTAATATATTTTAAATTGTTATTTATTCCTGTGATCAAAGCTAAATTTGCAGCATCATTACTCTAGTCTTCAGTGTCACATGATCCTTCAGAAATCATTCTAATATGCTGATTTGCTGTTCAAGACAAATGTATTATTATTATTATTATTATTATTAATATTTAAAACAGTTGACTAAATTTTTTTTTTCAGGATTCTTTGATGAATAGAAAGATCCAAAGATCAGCATTTATCTGAAATAAAAAGCTTTTGTAACATTATACACTATACCATTCAAAAACTTGATTGAGTCAGTAGAATTTTTTTGTGGGGGGAAAGGAATTATATAATTTAGGAATTAATACTTTTATATTTAGCAAGGATGCTTTAAATTGATCAAAAGTGATGATAAAGACATTAATAATGTTACAAAAAAATTATTTCAGATTAACGCAGTTCTACTAAACTTTCTATTTATCAAAGAAACCTGAAAAATTCTACTCAGCTGTTTTCAAAATAATAATAATTGATAATAATAAATGTTTTTTTGACCAGCAAATCAGAATATTAAAATGATTTCTAAAGGATCATGTGACTGGAGTAATGATGATAAAAATTCAGCTTTGAAATCACAGGAATAAATTCCATTTTAAAATATATTAAGATAGAAAACTTATTTTAAGTAGTAAAGTATTTCAAAATTTTACTGTTTTTGCTGTATTTTGGATCAAATTAATGCAGGCTTAAACATTCACTGAGCAGAAAACATTCAAAATCTGACTGGTAGTGTACCTCAAGTTATTATGCATAATAATTAACAAACTACTGTTCAAAATTTTGGGGTCAGTAAGATTACAAAAATATTTACATTTTTAATTAATCCTGTTTTTATCTTTCTATCCATCTAGGGATCCTTCAAAATATTTAATATTTTCATATATTTTGTTTTATATGAACTGTTTTCAACATTGAAAATGTTTCTCGAGCACCAATTTGGCACATTACAATGATTTCTAAAGGATCATGTGACACTGAAGACTGCAGTAATAGTTGCTGAAAATTCAGCTTTGCCATCACAGGAATAAATTACATTATCCCACTATTTTAAATTGTAGTAATGTTTAGTAATATTTAATTATTATAATATATTTAAATTATTATTATTAATGCATTGTTCATTTTATAGGGCCATTACATTTTTTGTATTATGTATATTTTATATAAAGCTCTCTCTCTAGTCCTAAGATGTCAGCCATCCTTATTGTTGAGTCCTGATATTAGATTAAAATAATATGACTATGATAAATGTTGCATCTGCCTCTCTTTTTTTTTCAGATGATCACCATGACACACTGCTCTTGCACATTCTGTGAGAGCTGTTTTAAGAAGTACTTCTCCTCTGTCATTAAGGAAAAGAATATAGTACACGCTGTGTGTCCCCTCTGTAATCTTCCCGATGTACAAAGAGGCCGCAGGGAGGAGTCTATGGAGTACTTCAGTCTGCTCGACACACAGGTGTGGAGCTCCAAACATGTTTCTTTCTTGGCCTATATGAAATTGAATAGTGAATATAACTAACTGTAAATCATTTTGAATGTGTAGATCAGGTATTATTTGGACCCTCAGATCCATGAGCTCTTCCAGAGTAAGCTCAGAGACCAGGCACTACAGGAAATGCCCAACTTCCGCTGGTGTGCACATGTAAGTTCTGTTATACGCAGATATTTATACAGTATAATTTCAGGTCTGACCATGATAGCAATTTATGTCTTTATATTTTTGTAAAGCCGTCTTTATTTTTTAGTGCTGCTTTGGGCTCCTTCATGAAGCAGACAGGCTAAGAATGGACTGCCCCAGCTGTGGGAAAAGTACATGCTTTCAATGTAAAAGGCCGGTAGGTTTTACCTTTACGAACAACGTTTTGCATCATATGCCTTCCAACCAAAGTGAGTTTGTATCGTTCATGAAGTTCTGTGATATAAGCTGTATACTTAAAGAGGTAGTTTCCTCAAAAATGAAAATTCTGTCACTAATTACTAACCATCATGTCTTTCCAAATCTGTAAGACCTTCTTCATCTTTGGAACACAAACTAAGATATTTTTGAAGTCTTTCTCACCCTGCATAGACGGCAACACAACTGACACATTCAAGGCCAAGAAAGGTATTAAGGACTTTGTTAAAATAGTCCATGTGACATCTAATTGTAATTTTACAAAGTTAGGAGAATGGACTGTTTTAACTACAACCTAATACCTTTCTGGGTCTTGGACGTGTCAGTTGCATTGTTGTCTATACAGGGTCAGAAAGCTTTTGGATTTCATCAAAAATATCTTATCTTGTGTTTTAAAGATGAACAAAGGTCTTATGGGTTTGGAACAACATGAGGGTAAATAATTAATGACAGAATTTTTCATTTTTCAGTGAACTATCCCTTTAAAGTAAAAACTTAATATTTTGTCCAAGTAAATATTATTAAAGAAATGTTTAAAAATTATTTTAAAAATGTTTCTGGAACATACTTAGCAAACATTCTAATAATAAATAAATAAATAAATAAAAAAATGCAGAACTTGGGGCACTGAATATGTTGGCCAGACGAGTAAACATCTGAACTAAGCAATTCTTACTGTTGAGCCCCTGCATTGTATGGTAGTTGTGATCTCATATTGATGGAGGCTGTTGTTCTGGATGTTTGTTGTCTAGTGGGCTCCACAGCATGAGGGAATCTCATGTGAGAAGTTCAAAGAGTGGGAGCAACTCAACAGCCCCGAGTACCAAAACTCAAGGCTGGAGCAGCTCCTCAGCAGGAACAAAATAGGTAAAACAAAAACTCTCACTGAAGGTTCTTGGTTCAGAGTGTCCTGTTGGAACGTTCCCAGGTTGTAACGTTCTCCTTGCCCCTTTCAGACTGCCCAAAATGCAAATTTCGCTTCTTCCTGGCCAGAGGAGGCTGTTTGCATTTCAAATGCACTCAGTGCCAGCACGAATTCTGCGGAGGCTGCAGTCAGCCTTTTAAACAAGGCTCTGTAAGTTTACTTCTCTCAGCAGTCATTATTATAGTTAGCACAGAGCTCTGTATCAATTAATGAGCCTATGTTGTTCTTGCAGGCTTGTAATTTTTCTACCGAGTGCCGAGCTAAAGGGTTACATGCTCATCACCCTCGAAACTGCCTTTATCATCTGAGAGACTGGAGTGTCCAGAGACTACGGACCCTGTTGCAGGTGACGGACGTCTTTACTGTGTTCTAGCCATCATACCCTACCATGGTTCAACTTGCTAAACTACTTTTATTTGTCTTTTCAGCACTATGAGGTATCACATCCTCTCATGTTTAGCCCCAAAAATACAGCCGGGAGACACTCTAAAGGTACGTCTTTTGTTTTGACATGTTAAAGGAGAAGTCCACTTCCAGAACAAAAATTGACAGATAATCTACTCACCCCTTGTCAACCAATGTCTTTCTTCAGCTGTGAAGAAATTATGTTTTTGGAGGGAAACATTTCAGGATTTTTCTCCATATAGTGGACTGATATGGTGCCCCGATTTTGAACTTCCAAAATGCAGTTTAAATGTGGCTTCAAACGATCCCAAATGCGGTTGTAAACGATCCCAGCGGAGAAAGAAGGGTCTTATCTAGTGAAACGATCATTATTTTCATAAAAATAATACAATTTATATACTTTTTAATGGCAAACGCTTGTCTTGTCTTGCTCTTCCTGACCTCTGTTTTTTTTCTGGTTCATGACAGTTAGGGTATGTCAAAATTCCCATCTCACGTTCTCCCTCAACTTCAAAATCGCCCTATATCGCTGTTTTACCTTTTTTTTTTTTTTTTTTTTTAAGGGTGTTTGATCTTCTTTGCATGTTCACTTTGCAAAGACTGGGTTGGAACTTCGGCAGTGATGTAGGATGATTTTAAAATGATTTTTCAAACTTTTGAACTGTCTTGAGCCAGAATACACAGAGTTCAGGGAGAGCAAGACAAGATGAGTGTTTGAGATTAAAAAGTATTTAAATTGTATTTTTTTTACTGAAAATAACGGTTCGTTTCGCTAGATAAGACCCTTCTTCCTCGGTTGGGATCGTTTACAACCGCATTTGGGATCGTTTGAAGCCGCATTTAAACTGCATTTTGGAAGTTCAAATTTGGGGCACCATAGCAGTCCATTATATGGAGAAAAATGCTGAAATGTTTAACTCAAAAAACAGAATTTCTTTACGGCTGAAAAAAGAAAGACATAAACATCTTGGATGACACGGGGGTGAGTACATTATTTGTAAAGTATCAGTACATTTTTGCTCTGGAAGTGGACTTCTCCTTTAAAAGGATAGTTCACCCAAAAATGAAAATTCTGTCATTAATTACTCACCCTCATGTCGTTCCAAACTTGTAAGACCTTCATTCATCTTCTGAACACGAATTAAGATGTTTTTGATGAAATCCGAAGCTTTATGACTCTGCATAGACAGCAAGACAACTACCATGTTCAAGGCCCAGAAGGGTAGTCAGGACATCGTTAAAATAATCCATGTGACATCAGTGGTTCAAACGTAATGTTATGAAGCTACAAGAATACTTTTTGTGTGCAAAGAAAACAAAAATAATGACTTCAATCAACAATTTCTTCTTCTGTGTCAGTCTTTGATGCACGTTTACTAGTTTAGATGTGTCGCAGTACAGTTGAAATACAGTACATGTTCAAATGTATCACTTATAGGTATTTGTGGCGTAATGGAGCTACAAGAATCAGGAGCTGTGAAGGAGGAGCCATGTGGACGACCAGCTCTCCTAGAGTACAGTGGTTACTGCACGTAAGAAACGCTTGCTCTGATTATTCGTTATCATTCACTTAACTATGTTCTTCCATAGATACAACAGACTCAAGAGATGTTATGCTCACTTTTAGGGTACACTATAAAGAGTGTCTGGTGGAGCTAATAAACAGCAACGCACTGGATCCTGTAGTACTGTTAGATGTTGCAGAATTGAGGGCAGAAATGGATCGCTGGAAAGTGCCAGTCCCGGACAAACAACCTTTAGAACCAGATCAACGGTATGAGGACAGACTTCGTCAGGTTAGTGCGTACTGGCTTCAAATCATTCATTTTACTATGTAAAATAAAGCATCTTTTGTGCACTTGTATTGTTGTTATCAAATCCTGTTATTTGAGATAACAACAGTTATATCGATCAGAGCATGGCCATCTCTGTAAATATTAGGGCTGCCCTTGACTAAAGATCTTATTGGTCGATTAGTAGTCATTCTTTTTAGGCACTGACTATTAGTCACACGTTTATTAATAAACCATATAAATCATAAAAATTTATTATGATTTATATATCATAATAAATTAATTGCCATAGCCTAATAAGCGCTCGAGCGCACAAAAAAAAACCTTGCCACAGCGCACCAGCAGATATAATGATTATGAATGTGTCTGGGAAAAACAGCAAGGAGACTGCATTAACGTTTTAATAATTTTTTGATTAAAATAGCATTTTCTGTTTTTTTTAAAGAAATGAAGTCGGTGAGACAGACTCGTCATCTCCGCAGTAGTGGATGGGCCTGTATGCTTGTTTCATACGGATTACACAATCTGAGAATACTTATTTTCTGTTTAAATTGGTTCATTTAAAAGTAGACATTTCACTCTCTATATATATACTTTTTTCATATCTGTATAATCATATCTCAGTGGATAAGTATACACAGAGTTTTGAAGTGGTGCACTCAAGTTCGCAGAGAACGAGACTGCAGAAAGTGCATCCTGTTTGCTTTCATTATTTTACAAAAGCGCAACGTTTCGTTATTCTGAGTGCACACAAATAAACATAGTCTTCACAGATTCAAAAGATACATTACTTTTATCTGTATGACGCTGTAGCATGTATCATTTCATATTAAAGTGCGAATGATACTACAAGCATGCTTGTCAGATCCACGTCACGTTCAGCAGTGGCAGCTCTTAAAGTAATAGCAGCCAAATAACCTAATAATCCAACTGCTGTGATCTTAAGATTTAAGATATTATTCTACCTAGTAGTATTTGTTTTACATTCCATCAATTAAATTAGTGCTGCACGATTAATCGTATCACAATTGCAATCGTGATGTCAGCCTGTGCGATTATATGACGGCAAAATGTTGCGATTTATATTAAATAAATAAGTGTGTGGACTTGAGAACACATACTTTCTGAGAACAGTTTGCTGATTTTCTGTGCCACTAACAAAACAAAACAAAAAAAATGAAGTCATAAAAAAAGTCACATATTGTGCAAGATTTGCAAAATTTAAGCCCCTGTTTGCACCTGGTATTAACAAGCGTTTTCGTCGATCTCATCACAAGTGGACAATGCTAAGTACAGGTGTAAACGGGGTGTAAAACGTTTTGAGCTTGTCCACTTTCGACCACATCCAGAGGTGGTCTTCTCTCCGCCTACCTAATACAGTATTAGTAATACTATCCATTGCGAGACTCGCAAGGACACACGCTTATCAGATGGGATTTAAACTTTGTCGGGACGAAACAAAACAAAAGCGGCTGCTCTCTGCATTTTCTCTTTTGTCTAATTTTGCGAACGTGTGAAATTTGTCTGAGCTCATGTCTTCCATTGTTCTGAAATATCTGAAAAAGCCCATACATATGCATGAATAAAACTTTGTGCAGCGTGTTTCTTATCCACCTTATTTTTCAATGCGGAAGTAAGCTGTTTTCTGGTAATGTGTTAGACTTCCGGTTCATAATCCGCCATACGAAAATAACGAGAAGAATATCGAAGTGCAGTAAACGGTTAAACAGTTTGCACTACAAACCAGTGTGTTCATAAGTAAGATAATACATCAAAACAATATGGGAAGACACACCAGTTTGCATTATCAAGCACTAAAACAAGCTTTTTGTGCAGCTAAATATAGCTGGAAGTGGATGAGACCGGAAGCTAGACACAAAAATTGTACAAATGGTTGCACCCACTCTTATGGGAAAAATAAGGTGGATAACACTAGTAGCTGTAAGTACAAGTGCGTGATAACTTTACCCCTCCCGCTCCTGTTTTGACGCCGACAAACATGACGGAGGGATCCGTCCATTTATCCTCCTCTTGATGTACTGTAATCAGCACCACAGGGGGTAATGTGGTCAGAATTGGTCAAAAGTGGACAGAAGAGGCGGATTAAAAGGCCAGGTGTAAATGGCTCTCTCCATTGTCCACTTGTGATCCGATCGACCAAAAACATAACCGGTTTCCTTTTCAAAAGAGTTTACACAGAGTATATGTTACAAAAGAGTTTACACAGAGTATATGTTACATTCTGCATAAATGTCTGTTTGTTTGTACAAATTGTTTAAAATATCTTATTTTTGTTAGAATGTGTATGTTTTTATTTATTGTTTTATTTAATTTAGCTATACTTTTGAGAAAATAAGTTTACATTAATGCAAAAGCTATTTGATTTTCTAAAAAGAATTTATTTTGAAACCATTTCTAGTTTTACAAATACACATTTTAGCATTATCACTAATCTGTGTGTGCATTTTCCTTAAAAACCCATCAAGTTGACTCGCAATACCATTTATTATAATCGCAATCGCATATCACAATATTGACCTCGATAATCGCAATATGAAAATTTTCCCAAATCGTGCAGCCCTAAATTAAATCAATGCAATCATACATACAATACATATAGGTGTCATTGAAATTACGTGTAGGATAATTAAAGGAGAAGTCCACTTCCAGAACAAAAATTTACAGATAATTTACTCACCCCCTTGTCATCCAAGATGTTCGTGTCTTTCTTTCTTTAGTCGATAATAAATTGTTTTTGAGGGAAAACATTTCAGGATTTCTCTCCATATAGTGGACTTCACTGGACCACCCAGTGTTTACAAAGTGAACATGCAAACGCCCCTTTACAAAAAAAGATAAAACAGTGAAGTTGGAGAAGAAATCGAAATGGGAGTTTTTCCGACATACCCTAACTGTATTGACCCGGATATCACAGACTACGCATGCACGTCGCAGAGCTAGACAAGACGAGCATTTGAGGTTAAAAAGTATATAAATTGTGAGTTTGTTTAGAAAATAACCAATCGTTTCGCTAGATAACACCCTTCTTCCTCAGATGGGATCATTTAGAGCCCTTTGAAGCTGCATTTAAACTACATTTTGGAAGTTCAAACTTGGGGGCACCATTGAAGTCCACTATATGGAAATATTTCCTGAAGTGTTTTCCTCAAAAAAACAATTTCTTTACGACTAAAGAAAGAAAGACATGAACATCCTGGATGACAAGTAAACTATCTGAAAATGTTTGTTCTGGAAGTGAACTTCTTTAAATCAGTGAATTTGATGATTGTGAGTGCCCTTTCTCAAGTGTTGTATCCTTTCAGATCTTAAAAGAGAGGGTTAGGCTGACCAGCGGTGCAGCTCCTGGATTGAGGGCAGCTGCTCCTCCCACGCCGTCGCCCTCTTCTCCTCCTGCGGCTGGAGCTCCATGGTACTCCATCTTGAGCCGGGCCGTTCCTGAGGATTCCCAGCAACTCCTGCTGCTAACTGATTGAAGAGCATATCAGAGCACATGGACTTTATATGCAACTCTGCTGTCACTATTAACATTAACATAGTGACAACTCTGGATCTGACCAAATTGTTTTTCTGTACATTATATGAAGAAAAGAAAGCCTTTCTTACCCCTACACAATTTTAATGTCATGCCAGAGGGAAATTATGCTTAAGAATGAGCAGAGCAACCAGCAATGATGCAGGACATTTTTCCGTTTTTACAACATCAGTACTGAAGTTTCTATATCATACTTAATATAGTCACTACATGTTAAAGCTTGTGGCTTTCAAAATTACTCAAGTTCTCTTAATTGTTGGCAGTGAGGATCTACTCGTAATTGTTCTAACTATTTTATATTAATTGTGTATTAAATCAGCTTTATACAGTATATGCATTATACTGAGCACAAGTTTGCACTTTTGGCCCTTGTGAAATGGGTATAAGCATGATCTTAAAGAGGTGTGAGAGGTTATGTGTTGCTGATATTATTATTTTACTGTGTGAATAACTGTGAACATAAAACATTTATTTTCTCACAGTCTCATTTTTTCTGTTTACAAAATACTATGGTGGTTTTAACCTAGCCTGGCTGGTTTGTGTATTTTTCAGCCGCCAGGAATGTTTGTGCATTTGTTTTGTATTTCAAGTTATTTGGCTGAACAATGCTACAAGAGAGCCTTATTATCTCCTCCTGTCAGTGTTTAGTCGCTTAAGACAGCCGCTTTTTCCACAGGTTACATCGTTACGCCAGTAGGTGTGAGCTTGAATTATGAGCGAGTCATTGATTCATTTACTCAACTGATTCATTCAAGAACGACACTACTGTCAGTGTTGCCAATTATAGCAACTAAAAAGTGCGACTTCTTGAACAAACTTTATCTACTGTCAGAGACTCACCTGAGCTATGACCATGTTTTATAACCTAAGTGTTATAGCCTAAATCACAGCACAAGCATTGTTTTTATCCAATGTGTGCGGGGATTTTGTCAGACGACTTCTCAATTAGAAATCAGGATTGTAGTGCAGAGCAGCAGCTTGGAAGTGACAGCTGGTTTATTGGGTATTTGGCTGTATTAAAATACAGTGGCATATGTGAGCAAAGGAGAGAAGCAAACAAATGTAGAGCTGACACTAGGCTGTGACATAGACTTACTTACAAAAGATATGTTGTAACACTATACATATTTATATTTTAATTACAAAGCTACATCATGAGGAAATCCTATTTTTTGTATATCAGTATGAAGCATTTTTACACAGTGTACACTAATATTTTATTACCCACCTTATTCTCCAACACAGAAGTAAGCCTATGGCCGAGACTTACGGTTCATTAGCCGGAATCTTATTGCCATTATCAGGAAAAGAATAATAGCATGCAGTCAAACTGTAAAACCAGTGTGTTTATAATTACTATAATACATTAAAACAATAATGTAGACACACCAATTTGCTACATCAAGCAGCGAAACGAACTGTGTTGTACAGCTAAAACTAGCTGGACGCAGATGAGACCAGAAGCCAGACCCATTAAATGTACAAATGGCCACTACTATTCATACGGCAAAAATAAGGTAGATAGATTTTCGTATTTTAAGACTTAAAATATATACATAAACGGCATTTAAGATTAATAAACGATACGTAAAAAAACTGAAAATACAATATTAGTTTGATCTTTATAACAACAAAAAAGTATATGTAATTGTACTATGTTAACTTTAGTAAAAATTCAACACTTACATGAAATTGTAAATTGAAAAGTCCAAACATCCTATTTCAGGAAAATGTACCTGAGAGTATCGGCTACCAGTCATAGCTGATGGTATTTTAAGTTCTTAAATCTTTAGTGAAGATATGGTAACGTAATGACGCCATAAATATGCTAATTTGCGTATGACGATCTCTAGCTACATTGAGCGACTTTTCGAGCAGGCTTCAGTTATTTCTGTTGAAAAGAAGCTGGCAACAGCTGACACTGTTTGAAACTATTTCCAGAGCAAAAATAGACAAATATTGAGGTAAGTTACTCATTAATAACTTCGTGTTTATTTAACTTGTGCAGCCTATATTACTAATTAAATTTCTTACATTTATATAACAATGAACACTGACTTTCAGTAAATCAACGCGGGAAAATGTTCGTCATTTGTATAGAACTATAATACATTTTTCAACAACGTGAGACAGAAATAATTTACACAGCATAAAAGATTACAGAAATTAAACTTTGGTACATTATTTCAACTGTACTAATTTACCAGACTTCAATTGAACAGGAGCTTTTCTTCAAAACAAGGTTTATTTGATAGGGTTTACAGGTGCATCATCTCTAACAGCTGAAAATGCCTCAATCTCATTAACGATTCTTTCTCCAATTATGTTGTTATTAGCTGCTAAAACTCTTCTAGACATCAGATCCATCGGGCCACCTGAAGACAGAAAAAAAAATGTTAATACACAACAATCATAATAAATCCAACATATTTTGGAAAAACAAACCACTGACAAAATGAGAAATTAAACTGGCATTATAGTGTTATCAACTAAAATTTAATTATTAAAATTGTTACTTGAAACAATGTATTTTGTATGATCCCTCATATTTTGGTTAAATAATTAACATTTTGCAGATTCTGCAAGGTGTATGTAAACTTTTGACATCAACTGTATTTAAAAATCATTTAACAACATGTAGCTCTCTTTACCTCCAACATCCATGAGAACTCCTCCAGCCTCTGAGACTATGACTGCCGCTGCCGCTACATCCCAACAATGAATCCCAATCTCATAATAGGCCTCGACACAACCAGATGCTACCAAGCACATGTTGATTGCAGCAGATCCAACGCCACGTATCCTTAAGAAGATATTTGTTGATGCACATTACAGTATAATTGTAAAGTACATAGAATTATTACATTTAAAGGCAAATCCGTTCCAGTGAGGCTGTGTGTGGAAGAAACCTGGCACATACCCATGAACAGGCAGGCATAAGATTTTCCTCATGCTAGAGAAAATCTTATCAACAGCATCAGGATCTCTATTAGAGCCAAACTCTGTAGCGATGATTGACTGGTTAATCTCTGTTAATGTTGTGGAAACAATTGTAGAGAGTTAATGACTGCAGACAAACAATCACGGAATGCAACTGGACCAACATGCTCGGAAGAACGGTTACCTTTTTGGTCCGACACTTGCAGCGGCTGTCCATTGCAAAATGCACCTTTCCCTTTTCGAGCTGTGTACATCTTGTCTTCTATGCAGCTATAAACCACCCCAAACTCTAACTGCAACACAAGAAAGATGAGTCTGACAGATGCGCTTCCCACTGGATGAACCTCCAGCCTTTCAAAGGCATGACAAATGAGCAAGAATAAAAAGTGGGAGCAGAGCGGCAGTTTCCGATTTCATCTCACCACGCAAAGATCTATCACCAGTGCTGTCACTCTGTTATTCTAAAATTAAAGAGAGTGCATTTGAAAGCAAATGATGCTTACCATTTTGTTGACAGCAAAGCCAATGGATATAGCAACAAATGGATATCTGGACAAAAAAAAGCATATTTATTTTATATAGCTCATGCTAGAAAATATGCTAGTGGAGGTTAAAAAAAAAAAAAAAAGAGGAGGTTAAAATCCCATTTACACCTGAAAAATAAACTGAAAATAAAGTTTGAAGATTAAAATTAATATATATATAGCGATTACTGGGGTTCAAGCGCTTTAGGTATTTAGGCACATTACACATTAAAAGACATTGCATATTATTTAGCAAGCCTGTAATGATCTAAATCAATTATTAAAAAAGGATTTTTGTCAAATCCAGGTGATTTACCATAGAAATATGATATGTTTAGAACATTTATGACTGTTATAATGCTAGCTGTGGTCTGATCTCCCTGAAACTTTGCATGCTTGTTTAGAATCACCCGTTATAGCTTCCCAAAGGGTAAATTTCAACATCTTTTTGATCATTATTGACCTAGAGAGTCCAGAGAATTGCATTGCGGTGTTTTTTTCCAGCGAAAGAGCAAAAAACCTAGGACTTGTTCACAAAAGTAGGTTTTTCACATCTTCTCAATCATTGAAAAAACAGTTTGATTGTTCTAGAGGCAAAGGTGTTTGGAACGAGGAGGTCTATCATACGATACAAATATCGCATGTATGTGCAGAAAACCACCCAATGTACAATTGTTTATGCCCTCAAAAAATGCGATACCCCCCCTGCTAGTAGCCGATTTCTTTTAAAATTTCTCACATTCTCACATTTTACTTAAAATGGCCCTGCCCCCTTCGAACATTTTGGTGTCCCTTTTTAACGGTGAGTCGAAAGTTTGATCAGGTAAAAAACATAGGACTAGTTCGCAAAATTAGGTTTTGCAAAAAATGCGAAACACCCGAAATTTTCGCGATCAAATCTGAGGCATGTGTTTTGTCTGGCATGAGCCTAGGATTTCAACGATATAAGACATTAGAGCCTGCGACTGACGGTTTAGGATAGGGGTGTCAAACTCCAATCCTGGAGGGCCGCAGCCCTACAGAGTTTAGATGCAACCCTAATTAAACATCCAACTAATCAAGTCCTTTAGGCTTAATTAAAAACTGCATAGTATGTGTGTTGGAGCAAGGTTGGAACAAAACTCTGCAGGACTGCGGCCCTCCAGGAACTGAGTTTGATACCCCTGGTTTAGGAGTTATGAGCGATTTCGTACTTTTGATTGCTGTAGTGCCCCCGTCAGGGCGATAGGATTGAGCCTCTGTCACGCTGTAGGCGGTGTGAGTACTACCATTCCTCCAAGTTTCAAGTCTCTACAACTTACGGTTTGGTCTGCACGATCAGTTTTGGAAATCGTTCATCCGTAACCATTCTAACAATTACAATAGGGTTTCAGCACTACGCGTTTGAACCCCTAATCATATAATTAATAATTATATTAATAATTTGTGGTTAAAAATAATTTAAATATTACACTATACTCCATAGTTTTTTCTTTTCACTTTTATTAATTTAATTTAATTTACCAGTTTTTATCAGTGAATAAAAATTACCCATGCACAAAGTTAGTGGTCCCATCCACAGGGTCAACAATCCATGTTGGGTTTTCAGTCAAAACACAAGGTTCTCCGGCAGCCACTGACTCTTCACCTATGAAACTGAAACAAACAGGAGCAGTGACCTTCTATTCTCTTTACTGAAGACCCAATACGCTCCATCTAGAAATTTATACAGAATTTAGGAACCTTATGCATGAGAGAAACAAGTGCAAGTGCGCAGCCATCTGTAGAGTTTTGTCTCTGAACTGCCATTTTTGCGGTAGCTCTGTATATTTCTATAGCATTGCTTTTAAAGAGTAATTAGCTGGTGAAGTGGATATACTTCTTGTAATTTTCCTGATAATTTACTCACCCCCATGTCATCCAAGATGTTCGTGTCTTTCTTTTTTCAGTCAGATATATATATATACACACACACCCTGACAAAAGTCTTGTCGCTTATCCAAGTTGTAGGAACAACAAATAATAACTTGACTTCTAGTTGATCATTTGGAATCAGAAGTGGCTTATATGAAAGGCAAAGGCCTCTAGATTACACTTATTTTACCAAAATAAAATCTTATCATGCCTTGATTTTTAATTATTTAATTAGGACAGAAAGGTCAGACTTAGACAGGCTTAGACAAAAGTCTTGTCACTTAACAGAAATAATGTACAGTACAGAACATAAAGTCATAGTGCAGTGGAAAAAGAATTAATATTGTGTATGACTCCCATGAGCTTGGAGGTCTGCATCCATACGTCTCGGCAATGACTCAAATAACTTCACTTTAATAAAGTCATCTGGAATGGCAAAGAAAGCATTCTTGCAGGACTCCCAGAGTTCATCAAGATTCTTTGGTTTCATCTTCAATGCCTCCTCCTTCATCTTACCCCAGACGTGCTCAATAATGTTCATGTCTGGTGGCTGGGCTGGCCAATCCTGGAGCACCTTGACCTTCTTTGCTTTCAGGAACTTTGATGTGGAGGTTGAAGTATGAGAAGGAGCACCATCCCGCTGAAGAATTTGCCCTCTCCTGTGGTTTGGAATGTAATAGGCAGCAAGAATGTCTTGATACCTCAGGCTGTTGATGTTGCCATCCACTCTGCAGATCTCTCGCATGCCCCCATACTGAATGTAACCCCAAACCATGATTTTTCCTCCACAGGTTCCAATAGGTCTTCTGCAGTATTTGCGACGATTGGGATGCAGTTCAATTCATCGGAAAAATCAAACTTCTGCCACTTTTCCACAGTCCATCTTTCCTGCAAGCTGTGGGCCTTGGCAAATGCAATATCATTTTTTTAGTTGTCTTCTGTTTAATGCTGGTTTCTGAGCACTAATTCGGCCATTGAGACCACTGCGTGAGAGAATTCGACAGACCGTTCTTGTAGATATAGGGGTTTCTGGTGACCAGTTGTAATGTAGCTCTGCTGCAGTTGAAAAAGGGCTGGCCCTGGACTGTCGAACCAACAAACGGTGCTCCCGAACAGTTGTCTTACCGGGTCTGCCTGACCTGGGCCTGTCATGAACTTCACCAGTTTCTTCAGATCTTTTTCTTATCCTCTCCACTTGATATTTAGATACATTAAAGATGTCTGCCACCTCAGCAGGAGACTTGGTCTTCAGGCTCTTGATGATCAGCACTTTGGTCTGTGGTTGAATCTTTGGCATGCTGTCAGGTCAGGATGCATTTCAAATGAAGGTTGGGTTCTACTTCTACACACCTGGGAATGTGTTAATTACAGTATTTGTCACAGGTGACGCTCTAATCTGTGATTGGTTGAATCCTATAAAGATGTGACAAGACTTTTGTCTAAGCAAAGTCTGACCTTTCTGTCCTAATTAAATAATTACAAATCATGGCATGATAAGATTTTATTTTGGTAAAATAAGCGCAATCTAGAGGCCTTTGCCTTTTATATAAGCCACTTCTGATTCCAAATGATCAACTAGAAGTCAAGTTATTATTTGTTGTTCCTACAACATGGATAGGCAACAAGACTTTTGTCAGGGTGTGTATATAGATAGATAGATATAGATATATATTTTTAAAGAAAATTACAAATCTTTTCGCTAGATAAGATCCTTATTTCTTGGCCGGGATCGTGCAGAGCCTTTTGAAAATTTGTTGATTGGACCTTCAACCCGCTGAAGTCTCATTGAAGTCCACTATATGGTGAAAAATCCTGGAATGTTTTTCTCAAAAAAACTTTATTTCTTTTCGACTTAAGAAAGAAAGACATGAGCATCTTGGATGACATGGGGGTAAGTAAATTATCAGGAAATTTTCATTCTGGAAGTGAACTAACCTTGTAACAAAAATTAACATGAGCATTGTAATGTTCAAATTGTGTAAGGTCTAAAAGAAGGTATAAAGCTCTTCTGACATTGTGTTAGTATAAAGGACTCAATACCTGTGTTCAGGAAACTTCTCCTTCACTGACGTAATAATAAGTTGCTCCACATTCTGGTCTGTTTTAGTGACCAGGTCGACGGAAGAGCTTTTGCACATGATCTTCAGGTCATTCTGCAAAGCATCCCTCACGATCTGAAGACAACAAAGGTAATAAAGTGATGGTAAAAATGACCTCAAATTAGAAAATCTATTTTAAGAGAATGAAGCTGTCTCACCTCTCCTGCTTTCCTGGCCAGCGTCACAGCGTGGTCCATGGCATCCTGCCAAAGGTCAGGCATTGTGCCTTTATGTAAGGACCTCCTTTCTGATCAGACCTAAAAACACCTTGTTATTTTTTTTCTTATCAATATCAGGCAGCAGCTACAGGAATGCTGCAATATTGCTTTAAATCAATTCAGGAGTCACGCTTAATAATAGGTGACTAAAACCTTATTTTATTTGAGGAGGCATTTTATGTTTCTGATTAATTCCATATTTTTACCACTTCGCTGGCAGTCCCTTAATCCCTGCACACACTCCTTATATAGTGTTCTTCCTAAAAATAGGCTTCCAACTGGGTCTCTGACTTCCTTTAAAGAACCCCTACCCTAACAAAAATGAACTATGGCAACTATAGTTTCAACCAAAATAGCATTTATCTGCTGTAAAACCTGAATGACGTATGATATTATTGTCTAATAATTATTATATTATTTCATTTAAGTTCCATTTTGACAGTGGTGGCTGGCAAAAAGTGTCACTATATATATATATATATCATCATTTTGAATGTTTACAACTTTTAATTATTTTAATTACAAATTAAGGTACATCTTAGGAGCACTCCTAATTTTTGTAAAAATCAATATAGCATTTTATTCTGTTTAGACTGTGAGTTTGAAAAAGAAATGTAACAATAGCTTTAATGATTACATTAATTAAATTAGCTTTAATAAAAATTCAACACCTGAAACATGAAATGTTAAGTAATGGGTTTAAATCATCTGGCAACAGGAAACCCAGTCATATCTTACGGTACTTATGCATTTGAATTATTCTTTAGTCCATGAACTACACCTGAGATACGTGTTTTACGTGTTCATCGCAAATAGCTCATGATATATATGACAGATGAATTCAAATATTTTCTGAAGAAACCCTTCAAATCCTCTTCCTTTCATTACTGGACCATTTATAGTTACGCCAAATATAAAAATCGACGCAAACAATGCATTATGATTTATGCACATATATAACGGCATTTCATATATGTTCAAACTTGCCAAAATAATAACAAGAACACAAAATTCTTACCAACGACCGGTGAAATGAAGACAAGCTGTCAGATTGTTGTATTTCCGGGTTCTTGGAGGACCAGACGAGATTAACCCCTAAAACATCGGGTTATTTTCAGAAAACTTAAAAAGCACTTAGTACAATGAAATATCCCACTTTGCCTTTTAATATAGATAATAAATACTGCACATTTCAATATTCTGTTTAGCACCTACAAGTTTTTTACTTTTTTTTCCTAGAATTATGTTGCGCATGCGCAGTATGAAATCTCAGCATCCCGGTGTCAAAATAAAAGCGCAGTCCACATATAAATATATATAAAAAAATATATATATGAAGAGTTCAGATGCAAAACCAGCTAAATCCATCTGACATCTTTCTTTAAAAAATGCATTTTTATATAATAAAACCAAATAAGAATTTTTAGGAATTTTTATTTTTGAAGGTCTTTATACGCGTTTATTGTTGTATTACATGTATTGGAATGGATAGTTTTCCTAAACTAAAAGAAAAAGAATGAATACTATGTGATCTTGTTGTACCCAACCTTTATTGCAGCACTCAAACAAAACATTTACAGTTGTTTACAGATTTGTGAAAAGTCACCCAAAACTCCCTAAAATTGCATTGCCTCAATAACTTAAACTGAGTTAGCCTATACAGCAGGATTTCATGTAAACCTCTGGATAGAAAGCCTTGAGTAAACCTCGGTTTATATCTGGATGTCAATAAAAAATGCTCCCTTCCAAAACGGTTATTGCTGGTTGTGAGGTGTCCATCCCTTGAAACACAACCTGTACTAAGGCTGCTATATCCAACCTTTCACGTATGGCTTTGAGAAGTTAACACTTTAATAAAAGTCATTCAATTTGACTATAAAATGTCAAATCCTAAATAAAGGAAATCCTTAAAAATCCTAAAAAAGAAAAAAAAAAGCATTTTACTCTGTAAAATTAATACCACTTTAAAAATTCACATTGACTTCAAAAGTGTTAAGGGGTCCAAAACACCCTCTAGTGTTGTAGAAAAAAAAAAAAAAAACAAACCCTAGAAACTATGTTTCAGCCACTTGTATATTATGCAACTACTGTTTTTAAGAGATCTGCAGCATTTCCTAAAGTCTATCACAAAAACAACATCTATTCTGGCAGGCCCCATTAAAACCACAGTGTAACAACATTACAATGAAAAAAATAAAAATAAAAAAAAAATCCACAGTGAAACAATTCAGGAGCCAGATTTGGGTTTCCTTCAAAAGGTCAAACAAGTTTTCAATTTCTTAACCAACTACTCTGCATCAAGGGTGAAAGCTACATTGTGTTTACAGCATTAATAGTAACACAAACTAATTTTGTCTTGCTATGATATTAAAGTGACAAAATAACCAGTCATCTTTCTTTCTGAATGTACAACAACAAAATTGTATTGTGTTCTTACAGATGTGCCTGCAACAGTCGAAAGGGCCAGAATAAATGTACTGTGAAGTCAATACATAGGCAGTGCTTGACATCTGACAAATGAATAAGCATATACTGATTTGTGAAGCACTAGGAAAAATCTTTACCCTGCTATAAAAATAAAACATTTTGTAGTAGGTTGCTCCATATTTCCACCAGTTATTACACAAGACACCCATTAAACAATACTGTTTATCATACGCATACTGCACAGCAGCTGGAGTGTCTACCTGAAACAGAGCTTGTCAAATCATGAGCCTATGAAACAAGACTTACTGAAAAAGGCAAAAGTATAAATAAAAAAAATAAAAAAAAATGTAATGGGGCAACGCTATGCATCTGAGTTTAAAATAGTGACATTTCCTAAATGTGAAGAAATGCAAAAACAAGTTCTCTGCTCCCTCTGAGCTCTTAGCAATAAGTTACAATATTGAGGAAAATATCAACAGAGGTACTAAAATGACTGTATGCTGAAAAACACATAAGAAAAAGACATACTAGTGAGAAAAATGGCTCAAATGATTGTTTCGCATTGAGTTAAACATTAATTTTCAAAAAAAGACACACGCAAACATGCACATGCACGCCCATTCACTCCATACAAAGTTCACATAGCAATTATCTTGGTTAACCTGCCAGCAAAGACTTGTCCTTGATATGCAACATTGGAAATGTAGACTCAATACATATTGGTAGTACAAAACCTAAGGGTAAAAATACCGAAAGATCAGTGCAGCTTTGCATAGTACCTTCACATTAAAGCAAAACATCAGATTTGATGACGACACTGATGGATTCAGTGCTGAGTAGAATGTGAAGATCTCTGAGCTACAAAGCAACATGAAGGCGTTTGTACACACAGGATAGAAAACTACAACCAAACTATCATCAATGATCATTCAAAAAAGGCTACTTCACATCTATGTTAGAGGATCGGGAAATAGCTTTGTCTGTAATTACAGAAAACGGATTCGAAAGGGAAAAGGGGTAAGAGTCAAACCACCGAACAAAAGTTGACAAAACATTCAAACAAATGTGTACTTGTACACAAAGAGACAACGTTATCAATTAACAAACAGGCTTGAGTGTCAAAAAAAAAAAAGTACAAATCCAGGAAAATGAAAGGGAAATAGTAGCGTTCTCTTTTTTTTTTTTTTGTACTCCATGGTGGGAATTGGCAGCTGCACACTTCCAGTGGAATGCCATGTGGTGCTGGTCCTCTCTGCATCTTACATACTGCCTAATGTTTTATGTTTCTGTAAAACACAAAATTATTAGCATTAAAGACACTTAACCAGTTGTATGTTTTGTTTTCAGTTGAAGCAGATGCCTTATACAGTTCATATGGTTGAGCTTAAAGAGATAGTTCACCCAAAAATGAAAATTCTGTCATTAATTACTCCCCCTCATGTGGTTCCAAACCAGTTAGACCTTCATTCATCTTCAGAACACAAATTAAGATATTTTTGATGAAATCCGAGAGCTTTCTGACCCTGCATAGACAGCAATGCAACCGACACATTCAAGACCCAGAAAGGTAGTAAGGACATTGATAAAATAGTCCATGTGACATCAGTGGTTCAACTGTAATTTTATGAAGCTACTTTTTACGCACAAAGAAAACAAAAACACCAAGTTTATTGAACAATTTCTTGTCTTCCACGTTAGTCCTTGCTGTGCGTTTACGAGAGTACCACGATATAGACTATTTTAACCATGTCCTTACTACGTTTCTGGGCCTTGAACGTGGTAGTTGTGTTGCTGTCTATGCAGGGTCAGAAAGATCTCGGATTTCATCCAAAATATCTTGATTTGTGTTCCGAAGATGAATGAAGGGCTTACAGGTTTGGAACGACATGAGGGTGAGTAATTAATGAAAGAATTTTCATTTTTGGTTGAAACATCCCTTCAATAAACACAAGTAAGGTAAAATTATGAATATGGCTGCTGCAAGAACTAATTTGCCCTAAAAGGGCTTTTCTTGAACACAGTTTTAACATCTCTGCATATGTACATATACGTAGATTTACATACACACAGAAAATACAAAAACATATGGAAATATAACTAACAAATCATTAATAAAAGAAGACAGAAAACATAGAAGAATAATAGAAATAATATAATTCAAATCTAAGTAAAGAGGAGAATTAAACTGCATGAAAAAAACATCTTTAATGAGATGAAAATTCCAACCATGATGAAAATGAATATTAATGGAAACTTTGATTACCTGTGGGCTCTACTTCAATTTGTTCTTCTGTTTGATTAATTTCCTCTGTTAAATGAATAAACAAGCAAGCAAGATAATTACAAGATAACACAGACAAAGATTTAAAAAGAAACAGACAACTTTTTGATCAGATTAGGAAATCTTCCCATTCTTTATATCTTTTACAGTTTTATGCAAAAGTTTGGGAACCTCTTGCAGAATCTGTGAAAATGTGAATAATTTTAACAAAATAAAAAAGATCATACCAAAATTAATGTTATTTTATTTAGTACTGTCCTGAGTAAGATATTTTATATAAAATATGTTTGCATATTACACTATGATTTTGAGACCCATCTTTTCACACCGAGGACAACTGAGGGACTCAAACACAACTATTAAAAAAGGTTCAAGCATTCACTGATCCTCCAGAAGGAAATTCGATGCATTAAGAGCAGGGGGGTGAAAACTTTTGAACAGGATAAAGATCCTGACTTGTTTTTTTTTTTTGGTTAAAATAACATTTTTTCCATTTAGTACTGCCCTTCGAAAGCGACAGATTAATTAAGACAAATTAAGATTAATCAAGACAAATAAAGTACAATTTACCTTGATCTTCAAATTCAAAAAGATTTAACCCCCCGGCTCTTAATGCATCGTGTTTCCTTCTGGAGCATCAGTGAGCGTTTGAACCTTCTGTAATAGTTGTGATCGGGTCCCTCAACTGTCCTCAGTGTGAAAAGATGGATCTTAAAATCATACAGTCACTGCTGGAAAGGGTTCAAATATGCAAAAGATGCTAGAAAACTGAAGAAACTGGAGGATTGTTCTGAAGAACAGTGCTCAGTTTAACTGTTTACAACAAACAAGGGACTCATGAACAACCATCACAAAACAAAAAACAACAACCGTAGATAAACTAGGTAACCACACTTTTGAAAGGGGTTATTTTAATAATTTCAGCTATTGTTTGGTCTTGTGGACTATATGTAAACATCTTATGTAAAATATCTTACTCAAGACAGTACTAAATAAAAAAATAACATGCATTTTGTATGATCTCTCTTATTTTGTTAAAATTATTAACATTTTCACAGATTCTGCAGAGGGTTCCCAAACTTTCGCATAAAAATGTATATAACCATAAAATTGAATTACCAACCTTCTACGTCCTCCTCAGGCTGCTCTTCCTCAGCAGCTGTATCATCTGTAACAAGACAGACACATTTCACAACAAAATCAACCATAACTACCTCCGTTATCTCCATGTGGTATCTGATATTGACAGATAATGTTAGTATCCACATTATTATTGGTGCTTGTGAAGCATCACTTTTACTACTCTTTTTGTCTGTTATTATTATTATTCATTCCATTCAAACTTTGGCACATAACTCGTCCCGCACAGTTTGTTTAGCAAGACATATATCTTTAGCAAAACATAAATCAGAACATTGTGTAGACATGGGACTTGGCTCCTTTGATTCATGCTACCATGCTAATAACGATTAGCTAAGTGTTAAAACATGCTAAGCCTTACTAGTTGTTAAAATGTAATAAAAAAAAGTCCCTAGTAATTGCACAGTGCCATTAACCACTTGAGTGACCTTGTGAGAACAAGAAAACTTACCCTCTTCTTCCATATTTTCTGCCTCAATCTCTGATTCCTCCTCTGTGGAGTCTTGTACTTCCTCATCTTCCTGAACTGGCTCATCTGTTTCCTCTATAACTTCCTCTTCTGTTACGGTTTCTTCTACAGGTACTGACTCCTCAACTGTCTCTTCAGGTGTTTCTACTTCTTCCTCCAGTTCTGCTTCAGGTTCCTCTACTACTTCTTCCTCCAGTTCTGTTTCAGGTTCCTCCACTACTTCTTCTACTGGTACAAGCTCCTCAACAGCTTCTTCTTCTGGTTCAAGCTCCTCAACAGCTTCTTCTACTGGTACAACCTCTTCCACAACTTCTTCTACCGGTACAACCTCTTCCACAACTTCTTCTACCGGTACAACCTCTTCCACAACTTCTTCTACCGGTACAACCTCTTCCACAACTGCTTCTACCGGTACAACCTCCTCCACAATTTCTTCTACTTGTGCAGCTTCCTCTACTGTTTCTTCCACTGGTGCATCCTCTTCTACTACTACTTCTATTGTCTCTTCCACTGGTGCAGCCTCTTCCTTGAACACTTCCTCAACTGCTTCTTCAACCGGTGCAACCTCTTCAACTGCCTCTTCCAATGGTGCATCTTCTACTACTTGTTCTTCTACTGCTGCAGCCTCTTCCTCCAACACTTCCTCTACTGCTTCTTCCACTGGAGCAGCTTCCTCAACCGGTTCTTCAACTGGTATGACCTCTTCCTCAACTGGAACGGTCTCTGAAACCGTCTCTGAAACCTCAGGCTCTTCCTCCACAACTTCTGGTTCTTCCTCAGGAACTTCTTGCTCCTCTTCAACCTCTGGTTCCTCCTCAGCTACTTCATCTTCTGTAGCAGTGGGCTCTTCTTCTTCTTCTTCTTCTTCTTCTTCTGCAGCAGTGGGCTCTTCTTCTTCTGCCAGAGGTTCTTCTTCCTCAGGCTCTGGTTCTGCAATTGAAAAATATAATTATAGTAAATCTATTATGCTCTTATTGGTAGGTGCCATTATGTTTCTTAGATGAACATGGGTTCAAGGGGTGGGGGATGTGTAGAACTTTGTGAATAAGCGCATTCAGTGGTTAGGTCTAGTTATACTGGATTCTTTTGTAGTATGCACACTACATACACAGTGTTGCCAAGTCTACGGGAATTGGGCTACTTTAACACTGTTGCCAGAGGTTGTTTTTCATGTCCACAGGTTAGAGCAACCCCAATACCGTGATATTTGGCCCCTGGAATGCGAATTGTACCAGGGGAACCCTGGCAAAAAAAAAGTGTGTATTTTACCCCCCGGAATGCTAATTTCTACTGAGGGACCCCACTAGAAATGCAACTGGGCTAGTTCTGAGTGTCAATTGGGCAGGTTTTGTTGTGAAAACCTGGCAACCCTGTACATACACTACGTCTACAGCTCTGTGTCAGAATATGTATATGTAACCAAATAGCAACAATTGCATATTGTAATTTCAAAGGACATAAAAGCCATACCTGGTGGTGGTTGAGCTGCTTCTTCAACTTTAGTGGCTTGGATTTCTTCCTCCACAATAGATTCTGGAGCTGATTAAGAAACAAATCTAGTTTATAGGAAAACAGTCTGTTTTCAAAGCCTTTGTTTATCGGTCCTAAACATGCTTGTACAATAATGCTTTACTAAGATTTAAAGTTGTAAATTCAGTTATACAAGTCTGATAGAACAGGTCAATTCGATTACTGATGCTCATGTCATGTTATGCAAGAACTTTTGTGGTATGTGGTAAGACTTGTTCATCACTGGCGTACACTTCAGTTCGAAAAGGGTCTGTCTGAATAATTTAAAGTGGGAATATCAGACTGATTTTTACATAGTACACAGGTGGTACATGAACACAGTTAATGTTTAATGATCCATAAGATAGGCCAACTCACCTTCAGTCAAACAAATGTTTAATGCTTACAGTTGAGGTCAAAAGTTTACGTACACCTTGCAGAATCTTCAATATTTTAATTATTTAACCAAAATAAGAGTAATCATACATAATGCATGTTATTTTTTATTTAGTACTGACCTGAATAAGATATTTCAGTTTTTTTTTTTTTGGTTTAGTGATAGTTGCTCATGAGTCCCTTTTTTGTCCTGAACAGTTAAACTGCCTGCAGCATTTTTGTGTATTTGAACCCTTTCCAACAGTGACTGTATGATTTTGAGATCCTTCATTTCACACTGAGGACAACTGAGGGACTCATATGCAACTATTACAGAAGGTTCAAACACTCACTGATGAAAACGTTTTGAATTTGAAGATCAGGGTAAATTGATCTTATTTTGCCTTCTGGGAAACATGTACGTATCTTCTGTAGCTTCTGAAGGGCAGTACTAAATTAAAAAAAAAAAACATGATATTTAGGCAAAATAAGAAAATGTACACATCTTCATTCTGTTCAAAAGTTTTCACCCCCCAGCTCTTAATGCATCGGTTCTCCTTCTATAGCAGGGGTGGTGAACGTCAGTCCTGGAGAGCCGCAGCCCTGCAGAGTTTTGCTTTAACCCTAATCAAACACACCTGAACAAGCTAATCAAGGTCTGAAGGCTTACTAAGAAGCTACAGGCAGGTACAGTTTTTTTTAGGGTTGGAGCTGAACTCTGCAGGGCTGCGGCTCTCTAGGACTGGAGTTCGCCACCCCTGTTCTAGTGCATCAGTGAGCATTTAAACCTTCTGTAATAGTTTCAGAGTGAAAAGGTGGATCTCAAAATCATACGGTCATTGTTGGAAGGGTTCAAATAAGCAAAAAATGCTGAAAAACCAAAGAATTTGTGGGACCTGAAGGATTTTTCTGAAGAACTTTAACTGCTCGGGACAAACAAGGGACTAGTGAACAACTATCAGTTGTTTCAGTAAAATAATTCACATTTTGCAGATTCTGCAAGGTGTAAGTAAACTTCAACTCAACTGTACATTATTTATTTATTTGCATACTAAAAATACAGGTTTGTTGACAAAAAATATATATATATTAATTTCATGGTCAGGCAATTTGATCTACTAATAAATGACAGTAACTTGTAAATTAAAATTTACTTTCCTAACTTGCATATAACATTAAATGACTATTATATAGATATTAGATATTTCTATGCAGAAAAAAAAATTCTCTCTGCACTCTTATTTATTGCATGAAACTCCGGTATATGATTCTACTGTACTTTACCTTCTTCCACAGGTTCAGCAGAGGTTCTCTCAACTGATTCACTGGTCACAATGGTGGATTTTTCTTTCAGTCCTGAGGATTTTACATGTGGATGTGCATACATGAGGCAAGTGTAGAATACAGTCACATAAAACAAGCCCTCTATGAAATTATGCATTAAATCACTATTACACTTTCAAAAAAGGATTTCCATAACAACCTTATGACGTTTGGTTTACTTTTGCACTTGAGCTTTTTCTGTCCTTGTTTTACAAGCACCAAGGTATGCGTTTGAGATTTGAAACAGACAAATAGGGAAACAGAGGAGAGGAAAAGGGAATATTTATAGAAGAGTTCATAGATATTATTATAGAAAAGACAAGTATTCTTGTGAGGAAAACAAAGACCCGTTTTTCTTGTATTATTCAACACTGAGAAGAAAAACACTCAAAGCACTGATAAAAACAAATCAGGGGATTCATATAGTTTATTGATAACACAAAAATGTTCTCTCTTAGTAAAGTAAAGCTACCGGTTGTATTTATTATAAATGAACAAAAACAAATCAGAGAAACATCAATGTTGAAATCTCACACTATAGCTAGTATTTTGTAAGAGTAAACGAAGATTCAACCCTCAAACAAAAACATTTTTAAGAGAAATAAAAGAACTTCCATGTGACGATCGGCGTATAGCACCTTGTTCTGCTTTTGCTTCTACTATCTCAATGTTATGATTAACATCACTGATCATCTCTCACAGAGGCAAAAGGTCTTGCCTTCGGTCTATATAAGGGGTGGTCTCTGAAGACTCACAATGGCCTGAGATCACATTCAGACAGATGTTAATTTACACAAAAGACAAAAATATCTAACAGTTGCTGATGTGCTGCCTTACGGTTTCTTTTTAGCTGCAGCCCTCTTGGATTCTTTGCCTTTTCCGTTTTTCTCAATCTTTTTACCATCGTCGTCATCAGCAGCAGCTGCGGGTGTCTCATGAGATTTCTTTTCAGCCTCTGGCTTTTCCTTCACCTCTTCCTTTTCCTTCTTAGCCTTTTTTGCTTCTTCAACTTCTGCCATTTTCTCTCTTTCATCCTTCTCCTTTCTAATTCTTTCCATGGCCTTTTCCACATCCTCCTTCTCTATTCTCTCCCCCTCCTCTCTCAGCCGAGCCTCAGCCCTCTCCCAAGCCTTGGCTTCCGATTCCTCCCTGATACGGTTCAAGGTCCTCTCCTCCTCCTCTTTGGCTAGGATGTTTCTCACTTCTGCCAGGGCTAATTTAGCTATCTTCCTAGCCTCCACTCTTTCGTGGATGATGGTGAGCTGCTGTTTCAGAGCTTCCCTTAGCTTCAACCCAACATCTCTGGCTTGGGAAAGCTCTGGGGAGAGACTTTGTTTGATGATGTGATCATGGTAACAAAATCTTAATCACTACACACCTCAAGCCACAACGCAGTTAGTTGGAATGATGCAAATCATTTCACAACTCCCTCATTAGTATGTTTGGGATATACTCTACACCAGTGCTTCTCAACTTATTCACCTTGACAACCTCTGAATGTCCAACAGAATATTCGAAAGCCCACCATATAGGCAAAAATATTTCAATCCAAGATGTTCATGTCTTTCTTTCTTCAGTCATAAAGGATTTCTCTCCATAGAGTCGACTTTAATGGTGCCCCCGAGTTTGAAATTCCAAAATGCAGTTTAAATGCACCTTTTTTTTTTTTAATGATCCCAGCCGAGGAAGAAGGGTCTTATCTAGTGAAACGATTGGTCATTTTCTTAAAAAAAAAAAAATAATAATAATAATAATAATAATAATTTATACACTTTTTAACCTCAAACACTCATCTTGTTTAGCTCTACGTGAACTCTGTATATTCCGGTTCATGACAGTTAGGGTATGTCAAAAAACTCCCATATCATTTTCTTCTCCAACTTTAAAATCGTCCTACATCGCTGTTTTACCTTTTTTTGTAAAGGGCATTGGATCTTCTTTGCATGTTCACTTTGTAAACCCTGGGACGGTACTTCTGCCGCGATGTCGGATGATTTTGAAGAAGTTAGAGGAGAAAATGAGATGGATTTTTTTCAACATACCCTAGCTTTCTTGAACCAGAATACAAAGTTCACACAGAGCTAGACAAGACAAGCATTTGAGGTTAAAGTATAGAAATTGACAATTTTTTTTTTAGAAAATAACTGATCGTTTCACTAGATAAGACCCTTCTTCCTTGGCTGGGATTGTTTAGAGCCCTTCAAAGCTGCATTTAAACTGCATTTTGGAGGTTCAAACTCACAGGCACCATAGAAGTCCACTATATGGAGAGAAATCCTGAAATGTTTTCCTCAAAAATAATTTCTTTACAACTGAAGAAAGAAAGACATGAACATCTTGGATGACAAGGGGGTGAGTAAATTATCTGTAAATATTTGTTCATTTCAAGTCATCCTGTAGCTCCCCAAGTTTGCAATAGCTTCCAGGTTGAGAATCACGACTGCACACATTATGTTAGAAGATTATGTATCATAAGTCCACAGTTCCCTAGTATTATTTCCAAACAGCCTGGAAAAAAGGTATACACAAGACTTACATGTGCATGTAGTTCTTTGTCTAGTCATCATTGTCCATGCAGACTCATAAATGTCAACTACAAAAGGTCATATTGTTAAACACTCCTTTGGTTAGGCAGAAACATAATACGTAGCTTAAAATACTTTATGTCAGCTCAGTCATGCAAACAGAAGCTAGTCGATTGAGTAAACTTAGAAAACTCTTTCAAAATCCCAAACCACACTAGAGGCTAGTCTGCAGCATTCACTCAAGATCAAGTGTGCAAAATACCTCCTTTTTTCCTGGAAACATCTTTCTTTTCATCTAGTGTAAATGAGACGGACAAATGAGGTCAGTGACTGCTACTAAAAACAATGTACAACAACAATGCAAGTCCTGCCTTTAAGGCAGGGATCCTCAAATCTGGCCCACGAGATCCACTTTCCTGCAGAGTTTAGCTCCAACCCTAATCACACACACGTGAGCATGCTAATCAGTGTCTTCAGGATCATTAGAAAATCACAGGTAGGTGAGTTTGATCAAGGTTGGAGTTAAACTCTGCAGCTCATCGGCCCTCCAGGGTAAGATTTGGGGATCCCTGCTTTAAGCTCTTTTTCATATCTAATGATGTCAAAGAGTATACAGACCACTCATCCATGTCTGACCTGATTCTATTGTTTGAGTCACTGTGCACAATGCTACACTCATAGTTGATGACGCACATTTTCGTATAATTCTGATAGTAAAGTTACAATGTGCATCAAATCACTGTCTGCAAGTAGTGCCTTTTTGTACAACATCTGAGGATAAGCAATCTTTTTAAAGGGAAAGTTCACCAAAAAATGAAAATTCTGTCATTAATTACTCACCCTGATGTAGTTCCAAACATATTTTAGATGAAATCCGAGAGCCTTCTGCATAGGCAACAACGGTACTACCACATTTAAGGGCCAGACAGTAGTAAGGACATTGTTAAAATAGTCCATGTGACATCAGTGGTTCAACGGTCATTTTATGAAGCTATAAGAATACTTTTTGTGTGCAAAGAAAACAAAAACAATGACTTCATTCAACTATTTCTTCTCTTCCCTGTCAGTCTTTGATGCACGTTCATGAGAGTGAGAAAGCTCTCGGATTTCATCAAAAATATCTTAACTTGTGTTCTGAAGATGAACGAAGGTCTTTCGGGTTTGGAACGACATGAGGGTGAGTAATTAATGACAGAATTTTCATTCTTGGGTGAACCTTTTAACACAACTAAAAATCCAAACAACACCAACAAATGTAAAAATATGGCATTAATTCCAAAATAATTAAACCAAATAATCTGTATTGTTGATTTACCAAAATAGGCACTAAAACTGTACTTGAAATGTTTGAAGGTATAATTACTTCAGTGATAACGAAGGAAATACTAACAATATTTTTCATTCTAAACTAAACTCCTAATTCTACACAATTCTCTTAAAATACACTTCCGGACACAAAAGCAGCCATTTTGTAAATTATTCCTGATGTGTATGCAGTAAATATTGTATTTTGCATACAAAATATTTAATATATTCACATTAATAGCCCTCTCAATTTCCTCCTAGTGATACAGAAGCCATACATAAACACTATATTATTTATCAGGCACACTGTTTCAGGTGCTTTAGTTTGGCAGGTAGGAACTGATTGTTGACGGTTACAGAACTCTGGGGTTCAGGAGACGTCTCCTACACAAGCCACTGAACTAGTTCTTGGCTGATGAACTGATGAAGTTCCTGAATTGACATTGTGCAATCGCTTCAATAAATCAGCTATTTGTCCGTTTAGACCATGGTACAACTGGCTAAATTTTGTTAAAGAGATAATGAAAATTCTGTCATTAATTCTCACCCTCATGTCATTCCAAATCCGAAAGACCTTCGTTCATCAACACAAATTAAGATATTTTTGATGAAATCTGAGAGCTTTCTGACTCTGCATAGACAGCAATGCAACTGACACGTTCAAGGCCAAGAAAGGTAGCAAGGTCATCATTAAAATAGTCCACATCAGTGGTTCAAGCGTAATGTTACGAAGACTGACACGGAAGAGAAGAAATTGTTGAATGAAGTCATTGTTTTTGTTTTTTTTTTTTGTGCACAAAAAGTATTCTTGTAGCTTCATAAAATTATGGTTCAACCGCTGATGTCACATGAACTATTTTAATGATGACCTTGCTACCTTTCTGGGCCTTAAATGTGTCAGTTGCGTTGCTGTCTATGCAGGGTCAGAAAGCTCTTGAATTTCATCAAAAATCTCTTCATTTATGTTCCAAAGATGAACAAAGGTCTTATGGGTTTGGAACGACATGAGGGACAGTAATTCATGACACAATTTTCATTTTTGGGTGAACTTTTCCTTTAACTGAGGTAATACTGCAAGAGGCATGGGATGTATTCATACTTTATATCTAAGCTATCAATATTCTCTAAATCTCTGATGAAGGAGAGCAAAGGCAACTCACATGACATTGAAAAAACAGAACAATGTTATAACTGACAATGTTATGCAAAACTGCCTATTTTGTATTGAGTACCCAAAAAAAAAAAAAAAAGTTTAAAAGGGAAATATAAAACAAGAAGATCAATCTCCACTGAGTTGCTGAGGATGCAAATCACCCCAAAATGCAATTCTTGTGTTATAGAAAAAAGCTCAAAATGAACTATTCAGATCCTAAAGACATAGAGAAATGATACCCAGATTATAAACAAGATGCCATATGTACAGTGTTAAACTGCAAGAATCAAATTGAAATACAGTGTTGTTCATGATATAAGGGAACTGAGGCATGCAGCAAAGGTGATATGTTAAACTTACAGCACTAAGGTCATATGCAAAAGGTAAATAGTGTATTAGTAGTTAGAAACAGCTGTTGCTGCAACGAAGCATAAACTACACAAGTTCAATATTTACAAATACGTAAATGTTCGTAATGACATCATCTTCTCAAGAGTTCACAGGTCCCAAAGTGACTGCTGGCGAGCTTCCCAACAAAATATTTCTTCAAGTGTTAGGAACAGAATCAAGTCGTCAAAGGAGCAAGTCCTCCTCTAATAAAGTGCTTCTGTCACGGCTGCGGTAGAAAACACGACTATTGATTTTGAAGGCCTAAAATAACGCACGTCTTTTGGCCCTGAACCCCTTCAGTCTGTGACGCGCCAGCAACATCCTCCGCTGCCGCCTCGGTTTCTTCATCCTCTAGC
Source organism: Cirrhinus mrigala (assembly GCA_036247105.1). Lineage (NCBI taxonomy): Eukaryota > Metazoa > Chordata > Actinopteri > Cypriniformes > Cyprinidae > Cirrhinus > Cirrhinus mrigala. The sequence goes on along the minus strand of CM070008.1, from coordinate 19,070,998 downwards.
GTTTCAAAAGGACTCATAATGTCATACAGGAAGGTGAAGAAACCTTGAAACCAATCAGTGCCCTCTTCTGCTAAAATATCGAGGACTTCCTCAAGGGAGTCTGAGTTTTCTTTGCTGCCATCTTTGGTCAGCCCTACGCAAAACGGGAAAATAAGGACAAAGAGAAAGAGAGGGAAAGAAAGAACAGTGGGAGAGCAAGAACATAGAGAAAGGGTGGTGTTGGTTTGCAAGGTTTCGTAGATAAGGATTCAGTACTATTAAAAAAAAAAAAGAGGGTAAAGATGCTATTAAAGCACAAGATGAAGTAAAGGAGAAAAGGGACATGCATGGAAAAGACCAATGGGGCTGTTTTTAATGAATATGTGGCTCAGTTATATGTGAAATCAATTAAACTACATGCTAAATGAGAAAATAAATCTATTTTCTCTCTCTCATTGCGTTAAATGTAACATTGGCAAGTTGGCCTAAATTTACAAAAACATGCAATAAGGCAATAATCTCTCATCACATCTTCTCCAAAATGGCATGTTGTTTGAACAAAACAATGATTATAAAAGTACCATGCACGTGCATCTCTCTAATTTAATTTGAAACTGCACAAAAGTGAACCAAAGTCAGTCATGCAAAACATCATCTGGTAAAAATTTCATTGGAATCGCTGCACTTGCCTAGTAGTACTTTAGCATCTTCCACATCAAAGTCTCCATCACCATCAGCATCATAGGACACAAGTTTGCCTATTAAAGTAAAGTAAAGTGAATAACTGTTGTGCCACATATGGAACTAAAAGCCCTACAAATAGCACTATTAAATTGCTCTCACTTGTTTTATATCACACAGTACATGGTTTCTTCTAATACTTTGAATAGGAAATGTCCTTAATCTTATTTTAAATAAACCTATAGCAATTAAACCTGCATTATAACATATTATAACAATTGACATTAAATCATATTCAGATAGTTAGAAATTATACATTACCCTCCAAAAGTTTTAGTGTCAGTTTTTCTTTTGAAAATGAACGTGAGTTTTTGAAAGAAGTGTGTTACGCTCACCAAGGCTGCATTTTAGTGCTGTGCAACGATTAATCACATCCAAAATAAAAGTCTCTGTATACATAATACTGTATATGTGTATGTTCTGTGTATATTATATAATATATAATACACATGCACGGATATATTTAAGAAAAATATGTTGTTTATATATTAAATATATTTATAATATTAATTATATCAATAAAAATATATACACATTTAAATACATGCAAATATTTTCAAAATATATACTTGTTTATATATAAATACACACACACGTAAACAAAAACTTTTTTGATCGCAATTAATCGTTGCACAGCACTACTGCATTTATTTAATCAAAAACTACAGTAAAAGTCATATTGTGGATTATTATTACTATTAAAAAAAAAATTATCTCTTTTAATGCAGTTTATTTCTGTGATGGCAAAGCTGAATTTTCAGCAGCCATTACTCCATTCTTAAGCATCACATAATCCTTCAGAAATCATTCTAATATGCTGATTTCATGCTCAAGAAACATTATTATTATTATGAATGTTTTAAAAAGTTGTGCTGCTTAATACTTGTTTTTTGTTGTTGTTGTTGTTGTTGTTGTTGTTGTTGTTCCAGCTCTGGGTGAAATATGGCTAAACCCAGGGTTGTTTTGGCCCAGTGGTTAGGTTAACTATTGCTTAAAAATAACGTAACTCGTTAAAAATTAACCCAAAATAGGTTGGAAATTAAAATGTATTAATATGTTCAATAAATGAACATTTATTATTAAGTTGAATAAATAATAATTAAATGATAAACATTTTTTAAATTACTTATTAATAAATGCTCACCTTTTTTGATTATTGCTGATGCCTCTAGTAATCATTTGTCTGATTTTTAATTTACAACCTATTTTGGGTTCATTTTAAGCCTGCTGTATAGTAATTTTTAAACGATAATAAAATGCTGGGTTAAAAACAACCCAGCTTTGAGTGAAATATGGATAAACCCAGGGAATGGCTTTTGGGTAGTTTTATTTAACTCAACTATTATTTAAAAAGAACTATATTTCTTGTTAAATCCCAACCTATTTTGGGTTACTTTTTAACATTTATTAATATGTTCAATAAATGAACATTTATTAATAAGCTGAATAAATGATAACCAAATAATAAACATTTTTTAAATTGCTTATTAATAACTGTTCACAGTCTCGTTTTTAATTTACAACCTTTAGGCTCATTTTAAGCCAACCATATAGTAATTTTTAAACAATAGTTGAGTTAAATAAAACTACAGAGAAGGTTGGGTTAAACATCTAACCTAACCACTAGGTCAAAACAACCTAGTTGTTTACCTAAGCAGTATTTGTTTTAAATGCAACATTTTGATAACATTACAAATGTCTCAACTGTCACTTTTGACTAATTTAATGCATCCTTGGCGAATAAAATTAATTTCTTTAAAACTGACCCCAAACTTTTAGTGTACATTTATATGAAATTATGGATAAAAAAAACAATCACACTAAAACAGAACTAAGAATCAAATCATAGACCCGCTTCCCCACTTTGTAATTGAAGATGATAGGTTTAAAGAAATGAGGTTTATGGAGGTGATTTCATTCACCAGTTCAGATGTCATACCTTGTAATACCTCTGAAAGATTATAGCGCAAGTCCTTTGCTTTGGCTGCATGCAAATTAAGGCCAGATATACAAAAAGAAATTACATATAACATTTATGTAATTGTAAGTATTCAATCAAGATATAGACAAAATCTGAATAAGAGAAAGCAAAGACTCACCAATTACACCTTGATAGTCAACAAGGTCAAAATACACCACAGCTACAGAGGTCCAGACGCCCAGCAGAGCCAAAACCATGAACCAAGTGAAAAATGAGGTTCCTCCTCCAACCTCTGCCTTCTTTCCATTCTTATGCGCCTGCTGTGGCTTGGCCTCTGAAGGATAAGATTAGGATAAGAATAAGATTACACACAATGTCAGGAAGATATAAATAAAAACTAAAAGTTGTGAATTTAAAATGCATTCATTTAACAAAATCAAATCAATGGTGCACAGCAAAACCCTCATGTGAACAAGGAATGCATGCTCAAGGCCACCAATTAATAGACTGTGTAACATTAGCTTTGAAGCTGGAGACCAATCAGTTCTTTCTATATTCAAATGCATGTATAAGATCCAAGGGATTTCTGGTTCAAATGAAAGATTCCCTTTAAGATATTTAAATATTCCATCTGAAACCAAATCTATAGTAAGCACAAGGTGACAAAAGTCTAAAAGTGTGCAGTTATTCTAAGGTCTGTTGACACTCCTCATGGAACCGTGGTATAAATACATCTGTATTCAGAGCTCTAGTGGGAAGAATGAACAGGTGTTTTGTCCGCTACGTTCTGCTAGGTCAAACCACACATTTGTTCATGCGCACATGCACACTACAAATGTTAGTAAGAGATATACAGATAACAATACCAACACTAAAGTGTTACGACAAAAGAAATTCTCTTTTTATAGTTTGTGCAGGTGTCATATATTAACTGATTGCACAATAACACATTATAACAATGCATTTCAAGGCACTTGAGCCATCTTGTAAAAAAATCTTGAAAAAAAATCTAAATGCTACTGCTAATACAAAAAATACAAATGAAACCTTAAAATTGAGTATTAAATAGGAGTATATTCATTTTCATATGTTAAGGCTTTCTCTCACACCTCCGTGATTTGTTATATGTCATCTCTCGTCATAAAAGGTTATTCTAAATCTTAAAAATACTATACCGGTTTCTTCGTTCACCACCTTGACCTCTGCATTCGGCTCCCCCATTCCTCCAAGCAAAGTGGGGAAGAAGAGAGCGTCTTTCACCCCAATCCTACCCCGAACCCCTGTACAACAGCAGGTCTCCTGCCTTTTTGTTCGTTGTGAATTGAGCCGGAACTTAATATGGAACTCGACCAGCAAATGGATTATTTTTAGAACTGTCCGCTTGAAAGCCAGAAAATCTCAAGCACTCATAGGAAAGGGTAAAGGCAAATCCCACTCCATCCTGCTGTTCTTAGTCACATATGAAGGCTGAAAAGGCTGATTGGTCATCCAAATTACTATACTTAACAAAAGAGCAGCACACAATTGAGGACACACTGCTTTGTCACATACGTGCGTTTTGATAACATGCAAATCAAACTTTGGAAGGCGTTTTCAGCCGCCAGGCAGAGGAGCATTTAAATCTTGGCAAACTTACAGCAACTCTCTTGCCACAGAGCTTTTATTTTCCATACAAGGACCGGTCTCCCGAGTTTCTTGATGAAATAATAAACATGTTAGCAGCGGCTTCTGCTTCGATTTGTCGAAACAAACTAGCCATAGAGCTAAAACAGAAAAACCTGCATCAAACTAACACAAACAGTAATATGACTAACACAAAAATAACTGGTTTCTATTTTACTATATTTTAAAATGCAATTTTTTTTCTGTGATTGCAGAAAAAAAATCAGTTAAATGTGCTGATTTGGTGCTCAAGAAACATTTCTTATTATCAATTTTGAAAACAGCTGTGTTTGCTTATTACTGTGATCAGCATCCTTGCTTTAAAAAAAAAAAAATGTCTTATACAGATAGATGGATAGAGATTTATATGCATAATGCATTTGATGCAAACCCAACCCCTTATGCATACCTTGTCATTGGCTAGTATTTTTTTTTTCTGTTTACTCACCAGACTGATATACTATTTTTATACATAAAGCTTATGTTTGCAAAATGGCAGAGCTTTTTAATTATCTGAAAGTACACTCCTAAAATCATTCAGGCAAGCATTATAATATAATATTATGATAATCAATCATTATTTAATGACATAACTTGGTAACCATGTATGAACGCATATTTGTCATTTTAACTGACAATAATAACAATAATACTGATAAAATAATAATAATAATAATAATAATAATAATAATACAAATTCTACTTCTAATAAGAATAGAACAATTTGGAGTAGATGTAACAGTTTGCATAGTGGTTGCAGAAAAACTCTGGTAACAAGTGGAGGTAAACGGGTAAAATCCATGGAATAAGAGGAAAAAAAAAAAAATGTTTGAGCCTTGATGTCAAAATCGGAATGCAAATCATTTTTATAGAATACTGTAGACAAAGACGCCACTTGAAGCTAAATGCAGACGTTTAAACGGACATACTATGGATGAAAACTGCTATGATTACTCTACTTTTAAAGCATACATTTGATTTAAACAATAGGTCTACATAATATTCACATATGCTGTTCATAGGGGACGTATTGTATTAGCCCTACAGTTACAGTATGACATTATTTAAACCTATTACTGTTAACATTTTTCCATAATATTTATTTTATCTCACAATTCTTTTTTTTCCTCGCAAACGTAAGCTTATATCTCCTAATTCTGACTTTATAACTTGATTTAACTCAAAAATAGTGAGTTCGTCAATTCTGAGGGGAAAAAAAGCCAGAAGTGTGGGATATAAACTCCTATTCTGAACAGAGGGGAAAAAGAGAGAATGGCAAGTTGTTTTTCCTTATCAGAACTGTGAGATAATCTCGGAATTGCAAGAATAAAGTCAGAATTTTGAAATATAAAATCAAATTGACCTTTTTTTCATTCTTTTATTCCATGGGTCCATAGACTGTCTTTGAAAACCGTCATTTTCGGTCACCAGATAGGCTCTGCCCACAAAAACATCATTCTTGTTTCAAATCTGAAGACTATCCCACTATCTAACGTCAATTTTATTGACTAACAGTGTTTATTGCAGGGTGACAAGCTCTTATTTTGAAAATGACATCTAATCAATACAATCTATAATCTTTTTAACTATTTTGTACCATATCTGTGTAATTCTCTAGCTGTAAAGGCTATCTCTTCGGGGTTTTCTGCAACCCGCGCATCCCGAATGTTTACAAATCGATAATTGGTCTATATGAAACACACTAAGGATTAATGAGCTGCTGGGTTCATGAATATTAATCACATAATCTGCATTTGCTCTAACTGATTAGCTGAAATCAAAACAGTGATGATAATAAGTGAACGCCAGCCAATGAGATTGCCATTTGCGAATTAGTCCCGCCCACTTCCGAGAAAACCAGCAGTATCTTATGATTGTTCTTAAAAGCAGAAGAATTCAAAATGAACTGTTATTTAGACAGGAAAGTACAACAAAGAATATCGTTTACATGTAGCGCATCAATCCTGCACTTTATGTAAGACTAAATAACAGATTGCTTGGCGACATGAAACGAAACATGATAGGCTGCTTTATGTGTCAGTCATATGGCCTCTTGGGCGGGCGTTGGCCATTCAAAGCAGCCAAGGTTCCCAGACCTTCTCCTGTCAGTCTGAAGGTCTGGCTACACGAGACTACAAAGAGTGAAACTCTGAAACGCTCAGTAAGATTGTTCAGCGAGTGAAAATATCTGTGCTAAACTTATACTTAGCCTCCAACTTACACAATGGCACCCATAGTGAAGATTTAGTCACATATGCAAGTGATTTACTCGCATTGTAGAGGGTTGTAATAGTTAAAACTGCATTGACAGAGTACAGCATTTGAATCTTTTAGCTAGATTAAAGCTGCATGCAATGTTTGAATATGAGACACGCCCCACTATACACACACTCAACTCGTCTCTAAATCTACAGATAGTCAAATGGCTGCCATTGTGAGCTAATCAAGATCTTCCTCTCCACCATTTATACTTGCTATGAAGTGCTTCAGTCTCTTTTGTCGCTGCTTTGACTATGCCTTTGTGGCACACAATGTCCATTGTTCAGTTTACATAACATTGTAGTGGAATGTGTGCCTTGAATTACCCTCTCTTCTTCAGTTGTACCTACACAACCCACAGCGTAAAGCAAGCAGTTCCTGTCTGGTCACATGAACAAAGCCTGGACATTAACCCCTTATGTGATTTTATCAGCATGTACACCCCTGACTGAAATCTTAAATGACCAGCAAACTGACACTGCTTTAGATTTACACAGGTTTAAAAGTACAGCGAGTTGTCTGATGTCACAACACGAGTTTAAATATGTTACATATATAAAGATTATTGCCATTCATAATATCTGGAATGAATCATGTTACTTGTTAAACACGCAATATTGTGAGATGCACACTCCAGTTAACAAAACCAAATAAAATATTTACTACACCACCAAACATTTCCAACACCAAACAGAGAATTTCACTGGATTAAATGCCCTTGGAAAAAACAACATGCAAGGTTATTTAAACAAAACAGAGGAATCAGTGGAAAAATCCTTGAGAAAAAAATAAATCAAATGCAAGCATGTCATGACAGACTTTCATTTCTTTACCATTTCTGTGGCACCCAGCAAGTAATTCTGTGTAGCTGAAAAGATCCCTGAAAGTAATGATTTAGACATTTGATAAAAGAGAGCATTGCACCACTTTATAAACTACTGAGTTCACTTTACAAAGCAATGCATTATAAATGCATCAATCTATAGTGGTTTTGTAAATGTTTTCCTTCAGTAGACATTTAAAGGGTGTGGCTGTAGATTATCATCATTACAGGAAAAGTTTTCCATAAGGGATAAAACCCGTAAAATGTAATGGTTTAATGGAGAGAACTGAATTGAGAATGCTTATAGAGTGTTTTCACGACATGTCATCAGTCGGCCATATTGGTGGCACAGAACTTAATGCCACTGAACCGAACAAAACTCGCAATTTTAGCTGATTATTGCTGCTGAAAATGGTCAATTATTGTCATGTTTTGGACTGTACTAATCGGTCAGACTGGGAGAAACATTTGGAGTAAAATAGGTTGTCAAAAGTTATAACAAATCAAGACGAGGAGTGCAAAAGACTGTTCGAGGAAAGAAGGCATTTTTGGTTGGCCAAACTGAACCAGGATATCCAGGTCAAGAATTCTGACAACATTCGTTTCTGGTCAGGTAGGTGAAATATTAGGCTAATATCTTAATTAACACTGCTCGTATATATCTTTACCACCAGTTAACTTTAGTTTGTCAAAATATTGCACCCTTCGCTGCTTACGAAGTCCTTCTCTATATGATTTAGCAGCTTCCACATGTTTTTTCCGGGGTTTAGACAGCATAAATTATCAGAAAAACGTATTCAGTAGCACATTAACCTTGCAATCCATGCTGTTGTTTACATCCGAGTATCTCCAATATGGCCGTGCATCCGGGTAGCTGACCAAACCGTGACGCAAGTGCAAACCCTCTATAGTGAATAATAAATGGTGGTTCAAGTGGCATCTCATTGACACCAACATAGTAAGAAAAAAGCACATAAAAATGCGATAAGTAAGCAGGCATCACTAGATGGCATTTGATTCCTGTATTCAAGTATACAGTGCATAACTGCATTTCTTCTAATCTGCTTGGTCTGCTTTATTGGCTCAAAATATAGAGATAACCACCATAATAATTCACATTTTAAAATAAGATAGTTACATGACAAATTAAGCCTTTCCATGAACAAAACAGGCTTTTCCATGAACAGCAGCTAACAAACATAAATAGAAAGTACACAGCGGCCCTGCCAAAGAGGGTAACACACACACAACATTAAATAATGCCAAAAAAAAAAGTAATATAACTGCACACACATATGATAAATCTATACACACGTCTAAAATATCACTATAGGGGTTTGTATAACTTCTAACATTCCTATAGTTGATCTACCACTCTTACGTAATAGCCACGCAGTTACTAAAGTCAATAATAATAGCTACATAGCTAAACCCAACACCCGGACGTTGTTAACCAGAAGGGGGGTCCTGCTGTGTGGCTGGCTGACTTTTTAATTGCAGGGTGTGTGGGGACATGGGACCCTAGAGGCCACGTGTAACCCCTCCCACGCTCTCCCAATATTGACACGTGAGCATTTAAGAGCTCGCGCTGGGGCAACTCTGGCTCCAGCGACGTGCAAACATTTATCTGAAAATATAGGTCATTTGCTGTCGGAATTAATAAACAGTACTATAAACTAGGCCTTGTGGTGCTCCTGCAGGACTAAAAGCATGCAGAAGTTCTGCAGCGACCATTCCGTCCAATTTTCCAAGTTCAGGGGGGATTTAATACACCCCTCTCAGTTGGTTTCGGAGAGAAAAGTTCTTACTCGCACTGAGTGTTGCAACGATTTAACTATTTGTGATTACAGTGTAACACAACTAACGTTTTTTTATATATCACGACTGTAGTCGACACAATACACTGGGGTCACTTATTATCTTGCGAGTTTATCATCTCTTCACAGTGCATTTAAATGAGATAAACAAAAAGCAATCCTGCCGCTTGATTAACTTTCAGGCCTTGATAGAAATGCGTATTTTTGACGAACAAAATGTAAACAAACGCACCTTTTTTAACTGGTCCTTTTGCGTTTTTCTTAGCCATTGCGAATGGTAGGTCTTCGACGTTTCTTGTTCTGTAACAAATGAATTGACTGTAATTCCAGTCTGAGCTCTGGTACTGATGCCCTGCAAAATCAAATCCCTATGCCTTCATACACCGAGGCCCGTAGCAACCCGTCCCCCTTTTGAGTGACTGAACGTTCGACCAATACAGTCCAGACAATGCCGTTGTGGGCGGGGCAAATGAAAATGTCATCCAATCGCTGAGCAGTGACCGATGACTTATTCAATCGTGTGGATACCTGCGAGGTAAGACCGCCCAGTCCATCCCTGTTTTTTTTTTTTTTTTTACTGCCAGCACTGGAACGTGGCAAGATGGAAGGTTGGACTTATCGCGAGATCCAATCCATAGCTTTTCACACAGTGCTGTGAATGCAAAGCAATTCACAACATTATTATAATTCTTATCTTTGCGTGTAACGGTCGAGTGACCTATATAGAGCTTGCGTGGGCTGTGATTTGCAAAATTACTGCAGTCCGGATTCTGGAAGAAAGATCTTTTCAGCCTCCAATTTACTTGGAAAAGTAGTCTGTAGAAAGCACACAATTAATAAATACAATTCAGTTGCACATTACAGTCGTTTTATTAAACTAATTTACTAATTCAACCGGACTCGACTTAATAATGCTTTATATATTGTGAAGGAGTGAAATTAACAACGAAAACTGTGTGCTTTGCCTTGGTGCAAATTGTTCCATTGACTATAAGTTGCGCCCCACCCCCCTTTCTGCTTTTGTCCACCTCATCCTAAAGTGACTAGTAAGTAGTGTGGAAAATTAAACTTATATAACTTGTTGAAACTTTATTTATTTTCAAACTGGTAAGATTTTTTTTAAAATAAATATAAGATAATTGAATTATTATTTTGAAATTCTTTTGAAAAAAAAAAAAAAGAAAACTTTAGAACGAAGTACTATTTGCTTTTCAGATGCAGTAACTGTAAAGATAAAATTAAGCTGAAAAACACACCCAGATCCTGTTGGACAAATGGGACAATTTCCATATGAAAGTGCCTTAAAAGAATTACGGTCAGTTTAAGAATATATATGTAAGTGTTCTTGAAGGAATTTATTTGTTTTGAAATGTTTTGTCAAAAGCTTTACAATGATGTCATGCTATGTATGCATATCAATCATAGTAACTGAAAGATAAGAAAGCAAGATTAACTTTGACTTAATTAGAGCAGTGTGACAATAAAACCTATTTTATCTTTTCTAACAACCATAAGTGACGTAACAGGCGAGGAATAATTTGTCCTATATGTTTTCTTGTCGAAAATTAAAAATCAAGATAATTCTAATTTAGGAATTTACACTGTACTTTTAGTGATGCATTTATTTGGTGCGCCTTAGATATAAACTTACCACAGTATTCTCGCTGTTTTAGCACGAGAAGTTCTTAGATGGATGCTTGGATGAAACAGGAGTAGGAACCATTTGGGTCGTTCCCGCCGTTTGGCATGTGTAAGAAAGTGTCATTCACTGTAATTCGCAGTGTAAATCTTCTGGATATATTTGCCTATACATTCTAAGTGGTAGTTGTCATTATATAATGTTTCACAGTAGCGCTTTAGATATTAGGCTACTGGTTGATAGTGTAACGTTGTAAAAAAAAAAAAAAAAAAATCTGTTATGGTCTATTTTGTATTTTTACCAGTAGAGGGCGTGCTAAAATAGCCTAAAATATTGCCTGAATAGATTCAACAATATTCTTGCAGTATATGACAGAATTTTGTGTCAATCTCATTACCACGAGAATGTTGTAAGTGTGTTTTGGGTAGTGCTCACAGAATGAATACAATAAAAATGCAGATAGTCCCCCCTAGAAAAACATGCAATTATGAGATCCATCTTTTCACAGTGAGAATGACTGAGGGACTCATATGCAACTATTACAGAAGGTTCAAATGCTCACTGGTGCTTCAGAAGGAAACACAATGCATTAAGAGCCAGGTGGTGAATTTAACTTATTTTGTCTTCTGGGACACATGTAAGTATCTTCTGTAGCCTCTGAAGGGCAGAACTAAATGAAAAATTTCATATTTAGGCAAAATAAGAAAAACATACACATCTCCATTCTGTTTAAAAGTTTTTACCCCTGGCTCTTCATGCATCGTTTTTCCTTCCGAAGCATCAGTGAGTGTTTGAACCTTCTGTAATAGTTGCATATGAGTCCCTCAGTTGTCCACAGTGTAAAAAGATGGATCATAAAATCATACAGTCATTGTTGGAAAGGGTTCAGATACACAGAAATGCTGGAAAACCAAATAATTTGTGGGGCCTGAACTGTTTAGGACAACATGAACAACTATCACTAAACAAAAAGACACAGCAGTGGATCATTCAGGTAACAACACAGTATTAAGAATCAAGTGTATGTAAACTTTTGAACAGGGTCATTTTTATAAATTAAACTATTATTTTCTCTTATGGACTATATGCAAACATCTTTTATGTGAAAAATCTTATTCAGATCAGTACTACATAAACAATAACATGCATTTTGTATGAACCCGCTTATTTTCGTAAAATAATTTACATTTTTTGATTCTGAAAGGGCGATATATAAAGAATTATATATATATATATATATATATATATATATAAAGAATTTGGTAACATTTTACAACAAGGTTCATTAGTTAACATTAGTTAACTACATTAGTTACTTTTAGCATTAACTAATGCATTATTACAATCATAAATTGTTTTTGTTAACATAAGTTAATGTACTGTGAACTAACATGAACAAACAATGAACAACCGTATTTTTATTACCCAACATTAACAAAGATTAATAGGCATGGAGTGCTTACGATAGCCACGCAATTGGATTTTGCAGATAATACTGAAGAACCAAAAATAAGTTTCAAAAATCAGTTCAAATGATTTCACCCAATGACCTTTGCAATTGTTTGGCTGCCAAGTTTATTCGAGTTGCACATTGTGTAATAATATGTCTGTGTAGATCTTTTTATCATTATGATAATGTACATTAAATGGAAAAAAAACAGAATAGCTATAGTTTGATAACAAGTAAGGACAGCACAATTAAACAATATAAAACAGTAATTTTCTTCCATCTTTAGACACACTGTCTGACAAAAAGGGTGAACATTTAAGGATTATATACATCGTTTCAGAAATTCACATTCAAGGAAATCTGTAAACATGAAGAGATCCAGTAAGGTCATTAGTCTGTTTATATTTGTTTAGGAATCAGAGCAAAAGGCAATAGACCAAAGTGCTATTTTTTGTAATCCCACTTGGTGTAGACTAAATAAGTGCATGTCTTCAGCTGTTTATTTAAAATGCAGTAAAGGTTAATAAACGCTACTGTTTACAGTTACATTACAGATCTTAAGATACAATACAACGAGGCAGTTCATTATCTAACTTCCAGAAGATTTACATCCTGAGTTATGTCCATTGTTACGATACGACAATTAAAACATTGACAAAAAGTAAAAAGAACAAAGGCACTTTGATATTTTGGTCACCCACAACATTGTACACTACTTGTGTTATTTACAAGTGACTGTGGAATCCTTCTTATAAAGGTAACAAAACATCTGATGCTATATTGTATCTTCAGAGGTATCAAGTACTTGCAATGAATATCTGCTTGATATGGAATTCAATAAAATCACATTATTCAAAAAAATATGTTAAACTAAGTAAATTTCACTTTTTTCCAGTCTGGAATATCAGGAGAGATATTTATAAGCAGACAAATTAAAAAGCTGCATCATAATTTATGTGCAATATGAAAAAAGTTAAGATATAAGGATATAAGTAAACCATATAAGTTTACAACAATATGCTTTACAATCTAAAGGAATATTTCTTCCAAAAATGAAAATTTACTCACTCTCAGGCCATCCACAGACACATTGTTTAAAACTGTTTAGGACATTTTTTTGTTTAAAAACAGTGTTTGATCTGTTCATATTTCTCTCCTGATTCAGATTACATTACTTTTCACTGAAGAAAGCAATATCTGGAGTCGTGTGGATTATTGTGCTGTTTTTATCAGCTTTTTGAACTCTCATTCTGATGGCACCTGTTCACTGTAGCCATGTGATGTTAAATTTCTCCAAATCTGTTCCAGTGGAGAATCTTGAATGGCCTGAGGGTGAGTCCATTTTCATTTTTGGATGAACTTTAAGTCAGCAACATTGTCCTGCTTTTTTAAAGAAAGTATGTAACCTGCCCAGCAGAAATATGGTAAGAAATACCTTCATTGTAATCACTCATAGGAAGATGACTGAGAGGCATCTCCTCCACCAAAGTCCAGAGAGAGCTTATGGAGATAGTCTTCAGACTGCATGATGAACTCAGTCCAATCCTGGCATGCTTCATTTATGCTGGGTCCGGTTCCTCCATACTCAGGAGGGAGTATATCTTTCGGAAAGCAATCGCAGAGACTTCGGGCATATGAACTCCCATGCATATGAATCTACAAAGGAAAGCACGACACAACGGTCAGTAGCACGACCATAAATATTAAACCTGTTAAAGTGAATACGCTTAAACTAACTAACCCGCTGTTTGATTTTGTCTGGAAGAAATGGACGGATCATGGCAAAGACTGGACGGAAAAAAATGGGCTCATTTATCAAATGGATGCCACGTACTTTCAAAGGAAAGGAGTCCTGGAAAACAGATTTGTTAAATGCATTTTAAATGACTCAATACTATTAAACGTATTTTATTTTTTTAATAATATATTGTATACAAAAAACTATACAGTACATTCATAATCAATTTTTTCCCAATACATTTAGAGGTGTTAAAGCCAGATCTTCTCAAGAAATCTGAATAAGTCTGAATGTATACGTACTGTGAGAACAGCAGATATCTTTTTTGCCAAGGAAGGATTTATCTGCAGGGCATGTGCGAAGCACCAGTCTTGGAGATCAAAAATGGTTTTGAGCCCATTTTTTTGAGTCTCCCATTCTCGAACAATCAACTCTGACGTAATGAGGCTCACACGGAAAACCTCATAAGCTGTGAATTCTTTGGGGTTCCACTGACCTGAAAACAGTGTTTGAAAATTTGTGATATTTGCCATTGTAATGACTGAAACAACTTTTTAAAAGGGACATGGGATGAAAAATTTATATATGTTTGCATATAAATGTGTCTTAGAAGTGTGTCGACACAACACCCTACAATGATAAAAATCCATTCACTGTTGTTTTTTTTTTAAATCCCCAAAAAACCTAAACATTCTCAATTATCAAGTTGTTTTGATTTTCTGAGCAGTATGGCGTCATACTGCTCAGGCCTCGCTTACGACGACTGCCATTTGTACAATGTCCACCATTTTCTCCGCACTTGAGCAGCTGTAGCATCAACAATGTTTTATAAGCAATGCAGGTGTTTTGTAGTTGGATGTAAAAGTGAACATAAGAGTCTTCATTTTCTCCTGACATCAGAGCCACTGAAGACACAGTGGATTAGTTTTGTTTCTGATTGTAATGTGCCACCGAATACGCAAAAAAAACGTAAGAGATGGGTGGCATAGCTCATTATCATTTAAAGGCACATGCACCGAAACGGGTCGCTGTGGGCAGAGCTGTTTTGACAAGCTAAAAATGGTGTTGTTTCACATAAGCATTAAGGAACTTTAACCAAATGTTGCAGACATTTCATGAAGACCCTAAAGAATTATATTAACTTGTGGAAAATGAGCCTCCGATGTCCCCTTTAAAAATTGTGTATGTACTTGCCAATCCGATAGATTAGAACTCGACTTCCAGCATCATCTCGTGATCTCAAAACTCCATGGTAATTGTTTTGTAGAAGTCTAATGACGGATGATGGCCGCAGATCGGCTGTTATTTCCGGACATTCTTGTCTCCATTTATGATAGTTAATCAACAGCTGTGAATGAAAAACACAAGAACAAGAGCATGGCTCATTGCATTGTTTATGGTTAAGTTGGCATCTGAATGCAGTGTCAGCTAGGCAACATGTAGTTGTATAGATGAATTATTGAAAATCCAATTGCTAACACGTTGGTATGGCTGAAATGACCTCAAAGTTACTTCAGGACTTAAAGGAGAAGTCCACTTCCAGAACAAAGATTTACAGATAATATACTCACCCCCTTGTCATCCAAGATGTTTATGTCTTTCTTTCTTCAGTCATAAAGAAATTGTGTTTTTTGAGGGAAACACTTCAGGATTTTTCTCCATATGATGGACTACTATGGTGCCCCGATTTTAAACTTCCAAAATGCAGTTTAAAGACTGGGTCGGTACTTCTGCAGTGATGTAGGATGATTTTGAAACGATTTTTGAAGTTGAGGGAGAAAATATGATGAGTTTTTCGACATACCCTAACTGTCTTGAGCCAGAATACACAGAGTTCAGGGAGAGAAAGGCAAGACGAGCATTTGAGATCAAAAAGTATATAAATTGTATTTTTTTTAAATGAAAATAACCAATCGTTTCGCTAGATAAGACCCTTCTTCCTTGGCTGGGATCGTTTACAACCGCATTTGGGATCATTTGAAGCCGCATTTAAACTGCATTTTGGAAGTTCAAATTTGGGGCACCATAGCAGTCCATTATATGGAGAAAAATGCTGAAATGTTGTCCTCAAAAAACATAATTTCTTTACGACTGAAGAAAGAAAGACATGAGCATCTTGGATGACAAGGGGGTGAGTACGTTATCTGTAAATTATTGTTCTGGAAGTGGACTTCTCCTTTAAGAAAGAGCATGTTGGTGGGTCAGAAATGTACATAGGGTAGAGTGGGGGGAAAAGGACTGTGTAATGTTTTTCTGTGAAACAAAAGTTAAATGTGTCCAGAGTTTTCATGTTATTAGATTTTTAACAAAAATTACATTTGTACCAAGGGACCGTTGTGTCCCACAAGTGGGGTACAATGCCCCCCAGTCTGACCCTTAAAATTAACCATAGTTTTATTATAGTAAAAGTGTGGTAACCATGTTTTTTAGTCGCACAGATTACCATTTGTATAACCATAGTTTTACTACAAATACCATGGTTAAACTATGGTTAGTGTAGCAAGACCATGGTTCAATGGTTATCAATAGTTTAACTACAGTAACCATGTTTTTTTTTTGTTTTTTTTTTGTGATTTTATTTGTAGTAAAACCATGCTTTATACATTTACAGCAAAATCAGAGAACGGGCAGTTTTAGCTTAAAATTAAAAAGATAATAATCAATATTTATGAATTACAAAATTATAATAAAGCTGAAAAATATTGTTAGCTCTCATGTCAAGGATGTCATTCTGAAAATATAATTATATATTTTTTTAAATAACACGTACTAATCTACAGGCCTTACTATTCTCATATCATATGTGATGTTCTACAAAACAACAAGCTTTAAAACCCTTTTTTGGTTGGTAAATACTTCTACATCACTCTTGTCAAGGTAGTGCATAGTTCTAACAAAAAATTATCTAGCTTTATCTAGTGGTTATTTTGGGGAAAAAACAGTATTTAATGTAAATACCCTATATTTACATTAAATAAATAATGTAGAGACAAGGAAACTGCAGTAACTATATTTGATCTCAGTAATCATAAATCGTAGGCAAAAACAACAAGTATGAAAACAAAAAAAAACGATGACATGCTTGCATCAATTTTCTTTCGCATAAATTATTAACATAATTCGGAAATGCCCTGTTAGACTAATTGCACTGTGTAACGTGTGAGTGTTAATTGGCCTGTGGCCAGTAAATATTATTGCTAATCAGATCACGTATCACCAACGGTATCATTATCACTACAGAAAGCACGCGGATTGGTTTACAAGTTAATATCAGTTGAGTTCATTCATCGTGTTAAGTAGTGCTACAAACCTTCAGTGCCAGTGCCACATCGAAATCTCTCGCCTGCAGAAACCGAATCAAAAAAGTTTCCGACAAATTCAAGTGTCGAATGCTTTTTTCTGCCTCTGCTTTTTGTTTCAGTTCTGACAAATACGGTGCAATCCGAATAGAATCAACGGGTAAATTGTTTAATTCTTCGATGTTCTCAGCTTCTTCAGACTTCATATCTGCTCGAGTCGATTGAGTGTCATGTTTTCTGAGCAGGGGTGTTACGTAAAAGGGGGCAGGAAATGAGCCCCTGACATCTATGAGAACTATCGCCTAATGTTTTTCACCTTTGTACAGGTCAAGTTTCGTCAAACATTAACCAAGAAAACTTTGTAGGATGACTTGTCTCTCGTCAGCTTAAACACCACCCAACGCCTTATACAAAACGGAGGAAATTCCAGACGAAGACGTGTATAGTAGCCTACGTGATTCCTACAGATGTTTAGGAGAGAGAAAACTAGAATGTAAAATGAATTGATCATCTTCTTGTCCATTTTCACCGCTATTGCTCAATAAATAAAGTTAAATAAACACAATAGTGGGGCATGTCACGTAAACAAAAGTTATTAAATAAAATCTAAACTGTAAAAGACAACGTATATAACAGACAAAAATATTACTATTGTTTTGGCAATGTGGCAAAGTGGAGATGGTGGCCACAAGAGGCAGTTGTAACGTCTGGAAAGAGCTACATGATATTCATGCTGCACATGCTCAATTATCCCCTTTCTTGGAAGAAAGCAGCCACATGTGACCATTCCTAATGACATAAAATACTTTTCAATAAAAAAGGTAGGCTATTTTTTATGTTTACAGTTTTTGTCATACTGTCTAAACGGTTTGCCTGAAGCACTGTAAAGATGTATAATTTTAGGCCTCATCAGTGTTTTCTTAGCTTCTAACAGACTTAGCTAGCATGATTGTGTCAAAACTAGTATAGCAAGTTTTTTTCAGGGTAGTCAGTATAGGGACAGTTGTAACATGATATCTCTTATCACAACATTGATTTGCCATAACATAACAAAATTGTAATTTTATGGATTAATAAAGAAACCTTTCAATAGTCAGTAATTCAAGTAAAAAGCTTCAGCCTGGGTCTGATTTGGACTAATTTTCTTCTTCTTTACCCTCTCTGTCACGTACACATACATCACATGCACACAAATAATTACATACCTGCATATCCAGATGCACACTTGGAATACTTTCCAACATTCACTTAAACAAACACACATACATTACATGCACATATACACACTCACACTTGGTCAACAAAAGTATTATTTAATTTCACTGTCTTAATTTAAAATACAACTGTAATGTAATGATTGTAATGATTAACTAAAACATGGTTGTTACGTGTGTCACGGCGTGGTTTGCGGGGAATGAAAACACACAAAACAGTCCACAGGGGTGTGACAACGTATTGCTCAAAAAAAAAAAAAAAAAAAAAAAATATATATATATATATATATATATATATTATATTCTCTCTCTCTTTTTTTTCTTAATACTTGTCTTTGTTTTTACACATTTCATTTAGGGCTGTCAAACGATTAATCGCGATTAATTGCATACAAAATAAAACTTTGAGTTTGCCGAATATATGTGTGTGTACTGTGTGTATTTATTATAATTAATTAACTTAATGTATATATTTAAGATAAATATGTTAAGTACAAATGTTTTAATTTATATATAATATAAATTATATAAAAATTATAATAAATACATATGTAAATATTCCTTAAATATATACATTAATGTGTTTTTATTTATATATACATAATAATTACTCACAGTACACACACATATATTAGGCAAACTCAGATTTTGTATGCACTTAATCATGATTAATCATTTGACAGACCTAATTTCATTATATGTCCATATAATTTGATGGTAACACTTTACAATAAGGTTCCTGTAACGTGGAGAGGGAGACGAGAGGCGAGCGGATCCAAATGCAAGCTTTTATTATGACGAGACAGAGACATAGTGAAAAACAGGCAGGGTAGGAGCAATGGCAGACCGGTACAGCGTTGACAAGACATGGGGATAGTCCGTGCAGCAGGCAAGAGTCGACGAACGGCGAACATAATCCGTGGGGAAAGGCAAAGGGATAATCCGTTAAACAAGCGAGAAGTCCAAAAGGCAGGCGGCGAGACAGACAAAACGAGAAGGCCAGGCGAGAAACCTGGGAACTAGAGAAGTCACGCGAAACAACCATCCAAAACACCTCTTGGTATATCCTGCTCTATCTTTATACGTCAACCCTAAAATGTGCTCAGATATTGACAGGGCCTTTTTTAAGTTTATTTGGAAAAACAGAACTGAATATGTGAAAAGAAAAACTATTATTAGACCTTTTTTAGAGGGTGGGCTTAATGTCCTTGACTTTAGTACTCTTAATATGATTTTTAAAATCAATTGGATTAAACATTGCTTGGCCCAGACTAAATCTATATGGTTTTATATCCCCAATCTATTTTTTTGAAAAGTGTGATGGGTTATCTTTTCTACTAATGTGTGACTTCAAATACAGTAAACTTCCCATAAAATGATCAAATTTTCATAAGCAATCATTAGAAGCGTGGAAAATAGCCTTTAAACATAATTTCTCTCCACATTCATGCATACTATGGAATAACCAATTTGTGTTGTCTAAAAATAAGAGTATATTTAAAAAAGATTGGTTTGATAAAGGGATTATATTTCTTTTTGACTTATTGAACACTAATGGTGAGATTTATACTTATCAGCAATTTCTTTCTTTCTCTGGGATTGAATCTTCTTGTAGTGATTATAATTTGGTTGTGAAAAGCATTTCCCCTAAATTGATTTACCTTGTGAAAATACATCTCAGTTATCATTCAGCTGTCCGACAAATTCCAAATCTTGTTATTGAAGGTATTAATATCATGGATTTTAAATGTAATAACTCATTAGAAAATGTCTTAATCGAGGTGTCAGCTGTTACCCAAAAGCACTCATGAAGTGGAAACAATTCTTACTCATACCTTCTACTGAGAAAATATGGTCGGCATCTAATAAATTTTTACTCCCAAATAAGGTAAAGGAAATACATTTTAAGATATTGCACAGGTACTATCCTTGTAACACTTTTATTAACAAGTTTAGAAAAAATGTCTCACCTAAATGTTCATTTTGTAATTTAGAAAATGAAACACACACTTATATCATAACTGTAAATACTCTGAAGATTTTTGGAAGCAGGTATCTAGGTTGGTTTTTGATATATTTTATAAAATAATTAAAATAGATAAAACTATGATCTTTTTTTTTTAATTGCAATACTGGATTGGCGGTAGTAGATAACACTTTAAAGGTGGTAATACTTCTTGGGAACTTTCATATACATAAAACAAAAATAATGTCTATTACTCCCTCTTTTAATTTTTTTTTGTAAAGACCTTAATATATTTTATGACTCATTGATTTCAGTTACTAGAAACAAGAAATGTATAAAAACGTCTCTAATATTAAAAAATGTTATTTGTAAAATTTAATGTTTTACCCTCCATGATGCATACTTGTTATATGTATCCCCCACTTTTGTTTATTTTCTGTTTGATGTTAAGTACCTTTGTGTTTTTGTTTTTAAAAGAGAAATAAAAATAATAATAAAAAAAAAAACATCCAAAACGCCACAATACTCGGTAGGTAACAAGGGGAAGTCAGAGGCTTAAATAGAGCGCCTGATTGGCTACAGGTGTTAGCGCAATCAGCACGATGGGTGATGGGAAACGTAGTCCGGGGTGTAGTGCAACAGTCTGTGTGATGTGAACTGTTCGTGAAATGCACAGCGACCTCTGGTGGCGGGCAGACCAGACAGGATTCATAACAGTTCCATTAGTTCCATTTATATTCCAGTATTTATTAATCTTTGTTAATGTTAGTTAATGAAAATACTATCATTCATTGTTTTATCATGTTAGTTCACGGTGAATTAACTAATGTTAACAAGCACAACTTTTGATTTTAATAATGCATTAGTAAATGCTGAAATTAACATGAACTAAAATTAATAAATAGTGTTGTTCATTCTTAATTCATGTTAACTAAATTAGTTAACTAATGAAGCTTATTGTAAAGTGTTACCAATTTAGCATAGTAAAGACCCCAAATAAAATAAAGCAATGCAAAATTACATCACAGAATGATTTTATTACATTTTAATGAACGTTGCAACTGCCCCTACAGACTTAATTGTTATGGGGCCAGCTGCAACATTTGACTTTCTCTAATTAGATATAAATTGTACATAGCCTATATTATCATACGTGCACATGTTACAGCAGTGTGACCGACAGATGTGGTTTTAATGAATCAAAATTTTGGCAGTTTCTGAGAAACTGAGGGAAATGCGAAACGTTTTGCAACCATCCTCACGTTCTCTTGATTTGATTAATTTTGTATGCAATTTGATGCAATTTGAAGTTTCATCCAGAAATCTGAAATCTGCCTTCATTATATGCCTCAATGTACGTCAGTGTGGTTTTATTACTTTCACTTATTTACACAACAACAGCTATTACAAAAATATGATATTGTTTTCAGTTTGGAGGACATTCAAAAGATGGCTTTGTATTAGGTGTTTAAATTGAACCAACATACAAACCCACATGTAAGATTATTTCAATATAATTAATAAAATGAAACATATATAATAATAACAACGTGGCTTTGTTTGTCATCTTCCCAAAATTTCTAACTGAATACTTTGTAGCCTAATGTCCGAATCTAGCTGCTATATTTTATGTATTTTTAGATTTTTTTTTAAATAGCTGTTGATATACCAATATTGTCATTTAGGCGTTATAATCAATCAATCAATCGCTTGGCACGTCATTTGTTGGCTAACATAGCCTATAGCTAAACTCAAGGACGCAGGGATTGAACATCTGTCTGCATGGTGACGTCACGCGCCTCCCTTGCAATGTAGCGCTCGGCGCAGTTTCCATATTTACATGTCGTTGGCTCGTCATTTATTTGAAAGTCCGCTTTAATATTAAGCAGCGATATGAACAGCTTTGCATGGCTTCACGGAGGTATGTATATGAGCTCCTAAATCGTAAAATGAACGTAGATAATAAATAAGTCTCATCCACCCTTGTGGGATGATGCAGTGATGATGCGGGGTATTAAAACGGATGCTGCCTTCCGACAGCAGTGGGATTAAATAAGAACCTTATGAATGTTCTGCGTATTCTGCTACGATTTAATTAGCGGATATTTGGATCAACAATCCGTTTTTCTTTTAATACTGTATACAAGGCATATATTTGGAGATTAATTTGCGTGTGTTGTCTGATGCTCGACGTTATTCTGTACATTGCATGTCAAATAGGCCTGGTTGCCATCATGGATAAACTGTTATGATTTGATGTTTTATAGGTTACATGGATGGAAGGCTGTATTTGATGTCTTGGATGTGCAGGCATTCTGAAAGCTCTGCCCCTGGCTGTGTGCTTTGTCCGTCAGAACACAGGCTTCCAGTATCAGCAGGCTCACCGGATAAGGAACCATTCAGCGTTATTTAATCAGGATGAGATTCATATCGAAATAGGCCTAAGGCTTTAGAATAAACACACCTTTTGGCAGAATACGATTTGTCTGACCTGCGGTGCATTTCAAGTCATGATGTATATCCTAAATCTATGATTCAGATTTTCATCAGGCCCCGAAGAATCTCTTTTTGCACTTTAGGCTCTCGCTGTACGTGTTCACAGTGGACCTTGATTTAATGTATTTCAATTAAGGCACGCGGTGAATGCCAAGAGCGAAGCCACATATCCTTCAACAAATGTAAAGCTGCCTGTTTATTACTATTTTAATGTTGTTTCTTTAAATTTAGATTTAAATGCATTTGTATTATATTCATAGTACACTCTTACGATTTACAAAACTGGGTAGTGTTCATGCAGTCAGACAAGTAGGTGAGAATATATGGCGACTGCTAAACTCTAGGAAGAAATGCTTCAGTCGTTTCTGTTTGCATTAGCAAAATTTCTTTGCCTACCACTATCATATGCAAACAGATCAATTAAAGGTTATCCTTTTTATTTTTGTCTATTGTTTTAAGGTTACTGATAGAGTTATGTTTTCAATCATTTGAAAATGTGTCAAAATTTCAATTCTGCTGTTTGTTTGTTTTTACTTATGCATTGTATTTTTGACAGTGTTTTGTTGCTCTATAAAGAATAAAGAGTTTCAAACTCCCTCAAGGCTTTCGTAAAGTAGTGTTGTAAAAAATGTTATGTCAGTTACCTCAACTACAACATGATACTGTAAATCTACTGGAAAACAAATCAAGTCGTGCATGAATATTAAAACAGTACTGTTTAAACTGAGTAGTTACATACTGAAACTGGGTAACTTAAATACAGAATAAATTTTAGTTGTCTCACTGTCAACTAATATGATCAGCTTCATTGGAGTTCTTATAGGCTACTTATGCTTTACTAATATGTGAAATATTCTACATATAAAGAGTGATTTGTAAGCAATTCAGCATTTGAAAGGCCTTTTATGATGCCTATTATCAGCTTACATTTGCATGAAAACATTTACCTCACTGTCTATGTAAATTACATATTTACATTTATTTTGTGAGATTAAATTATTCATATTTGTGACCACAAAACCAGTCATAAGGGTCAGTTTTTTTAAACTGACATTTATACATGAATAAAGCTGAATAAATAAGCTTTCCATTTATGTGTGGTTTGTTAGGACAATATTTGTCCAAGATACAACTATTTGAACATCTCGAATCCGAGGGTGCAAAAAAAAAAAAAAAAAATCTAAATATTGATTAATATTGATTATTGATTAATCGCCTTTAAAGTTGTCCAAATGAAGTTCTTAGCAATGCATATTACTAATCAAAAATCAAGTTTTGATATATTTACGGTAGGAAATTTACAAAATATCTTCATGGAACATGATCTTTACTTAATATCCTAGTAATTTTTGGCATAAAAGAAAAAAATATATATATATTTTGACCCATACAATGTATTTTTGGCTTTTGCTACAAATATACACCTGTTACTTATAACTGGTTTTGTGGTCTAGGGCCACATTTTTGCATTACATGTCCATTAAGTCATTTAGCAGTCGCTTTTATCCAAAGCAACTTACAATGAGGACAATGGAAGCAATCAAAATCAACAAAAGAGCAATGATATGCAAGTGCTATAACAAGTCTCAGCCTAATGCAGTAAATGTAGCAAGTTTTTTTTGTTGTTGTTCTATAATAAATAAAAAGAAAACAGAATAGAAAAAGAATAGAGCAAGCTAGTGTTAGAAACATTTTTGTTAATTATATAATAAATATAAAGAAAAATAAATAGAATACAAAAAGAATAGAGAAGCAAGAGTATTACCATTTGCACAGAAGCTGCATCTGAAGTATATACATGAAATGAGTGAAATATGAAATGATAAATAATGAATGTCATCATGACAATTGCCAAAGCTTCTGATTGGGTCAAAGGTGCCATATTTTAGTAGGCCTTAGTACTTTTATGCAGCATTGCATCTTTATCCAGAAACTGGAGCTACAGGTCACTGAACGTTCCAGTAGGCATGTGAACATTAGTATATTCAAAATGAATTTACAGTGGTAAAAATGATATAAACTGGGCTGTATGTTGGTTTCCCAGCTTGCTCAGGCTTTCATCTGGTCAAGCTAGGAGACAAGCTTAAACCAGCTAAGACCAGTAAACCATCTTCAGACTCCACATGCATTATACAAAACAATTCTTTTAAAAGTGCATTGTGAATTCCAGTGTCTTGTGCAACAATTACAGTCCACATAACCTATACATATACCAGTACACAGACTGTGCTCAGATGACAAGACCATGACCATGACAGACTCATTCAGATCGGTCTTCACTAATACACGTCAAATGGACTCGTTCAATGTGGGAGAGTGAACGCGCCTCACGCGCTTGCACAGTGTCGGGCAAAATGGCGGACAAAACGCCAGGTGGGGCGCAGAAAGCCAACTCTAAGGTATTTCTTGCCTTTTCTACTTTATATCAGTACATTAAAACCAATCTTTCTTGTTGACGATAATAAAAGCGGAATAATTTTGAGCTTGATTCAGTAGTGTGTCGCTTTGTGATAAGAGAAAGGTCTATTGAGCTGCTCGGTTGTGATGCTAACTCGCTAGCAGTGCAGTTAGCTAGACAACCGGCGGCTGCACAGATTTTGTCTCTATAATACACATGAACGGACTAAAATCTCTTGGCTATATATGCTGCATTTGATCTTCTTATATTGGGTTTCATTATATCCTTGACATCACCACTGAACATGAAATAAGTTGTTTGTGTTTATTGTTTGCTGATGTAGCTAACACGAGCGTAGTCTACGCATATTACTGTATTATATTTCTGGACGTTATTTTTCTATAGAGAGAAGATATTGTTTGTTTTTTTAGCTTTGTGAATATTTTAATTCCGCATTTGTGTGCGCGTAATGGTAATAACTTGCTGGTTTTGCTTTGACGAGCTAACATGTTCATGTTCGCTAGTGTTACTAGCCACGTGAGCATGTCAACAGAAATGAAGAAACAGCTGAAATATGTACAGTATATATGATCATGGTAGTTCTGGTGTTGTTTTAGCTACTCCAGCTCATCTGTCCTGGTGTACTTAGTGATGGGTTGCTGCAAAGTTAACTTCTTTATTCATTCATCTTTAATCTTTAATTCAACAAACCATTACCAAATATGGAAAAGCTCGTTGTTGTTTTTCCCCCCTTTTGTGTGGTTAGTTTTTATGCATTTTGGACTATGTATAAATGCATTAACATCTAATTTTTTTCCTTACACAGGAAACTAAAGGTCTCTATTATTAGAGGAAAGTCATGTCATGTCTCACTTGTATAATTAATTCTTTTCATATTTTCATGCAGGCATTATTGGAAAGTAAGTTAAAGGCCTTCAGTATTGGCAAGATGGCGGTTGCAAAAAGAACACTAAGTAAAAAAGAGCAAGATGAACTCAAGAAAAAGGTAAGCAAATGAGCTCTGAAGACTGGAAATCACTACATGACTTATGCACAGATTTCTTTTCCCCCCGATACGCAGTCTAAAGGAGTCGACACTAGCTGCCGAAAGTCGGTCTAAAGATACTGGCCAGCTGTAGTTGACAGATTTTACAGAAAATTGCATATGATGTATGATGGACACAGGCTGTGATTTTTATTTTTAAATCTCAGACTATGATTCTAAGATATACGTTTTGGCCTAATTTAGAACACATTGGTTTCATTTTGCCATACGTCTCCTAGCTTTATGACACAAGTTTCACTTTGATAAATATCTGACGCCATCTGTGATTTTTCACAGGAGGATGAAAGGGCAGCTGCAGAGATCTATGAGGAATTTCTCGCTGCCTTTGAGGGAGGTGAAGGAAAAGTGAAGACCTTTGTACGTGGTGGGATTGCTAATGCTACTAAAGGTAGGATTATCATGTGTATGTTGCAAGATCTTTTTATCAATGTTTGTTTTTTTTTCCTAATTTAATTCCAGCATAAAACAAAAACGAAGAAATGCTGTAAATGCATGATCCGGAAACATTTTTAAAAATGTTTTTAATAAGAAGTTGCTTATGTTCACCAATGCTTTGTTTATTTCATCCAAAATACAGTAGATACAACGATATATATTGAACATAGATATGGCAAATATTTGTATTATACAGTTTTATGTGAAAGTTTGGGAACCCCTTGCAGAAAATGTGAATCATTTTAACAAAATAAGAGAGATCATGCAAAATGCATGTTGTTGTTTTTTTATTACTGTCCTGAGTAAAATATTTTACATAAGATGTACATAGAATTCCACAAGACCAAAAAATAGTTGAAATTATTAAAATAACTCCCTTCAAAAGTTTGGGAACCCTTGGTTCTTAATACCATGTGTGGTTACCTGGATGATCTATGACTTTTTTTCTTTTTTTTTTTTAATGGTTGTTCATGAGTCCCTTGTTTGTTCTAAACAGTTAAACTGAGCACTGTTCTTCAGAAAAGTCCTCCAGGTCCTGCAGATTCTTCAGTTTTCCAGCATATTTTACATATTTGAACCCTTTCCAGCAGTGATTGTATGGTTTTGAGATCCATGTTTTCACACTGAGGGCAATTGAGGGACTCAAACACAACTATTAAAAAAGGTTTAAACATTCACTGATGCTCCAGAAGGAAACATGATGCATTAAGAGCCGGGGGGTGAAAACTTTTTGAATTTAAAGATCAATGATTTACTGTACTTAATTTGTCTTCCGGGAAACATGCTTCTGTTGCTTCTGAAGGGCAGTACTAAATGGAATTTTTTTTTGTTTGTTTGTTTTTTTTTTCTGAAGAACAGTGCTTAACTGTTCAGAAGGGACTCATGAACAACCATCACAAAACAAAAAAACAGTCGTAGATCATCCAGGTAACCACACACAGTATTAAGAACCAAGGGTTCCCAAACGTTTGAAGTGGGTTGTTTTAATAATTTAAGCTATTTTTTGGTCTTGTAGACTATATGTAAACATCTTTTATGTAAAATGTCTTACTCAGGACATTACTAAATAAAAAGAAAAAAATAACATGCATCTTTCTTATTTTGTTAAAATTATTCACATTTTTACAGATTCTGCAAGGGCTTCCCAAACTTTTGCATAAAACTGTACAGTTTCTCTTAATTGTCTCTGCTTTGATATTTGTTACGTATCTATTACAGAGGAAGCGGCAGCTGATGAAAAGAAAGGAAAGCTCTACAAACCAAAATCAAGGATTTTGGAGGCAAAAAGTTTTTTACCTTTGGAAACTCCACCACAGTTTTTAGCATTAGATAAACGCAATGTGAGTCTCTTGTCATTTATTTCCATGACCTTATTTTAAAATATCTATTTTGTCATATAACACATTACGTTTTTATTATATTGCCTAGGCATCAAAGAAGGTAGACAAAGAAAAGAAAAAAAGCAACCTTGAACTCTTCAAAGAAGAACTGAAACAGTAGGCGTTCTTTAAATTCTTATTCAACAAACAGCCACATCTTTAATATGATAATTTCAAGTGTAACTCTTTGTTGTTTTTGTAGGATACAGGAGGAGCGTGATGAACGGCACCGGTTGAAGGGCCGAGTCAGTCGTTTTGAGCCCCTTCCAACAATGGAAGGCAGGCGATCCTGTAAGTTCTTTATTCATGTTTTTTTTCTTTTTTCTCTTGTTCGCCAAAACAGTCAGTTTCCCCCTGCGTTCACACATGGATCCAGTGAAGTTTGTGCCCCTTCCACATGTCTTGGCCACTGCCACAGCGTATACGCTTGTAAAATTCAGGAAACAAAATTCACACTGCTTTTCTTCTGCTTTTAGCGGATGGTTCTTCACGAAGAAACCGTCCGTCCAGTGGTAATTTTGTTTTATATACTGTGTAATGCAATGACCATTTTGCTGTTTATGTATCCCATCATGGAAGAAGAGATGGAAAAACGTCAGTTGTTATTCAGAGCTATTCTTTTGCTTTTCAGTCTTGGATGATTCTGCTCCTGGCTCACACGATGTTGGTGATCCGACAACTACAAATCTTTATTTGGGTAACATAAATCCTCAGGTGATTGGTCTTTCTTTTTTCATGATAGTTGTTGTTAGGTAACATCTGAAACCAAGAGTTTCCCATGCTAAAACATACTCTCTCACACTCCAGATGAATGAGGAGATGCTTTGTCAGGAATTTGGTCGCTATGGTCCATTAGCCAGTGTGAAAATTATGTGGCCCAGGACTGATGAGGAAAGGGCCAGAGAAAGGAACTGTGGTTTTGTAGCCTTCATGACGAGGAGAGATGCTGAACGTGCACTTAAACATTTAAATGGTAAATATATTTGTTGTTCAAATATATTAGTGATTCACTGATGTAATGCGATATATATCAACCAATATTCTGCTTTTTTTCCCCACATACGTTTTTGTTTTTGGGTGATAAGTGTCGGACGTGGGAGTTCTGTAAATATGCTACAATTTTTCATATTCATGTTTAAGTGCTCTGTTTGTGTGAAATACAATCAAGAAACTGGTATTTATTATAAATCTGTTTATTTTGCAGTTTTTTTTTATTACATTTTTTTTTTTTTTGGTACAATTTGTTTAATTTTCAGTTTTTGACAGTTGTTTTTAAGTAGTAATTAAACCGTAGAAATGATGTCTTTAAATAGTGTGATATCATATAGGTCTATATCAGCTTTATTTTGACAATTGGCCATCCTGCTCTCTAAGATATTGGCATCGGATATCAAAAATCTGTATACGTCGACCACTAAAATCTATGCATTCAGTAGAATCCCTTAGCATTTATCATTTCCCTCATAAAACCAATAAATAATTTACAAAATGCTGTCCATTTCAGGCAAAATGATAATGAATTTTGAAATGAAACTGGGATGGGGCAAAGGTGTACCAATTCCTCCTCACCCCATATACATTCCACCTTCCATGATGGAGCACACCCTCCCGCCTCCACCCTCTGGACTGCCCTTCAATGCCCAACCTAAAGAGAGGCTGAAGAACCCCAACGCTCCTATGCCTCCCCCTCCAAAGTGCAAAGAGGAGTTTGAGAAGGTAACTTGGCATACGTGGGACAAACAGATTTTGGTTAGCATGGTCATAAATGTAGTTAGGAGAAATGAATTGTTTACATATTTATATATGTATTTTATTTGTTCGTGTGAAAGAGGTGCAGACCTTTTTTTTTTGGCTCGATCTTCTTTATGAAAAACATTTTGCCCATAGAATCGTGCAGTTAGTCTAAATTAGCAATTTTTGTAAATAAATCAGTCATATGAATTACATACGTACCATGCTGATTGTACCGGTAAGTGTTTTGGAGACTAGATTATTCATTGCACAAGACATTTTATAGGCTTTGACTACAAGTTAGGATGAAACTGTACACTTGATATTGTCTGTTTGAAAGAAATGTAAAGAGATTTAAAAAAAAATTATATTATGGATGCAGATGATATATGATTTCACTGCTGTTTCTCTAAGGAATGTGTTAGGAAAGTTTTAAAACTGACACAGTAGAACACGTTTGTTGTTGTAGGAGTATATGTTGCATTTAGTGTTATGCCTGTTTCTTTTTAACAATACTCACATATATTCTATGTTTATTATCTGATGTGACTTCATATCCAGACTCTGTCGCAAGCCATAGTCAAAGTGGTTATCCCAACAGAAAGGTACATGTTTTTCTTTTTTTCCAAATTCTTATGAAATGTAGAGAACTTATCCCATCTCTGTAGTTTGAAAGATTGGCCATATCCATGCTACCAGAGGCTGGTTTGACTGAGCAATAGTTGAGGCCTTGCATGAAAATAAAGAGCAGCTACTAACAATACAAAACACACATGCATTGCATTTCCCTACAAAGGGTTTGCATCATGCTGCTCAGATACTGAAGTTCATTTTAGTGGAGAGAGTTAAGTGAATGTTTTTTTTTTTTTTTTTTTTTTTTTTTTTTAAAATTAGATATTTTTATAATTTTTGTAGACATACACTACTATTCAGAGGTTTGGGGTCAGATTTAATTTTTTTTTTTTTTTTTTTTTTAAAGAAATTAATAAATGTATTCATCAAGGATTCATTAAATTGGCCAAAAATGTCAGTAAAGGCAAGTTGCAAAGATTTCTGCTTTGACTTCAAATAATCCTGAGATAATATATCAGAGTTTCCAAAAAAATATTAAGCAGCGCAACTGTTTTCAACATTGATAATAAGAAGTAATGTTTCTTGAGCAGCAAATCAGCATTTTAGAGTAGTTCTGGAGTAATGGCTCCTGAAATTTCAGTTTTGCCATCACGGGGATAAATTACACTTAAACCAAATTTATATTAAACAAAAAGAGTTATATAAACTATTTTTCCACTATATTACTGCTTTTATTTACTTATTTTTTAACCAGGGTCAGAAATGAGCTTGTCCATTAAGGGGTCATATTTGAATTTTTTACATTTGTGAGGGAAATCAACTTATAAAAACCTCATGTTGACATTAATGTCAAATACTTAAATTTACCCAATTACTTTAATCAATATTTGAAACTGTTGTAAATAACAATAGACTTTAAAATCTCAGTTATACAAAAAAAAAAAAAAAAAATCTGGAGTTCATAGGGTTGCAATATTTTTATAAAAATCATTATTGTAGGTTATTACTCTTTATATTGTATTAATTATCTTTAATATCAATAAAGAAGCCAATATAAAATGTTTTTGTTTCGTTTTGGGCACGTCACATTCTGGCTTCATTGACAAACATGTCGGTCCATGACGTTAGCCTACTCTAGCACAAGTTATGAAAAAACTTCTGTTATAATCACTGAAGCTACGAAATTAATCTTTCATTTACATCGTATCTGCATTGTGTTATGATAATGGGATTTCACAAGCTTTCACTTGTTAACTGGTGTTTTCAGCGCTGACTAATCTAGTTGCCTCTGATTGGCCAATGCATTTGATTGGTTATAAGGCTCAACACTGCACAAAACAGTACATTAAAACAATCCAATGCAGTGTGAGCAAATCTAAATGTCATTTTGTGAATTGACACTTTTCATTTTCACTTTTCATTTTAATCACGACAGCCGTAATATGTTGTTTAATTGTGCAGGGGCATTTTTTGCCCCTTTGTCTTGAATTTATAGGGCATTTTTGTTCACTTTGGTAGATTTTTTATTTTTTTTTTTTTTTTTGCCACAAGCCCTCGTTAATTTCTGACCTTGGTTTTTACTGCATTTTTAAAAACATCTGACCAACCCTCAACTTTTTAGGCAGTAGTGTACATTGATTTACAGCGGTCTGGTGTGTGTAGGTCCTCCTTTTGGACAGAATTATTTTAGATATCAATGTTACAGCATGCTTGACAGGTCCACTCGTTTGGGTGTTTTTGAGAGAATTGTTCAGATTTTATCAGACTACTTCATTACACTACTAATTTAGCAACTAAAACATTACACGACACACATTCACCTAGTGTCAGTTTTACAAAAACCAGCCCTCTGGCTATTGCTCACTTCAACTGCCCCGGTAGCATGGCACAAAAGCGACACCCAATCCCCATAGTCTCAGTGACCTTTGACATTGGCCTTGGTGAGCAGCACAAGTTGAACTGTCTGCAGCAGCGAGGGACCAGAAAAGCGTCACAGGATGGATTGGGGAAAGTATACAGAATGATTGCCTGACATTGGTATGATCGGCTCCAATACTTGTGATTTGTGTTTCAGTACATTTGAAAAACATCATCTGTTGATTTTATCGGCCACTTCACGAGCCAGTCAGGAAGCCAATTGTTGACCCTATCCCTTAACTGACTCTAGAAGTGCTTACATGATTTTGTCCCTCTCCATCCACACTTGTCTATTGTCAAAAAGCAAGACAGATCACTATCACTTGGCCTCACATTTAGCATCTCAGTAGCACGTGTATTTATAAATTACGAGGGCAGAATGCTATGGCTGAGACTCAGATGTAGATGTAGAGAGGATTTAAATGTTTTGATTGTTACAGCTGTCACACTGCCAGTCAGTTTTAAATCTTAAAAGCTCAAACATGTTTATTGACTCATGGATAGTAAGTGCAAGGATGTTGCATTTCATCAGATGTCATATTGTAGCAGTAGCAGTTGTTTAGGTGTGGCTGGTGATGGCGCTGAATCTGTTTCGCTTTAACTGTGTTTTTCTCGTAGGAATTTGCTCTCTCTCATCCATCGAATGATCGAGTTTGTGGTGCGTGAGGGTCCAATGTTTGAAGCCATGATCATGAACAGAGAGATCAACAATCCGCTTTACAGGTGAGAGCATTTTAATCACTTTTTTTTTTTTTTGACTCCAAGTCGGTATGAAAGAGAAATTCACCTAGTGTGTTTTCAAAGAATTCTTCAATCCTTTAATCATCTTAAAGGGATAGTTCACCCAAAAAATTTAAATTCTATCATTAATTACTCACCCTCATGATGTTCCAAACCCCTAAGACTTAAAACTACACAAATTACAATATTTTTAATAAAATCAAGAGCTTTCTGGCCCTGTATAGACAGCAATGCAGCTATCACGTTCAAGGCTCAGAAAGGTAGTAAGGGCATTGTTAAAATAGAATAAAATTAAAGTTGTTTTTTTATTTATATGCACAAAAAGTATTCTTGTAGCTTCATAAAATTACAGGTTAACCACTGATGTCACATGGATGTCAATCTCCTTACTACCTTTCTTGGTCTTGAAAGTGGTAGTTGCATTGCTGTCTATGCAGAGTCAGAAAGCTCTTGGATTTCATCAAAAATATCTTAACTGGTGTTCTGAACATGAACAAAGATGTTATGGGTTTGGAACCACATGAGGGGGAGTAATTAATGACAGAATTTTCATTTTTGGGTGAAATATCCTTTTAAGGTTCTGACAAGTGCTTTAAGCCATACGGAAGTGATTTTTACAATTTACATTGTTTTTTTGGTTTGATTTCAATAGGTTTTTATTCGAAAATCAAAGTCCTGCTCATGTTTATTACCGGTGGAAGTTGTACACCATATTACAGGTTAGTCTTATTTTTATTCTTTTGTCAGAAATGTATTGAAATGTGTTCAGATGTAAAATAAAAATAAAACAATCTCCACTCACAGGGCGATTCTCCAACGAAATGGAAAACAGAAGACTTCAGAATGTTTAAAAACGGTTCTCTCTGGCGACCGCCACCTCTTAACCCGTATTTACATGGCACTCCTGAAGACGAGGAGCATGATGATGACGATGATGAAGAAATCAGCAAGAAGGGCGCCTTGAAAGACGAGTATGTCTATGTATCAAAACCTGGAGTTTATGCGGATATTCAACTCTGCTGTAGTTTAATATTGTTGGTTTTGTGTACTTAATATTCTACAGCGAGAGGGATAAATTGGAGGAGTTACTCCGAGGTCTCACGCCGAGGAAGAGCGACATAGCTGACGCCATGTTTTTCTGCCTCACACATGCCGACGCGGCCGAGGAGATTGTAGAATGCGTCGCTGAGTCTCTATCCATACTTAAAACACCTCTGCCAAAGAAGGTCACTCTTACACAGCAGAATTACGATTAACAGAATTTTGTATTTGCATCATCACTTTCGTTTACATGTGCATTTCTGTCCTCCCTCAGATTGCAAGGTTATATTTGGTGTCGGATGTGCTGTATAACTCATCTGCGAAAGTTGCTAATGCCTCCTATTACAGAAAATTGTAAGTCTCTCAATTATTTTTGAGTGCATTTTTGAATTTTGTTTGTTGGTTTATTCAATGTGTTTTGCTTTTATTCTTTTACAGCTTTGAAACAAAACTCTGCCAGATATTTTCTGACCTAAATGCCACTTATAAGACAATACAGGGCCATTTACAATCAGAGAATTTCAAGGTATGCCATCTTGCTCTTTTAGCGCAGAATGGTTTTCTGTTTTAACTATTGGAATTGATGTTTTTCAATTTTGGTCTTCACAGCAACGAGTAATGTCCTGTTTCCGTGCGTGGGAAGACTGGGCGGTGTATCCCGATCCATTCCTGATTAAACTTCAGAACATCTTTCTGGGACTCGTCAGCCTTGATCCTGAAAAGGAGACTCCAGAAGTGTTGCCAGAGGTTAGCTTTATAGAGATTGAGTTATGATTTATAGATTTTCAGTGGAGTTGAGCGTTCATCTAGACATGGACTGACAGATTGGATGTTTGTTTAGCCACCAGAAAGGTCGGAAGACATTGATGGCGCTCCTATTGTGGAAGAGGAGCTGGATGGTGCTCCATTGGATGATGTTGACGGCATGCCCATAGATGGAGCGCCAATCGATGGTGCACCACTTGATGACCTGGATGGAATGCCCATCAGGGGACCAGATGATGATCTAGATGGTGTTCCTTGTAAGAATGCTGATAAAATTATTATTTTAATTAATTTTTTAATACACAAAGTAACCTACACTATATTGCCAAAAGTATTGGGACACCCCCTTTTAATGAACAGGGTTGACTACTTTAGTAATTTCTATGAGTACAAATCTTAATGTTTAAGCATATAATGATATTCTAGGAGATTGTGTGCTTCTAATTTTATAACAACAGTATTGACAGGAACTTTTCTATGCCTGTTCTGACATGACAGTGCCTTTTAAAAAGGAATTATTGATTCAGTCAATGTGGAAGAGTGTGACTGGTCTGCATAAAGCCAAGTCCTAATCCCAGCTAAACACCTCTGGTGTGACTTTAAATGCAGACCTTGAGCCAAAAACTCATCACCAAACACCAATGACTTGTACACATGGGTACAGTCAATTCCAAAACTGTGGCAACAGAGATGGAAATACAGTTTTTAAATACATAAATTATGTTTCCATCTTTGTTGGCAGTTTTGGAAGTGCCTTTTTCTGTTCTAAAGTTGTCCCAATACTTCTGTCCATATAGTGTATGTACAAGTAAATTACTAAAGTAGTCAAACCTGTTCATTAGAAGGGGGTGTCCCAATATTTTTGGCAATATAGTGTACTTGGTGAACTTAACACATCTCTCTATTTAAAGATCAAAAAGAATGTGCTATAGTACTATATGTACTACAGTTGCCAAAGGTCACAGCAGATGTTCTTTTTTTTTTTTCTTCTTTTCTTAGTGGATCAAAAACCAGGGTTTAAGGTAGCCCCATCAAAATGGGAGGAAGTTGATGGTGCTGCTTTGCAGGCACAAGGTTAGTGCAGATGATATTTATGAGATTGTCTAAAGCTTAGTTTCCTCCTGATACATGCATCATAACGTTTTGAGAATTTTGAAATCACATCATGATTTTTCTCTGTTTTTAGCTGTAACCACATCAAAATGGGAAATCTTTGATCTGCCAGATGAAACAGAGAAAAGTAAAACAAGGTAAGTTTCAAAGGTGACATATTATGAAAATCTCACTTTTTCCGTGTTTAAGTTCTATAATTGGTTTCCCAGAAAATCTAAAAACAAAAAAAACAAAACAACAACCCATTAAATGTTTTGTTTTATTTTATTTGGTAAGCTTGTGAAAGCTTGTGCAAAAATGAGCCACTCAGATTTTGCTCCCCCTTATTTAAACTAATATGGTTTAAAACACACAATTTTAGCCTGATAGACATGATCACAGTTGTTTATTTGGCAGAATATCTGAGGTACAAGCTGTTAAAGGCAGAGTTCTATCCTGGAAAAGGGGGCAAGGAGCAGCAGCTCATTTGCATTTAAAGAGACATGCACGAAAACTGCGTGTTTCTGCTTCCACTCAAAATGGGCATTTTCAAAATGATATAATAAATGATCTGTGAGGTATTTTGAGCTGGAACTTCACAGACACATTCTGGGGACACCTGAGACTTATATTACATATTGTAAAAAGGGGCATAATAGGCCGCCTTTAATATTTCTAATAGGTTTGGTAAACAATTAGGTGTGGGAGCCCAGATTCTTGGTTTTTGCAGGATGAAATTCATTTGTCATGTTTTGACCTCATTTTCACATTCTTGTCATAGTGCAACACGTGAAACCGAGAGTAAAGACTCTCTCAAGAGCTCCAGCGCTGCAGACCAGCAGTCCTACAGTAATCCTGTTAGAGAAGAATACGATTTAAAGTCTGCCAAGTTTTCTGAGATGAGCGAGGAGAAACGTGCCAAACTACGAGAAATCGAGGTATACCTAAATGCAAAATGCATTAAATGTATTTCTTTACATGCTTGAAAGCTGTTTAGAGATCTCAGTCATTTTTTTCTCTCTGCCTTGTAGCTTAAAGTCATGAAGTTTCAAGATGAGCTTGAATCTGGAAAACGACCTAAAAAATCTGGACAGAGTATTCAAGAACAAGTAGAGCTTTACCGGGACAAGTTATTACAGCGGGTTAGTATGAGACTTTTTTTTTTTTGTTTGTTTTTGGTATTTTCTTAGTGTTACTATTTTGTTGGAAAACATGTTTTTTGGCTTTTTCAGGAGAAGGAGAAAGAGACAGAAAAAGACAAAGAGAAAGAAAAAGAGAGAAAAGACAAAGAGAAATCTGACGTGTTCCACAAAGAGAAGGACAAAGATGACTCAACACCGGGCAGAAAAGAAAAGTAAGATACCTCAGCATTTTTTGATTAATAATATCCATTGCTAAGTGCTTCACTTGGACAAATTTTCTCAAATTTTTTTTTTTTGTTTTTTTGCACCTCAGATTTCAAATAGTTGTATCTCAGCTAAACATTGTCCTATCCTAACAAACCATACATCAATAGAAAGCTTATTTATTTAGCTTTCGCTTTCAAAATTACCCTTATGACTGGTTTTGTGGTCCAAGGTTCAGTTAAATTTCAGTTCGATTTTATTTGTATAGCGCCTTTCACGATACATATCGTTGCAAAGCAACTTTACAGAAAATTAAAGTTTATACGACGCATTATTTGAATGCTTGGCTAAAAAGATAAGTCTTCAATCTAGATTTAAACTGAGAGAGTGTGTCTGATCTCCGAACATTATCAGGAAGGCTATTCCAGAGTTTGGGAGCCAAATGCGAAAAAGCTCTACCTCCTTTAGTGGGCTTTGCTATCCTAGAAACTACCAACAGTCCAGGGTTTTGCGACCTTAGGGAGCGTCATGAATTGTAGCATGGTAGAAGACTAGTTAGGTGCGCAGGTGCTAAACCGTTAAGGGCCTTATAGGTAAGAAGTACTATTTTGTAACTGATGCGGGACCTAATAGGTAGCCAGTGCAGAGACTTTAAAATTGGGGTAATATGATCTTATTTTCTTGACCTGGTAAGGACTCTAGCAGCTGCATTTTGGACTATCTGTAGCTTGTTTATTGAAGATACAGGACAACCACCTAGTTGTGCATTACAATAGTCCAGTCTAGAGGTCATGAATGCATGAACTAGCTTTTCTGCATCAGAAACAGGTAACATGTGTTGTAGCTTGGCAATGTTTCTAAGATAGAAGAATGCTGAGAAATGCGTGAGAAATATGATTTTGTTGCTGTCTAATATGACACCCAGACTTTTGACTGTAGTGGAAGTAACATTACATCCGTCTAGTTGTAGATTGTAAGCCAAGAGATTCTGATTACTGTTTTTGGTCCAATAAGTAATATCTCTGTCTTATCTGTATTTAATAGGAAAAAATTATTGGACATCCAATCTTTTACTTTTTTAACACACTTTGTTAACTGCGATAATGTAGAAGTTTCATCTGGTCTTGTTGAGAGATATAGTTGAGTATCTTCAGCATAACAATGGAAACTAATCCCGTATTTTCTAATAATATTACCAAGGGGCAGCATGTATATTGAAAATAGCAGAGGATTTAGGACAGATCCTTGTGGCACTCCATACTTTACTGGTGATAATTGAGATGACTCCCCGTTTAGATAGATAAAGTGATAGCGATCGGACAAGTAGGATCTAAACCATCTTAAAGCCTGCCCTTGGATACCCGCATAGTTTTGTAGTCGATCTATTAGTATGTCATGATCTATGGTGTCGAACGCAGCACTAAGATCAAGTAAAACTAGCAATGAGATGCAGCCTTGGTCTGATGCAAGAAGCAAGTCATTAGTGATTTTTAACAAGTGCAGTTTCTGTGCTGTGATATCATTTTTTTGCAAGAAGCACAGTTGAGCAGATGCAACTTTCTCTAAAATTTTAGACATAAACGGAAGATTAGAAATGGGTCTGTAATTTGCCAGTTCACTAGCGTCTGTTTGTGGTTTCTTTAATAAGAGGCTTAATAACCACCAGCTTGAATGGTTTTGGGATGTGACCTAAAGATAACGATGAGTTAATAATATTGAGAAGCGGTTCTTCTGCTACAGGTAACCATTCTTTCAGTAATTTAGTGGGTACAGGATCTAATAGGCATGTTGCTGGTTTAGACGCAGCGATAAGTTTATTTAGCTCTTCCTGTCCTATAGTTGTAAAGAGCTGCAGTTTTTATTTTGGTGCGGCGAAAGAAGCTGACGTATTAGATGCTGTAGAACCTACATTTGTTATTGTATATTTAATGTTATCTATTTTATCAGTGAAGAAATTCATAAAATCATTACTATTAAACTGTAAGGGAATATTTAGATTGGGTGGCGTCTGGTTATTTGTTAATCTAGCCACTGTACTAAATAAAAATCTTGGATTGTTTTGGTTATTTTCTATGAGTTTGTGGATATGCTCGGGCCTGGCAGCTTTTAGAGCGTGTCTATATCTGGACATACTGATTTTCCATGCAATTCTAAAAACTTCCAAGTTAGTTTTTCTCCATTTGTGCTCAAGATTACGAGTTTCTTTCTTGAGAGAATGGGTAATACTGTTGTACCATGGTGCAGTACAAACTTTTTTCAATCTGATGGGGGCAACAGCTTCTAATGTATTGGAGAAGATGGTGTCCATATTGCTATTGTCTAGATCCTGTGTATTAATAGGTACACAGAGCAGTTGAGATAAATCAGGCAGGTTACTTGTGAACACACAGGTTATTTTGGTCACAAATTAGGAAGTGGAGACTTTTGAATACATTTGTTTTGTTTGACTGTCTCTAAACAATTTTATTTTCTCCCCAGAAAACGGAGGCATAGTCCCTCCCCTAGTCCCACCCGAAGTAGCAGCAGTAGGCGCGGCAGGTCGCCCTCGCCACGATCAGAGCGCTCTGATAGATCCTATACAAAAGACAGCTCTCGATCGTCTTATAAAGACTCTCCAAGAGACAGTAACCGCAAGTCATCTAAAAGGTAAACTGATAGTATCATCTCTTAATCTTAATTTAATCATGGCTTGTTTTTGACTTTCAGTACATGCATGTTTATGGAAGCTGAAAGTAATAATCCATCTTGTTTTTAAAATTATTTTAGGTCCCCTTCACCCCCAAGAACACCTAAGAGGTCGCGGAGGTCCAGATCAAGAACACCCAAAAAATCCTCAAAGAAATCCAGATCTCGGTCACGATCGCCTCACCGTTCTCACAAGAAATCCAAAAAAAGCAAACACTGAGACTTCTGGCCATTATGATATGATGCCTGGGTTTTGTGCCTCAAATTTGTCCTGTAAATCAGTGTGAAGGACATTCCCTCTTTCACCTCTCCTTTCGAAGCTCGCTCACAATGGCACAAGAACAGTGTTCAAGGGTCATCTATAGGGTGTTTTATAATGTCATTTAAGAGCTTCCTTTGATGTTCAAAGTGTCCGAAATAAAAATAACTGCAGTGGTTGCGGCAATCCTCCATCAACCTGAAAACTATTGTCTTATAATTTTTTTTTCTTTTTGTCTGTTTTTAGAACCCTTGAATCTGACTTAAATTAAATTAGTGTAAGTTTCAGTTGTATAGATGTTTGCTTTTCAATAAAGACACAATTTATGTGACTTCTCTCTGAAGTGGCTTAGTTTTTGTGCATGCATCCCAAATACACGTTTTAAAGTGTATTAAAATAGCAAAGTTTTTATTTTATTTTATTTTATTTATTTATTTATTTTTAATGCCATAGACCCCGCAATATGATCATCCTTGTGCCCTCCATTCTAAAATAAAAAAGGGTTATACATGTGGAAAATACGTATACGTATGCATCTATTTTGTTTATTATTAACTATAGTACTGTACTGTTAGATATATTATTTAAATATGTGTATTTATTTATTATTTGTGAATCCAAAATTTTGTTTAGTTTAATCTTTTAACATTTTTTCCCCCGAAACATTTCAACGGACCTCAGAATGACAACCCCTTCACGGCGCTTGCGCAGTATAGGAAGCGCGTACACGTCAATCTTACGACACTTCCGCAAGTACACAAACAAGGAAGAATCGTTTAGTCGATGTTTGGTAGTTTACCAAAATGAGTGCAATAAAGTCCTGCGGGATTTTGATGAGCTTCTGCTGCATACTTACGAGCACATATGCATCTTCCGACGTCTTCGATGGTGTTTTGGGAAACACGGTGTCTTGTCATAAAACATGTCAGATGACTTACAGTTTGCACACTTATCCACGGGTGAGTGCGAGACATTCTACTTGTTTACTAACAAAAAAAATGCTGTTGAGATTTTTTAGCAAGTCGTTAGTTTGTTAGTAGGAGCTTGTGAATTGTAAAGTTAGAACAAAAACAACGAGGAAAGCGCAATTAGACGCTTTTCTTTATTTGGCCTGTTTGTTTTTGTGATAGGAGGAGGCGCTGTACGCTTGTCAGAGAGGATGTCGTCTTTTCTCCATCTGTCAGTTTGTGGGTGACAGCAAGGATCTCAACGAAACCAAAGCTGAATGCGAGTCAGGTATTTTTATTAATAAGTATTGTCTGTCTGAATCCTTGCAGCATTCGCTTATCTCTGTGTTGATAACAGCGTCTGCTATGCAACCGGTTGTTTGTGTTTGACTTCCTGTAGCCTGTCATGAAGCCTACACCCAGTCAGATGAGCAGTACGCCTGCAATCTAGGATGCCAGAGTCAACAGCCATTTGCAGAACAAAGAATGGAGCAGGTGTGGAGAAAGTTTGAATAATTGCTTTGCATGTTTATATTTTTTTAGTAATCAATACACTTTGAATTTCACCAATGCTCACTATGTGTTCATTTGTTTTGGTGGGAAGTTGTTGACAATGATGCCCAGAATCCATCTCCTGTACCCGCTGACTTTGGTGAGGGGTTTCTGGGAAGACATGATGAGCCAAGCTCACAGCTTCATCACCTCATCCTGGACATTTTACCTCCAGGCAGATGATGGCAAAGTGGTCATTTTCCAGGTAATGTTGTCATAGTGTTATATAAACCCCCTTTTATTATTATAATGCATTTATAAAGAGATATTGGGTGTATAAAGCATAACATTTAAGCATATCTTCCTATCTAATTTTAAGATGTGTTTTTGTTTCATGTTTGCATTGCATGTTTGTTTTTTGGCCCTTCATAGTAAAAATTCTGGGCACCTCTGGTACAAAG
The DNA here is from genome assembly GCA_036247105.1 of Cirrhinus mrigala. NCBI lineage: Eukaryota > Metazoa > Chordata > Actinopteri > Cypriniformes > Cyprinidae > Cirrhinus > Cirrhinus mrigala. Next base: position 19,028,666 of record CM070008.1, on the reverse strand, counting down.
TAAGAAGTAAACTTATTTCTAAGTGCCATTGATCAGGTTTTTGTCTTTCTCTCTTTCTAGTCTGAGCCGCAAGTTCAGTTCATCCCTCAGTTTGAATTCCAGAGAGATGAGACTGAGGAGTCACAGAGCACTTGTGAGCACTTCACCTAACCATAATGTTTCCTCTATGATTATTAAAGGATAAGTTCACTTCCAGAATAAAAATTTCCTGATAATTTACTCACCCCCATGTCATCCAAGATGTTTATGTCTTTCTTTCTTCAGTCGCAAAGAAATTACATTTTTGTGGAAAACATTCCAAAATTTTTCTCCATATAGTGGACTTCTATGGTGGCCAATGGGTTGAAAGTCCAATTTACAGTTTCAATACAGCTTCAAAAGGCTCTATGCAATCGCAGACGGAGAATAATGGGCTTTGTTTATGTACTTTTTAACCACAAATGCTTGTCTTGCACTAGCTCTCCGATGCACATGTGCATCTTCACGCATTATGTAATAACGTTAGGAAGGTCACACGTGGTTAGTTCTTTGTCTGTGTACTTTGGTTCAAGAAGGTAGGGTAGAGCAAAAACTCTCATCCAACTTCAAAATTGTCTGACATTGTTGTTTTACCCTTTTTTTGTAAAGGGCATTGACTTTGCACGTTTGCTTTGTAAACACTGGGTCTGTACTTCCGCTTACGTCATGTGTGACTTTTCCAACATGATTACTTAATGTGTGAAGTCGGGCTGGTAAAATACGAGCATTTGTGATTAAAAAGTATAGAAGTTTTTATTGTTTTAAGAAAATAACAGATCGTTTCGCTAGACAAGACCCTTGTTCCTCAGCTGGGATTGTGTAGAGCCCTTTGAAGCTGCATTGAAACTGCAATTTAGACCTTCACCCTGTTGATCCCCATTGAAGTCCACTATATGGAGAAAAATCCTGAAGAAAGAAAGACATGAACATCTTGGATGACATGGGGGGTGAGTAAATTATCAAAACAAATTTTTTCTGGAATTGAACTTTTTCTCTAGGCAAGATTTGGAAAGTGACTTAATGACTGTTTGACATGTTTTTCAGACTTTAATAATCATAATATTATATTTTAAAATCACAACTTAATGGAAGTAGCAGCAGATCTTCTGCATTGTGATGTACAGGGGTTGGACAATGAAACTGAAACACTCGCCAATATAGTATTGGAGGTTTCATGGCTATATTTGCGCTGTCTGGTGCCCAATCTTCACTTATTGTACATTACACCAGTTAGAGCAGAGTGTAAAATTTCATTATGTGCACCCAATGGTTCAAACATTGTACCTTGAAGGTAGTGCTCTGTATCAGGATAATAATGCACCAATACACACAGCAAGACTGGTGACAGACTGGTTTAATGAACATGAAAATTAAGTTGAACATCTCCCATGGCCTGCATAGTCACCAGATCTGAATATTATTGAGCCACTTTGGGGTGTTTTGGAGGAGCGAGTCAGGAAACGTTTTCCCACATCAGCATCACATAGTGACCTGGCCACTGTTCTGCAAGAGGAAAATGGCTCAAAATCCCTCTGGCTGCTTTGCAGGACTTGTATTTGTCACTCCCACGATGAAATGATGTTGTATTAGCTGCAAAAGGAGGCCCAATATCATACTAATTGTGATCTAAAACCAGGTGTTTCAGTTTCATTGTCCAACCCCTGTACATCCAAGTGAAACAGATTTTTTAGAAAAGAAAAAAAGTATAGTAGGGAATTGGTTCTGTCTGTCAGTTGTTGACTGGATAGAGGTGGATTGTAAGAACGGGGTGGGATTTAAGCTGATTAAATAATTGGAGAATTCATAATACAGTTGAGGTCAAAAGTTTACACTTCCTTTCAGAATATGCAAAATGTTAATTATTTTACCAAAACAAGAGGAATCATACAAAACGCCTGTTATTGTTTTATTTAGTACTGACCTGAAGATATTTCACGGAAAAGGTGTTTACATATAGTCCACAACAGAAAATAATTTATAAAAATGACCCTGTTCAAAAGGTTACCTCCCCTTGATTATTAATACTGTGTTGTTACCTGAATGATACACAGCTGTGTTTTTTTTTGTTCAGTGATAAGTGTTCATGAGTCCCTTCTTTGTACTGAACAGTTAAACTACCTTCTGTTCTTCAGAAAAATCCTTCAGGTCCCACAAATTCTTTGGTTTTTCAGCATTTTTGTGTATTTGAACCCTTTCCAGTAATGACCATCTTTTCACACTGATTACAACTGAGGGACTCGTATGCAACTATTACAGAAAACACAATGCATTAAAATACTCTCTCGTCTCCACCTGTAGCTGGTGTATGGTGAGGGCACTGGCGCCATTGTCCTGTGGCTGCCGTCGCATCATCCAAGTGGATGCTGCACACTGGTGGTGGGTGAGGAGAGATCCCCCCCATATGATTGTAAAGCGCTTTGGGTGTATGGCAATACACAATGAAAGCGCTATATAAATGCGCTCATTCATTAAAAGCTGGGGGTGAACATTTTTTAAATTTGAAGATATGGGATGATTTAACTTATTTTGCCTTCTGGGAAACATGTAAGTATCTTATGTAGCTTCTGAAGGGCAGTACTAAATGGACAAAATATGATATATTTAGGCAAAATAAGAAAAACATACACATCTCCATTCTGTTTAAAAGTTTTTACCCCTGGCTCTTCATGCATCGTTTTTCCTTCCGAAGCATCAGTGGGCGTTTGAACCTTCTGTAATAGTTGCATATGAGTCCCTCAGTTGTCCTTTGTGTGAAAAGATGGATCTCAAAATCATACAGTCGTTGGAAAGGGTTCAAATACACAAAAATGCTGGAAAACCAAAGAATTTGTGGGACTTGGATTTTTCTGAAGAACAGCAGGCAGTTTAACTGTTCAGGACAAACAGCTGTGGATCATTCATGTAACAACACCGTATTAAGAATTAAGCATATATAAACTTTAGAACCGGGTCATTTTTATAAATTCAACTATTATTTTCTCTTGTGGACTATATGTAAACATCTTTAATGTGAAATATCGTATTCAGGTCAGTAAATAAACAATAACATGCATTTTGTATGATCCCCCTTATTTTGGTAAAATAACATTTTTATTGATTCTGCAAGGGGGATGTAAACTTTTGACCTCAACTGTATACTATTTAATGCAAATAGTGCCAGATATCTGCACCTCAGTATAGTAGCACATAAAACAGTATTCCATAATATATTGTGTAAATTATATATATTTTTAAAATTATTAAATAGATCCCACTTATCGGGTCAATAAATCCCTCCCTACACATACCCCCTAACCCTACCAGATAAACACCTGTGAGGCACGTTTTTTCAATGATTTCCTTCATTTTTATTGAGAATAAATGCCTTTCTGATCTGATATGGAAAGGGAGAAGAACGAGTTTGGCGAAAAGCAGATTTGAACTCGAGTCAGTCACGTCAAAATGTCATTTCTACATGTTTACTACCTACACCACAGAGCCTGTTATTTATTGGCCATATTTTGTACTTTCGTCTAGGACATCCACACGTTGGTGGACAGTGTTAGTGTACATAGCCTCTGCCAACAAGGCAGGCTATTTGCACTTAGTGTAAATAGACACTCCGATTTTTATTTCATGATAACTTTAAAAGTGAGCTTGTAATATATGCATCATTATTAGCACCATCAAACAGTCTACTAGTTGTGATGGCCCAATATAACAGCATTTGTTAAACTAATTGATCAAGTTTTGGGCCAGGACTACCTTTTATTTTGAGAAACTTCAGAAATCACACACTGTAGTTTTAAGGTATGTCATGAAGTCTGTAAATATGTAAAAACAGTCATGATTGGCCAGGAAAGGCTGACTTAACCATGTCACTTTCCACAACAGAACAGTAGTTTCAAGATCTCAACACTGATACTGGAACCCATGTTTTTTTTTAATAGTTGTAGATCAGGAAATGAAAGGCCCTGTTTATAAAGACTATCCAAGAAGCTTCATTCAGGAGAGAGACAGAGACATGTTTATCGATAGAAGCAACTCTGAGGATGATTATAACCTCTTCAGCTGTCTCTCAAGGTAAGTCACATCTTGATCTCTACTGATTTGTTGCGGGCTATTGACCGTGTTGAGTATGAAGTAACGTGATCTTTTGTACTGGTAGGAACCCATGGCTGCCTGGCTGGATCCTGACCACCACTCTGGTTCTGTCTGTGTTGGTTCTGATCTGGATCTGTTGTGCCACAGTGTCCACTGCTGTTGACCAGTATGTCCCTGCTGAGGTAAACCACTTTGCATTCAATCAAAAAGCCGGTTATTGTTAGTCAATCACTTTTAACCAAATGGTTCACACATTCTCCTCTTTTCAACAGAAGCTAAGCATATACGGGGATATGGAGTACATGAAGGAGCAGAAACTCACCCCGTATCTGCAGTCCTCTCTGGTGATCATCAGATCTTCAGGGGTGGAGGAGCAGGAAGCCGGACCCCTTCCGTCAAAGGTCAATCTGGATCAGTCTAACATTTAACCAGTCTAACATCCAAAGAAATCAATAGATATTTTGGTTTTCTCTTTCAAAGTTGTGATTATTGCTTCAGACGCATTGACTATGGGTTTCTAGTTTCTCCTTTTTAAAATTTGAGAAGTGTGGACTGTGGGGAATATATCCGTTTTGGCACTTTAAAGGCATTACCTTTCAGAATAAAAGCTCTGTAGGATCTCCAGTTTTTCTGTTTACTGCCCATTTGTAGAGATGAAGTCTTTTTATTTCCCTTATTTGTTTCTGAGTGTTCTCAGTGTGATCAGTAACAGCTTGTGATTTGAGGTACAACATGTGTTGCACAATGAAACATTAACGTTTTGATTTATGCTTTAGTACAAGATATCTCTGCTGCAGTGGGTGAACATTTCTTGAACTGCCATAGAGACAGTAATAAAATCATCAACAGGCATTGTAAATTAAGATATTTTGCAAGTTCTTAGATTTGTCATCTCGATATTGTTAATAAAGACACCTACTAAAAAGTGTTCTGTCCTTGTGTTGTTGTTTTTTAAGTCAGGGTCAGAAACAAACTTTTTCATTAAGGGACAATATTTTTATTTTTTACATTCATAAGGGCAATTTTTATTTACCTAATTACTTCAATCAAGATTTTGAATTGCTGTCAATAACAATAGACTGTGTAAAATCTACATTATGTAAAAACAAGTTCATAGGGCTGCAGTATTATCACAAAAATCATTATTGTAGATTATTACATTTTATATTGCAATAATGATATTGATATAGAAAACAATAAAAAAACGTTTTTGTTTTGTGTCTGCGTTTTGGGCAAGTCACATTCTGGTTTCACAAAATGAAGCTATGAAATAAATATTTGATTTACATTATAAATGCACTTGTTTATGATGAGTGAATTCGCGAGCATGCGCACTCATCAACAGCTCCGGCGTTTTTAGTGATGACTAATCTAAACGGCTCGGATTGGCCATTGTATTTGTAAATTCAACAGAAACGCGTTTGATTGGTTATAAGGCTCAACGCTGCACAGAACTGCGTAAAAACAAGTATTGCGTGAATTGACAGTATTGTTGCCAAGTCCGTGGTTTTCCCGCAGGATTGGGCTACTTTTGTATTGTTGCCGCGGGTTGTTCATGATGTCCGCGGGTTGAAGCGACCCCAATAACGTCATATTTAGCCCCTGAAATACGGATTTACCAGGGGAGCCCCGACAAGAAAACGTGTATTTTATCCCACCGAATGTGATTTTTAACCCTTTTACACGTGAGTTTAAAATATTCTAGCTGAGCCCCCAGAATGAGTTTTTTTAGACGACCGTTATTTAGAACGTATCGCCTTATTGTTTCCATGGCGACGCGTCGTGTTTGTCACGTGATACAACGCAGCCACAATAGCGCTGTAGTACACATGTATCACTTTTATATCGTTTTCCCCTTTTTATTATTAATATTCACAAACGTACTCACTGTATTATGAAATATCTGATATTCCGATTCTGAAATATGTGCAAGTAAATGTATTTGGAGGTTTAAACACTGTTATAATGAGCGTGTTAGTTGATCTATGCCGAGTGATGGGCGCCGCCATGTTAGTTTGCGCTGAATCCAAGCTGTGGGATTTACAAAACGCAAATTCATCCTCTCCTCCCGAAAAACATTAAAGTAAGTCTCTGGTGAGCTTGGAGAAGAGCAGAGTAAACTTTATAGTTACCTACACAATGTGTATATGATATCAATAAAACATGTCGTCAGATAACATTTGTAAGGATCATTATTGCCGCTTCCATAGACATCGGCGTGTATTTTGCAAACTATAAATGCATCGTTTTACTAGGACTTATCTGTATGTAAATGTCTGGAACCTAAAATAAGCATTATATGGTTGAAAAGACGGAATAGTTGCGATAATATGACAAGCGCTTAGCGCGTCCGATCTGGCTCAGCGACAGCCAAAGCGCCAAAGCAGATTTGAATTCAGCGGTTTATCACGTGACGCGCTGAACATTCGAATCACACCGGTGTGATCGTACGCTCCAGGGTCCAGCCAAGAATGATCACACCGGTGTGATCGTACGCGTGAAAGGGTTAATGGGGGATCACCCTTTAAAGCGATTGAGCTAGTTTTTGAATAGCAATTGGGCGGGTTTTTTTGTAATAACCTGGCAACCCTGATTGACGGTTTTCATTCATTTTCACATTTCATTGTATACACGACAGCTGTAATAGATTGTTTAACTGTTTAGGGCCATTTTCTTGCCCCTTTGTCTTGAATCTATAAAACATTTTTGTTCATTTTGGTGGCATTTTTGTCACAAGCCCTCGTTAACCGTCCCTGGTCTGTTGTCCTGCAGTGACCAGTCATTTGTTTGGACTGGTCAAACCTGACATGATTTTTATCTGTGTGGGCATGTCAACGCTGACAACAAAGATATTATGTGCTGATAGAAGTGCTGTTGTTGTTACCAAGTTACTCTTGTAACACACTTCTGGCCATTTATATAAGCTTCTAAGGACCATATTTTTGAATACCTGCTGCTATATGTGTAGATTGTCTTTTTGGTTTTAAATAAATACTTTAAATATGAAACCTAGCAAGACACAGCTTCAGGTAAGGAAGTTAGACTACATAATCCTTTAATGACAGTTAACTGAATTAGAAATATTGTTACTTTTCAAACTGAGACACTAAAACAGCAAAGAAAGGTAAGATGTACTTCTGTAACTGAGTTCCTATTCTCCGGACAGAAACATAATCAGTGAATTTATTAAACTAAATGTTGTTTTATGCTATTATGAATGTTAAAATGGTTAATTATTGATTGGTTATTTCAATGACTTACAGTTGAGGTCAAAAGTTTACATTCACCTTTCAGAATCTGCAAAATGTTAATTATTTTAGCGAAATAATAGGGATCATACAAAATGCATGTTATTTTTTTTATTTAGTACTGACCTGAATAAGATATTTCACATAAAAGACGTTTACATATAGTCCACAAGAGAAAATAATAGTTGAATTTATAAAAGTATTTCCTTCTGAAACATAAGTGAGCGTTTGAACCTTCTGTAATAGTTGCATATGAGTCTCAAAATCATACAGTCATTGTTGGAAAGGGTTCAAATACACAAAAAAAAAAAAACTTTTGGGACCAGAAGGACCTTTTTCTTAAAAACAGCAGGCAGTTTAACTGTTCAGGACAAACTAGGGACTCATGAACAGCTATCACTAAACAAAAAACAGCTGTGGATCATTCAGGTAACAACACAGTATCAAGAATTAAGCGTATGTAATTTTCATCTCTTTTTTTAAATTCAACAATTATTTTCTCTTGTGAACTATATGTAAACGTAGTTTATTTGAAATATCTTATTCAGGTCAGTACTAAATAAAAAATAACATGCATTTTGTATGATCCCTCTTATTTTGGTAAAACAATTATCATTATGCAGATTCTGCAAGGTGTATGTAAACTTTTGACCTCAAATGTACATTACAGAAGTAATGTTATTTTAGTTACATCAGTGGATGATATAATTATCATTAACTATTAGGGGGGCTTGAGCCTTACTAATGGGTTAAACACTGGATTATGAGACGTTTTGTATCACTTTTGATGTACTGATATTGCTGACATGTGTTCACACTACCATTTGTCCTGTTTTGTAACATATTTGTTATCTTAAGGCAGGAACACACTTCATGACATTTTCCCAAACTTTTACCCCAATTTGCAGTTTGAATGAGTCACTGCTAGTTGCCAAAAGCCAGAGCCAGTGTTCAGATTTGAGTCAACTGATTTCACAGAAAATTCCATCAAGTGAAACAATTATGTTTGATATTTTGAGCCAATATTAGAACACATATTGTTCTCATTTGTCACACATATTCCAGCACTGAGGCGTGTGTTTTTTTTGTATGTTGTGACTGGAATATCATTAAAGGATTAGTTCGCTTCCAGATAAAGTTAAAAAGAAATCAAGGTTTTTGAGGAAAACATTCCAGGATTTTTCTCCATATAGTGGACTTCAATGGGGATCAGTGGGTTGAAGGTCCAAACTGTAGTTTTAACGCAGCTTTAAAGGGCTCTACACGATCCCAGCCAAGGAATAAAGGTCTTATCTAGCTATACGATCCATCATTTTCTAAAAAAAAATGTACATTTATATACTTTTTAACCACAAATGCTCATCTTGCACTAGCTCGATTTCACGCATTACGTAATCATGTTGGAAAGGTCACGCATGGGTGGAAGACCGACCCATTGTTTGCAAAGCGAACGTGCAAAGACAGTCAAACACCCGTTTACAAAAACAGAAAATGAGATGGAGTTTTTCTCCAAACCCTATCTTTTTGAACCGAAGTACACAGATGAAGAACTAACCACGCGTAACTTTTTCAACGTAATTACGCAATGCGTGAAGACTTGCATGCACATCACAGAACTAGTGCAAGATGAACATTTGTGGTTAAAAAGTATGTTTTTTTTTTTCCCCCCAATCATTTCACTAGATAAAACCCTTATAACCCTTATATAGCTGCATAGAAACTTTAATTTGAACCTTCAGCCCGTTGGCTTGAAGTCCACTATATGGAGAAAAATCCTGTAATGTTTTCCTCAAAAACCTTAATTTCTTGAATAATTGAAAGATTTTGCAAAAATATGCCCATGTTTGCCAGCGTAATTGTAGGAAACAAATGACTACAACACACAAATGAAAAAATAGGCTGTTTTTAATTGTGAAGAATCCAAACTAAAAGCGTTTCAGTGTCACGCTCCTCACAGAGGAATCCACTGCAAAGATGTCACATGTCTGTGGCCACTCAATAACTATTTAACAGATCTAAGTCCTCTGCAGACAGAGTTAACAGAGACTGCCGTTTTGACAGAGGACCTGAACTTTGCTCTTCCTCTGTTGATAGTCTCCTCTTCTTGCCCTTCTGTACTGCTGGCACTGTTGATGAATGTGTGTTGTGCTCTGCTGTTGAACTCGTGCCACCGAGATCAACCGTATAAAAGTGAATCGGCACAACTTTGTCTTTCTTTGTGACCTCACTTGTTTCCGACAAGGAGCTTAATGTCTCTCGGACAAACTTTTCTCTTCCATCTAAAGAAGAAAATGAAAATTCAGATTAATATAACATGTGCATCAATAAAAAAAATAGTAGTAGTAATATAATATTTTGTGATAAAGTGACCATGTAGATAAAACGAAAGCACTCACAGAAACGGAGAGCATTTGTTCTTGGTTTGTAGTCTTTCTTTGGAACTTCTGAAGCTGTAATTTCCCACTGGTTTATTACCTGAATAAAAATTGAAGGGTGGAAGAAATTTATACAGTAGAAAACCTTTACAACAGCAACTAAAAACCTTTCATGTTACCTGTTCAGCCCAGCCTTCTGTTTTACAATCACAGTGTCCAAACTCCTTCAAAGGTGTTTCTGATAAGACCATTCTCATCTTCTTTCTGAAGAATCCTTTTAAAGACATATTCACCTAAAAGAGATATTTAATATTATACAAGACCTCCATAAAAACTTAATGATACTTATTGATGCTATCTTTTTGATTGTGTTACCATCACATTTGTCCCAGATATATCCAGTTTCTGTAGCATTTTAAAGCATGTTAGATATCCGAGACCTTTCTCAGTGATGGGATTCTCTGTTAAGAAATGAAGAGTGTATATTACCATAAACCTCACATTCAACATGGTTATGTATAAAAAGAAACTTAAAGTATTTATGTAATGAGATCCAAAGTTTTTAAAATGTTTTGACTTTGTCTTATATGCTCATCAAGGCTGCATTTATTTGATCAGAAATACAGTAAAAACAGTGATATTGTAAAATATTATTACAATTTACAATAACTTCTTCTATTTGAATACACACTACCAGTCAAAAATTTTTGAACAGTAAGATTTTTGCTTTTTAAAGAATTCTCTTCTGCTCACCGAGCCTGCATTTATTTGATCCAAAGTACATCAAAACAGTAAAATTTTGAATTATTTTTGTATTTAAAATAAGAGTTTTCTATTTGAATATATTTTAAAATGTAATGTATTCCTGTGATTTCAAAGCTGAATTTTTAGCATCATTACTCCAGTCACATGATCCTTCAGAAATCATTCTAATATTCTGATTTGCTGTTTAAAAAACCCAAAAAAAAACATTTATTATTATTTTTTTTGGGTTGCTTTTATGAATAAAACATTCAGAAGAACAGCATTTATCTGAAACAGAAATCTTTGTAACATTATAAATGTCTTTATCATCACTTTTGATCAATTTAAAGCATCCTTGCTAAATAAAAATTTTAATTTCTATAAGCTTTTTATTTCATATAAATGCTGGTTTTGGATCTTTCTATTCATCAAAGAATCCTGGCAAAATTAAATATATATTAATTGATAATATATAAAATAAATATTGATAATAATAATAATAACAATAATAATAAGAATTGTTTTTTGAACAGCATATTAAAATGATTTCTGAAGGATCATGTAACACTGAAGACTGGAGTAATGATGCCAAAAATGTAGCTTTGATCACAGGAATAAATTACATTTTAAAATATATTCAAATAGAAAGCAGTTATTTTAAATAGTAAAAATATAGTAAAATCATTTTAATGCATCCTTCCTGAATAAAAGTATTTAAACTGACCTCACACTTTCGAAAAGTAGTTTATCTGACTATACAAATCCACAAACTTACCAGAGAGTCCTAAAACCTGCAGGTTTTCTAGACCTTTCTTCATCACCCTCACCGGCACAGTCAGTCTCTGCAGGCCTGCATCAGAAAGGCAGTTTGCCCCTATGAAAAGTTTCACAAGACTACATAAAAAGAGAATGTGAGAAGGAAAAAGAAAGTGACTTAGCTTTTTATCAGTGCAAAACAAATTGTAAACCCATAAATAAACCATCTGAAATGTTCATTTTGTTTATACAGTGTAGAGAACGACATGTCCATACCTAGTCAGGGCTTCAGAGGTTATATATTTGAAAACCTCATGGTTGTCACCTAATCTACATCCATAGAGATCCAGGCACTCCAGACCCTGAAACTGTCTCATCTCCACCAATCTTTCAGATATCAAAAGGTACCTGAAAAAGAAAACCATAACGTTTATGTAAATGCTCTAGTTTCTAAATTATACCAGGCATAAACGTAATTTGGACGTCTCATAAGGTTGTGTTTACTTCTCACCTGTTTCTCAAGCACAGGGATCTCAGCACTAGTTGTCCATAGGCCTCACAGAAGACCTGCAGTGCTCTGGGTGCAGTTTGAGGCTCGGTGAATTTGTGTCGTTCTTCAGCGGCCGAGAACAACTTATCGGCCATTTGCTCAGGAAAACCGACCAGTGAGTCCACATGCTCAATATGATCAGCGATGAACTGTAAAGATATGTCAAATAAAGACTTCACCGTGTACCGCAGACTCCCCTCTTTGTTGTAAGTGAATATGAAGTGGTCTCTTCTCTTTGTGTGGCTCGCGGATGGTAAAGTGTCAATGCAGAGTTGAAAGGAGAAGTCTCTGGCGAAGAGTCTGTGCTGCGGAGCATCATTCCTGTCTGTATTGACATATCGCAGTTCTCCTTTCTCCCTGACATACACAGCTCCACAGTCCTCACTCACATACATCCTTACCAGCTCTATACACAACACGAGCGTTTAGTGTCCAAAATACTCGGTTGTCGTTTTGAAATCAAAAGTATATTGACGGAAATATCGAGAGTTTTTTTTAAATGTAGAAAGATTTAAAAACGACGGGCTGTTGGAGTAACATCCCTCTTCTATGTGGAGTTTCACGCACATTCCAAAATAAAAGTCTTTACTGAACTATTTGCATTTAAACGCCCGAATGCTGCGCAGATAGCTGCAGTATTGTAATACTTTTACCTATGCTGTATCCTATGGTGTACTTTAAACGTGTTCCCTCATATTTTTATTTCACCATATTAGTTTTTTTTTTCACGTTTTTAAACGGGTCTCCGTGTTTTTATTCTAATGTTTATATTGTTTATTCATTTACTTACATACTTACTCCATATGTGAACCACAAGGTGAAAACACCAGGTTTAATAATAATTAATCATTTGAACGGTTTATGGACAAGATAAGACTTTTATTTTGCTACGCATCACTATCATTGCTTATTTCCGCGTTTCCATTTTCGCACCTTCAAAACAAAGTTTAAAATCCTGAAACATTCAAGAAGCTTTTACTGGTGAGTTGATAAACACGACGAAAACATTACAGGCCATATTTTGCTATAAAAATGTGATGTAAAATTATCTGAGAGAATGCATATTCTTAAAACATCACTTTGATACGTTTTAACTGCATTTTTTTGTTTGATGTATAATATCCGCATACGTCTGAATGTCAACAGATTGTACATCGTCACTCCTGCTATACATGTGATCAGACACTTCAGTTACAGTGGTAGGTCTGCTATAGTTGGTTAAACGTAATGCTTAAAAGGATAGTTCACCCTAAATCTAAACTTTTGACATCACTTTCTTCCGTGGAGCTCAAGAAAATGTTAGGAAGATTGATATCCTCAGTAATTTTTCGCATTCATTTTATGGGAAGAAGATGCAGTGAATCTGAAAGACTGAATCTGTCATTCCCTCACATCCTAATATATACTTTCGTGTTCCACAGAAAGTCATACAGATCTGAAACAACATGAGAGTGGGTTATTGATTTTAATTTTTGGGTGAACTGTACCTTTAACAGTCTAACAACTAAAGCTTGTTTGCTTATCTGTCTTCTACTGATACTTCATTCACAGAGCACATAGATCTGTGATGGCCAATACTGATTTTCGTTTGCAATTTCAAGGTGAGTCCATTAAAATTTAATAACTTATTTGAAAGGAATGGATAACCCAAAAATGATCAGTCATAACAGAGTCACAATGGCTTCGAACAACATGTTGGTTACTCTCAATTTAAAAAAAGAAAAAAAAAAAAAAAGATAATGGAATCTGTTTATTGCTCTTGGAAAAATATTTTCTATATTGTGCTAGAATTTGAAGATGATGAAGGATTCACAGAACATAATCAAGGTGCCACAACAGTGACCATCGATGACCCCATTAAATCTCGAAAACAACGAAAAGCTATTGGAACTGACTTTGAAGAAGAGGACAACGATGACAAAACTGAGGTCAATGGGACACAATCACAATAATCTGAGATCTTTATTTGTGACCCTGAACCACAAAACCAGTCATAAGGGTCAATTTTTTTTAAATTAAGATTTATACATTATCTGAAAGCTGAATAAATAAGCTTTAAATTAATGTATGTGTTAGGATAGGACAATATTTAGCCAAAATACAACTATTTGAAAATCTGGTATCTGAGGATGCAAAAAAATCTAAATACTGAGAAAATCACCTTTAAAGTTGTCCAAATCAAGTTCTTAACAATGCATATTACTAATCCAAAATTAACTTTTGATATATTTACGGTAGAAAATTTACAAAATATCTTCATGGAACATGATCTATACTTAATATCGTTTTTTTTTTTTTCTATAATTTTGACCCATACAGTGTATTTTTGGCTATTGCTACAAATATACCTGTGCTACTTAAGACTGGTTTAGTGGTCACATTTCTTCAAAAGGAGCATTGATTCAAAACACATGTTCCTTTGTCAAACAGCTTCTGTCCGGTGAAAAAAAGAGTCCACCCTTCTGGACATTCGAGTACTACCAAACGTTATTCGATGTGGACAGTCATCAGGTCAGCCATCTTTACTGTAGCACTCACGCTAGAGTGACGGTTATCATTTCAAAGAGTTAAAACACATTAATTGTGTATTTCAGAAATTTAAATCTAATACTACTCATGCACATGAATGATTGTTTTGTTAAGTGCCTGAAAAGATTAAACAATGTGCTGTCAAGACAAAACAAGAAATAACGTCTGTTTGTTCATTTTTAGGTAAAGAACAGAATAGTTGGTTCTATTCTGCCTTGGCCTGGGAAAAACTTTGTTGAGGTCTATTTACGGAGTAACCCGGACCTGTATGGTAATCTACATTAAACTAAAATTGTTTGGAGCATAAACAAAGAAGGTTATAGAAGGCTGATATGAATATGTTGTTTTTATAGGACCTTTCTGGATCTGTGCAACTCTTGTTTTTGTCATCGCTATTAGTGGAAACATGTCCAGTTTTTTTATCAACTACGGTCAACCAAAGTTCAAATATGTGCCAGACTTCAGGAAAGGTTAGAGATATGTTGTTTAAAATAACATTGTGTTATGACCATAATGAGCTGCATTTGGGTTTTTAATATAACAACAACAACAACAAAAAAAGTAAAAAAAAACATCTATTTTCTTGTTATTATCAATATTAAGAACAGTTGTACTGCTTAATATATTTTTGCCGAAACAATCATTTTTTCAGGATTCTGAAATTTGAAATAGAAGTCTTTTGTAACATTATATGTAATCAATTTAATTAATATCTGAATTCATAATTTTTTTTTCAGAAACAAAAACCCATGAAACTTTTGAACGGTACCATAGAATGCTGTGAATTCCAGGAAAAAAAAAAAAAAAAAAGACCTGAACAAAGAGACCCTCTGTCCTCACCCTAAAAATGACACTGGTTTTCTTGTTTTCCAGTAACTATGGCAGCCACAGCAATCTACAGCTATGCATGGTTAGTGCCTTTAGCTCTATGGGGTTTTCTCACTTGGCGAAATACGAAGATCACAAGCCTGGTGTCCTACTCCTTCATGCAGATACTCTGTGTCTATGGTTACTCACTCTCCATCTACATCCCTGCAGTGGTGAGTTTTACACTCATAACATATGCATTAATACAATGTGCATTAATCTGTACATAATTACTACATCTGTGTGTGATTGAACACATTTGTTATTGATATTTGTTATTATTTTGCAGATGCAGTTTATTTACTTGTTTGTGTGCATTTGTGTGAAAAACAGATTTTGTGGATAATACCAAGTGAAGGGTTGAAGTGGTGCTCCATCGTGGTAGCTTTGTGTCTGTCAGGATCTGTGCTGGTGTTGACATTCTGGCCAGCCGTCAGGGACGATAAACCAAGGATTACCATTGCGGTTATATCCACTATTGTGATTCTTCATGCCCTACTTGCAATTGGTTGCAAGGTATGTTTTTAAGGATCTTTATAATTCATTAGAAATGAATGTGATTTACATATATTATGAACAAGATACTCAATACATATTCAGGAATTTATATTTACATTTGTGAGGGCAATTTTTATAATCACCTTATTATTATAATCACCATACTATGTTGTCTTTAATGTCAAATATTTGAATTTACCCAATTACTTTAATCAATATTTTAAACTGTTGTCAATAACAATAATCTGTTAAAAATTGTAGCCTATCTAATTCAACATGTACAAAACAGGAGCTCATAAGGCTGCAATATTATGACAAAAATCATTATTGTAGATTATTGCTCTTTATATTATAATAATGATTATTAATATTGATATAGAAAACAATATAAAATGTTTTGTTTTTGTTTTGGGCACGTCACATTCTGGCTTCACAGACAAACATGTCAGTCCATGACATTAGTCTAGTCTATCACAAGTTATGCAAAAACTCCCATTATAATCACTGAAGCTACCAAATTATTATTTTATTTACATTATATCTGCACTGTGTTGTTTATGATGAGGGAATTCATGAGTGTGTAAAATCATCACAGCTCCAGCGTTTTTCAGCACTGACTAATTTAAGCGTCTCTGATTGGCCAATGCATTACTAAGTTCAACAGAAACATGTTTGATTAGTTATAAGGCTCAACGCTGCGCAAAACAGTACGTAAAAGCAATCTGATGCAGTGTGAGAGAATGTAAATGTAATTCCGTGAATTGGCACTTGTTTAATTCATTTTCACATTTCATTTCAATCACAGCAGCCGTAATACATGGTTTAATAGTTTTGTCCCTTTGTCTTGAATTTATGGGGCATTTTTGTTTTTTTGTGGCATTTTTGCCATAAGCCCTCATTAATTTTCGACCCTGATGCACAATATGTTGCTCCATATTTGTTACTAGTTATATTATTGAATGAATTCATCAGTATCAGTCCATATTTGATATACAGTAGAGGTCAAAAGTTTATATACACCTTGTAGAATCTGCAAAATGTTAATTATTTTACCAAAATAAGAGGGATCATACAAAATGCATGTTATTGTTTATTTAGTACTGACATTTACATATAGTCCACATAAGAAAATGATAGTTATTATCCGTTCAAAAGTTTACATACACTTGATTCTTAATACTGTGTTGTTACCTGAATGATCCACGGCTGTTTTTTTTTTCAGTTGTTCATGAGTCCCTTGTTTGTCTTGAACCGTTAAACTGCCCGTTGTTCTTCAGAAAAATGCTTCAGGTCCCACAAATTCTTTTTTCAGCATTTTTGTGTATTTGAACCCTTTCCAACAATGACTGTATGATTTTGAGATCCATCTTTTCACACTGAGGACAACTGAGGGACTCATATGTATACATCTTCATTCTGTTCAAAAGTTTTCATCCCCTGGCTCTAAATTCATCGTGTTTCCTTCTGGAGCATCAGTGAGTGTTTGAACCTCCCTCAGTTGTCCTCAGTGTGAAAAGATGGATCTCAAAATCACACAGTCATTGTTGGAAAGGGTTCAAGTACACAAAAAAATTCTGAAAAACCAAAGAATTTGTTGGACCTGAAGGATTTTTCTGAAGAACAGCGGGCAGTTTAACTGTTCAGGACAAACAAGGGACTCATGAACAACTATCACTATCACAGCTGTATATCATTCAGGTAACAACACAGTATTAAGAATTAGGTGTATGTAAAGTTTTTAACAGGGTCATTTTTATAAATTCAACTATTATTTCCACTTGTGGACTATATGTAATAGCATCCCTCTTATTTTGGTAAAATATTAACATTTTGCAGATTCTAAAAGGTGTATATAAACTTTTGACCTCAACTGTATCAGCCAATATTTATTTGTGCATGCTTATTTCTTCTTATTTTTACATTTAGATGAATATCCATTTTTCATAGTATACATTATAATATTGTTATGCTAAGATTGACTGGTAGCATTTAAAATTATTGATTTTAGTCTGTAGTATTTTATAATTGTTTTATTTACACAATATAGTATAGAATTTTAACATATGATGACATATTCTGGCTTATCTGTATTGTAATATCACTGCATCCCTAATTTGTATGCATATTATTAAAACAATACAAGCAAAACATATTGGATGCAACTTTGACTAAAATGCATCTTTTTTGCATCTGTTGTAAAAACGCTAGAGGTTTTATAACGGTAAAGTTGTGTAGCTGTACAACCTCAGCATTTCGGCGGGGCTTCTTTCAGTGTTAAAGGATAAACCAGGTTGGTGTCAAATGTGTTTCCCCAGTGGAGGGTGTGTTCTTGGAAACACTAGCAATAGTCAATGACTGGCTTGGAAACATTCCAGTTTGTGAGGAGAACCATATCCTTAAGGCTATCATGTGCCATCAATTACATTCATTTAATCAGGGAATGCAGTGTTTAGGGGACAAAAGTGCTGTCAGAGTCTGAAAGATTTGTGCCCTCTTTCTTTTTTTCAGGCTTTCTTCTTCAGTGAATATGAGATGGAACACACTGAGCCATTAAAAGCGAGCAACAGTTCATCCATACAGGCAAACTGAATTACAGCCCTGGGTAAATACAGGACTTCAGTGAGGTGGCACTCTCTCATGTGCTTTGACTGCTGAACTGTTTTAATAATGATGAAATGGCATAGAAATGCCAGCACTTTTAAATGAGCCCTGTGTCATTTGATTGTAGCTACTGATGGGAAAATAAGATTTGCATTTGACGAGATGTTAACATGAGACGACGCTTCCTGTACATAATCTGTGCTCTTCGAGAGACTGTTATTCTTCTGTAATTGCAGCGTCTCCTCTTGCCTTATTAGAGCGAATCGGGTATCTTGATAATGAGATTGTGGGCTGTCTGGATTTCTTCAACTTCATGTAGTCTGTGAAGGTCAAACCTTCGTTTTGGTATGTTTATGTTTGTAGGTGAGCAGCGAAACCTCGTGATAATCATCTACAACATGTTTGATGCTTTCTGATTGGAGGTTCAGACACGTTACTGTTACAAAATAGAGCACATGTATATACGGTGTAGCTGTTGTTTAAATATTTATGTGATAATTGAGCTTGAGATAGGTTTCAAAGGGTCACTCTCCTGTTTCTACCACTTTGGAACGTGTACATGTACTTAAAATGTTTTAACACTAACTACAAAGCAGACAGAAAAAAAGGATGGAAAAATAAAATAAATTATAAGTTGAATTGCATATACACACAAAAGCTGATTACATATTTTAATTTTTAATAAAGTTGGAAATCAAAACTAGAGTCTATTTAAATATTGTACACATTTTCAGTTCTCTGTACTAGCCAATGATGATTTATTATTATCAAACTGTATATTTTTTGAGAGATACACTGCCGTTCAAAAGTTTGGGATCAGTAAAATTTTAAATGTTTTTCTGCTTATCAAGGCTCTTTTTATTTGGTTAAAAACAGAGAAAAAAAACCAATAATATTGTAAAATGGACCACAAAACCAGTCATATGGGTCACATTTTTTAAATTGAGATTAATACTATGGGCACTACTACTAATAATTTGTTAGGATAGGACAATATTTGGCCAAGATACAACTTTTTAAAAAATTTGGAGTCTGAGGGTGCAAAAAATCTAAATATTAAATATTAAGTTCTTAGCCATGCATATTACTAATCAGAAATTACGTTTTGATATATTTACGGTAGGAAAAAATATATCATGGAACATGATCTTTATTTAATATCCTAATGATTTTTGGCATAAAGGAAAAATCGATCATTTTTAAGTATATTTTAATATACTTTAAAATAGAATAGCTGAATTTTCAGCATAATTACTCCAGTCTTTATAGTCACACGATCCTTCAGAAATCATTCTAATATGCTGATTTATTTATTATTATTATTATTATTTATTTTTATTCTTTGATGAATAAAATGTTAAAAAGAACAGCATTTATTTAAAATAGAAAGTTTACACTATAAATAACACTATACTGTGCAAAATACGGGGTCAGTAAATTTTTTTCTTTCTTTCTTTCCCTAAAAGAAATTAATACTTTTATTCAGCAAGGATGTGTTAAATGAATAAAAAGTGATAGTAAAAACTTGTACTGTTAGAAAAGATTTCTATTTTGAATAAATGCTGTTCTTTTTAATGTTTTATTTATCAAGGGATGCTGAAAAAAGTATCACAAGTTCCACAAGAAAATATTAAGCAGCACAACTGTTTCCAACACTGATAATAAATCAGCATATTAGAATTGATTTCTGAAGGATAATGAGACACTGAAGACTGGAGTAATGGCTGATGAAAACTCAGCTTTGCATCAAAGAAATAAATTATATTTTAAAGTATATTAAACTAGAAAACTGCTATTTTAAATTGCAATAATATTTCATAATATCCCCATATTTTGTTCAAATAAATGGAACTTTTATGAGCATAAGAGACTTCTTTAAAAGACATTACAAATCTTACTGATCCCAAACTTTTGAATGGCAGTGTATGTTACTGTGCCTTTTCTTTAAACGAGATACTTGCAGATAAAACGCCTGGAACAATGAACTGTATTCCCAGATGTCACATTGTAAAAAATATTTAGCAGCTTTTTTTCACCATTTAAAATGACATGCACACAATTACAGACCAAAATGGTGAGCATATGCTGAGCGTATAAAGTTTGTTTTCCATTTGTAATGTCTCAATGATTAATGATGATATTGATAGCCTAGAGGTTTTGCAGCAGATCATAGAATTTCATTCTCAGCATCACTAAGATTCACAAACAAAGGTTATTGTCATAGATAAAATCTATCTTGTCTTTGATGTCAGCATCTGATACAGTGCAAAGTTTCGTATATCTCAGAGCAGCATCAGCAGTGCACTTTTAACCTTTATTCATCACACTCATTAGATTAATTAGATAAATTCTTTTTTTTTTAAGCTGGCACCGGCATTATGAAATGGCTCGGCTACATTTTCCAAATTAACAAAATAGAAAAATTGTGTCACTTGAAACGGTGCCAATGTGTGGTGTGTCCTAATTAATGGTCATTCTAGCCTTAGCTTAGAATTACACCGAAGCTGCCTCGCAAACCTATAACCTTTGTGGAGGAATGTCAGCTTCACAAGTCACCGTTTCCCTTTACACAGTGGATTAAAAATAAGGAGGCATTATTTTTGGATCACTGAATTCACAGGTATCTCCTGACATTGTTATTTCAATGGCCTGCAAATGGAAAACCTATTTAAAGAGGATTTGACCCGACGACCTGTATTCAGGAACATGTATTTTCAACATTGCTTGTAAGACGTCAAATGAATGATGGCTGGAAAAGTGGAAAAGGTGTCCAAATACGAAACTTTAAAGCTTTTGGAAAAGTGCCGAAAGGAAAGAGACGATGCTTTGCACCGCGAGAATATGATGAGGGAAAAAATGAGACAATACGAGTCTCGAATGCGATCAACCGAAGCGCTTAAACAGAAACTCAAGCAATTGACTTTGGACAACAAGGAGCTACGGAAACAAGTGAAGGTCCTGCGATCTGAAATCGGCTTAGAGGCCAGTCCTAAATTTAACGGAAAAACCACCAAGGATATAATCAACGACCTGCACGAGAAGGAGCGCGAATGCAATTCGCTTGTTGAAAAAGCGGGGAAATTAAGTTTGACGATTGATGAACTAACATCTGAGCTGGCCAACACCGTCACCTCGAAGACTCTGCTGGAGGACCAGGTCCAGTCCCTGCAACAGAACCTGAAGGATATGACCAACAACCAGCGGCGTCTTCTGAAGCTCTGGGAGGACAAGAAGGCTCAGCGGGAGCAGCTGTCACTGCCCGCGATACCGCAGAGACCCGGACAGAAACCGGTGGTGCATAAAGGCGTCCAGACGGAGATGTCCATCAGTTCAGCCCAGATATTACCCACTAACGCATTTGAGACCAAGACCCGCCGAGAGATTGATAAAAGCAGAACCAATCTGGAAAGACGCAACATCACTTTAGCAAACGGCACTCATCGAGAGAAAAACGCTTTAATTCAGAACGAGGCGAAAGGAATACACAACTGACAGTTGTTATTTCACAAAACATTTTTGTGTCTGTCTACGCGACATTATGCTGCTCAATGCCTAAACTTACAGCATTATAATACTTTAAAATCTTAGTGCTGTCAAACGATTAATCGCGTCCAAAATAAGTACTGCTGTGTATATTTATTATGTATATATAAATACACACACATGCATGTATATATTTAATAAAAATGTTGTCTTCATATACTAAATAGCCTATATTTATATATAATTTAAATAATATGCATGTATTATGGGCAACGATTTATCGCGATTAATCACATCCAAAATAAAAGTTTTTGTTTATGTAATATATATGTGTGTAATGTGTATATTTATTATGTAGGCTATATATAAAAAACACACATACAGTATATATTTTCAAAATATTTACATGTATTTATATGAATATAATTTATATTATATATACATATATTTAATATATAAACAACATATTTTAAATATATACATGCATGTGTGTGTATTTTTGTCTACGTAATAAATATACACAGCACTGCACACACACATATTACATAAAGAAAAACTTTTATTTTGGATGTGATTAATCGTGATTAATCGATTAATCGACAGCTCTAAAATAAATATATTGTTTTTTAGTATGTTTAAATGATTAAGAAACAACCTGATTGAAACATATTTGAGGATAATGTTCCTGTAATTACCATAATTATTTCTTATGCATTGACTCATTATTACAGTTTTTTAGACTGTTGTTTGATGTAATGCCCACAAAACATTGTGTATAATGAAATACTGTTTAACATTAAATATAAATGTAATTTATTCATTTTTATTCTGATTTTCCCTTTTTAATTAGAATAATATTGTAATTAAGTGATACAATTAATTTATGTCATTCATTTTTACTGTTGAATATGATTCACAATAGCATTACAACTGCTATAATTTTGCGCAGAATTAATATTTCTGGATCTCTTTAAAGGAATAGTTTACCCCAAAATGTAAATTCAGTCAACATTTACTTAATATAAATTCTTATCAAACCTTTATGACTTTTCTGAACGCCTGCCGATCACAAAAGACGAAATTTTGAAGAATGTTGATAACCAAACATTCCTCAAAAAAAAATACAATATTTTATGTCCTACAGACGAAAAAAAAGCATACGGATTTGGAACTACGTGAGTGTGAGTAAATAATGGCGCTTTTTTAAAAACACATTTTGGGGCGAACTATCCCTTTAAGTGTGTTTGTATTCAGGCAGTAAGTCAGACGCACTCTCAGCGGTCCTTATGAGGTCCTTCGAAAGTGTGGCGCGGGTAATGTCCACACTTTTGCCATGTTGATATGGATTTTACTCAAGTGATGCTGAACTGAAACAACAAGAATGCTAAAATGTTTTCGCTGAAACAGAATTCTTGGTTTATAAGAAAGGTGAGGATTGGTTAAATATGAACCGTGTATAAATAACTGGACGCTAACCAACTAACGTTAGGAAGTTAGTGTTTAGTCGACAGTGTATATAAAAGACTTCTGAATATCATCTACTCTTATAATGACATTTTTGTGTCTGTTTATGATAAAGTGATCGTGTTTTTAATTATATTATTTATTGAGCGAAATAAAATTTAACGTGTAAAGTTATAGATGTAGAAAGATTGTGTTTGAGACAGGCTGATAAGCAAAGGTGTTATGAAACGTGACCAAATTCTCATGTCATTTGTTTTCAGGTTGTGATATGGAGGGCGGTGGCGAGTATTGCATGGTCGGTGCTTCTCTTGCCTGTGACAACCGCAGTCTTTGTGCTGTTGAGTAGATTCAGCCTGTTTCACCCCATCCAATGGATTTCAGGTGAGGAAATGAGTACGAGTGTCTAACAAAATGCATGATTACAATACGTTACTGATACTGAGAAGTGCTAGAGTGTGAATTCATTATTCATATAAGCAGTAGTTCTGACCTCAAGGGGCACAATACATAATGTGCTAAAGAAAAAGCCTGATTTATAAAATAATAATGGTGAGAAATCAAAGACGTTACTCCAGTCTTAAGTGTCACATTATCCTTCAGAAATCATTCTAATATGATGATTTATTATTACAGTTATCAGTGTTGGAAACAGTTGTGCTGCCAAATATTTTTTCAGATACTTTTTCAGAATTCTTTGATTTAAAAAGTTAAAAAGAACAGCATTTATTCAAGATATAAATCTTTTCTAACCATGTAAGTCTTTGCCATCACATTTTATCAATTTTACACATCCTTGCTGAATAAAAGTATTAAAAAAAATGTACTCGCCCCTGATTTTTAAATGGTAGTGTATTTTTTTTTTTTTTTTTAGAAAAGATTTCTGTTTTAAATAAATGCTGTTCTTTTAAACTTTTTGTTCATCAAAGAATCTTGAAAAAAAGTATCACAGGTCACAAAAAAATTTTAAGCAACACAACTGTTTCTGGCATTGCTAATAAATCAGCATATTAGAATTGATTTCTGAAGGATCATGTGACACTGAAGACTGGAGTAATGCTGAAAATTCAGCTTTGCATTGCAGAAATAAATTAGATTTTAATGTACATTAAAACAGAAAAATGTATATATGTTTATGTAAATATTTCACAATGTTACTTTTTTTTCTGTGTGCTTTATATGATTAATATATGAATTGCACGTAAGTCAGCATCTCAAACATTTCTTTCAGAATGCACAAGTCTTTTTACGGCCTCAAGCACCATCTTTTCCCTTGTGGTGCTGTGCGGGGTGGTTCTGATCACTGGCTTTTTCAACCTGGAGTTCTACACTTGTGAGTAAACTAGATTATAGATGTGCAGTGTCATTTGCAATTATTGCGTTGCATTACAAGTTATGCTGATTATTTATTTATTTTTCTCTTTGTGTTTCCTTAAGTGGTTCCCTCCATTCCATGTTCACGCATGGCTCTTTTGGGGACGGTGCTCCACCCTCGACAATGTGTTCATTCTTTGGTCTACTGCACCATGGGCATGCTGGTAATGTGGTGTGCTTCTGTTACCATCGGTGGACGTTACAGCACCCTAGGAAGTCCCTGCAGGCAAAGCGAGAGGTGGGTTATGTTATGACCTGATTCTGTTTGTCCCACATACACTGATCCGTCGACGTGCTCAGAGGATCAGGTTTTATTAATTGCATTCTAGGCATTGTGGTTCCTTCAACCCCAGGGAAAGAGATTGACACTCATACAGTTATCTTACGATGTTTTAATTAACTCTGTGAGTAATCTTATCTCAAAATTACCAGGAGGAGAGTCATACTCACTCTAATATAGGCCAAGTGCACCTCTGGAATACAGATTAAATGCAGCCTGTTTGGTTTTTAATGACATGCTTTTGTTGCTTTATAACATGATGTGAATAATAACTGTCCCTTGTTTTTATGTTTGCTTCTGTAGTGGTGAAGTAGTGACCTGTCTGAATGAGTATCATCTATTTCTTCTTCTGGCTGGGGCCTTCATGGGATACAGTCATAGTTTCTTGGGAGTGGTTCAAAATATGTACTATGTGTCCTTTCAACCCATACAAGTAAGTATTTGGCTTTTCGGATTAATTGCTAGGTGTTACATGTAGTGGCTCACTGACTTTTTTTTGATTGCTGATACTGATGTTTTTACTGCATGTTATTTGATTCTTTTTTTTTTTTTTTTTTTTTTTTTCGTAATATTTACAGTAGTCAACATTTGAAGTGGATCAAAACCTTTCATCAGAGTTGTCCTAAAACCAAAACAATACCTGTTCTTGTGTTAGGACAACTTTGAACTTTTTTGATCCTCTTCAGATGTTGACTAGTAGTGAAATATTATGGAAATTAGTCTGTTTGAAAAAAATTAGGAAAACGAGAATCACAGGATTCAGGAAAATAAATCATGTGTTTGACTCTTATCAGCCAGTGATGGGTAATTTAAAAATGGCAAAATACTGACCAATATATTCGCCATGACAATATATTAGTCTACCACTGTCTAGTATCCATTTGTAAAATGCCTTTTAGTAGAACTGAATGAGAAATGGCTGAATCATTAATGCTTTCATTAATAATTTATGACTGCAAATCTCTTTTGTCCCTCCCACATTGGTTGTGAAGCAATACAAATATCCGCGGTTCAAGGGCTGTCTGCCAATGCTGGTAAAGTGCAGTGTTATTCAGTCATTATATTCAGCCAGGAATTTCGCTGCTCTCTATTTCTTTTTTGGTAAGTTACATTGATTATCAGAGATGCATCCTTTGAAAATGATCTATTTTCCTGCTAGATTCTCTTTAAATGTTGTTTTAACTTTCTTAGGGTATGTTCCTAAGACCTGGATCTCCAGCACACTTAATCTACAGATAGACAGGTCAGATTTGGAACTTTAGTCTACCAAAACTGGAGTGTTTAACATGAACCCATATTTATGAATATTTGCAAATCTTTATATTTTCTTTTGTAACTTTATAGTTCTCTCCAACCGCTGGATTCACTGACTGGACTTCTAGACTTCTCCCTCCTTTACCACCTGTCGATCAGTGGCACTTTCCTGTACCTAACCTGGTATCTCACTGTGCTGCTATTCAGGATTTATGTCACAGAGGTACCTAAATGTGAAGGTTTCAGTGTGGGATGTCCACCTTTATCTTCAACGTGGAAGTAAGCCTATGGGTGAGACTTCCGGTTTGTTAGCCGCTGTAGGGAAATAACGAGAAGAATAATGTGCAGTAAAACTATTTGCTCTACAAAACAGTGTGTTCATAATTAAGATAATACATTAAAATAATATGGTAAGACACACTGATTTGCAATATCAAGCAGCAAAAGTAGCTGTTTTGCACAGCTAAAAAATAGCTGGACGCAGATGAGACTGGAAGCCAGACTCATAAAATTTACTCTTACCGGAAGAAAAAGGTGGATATCAAAGCAAATTGCATCACTATAGTACCTGTTTAAAAAAATAATCCCAATGGCTGCTTGTGCATCTTCAGGCCTACAGTTTTCCAGTGCAGTCCACATTTACGGAGGATGCAGAGCAGTGTCTTCCCAAAGTTTTGGCTGAGAAGAACACCTTAGTCATGAAGGTTAGGGTTTTTTTGTATTTTACAGAACAATCTAGTGTCGGAAGATTTTAAAATTATTTCTCTGCTCATGGAAATTAATAAAATCTTAAGTTATGAAAATTTCTTTAGTAAATATTGATTTCTAAGCTAAATGTACCTGATAAATTTTGCTTTTTGTTAGTGTAACCTCTGTAAAATGTATTGTTCCTAAAGGATTAGTTCACTTCCAGAATAAGAATTTACTCACCCAGCATGTCATCCAAGATGTTCATCTCTTTGTTTCTTCATTTGAAAAGGTTTTTGAGGAAAACATTCCAGGATTTTCTCTATATAGTGGACTTTAACAGGAGCCAACAGGTTGAAGGTCCAAATTGCAGTTTCAGTGCAGTTTCAAAGGACTCTACACAATCCCAGTCGAGGAATAAGAGACTTATCTAGTGAAACTATTGGTTATTTTCTTTTAAAAAAAAAAAAAAAAAAAAAAATGTAAGTTTTTGTACTTTAACCACAAATACTTGTCCTGCACTAGCTTGACTTCGCATTACATGGTCACGCATGATGGAGACGGAAGTTACCTACCCTGTGTTTACAAAATGAATGTGCAAAGAAAGCCAAACGTCATTTGCGAAAAAGATAAAACAACAATGTTGGACAATTTTGAAGTTGGAGGAGGAAATGAGATGGAGTTTTTCGGCCTACCCTGTGAGTACACAGATGAAGAGCTGACCATGTGTGACTTTCCCAAAGTGGTAACGTAATGCATAAAGACGTGCATTGCAGAGCTAGTGCAAGATGAGCATTTGTGGTTAAAAAGTATGAGTTTTTATTTTTTGTAGAAAATGACTGGTTGTTTCACTAGACCCTTATTCCTTATCTGGGATCGTGTAGAGCTTTTTGAAGCTGCATTAAAACTGCAGTTTGGACCTTTAACCTGCTGATCCACATTAAAGTCCACTCTATGGAGAAAAATCCTGGAATCTTTTCCTTATAAACCCTAATTTCTTTTTCACTGAACTTCTTAGATGACGTTGGGGTGAGTAAATCATCAGGAATTTTTCTTTTTCTGGAAGTGAACTAATCCTTTAAAAGTTGTTAGCTAGTTATAATAAAACAACTGGAGAAGTCATACATTCATTGGTCAAAACATGCTGACACCGCTAAAACAGATCCTAAATGTCATTTATACTTGTTATAGTTCCTTAACTGCTTACTGATGTTTCACAGTTTTTGGCTCTGCAAGATCTGGCTCTGTTATCACAACATTCTCCCTCACGCAGACTAGAAGTCTTCAGTCTGAGTCAGCCAGGTACAAACTAAAGACTTGCAGAGAACTCTAAACTCATTACTTTTCATGACTGGTAAACTAATGTAATCTGCATATGTAGGTGGTCACCCTCATAACTGGAATGCCATCAGTAGGGAATGTCTGTCTTTGCTGAGTGAGCTGACACACAGATTGGTAGCTCATCAGGATGCAGTTGCCTCTAATGGCAGAATCAAGTCTCAGTCTGCCAGCAGTGACACCAGATCAGCCTCTTCAAGCAGCTCAGGTAAGGTTAAACAGATAACGTCCAACAAAGGGCAAATCTGATCTCAAATCTGAACATAAGTCCTGTACTGCACTTGGTGACATTCTAGAGGAATCGGACTACTTCAGAGAGTGGTTTTATTTTTCCGTTTTATGTGTAGTGATGTCAGGAACAGAGGACGTTGCTGAGACCCCTCGACTCAATGTCCCGCTAAGGACCCCTGGTTCAGTCTTCAAGTCATCGGTGGGGGGTGTGAACAGTGCTTTGACTGCTCCTTTCACCCCAGACGTGGACAGCCCTTTCTCATCCCCTGCTATTCGACGTCTGGTTGGCCAACAGGATCCCCAGTCTCCTTGGTATGGTACAGTACAAAGCCCCCATATCATGAGGAGAGGGCCCAAACTGTGGAGTGCCTCCACAGGTAAGATCACAAGACGAAAACTATCACAATTTTGAATTGTTTCAACGTTTCTTACAAAAAAAAATTAAACTGGGGAAGATATCTTATAGTAAATACAATATTTGCAACACATAAAAGGTTCATATATAATAATAAATCAATTTATTGTATACATGAAAGGTAATAAAATATTAGCTAGTTAAAAAATGTAAAAAAAAAAAAAAAAAAAAATGCATCAGACTGTAATAAAATGTAAAAATGTTATTTTTACAAGATACAAGTTTACGTGTGTGTGTAGTAGTAGCTAGTTGAAAAATGTAAAAAAAAAAAAAAAAAAATGCATTACACTAAAAAGAAAAACAAAAGAAAATTAAATAGGGTTTTACTCTTTTTTTTTTTTTTTTTTTTTTTTTTTTTTTAAACTAAAATTAATTTTTAAAATGATTTTAAATGTTATTTACATTTATATTATGATTCTAATAGTAAATACAATAATATTTACAACAGGTTCATATATTATAATCAATTTGTTATACATAAAAGATAATAAAATATTAGTTAAAATATGAAAAAAAAAGCATCCGACTAACAAGTTATTTTTACAAGATAGAAGTTTATAAGTGTGTGTGTATATTTATTTTATTTTTTAAATTTATTTTTTAACTAAAATTAATTTTAGAATGATTTTAAATGTAATTAGTTCCTATTAAACATTTATGTTATGATTATTTTATTTAAATTTTTGGTGGCATTTATTTTTTTTATGTGATTTCGTCTTTTTTCTTTCTTTTTTTTTTTTTTTTTTTTTTTTTTTTTTTTTTAAATGGTATCCCTATGTACATATGTTTTTGAGAGAAGCATTTACACACTTGTTTGTTCTTATTTCAGAGTCACAATCCAATGGCAGTCTTTCTGCCTCCCCTGCCACTGTTCCTACTAGTCCTCCTGCTGCCAGTCAGAAACCCAGCTTCCTGGCCCAGTGGCTGCAGAACAGAAGAGAGCAGGTAGCATCTTCACATAATCACACCTGACCTGTAAATGAATCCTTTATTATTTCATAGTGTTTTCTTGGTTTCCAAGCGTGTGTATCCATAGGAACCAAAACAGATAAGCTTTTGAGTGTCCAGTTCGGTTGCTGGGGAAAAAAGGCAGTTCACGTTTCAGTGTGATACCATTACATGGCCTAGAGACACCTGTTAACTCATGTTCCTGTCATACTCTCAATTGTTCTGCTCAGGTTAAAAGCTTTTTGGCAAAGCGGGTGCTGATAGTGTATTTATTTAACAAGGTAAGGTTAAGAATGCATTAGTTGAATGAAGAATCTGTCTTCAGCATGTTGCATGCTCTCTCAACAGATTTTTTGTTACGGGAATCATTAATGCATGTGTCTAGATTTTGCCCATGTTTAAATTAACACCAATACCATTAGTCTCCCCTGTCCTTCTGGTTCTGTCTAAGGTTGTGTGTTTAGATTGTAGAGTTAGATTATAGTGACCCAGTTTACACACAGTTTCAATAAATAAAAGCATGGAATTCTGCAGATTATACTTTTTTACTTCATAGAAAATCAGTTCAGTCATTGTCTACTCGTGTTGCAGTGTATTAAATAATAATATTAGAGGAACTGTATATAAACTGGGTTTCTAACTACATAAACTGGGTTCTTTTCTTTCTCTCTCTGGGTTGTCAGGTTTAGGGTATAGATATATAGATGTCTGTCTTCTTGCATGTCAAATCACATAGTGTTTGTAGAGCCGTAAATGTGTTTTAATTATGTGAAAATTATGTATTTATTCCACACCAGAAATAAATGAATTCACTTTTATACTGAATTTATTTTCTTTTTTTCATATATACTTGGTACCCAATGTCTGAAGGTCTGAATAATGGTTTTTCCCATAGTAATATTTTTTTTTTTCCTCACTCTTTTTAATGTACAGCTTCCAGAAGCTTCTAGCCAAGCTCTGTTTGCTGACAGCCAGGCTCATATCTGGGCTCTTCAAGGTCAGATAATAGTTTTTTCAGTAACTTTTCAGAACTGCCATCTTGCATGTATATGTGTCTGAATAGTTTATTTAACCTTTTGTTACTTCTGTTTTTAAAGGACTGTCTCATCTGGTGGCAGCCTCTTTCTCTGAGGATCAGTTTGGAGTGGTGCAAACCACCTTACCCCATATTCTTAGCTGCTTGGTGGTCTTGCTAGAGGTAAAACAAAAGTCATTTTGTGCATAAGTGTTAAAACTAATAGTCTATAAACTCAAATGGAGACTAGGGATATGCAATATTTATCATTTGCAATAATATTGAAATTGGTGTTTTAACAATTTGCAAGCTGAAATTGAGTAGCCTGATTATGCCTATATGCAAAAAAAACAAAACAAAGCAAACAAAAACTTAAGAGTCTTAAGAGTCCAAAAGCATTGACTGCATGATGAATATTATTTGTATGCCCCAAACATTCAAGTTGAAAGCGCAAATATCGTTTTATTGTTTTTTTTTGTTTGTTTTTTTTATTTATAAGATATGATATAGTTAAGCAATATCACATAAGGGACAGTGCCATTTTCCTGAATGTTAGTGCTTAAGTTTAATCACAAATATGTTATTAATTTTGTTCAAAAAAACAAGTTTTTTTTTATTTAATGAGTTACATTTTAGGTGCAATATTATCTGCTTTTTGTTTCACCAACAAAAATAATTCCAAACAAAGCCGAAACATTTGTACGTCTTTTTGAACAATTCTTTTGAGTCAGTGTTCAATGATCTATTCATAAAGTCAGCAACCTGCTTCTTTTCTAAAGGAATCTAAATTTCTAAAATTAATATTGAGTGAGTTATATTTTAGACACAGTATTGTCTGATTTTTGTCTCGCCAATGAAAATAGTTCAAGCAAAGCAAAAACGGGACATTTGTGCATCTCAGAGCAACACTGCCGTGTTTTGTTTCTGAATGAATCTGTCTTTGAACAAATCATTTGATTCAGTGATTCAATGATTCATTCAAAAAGTCAGCCACTTTCTCAGTTTTTAAATGAATCTGAATTTCTAAATGAATATTAAGTTAGTTACGTTTTAGACACAATATTGTCTGCTTTTTCTGTTACATTTGAGACACGATATTGTCTGCGTTTCATGTTTTCGTCAATGAAAATGGTTCCCAACAAAGCCAAAACGGAGCATTTGTACATTTCAGAGCAACACTGCCATGTTTAGTTTCTAAATGAATCTGTCTTTGAACAAATTTTGAGCCAGTGATTCCATTCATAAAGTCAGCCACTTGCTTAATTTCTAAATGAATCGGCTGTTTGAATGAATCTTTTGAATGAATGAGTCAATGAATTACTCATTAAGACAGGGGCTTAACGCAACCTACTGGCGATTTTGGTGTTACCAGTGAAGGTACCAGCACTAAAACACAAAAAAATATTGTTTAATTAGAAATCTTGAAATATCAAAATATTTTTTCTCAGTATTGTACACCCCTAAAGCCCGAAACGCACTGCACAATTTTTGTCTGTCCCAGATAAAAGATTTGCGTCGTGGAACAATCGTGGCGATTTCTGTGATTGTGGCTCCTAATCCGTGGTCCTATGTCTTAGAGTGAGAGAGGTTCAAAGACAGCCTTTGACGTGGTCTTGCGACCAAAGATGGCCTGCGATCATTTTCTGACGATGTCAGAAATTCATCCTAATCATTGCACAGTGTGTTTGCTGCCACAACCCACGTTTACTGACCAGCCAATAAAACTGCCACATGAAATCAATGCTACATGATGCTAA
Source organism: Cirrhinus mrigala (assembly GCA_036247105.1). Classification (NCBI taxonomy): domain Eukaryota; kingdom Metazoa; phylum Chordata; class Actinopteri; order Cypriniformes; family Cyprinidae; genus Cirrhinus; species Cirrhinus mrigala. The sequence continues at coordinate 18,996,154 of CM070008.1, read as the reverse complement.
AACATAAAACTGCTTACCTCAAGCTCTAATTCCTTCATCTTTCCCCGCTTCCACTTTTGTTTCAGAAAACATAAAAACTGCAACTGTCAAAGTGATTCATTATGTTTTTTTTGTTTACCACAACCGCATACCGATGTTTTATCATCCAATAGTAATGTGCGTTGTGGCCTGCAAGTCAATAGGTGTCATCGTCGTACAGTCTACATGCATTTCGTACCCAAGGTTATTAGATCTATGTCATACAGTGTGATCAGCAATGATCTTATTGGATTGCTAAAATCATACAGTGTGTAGAAGGCTTAGCTAATTAATTTGGTTAATCTTACTTTTTAACTGTAGGCTGTTGACAGACACTTCAAACTGCCACATGCGTCCAGTAAACCTGTGAGGACTGTCTGCAGTATGGGTGACTCCACCTACAAAACTCTAAGGTTTGCACTGAGGGCTGCGCTGAAGACAGCCATCTACAAGATAACTACCACTTTTGGAGAGCACTTGAAGTAAGTCCCATCATTATTTATAGTAATATCTTTCTGAGAAAAAAAATGAATTAGTTTTGGGGACCTGCTGTGCAGTGGTACATATTTATCCTCAATCACATTTTCTTTGTTTACAGTGCTGTGAATATATCAACAGAACATAGAAAAAGGCTTCAGCAGTTCTTGGAATTCAAGGAATAGTGCAACACACAACCTTTTCTTCTCAGTACCTTTGGATATGTGTGTGTCAGGAGACGAAAAAAGACAATATGGTTCTTTAAAAGGTCTGATGCGTCACTCAAGGCCTTACTTTACAGCCTAGTGCTGCACTTTATTTCCCATTGAAATCCTATTCCTTATACATAACAATCATTTACATAATCTGGGAATTGAATTTGTGTATGCTCATGCATACTAGAATGTCATCAAAATTATGGTGGAGACTTCAAATGTTTAAAGCATTGCTACTCTTCATCTTCAGTTTATTTAAATTTCATTATGCTCCCTTTAGCAAAAATAGGGGTCAACACTTGCTTTGTCCTCCTTTTGAATCTTGCTTCATTAATTGTTCACATTTGTTCTATATTTGTGATGTTTTTATAGCACACTGATGGGATGGTAAATTTTCAAGGCCCCTATATTTTTACTTCCACGTTCTTTATAAATCTGGTTAGCGAAAACACATTTGGGGTATTTGTTTGCCAAAAGAGAATCGATTTTGTTAATGTCAAATGTTACATTTTTGAAACCTTCATACAATTAAATAAACTTTTCTAAGGTGTTATATCAGTGGCTGCAGAAGTGTGCATTTCCTCCGACATACGGCAGATGTCGCTGTTTGTATTCTGCGCTGCACAGCAGTTTGCGATTACACATTTGGCTAAATATTGAACATAAATTTAGTGTGGTTAATTTCGATTTGGATTTAACACTAAATATGTAAACTCCCATGCAGAGAAAAGTAGTATTAAAAGATAGACTTTTATTATATACTATTTAAAAGGCTATATTTCCAACTGTGTCCCCACAAGCTCGTTTGTAACACTAAATACTGATGGCTGTCTACATGATGATTTATTAAATATCTTCTGGGAAAGTATGCATAAAAGTTTAATGACTTTCTAGTGTCGTAGTTTTGTGCGTAAATATGAATCGATAGCCGTCTGTGGTCCATGAAATCACTGGTACGCTTTAATGGAGCACGACGCCGATATCTTTCGAAAGATGAGCGCGTCTCTATTATTTTTGTCAGTTTTATCGATTACGTTACCGGTTTATACTCATTAAGGACGAGAAGGCGGTTATGTTTCACTTTCAGTCGCTTCTTAAGAAGGAAGAGGTGAAGCAATTTCTGGGTTATGGGGCTGGTCTTCACGCTGAGGGAAGGATGGATGAGTTTTACTCTAGTGTCGTTTCTGCAGCTGTGGACTAACTGATTCAACCGCGGGTGAGTTTACTGCACTTTTACCACGGTACATTAAACTTGTATTTATTATGGGACGTCAGTGTCTCACCATTATCTTTTGTGATCAGCTCGGTAGGCTGCTGAATAAAATGTTTTCAGTTAATTAGTTTCATGCTAATTTTACATCATTAATAATGAATGTGTTGCCGTTGCTGAAGATAAACGTGCATTCTTATTTCCTTTGTATACTGTCCGTGTCGAAACGTGGTTTTTACTTGCAAAACTGTTCTTTCCTTTCATATTTTCTCTGTTTTTAGATAAACGCATTACGTCCATCCTTGGGATTATGAAATATGTAGCTTTGTAGTTCCTGGAACTCATTCACAAGGTATTTTTTTTTTTTTCTTAAACACAAACTTAATTTACTCTTGGTCATATTCCAGATGGTTTGTTAAATTTCTGTGTTCAGATTTCAAGAGAGAGTTCATCCAAAAATGCAAAAAGATATGTTTAGTGAATGACACAATCTAAATTATTAGGAAATTAAGTCCACTATCAGACACTAAAGATTTAATGGTCAACCACAGAAGACTTTCTGTATTTTTATAATATAATATTAATAATAATATATATATATATATATATATATATATATATATATATATATATATATATATATATATATATATATATATATATATATGGGGAAAATAATGCATTTTGATTTTTAGTTGAAGCCTATGACTCTTCTGAATTTAACAGGCAGTTCAGAGAAACGTGCACTTAATGAAAAAACTGCTGCTTCATCTTCATCCGCTGCCCTTGGCTATTTTGTTTTAGTTGAGATGTTAATACATGATGAAACAGTTTAGGTTTAATCATTTTCTGTCTCTCTCAAGGGCCATTATTGCTCATGGTTTGACTAACCAAAACATTCTAGCCTATTTCCTCCTTGTGTAAAACACTGCATTTTTTTATACTAGTCCTTGCCTGTCTTTGTGGTTCAGTTTAGATTCATTTGAGCTGATGAATTAAAGTGTTTAGTAAGGGTTTTGTAATAATACTGGCCTGTTACAACGTTCAATTACTTAAAACATCTGTAAATAGGATAAAACCCCAAATGGTTTAGTTTTTTATAATAGAAATGATTCATGCATTTCTCTGCACATGAGGGTTTTAAAGAAATCACTACTTTTTGATTTTTAAGGATGAAAGAATTTGGTTTCTATGCACTGTTGACTTTTACAATGTGGTCAACAGTTAAGTTTGTGTTTAACTCTATCAAAGTTGGCCAGAAATTCCCTGGCAGAATAAATCGGGTCTCTTTACAGTGAAAGCCAATTCATAGTCTTACATTATAACTGCGTTATGTCAAGCAGAGGATCTTTTTACCACTTTTTTTTTATTTTTTTTAAGATATTAGGCATGAATGACAAGCTAAAGGTTTTACATTTGCCAGGTTCTTTTTCATAAAGGCTTTTTTAATAATGCCAGATTTTGCAATGTAATAGGCTGTAAGTGATCTTTTACCCTTTAAAAAGCTCTAATGTCATCAAATTTGTCAGTCAAGTTTGTTTTTCCAGCCTGTATGTTTGTGGTATTTAAAAATACATAGTTGAAGCTGAACTAAATGTAGGTTGACATGATACTTTTGGCATTTAGTTTTTTTTTTTATATATATATATATATAAACGCTGTCTATTTAAAAGAAGTTAGGGTTTAATTTGGTATTCAGAGTGAATATTAACAGTTTTGTTCATGGGCTGGTTTAATTGTTTAAATTGGAGACTTATGAGCAACTTATGAAGTGAATAAGAAATATTTTCCTAATTATTTGGTCTTTTATAGAGTTTTTTTTTTTTTTTTTTTTTTTTTTTTTTTTTTTGTTTCCAACTATCTTGTAGATAATCATGACTTTCTAGAGAAACATTCCTGTAACTCAAACAGTATAGCATGGCGATAGCAGTGCCAAGATGATGGGTTTGATTTCCAGTGAATTAATTAACTGATTGTGTCTTAAATTCAGTCATTTGGAGTCATTTTGGATAAAAGCATCTGCCAAATACATGCATTTAAATGACTTACTATTGCTATTTTTAAATAAATTCTTATGTAAAAAAAAAAAAAGTTTGCAAAGTGAACCTTCTGCACAGAGAAAACAAAACAGTTACCTAAGGATATTTGAGAATCAACTTGGACTTTTCACAAAGGATGTAAGACTTAGTCTTGGTCTTGAATTATTTGAGACTTTGAATGTCGTTGGAGGCTTGTAAACTTGTCTGGGTGATACTAACAGTTTATCTGCCAAAAATATATATTCTCTTGTAACGAGATGAGACATCCAGCAATACGCACCGTCTAAATCTTGTGATTTATAAAGTGCAGGATTAATGATCTACCAGCTCTTAGCAATCCTTATTGTTGCTGTGTTAAATGAACAAAAACTGCTTAACTCAGTGTTCACACGTACATTCACAGGTGTCTCTTGATTCTTTGTGATGATTTTGGGCTGCTCCATTCTATGTTGCCAGCATTGTAAATCACTACAGTGACAAGTTATTTTTATTGGCCAAAAGTAACCCCAAAAGTTCTTTTAAACAAACGCTTCAGTGACTGTCAAATCCATTTTCATGTCCATGTAAATGTCTTGAAAGCATTATACCACTCATGCTATTTGTATTTCTGTGGTTTAGGCCTGCTCTTAAAGTTAATTGAATGTGATGATGATTGTGTTGACAGGGACAGTAAAATAGGACTTTAAGGTTCCCGCTGACTGGCTTTCACATATTGGCCCTTCATGCTTAAAAGTCAAGATTCCATAAACTTTTATGGAATGCTGAGAAATATGATATGAGACCAACAAGCACACTGTGTGGGGGATCATCAGAGATTTTCACTGCAACAAGCCTAAAAAAAGTTTCACTTCTGTACACAGTTTTATTTGTGTGGTGTGCTTTTTAGGTGAAACTCTATATTTAGATTTGTCTTTTTTTTTTTTTTTTTTTTTTTTTGAGGTTCTCTTTCTCAACACCTCTGAGAAAGCATCTGTTTAGATTTCAAAGATTTATTTACAGTAAGCAAAGCTATGGAGCTGCAAGTTTGTAAACCCAATTGGAAATACAGGAAGGCAGTTTTCTTTTTTTTTTTTTTTTCTTTTTTTTTAATATGGCTGAGGGGTTTTAACAGAGGTGCAGGGCTACTGTTAATACTAGAGTTTAAGATGGGATAATATTATTATTATTTTTTTTTTTTAAGAATAGAAAACAAAGCTACAGTTACAGTAAAAATCTGTTATGTAAAATGTTTATGATTTTTATGAGTAAAAGTGCGTAAAAAGTACGGTATGGTTAAAAAAAAAAAGTTAAGTAATTTCCAGAGGTAAATACAAGTTGTTGTTGTGTGTTTTTTTTTTTTTTTTTTTTTTTTTTTTTTTTTTTAGCAAAGAAAAATATTTATATATATATATATATATATATATATATATATATATATATATATATATATATATATATATATATATATATATATATAATATAATATTTTTATATATATATATAAAATCAACAAATGGGTACATTAGGGTGTTTTGTTAATATTTTATTTATTTTTTTTAGCTAATGTATATTGCCTTTTTTTATTTTTTATTTTTTATTTTTTTCTTTATTTCTTTCTTTCTCTCTCCTCTCTCCTTCCCCCTCCTTTCCTCTAATGGTGCCTGAAGTATTGGCCATGTTTTATGGACAGGTCACTTATGATAAACACATGTGGTACATTATGTGGTTTTTCTGTTGTGCCACCTGTATTATGATGACCACCTGATTGTTCTTCATAACATTTTAGTAAAGTAAAACCAGATTGCCAAATGATAGCCAGATTTATTATTATTATTGTTATTATTATTATTTTTAATGTTTTTGCGCCATTTTGTAACTCTAAATTTAACAGGATATTTTTAAAATTTGCATTATAAGTCACTCACCATATAGGTTTGTTTATTTTGAGTGATTTTATTGTGCACAACTTTTTTATTTAAATTTTATTTTATTTTTACATTTCATTTTATTCAAATTTTATTTTATTTAAATGTTTTTATTACAGTTTTTACATTTACATTTAATTTTATTAAAACATTTAATTTTATTTGAATTATTTTATTTAAATATTTTATTTTATTCTTTATTTATTTTCTTTTATTTCACAATCTTTAATCAAAAACATTAACATGCCCCGCTGGCTATAATATTTCTTCACTGTTGATGTGTATACTGGTTCAAGAGCTGGTTGTCCAATGGACAGATGAGTTTGAATTCTTTGATTTAATGATCATGATAATGAATAATATGATCCAATCAATTCCCAATAGACCAAATCAAGTCCCTCCCCTTTTTTTTTTTTTTTTTTTTGCTAACACTTTACTGTAAGGTTCATTAGTTAAATACGTTAACATGAACTAAGAATGAACAATACTTCCACAGCATTTATTAATCTTAATGTTAATTTCAGCATTTACTAATGCATTATTAAAATCACCAGAATAACAAAGACTAACATTAAAGTGAAATGTCTTGTTGTAAAGTGTTACCTTTTTTTCTCTCTTTAGCCCTTTCATTTGAATATAAATCAGAATAGGGAAGAAAACGTTGGTTGCAATTTCTGTTTTTCTTTCTGACTTTAATAAAAAAAAAAAGAGAGAGAGAGGAACGAGTCAAAAATATTATTTTTGATTTATATCAACACTATGCCTCAAATGCGAATTGGTTGAGCCTACCTCACCCAGAGTATTGCTTTTTTCATCAGATCTCGAGTTGATCTTCATTTAAACATTTCATTTTGTAAATTTGTAATCACAGACATTTACTTGACTAGAACCAGAATAGTTTTATTGGAAATATGGAATACAAGTCACAACCAATTAACCACGTGTAATTTTAAAGAGGTCTCGTCTTCTTAAACGCCAGGCCGTTGGCAGATGTGTGCAGCGTGTAAGTACTGGCTTCACATACCGTCCGCCCACCGTGTTCAGTAGAGAAGCTCTGTCCATGTCTGGTGGTTTGGATTCAACCACTGTCATTTCAGTGGAATTTCCTGGCTTCAGAGTTCAGCTGAGTTTTCTCACAGATTTGCACTTGCTTGTAAATGTTTGGACTGATGGGGTGGCAGTGCGGTCGGCTTTAGTTCTTCAGTAATGCGTCGTTCCGTCATTGCTTTAATAACAGCCGGTAATGTGACATGCCAGGATACTTTTATATTGTTCATTTATGTTTCTAGTCAGACAGAAGAGCATGTATTCAGAGATCTTCCATCACTATACAAAAAAATTTTGTACTGTTGCTACAATATGGTCAGTGGACCGCTGTGGGGTTCCCACATACCCACAATGACATTTGTTATACATTTGTACAGTGCATCTTTATGTAGTTATGCAGTTGGAATAAGTTATGGATCAATAGCTGATTTATATGTACTCCTGACCCTGCTTTTATACATACACTACCAGTCAAAAGTTTTTGAACAGTAAGGTTTTTCTTTTATTTTTTTTTAAAGTCTCGTCTGCTCACCATGCCTGCATTTATTTGATCCAAAAATACAGCTAAAACTATAAATACTGTTTTCTATTTTAATATATTTTAAAATGTAAAAATGTTTGAATTTTTAGCATCATTACTCCAGTCACATGATCGTTAAGAAATATTCTGATTTGCTGCCCCAAAAACATTTTTTTTTTTTTTTTTTGTTTCTTTGAATAGAAAGTTCAGAAGAACAGCATTTATCTGAAATAGAAATCTTTTGCAACATTTATAAATGTCTTTATCATCACTTTTAATTTAAAGCATCCCTGCTAATTGAAAGTATGAATTTCTATATCCCCCCCCCCCCCCCTCAAAAAAAAAGAAAAAATTATACTGACTCAAAGCTTTTGAATGGTATAGTGTACCATGTTAAATATTTTAATGATGTAAATGTAAATGATAATAATAAAAAATGATTTTGAGCAGCAAATCAGCATATTAGAACGGTTTCTGAAGGATCATTTGACACTGAAGACTGGAGTAATGATGCTGAAATTTAGTTTTAATCACAGGAATAAATTACATTTTAAAATGTATTCAAATAGAAAGCAGTTATTTTAAATGGTAATGTTACTGGTGTTACAGAAGAGACTTTAAAAAAAAATCTTACCGTTCAAAAACTTTTCACTGGTAAAGGAAAGTGTTTTGTTTTGTTTTGTTTTTTGTTTTATTTTTATTTTATTTATTTATTTTTAAAGAAAATTCAATACCGGTTCACAATAAGGTTCAATTAAAAAAACATTAATAAATATATTGAGGAATAATGAACTAATAATGGAAATTGCATAATATATGAACTTGATATTACAATTTAAAATAACTTTTGCATTTTAAAGGGACAGAAAATTCTGTCATTAATTACTCACCCTCATGTCGTTGTAAAACCTTCGTTCATAATCCAGACACAAATTAAGATATTTTTGATGAAATCCGAAAGCTTTCTGACTCTGCGGACAGCAACGCAACTGACACGTTCAAGGCCCAGAAAGGTAGTAAGGACATCTTTAAAATAGTTTGGAATGACTTGAGGGTGAGTAATTGATGACAGAATTTTCATTTTTGTGTTAACTAACCTTATAATATTTCATTTAAATGTATTTTAATTTGTTGAAAATATTCACATATTAATATAAACAAATTTAACTTTACTTTAAATTTAACTTCTTTTTACAGCCTGTACTTAAAACAAAAAAAAAAGTAATCGTCAGAAAACGTGTTGTACAGGAAAAACACAGATAAACACATACTCAGAGTCTTGTCATAAGCATTTAAATGCCTGTAAACTCGGTTTTAGCTGTACAATTGACAAATAACCAAAACGACTTTACCTAATAATGGCAATTTCCACTCTCTCTTGGGTCTGCAGGCACCAGTATTATACATTCAGTGTTACAAAAACATTATTTCATGCTAATAATGCTTTTTAAGATTTTGATGACCGATTCTAGGGGTTTGGATGAAAAAGTGATATTTTTATATTGAATACAGCAGTTTAAATATATAGTCATTGACAATTCACATAATGAATACTTGCATATTATCATATAATAGGGTTTTTCTTTATCGGTTTCACTAGTTTCTTTCATACAGTACTGAATTAGAAGAACAGAAATATATTTCTGGTTGTCTATAATATAACTATATTAATATTTCTTTATGATTTCACATCCAGTGTTAATTATGGTGACACAGTCGTACTATAGTCTCTATAGTGTAAACTTTATACATTTTTCTAGCTTCTGTGCTTCAGTAGTACTCAACTTGCGCCTGCTTTTGGCTCTTGTATGATGAGCGAGTACTGCTTTTTCTCATTTGTACGTCTCTTTGAATAAAGTCATCTGCTATATGACTAAATGTAAATGTTGGTATGTGATATTATTCCTCCCTTTGAGGCCACGTGTCTCGTCATTCATTATTTTACGTTTAGTAAGGAGAGATGGACAGTCATGTTAGTTTAGCTTGAATCATGTCTTTGAGTGTACTTCAAAGATGTCTGGCTTGTTGAAAGTGGCAGAGTTGAAAATGACACAATACTTTATAAACCTTAACATCAGAGTTAATTACGTCTTTTCCCTCTGCTCAGTTAACAGCTGCCAGGCACCTGCTGTGAACTAATAAATCAGAGCAATTGCAAAGCAGATTTGTTTATGCCACTTTTTCTTACCTGTTCTGGAGACCACAAACATGCCAGGCCACAAGTTTGGCCAACATTACACAGCACGGTAAAGAAAAAAAGCAAATGAAAACATAATTTTCATTTGTTTAATGAATTTTAACAGCGTCATGGCATGGCACGTTTCATAACGTATTTCATAGAAGTGCTCTGAAAATGAAGGCAGAAGTATTTATTGCTAAATAAGTACTCATTTCCAAGTCAGATTACACAGCTGTGTTTAGCAATCTGTGTTGATATTAGAATCTCTTAAATGAAATCACATGGTTGTCTCAGTCTTGAGTTTATCACTTAGCAATTTCCTTTAAAACTTCTGAAAATCCCTGATGAAGAAATATTATATAGTGATACAAAAATATACTTCAAAGGTGTACATTTTCATCTCATGTGATTTGAATTTAGCTGAGGTGTTTAATATACCCTCAATTCGAGTGGAAGGAATTTTAAAGACTTCTAGTAAAGTCTGAGCAGTATTGAATAATGTCAAGAGTGGCATATGGTGTTTCTCTTTTAAGTTCTTTACGAATAAGAGCGTGACAAACAACACATTAGTGAACCACTACTTGGTTCATTGAGTACAAAAGGTGAAGATTCTGTGGGGTCAGACAATCTTATTAGGCCAATTACAATCAATCCATTAGTCATGCCGTTGCGTAACTTATGCATTCCCATGAGTATGTAGACATTTCTTATTATTTAATTATTCCTGTTTTGTTTTCTTTGTTTCCTGTGGGTAACCAAACGCATTTGTGTAATGAACTTTAAAACTTCTCAATAATATAAGAGGCATTTGCAGAATAGATGTCATCAAAATGTAATATATTGTTCTTTAGTGTGTGTGTTTAGTTGAACTTAAGTTAGGATTCTGAATTGTGGTTTATAATTTGCTAAGTAGATTCCTCGCCACACATTCTGCAAGAGAAAACCACCCATTACAAAATATGTTTCTATTTAAATAACTAACACACTTACTGTAAGGAGGCATGGCCATAAACTTAAAGGGATAGTCCACCCAAAAATGAAATTTCTGTTATTAATTAGTCACCATCTTGTCGTTTCAAACCTGTAAGACCTTCGTTCATCTTCAGAACACAAATTAAGATATTTTTGATGAAATCTGAGAGCTTTCTGACCCTGCATAGACAGTGATGCAACTGACACGTTCAAGGCCCAGAAAGGTAGTAAGGACATCGTTAAAATAGTCCATGTGGGTCATTTTATGAAACTACTTTTATGAATACTTTTTGTGTGCGAAGAAAACAAAAATAACAACTTTATTCAACAATTTCTTCTCTTCCGTGTCGGTCTTCAATGCGCATTCATAAGAGTATCATGAGGCATTCGTACTACAGTTTCTCCTCTGTGATTTTAAACTTCAATTTTATCTTCATGTACAATAGTATTAAAGAGCAGGTGTTGTGTGTGTGTGTATATTATATTATATTATATTATATTATATTATATATATATATATATATTTTTTTTTTAAGTATCCTAATATTGTGTTGGAGTCCCCTACAACAGGTCGAAATGCATCTAAGTTTCCCGGAAAAAAAAAAAAAAACATAGTCATTTGTCAGTGATTTCGAAATGGTTCGTTCAAATCTATTTTGAGCGTAATGTTGTGATTGGCACAGAGAGGAGTACTCCAGCAAGTTAGCGAGCGCTACTATCTGTGTTGCCAAGTGTGTGGCTCTTTTTGATGTCATGGGTCAGTGTTGCCAAGTCTGCAGTTTTCCCGCGGAATTGGGCTACTTTAATACTGTTGAATCAACCCTAATAACCTCATATTTAGCCAATGAAATGTGAATTTACCAGGGGAAACCCGACAAAAAAAACTTGTATTTTATCCCCTAGAACATGATTTTTAACGGGGGACCCCCCTCAAAATGCGATTGGGCGGGTTTTGTTGTAAAAACCTAACAACCTTGTTGCAGATCGAAGGGACCTCAATAACGTCATATTTAGCCCCTGGAATGCAAATTTACGAGAGGAACCCCAACCCAAAACGTGTATTTTACACAACCCAGAATGCAATTTTTAACAGGGAAATGCATTTGGGCTAGTTTTGAATAGCAATTGGGCGGGGTTTGTTGTGACAACCTGGCAACCTTAGTATGCACCTTTACATAAAACAATAATATAGTGCTGCAATCCGTTCTTAAAATAATGACAAAATCATTTTCTTTAACACTTATGCAAGCGAATTGTGCCCACAGCTAAAGCTTAGCTGCTAAACCGTAAACACTTAAAACAATAATGGTGGATACATTAGCCGAGTGCTAATGTGCCTGATGAAACAACACAGTTTGTAAACCAAAATATCTCTGTATGTATTATACGAAGTAATTAGAACAATGACAGTCTACATTAATCGACACATTCTTGGGAAATAGTGAGTTCACAGCAAATTATCTGAACAATTTCAGTAAGACAGTAATAGCGTGTTTTACCTGGAAACCTAAAGCTGCACTAGGTATACATATTAGCACAAAAAACTTGATATTTTGAGCACTCAATTGAGAATGTACACGTAACGTATCGGTCGCACTTACTGGTTGTGGTTCGGAGATGCTTGCTGGTCCAAATAGAGAAGATTAAAAACCAAGATTAGTGAAGCCGTTCTCGGTAAAATGACAAGCACAACAAAATGTTTGAACTGTATTGCTGTGGTACTGTGGAGGAAAATTTAATTTTAATCACTGATTCTTCACGTCAACAACTTTTGGCAATGAAAACAAACCAAACTTGCTTTAACAGCACAGAACACAGCATTTTCTCGACATGATGTAAACACGCTAACTAGGGGAAGTGTTTGTGGGCAGGTCAGACTCTTCGTATTTTGTGGGCAGGCGGGGATTATGCTAAAAATTCGAAAATATAACGACTTATGGTAATTCTGAGTTGACTCTTTCTTTTGAGAGGCAGTATCTTTATGTATAATGCACTTTGATTAAGAACTTTGCAGGCTGTTTACACTGAAGAATAGCTACGTTACAAACTTTAAAAGAGAAACCAATATGACCTGCTCTTTAATACAATGTGGAAAACGGATTTGATGTATTACGCCACATTGATGCGTGTAGTCACAGCAGTATGTGGTGCAGTGCTCATGAGGACTCATTTTAACTTGCCAGCTCAATCATGGCAGCACATCATTGGATCACTTGAGGGAATGTGTGGGGAGTGTTAAAGCGTGCATGAATTCAGCACAGTAGTGTGAGTGTTGGACAGGAGAGACCTCTTGAAGACCCTTCCCCACTGTTTCAGGCCTGCTTCTCATTAGCTGAGGGATGTGGTCCATTAGAGTCTCTGCTTTTGGTACCAGATCTCTGCATCCTCTACTGCCAGAGGTTCCAACCAATCTGTCAGGGCACAAATGTCTCTCTGTTCATCTTTACTGAGTCTGAACATTGCTACCTGCACCCTCAAAAAGAAGAAAAATACACACCATAATCAAGTCCAATTCATGACGGGACTGACAGAGTTTTTATTGAACCATATTGGCTACTAATGCAGTGGTTTTGACTTCGGCGGTCTGCAAGCTTTCAGCGGCTGTGGATGTCACCTTTGAGGAGTGTGGTTAGGTGGTATGCTCTGTTAAGAAGAAGAGCTTCAGTAACAGAGGCGTTCTTGTACAGTTAAGTCTATGATTTAAAGGAAAGTTCTTGCTGGCTGAGATTCGCAGTGACAAATGGTTTATTTTTTTATTTTCTATGTGAGAACAGGCAGGATCACCCACTGAAAACAAACATCTGGAGACTCTGCGATCTCCGCCAATTTAATCACTGTCAGTGTGAATGCAGCATAATCTAGCTTTTGAATATTAGCGTGACTCAAATCTATTAACTGGAAATATAATCTTTGTGCATTTCCAACAGATATGTAGTCATATGATTAGCAAATACGATTTCTCACCACTTATTTTGTAAGTGGAAACCACTGTGGCCTATTACTAAATCTGTTTCCATTTACAGAAAATATTATCTGTATGGCTTACATGGCAGTAAACTGGCCTATTGCTGAAATAGAAAACTGTTGCAAAATTATAATAGTCTTTTACCGTCACTTTTGATCAATTTGATGCATATTTCATTAATAAAAGTATTGCAGGATTAGTTCACTTCGAATTAAAATTTCCTGGTAATTTACTCACCCCTGGGTCATTCAAGATGTTTATGTCTTTCTTTCATCAGTTGAAAAGAAATTAAGGTTTTTAGGAAAACATTCCTGGATTTTACCTCCATATAGTGGACTTCAATGGGACCTAAGGGGTTGTTGGTCCAAATTGCAGTTTCAATGCAGCTTTAAAGGGCTCTACATGATTCCAGCTGAGGAATAAGGGTCTTATTTAGTGAAACAATCTGTCATTTTCTAAAAAAAACAAAAACAAATGAATAAACATTTAAATACTTTAAACACCAATGCTTGTCTTGCACTAGCTTGACTTCACGCATTACGTAATCATGTTGGAAAGGTCACGCATGATGTAGCAGGAAGTACCCAGTGTTTACAAAGCGAATGTGCAAAAAAGTCAAATGCCTCTTACAAAAAAGGTAAAATAATGTTGGATGATTTTGAAGTTGGAGGAGAAAATGAGATCGAGGTTTTTTGCCCTACCCTACCTTTTTGAACCCAAGTACACAGACAAATAACTAACAGTGTGTTACCTTTCCAGCGTGATAACATAATGAGTGAAGTTGTAGATGCGTATCGAAGTGCTAGTGCAAGATGAGCATTTGTGGTTAAAAAAGTGTATAATTTTTATTTATTTATTTTTATTATTATTATTATTATTTATTTATTTTTTTTTTAAAGAAAATGATCAATTGTTTCGCTAGATAAGACCCTTATTCCTCAGCTGGGATCGTGTAGAGCCCTTTGAAGCTGCATTGAAATGGCAATTTGGACCCTGAACCCGTTGGGTCCCACTGATGTCCACTACAATTGAAGTCAAAAGTTTACATACACCTTGCAGAATCTGCAAAAAGTTTTATTTTTTTTTTTTTTTTTTTTTTTTAACCAAAATAATAAAGGTCATACATAATGCATGTTATTTTTTATTTGGTACTGACCTGAATGAGAGAGTTCACATAAAATACCTTTACATATAGTCCACAAGATAAAATAATAGTTGAATTTATAAAACTGACCCTGTTCAAATAGTTGCATATGAGTCCCTCAGTTGTCCTCAGTGTAAAAAAAGATGGATCTCAAAATCATACAGTCATTGTTGGAAAGGGTTCAAATACACAAAAATGCTGAAAAACCAAAGAATTTGTGGGACCTGAACAATTTTTGTGAAAAACAGCAGGCAGTTTAACTGTTCAGGACAAACAAGGGACTCATGAACAACACATGAACAATCACTAAACAAACAAACAAAAAAAAAAAAACAGCTGTGGATCGTTCAGGTAACAAAACAGTGTTAAAAATCAAGCGTATGTAAACTTTGGAACAGGGTCATTTTTATAAATTCAACTATTATTTTCTCTTGTGGACTGTATGTAAACATCTTATGTGAAATATCTTATTCAGGTCAGTACTAAATAAAAAAAAATAACATGCATTTTGTATGATCCCTCTCATTTTGCTAAAATTAACATTTTGCACATTCTGCAAGGTGTATGTAAACTTTTGACTTCAAACTGTATACGGAGAAAAATCCTGGAATGTTTTCCTCAGAAACCTTTCTTTTCAACTGAAGAAAGAACATCTTGGGTGACATAAGGCTTAATAAATTATCAGGAAATTGTAATTCCTGAGAACTACTCCTTTAATTTCTCAATAACCGTATTCCTTTGAACATGGGATGTTAGTCTTGTTCCTTTTATTATTGTAGTTATTATATTGATTATAATAATTACCTTATAATTTTCTCTTCGTAGTAAACGGTGACTGCTGAAAGGACTTGAACGGAGCTTTGCATTCTGGAGCCATTTAGATAATGGATAAACCAAACACCAGCTTCTCGATCAACCTACGCATAGATTCAGCCTCAACATGCACCTCCAGTTCCTCTTAAGGTCTTCTATGAACACACTTGATCTGATTTCTCTGATTTGAATCCACTGTCCAAATTTCATACATATTTCTGATGATCTTTTCAGGTTCCTTGTGAATCATCACAAGTGTGTCACTACTTGAAAAACATTTACGGGACCCCTGAAAAATTTTGACAGTGGCCATTTGATGATCCACATTCAGAGGGAAAGGAACTGGAAGAGCATCATGAGGCCTGCTGGTCTCAGTCCAGCGGTTGCACAGCTGGACCAGTGTTCCCTTGTTAATGACGAAAAATACCTGTCGTCTTTAAACCAAGCAGTTCACATGGAAAGTCTGAAGATGTGTAGCATGTCTGAGTCACCTGTGTCGATAACAGATGATCTCGATTTGGTCTGTTCCACAGAAAGAGCCATTGTGTCGTATATCGGCGGCGTAAAGACTGACACATCCTGCACTCTCTCGGTTGTAGATAACCTAAGCGACACATTGTCCCCTTCCTTATTCTGCTCCACGTCATCTTTCAGTGCCTTCTCTCCATCCTTCTCTTCTCCTTCTTCTAGCCACTCATCTGGTTCATTATCAGAGCTATGTCTGACTTCTCCATCTCTTTCATCTCTCTGCGGTCCACCCGAGGCCCAGGATCTTCTCTACAGCTGCACCCCGCAGCCGCAGGAGAAACCTCTAGAAGGATGTTTGTATCCTAAATCTCCTAAGCAAGAACCTGTTGCTGAATTTCATCTTTGTAACAAGAAGCTTCTACACAAGGAAGAGCTCCTTCAGTATCTCTGCACCAACTCAGACGCAGCCAAGGAACACACTAAGCATCTTAACCTTCAGACAGAAGTATCAGAAAAGCTTCCCACACTGCAGCAGCTGAAGAATGATTTGGGACTGAGTGGGCTTCCTGGAGCTGAGGGATTGAATGAACACTTGAGTGAAGAACAGCCATGCAGATGGATGGATTGTAGGGCTACCTATGGGCTGAAGGAAGAACTGGTGAGACATATAGAGAAAGTTCATATAGATCAGAGAAAAGGCGAGGAGTTTACCTGCTTCTGGGCAGGATGTGTTCGTCGGCACAAGCCGTTCAACGCTCGATACAAACTGCTCATTCATATGAGAGTCCATTCTGGTGAAAAGCCCAACAAATGCATGGTAAGTTCAGCTTTTATATCTATGCGTTAGATTTAAAATGTACAATAATGTTTCATACATGCGAGTTTGTCCTGGACCAAAACAGGAAAGGGACGTACAAAAAAAAATGGTGTCCAAAAAAAGCATTTTTTATATTTATTGCCTGAGCATGATTAAATCACAGTAAGTCTGTGTTTTGAAAAATAATAACTGTTGATGAAAAGGTTGCAACTCTTATAAACTCTTATAACTTGCAACTCATATAAAATAAATATAAAGTCATAATATTTAGTTTGACCTCCTGGGATGGACAATTAATATTTTCTGGTGTGTCAAGCCCTTTGTTTTTTTGCCATTTTCATTGAGCTTATTTGTACAACCTATAATATTTGCATTACTGTTCAAAAGATTTTTTTTAAAGAAATAACCAATTTTATTTAGCAAGGGCACATTAATTGAATAAAATGGACATTTATAATGTTACAAAAGATTATTTCAAATAAATGAAGTTCTTTTAAACTTTTCATTCATCAAAGAATCCTGAAAAAAAAAAAATGTAGCACAAAAAGTTTTCACAAGGGTATTATTTAAATACACTGTTGTACAAAAGTTTGGGATCAGTAAGATTTTTTATTATTTTTTTAAAATAAGTATTTTCTGCTAATCAAGGCTGCATTTATTTGTTTAAAAATACAGAAAAAACTGTAATGTGAAATATTATGGCAATTTAAAATTGTGGTTTTCTATTTTAATATACTTTAAAATAGAATTTATTCCTGTGGTGCAAAGCTGAGTTTTCAGCATCATTATTCCAATCTTCATTGTCACATGATCCTTCAGAAATCATTCCAATATGCTGATTTATTATCAGTATTGGAAACGGTTGTGCTGCTTATTTATTTATTTATTTTTTTGGAAGCTGCGATACGTTTTGCAGAATTCTTTGATAAATAAAACTTCAAAAAGAACGGCATTTGTTTTAAATATAAATATTTTGTAACAATATACACTACCGTTCAAAGTTTGGGGTCAGTAAAAATTTTTGTCTTTCTTCCTTTGAAAGAAATTAATACTTTTATTCAGCAAGGATGTTAAATTCATAAAAAGTGACAGTAAAGTCACTATTTCTATTTTGAATAAATGCTGTTCTTTTTAACTTTTTCCTAAAAAAAAAAATCCTAAAAAAGTATTGCAGGTTCTAAAGGTTTCCAACATTGACAATAAATCAGCATATTAGAATGATTTGAAGGATGAAGGATGATGTGACACTGAAGACTGGAGTAATGATGCTGAATATTCAGCTTTGCATCTGAGGAATAAATCACGTTTTAAAGTATATTGTAAAGTAAACTGTTATTTTAAATTGCAATATTATTTCAGAATAATAATAATTTTTGATCAAATAAATGGAACTTTAATAAGCATAAGAGACTTTAAAGAACATTACAAATCTTACTGATCCTAAACTTTTGAATGACTTTTTGAACGAGTGTATATCGTATTAAAATATTAAATACATTTATATTATTATTGTACTGTATATTAATATTTTTTATATTATTTATATTAAATATTATAAATGATTTTTGAAGCATCACGTGACACTGAAGACCGTAGTAATGATGCTGAAAATTCAGTTTTGTATCACAGGAATAAATTACATTTTAAAGTATATTAAACTAGAAAATTATTTAAAATTGCAATATTTCATAATATTACCTTTTTTCTGTATTTTTGATCAAATAAATGGAACTTTACTTCTTTTAAAAAGCATTACAAATCTCACTGATCCTAAACTTTTGAACAGCACTGTATATCATCTTAAAATATTAAATTATTATTATACTGTATTTATATTAATTTTTTTATTATTTATATTAAATATTATAAATGATTTCTGATGCATCATGTGACACTAAAGACTGGACTAATGGCTGATAAAAATTCAGAGAAATAAATAACATTTATATATTAAAATTGATTAAAACAGAAAACATTTATTTTGAATTGAAAGCCTTGGTGAGCATTAAAGACTTATTTCAAATGACCAAACATTTTTGGTAGTGTATATCACAATATTTTGCCAGACACAGGTGTTGTTTTTCTAATACTGATAATTTGTATCAATCAGTAAAAAATTCCAGACATTTTTATTTCAAACCATGCCAATTCTTTGAAGTAGGAGTTTGTAGAGAAAGACTGACATGTGGACTCAATCTCCCTTCACCTCCATAGATGGATGGATTGCAGATTTCAGAGATTTAGACATTTTAGAGTTGTTTATAGTTCACTTACAAACTGCCTTTGTGAAAGTTGCCCTGAAGACTGATATTATGATCAATTTAGTCGACTCCTTCCAGGACAACTTTGAAGAAGGATTTTTAGACTAAGCTTTTTTGGTATGTATTGTCTGATTCATTGCCTGACTCTTGTAAGAGCCCTCATTCAGTGTGAGGGAACAGCAAAATGTTCTCTCATTCCGTTTCTTGATATTGAATTCTCATAACCAGAATTTCTTAATTTCTTACTTTTGAGATTTGCAAAGATATGTAATACATAGAATATAACATACAGTAACTGTCAGCAGTTATATCCATTACACGCTCAAAGATTTTATTGTAGACAGAAATAACAGGGTCCTGAAACTATAATAATTGAATACTTGAAGCTGTGTTTCATTTCCTTCACCATGAGCCACATAGGAAATGTGTTTCTTTTTAATGATGTAAGATGGCCATGGGATATTATTTCATCCATGTTATTATTTTTGTTTATTTTTCTCTTTAAACTGTGGTGGCCAGAGGACTATCATTTGGAAAGCATTTTATCCTGAAAGATAATATATTGGTACAATGAAATGTAGTTGGGTTATAATTTGTAACACTGTTATTTTGAATGTATGTCTTTAATTTAAATGCATGGCTAATAATATACATTTAGGGTTTTTTTTTTTTTTTAAAGATTAAAACTATTCTTTTTGATTATATTATTATACGTTAAGTTGATTAAGTGTATTATACAGTATGCAGAAATTGTCTGCTTTAACAGACTTTGCATTCACATTCATAACCCATTTGTAAGTGTACTTCACCAAAAGTATATTTGATTTGGACAAACGAGTCTGCTAAATGGGGAAAAAAAAAAAAAAAAAAAAAAGTCGAAACGTCAGCTTAGTTAATTTAAATTTTATAGTCATAAATGCATAAGCGTAAAGATGCTTAATGAAACCCTGTTCATTTTTCATATAACCTCATCATGACATCACACCTGTGACCGCCAAAATGTGTTTTATAATTTTGCAGAATTGCTCCAACCAAAAGTCTGCATGACTGCGGCTGCCACCTTGAATCAGCTGGGCTTATTACTGACTCCCTCGCTGGCCTCTCTCCAACTCAAACATCTTAGCAGAGCCTTGTTCTAACAGGAACCAGCTTTGAACATGTCTGTTTAATAAACTTCGTCGAGTGGCATGTGTGTCTGTGTGCGGAACAAGCCTCATAAATGTGCATGAATTGACAACATGAATAGCATTTATAGTAATTTACAACTATAGGAGCATAACAGTTTTATGTGGCTTAATGTCTTTAATTTCCCAACATCATTTTCAGCTTAAGGCAGTTACTCACTCTCATGTTGTTTTTCAAACCCTGAATGACTTTCTTTCATTTGTGGAACACTAAAGGAATTATTGATATGTGAACATACAATCTGCTCTTTTCCATACAATGAAAATGAAAGGTGACCACAGCTCAGCTGTCATGCAAGATTTTGAATGAATAACAATTTAAAGGGATAGTTCTCTCAAACATTAAAATTCTGTCATTAGTTACTCACCCTCATGTTGTTCCAAACGCGTAAGACCTTCGTTCATCTTCAAAAGACAAATTAAAATATTTTTGATGAAATCCGAGAGCTTGCGTCGAAGACTGAAACGGAAGAGGAGAAATTGTTGAATAAAGTAGTTATTTTGGTTTTCTTCGTGCACAAAAAGTATTCTCGTAGCTTTATAAAATTAAAGCGGTCATTTTTTAAAATTAGTTTAATATGTTTCTTGACGTTTACTTATAATGTTAATAGGGCTGTCAAACGATTAATCACGATTAATCGCATACAAAATAGAAGTTTGAGTTTGCCTAATATAAGTGTGTGCGCTGTGTGTAATTATGTATATATAAATACACACAAATTAAAGTATATTTTTAAGAGAAATGTTATTTTTGTACAAATTATAATATAAATTATATAAAATTTATAATAAATACATATGCTTGTAAATATTTTTTAAATATATACATGAATGTGTTTTTATTTATATATACATAATAATTACACACAGAACACACACATATATTAGGCAAACTCAAACTTTTATTTTGTATGCGATTAATCGCAATCAATTGTTTGACAGCCCTAAATGTTAATGAAGTTTTTTGCATAAAAAAACACAAATGTTGAAAAAATTATTATTTTCAAACCCTCATTATGAGCTTCTGTCTAAAATGACCTGTTTTTAAGGGGCGGGTCCTTTAAGGCTTGTCAGGAAGCTGCGACTCTTATGATTGGCTAACGTCATTGCATAGTAAACGGTATCAGTGTGCATTTAGGCCACGCCCACACAATCCAACGCTCTCCATTGACGTCGTATTGCAGGAAACTGCCTCTTTGTCATTTCTGACTTATAACAAAAAACAGAACAATGTCTAAAAGCTGCTATGTGACAAGGTGTACAGTAAACAAGCTAAAACTCAAAGCTACGTTTTAATAAGATGTTGACCCAAAAAAACGTGTGTTTAAGGCCACAAATTAGTTGTGAATGTCAGGGTATTTGACGTTGAGCCGTTCAGTTGGATAATTTCTCCAGCAAAAGAAAGGTAAAGAAAAGGAGCACTGACATAGACCAATAAAATTTAGTTTCTCAATATATCTCCTCCTCTCAGGTTTACATAGGATGGTGAAATAATCCTTTGACATTGTTAAAAATAATGATTGTTTCCTGTCGCGATTAAGTTTCCCTCCAGTGGGTGTAATTCTCAGCGTAATATGACACATTGAGCTCTACTTTTGTGTCCTTAAACACTCGTTTTTAGGTCGACATCTTCAGAAAAGTCAGAAAAGACAAAGAGGCAGCTTTCCTCAACACAAAGTCAGTGGAAAGCGTTGGATTGTCCCCCCAGTAGGCGTGGTTTTCAGATTATGGCGTGTATCGCTCTGTCTCTATTGCATGTGAATGTTCTGACAACATGATCAAAATAAAACGATAACATCTAGACAAAGCATTATGAAATAATTTACTTACAGTTTGTGATACAGCTGCCGTCAGATTTAGTACAGCTTCATCTTTCAACAAATGTTTCTTTGTGAATTCTCCATGACACTGCGCCTTGTTTACAAAAACAAAATTTTTCGAACAATCCTCAGATATGATCCGGAATGCCATTAAAATTAAACTATCCGCTTGTTTCTTACGCTGGGAACCTTCTGATATCTGTACAAAGACGCGAACGAGCTGTTTAAACCAAACGTGTCAGAGCGAACGTTCTTTCACGCCATTATCGACGACAGACTCAAGCTTAAAGACTGTGTCCGACAGCGAATGTGCATCTTTATACAGTATCTAGTGTGGACAAGATAACGGCAGTGATTGTAATTTCTATTTGCTTTTGACGCAACGCGACACTCACATTCAGCGTAATCAAGTGAATGCCAGTGGGCGGGGCCTATGGTGAGAAGATGACTATTTGTCGATATCTTGCTATGGAGGCGGAGTTTATGCAAATGTTGGTGCCCCTGTGATGTCATCTGGCACCTCAGATCCAAACGAGCCATTATTGGAGCTTGATTAAATAAATGCTTTGTTTTTCATAAGGAGGGCATTTTAAGCTATGAAACTTGGAAGATGTTTTAATGGTACAGAGACCTCTTTTATGCCAAAAGATCAAGGCAAATCTGATTTCTCATGACCTCTTTAAGGTTAAACCAATGATGTCCCATGGACTATTTTAACAATATCCATACTACATTTCTGGGTCTTGAATGTGTCGGTTGCATCGCTGTCTATGCAGGGTCAGAAAGCTCTCACATTTTATGAAAAATCTCTTAATTTGTGTTCTGAAGATGAATGAAGGTCTTAGGGGTTTGGAATGACATGAGAGTGAGTAATTAATGACAAAATTTTCATTTTTTTGGTCAACTAACTCTTTAAGTGTTCATCTTTTCAGAAAAATACAGTCCAAGACTTGCTGTTATGGTGTTTTTTCTCGCTTTGGACATTTTTGGATGAACTACTGTTCATTTCAAGAAAATTCTGTTTTTCACATCTTTGCAAATGTTACATAACTGTCACTGTTGCAAAAACATTTCCTGTTCCAAAACGGTATCATTTTGAGATTTAAAAAACATTTCATGCCACCACTTTCTTACTTTTCTATCAAGCATAACTTGGTATCAGACAAGACATGTCTTATAGCTTTTTGGAATGGCAGTAAGTAAAAAAAAAAAAAGTTCTGCCTTGTGTTTATCTTCTTCTACTAATGAATTGCAAGTGCATATATTAATCCCTACTTATATACAAAGCATGCTGTACTCGCTTCCACTAAAGCATGTAGTCGTAATTTGCATGCATATTTGCATACAGTACATGCACTTACGTTGAAGAACTTGGAGATTTTTGTCTTTTTCCCCTCATATACACTTGCGCTTGGGTGTTGTCTTATAGTTTGAAGGCTGCAATAAGGCATTTTCCCGTCTGGAGAACCTGAAGATCCACCTACGCAGCCACACCGGAGAAAAGCCCTACATTTGCCAGCATCCAGGCTGTCTCAAGGCCTTCAGCAACTCCAGTGATCGAGCCAAACACCAGCGCACGCACTTGGACACGGTATGTATGCCCATTCTTATGCCTCTATCAGGTTAAAACACAAAAACACATTCAAAATGCACTTCGGAATATACAGTTGGATCCAAAAGTCTGAGAAGAAAATAAATATTTACACGCACACATTTGTTTAGCTCACTTTTCTCCATTTTGAACTAATTATAGATATGCAAAATACGCATTTTACTAGTGATTCTTGGATCCATCTGTATATATCATTGCACTTATACATAGTCTACGAAAGGTGTACACGACTAATGAAAACAAACAAGCGAGGGAAGCTTACTTGTCACTTTTTCCAGACATGGTATTAGTAATAACAGGGTTTTATTTACACTAAATTCGGAGTAAGGAATTATAGTCTGGAACACTGGTCAGATCTCCTTTCAGTTTAATGGCTTACGAAAAAAAAAGAGAGCCACTTCAGCGACTACCAGCTCTGGCTGCACATCTCTCTCCACAGCTCTCCCACTGCGGCTCTCATGCCAGTCTGTTAAGCTGTGTAACAACCGGCCTGCGAGCGATATCGGTTTCCTCATTACACTTAAGTCAACAGAGCTGATTTATTCAAAGCAGGGTGGTTTCGTTCGCTGCTGTCAGTAAGCTTCTGATGGCAGCCGTCGCACTTTTATTTGGAGACGTGCTAAGTGTGAGTTGTCATGATTCGTCACCTAGATGAGTGGAGCACATCTGTGGAAGTGATTGCTCAGGGCTGTTAGAATTATGTCACTCTGTGTCATTAATGCAGACCCTGGAAAAGTTATCCAGCATAGCATTCACATTTTCTTCGCACTCTGTAATTGGGCAGCTGAAATGTATGATGCAAGAAGTGCGTTATTAGAGACACAACATTATTGATTAGTCAGTGCTTTTTTAAGAATTTGTGTAGCTCAGGGTGACATGTGCGATTAATGTTTGAAGTGGACAGATGTGGCGATTTCATAATATTTACTAAATCTTTTTGTGTGTGTATCGCTCTGCACCTGTGTAATATCCTGTGGACGATTTGTTTGATGTAGCCATGTGAAGCATCTTAAAACTTTTTTTTTCGTTGAACTGTCCTGTACTTTGAGTTTAGAATGTAAACTAGTTCTTATATGTTTTAATACTATATTTGCTGCATAAAGTGCTACAGTTGTTATTATTAAAAAAGAAAGATAGGTATTTTTTAAAGTCCCTATTGCTCGCCCAGGCAGCATTTTTTAAATTAAAAATACAGTAAAACTGTAAGATTGCTATTATTACAATTTAAAATGTCTGGGTTTTTTAAAAAATGTTTTTAAATATAATTTATTCCTGTGATGCAAAGCTGATTTTTTAGCATCTTTACTCCAGTCTTCAGTGTCGCATGATTCTTCAGAAATCATTCTAAATTGCTGATTTGCTACTCTGTTTTTTTCTTTTTGTATTTATTTTTTAAACAGTGAAGCTTTTTGTTAAAATATTGTCAGTACTTGAATTATTTTAATTGACTCAAAGTCATATGATGCAACCAAATATAGAAAAAAAGCACATATACACTACCAGTCAAATGTTTTTGAACAGTAAGATTTTTAGGTTTTTTTTTTTTTTTTAAAGAAGTATCTTTTGCTCAACAAGCCTGCATTTATATGATCCAAAGTACAGCAAAAACAGTCAAAAAATTGTATTTTAAAATGTAATTTATTCCTGTGATTTCAAAGCTGAATTTTTTGCATCATTACTCCAGTCACATGATCCTTCAGAAATCATTATAATATTCTGATTTGCTGCTCAAAAAAACATTTATTATTATTATTATTATTATTAAGTTGAAAACAGCTGAGTAGATTTTTTTCAGGTTTCTTTGATGAATGGAAAGTTCAGAAGAACATCATTTATCTGAAGTACAAATCTTTTGTAACATTATAAATATCTTTATCATCAATTTTGATCATTTAAAGCATCCTTGCTAAATAAAAGTATCAATTTCTATCATTTCCTAAAAAAAAAAAAAAAAAAAACCTAAAAATTTTATACTGACTCCAAGCCTTTGAATGCTATAGTGTATAATGTAACAAAAGCTTTTTATTTCAGACAAATGCTGATCTTTGGATCTTTATTCATTAAAGAATCCTTAAAAAAATTACTGAACTAATAATGATAAAAAATGTTTCTTGAACAGTAAATCGTCATTTTAGAATGATTTCTGAAGGATCATTGTGACACTGAAGACTGGAGTAATGAAGCTGAAAACTCAGCTTTGATCACAGGAATAAATTACATTTTAAAATATATTCAAATATTTTAAATAGTAAAAATATTTCAAAATTTTACTGTTTTTGCTGTACTTTGGATCAAATAAATGCAGGTTTGTTGAGTAGAAAAAACTTCTTTAAAAAATACTAAAAATCTTACTGTTCAAAAACTTTTGAGTGGTAGTGTATAAAACAAAATTCTATCATAGAGTGGACCCCTGCTGACCCTCATAACCTTATGTCAAGGTCAGTAAGTCTTTTTAACATATCAGATAATTTGACATCCTTATGACAAGGCGAAGTTAGTTCAGACAAAAAATGATATTTATTTATAAACAAATATTGTTTTCATATATTTCTTGTGTATGTTCGTTCCTCATCAGTTCATTGTTCATTAACATCTGACTAATTACGCTTGTCTTTTCTGCTGTGCCTCTTGCTTTATTATTTTATGCTCACTTTTGGTAGAAACCGTATGCATGTCAGCTCCCAGGGTGCACCAAACGTTACACCGACCCCAGTTCGTTGCGCAAACACGTCAAGGTCCACTCCACTAAAGCCCTGCAGCCACAGGACAAGGTAACAATTTCAACTATTTGTTAGTTTTGCATCAAAACCTCAGCCTCATTCAATAACTTAATAAGCTAAAACAAAAATACATGCACACACGCAGCATGCAGCTAATTAGATGATCTTAATGACCTGATAAATGAAGTCACATCGTTTAATGCATTAACTTCATCAGTAATCTTCATCCCAGAGATCTTTGATGAAAAGGCCTATTGTTTTATGGGCTGTTCCTGCTTTCCAAACAAAGGAGAATGAAGGAGATCTTTGTGTATTCCCATGGCTTTGGCATTCTAAGCAGGAACACATGTGTTCCCGTAATACAGTTAATAAGCAGTGCAGTGCTATTCCTCAAGAGGCCAGATGTGACATGCAAATAGCAAACATGCTCAGCAGCTCCGCTGAATGCTCAAATGAATCAACAACAGAAAGTTGTTTCAGCCTCAATAAGATTTTGCCGCTCTCACAGTCAAGCAGTACATCCTTGCGGTACTTCTCTACAAAGGCAAAATGCAGTAAACGCACCCACGTTGGAACTGAGAAAAAGGCTTCGTGTTTCTTTTAGTTGAATTTCATTGATCTCGTATCAGTTTTCACACTCTGTTTTCTCGTTTTGACTTTAATTGGGCCAAATCCGTCACAGATAATTGTCTAAATTACCCAATTTTAATGTTTAGTTAGGCCTTTGTAGATAATGGTGTCTACTTTAGGAAGTAGGAAATCAGTGCTGTACATTTTATGCATATGTTTTCTGTATCTTGACAGGTCCAGATACACAATAAGGTGGAGCAGGAAGTTGTGGATGTGTGCCTTGGCTTGCAGCATCTCCATGGCTCTACTCCTTCAGTACAGAGTCCAGACCATAGGCGCCCTGCGTCCCTCACTGAGATTCATCAGGAAGGCTTTACTGGTAGGTGTATTCCCAATAGCTTATGGTCTATCCCGAACTGGGCTTTTTTGACTTTGGAAGGCTTGGGAGAGTTTGTGGTATAAAACTGAGGGAAGTGTGCCAGATAGAAATGACCAGCATATTGTGTTTTTGATGCTGGTCCTGGCATCCTTTTGACATTTCATACTAACCAGCTTCCTCAGAAAGACTCTGGTTGGAAAGCACATACACTTTGCAGAAGGCCCTATGTTTTATTTTAAAGGGATAGTTCACCCAAAAATTCTGTCATTAATTACTCACCCTCATGTCATTCCAAAGCCGTGAGACCTTCGTTCATCTTCAGAACACAAATGAAGATATTTTTGATGAAATCTGAGAGCTTTCTGACCCTACATAGACAGCAACGCAATTGACACGTTCAAGACCCAGAAAGGAAGTAAAAACATCGTTAAAATAGTCCATGTGACATCAGTGGTCCAACCATAATTTTATGAAGCTACGAGAATACTTTTTGTGTGCAAAGAAAACAAAAATAATAATTTTATTCAACAATTTCTTCTCTTCCGTGTCAATCTTTGACACACATTCACAAAAGTATTACGAGAAATGTTTGTGGTGCTGCTGACGTAGGAGCCAGCATTCTGACGTAGAACGTCCATCTCTCTTAGTTCATCGTCTGTATATTCTGGATTAAATCAATAAGGCAGGACAAAAAAAAATTGCTAGTCATCCTCTCTGTCTAAATTTTTTAGACATGTTTATGAAGACTTTTATGTACAGCTATGTATTCCTCTGTTTGTAAACAAGGTGCAGCATCATTTTCATTTTCTGGAAAAAGGACAAAAAGACTTTGGGAAAAGAATTTGCACATTTGAGTTTTGTACGTGGCATTTAATGCAATTTCATTTTATAGTTTATTTTATTGTTTCGTATTTTCGTATTTTTGTATATTCAAAGTATTTGGCTAAAACTTTAAACTTTGGTCTAGTCTTTGTATAATTTATTTCTGAGTTTTAGTTTTTCAATTTTTTATATTTGATATTGTATAATTTAAATATTTATAGCTAATTTGACCTTTATAGTGAATCAGAAAAAAAAAATTAAAATTATATCCACCACAAAAATGCCAATTTTGTCAAAACGCAAAATTCAAATTTTCTGTAATTTTTTTATAACGCTTCATTTTAAGGACCAATCCTCACTATTACCTAGCTGCTTATTAGCATGCGTATTCCTTGCATATTGGCTGTTTATTAGTGCTTATAAAGCACATATAAATGCCTTATTCTGCATAACCATATTTTATATCCCTTAACCCTACCAATACCTGAACTTAACTACTACCTAACTATTAATGAGCAGCAAATTAGGAGTTTATTGAGGGAAACCTCTTAATTAATTGTGAATGTGTGTTCCCTATTCTGAAGGGTTACCATAATACAATGAAGTACAATTCAATTCAAGATTGCAGGTAGGATTTTCTGTAAAGAAATAACCGTAAGTACAAGAGTGTAACTTAGCATTAAAATGTAAATGAATTATGGATTAAACTCTGAAAGTATTTATCTAATGAGATTTGTAATAAGAACACTTATGCTCAAAAGTTTAGTCAGTAATATTTTGTAATGATTTTGAAAGAAATCTCTTATGCGCACCAAGGCAGCATTTATTTGATCAAAATACAGTAAAAAAATATGAAATTATGAAACAGAGTTGAGGTCAAAAGTTTACATCCCCCTTTCAGAATCATTAAAGATGTTAATTATTTCACCAAAATAAGAGGGATCATACAAAATGCATGTTATTGTTTATTTAGTACTGACCTGAATAAGATATTTCACATAAAATATGTTTACATATAGTCCACAAGCGAAAATAATTGTTGAATTTATAAAAATGACCCAGTTCAAAAGTTTACATACACTTGATTCTTAATACTGTGTTGTTACTTGAATGATCCACAGCTGTGTTTTTTTGTTTAGTGATTGTTGTTTGTGAGTCCCTTGTTTGTCCTGAACAGTTAAACTGCCTGCTGTAATTCAGAAAAATCCTTCAGGTTTCACAAATTCTTTGTTTTTTCAGCATTTTTGTGTATTTGAACCCTTTCCAACAATGACTGTATGATTTTGACATCCAACTTTTCACACTGAGGAAAACAAAGGGGCTCATATGCAACTATTACAGAAGGTTCAAACACTCACAGATGCCCCAGAAGGAAAAACTATGCATTAAGAGCCAGAGGGTGAAAACTTTTGAACAGAATGAAGACGTGTACATTTTTCTTATTTTGCCTATCATATTTTTTCATTTAGTACTGCCATTCAGAGGCTACAGAAGATCCCAGTTTCCCAGAAGACAAAATATGTTAAATTTGCTCTGATCTTCAAATTCAAAAAGTTTTCACCCCCACCTCTTAATGCATTGTGTTTTCTTCTAAAGCATCAGTGAGCGTTTGAACCTTCTGGAATAGTTGCATATGAGTCCCTCAGCTGTCCTTAGTGTGAAAAGATGGATCTCAAAATCATACAGTCATTGTTGGAAAGGGTTCAAATACACAACAATGCTGAAAAACCAAAGAATTTGTGGGACCTGAAGGATTTTTCTGAAGAACAGCAGGCTGTTTAACTGTTCAGGACAAACAAGGGACTCACAAACAACAATCACTAAACAAAAAAACACAGCTGTGGATTATTCAGGTAACAACACAGTGTTAAGAATCAAGTGTCTGTAAACTTATGAATGGGGTAATTTTTTTTATAAATTCAACTATTATTTTCTCTTGTGAACTATTTGTAAACATCTTTTATGTGAAATATCATATTCAGGTCAGTACTAAATAAACAATAACATGCATTTTGTATGATCCCTCTTATTTTGGTAAAATAATTAACATTTGTAATGATTCTGAAAGGGGGATGCAAACTTTTGACCAACATTACAAAAATTTAAAATAGGATTTAGGATTCTTTGTTGAATAAAATATGTTTGAAAAAGAAATCATGTGTCACATTCTAAATGTCTTTACTGCCTTTTGATCACCTTAATGGATTTTTGCTGAATACAAGTATTCATTTCTTCCAATAAATAAATAAATAAATCATACTGACCCCAAACTTTTGAATGGTATAGTGTAAAGGAACCCAATGCTAGTGAAAGATGACATTGTAAAACCCTGCACACAAGCAGTCTGTATAATTCCAGCCACTATCCAATTTTAACCAGTGCACAGAAAAAATTGTTTATATGTGCATGCCATTTAGCATTACAGATGTGTCCAGGGGAGAATGTGCTCAGACCAGTGAGCCCCGTCCACTCCCTTCCTCATTTCCCTATACCCATCATTTACACTACGTACTATTTCTGACATCAGCTGTTCCGACGAGCTCAAAAGAGCAGTGTTTGCGCAGTCGCTGGGCACCCACCGTGGGCAAGCGGCCACCCCACGCATGTCTCTCACACTCCAGAATCTTTTCCATTCCAGCCGCTTTTCCTTCAGATGCTTGAGACGGAGTCAAGAAGCTGTCAGACAGCGCTGGGCTCCTTTAGTCAACACCTGAAGTGAAAATCCATGAGGGCAGTCCGCACTAATTGCCTTGGACTGCTCGCGACTTTTCTAAGAGATGTGGAAGGCAGACAGAAGCCACAGATATTTCAGTCGTCTGATTCTGACGAATAAGAAAGGAACAATTATGTGTTTCAAGTGAAGAATAACTGTGAGAGATGTTTAACATCTGCAAGCCAAACTGACAAGATTTTTCATTCTGACCTTGAACAATGTTATGAGGTTCACTTCTTGTTCAGTTTTAAAATGTTAAATTTCTTTAATATTTTTGCCAATGGATGAGCAAGACTAGTAACACATCATGTGATTTAAATTTCATTAGTTAACTACATTAGTTAACACGAACTAAGAATGAACAATACTTCTTTTAGCATTTCTTAATGTTAATTACAGCATTTACTAATGCATTATTAAAAAAAAATAACAAGTTGTGTTTGTTAACAGTAGCTAATGCACTGTGAACTAACATGAACAAACAATGAACAACTGTATTTTCATTAACTAACATTAACAAAGATTAATAAATACTGTAATAAATGTATTGTTCATTGTTCGTTCATGTTAGTTAATGCATTAACTAATGTTAACAAATGTCACCTTATTATAAAGTGTTACCAATATTTTTTATGGCTGGATATGCTCCCATGTGATTGTCTCTTTCCCAGAGCAACATGTTGTTGTTGTTCTTTTTTGGAAACACATTGAAGTTTGTTTTTGGTATGTTTCATCATCTCCTAAAATCCCTTAGTAGACTGTAACAAATTAAGCAATACAGAATTATAAAATTAATGTGTATAGTATGGCTTAGATAACTTGTCTTGCAACATAGATGTACACTACTATACAAAAGATTAAGGTCAACACGTTTTTTTTAATGTTTTGGAAAGACGTCTCTTATTTTTAACGAGGTTCATTTATGTGATCAAAAAAACAGTAATACTGTGAAATATTATTCCAATTTAAATTTGTATTGTTCTATTTTAATACATTTTAAAATGTAATTTATTCTTGTAATGGCAAAGCAAAATTTAAAGCAGCTATTACTCCCATGAGTAGCCATGAGTTACAATTATTTTATGCATTAACTAACATTAACTAACAGTGAGTAATACATTTGTTGCAGTATTTATTGTTCCTTGTTAGTGTTAGTTGTAAAAATACTGTTCATTGTTCATGTTTGCTCAGGTTTTTAATAATATTAACAGATAACATCTTAACATTTAGTTTTAAAGGGATAGTTTATCCAAAAATGTAAATGTAAATTCTTTTTTTTTTTTTTTTTTTTTTCTTTTCAGGGACAATAGACATTCACAAAAAAATTCCCCAGAATAAGCTACACAGCTAAATTTTATCTGCTGTCCCTGGGCAGGAGAGTACCAAAACAAATTATATTTTATTTTTGTTATAACAAAAACACTGGTATAATACCATGTACAATAAAATCCCCCCCAAAATTTAAAAGATAAAGATTGTTATCCCCCACATAGAAACTACAGTCCAAATTTCTACAAAATTTCCCTATAAATACTACAAAGCATCACCCTTCAAAAATGTATAAAACTTTACAACTCACCAAAGTTATGTAGCCAATCAAGATACAGAAATACTCAATGGTCACACACCTGACTCATCTTTAACCATGTTTTCAATAGTAGCTTAAACTGTGCTAAGATAGAACACTGTCTAGTATTAATTGGTAAAATATTCCAGTGATTAACAGCTTTTACAGAAAAAGCTGAACGACCAAAATCAGTAACTCTAAAATTCGCTGCACAATCACCTCTTTATGAGGCTTTAGTTTGTTTTATATTTTCAGTACAAGAGAAAACTAATTCTTTCAAGGGTAAAGGTGCAAGGTTATTAACAATACATTAGACAATAATTGTAGAACACAACAAAATTGTCAAGAGAATGTACTTAATAATAAATTAAACGGTGATGTCAGTTGGGTTTCTTGTCAAATACTTTTAAAGCACATTTACACAAAGTATATAAAAGTCTAAGAGTAGATTTTCCTGCTTGTGACCATAAAGTAATACAATAAGAAAGATGAGAAAAGATCAAAGAATTCAAAAAGACTCTAGAAGCTTCTATT
This sequence comes from Cirrhinus mrigala, assembly GCA_036247105.1. Taxonomy (NCBI): domain Eukaryota; kingdom Metazoa; phylum Chordata; class Actinopteri; order Cypriniformes; family Cyprinidae; genus Cirrhinus; species Cirrhinus mrigala. The sequence goes on along the minus strand of CM070008.1, from coordinate 18,963,184 downwards.
GAAAGTTGACTCTGTATAAATAAAAAATTTCTAAGTTGAGTCGCACTGCACAGACTATTTTTCGAACATGTCGAACAACATTTTCAAATGTTAAATGAGAATCTAAGATAGATCCCAAGATATTTAAAATCAGGTACAATTTGTAATTTTTCACTTTTAACTAATATATCCGTTTGGACCCCCTCCTCTTTTTTAATTTTAAAATACATTTCCGAACATTTAATGTTACCAAGCACTGAGTAAACAAACTACTCCAAGACACGTGTCAAATTAAGTTATGTTTTATGAAATCTGAGAGCTTTCTGATCCTGCATAGAAAGCAATGCAACTACCACGTGCAACGCCCGGCAAGGTAGTAAGGACATTGTTAAAAATAGTCCATGTGACATCAGTGGTTCAACCATGATGAAGCTACGAGAATACTTTTTGTGTGCAAAGAGAACAAAAATAATGACTCATTCAACAGTTTTACGAGAGTACCATGACGCATATGTGTGGTTCTGCTGACGCAGGAGCCGGCGTTCTGACATAGAACATACATCTCTCTTAGTTCATCATCTGTATATTCTTGTTCAAAAAAGTAAGACTGGGCAAAAACTCGCAAGTTTACAAAGACTGATTTATGTACAGCACGCGGCTTACTCTGCTTGTAAACAAGGCACAGCGCATCCGGACCTATGTCAGAAACACTGGGTCCTGCGTCAGCAGCTCCAAACGTATGTTTTGTGTACACACATAGATGCTGACACATCTACGTGTGTACACAATTCATTATTTTTGTTTTCTTTACGCACAAAAAACATCCTTGTAGCTTCATAAAATTAAGTTTGAACCACTGATGTCACATGGACTATTTTATTGATAGTCCTTACTACTTTTCTGGGCCTTTTCTGGGCCATTGCTTTGCTGTCTATGCAGGGTCAGAAATCTCTTGGATTTAATTAAAAATTTAATTATAAAGAGATCTATTTTTTTCCAGCATACCCAGAGGAGGATGAATCCTGTAGCAGAGCCTTATCTCTGGAGCAGCCCAGCAGACACTGCAGGATGGAGCACAGCAGCGTCAGCCTTCACAACCATCTGCACAACAACAAGCTCAATCAGCCAAGGTGAGGATCAGCAGTCTGTCAGCACACAATATATGACCAGGAACATCATGATACTGTATAGAGCTTTTCACACCGTGCTTAACCCATGGTTATCATCACTAATTAATTTATGTAAACTAGAAAAAGTGCTTTTTACCTGGGTTTTAAAACCATGCTTCGGTTAACACTAGTTTTGTGGTGTTAACCAGTCATTGCGGTGACAAACTTGTCTTGTTTGTTTTTGTTTGATGCTTAGCAACAGACACCCAATCACATGCCTCATATTCACGTGCTTTGGACAGTCACGGAAAACAAAGCGTGTTGTATAAACAGTCATTTCAGCATTTGAGGGAAAAAGTCAAGAAGAAAAGAGTTTCATTTTTACCTTTATAGTCCTAAAGGTAAGATTCAGGAAAAATGTATTAGTCAATACCGAACAGTGTATGTTTTAGTCCATTGGCTGAGACTGATTTTAACTACCCCTCTACATTTATGATCAGGACATATTCATGTGTCTCTCTCATAGCTACACGGTGAGTAGATAGGCCCCATCATTTTGAGGTAAATGTGTTCAAAAGTCTGAAAAATCTGTGTGTAACTTTAAGGAACGTCACTACCAAACACCATTTTTCTGCAATTAAGCGCATTTTATTGGGAGTTTTTCCATAACATTTAGTTTTTATATGTGTACCACTGTTCAGAACTGTGCTAGTTAACTATGTGTCGATTAGCATCTGTGAGCTAGGTTCAAAAGTATCTAAAATTGTCACTACAGAAACAGTCATGACCAAAAAATGTCATCATTGTTTCGGCAGTGACAAAAGGGAACATATAATCCTCATATTTGGGGGAATTAAACAAAATTTTAGTACAGATATGCAATTTTTTTAGTATGTTTTAGTAGTATGTGGGTTACAATTCTGTAATGTGATGTGGTCGCTATTAAAACATTACTGTCACTACCGAAAATGTGCAGTCACGACCAAAACATGGGGTGTTTTGTCAAAAATAAAGTATACTGAATTATCAACTAAGTGTTTCCCCTAGGTTTACAGCTTTTGGGGGGATTGCAGGGCCTTGCAATCTTTTTCTTTCTTTCTTTCTTTCTTTCTTTCTTTCTTTCTTTCTTTTTTCTTTGTTTTAATTTTCTGTTAATCAAATGAAGGCTTTAAACATTTATTTGTTTTTAATCAAAAGAAAATTAAACCCTTTTTTTTGGCAAACAAACAGATGTTTACTGTTAAATTTAATACATGTAAGAAAATTTGTGTAAATATTCCATTAAAAAAGTTGTAATAATCAGGGGCGTTTCTAGGATTTGAAAACATCCGGGGCTGTTGCCAAAACATCAGGGGCTAGTGGTGGTGGATGGGAGCTAACATCATACTTGCGTAAAATTTTGTTAGACACAGGTGGGTGAACCTGGATCCTTCTAGGGAGGTCCAGGGGCATGCCGACTGGTAGAAAATTTGATATATTTTAAAGGTAAATTCATTAATCTGGTGCACTTTAAGAGTTCAAAAATAAGAATTCCAAGTTAACCCATGTTCATTGTGCAAACTGAACAAAGAAAAAAGGTCGATGAACTGACTCAGCCATCTTCTGATACTCTGAAAACATCGGATCATGAACTGATCGTGTGAGCAAAGTCATATTGTGCTTTCAATTTTAGTTAATTTGACAGATACTTTGCCAAAGCAGTGGCACAAAACAGTGTTGTTACACTATGAAAAATAGTAAATAGCCAACCACTGCAAATAGCAAACAAAAGTATTATAACAAAATTATAACTTTACAAAAATACATTACACAAATACAATAATAAATTTTAAAATGTATTTACAACTGTGACAAATATATATTTGCATGCAAAAATAGGGCCCCTTTTTTTTTTTCCAAATTCAGTTTTTTTTCTGTTTTCATTTTTCCGGACTCCTTTTTAATTGTTAAATTTAATTTTATTAAAAAGAAAAAAACAAAACAAAAAAAAAAAAAACATGTGTAATTAATTAAAACAATGAAACTTATACAATTTAACATCAATTTATAAAAAGTTATGTTTAGGGCCCTTTGAAATTGTTACCAAATTTGTTTTCGCATGTCTATTTATTTGAATGCATAAAACAACTTTTATTTATTTCTACAACAGCCTTATGAAAGTCTGTGTTGTGTATTACAATTTTCTGGTTATCAAATAAAGGCATAAAATATTAATTTATCTTTTAATTAATGAAAATTAAATTTTATTTTTGGCAAATAAAGGGGATGTACTATTAAAATTTAAAAGATGAAAGAAATATTGTGTAACAAAGTTTTATTAATTTTTCAACGGTAGTAGTATGGTACGTACATTCTACTTAATGATAGTAATATATTTCTGGCACAATGTCTACAAGCTAACCCGAACTTTTATTTTGACGGGTTGCCGTTAATACCTTTACATTTCTGTGAGTATATGACCCTGGTTTTACTCAAATGAAACAGTGAAATGCTCACGAAGTACCCTCAGAGCAGTTCTGGAGATGTTGTTTATGCACTTTTTTTTAAGGCAGACGCTGAAATCCGGGCCAGCGTTACGTGTGTGTAGTAAAGGAAACCGCGGGTACGTCTGCACCATTCATTCATAAAGAGATACGCAGAACATGCAAGATTCATATTTAAATTGTATTTTGCGGCTGAATATTTACAGGTACTAGTCCATATCGCGATTTGTTTGAAGTGTAATGACCGGCTTTTGATTAATTAATTCAAACTTTGACATTTTGAAATCATAGGGCGGTACCAATCCGTAAAAACATTCGGGGCTAGAGAAAAATCTTCCGGGGCTCGAGCCCCGAATGATTAGCCCTAGCGACACCCCTGGTAATAATAATCGTGGAATTTTTTTCTAGTTTCGGTAATATATTTCTGTTACACGTTAAACGGTACTTTTATTTTGACAGGTTGCCGTGAAGTTTCTGTGTGTGTACAGTATGATACGATGCTAGTTTTCTCAAATAAAACGGTAAAATTCACATGAAATGACTCTAACAGCAGCTCTGGAGATGAAGTTCACGTCGTCATATAATGAGACGCAGAGGCCGAAAATCATCGCGAGCCTTAGGTGTGTTCAGTATTTGTGTTGTAAAAACAAAGCCGTGTTTCCGCCATTCATACATACAGAGCCAAGCGGAACATGCAGGATTCATATCTAAACCGCCTTTTTGCGTTTTAATATTCACAGACACTAGTCCATATCGCGATTCGAATTAAGTGACAGACTCAATTTCGATCTATTCATCCAAAAATTGACGAATTTCGTGGTATTCCGCGCTATTGAGTAAATTCCGTTTTTATGAACGGACTCGCGATCCCGTCCGCGTTTTCGCGGAGGACAAATTGTAGACGCGCGTCCATGTAGAGACAGAAATGACATGCCGTCGTGTAAATAAGATAAATAACATAAGACCATTTAGTTTGTTTAATAAAAGAACAACGTATAGACCTGTTCTATAGGAAAGCTATCCTTAAATGGCCTTTGTTGTACTAGAAATGTGTACCTTGAATATTATACAATTTGCATACATATAAATTTTGTGGAAAAATACCCTTTTTTTTTTTCAAGACTTTTCCAACTCTGAATTTGGACCAATTCTGTAGAATGGCCCATATAATGCATTCCCCTTGCTTTTGTGAGAAAAGCGATACCCTTGTATTTAAAGAGATAGTTCACCCAAAAATAAAAATTACCCTTTGATTTACTCACCCTCAAGCCATCCTAGATGTGTATGACTTTCTTCTTTCAGACAAATGTAATTTGACTTATATTTAAAAATGTCCTGGCTCTTCCAAGCTTTATAATGGCAGTGAATGGGTGTTGAGATTTTGAAGTCCAGTAAAGTGCATCCATCCATCATAAAAAGTGCTCCACTAATTAATAATAAATAAAAACTTTATAAACCACAATCTCTAGTTTCCGCTAACTGTCGTACGTGAGTGCACGGGAGAATGGCTATAAGAACGTCTATAGATATAGAATGTAGCGTAAAATAAATTTTAGGAAACAATACAGCATGGAAACATCCCGTTTGCTTCTCTGATACATATGGGAGCAATTTTACTTGAGTCTAATTGGCTATTTGTCACTGAGTGAAGGACTGCATCTGCAGTGCATATATGTGCGTCAACCACAGCAGTTAGGAACATGTGCTTATGATGTGAAGCATTAAAACAGCACAGGCGATGCGATGGGCGCAAATCGTCCCTGCCCCGAGATCGAAGAGATTATGAAGTGTGGCAACACGTGTTTCTTCAGTAGAAAAATATTATTATTATGCATTCGCATGGGTCTTTTTACAGCACACAGTTAACCCGTGACCTGTTCTCTCAGCGTTACTGTTGCGCTGTCACGCAAATATGTCCCGATTGTGAAGGGATTTGATCTGATCTGGATGTCTTGCATTAAAATGTTTGTACAATCTTACGCCATATGGACGATTCGGAGATCATAGGGATTTTTTTGCTATTGTGGTCACTGTTGTGGTCACCAAAATTTGGTTCTTAGAAATGGCTGTAATGATTCCTCTCATTATTTCATTTTTCTTTATTGCTGTTGTTAAAGAAGCGTATTGTTATGCTGTCATTCACCACAAACAGGCACTGTTTGTTTCCGAACGTTTGCTTATCCAGACGCGTCCGGAAAAGAAACACATGCCATGACTTGCTTTGTGTAAACAACAATCACTCTTGAGGTGATGTGACAAAAAACGGCACTGCAAACTCTGTGGCTGTAAACAGGAAATGTGTTTTATCAAATAGGAAAACATATCAGCAGAACCTACTTAACACTTCACGCACACTCTCGGTTGCCAGCTGAAGGCTGGGATTTGTGGTCCCACAACAGAAAGCTAAATACTTCTTTTTTCCCAAATGGGTTTTAAATGATATTATACGTTTTATAACTAAATTATCTTTCCTAATTCCTATCATCAGAATCTGATCCCTTGCAAAATTTGTTTCCTTTGGCAGAAAATAAGCATTTAGGAGACTTTGCTTACTAAGGATTGTTGTTATTTCAAAACCCTGTTATGAAATGTGAGAGTTTGAGTGATTTGCGGTTCGTTTTTGTGTAAATGCGCGTGAATGCTGATGGACTTTCTTTTAAAGCAGTTATCAAGAAAGACGCTTTCATATGGTCTTTCATCAGTTATTAGCCATTAGATTTCTTGACCAAAATATCATACACTATCTGTCAAAAGTTTTTGAACAGTAAGATTTTTAATGTTTTTTAAATAAGCCTTTTCTGGTCACCAAGCCTGCATTTTTTTTTAATCCAGAATACAGCAAAAGCAGTAATATTGTGAAATTTTTTTAATAGTTTAAAATAACTGCTTTCTATTTCAATATATTTTAAAATGTAATTTATTTCTTGTGATCAAAGCTAAATTTTCAGCATCTTTACTTCGGTCTTCACTGTCACATGATCCTTTAGAAATCATTCTAATATGCTGATTTTCTGTTTAAGAAACATTTTACTATTAAAATTATCAATATTTAAAACAGCTGAGTACATTTTTTTCAGGATTCTTTGATGAATAGAAAGATCCAAAGATCAGCATTTGTCTGAAATAAAAAGCTTTTGTAACATTATACACTATACCATTCAAAAGCTTGGAGTCAGTATAATTATTATTATTATTATTATTTTATTTTATTTTTTTTAGGGGGGAAAGACATTATAGAAATTAATTCTATTTAATCTATTTAGCAAGGATGCTTTAAATTGATCTAACATTAATGATAAAGACATTTATAATGTTTCAAAAGATTTCTATTTTGGATAAATGCTGTTCTTCTGCACTTTCTATTCATCAAAGAAACAGATGAGTAGAAAAAAATTCTACCCATCTGTTTTCAACATAACAATAATAATAATAATAATAAGTGTTTTTGAGCAGCAAATCAGCATATTATAATGATTTCTGAACAATTATTTGACTGGAGTAATGATGCTAAAAATTCACCTTTGAAATCACAGTAATAAATTATATTTTAAAATATATTTAAATAGTAAAGAGCTGTTTTAAATAGTAAAAATATTTCAAAATTTTAGTGTTTTTGCTGTATTTTAAATAAAATAAATGCAGGCTAAAGAGACTTCTTTTAAAAAAAAAAACTTTTTCACATTATTTTATTTATATTCATGCAGTTTTATCATACTAAATAGGACTAGAATGGCTTTATGTACTTTTAAAAAAATATGTATATAATGTTTTTTTTTTTTTACATTCTATTTTAAAGAGTTTAATTTAGCAAGGGCACATTAAATTGACCGTAAAACATTTACAATATTACAATAGATTTCTGTTTCAAATAAATTCTGTTCTCTTGAAGTTTTTATTAATTAAAGAATCCTGAAAAAGTGTCACAGTTTATGCAAATAATATTTTTTAATAACTTTAAGCAGCACAGCTGTTTTCAACACTGATAAAAGTAAGAAATATTAATATGACACTGGAGTAATGGCTGCTGGAAACTGAATTAATTACAATGTAAAATATACTCAAATAGAAAACAGTAGTATTTTTTTTACAGTATTACAGTTTTTACTGTATTCTAACCATATAATATACAAAGCTTATTTATAAAATATTAAAAAAACATCTTTCGAGAACATTCAAATCTTATATTTCACCTTTAAATATTAAATCTTGATGTTTATAAATGTAAAAATGCTTATGGACCATTACCTCTTATATTTACCCTAAAACATTAATGTTTATGAATGGGAAAAGCTTATGGGTAAGTAAATCTTAAATTTAATCTAAAATAGTACTGATGTTCATAAATCTAAAAAGGCTTATAGTTTTAAACCAATAACACTTTACAATAAGGTTCTATTAGTTAATGTATTAACTAACATGAACAAAAACAAACTGAACAATACATTACAGTATTTATTAATCTTTGTTAATGTTAGTTAATGAAAATACAGTCATTCATTTTTAGTTCATGTTAATTCACAGTGCATTAACTGATGTTATCAAACACAACTTTTGATTTCAATAGTGCGTTAGTAAATGTTAAAATTAACATGAACATGAAGATTAATAAATGCTGTAGAAGTATTGTTCATTCTTAGTTCATGTTAACTAATGAACCTTACTTTAAAGCTAAAATGATCATTGGCAAGTTATGTATTTTTCCTGCCCAATCCACTTAAACTCTTATTGTGTACCTGCTGTTTTTAATGAAGAATGATGACTTAACGATGCTTTTGGAGCTCCTTTGGTAGTCGGAGCAATGTTTTGTAGTAGTAATAAGTTTTCCTCCACCTGTGTGTTTAAAAGCTGCTGGATCCATAAAAACTTTTCCAAGATGAAACTTCCTGCCCTGTAAAGTTGAGTCATTTCATTCACTTATTTAATGAGCTCCTCAAACATGACAGGATACCTTACCCAAACGTCCTTAAGCAGGTCTTTCAGTGCAGTGTGCTGGGCGAAAATAACACACTGTCAACCGAGAGGAGAATCAGTGTGATGGGTAAATTGGGATTTTTAAACGCCGCATGAAAGATTCCTCTCATTCCAGCCTAAGGGTGCGTACGGGCAGCTGGCTGCGATTAGTGCGTATAGAGAGGCTCGCTGTAAAAATATGAAGAGTGGAGCTGTTTTCCGAGTTTTGTGCTGACAGCCGCTCTGTTGGGACACAGCCCTCTGCTCCACACACATGGCAGCGCTGCAGGGCTCCCACACACAAACACACACTACTTATCTGCCTCGCTTATACTGTGAAGGCCAGTGATAGGACACAGCACTACCAGGAACATGATGGATTTTGTTTTCTTTTCATTAGTTTTAAACATTTTGTTGCTAATATCATTTAAAATATGTAATATGGGTGGGCTGGAGTTACATTCAAAACAAAGTTAAATGGATGATCAAAAACTTAGTTAATCTTAGTATAGAAACTTAGTATAATCTGAGTATATAGAGAATTGAATTGAACTGAAATGTATTTTGCCTGAAGAAAACATTCTTTTGGACTCCTGGTCTTGTACACATATATAAATCAATGTCAAAAACATTAAATAAATAACAGCAGTAAAATAATACTAAATTGGATAGGTAAAACAAAAATGAATAAATAGATAAATAAAGTTAAAATTGTTATAAACAATGATAGGATTACAAAATAACAGTATGAACATTATTGTAAACAAACATTATACATTATACATAACATTTATAATGTAATGTAACGAAACAAAAAATATTATAAAATAACAGTATAAACATTGACATAAAATAGAAAAAAACGAAAAAAGTAATAAAATCAACTAAAATAAAAATGTTATTAAAAAATGACAAGATTACAAAATAACAGTACATTAACATAAGCAAAATAAAAACAAAACATGAAAAAAGTTAATAAAATTAACAAAAAAGTTATATAAATGACAAGCTTACAAAATAACAGTATAAACTATATAAACAGTATTAAGTAAACAGCATAACATTCTAATGTATTGTAATCATACAAAAATATTACAAAGTAACAGTATAAACATTAACATAAAGAAAATAAAAACATAAAAAATGAAAAAAGTCATAAAATCAGCTAAAATGTATAAATATTAATGTAAACAAAATAAAAACATACAAAAATGAAAAATGTTATAAAAATGTTATAAAAAATAGTGATAACATGACAAAATAACGGTATAAACAATAACGTAAACAAAATTCCATTATAATGTAATAATACAAAAAAATTACAAAATATCAGTATAAACATTAACGTAAACAAAATAAAAAAAAAAATGGAAAAAAGTCATAAAATCGACTAAAATAAAAATGTTATAAAAATGACAAGATTACAAAATAACAGTACAAACATTAATGTAAACAAAAAAAACACTAAAAAATAATAAATTATAAAAAAAATGGCAAGATTACAAAATAACAGTATGAACATTAACGTAAATAAAAAAAAAAGTGAAAAAATAAATTGTAATAAAATAAACTATAAAAATTTTCTATAAAAATAGCAATATTACAAAATACCAGTATAAACATAAACGTAAACAAAGTATCATTATAATGTAATAATTATACCTAAATAATCATTAAAGATCACTGGACAGACCCAAAAAATACCTTCAACAAATGCATCTCCTGAAATATGTCAATTTGATATAAAAATACTGGAGAAAATTCTATTCTAGTTCTATAAATGTTAAACAAAGTGCAGATATTAAATTATTTTTTGGAGTACCACAACTCATGTAATTACATTATAAGTTGTACAAATATTGAATGTGTAAAGAAATGTTGTTATAGCTTTTGTAGTTCCTTTCCTTTACTCTGATATGTTTAATAAAGACTTTACTCATTTTACTTATCTCTCATCTACACAATATTTAATTTAGAGGAGGTGATCAAATTTAGTGGAATTATCCTGAAATTCCAAGAGAACTGTTTTTCTCTGAATGTGTGTTCATGACTGGTTAGTTTTCACTGGAGTGTAGCTCCATTTAAGGAGATGTGAGTTATATTGACAAAAGCATCTCTTGCTTTTGAAGATGCTCCAAAAGGGTCGAACAGCCTCAGGCCTCTCTGTAAGGGGCCACATCATTTAAATGAACACTGTGCTCCACATAAAGAGCATCAGGATGGTTCATTGAAGGCTGGCCGTGAGTCCCTCTGAGTTACAGCCTGTGCCGGGCTCTCAAGAGGAATGAGTTACCAATAGTAACATTCTTTCATCGGTTACTGATCTCTACATAGCTGGAATAATATATTAGTCATAACCACAACTTCTTGGTACTGTTTGTAAGAGAACTGTTTGTTTTTGTGTTGTGTGAGGCAATCTTTTCTGAAGTTTTTATTTAATCATTTAAGCAGTTCTTGAATCTGGGCTGAATTTGACATGCACTAGAATGAATAGAATAGAACAGAATGCAGTAATAATAAAATAAATAGAAAAATTCTGAATGATTAAAAAAGATATTCTTGATATAATATGTTTGATTTATAGATATGGATGTGACTGAAATTCTCTACATATAAAATGGTAACAAAATGATAAAATAAATACATTTGAAGTGTGTGTGTGTGTGTGTATACACTTTATTGATATACTTTATTATAAAATATATATTCTTGAAATAATATATTTGATTTATAAATGGATGTGGATTCTATTCTTAAAAACAGAATAGAATGTAGTAAAAATTAAAACATTAAAACAAAATAAATCGAACAATTCTGAATTATTATGAAATATATATTCTTGATATAATATGTTTCATTTATAAATGGATGACTTAAATTCAAAAATAGAATAGAATGTAGTAAAATTAAAATAGAAAAATTCTGAATTATTATAAAATATATATTCTTCGTATAATATATTTGATTTATAAAGGATGTAACTTAAATTAATAATAGAATAGAATAGAATGTAGTAAAATTAAAACTATAAAATGAATAGAACAATTCAGAATTATTATAAAATATATATTATTGATATATTTGATTTATAAATGGATGCAACTTAAAATAAAAATAGAATAGAATGTAGTAAAATTAAAACAATAAATAAACAACAATTCTGAATTATTATAAAATATATATTCTTGATATACATTTGATTTATAAATGGATGTGACTTAAATTAAGAATAGAATAGAATGTAGTGAAATTAAAACAAAATAAATAGAAAACTTCTGAATTATAAAATATATATTCTTTATATAATATATTCGATTTATATATATATTGATGTGACTTAAATTCTCTAAATAAATAGAAAATGTAACAAAATTCTAAAATACATTTGAAGTGTCTACACACACACATTTAAAGTATATATAAATATATATCAGTATATTTGATATACTTTATTATAAAATATATATTCTTGATATATTTGATTTAGAAATGGATATGACAAATTAAAAATAGAATAGAACAGAATAGAAAATAGAATAGAATTATTAGTAAAAATTAAAACTATAAAATAAATAGAAAAATTCTGAATAATTATAAAATATATATTCTTGATATATGTGATTTATAGATATGGATGTGACTTAAATTCTCTAAATAAATAATTAAATAAATTATAAAATATATATTCTTGTTATATGTGATTTATATATATGGAAAATCATCTATAAATAATATATTATTCTTGATAAAATATATGATTTATAGATATGGACTTGACACAAATTATCTGAATAAATGGTGTGTGTGTATATATATATATATACACACACACACAAGTGTGTGCACTTGCAGTATATGTGATAAATATATAATATATAAATATTGAAAAAAAATATGATTGCAGTCATGTAAGTTTGAATCCTCTAAATAGATGAATAGCTGTATAAATTGTCACCCCTAGAATTCCCTGATAATAGCTCATGCTGTAGTGCATTAAAGGCCATTCATTAAATAATTTAAGAGAAGTTTAGTGTACATGATTATAGACATGAATGCATGAATTTAAAAGCAACTGCTGGGTTATTTCAGACTTTCTCCACTGGCTTGTGGAATCAGCCTGGTCAGTGGTACCAATGAGGTCCAGTCTGTCTCTGACAAGCACAGCTTCTTCCAAAACCCACATCAAAAACTCAACCAGATGTTTCATGAAGTACCAATAAATCACCACGGTAAGAAAGCTATCCTGTATTACCTTCATTAATGTTAAAAAAATGGCGCTAGGCATTCTTCACTCCGCTGCTTTATCCTCCCGATATTTCCGCAAACTGACAACTTGTTGGCACTAATGCTGGAATATGCATTAACTTTACCAAACGCAGCAGCGTTAGTCAGCAAAGTACGTCTGGGACAAATACCTCCTTCAACTGATTTTACAGCCTGTTTCAGGAAGGCCTTCATTTACGGGAACACAGAGCATTTCGTGAAGAGGCTCATTGTTGCCGTTAAAGATTTATAGCTGCATTTGCTTGTTTCCCATTGTCTACGTGGTTAGTTTATAATAACAAGTGGTAATGATTTAAATCTGGCTCTGCTGAATCGGTGTTCGACGACAGCTCGAAAACCACTAAATTAGATCATTTAATCAGATCCATATGCATGTTAACTGGGACTAAGCAGGAAAAAAGATGATTAGACCCGTTTGTAAACAAAAATGTGACTTTTTAGGATACTCCATAAATCCTTTAATTAAATATTGAGCTGATTTAATTTTACAAAGATGTTTGTTCTTCTTTTTATTTGGGGAATATAAACTAATATGAAGTATTAAACACCAGTAAAATCTGTTTAGCTAATTCAGTACTTTCTGTGTCTGTATCCAGTTTTTCAGGCCACTTTTAATCGCGCCGAGCAGATTTCCAGCAATGGAAGAGATGAGCTGCATAATTTCGACCAAAATGGATTTCCTTTTACGTGTATGAACTCCTCTGGTAAGTGTTAAGTTTATGCCAGTCAGCTCTATGCCTTGATCTCTGGTTCAATTCTGCAATCTCTCTTTCTCTCTGTTGGCAGGTTACAGCCTAACCCAGGACATGCAGTCGGGGAGTGGGAATCGCCCCTCTCCCTGTCCTGTTCCAGTAGGGATCTATGAGCGCTGCCTCAGTCAGATCTGCTCTCTATAGAGACAAACCTTTGGTCCACTGCACCTGAGAGCAGCAGCGTAGGAACGGCATGAAAGCATGGGCCTTTGAGGAAGTGCAGCTCTGAATGAAGACTGTTTAAAGAGAACTGTGTGAGGCGACGTCCTCTGAGAGATTCCTCGAGCAGTGAGTCAAAGATCAGAGAAACTCCTCAGATCGGGCACTGATGATGATGATGTTTTGACGTTAAAGGGATAGTTCACCCAAAAATGAAAATTCCGTCATTAATTACTCACCCTCATGTCTTACCAAACCTGCAAGACCTTCGTTCATCTTAAGAACACATATTAAGATAGAAATCTGAGAGCTTTCTGACCCAGCATAGACAGTAACGCAACTGAAACGTTCAAGGCCCAGAAAGGTAATAAGGACATCGTTAAAATAGTCCATGTGACATCAGTGGGTCAACCGTAATGTTATGAAGCTACGAGAATGCTTTTTGTGTGCAAAGAAAACAAAAATAACTTAATTCAACAATCTTCTCTTCCATGTCAGTTTTACACAGCGTTGCAACGTAGAACCTGGAAGCACTTTGCCTTTTTTGACAGAGAGGATGGCTTGCATTTTTTTGTCCATCTTTCTTGTGAACTAAGAGAGATGGACGTTCTACGTCAGAAAACCAGCTCCTTCGTCAGCAGCACCACATGCATATGTCATCGTACTGTCATGAACGCACGTCGAAGAAAATTGTTATTTTTGTTTTCTTTGCCCACAAAAAGTATTCTCATAGCTTTATAACATTACGCTTGAACCACTGAAGTCACATGGACTATTTGTGACCCTGGACCACAAAACCAGTCTTAAATAGCACGGGTATATTTGTAGTAATAGCCAAAAATACATCATATGGGTCAAAATTATCGATTATTCTTTTATGCCAAAAATCATTAGGATATTATGTACAGATCATGTTCCATGAAGATATTTTGTACATTTTTTACCATAAATATATCAAAACTTTTTTTCAAAAATTTTTGATTAGTAATATGCATTGCTAAGAACTTCATTTGGACAAATTTGAAGGCAATTTTCTCAATATTTAGATTTTTTAGATTTCAGATTTTCAAATAGTTGTATCTCGGCCAAATATTGTCCTATCTTAACAAATCATACATTAATGGAAAGCTTATCAGTTTTAAAAAATTGACTTTTATGACTGGTTTTGTGCTCCAGGGTCACATTTTTAACAACGTCTTTACTACCTTCCTAGGCCTTGAATGTGGCAATTGTGTTGTTGTCTATGCAGGGTCAGAAAGTTCTCAGATTTCAACAAAAATGTCTTAATTTGTGTTCTGAAGATGAACAAAGGTCTTACATTTTTGAAGTGACATGAGGGTGAGTAATTAATGACAAAATTTACATTTTTGGGTGAACTATCCCTTTAAATAGACACTGTAATTTTCTGTTGGAGTGTGCACAGAGATTGTTGAGAAGAGATGCTGTTTACACTGAGTTGGTAATATTTCTTTGTTTTGTTGTATTTTGAAACATTATATTCTATCTCATATTATGTGATGTCAGTATCACATCATATGATGTACCGTTTTGCCTTCTTACTCAAATAAATTACAGAAAATCAAAGAAAAAGGAGCATGCTACTGTCTCTATCTATCTATCTATCTATCTGTCTGGCCATCTGTCTATCTATCTATCTATCTGGCCATCTGTCCAGTTTTTTTTTTTCAGATGTTTGACCTTGAAATGCTCCTCTGCAGGCGAACAGAAGAAACTACTACTAGAAGAATGTTGCCATCTTCTGGTTAACTAGATTATAACGCCTGAAAAGTTTGTCCTCCTTTCTGTTCCAACGTTCTTCACGTTTATTTTAGGCTAAAAAACAGCTCTTGTTATTATATTGTTCTCACATTGTTTTTTCAGCTTTCGGTACAATTCCTTAAATTTTGTTAGGATAGGACAATATTTAGCCGAGATGCAACTATTTGAAAATCTGGAATTTGACTATTATTTGTACTTGTTCACTGGGGACTTTAAAACAATTACGATAGGCATATGAAGCCAAACAGCATGAAATAGCGAAGTTATAAAAGTAAAAACATACATTTCAGCGGCTTAAGTAACGTTAGCTTAACGTGGTAAATAAAAAACAAAAACGCATTTCCAATTAAAATCAAGTATAAATGTGAACCTGGAGCACAAACCCAGTCATAAAGGTCAGTTTTTTTAAACACATCATCTGAAAGCTGAATCTAAGCTTTCCATTGGTGTATGGTTTGTTTGGATAGGACAATATTTCAATATTTGGCCGAGATGCAACTATTTGAAAATCTGGAATTTGAGGATTAAAAAAAAAAAAAAAAAAAAAAATCAAAATATTGAGAAAATCGCCTTTAAAGTTCTTAGCAATGCATATTACTAATCAAACATTAGGTTTTTATGTATTTCCGGTTAAAATCTACAAAATATCTTAATGGAACATTTTCTTGAATGATTTTTTGGCATAAAAAAATCGATCATTGTGACCCATGCAATGTATTTTTGGCTATTGCTACAAATATACCCGTGCTATTTAAGACTGGTTTGTGTTTTGTCAACGTACATAACAAGCGTGTTGTTGCTATAGTTACCTCTTCAGGGGAACGTAGTTTTTCTCGCAAAAGTCTTTAGCATAGCGGTTTGTGGACTGTTATCTAACTTTTGGGATAACTAGAACGTTGTTTGGAAATGCTGATACATTTAACATCCTTTGTAGTTATATGTAATATGAATTTACCGTTTTAAGAGACTGCTCTCCCTAACATTCAAACCATAAGGGGCGTCGGACCGTACAGCATGAAGTAAATGACGGAGGTCTACCTTGCCAGGTAAGTTTCTTTCCCTCGCTATATTCAATCAGACACTTTCCCTCTGCATCACACACACAGGAAGCAGAATTTCCACATTCCAGCCGGTGTTGTGTTGATCAGGACACACCCAGCGCACACACACATACATAGACTGTACAGTAGAGAGCGATGGGACTGCTGCTCTAAGCGCTTTGTGTTGCAGTGATCTGAATGAATGACAGTTCCATCAACAGCTCACAATAATGACACGTGAAGGTAAGCGTCACTTTTAACACTTTACAGTTGCTCAGGAACGACTGCACTCATGTGTGCAAATTTTAGTAAACTTAAAATTGTGGTAAATACTTTGCACATAGAGAGAGTTGCTTCAGTCAATAATTTATGAATAATAAACGTCTTACGTTAAGCGTTTCTGCTTTACAGTCATAATCGGATTGTGTTTTGAACTGATTTATAGTTGTTTTATGTTGTTAACCAGACGCATTGTAAAGTTGCGCTTGAGTAAAATAAAAGATCCGCTATCTGAGAGGAAACTGCTGGAACTGGGTGTAACAGTGCACATTGTTCTGCCATGAGATCATGTAGGATAGGTTTGATCATACCCGCGTTTAATGCATTAGTTCATACGTTAAAAAAACTTTTTATTTAGTGTGCATAACATAACATAACATAACATGCCCTCCTTTCCTTACTGTTTAGCTGGAGCAAACTTTGCACTCCAAATACACCTTTAACCTTACAGGATTGATCTTCCTTGCACAATATGGATAACTCAATCAAAATGACTGTCATGGTTTTAAAGAAAATGTTTCTTTATTCTACATAATAGGCTAGGCCCAAATGTTCAGTAATTTCTCTTTCTAAGGGAGTGCATATTTTCAGGACTAGTCCAGTTACATCTGCTAATAATGAATGAATCCTCTCTTCATCAATTCCTCTCTTGCTGTCGGTGTCTATTTAAATAGAAGGGAAACAGAAAGACCGGAATTGTTTTATTATTACTTAGTTTGAAAAATATACGGTCATAGCCGAAAGGATCTAGTTGTTTGTTTGGGTTAAGTTTTTCCCACATTGTGGGAAAGGTTTCTGTGATGGTCCAGTTTAGGAAATATCATTAGCGCAGTATAAAACAATAGAAGTTGATGGAAATTCTTCACCGTGATCAAAAAATAAACCTGTGTGCATGCTTCCTGAACTTAAGCCAGTATTGTTTCTTTCCAATGGTATTGTTTAAAATAAAGAATTTAGAGCACATTATAAAAGACTTAATGTGGGTGTGTACATTAAATCCCGAAACGGTGTTACTCCATTACCTATTAGTTGTTTTTCTGTTTAATTAATCTAGAGTCATGATGTTCGTCACTGGTTCAGATGAGACAGCCTTTTAATTTCAGTGACACAGAAAATCTTTAGGCCTGTGTTGTGTAAACAAAAGTTGATGATATCTGAACTAAAATGAGTGTTTCAGCAGTATTGACTGCAAGGCTGAATTGGCCTGGTTCCTCACCCCTCGTTCCTGATGTGGATAGTCTGTGTTGTCAGGGGGTTTGCACATTCCACCCCCATTGTTTACATCAGGAAAGTCTAATGCCAGGCCTATACTTGCGGGGGAACAAAAACATGCACAGTCCTCTGCACAGCAGGGAAAAAGATATTGGAGCAAAGTTCTCTTAAAGATAACAGAAGAAGAATTTGCTTTTTTGGTTAAACTAATCATAAAAAACTGTCACTAATTTTGTTTTCATAGCTTCAGAAATTATATTACACACTTCTGTTTAATGCACATGAAGAGGAAAGCACTTATTTTGCTTGTCAGCCAACAAAGGATGTATGATATATTTGTTCAGTTTCCAACCAACCGTGAGCTGCATGTTTGCCAGATAAGATGTTTCTCCGTAAAGTGTGGACTCCTGATCCCAGACTCACCTCATCTCCATGCCAACTCTCACACAAATGACAACAGTGCCAAAGCCCCAGCCATGTTGCTATGCACACGGGCTCTTTACCTCTCTGCTCAACCTGAGCGAGCAGATCCCTGGAGGGTCAAGCTAAAGCATAACAGAAAGAGAGAGGATATAATAAGCATCCATGTGATACAGTCGAAGTCAAAAGTTTACATACCCCTTGCAGAATCTGCAAAATGTTAATTATTCTACCAAAATAAGAGGGATCATACAAAATGCATGTTATTTTTTATTTAGTACTGATCTGCATAAGATATTTCACATAAAGGATGTTTACATATAGTCCACAAGAGAAAATAATAGTTGAATTTATAAAGAATGACCCTGTTCAAAAGTTTACAAACACTTAATTCTGTGTTATTATTTGAATGATCCACAGCTGTGTTTTTTTGTTTAGTGATAGTTGTTCATGAGTCCCTTGTTTGTCCCGAATAGTTAATAAACTGCCCGCTGTTCTTCAGAAAAATTCTTCAGGTCCCACAAATTCTTTGGTTTTTCAGCATTTTTGTGTGAACTCTTTCCTGACTGTATGATTTTGAGATCCATCTTTTCACACTGAGGGACTCATATGCAACTATTACAGAAGGTTCAAACGCTCACTGATGCTCCAGAAGGAAACATGATTCATTAATTCATGATTCAGGGGTGTAAACTTCTGAACAGAATGAAGATGTGTACATTTTTCTTATTTGACCTGTCTTTTATGTGAAATATCTTATTCAGGTCAGTACTAAATAAAAACAACATGCATTTTGTATGATCCCACTTATTTTGGTAAAATAAATAACATTTTTAAGATTCTGCATGGTGTATGTAAACTTTTGACTTCAGCTGTATTTCACTCTGTAGATGTAGAATAGGATAGCATGAAATCAAAAAGTTTTTTGTCGGTTGACTATGTAAGTGCTGTTTGTTTTAGTGGTCTGACTTGTCCGCATCACCTCTGATTATTTTTGTTATACATTGTTATATATACAACGTTATTGACAGTATCAATATTATTGATATTTTGAGTCTTCCAGCCTAAACCTAACCACTTGTCAACTTTTCAACCTTATACCAAATATATAAATATTGTATTATGTATTTATTGTATATTTGCAAGATACAGGAGATCACCCATTCTCCTATATGTGCAGATTTTAAAATGATTACAGATTTTATAAATCACGTAATATGGGATGTCGGATGTCACCCCCGTGCCATCCAAGATGTTTATGTCTTTCTTTCTTCAATCGAAAAGAAATTAAGTTTTTTGAGGAAAACATTCCAGGATTTTTCTCCATATAGTGGACTTCAATGGTGGCCAGTGGGTTGAAGGTCCAAATTGCAGTTTCAATGCAGCTTCAAATGGCTCTACACGATCCCAGCCAAGGAATAAGGGTCTTATCTAGCAAAACAACCAGTCATTTTCTTAAAAAAATAAAAAATAAAAAAAATAAAATTACATTTATATACTTTTTAACCACAAATGCTCGTCCTGCACTAGCTTTGCGATGTGCATGCACATCTTTACGCATTACGTAATGGCGTTGGAAAATTCACGCGGGGTTCGTTCTTAGTCTGTGTACTTAGGTTCAAAAATGTTTTTTTACCTTTTGTAAACACTGGGTCGGTACTTCTGCCTACATCACGTTTCCAATGTGACTATGTAATGTGTGATGTTAAGCTAGTCCAAGATGAGCATTTGTGGTTAAAAAAAAAATAAAAATATATATATATATATATATACACACTGTATATAGTGCAACCACTTAAGTCCACTATATAGAGAAAAATCCTGGAATGTTTTCCTCAAAAACCTTCATTTCAATCAACTGAAGAAAGAAAGACATGAACATCTTGGAGGACATGGGGTGAGTAAATTATCTGGAAATTTTTATTCTGGAAATGAACTAATACTTTAAAAGCTGTCAGTAAACAAATGCTTCAGTTTTTGGAGTGTTTTGTCATTCTGTTTGGTGGCACTTATGGTAATGCCTCGCTTTACTGTTTAAGTTTAATAAGTGTGAAGTTATTTCTAATCTTTGGCTTTGTTGTTATAGGACTTGTCTTTTTATGCTGGTTTTGGATTCTTCAAATTCTGCATGTGACTGAAGGAAGCACCAAGGAATGTGAGTGTCCATCGGCCAGCATTTTGTCTCACTTTCCATCTGAGGTACCCAATGACACTTGCTGCTTGAACTACTCAGGATCCACGTTCAACCAGGTTCCCTGGGCGGCTTTTTTGTCACATACACACCTGCAGGTTTTAGACCTGACTAACTGTAATATCAGTCACATTGATCACAGTGAGGTCGGAGATGCTGTCAGTTCATTGAGGGAGCTCTATCTTAGCCAGAACGGACTGACCTCACTTCCAGCTGACTTCCTAACTAAATCACATAGTTTAGAAGTGCTTGATCTGGGAGAGAATCATCTGAAACATCTGCCCGAGCACTTTCTGGAGAGCTCGGATAAACTGCGAGTGCTGATCCTGGAGTGGAACCAGCTGAGCGCTCTACCTCATTCAGCGCTTAAGCCTTCGCTCGAGCATCTGGAGCTCGTCGGAAACCCTTGGGCCTGCACATGCTCGCTATGGGAAGGTCTTCAAGGTATTCTGCACAACAGCTCCAGCAGCCTTCAGGACCTTGTAGGTAATCTGACCTGTGCCTCTCCTCAGAATCTCACAGGACGTTTGGTTTGGTCTTTGCAGACCGGTGACGTGTGTCATTTGGCAAACCTGACCGCTCTCTTCATCCTGCTTCCCTTGTTCCTCCTCCTCAGTTTGGTGCTCTGCTGGTGCTGTGGGAGGAAGAAGAAGAGGAAAGAGAGCTCATCGTTCAGTCCGAATCGCAAAAGACCCAACAACTCTCATTGCAACGGACGGTGGCCACATGCCAAACTGCCTACTGGGCAGTCAGCAGTGGCTGTAGATGATGGAAAGGAGGTCATACTGAGGAACCAGCTGATGCTTCAGCCCTCTTCCAACTTGTTGGGCAGCACTCGGGATATTTATGAGGAGGTGGAGATCAAATTGGGTTCTGTAGACTCGTTGGCCCCTCCACCATCAACTTGCTCCACAGAAGGGACGGCGGGAAAGCAGGATCTGGACACGGTGAGCGTGAGCGAAGTGATGAAGGACTCAGCCGATCGGGAGAAGGCGTACCTGACCCAGTCCACTGAATACTACAGCCTGGTTCCCGGGATTGAAATCGAGGACTCCGATCATGGAGAGTATGAGAGTGTGGACCTCTCGTGACAGTACAGGAAATGGTGTTTGACTGACAAGCACACTGGAGTTTTGTGAAGTCTGAAGTTGCGGTTGACATTTATTGTAAATTTCACAGGCAAATCCAGTAATTTCAATATAAAACCGCATAGAAGAAAAGGAGTTTTGCGTAAAGGTGAAACAGACATGTTCAAGCTAATCGTTTCACTAGATAAGACCCTTATTACTTGGCTGGGATCGTGTAGAGCCCTTTGAAGCTGCATCGAAACTGCATTTTGGACCTTCAACCCATCGACCACCATTGAAGTCCACTATATGGAGAAAAATCCTGGAATGTTTTCCTCAAAAACCCTCATTTCTTTTCGAGTGATGAAAGAAAGCCATGAACATCTTGGCAAGAAGTTTTTATAAGAATCCACACATTAGAAAAAGGAGTTTTGCATGAGGGCGAAACAGACCAACAGAAAGCTGCTTGGTTTGAAAGTGACATCTGTGTGGGCAGTGCTATTGATAATGGACCATGGACTTGTTTGCACACAAATTTTTTCTGAAATGTGACTGCACCTTCAGTCAGGACGTTTTCCCTTTGGCTGCAAATGCACAGTGAACGTTGGCGTTAAAGGAAGTTACTGCGCCAGTGCGAAGCCATTACTTTTGCATACAACGTGAATGAATTACTGTACTGATAAAGTGTCAAATGGAGCTGTTTGCAGACTCTGTTGCCAAGATAAGCTATCATATAGCTGTCGCCTGGATATTTTCATTATATTGAGATTTTTATATCTTCGTACTCTACTGTAAGATGGGAAGGTTTATTATTGTAAAATTACTTTGTGTTTCACATTCAGTTATAGTTTTTAGTGCCAGTGTATAATGTATTTGGTATCACATATAACTTAAATATATCATCATGAAGAGGAAAAGCAACAGTAGAGAGCAAGGGAACATTAAACAGAACCACAGTGCAGCCTCTGGTCTTTATCTTGAGTAATCAAATCTGCTGAAATTTGACGTATGATGGACTAACATTTCTCTCCTACACAGAAGTTTAGAGTGTTGCTGTTTATGTAACTATGTAAATGTTGAAAACACTGGCTGTTTAGTCATTAGTATCTAGCCTGTATCCACAGCTGGCCACAGCTGATGTAATCATTTTGGCCTTGTTAATAATTAACGCACTCTTAGGGAGTTAAAATCGTGTAGAATCAAATAAACAGAAACAGCTATACTAGTCAAATGAAGTGGCTTTCGGATAAGATCAGGCTGACTCAACAAGTAAAATTTAACATAAGCAGATTTCAGTGGAAAGCCTAAATAAAGCAGGAGAGGTTGAGTACATAATACAGAACAAACACTCAACTTTTTCCTATAAATTAACTTTTACTGTACTGTTAATTGAAATAAAACTGAAATTAAATAAAGTATAAACATTAGATGAAAACGTAAACTTTAAAAACTGAAATAAAATAGGTTTAAAGGAATAGTTCACACAAATATGAAAATTCTGTTAATTCTCATCCTCATGTCACTCCAAACACCTAAGACCTTCGTTCATCTTCAGAACATAAATGAAGATATTTTTGATGAAATCCGAGAGCTTTCTGACCCTGCAAAGACAGCAACGCAACTGACACGTTCAAGGCCCAGAAAGGTTATTTTATGAAACTATGAGAATACTTTTTATGCGCAAAGAAAAAACAAAAATAATGACTTTATTTAACAATTTCTTCTCTTCCATGTCAGTCTTCAACAGGCGTTCACAACAGTACCACGACGCAAAATTAGAACTCAGTAATAGAGTAATTAATGACAGAATTTTCATTTTTGGGTGAACTAAGTTGAATTACTAAAATTACTAACTAAAGCTGAAATAAAAATAAGTTAAAATTAAAAAGTAATATTTAAAAACTAATAAAGATGACAGAAGTAAAATAAAACTAAAATTAAAATGAAAACTTGACAGTCCAATTCTAACAAGGCCAGCAACAAAAAGGTCAGAAAAAGAGTGATGGTCAAACAACACTGAACAAAACACAGTTTTCTAATTTTGTGTGCATATGAGCTACACTGGACTTTCTGTATGAATTTATTATGGTAACTTTGACATTATCAAACAATCCTGAAAATGAAAAATTATATTTAATTCTTGGCTTAAATAAATGCTTTTTCACACAACTGTTGTTTTGCATGGCTGATTTTTAATTCTTTCAGTGTTAGTTAATTTAACTACATTCTCTAATCACTGGCTGTTTAACTGAAATTGTGAAAACATTTCATATGTGTTAATTATACTCAATTCGAACTTTTGAATATAGCCCTTCCAGAGTCTCACACTGGCCTTCACAAGATCTGCTTCTGTGGCCCCATAATGACCCAGCCCATTCATTAGTGGCTGAAATCACTCAGCAGTAATAGAAAGCTAGCTCTGATTTCCTCCTGTGTGGGAGTTTGTAATTATAGCATTGGGTTACTCCATCCCAGTAAAACCTGCAGAGCTGTAATGGGCTCACAGGCATCTCTACCTGCCCTGTGATATTTTGGGCACTGTGGGCACTTTACAGTTGTGAAATTTCTATTTTTAAAGCCTGAACAGACACAATTACCACTGAGAACAGAAGCTTGTTCTTTTATTTATAAGCAATCAAATTATTTACAACATTGCTACAATTATGAACATGCCTTAAAGGGATATAGTTCACCAATAATGAAACAATTCTTCTCTTCCGTGTCACCGTCCTTTAAGCAACAGCTTCCATTGGAACGGCTACGATGACCGAAAGTAAGTTGATACACCGCCGTGGCCGAGAATGTGAGTACCAGACATATGCGTGTGCTGCTGCTGACCTAGAACACGCATGCGCTGCGCCTTGTTTACTAGCAAAATGCTACTTTTTCTGGGTCTGGGGAACTAATGTCAGTTACATTGTTGTCTATGGAGGATCCAAAAGCGCTTGGACTTCATCAAAAATATCCTAATTTGTCTATCTTAGATGAACGAAGGTCTTACAGGTTTGGAACAACATGAGTAATTAATGACAGTATTTTTTTTTTTTTTTTTTATCTCTTTAACTCAATTTATTAATCTACAAAGTTTTGTCAGTTTTCACAAAGACGTTAATTTAGTGATTACCAAAACAAAAATGTTGCTTTAACAAATTTTTTTTAATTATGTTTCCTGAATAACCGCTTCAAACTAGTCCTTCAACAGAGATTATTTTTTGAATAAGAATACATGCTCCTTTAAGAGCAAAAAGTTCTCATATATTATTGCTTTAATTCATTCGTTTATTTAAAAATGAACTGTGTATGTTTGACTACTGTCTTGATGTGTTTAACATGTACAATAGATATCTAAAGAAAATGATATCATGATTCTTACCAGTTTGAATTCAGCTGGAAAACAGGATATGTAAACAATGTCTCGAGAGGAAGTCTGAGGATTAAAAAAAAGTGATTTAGAAAGGAAGGGAAGGCGTGTTCAGCTTGTATGAAGTGAACTGATGCTGCAGTGCTGTGATGGAGTAACTCTAAACTGGAGTAAACTGGAGTATAGTGTCTACCGCCCCCTACTGTTGCTAAAAATCTCTGTAACTTTTTAGGGATAGATAGATAGATAGATAGATAGATAGACAGACAGATAGATGTTTCCTTTCTAAGCTTTTCAAACCTATCATGTTCAAGAACATCTTGAATTTTATAATCAATGGACAAAATCTCACGAGGACAACAAAGCTGAAATACGATATAACCCTATTCAATGTAATCGATATAATCAGCGATCAGCGTTAACAAATAAACTCTCTTCCCTTAATTAGGTTGTTAAAGCATTGCTGTTTTTAAAATAACTTGTTTTCAGTGTGTTTGTCGATTAGCAGTTCACACGAGAATGATTTTATATCTGTGGCGTGAAAGAGGATTTATAACACAGCTATATTTACCGGTTACGTAAATATGTTTGCACTTGATATCATCTACTATTATAATTACTTACGGCTTAAGGCCGGTCAGGACATTCATGTTTTATTGCAAGAATTCCTAAGTCCTTTTTATACTATTTAATTTTAACATGCATCATAACATGTTAAGTGTAGATCATAAAGAACCTTTAACATCCATGGAATGTTTTCAATGAACAAAAGGTTTTTTAGATCATTTAAATGTTCTTCACATGAAGAAAAAAGTTTTTTTTTTTTTTTTAAGAACTGTTCACTAAAGGTTCTCTGGGCAACCCAAAATGGCTCTTCTTTGGAATCACAGTGAAAAGAAAAAAAAAATCACAATCAAGTAATAAATACCTAGTCATAAATTATACCTTTACAGCATATTTTCCACAGTAATCATTCATAATGTGGTTTCACCTGTGTGTGAAACTGACACTGACCATGAACGTGTTCTTTTAAACTGGGTTCCCAAACCATAAATCACAGGATGGATTGATAGCTTTACATTAAAGACAGGGATATAAAGGAGAAAACACAAGGTGTGTTTTCTCTCTAAAAGAAGACGAGCTTGAAACAACAAGGTAAGAGCAAACAAATGAATATCTACATGACAAATGTGTTGCGAAATTGTGAAAACGTATTAATTCTTTCAGTTTTTTTTCTAGAATTCCACCATGACAGTATCCTACACGCTGAAGGTGGCCAATGCTAAGTTTGGAGGCTTCTCAAAGTTGCTGTTCCGATGGAAAGGAAGCATTTACAAGCTTCTATACAGAGAATTCCTGGTCTTCTGTTTACTGTACAGCTTCATCAGTGTTCTATACAGGTATCATGACATTCCAAACATTCGATTAATTGACATTTTTTTTGAACGGTTGCACATTCTTTTGGCAGCTGCACATTCTTTTGCCAAATTACAAGCAAGCAATAGTATGAGTCCCAAGTTGATGCCACAGTTTGTATAATATACAAGGTCAAGTTTTAAGGTGTGAGTATAGAAATGGACTTAGTTATTCAAGTCATCCTTCAAAAACTCAATCCATGTCACATCTTCCAGGTGTGTTCTCACTGACGAACAACAAGAGGTGTTTGAGCGTCTAGCACGTCATTGCAACAAGTTTGCTAAACTCATCCCCATGTCATTTGTTCTTGGTGAGCATAAATGTTCTGACTATAGCAACATGACTACTAACTCTTTGGGTTTCTTGCATTAAATTAATTGGTCTGTGGTCCTTGTTAGGTTTCTATGTCACCCAGGCGTTTCAGCGTTGGTGGGGTCAATATACAAGCTTTCCCCTGCCAGATAACCTGATGATGGTCGTATCTGGGAATGTCCACGGCACAGACGAAAGAGGCCGTCTGCTGAGGAGAACTCTAATGCGATATGCAAACCTGTCGTCGGTCCTCATCCTGCGCTCCATCAGTACACGAGTACGCAAGAGATTCCAAACGCTGGAGGACATTGTGGAGGCAGGTAAGAACTTTGCATCTGAAAATGTTTGGGAGAAATAGAAGTACTGGATTCATTTTCAAGGTGTTGTCCACATCTCTAATAAAGTATAGAGCCTCTGAATTGTTTCCCCCAGAATTATTAATTGTATAGCCTGCTATATATATATTTGGTAATGCTATTCGATGTTGGGGAAAGTTATTTTTAAAAGGTAATGCATTACAATATTGTAATGCAATAACTAATTGGATTACTTTTTATGGAAAGCTTACTTTGCTTACTTTTTCTCACTTTCTCTCATTTGTTTTTAATATAAAAAAAAACTATTTTTGCCAACTGTAAAAGCCCTTTCACACCAAAAGTGAAATGAATAAGCCTGAAATGTAAATTAATGTCTGAAATGTAAATTCACATCAGCTCTTACTCTTGATTTCTCTCAAAATGAAGACGGAACTCTCAGTCAAATTATGGGTAAATAAAGTAAATGTCATTACTTATTTGAAAAAGTAACTCTAATAATTTCTTGTAAATTAGTGATAAGTTACTTTACTAGTTACTTGAAAAAAGTAATCTGATTATGTAACTGGCGTTAATTATAAAGCGTTACCTCCAACACTGATGCTATTGACGTGAAACTTTCTTCATACGAACACAGAAAGTAATTATAACTTGCAGTTCAGTAAGTGAGTCAAAAAATGATTCATTAGCTGCTCTGATGGATTTAATCCATTGAAGGGATTTGTTAGACTGATTCAAACCATTTCAGATTTATGATTTATTCACTAAAAGAACTAGCCCATAAGAGTCATTTGTTTGTGAGTCAGGCCTCCTCTGTTAAACTATGTTTTTGATTCACAAAATAGAATTGGCCCATAAGAGCCATTTGTTGGTGAACTTTACTTCTCTTTGTTCCATGACCGTGTAAAAAATAAGTGCTTTAGAGAATGGATGGAGGGATGGTCAAATTGTATGAGAATCTAATAAGAGCCAGTTGTTCATGAATGGACTACTCTGGTGGTGGTGTATGTTTTTTTGTATTTTATTCATTAAATATAGGTGAGTCATCCCAGCTAACGATTTTTAGTTCTCAGAACATTGTGAAAACACACATATAATTTTCTCTTTGTTGACTAGCCAGGCAAGTTTTCCTTCCGTAAATCCAAAAAACCCATTTGGAGAACATTCCCCAAAACGCTCTTATCTGGTTCCCCAAAAAATAACCAAATGGGAACATAAGGGGAAGGTTCTGTGTTTGCTGGGATTTATTTGTGAAGCTGCCTCATCTAGTTATGTTGTATGTCTTTGATTTACTAAAAAGAAGTGACTCACAGGGTCAGTTATTTGTGAATCTGACTAGTTTGGTCATGTTGTAGGCATCTAGAAAGGACAACTCAATAAAAAGACATTTCTTGCCAAGAAAAGAACAGCGCCATCTAGCTAATTCTGTTTCAACAGAGGAGATGTGATTCAAATATCAAACAAACAGATGCAAAGACTAGATCCTTGGAAGCTATTCATTTTTTTATCTTTCCATCTTATTTTTAATGTTGGTGTGAACATGAGTGTTCAAGGTGGTGTCAGCAGTCTCCATTTAGTCTATTTAGCTGTGGATGTTGTAAACTGCTATTTTTATTCTAATTATTTTACATTTATTAACGTAATAAACACACTAATTTCTGCACAGTTCAATTCTGATTTTAAATTCAAATTCAATAAATAAAATAAAATAATTTAAAAAAAACTATATGATTCTAGAAATGTGGTCCTAGAATGTGGTCCTGAAACTGCATCCTCCATCCAAGAGAGGCAGTGTCTCCACAAACTATTGGATGAGAAAAAAAAATTTAGTACAAAAATAAAACAATGCCAATAAAAAATATAAAACGGAAAGGTGTGTAAATCACTATTTTTCTAAAGAAACATTGTCCAGCAGTGACACCAGCAAGTAAAGTTACATCGCAATTATGATTGGATATGACTGGTTATGTTCGGCTGTGATTGGTCCATGTGATAAATCCCGCCCCTTGTGTTCGTGCACGTTCGCGAATCAGTCTGAATGAACAATATAATGGCGTTAATGGGAAGACTAATTTAAAAACTTAAAAGACTTATAGTGCCCTCCACAAATATTGGTAAATATGAGCAAAGGCAGCTGTGGAAATAAATCTGCATCATTTATCCTTTTCATCTTTTATTCAAAAAATGCACAAAATTCTAACCTTCCATTGAAGTAAAACAATAAAAATTAGGGGGGAAATCTCATGAAATAAATGTTTTTTTCCAGTTCAGGTTGGCTAGAAATTCTTATGAGTAAAATATCTCTGAAGTATATTCCCATTCATATTTACATTTTTTTAGCACACCAGGGTGACTAGGAGCATGACATTTTCCAGCCATGACTTCTTATTGCGCAGGATTATAAATATGAGGAACACAAAGGCCAAATTCCCTTAGTCGTCCATCACAAGGAGTAAAACCAAAGAACATAGTTCTGATATGCAGATTGCTGAGCTTCACAACATAGAAAGTGGCTGTAAGAAGAGCTAAAGCATTGAAAATCCCCATTTCCACCATCAGAGCAACAATTAAGAAGTTCCAATCAACTAAACATATTACAAATCTGCCTAGGGCAGGACGTGTGTCTAAATCGTCATAATGGATGGTGAGGAGGAGACTTTGAGTGGCCAAAGACTCTCCAAGGATCACAGCTGGAGAATTGCAGAGATTAGTTGAGTCTTGGGGCCAGAAAGCCTAATAGCCCCTACATCACCACATGTTGTTTAGGAGGATTTTAAGAGAAATCCTGCTCGCTCATCCAAAAACAAACTCCAGCATATTCAGTTGTCAGACACGATTATAACTTCAAACGGGACTGGCTTCTATGATCAGATGAAACTAAAAAAAGAGCTTTTTGGCAAACACTCAAGATGGGTTTGGTGCAAACGGGGATAAAAAGTACCCCATGCCCACATTTAAATAAACCGCTAGATCTTTAATGTTGTGGGCCAGAGATCCTGGACATCTTGTTTATTTACATGGCATCATGGATTCTATCAAATAAAATATCTAAATCTGATTGCCACTGTTAGAAATCTTATAATGGGCCGTGTTTAGATATTCCATCAGGACAATGATCCAAAACAAACACAAAAATGTGTCACTGGGGACAAAATGCAGCTTCTGCTATGACCGTCCCAGTTCCCTGACTTGAACCCTTTAGAAAATGCATGGAGTAAACTGAAGAGGAGAAGAACCAATATGGAGCTGGGAATCTGAAGGATCTGGAGAGATTTTGTTTGAGGGAATGGTCTCTGATCTCTTGTCAGGTGTTCTCCAAACTCATCAGGGATTATAGGAGAAAATTCAGAGCTGTTATCTTGAAACAAGGACGTTGCAATAATTGGGTGCCGATAATTGTGGCCAACATGAACTATAGAAAAACCTTTATTTAATTATGAGATTTTCCCCAAACTTTCCATTGTTCCACTTCAATAAAATGTTAGAATTTTGTGATTTTTTTTTTTTTGAATGAAAGATCAAAAGGATAAACAATGCTGATTTATTTTTTACAGCTGCCTTTGCTTATATATACCAAGGATGCCAGTATTTGTGGAGGGCACTGTAAAATGGCCTGAAAACATGATCTCTAGAAGTTTTTAGTGAGTAATCAGCTTTTAGTGAGTAATCAGAAATTTAAAGTGAAACTCTGTGACGAGTATTTACCAAGTTTTGATGACTGATGATCCGAAAAATTCAGAAACAGTTAAAAGTTAACTATTAAAGAGTAGCTGAACATAAGTTCACAAGTAAAATATATTGTTTAAATTGTTACTGTAAATGTACCCTGCATAAAAATTCTTTATGAGATTCATACTTGGCTTTAATCAGTAGAATATTGAATACTGATTTTTTTTTTTTTTTTGCAGGATTCATGACCACAGACGAGCTCAAAAAGCTAAACCATCTGTACTCTGACTTCAACAAATACTGGATGCCACTTGCATGGTTTGCAAATCTGGCATCACAAGCGAGAAAAGAAGGGCGTGTGAAAGATGATATAGCCTTACGACTGCTCATGGATGTAAGTGCGTTTGAACATGTCACGATGATGCATATGTGCAATAAAAGCACAATAATTCCTTCCTTTCTTCCTCTTTGTCAGGAGCTGAATAACTATCGATCAAAATGCAGCATGCTCTTCCACTACGACTGGATCAGCATTCCCTTGGTGTACACACAGGTGAAGCACATCTCGCAGATCTTTCTTTCATAGATGTAACTCATTGTATGCACATAAGATCATCTCATCTTCATCTTCTGTTTGGATGCAGGTAGTGACAGTGGCTGTGTACTCCTTTTTTACATTCTGCCTAATTGGGCGGCAGTTTGTAAAACCTGAGAAACCCGATGAAGACAAAATTCATCTGGACCTGTATGTCCCCATTTTCACTCTGCTGGAGTTTTTCTTTTACGCTGGTTGGTTAAAGGTATGATTGGTGGTGTAACATTAAATTTACTACAAAAGCTGGTTTGATATCTCTAAAATGAAGAGTATGCATGCTCCTAAAGGTAGGGGAACTAATTATCAACCCATTTGGAGAAGATGATGATGATTTTGAGACCAACCAACTCATAGATCGAAACATTCAGGTTGGTAAATCAATACTCCATTTCAAATTCACACATTAATCGATCATAACCACTCACAGAGATGTTTTTAATATTATCTAGGTTTCCATGCTAGCTGTAGATGACATGCATCAAAATCTTCCTCTCCTTGAGAAGGACAAATACTGGGTGGATAAGGGTCCTTCATATCCTTCAGCTACTATGAAGCCTGTCTTCATGGGGTCCACACATGACATGAGGTACTATGACACGTATCCATAATTTATAAATATTTAAAAAGTGTAAATATCAAGGGGCCAGATTAATATAATAAAAAAAAAAATGTTAATATCTTTACAATATATTATGCAATATATTATGCAAGTCGGTTGGTCACTTTAACAAATAAGCAAATGTAAATATTTGTAACTGATATTTGCAACTTCTATGTTGTGAATTTAATGACTTTGGTATTGTGCATTTCTTAGGATACTTGAGGATGAAAATGAGGAACCTTTACCAATCACCAAGACACAAATGCTTGCCATAAACGTTTGGCCGACTACACACAAAGTCAAAAGGCAGAAGAACAAGAGCTTGCAACAATTGTGTCTTTGCTCCGGATCTAGAAGCGAAGACGAGCGCGCAAGACTCGAACAGCCTTCCAAAGCCATCATCCCAATACCACCACAACAACAAAAGATGACTGTGCAACACGTCTGCCATGAGAAACTCTTGGAGTCACCTGAAACTATAGAACAAGAAAATGAAGAGTCATAGATAAATGTGTAACTACCCAGATTTGACTTGGCATGTGTTTGAGACAGTCAAGGATGAGAGGATACTTGATGCAATATTCAAATCCTCATCCCTACTTGCACTTTTGACCAATGTACACATTCAAAGGTTTGGGGTCAGTATGATTTTTAAAGAACCTGGTTTATTCATCAAAGATGCATTAAATTGTTCAAAAGTGACAATGACGAAATTGCAATGTTAGGATTTCTAGTTTTGTTCTTTTAAACTTAAAGAATCTTTGCATTCAGCAGTACAACGGTTTTCCACATTAAAAATAATGTGAAATGTTTCTTGAGCACCAAATCAGCATGATTAAAATGATTTCGGAAGTATCATGTGAACTGAAGACGAGTAATGATGGCTGGATATTTAGTTTTGCCATCACAGGAATAAATTCTATTTGAAAATATAATAAAACATATTTCACAGTATTACTATTTCTATAAATGGCCTTTAAAAAACACAAAAATCTTACCAACCCCAAACTTTTGAAATTATTCCAGTGAATTAACCAGTTAAGACTTTTTTTAATCTAATATCTAAGAAGTTAATCTACATACTATTGTTCTTTTTAAATCATTTGCTTATAAATTTTAAAATGTAGAAAAATTGCTTTGTCATTGATTTATCGTACTTAAAGGAATAGTTCACCCAAAAATTAAAATTGTCATTAATAACCCGGAATTTCGTTCATCTTCAGAACACAAATTAAAAATCTTTTTGATGAAATCCGAGAGCTTTCTGACCCTGCATAGACAGCAATGTATCTGAAATGTTTCCAAACCCAGAAACGTAATAAGGACATTGGTGGTTCAATGACAATTTTACAAAGCTACAGGAATACTTTTTGTGTGCAAAGAAAACAAAAATAAAACTTTATTCAGCAGTTCATCTCCACCAAATCATGTATTCCACCATTATTGAGAGTACCACAATGTTTGCAAGTGTGCTCCTCTGCCATTGTACTATGAATAAAATGAGCGTGGATGCACATAAATTAACTGAGAACTACTTGCTCAAAATTTGGCTTTTGTTGTGGTAGTACCTCTAATATCAAGGCCTAATGTCCAAAAAAAAAAAAAATCTGTGCCAGTGGAGAAACCATGAAACGAAATGAGCTGATGGCATAAAACTGTTTAATGGTTTCTTGTGCACAAACAAAAGTCTGTATATTTTTTGCATAGGTCCTTGACGCTATGTAATACGGTGCTAAAAAATGAGTCGAAACCCAAAATGCTTATAACCTGCATTTTGTATAATGAGAAAGTGCACCGTGTATTCATTGTCATATTTGACAATCACTAAAGAATTACTAAACAGCTGTCTCAAAAGTCTCACAGGTTTGGAGCAACATGAATAATTAACAGAATTTAATTTCTTTGGTGAACTAACCCTTTAAATGCATTAACCAAGTTAAAACTGTATATTAAGATTATAGATAATCTAATCTATAATTATTACTTGCCTTTGAAATTAAGATCAGATATTTCTATTTAAACATTTTTAGAATTTTCATTTATATTAGAGAACCCATTACTTTTCACAGCCTATCACTTGTAATACATCTGACATGTTTTATGTAAATGTGTGTAATTGATTTCCAAGGAATGTTCACAAGTATTGCAAATGACTACTTTCATAGAGAAAATCAAAAGCACTTCAGCACTTGTGGTTTTTCTAGGAGGTTACAACCAGTTAATGCAGTACAAAAACAGCTGCTTAACTTTCTCAATCCTCCTTTCAATAAAAGTGTATGATGGAAAATAAAGTCATTGCAACATCAGTACACACCAGAAACAATTACCACAAGATAGCACAAGCAAGTCTTCCATCTAAATCAAAAGCTTTGGCAAACTCTTGTATAAAATAAAAATAGCAGCGACATGCTTGAGTTGGGGTATTTTCTTTAATGGTCGTATCAAAGAGAGCTGTACATTTATTTGCCTTTCTTGGCTTTAATCTTCCTCAGGTAGAACTCCAGTTCTCTGCCCTCAAGGATGTAGCCATCAGCCCTGCCACACTGTCCTGGTCTGGAGGCAATGCAGGCTTAAGGAGGAACAGAAAACAATAGATTAAACCAACTGAAAGGCAGCATTTGAGTGGTTATCAGAAGTGGTATAAACGGAAACTTTCATCATGATCACATAAACGTCACATTAAGAGCCTGTTGCACAACTTACCAAGAAGCTTCCCCTGCAGGAACTGCTCCTCCAACAGAGGACTGATCTTGCTCTTCTTTCTGCGCTCATCAAACTTCTTTTGGACCTTTTTCGACCTCTTCTTGTTCAGGATTTCCTCCTCCTCAGGGGTCTGAATTGACAAAAACAAGTGAAAATTAGCAATATACCAATTACAGTGCATGTTTTTTGGTATTGAGAGAGTTTAAGCTATGAGCCTTTCTCAGAGTCTTAAATTGCATCACTTTCTTTCAGTAGCAGAACTGACATGGTTATCATCAATGAAAGACTATTAAAACACCCTACAGTTTTATAAAGAAAACCAATTGAGCTTACCAGCTTGGCACCCTTCTTCCTTCCAAGTGGAAGAGCGTAGTGAGACTCGTACCACTGTCTGTACGGATTGCTGTCCACAAGGACAACGCAGTTCTTCACCAGGGTCTTGGTTCTCACCAGCTCATTGTTAGAGGCGTTGTAGACCACATCGATGATCCTGGTCTTGCGGGTACAGCCTGAAACATTAAAACAACCCATAATGAAACATCCAACAAAATCACAGCAAATAAAGATCAGGTTGAACGCGTCTTTCTCAGAAAACAAAGATATCCATCAAGCACATTCAGTAGCAGAACTGGACAGATTTATCTTCACTGAAAGAGCTACACTTGTATAAAAAGCATAAAACAAGCATAAACTTACATTCTGAGCCCCAAGAGAAGTTGCCCACATCGAGCCTTAAAGCACGGTATTTCTTGTTTCCACCACGGACTCTTACTGTGTGGATGCGGCGAGGTCCTATCTACGAAAAGGCATAGAAATATGTTTAAGTAATGTGACAAACCCATGAAGACATTCTTTGAGCTTGAACATGTGTCAGTGTAACTATGACGAATCCTAACACTGGAAGGTCTAAGGCTTTGACCAAAACGGCCAAAAAAGACCAACCTAAGGACGCGTTTTCATCACCCACATCGTCACAATGAGATGCACTCTTGTAGCAGGAAACATCTGAGTTAGATTTACCTTGGTGTTTGCAGGAGGACGCCCGAGCTCATATTTCCTTTTCTTGTGGACGGGCTTGCGTTTGCCACCGGTCTTGCGGCGTTTGTGCCAGTTGTCCCTTGAGATACCTTTAGTGTAGAGAAATTGAAATGTATTAGAAACACATCTGAATAAAAGGTAACTTTCACCCTTTCACTGCATACTTGAGTGTTCAGTTCTCCAAGGTGTTATCCCCATATACAATCGGGTTCCGCAATTGGATTCATCATACACACTCAAGCTTAAATGTATAATTTAGCCAAAAACTTTTTACTCGCCCTTTTGTTGTTCCACACCTGTATGACCCCCATACAACTCAAAACAGAGTCATCTTGCCTAAAATCTACTTTTGTGCTCCATGGAATAAATGAGGGGGAGTACATAGCATTTTCTTGTTTTTGTGTAACTGTTTCTTTAACCGCACGTACGTAGTGTCAAGAGTCACATTAGCAATAAGCTAACAGGTTAGACATCATTAGCTTCAACTTACAAATAACACACTGGTAAATTTAGTTGCAAACCTGTTTGTATCGATAAATATGAAGCAAACGACAGTTGGTTAACATTTACAAACTACCCAAACCTGCTTTTCACCTCACGTTAGCTGGCCATGCAGCCTCCGTTGGCTGACACATGCATCTTCTGTTTAGCCGTTTGCGCTAACTAGTTTCTCGTCTAAATTTCACTGTTCAATCACAATGATTTTTTAATCTACGAATAAAACCGCGTTTTGCAAGACTCGGAGTACAACTATCAGCCTTGTTAGCAGTCTAAACGCTGTTTGAGAGTATAGTACCCCATGCGCGCAGCCATCTTGAGCAATGTCTCCAGCCACTTTCCCCATCTCTTCTCGTAAAAATGTTTTAAACGACACGGAATCGTCCAATTTGCGACTATATCGCTTGAAATATACTTTTGTGATATAGCACTGAGTTTGTTTTATTAAAAGTAGCATCGGATAGCGCAGATGAAGATGGATTGATCCAGCGACTAGAAGCTCAAAACACGTACCCATTCTCAGGCGCCGGCTAGAAAGAGGGCTCGCAAAGGCTCATGGGCGGGTTTCAAGCTACCACATATCGCGAGAGTACCTGGAGAAATCGCGAGAGTAGTACTTCTGGCTCAGTGGGAAAACACTTGACTGCCACCACGCGTTTAGTAGTTTATAGTCAAATATTTTTTACCCATAGAAACATTCAATTTAAACACTACATATTTAAGGATATAATTTGTCGCATCCAAGGACATATGTGACCCTGGACCGCAAAACCGGGTATATTTGTAGCAATAGCTAAAAATATGCAATTTGACTCCACTGTATGGGTCAAAATGATCGATTTTTCTTTTATGCCAAAAGCCATTAGAATGTTAAGTAAAGATCATGTTCCATTAAGATATTTTATGAATTTCCTACCGTTAATATATCAAAACGTATTTTTTGATTAGTAATATGCATTGCTAAGAACTTCATTTGGACAACTTTAAAGGCAAATTTTCTCTCTTTCTCTCTTTTTTTTTTTTTGCATCCTCAGATTCCAGATTTTTAAATAGTTGTATCTCGGCTAAATATTGTCCTATCCTAACAAACCATACATCAATGGAAAGCTTTCTTTTGTTGATGTATACATCTCAATTTATTTAAAAAAATGGACCGTTATGACTGGTTTTGTGGTCCAGGGTCACATATATAGTGTAGTAGGCCTACTGTAAATCCATCTAAAGCATCTGCTAAATTAATAGCTAATTAATTATTTACAACTTATTATGCTAAAACTTCCCCCCCCCCCCCACATTTTTGTTTTTCCATCTCATTGAAGGCTTTTATATAAGAAAGACACAAAACCTGATTTTCACACTCCAGTAATTTGGTTTATGTATATAAATTTGTCCAGATTAAGGATGTTAACCAGAAATTTATGTTTGTTATTGCTCATAATAAGCCCATGAACAATGTTTTATTTTTTCAGAAAAGCAGCAGTAACACTGTACAAGTAAGATGTAATTTGTTAACGTTAATGTATTAACTAACATGAACAATGAACAAAACATTTATTGCAGTATAAACATTCATTCATTTTTAGTTCACAGTGCATTAACTAATGTTAAACAATCTGTGATTTTCATAACGCACTGATAAAACTAAGATTAATAAATGCTGTAGAAGTATTGTTCATTCTGAGCTCATACTAATGTAGTTCACTTATGAACCTTATTGCAAAGCGTTTCCAAAGAAGCTTAAATGACTTTGTCAGTTAATGAACATCTAGCCTAGGAAAAACATTAACATTATAAGGGAATATCAATTTCTAAACCCTCAAACTAAATTTTGTATTGTGCTGGAACACATGAAAGATTGAGGAAAATGCACCTGAAGTTTCAGACCTAGACAAAAACACTTTATTCAAACCACAACCTAAATGCATGTGATCAGTGTCATTTTCTCCATAACTTACCCTTGTTTGTATGGAAAGATGTAAATTGGAGAAGGAAGAGGACTTCTGCCAGTCACAAACCTGCTGCAGTTCTCTAATACAAGTGTAATTCCCAAGTTGTTTCAGACATTGATTCATAAGCTTGAAAGAATCACAAACCAGGTATTGTTTATATCATTTATTTATAGTGTACAGATGTAATTGGCAATGGTGTAGGCATGGTCACGTGCACAATGCTTAAGGCTACAGTTAATTTATGCCAAAATCCCATTGTGTTAAATTTCACAAACATGGCAAAATCAGGTCCAAAAAAAAAAAAAAAAAAAAAAAGTGGTCAGATCTAGACAAAAACGCATTTAAGGTTTAATTAGACCACAACAAAAATGCACAATCTCAGTGTTATTTTCTTCATAACACACCCTTGTTTGTCTGGGAATATGTAAATTCAAAGAAAGCTGTACAGTTATTTGCCTTTCTTGGCTTTAATCTTCCTCAGGTAGAACTCCAATTCTTTGCCCTCAAGGACGCAACCATCAGCTCTGCCACACTGTCCTGGTCTAGAGGCAATGCAGGCTTGGAGAGAAACAGAAAAGAGATTAAACACTTAAACTGAAAGGCTGCGTCGCTGCAGGAAGCATTTGAGTGGTTATAAGTGGTATAAACTCAGCATTGTTGTGTCAGTAGCAGAACTGGAATCTTAATCATGATCACATAAATGTCACATTAACACAACTTACCAAGAAGCTTCCCCTGCAGGAACTGCTCCTCCAACAGAGGACTGATCTTGCTCTTCTTTCTG
The DNA here is from genome assembly GCA_036247105.1 of Cirrhinus mrigala. NCBI lineage: Eukaryota > Metazoa > Chordata > Actinopteri > Cypriniformes > Cyprinidae > Cirrhinus > Cirrhinus mrigala. Next base: position 18,924,240 of record CM070008.1, on the reverse strand, counting down.
CGCTCAAACTTTTTTTAGACCTTTTTTGACCTATTAGTTCAGAATTTCCTCTTCCTCAGGGCTCTGAATTGACAACAACAAGTGAAAATTAGCAATATTCCAATTACAGTGAATGTTTTTTGGTATTGAGAGAGTTTATAAGCTATGAGCCTTTCTCAGAGTCTTAAATTGCATCACTTTCTTTCAGTAGCAGAACTGACATGGTTATCATCAATGAAAGACTATTAAAACACCCTACAGTTTAATAAAGAAAACTGATTGAGCTTACCAGCTTGGCACCCTTCTTCCTTCCAAGTGGAAGAGCGTAGTGAGACTCGTACCACTGTCTGTAAGGATTGCTGTCCACGAGGACGACGCAGTTCTTCACCAGGTCTTGGTAGTTGAGGTGTTGTAGACCACATGGATGATCCTGGTCTTGTGGGTACAGCCTGAAAAGTCATTAAAACAACCCATAATGAAACATCCAACAAAATCTAAGCAAATTCACAGAAGATCAGGTTGAACATGTCTTTCTCAGAGAACATAAGGATATCCATCAAGCACATTCAGTAGCAGAACTGGACAGATTTATCTTCATTGAAAGAGCTTCACTTGTATAAACATCATAAAACAAGTATAAACTTACATTCTGAGCCCCAAGAGAAATTGGCCACATCACGGTATTTCTTGTTTCCACCATGGACTCTTACTAGATGTGGCGAGGTCCAGTCTTTGGAGAGTTGTAAAAATATACATTTAAGAAGTGTGATAAAGACCCATGAAAACATTCTTTGAGCTTGAACATGTGTCAGTGTAACTATGACAAATCCTAACACTGGAAGGTCAAAGGCTTTGACCAAAACGGCCAAAAAAGACCAACCTAAGGACGTGTTTTCATCACCCACACCATCACAAAGAGATATGTTCTTATAGCAGAACACATTTGAGTTAGACTTACCTTGGTTTTTATGCCTAAGCTCATATTTCCTTTCTTGTGGACGGGCTTGCGTTTGCACCAGTTGTTTCTTGAGATACCTTTAATGTAAAGAGATTGGGATGCATTAGAAACAAATCCGAAAGAAAATCAAATCAGTCCTTTTCACCGCATACTTGAGTGTTCAGTTCTCCAAGGTGTTTATCCGCATGAACAATCAGGTTCCGCAAATTGGAATCATCATACACACTCAAGCCTAAAAGAATAATCAAAAAAAAAAAAAAAAAAAAAAAAAAAAAAACACACACGTAGGACTTCCCCGATACTCTCGTACAACACAACCAAAGTCATCTTGATTAAAATCTATTTTTGTGCTTCACAGAAGAAAGTCATACAGGTTTGTAACATGAGAGTGAGTACACACTTCCCTGTTTTTGTGTAACTTTCCCTTTAACAGTAAAGTATGTGGAGATTAGCAATCAGCAACTCATGTTAACTGGCCATGCAGCCTCCACATGCACATGCATGATGTACCCTCTACCCGTTTAGCTTCTCGCGCTAACTACTTTCATCTAAATTACACGTTTCAAACACAGGGCATGTTTGAGAGTATAGTACCCCATGCCCAAAGCTATTTTAAGCAATGTCTCCAGCCACGTTCCCCATCTCTTCTCGTAAAAATGTCTTAAAAAGCATTGACCAATTTGCGACTAACGTTATATAGTTTGAAATCTACCTTTGTGATGTAGCACTGCGTGAGTTTAATTAAAAGCACCATTGGATAGTGCAGATAAAGATAAAGACAGATTGTTCCAGTGACCAGAATATGAAAACACGTACCCATTTTCAGGCGCCGGCTAGAAAGAGGGCTCGCAAAGTCTCACTTGCGGGTTTTAAGCAACCACATATAGCGAGAGTACCTGGAGAAAACGCGAGAGTAGTTTTTCTGACTCAGTGGGAAAACACTTGACTGCCACCAAGCGTTTAGTAGTTCACAATGAAATATTTTGTATCCATAACAAAAACATCCCACTTATGATTATCTACAAAATAAATAAATAAAATAAAAATAACGACAATATATTTGTGTATGTTTTTTTTTTAATTTTTTTTAATTGTTATAGTTTCGACTTAGGCCTACAAGGCCACTTCACCACCTACTTCACCACAAGGCACACTATGAAAAGTAAATACTAAGTACTGTAAATAGTACAGATAAAAATAGAATTTTAACGAAATTATGACTTGTAAAAAAACAGTAAAACAGTAAAAATAAAACAATAAAACATATAAGAAATAAAACTACATTTATCAAATGTAACCCTGGACCATAAAACAGTCGCACAATTATATCTGTAATAGCCAAAAATACATTGTATGGGTTAAAATGGTCTATTTTTCTTTTATGCTAAAATAGGATATTAAATTATGTGTTCCATGAACACATTTTATAAATTTCATACCGTAAATATATCAAAACTTAACTTTTGATTAGTAGTGCATTGCTAATAACTTAATTTGGAAAAGTTTAAAGGCGATTTTCTCAATATGTTGATTTTTTTTGCACCCTCAGATTCCAGCTCAAATAGCTGTATCTCGGCCAAATATTGTCCTATTCTAACAAACCATACATCAGCGGGAATGGCTGGTTTTGTTTCACAAATATACGTTGTAACGTTTTCAGACTGTGTTTTATGTTATTTTATGTTTATGCTTTTAGAAATTGATCTTTACTATCCCTAATCAGGCTAATTATTGCATTTTAGGCTCATTTTGACACATTATTATTATTAATATCGAAGTTGTGACGGCAGTTTTAGAAAAGCTTAATAGTGTACAAATTACCCGCAACCATATCATGCCTTGTTATAAAGTGCACACAAACAGTATTACTTGTTTTAACGTGTACAGTTAGTATGCGACCACCTTGAAACCAATAAGGGGGCGTCTGGTCACCGTAGATTAATAGCTAATTAATTATCTTTTTATCGAACAATTTGTACAAAGAACTAGCCAACAAGAAAATACCTTTCCCAATAGCAGAATTAGGTGCAAAAAAAAAAAAAAAAAGGGTCAAGGCTTTTATTGCAAATCTCTTATGGTAAAATATTTTATTGCACAAAACCTAGGCTTAACACTTAAGTACTTATGGTTTGTGTATATACAATTTACCTTAAGTTGGTAATCAGAAGGTCATCTTTGAAGCACAGGTTCTTTTTTTTTTTTTTTTTTTAGAAAAGAAACCTACATGACAGTGTGCCAGTTAATTGACATCTAACCTAGAAGAAACAACAACATTCACCTCCACAAAAACAATCATGGCTGTAACTTTAAACACTGCATACTCTTATGAAGAGCAGTCAAATGTGACATTGCTCATCAGATGTTCTGAATGACTTCTGAATTGAAGCACAAGATGCTCTTTGGATCAAGTGTTGGATCATGAAGTTTTTGAAGTTCATGTAGCTTGAGTGCTGCTGTCAGTAAAGCAAAAGGGGGACATAACATATTTCTAAAATTCTAATTAAATTTTGTATTACATTAGAAAATAAACATTTTAAATATAAATATTCCTGAGTGATCTCAGATATTGATACATTAGCTTGAAAGAATTGCAAACCAGGTATTGTTTAGAACATTTATTTATACTGTACAGTAATTGGCAATAGTGTAGGCATTGTCATGTGCACGGTGCTCAAGGCTACAGTTCATTTATGCCAAAATCCTGGTGTGTAAAATTCGTAAACATGGCAAGATCAGGTTACTCCTCCCAAGGGCTCATGTCTGTATCGATGGCCACACAGTTGTATGCAGCGTAGCGAAGCTTCTCTTCACAAACTTTAGCACTGCAAAATTAAACACATCATTATAATGCAGTCAAAAAGGAAAAAAGAAAAATCTAACTGCTCACATGAATATTACATCACATAAACAGACCTTGGGTATTTGGGTAGATAAAGGGTGCTGGAACATGTAGAAGATTGAGGAAGTGCATCTGTGGTTTCAGATCTAGACAAAAATGCATTTGTTTAATGTTTATTTAGACCAAAACCGAAATGCACATGATCTCAGTGTTATTTTCTCTGTAACTCACCCTTGTTTGTCTGGGAAGATGTAAATTGGAGCAGGAAGACGACTTCTGCCAGTCACAAACCTCAAAAACCTACTTCGATCCTCTGGAAAAAAAAAAAAGTGTAAATAAATCAACACGTAAAAATTAAGTAGTTTCTTTTGCAAATAACTAGAAACAGTTGTTTCATGTAGCTCAAAGATCCTTACTAACCATTGGTGAAGTTCATGAGGGCTTCCCATAAGTACTGCACTCTGACATCTGTTTGTTCCAAGTCTTCATAGCGTGCTGACAGAAAGTGAAAAATATTAGTATATATTAGTATACATGCATTACATTAGCAAACACTGATGCAGAATTCTAGCAAAACAAACTATTATGGTAATGTGCCACCTGAAATCCAATTTAAATTCAGGACTGAAAGTAAAGCAAGTTGAGAGTGACTGCCGTACAGAGCTATAATATTTTCAGTTTCATCCACTATTTGGTTCAGTGACTTCAAGAATTCATGCTGAGGCAGAGAATATCAATTATTTAATGCCCATGTCAGCTGCTGTATGACTCACTGAGGCGTTTAAGGGCCTCCACTGTGATCTCTGGGTCTCCGCACACTTTCTTCTCCACTTCCTGCCATGTCAGGAGATCAAGCACAGCTTGCGGCACCACTTTCACCAGTCCTGCCTGCATGGCAGCAATCTGTGGTGCAGAAACACAGCACAAAACTTTACGGACTGATCGAAAAAACTAGATGCTTAGTCTCAATATACTTTGTAATGTGGCATTACCTGTTCTTTGCTCTCTTCTAGTCTTGATTTCTGTACCAGGCGTATGAATTCCATGCGGTCTTCATATCGGACAACCACTCCACTGCCTCCTGGAATCAGCTCCACCAGCCGCCCGTCGCTCAGGGGTGTGGTGTACACAAGCTCCTGGCCGAACTTAAAATCAAATGTCTCCTTGTCCATATGCTCCATCGCTTCCAACAACTTCACCTAAGGAATAACGTTTCATCAGTTCCACTGATTTTACGTTGGTTAAAGGGATAGTTCACCCAAAAATGAAAATTCTGTGAAAATTCCTATGAAATCCTCAGAAATTCAGTGTTGTGTATTTAAAATGTTGTGGTTATCAAATGAAGGCATAAACATTAATTTTATTTATCTTTTAATTATCTTTTATTTAAAAAAAAAAAAAAAAAAAAAAAAAAAAAAAAAAAAATCAAGCAAACTTTTTTTTTTTGGCAAAGAAAGGGGAATTTACTATTAAAATTAAAACATGGAAGAAATGTTGTGTGATTATAGTAGTAATAGTAGTAACATGTATCTGGCACAATGTCTTCAAGTCAAACCGGACTTTTATTTTGACAGGTTGCCATGTCTACAGTCTTTACATTTCTGTGTGTATATGATATAAGGCTAGTTTTCCTAAAATGGAACTGTCAAATGCTCATGAAGTGACTCTCAGCAGATACTGTTCATGTATTTATGTCACTTCAGTGTGTGTAGTAAACAAAACCGTTTGTCTGCTCCATTCATTAAAACAGAGACATGCAGAACATGCAGGATTCACATTTAAATGGTATTTTTGTGGCGTAATATTTACAGATGCTAGCCCAAATTGCGGTTTGATTTAAGTGTGATGATCTACTTTTGATTAATTCATTCAAACTTTGACAAATTCCGTGACATTCCGCGTTATTCAGTAAATTTCGTTTTTATGACTGGATTCCACATCGCGGAAATCATAGGGCCCTAAATTACTCCTCTTCATGTTGCACCAAACCCGTAAGACCTTCGTTCATCTTCAGAACACAAATAAAGATATTTTCGATGAAATCCGAGAGCTTTCTGACCCTGCAGCGACAGCAACACAACTGACACACTCAAGGCCCAGAAAAGTAGTAAGGACACTGTTAAAATAGCCCATGTGACATCAGTGGTTCAACTGTAATGTTATGAAGCTACGAGAATACTTTTTGTGAACACAGAAAACAAAAATAATGACTTTATTTAAAAATTTCTTCTCTTCCGGAGCCTTGAACGTGTTAGTGGCAGTGCCGGGTCAGAAAGCTCTCGAATTTCATCAAAAATATCTTAATTTGTGTTCTGAAGATGAACGGAGGTCTTACGGGTTTGGAATGACATGAGGGTGAATTAATGACAAATTTTTATTTTTGGGTGAACCATCACTTTTAAACAAGTCACCTTTATTTATATAGCACTTTATTCAATACAAATGATTTCAATTCAGGTATCAAGCAGCTCTACAGAAGACAACTGTATCATAATTCAGCTTCATTTAATTCAAGTTTTGTTCTCATCTTGCAGAGTGAGAGCAGTAAAACTGATAATAAAACTGTGTAATAACTGTCTTTTAAAACCCAACTAAGTAAATGTGGGATTACAAATTTAAGAATCGGTTTAAAATACGCTGATCCCATGTCCAAACTCTATTAGGTGACAGAAATGAAGGAAAAAAACCTTGGGGAAAAAAACAGGCTTAATCAACTGAGGAGTAGTCAGCACCATGATACAAAGATAAGACTGAGAGAGAGATGTTTGGGCTTCTTACCAGCACTGAATCTACTGCAGGAAAGTCTTTAGTCCAGCTGACCGCTTCTCCAATCAGCTGCTTCCACACCAGCCCTGGCAAAGCCAGAACCTAAAGAATAAATTTGATGAAATCTCATTATCTACAGAATGTATATTTAACACTAAGCTCCAACACAACAAGATCAGCACTGACCAGAAAGTCTTTTCCACGAAGAGCTGCGCCCATTAGTTGCCCAATCCATTCAAACTTGTGGAATTCTCTGCAAGAAGGATTTGGCACATAGAAGTCTCTGGCTTCTCCAGCCCCCTGATCCAAAAACAGATAATCATTATATAACGATAAGTTAATAACTACCTCGTCAGTTACGTTGGAGTCAACTCCAATGTAATTGACTATCCACGGCCATTTGTAAATTTTATGGGCCTTGCTTCGGTCCTATCCGGGTCCAGCTATTTTTAGCTGTACAAAACAGTTCATTTCACTGCTTGCTATTAAAAATTGGTACGTCTTACCATTATTATTTTAATGTATTATCTTACTTTTTAAACAGTTTTACCGTTTACTGCACATTGTTATTCTTCTCATTATTTCCCTATAGCGACTAATGAACCTGAAGTCTTGCCTATAGGCTTACATCTGGGTTGAAGAATAAGGTGGACAGAAAGGACATTTGTCAAGTTAGCTGTTACCTGGTTAGAAGTTCGTGTAAAGAATGGAAGTGGCATGGAGCACTCTGATGAGCTGGGGCAAAGCTCTTCAGACATGTCTGCCAGGCTGTCTCGAAATCCACCACCTACAATACAGAAATCTCAAGTGAGGATACTGTGTGTTTCCTGCAGACGTAAGAATTTTTGTGGGTGTGAGGAAGCTTATCTCTTATGACCTTGATCGATGATGCCTTCTGCAATGAATTTACACTCCCACCATTGGTCATATCGTGCTGGCCACCTGTAGGAAAGAGAAAAATATTTGTGTGTACAATAAAATGATACTTTCTCAATCATAACTAGTATGTTATGGAGCTTTTTGACTATTTAAAAACAGTATGTGCAATAAAACAACTTCTGGAATTACAAAAAAAACTACCTGTAGTCCAGAGTTTTTTCAAACTTGTCAGACGGCTTCAGACCTTCATACACCTGCATAAAGGGGAAAAAAAAAAAAAAAAAAAAAAAAATTCACTGTACATCATTCAAGTGGTCAAGAAGATTTAAAAAATTCTCACCAAGGCTGTATTTATGTTAAAAAAAATACAGTAAAAACTTTCTAAATTGTGATCACAATTTAAAATAAATGATCTTACTGAGTATATTTTAAAATATTCCTGTGGTGACAAATCTGAATTTTCAGCAGCCATTACTCTAGTCAAGTGTCACATGATCCTTTAAAATATACTGTAATATTTTAAATGTCTTCACTGTCAATTTTGTGTTCTTGCTGAACAATGGAGCCTTCATTACTTTAAAATAATGTTATGAAAATATAATGTTATAAAATAATGTTGAACGGTAGTGCGTTTTCTGCAAACACAGAACAAAAACAAATGTTTTTTGTAAACATATTGTTGTTTTGTGGGCTACCTGAGTGAAGACAGCATTTTTACACGTGGAGTCCAGAGTGGGATTGTCACGGTGCTCCATGGCAAGGCGACGGTTGATGTAAAGGCGGGGCATGAAGTTAGGCTTACTGGTCTCAGAGTCCTTCAGGCACTGGGTGATGAGGGCAGAGCGACGCTTGGACAACAGCAGGAACTGCTTTATGCTCTAAAAGGGCAGCACAGATTTTGGTACATAAATTCCTGAAATATTTAGCAAACTATTATAGGTAAGTGTTAATAACACTGCACACACTATGGTAGGGATATAATTACAAGCTGAAGAACATGAAGATGTTAAGAAACATAACATTCATATTGAAAGATTAGTTCACTCCCAGAATAATAATTTCCTGATAATTTACTCACTCCCACATCATCCAAGATGTTTATGTCTTTCTGTCTTCAGTCAAAAAGAACGTTTTTTAGGAAAACATTTTAGGTTTTTTCTCCATATAGTGGACTTCAATGGGAGCCAACAGGTTGAAGGTCTAAATTGCAGTTTCAGTGCAGCTTCAAAGGCCTCTACACGATCCCAGCCAAGGAACGGCTGTACCGACCCAGTGTTTACAAAGCAAATGTGCAAAAAAAAAAAAAAAGTCTAAACAACCTTTACAAAAAAAAGGTAAAGCAATGATGTCAGATGATTTTAAAGTTGCAGGAGAAAATGAGATGGAGTTTTTTTGCCCTACCCTTTCTTTTTGAATCGAAGTACACAGACGAAGAACTAACCGCGTGTGACTTTTCCAACATGATGCATGAAATCGTAGACGTGCTTAACAGAGCTAGTGCAAAACGAGCATTTGTGGTTAAAAAAAAAAAAAGTACATAGATATTTTTTGTTTGTTTTTCTTTTTTTTTTTTAGAATATGAGCGATCGTTTCGGTGTATAAGAACCTTATTCCTTGGCTGGGATCATGTAGAGCCTTTTGAAGCTGCACTGAAACTGCAATTTGGACCTTCAACCCGTTATTCCCCATCAAAGTCCACTATATGTTAAAAAAAAAAAAAAAAAATAAGAAAATCCTGGAATGTTTTCCTCAAAAACCTTAATTCCTTTTTGACTGAAGAAAGAAAGACATGAACATCATGGATGACATGGAGGTGGGTATATTATCAGGTAATTTTTATTCTGGAAGTGAACTTCTCCTTTAACATATAAATATTACATATTTAATATTTTAATTAGAATTTTTATATATTTAATCTGTTGGTCTGGCCGATGGCAGACAAGGGAAGTAGTAGGGCAGAAAGTACACATTTCACCTTTTATTATAATTAAAGTAACTGATGTAAAAGATGGAGGCTCACATTCACACACATACAAAAACTATTCCCTGAGGGTGTAGAGAATAATACAAGACAAATTTGTCCTAGACAAGAGTACTAACTTTGATCTGGTTGAATGTTCCAAGGCTGTAATCCCATGCAGGCACCATATGAGGCAACAGACTGTCCAGAAGTGTGATGAACCTACAGACACAAAAAACAACACTGAGGAGTTGCCAAAAGCTCATATATAGGCCTTTTTAAAGGAGAAGTCCACTTGCAAAAGATTCCAAAGATTCACATATAATGTATTCACCCCCTTGCCATCCAAGATGTTCATGTCTTTCTTTCTTCAGTCGTAAAGAAACTATGATTTTAAGGAAAACTTTTCAGCATTTTTCTCCATATAATGGACTGATATGGTGCCCCAACTTCCAAAATGCAGAAAGAAGGGTCTTATCTAGCATAACGATCAGTTATTTTAATAAAAATAATACAATTTATATACTTTTTAATGTCAAACGCTCACCTTGTCTTACTCTTCCTGGACTGTTCACCCTCCCTCCCTGCCATCTCATGTTCTCCCTCAACTTCAAATATCGCACTTTTACCTTTTTTGTTAAGGGTGTTTGATCTTCTTTGCAAAGACTGGGTCGGTACTTCTGCAGTGATGTAGGATGATTTTGAAATGATTTTTGAAGTTGAGGGAGAAAATACGATTTGAGTTTTTCGACATACCCTAATCGTCTTGAGCCAGAATAAACAGAGTTCAGGGAGAGCAAGACAAGACGAGTGTTTGAGATTAAAAAGTATTTAAATTGTATTTTTTTTTAATGAAAATAACCGATCGTTTCGCTAGACAAAAGAAGACCCTTCTTCCTCGGCTGGGATTGTTTACAACCGCATTTGCAACCGCATCGTTTGAAGCCGCATTTAAACTGCATTGTGGGCGTTCAAACTCGGAGCACCATAGCAGTCCATTATATGGAGAAAAACACAGAAATGTTTTCCTGAAAAAACAATTTCTTTACGGCTGAAGAAAGACAGACATGAACATCTTGGATGACAAGGAGGTGAGTACATTATATGTGAATCTTTATTTTGGAAGTGGGCTTCTCCCTTAAGTCATAAATTCCTGGCTTTTACCTCTGAATGACCAGTGCGCGGCGATAGAGGACATCAGGGGGCGTGCCCTCCAACCTCGGGTAGCGCACTAGGTTGGGAGACTGGAACACGTCTGCATTCAGGCCCAAGTCACGCTCGCAGGACGATTTGATCTTTAGACCCCTGATCCGTACATCAATTCCCTCATCTACAGCAAAATATAATTACAGAAAATTAATATTATAAATCAAAACGACAGGTCACGAGTGTGGCTTTCTCTTTCAGATGACAGCGCATGCTGAATCTTACCTCTGCATTCCTCAATCCTGATCTCTATGACAGGCAAATGTGATGTCATGTCCTCCAGAACACAAACCTCTCCAATTAAGTTGCTGTGACAGAAATAAAGCCATAGTGTTGCAATATTCAGAATCTTATATAATCTTTACATATTTATGACTTGAAAATAGCTCTTCTACTACAGCTTATACATGTAAAAGTGTCATTGGTCCCAAAAAGTAATTAGACTTTTAAATCACACTTAAAAATGCATGAATGTTATTACATTAGATAACAAAATATCAAAATGGCATTTTAGAAGCAAAACATTTTCCAAACAAAATGCTGCACCAAAAAAGGCTTTAAATAATAAAAATGACTTACTCATCTATTGTTACATCACTGTATTTCTTAAGATTGTCTCCCTCTCCACCATATACAGTCACTCTTTTGGGCATGTAGTTATCATCTGTTGAGTCCACTGTTAATATCAGTTTGCTAAAGGAAAAAAAATGTTTAAGATCAGCTTTTTAATCTGACATAAATCTGTTTAGTTTTCTGTAGTCTAATGAGCAAAAGACAGATCATATGGTTTGAAATCCAACAAAAATCTGATTTTTTGGAACACGTCTCAGTTTGATCTGATTTCACTTGCAAAAAGACAGTTTAGACAGTCAGTCCAAAAGGTGACTAGCAGATCAGTTGTCCTTACTTGACCACAGTGCCTCTCTTCATGTGCAGCCGGATCCAGTGCTGTCCCTGCATGCCATCGCTCTCCCAGTATGTCTCCGTGTCTCCATCTGTCAAGCAGCTTGCGCCACCACTGGGGTCCTCCTTTAAACAGAAAAACTCACTTACTAGTCTAGAACACTTGATATGCTCACAGCTCTCTGCTCTTCAATATAATGTAGTATAATACTAAGCCTTCACATACTGAACTAGAAGACACATCAATGCTGGTCACGCACTGCTTCACACTGCCAAGGTTTTCATCTTCCTTCCCAATGTGGTCATAAAAATAGTGTACAAGGTCCTCATCACATTCAAATGTCCATGTAGGAGGCACATACCTGGAAGACAGAGTTTAGGCAGGATTAGGCAGATCCGGGTCAAAAACAGATTTATTCTTTAGTTTAAAAAAAAAAAAATGCAATTCATACTGTGCATGCAATGAGTTGGATACACCTCTGCTAGGATAAGCATGTTTTACCTTTTCTGATATCATAATGAAGAAATATACACCTTATAAAAGAATAAAACTCTTAGTCTGGAATAATCTTTTATTACTATTATTTCTCAGAAACAAAATATTTTGACAAAACCGCTTCACCGCTTATTAATATCAGAATATATTAATTAGATGCTTGTTCACCAAGTCATGTGGTGCAAACATGTTTTTTTTTTTCCTTTAAATTTTTGTGTCACAACATCCACTCACCTCAGCTTGCGAACAGCGGCCTCGTCTGGGTCTGCCACTTTGGGTTTGGCACCCATGTGTAAGGAGTTTTCCACATCCACCACTTGCTCCCACCTAAAAGCCATTCAGGAAAAATATTGGTACTTCACAATTACTGAATTGTCAGAATCCAGATATTTACAAACACTTTAATATCTTAAAATACATGTTTCATACAGACTAAGCTGAATGTGAGACTGCCTAGTTAAAATGTAATGGCAGTTTATTTTTAAAATAACCGAGGTGTTGCCTTAAGACAATGAAACTATTTTCTGCTATAAAGCAAATACTACTGTTCGAAGATTTGCGGTCTGTAGTCTTTTATGCTCACTGAGGTTGCACTAATAGAGTAGTTCACTTCCAGAACAAAAATGTACAGATAATGTACTCACCCCGTTGTCATCCAAGAAGTTCATGCCTTTCTTTCTTCAGTCGTAAAGAAATTATGGTTTTTGAGGAAAACATTTCAGTAATTTTCTCCAAATAGTGGACTTCTATGGTGCCCATGAGTTTGAACTTCGAAAATGCAGTTTAAATGCAGCTTCAAAGGGCTCTGCACGATCCCAGCCGAGGAATAAGGGTCTTATCTAGCAAAATAATCGGTTATTTTCTAAAAAAAAAATTACAATTTATATACTTTTTAACCTTAAATTCTCGTCTTGTCTAGCTCTGCCATGCGCATGTGTACTGAGTAATACAGGTTAAGACAGTTAGGGTATGTCGGAAGACTCCCATCTCATTTTCTTCTCCAAAAGTACCGACCCAGTGTTTATAAAGTGAACATGCAAAGAAGATCAAACGCCCTTTAAAAAAAAAAAAAAAAAGTTACACAGTGATGTAGGACGATTTTGAAGTTGGAGGAAAAAATGAGATGGGAGTTTTCCAACCTACCCTAACTGTTTTGAGCCAGATTACACAGAGTATGCATGCGCATCGCAGAGCTAGACAAGACGAGCATTTGAGGTTAAAAAGTATATAATTTTTTTTTTTTTTTAGAAAATAACTGATCGTTTTGCTAGATAAGACCCTTATTCCTCGGCTGGGATCGTTCAAAGCCCTTTGAAGCTGCATTTAAACTGCATTTTGGACGTTCAAACTCACAGGCACCATAGAAGTCCATTATATGGAGATAATTCCTGAAATGATTTCCTCAAGAAACAATTTCTTTACAACTGAAAAAAGAAAGAATGAACATCTTGGATGACAACAGGGTGAGTACATTACCTGTCAATTTTTATTCTAGAAGTGAACTACTCCTTTAAATCAATCAGTCATAAATTGAGTAAAACATTATTACAACTAAAAATTGCTGTCATCTATTTTAATATGTTTTATTTATTTCATGTTATATCAATATATTTTAATTTATTCTTGGGTTGGCAAAGCTGAATTTTCAGAATATTATTTAAATATTTAAATTAAAAAATAAAAATTCTGTCATTAATTACTCTTCCTCATGTTGTTCCAAACACTTAAGACCTTCGTTCATCTTTGGAACACAAATGAAGATATTTTTGATGAATGCATTGTGGTACTCTTATAAATGTGCAGCGAAGACTGACACGGAAGAGAAGAAATTGTTAAATATAGCTGTTATTTTTGTTTTCTTTGTGCACAAAAAGTATTCTCAAAGCTTCACAGAATTACGGTCGAACCACTGATGTCACATGGACTATTTTAACTTTGTCCCTACTACCTTACTGGGCCTTGAACATGTCAGTTGCATTCCTGTTTATGCAGGGTCAGAAAGCTTTCTGATTTCATAAAAAATATTTTGTGTTCTGAAGATGAACAAAGGTCTTACGGGTTTAGAACAACTTGTGGGCGAGTAATTAATGACAGAATTGTCATTTTTGGGTGAACTATCCCTTTTATTTCTTTTAAAAAAAATACTCACCACAGATGTTTGAACAGTTTGCTCACAATTTTACAATTTAACGAATTAAAGAAAGTACATAAGGCATCAGTGCATTAGAGAATGGTGGCCAATAGTGATACAAACCTGCTACAAGGCTTGTGGTCATATCCAAACAGCTGCTGTTGGCGGCTAATAGTGTCTGGAGATTCCACCGGCACAAGTCTGTCTCCACCTTCTGTATGTTTACACACCAGGATCCAGCCCTCCTCAATGTCCAGGCCACCACGATACTCCTCCAGCTGCTCCTGTGATGGACAGAGCAGTCAAAAAAAAAAAAAATCACAGCGACAAGCAAAACAGGCTGACTCACATTTGAATGGCCCATTGATGGGAAGAGTGGAAAATTCTGAGTTACACAAACACACCAAAATGCCGTGACGTCACGGACCAGGAAAGTCCTGTGTATACTGATAGCAATAATGATACAGCAGATCAATCAAAACAGCTTCTGACACCAGTTATCGACAACGTGTCATACAAACAGTGCATACCTTGTTTATTTTGACCCACAGGCCATGGCTGTTGCAGTACTCTTCCCCTGTTGTCCGTATACATGTCCCTTTTTTAGGCTCGATGTTACACTTGCATGATTTCTTCTGTGGAGCCTGATGTGGGCTTTCCCACACCGACACCACACTCTTGCCACCTGAGTTGCCAGTTGTTGAAGAGGACGCGGAAGCGGAGCCCGACGACGAATCCTTGCAGATTTTGTAGCAAACCTCTTTCGGCACGTAACACAGGGACTCCGGCAGCGGTTCACTTTTTCGGAAACATTCAATGCACTTGTTTAAAAACCGTATCCTTCCCAGGAGGGTGTGAGGGTTGTCGTCCGGAGACATCTCCTCCTCAAGTTTGAATGCGCTAGCCGGAGAGCTAGCTGAGGATGTGTCAACAACACCAATACTGAGCAGTTCGGCCGTCAGCGAGCATTACACTCACATATGTTTTCCCTTTATTTCCCGCTTTGTCCGCTTTTTACTGAGATCCGATGGAATAAACGAGCCGTACGACAAAAGTCTAGATACAGCCGAGCATTGTTACTCCCGCCAGAGCTTTCTCATGGGTACTGGCTTCTGTCAAGACAGCTATGTATCTCCACCGGTCTAAAGGGCGATCCACCCATGTGTGTTTACTCATTCCCCCTACTGGATACAGGGCCTGTTACACTATATTAGAATGAATAAAACTGTTCAAATTGTATAAAACTGAAAATTCTGTTATCTATTTATTTCTATTTTAATTATTAACATAATATACAGTAATATACATACACTACCAGATGTTTAATGTCTTTTTTAAATAAGTCTGTTCTGCTCACCAAGCCTGCATTTATTTGATCCAAAACACAGCAAAAACAGTGAATTATTTTTACTAATAAAAATAAGTGTTTTCTATTTGAATATATTTTAAAATGTAATTTATTCCTGTGATTTCAAAGCTGAATTTTCAGCATCATTACTTCAGTCTTCAGTGTCACATGATCCTTCAGAAATCATTCTGCTGTTCAGTAAACATTGTTTGTGAAAATTGTTCAAATTTGGTCATAAAGACATATATAACGTTACAAAAGATTTCTATTTCAGATAAATGCTGTTCTTCTGAACTTTCAATTCATCAACGAAACCTGAAAAATTCTACTCAGCTGTTTTCAGCATTAATAATAATAATAATAATAATAATAATAAATGTTTTGGAGCAGTAAATCAGAATATTGGAATGATTTCTGAAGGATCATGTGAATGGAGTAATCATGCTAAAAATTTGCGTTGAAATAACAGAAATAAATTACATTTTAAAATATATACCAAATAGAAAACAGTTATTTTAAATAGCAAAAATATTTTTTTTTGATGTTTTTTTCCTTGATCAGATAAATGCAGGCTTGGTGAGCAGAAGAGACTTCTTTAAAAACATTAAAAATCTGACTGTTCAAAAACTTTTAACTGGTAGTGTATTTCTTAGTATTTGGTATTTTAATAGTTTTCTTATTTCACGTCATGACAGTTCTTTTCAAAAATCCTACTTTTTACAGAATTATTACCTACCCCTTAGGATTATTAAAATAATTAAAAATAAATAAAAATAATATTTGATGGGGCCTCAGATTTTTAAGCCCTCTAAAGACCAACATATTTTGTATTTGTAAAGTTTATAAAACAATATTTAAATAATTGATAGTATTAATAATTAAATATTATGCTCTCAAAGCAGAAAAGGTTGAAGCAAGACGTTTAAAAAAAAATAATAATACGTCTATTTTTTTTAATGTCACTAGTGTTCTTGATTTTTTTTAAAAAACAAATTTGGATAACCAGATGTAATATTTAATATATAATATCATCGTTGACGTTATGCAATAAAAAAAAAAAAAAGTAGGGCAAAAGTCACTAGAGCGACGGTGCTTAATCACGTGATAAAACAGAACCTGATGATTGGTTGGTACTTTATGTTTTCTGTGGGGTGAACGTCGTAAGGGCATTGAAGGATCTGAGCATTGTTACTAAGAAATGACGATGATTTTTAACAAGGTAAATTCGCATTTCCATTGACATAATTGTTAAACAGTTTTTATTTTGCACATACTTGCCATTTTAATGTCAAATTGAGAGATAGCTATCTTAGCGCTAGTTAGTTAGATTATCTGAATTCCTACAGCTAACTTAGTCTACGCAGTTAGTAAGAAAATCATTGCATCTGGAATTATGTAGTTTTCTTAAATGTAATGAAGTTGAGAAAGTTTCACCTCTTCTGCTGCTCGTAGATTCGCTTTGACTTTTGAAATCCCTATAAACAAAAATGCTCAACTTGATCTTGTCAAGCTGTATATAAATATACAGCAAAGTACGTATTCTTTACTTAATTTTATAAATGTTATTTTATTTCATACAATTAAAATAATATAAAAGTGCAGTAATGCTGTAAATAGGTTAGTTTGTTTATCTTTTGAATCATTTCCTTGTTGGCTGTAGGGACAGTATCTGCACTGTGGTAAATCTTTAAAATTGTTATGTCATTGCAGCAATGTTTAATGATCGGTATTCAATCATTTTTTAACAGGTTTTGAGGGCAGGCTTCCAGGCTGGACTCAGGTTTCAGAGTACTGGCTCTCAAGCTAGTGCCAGAGCAGCTTCTGCCTTGAAAGAAGCTCATGGAGGCTTCAGCTTTGGTATGTGTAATCATCCACTGCTCACTGTGCTTTCAAAAATACCAAGGCATTGTTACACCATCCCAACACACTATTCCTATTTAACAGAACTAACTGAACAACAGAAAGAGTTCCAGGAGGTGGCAAGAAAGTTTGCACGGGAGGAGATTGTCCCAGCCGCCCCTTCATATGACAGAAGTGGTGAAGTAGGTTATCTAAATCCATCTGTCCATCATTTTGCTTTTGCATATTTTTAGATTTGCAAAAAATCTCTGATTTCCTCTTTGCAGTATCCATTTCCTCTCATTAAGAGAGCATGGGAGTTGGGTCTAATGAATGGACATATTCCAGAGGACTGTGGTAGGTACTTTAAAAACGGATGCCCAAAAATAATTATTCTGTCATCATTTATTCATCTTCACTTTCTTTCATGAAACATAAAAGGAGACATTTGAACAATGTACTACTGATTGCTTGTTTCTATACAATTATACCATAAAAGCACCATAAATCTATCATAAAAGTAGTCCATCTGACTTGTGCTATACAAAATCATATCTGAAATCAGGGAACAAACTGATATATAATAGATGTGTAGTAGCCTGAAATGTAGCACAGCCGTCATATGAAACTCTTTTATGGTGCTTTTTATGTCATTTTAGAGCTTGGCAGTGTCCAGTCTTGCAGGCTCTGGACTCCATTGCAGTTTTCATTGGCCAAGGGTTGCCAAGAGGCCATCTGACTGACATGTATAGCAATCACAGTTCGTTGTGTTCAGAGTTATGTTTAGGTGTGTAAATATGTAAAATTGATGTCCCTTCAATAGCAGGTTGGCATGCGAACAATCAAGAATGTGTCACATGCTTTTAAAAATCCAGCTTTTAACTGATCCTGACAAGCACTTTTTGTCATAGTTGTAAACATAATGACTTTCTTCTTTCGTGAGGGAGTTTGGCCTCACTAAGTCTTTGTTTCCACATGGGCCGTCAAAGAACGCAACACACACATCTCTTGGAAATCCTGTAGAGTTCAAATAACCAGATAACAACTTTTAAACTCCTAAAGTGTTTCCCATTTTGTTTGCCTGATGCATACATTCAGTCAACACCAACACAGTTGAGCTGAGACTTGGCAACCTCAAGCCTCTTTCTTTTCATGATATGTGACCCTGGACCACAAAACCAGTCATACGGGTCATTTTTTTCATCATCTGAAAGCTAAAGGGTGCAAAAAAATTTAAATATTGAGAAAATCGCCTTTAAAGTTATCCAAATGAAATTCTTAGCAATGCATATTACTAATCAAAACTTAAGTTTTGATATATTTGCGATAGGAAATTTACAAAATATCTTCATGGAACAAGATCTTTACTTATAATTACAATAATTTTGACCCATACAATGTATTTTTGGCTATTGCTACAAGTATAACCCTTCTACTTAAGACTAGTTTTGTGCTCCAGGGTTACATATTGAAAAGAGTACCCAAAAAATTCTTCGCAAATTTTGTGTTTAATGGAAAAAAGTAAGTCATAGGAGTTTGGTACAACATGAAAACATTTTCATTTTCATTTCATTTTCATTACATTTTCATCCTTTCATTCTGACCATGCTGGATATTGCCATATGTTTCAGGTGGAATGGGTCTGGGCATATTTGATGCCTGTCTCATCACAGAGGAACTGGCCTTTGGCTGCACTGGAGTACAGACAGCCATTGAGGCAAACTCTCTGGGAGTAAGTAGAGTGTTATGAACATATTTTTAATTAGGCTTCATTTAAAATTTAATTTAGATGATCATTTGTGCATAGGACTCATGCCAGAATTTATTGTTGTAAGTTACATTTTAATGTCATTTTCAATGTAGCAAATGCCTGTCATTATTGCTGGCAATGCTGCCCAGAAGAAGAAATATTTGGGCAGAATGACGGAAGAACCACTTATGTGTGTAAGTGCAATAGTTTTTCTAATCGTCAATATTTTTATGATTTATGTAGCATTCCTATTGCATTGCTTATCAATATGTGACTGTCGACAGGCGTACTGTGTGACCGAGCCAGGAGCAGGTTCTGATGTGGCTGGGATAAAGACCCGGGCTGTTAAAAAAGGAGACGAGTATATAGTCAGTGGTCAGAAAATGTGGATCACCAATGGAGGAAAAGCAAACTGGTAGGTGAAACTTCAGTCTTACTTTAGTAACTGTGTTTTGGATCCATTACAAACCTTCAGTTTGCATTTCTAGGTACTTCCTGCTGGCCCGCACAGATCCCGATCCCAAAGCCCCTGCTAGCAAGGCTTTCACAGGCTTTATTGTTGAAGCTGACACCCCAGGAGTCCAGCCTGGAAGGAAGGTACAAGCAGTCTGCGGTCTTATGCACTCAGACAATACTCTATTAATAACACTATGAGATTCTGCACTATTTGCTTAAGTCTACATTCTTCTGTTCAACAGGAAATGAACATGGGCCAGAGATGCTCAGACACCAGGGGCATCACGTTTGAGGATGTAAGAATCCCGAAAGAGAATGTTTTGATTGGAGAAGGAGCTGGATTCAAGATTGCCATGGGTGCATTTGACAAGACCAGACCACCAGTAAGTGTTCTTATTAAATTGCAGTTGTCTAACACATCACCGTGTCATGTCAACCATCTCTTGATGTTTTTTTTAAGGTGGCTGCAGGTGCTGTAGGACTTGCACAGAGAGCACTGGAAGAGGCCACAAAGTATGCTTTGGAAAGAAAGACTTTTGGGAAGGTTATTGCAGAGGTAGGGGTCTGTTTCAATAGACATGTTTGACAACCCAAACTGATAGCATGAAGTTAGTAAGACCGCTGTGTTTGTTGTCTGATCTCCAGCACCAGGCAGTGTCATTCCTTCTGGCTGAAATGGCCATGAAAGTGGAGCTTGCCAGGATGGCTTATCAGAGGGCAGCCTGGGAAGTTGATCAGGGCCGCAGGAACACCTACTACGCTTCGATTGCCAAGGCCTTTGCTGGAGACATTGCAAACCAGTGTGCCACCGATGCTGTCCAGATCTTTGGCGGAAACGGTTTCAATAGTGAATATCCTGTGGAGAAGCTGATGAGAGACGCTAAGATTTACCAGGTAAGAATTGTAGACCCAGCCTTTTTTATGTGAAGTGGTGAAGATGCTAAAATGTGACTAATACTGTATCATCTGCATCCACAGATTTACGAGGGGACTGCGCAAATCCAAAGGCTCATCATCTCAAGAGAACACCTTGGGAAGTTCAAACAGTGAAACTGTAAACCCATGCCATAAGCTAATTGTTTGGTTTATGGTCTTCTGTACATGATAATGTTTTTGATCAATAGATCTCAGGATTGTGTCTCACAGATTGTAAAATGCCTACACAGAGTTCCCGTTGCCTTATGTCATATCAGCATGCCTTGCAGTCTATGTGTTGAACAACTAAGTTGATCAAATGTTAAGTTGAACAAAGTAACATAGTTACACAGCTCTTCCTCATTTTTTTTGTATCTGATTACGTCCTCAAAATAAAAATAAATAATCTGCATTGAAAACATTTGTCATTTTCTTGCACAAATATCTGTACCACACTTTAAATTGTTATTAATGAATTTTAATCACTCTACAAAATGTAATATTTAGCTTTGTCTTACATTGTGCCTTAATGATTTCCCCCAATACAAAAATTCAAGTAACTTCATTTGGACCTACACAGTGTACAGTGTTGGGAAGGTTACTTTGGAAATGTAATAAGTAATTACAAGTAATTAGAAGTTACTTGATTTAAAATGTAATAAGTAGTGCAACTTTTTAATTACTTTATTAAAGTAATGTAACTTATTACTATTAAGTACTTTTTGATTACTTTTGTTAATCATTTTGAAACATTTAAACCAGGCTGAGTTACCCTTACAGTAGTTGTCAGACTGTCAAAATCCTTTATCACTTGAATTAAGATTATAATAAGTAAGGATAATATACATCTTTATTTTGCGATAACTGGCTGAATGTACATTCTCACTTATTACACAGCTGCTTGATAGATTGTTTAGATGTTTCGTGTCAAAATTATTACACAAAACACTGATCTGAGTTGAAATATTTGAACGCAAAGCTTCCATGAAGAAAGCAGTTGCTAGCAAATGGCAAGTTCAAACTAGATATTTTAGGGATACAGTGCAGTCATACCAGTTTTCTTTTTTTTTTTTTTAGTTATTTTATAATCCATTCCAGTGTACCAAAAAAAAAAAAAAAAAAAAATGGCAGCAGCTGCATTTGTATGAAACAATAGAGCAAGTCCAGGATACCAGGATGACAGAATTAAGAAATTGTCCACATAATATTGAATTAAGCTTTAATATTTTATTAGCTAACCAAATGCAAAGCTTCCGCCAACATAAATTATGACTTAAGTTGCCCCGAACAAGCCTGAGCTGTGTAATAATTAAATTTAAAGCACAGCCACCACAAATTCAGACTTTTTTTTTCTTTTTATGACTTTTATTGTGATAGGACAGTAGAGAGATGACAGGAAAGAGCTGGGAGGAGAGAGGGGAGCGGGATCGGCAAAAGACCTCGAGACGGGAATCGAACTCGGGTCACCGTCATATATCATAACAAGATCATAACATAAATAACATCATAACAAGAAATAGTTTAATAGCTATGATACTGGGCTTGAAATCAAATGTTTGCATTATGACAGAAGACACTAGCATGTAACAATGCCTTGGAAAAAACAATCTTAAAAAATAAAGTTTATGCATGAACCCAAATAAGCATGTGTCCTATTCTGTGTCCTAAACTACTGAAACATTGGTAACAATTGGAAACATTTAGCGCAGTCAATGCGATTTATGAAAGAAGTCAATTAAATCTGTAAGTGGGGGTGGGTGGGTGAAAAAATTTGGATGTAACCCCCTTTGTAATCACTGGCATTTTTCAAAAGTAACTGTAATTTAGTTACATATTTTTTCTCAGTAACTGTAACTAATTACAATTACATTTATTTTGTAATTAAATTACGTAATTCCGTTACATGTAACTAGTTACTCCCCAACACTGACAGTGTAATTACTTATTCTCACTGTGATCACTTTAAATTTTTTACACAAATTGTAATGTTAACTGTATTTGTCAAGCTCAACCATTCAACTCCATGACAAATGTTATTGAAAAATAATAATAATAAAAATAAATAACTTTTACTAAAATAATTTATGGTAAATATGTGACCCTGGACCACAAAACCAGGCATAAATGGCTCGGGTATATTTGTAGCAATAGCCCAAAATATACTGAATGGGAAAATAATTTTTGTTTTATGCCAAAAATCATTAGGATATCAAGTAAAGATTATGTACCATTAAGATATTTTGTAAATTTCCTGCCGTAAATATATCAAAACGTAATTTTTGATTAGTAATATGCAATGACAAGAACTTCATTTGGACAACTTTAAAGCCGATTTTCTCAATATTTTTTTTTTTTTGTTGCACCCTCAGATTTCAAATTTTTAAATAGTATCTCGGCCAAATATTGTCCCATCCTAACAAGCCATACATCAGTAGAAAGCTTATTTATTCAGCTTTCACGGCCATAATACAAATACTGTAGACATCATAAAGAAAAATTCGCGGACCCTTTTAATTAAACGTAAAATTTTCCTCGGCCTTTTTCATTAAGCTATTGTGCTCACAAAGAGGTTTTCATGGGAAAATGATTTACAGAATCAGCTTCCTATAATAGGACTACGATTTTGGATTTGACTTTAAAAAAATTTACATTTTGTGATAATATTGAAACCACGGAACACTGTGGTTTCAAAAACATACAGTTTTTTCACTGTATGTATGTGGATGCGTTATGGTCTAATATTCATGACTGGCTTTACCTAAAGGTACCTCACCTTAGAAATTTCACTGACTTTCAATGACTTTTTTGTTAATAATGAACTTCTTCTGGGAGAATTTTATCTGCACAAATGTACTTTTGTATACTGCGTATATATTTGTACTTCATGCACCCGTTCTGTATATTCTAATGTAAAAATGTACCGATATTGCCACGTTGTTTGTACATGGCTAATTGCTTTATAATTTAAAAAAAAAAAAAAGAGCTTCCTAAAATAACACAACGAGGCCATTAAATGCTTTTTGTCTTTTACGGGCACCCGTAGAAATGGCGAGGAACGTGATGATGTAATTTGTGTGTGACAGTTGAAGTCAGCCTGTAGTCCACTCTCTCGCTTCTCCGTCAGGATGGTAATGTAAAACACACTCCTTTGCTTTTTTTAGTTACTTAATTGTCTATGAGATAATGTTTCCCCCATAAAGAAAGGGCATGTGGTTAACTGCGATTGTGAAGAAAATAACAGCGCACGGTAAAAGATGAAAACGAGAGCAGCAAAAACATGTCATGTCATCCGCCCAGTCAATTCAGCACAGCTTACAGACAGTCTGAGTTCAAATGACTGTGTCAGACTGCAGTTTTTAAGGTTACTGTCGGAAAGTGATAACGGCAACTTTATTTTGCAGGGGACCCAGGTTAAAGACGTGATCATTAAACCTGATGCTCCAAACACTCTCTTCCTAGACAAGCATGCAGACTATATTGCAGCCTATGGCTCCAAGAAGGATGATTATGTAAGTTACTGGCTTACAAAAATGCATGGTCTTGCTTTAAAAAATTATAAAATTAATGGTTAATTCTCATGTATATTCTGCAGGAGTACACACTGTCAGAATACTTGAGAATGAGTGGCATCTACTGGGGACTGACAGTAATGGACCTGATGGGTCAGCTGTCTCGAATGAACCGGGAGGAGATCATAGAGTTCATCAAGTCCTGCCAGCATGACTGTGGAGGCATCAGTGCTAGCATCGGCCACGACCCTCATCTCCTCTACACTCTCAGTGCTGTACAGGTTAGTAGGAATCTACTAAATCTAGAAGGCAATTATAATAATTAATAAATGGTTATAAAAATGACTACTTGAAACTGGGAATTCATGACAAAAATTGGTGTTACTACCTTTAGATCCTGTCCTTGTATGATAGCCTTAATGTCATTGATGTGGACAAAGTGGTGGACTATGTTAAAGGACTGCAGCAGGAGGACGGGTCATTTGCAGGGGACAAATGGGGTATGTTTATTTATTTTTTCAGTCTTTACTGGACTAAACTATTTTAAGTATTATACACTACCAGTCAAAAGTTTTTGAACAGTAAGATTTTTAATATATTTTTTTGTAAGGAAGTCTCTTCTGCTCACCAAGCCTGCATTTATTTGATCCAAAATACAGAAAAAGCAGTAATATTGTGAAATATTTTTACAATTTAAAATAAATTGCTTTCTAATAGAATATATTTTAAAAAGTAGTTAATTCCTGTGATCAAAGCTAAATTTTCAGCATCATTACTCCAGTCTTCAGTGTCACACGATCTTTCAGAAATCATTCTAATATGCTGATTTGGTGTTCAAGAATCATTTTTATTATCAATATTTAAAACACTTGAATACATTTTTTCAGGATTCTTTGATGAATAGAAAGATCCAAAGATCAGCATTTATCTGAAATAACAAGCTTTTGTTACATTTTACACTATACTATTCAAATTCATTGAATTAATGCTTATATTTAGCAAGGATGCTTTAAATTGATGATGATAAAGACATTTATAATGTTACAAAAGATGAATTTAAATAAACAATAAACAAAGAAACCTGAAAAGAAATTACTCAGCTGTTTTCAAATTAATAATAATAATAGTGAATGTTTTTTTAAACAAAAAAATATATATATCATAATATTAGAATGATTTCTAAAGGATCATGTGACTGGAGTAATGATAAAAAAATCAGGTTTAAAATCACAGGAATACATTTTAAAATATATTCAAATAGAAGACAGTTATTTTAAATACAGGCTTGGTGAGCAAAAGAGACTCCTTTAAAAAACATTAAAAATCTTACTGTTCAAAAACTTTTGATTGGTTTGACTTCATGAATGCTCGTTTTTTTCTTAACAGGAGAAATAGATACACGGTTTTCCTTTTGTGCGGTTGCAACATTGGCACTACTGGTTTGTATTCTTTTGTATTCAGATATTATATTTAATTGCCTTTTTTGGTGTTTTCTGCAACCTTTCAAGGTTTTAAATACATATAACAAAACACATTTCTGTGCAGGGCAAGTTGGATGTGATCAACATGGACAAGGCCATTGAGTTTGTGCTGTCCTGTATGAACTTTGATGGTGGGTTTGGTTGCAGGCCTGGTTCAGAGTCCCATGCTGGTCAGGTGAGATATTTGAGGTATTTTATGCGTACCTTCAAACTGTTTAGTGTTGTAATCATATGTTTTTTTTATCCTGTCTCCAGATTTACTGCTGCACAGGTTTCTTGTCGGTCACTGGGCAGCTTCATCAAGTAAATGCAGATCTGTTGGGCTGGTGGCTCTGTGAAAGACAGTTACCATCAGGAGGCCTGAATGGGAGACCAGAGAAGGTATGTTGGCCTTTAGATCAAAGGTGTTAAAAGCTTAGTTCACCCAAAAAAGAAAGTTCTGTCATTAATTACTCATCCTCATGTTGGTCCAAACAAGCAACACCTTCGTTCATCTTCAAAACGCAAGTTAAGATATTTTTTATGAAATCCGAGAGCTTTCTGACCCTGCATAGACAGCAACGCAACTGACACGTTCAAGACCCAGAAAGGTAGTAAGGACATTGATAAAACAGTCCATGTGACATCAGTGGTTCAACTGTATTTTATGAAGCTACGATTATGATTCTTCTCATCTGTGTCAATTATTAGAAGTTATTATTTATGAGAGACCAAACAACCATGGATATTTTTTTCCTCTGATTTTAGCTGCCTGATGTCTGCTATTCCTGGTGGGTTCTTGCTTCTCTGAAGATCATTGGCAGAATTCACTGGATTGACAAAGCCAAACTGCGCAGTTTTATTCTTGCTTGCCAGGATGAAGAGACTGGAGGCTTCGCTGACAGGCCTGGAGACATGGTAAGCTCTCTCTGGAGTTTGTCACATGAAATGTTTGCTTAAATATTTTGCATGTCATTTCTCTAGGACATTCCCATCTTTAAACAGAGCTTATCAGTCTATGCAGTTGATTCTTACCAGTGCATTATATGTTTCTCTTTTGTCTTTCCATCCAGGTGGATCCTTTCCACACCCTGTTTGGTGTGGCTGGTCTGTCTTTGCTGGGAGATGAGCAGATCAAACCGGTGAACCCTGTGTTTTGCATGCCGGAGGATGTGCTTCAGAGGATTGGCCTCCAACCAGACTTGCTGAGCTGAGTTTAAATTTTCAGCATGGCCGTTTTCCTCTTCTCCCACCCCTGCACAGCCAGCCGTTTCGAAACAGGCAAACCAGCAAACCGTGGAAAGCTGTCACCTTCAACTAACGATCAGCACACCGTTTAGAGGGACCAAGGACTTTAGAAAGACCCTTAACATTGTGTGCTTTTTTCGGAGAGTTGTTCTCATCATCATGTAGGCACAGTATTACAATGCTTACTTGTGTTAGTGGGCTTTCTCTATTTAAAGATGCAGTTCAAAGAGCGATATCTGCTATTTACAGCTTTCACTGTGTAACTTTATTTATATGACTAATTCAGCAGGTCACATTTTGGTGTCAACCAAGAGTGTTTAGTCAATGAGGGGAGAGGCCACTCACTCATCTCTGATGGCTTTTCTCTGAGTATGCGAGACTAATAAATTTACATGTTATACCACTCTTTAAGCACCATAAACATGGATTTTGTGCATGAGATTAATTTTTATGCCCAAATTCTCTTTAGTCATCAAGGTTTTGTTGGTCCTGACATCCCTTAAAGGAGAGCTCCACTTCCAGAACAACAATTTACAGATAATGTACTCACCCCCCTTGTCATCCAAGATGTTCATGTCTTTCTTTCTTCAGTCGTAAAGAAATAGTTTTTTGAGGAAAACATTTCAGGATTTTTCTCCATATAATGGACTGATGATATGGTGCCCCGAGTTTGAACTTCCAAAATGCAGCTTAAATGCAGCTTCAAATGATCCCAGCCAAGGTGGAAGGATCTTATCTAGCGAAACGATTGGTTATTTTCATAAAAATAATACAATTTATATACTTCGTAATGTCAACCGCTCGTCTTGTCTTACTCTCCCTAAACTCTGTGTATTGTAGTACAAGACAGTTAGGGTATGTCGAAAAACTCTGACCGTATTTTATCCCTCAACTTCAAAATCGTCCTATATTGCTGTTTTACCTTTATTGTTAAGGGTGTTTGATCTTCTTTGCATGTTCACTTTGCAAAGACTGGGTCGGAACTTCTGCAGTGATGTAGGATGTAGGATGTGAGACAAGAGGAGCGTTTGAGATTAAAAAGTATTTAAATTGTATTTTTTTAATGAAAATAACTGATCGTTTCGCTAGATAAGACCCTTCTTCCTCGGCTGAGATTGTTTACAACCACATTTGGGATCGTTTGAAGCTGAATTTAAACTGCATTTTGGAAGTTCAAACTCGGGGCACCATATCAGTCCATCATATGGAGAAAAATCCTGAAAATTTCCTCAAAAAACACAATTTCTTTATGACTGAAGAAAGAAAGACATGAACATCTTGGATGACAAAGGGAGTGAGTACATTATCTGTAAATTATTATTCTGGAAGTGGACTTGTCCTTTAAGCATTTATAATAACTATTGTGCAACCACTTTAAAACTCTGCAACAGCTGTTATTTTTAAGGTTTGGGAGAATTTTGCTGTTGTGGTATGAATGTATTCTCTCACTCTGAAGATGCCTGTTGTGTGGGATTGAATAAATGTGACTTTAATGTAAAACTCAAGTGAGTTTGCTTCACTAGTGCAGGCTAATTTGGATTATTCATTGTCAGGTGGTAAACTGTTGGTGTTCTCCACAAGGAATTGAGTGTTCATCAACCCAGAGCGTCTGACACTGATTATGATGAAACTCTGTTGGCCTGCTGTTACGTGATGTTCCTCAGTAGTGCTTGTGTGTGTCTTTGCTCAGTGTAGGTTAGAAATGTTTATATCTTATATAAAACCAATAAATTGAATTGATTACTAATTTTAGTCAATCAAGCTTTGAATGTCACAGATTATTTTATGAGGTTGTGTTTACTAAAATTTCCTTCAAAATAGGCTTTTCA
Source organism: Cirrhinus mrigala (assembly GCA_036247105.1). Classification (NCBI taxonomy): domain Eukaryota; kingdom Metazoa; phylum Chordata; class Actinopteri; order Cypriniformes; family Cyprinidae; genus Cirrhinus; species Cirrhinus mrigala. The sequence continues at coordinate 18,895,769 of CM070008.1, read as the reverse complement.
CACTATGCTTTTAAATTTGTATTCATACCTGATAGAAAAAAAATAAGCTGGAAAACTTTCAAGTATGAGCACGCAGTTGGAAAAGTGAAGAGGCAATCAAATCAGAGTGTGTGAATTCATCAAGAGAGCAGCAATCTACAGACCCCTGACAGATTTGCAGAAACAAACACAAGGGTTGTTAGGCTACGATGAAACCCCACTGGCTCTCATTACAACCTGTTCAGAGTGTGGGAGATGTGCCACATGTCGCCACAGTCTCCTGGCACTTATGTTTTTGTTAGATCACCTCACACGTGCACAGACACACACAACCATCTAATGCCTCTGTTTGTTTAATAAAGACAGGATCAGTTTTATGACTAAATATGATGCATTTATTTGGGACAAAAACTATTTTGCAAGTAATAAAAATGACATATTTGTTTGTACTAATACTCTACCAGTCAAACATTTTCTGGGCATGTGCTGGCAGCTTTACCTCCACTAGCCAGTCCAACTCATTCAAAATGTGTTATTAAAGGAACAGTTCACCCCAAAACGAAAATTCTGTTATTAATTAATCATGTTGTTCGTCGAATGCATTTTTTCAGATGCGAAAAACAGAAAATTTAACCCGATCCGATTTTTTTTATGACGGATGAAATTTTCGGATGCAATGTGGAAACATGATTAATACAAAGTGAGGTCGTATTTATTTTTTTAACATGCTGAAATTTCAGACGAGAATTTCACTCGGTGTGCGCAAATCTGGACACAGAAATTGTCATTAATTTGAATTATTTTTGTCATTATTTTTGTTTTCTTTGCGCAGATGTATTCTCGTAGATTCATACAATTATGGTTAAACCAATGGACTATTTTAACTATGTCCTTACTACCTTTCTGGGCCTTAAACGTGTCAGTTGCTTTGCTGTCTATGCAGAAAGCTCACAGATTTAATCAAAAATATCTTAATTTGTGTTCCAAAGATGAAGTCTTACAGGTTTGGAATAACATGAGGGTGAGTAATTCATGACAGAATTGTAATTTTTTGGTTATCTTTTTAACATTTTTATTCTTTAAAGAAATTCATGAGTAGGTACAGTATACACTTGCCTGCAAAGCAATTTTTAAGCTATTAGATCAAAGATTTAAAACAGTGGTTCTCAACCAGGGAGCTAGGCCCCACTAGGAGGCCTCGGCAAGCTTTTATTATTTTAAATTTAGTTACAATAACAATATACAACACTAAAGAATTTTTAACATCCACATAACCTTTCCATTCCAAAAAGGTTCTTTATACAAGAAAAAGATTCTTCTGATTATTTAAATGTTATTCTTCACTCCAAGAAAGAAATGGCTCTTTTAAGAACACTGGAAAGTTCTTTGGGAAACCTAAAATGGAAAAATCCCCTTTTGAAGCCTTTATTTGTAAGAGTGTAGTGGAAAGGAGTTCTTTAGATAATTAAAATGTTTGGAACACTATGAAAATTGTTTTTTTAAGAACTGTTCTTTGGGGAACCTAAATGGTTCTTTTATGGCATCACTAAAAAATCTCCTTTTTTGTGAAACATTTGTTTTTGAAGTGTAGGTAGGAAGGCATTTGAATATTGTCTTGGACAAAGAGTCATAAAGGTTGAGAATTACCGGTGGGTGACGGGGATACAAAGATGTGTTTAAAAATGCATTAGCCAAGATTTCATCTGTTTGGTTTCTCCACTGAGGAAAGTTTGCACTGAGCGTAATTCACTGCTAATGTTTACTCACCTGTAAAATGTTTGGCTTGCTTTATATCTATATGAGGTTTAATTGGTTATGATAACAAATAAATAAGACATGGTGAAATCAGTACATTAGCTTTGTCTACACTAGATTCATTCTTATCTTCAAACATGCTTTTAACGCCATTTTGCTAGTCCGCTGTAGAAACCATTACAAAATCCAAAAGCATCGTGTTTAAACGTCCAACTTTCCACAACTACAAGCCTTGTGGAAAGACATCCCATTAGCAGCAGACTCTCTCTGACAGACACCTTGTTAAAGTACACAAAACAAGTACATCTTTTCCATAAAGAGTGTCTGTACTTCTTTTACAAGCCTGGAAACATTGCAGAATTGTATTGATGCCTCTATTGATGAACTGAATGTAGGGCATTATGTCTAGCCGTGCATGAACTGTGAATTAGAAAGGAATCGAATCCCTCAGAGGATGATGGGTTTTATAAAAGTATGGAAAGCTTTACAAATCAATTGCTTTGAAAATTCAACATGAAACAAGCGATGCATTACTCTAATTTACTTTAGGATGATGGTTATTATTGTTATCCGACGTGCTAGTTCTGAGGATCCTGTCAAATATTAGATCAAATGTGTGTTTATCTAAAATCCAAACAGATGAACCAAAGTACTAAACATCACACATCACATTCTGAACTCTGAAAGCTCTGATACAAAGTCAGACACCTTTTCATGCAAATTCCTCTGCTTGTTGTTGTTCACAATTTCAGAATTTTGAGAACAATTGTGTTCTTTGATGAGCAGCTCAAGGCTGTGTTTAATGGTTGCCTTCGAGATGTGACTTCTGCCATTGTTAAAGCTGTCTTTATTTTGCAAGTATCTTGACAACGTCTTGCTGTCTTGGTCTTGCAGCTGTATAGCCATACCCTGCTCACGTAAGGGGTTCCTCAGTACAGGAGGCACACAAAGAGCAACTTTTTGTCGTCTTTGATGCATTTGTTTTTCTTTTCTGTGAAGGGTGAAATGTGTAGGAGGCGAGGAACTGTTCTTCAGATCTGTCTTTGCGATACGTGAAGGGCTCTTCGTTGAAGTCTTTTGAGGACATCCATCACTTTCATCCTCATCTTTTTCTTTGCATTCACTTGAGGATAACTCAAAATGAGACAATGAGGCTTTGAAATCATCCTGGCTGCTTTTTAAATCCTTACGTGGGGAAACGTAGGCATTAGTGCTGCATGTTTTAGAGGTTTCTGCAGTCGGTGTGTGCTGTTTGAGTCCTGACAGATTCCTCTCACAGTCACCAGAGGTTTCATTAGCCAAACCGTCATGCTTCTGGCCAAACATGCAGTTGGACTTCATCGAGTTACTACTTTTAACATTTACATCGATGTTACCACATTTCTTTGCTTTCTTGGATTCTTTACAAGTTGAAAAGGCAGTACTCACTGATCTCAGATGAGCTGAGTAGGCTTCATGACAATATCCGCTTATCAGGTTAATGTCTATCAAGGTCTTTTGAAGCTCTTGTATTTCTTTGTTGATCAAAAACATCGATCTCCTGTGATCTCTGCACAGAATGTCCCGCTCTTCCACAAATCTTTTCATTTCATAATAGTTTTTGAAGTGTGCTCTCTGTAGATGTTCGACTCTTGATATGTTCGTTTTTCTCGCTTTCAAAGAGCTCATGTCTCCGACAGATTCAACATGTACTGACTGTTTGGGAGCCTTGAGACGTGTGTGTTTGTGTTGTACCTCAGGTTTACCTCTGGGAATTGTTATATACCACAGAGATACAGGTGTACGAAAGACAAAAGATATAGGTTAATGTGAAACGTTTCACCCGAAATAAAAATTCTGTCATTTTTTCACCCTTATGTGAGTAAATGATGACAGATATTTCTCAGATATTTTGAAGATGGTTGCTAAGCAAACAGTTTCAGTTTAAATGACTTCCAATGACTACAACTGAAGTCAAAGGGAACTGAAACTGTTTAGTTATCAACATTCAATCCTCTTTTGCGTTCAGCAGAAGAAAGAAATGCACAGAGGTTTGGAATGACATGATGTTGAGTAAATGACTGAATTTTCATTTTTGGCCAGACTATCCCTTTAAAAATTCAAAATATGAATCAAGAGTAAAGTTCTATAATATATTAGCTTTATATGTGGCATAAATGACCTTTGAAAACACAAGTATGGACAAAACACTCAATAGACTAGGAGAACTAAAAGGTCTCATTCACAAGGGGGCAGCAAACATCTATTGTTCATTGGGAAATCAGCATGTAACACACATGCTGTGTTACTTACATTGAGTCTAAAATCCATTAAAATTATGTCAAATTATAATTGAAAATGACAGCATAAGGTGCATCACGCTGTGATGCAGACTGAAGATGTAAGGCAAAAATCTTTTCCTCACCATACATCCGTTTTTATCATCTGTAATGATCATCCTCATTGCCACTAATATCTGCCTCTAACTGGCTGTTTGGTTTGCATCTGCAGTGCCATCTTCAAGTCTGCAGATCCTGCACTGATGCTTTTCTAGCGCATGTATTTTTTATCATAGTCTACATTGCATAAAATATTCAGATAGGACATTCACTTTTCTGAGCCCAGCCAGGCTACTGATCCCTCACCTAATAGTTGGATGAGCATCCAGGCCAATGCCCAGAGAGCCGGTGTCAGCAGACACCCTCCTGAATGTCAAGTCATGTATGACCATGACTCATTCCAGCCGTCTCGCATCCGAAAACACAACATCAAACGGCAATCATATCGTGAATGTCAGTGTAAAAATAATCTATGAAGCTGCTGCTTAAGTATTAAACATGTTAGGTTTCATCAGATTTTACATGGTTTAGGTAGGAGTCAAAAAATTCAAGATACGTTGTTGGGGATGAGAGGGCTAAGGAAAAGTTTTTCTTATCTCAAAGAGCATGACAATCAAAAAAAACACCTTAAATACTGATGCAGCTAAATCTGTTTAAAATGCGTTTTGCTTATGTACATGTGCTGTAAATGGTCTCAAAATATATGTATTGATATTTAGGGATGTGCCCGAATAATGAATCTGTTTTTGGAAAGGCGGAAAACGAATATCGCGTTCTACAGAGCAACTAAAGGGACATGGTTAGCTACTTGCTACCAGTAGCCTGTTATATTACAGTACATAAAAATTCACTTACTACATAAACAGAGAAAGGAGAGATGACTGATAGGACGACGATAGGATACGACGACGAATGATTTGCAGATCCTGAGCACCGCTGACAAACATCTAATTTTGTGAAATACGTGGTAAGTACTGCCGCTTGGTAGTATCCACCTGTTTGCACTTATATCACGATTTGGTCAGTTGCTCAGATGCGTGGCCATACTGGCGATACTCGGATGTAAACAACAACATGTATTGCATGGTTAATGTACTACTGAAAATGTTGTTCTGCAAATGTATGCTGTCTAAACCACGGAAAATAACGTGTGGAAGTTGCTTAATCATATAGGACTTAGTAAGCAGGAAAGGGTGCAATATTTTGACAAAATAAAGTTAATAGGTGGTAAAGATACGCACGAGCTATATTAAGTTAGCTTAATATTTTACCTAATTGACCGGAAATTATAAGAACAAACATGAATGTTGTCAAGATTCTTGCCCTGGAAATCCTGGTTCTGTTTGGCCAAAAGCTTTTTGTTCCTCAAATATTTTTTGGCACTCTTCTCCTTGATTTGTTATAACTTTTAGCAGTCTGTAGTACTCTTAATGTTTTTCCTGGTCCGGCCAATTAGTACAGCTCAAAACATGACAATAATTGACCATTTTCAGCAGCAATAGTCAGAAAAATAGTGAGTTCCGTTTGGTTCAGTGGCATTGTTCACATTCAGTGCTGCCAATATGGCTGACTGATGATGAGTTGTTAAAACACTCTATACACAGAGTGTGATTGTGAATCTTGAAAGTAAGAGTAAAAAGCGAGCACATATTTAAAAGTGATTTCAATGCCCCGCATGCCCGCAATTTATATACAGTATAATTACCCAATAGTATAATTGCAAGAGAAAGCACTAATAAATATATTTCATCCCATCTCGTATTTATTCCCTTTAGTGGTTCTGTAGTACACGTCATTTCCTTTCCGAACACGGTATTCGGATTCAGGCACATCCCTATTAATATCAGGTATTCTCATGAGTGCATACTTTTCTAAAATGAGATAATATTACCTAAAAATCAACCTTTAGACATTGCAAACAATGAACTGTACAGATCAGGAAAATGTAGCATTTTGCCTACAGCAAAACAAAGAAGTGTTTAGCAAAGTACTGTAGTGGTTTTTGTTGCCATTTAGTGTTTTGTGTAGGGGAAAAAAATCAAAAGGGCTCTTCAGCCCTGCTGGCTGCATCCCATTCTAAATATTTAATATAATGGGTTTACATCTATGCTATACAAAGCTGAGCCAAAATGTCAGTTGTCAGCTTCAGACAATGCATGTTTTCTCACATCAGTGCATCTCGTAGACAAAAACGCTTTATTTTTGATTTCGGCATGTTTCTTCAGTTCGACAGAACATGTTGGCTGTACAAAACGTCACATGAAAAAGAGGACACAATCAAATCAGATGGAAAGAAATGCTTTCTGTCTCTTTAAATACTGAATACAGTTTGACAAGATCACAATAACAACAGTAAGAGTGAGAGAGTGGGCCCTTCTGAATACGTCCGACTGCTGACTCACACACTGTATCGCCACTCAAGACGCTAAAACCGTTCCTCATATCACATGAATAATTAATGTTGCTTTTAAATGCTACAAAAATAACATGAAATAGAATACAAAAAATCCATTTCCTTTTCGTCCATGCCCGCAGTGCGTGCGTCGGTGAATTAAAAGTGGCTAGATCCTCACAGATCTTTTTTTTTTCTTTTTAAAACACTCACTGCATTCCATTGCTTGTTTGTCCCACAGAGCTGGAAAGAAAAACCAATGCAGAGTTTTATTAAGCGGCATTTGGGTTTGCACCAAAGCGATCTCAGGGATTCCGAGTCCTCGTCCCACCAGCAGACACACAGTTTTTGAGGGTCAGCAGTGAGCGCTGACATTTGGCTGCGTCTGATCCCAACTCCACCAGCTGAGCCTTACACCAGTGGCTAGAAGGTCTACTTTTGTTTTGTTTTTGCTAATAAAAATATATTGTTACTATTGTAAGAAGATCAGTTTTTCTGTTTCACAGTGTTTTCACATGCATGTGAATGTCTAACACTAAGTCCCTAGCTGCTGGCTACCACAAAACACATTTCATCTCTCCCTTCGAACGGAAAACAAAACTAAAACTCTGAAGAGAGTCCTTTGGTGTCGCTTGTTATTAGAAGGATAAAATCCCCTTTATTTCTGGGCTGAGAATGGTGTAAAGACGATGTGGGGGGGGGCATTACAGCTATCCAAATGAGTGTCTGAAATCTTTTGTAAACCGCGACGCCCTGAAACGTAACTAAATGGCACATGAATACAAGCCTCGATTACATGACAGCATATATAAAAGGTCACATTCCACGACAGACTCCAGGTGTTCTGCTTTACATCAGCCGCTAAGCAGGGCGAACGTCTCTGTCCTCGGATCAGCGGCGAGGAGCTCGTTCGTTAAAAAAGAAGATGCGTGAATCCGACTGCGCGTTAGCCTGTGAGCCGGGGGTCTGGATGAGAGGGCTTCCCTGAGGGAGTATGGATGGAGGGAGAGCGGTAGGCAGTCTGGGCAGCGGCGGAGCTTCTTAAACGCCGGCCAGCAGAAAGGCCAGCAGCAACAGCAGCACAGCTAGGCATGGGCCGTCTGCCCTGCAGCGCTGGCTCTGATCAGTCAGGAATGGCTCTGGAGACTCGTAGCCCGAACCATCTGAAACACACAAACACAGAGAGACAGCACGCGGAGAGGAAGCGCTAGGAAATGCATACCTTTACTCAAAGCAGCAGGGGCCCACAGCACTGACCTAATTAGAGTTTAATTACTGAGGCAGAGGATCTGGTTCACATTTCACACACCGTTTTCATAGATTACACGGACCTGACGTATCTGTGCCAATGAATTTAATATAAACACTTGATTTCCACTTGGAGGGTGAGCACTGTTGTTCTAAACAATGTGAAATGACAAAGCAACCAGAATACTATTCAAAAGCTTGGGGTTGTTAAGATTTTTCCTTTTTTTTTTTTTTTTTTATATAAAGAAGTCACTTATGCTTACTAAGAATGCATTTATTTGATCAAAAATATACCAAAAACAGTAATATTGTGAAATATTATTTCAATTTAAAATAACGGTTTATTTTATGATGTAATTTATTCCTACTATGCAAAGCTGACCTTACACCAGTATTCAGTGTCACATGATCCTTCAGAAATCATTCTAATATGCTGATTTGTTGCTCTGGAAACAACATTATTATTATCATTATTATTACTATTATTATTAGTGTTCAAAACAGTACGGCTGCTCATTATTATATATTTTTTTTATTTATTGATTTATTAATTTAGTTTATTTATTTTTTTGTGGAAACCAAAACATTTTTCGAGATTCTTTGCCAATTAAAAATTTCAAAAGAACATTTATTAAAAATGTCTTTACTGTCATTTTTGATCAATATAATGTGTCCTTGCCAAATAGAAGTAATGATTATTTTTATTTAAAGGGTTAGTTTACCCAAAAATGAAAATTAGCCCATTATTTACTCACCCTCGAAGCATCTTGGGTGTAATCAGATGCAATCAGAGTCATATTAAAAATTGTTCTGGCTCCTTCAGGCTTTATAATGCAATGGGCGGGTTTTTCTCTTCATCAGTCCAAAACAAGTCCAATAAAGCGCATCCATCCATAATAAAAAGTGCCTCACATGGCTCCAGGGAGTGAATAAAGGCCTCCTGTAGCGCATGCGCCTGTAATCCTCGTGAAAACCAACGTTTGTTTACAGGAGCAAAAGCAGCAAAGATTCCATACTTAGCACTCGAAAACCAGTCTCCTCTTTGCTTATATTGAAATCCTCTCACATTTTTCTTTACAAATCCTCGTTTTGTACTTTGTGTAATTTGTGACCTTTGTTTTGTTTTGATCTCTCCACTGCGTGTCGGTGTTTGTCACTTCTGAGCGGCGCATGTGCAGTGCCGACGTCCTACGTCACCCGCCGAGCTGCTTCTGTGTACAGCTGTTTGCGCAAACTAGAGAAAAGTGATTCTTACTTTTTTAATATGGATAGTTTTCTTACAAAAATGCATCGATTAACTACAGGAGGCCTTTATTCACCCCCCGGAGCCATGTGAGGCACTTTTTATTATGGATGGATGTGCTTTATTGGACTTGTTTTGGACTAATGAAAAAAAATGTATTGCATTATAAAGCTTTAAGGAGCCAGAACAATTTTTAATACAACTCAGATTGAATTTGTCTGAAAGAAGGAAGTCATATACACCTAGGATGCCGTGAGGATGAGTAAATCAGGGGGTAATTTTCATTTTTGGGTGAACTAACCCTTTAAAGGGTTAATTCTCTCAAAAATAAAAACTCTGTCATTAATAACTCACCTTCATGTCGTTCCAAACCCATATGAGAGCTTTCTGACCCTGCAACAGCAACGCAACTGATACGTTCAAGTTCCAGAAAGGAAGTAAGAACATTAACAGTCCATTTGACATCAGTGGTTCAACCGTAATGTTATGAAGCTATCAGTATACTTTTTGTGTGCAAAGAAAACAAAAATAATGACTTTAAAACACATTGAAGATTGGGAAGAGAAGAAATTGTTGAACCACTGATGTCACATGGACTATTTTAACAATGTTCTTACCACCTTTCTGGGCCTTGAATTGTGTTGCTGTCTATGCTGATAGCTTTCTGATTTCATCAAAAATATCTTAATTTGTGTTCTGAAGATGAACGAAGGTCTTACAGGTTTGGAATGACATGAGGGTGAGTAATTAATGACAGAATTTTCATTTTTGGGTGAACTATCACTTTAAAAAATTCTCTAAACTTTTAAACATTAGTATATGATTTGTGATGATTTGTGAATAAAGCAGCATTTATCGTGTTCAAAAGGACAAAACTGTAATATATGGGGAAACTGGCACAAAAAAGTTTCTTTTTCTTCTCTGAGTTAGGATTTTCTTCTCTGAGTGAGTTATTCAGCCAATTACTGAGTCTTTTGCAATATAAGAATTTAGGTAAAATTGTTTCTACTGTACTTTTTTCACTTGTATTACATGCATACAAGATAAAACATTTATCCACAATACAACTGCACTGTTCACTGTCGGTGGTAGAAATCCCTCTTAGTAACCAACAATACAGCAACAGAGCACCAGCGATTACATCATTGACAGAATGAATAACCTTGTGACAAGTAAAAATGTTGTTTGAGCTGTTATTTTTAAAATGGGGAAAACAAGAACAGTTGTTGGCATTATCTTACACTCTTTTTAAATCTGACTTGTATTTACCAACAATTAAAGGGATAGTTCACCCAAAAATAAAAAATGCTGTCATCATTTTCTCACCCTTATGTTGTTCCAACCCTATATGACCCTTTGTCGAACACAGAAGGTCTTTTTCTCTGTTTTGGTGACCACTGACTTTACTGAGACAATACTGTATGTTCTACATAAGAAAGAAACATACAGGTTTGAAACAACATTTCATTTTTGGGTGAACTATACCTTTAATATTAGATTTCCATTGGTGAGTGATAAAGGTAAATTGAAATAATCCACAATAGTTTTAATAGCTTCTATTAGACCTCAACTGCTGTTTTGATGGATTCAGACAGCATTTGAGCACATTCTCGCAGCTTGAAAATAAAAATGACATCTCATTAACAAAATGTTCCTGGAAAATGTGTCAAACACTCCTTATTTGCATTCCTGTTATGTCTAACAGAAGGTTGGCATGTAGACATGAGGGGATAATATTTTCTCCGCCGGCAGGGTGAAACAGTTAGAGCATGACTTACTTGTAGGCTTCACGTACACCTTCAACTTTAAACACGGCTTGCCAGCGTGGTTAGGATGAGGAGAAGCTGTTGAAAAGGAAATTGAAGAGAAGTAATGAGCTAAATGTGTTTGTGACCAACAGAATCATTCAACAAGCCAATGAATCAATCTGATTAGGACCCTCTTGGTGACACTTGTGAACGTCTCTCAAGACTCTCAAGTTAGTTTGACCCCTTGACAACCAAATCGAGAACAAAGTCTGAGATTTTCTTCATGCAGAGGAAATTGCTCTGACCTTCACCAGCCTGGTGTCGTCACATACAATGGTCTGCGACACACAGTGTTCCCGTAGCAAATTACCCCACATAGCACTCAGTGACCTGAGAGCAAAGAGTCACTATTGAGTCAGCCAGCAGTCAACCAACAGATCGGCTCCACCAGAACATCAGCACCACCGTTCATCTCCGCTCCCCAGACGCAAGCTTTCTGACAGATTACTTCATTCATCTCTGCTCTACAGATACAACAAATCTACTGCTTATTTCCTTATAAGGGTCTGCAGAGAAAGAAGGGAAGAGTAAAATCATTTATTTGAACTTGGCCGCAGTCAAATATCCACAACGAAAACCCAGCACATGAGGCAAACAGGCTATTTCAATGTCCTTCTCAAGCTTTTGTAGTACTAGTCAAGGTGGGATTGGTTTAGAGCAGAGGGTTTCACTTTTTTGATTGCAAGGACCAACATATTAAATAATAAAAAACTTTTTCACTCCCATGCCCCTCTGTCTCCCACTTCACTTCCTTCTCCATCTCCATATTATCCTAGCTGAATACAGGCTAAAAAATGGTAAAAGTTTTTTATATAAAGTTAAATATTAAAAATTAAGTCTGGGGTCAGTAAGACTTTTTATTTAATCATTTTATTTAGCTATGATGCATTTTATTTAACAAGTGTTAGTAAAGACTTTTTAAATAAACTTCTATTCATCAAAATAATCCTGACAAAATGTGATCATTTAAACAAAAACATATAAGATAATAAGAAACACTTCTTGAGCACTATATCAGCATATTAAAATTAATTATGGGACACTGAAGACTGGAGTAATGATGCTGAAAACTCTTTCATCACAGGAATAAATTACATTTTAAAATATATTTTAATAGAAAACCATTATTTTAAATTGTGCTGCCATTTAATAGTATTATAGTTTTTTCCCCCTGTATTTTCATCACATAAATGGAGCCTTGGTGATAGACTTCATTAAAAAATATTAATACACACTTAAAAAAAAATCTTACTGAGCCCAAACTTTTGTTTATGTTTGTAAATTTGCAAATTATTAGTTTATGTATGTAAACTAAGTGTGCGATAATGAGATTACTAGTTACGTAATTTAATTACAAAATAAATGTAACTGTAAAACAAATTTGTAATTAAATTACAGTAACTTATGAAAATGTTAACGATCACAAAAGGGGTTATATCAGAATATTTTCATATTTTCACACAAACCCACATACAGATTTAATAGACTTTTTTCCCCAAATTGCATTGACTACTCTAAAATATGAGAGACACCAATGTTTCAGGAGTTCAGGGCACAGAATAGGACACAAGTTTTTCAATAACTGTTTTATTTCTATTTGGATTGATGTATATGCTTTATTTTTTAAGATTAACAGTTGTTTTCCAAAGCATTCTTAGATGCCGGTGTTTCCTGTCATAGCTATGCAAAGATTTGATTTCAAAAACATTATCATAGCTATTAAACTATTTCTTGTTATATTTTATTTCTACATTTAATCTCAGAATGATCTCAAAGTAAAAAGAGGTGCTAAAGTTTGATTTTGTGGTGGCTGTACTTTAAAATTTAATTATTATAATCTTAATTCAAGTGATGAAAAGTGATGATTTTGAAAGTCTGACATTGCTTTAAATGTATGAAAATGATTAACAGTTGAAAACATTCATTACAAATTTTAAGAAGTAATCAAAAAGTAATCGAATGTAATCAGTTACATTACTTTAACAAAGTACCTGAATAGTTACGCTACTTTATTACATTTTAAATACAACCCCAGTTCCAGAAATGTTGGGATGTTTCGTGAAATGCCATAAATACAAAGGTATCCAAATTAAGAATATCCAAATTAAACTGTTTTGAAACAGTTCACAGTAAGCAGGCGAAATGGAGATAGGTGAGGATATCATGTTTGGGTATAAAAGGAGGATTTCAGTCTTTGCAAGCGAAGTTGGATCATGTCTCATCACTGTGAGCGAAATTTCATGACAAAAGATGTCAAACAAATCAAAAATCACATTTTTCAATAGAAAATCACAAAGAATTGATGTCTTTCACAGACTACCTCACATAATATTGTGAAAAGTTTCAGGGAATCCAGAGAAATGTCAGTCTTTGCAGGGCAAGGCAGGACACCTCAGGTAAATATGCATGACCTTTGAGCTTTTGAGATGCACTGCATAAGAAACCGTCATGCTGCAGTGTTAAATATAGCCACATGGGCTCAGGAGAACTTCAGAAAAAACGCTGTCACTTAACACATTCTGCAGCTGCATTAATAAATGCAACTTGAATTTTTGTTACTCTAGCAGAAAGCTATACATCAATTCTATGGGTTCTCTGGGCCAGAGCTCATCTCAGATAGTCAAAAAGATGGTGGAAATGTGTGCTGTGGTCAGACGAGTCCACTTTTCAGCTTGTTTCTGGGAAAAATGGACGCTGAGTTCTCAGTACCAAAGACCAAAGGGACCATCCAGACTTTCAACAGCAGCAGATGCAAACACAAACAACTGTCATGGTATGGGGGTGCAGCGAAGCAAACGGCATTGGTTACTGGAATATGTGCGAAGGTACCAGAGGGATGTATTGGGATTGTACAGACACTATACTGCCATCAAGATGACATCTTTCATGGGAAGTTCATGATTATTAGATCAAGACAATACCAGCTCTCATTCTGCATGTGCTACGACAGTGTGGTTTCACAGACACAGACTGAGTTTGAGAAAACTTGGAGTATTAGTATCCTCAATTTCCAACCAAATAAACACTGTAATTAAAAGGAAAGTTGATGTGACACAATGTTGAACATGCCTCTGTTCCAACTTTTTTGGAGTGTGCTGCAGCCATGAAAATCAAAATTTGTTGATATTTACAAAATAAAATTAAACATTGGCTAGTGAAAACATTGGACATTTTTTCTTTTACTTTAGTCAATTAAATAAATGTTAAAGAGGATGAACAGATAACATATTCTTGATTTTATGGCATTTCACAAAACGTCCCAACTTTTCTGGAACTGGGGTAGGTAATAGGGTTATTACATTTTAAATTAATAATTTTGTAATCTGTAACCTATTACATTTCCAAAGTAACCTTCCCAACGCTGATTATGTTGTTTTCAAAAATAAATTACTAACTTTTATTTTATTTATACTTTTTGGAGCCAGGGACCCCTTATAGGGGAGAGGATTTTCCAAGGACCCCCTCATAATTAAAACAGTAAAACAATAAAACAAATGTTAGGAAACTTGGCAAACACTAACATGTTTATTTCCCCTCACTCCAAATCATTTAGTGGCATTTAGAACAGAACAGAAATAAATACATATATATTGGGGGTGTAACGGTTCACAAAGTCATGGTTCGGTTCGATAGGCCTACTAGTGGTGTCACGGTTTTGTAGTTGTCAATTCAATCAACTGACGCCGAATTGCAGCTAACTCGAAAGTGAAAGTAAATTGCGCAAAGGCATTTACAAGCTATTTAAAAGCAAATAAAAGCAAACCTCTCATTCGACATTGTTAGACGTGGTGTGGTTGCTAAATATTCTTAAAAGTAAGAGCAAGACATAATTTAAAACAGTCTATTTTATATTTGTGTAACTTCAAAATAACAGTGAAACGTTGTACTTTTGTAAAATAAAGAACACAAACAAAATGCACTTGCCGTCTCGGTCTCAGTGAAACTCTTCCTGAAATAAAGAAAATCTCAGCAATACTGCCTATTTGTCATACAGACAGGAGAAATATATTTATAAAAACCTTGAAGTGCCGGCTTTTAAGTGTTTACGTTTTGCTTATTTGACATTAAGCATTAAGTCACATTGGAATTTAAATCATAAACGTTTCAGAGGATAAAAAACGCAAGTTGTAGTCCGGAAAATATGGTAGCCTATAATAGCAAATTATTTTGAAAACCCCTGGTGTAAACTATTATTATTTTGAATTGAAATTATATTTACATATGAAGCTGACAATGCTGTTTTTTCTAACCAGTATTAGTGTAATGTTAGATGATTTACATCTATACTGGAATTTTCTATAGATCCCTGGAAAAAGGAAAATCCAACTCTTGTCTAGAGTTTGTCATCTTCAACCTGAACAACCCTCCCCCAGTGCCCCATCGCCCATCCCAGGTCATTGTGTATTCTTGTGGCATGTTCACCACACCGGATCCTAGGTTCATTGGAGAGCACCCAACCTCAACCGCCGGCAGCTGTGTAGAAGACGCCTGTCAAAATGTCATCACAGTCGATCAATACGGGCGGAGAAATGGAAGTCCGGGGGTTAAGTCTGACCAGGTCTGATGGACGTGTTCTTTTACCAGCAGACAATCGAGATCAGCCCCCACTTCCCAGTGATAACCTCTCAGATCCATCTCTCATCGCTGACCCCGCCGACCCTGCCGCAAAGCATCAATCCCCTTAGGGACCGTGACGCCCATAGAGCTGCCGGCATCCAAACAATCCTCTCGGGGAGTGGCTGAATGGAATCGGGAGCGGGGGAGTCCGAAGGCCCTTTCCAGCCCTGAAACAAAAGCCTTCACAATGCAGGACCAGGGCTGGGAGCTTGCATTAAAATCAGTTTGGGGGGACAGGGGCAGAAACACAGAGTTGAAGGGTATCTTTGAACTTTTTCGCCTGCTCTTTGTGCCATCTCTCCCGCTCTCTCTCTCCCGTGTGCGGAGACAACACTGCAGCGTGTATGATAAGCAGCGCTACGCCCTGCTGATTTAGGGGGGTTTGGGTGGAGGGGATGTTGACTCAGAACGACGCCCCCTCCGCGCCTGCTCCGCTCCCTTTCAGTCTGAGCTGTCAATCAGGGAATAATCAGCAGTCAAATGAAAAGCGTGTAGGATCTGTGGCAATCTCCATGGGAGAAAGGAAGGCCCGTCCGGCCGCTCTGCTGATGGGGGATGGCTGCTGATGGACAGTGCAGCTCCGCGACACAAAGCCGGTGAGAGCTCAAAGTCGCCGGGCTCTCTGTACTGTACACAGGTGGCTCCCGGCCCAGCCACATCTGTCTACGCCACAGCCTCCCATGTCAGGAGTTGTAATTACCATATAAATTATTGATTTGCTCGCCTCTCCCTGTTTTCTCCCGGCATCTTCCCGATATAAGTCTTTCATGTTATCTTATTAAAACAGCTAGGCGGTTGACGTGAAAATAGATGTTTTTTGGTAAAGTCTACTTTAAATTTGGTTTTGCCACACCAAATTGTCTTCACCGGAGGACAGTGAGACAAAGGCGCGAAGGAAACGCGCAAGTTTCCCATTTGAACCCACCGGTTTAAAGCTTTGTGAGGTTAATGGGACTAAGCTGTTGGATATTTCTCATTTAGGAAATGCTAAGCTTTTGAGATTAAAGCGTCTTTTTCTATTTCTTTCACAAACTATTTAAATGCCCTGTCATTTTTGTCTAAGGACGCAAAAAAAAATTCAAACGAAAGAACAGAAATAACCAAACAAATAGTATGAAACAGGAGCTCAGAGCACTCGTAAAGCACTCATTTTTCTCAGGTTTTCTCAAGTTTCAGAGTGAGGCAGCGTCTCTTTTGCTTCCCTGGAGCTCTTTGTGTTCTCAGAGATCCTGAGAAGTCATAGAAAGTCTCTGTGATTGGCTGATTGACCCTGTCAGTTTAATAATGCCTGCCTGTCATGTTCACAGCCGGTCCACAAATCCACATGAATGGGTCAATCTGGTGGAAATGAACTAATTACAAAGTAAACACTCCATGCGCTAATCAAAATAACTTTGGAATTACGTATAGTAATCACTCAGATTGATTTAATTAAAGATGTACCTCTGTGTCTGTGACTGTCATTAATCCTGTTTACCAAGCATTTGTTGACTAATGGTCCAAAAAAGGTGACTATAAGTAATTAACAGCTAGTTGTGGCCTATAATTACTACGCAAAATATGCTTAGGTTGTATTGTAGTCATTATTTTTCATTCATTAACTTCAGTCAATATCAATTAAAAACTGTAATGGCATTACATTAAATGTAAAATGATGTTCCATTTAACCTTAAAATTGTGTAAACATCAAATGTAAACTTGGACTTTATTTCAGACTTTATTTTGGCCCCAGTAAAACTCCAAGTGAAGAAAATGATTAAATTGTTTAAAATAAGACAAAAACAAGCACTAAAATGAGCTAAGACAAGTGAAAATCAAGATTTCTTATTTTGATTCACCTCCCCAACATTTTTTTCTTTAAAGAACCAGGGTTCATGAAAAACCTAGAAAATATGTGGCAGTGTTGCTATAAAACAAAAAATTATTAGAGCATTTTTATTCAAAATAAAGATGAAACAAAAAATAAATATTGAATTAAAAACATAAGATAAAAACTGAATTGGAAATGTTGCATTAATGAACTACAATAAAGTCGAAGTACTAAAAAGACTGATGGAAATAAAACCAAAACTGGAATAAGGCCAAATAAAACTATTTTTAAAAATCAAAAACTGGAAACACTTAATAATAAGGTTACATTAGTTTACATGAACAATGAATAAACACTACTTCTACAGCATGTTAATTTTAGCATTTACTAATGCATTATAAAAAATCAGAAGTTTTTGTGGAAGTGTTTGTTAACATTAGTTAATGCACAGTGAACTAACATGAACAAACAATGAACTGTATTTTTATTAACTAACATTAACAAAGATTAATAAATAGTGTAATAAATGTACTGGTCATTGTTTGTTCATATGTGACCCTGGACCACAAAACCAGTCATGGTTCAAAAAGGTGCTACCCAAGCAGCACGGGTATATTTGTAGCAATAGCCAAAAATACATTGTATGGGTCAAAATTATAGTTTTTTTTTATGCCAAAAATCATTAGGATAGTAAGTAGATATTTTGATTAGTAATATGCATTGCTACGAACTTCATTTGGACAAATTTCAAGGTGATTTTCTCGATATTATGATTTTTTGCACCATCAGATTCCATTAAAATAGTAATATTTTGATTTTGATTAGCAATATGCATTGCTAAGAGCTTCATATTAACTAATAATAACAAATGACTTATTGTAAAGTGTTACCCAAAAACTATTAGAAATGACAAAAGCTTGTAACAAAGTAACAAAAATGTAATTAAAATGAAAACTGAAAATATAAAACTAAAAGTTAAAAATATTAATACAAAAAAAAAAAAAAAAGAAAGAAAACTATGATGGCATATCATATAAATAATTATATATAATAATTCTAAATAATGCAAAAGAATAACACTAAAATAAGGTAGCCTTATTTTAAAAAAGTATGATTTCTAATCCTGGAAAAGTAAATGAATAAAATCTTGAAACAATCAGCATTTTCATAACCAATTCATATATTTCTGGTTATGCCAAGCTCTTATTCAGTAAATCATGAACGGTTAAAAAGTCACATAAATTCATCCATTTAAAAAAGGGGTATCCTTAAACAGCATTCAGTTCTTCAATTTCAGCAATCCTGAAACTAGAAACTAGAGCTAGAACCTGCAAACTAGAAATGTCAGGCCTTCGAATACCGTTGTGGATGATGTGGAGTCAAAAAAACTGCGACATAGTAGACTTTCACTTCTCACTTCTCATTTCAAAAGCTGAAACAGCACTGAAAATACACACTTACATATATAATAGTACTCGTGTCCAGGTCGGAACTCAAAACCAAGCGAGAAGGGGGTGAAGAGCTGAAACTTCTCAGAGAAGCGCAGGGGTCCGTCGGGACTCTGGGGCCGGTTACACTCCCACCGCTTGAAGCCCCTCATGCGGTGCTCACAGGTGAGATAACCATCGTGGTTCACCATGAAAAGGATGTAGCGCTCCATGCGACTGTGAGGCTGGGGCGTCTCATAGTACGGACAGTACACGTCCAGGTAGTCGTTGATGCTCACGGCCACCGTATATTCACCCTGCCAGAACCTGCAACGGAGATTCAGAGCGTTAGATCGCTGAAGCCAAACATCAGGATGACTGGCATAACTCCTGTACACGGACAATTGAAATATTCTGTAGCTCAGCTTTTTATTTGGCCTCCATTCAAACCGAACAACAGCAAAGAGCAAAGTTTTACACACAAAGGCTAAATCTGTTAGGCAGAAAATCACAGAGAACACAACAGAATAAGCTGGAATGAATAACCACAATGCATATTTTCTATCTAGGTCACCATTATGCAGAGAGAGAATGGCAACCAGAACACACACAGAAAAACTAAACTCTCGCTGTAATACTGTAATGAGAAGAGAGGTGTTTGAAAAAAATCTCTTTGACTAGGGCTTAAAATAGACCTCTTTAAAAACAACTTAGTTTGCCTTTATTCATTTCTCTGGGTTAGTGCAGTTGCAACATTTATCAATGAAAATGTTGATTATGCTCACAAAAACCTCAAATTTAGTCAGCGACTTGATTCCATATAAATCATAAACTTCATATTAAATCGCACCCTTAATCCAAGCTTTGAACCACAGCGGCACCATAAAAGAATTTTTCATGCTTCGCATTCGATTTTCTCTCTACATAGTATGCGTTTCATGAGAATGCAGCTTTCAGAGCAGGAGAAAAAGAAAGGGAGAGAGAGAGAGAGAGAGGGAACGGGTTGAGAGGCAAAAGATAGCATGAGTGAATCAGTTTGAAAGTCAGTGTGACCTACAGAAGCTGCGAATGTGTGACAGTACTATGATGTCAGAGTCCTGTGAGTATATGCCTTTGACTGCAAAACAAATAGCGGCTGACAAAATAAAAAATAAAATAAACGCACTGAGGTTTTTACACTTAACAAATGTGCCAATGAAATGAGATGACACTTTTTAAAGATATATATTCTGAAAACATTTTTCTTTTTGGCAAATTTATGGGTGAATCTCAGAAAACCTGTCAACGATATGTCATGGTTATCTTTCATTTAAAAAAATGAAAGAAGAAAACAAGAAATCACATTTTGTGAAATAAAAATTAAACACCTTTTTCTACCATCAAGAATTATTGCATTATGACATTTTGCATTATTATAATGCTAAAGGAGGCATTGTCACTAATGTAATTAAAGTATTATTTATATTGTAGTATTTATACAACATGTATTTTGTACATTACTGTACTGTAATGCTACAAAAAATCATGAGTTTTCATGTCTGTATTACAGTAATGTGTATATAGAGAACAAAAAATGCAAACTAACTCAAATGTAAAACATCTAGACATATTACAGAAAAGTAATGCCATCATAAATGTACAAAAGGCTTAATTTCCTCTATTCAATATACGGTTGAGATCAAAAGTTTACATACACAATCTGCAAAATGTTAATTACTTTGCCAAAATAAGAGGGATCATACAAAATCCATGTTATTTTTTATTTAGTACTGACCTGAATAAGATATTTCACATAAAAGACATTTACATATAGTCCATAAACATTAGTTGGATTTATAAAAATGACCACATTCAAAAGTTTACATACACTTGATTCTCTGTGTTGTTACCTGAATGATACACAGCTGTTTTTTTTTGTTTAGTGATAATTGTTCATGAGTCCCTTGTTTGTCCTGAACAGTTAAACTGCCTGCTGTTTTTCACAAAAATTGTTCAGGTCCCACAAATTCTTTGGTTTTTCAGCATTTCTGTGTATTTGAACCCTTTACAACGACTGTATGATTTTAAGATCCATCTTTTCACACTGAGGACGAAGCTACAGAAGATACTTAGATACTTTTTTAAACAAGTTAAATTTACCCTGATCTTCAAATTCAAAAGTTTTCACCCCCTGGCTTTTAATGCATCATGTTTCCTTCTGAAGCATCAGAAGGAAATTTTTCTGGATTCTGTTTTCTTTTCCATTTTAATTTTCTAGGCTCTGCTTTAATGGTTTTAATAAAAATATTGATATTCATTAAAAAGCATGTCTACTTCAAAAAAATCATGAAACTTACACAATTTAACAACAATTTATTAAAAGTTTAACAAAAATTACATGTTTAAGGCCTTTTTTTTTCTCAAATTCAGTTTTACTTTTTACCAAATTCTGTGTTTGCCATTCATTTTATAGATTCCATTTTATTGCTTTCATTAAATTAATTAATTTATTATAATAACATTACTATAATTCATTAAATGTAATAATCAAAAGCACGTCTAATTAATTGATTTCATTTTTTAAAATATGAATTTTTTTCTAGTTAAAATTCATTAACAAAATTATTAGTACTCCTAATACTAGTACTATCATTACATTAAGTAATATACTTCTGTCACCGTTTTTTCAAGTTAAACCTAACTTTTATTTTGACAGGTTTCTGTTTGTATACGATATGACAATAGTTTTTCTCAAAAGAAACGGCAAAATGCTCATTAAGTGACTTAAGCAGTTCTACAGATTATGTTTATCCGTTCAGGTACTCATATATTGAGGCGGCAAATGGTGAAAACACAGTGAGCGTCAAGTGCAAGTATGTAAGTAGTAAACGAAACAGCGTGTCTGTGCCATTCATTCACACAGACACACATATAGGATTCACATTTAAATAGTCTTTTTGCAGGTTAATAGTCACAGACACAAGTCCATATCACATTTTGATTTAAGTGTACTGGCCTTCTTTTGATTTATTCATCCAAAATTCCGTGACATTTCACATACAGTAAATGACCGGATTCTGCAATTCCGTCCACGTATTCCGCATCGAGGAAATCATAGGGCCCTATATAATATTTGAGTGTGTGTTCATCTATCCATCCAATAACTGAAATTTAACCAAGAGAATTATATTTTCTAAAAGCGTCCTTATATGTGAATTTTTCCTTTTTCCTAAATCTTCCTTTTTTTTTATGGAGCAGCTTGTATCTAAGTGCAAACAGCAGAAAGCACTCACACCTCTGTAAGTGAGGAAGCGCCTTCAGGCACTGGTCCATTTGCCTTCAGTGTTCAGTATAAGGTCCTGTCCTCTCATCTAGGCGAGCTGCCCTCTCCCGCACCTGCCTGTCTGTCCTTTAACAAGACAAACTATTGGCACGGTGATTTACTCACAGCGCACCCCACATCAAGTGCTTTCTTAAAGGCTGCTTGTTTTGCCCTCGGTTAATGGCTCTTTCAGATGTTTGCGCTCGCATTCACACACACACAAACACTCGTGCACCATAAAACGTGCCGTAAATTACTTCCATGCGGCGGAACATCTCTGGATATGTTACTGTAATTCAGCTCTCACAGTCTAAATCAGCTCCACCTGTTGTAGATTAGCCACACTCCCAAACTGTTACCTCAGTTCCATCTCTCCACAGCCACGTTTACATTAAGCGGACAAATGTATTTTAGGTCCTTTCAAACAAGTCCAAGTGACTTGTTTGTCTAATCACTTGTTTATACTATCAAAAGGAATAAATCTCTCGAAAGTTTGGAGCTCCTGACCTTCAACGTAAACGTTCCGGAGATATTTCTTTCTAATCAAGCATGAACAGATTACCGAGGGGACATATATCAGTTTGAGCCGAACATCCCAGCATATGTTGAGGGATCACAACTGTGTGTGTGCGTGTGTGAAACCCATCCTTCACTATCTTTCCAGGAACACATTTCTCCTGTTGCGTCTGACCTTCTCAAACTCTCCCATAGCACATCAGGAACTTGTTTATGGTTCATGGTGAAATATCGATCTGTGAATTTACAGTGGCTTCCATAACCTCATTAAAAATAACCGCTGATTGGTTCCATCGCCAAATGCAATAAATGGATTTTTTTTTCTTTTTCTTTTTTTTGCGCCGCTGGTTCGGGCGGGTGGCGGTGCGAGTGTTAACAGACATGATGAGGAGACAGCTGAATCATAAACAGACTGACGCTCGTGCCCAGAAATATCAAAAAGATCTCTCTCATGTACATACATGCACACACACACACATATACACCTTCCTGCTTTCCCAAACAGGCGGAGTATCATGGAGAATTCTAAACAAACAAACTTCAGTTCCTCACAGCATGTCGCTCCTCATTCACCTGCTGTCGTTTTCCCTTTGTCTCCTAAAACTTTGATATTCAGAAGATCTTCACGTTCAAATATCTGAAGCTGCTTTTAGACAGAGACCTTGACAGATCTAAAATGGAGAAAATATGCAACAATACCGGAGCTGAACAGTGATATTTTGGTAAACATCATTTGAGAAAATCTGAAACATTGCTCATAAGCTAAAGCTTTGTGAAGGATATAAATGCGCACAAACGCCTAACTTTTTCATCTTTAACCCTCTGATGCATGCATAATTCATTCCCAAAGGAGAAAAACCCTCTTCATGTTTCCCTTTTTTTTTTTTTTCAAAACAAGAAAATAATTACTTTCAATTTTCTTCTTCTTTTATCAAAGTAATGTGTTTTGAGAGAGTTCACTGCAGATTTCAGAAAATATGAAAGAGGTAATTGACTACTGACAATCATGTTGGATTTGAAATGAAAATAAAGACAGGCAGACATATAGTATAACATAAATGTCTTGCAATATAAACTTGCAATTAAACATATTGATATAAAAAAACAAAGAGAAAGAAACACAATTTTTGATATCAACATCATAAAATGCTTTAAAAATTACATTAAACCAAAGGTTTTTCAAACTGGGCTAAATGTAAGAAATACAGCGGGTTTGTGAGTTGACAAAAAGCTGGCAATCAATTAAATCATAAAAATGTTAAATAAATAATTTAAACACTTGAACACTAAGAACAGAAATTGTTTACCTGCATGTCAGTGTTTCCATTAAGTGACACTGAACTGTAAACATGCAATTGTGTTGCTAAATTATTTAAATATTAATTTCCTCAGAAATACTTCAAGTAAATATCTCATATCAAAGGAGTATGGCTGATAAAGATGTTTGGGAATCCTTGCATTACATGAATAAACATTAATAAACATATTGTCTGTTTTTAACCATTGAGGTTTTGAAGTTACATGCAGAAAGAGCTGGGTAGTAACTGATTACATGTAATCTGGATTAGGTAATCAGATTCCAAAAATTACGCATTACATTTTAAAATGCTTATAATCAGATTACAGTTAAACTAATATTAAACTAATATACACTACCAGTCAAAAGTTTTTGAACAGTAAGATTTTTCATGTTTTTTTAAAAAGAAGTCTCTCCTGCTCACCAAGCCGGCATTTATTTGATCCAAAGTACAGCAAAAACAGTACAATTCTGAAATATTTTTACCGTTTAAAATAACTGTTTTCTATTTGAATATATTTTAAAATGTACTTTATTCCTGTGATTTCAAAGCTGAATTTTTAGCATCATTACTCCAGTCACATGATCGTTCAAAAATCATTATAATATTCTGATTTGCTGCTCAATTTTTTTTTATTATTATTATTTTAATGTTGAAAACAGCTGAGTAGACACTTCTCAGGTTTCTTTGATGAATAGAAAGTTCAGAAGAACAGCATTTATCTGATATAGAAATCTTTTGTAACATTATAAATGTCTTCATCATCACTTTTGATCAATTTAAAGCATCCTTGCTAAATAAAAGTATTACTTTCCATAATTTTTTTACGAAAAAATTATACTATAATATACTAATTCTAATTAGACTCAAAGCTTTTGAATGGTATAGTGTATAATGTTACAAATCAGCATATTAGAGTGATTTCTGAAGGATCATGTGACACTGATGACTGAAGTAATGATGCTGAAAATTTAGCTTTGATCACAGGAATATATTACATTTTAAAATATATTCACATTTATTTTAAATAGTTAAAAATCTTTTCAAATTGTACTGTTTTTGCTGTACTTTGGATCAAATAAATTCAGGCCTGGTGAGCAGGAGAGACTTCTTTAAAAAAAAAAACATTACAAATCTTACTGTTCAAAAACTTTTGACTGGTAGTGCATTTCTGTGTAAATCACATTTGACTTTGTTTGACAAAAACAAAACAAAAAACCCAAAACATTAACATTTCATACCTGTCTATACACACACACACAAGCAAGTACATTTTTCCTGTGGCAGAGTTCAGTGAATTTGCAGATTTTGCTATTAATAGTCGAGATGGCAGCATGTGAGCATTTCTTTAAGCCTCACAGGAAGTCTTGCATACTTTTTTCCCTGAGTCTTTGTACTAAAGGATCACTTGAGGCACATGCACGCACAAACAGACACACACACACACACACACACACACACACTGCTGTAAATCCAAAGGTGGTGGATCCGAATCTCTGGCATTGCACACACTTGCGTTACACATTATGGCATCGTCGCGGCTCGGTACGATGTGATTCTGGAGGCTTTCCAGCCCCACTTATTGTGTTCTTGCCACAAGCAGGCCTTTTGCCATCATGCCAGCCCTGCGAGACACTGGGGGCTTTTAATGATATGGAAAAGCAAAGGGCTGCCACAATGTTGTGAATGCAAAGCTCCAAGGCAAAGCTCTTCCATGCGAGATAAAAGAGAGGAGAAAAGCCACTTATCGCTGGGGCTATCTGCTGCCCGCATCTGATGCGGGGGCTTGGGAACCGGACCTTGTTATGTCAAGAGGAGCGAGGATGTACTGACGCTGCCAAAAGAGAAAGAGAAAGGGACAGCGAGAGAGAGAGTGCTGCCATTCTAAACAAGCTTCCCCAAATGACAGCCAGCCAAAACTAGCCTTCATGATGTCACCGAGGCTGCTGCTGTTTCAAGGGCACTTCATAAGGATGATACATCAGTTTAAATCGCGCATTCAAAATTCACACATACACTGACTTGAATACACATCTGATATGAGTGTTGAAGCTTTTTTTTTTTTTTTTTTACTTTTTTTTCATATGAAGTGGTTAACATATTTGATTGTTTCCTAAAAAAAATGTGAAAAATAATTTTTAAAAAAGAAAATCATGTGGTACAGTCAACACAGAGAAACAAAAGAAAGAAAAAGGAAATCTTAGAGAGGACCCCTGCAGACCTTCATGACTGTGTGTCATGGTTTATAACTGTCTTAAAATATCAAATAATTTGACCTTTTTGAAAAGGCAACGCTAACCCAAGTTCAGAAAACATGTCATGTGGTGCAACTTCCCAAACACTTATGATATTTATGAATAAATAATTGATTAAATGTGTAAAATTAAGGTTTTTGAGGAAAACATCCCAGGATTTTTCTCCATATAGCGGACTTTAAAGGGTTGAAGGTCCAAATTGCAGTTTCAATGCAGCTTCAGCGCTCTACATGATCCCAGCTAAGGAATAAGGGTCTTATCTAGCAAAATGATTGGTCATTTTCTAAGAACAATACAAATGTATATACTTTTTAACCACAAATGCTTGTCTTGCACTAGTTTGACTTCACACATCACGTTGGAAAGGTCATGAGTGGTCTTTTTATTTTTTTTTTGTAAAAGGCGTTTGACTTTCTTTGCACGTTTGCTTTGTAAACACTGGGTCCGTACTTCGCCTACGTCATGCGCGACCTTTCCAACGTCACTATGTAATGCGTCGAGCTTTAGGGTTCGGTATCAAAAATGGATTCAGATTCCAGAATCGGATACTTAAGGTCAGGAATCGGATACTTCTTGTGAAATTAAAATTTCGATTCCGCCTATCAATTCCTTTGTGTGGTTCTTTTTTTTTTTTTTTTTCATCTGTGAGGACCCGACCTAGCGATCTGCCAGGACCTTGCTCGCTAATCTAAGCACATAGCGCTCCAAAGTATGGTTACACTTGCGATCAGAAATCGAAAAAGCAAAGTATAATATTTGTGATAAGCTAAACATGTTGCAATAGAGGTGTCAGCACCAATATGACAAAGCATTTTAATTTAACAAATCGTTAAAGATCACAAACACGATTCAAAAACCAATGTGATTCTATTCCTAAATTACAATGATTCATCTGTTTGATTTCTCAACCTTTCTTCCGTGCAGTGTACGATCTAGTGTGATTTGAACATTCAAATCCGTGTTCGTGCTGCCGCTGACCTAAAGAGAGCCACTGTCATGTAGGCTATATGAATGATGTATATGAACAGTTTCACAGTATTTTCAGCCACACAGTTCATTATTTCTGTGTTATAAACATTCAAATAATCACAGAAGTACTGGGATAAAAGTTCATAGTCCGGATATAAATTCTGATATGTACGGTAGAGATCAAAATAGAGTAAATCATCTTTTGAAAGTTAATTTGACATTCCAAATGTTAAAGATTTATCGATTACGTTGTTATGCCAGTAGGTGGCGAAAGGGGGCTGTTAATAATATATTCGTCTTTGATCATTCATTCAAAAACACTGATTCATCCAGTAATGAGCCAAGTAAATCTTGAGTGAATCGCTGAATCATTTACTTATAAATTAGGCCTGCATGTGATTTTGTTTAGCTGTCTAATGTTTTATTTTTCTTCAGAATCCTAAGAGAACCACAACAACAACAACCCAATTTATCCAAAATCACACAGCTCTATTTTGCAAACAGCTTTTGAATTTTGTTTTTATGTAGCCTGTTGATTTTTGTTCATGGTATTCAGCTGCAACTAAATGTTTAGCAAAAAAGAAACAAAATAACTATGCTTGATATCATCTTTTATTCACATTGGAATCTAAACTGGGAATCGAAAATAATATATAGTATATAATATGTAAATTGTTTTTAGAAAACAACCATTTGTTTCGCTAGATAAAACCCTAATTCATCAGCTGGGATCATGTAGAGCCTTTTGAAGCTGCATTGAGAAACTGCAATTTGGACATTCAACCGGTTGGTTCCCACTGAAGTCCACTATATGGAGAAAAATCATGGAATGTTTTCCTTAAAAACCCAAATTTCTTTTCAACTGAAGAAAGCAAGATATGAACATCTTGGATGACAGTAATTAAATTAAAACGTTTCCAGAAAATGGTGTAAAAGCTTTTCAAAAGCTTATGAAACCAACATGAATACAAAGAGTCCATTTCAAAGAACTTCAAGTGTGTATAAAGATTCTTCATTTAATTTATTGTGGACACTCATAATATATCATTGACCCAATTACTGAAACTTTCTAGCAGGATCCTCAATGAGATTGCATCACACATCACAGTGAGTGACTGAATTCAGGCGCGATGCAATCTAATCTATTATGTGGCATTGATGGAGGGCGTAAAAAAGAAAATAAAGCCCTAATATCCAGACTCAATCAGTCCTCCTATAGCAATGCTCAGCCGAGGTGATTAATCAGGGCCATTGACTGCTTTAGCAGACTGCTGTATGATAGATGGCGTCTGGATCGTAACTCTGCCTCTGGTCACAATGGCAGAGATCTGCAGCCAGGCTCTTGGGCTCTGGAGGGAGCGACCCATCCTGATGATGAAGGCCGTCCACAGCCTCCTCGCAGCATACAGCCTGCCTCATTATTCCCTTCTGCTCAGACAGAAACACAGCAGGGATACTGCAGCATCTCCATGGGAAGAAATAATACTTTTGGATACAATTACCGGATCGGGAGTGTGGCATCTTACCACAGGCAGCGTCGGCCTTAATATCTGACTCATTGTTAGGCAGCTCAGTTTGCACGGCCGGCTAAGGCACCGAATAGGGAGCGACGTGCCTGCGGGGAGTCTGTGCAGCCTCGCAAGGGCCGTAATCATTTTAAACGTGAAATTATGAGCTTTCACGTACGGAAGTCACAACGAGGAGATTTGTCCGCTCTTTTGCATGATACTGGAGGCAGGACCCGAAGCTTTGGCTCCTGTGTGACTTATTAGAGAGGGCAGGACATGAAAAACGCATCGTTTTCTTATTCTTTTCACAGGGAATGAATCTTAGAGAGTCATGTCAAACAGAAGCAGTTGGAAAGTGTTTTATTGTTAGACTACAATATGGATTAAGACATGAAGGGTGACAATTATAGTACTTTTTGTCTATAAATTGTCAAGAGTCATGTGGGTCACTGATAAATCCTTTAAGAGGGAACAGTAATAATAGATAAGAAAAAGAATAAAGCATTATACTGTTTAAGAAAAACCTAAGCTATGTCTGTTATGTACACTATGGTTCAAATTGTTGGGGTTGGAAGATTTTTTTTATTTGCTTTTTTTTTCCAGAAAAGATGCATTGAAATGATCAAAAGGGACAGTAAAGACATTTTTAACAATACAAAAGATTTCAGTTTTTAAACGAATGTTGTTCTTTCTGAGCTTTCTGTTCAACAAAGAATCCTTAACACACACACACACACACACACACACACACACACAATTACTAATAAGAAATGTTTTTCTTTTAAAAAAAAAAAAAAAAATAGCATATTAGAATGATTTCTAAAGGATCAGAAATCTAAAAACTGGAAACTGAAACCGAAACTGGAATAATGACTGCTAAAAATGTTGCTTTGCCATCACAGGTTAAAAAAAAAAAAATTTAAAATACATACTAATAGAAATTTGTATCTTTAACAATATGACTGTTTGTACTGTATATATAAAAAAAAAATCCATGAAATGCATTATTAGTTCGTTTTCCAACTGTTTGATATATTAAACCCATTTAAAAATTATTATAAAGCATAATGCTACTGTGAATTCACAAACGCT
This sequence comes from Cirrhinus mrigala, assembly GCA_036247105.1. NCBI lineage: Eukaryota > Metazoa > Chordata > Actinopteri > Cypriniformes > Cyprinidae > Cirrhinus > Cirrhinus mrigala. The sequence continues at coordinate 18,866,233 of CM070008.1, read as the reverse complement.
ATGATTTATTTAAATAAATATGTACCTGCGTGTCAAAGTGGCTCCGTTCACAGTAAATTCTGCTCCATACGAACTGTGGAACGTCTCAAATTCCATTTTTGCATATTGCTATGAGTTTTAGTTTAATATACCGTTCATATGGGAACGCAACGTACTCCATTTAATCAGATTTGTAAGGTAAATCATTTATAAACCTATGCAAACAGGAGAATGCAGGCTAACTGTTCATTGCGATTTCAAAATAAAAGCTCAAACCCTCACTCTTAAGTTTACACGTTTCGATGTCCACATATTTAAGAAATTACAGTGGCTGTAGTATTTCTGTTATAAAGAAATGTCCAAATATTCATTATTAAGTGGACATTTTAATTAAATGATGTTTAGTCAATAGTAAACAAGGATAACATCGCGCAGTAAAGTGTAAAAACAATCGTCAGGCTGTTGGCGCCCTCTGCAGGCATTTGATATAATCCATAATGTAGTCTAACATTAGTTCTATTGTTTTATAATACATTATGTATCTTAACAGTTTTTCAATAAAAATTTTTATTGCCTCATTGCTATTATATATATATCTTAAATAATTTCAAAGGCTATTATTCGCTTAGGTCTATTTTTATTACCACAAAAAATGAATTATAATTATCCGATTACTTGATTAATCGTCAGAATAACTGACAGTTTACCCAATTACCAAAACAATCGTTCGTGACACCCCTAATCTTTTTTATCAATCCCAAACTTTTGAACAGTAGTGTATAGTAATCTCCTAAATTAATGAAGTAATAGTGAAAACATCAAAAGAAAACTTCGTTCACATAAGCAGCACTACATTTATTATTCCTAATTTTATAATAACTAATAAAGTCATTTAGACTTTTCTAGTCTACTGAAAAAAAAAAGAAAAAAAAAAAAAAAACCATTAATTGTGTTTGCAATCCCAATTCTAAATCGATGTTTACAAACCTAATCCAATATGTGGTTTGAAATCTGATTTCTGATCTGATTCCAAATATCTCGGTCTCAACGGTCATCTCAAGTGTCAGGTAGTTTTTTTCTTATTCGATACATGACGTGCATGTAACAAAATACAAAGCACGCACTACTGGGGCTCGAATACACTGCTTTTTGCTCGCTATTTCATCATATATCGACTGTGTGACATTCATTATGCAGTGAATAGTGAATGAGCAATAGAGTCAGCAGTTTTGGCCACACTATATGCATAAAGCACTTCTATCGCTTATGTTGTCTGATGTGCCTCGTGAGTTCAGCACTGCAGCGAGATATCATGATGGACATGAGCAGAGGTATAATTTCCAGTTTTATGCCTTCTCCTTTCACACTGACAGTTCCTCCTAGTTGTCTAAATGCAAGTCTCAATTTGTGCTGACGCTTACATACTGTAGCAACAGCTATAGATACAGTGGATACCGACCACACGGTCTGAACAAACGGACCAGATTTTATCACATGCAAACCCAAATCGGATTTGCATGCAGTGTGAACAGATGCTTTTTCCTGAAGGGAACTGAGAGGTTTTGAGTCTCATCCCACTTCACCTGTAGAGGTGAGACACAGTGGGCACGTGTCTCCCAGATGGAGGAAACCTAATGATGCTGGACAGCTGTCCGCAGAGGAGACACTCAGCCTCTGCGTGAGAGTCCTACAGATGAAGTCACCTAAGAAACAAGGCTCAGAGCTGTCGTGGAGTGGATTTTACACTCGTGTCTGAAACTAGAAAAGACTCTTAAATTCCCACAGTGGATGGAAACTGAGTGAAAGGGCCTCTTCTCTCCACTGACAGGACTCCAATGAGGCCGTGCCCCCACACACGGCTCACCCGACAGCCATCATCACCCACTTTACAACACATGATTGTGACTTTGTGCAGAAGGAGAGAGAATGACTATCTTGATTGCCTCTACACTCTGAAGACTCGCACGGTGAAGGTGACTGCTGAGCAGTCTGCACAGGTCCAAACAGATGAGCTGAAGCCAGAACATGGCCTATAAACGAGACCCTGTGACTCGACCCAACCGCTGCTGGCAAATTTTAAGATTGAAACTGAAATTGCTACATTTCTAAAGATAAACCCAGATGCAGAGATGCAGCGATAGGAATTGTAAAGGAACATACGGTAACGCTGTAGTTAAGGGATCAATTCTCACTATTAACTTTTTGTCTCTTTCTGTATATTATTAGTATACTGGCTGTTTATTAGTACTTATAAAGTGCATATTAATGCCTTATGGCCATATTTTAGATCTCTGAAAGGGGCAGTTCACCCAAAAATGAAAATTACCCCATGATATACTCACCCTCAAGCCATCTTAGGTGTCTATGACTTTCTTCTTTCAGACAAATACAATCAGAGTTATTTAAAAAAAAAAAAAAAAAAGCTTTATACTGGAAGTGAATGGGTGTTGACATTTTGAAGTCCAATAAAGTGTATCCATCCATCTTATAAAGTACTCCATAGGCTCTGGGGGGTTAATAAAGGCCTTCAGAAGTGAATTAATGCATTTTTGTAAGAAAAAATATCCATATTTACAACTTCATAAATTATAATCTATAGCTTCCACTAACTGTTGTACTCACATTCACAAGAGAGTGGCATTCCTATAATGAATGTGAAAGCAACCACTAAAGCAAGTTCGAGAGAACAAAACAGAACACCGGTCATGAATTAAAAGTACAAAATAAGGATTTGTAAAGAAAAATGTCTGAGGATTTTGATATAAGCCAAGAGGAGACTGGTTTTACTTTGCTGTAAACACAACTTCGTTCTTGTGAAACTAGCATATTATTACTGGAGCTTACACTATGTCATCTGCTGGAAAGGCACTCTCCCGTGAATGTGCGTATGACAGTTAGCGGAAGCTAGAGATTAAGGTTTATGAAGTTTTAAATATAGATTTTTTTTTGTTTTAAATTCATCAATCTGCTTTAGAAGTCCTTTATTAACCCCCGGAGCCATGTGGAGAACTTTTTATGATGAATTTGTGCGCTTTTATTGGACTTCATCCATCTAACTTTATCTTAAACCCATTCACTGCCATTATAAAAGAGCCAGGACATTTTTTAATATAACTCTGGTTGTATTCGTCTGAAAGAAGAAAGTCATATACATCTAGGATGGCTTGAGGGTGAGTAAATCATGGGATAATTTTCATTTTTGGGTGAACTATTTCTTTAATCTTACTCCACACCTAAACTTAACTACTACCCTACTAACTTTTAAAAAGCAACAGATTGAGAGTTTAATGAAGCAAAAGTCATAGTTAATAGTTAGTTAATAGTAAGAACTGGTCCTCAAAATAAAGTGTGACCAAATACATTGATTCTTAAGGGGGTCATCGGATGCCCATTTTCCAGGTCTTAATGAGAAGTCTATAACATACTTTGGTTAAAAATTTTCAGTTGTAGTGTAAAAAAACACAATTTTAACCAAGTCAAAATTAGCCCTTTTTAGAGTGAGTCGTTCTATTGCATGTTCCTTTAAATGCTAATGAGCTCTGCTTGCCCCGCCCCTCTTTTCTGTGGGGTGATAACCCGTAATACTTACTTTAGCCGCATTTAGCTGCGAAATTTGCTAACTAGCACATTATTAAGAATGGCGATTTGCAAAGATGCATAAAAACCCTTATACTCAATTCTGCTGTAGGTGAAGCTGCATCACGAATTATTTGCGCAAACATAGGCGCGTTATGTAGATCACCAGGCGCATTTCCTTAAAAAATGAAAGTAACGTTAATCCTCTGCGTCTTCAGCAACTCAGATGTTGGGAGTAAATGATGACTGCTACGTTCATTATTACATCCAACAACAGAACACCTCAATTGCTCAATCAGAGAAAATCTTGTCTTCCCCTGCACTGGAGTCGACACAATGGCAGTCGGACTGTTCTCAGATCACGCAGCTCAATCTGGGCGGGTCTAAGGTAAGACAGACATGTCAATCAATCGTGGGAGCGGCCTTGGTCGGTGTGACATCACACAGCCAAGAAGCTGAGAATGGCCTGATTTGAAAACGGGGATATTAAGATTAAAAAAAATACTACTGGGTGGATTTTTATCATTATAGGGTGGTTGTGTACACATACTGCCAACACACATTAATGTTCAAACAACATGTAAAAGTGAGTTTGGCATCCGAAGACCCCTTTAACAATTCTCATTTCAATTTTGAGGTGTTTGTAAAACAATTCTTAAAATTATGAAATAAGTTCTAGAAGATTTAAAATATATTCAAATATATTGTATCTAGCATTTCTTCTGGGAAATGAAACAGCTGGGGAAATAAAAAATAATAATTCTCGATATCCAACCCTGCTTACAGAAGTCTCACATTTTCCCTTTAGTTTTGCTTGTACAGAGCTGTGACTGTAATACTTATGAGTTTTAATACCTCACAGTCCCTCCACTGACTACCTTTGCAGCATTCTTCCATATTAACCAAGCGACCAAAGAAATACAGGTATGTAAAAGCTTTGAAGTTACTCCTGTCAATGCAGAATTGTGACCAATGTTGATCTAGAGTGATGTAAAAGTCACAGGAATTCTGATATGTTCTGGATCCAATTTTGGTTGCGTTGCAAAATATCTGACCTGTATCTGATTTAATACCACATGTGGAAGTGACCCAAATTAGATAGAAAAGATCAGATTCCATGTGGGTTTTGCTGTTCACACTGTTATGAAAAAACAGATCTAAGTCATTTATAAAAAAAAGACGAAGTATGAATGCATTCAAATGAAAAGAAACCCACTAAATAAATAAATGAAGACCATACAATTATTACTAACACATGTTTTTAAATAATTACAAACCAAAAATTCATCACAAACTTTAAATTATACATGAAAAGCTTGCAGAAACTGACCCATGGAGATCTGAGTATTGTGAGTTAGGAGCAAGTTTATATGCAGGCTGAAACTGTTATTGTATAAAGCAGTGATATATTCCAGATGATTTAGTAACTGCCTTGTAGCTAAACTGGAAAACACTGAAAATTTATATGTACACAAAATTCTTTTATAAGTGAGATAATATAATGAGATATGAAGTAAACTGTTGTTCTATCTGCTATCGCAGACCTTTATCACTCTCATGAGGTAAATAAACATACTTCAGTAAATATAACAAATTTTGATATGCAACCCGTATGCCACTGATGATAAATAAATTAGGACTATTTGATGTGAAGGTCGGGGTAGGTTGATTGATTTTGTAATTGCACTGACAGATGCAAAACACTACCATCTGTTGCCTTTTTCAAAGAATTAATCAACAAATACAGCATGTGTTCAGCAGTCCTGCCAGTTAGACACAATTCACCGCTTTCCCCATTTCTCTTTTGTGTCCCATAAACATAGCTGAAAAATCGGTTTCAGACCAGAGCTCATGGGAGATCCATCTCTTGCGAGGCAAGTGACCCGGCCAGCCCCCCTTCTGCTGCAAATGAGAGTGTGCTGAACACAGGCCGCCGGCTGCACACATAAAAGAGCGACCATACGGCACGGTCCGAACAGCCTCAAAAAAATTCCAGATGAATGTGTGTATGCTCTAAACAGTACTTTGCTCTGCTTTCACCCTCCATCGACTCTCCTTTGACTGGCTCTAATCAGGAGGGCTCCTGTGGAAAGCTGTCCTCACTACCGAAATGCATGACTGGTCTGAGACAGAACGGTCAATTTAACACAGAGGCACAAGGCTACAAACTTGAGAGGTGGTATAGAAAGTGATCGGAATACTGAGTGCTTTAAGGACCTAAACAGCTAAATTAAATCTATAGAGTCCTTCAATAGCTGCAGCAACAATAGTTACAAACGCACAGAAAAGCATAAGATAAATCACTGTTGACAAATACAGTATTGCAAATTTGTTATTTGAATAAATGCTTTCATATATTTTTATTTATACAACAGTTCTTTCTGGTCCTTGAATCTGATTGGCTGAGAGGAGTGCAATATTCTAGTGATAACAGAACTCCAACCAATTCACTGTTTGTGTTACTCCACTTGTGGTAATTCTCATAGTGTGATTGCGGATCCCCAAATCCACTATAATTTCATAGATAATACTGTTTTTGTGTCAAGGAATGTAGTTTTAAGAATTTTTAGGCAGGAATGTACTTATTTAGACTCCAAATATGCAGTTTGTTAATAAACATAACGTCTAACGTCTCAGCGTTCATGACCCCGCTGAGAACAGCCTTACTTTGGCTAGTTCTGATGTCTCTATACAGTTAAATATGAGATATAATTCGTTTTGGCAGCCATATCGCACTCAGCTACTCATGTGATGTTGCTCATAGATATTAGTTTTTCTAATATACATTATTACTCACAGTTTCACTTAAATAGTCCTGTGGTGTAACAAATAAACTTCATGGTGTAAATAAATACTGCACATATTGTCTCAGTTAATATGAGGCCACAAAACAGCACAAATGGGGGAAAAATACTGTTTAAAATAGTTTCAGATGAAGTATAGCATGTCAAACTGTAGGAATCTGCTGCAACGTGTCATGTCAACCGCCCTATTAAAGCGTGAATAATTTTGCTAGTTATCTCTGTTTATCGTAGATGGGGACTCTGTCTCTGGAGTGTTGGAGCTATAACTACAGCAGTTTGTGGGAGGTTTGGCTAATCTCTAAATTGCAAGTACAGGGCTCTAAAGTGGCAGTTGCTCTTGTTTAAACGAGGACGCTATTTTTCTCCTCCACTGACCAAACCTTGACCCTCGTAGAGCTCTTGAAATAGGTACACACTCCAGGGAAAAAAGGCTCTTGCAACAGCCTAATTTTAAAGCAAATGAATAAATCGCTGCCTTGAGACTCCAGATAGCATTTTTTTCTTTTGTACGCCTTATACAAGCAGAATACCAAAACTAAAAATTTCAGCATAACGTAAGGTAAAATAACAAGCAAAGCATCATTTTCCAAGCTGTTTCCAAACTGAAGTACTGAATTTAGGGTTGTTTTTACAAAACAGAACATAACATAAAATTTATCCACATATAAAATAAGCTGAAAGGTGCTTCTGAGCTGAATTACTGAATTTATCTACATATAAAATAATCAAAGTGTAAAGATTCAGAGCTGAAGTACTGAATTTAGGGTTATGTTTTTATGTTTTGTTATGTTGTCGTATTATGTTATTATGTTACTTAAAGGAGACGTATTATGCCTCTCTTTACAATATGTAAATATAAGTCTCAGGTGTTCCCAGAAGTTTCTGTGAAGTTTCAGCTCAAAATATCCCACGGATCATTAATTATATCATTTTGAAAATGTCTATTTTGAGTGAAAGCAGAAATACGCTGTTTTCATGCATGTCTCTTTAAATGCAAATGACCTGCTGATCCCCGCCCCCTTTTTTCAGAATAGGGCTGTGGGTTTTAGTTTTGATGATCATGTCTATCGTGCTGAAACCATGTGTCTTAAAGCCAAATCAGTTTAAACTTCTGCTATAGGGTTTTCTGAGAGCAAACATCTGAAACACGCACACAGAAAGCGGTTGTCACACGGCATGTTCATGTCTTATTGTGCTTAAGCTGTCAAATACACACATGCTTATGTCAAAAACAAACATGAGTTACTAAAACAGTCGGTTATGTCTGTGAAGGTAAACAGCTGGGAAATAAATCACGTTTATATTAGATCTGTGTGGCAGCAGCCTAACATACAGTAAATAAATCAATAAATCCATAGCTCTCGTCTTCTCTGAGGCTGGGACTCTAAATAGTGTTCTGCCAAAGACAGAACAGTTAGCATGCTTTGTGTGAACTTTTGGCATGGCGTTAGAACTGCTACAATGTTGTCGCTTGCGAAAACAAAACGGCAGCACTGTGGGTGGAAACGTGCAGATTAAGGGGCGGTAATGTTATAATAATGCTGCGTTCAAGTCCTCCTGGGACGTACGTACTTACGTGTTGACAAGTTGTCATTACAATGTCAGGTGCTTTCAAGTCACTTTGGTCGGAACAAGATGGCGATTTACCTTTTCTACATAAAATCAATGATTTTTTAAAACTCTGCACCTACAAAATTACAAATAAAGTATGTGCATCATTGTGTTTTTGCTTTTTTCAGTTTTTATTCAATTTATGAAGGAGATATAAACTGCATCATTATATAGTCTGTGGCAGGGGTGTCAAACTCAGTTCCTGGAGGGCCACAGCCCTGCAGAGTTTTGTTCCAACCTTGCTCCAACACACATACTATGCAGTTTTCAATTAAGCCTCAAGGACTTGATTAGTTGGATCAGGTGTGTTTAATTAGGGTTGCATCTAAACTCTGCAGGGCTGCGGCCCTCCAGGACTGGAGTTTGACACCCCTGGCCTATGGTAATTATACAATAATATAATATTCTGTATATGTAACATATAGTTTTATTGTACATTGCCAAAAAATAATAAATTATATTAATTTCAACAAATTTACGGTCAATAAAGACGCTGCATATCTATTGTCTATGGATGCATCCACTGCATCCAACACGTTTTTTCACTGACACGCCCCCAATTCGGAAACTCAGGGCTTAAAGAAAATTTCGAGTTTCCCACTCGTAATAATGACTTTGTGGTGGCATTCATGAGCGTTCAGCTTGTAAATACAATCTATCTGTCATGAGTTGAACGCTCCATTAGATCCCCTTACCGCACTGTAAAACGTTTTTACTAGTTTCATCTTAAAAACTTAAGTTCAGCAGCTTAAAAATTTAAGTTAAATCAACTTTAAACTACAAGTCACAACAATAAAATGAGTTAACTTATGAGTGGACGTTATTTGTACTTTTATGTTGATTTGACTTAAAATTTTAAGGCAGCTGCTGAACTTAAGTTTTTAAGTTGAAACTGGTGAAAACTTTATACAGTGCATGTCACCGGGGAAGCAAAATCTGACGTGTTTTTTTTTTTTTACATGCTTGCAGAAGAAGACTTACCAAAACAAAGTTACTGGGTTGCCCTTTTTCACGTTTTCTGGGTTGCAGATGCACCGGGACCCAATTATAGCACTTAAGCATGGAAAACGTAAAATTTTCAAGATATTTCGCCTTTAATATAACAAAACATAACATCTTATATGTAGATAAATAATTTGGTGATTTGGACTTTCCTCAACAAGATAATTTCAGTCACTCTTAGTCACATTTAATAACCTCACCCCAGTCACCTTTACAGCGGCTCCACTAGCTTCCTCATGACTTACATTAAAGGGTCAATGCTTTGTTTCCTTTTGTTTGAATGAGAGGACTGCTTACTGAAATCCAGAAGTACAGAATGAAGGGCTATGTCTTGGGGCATCAGCTCAAAATAAAAGAGTCCTTTTACAAACATCAATTTTTGATGTTTCCCACGCAAGCGCAGGGGAATAGCTGTCAAAGAGGTGACTCAACAACAAAAGAAGCCGCTGACTTTTATATCTAGTTCTATCAAGGTCAACGAAAGACAGTCATTCAAATAAAAGCTTGACAAACATAATTTCATATTAGTTAGCACATAGTAGGTGACTTTCGAGCATTAGCTGGTGTGAATTTTAATTTCTCTCCCGACGGTTTAGCCAATGGTCAGGGAGTGTAGCGTGATGCTATGCTAACTGTTGAATAGCTCAGCCCCTCGGGCTAAAACTGATGCTAACAACAATGCAGACATAAAGTCTAGTGGTGTTTTTTTTTTTTTACCTCATAATAAAAATGTGGGCACCAGGGTAAGCACTTCTGCTAAATTATTCAATTAATCAAACTGTTGCTCCTGGTCTTACTCACTTTTTAATATTTTCTTTTGAAGTTCATTAATTAGCTCTGCTAGCTCTGCTGTTTTCCTCATCCTATTTTCCTTCCTTTAGCCCCTCGCTCCCTTGTTCTGTGCCATTAGCTAATTAGACTAAAAAAGGGTCGATCCTTCTCCTCTCGTTTAACAGCCCGTAAAGAGAAGTGTAAAAAGACTGGATGTTTGGCATGCGTTGACAGTACCGTCGCAACCGATTTGTGATATCATATCTGTGGGAGTAGCCCTGTTAGCCACTTCAGTGGATTAGCCGTAGCAAACATATGTAATGTTTGGCACTTTATGTGCAACTCTAAATGTAAACTGTCGGAGTCTTTGTTGTTTTTTAATTAACTGGTTGACTTGGTTTGTGAATGCGCTATTGTATCTAAAACTGCATATGTAATGGGCCCTCAGTAAACAAAGCAGGAATTATTTTCAAGCAACAAACATTTGACTCTGCCGGGATGAGCCGTGAGGGTGACATGTCAGGAATTATCTTCTTCAATGAAGCATTCAATCAGTTCGCAGCAATTCATGCCTGACTAACACTCGGCAGTATGAACCGAGTCCTTCCAGATCCTTTTCATGATCACAGCGAGGACAGTCAGGTGACAGACAGGCTTGCGAAGATACAGACACGGTTTTTCACTTACCACGAGGTTAGATCGTAGGTGTGGAAGCTCTTTGATTGGTCTTTAATGAGTTTGTGGTGTCAGGGGATGGGATGGACCACCAGGGCCTGGCCTATAAATACCCCTGATAAAAGCAGCACTGTCATGTTGCATTGATCACAGCAAGATAACTGTGAGGGGAAACATCTGAATTAAGTGGTGTCCTGCTATCTTCTAACTCACACCTGTGAGGAAGAAGTGCTGCTGTGTGCTGTTTGAAAACAGGACAGTGACAGATAGGCATAAGAGCTCGGCAAAGGAGGACGGCTAATACTGTATCACTGATACACGCCCGGCTCTTCTCTGAGGCCTCTGAAGGATAACTGAATAGCATTAAATAACGCTGATTTAATTACGGCACACTCTGTTAATGCCCGCTGAGCTCGTTTCCTTTTCCTTCACTCTTCATTTCTTCTGTCAGTTAATGGATGGATGACTGAGAGACACACTGTGGCTTTGGTTTGAAAGAATGACAGAACTTGATAGTATGTCCTGCCACATTAGAGGTAAGGAACGCAGAATGCTAGAGCTTTACAAAAAATACTGTGGTGATGTGCCATGATAATACCACAGTACACTGTAAAAAATTTTTGTTGTGTTTTGCTGTAAAAAATTGTTTTGTGCTTGTGTGAATGACACTGTGCACCTTCTATATATGTTAGTATCTAAAATATATGTTATATATGTTAGTATCTAAAAGCTGCTTGTGATGAGCTTTGGTTCATTATGTGACTTTCTCATCACCACCTGCTTTTGTAGTGTATTACAAAGGTACAAAACAGATTTCAGCACTTCCGCAGGTTAGTATAATAACATTTTATCAGTTAATGAAATTACAGTATTTAAATGTAAATTTAAGTTAAATCCATAAAACCAAAAATGTTGCTACCATAACTTTTACAGAATTTTTTTTACAGTGCCCAAAATATTATTCTAATGGCATAAACACACACACACACACACACACACACAAATGGGCGATATAACCAACATTTTATATCACAATATGAGTCATATTATTTCACAGTAAAGATACAATATAGTTATTTTTGCTTTAAATAAGGTTTTTATGATACCAAAAATTTGATACTATAGAAATATCATAATTCTTGTCACCAGTGTCATTATCACAAATAAATAATACTAGCCTAAATTAAAAACAAAAGAAAATTAAAACTCACTGAAGACAAGTAAACAGTCAGCGTTTAAATAAGAATAAGAAACTAATTACAAGCAATAGGACAAAAAACTACAGTAGAACAAATAAATAAGAAATTCTACATACACTGCACACAGTGCATGTTCTTCACTGTGTAAATTAAATATATATGTCTTCTTATTAAAGTTACAGAAGAGATTTTATCAAGAGCAGTGAGAGATTTTCTCTCTTTTGTTGTTTGATTAACATGAATGACAGACAGCAGGAATATTAGACTGTTGTCATGTTAAGAGCTGCCCGGATCCAATATTTGCGGGGTTTTTTTTGTTTTATTTTTTGTTTAAGATTTATTTTAATTTATTTTCTCCTTTTATTGATAGGACAGTAGTGAGACAGGAAATTCAGTGGGAGAGAGAGGGGGAACAGGATCGGGAAAGGTCCGCAAACTGGGACTCGAACACGGGACGCCCGAAGCGCAACAGCGCTGCATGTGGACGCAATGCCCACGAGGCTATTGGCGCTAACGGATCCAATATACTGTTACACGTTTTTTCTCAGCTGTTTTCTTTCATTTAAAGGCACAGTATGTAAGATTTTCGTTATAAAATATTCAAAAACCACTTCAGGAGTGTGATATATTTCATGCAGTTTACTTAAGTTATCTCAAAAGTTCCCAAGGATTTGTAAATTCCAGAGAAATTCCAGTTTTAAATAATGGCTCATGCCTGGTCATTGTCGCCTATCAAGGACATAATATCTGCCCTGAACTTCTGTTTGTAGAAACAAACAAACAAAAAATGCCGCTGTACAGTTAAACTAAATCAACAATGGCTGTAGTGAAAAAAAATGAAAATTATGTGAAAAGTGTTGACTGCAGCATTAAATTTAGATCTGCTCAATGTTGCACCATGATTCACTCACGACTGTTGAGCTTATGAACGCAATGGCCAATCAGAGGCATCTAGATGTCATCATCATCACCAGGTGAGTTTTTTTTTATTGTTGTATGTACGTGCTCGCTGACTGAATTCTGCTCTCTCGCGAATTCTCTCATACAAACAACAAAGTGCAGATGTATATATGATCTAAGTCTGCGATTCATTCATCAAACAGTGTACACTCGTGAAAATAACGGTTCCAAAAGAGTGTTTTTGCAGTGATGCCATTGAAGAACTATTTTTGGTTCCCTGAAGAACCTTTCACTGAACAGTTCTTAAAAGAATCATTTTAAAGAACATTTTAAAACTCTAAAGAACCTTTTTCAACTAAAAAGAACCTTTTCTGCATTTGAAAGGTTCCATGGATGTTCAAGTTTCTTCATGGAACCACTGCTGCCAATAAAGAACCCTTATTTTTAAGAGTGTATAGACAACTTTTACTGATTATAAGGGGAGTTTTTTGAGAGTGCTTAAACTCACGAAAGACTGAAGTTGATAGTGTAAATTTTCTTTGCCTGATTTCTCTTTATAATTTATTTGCTGTTTGAATAACTGTGGAAGGCACAGATAATAAAACAATTAATTAATTAACTCATCTATGAACATGATTCATGAATCATATACAAAACAACATCTCCCACGGTTCCACTCTGCTTTATAGTGTCATTAAAAACTCCACTTCCAGAACAACAATTTACAAATAATGTACTCACCCCCTTGTCATCCAAGATGTTGAAGTCTTTCTGTCTTCAGTCATAAAGAAATTAGGTTTTTGAGGAAAACATTTCAGGATTCTTAACCATGTAATGGACTTCATTGGTGCCCCGATTTTGAACTTCCAAAATGCAGTTTCAATGCAGCTTCAAACGATCCCAGCCGAGGAAGAAGGGTCTTATCTAGCGAAACGATCTGTAATTTTTTTCAAAAAATAAATTTTTTTATACTTTTTAAGCACAAAAGCTCACGTAGCACAGGCTCTTGGATGCGCGTCCTCGATGCTACGAATTAGTGATGGGTCGTTTGAATGAATCTTTAATGTGACTCGGGAAGAACGAGTCGTCTCAGGGAGTGATTCGTTCAGTCGCACATGCGCAACATCCTATGGGTCTATTCTGGAATTAGATCACCTGTTTTGAGTCTTCGGGTTTTTCGAGTCATTGGTTCATCTTATGAGGCTGTCACATGATGTTGATTTTGCTAAAATAAATGAAATGAACGAAATGACTCAAAAAAAGATTTGTTCATTTTGCTGAACGAGACTCAAAGGTCCGAGCCGGTAAAATGATCCAAACTTCCCATCACTACTACGAATCACATCTAAGTTCATCGTCTGTGTACTCCGGCTCAAAAAGGTAGAGCATGGTGAAAAACTCCATCTTATTTTCTCCTACAACTTCAGAATCATCCGACATCGTTGTTCCTTTTTGTTTGTAAACAGCGTTTGACTTACTTGCACTTTCTTTGTCTTTGCGCATTCGCTTTGTAAACACTGGGTCTGTAGTTCTGCGTGACCTTTCAATAGTAAGTAGCGTTGTGAACACGCATCGCAGAGCCTGTGCTACACAAGCTTTTGTGCTTAAAAAGTATAAAAAATGTTATTTCCTCAAAAAATGACCGATTATTTAGCTAGATAAGACCCTTCTTCCTCGGCTGCGATCGTTTAGAGCCGTTTGAAGCTGCATGTAAACTACATTTTGGAAGTTCAAAATTGGGGCACCAATGAAGTCCATTATATGGAGAAAAATCCTGAAATACTTTCCTCAAAAACCATAATTTCTTCATGACTGAAGACAGAAAGACATGAACATCTTGGATGATAAAGGGGTGAATTGTTGTTCTGGAAGTGGAGTTCTCCATTAAGCTTTACCTTTCTAGCGGCGAAAACTTACGTATTGTGGCTTTAAAACCTAAATTACTGTTTACGAGGATACTTGCAAAGATGGGCATTTTGACACATACACGTGTAATTAACCATTCATGACCTATAAAGCAGCGAAAATAACTTTAAGATATCATAAATAACTCATAAATAACTCAATCCACCCGCACTCTATGAGCACCGTCTTCACGTGCGCACCTCCTTGACAGTGTTTAGAAACATCTCTCAGACAGCGCATCCGTACAGCGTAATGAGTTCTCTTTCGCTGCTGATTGGGTTTTAACAGCTTAAAATCACTTGTTTCAACCACAACCACAACCGAAATGCTCGAAAAACGATACGTTTTTGTAACCACATAGCACAGCACAGCACGTTAAGTGAGCCTGTAACTGCGATAAAGACGATAGTCCAAAATCTCTACTGGTTGACAAATTTCTACTGGTTAATCATGTCTACTGGTGTATCATCCAGCTCAAAATACTATGGTAATGGCATGATACAGAGTGAAAAAATGGTAAGACTATGACAACATGTCACAATAATACAACAGTACCATGTCCAAAATACTCACAGTAAAGTAAAAAGAGAGTTTTTGGATAACATAGCGCTTGGCATAGTCCACAAATAATGTTAATGATATCTCGCCCAAGTCTCAGAGATCAATGCCCCTCGGCAGGTGGTTTCAAAGGAGGAAGACTCTCCTAAACAGATGGCAAGCAGTTTGTCACATCGATTGATTTTCCGGGTCCCTGGCGCTGTGCTGTGTCTGAGGTTTGGTCTGTGTCCAGCAAATGATCGAGGTCTGGATAAGTATTGCACTTTGAGCCACTTATTTTCATCCCACTACGACACTTTCCAGAAATACTCTCCTCACTCCAGGATTTCTCTTTGTTTTATGTGATTGAGAAGAAAACAAGAGTCACACCTGAGTACAAATAAACAAGTCATAGCCTAAATCAAAGCTGACATGTATTTTATGTATAAAAAATATGTGTACGGCTGCACACAGTCTATAATTTCCCCACAAATCTCTAAATATTTATTAAACTAAAAATATTTAAAAAATACCACTTCCGGCTGCAAATAGCCTCCACTCAATAATTTCCTCAAAGCTTTCATAAAAGATGTATGATAACATTTTAACATCCATAAAAACAGCCAGCAACTACCATATTAAAAATACAACATAAAATATTATTGCTGAAAACCCTGGTAACCAGCTTATATTGTGTTTGGACACTGTTCTCCAGCATGGGATGCTGGTTTATCCAGCAGGGTCTGTAATACCAAGAGAAAGCTATCTGTTAGCACTCCCATTTATCTTAATGGCAGTTTCTCGGCTGGTATCAAGCCCCCTGGAAGTGTGTGATTTAAAATGTGCCATTTTTGATCCTGCACCATAGAAAAAAACAAAACAAAACAACAACTATAAAGTAAAATATTAAACATTTTAATCTTGCTTGCAAATACAACGAAAATAAAATAGTATAAAATAATCTGACTTTTGAAAGGCCTTCAGGAGAGAAAAAAGAAAAAAGAGCACTGGAAAAAAAAACTTAAAATAGTAAAATAGTGCACTTTTAATATTTATTTTATGCAGATGGTGTAGTTTTTGGATCTAATTGTGCTATACTAAACAAACAGACCCTGACCAACCACAAATCATTAAAGGCCTTCAGGAGAGAAAAAGAAAAAAAAATGCACTGGCAAAAAACTACTATAACATAAAATATTAACAATTTAAATTTTGCTTAAAATAAAATAAAATAAAATAAAATAAAATAAAATGTACATTAGTACATTATTTATTTTATTTTATTTTATTTGACTTTAATTTTATTGTTTATTTTTGGGATCTAACTGTGCTATGTTAACCAAACAAACCCTGACCAACCACAAACTGTGGCCTTCAGGAGAGAAAAAGAAAAAAAAGTGCACCGGCAAAAATTATAACATAACATGTGGCTTGAAAAATAAAATAAAATAAAATAAAATAAAATAAAAAAGTGCACTACCAATATTTTATTTTATGCAGATTGTTTAGTTCCGGGATCTAACTGTGCTGTGCTAACCAAACAAACTCTGATCATCGTCACTGGCTTAAAAGAGAAGTTCACTTCCAGAACGAAAATTTACAGATAATTTACTCACCCCATTGTCGTCCAAGATCTTCATGTCTTTCTTTCTTCAGTCATAAAGAAAGTATGTTTTTTGAGGAAAACATTTCAGGATTTCTGTCCATATAATGGACTTCAATGGTGCCCGTGACTTTGCACTTCCAAATTGCAGTTTCAGTGCAGCTTCAAATGGCTCTAAACGATCCCAGCTGAGGAAGAAGGGTCTTATCTAGCGAAAATGATTGGTAATTTTCTAAAAAAAAAAAATACAATTTATATACTTTTTAACCTCAAATGCTCATCTTGTCTAGCTCTGCGTGAACTCTGTGTATTCCGGGTTCAAGGGAGTTAGGGTATGTCGAAAAAACTCCCACTCTCTTTTTCTTCTCCTACATCGCTGCAGAAGTAGCAACCCAGTGTTTACAAAGTGAACATGCAAAGAAGTTCAAATGCCCTTTGCAAAAAAAAGGTAAAACGCGATGTAGGACGATTTTGAAACTGCATTGAGACTGCAGTTTGGAAGTTCAAACTCGTGGGCACCATAGAAGTCCATTATATGGAGAGAAATCCTGAAATGTCTTCCTCAAAAAACATGATTTCTTTACGACTGAAGAAAGAAAGACATGAACATCTTGGATGACAAGGAGGTGAGTACATTATCTGTAAATTTTTGTTCTGGAAGTGAACTTCTCCCTTTAACTACCAACGTCCAACACGACTACAAACCAACTTGTACCCACGTGTAAATGAACGCTGCTCAGCGCTGGTCTTCCCAGTAGGGTAATCATTAAAGCACAGGGCTGATTGCGCAAGTATCCGCCCGCACCAGTAATCAGACTATGTGTATGAAATATTTAAATCGAATTAATTAGATGCGGTGCTAAACTTCAATCAGCTGTGCGAGATGAGATTCCTCTCAAACTTTCCAAATCAGCATGCACAACTTGGTGCGCGCTTTAGTATTCGAGTCAGGCAAGAGAAACAAAGAGAATATTTACTGGGGTTACGTAATGCAGATGGAGGTACTTAAGTGAGTTTGACCTTGAGCGGATAGAAGCTCCTGTTAGGGTAAATAAATAAAGCAAAAGCAAACTGCGGAATGAGGACAAAAGTACAGTACATTAGCGAGCACTCGGATGGAGCAATTCATACAGTGAGGAAGTGAAAAGCAAAGAGAGAGCGAGGGGGTTGGGTGGGCGAATCCGGCCAAACGGTCTGTGGGAATCTTCTCTCTTCCTTCCCATCCCGAATGCCCCCCTCCCCCATTTGTCTCTCGCTCTCTTCCATTCTCCACCTTTCTCCCCCTCTTTAAAATTCCCTGAGTGGATAATGTATTCCCGGGTTCTCCCACCGCCTCGCAGTGCCCATGGCTAAGCGGAGATCAGACACTGAGATCTATCGGTCCTCTCCTGGCAGCACTGGCACGCTGCCTCTCATTGGCTCCCAGCGCTCTGCGTTATGTAAACACGCTCTGCGATGGGGAAGAGGGAAAAAAAAAAAAACACAGACCTCCGCTCATTTCCACATCAAAGCAGCCAGAGATGCTAGTCATCATAAGGAAAGTGGCATGTTAATTGTTGTGTAGGTTAAACTTGCTGATAAAAGAGATAGAAGCGTTAGTCTCCTCAAAATGAGATGCCTGACTTCTCTGTGCTTTTTAAAGCACGTTAGGCTAACTGAAGCTGATGTTGAACCGAGCTTTGATTTTATTCCCCGGCGAGGCTTGTCAGATGATCTTAGCCAACCTTCAGGAAGTTCCTCCAGCTTGACAATATTGCTCATTTCCTCCTCCTCTCACAGCTTTTAACAACTTTACACTCCACCTCTGGCACATAAATGATGTTAAAAAAAGAAAAAAAAGGCAAATTGATTTTGCTGACTATCTCCCCAAAATCGATGTTCAAGCGAGAAGCTCATTCTCTTCTTCTGTTAAAGCCTGTTTCACACCAACACACAAGCAGCGTTTATGCATTTTGGCACCCATATTAACAGGTCGCCGTCTTCACACTGTTCACGTAAGCAGCGCGACTCTGCATTGCTAAAAACCCTGGAGAAAACACACTGAAAATACACTAATAATGAACACACAATTAACACAGAATTATTTATTAACACAACGTTTTGGAATATTTTTATGACGTGACATAAAATACCACAGAAAACGTATTGTTTGGGTAAGCATTAAATTTAATTAAATTCCTCAACATTATAATACTAAATTCATATAATTCACAAAAGTTTGGGGTCTGTAAGACTTTTATAATGTTGTTTTATAATTAAATTAAATTAAATTAAATTAAATTAAACATGCCATTTTTTTTTAGACTTTTTTAACATTTTTGAAAATAGTACAAACTACTCATTGTTTGGATAAGCAGTAAATAGCTTTAAATTAAATTAAAATAAATTATTACATTAAATTAAATTCCACAACATTATAATATATACTAAATATATGTAATGCACAAAAGTTTGGGGTCTGTAAGACTTTTATAATGTTTTTTGAAAATACCACAAACTATTAAAACTATTAGCATTAAATTAAATTAAATTAAATTAAATTAAACTAAATTCCACAACATATTAACGTATACTAAATACATAAAATGCAAAAAAAGTTTGGGGTCTGTAAGATTTTTTTTTATGTTTCTGAAAATACCACAAACTACTCATTGTTTGGGTAAGCAGTAAATTAAATTCATTATAATGTATACCAATTACTAATGCACAGAAGTTTGGGGTCTGTGAGACTTTAAATGAAATGAAATGAAATTAAATTAAATTAAATACATATAACGCACAATTTTGGCATCTGTAAAACTTTTTAAATGTTTTTGAAAATACTACAAACTACTCATTGTTTGGGTAATCAGTAAATGGCTTAAATTAAATTAAATTAAATTAAATTAAATTTTTAAAAATGTAATTTTTTTCTGTGATGGCAAAGCTGAAGTCTTCAGTGTCACATGATCATGAAACAAAATATTTTTTAAAATGTGAGTAACCTAACAGTTAAATAAGACTTGAATAGTGACCAGAAACTGTTTAGTTGCCCCCAAAATATTTTCTTTTGTGATCAGCAGAAGAAAGAAATTCATACAGGTTTGAAACAACCTGATGGTGAACACACAATGACAATTTTAATTTTTGGGTGAACTAACCCTTTAAATGATAAATATTTTTGATATTAACTTCAAGTGAGTGATATTGACACTTAAAGGGACAGTTCACCCAAAAATTAAAATTCTGTCATTAATTACTCACCCTCATGTCGTTCCAAACCCGTAAGACCTTCGCTGATCTTCGAAACACAAATTAAGATTTTTGATGAAATCCAAGAGCTTTCTGACCCTGCATAGACAAAAACGCAACTGACACGTTCAAGGCCCAGAAACGTAGTAAGGACCGATAAAACACTCCTTGTGACATCAGTGGTTTAACTGTAATGTTATGAAGCTACAAGAATACTTTTTTGTGGCAAAGAAAACAAAAATAACGACTTTATTCAACAATTTCTTCTCCTCCGTGTCATTCTTCAATGCATGTTCAAGAGAGTGCCACAACATGTATGAGATGAACGAAGGTCTTACAGGTTTGGAACGACATAAGGGAGAGTAATTAATGACAAAATTTTTATTTCTGGGTGAACTATCCCTTCAACTAAAATGGTTCTGTTATATATGTACCACGTATCCTTACATTTCCATAATTTATGCCTGTTATTTAAAGAATCTCTTTTCAGAAATCCTTTTCTTTTCTTTATAAACCCCCAGCTCTGGCATGCCGCAGAGACGTTGTTAGTCAGTCTGCAGCTTTGCTTACGCACTTTTTATGTATGCAGAGCGAAACAGGCCTCATTTGTGACAGCGTGCGCTATTCATAACTCATACCCATCCCATCAAGTGGCATCATGATGAACTATGGCCAGTGACATCTCAAACTAATCAGCAGAGCAAACAACACTGGCTGTAGCCAAAAACTGCTCCACCTACAATCCGCCTCTCAGCCATCATGATCACATCACACACACACAGTCATTAACAAGCACTTGGGATATGAGTGCATCTGTAATCGTGATCGATCTTTCTCTCTCAATCTCACTGATCAGCACACAACTCTTCCATAAGGGCCTCCTGAGCTCCCACGCTCCTCCACTGCTGACACAACTATTCACCTGGGGCCAATTAGAGTTACCCAGGGTGTCTGCACTGTCCCTCAAGAGTTCCCACCCTCCCACACCTGACCAGCCTGTCAACAACACAGAGGAGCACAACACAGCCGCAGCATTTCTCTACCCAAAATTCATCCTGCTGCCGCTCAGAAGTAACTGAGAAAAATGAAGCCATCTGAGATAGCCTGTGGCTGAGTGAGCGAAGTCGGTTTGTGTTGAGGACGATTTGAAATATCAGTGCCTGTCGGCCTTCCACCCTTACCAGATGCTTTTTCTCTCCTATTGTTTGGAAAAAACAAAACCTTGTTCTTGTGTTAATGGAGAATGAATGGATTCATTGTAGTAATTAGCCCTTGGGGTAGCGGCGCATCAAATGGTGCTTGAAAATGAATGGACCCATATGAACTCAATATGCATCATAAACTTCACTGAATGAATTCGAATTAAAAATGGAAGGCACATTTTCTATTCGATACAGATATATCCAATAGATGTGTATGTGTAATGTCAGAATGACTTATACTGTCATTCTGCAATTTGTTTGCGAGCGAAGGAGGTTATTTCAACGGGAATCCGTGCGTTTAGTGTGAAGTTGAAAAATTTTCCCATTAATTTTTGGAAACAGAAAGCTGACCAACAGAGAGCTGCTTAGTTTGAAAGTGACTTCCTTGTGAGCTGTGCTTCAAAAATCACTACGTGATGGAAAATAGGATCTTTCTGTGCGTAATATTCCGCCAAAATTTAGTCAAATGTGACAGCCCCTTTAATATATATTTGAAGAGATCTGAATCTGGGATCCAGTGTCTAATTTAAAGTGATAGTTCACTCAAAAATGAAAATTACCCCATGAATTACTCACCTTCAAGCCATCCTAGATGTGTATGACTTTCTTCTTTCAGATGAATACAGTTGGAGTTATATTAAAAAACGTTTTTTTTTTAAATGTTAAAAATAGTTTTTTCAAGCTTTGTAATGGCAGTGAATGGGTGTTGAGATTTTGTAGCTCAGTAAAGTGCATCCATCCATCATAAAAAGTACTCCACACAGCTCCAGGGGATTAATAAAGGCTTTCTGAAGCAAATCAATGTGTTTTATAATAAAAATATCTATATTTAAAACTTGAAAGAGCCAGGACATTTTTTAATATAACTCCAACTGTATTTGTCTGAAAGAAGAAAGTCATATACACCTACGGTGGCTTAAGGGTGAGTAAATCATGAGGTAATTTTCATTTTTGGGTGAACTATCCCTTTTAACCTATTACAGACGGTCAGATGTTCAGCAACATTCAGCATTTAGTACAATTTGTGTTGCTGTCATTAAAGAAAAAAGGGACAATACTAAACATTATTATACCATACCATTTTTCAATTCAACTTTCCTGATTATGCTGATAATATGCTGAAAAAAATATACATATAGAGATATAATAGATAATATTATGATGGTGTTTTAGTGGCACGTCAAAAAATTAAAAAAATCTAAAATTACGAGATTAGAGTTGTAATATTTTGAGAATAAAGTTGAATTATTGCGAGAATAAAGTCGAAATATTTCAAGAAAAAAGTCAAAATTATAAATATAAGGTCAAAATATTTAGACAATAAAGTAAAAATTATGAGAATAAAGTTGAAATATTTTGACAAAGTAAAAATTATGAGAATAAAGTTGAAATGTTTTGAGAAAAAAGTCAAAATATTTTGAGAATAAAGTCAAAATTATGAGAAATAATTCATAGCAATTAAGAGATTAAAGTTATAATATTTATTCTAGCTTACTGCACATGCAAATGGCCCGGATTGGGAGATATTCCAAAGTCTCAGCTTTCAAAATCGGTCAGTTTTATAACAAAATACAAACAATATGTCTACTACAATCTTTTGTTTTTCACACTCTTTAATGTGTCTTGACAGATCGCTGTCTTTGCCTCAGTTTAAACGGCATGTCAGTCAGTCACTTATATACCTCAGAAAAGAAAACAATATAACACGTTAACAAGTTGGAGTCTACTTGAACCTTTAATTATTAAATACATCCGAGGAATGAAAAATTGGACTCCACAGACGTTTTTGCAAAGTAGGTAGTGGAATTTTCACAAAGAAAACATAATTTAATGAAACAAATGTTTCATTGTAATCGAAAAGACGATTGATTCACATAAATACAACAATCTGTCACGCCACAATAAAGAGCGTCAAAAACACATTTTGCGAAAGATGTATTGCAAGACATGTTGTTTGTATTTCGCTATAAAACCGACAGATTTTGAAAGCTGAACATTTGTTTTATATTACCTTATATAAGTACCAAAAGCACAAAGCTTATTGCTATTATTGAGTAGCTGGTGCACTACAAACAGGCCTAATGAATGCAATCGAAGACGTCAAATATTATTTCCAAGCATACTGCGAGAATAACACATAGTATGATTTCTGCTCATAATCCCACATATATTCAAATAAATTCCGTCTATACTCTTAAAATATTATATATTTAATTGTGTAATGTGGGGTTTTGGGGTTTGTTTCATGTTGTTGTTTTCATGTCTTTTATTTTATAATTTGATTCATGCTGTTAGTGTCTTGCTTCCCTTACTCTCATGTATTCCTGCTATTGGTTCCTCTGTTCAATATGTCATGTTCTGATTGGTTGTCCAAGTCATGTGTCTTGTTTCTCATTGGTTGGTTTGTGTCATGTGACCCTCTTTGTTTGCTATAAGTAGCCCTCATGTTGCCATTGTCTCTTGTTGTGTATTGATTTTGTAACCATGCTGTTGGTGAGTTGTTTTAAGTCAAGTCTGTCCATGCTAAGCCAAGTCTACTTGTGCCAAGTCAAGTATGTTTCTGTCAAGTGTGCTCATGTCAAGTCAAGTATTTTTTCATTTGTTTAGATCAGTGCTTTTCAAACCGGTCCTGCGAGCACCCCCAACACTGCACATTTTCTGTGTCTCCCTCGTCTATCACACCTGATTCAACTCATCAGCTCATTAGTAGAGACAGCAAAACCTGAAATGGGTGTGTCAGATATGAGAGACCTACAAAATGTGCAGTGTTGGGGTTGCTCGCAGGACCGGTTTGAAAACCACTGGTTTAGCTGTTTGGATTTTGGATTTCACCTTGTTTAAATAAACTGCACTTGGGTTCACCACGCTCACCTTCAATGGACTGATCGTTACAAATTGCTACAATTTAATTCTTTATTCTCAAAACATTTAGACTTTGTTCTCAAAATATTTTGACTTTATTCTCGTAATTTCGACTTTGTTTGAAACATTACGACTTTATTCTCGTATTTTTGACTTTATTCTCAAAACATTTTGACTTTATTCTCTAAATATTTCGACTTTATTCTCATAATTTTGACCTTATTCTCGAAACATTTAAATTTTATTCTCAAAATATTTACTTTATTCTCAAAACATTTAGACTTTATTCTTGAAACATTTTGACCTTATTCTCTAAATATTTTGACTTTATTCTCATAATTTTGACTTTATTCTCATAATTTTGACTTTATTCTCATAATTTTGACTTTATTCTCTAAATATTTTCACTTTATTCTCATAATTTTGACTTTATTCTCAAAACATTTTGACTTTATTCTCTAAACATTCTTTATTCTCGAAACATTAACATTTTATTTTCAAAATATTTTGACTTTATTCTCGAAACATTTTGACTTTATTTTTGAAACATTTCGACTTTATTCTCGTATTTTTGACCTTATTCTCGAAACATTTAAATCTTATTCTCAATATTTTGACTTTATTCTCAAAACATTTTGACTTTATTCTCTAAACATTGACTTTATTCCGTATTTTTGACCTTACTCTCAAAACATCTCGACTTTATTCTCGAAACATCTCGACTTTATTCTTGAAACATCTCGACTTCTCGTAATTTTAGTTTTTTTTTTAAATATAATATTTTTGTATATATAAACATTTTAAAAATGGCATAAATTTATAATAGCAACATTTTTACTGGTGGTGTCTCACGTCTGAACCCCACTGCATTTGCATTTCTGTTTTCTGCTTCATTGTGCTGTTTATCTACAACTGTAAATGATCATCATGGTTAGGCATAATCTGTTGGAATTAAGAAAATGAATCTTGTTTATTACCCTGCTGACAGTGTGAAGAATAACATTAATGTCAACTAATGATCATGGTATTTTCACCCAGTGCATCGAGCACACATATCTGTAATTGTTGGTATACGATCGTGTCAAAGTTTCTCATGAGTATGTCACATAGCTCGGGGATCAGATGATGAAACTAATTGTTATTGAGAGCCCCTCTGGAGCTTATTAGCATTGATGAGACTTAGTGTAATGTATCTCTACCCCTACAGACCATTATGCTTGGGGGATCTGTCCTGTTACTGTTGTGTGAGTCTAGTGTTATTACTGGCAACAGCTGTCAAGAGTTCACATTCATGAAGCTGAGTGCTTGGGGCAAAGAGCGCCACATTAGCACATTGCACAAAATCTGTCATCCTGATCTAAGACACCATTTTGTGCCTCACCCTATAATGGTCTAATGGTTCTGTTGGGCAAAAGGTACACTGGCCCACCAGAATTTAAATTATAGGCAAAATGTTAAACTATGCATGACTCTGTGCCCTTAAACTTTTACTTTTAAGAATGCTAATGAACACTAATCCACAAGAGGCTATGCATTATAGTGATTTTGCCCTTTTTTAGGCTTTTTAGTTGTATTTAAACGAACTCCTCCTAAAGATTTAAACAGACCTACACCTAATTTGGTCAGTCTAATATAAAGCCCTTTATGATGTTAAATTGTGAAAATCTCTTTGATAAGAGTCCTGTCCTGAACACATGCCTATGACCATATTCAGTTATAGACATGGCGCCACCTGCTGGCAACAGGAAGTGGCATGTTTTATGCTCTAACAAACTCCTTTTAGAGATTTAATGACATCAACATTATATTTGGTCCATCTGCTGTAAATGCTTTTGCAATGTTAAATTGCGAAGATCTTAAGTTTTCGTTAAAGGGCGTGTCCGTGGCGGCCCGACAAAGTTTGATGTTTTACCATGTAAAAGGAAGTTGTTATATCTCAGCCATACAATGTCAGATCTGCCCCAAACTTCACATGTTCGATAAGAGTAAAGGCCAATATTCTGTTATAATCATAGCCCCACCTGCTGGCAGCAGGAAATGACTTGTTTTACACTAACTTGAACATGCAACATGCAAACTTCATGTTTTTGATAAAAGCCCTGGCCTGAAGACATCTACATGACAAAATGTGGTTGTAATCATAGTGCCACCTGCTGGCAACAGGAAATGTCATGTTTTACACTAACTAAAACATGCAATGTCCAAACTGCCTAAAATTTCTTGTTCAATAAGAGTCCTGGCCTGAAGACATTCTACACGACAATATGAAGTTATAGTTATAGCGACACCTGCTGGCAAAAGGATTATTTCATCTTTTACACTAACTCAAACATACCATGTTCAATCTGCACCAAGCTTACCATGTTTGATGAAACTCCTGGACTGAAGACATCTATGTGCATTTATTCAGTTATAGTCATAGCGCCACCAGCTGGCAGCAGAAAGTTTGGTACATATAAATGACTTTGACATATTTCTCCTATATTTACCATATAAAAAAAAAAAAAAACACACTGTTCGCTGTTTTCCTAAAGCCACGGGTGGCGGTAAGCCTGGGTGCGAGGGCCCTTTCATCGCTGCTTGCAGCTTTAATCTCATAATTAGATTTTGATATTTCAGCCTGGATTTCACAGACAGGGTCACATTTATATTCATCTGTTTTGAATATAACCAAACATACATTTAGCACCACTGGACACTTTACTTTATTTTGTGAAATGTGCCAGAAGCAACGTAATATCAATTTGCAGAAATGTTGCCAAACTCCATCTCTACACCACACGCAAACGGTGCACCACGACGCGACAAAATACAATCGAACCTAAAACACAACGGAATACAGCAGAACCCAATTTAATCAATGTTGCTGTCTACAATCGATGCTGCACAGTGTAACAATAAATTGATGCCTCGTTCTATTTATGATGTACTGACACAAAGTTCAAATGATTTGCAACGATCGCTTTGTCGCATCCAATGTAGACAGCCTCAAGCTATTGCGTCGTGTCTGGTGTAGACATAGTAAAAAGCCTGTTTCCAATAAGCCTAGGTTTTATGTCAAATGCATTTCTGAACACAGTTCATTCTATCAGCATTAAAAATAATTATGCATTTTAAAACAACCATGCTCATCTTAGCAAATCATTTGGAATTAAAGATGAAGAGTGTTATTTTTGTGTTTCAAATTCTTCCCCAGTCCTTTACAGGTAGTACAAACTCACAACATTAGTTGAGCCTATTATGTCTAATGAAACAAATAGATTGCAATTCCATCTGTTGCCACTAGAGCTGCAGAAATTTCACTTACACGCTTCACTAATAAATAAATGACTAGAGCAGGTAAAAACCTAATGAAATGGCTTTTGAGCACAAAGTTAACTTTGCGGGCACTAATGTATGCTAGTACAAAATCTCCACCTGCAAGTGCAAACTCATTTCACCTGCATGTGGTGTTGTGGTCTTAAACAAACATTTACCCACACAATGTAATGTGCAGTGACTCAGTGATTCTTACTGAGTCATTAGGGACTCGACTGTCTTACATAACCGCTGTAGGGCACCTTTAGTGACTCTGCTCGACTTTGTGTTAGCATTTATAGGATTCTTGCAAATGAATTTCTAGCTTTTTAAATGTCACTTGTAATAAACTGTGTGAAAGAAGTCACACTGAATTCCCCATCTGATCAAGTCAAACAGATGGACAATTACATTTCAGAACACAAGAGAGCATGTGAGATATTCCAAAGCAGGAAGAGAGTGAACAATTCAGAGGAAATGGCCAGGTGGGAAACACTCCTGTATGTCTTTCTTTCTTTTTTTTTGTTTTTCCAAGAAGCTGGGGGCACATTGAGTTTGCCTGCCCGCTAGATAAATGTCAACATAATATTCATGCGCAGTCTCTCTTCAGACCCTATAAAAATTAAATACACTTGTTTGCACATACAGTACTCACATTTGAAACATTGGTAAAAATACTGTAGATATCAGATTTGTATTTTCACAATGATTCTATGCAAAACCAGATGGATCAAAGCAGTCATTTGATGAAGCTGGGATTGCGTAATGACGTTAACATAACCAGCTTTCCCATGAGCTCTCGCCTCTTCTTCATACAGAATTATCTCGGCCCTTTTATGTTTTTAGACCTTTATACTCTTAATGATGTCTAACAAGTTGCCTTTATGTCGAGGGAATTTGCCGGATGGTTCTCTCTCTTCTGCCTTTGTAAAGTAGTTTTACGCTTTTCCTAAGCGCTCTGCAAATATAGTAGCTCTCAGCTCTCAAAAAAGTAATCCACCGTGTTAAATGTGTGACAGTAGATTCTGAGTATTTTAGGTAATAAATGCTGTACTTTGTCATTTCATAAGACATGAATTTATGTTTAGCACAGTTTACGTCTGACAAGTACATTACATTAAGTGCATTCATGCCGCTTCCCTGTCTCTATGCTGGCATCCACCTCCACCAGCTCTGTGATCCTGTGAGCTTCAGGCTTAACTCACCTAGTCTGGTTGATTATGAACAAAAATGACAGTTTGGTTATCATTTACTCATACTCATTTTCAAATTCACAAACACACCAGTTCTTTTTTAAAGGGCACCTATTATGCAAATTTCACTTTTACATGTTGTTTGAACATAAATGTGTGTTGGCAGTGTGTGAACACAACCACCCTATAATTATAAAAATCCACCCGCTCCTTTTTTTTTTTAAAATTCCCATAAAACACAAGCAGTGTCTCAGAACAAGCCGTTTGCTGAATCTGTAAAATGTGACGTCACATTTTACAAGCCCCACCCACCACTGTTGACTGCTGTGAGTAAACCGCACACAATCTGCCGTTTTTATCTTCACGCTAGAGCATTTAAAAGCAGCATTTAAGTAAGAAACGTCCTCTTAATATGTCATATTAACAGTGTAGACAGCAGTATAGATACTTTATATTATGCTGCTCTCACTTAATACACAGATCTAATATAAACTTGATTTCTTTCCAAGCTGTTTACCTTCACAGACATAACCAACTGTTTTTGTAACTCATGTATTTTTAACATAAACTTGTGTATTTTGACAGTTTAAGTGCAATAAGACTTGAAAGAGAGCTTAGTTTAGTACTCACATCTCATGTGACAGCCACTTTCTGTGTGCTTGCTTCGTATGTGTGCACCCAGAAAACCGTATATCAGAAATTCAAACAAATATGGTTTAAAACGCACGATTTTAGTGCGATAGACATGATAATTGAAACCAAACAGATGTTTTTTGGAAGAGTATCTGAGCTACAAGCTATAAAGGCACAGCCCTATTCTGGAAAAGGGGGCGGGGAGCAGCAGCTCATTTGCATTTAAAGAGACATGCACGAAAACAGTGTGTTTCTGCTTCCACTCAAAATAGTCATTTTTAAAATGATACAATAAATGATCTGTGAGGTATTTTAAGCTTAAACTTCACAGACACATTCTGGGGACACCTGAGACTTTAATTACATCTTGTAGTCCAGTGTATTCCGATTCACAAGCAAATGACTCTTGAAAAGGTATATTAAGAGAATCATTCAAAAGACTCGCACACCAGGGATTTGCCATTTAAGTGGCTGCTGAGACAACATCAAGTTATCAAGTTATAAGAAATGAACTGAAATTGGAATACAATTAGACAAGAGCTTGTAAATCAGAACATAATCAAATCAGAATGTGAAAGAACATCTAACCCTACTCTTTTCCATTTAATGAAAGTGAATGGGAATTGGTCTGTGAGACTTCAAAGTGAAAAGAAAACACTGAAAAGGACTACAAAACTTACATGAAAAACAGTGTACAAGTCAGATGGACTACTTTTTAAGGTGCTTTTTGGAGTTTGACAGCCCCAGTTCCCTTACTTTCATTATTTAAAAAGCAGTGTTAACATTTTTCAAAAAAAAAAAAAAAAAAAAATTCCATACTGGTTAGTAACAACTTGATGGTGATTAAATGACTGGAAAAAATTTCATTTGTGGATGAAACATTCCTTTAACAGGTTTTCCACGAACCAGTCCCTGTTAACAATCATCATGAGAAAGCAGAACAAATCCATCACCTCCAAGAACAATGATTTCCCACATGCACATACACGAATCACACATTTACACATTAAAACTAAAGCACTGACAGCAGGATGCTACCGGTAACTGATGATTTACAAGCAGAGCTGTTGTGCGGTCTGGAGGGGTCCTGAAGAGCTCTTTGGGCAGCCTTCTGTATGCCTGTTCATTAATCATCTCTCAGATGAGAGACTCTCACCAGCTGGGGCTCAGAACACTCAAGGGAACACAACCACGCAGAGAGAAAAAGAGAGAGAGAGAGAGAAAAAAAAAAAAACTCCAAACAGGTGTCACTGTACCAACTGCATCTCATAAGTAGGATGCTGTCAACAGCAGAAGCTGAACGGGGGCTCTGATTGCTGCACTACGGCATGCTGGAATAACATATTGAGCAATGACCTCTTTTCCATTACCAGATCAGTGTATCAGTTCCTGTGCTGTTTGTCTTTACACTTGGATGCATGAAATAATGGAATAGCAATAGTAGGGACACCCCACTCATTTAATGCACTAATGGTATTGGAATAAGTGTGACAAAACAGCACTGAGAGGGAGCTCATGCTATTGACAGAACTGTTCAAATCCTACTGGCATTTTGTTCTTTATGTTGAAAGGCCGCAGGAAAGATTGCTGTTTGCTCCCGTAGAGCTTTACGGGGCTACTGCCAACTCCCTAACCTTCACAACAAAATGGATGAGAGTGTAATGGCGAGATAAAAATCAGTGAGAGACACGGTAACTCATGTGAGGTATTCACCAATCTGTCAGACTTCATGTCCTGATACAGAAGACCGTCGCACCAATGCCCTCGACAGAAACGTGAAATATTTGGTAGGAAGATTCTGACAGTCCCTCAAATAAATGCAGATGGAATCACACAAGAAGTGATGTGCGGCACAGAACGGGCGCTGCATGCAAAAAAATCAATATGTCATTTCGGTTATCTGGTCAAACTTGTATTTTTTGGTGACCTTGACATCATTTTTTAAAGTGTAAAAGTCCAGTAGATGAGC
Organism: Cirrhinus mrigala; assembly: GCA_036247105.1. NCBI lineage: Eukaryota > Metazoa > Chordata > Actinopteri > Cypriniformes > Cyprinidae > Cirrhinus > Cirrhinus mrigala. Next base: position 18,835,284 of record CM070008.1, on the reverse strand, counting down.
AATTTAAAAAAATAACATGAATCTTTGGTCGATAAACACACTGTAGCTGTAGCTCAACTGATGGGAACACTGTGCAAGAGACATGTCTCTGCCTGCAGGCTCACTGCCATGTGAATTGAATATTTCTGCAACATCATATAACAGTCTTACGGTTTAAGCTTGGCAAAATGTGTCAAAAAGGTTAGGAAAAAAACAGGCAGTGTCTATTTGCACCATGTTCAAGTCACTGACCTTGCTGCCAAAGCCGATTTTGACCAACTTGCCTGACATCGCTCCTAAGTAAAAAGTACTATTTCTGTATAAATAGCTATATTTCTTAGTGTAAATAGCTTCTAAAAAATATTGATTTTCAGGTTTCTTTTTTTCAAAAAGCATATTCACCATATCTCCATAAATAACTATATTTTCAAGTCTTGTACCCTGAGGTTTTTCCTTTTGATGGTTATATTTTGATGTCGAGTATCTCCATAGATTCATTTCATGCTGGAAGACGTGTCATTTGATCGCATAACAAATAGCTGTTATGTAAGGTATAATTTATGGCGAGTCGGCCATTATTGCGAAACAAACCCTGACAGGGTGATCATGACCCTAACACGAAGCGGAGAGTCTTGTATCACCCTGAAGTGGTTTATTTTGAGATCATGACAAGCTGAATGTACATTATCGCACTTATTACATGTTTACTTACCAAAGAAATAAATAAATAAATGGACATATTGATTTGAGTTTCAATTACTTCATCATATGAGAAGAGGCAGTGGAGTGATACGAGAGACATGAAACTAGCACAGCATAGGAGACTTCATGGTTGCCAGTGACTATGGTCAAATATACAGTTCGCCAGTCATTATTTAATAACATCTGACCATAGAATGCACCAAGTGATCCGAATAAAATATTCCATTATCATCATTCTTTTAAAGTAGCATGTGGAATACTGTACATCTATCAATATAATTGTCATGTCTGGCTCCCTTAAATGTTTTTCCCACTTTGTTTCACCATCTAATTGCATTTTATGCTAGAAAATGTGCCATTAATAGCATCTTTTAATATTTATAGTATCCAAATGTCATTTTGTTAATGTTATTCACAAAACAAAACAAACCCGATGGCAAAGTACAGCACGTCGACAACAAGGTCATAGGTTCGATTCCCAGGGAATGCATAGGCAACTAAAATTAACGCCTTGAACATTACTTACATCACTTTGGATAAAAGCATCTGCCAACTACATAAAAAATGAAAATGTTAATTTTTTTGGTTACATTGTAAGATCACGCCAATAGTAGTCTTATAACCTTAAAAGGATAGTTCACACAAAAATTTAAATTCTGTCATTAATTACTCACCCTCATGTCGTTCCAAACCTGTAAGACTTTCGTCTTTCATTTTTGATGAAATCTAAGAGCTTTCTGACCCTGCACAGACAACATTGCAACTACCACGCTCAAGTCTCAGAAAGGTATATCATTAAAATAGTCCATGTGACATCAGTGGGCCAACCGTAATTTTAAATGGGTCATGACATGGATTTTTTTTATTAATTTAATATGTTCTTTGAGGTTTACCTTTAATGTTAATAAAGTTTTTTGCAGAAAAACAAACAAATAAATATGTGGAAATTTTCGAATTGTATTATTTTCAAACCTCATTCTGACCCTTTGTCTAAAACAAACTATTTTAAGGGGCGGGTCCTTTAAGGCTTGTCAGTAATCGGCCACTGTCATGATTGGCTGACGTCACTGCATAGAAAACAGTATCAACCCCTCTTCGCTATTGAATGTGTGTTTTGACAACATGATAAAAAAACTGTAATTTCCAGACAAAGCATTATGAAATAACTTACTTACAGTTTGTAATGCAGCTGCAGTCAGATTTTTAGTACCGCTCATCTTTCAAAAAATGACACTGTGCCTCGTTTACAAAACTAAATCCATGAACAATCCTCAGACAGATCCAGGATACCATTAAAAATAAACTATCTACTTGTTCCTTACGCTGGGATTTTTCTGGTATCTGTACAAAGACGCAAACGAGCTGTTTAAACCAAACGCGTCAAAGCAAATGTTATTTCACGTCATTTGTCCTATTGATGACAGACTCAAGCGCGTGGACTGTGTCCGAAAGCGAACTCGCATCTGTACACTGTGTCCAGTGTAGACAAGATAGCGGCAGTGAATGTAATTTCTATTTGCTTTTGACACAGCGTGACACTTGCATTCAGTGTATTCAAGTTATCAGCCGTTAAGAGACTGAACGCCAGTGTGCGAGGCCTATGGTGAGAAGATGACTGTTCGTTGATGCCTTGCTCTGGAGGCGGTGTTTATGCAAACGACTGTGCCCTGGTGACATTACCTCGCACCTTGGATCTAAACGAGCCAATTTATTGAGGGTTATTCCATAAATGCTTTTTTATTGATGATGGATGTATTAAGCATAAAAACCCTCTTCTATGTCAAAAGATCGAGGGAAATCTGGACTATCAAGGGAAAAATGTCACATGGACTATTTTAACAATGTACTTACTACCTTTCTGGGGCTTGAATCTGGTAATTGCGTTGATGTCTATGCAGGGTCAGAAACTTCTCAGAGTTCATCAAAAATATCTTAATTTGCATTCCGAACATGAACGAAGGTCTTATGGGTTTGTAACGACATGAGGGTGAATAATTAAAGACAGAATTTTAATTATAGGGTAAACAAACCTCACAAAACCTCACTAAATATACCCATTGCATCATTTTGCACTAAAATTTGTCACATTTGATGTGGCGTGTAAATGGTCACTGTTTTTGATGTGTGTGTTTGTGTGTGTTTAAAGCAGCAGTGCATCGCTCTATCCAGGTTGAGCTCTCTGATCTATGGTTCAATAAGCAAAGAACGTCTACAGAGACAGCATCTACAGAGAGAAGCTGGTGGGAAATCTACAAAAGCAGCTCATTTAACCCAAAGCAAGGACAATTATGGCTAAAACTTCTAGTAGTTTCTCCCTGCAGGCGTCACGCTTAATTTTTAAACCTCTTGGAGACATCAGCAGAACAATGAGATTAAATCTCCTAAATCATTTTCCCTGCTTTAATACAGACAGAGCGTTAGACGTACCACCAACTATTTCTGGTTCGACAATCATCATTACTAGTATTTTTATTCACAGAGAACGATAGTTAAATAGCGTGGGAGGCCTGAAGGGATGCCGCTGTCGTCTTTAGAGCAGAGTATGTCACTAAGCTGACAGTACAAGTAAACATCAACAAATTATTAAATTTTATTTTATACAGAATGACTCATTTGACATGCAGAGGTCCCTAAAAGCTCATCATGTAAATGGAGTACACCCCTCATGGGAGCGAAGTGCAGCGAAATGTTATCAGAGATTTACAAGCTCATCTCTCCCCCGGGAGGTCAAACGAAATGACAAAACAAACTCTCTTACAATAAATGTAAGTGATTCCAATAAGCAAACTGACATGGATTTTGCATTCGGGTTTGTTTCTCATTCTCCCGAGAAGCAAGTATAAACAGCAACACAAAATGGTGACTTTATGCCTCATGAATTATTCATCGTCACCTTCTATTGCTATTTTTTTTTTTTTCCAATTTTTAGCATTAGCTTCTGTATTTCATCGCCTCGACAAAAGCAGAGAAGGAGATTTGAGAGGATTTCATTTATTTGCACTTAATGAACACCCTGCATGCTGCCGAATTCAAACGGAAAAGGCTCAAAGGGTGGATCATTTGTTATATCTGTTGTTTTGTTCTCAGACGGCATTAGCTCACGCTCGCTTAACTTCAAAGTTTCAAAGGAACTTTATATTAGCGCTCTGCAGTCTGCCATCGTTTCTCCATCACTCCCATCTCGACTGATGCAAAGTCTTCTAATAGCCAATCAAATCTTGTTCTGTGCCTATTTGTTTCTGTGTTAGCGAACGAGAGGCCTGAAATGAGTGAGAACAGAAGCGTCTCTCGCCACACTGCGGCTCTGAGAATTGGTGGAGGTCCATGCTCAGCGGGGAGCGAGAAGGCGGAAACAAAAAGCGCAGATCGTGTACGTTTTCTCTCAGTGCTGCTCTAACGCACATTACAAGAGGAAGGAGCGAGAGAGGGAGGAATTGTCCAGTGTAATCCCAGATCCCTGTCTCATTCAGCATCTGACAGACAAGGGAAGAAATAAGCATCAGAACTGAACTCTAAAGCCTCTTTCCCCCAGCCCTTTGTGACCTCCTGGATTGTGATGTTGCCAGGGGAAACAAGGCCCACTCAAAGAGGAACACAGTCTCTGTTAGGATCTGACCCAACATTCGCCAGGAGGGGCCCTCGTTCCAGATTTGGAGCCGTGAATATACTCGCCACACAATGCACCAATGGGCCATCAGCGTGCTCTCTGATCCCCCACACGTGCCTGTTTCGAGGAGGTGTGTTTACTATTGCCGCCCCCTGCTTTGGAGAAAAAAAAATTAAGCATATTTCCATCCAAAAAAATGATATTTGTCTATCCACAGCTTAACTTCGGAAAACTCAAATGGCACAAAGCAGATCTTTATAGCCTCTAAGGCCACACTTGTGTGATATGCTACACCAAAAACTTTTATGTTAACTGTATATGTCATTATATATTTTTGCTGCACAAACATGTTTTGTTGTCGTTACATAACCATGAATTAATGCCTGTTATCTGATTATACAGTGAATTAAATAGTGTACAAAATGAAGGGCACTTCATCTCATTGGCTTTTTTTTTTTTTTAACTTGATGGATGCAAACTAAGTCTAGTATCAGGGTAAAAACAGCTGTGCATTATGTAAGACTTAAAACACTCCAAACCGTAATACATTACAAATTTGATTAAATGAGCCATATTTTAAACACTTTTCAAAAAGCACATAAACACACCTGCGACTGCACAGCATTAAAAACTGTAAGTTCTAACACTGGAAAAACAGGGTTTCTTGTGAAAAAAAGAATATTTTGGTTTTTATATTGTTATTGTATTGAAGGCAAAACTAATTATTAAAACATTATCTGGAAAACACTAATGCTAATAGGGGAGAGCGGGGTGATTTGAGTCTGTGGGGAAGTTGAGCCACCCCTTGTTTCTAGGCAACCTTAAACAAAATTGGTGATATGACCTCACATATTTGGAGAGTTAACCATTTTATTAACCCTGTGTTGGGGAAAGGCCCATGGAATAATTGGTAACTATATTTAAGTCCATAAAAAGGAGGTTTTTTTTGCTGTTCAAAGTGATTTCTGTTTGTGAAAGGACTCACGCTTCTTGTGTCTGAACAATTACAGACAGATATGAAAAAATATCACACGTGTTTGTGCTTTAGGAAGTTATAATGTGAGGCTATACTGGTAGCATGATGTTAGCTTTAAACTTCAGGATGATACAAGCTTGTTAAAATGGTAGTGGGGTTATTTAAGCCAAAAGTCATGGGGTAAGTTGAGCCAGTGGCTCACCCATTCTTATGAATATAAAGTATTATTTTACTGTAATTCTACATGATATTTCATTAATATAATAATAATAATATTTTTGGTTTTGTTCTTTGTTCTGAACTTGATTTTGTTCTGAAATTTTTCAATAAGGCTTGTTTATGAAAATTGGCCACTGACGTTTTTATGAAATTGTATTTCCGTTTAGTACTGTTAACCCAGTTTTGTAAGGTTTTGTACTTTTTTTTTTTAATTCTTCAATTTGAACTTGTTCTGAAATTTTTAAATAATTAAAAAAATGTCCTTAAAGTCCATCCACCCTGGATGGATGGTCAATCTATCACAAGGCTCACTTAACGATTTTAAGAAGAAATTTTAATTGAATTTCTCTTTCTCTGATACAGCATGAGATGAAAATGGTCAGTTTTACTTCAGCTCAATCAGTGGCACAGTTTATCTCCAGGTGGCTCAACTTACCCCTCACTGGGGGCAAGTTGAGCCAAGAGACCACTTTTTTTTTTTTTTTTAAATATTTATATATATTTTAAAACCAGTTAATTTTAAATCTAAAGTGATTATTCCCAAGGATGCACCACATCCTGAAATTTATGTACAACACAAGTTGGGCCCATTACTGTCATGCGCTCACTTTAAACACACTGTGTGTTTAAAAACTGACTCAACTTACCCTGTGGTGCCTATATACACTATATCTATTATCATAAAAAATGTGGGGTTGGCTTTTAACATTTTTTTTTATTATTATTTTTTTTTTTACATTTTGAGTCTCTTATGCTTACCTAGGCTGCATTTATTTGATCAAAAATATAGTAAATAGTATTATTGTGAAAAATTATTATAATTTTTAAAAATAAAAATACTCCAGTCTTCAGCGTCACGATTCTTCAGAAATCATTTTATGTGCTGATTTGGTGCTTGAGAAACACTTCACTTTTTATTATCAATGTTGAAAAGTGTTGCTTAATATTTTTGTGGAAATTTTTTTTAGGATTCTCGGAATGAATAGAAAATTCAAAATAACAGCATTTATTTTAAATTCACTGTAAGATGTCGTTTCTCCTTACTTGCTGAATAAAATAATTAAAATAATCTTTCTTTCAAAAATCCTAATGACCCCAGACTTTTGCACAGTAACATTATAATCCTGAAAACATTTTCAGTGAACTAAAAATTCCTTTTTTAACACTTCTGTTTTTACTATATACTGAAACACTACCCATCAAAAGTTTAATGTTTTAATGTTTTTAAAGAAGTCTCTTCTACTCACCAAACCTGTATTTATTTGATCCAAAGTGCAGCACTATTTTACTATTTAAAATAACTGTTTTCTATTGTGTCTATTAAAACCCTTGCCACACTTCCATCAAGTTTTATACTAGACACGGGCTAAAAGTGAAAACTAAATCACTTCCAGTTTAATCAAAAAAGCTGTCTACGTTTGAAGCGCTCACTCGACAGTTTGCAGAATACAATACGCTACATGGTTCAGCACAATCTCTGCCACCTGACACATTTCTACCATTGCTTATAATGTCATGCGCCCTGCCCTGCTGCTTATTACCTTGCTAAGACGACATGTTTGTGATTGTTGGTGTTGAGGTTGGCACGTTGACGACATCAAGCGAGCACCAAAGCAAAGGCTCGAGGGCCGCGTGTTGAGTTGCGCTGTCTTGCTCCGCGCAGCATGTTGCTGTAAAGCTAGTCAGTCTGACATTTACTAAAACAAGCTAGGAATTCAGCTTGCACCTGTGCGGCAGTGCTCGAATCGTGGTTAAAATAACTCATCTTCAAGGCCATGTCAGAAAAGCGATATTGTGAGGCGTTCGCCAATTATTCTGGCTCAACCCTTTAATCAATACATTTACAGTTCTATTAATAATACAGATGTGCCGCTGGTCAGCGTTTTGCTAGAGAGTCTAGAGGAATGAACAGAGATATTTGTCAGTTTTTTCCCCACAAATCAGCTCCGCAATAGTCTGGGTATTTAATCTATATTCCAGCGCAGAGAGATATCTTTGTTAAGAAAACAGGGCTGCTTTATATGTATGAAAACTCTGGGAGATTAAATGAGGCTGAAGAGCGCTCAATCGTGTTTACTTTATCTGAGAAAAAGATACGAGAGTCTGTTAAGGCTGGTGTCAGTGATACACTAAGCCGTGATGGACAGATGATTCCAATACAATACAATAAACGGAGGAGTGAGAGCGATGAGAAGGCAGAAGGCAGTATTAAATCGGCCTTTCTGGTCCTCATCACATTTCTCATCCTCCGCTTATTGATATTGATTCAAGAAGCTCATTACAGTGGCTGACTGATGAATGCCATGAATCAGCACAAACACTGTGGTCTGAAATCTTCTCAGATCATTTTGACAAACTCGCAGAACGTGCTCCGTTTGCAAAGGGCGCTCGGAAGATTTAATAAGGTTCATGACAAACAGTCTTTCTGTCAAAAGACATCCAAAACGCTATATAAACACAAATCCTGATTGGCTGAAATGACAGATGTTGTGAGCCCTCTCATGTTTAATCAGTCTGGCTGAATGCATTGCAAATAGAGAGTGATTGCTTTTCCTTTCATCAAAAAAACTATCAGTGGAAGAGCAGGAGGACAACTTATCAAGCTCATCCTCTACTGAAATACGCACTCCTTAAAGAGCCTTTTCAAACCTTCTTGACCATACTTGACTCCTGTAATCTGCTGACTAGAGTGTTTTCTCCAATTCAGAAGAGTCAATACTTATTTTCAGAAGGAATGGCAATGGATTGATTTTGTTAAGGTGGTGAAAAAAAACTTTAAATCCTTGAAGACAAGATGGTTAGTCTATAAGCACCTAACTTGAATGCCCAGAAGTCTTATCAATCACTGTCCATCCAGAGAAAACCTAGAAAATGCTTATGCTCCTTGGCATAGGGAGGATATGCCACATAGTAAAAATAAATAAATAAATGTATTAATTCAAAATAAGAATGCAAATAAATCACCAAATAAATAAATTACTTAAAACTGCTCCTTTGATTAATGTAAAAAAAAAAAAAAAGTGTTATTTTATAGTTAAATTTAACTAGCATTTGTTTAAAACGTAATTTGTCATTTGCAAAACTGATTTAATTTGTTACATTTAAAAAAGTTTTAAAAGTCTGTTTTTTTTATTTATATTTAACCATAAAGCTTAAAATGTCTACTTTTTAAAGGTTTTTCAGTGTTTTTGAATGAAGTCTCTTATGCCCAACAAGACTGAATTTATTTACTCAAAAATACAGCAAAACATTAATTTTGTGGAATATTTGTGGAATTTTAAATGTAAAACATTTTAATGACTATTATATTTTGAAATATAATTTTAAAATATTTTAAGTCTAATATTTTAAAAGATTTTTAGTCGTTTGCAAAACTAATTTTTTTATTTGCTACATTTAAAACAATAAAATGCCTGTTTATTTTGTCTATTTAAAAACTGATTTATTTATTCATTTGTTTTTTTATTAATTTACATTTTACAAAGTCTATTTTGCTCAACAAGGCTGTATTTATTTACTCATATTTTGTGGAATATTTCCATTTAAAATGTAAAAAAGAAAACAGAAAATATTTTTAAAAAAATTAAGTATAACTTTTTAAGTCTTAAGTGTAACTTGTCATTTGCAAAGCTGCTTTATTAATATGTTACATTAAAAAAATTAACTGTATGTTTATTTGTCTATTTAAAAACGTATTATTATATTTTTTTTAAATTTACATTTTGCCATATGAAGTTTAAAATGTCTACAATTGAAAGTTTTTTTTAATGTTAAAGTCTCTTTTGCTCAACAAGGCCGTACTTTGTTTACTCAAAAATACAAAAAAACAGTGATTTTGTGGAATAATACGTTATAAGGACTGTATTATATTTTAAAATGTAATTTAGAATATTTTTCAAGTGTTATTTTAAGTCTAAAGTGTATCTTGTTATTTGCAAAACTGATTTATTAATTTGTTACATTTGAAAAAGTTTAAAACGTCTGTTAATTTGTGTCTAATATTTTACATCTAAAATGTAATTTGTCATTTGTAAATTTGTAAAATGTCTGTGTATTTGTCTACATAAAAACTGATTTATTCTTTTTTTTTTCATTAATTTACATTTTACCATATAAAGTTTAAAATGTCTACAATTTAAAGGTTCTTCAATGTCTTTGAACGAAGTCTCTAATGCTCAAGAGGGCCGCATTTATCTAGTCAAAAATAGTAAAACTACTTTTGTGGAAAAACACAATTTAAAACGTAAAAAATTATAATGACTGTATTATATTTTAAAATGTAATTTATTCCAGTGGTGGCAAAGTTGAATTTCAGCAACCATTACTGCAGTCTCCAGTATCACATTGCTTAATATTTTTGTGGAAACTGAGTATTCCTTGATGAATAGAAAGTTCACAAAACAGCATTTATTTGAAACAGAAATATTTTGTAACAAAGTAAATGTCTTTACTGTCACTCCTGAACAAATTGATGTGTCTTTGCTGAATAAAACTATTCATTTCTTACAAAAAAAAAAAAAAGTCCAGACTTGAACCTGAATGGTAGTGTATTTATCAATTTGAAACATCACATTTTTCTTAAAAATGAAATTAAAATGAAGGAATCAATTTAAGTGGCACTTCTAGTTTTCTGCACACTCTCAGACGGCAACATCACAAGAAACATATAGTATAACACAGAAAACACAATAAAATCAGTCAGTGCCAGTCAGTAATCAAGATGAATGTTTCAGCTCTGTAAAACTTCAAGGTGACTAACAGAACAGCCACGTTCTTACAATAACCTCAGTATATAAAACGTCCCCACGCATACAGAGACCACCAGCAGCAGCGCTTGAGAAAACACTGCCATGTCATGTAGCAGCTTCCAAATCTGAATTGTGAAATGTGAGCTTGAGCAGTCATGGAAACTATATCCTGTGGCCCAGCGGTCCACCCACACTCCCTGCCAGACTCTTGAATGTCAACGCTGAGCGAAGAACCTGAGAAAAAGTGCACGCGTCGTGTTCCCACTCAGGCCCTGTTTACCGGCAGAAGTTTTTGCAAGTCACCTCTAAGCCTGCATAATAACCCATATCATAAATGGGGCTGAAATTGCAGGCCCAAGCATTGTGCGCATGAGAAAAGCTTGTATAATTGTATGGAGCGGCATTAAACTGGGGGAGAGCGGAAGGGAAATAGCCCTCTAAGGAGACGAGGTGCTGCAGGATTGGGCCTGGACATAATGCGTCGCTATCACTGTGCTGCATCAATGTCCTCTGTGGCAGAGATTAGTGCTGAGGAAATCTATCCAACACAAATAGACCATAACGAGACAGTAATTTTGTGGGTTCAAGGGGAAAAAAACGCTTTTCTTCCAGCCTCACGGTCTGCAGGGTCTGTTAGGGGGTATCCAGGGAAGATGTTTGCTTATAAAGTCAAAAGCTGTGAGCCGCACACTGCTCCCTCCACACAATGCACTGCATTTGTCAAAGCAATTTTTTGGGAAAGTGGCTTCTCAATGACACTTATCGTTTAAAAGCAATCACAGCTAATGTGCATCACGTCATAGCGGGAGCCATCTGTACGCATTCAGTCAAACGCCCCACTTACAGTTTTGTATTACAACATTTTCACATGGTGAACATACAGACTCGATTTCATACAGCTTTAAATCGTTCTTTATAGCGTAGATATAATGTAGTCTGGGTCAACATTGATTATCTTCATAGCAATGGTTCTAAATTGGTTGCTTCGGGACCCAGATGTTACTCTGAACATCAAGTGACGAGCGTAGTATCATATACAGTACTTTTTCTTGAGCTCTTGAAAGAAGACTTATATTGGTCCATAATATTGTAAAACAGTAATATTATGAAATGTAAATCAATCCTGGGGTGACGCTTTATTTTCAGCATCATTACTCCAGTCTTCAGTGTCACATGATCCTTCAGAAATCATTCTAATATGCTCATTTGCTGCTCAAGATACATTTATTACTATCACCAATGTTGAAAACAGTTGTGTTGCTTAATATTTTTGTGGAAACGGCAATTTTTTTTCAGGATTCTCTGAATGAATGTTTATTCAAAATAATCGCATTTAGTTAAAACAGAAATCCACTGTAACATTATAAATGTCTTTGCTGCTTCCTTGCTTTATAAAATAATTAATTTCTTTCTCTTTCTTTCAAAAATCTTAATGACCCCAAATGTGTGAACCGTAGCATTATAACACTTCTTACAATATAGGTACAGTTGCAATCAAAATTATTCAACCCCCTTGACCTGCAAGACATGTTGCTGCAGAGAACCAAATTTTATGAAAACAATTCAACAAATGGATTAGTACACTGTTGGAGAAGGTTTATTAAAACACATTTGAGTAATTATGACAATGTAAGTTGATGAATAATGAAAAAAAAAAATCACATTGGCTCTAAACATTCATGTTCAAAATTATTCAACCCCTAAAAGTAAAATTTGGTGCGGAATGTTTTAATCTCTAAAACCGCCAATAAATGCTGCTTGGAAGTGCTTAGAACAGGGGTCACCACGCTCGATCCTGGAGTTTAGCTCCAACCTTGAACCAGCTAATTAAGGTCTTAATAGGTATATTTGAAACTTCCAGGCAGGTGTGTTGAGGCAAGTTGGAACTAAACTCTGCAGAAAACGGCCCTCCAGGATCAAGTTTGGTGACCCCTGGCTTAGAAGCTTCTGTCACCTTTCTACTGCAATCAAACCTCTTCCTCGCCTGAAAAAGCTTTCAGATCATTGATAATCTTTGGTTTTCACTTTGCCACTCCTTTCTTCAAATTCAACCAAATTTTTTCAAAGAGTATTAAATCTGGAGATTGAACAGGCCACTCAAGAACATTCTATGACTGGTCCCTGAACCAAGCATAAGTAGATTTGGATGTGTACTCTGAGATGATTGTTCTGCAGGAAAGTCCATTGCACCAAAGGCATCACAATTCTTGCCAAAATGGCCTGATACTTCAAAGAATCCATGATATCATTCATACAGTCATAATTTCCACTTCCTGCTACAGTAAAACAACCCCATAACAGGACTGGCCCACAGCCATGTTTGACTATGAAGATGGTGTTCATCTGCTTATAAGCTTTGCCTTTTTTGCACTAGACATGCTGCTGAGGTCCAAAAAGTTCCAGTTTTATCACATCACTCCATAAAACATTCTTTCAGAACTCCACAAGTCTATCCAAATGATTTTTAGCATGTTCAAGTCAGCCTTTTTGTTTTTCTTGGTCAAAAATGGTATTCGGCAAAATGTCCCAACACGAAGGCTGTACTTGTCTAATGTTCTTATACTCTGCACTGAAATGTTTTTTTCTCTTTTTTTTTGTTCAACACCCTCAAAGGTTTTCTGGTACAACACACTTTAAACCAAGGAATAAGGCTGCCAGTTGTGTTCCTCTAAGAACTTTTAATGTTTTGAAAAATCTTCATGTCACCTTAGACTTTCTAATATAATAAAACTATTTATTCTCTATAGCTTTTGTGAGAGCTCTGTTGACTTTGCCATATTTGCTACTAAACTTCAGCACATGCATGGACTAAATGTATGTATGTGTAACAGCCCAAGCTAATTCTATTTTCAAACAGTTTCTAAAGACAGTTTTGTTCCCTACCATAAAAATAAGTGATTTAAAAACAGCAATGCCATATAGGGGTTGAGCCGTGTTATTAAAAAATACTATAACTCAAAAGCATTGCATTATATATTGACATTATCACTTTTAATATGTCAGTAAACTGTTGTAGATAAAAGTTTTGGATCTTCAGGAAAAACCTGTATTTGTAAAGTACTGCAGTCTCGGGGGGATTTTGATCGCAACTGTATATCAATCCAGAGCAGACGTACAGTCCTAAAAAGCAAATTTTGTAAAATGTTTTGTACACACTAGCAGGCCCTAACATGCGTTACATTTGCTTAATATTTTTGTGGAAAACGTAATACTTTTTTGTTTGAATGAAATTAATTAAAAGTAAATCTTTTGTAACATTATAAAACTTATCAGTGTCAATTTTGATTAATGTAATGCACCCATGCTGAATAAAAGTATTCATTTATTTTAAAGAAAAACATTAACTGGACCAAAACCTTTACACGATAGTGTAGTTTATCACACACAAGTATACAAAAATGTCATAATGAAACACTGAATGCATTAATCTCACCATAAATTACTACAAAGGTAGTAAATAGAAAAATCAACAGTTTTATAAATGCATAAACAACAGCAGAGATCTGATTTTCCTCTGAACTTGTATTTAATGTAGTCAGAGTCAAATGTATTATTTTACATTATATCCTTTTTTTGGCTTTAGATCATTTTGTTCATAGCTTTTGAGTATGAATGCATGTTAAGCAATCTCTCCATGCTGGCATTCGTCTAATTTGTCAGCTATGAAAAAAATTTGCACCAGAATAATGTGGAGTTTGAATTAGATGCATGGTGTTAACAGCAAAAGATATAGAAAGCGATTTCTCTTTTTTAAAAGATAATGGGCCTCATTTATCAATCTAACGTAGAAACGAGCACAGATCCGTGCGCACAAATCAACTTACGATAGAGTTCACGTGTGATTCATGAAACGTTCGTATGCCGTCAATCCCGTTGTAGGAATGATCGTACGTTGATAAATGTGGCTAAAAACAATCGTCATTTAAATATCACGCCCCTAAAAACACCCCGATTCAGAAGCCTTGCCCCTAAAGTTTAGGACACGGAGAAACGAAACCCGGCCAAAAAGAAGTAGTAAACTCATGAAAGAGAAATTGATCTTACTCTAAAAACACCCTTTAACCTTATATTTGCAAACAATAGCATTCATTTATACAGTATGTATATTAAATACCAATAAATATAACAAAACATTTATAAACATTATAACCTATTTAGTTCTCCTTAATCCACAACAAACACTATAAAATGAACGGTTTTACAGAACAAGAATGAAAAATGAGTAGCTATAAAATTTTACATTAAACTATAAAGTAAAAAGTTAGGCTAGTGAATACAGAATACAAACATCAAGCTAAAATTAATAAATGTGACCCTGGACCACAAAAATAGTCATAAGGGTCAATTTCTTGAAATTCTTTTTTATAAACAATTTCTTGCTTATACATCATCTGAAAGCTAAATAAATAAGCATTCTATTGATGTAAGGTTTGTTAAAATATGACTGAGATACAACCATTTGAAAATCTGAAATCTGACGGTGCAAAAAATTTAAGTATTGAGAAAATAGCCTTTAAATTTGTCCAAATGAAGTTCTTAGCAATGCATATTACTAATCAGAAATTAAGTTTTGATATATTTACAGTAGGAAATTTACAAAATATCTTCACGGAACATGATCTTCACTTAAAATCCTAATGATTTTTGGCATAAAAGAAAAATCGATTATTTTGACCCATACTATGTTTTTCTGGCTATTGCTACAAATATACCCCAGCGACTTAAGACTGGTTTTGTGATCCAAATAGCATATATAATAACCCTTAGCAGGTCTATACAGGTGGAGCTGGGGAGGTGGAGGGTTTCAGAGGAACTCTGAAAGCTTGCTGCGAAATGCTCTAGTGAATCCTAACCAGCCATTTTAATGTAAAGCAGTATGTTTATTGGCTGCGTATGCAAGCTTGTAACACTATAAATATCATTAGTTTGCATTAAGGACCCATCAGCCTGCGCCTTCTAGAATTTCATGACAGAACTTGGCATTTATTTTGCCTTACAAACTATTATATGGTTAGTTGCTTTTTATTATTTACATTCAGCATTGTTTTTTTCCCTGACAAGAACAGAACAGAACAAATCTGGAACCCATTTTAACACTGTGACCCACCAGCTGAGAAGCCCTGCTTTAAACAGTCAGCATGGGCTTAGAAAAGAGAGCATACAGACACTATTACATATCGCTGCAAGCAGATTTCAAGGGAACACAATTTCTAAAAGAGGCCTTTTACAATTCCCAAAGAGGGAATGGAGGTATTGAGCAGTTCTTCTTGAGGTACGGTACTAACTCTACTAGCTCTCTGTGGAAGAGATTTTAGGTTTAGGTGGAACAGAGGTGGACTAAACCTTACAAGCAAGTATGGAATGACATATATAGACCGGTGCGACACTAGTGTCGGCTTCATTCCGTAGAGGAAAAGCATGCCAGCACTTGGCAGATGCTTTTATCCAAAGTGACTTACAGTGCATTCAAGGCATGCATTTTATCAGTATGTAGGTTTCCTGGGAGCCAAACCCTCGACCTTGATGTTTCTAGTTACATCTTCAGTGACAGGAACACCTACAAAACAGCTCAAAATAATAAAATAGCATTCGAACAATAAGAGCTAACCTAATATAACGAGACTGTAAGTGTGTCTGGAAAAAAACAACACGCCTGCCTAAAGTAGTTTGACATTTCTGTCAAATATACTTAAGGTTCACCTATTGAACTTTCTCTGTTAAATAAATACAGCTTACAAGTGTTTTCTTGAAGAAATAATTCAACTAAAAAATTAAAGTTTGTCATCAATTACTTATCCTCTCATCCCAGATAGCACACATAGATGTCTGTTAAACATCACTCGATCTGGAAAGCATCTGCTTTGTACAAACATCTGGCAGATGTCTAATAAGATTTCAGTTTTACATACATTCTAAATCATAAACATCTTAAAGACATCTAATAGACGTCTATTTGACATCTGATAGGAAAAATTGACATCTCCAAGATGTACCTGTGCTATCAGGGATGTTATTCCAAGCCTGTATTCTGTCTTCATTGGACCACAAAAGATATTTTGAAGAATGAAACCATTTTTGTCTGCACAGTGAAAGTCAATGGGGTCTAAAACCAGTCATACAGGTTGGAAAAGACAAATGATTTTCATTTTTGAGCAAATAATCAATGCAGGTAAATTATGAAGCTTATTCGTGAAACTGAAAGTTGTCTTCACCTTTTTATCCAGAGTTCAGAGCAGAGCTATTTCTGACAACATTAACTTGATGGCTCTTTAAAGGTCAACACGGCATTTCAGATTCTTCAAAGGCGAGGTTTCTAAAATGTTCACTAGCGACCTGTGCGTAAATGTTGTAAGGCTCTGATGATTTCATGCGTCAAAGTATTTGAGTGTTTGATCGCTCTTGGCTGCAGAAAAAACAATCTGCGCACTGGTGATATGTGGAACAAAGACGAAGTGCGTAAACAAAAGAAAACACATACGGAGCGCGAGAAAGCGGGAAAAGGAGTAGAGGGAAAGCAGGAGGAGAGGAAAAGTGACTGCCAACCCCTGTTTTTACTTTCTTTGTAGCCTTCTTGCATTTCCCCAAAAACCCTCCCCTGCAGACTGGCAGTAACACTTGTACCACATGCAGAAATAAGGCTAGCAAAGGGGAAATGAATTATTTATACAGCCCTGCCTTTCAGAATTAAAGTGAGCACCATGAGACTCCCCCAACGTGAGCTGAAAGGGACAGGGGAGCTCAGAGCAAACACACTGTGAGTGACAAACACAGGTACACACACATAAACACACACAAAATTGATGCAAAACACAAAGGGAGATGCATTTTTGATAGCTGACATGATTCAGGCCACTGAAGATGGAAAGAAATTACAGGAACTGTTTGTTTACCCGATGCTGTTGACTAATTACCTACCCTCTGAGACCGGTAAGGCTAGTTAATATGTTTTCTCTGCACTTAACTACTGGTAATGTAATACATTCGACTAAAACAACACAATTTGCATCCTACAATTTAATTGTGCTACGGGAAACACTGGGTGGATGATGCTTTGGCTTAAAGGGATAGTTCACCCAAAAAAGAAAATTCTGTCATTAATTACTCACCCTCATGCCGTTCTAAACCCGTAAGACCTTCGTTCATCTTCAAATTATGAGTAAATAATGACAGAATTTTCAGGTTTATATGCCATTTGTCTGCAAAATAAATCTGTCCATTAATAATTCCCATTGTATATCTCACAAAAATATCTGACTCAAAAGCCAAAAGTGTTTTGGACTCCAAAAGCATATATTTTTTCCTACAACAAACTTATGCCTACATCCCATCTTATTAGAAAACAGACCCGAGATTACTACCATTTCAGAAAATTAATTAGTTCTCTGGGGGTGCAGATTCATGTTTAGTGGAGGGAAACTTCCCAAAAAAATGGCTGCAGGGTTGTTGCCATGTATTGCTAGAGAAATGCTCAAATGTATAAAACAGTCTGGCAAAAGGTGAATAAATTATTACTTGGTCACTGAGTGCATTGCAGGAACCAGCTCTTATGGTCCATTAGAGAACATCGCTGCCATTAATCTGAGCAGGCAAAGATGTCCCACGGGTAAGAATATGTCTGGCACCTTGTGTGGCATTGGGGCACATGCCTGTAGGCGAAAGAACCTTCTAGTCCACTCAGTTTACAGCAAAGTGCAGCATTTCTGACCACAGACTAGCACTGGAGATCTATCTGCTTCCTTAACCACTGAGACTTAGACAAATTAGTATGTTATTTCTTCATAAACATTGACTTAAACTCAAAAACAGATACTTGAACATACATTTGACTTGCACATTTGTTTGAAACCTCCACACTGTCGTGTTTAATGTGCATGCAATCAATCAAACGCTACGCAGCTCTTTCTGATATGATGCATAAAATATTCCTCAGGGCGTTAAAAATTAGCAATGCCATCCCTCTCTCTCTCTGCCATCCACTTCATTGATATTCTTAGCAGTACATTTGGCATTAAAACCAAAAAGAGCATGACATAGTAAAGAGATGCAAAAGGGGCGAAGAACTGTCCCTCTTTAATGCCTGAAACCTCACTGGAGTGCTATAGTTTCCCCTCTCAAACACAAACTTTATGAGGCTATTTTCTTTTTAAAACATATCTTACCATAAATTCAACATTTTATGTTTTTGAGGACAACTTTTATTCTAACATAAAATACACATCGTCATGTACGCCAAATATTGAAATTCAGTTAATTCTTCAGAACTGGTCAAAAGCCAGAGCTGAAAACAAATGTCTTTTTCCAAAAAATTTGTGTGTATGGACATTGTATAATATCCACACTTTTCTAGTAGTTGTGCAGCTGTTGTATTGTATTTTCAGAAAGTTTTGGAATATTTCTCCTCTCCACAAATTTGTCACTAATCATTTAATTAGAAGCGTTATATTAACCTGTTATGATTTTGCTTACATCTAGATTGTAAATATATTTTTTTGCTATTTTGTTACATATTTTTTCCATGAAAAATCCATAACGATTACATTTTTAACAATATTTCAAGTGTTATTTAGATTTGTTGTAATTTGAATCCAATTTTTCTTTGTAAAAGGCAGTATAAATATACAATGAACCAAAAACTATCATAACATCTTGGTTGATAATTCAGTATACTTTATTTTTGACAAAACATCCCATGTTTTGGTCGTGACTGCACATTTTTGGTAGTGACAGTAATGCTTTGATAGTAGTCACATCACATTACAGAATTTTAACACACATACTAAAACACTACTAAACATACTAAGAAAAAAATGCATAAATATACTAAAATTTAGTTTATTTTCGACATGTTTCGGTCGTGACTGTTTCGGTAGTGACAATGGGATATCACCCAAAAAACAAAGATGTTACTACCGAAACTCCACCAAATGTTTCGGTAGTGACAATTTTAGATACTTTTGAAGCTAGCTCAAAGATGCTAATCAGCACATGGTTAGCTAGCACAGTTCTGAACAGTAGTACATATATAAAAACTAAATGTTATGGAATAACTTCCAAAAAAGTGTGTTTAATTAATAGTGGCGTTCCTTAAAGTTACAGATTGTTCAGACTTTTGAACACATTTACCACAAAATTATGAGACTTATCTACTTACCATGTAGCTATGGGAGAGGGGGACAGAGGAATATATCCTGATCATAAATTTATGGGTTGAGTTAAAATCAGTTTTGGCCAATAAACTAAAACATACACTGTTTCAGTAGTGACATGAAAAATGAGGGACACATTTTTTATAATTTTTTTTTTTTTTACATAAAATTTCATAATTTACAAAGAAAATATAAAATAAATATTTTTGAAGCTTCACTAAAAGAATCAAAAAGATACTTTCAAAAACAACCATGGAAAAAAAATACAAAAATTATTTCAATATCATTTTCATATTGGAAATTTAGGGGTTAGGGTTCAGGACAGCCACCTCCAAATTGAAAGTACCCACTAAATGATGATTTTATAGATATTAAGCTTACTAATATTTTAAATATTATTGTGGGTTTCAATAGATAGAAGGATCTTAAAAAAAAAAAACATCTAAGATTTGAATACTTAAATGCTTTTTAAATGTGTTTTTGGGTTGTAGCACAGCAGTTTGCACCAATTCTGTAGAATGGCCCTAATAACAAATTAATCACTTAATTAAATGAACTAGAATGGCAACTATGACACAAAAGTAAATCTATTAAAGGGATAGTTCACCCAAAAATGAAAATTCTGTTAATTACTCACCCACATGTCATTTCAAACCTGTAAGACCTTTGTTTTTCTTCAGAACACAAATGAAGATATTTTTGATGAAATCTGAGAGCTTTCTGACCCTTTCTGGCCCAGAAAGGTAGTAAGGACATTGTTAAAACAGTAATGTGACATCAGTTGTTCAACCGTAATGTGGTGAAGCTACGGGAATCCTATTTGCGTGTAAAGAAAACAAAAATAATGACTGTTATGACCACTGTTTTCTGACCCTTGCTGTCTATGCAGGGTTAGAAAGCTCTTGGATTTGATAAAAAATATCTTAATTTGTGTTCTGAAGATAAACGAAGGTCTTACAGGTGTGGAACGACATGAGAGTGAGTAATTAATGACAGAATGTTCATTTTTGGGTGAACTATCCCTTCAGTATGGAATATATCAAAGGTTAGAGAACAGATGACATTTGAAGACTTCATTATATGGGCCATTTTTAAACCTTTAATTTTAAATATATGGGGCATCTTTGCCATATTATAGTCATTTTTTTCCCCTTGTGCTCTGGTCAATTTCTGGCCCTGTTAAAAACGGTGTGATTTGCTTTATTCTGTATAACACAAAAGATGAATTTTTGAAGAATATTCTTGCTCCTCAATTCCATATAACGAAAGTGGACTAAAATGGGAGGAGAAAGTCATAAAAATACTATATGATTACATACCAACATGTAAAAAAAAACTGCTGCTGGTGTCAGGTGTGTGTAGCAAGCAGACGAAGGTGAATGGCGTTTTAAATGAAATAATTTTTAATAATAATTGAAAAACAGACCAACAGGAAAACCACACCACTAATACAGGAAGCAGGAGAACAGAACCAAAAGACAAAGAACACGTGAGAGCTGGGGTGTAAAAATAAATAAATTGGTGCTCTTTGGGTTTCTTTTGTGACATAAAAAAGTCAGAGGCACTCGAATAATGTGAAAAATATAAAAAGACTTTATTCACATGAATGAGTTTTTTGAAATACTACATAATTGTTTTGTATGAGGAACAGGCTAAAATGTAAATCATTACTCACCAAAAGTATCACATGTATAAATGAGTTATCATATGGCTTCAGAAGGCATACAGAAATAAACAATAAATATGCATAAGCAAAAAAATAAATTGCACAAGGTACACAGACTCCTCTTATGATACTTTTATCGTGTTTTTTTGCAATTTTGCTCAAAAGTGTTTGAAGCCGCTAATCATTAAGGTGATCTGGGGTCAGCTGAGGTCTAAAACACAAATGTTAAATGATATCTTATCTCACACAAACGTAATATCCTAATCATATGTGAGACCAAGCCTCAGGGTGGGATTTTATGCCACATCTTGGAATCTAGGCCTAAGGACTGCAAACAGGTTTACTATCTGTCTTTTATCTCAGTTAATATCTTAAACTGCCTTTAAACGCACAGACCGAAGCGGAGCTGTGTGTAATGTATTTAGGAATTATGCTACAACCCGTTTTAATCCTCAGTCAGAAGACACTGATAAATAGCCAAACATAAGCAAAATATAGCACACGAAATGGCTTTGGAGAATAATGGTGGAGTTAAACATGCAGTACCTACTGCTCATGTGTAATAGCTGCCGCTGGCAAAAAAGTCATGGGGGATTTGGAGACTGTTGCCAAGAAAGGAGGTTCAATCAATAACCAATCTGTTGAAGTTTTATTCTGTGACAACATTCTTAATTAAGAGCCACTGTGGGCATGTCTGCAAGGGGCTGAGAAACACAGACAGCGATGGGCTTGATATAGGACAACCACTTTCCGGTGCTGAGCACAATGGAGAGTTATAGCTTGGTTTAAGGCAACAGAAATGAGAACTTCACGCTACCTAACTCACAGCGGATCATCTGTGTCAGGAAACTCTAAATCATAAATGTTCTTAGGCGAAAATGGCACTGTAACCTTGTTTTTTTGTGCCTTAATACATGTAAAGCAGCACAACGGCTGGCTGGAGGAACACATCCCGCGTGGTGCGCCGAAGCGCCTGAGAGATATATAGACTCTTCATTATATGATGCCGATAACGCAAAGTGCCGTTGAGATGTTATTAATCAGCGAGGGCTGATGAGCTGCAAACACTCAGTCCTTGATTCAGTGATTGGATCCCTTATCATGAATCCCGCTCTTCACCTAAAACGAGGTGAAGGACATTATCACAATTTATTGAGTGCACTTAATTAGCTGGGAATGCAAAGAGACAGATACTATTCAGCTTTAAGCTAAAATGCGCATCTAAAGGTGTCTTTAAACACTTTAATGCCATTCTTCCAAACCTGCATGACTTTCACTTTTCTGTGGAACAAAAAAAAGTGCATTTCTGAGGAAAATCTTTGCTGCTTTTTATGTGATGAAGGGCACTGGCACTGTCAAGCTTTAAAATGACAAAAACCACCATAATAGTCATAAAAGTAGTTCATCTAATGTCAAACCTGATGGGGTGTATCTAATGGTTTGATGAGATGAGATTTTTTACGATTTTTTGAAGCTGCTCACCGAGGCTGCATTAATTAAAAAAATACAGTAAAACAGTATTGCGAGATGTTACAATTTAAAGCAACTGATTTCTATTTTAATATATTTTCTAATGTAATTTATGAATTTTACACCAGGCTTCAGTGGCACATGATCTTTCAGAAATCATTCTAATATGCTGATTTGGTGCTCAAGAAACATGCTACGTAATATTTGTGTGAAAACGGTGATACATATTTTTCAGGATTCTTTGAATAGAAAAAAGCATTTATTTGAAATAGAAATCTTGTGCAACCTTACAAGGCCTTTACTGTCACTTTTGATTAATTTAATGCATCCTTGCTAAATGAAAGTAATAATCTTACTGACACCGAACTTTTAAGTGCTTTTTAGGCCATTTGAGTTTGACAACTAGGCCTGTCACGATAACTTTTTGTTTTTGTGCGATGAGTGATATTATTGTCATTTTAAGACCATTTTATGCCACTGAATAGTATAACAGCATAATAATGCAAGAAGGCCTACACATTCAAATGACAACAAACTTTTAATTCTAAGAATATTTAGATTATGGACATTAAGTATCAAAATATTAGATAGCTTAAAATAATAATACTTAAATAATAAATAAACCTTTTCTAAAAAAAAAGTCCAAAGTAACAAGTAGTAAAAAATAAAGGTGCACAAAGAACTTGTATAGCGATTTTCCCATCTACAGATTTTTCTCTGACCTTCTTTTCTCTGTAAATTAAGGGTGCACACCATTGCTGAAAAACACAATCCCTACTTAGCAGTCAGATGTCCATAAGCACAAAGGCACAGATTCCTAAACAAGGCATATCTGCAGATGAAACTTCTTTGTAGAAGCTTTTTTTAAATTCGAACTGTCACCTCATGACTACACCATGATATGTACGAGAAGCTGCAAAAGACACAGGTGCAAGTGGAATGCAAAAAGCATGGTGACATTAATTTTTATCTAAATATAATGGGCAATATATTGCGTCACCAAAATTATTGAGGTCATTTGCATAAATTGTGCAATAAATCGATATATTGATTATTGCGACAGGCCTATTGACAACCTCAGTCACTTTCACTTTTATAATAAGGAAAAAGTGGCCACAAACTCTTGAAAAATTCACCTTTGTGGCCTGTAGAAAAAGGAAAATGATACAGGTTTAAAACAACAAAATAAGGATGAGTAAATAATAGCAGAATTTTCATTTTTAAGTGAAATATACCAAAAAATGGCATACCATATGACATAAAAATGTCATTTCTAAATTGTTTTTTAATTATATTTGAAATTTTTTATTAATTCAATATTTAAATCATTAAACAAACACAAATTAAGATATTTTTGATTAAATCCCAGAGCTTTCTGACCCTGCATAGACAACAATGCAACTGACACATTCAAGGCCCAGGGGCCGGTTGCCCCGGCTGGACGTACACCTGGTTGTAAGACTAGGCTGGATGTAAAATGCGCTTTAAGTCGTGCATAGAATTTATACCCCTTGCACCATCTCGGTGTAGTAATACATCTGAGACTAAATTTTACACCTAGTCAAAGTTTAGGAGTAAAGTGAAAAGTCATGATTTGCTCAGACATGATTCATTTTTAATTAATTATTGCAGATGCCAACTGTAACATTTGTCTTTTCGGGCAGGATAGTGTGGCCTATAAATTTGGGAGGGGTCAAGCAACACAAGGAAGCAAAAGTGCAAACTTTGCGCAAGAGTAAAAAAAACAAGCCATTGCAGCGTGGATGTCGTCTCAGCTGTCGCTGCGGGAGAATGTGTCAGTGTGGATGCGCATCATCTACACCGGGCGTAGTTGCTCCTGATCAACAGGTGTAAATAGTTATCGTAAAGTTGGACGTTGCAAAGCCCAGCGTAGGGCTTACACCCAGCTTTTTTACGTCTAGCTGGTGCAACTGGCCCCAGAAAAGTAGTAAGGACATCATTAAAATAGTCCATGTTACATCAGTGGTTCACCTGTAATTTGCTGAGGCTACGAGAAGACTTTTTGTGTCCAAAGAAAATAAAAATAACAACTTTATTCAACAATTTCTTCTCATCCGTGTCAGTCTTCGCTGCGCGTTCTGGAGATCATCACGATGCATGCGTGTGATGCTGCTGACGCAAGAGCCGGCGTTCTGGCGTAGAACCCAGATGTGCTTTGCTTTGTTTACAAGCAGAGGAAAACGCACGCTGTACATAAAACAGTCTTAGTAAACCAATCTGACTCGCAATTTTTTGCCCAGCCTTACTTATTTGAACCAGAATATACAGACAGTGAAGTAAGAAAGTTGGATGTTCTACGTCAAAAACATGTTGTGTTTCATGAACGCATGTTAAAGAGAGAAGGAAGAGAAGAAACTGTTGAATAAAGTCGTTATTTTAGTTTTCTTTGCGCACAAAAAATATTCCCGTAGCTTCATAAAATTATGGTTTGTACTACTGATGTCACATGGACTATTTTAACGATGTCCTTACTACCTTACTGGGCCTTGAACATGTCAGTTGCGTTGCTATCTATGCAGGGTCAGAAAGCTCTTGGATTTCATCAGAAATATCTTAATTTGTGTTCTGAAGATGAACGAAGGTCTCACGGGTTTGGAATGACAAGAATAATTAATGAGTAATTAATGACAGAATTTTCATTTTTGGGTGAATCTCTTTAATATATCTGCTATTGCAAATGCCTGTGCAAATGCATTCATGCATCCTTTGTGCAGAATTAGTCTGTGTTAGTGCACCTTTTTGTTGTGTACATTGCCTCTTCAGCTACTGTGCTCTGCAGTGTGAAGACAACATAACAGAAGTGATAATTAACAGCAATAAATCACAAAAGAAGAAATCTCTCTCCATCAGCACAAGCACTCTGATTTTTACATTTCACCATTTCACATCCAGTTGGTCTATTCAATGAGTGCTGAACAAGCATGTGTCACGTCTGAAACCGCACACCCTAAAACAATGCCGAGCTTCTGTTCCACAGTGCCGCAAGTGTTCCGACAGCTTGAAAAATTCCTTGAGTTGTATCCCCAAGACAGACACAGCTTACTCTGCAAGCAGAGAAAGCAAGATATACAGCAAAAGCAACATCCACAACATTCACAACCCTCGCTATGTATTTAAGGAGAAAGATTTATGAAAGTTCAGTGAAAAAGAACAGTCTTTTCCCCTTCAGATTACCTGTGGAAAGTGGAAAAACATGCATTAATGTAGTGGTTTGCCACAGGTCTTGATGCAGCCCCAGGGTTAAAGCTGCACCTTGTGCTATTTTTAAACGTTTAAGAGCATCACTTTTATGTAATAGCTACATTTAGACCATGTCTATCTCAAAGTACATGTTTTATTCTGTTCTCCTCAGATAAACATCCACTGTTGCTCCACATGCTGAAATGTTTAAGCCTTGGGAAAACCATGAAACTACATTAATGCACAACAGATACCAAGATGTAAATAGGATCTAATAGGGCTTGAAAACTTAAACACCGTGCAAAAATAAATACCTACCGCTAATATTGCTCAGAACAATCAGGGATAGAACTAAAAACAGAACGGAGCACTCTGACGCATTACAACCAAATGATAAAACCAAAGGGGATGAATCTTTAACCAGAGAACCTACATATTTCAAGACGTATTCCCATGTGACGATGAGTCACCGGTGCAGCACCTGGAGAGCGCCGTAAAATCAAAAAGAGACGTTCAGAAAGAGAAAGGATGAAACTTAACTAACAACCACTGCAGTTTACAAAAGCCTCCCGTTTCCTGACAGGACTGTGCTGTGTTTTGAAAACGTAATTCATCTGGTGAAAGATTTCAGCGCTGCGGCCTCATACCGGGACCGCCTCTGCAGAGACAGCTGGGCGAAACATCTTGAAAATACATTTTTTTCATCCAGAACTTGAGATAGACAGGAATGACAAATCAGAACACGAGTATCAAACCTCTTTACTCTGCAAACGGCTACTTGAGCTTCTACCTGCTTTGTCTGACAAGAGGAAATTTGATAGCTCGCATACTCTGAAACGTATCTCAGCAGACGGACAAACGAGCATAAAGAGATAAATGAGTTTCATTTCAAAAATTAAATTCCACTCGAAAACGACTGAGGTAAATGACTAGACCAAGTCAAGAGCATGGTATAAATCTGCGCCGCAGTGCTTGAGATTCTGCCCGTTGTAAAGAGAACTGAAAGTCGGGTGTTTCAAAGTCATTACATCACCAACGCAGCTGTGGATCGTCAAAATCATTAGACATGGTTGTGCAACTCCATCTGACAGCAAACAATCAGACGAGAGGTTATGTTTAATTAAATTCAATCACGAATAACAATAAGCTGATATAACGATTCGCGAACTGGCCTCGTCGACGCATTGTGTTGCGCAGGCAATTTGTTTTAAGATATTCATAGCCTTCCGCGCTATTCGTGGCTTCCATCTAGACCTCTTCACGTATTCATTGTTTCCATAACGGTAACAATTTAGAGATGAACCTGCATGCAAATAACCCTCGGTTGCTTTGCTGTGCCAGGACTTCAACAGAAAGCACTACTGCAGGCCCCAAAAGGCAGCCGCAGAGTGTCTCAGAAAAAAAGCAGTGTGAGC
This sequence comes from Cirrhinus mrigala, assembly GCA_036247105.1. Classification (NCBI taxonomy): domain Eukaryota; kingdom Metazoa; phylum Chordata; class Actinopteri; order Cypriniformes; family Cyprinidae; genus Cirrhinus; species Cirrhinus mrigala. The sequence goes on along the minus strand of CM070008.1, from coordinate 18,808,155 downwards.
TGTCAAGGGAATAATGACAGCAGCCATCTATGAATCACTGTGAGCACTGGATTCCTCAGCTCCACTTGTTTTTTTCTTCTTCTTCTTTCCTTTGCGAAGGCAGAGACAACATCCAGCACTGAGCTGTCCCCAGCCAACCGCAGCACAACTTGAGCGAGGGGCTATGAGCCGGGACTGCTGTTAAGAACCTCAAAGCCTTCAAGAAGAGAGGGCCTTTTGAAGGATAAACCACAGGATTAGATTAGTCCATCCTCTTGGGTTACAGAGCTGGGCATCTTCCCTTTTTTTTAATCTGGACCCCCAAGAGGCCGGCCATATTGGCATTGAGGGGATGTCCATCTTCTTTTCAGTGTGGGCTTCAATAGAAAACCCCTGACAGGGAGCTTAAGAGAGAGAAAATATGATTCATGGCAAGCTTTTAATGCTCAAGGTGAATTGCCCTGCAAAAAGCTCACCTCGATTGTGAGTACAATACTGCAAGAGGACTAGAAGGGAGGTCAGGACGGGCTGAAAACTAAAGCTGACCCCGGGCGCTCTTTTTTGGATTGTTTCTCTCACAATCCCTTAGTGGGGCACAAATGCGGCTCTTTTTGATAGCGTCGCTGGGAAATAATAGAAATACGTGTTCTTTGTGAACGTCGACAACAGGGTTGCAGGCTAAGAAAAGCATTTGGGGAAGTTTCTCTGTGGCGTAGAAATATCTTAAAAATATAAGCAAAACCCACCAATTTAAAAGAAATCATAAATAGGGGAAATGGATTTTCAGCTCTATCGCCGCACATTTATTTATAAGTATTCTGCTAAATAAGGATTAATGCAGATTGAATGCATCAGGGTGGCTGATTCAATGCAAAAAATTCACATCCAGCCCTACATTTTATTGAGGTGGAAGAGCATGCACCCAGCTCGAGAAGAAATCTTCCTCTGAGCCTCTTTAATATTTTAAACCTCGGCAGACTACTGATGTACTGCAAGACAGCCACTCTTAACTTTGTTAATTCAGCCGTGAGAGCACCTTCGCCGTGTTTATTTATCTAGCCAAGCTCTACCTGAGGAGCTGCATGTCAAAAGCCATTAGGCTGACATCCCCTGAGCAAACCCTCCAAGCCAGCGAGAGAACCCTGCTCACAGATACCCTTGAAATAAGGAGGAATGAGCAATGTCAAGGAACTTCGTAGAAAACTTATGATTTCAAAACCTGTCAGCCTGTGAAAGTGTCTGGGGTCACTGCTCATCATGAATCTCTTGATTGACAATAATGCATTAAGATAATAAGGTGAAATTCGTGATTCACTTCATGCAAAGATTCTGAAAAAGAAAACCCCATTATATTCAGCTCCAGCTGCATGCATGCAGCATTGTTATGTAGTTTTCTGGCATATATTAAAAGGATTAAACTGAAGTGTTGCTATTGTTATTATTAATTTAGAAAATGTTACAGTGCCAAGCTCTGACAGCATCAGCAAGAGTGAACAAATCCTGGCAAATATGATCACTGCTTGCTTTTCTCAATCCTGAGTCATTTCTAAGAGGATAAGAAGTGCCAAACCATACTCAGTCACAAATCTTTGATGAACAATGCAAATTCTACAATCCACACAAAAGTTTACCTTACACCTTGTCATTTATAAAAAGGTAATACTTTGCAAACACAAGAAAAGCCTATCTCAATCATCTGCGCCTCATAGCAGTGATAATACATGTTCTAGGGTTTGAGCAGAGTATGGCAAGCCAATTTAACATGATTTCCTTAAACTTAACTAGTATTTAAATGGAATATACTTTGATATGCTACGCGTTCAGCTGTACGCATACGCTAGCATACGCGTATAAAAAAAATAAGTGTACTTTTGGCTTTAGACTTTTAAATTGTTTTTCACCATTTTTATGTTCAGGAATTTTTGGGCAGGCCTGAAATCATGTTTTAATGATTCACTGGAGCCATTAACCATGACTCCTCATCTAACACTGCATTAACTAGAGCGCATTAGCATTGGCGGCTCGCCCGCTTTCTAGAGCGCATGTGTCGACCGCTCGCTTACACGCACAACATCAAATCGAGTATACTTTGAAAGGCTACACTTACGACTGTACGCATACCCTAGCATACACGTACAAAACAAAGTATATTTTGGGCTTTTAATGCGTTAGTTACTACAGCCTACAGTCTGCTAGCCAGCTATGCCTTCCTCATGTAAATGCATTTCCTCCAAGACAACAGATTTTAGCATGGTAATGTAAATGATAATGTTAATGTATTTGGTCTTGGCGGAATAGATCTGCTATGCTGCTGCTGCTGAATTGCTTCTGGTGTAGGTTATTGCTGTAGTTGCAGATTATTGCTGCTGCTGCAAAGGCTGGAGTGAATGCCAACCAGCCATTTAAAGGTAAAGGTGAAAACTCATTGGCGCAACATGAACCAATCAGCTTGTGCCAAGTCGTACAAGGCTGTGAATGTCATCAGTTATGTTAACAACCCATCAGCCTGCGCCATCTAGAGTTTCATGAAAGAACTGAGCATAGTACTTGGTTGTGATAATTTATGAAACTTATAAAACTCATTATTTAAATTTCCTAAAAACGATGATATCGAAAAGAGGTGGATTAATTTTGGTTAAGGGCCACCTGATGGAGACCTGACGATCACCACCAACACCCGGCTCTGCAGTGAACATTTTACACTGGATAGTTTTACGTTTCATCTAAGACAACTGGGATTTAACTGGGAATCGCAGCATCCCCGTGAATAGGCGTAATTTCAGCAACGACAGCAGACATGCCCCCAGCATTTGAGAGCAGAGAATACTCCTTATTTTTTCAAGATTTTGATAACTTATTTTATTTCTTTGGTGTTTTATCATTCAAATTTGGCTGGGTGGTTAACACTTTTCTGTGGTGTGACAAACTCAGAAAACATTTAATATTGCTTTATATGGGCTTTAAGCAGCCATTCTGACTAGTCCTTGCATATGACACAAAAAAGCAAAGTGTATCCAGCAAGAAATGTCAGTAATTATTTCTCATAAACATTTATTAGACACTTAAGCATATTTCAGAAGGAACTAGTTCTTTAATAGTTTAAAATGTATGAAATAAATAACTAACACACGATGTAAACAAAATTGTAACAGTATATATCGGTCAGCTTTAAGCACTAAATATTAAAAGAGCCTGCCATAGTGTACACTCACCTGGAGTTTGAACTGTTCCAGTAGACCGCGTGTCTATCTGAGATGATCCTGTCGTCCGACAATACGGAGACCCAACACACTACCGTAAAAATCACCAGCGGCAACTCCATTTGAGTTGTTATACTAGTCCTCACCTCCAAAAGAAAATTTCAGTGACAACTTTTCAAATACCGGCTTGCTTGAGTGAATGTATATACGCAGTTTTGAACATCATAAGGCTTGTAATCCAGAGCGATTTTCATTCCTTTCGAGCGAAAGAGCAGCATTACTTTCTATAGCTTACTTCATAAAACTCATACATTTGATGTTCTTTTTAGGGGGAAAATCCATTACAATTGTTTCTCAAGCAGCAAAACGTCTCCAATGTTGTCCACGGTAATTTTCTAGCGCTCTGTCAGAAATCCGTCCATCATCTAAACCCGGGACAGTGTGATGTGCGTCTCCAGTCTCCTACAGTGATGCTCCCCGTTTGCAGCGCTGCAACTTCCAGATACCTCTACCCCATGTGGTCTGCACGAGAAGCACACATGAAACACATCCCCGTCTGTAACGCACGCCTTTCTGATTCGCGTTTCCTCAGCGCTCCATCTTATTTGCACAAGTTGCGTGTTAGTTGTTGGCGGATTCGCGTTGTTCCTGGCTCGCTCCAGCTGAAAAGCAGATATCCTACGCACATCTCAAGCCGTTTGCACGAGTCCCCTCTGTCCTGGAGGAACAAAGGCAATTTTGCCCCATTCTGCCTTAGACATATCTGCCTTTGCTCACTCTTTGGATCAGCTTTTCGGATCTGCTAAATGTTCAGCTTCGATCGACTAAATCATGTAAGCTTTCTAATGCATCTGACTCGCGCACTTCTTCATAATTCATCGGTTCATCCTGAATCTGATTCGTGTGCGACAGTTATCATCAGCGGCGTACCTTCAGGAGGGGGCGGGGCCTGGACGAGCTCTCTTCAAACTCACCTCTGCAATTTACTTTGTCATCCCAAGATTACTCATAGGCGTCTTTAAATTGTTTTCTTGAGCATTTTAGCGCCTTCTTTTCACAGTTGTTATCAACTGTCGCCCAAAATAACAAACAAAAGGCATGCTATTCTAGTACTTTAGCTTTGAAGCTGCTTGTTTTCAATTTCAACTTTATTATTAGCAAAAACTCTCAACAGATAAAAAATTAACCACATTTCTGTGAACGAAAGGTTGTTCAAAAAATACTACATAAAATGTGGATTTATATGTAGTATGTTTTCATTATCTTCCTTCCCCCTCATTTTAATTAAAATAATAGTTCCCTCAGGCCATCCAAGTTGTAGATGAGTTTTTGTCTTCAACAAAGATTTGGAGAAATTTAGCACTAAAATCACTTGCTCACCAATGGACCCTCTGCAGTGAATGGGTGCCATCAGAATGAAAGTCCAAACAGCTGATAAAAGCATCACAATAATCGACAAGTAGTCCACTCCAGTCCATCAATTAATGTTTTGTGATGTGGATAAACGCATGAAGTCATTTTAACTTTACACCACTGGCTCTGACCAAAATATGAGTCCAGAATCTATAATACTTCCTCCAGTGGAAAAAGTCCATCCTCTGTTATCTTCTCTCATCAAAATCCACCAACATACTTGTTTAAAAGTGGTTTGGAGTATTTTTACTTATAAATGTAGCTTGTTCTGTGCAAATTACTCTCCTGATTCAAGCTAGATGGCTTTTTTAACTGAAAAAATAAAATACGGACAGAGGACTCATTTTAGCTAGAGGTAGAAGTTTAAAGTTAAAACATCTTAATCATGGTTTTATTACAAACTTACAGCTTTTTGCTTCATAAAATCTTAACTGAAGGGCTGGAGTCGTGTGGATTATCGTGAGGCTTTTAAATCAGCTGCTTAAACACTCACTCTGACGGCACCCATTCACTGCAGAGGATCTGTTGGTGAGTGATGTAATCCAAAGAAACAAACTTACGTTGGATGGCCTGAGAGTGCATACATTTTTTAGCAATTTTTTTTAATTTTTGGGCAAACTAAACCTTTAAGTTAGATCATTACTATATATTTTTTAAATGCTTAAGTAATCCTCCAGAGCCCCTTGAAAGTTTGCTTGAAGAGCTACTACTCTATTCATATTTAAATGCCTTGAAAGATTCAATGAACTACATTTCCCCCTTTACTTAATTACCTTACCAATTTACTGAAATGTCAAGCAGCAAAAAGCATGGCAGGCAAATTATTTAAATATCTGAAAAACCAAGCCTGGTATAGGGCTATTAGATAACTTTCTCAATAATATAGATTGGCGCCTCTTTAAATGAGCTGCTTTACCTGATCCAATAAAGAAATTCTCTCAACCGTGAAAAATGGTCGGCCTAAAGCCTCTCAATTCTAGGAACGCACCAAAACTACTGGGTATATATATATATGGGCCATTCTACAGAACTGGTCCAAAGTCAGAGCTGGAAATGTCTTGAGGGGGGAACACAACAACAACCAAAAAAAAAAATTTTTTCAGAGGTAAATCAATAACAATTACAAATTTAACTATATTTCAAGTGCGATTTATGAGAATGGTTGCATTTTGAATCTAATTTTTGTTTGTAAAAGGTAAAAAGTTAATCATACTATAATGATAATTCAGTATATTTTAAACAAAACATCCCATGGTTCGGTAGTGACAGTGATGCTTCGGTTCATTACAGAATTTTAATTTGCATACTAAAATAGTACAATACATAATACATTATTATTATTATTGAAAAACTGTACTAAAAATTGTATTTATTTCTTCAAATATGTGGATTGTGTTCTCTCCATTATCACTACCAAAACGATGACATGTTCTAGTCGTGATTCTTGCAGTAGTGACAAATTTATGGAATAACCACCACATAAATAAAGGTTACTACCAAAACTCTACCAAATGTTTAGGTAGTGACAATTTTAGATACTTTTAAACCTAGCTCAAATATGCTAATCAGCACATAGTTAGCAAACACAGTTCTCAACAGATGTACACATAAAAACAAAATGTTATGGAATAATTCCCCAAAAATGGAATAATTCTGCTTGATGGCAGAAAAAGTTACTTTTTTTTTTTTTTCAGACTTTTGAACACATTTCTCTATAAATTATGGGGTCCATCTACTCACCATGTAGCTATGTGAGGGAGGGACACAGGAATATTTCCTGAACATAAATGTAGGAGTGTAGTTAATAATTAGTCTCAGACAATGGACTAAAACATACATTGTTTTGGTAGTGACATGAAAATCCGGGACACATTTTTTGCATAAAGCTTCATAATTTATGAAGAAAATACACAAATTATATATAATTTCTGAACTTCAAAATATATATATATATATATATATATATATATATATATATATATATATATATATTTTTTTTTTTTTTAAATGTATATTAAGCTTACTGACATTTTGATAACAGAAGGATCTTAGTATACGTCTAAGATTTGAACACAAATGATTTTTAAATGTTTTTTGGTTGAGGGACAGACCAAACAACCCACTCAACTTCCCATCTGTTATGGTCCTGATGCCTCACTGATCCAAATCAGATGGACATCTGAATTTTGGATCTGAATTTATTTATTTGGTTTTGAAATACATGTGCAAATTTTATGTATATCATTTTGATTGCATGGATGTGCAGCAGAGGCACACCAAGGATTCTGGCCCTGAGAAAAGCAGGCAATACTCATAGAAAATGAGAAAGAGATGGAGAAAGAGATAGGCAGATTGGCAAGTAAAACTGATTCATAAAAGAAATAAGCAAGAATGCTGTTAAAAAAAAAAAAAAAAAAAAAAAAAAAGCCAAAGCCAGACTATTTTATCAGCACAACCCGTGTGAGCGAGTCTAGTCCAGTGACCTCAAGGGGAGTAGACTTATGCTAGGTTTTATTTAAAACGATTTGAAGATTTATGCATTGCACGTTGGCATATTCCAAGCCTTAACCTATGATCAGCCCTTTCCTTTAACAAAACCACATCTCAACTTCCATAATCTCACACTTGCCACCTTGACCAGACATGTTTACTTCATATTTCCAATAGCTCTTATGAATTTATGAACCGATTTTTGTCTGCAATAGACTAGCACAGAAAAAAAAAAAAAAAAAAGATATACAGGCTTTGAGTTAAGATCCTTTTTTTTTTTGTTTTTTTTTAAAAAATGCCACAACCCTCCTGAATGTTGTGAATGTAAATGTGAAAGTAAGTGTATTATATAACTGCCACTTGACTTGTGACTTTTAAAACATTTTATAAGCTCTTCTATAATAAAACAAAGACACTTAGAAACTCATTTTCCATAAGCACCAAAGCTCAAAAGGCACTGAAATGTAGGAATGACCCAGTTTTGAATCTTAAGTTAGTGCGCCACCTGCTGTTCAAGAATCATTTTAAACAATAAAATACATCTAATTATTGGTCCCTCTTGGTACTTGTATCTTTAAAAGTGCATATGGCTCTGCTTAATGCATCCAAATACGAAAACGCATTTAAAATACAGCAATAAGATAATGGCAGAAAAAAAAAAAAAAAAAGCATTTAAATTAGCAATGCAGCGTTATGTAAAAATAGATGCAGTTCAGTCATATTTCAGACCGCAGATTGCATCTTATGCTCTATACCTCCTTTTGAATATCAAAATCCTAAAAATGATTTAATTGAGCAATGTAAAGCTGCTCCTAAGTTTAATCAGTTTCAAATTGAAAGCAAATTCACACACCACTTTCTCATTCTATATCCTGTAACAGATGGTGAGAAACAAGTTAGTGAAACCAATGAGAGAAGCCTCTCCCAATTGTAAAAAAGGTTGGAAAGAGAGATTGTTAACCACATGACTGATAGAGCATACAGATGTAGAATGTGAAAAGGCCAAGATGTTTAATAAATTCAGAAATTAAAAGAGACAAAAAAAGTGAAAGCAAGAAACAGAAAGATTTATTGGAGACAGAAAAAGTATGAGCATCTATATCAAAAGAAGGTTCAGTTTTAAAGAGGGCAATTACATGTTCAGACACAATGTGTTGGAATCTCTTTTAATATCGTGTAATAAAAAAGGAAGGCTCTACAATGAGCTGAATGTCTGCTTTTACCTTATCAAAATATACATGTTTAACACAGAAATGATGTTGATTTTCAAATTACTTGTACAAAACAAAAAAAATATATACAGTAGCCCTCACCCACTCCGTTTCTCAACATTACATCCACACTGGGAAAAAACAAGGAAGTAGAACTAACGCAACAGAAAGGAGCTCTGACTCTACTTTAAGACTTCTGTTTGGTTCTGTACTGACAACAGAAAAAAAAAAAAAAAATCTGATACATAAGGCCAAAAAAGAAAGCCCACAATTTTTCTAATTTGTAATGTTTTCAAGATCTTGCGTTGCTTCTTGTAAACAAAGGCAATAATATACACAAGCCCTCAATTTCTTTTGCCTTCTGCCCACGGAAATCAAAGCTGTTGATAAAACAGAACATCGTTGGATGCACAGTAAAGATACACCTCAATAACGTATCAAAAACTGTCTGGCAGAACAGGGAAGATGCTTTGGTCCATCATGCTACTCTTCAGGAAAAAAGAAAGAAAGAATACCCACCCAAACAAGCTCAACACCTGTCAGTAACGCCAATATTCTGCTAAGTCACAAAGGATAAAAGAAACTGAGAATGTCCCCAATAGCACAAGCTGAAAAGTAAAAGGGAATGTCTGTGCATCAAGACTCATGCCACAATCCACATGAAATGGATGTGTCAGAAAGACCATGGCCTTAATATTTCCAAGTGCTAAAAACAGTCTAAAGTCTTGTCACAGCTGTCTCGGTTCACACAAACATCACACTGGAGCTTAAGACTTTGTAATGCTAATATTCTTCAACACAAAAGGCAAGTGACAGAAAGAGACCCAGTAGAAACTTAAGCTCTGGAAGGTCCAAATGATCTTTGTTTACAAGTTCATTAAAACTCTTGTGAACTTCACATCCTTTGCTACACGAAACATAACCAAAAATGATATAAAAATTATAGGCGAACTCTGGTTTGGTTCTAAATGGTTTCATATTTGGAAAAAAAAAAAAAAAAAAAAAAAAAAAAAAAAAAAAAAAGAAAAAGGGGAGGGAGGGATGGAGGGAGAGAGGGTAGAAGGGGGGAGAAAAGAAAAAAAAAAAAAAAAAAAAAAAAAAAAGATAAATCAAAGTGTCCCGCTAAATGGAGAACACAACGGTCTAGGCACAGAGAGCGCAGTGGGCTAATGCCCAAATAGATGATACAGTATACAAATATGTGTGCGACTTAAAATAACATGGAATGAAACTATAGAATATAGAATATCTTACAAACGGTGCATAAGGACCACATATATAGAATAACTATATGCAAAATAAGCTGTGACAATCAGGTACAAAAGCCAAAGCCTGAACTAGTTGCTGTCTTGCACAGGAAAAATATTCCTGTGTGCTCACTAGTCAATTTTAAACAGGGAACACCTGTGAACATCAGGCAGTTTTATTTTTTTTTTTTTTTTTTTTTTTGAGGTTAAAGGTTTATGGTTCCTGCAAAGAAGCCAAAACCATCATGGCATTACTAAGGCCATTAAGATGATATACTTTAAGCACCATGTAAGGCACAGTTGCTTTTTTGGGAAGGCAAATAGGGAATAGCTTTGAAAGTGTTAATTATAGGTTCAACAAACAAAAAGGCTTTGCGTGTGCAACCTGAAAGGGTGCGGCTTTCCGCAGAGGCACAAGTGTAAACTATGCAGCATCTATGATCCAAAACTGATGTGTGCCAATGATTAACTAAATCATGAGACAAACCGTCTGAGAAAAGGTACTATTGAAACCCAAGTCACATTGGGTTTAGTTCCTCTGGTCTACTGGTTCAAAGTGGAATTACAAATAGACATACATGTGTAATATAGATATAATAAAGGAATGATGAAGTGTGTGTTGTGGAAAACTTTTGTCCACAGTGATATAAATTGTGGAAGGCTTAAAGTTTGGTCTAAAGTGACAGTCCTTTCACCTTCTCTAAAACAAAACTGCCTCCATCAGATGGTGGACTTGGAGAAAGACACTCTGAGGTGATGGTTCTCTCCCAGGTCGTGATTGTGAAATTTGATCAGAGACTCGATGGCTTCCTCCACAGAGCCCAACTGGATGAGAGCCATTTTTCGGTCTTTCCTAAAAAAAAATAAATAAATAAATTAAAAAAAAAAAAAACAACACACACACCAGATTAACAAATTAACATTGTTAGACTCAAAAAGAAATATGACTACATCTGTACAACTCAAATTTGTGCAGCATCTTACTGGAAAAACTTGAAGGCCTTAACCACAGCTCCTGAACTTAGAAACAAGCCTCTGAGATGATCCTCAGTGACAGAAGGTCTGCAAAGAGAAGACATTAGTGTTAAAGAGGACAATAGTAAAGATCGCCAAACAGAGTGGTCCAAATCTACGTTCACACTGCAGGCAAATGTGGCCCCAAATCTGGTATCTCGCATTTCAAATATCAGCATCAGCCGATAAGGTTTTCTGTTTGACCGCTATGTTCGAAAACTTTTGACGGCACTGAGAATAGCAGCGACTGCACGCACAGCAGTGATGCCAAGTACACCTTTTTCCTTTGGAATTGGGCTACTTTAACAGCACTGATGCAGGTTATTTTTGATGTCTGCGGTGTAAAGTGACATCATATTATACATCATATTTAGCCCCTGAAATACAATTTTACCAGAGGAACCCTGGTATATTATATCCCCCAGAACATGATTTTTAATGGGGAACCCCGAATGGGCTAGTATTGAGTAGCAATTGCGTGGGTTTTGTTGTAAAAACGTGCCAACCCTAGGCACACAGCGCTCACATTCTCTATATTCATTGTTTGCCGTTGTTGTTTAACGGTTCTGCCTAATATGGAAAATCTGTCCAATAATCCGATGCAACTGTTAAACAAACGAATTAAAAATAAAATAAAATAAAATATACATTTAATGCCACAGACCTTGCAGACTTACTCGAATCTAGTTGTGAAATCTTGTGAAGTGTGCATTTGTATACTGCATGATTGCATGTGCTCTGCGTGACGGTTGGTCCATGGAAATTAAATGTGGCCAGGAGGAGATTGTCATGATTCTGCATGAGACTGTATGACCCCCACTAAAGTGATATTTACTCCCCGTAATTTGGGCTAGTTTTGAGAAGCAACTGGGCAGATTTTGTTGTGAAAACAGGGCAACCCTGTTCGTATCGTTTAGGTTTTTTTGGCATTTATTGGCATATTTTTTTATTATATTATATTAATAAAAGCAAAAATCAGATTTGAGCACCAAGGCTTGCAGTGTGAATGTAGCCCAAGTTTACTGAACTCACGGAATATTGGAAAGATGGAGAGTAGAGGAAGGAGGGAAGATGTTGGAGTAGTTCTTGGAGCCAGGCTTTTTGAAGCGGTGAAGAGGAGAGTTGCTGTAGTCCTTGGTGAGCCCCTGATCCTCATGGCCTTCACGTGGCAGCTGCACAGTGGTGTGTTTGGAAAGAGTGACCCGCAAAGCCTTACCATACAGCTTCTGCCCATTTAAGTGGCTCATGGCTAAAAGGACAACATGGGTTAGCGTTGGATAATCAAGCTTCTTAGAGTGGGGGAAAAAAAAGTGAAATAAAATAAAAATACACATTTTCAAGTTACTAGAATTTAAAATATATATTACAAATACCTAGCTGGGCTTGGGTTCCATCAGACATCTGCACCAAAGCGTTCTCTTTCTTGTTGAACAGGATCTTCACTCTCATGACATCACCATACACACCTATCAAAAGATAACAGCTACATGAGGACATGATTATTTTATGACAACCAAAGACTATTTTTTGACTTTATTATCCAGACAAGTAAGTAATTGAATGGCCAAGTAAGACATGCATTACTGTTGGTAAGAGACTACACTTCTATTTTGGCCCATCTCTACTGGACCTGGCTTTTCAAAATTTCACTAAAACAAACAGTTTGTCTCTTTTGACGTAAAGATGTACTCCAAAAGTAATCTTGAATGGTTTTAATACTACATTTGGAACTTGGGGGGGGAAGTTTTGTACTTCAACCCTGATGATTAACAAAACATTCAAAGAATCAAACATATAGCTTCCTAAAGATTATAAAATGCAATCTTCAATATGGCTTTATTGAGAGGAAATGGCATTTACAATAGGCAAAAAGCTGCAACAAAAGTCCATTTCAGGCTTTAAAACTGGACTCTGGAATCATAACAGCAAGTGGGCCAAGGATTAGTCCAAACTAAGCAACTAATGTTACCATGAATGATGAATAAATGAGCCTAAAAAACTGCAGCCGATATGCCATTACCTCTAAAACCCCACATATTTCACATATACAAACCAAAGTACACATCTTAGATGAAGTTAAAATATGAAACAAAAAAAAAAGGTAATAAAAAAGGAGATGCCAATGATAACATACCGAAAAGAATAAAGAGGCATTGGGGCGTAACGCTCTTAAGACAGCAGAGGAAGGCAGCGTAGGGAGGAAGGGACAGGAAAAGATCGGAGGCAGGACAGTGGAGGTTGAACATGTCCACAGCGAGGCAGTTCCACAGGAATGGCGAAAAACGGTGGTAGGATCATGAAGGTGGGTGATATTGTTCATGATGGAAAGGTGGGGGGGAAGGGTAGAGGTAAAGGAGGAGGATATCCGACAATGTAGTGGTGGGTTGGGGAAGTTGTGTGTTGGTTGTACAGCAAAAAATAAATAAATAAAATTGTGTATGTATCCGTGTAAATTGGGAATCACGTTGTTTGAGTAGGTATGGAGTTTAAAATGTTACAAAAAAACAAAAGTGGTGCAGTCAGTTGGCAAAAGATTCCAGGTCAAAGTATTAAAATAATAAAACGGGGAAGGGGAATGGGGAGGGAGAGAAACAAGAAAAAGGAAGTAAAAAACAAGGTCAGTATACACAAAGAAAAATGTAGTGTTCCATTCAGCAGAACTTGCTAAAATTAAAATGCATTTCACTATAGGAACACTAAGGAAATAAAAAAAGAAAGGAGAGAAGATTAACAATGAAATACAGGAAAGATAGAGACTATACACTTGTAGCTCTAAAGAAATACTAGAAATGAAATGTTTTAGATGGCTTCAGACAAGAGTCAACAAATATTAAGAAACGGTTGACATGCATGTTTGTATAATAGCAAATGAGCCTCCACACTGTCATCAAGTACATGATTTGAAGAGCTACAGAAATACGCATTGTTAAATCACTTGATGCCATCTAATTATTTCCCACCAACATCTTTTTTTTTTTTTTTTTACAACTATTTTTACAATTCCACTAACCAAAAATCACATCTGGCTTGCTGAAACAAACCAAAGGCTAATGAACTAACAGCTAAGTGATCTAAACAATTTAAAAAAAATAAATGAATAAAATAAAAAGGCACTAACCTCAGGATTAAGGTTGCTGACCAGCAGGACACTGTTTCCTCCAGCTGCGAGACCGGAAAGGCTCAGACGTCCCGCAGCGGCTGCTGCAGCCGCGGCTGCCGCAGCACCGGGGACACCAAAAGATGCGAGAGCCCCGGCAGGTACACCCTGCAGAGACAGACCTGTGGGAGAGATAGCCGTCACTATACAGCACAGATGATAGTCTGAGAAACTGTTCCAGTGCAATCCACAGAGAACCATTCGGAACCATAAGGCTTATGACTGACCGGCTGCCTGCTGAATAGCAAATGTTGGTGGGAAACCATGAGCTCCAGAATATGGTGATGCAGAGATGATACCAGGAGCAGCTGAGAAAGGGAATTTTATGAAATGTCATTTTATGCATGTTAGAAAAAGTCACTTATTACATGTAGCAATAAAGTAGTAAATTAGGTTTTACTTAAGGCAGCTGCAGCCATCGTCTGTGCATTGAGGGAGGGCTGACTGTCTCCTGTAGGCAAGTCAGGGCGGGTGTAGTCTCTGCTCTTATCGTTGTTGTACTTAACATTCAAGCTGGTGAGCTTAGAGAAACTGATGCGAAGGGTACAGCAGGCATTGTAGATGTTCTGTCCGTCTAAAGACTGTTGAATGTTAAGCCAAATGATTACAGGGTTCAGAAGGGATTTAGCTGCCCATTCATCCATTAAGATATTGATCCAGTGTGCCACTCACCAGTTTTGCATGCTGAGCAGTCATTCCGTCTGAGTATTGGACCAGTGCTTGAAACTGGTTGTTTTTGGTAAAGGTTATAATCTTCAAAACTGTGCCAAACTTTGAGAAGATCTAAGTAGGGGGAATTAAAATATTATTAACATTTATCACTTTTTTTTTTTTTTTTTTAAGGACCGGAAATAAATTAGCATTTAGTCTGAAGGACATTTAGTACCTGGTGAAGAACATCAAGAGTAACTGGATAGAACAGGTTTTCAACAATGACTCTCAGCACAGGGCTCTGGCTCCCCATGCCTGCTCCATCAACAGTGCTCAAAGACATGCTTCCTGTCTGGACCGCATTCACCGCCTGCAGTGCTGCCTGTGCTCTCTATGGGAATGGAGGGGGCAGAGAACAAGTATACATTAGCCGTCTTGAAAATGAGTCTTTATATTGAGTAATTGCCCTTGATTGAATGCCTAATGTGATGTCATTTGTACTCACAACTTGGTTGGGTGAGTTGTCAGTCTTTAGCTCCTTGTGATTGGAATACTGCATGTAGATTGGGTGGTTGCGGATGACGGGGGTGACAGAGGAGTAGTAGCTGACCATGGTCTGTGCTGACTCCTCAGTGTTCATCTCCAGGAAGGCCTGTGAGGAGATAACGCAATAAGACCGGGCACAATGATGTACGTCAAAGCAGGGTAATCATATTTTGTGGGAAATGAAAGGAAGCTGTGATTTTTACCTGGTTCTTTCCTTTTAGCATCAGAAGGTTGGTCACTTTACCAAAGGGAAGCCCCAAAGAAATGACCTCTGCTTCGTTGATGTCATTTGGCAGTTTGCGGACATGAATGACTCGTGAAGGAATGCCTGGGCTCCTGATGTCCCCTTTGAACTTCTTGCTGTCATTACCATTTGCTGACAGACAGAGAAATATAGTTTAAGTTGTGCAACAATATTTTTGTGATGGCAAAGCTGAATTTTCAGCACCCATTATTACAGTCTTCAGCAATCACATACTTCAGAAATTCAAATATGCTGAGTCACTGCTCAAGAACACATGTCTTGTTATTACCATTAAAGAATTCTCACTTTCAGAATAAAAATCCTGATAATTTGTTCACTGAAAAGAAATTAAGGTTTTCGAGGAAAACATTACAGGATTTCTCTCCATACAGTGTACTTTAATGGCGGCCAATGGGTTGAAGGTTCAAATTGCAGTTCCAATACAGCTTCAAAGTAGGGCTGGGCAACAAATTGATTACGATAATTATCGTGCAATACAAGTTTCCTCGATAAATGATAAGTTCGATAAACGTCTGATGTAATGCTTATGCGGCAAAGGCGGAACAAAAGAGCGCTAGTCATTTAAAACACTCCACTCGGACCGTTTAGACACTTTGAGATCCACTGTGAAGGGCTTGAATTCAGTGAACACAAATGACTGTTTAAAGCCAACTGAAACAAATCGCCATCATTTACCATAGATTTGCTGTAGTAGCACTAACTGCACAGTGGTATTGTGTCAGAAGTGTGTGTAGATTTGTGATGAATTTTATTATACGATTAATGTAGAGATGTATAAAAATGTATTGGAGTATTGGAATAATTACAATATTTTTTGTGATTAAGCTATTGTGTTTATGCATTTATACTAAATGCATTGACTTTTTTTTTTTAAACAAATACCTAGGCACCATATTACATTTTTACCATGCTATTGAGACCAATGGTTAATTAAACAAAAAACAAAAAACAAAAAAAAAAAAAAAAAAAAAAAATAAACCACACACCACCCACCCACACATACTTGCACTGGAACACACAAGTGTCAGAATAATTACATGTCACCATATTTAAAAAAAAAAAGGAAAAAAAAAAAAAAAAAAAAAAAAAAAAAGAGGTAGCTACTTTGCTACAATTATTATCGTTATTATTATTAATTTAATTATTCGTTATTATTATTAATTTAATTATTATTAATAATTTTTACATTATTATTAATATTATCAGGCAACACAAACCTGTTTCTTGATTTGAAAAATGTAACTCATTCAAACATGCAGAACTAAGATTTTTTGCTTAGGGTAAAGGAAAAATGACTGGAAAAGTATCAAGAATTTAAAAAACGTGAAGCGTTCATCATGTTCTGATGATAAAGACTAGTTTAATGGCACAATTAACCATCTGGTTTTTACAACTCTCACACTGTAGCAGAAAACGATCAATTGTTTCACTAGATAAGACCCTTATTTCTGGGCTGGGATCACATAGAGTCCTTTGAAGCCACACTGAAACTGCAATTTGGACCTTCAACCCATTGATCCCCATTGAAGTCCACTATATGGAGAAAAACCCTGGAATGTTTTCCTTTAAAAACATTAATTTCTTTTTAACTAAAGAAGGAAGGACATGAACATCTTGGATGACATGGGGGTTAGTAAATAATCAGGAAATTTTTATTCAGCAACTGAACCAATCCAATTATGTTCACAGTTGTGCTGTTTAATATTTTTGTGGAAACAGATACATTTTTAGGATTCTTTGATGAACAAAGATCAAAAGAATAGCATTGTTTGAAATCAGTTTGATCTACTTTTGGGGAAAAAATAAATAAAAATTCATAAATGCCTACCTGCTCCAGAGCTCATTATATAAGGTCCGTTAGATATGCAGGAGGAAAAGAGTTCGTCAGATCCCCTCTGAAAGGACAAGGGAAGTGGTTCTTTAAGCAGGGCACATTTACAAGGTTTGCAAAGTAGGACATTCAAACCTCAAAACAGCAGAAGTAAATACACTTAAATACCAAGATGTAAAACATCTACAGTAGTGCATGAACAAGAATAAGGCCACATAACAGAAGATACACGCCTGCAAGGGTTAAATTGTCATCTGACACAGAATTATAGAAAGTCACGTGACAAAGATTAGCGTCCGCCTAACCATCATCTGATTACACAATCATTAAGATGACGCAATAGGAAAACATTTCCAAAATTATGACAAAAATCAAACAAATTTCATTGCCTAATGGTTACAACTATTCTTGGCCCGGGCATCTATACACAAGACAGCACTACACAGTTTACTGCTGGTAAAAGCAGAACAAAGAAAAAGAGAAATGCAAACAGAGGCAGCTGTGTCCAGCCATAACACTAACACAAAGTCCCTCACTCAAGGCCAAGCTGGAGCCACTTGGCTGGCCAATGGAGCAATGAGCAAATCATTCAGCATCACTCTCTTAATAAACCACTTCAAATGGCAAGTCTCTGCTGAAGTGGTCACATGCGCTGGATAAGCCAAAGCCTTTACACTATTACCACAATGTGCGTTCTGTTCCAGCCCAAAGGAAAGTATTGTTACCAAAGCTGAACGCCTGGTCCTCGGGCTGATCCCCCCCCCCCACAGTCTACTACAAACAGCCTTAAGGGCACTTCACCACACCCTGGATAAAGTTTACCTTAAACACAGCCCCGAAGGCTGAACAAGCAGCCTACAGCATGAACGTAGTCAATATTTGGCGGAAGGGAAAAACAACTGGATAGAGATTACGTGGCACGGCATTTCCTCAAAAAAAAAAAATATCCTCCAAGCTAAAACCTGCAGGAGTCCGGTTTCAACACACCACATTCACAGAGCAGTTTTGACAGGAAAGCCTTCTCTGGTTGAACCATCTATTGTTTTTGAGTGAAACATCCACCCAACTCCAGCATTTCCTTCCTCTATTTTTAACTGCGGGGCATTGCAGCATAGGACAGGGAAGAGAGGGGGGAGAAAAAAAAAAAAAAACAAAAAAAAAGCAGAGAACCATGACTCCCACATTAGTCTCTAGGAGCTCAAGACTTGCAGGTGCCAACATGTTTACATCCATTGACAAAGTGCAAGCCTCCTGGGTGAGAGCACAGTCTGTGTTGAATAAGGGGGTCAGGGAGACAGGAATGCAACCACAGCATTCCAGCAACAGTAATTAGTGCTCCGACTCCAACAGGGCTGCGACTCAATCTACTACGTCGCTGCTACTCCTCGCATGTGTGAAAGACATCAGGGGAAACAACAGCAGGCGTTCTTGATGTACAAATAAGTGTGAAAAAAGCAATATTGTAAACAAATAACTGTATGGAGCAAAACATAAGTAGAACTAAATTCCCCAGGACACCATTTATGACTCATCTACAGATCAATTACAAGATTTCGGTGTAGGCTACTTCTTTCACCTTTGAGTCACTTATCACAGTGATTGTTTAAACAGCAGATGACCTTTGGCTAGAACAATTACAGTCGCAGGATCAAATGCAGATGGGACAAGAATTTCAGGATCAGCAGTTTAGAGCAGTTCCCTTTGTCTCAGCAATTTAAATAAGAGGAAGGAGGAACATACAACCTCTAAAACCAGATATACAACTAAAACTAGTTTTGTTACCAAACACCCCCAACAAACAAATATGGAAGCCAACATTATATAAAAATAAAAAAATAAAATAAAATTACTTACCTTTGTGCCGACCGTTATATCATGGACACTGCTACAAGAGGAAAAAGTTAAACAATGTTAGAAAATACACAAGTCTAGATGTTCAATCACATTTGAAGGCAATGCATCAAAAGACATGGCTTTGCAATATTTGAAGTTGGGATGTTATAAAAGCAGGGATGTATAGTGACGTAAATCTGAGTGAAATGGCCTGCTAAAAAAAGTGGGGTGGATAGTTGGTTCTACCCATCAGTTGTGATTGGATGGAGGCATATCTGAGTGCAAAGCAGCCAATTTTTAAGAAAGGGGTGGGATTTAAACATAGTAAATGATTGGAGAACTTTGTTATTTCATCAGAACATTGACTTTTTAATAAACAAGTTAAAGTGAATTTTCATTTTATGCTAAAGGTGTGCACACTAAACATGACCAAAAATCACTGGGGGGTTTTTTGGCAACAAAATTGGCAACTCACTGAAAACGGTGAATGATATCTTTTAAAAGTTTGCTTTATGCTGATAATTAGCAACACTGCTGTGACTACCAATGGGAGTGGAAAAAGCACTGACAGATAGAGTTAGATCCTGCAACTTGCCATCAATGATTTAGTCAGTGTGAACACAGCTCTAGACCAATAGGTGTACTTATTGCTACAAAATTGTCATGTACTGATGTAGATTTCACAAACAGAATACAGGCTCAGGTAGAACAACAGACAGCTGTTGTACAAAACATTTTACACAGAGCATTTTAAGGCTGCACCTTCTAGGAGGCAACCTGATACACAAGGCAAACATTAAAACAAAGCAGGCCTGTTAAGCCACTCTTTCTGCCAATCAACAGTATCAATTGCTTTAACACTTTTCTTGGAAAAAGTAACTTGAATTCTTCAATTTAGGTAAATTCAGATGATAATGCAGTACAAACAGTGCATATTTAAAAAGTATTAAAAATCCAAAACTTATAGAGATGCAAAACTTACTCTATTTCAGTGACGTAACTGGATCCTAGAGGATACAGATCAGTTTCTAAACGGCTGCAAAAGAGAAAAACAGGTTTTAAACGTACGTTTTTCTAACTTCTATTGAATACAAAAGAGATGAATGACAGGTCTTGATCACCATTAACTTTCATTGTAGGCTGAAGTCTGTCAAGATTCTGTAGCACGGGTATATTTGTAGCAATAGCCAACAACACATTGTATGGGTCAAAATTACAGATTTCTTTTATAGCAAAGATCATTAAAATATTAAGTAAAGATCATGTTCAATTAAAATATTTCGTAAACTTCCTACCATAAATATATTAAAACTTAATTTTTGATTAGTAATATGCATTGTTAGGAACTTTATTTGGACAACTTTAAATCCGACTTTCTCAATATTTATATTTTTTTTTTTTTTGCACCCTCAGATTCCAGATTTTCAAATAGTTGTATCTCTGCCAAATATTGTCCTATCCTAACAAACCATAAATCAGTGGAAAGCTTATTTATTCAGCTTTCATGTGATTGAAAAAAAAAAATCCCTAAAGACCCTTATGACTGTTTTTTCGGTGCAGGGTCACATACATTCATTAAGGTTTAAAACATTGTGAGTAACATGACAGAATTTACGGTTTAAGCGAAATATCCCCCGCGGATATAACATGTACCTTTTATTATCAGCAAAAACATGTACAGGCTTATAAATCTTACTTTTCCGATTATACTTACCGACTTACACGTAAATAAAACGTGACTATTCAAACCTTAAAATCGAGATTGTTCCTAAACCAAGAGTGACATCTTCACGGCGTCATTACGTAAAACAGTTAACGTTACTGTAATCGGACTTTCTTACGTTTATCAAATTTACTTAGTAATGATTGAAACATATTTAACATGCGTCAACAATACAAACGAGTAAAGCTCGAATAAAGTTGAACAGGCATCGGTTTAGCAGGCTAGCAGGTAATTAGCTAGCCACCCAACAACAATGCGGAAACTGAGACACGTTGGTTGCCAAATAGTGGCTGTTCTATCGCTTCAGCACGTTACAAGCCTCGTTTGATCTTTTCCGCTTGTGAGTGAGGTTAAAAAAAAAACTGTAGCTCTAGTTCGTTTGTTTCATGAAGCTGTCTCGACTAGACTACTTGCAACAGGTTGCTGGTCAGTTTGCCCCAACTTTTGGGCTCTTCCGGCACGGGAGACATGAAGAGCGGCAGAGACGAGTCAAAAATCACCATTTCCACTTCACTTTACGTCATTTAACACACTTTAAACGTGCATAACGTATTAAGGCACAATTACGCATAAAATATCCAATGACAAAACCGTGTTTAAGTGGTATCACACTTGGAATGAGGGTGTTTTCAACTTACCCGTCCATGGCACTACACAAAACTACAGGTTGTCGTAGACGGGAGGTAGACCTGCCAGTATTTCTTATATCCTTACAAAATGGCGGAGGGGGGATTGGCGCTTTCTGATTAGTCAATCGACCTCGGAGCGCCGTGTGTGGGCGGGACCTCAAATGTTCTTGGACAACGGGATTGGACAGAAGGGCTGTCAATCTGGAAAGGCGGTCGAAAAAGTTTGCGAAAACTTTTCCCGGTTGCCACCATGAGAAATCAAGTGGAGGCGTGAACTGTGCTTGAACCCATTATCAGCAACGACAAGGACGAGGCTGTTTAGTCAAACAGAATAACAGTTTTATATGACACATTGCCTAGGTATTTATTTAGCTAATAACAGTAAGATTATAATGATATCTGAAGAAAACTGAGCAAATTCATTTATTATTTTTTTAGCATTAACCACTTCTAGCACATTTAATTGTTTACAATATGGCTTAGTGTGAATTTTTCACCCCAAAATGACAATTCTCTCTTTCTACAGACTTTTTCAGTCTTTTAAGTAACACAAAAGAAGATACTTTAAGAAACTTATTAGTGTTTTGTCCATATGAAAATCAGAATGCTTTCGTTCCCTAATAAAAAAATGAATAGATTTAAAATGCATTTATTTTAAGTATACTTCAAGTCTATTAACATAATTACTGGCATATCTCTGGAGACTTACTGATGTTAAAAAATTGTAATGAAATTATTTTAGAGTACTACTTTTGCACAATGCAAATTTCTTAATATTAAGCCTAAAATATGTTTTAATGTCATGTTGATGAGGATTGTATGATCTTTAAATGTTATCGGTCCATAAATGCCAAATATTTACAGATATTTATGTACCTACAATATATTTGCTATAGGCCCACTTTAGCATAATCAAACATACTTAAGTATATCCTTAGTTGGACTTCAGCACTCCTTTTGCACAATTAAAGTGCATTAAGTACAAAATTAGTTGTTCCAATTTAGCAGACTTTAAATATTCCAGTTTAGTATACTAAAAGTACAATTGCAGGGTATTTTTTTTATAGGTAAATAATATGTAAATGTATTTCCAGTATACTTAGCATGAAATAATTGTATTTTAAATAAATGTTAGTATATTTATTTTTTTTCACTAGGGTTACCAATATTCTTAAGAAGAAGAACTAAACAGAAGAACTAAAGTTTAAAAAGTGTACAACACTTGAATTGGAACAACACAACAACAACAACAAAGATTGCCTAATTCACCATATTTGTTACTGCTAATACACTCAATATATTTGAGTCATTTAGTCACATCTTTGTGGATGTGCTAATATAATCAGCATTGTCACCAAAATTTATGTGCCTGAGAAAAGGTTTAATGGGTGGGCCTCCCCTTCTTCAGGCCCAATGAGTAGGCTATACCACAATGAGGCCTACATCGTGCCCCACTCATCACAGGGCCCAGGACAACGTTCTGGTTGTTCCCCCCTGACGCCGGTTCTGAATATAACACGACAGTAGTAGAGAGCAGCATCACTTTAGCCTACAAACTGCTACTTCACAAGGTAGCCAAATTAGATTTCAGCCTGCAGATGGCAACCTTCACACACTAAGAAAGTTTTTTGAGGCTTGCATGGGTCCCTTTAAAATGTGTTTTTTGATAGGATATCCGTCTGCTCTGCAATCATGAATTGAGTTTGATAGCGATTTTGAAGTTATTGCACCTGAAACAATAACTAATGGCAGAGTAAATATTTGAACTAAATGAGTTCACCGAAACTCTTTCCCTGGAACAGACAATATCATCATCAAACATGCAGTATGCCAAGATTTTATCACTAGGGAAATTAAAACATTTCATTTTCCAAATGACTGCCATTGTCAGACTATGTTGACTGCAGGTGAGTAAAAATATAATTACCAAAGAATTGCCAGTGCATACTTGTAAACAAACATTTTTTTTTGTTTATTGTCATTGTTCCTGATTTAAACACTTGGACCATAACAGGCATTGGCCATACCAATAAAGCACCTATAACTCATGACATTATTTGATATCCACAACACATACTGTCTTACACAAAATGAAATAATTCATTAAATTGAAATAGCAGAAAGACAGCAAAACTACATTTACAAAGCTGTGGTCTCAGAATGAGAAACATGTTTTAGACCCCAGACTGTTTACCTTGAATTAACACTAATAAATGATTCATCATTGAGAATGAACTGCCTGAACATTGAAACAAGAATGACTTTTGTTTAATTCATTTCATTTTTTTTTTTTTCAAATGATATAAAGATATATTTTGCATACTGTAAGAATGCTTTTCAATAATATGGGCTACATGTAATATGAGGCATTGCAATGATAGTACATTTTCAAAAATTAATATTGATTACAATTCTATCTAACAATGTTATCCGTCGTGTAGAAAAGAGATTTAAAATGGGTTATCTTGTAAAAAGTGATTTACTGTTAAAACAGATATCTGCTGTGGTTATAATTGGGATCTGGGGTAATTCCAGCAGCCTATTTGAAACATGATTACATGTGTTCTACCATAGCATGAACAGTCATAAATAATTGCATCATATTTACAAACATATTGGCCTACTATGAGATGCAGAATGTATGATTGTGGACAAAGACGACACTCCATGTACCAGTGTTCACAGTGGTCTGAGATGATTTGGCAAAAAAAGAAATTAATTCAAAACAAAACAAAAGGCTCAAAATATATATTAAAAGCATAACATTGTAATATCAATATAGTCATTTCTTCTCAGTAATAAAGTAATATCTTAGAAACACAAATGTATACGGGAGATAAATAGCTAGTTCATATATAGAGACGTTCATCTTATTTTTCTTAAAACAAAATAAGGATGAGGGCCACAAAAATGTTCTTTTAACCATGTTGTTGTTTAAAGTGGAGTCTGTTGTGGTCCTCATTTTTCTGTTCTTCAACAAGCAAAATACTGGACTTCATAAGATTACATAATGAAAATATATGTATATATAGATATATAAATGTCAAGACAGAAATATAGAAAAATATTAATAGAAATAAAAAAAGAATACATACTAGACAACAAAAGTTAATTAAGTATACAGGGTATACTTATTCATTGTTGTGTTATGGTCGGGGGGGTCAGTTTTCCGTCAGAGTCTAGACTTCAGGGCGTGCGGTCGCACTCACATGACTGCGCAGCACTTGCACGGCTGCTTTTCTTTCGAGTTGCCTTCTTCTTTCGATTCCTCCTTCTTGGCCTCGTCCTGAGCTTTGTCAGGACTCGAGGTGCTGCCGTTAGGTGGGGCCTGGTCCTCTTTGGCCCCTTCGTTTCCAGCTTTGTTCTCGCCGTCCTCAATGACCACAAATTCAGCTTTCACTGTCTCCTCTATGCCCAGTGCCTTCTTGGTCTCAGCCTCATCCTCGACGTTCTTGTAGCCCATGAACACCATGGTGACGGGATGCTCTGCGCTGGCATTCTCAATGGCTGCGTCGGGGTTGGTGCACTGCAGTTTGGCCTCAATGCCCGTGATCTGTTTCTTGCTATTTTGATCTGGGCTGGGCTGCTGTATGCCATTCTCAACTGCTAGGGACAAAGAAGAGACTCATTTAACTTGCAATATTGTTTATGCCAAATGGAATAATCAGTTATTGATTTTAAATGAACTTTTAAATGAAATATTCTTTTAGAAGCTGCTATTCAGTGTTTATTAATAAGACTATAATATGAACATTCACTCAACTCTGTTAGCCCTGTTGGCTCTTTCACATGATAACAGTGAAACTACACAGTGACCATAACTGCAAACAAACTGATAACAAGTCAGTCCTTTTTGCTGTATAAATATATATATAAATACAGTGCCCTCCACTAATATTGGCACCCTTGATAAATATGAGCAAAGGTGGCTGTGAAAATAAATCTGCATGGTTTATCCTTTTGATCTTTCTCTCAAAAAATTCCGACCTATCATTGAAGTAAAACAATGGAAAATGGGGGACAAATCTCATTATGAAATAAATGTTTTCCTCTAGTTCACATTAGCCACAATCATTGGCACCAAATTATTGCAACATCCTTTTCCTAAGATAACTGAATCTCTCCTTCAGATTCCCAGCTCCATGTTGGTGCTTCTTCTCTTCAGTTCACCTCACTCATTTTCTATAGGGTTCATGTCAGGGAACTGGGACAGCCGTGGCAAAAGCTTCATTTTGTGCTCAGTGACACATTTTTGTGTTGATTTTGATGTTTGTTTTGAATCAGCCCTTAGGAAAAGAAGTTTAGTCAACTGTGCTATTAGTATACTTCTTTTAAACTAAAAATAGGAAAGTATACTTTCAGTCTAGTTTTTAAAGGAGAAGTCCACTTCCAGAACAACAATTTACAAATAATTTACTCACCCCTTGTCATCCAAGATGTTTATGTCTTTTTGTCTTCAGTCATAAAGAAATTATGGTTTTTGAGGAAAGCATTTCAGGATTTTTCTCCATGTAATGGACTTCAATGGTGCCCCGATTTTGAACTTCCAAAATGCAGTTTAAATGCAGCTTCAAAGGGCTCTAAATGATCTCAGCTGAGGAAGAAGGGCCTTATTTAGCGAAACGATTGGTCATTTTTTTGGAAAAATAAAATTTGTATACTTTTTAAGCACAAAAGCAT
Organism: Cirrhinus mrigala; assembly: GCA_036247105.1. Lineage (NCBI taxonomy): Eukaryota > Metazoa > Chordata > Actinopteri > Cypriniformes > Cyprinidae > Cirrhinus > Cirrhinus mrigala. The sequence continues at coordinate 18,782,286 of CM070008.1, read as the reverse complement.
GTGTAGCACAGGCTCTGGGATGTGCGTCCACAGTGCTATGAATTAGTGATGGGTCATTCTTGAACGATTCTTTCATTTTTAACAAATCTTTAATGTGATTTGGGAAGGATGAGTCGTCTTGGGGAGTGATTCGTTCAGTCGCGCATGCGCAACATCCTATTAGGTTCTGTACTGGAATTAGTTCACCTGTTTCAAGTCTTCGGGTTTTTCGAGCCGTTCGTTCATCTTATTGGGCTGTCACGTGATGAACGAACAACTCAAATCCAAAAACTTGTCAGATAAGAGGTGAGGTGAGCTAATCATCAACTAAAGACCCAGGTAAACAATGAATTAATCTTTTCTGTTTCTTATAGCATTATAGTTTTGTCTTGTTTGTAGTGTGATCAACGTTTGTGTAAGCAGTAGTTGTGTCAGGGAAGTAACACGTAACATTTTAATTATATTTTGCTAAAATGAACGAAATGATTCGAAAAAAAGATTTGTTCATTTTGCTGAACGAGACTCAAAGGTCCGAGTCGGTAAAATGATCCGAACTTCCCATCACTACTACGAATCACGTCTAAGTTCATCGTCTGTGTACTTATTTTCTCCTAAAACTTAAGAGGAGGACATCGTTGTACCTTTTTGTTTGTAAACAGCATTTACAAGCTTACTTGCACTTTCTTAGTCTCTGAGCGTTCGCTTTGTAAACACTGGGTCTGTAGTTCTGCATGACCTTTCATCATGATTCAATAGTACGTAGCATCGTGAACGCGCATCCCAGAGCCTGTGCTACACGAGCTTTTGTGCTTCAAAAGTATAAAAAATTTTATTTTCTGAAAAAAATGGCCGATCGTTTCGCTAGATAAGACCCCTCTTCCTTGGCTGGGATTGTTTAAAGCCCTTTGAATCTGCATTTAAACATTTTAAATGTTTTGGAAGTTCAAAATCGGGGAACCAATGAAGGAAGTTTTGGAAGTTCAAAATCGGGGAACCAATGAAGTCCATTACATGGAGAAAAATCCCGAAATGCTTTCCTCAAAAACCATAATTTCTTCACAACTGAAGACAGAAAGACATGAACATCTTGGATGACAAGGGGGTGAGTAAATTATTTGTAAATTGTTGTTCTAGAAGTGGACTTCTCCTTTAAGTACAGAAATGTGCTTTATGGAGTTCACAGCTATATACTTAAAATGACATTTATGTATACTTCACTTGTACTTAGAAAAAGTCAAAATATATTTAAGCTATACTTGTGCTCAGAGAATCCATGTTTTCATTGTTAGGGGCGCTATTGCACATCTTCTGTAGAGAATTTCCAAAACACAAGCGAAGAAGAAACCGAAACAACAGATGCTTTCACATATAATCTAACATGATCATCAGACATAAAAAAACCACCTGAACTGTGTAACGTTATGGAATAAAATGTTGACCCATGAAGAGGTAATAATGACTGTCAAGCTTTGGGGTGTTGATCGACTCTACGTCTAATTATCATTCTGAATCCAATTCATATTCTTTTTTCAGCTTTTTTTTCAAAATGTTATTTATTTCTCTATATTTTTTTTTATTTAAGAAACTCACCATATTCAAGCGTTTATAAAAAAGAATGCATGAAGCAAAAATAAAATGTTTTTGTTTACAAGCAGATATCCTGTTCTTTCTTTTGACGTTTTGTACGTTCAGATATTCATATAACAAAATATACACAAATTAATACCTATAAAGGGACATAGTAGTATACTCAAAAGTATGATGTAAAACTTACAAGTATACTTACAGTATAAAACTACTAAACTACTAGTTTACTGAGTTTACTTTTTTTAAGTTTCATCTGACCATAGAAGCCAGTCCCATTTGAAGTTCCAGTCGTGTCTGACAACTGAATATGCTGGAGTTTGTATCGGATGAGCAAGGAGGATTTGGGTGATGTATGGCCTGTTTGATTTTTTTTAGGCTTTCTGACCCTAAGAATCAACAAATCTCTGCAATTTGTCATTCTTGAAGAGTCTTTAGCCAATCAAACTCTCCTCCTTACCATGCATTACACGATATAGACAGATTTGTAATATCTTTAGTTGATTGGAACTTTTTAATTATTGCCCTTATGGTGTAAATGGTGATTTTCATACAGCCACTTTCTATTTTGTGAAGGTCAACAATCTTGTTCTGCACATATTCTGAACTATATTCTTTGGTTTTACTCCTTGTGATGGATAATTAAAAGTGCATTAAGCAATTTTTGAAAATCGATTTTGACCGCAGTGCCGGACCGGGTCCCAAAACACACTTGTAGCCAATCAGCAGTAAGGGGCATGTCTTGTAATGATAGGGAGAAGAGAGCTCTGCATTTGAGTGTGCAGGACGGACATTAGCAGATCAACTATAGATAGAGAGAATTGGTACATAAAAAAAAGAACAAAACATTTAAAAGTTTTACAATCAGGCAAGAGGTAGGACCTGTGTAAATATCGGAGAAGCTTTCTAGTGGTGGAGAGAACTCAAGGAGCGGGAAGCGCTCAAATCGGACGCAGAGGTTGCGCCGTTTTTGTTTGATAGGTGAGTAATGTTTAATTCGTTTTGTTTCACACAACTTAAACGCTTGTGTGTCATTTTCGCTTGTTTCTTCAATTGTCATTATGTGTAATTACGTGTGGGGCGGAGATATTAAAATAGGGGTGAAGTCCTGTTGGGGTATGGGCATATTTGTTTTGGTGCTTTCAAATATCAACATCGTTTGGCAAAAATCGCTTACTGCACCTTTAAGGGAATTTGGTCTTTGTGTTCCTCATATTTACAATCCTGTTGAACAGGAAGTCATGGCTGAACAATTTCATGCGCCTAGTCACCCTGGTGTGCTAAAAATGTAAATATATGTAGGAATATACAGATATTTTACTCAAGAATTTCTAGGGGTGCCAATAATTGTGTCCAACATGCACTGAAAAAAATTTCACGAGTTGTCCACCCACTTTCAATTGTTTTACTTCAATGAAAAGTTAGAATTTAGTGAATTTTTTGAATGAAAGATCAAAAAGATAAACAATGCAGATGTATTTTCACAGCGGCCTTTGCTAATATTTACCAAGGGTGCCAATATTAGGGGAAGGTACTGTAGCTTGTGAAAACAGGGATGATGGAGAACTCAAAATATTAAAATATACAACATATTCTCACACTCACCCTTCACTGGACCATCAGGTGCCTAGCAGAGAAGACATATGACAGAAAATTATTAATATTATTGGAAATGAAACCTTCACTAAACTAAACAGACATGCAAATATACTTAAAAATGACACTGAGCATAATTAAAAACTTACATTTTCTCCTTTATTCAAAGGCACGCCACTCTCAAGCTCATCGATTTCCTGTTCTAGTCTGTTAATGAGAAAGAAAACTCAACATAAGCATGGTATGCTCGAATTTGCTCTGGGACTAAAGAAGGTATGAAATGACTAAATGACTGCTCTTAACCTGAGGATGGTCTGCTCCAGTAGTTTGGTCTTGGCTTCATCCTCTTGTAGTTGTTTCTGTGCCTCGTCCTCTCCACTGGATGGCGCTCCATCCAACAGCCATCGCTCTCTCAATGCCTTGGACTGTCAAAACAAACCATATGACTTAGAGATTTCTTTTTAGAGGAGTTAATGTCATAAACATCTTGCAAATATCTTGTAAGTCCTATAGATTAATATTGTGAAATATTACAATTAAAATTTTTTTTATTTAAACATATATTTTTTCAGGATTTTATTGATGAATAGAAAGTTAAAAAAAGAACAGCATTTACATTATAAATGTATTTACTGTAACTTCTGATCAATGTAATGCATTCTCGCTGAGTAAAAGTATATATTTAAACTGTTATATCATGGTTCCTAATTGCATAATATTGACCAAATGAATGCTTGAAAAATGAGATTCTGATGTCAATCTGATTCATTGTGCTGACATAAACAAGTCTGTGCCATTAAGGTTAGAGTAGCACATGACCATTAGCTGTCCATTAGTTTTTCACTTTAGGGCATTCTCCATGGCTGCTAATGCACACCATGCACATTTATGGATAGTGAAACATTTTGACAGGCGCCTGCTCAAACAGGGCTTCCTGCCAGAGCAGGGATAGACTGGCAGGGCCAGAATCAACCACTGCTGTCTGAAGAGAATTCTGACATCTGTGTCTGGCACAGTGATGGAAGATATTTCGGGTACAAGCATAGGTGGCACTAGAGATGCCACTGGACTCCAATTAGCAATGCAAGGCATCCTGGCACACTGGATATCTATAGAGTCCTTTGGAATTTCAACACACTGTATCCAGTCACCTGTTATATGATAAAAGTCAAAGACCGCCCTACATGTTTTTTTCACTGAATATCCTGTTTCATTCAATTGTCACATTATGAGACAAATGCAAAACGTAAAAAAAAAAAAAAAAGAAAAAGTTCAGCAATACAAACTGCTGCTGCCAACAGTGCTGTTTCTATTCTAGTAGAGCAGAAACAGAAGAAACTGTTAAACCTGCAGCAGATAAAAATAAACATCTGCTGAACATCAAACAATGAACCAAAGACCCACGATAAGACAAAACAGAAGAGAAACATCACAGAGCTCTTGATAACACCTGTTGTTTCGAAAAGAGATGAAAACGTGCACAAAAAAAAGGAAGCTGAGATGTAGGTTATGTCATATTTGGAAATAAAATAAATAATGAAGAGATACACTACAAGTCAAAAGTTTTTGAACAGTATGAAATCTCTTCAGCTCACCAAGCCTGCATTTATTTGATCCAAAGTGCAGCAAAAACAATAAAATTAGGAAATAAGTTTACTATTTAAAATACCTGTTTTCTATTTGGATATATTTTAAAATGTCATTTATTCCTGTGATCAAAGCTAAATTTTCAGCATCATTACTCCAGTCTTCAGTGTCACATGATCCTTCAGAAATCATCCTAATATGCTGATTTGCTGCTCAAGAAACATTTATTATTATTATTATTATTACTATCAATATTTAAAACAGTTGAGTACATTTTTTTCTGGGTTTATCCTTTTTTGGGAATAAAATTATAGAAATTAATACTTTTATTTAGCAAGGATGCTTTAAATTGATCAAAAGTGATGATAAAGTCATTTATAATGTTACAAAAGATTTCTATTTTAGATAAATGCTGTTCTAGCAAAAAAAAATCTACTCAGCTGTTTTCAACATAATAATAATAAAAGTTTTGCTAAAACATCAACTTTGAAATCACATAGGAATAAATCACATTTTAAAATATATTCAAATAAAAAAACATCATTTTAAATAGCAAAAATATTTCAAAATGTTACTGTTTTTGCTGTACTTTGAATCAAATAAATGCAGGCTTGGTGAGCAGAACAGACTTCTTTAAAAACTTTAAAAATCTTACTGTTCAAAAACTTTTGACTGGTAGTGTATAAACAGTTTACAGGTTTGATATCTTTTTTTCCTTCCTTCTTTCATTCTTACAGTTTCTACTGTACAGACAGTGGTGTCTGAGCTCTGCAAGACTGACATCTGAAAGATTCATTCAGACAGGTCTCTAGAGAAGAAAATGAAAAGAAAGGAAAAAAGAGTGGGATGAAGAGAGCGGAGGTGAGGTGAAGACCACAAAAAATAACACAAGCATGAAGAAGAAGGTCAACGGACAAACAAGAGACCTCATCTGCTAGAGTATGGTAAAAAGATAAAGACAGCAGAGGCGTTCAGTAATAGTAAACCACACAAGCACCACTGAATCCATCGTTGGATTGTAAATGGGCCGTTCTGAGGATGCTGGTAGAAGTCCCAGTGCTCTCTATAGCAAGTCCACTCATTCTCATACTATTTCTTTACCAGTTGCTAAGAAAGTGTGTGCAATTAGTATTTTAAAGGCAAAATAACTAAAATCTATTACTGAATGGACAAAAAAAATCTCTTCATTATATAAAAAAAAAATCGATTCGCAGAATGTCAAAAGGAGTCATTCATGGAAAAAGCACAGTCACATGAACTAAAAACGACTGAGGCAATTACTGACATTTTTGTGTGCAGTCTGAAAATGACCAAATGGAAAAACAATCTTCACCATGAGATCTTACATTTTGCCTTCTTGAAGTGTCTTACCTACTCCCTATTCTTATGAAACTGGGTCAGTATCAGACGTAATCCTGCTCACAGAATTAGCAACAAGTTACTCCATTTAGTATCTTGTGACTTAACTGTCCACATTTGTCCAAAATGACCCTCTCCTGCTCTCTTTCTCGTTCCTTAGCCCCCTCCTTCTGCTTTGGCTTTGTGACCGCAAATTCTGGCATGGTAACAGATATGCTGACATCACCACATGTTCACACCCATCCACATGCACACGCAATACAATCCCAGCACAGAGGGAGGACAAAGGATCTGAGTCTCGCTCGGTAGGAAACTAAGGCCTGCTCCATTGTTCCCTATTGAGCAAAATCCCTTATGCACAAAAAAAACAATGGCAGGTATAAAACTAACAAACAAAAAATATCACGTTGTGACTGATAACAAAAGGGAAACAATCGCCTTGCCGGATACTTGGGAGATGAGGATAGGCACGCAGGCAAGTTATTTTTGACCAAGGATCCTCTGCAGCAGACTTGGGATCTTTAGGATTTGCATAAATTTAGCCATTTTCATTTTGGCTTGAATTATGAAAATAACTACGGTAATAATATATGCAGGCATTCAGAGATCATACAAATCATAAAAAAAATTAGATATGTCATATATACAGCTCACTGATGATTGGCCGCTGTCAAATAATGAAATTACATAATTTATTATAGCACAGATTTAAAATATTTATGAGTATGATTAAACATGCATGAGTGTGTATGTGAAAAATAATGTTCTGACCTGTAGGGGAAAGTTAGAACAGTTACATTTAAAAGCTTCTGTTTATTTATTAGGGGTTTAAGCACATAGCGCTGAAACCCTATTGTAATTGTTAGAATGGTCACAGATTAGGTAAACCATGTAAAACTGATCATGCAGATCAAACCGTAAGTCGACTTGAAACTCAGAGGGATGGTAGTACTCACACCCAAGTATGTATAAATGCATATTTAAATGCAAAAAATTCAGGAGATCTCCAAAATGGGGTGTGAACTCCAAAAGTGGGCAGAACCTCCAAAATGGGGTCTCGTCACGCAACGACTTTGACCATTGGCTCTGACTTCAGCCAATTGTTATTTTTACATTTCAAAATAAAACTTTATAAATTAAACATTGTTTCTACTTGATATAATAATATAAAATATGCTTTATGAATAAATATGCTCAGTGAGAGCAGAGCCCCAAAACTCGTGGCCAGTGGTGTTCGGACTGGAGTTTGAACCTCTGCTTAATGATATAAACGGGAATCACCCACGAGCTCTCCCACGAGCCGTCGCAGCACAGGGGAAAAGTTTTACTCTATTGCTTTGTTTTGAGCAACGGGGCGTCCCGGGACTCGAAATTCGCAGGGTAGGAGGGGGTAGTGACGCTCGGTGTAACTACAAAGGTCCCATTTTCTGGTGAGGTCCGGTTGGGGAGTTACGGAACGGCCCGGCGATCTCATATCGCATAATCTTATTAACTGTTTATCTACCATGCTATTCAGCGCCAATCCCGCCATGCAGTCAATTTCACTGGTTAAGGTTAGGGTAAGGTGTGAGGTAGGTTTAGGTGTTAGCATTTTTGTAGCATAGTGTATGAAATCAGTGCTGTGATTGACACAACCAATAAAATCTTTAGAATCAGCTGTGGGGCGGAGTTTGCACTGAAGTGGCTTCGGGGAAAAAACTGTGCATGCGTTAGGACTGCACGATAATGGTTAAACTGATAATCACGATTATTTTGATAAAAAAATTATTAAAAATTAATGATTATTAATAATGATTATTCTATCAGAGTAAATAACATTTAATGTGTCCTTTAACCAACCTCCACTGACTACATATACAATGACTTCATTTAACCAACTATGATAATAAAAAACTCAAAGTTTTGGATAGTGTTTTGAAATCTGTACTTACATTAGATTTTCTAAGTGACAATTTGTTCGCAAAAAAGAGTCAGATCGCACAGTAAATTTGCTCAAAGATTGTTAAAACACATTGATTGCCATGCCGTTTTCAACAGATCAACATTGTAAAAACTGGTAAAAACTTCAGTCAGTCAACATCAGTCAGTGCGCGCACAGAGTTGCCAGATTGCACAAATTAAGTAAAACACCGGCCAGAAAGTGTATCCTTAAAAGAGAAAAGCTCTGTTTTGGGGACTTAATCTCTTCACATCTGGCAACCACAAGCATGAACGCTAGTGAAGACTTGTTAGCAATGCAAGATAATGCAAATGCCAAATTAAAAACACGTTTTCAGGATAAATAACGAGCCAATATCGTGACGATTGTTTTTAACTAATCGAGAAAGCTGGATATCGTTATCAAGATTAAAATGCAATTAATCGTGCAGCACTAGCATGCGTGTCATGTGCCTGTCTGTCAATGGGAGGAAGCCATGCCCTATTTTGGAGCTCCCGCCCCATTTTGGACGTCCCACCCCCATTTGGAGATCTCCAGGCTGCAGTTATACCATTCTCCTCACACTGCCTACAATGTGACCAAGGCTCGCCCCAATCGGCCTGACGGGGGTGCTACAGCGATCAAAAGTACACAGTCGCTCATTACTCCTAAACCATCAGTCACAGGCTAAAGTGTCTTATGTTGTTGGAATCTTTGAGAACGGCGAATTTTTCGGGTATTTCAAATTTTTTGAAAAACCTACTTTTGCAAACTAGTCCTAGGTTTTTCGCCCCATGGGAACCAAAACAGTGCAGAAAGATTCTCTGGAGAGTGAATATCAATAATTATCAGAAAATGTTGAACTTTCGACAAAACGTTCGAAAGAGGCGGGGCCACTTTTAGTAAAATGCCTACGACTCCTGAACGAAATGAGATATCTCCGCCAAACTCAGAACACATATGTAAGAACTCAATCTGAGGCCACAAAAACAAATTGCGGAGCTTGGCTACTTGGTGGCTCTATAAGATGGAAATAATATAAAATTACTATAGATGCAGCTTTAACTGCACAACCATTTGTCCAATCAAAAAAAAGTTGGACTTTCGACTCACCGCCATAACCTTTCAACCTTTCAAAAGGGGCAGGGCAACTTTTAGTAAAATGCCTATGACTCCTGAACGGAATGAAATATCTCTGCCAAACTCAGAACACTCAGAACTCAATCTGAGGCAGCAGAAAAAAAAATACAGAGCTTGGCCACTTGGTGGCACTTTAAGAGGGAAAAAATGTAAAAATGCTATAATATATATATATATATATATATATATATATATATATATATATATATATAACCTATAACTGCACAACCATTTGTCCTATCAACATGAAAATCGGTGTGTACGATCTTGGTCTGAAGTGCCACAAGTGTCTACAAGGACATTTGTGTATCTCAAAAAATGGCCTCCATTGGCTGACGAAGTTTGAGCACCTGTTTGGCAAGGTTAACGGAGGCCGATCGGAATGAAACTCGGTGGGCCTGTTTGACTCACGGCCCCAAAGGTCTCAGAGAAATTTCAAAGGAATCAGCCACTGGGGGGGCGATCTTACATTTTCAGGGGCGTAAATAATTGTACGGCGCACGTTTTTTCGCACATATGCACGATATTCATATCATATGATAGAACTCCTCATTCTGGACAACTTTGCCTCGAGAACCACTGCTGTCAACCAAATCATTTGTTAAGTAATTGAGAAGATGTAAAAAACCTAGTCGTAAACTAGTCCCAGGTTTGCAAAACTAAAATTTGAGTTGTTTTCTCTTAAAAGTACAAACAGAAGGAAAGAAGAAAAAAAATCTTTTTGCTTTTCCATTTGGTGCCTCTAGTTGTGCACAAAACACAGACTGCAACTCTAAAAATGTTTTCTTACCAAGGCATATATTTGCTATGACAACTACTTTAAAGAATTAGGTTTTACTTAAATACATAAAGTAAAACGTAAAAAAAAAAGTAAAAATGAAAAGGATCTCTTGATTCCCAGAGAATGTACATGAGCTCTTTAAAACAGAAAAATTGTGAGACGGCCTGACTTATCATAACAAGGCAGAACTTAAAGGGAGGATACAGGTTTTTTCCCTTGTCCCCTCAAACAGGAAACTGCTGTTAAAACTTCCCCCTCTCCTTTCAGCGACTTCAAAATCCAGAAAAATCATTCTTGCATTATGAATTTTAACACTAGGGCTTTAAATAGAAATTGTGAATTGTGCAACCAGACAGACAGTAAATTGCATAAAGAAGACACGCCATGGCACTCTGACTCTTAACCTCTAAAAAAAAACCTCTGACAGCCGTCTGAATGATGACAACGGCAAACACCTGCTCAGCTTTTTAAAACATATCCGCAACCTATTAGCTATTATGTCTTGGTACCTTGAGATGCTGGAGTTGTCTGCGGTCATCCTCAAGTTGTCTTCTTTTGTTCTCAATCTCAGCCTCCCTCTTTCTCTTCTCCTGGAAGACAGACAAAATAATAAACTCAGTTGAAAGATTAGATTTGATTAGATTACGAATTTATTCAATATCGATTATTTTAGAAATATATCAGGCACAGTACATGGCAAATTTCCTCAAGGAAAAAAAAAAATCTCTCAACTAATGCTGTAAAATATACATAATATACACAATATACATAAAAATCAGCTGGTACTTCATTATAACATTGGGTGTTAAAATGAACTGATTTGTTTACAAACATTTAAATTAGACTCAATTAAGTTTTTATAATAATAAAGCTATAATACTAACTTTTACATAACTGCAAATTTCAATTTCTACTCCAATTCATTTTTTGAAATATAAACATTTAAATTTAAATGTTTGAATTTATTCAAAAATACATTAAATATTGAAGAACAGTAACCATTATAATAAACATGTTATATGGGTCATATTTAGTGAAATGCTCATTTTTCTAGCTCACTAATTAGTGCATGGTCACCAAATATGTTTGAGGTAAACATGATATTCCATTCATTAATTGAAAACAGGCTAGACTGATTTAAGAATCTATATTGTTTTGTAAAAATGAAAATCAAGAAATCATTTTTTTTTTTTTTTACCCAGCCCTAGTCAAAAGATACTATTAATGTTGTATTAATTATAATAATCTTTTTTATTTTTTATATTTTCAATTCAAATTATTTTAATTTTAGTTAAAGTTTTAGTAGTTTTGTTGTGTGTGTTATCATTTTTATTGTCTATACAGTTTATTTCATTTTATTTTAGTTTTATTATTTTACTACATCAAGTTAACCTAAATGAAAATGACAAATATTCCCTCAGCAACGAGCTCAATAAAATGTTTGATTTGTTTTGTTAGATATATTTTGTTTTATTTTATTTCAATTAACATTTATTTTATTAACAAAAAGGTTATGGTTTAAGCCTGTTACAAACCAAATGTAAATGTATACATTTGACCACATTTTTTTTTTAAATATGAATATGTTATATTTATTACATATATTTAATTACAGGTGTGACTTGAATTGTTCTGCTCATAAAGCATCTTACAGGAGAGGATTGAATAAAATCTGTATGAACAAATAATTAAAGTAAATTGCGTTTTCTATTTCCACAGTAGCTGTCCAATCAAGTAAGTCCAATTAAGGCGCTAGTTCCTCCATCAAATCTTAATTAACCAACAGTGGCTTTAAAATTAAATTAGACTAAATGTATAATGCAGCATTTGGGTGACGCCCAGGCCACAAAACTGACAGGAGGGGCTCTGATAAAAGACAGTAGCTGGATCTAAAACTTTCCAATGACATAAAGCCATATTTAGCACTTGAACCGGACTGACATCTATAATCTGCTTCAGTGTGAACATATTAGATCCAGAGTTTTATTAAACTGAAATGCACAACTCTCAATAAAACTCTTGACCATTCATCCAGGAAGTCTCCACTTCTCAGAAGGTGGATAAACCGGAACAGGCAACATTAATCTGGTTGTTCACAAAACAATACTAAGTCCCATGAATAATTAAACACAAAAGTGCTTTAGTGCTGATGACTGGACATACATTAGCCATTATAGATGGTCATTGACATACTGTAGTAGGAGCATAATGCCTCACGAGACTAACTTTACTTAAGCCTTCCGTGCATCTGATCTGCATCCTGACATCTGTCTACATGCTTGCTGATCCTGTGTGATTAGTATAGAGCAATACAACAACCAAGCTGTGTAATGAGGAATTTTGTTCACAAAAAGTAAGTTCTGAAAGTGCTAGTCATATATACTAAGGGCTATTTATTTATTTGATGATTATTTATATAATTGGCTCTACTGTTCAAAGGTTTTGGGTCTCATATTTTTATTTGATCAAGAATATAATAAAACAGCAAAACGGTGAAATATTATTACAATTTAAAAGGACTATTTTCAATATGAATATATTGTAAAATGTGATGGCAATACTAAATCCCATTATTTCTTTGATGATCCGAAACACTTACACTACCAATCAAAAGTTTTTTTTTAAGATTTTTAATGTTTTTTGAAGAAGTCTCAAGTCTGCATTTATTTGATACAAAATACAGCAAAAATAAATATTTGTACTATTTAAAATAATTCTATTTGTATATATTCTAAAATATACTTTACTCCTGTGATTTCAAAGCTGATTTTTTATAATAATTTCCCCAGTCACATGGTGCTTCAGAAATCTTTCTAATATTCTGATTTGCTGCTTAAAAAAACATTTTTTATTATTATTATTATTATTATTATTATTATTATTATTATTATTATTATTATGTTAAGAAAAGATGCGATTTTCAGGTTTTGTTGATGAATAGAAAGTTCAGAACAGCATTTATTTGAAATAGAAATATTTTGTAACATTATAAATGTCTTTATCATCACTTAAAAGTATTCATTTCTATAGTTTCTTTCCAAAAAAAAAAAAAAAACATTATACTGACTCCAAGCTTTTTAATGGTATAGTGTAAAATGTTACAAAAGCTTTTTATTTCAGATAAACACTGATCTTTGGATCTTTCTATTCATCAAAGAATCCTGCAAATCCTCAACTGTTTTAGATATTGATAATAATAATAATAAAAATGTTTCTTGAACAGAAAATCAGCATATTAAAATGATTTCTGAAGAATCATGTGACACTGAAGACTGGAGCAATGATGCTGAAAATTTAGCTTTGATTGCAGGAATAAATGAAATTTTAAAATGCATTCAAATAGAAAACAGTTATTTTAAATAATAAATATATTTCAAAATTTGACTGTTTTTGCTGTACTTTGGATCAAATAAATCCAGTCTTGGTGAGCAAAAAAACATTAAAAAACTTACTGTTCAAAAACTTTTGACTGGTAGTGTACAGTATTTGAAACAGAAATCTTCTGTAATACTAAAAGTTTACTAAATAATGCCTCCTTGTTGATGAAAAGTATTAATTTATTTCCAAAAAAAAAAAAATAACATTTGGACCCCAAACATCTTGTTCCAAGCTTACAAAAACCTGGGTTGTGTACTTTTCCTACAGCAGGTCTGCAAATTTTAAATGCATTTTTCAGAGAGAAATGTATGTTATGCTACTGTAAAGTTATGTCACTGATAAAGCTTTTCTGTGCATGGTGCACAAAACCAAAGAATTGATACAGAATTAGTTCATTTATTACCAATTACTTGATTCGCTGTGGCAACCCTAATATAAATAAACTATAGTTAGTGTAATCATTTACTTACAGCAATGGCCCGAAGTCTCTCTTGCTGTGACAAAGCTTCCGACATCCTGCAAAAAAAGAAGCAAAATTACACTTTTGCTTTAACAGCTGACACATCAGTAGTAATGGAGTAATAAGGATCACTTTTCATTCACCTGAAAGCAGTGTAGCAATTTTGTTTCGTAATGCATGGCCTGATCTCTAGACACACACATCATTTCCTCTTAAAGACCTTGCACGCTGCTATACCCGCAAATTTGAACTAACGTCTTGTACACTTTCACAATGCATTATAGATGGACCCTGTTTTATGACTCCACATGCTTCGCTCCTGTAAAATATGAGCCCAGCCTGTCAAAAGTGTTTTGCACTTCTCTCCTTCGAGGGAAAACAGGTCGATGCGAATCGATAAAAGAAGTGGGCAGCTCTTTTTCTCTTCTCAGAAATCAAACTCCAGATATGAACCGATACATATTGCAAATCTTTTTCACAGCAGCGGAAAACACCGGTCCAACAACGATGAAGGGAGAAGTTATGAATGGCATGCAAATTTCAAGACTGTTAACAGTCCTTTGCATTCCAACCTAAATTGATTCCAGAGCTCCAACATAAAGCTCAGTCCAAAGGAAGACCAACATTATGGGCTTCAATAGTTCTAACTTTGTTATGGGTATGAATACTGTAAAAGAGAAACCAAAACTTCTATTTGCATGTATAATGTGGTGGACAAGTCAAGCCAGTGTTAATATCAATACAAGCAGTTCAAACATTTGTGGTTACATACTTGTTGGCTACATTGATACGCATCCTGTGAGTAAGAGGCAAAACATACAATGCATGGATTGAGGAAATGTACAAAAAAATATCAAAGGAAAAGGGACACACAGATTAAAAAAAGAGGTCAACCATGGAATGGGAACATGGGCAATGGAAAGCCATGTTGAACCTGGCACAATGACGTCTTTTGTCAAAGCCTGTTTTACTGCAGGCTTCTGCGCTGGTCCACAGAAAAAGAGCTTCTCTCCTGAAAATGGCTGCAGGGGAGAGTCATCCAGCTGATTGGTGATCTCAATGGCCCACAAGAGCACAGCCAGTCACATGTTCACTCCCTCACAGGGAATGTTTGTCGATATGTTATCTCTCTCTGAGACCAAAAGAATCACTCACAATGGACCTGATGATGCAAGACGAAATCTAAGCAATAGCTTAATTGATTTGCTTTTGTACATTCAGACCAACATATTAACTGTTGACCGATGGAATAACTGTTGAACTCATGCTCACCCCAAACCCACTCCTCGGTGTAAAAACACTCAATGCTGCATTAACACCTGCATTTTAAACCACTAGTGTAGATAGTCACAAATGCAGCACTTGAGATCACGCCGAGGATGATTCATGAAGCAAGCCCACTCATGAAAAGTGGAGCAACACGGACGGTAACAAAAGCAATAAGCAAATGATTCAGGGATAGCAGTTGACAAAACACGCACTAACCATTTGCTCAAGGTCTAGCAGGGTTTCCGCCTCAGTTGACCAATGAAATTTCTAGAGTTTTCACATATATATGGTAATTTTAGCATGGTAATGGATGTGACAATGTTAATGTATTTGGTCTTGGCAGAATAGATCTGTTACACTGCTGCTGCTGTTGTTGTAGATTATTGGTGCTGCTGCAAGTACAGGAACTTGCTACTGCCAATACATACGCAGATATGGTGCTATGAATATTTGAGACATACTGCTGCAAAGGACTGACCGATATGTCAAAAAATTAAAATCTCAATTTCTTTTTCAGAACATTTTACTAATTCTCTAATTTACTAATTTTTTTACAATTTGTAACTAGTCAATTTAAAATGTAACTACAACATGATTCAAGTAACTTTTTTTTTAATTAATTCTCTAGTTCTAGAAAATTCTATTCCAAGTGCACCACACATTAAGTTGTCAACATGATGTAAATTATGTAAATCACTTGTTAAATATCTGTGCAGAAAAGATGCATGAACTACATCTACATCTTGTACAAACTCGTCTTATACATATCATATGTTGAGAAATAATACAAGGAAAATTCTTTAAAGACTCAAAAGTTAATTCAAATTCAAAATGACTAAAGGTATAACACCAGTAGACTATTATTAACTATACATATTCTGTAAAAACAATGAACAGCAGCTGTCATCATAACGCAAACATGAAATATCAGACATACAGTAGTAGTTCTTTACAGGTTTTTTATTAGATTGCGTTGCTTTTCCATTGTTTTTTCTATGTAAACACGGACACGTTTGACTGCTGCACTCGCACCTGCTGCAAAAGCGCATTCTGTGTGAATGGCGTTTAGCGATATGAGTGCGTCACACGTGAGCAGTTAATCACATGCGCCGACATACGGTTGGATCATTCTTTTCTCTTTACTGTTATCATTGGAATATTGTCAAAGCGTCTAACATCTGGTAATATTTCTATTCAAAATCACGATTCTGGAAAGATCGCCCAGCCCTACTGCTGCTCCACTACAATATATAACCCGTAGCAGATCTATACAGGTGGAGCTGGGGAGGTGGAGGGTTTCAGAGGAACTCTGAAAGCATGCTGTGAAATGCTCTAGAGCAGTGGCTCTCAAACTTTTTATACCAAGTACCCCCTCAGAAAAAATGTAGCTCTCCAAGTTCCACCGTAATGACCAACATTAAAATACCGTAGCGCAGTAGGCCTAACTATTCAACAGTTCAAAAATGAGGCGGTTTTATTCTTAATAAGAATATTTACTGTTGTCAGCCACTTTAACATTGTAAACACACAGTTTGAACACTACCTGTGCACAGTACAGGTAAATAAAAACTAAAAGTACCTAAAGTGCCTAAAATTTTAAATGAAAACTGTACTTTACAAAAAAACACAAAAAAACTTTATTCATTTAAAGATTAAATTCAAATGTATTGCGTTTTAACATTAATTTATATTTAATTTAGTGATTCCTCCGTGTACCACTCTTACTCATACCACATTTCGAGAACCACTGCTCTAAAGAATGCTACCCAGCCATTTAAATGTAAAGCAGCAAGCTCATTGGCTGTGTTTGCAACAAAAAACAGTCAGCTTGAGTCAAGTAGTTTAATGCTGTGAATATCAACAGTTTGCGTTAAGGACATACTATATTTATACATACATATAAATACCGTATAATAAAAATAAAGATTGCGCTCACAAAATCTATTTGTAATGCTAAAATAGAAAAACTTAAATTAACTGTTTTTATTTATTTCCATTAACTTTTAGTCCTAAAAATATTTTTAATTAAAAAAAAAATATTCATTGACGTTTCCAAATTTTCAAAAACCTATAGTCTGAGACCAAATATTTCTGTATAATCTCCAGGAGACAGGCACTTTTGGACTTTACTGTTTTTGAATAGTATGGTCACTTTAGAAAAGTAACGTGTTAGTATTGTTTTATTAGCTGTTTCCATCACCATGTTTTTATGTTTATTTTGAAGTATCACATCAGAAACGAGTGATACAAACTCCATTTCCAAAAAAAAAAAAATCCCTTAATTCATTTGGCATGGCTGTGAATTTGTGCGAAAAATAATGGGTGATGGAAACACATTTTCCGAATAAATTCCTCCATGCACATCAAAATATTCATGTGACTTTCCGCTATTGGACGGCATAACCTGATTAACCAGTGGACCGATCTGGTTGCACAGCATCTGAAATGTTACGGTCATTCTGAAATGTCCCAGCAAAGTCTGTCATCAAAGTATTTCTGTATAACTGCCTCGCAGTCTTACACGACTGCGTTCCCAAACAGCAGGCATCCACCTCCGAAAGCAATGACTGCATTTATTGTGTTTCATCTGCTCGCTCTGAGGCCCAAGTAATTTATTATATATGAAAATTATTCTACTCAGTGGCTTTTTCTACTTTTCTTAATGATAATTTAGTGCCAGTTTATCAGGGAGTGACGATGATTTTGTTCACTTTGACTTGTTGGATGGAAACCGTGCTTATTCTTAATTGTTTTGGATGGAAACCCAACTACTGAGTTTTCAGAAAGCTGTTTTAGAAAACAAACATTATTTTGTATTATTATTATTATTAATTACGATAATCCTCTTCCTCTAAATAACATGCATGTAATCTTACCAGCTGCTTAGTTGGGTGTATTCAACTAATCTGCAATAAATTTCACTAGTTCTAAAACTCTATGCAAATTAGTACAACACTGCATCAGTGGTTTAGGAATGGAGGAATGAGGAGAAACTCTTTGAAAAGTTTCAACACCATGCAGCCATTTCCTTTCGCCACATCTCATTGACAGCATTGGAAAAGCACTTGGGAGTCCAGGAAAAACACAACACTGGCCAGCTTTATCCAATCTGTGAAGTCTCCAGTGTGGGTGCACTTATCTTACAGCTTGTTTCCCCTCTCTAGTCCACTGCTGGGCAACACACTGAAGCCATGCTGTGACCTTTTCACTGGTTCACTCGCTGGCCAACAAAAGTGTTTAAAATGCCAAAAGTGACAAAGAGCAGCCAATAGATAATCATGGCTAGATTTCTATAGAGAAAATCGAATGCTTGAAAAAAAGAACATAAACTAAAGGCTTCTTTTTGTGTGTATGGAATAAACTTTGGGGTGACAAAAATGTCAGGTCCTATTTATGCACTGCGTTCCAATTACAAATCACAATGACAAATACAACAAAGCAGGCCCATCTTCATGGTGATGTAAACCTCTCCTGAGAGTCCTGGTAGATTTTAATGGCTTGTAGGATATATAACTCAATTTTAAGGCCTGCTACATTAAGAAAATCATGCCATCTGAAGGGATTCTTGTTACTGCAAACTGCAGATGTTCAATCAGTTAATTTGGATTGAAGCTGTACAGCAAAACAATCCAGGCTAATCTTAGAATCTTTCTGGTGGTGATTAAGAAACAAATTAGGGGACATCTGACACTTACAAAATATGCGTGTTCAAAAAATCAAAACTTATCCTCTACGAGCTAAAAAGGCCACCCAAACCAACGCACAAACATGAATAGAGTTACATACTAAGTGCTGTTTGATTGCAAGGAATGTGGGAGGGAGACCTGAAAAAACTTCAACATGAAGATTTTGAGAAGGACCAGCTTGACTGGTAAAGGACGTACCAATAGTTTCACGCACTCCCTTTTTCCTGAGACTTGCCATGAGCCAGGGCCCAATCAACCAAGGGAAGAAAAAAAAAGGAAGGAAGGATACTAACCTCCTAAAACTGTTAGACCATGATACATACACATTGCAAACATATAGAATGTAGGTCACATTTTTATAGCTGGTAACACTTTAACAGTTTCTCTTGCTGCAACCTTCTTGTTTTAAAAAGATGGGATTTTTAGAAATGACTGTCTTACAATTCATAAAACTGAAGTGGATTTTCCACCCTAAGCAAGCTTAGTCCATAACCACTTTCCAAAATATTTCAATGGGCATTAGCTGTGGTGAAAAGTCTACTCTAAATTGGCCATTTGTGTAAAAAATGAGTCGTTAAGTATGCACTTGTGTTTTGTAGCAGTCATTAAGATATTTTCATGAGGGATGGAGTGAGCAGGAAGGGCTTGAGTAAATGAGGAGAGTCTGTTATGAGCCATTATCTGCTACAGAGTTCTGATAGAGCCAGGAAGAGATATAGGTAAAAGGTTAAAACATCAGTGACAGTCCAGAGCTGTTCAATTTTAACCGTGCCAAATCACGGCAGCTGTCAGGAGTCCTTGCTGCTGGATGGCTACACCCATGAAGTGACAGACCCATGTGACCACATAACTACTTGCGTAACACCATATTTAATGTCATTTTTAATGCCATGTCATATTTAAGCAATGGTGTAAAATATATAAATGCACTAATGTCAATGAATATACACTGAGGGGGAATTCTTACATATAATACTAATTTTAAAAAAAATTGAAATGAATTAGAGACTTTTTCCGTAGCATTACAAATGCTCCTCAGCAAGGAATGTGGGCTCAGGACCCTGGCAGATAAGGGTTGCTGTGTTGGAAAAAAGGCATAGATAGTCTTTGGGTCTTTTTTGGAAGCCTGTTTGAAACATTTAATAATTGTAACCCTGCCTTAACTTTAAATGTGATTTTCTCAATTTGTTGATTTTTTTCCCTCCCTCAGATTCCAGATTTTCAAATAGTTGCATCTCGGCCAAATATTGTTCTATCCTAACAGTTTTAAAAAATTGACCCTTATGACTGGTTTGGTGGTCCCAGGTCACAATTTTGGTATAATATTTGTGAGCAAGTTTCAGTAGCTATTAGTAGCATATTCATATAAAAATACAGCAGCTTGACAGTTTCACAATTTCACACTTATTAAATTCTACATGCAGTACAGCCTGTAGCATTCCACAGTATAGTGACAGCTATGAGGCAAAACACCTGTTTATCATATCACTGCACAACATACTGGGTCATTATTGTTGTTGCATAGCAACATGTGTTATGTCAGGGACCACACTATATCTTATATGGGAAGCATGGCACTTAAACTAATGTTAATGAATGTAATAACACCGTTTAATGAACATCTGTGCAATGAAACGGAAAATGTGACATATTTTTTTCCGTATTGTGACGTACATCCATGTATAAAGGATTGGGGTTGGATTTGGTTCAGTTCCTCAGCTGTTGGGTGGACTTTGAGAAATAAGTGTTGCACTCAAAAGTGGAGATGGATGAACGCAAGCTTGCAGGGGTTGGGTTTTAAGCAGATGAAGTAATTGGAGAAATCCTGCGTATGTCAGAGACATATGAAGTTTGTTGTTTGCACAAGAAGGTCAAGTTACGACATTTTCTTTAAACATTCCGAGGTCAAAAAGAAAAAAGAATAATTAAAAAATAAAATAAATGGAACTTAAATTTAACATATGCATCAATAAATTGTTCACAACAAGATCTATAACAATTGAATTAGTGAATTGGTGAATTTTCATTCCGTGCTCACTTCATTTTTTAATAAGTTTCAAAGAGTTGCAGCACTTGAAGTGTTAGTTCATCAAAAAAAGGAAAATTCTGTCATTACTCACTCTCATGTCGTTCCAAACCCCTAAGACCTTTGTTCATCTTCGGAACACAAATTAAGATATTTTCGATGAAACCTGGGAGCTTTCTGGCCCTCCATAGACAGCAAGGGTCGCAAAGAAAATAAAAATAACTACTTTTTTCAATGATTTCTTCTCTTTTGCAACAGTCTGCCACCATTAACAAGCGTGAGCGAGAACAGAGGGCTCTCGGATTTCATCAAAAATATCTTCATTTGTGTTCTGAAGATGAAGGAAGGTCTTACGGGTTTGGAACGACATGAGGGTAGTAAATAATGACAGAATTTTGATTTTCGGGTGAACTATCCCTTTAAAGGAGAACTCCACTTCTAAAACAAAGATTCACATATAATGTACTCACCCCCTTGTCATCCAAGATGTTCATGTCTTTCTTTCTTCAGTTGTAAAGAAATTATGTTTTTTGAGGAGAAAATTTCTGAATTTTTCTCCACATAATGGACTGCTATGGTGCCCCAATTTTGAACTTCCAAATTGTAGTTTAAATGCGGCTTCAAACGATCCCAAATGTAAATGATCCCAGCCGAGAAAGAAGGGTCTTATCCAGCGAAATGATCGGTTATTTTCATAAAAATATATAAAATATATAATTCAATAAAAATGTATATACTTTTTAATGTCAAACGCTCGTCTTGTCTTACTCTGCCTGGACTGTTTTTTTCTGGTTTATGACAGTTAGGGTGTGTCGAAAAACTCCCATCTCATGTTCTCCCTCAACTTCAAAATCATCCTATATCGCTGTTTTACCTTTTTTGTTAAGGGTGTTTGATCTTCTTTGCATGTTTACTTTGCAAAGACTCGGTCGGTACTTCTGCAGTGATGTAGGATGATTTTGAAAAGATTTTTGAAGTTGAGGGAGAAAATACGATTGGAGTTTTTCAACATACTCTAACTGTCTTGAGCCAGAATACACACAGTTCAACGAGAGCAAGGCAAGACAAGCGTTTGAGAATAAAAAGTAAAATGTTTTTTTTTTTTTTTTTTTGAAAATAACTGATTGTTTCACTAGGTAAGACCCTTCTTCCTCGGCTGGGATCGTTTACAATCGCACTTGGGATTGTGTGAAGCCGCATTTAAACTGCATTTTGGAAGTTCAAAATTGGGGCACCATATCAGTCCATTATATGAAGAAAAATGCTGAAATGTTTTCCTCAAAAAGCATAATTTCTTTACGACTGAAGAAAGAAAGACATGAATATCTTGGATGACAAGGGGGTGAGTACATTATACACAAATCTTTGTTTTGGAAGTGGACTTCTCCTTTAAGTCATTTATAGCAATACCTGTATTGCTTCAACAAAAAGGTGAAAGCCTCAAGTATTATTAACCACAGATCTTGTTTTAATTACTAATTAAACTATTCTAAACACCCATAAGAAATTCCCAAGGGCTTCTAATTCTCTAATTCTAAAACTTAATTAAATTAAGAAAGCCTTCCACAGAGCATCTGTGGTTCTTCATAAAATACTGTCATACCCTAGGTGGTAGCATTTGCAAAATTCATAATATTTGCACTGTAACTTCTAGAGCACCAACCCTAACTGCAAAAGCACCTCATTGATTTTCTTTCCAGAAATCTGCTTTGGTGGGTCCATTGACCTAGTGCCTCAAATGTTCATGGGAGCGTACACTTGACTGACAAAGCTTTGGCATTGGATATGTACCAGGGTTGACATCACTGTCCAATTCCCCCTTCATGTGCGTCTTGTTATTCTCCACACAAAACAATACACTTCACACCTATCAATAAGAACCTATTTTTTGTAACGTGTGTATATAAAACGCTTCACTGTTCCCATCTTGCCCTTGGCGAAAATAAAGCATTTCCAGCTGGGGAATGAACGCACCATGGACGCGGTGGGTGTGGAGAAGATTTGACACAGAAAAAAAACGCACCAGAAGCCTGTCAGACATGAAGCTCAACGTGAAGCGTATTTTGATTCAACGCGCGGGGAAACAATTTCAGATTTGAACTATTAAATAGCCCAAATCCAATTGAAAACAAAAATATTTTACATCATATGCTGCTAAATCCAGGTCTACACGGCCATATTGGATCATCCCACCCATTTTCATCAGTGTATTACTAGATGTGGTTCTCCCACACCCGAGCACGTACACGGGGATGCGCTGCAAAACGCACCAGCGTGTTATTGGGCCACAGAAGATACTTTGAAACATATGATGAAAGACATAACCTTTACATAGCTTATTAACCCATCTGTGCTCTCTGCGAAAAGGTAAATGTAACTTATATCGCATTGTTACATTGCAATCCTGGTTGTTGCAATGTATTCAAGACATTCAGACGATTTAAAGCGCCATCGCAATTTCAAGCCTTCAGCATTACAACAAAACAGAGATGTCAGGAAACTAAAACCAAAAAAACCCACAGGAAAATAATATTTTTTTCTAAAATGAATACTTACTCAGTGGTCAGAGCGTTCCCTTTTGATAGCGAATGTTTCTCTCGCGTCCGCTCAGAAAAAAACAAACCCCCGGCTCGGAGGCGTAAACGATACAGGCGATCAATATGACTGGGCTACTACTATCTAATGAGGGGCATTAATTCGGTTACTCTCCCGGGTTGCAAATACGGCTCTTGGCGGGGACGTGTGGTCTCAGTTGTTCCGGGGAGCGGCGCTCAACCCGACGGTGAATGTGTTCTGGCGTCCCTTTGCAGCAGCAGCAGATCTCTCACATGGCTTCAGGATGGAGCGCCCCACTGTTGACTTCACAGCAGCCAAGCCTTTGTTTCCCGCGCGACAGTTATTCAGCGAGTGTGTTAAGGGCAATGTCTGGCATCTCCTCCTCCTAGTGAGAGTGAGAGGAGATGCTTGGATACGCCTCCCTCCGGACATTTGAGGGGTTGTATAAACGATGTAAACACGGGCTCAAAGCATACGACAGATTCATTCTAGTTTTACAACTATGTCGTAGCGTTACGTTATTGTGGTGTGTGTGTGTGTTTTTTTTTTATTTCCTGTTATTGTTTGTGTTTACAAGTTACCATTTTTTAACTGTTCACTTACCAGTTCTCATTAACTCATTATGCATAAAGTATTTTTACACTGTTAATGTTAATATAATTCAAAATGGAAATTAACGCTTTCTGTTCAGTATTTCTTAGTATAATAAAGTGAAAATACATGCCATATCAGAAATCACACCCATATTTTTATATTTATTTATATATCTCTTTACAATAAAGTTTTATTTGTTAACATTAGTTAACTACGTTACTTAATATGAACTAACAATCAAAATACTTCTAAATTATTTTTTAATCTTATAATTTCAACATTTGGTAATATATTAAAATCAGAATTATTAGGCCTGAGCTACACTACCAGTCAAATGTTTTTGGGCAGTAAGAATTTTAATGTTTATTGAAGAAGTCTCTTCATCCAAAATACCAAAAAATCTCATCCAAAAAAAAAAAAGAAAAAAAAAATTGAAATACTTTTACTATATAAAACAACTGTTTTCTGTTTGAATATATTTTTAAATATAATTTATACCTGTGATTTCAAAGCTGAATTTTTAGCATCATTAGTCCACTCACATGATCCTTCAGAAATCATTCTAATATTCTAATTCGCTGCTCAAAAAACATTTATTATTATTATGTTATAAATTATAATATCCCTTTATCAAAAAATAAATAAATAAAAAAATAAAATAAAATGATACTGACTACAAGCTTTTGAATGGTTTGAATGGTATAGTGTATAATTTTACAAAAGCTTGTAATATCAGATAAATGCTGATCTTTGGATCTTTCTATTCAAAAGAATACTGCAAAAAATGTATTCGACCATTTTAAATATTGATAACAATAATAAAAAACAGCAAATCAGCATATTAGCATGATTTCTGAAGGATCATGTGACACTGAAGACTGGAGTAATGATGCTGAAAATGTAGCTTCGGTCACAGGAATAAATTACATTTTAAAATACATTCAAATAGAAAGCAGTTATTTTAAATAGTAAAAAATATTTCCCAATATAACTGCTTTTGCTGTATTTTGGATCAAATAAATGCAGGCTTGGTGAGCAGAAGAGACTTCTTTTAAAAAAAACATTAAAAATCTTACTGTTCAAAAACTTTTAACTGGTAGTGTAACTTAAAAACTAACAATGAACAGAATTTTTATTATTTGTTTAACAATGATGAATAAACACTAACAAATGTATGGCTCATTGTTAGTTAATAACTAATGTTAACTAATGGGACCTAATTTGTACTAAGTTTTCTGAAGTGGAATACAAAATTGAGTTTGTAAGTAAAAAAGCGCAGCGTACCCAGTAGTGGTGAGTGACAGAGCAAAGTGTTAGTAATATTCTGGGTCATTCACAGTTTAAAGTGATCAGATCATGAGGAATCAATGACAACACAGATACTGTTAGTCTTGAACACCAGAAGAGATAAGAATAAAAGTTTAACTACCTTGTTCTATTCCTGGCTGTGAGTAGCTCCTGTTGGTCTCTGCATTTCCTTCTGAAGAATTCAGGAAAGGAACAACCAAATAAAAATCCCAAATCATTTCAGACCAGCATTAACTGTTTCAGCACAGTTTAAATCTATAAACAATCCTGAAATATGCAGGTAAAGTGCATTCATCAGTGCACGTGAAGACAGTGTTGACACAGGACTTTAAAACAAGATGTCAGTTTGGCTGGTTAACTTGTTCCCTTCAGCCCCTGCTGGTATTTACTGGAACTACATGGTGGCAAAAAGCCTTTTTCTACACTGACTCCCATTCAGAAGCTTGTGTTGTAAATAAGTATATTTCAGTGTGCTAACTACGCAGCTGCCACAGAGATTAACTGAAATGCTAAGGGATACATTACAGACATCCTTAAGCGGACCTGAACCAAAAGTGACTGCATGCACAAAGAGCACTTCTGTAGGGTTCTGATTGGCTAAAAATTGCGTGGATGTAAAATAAAACATGCTTCTTTAGTTTAAAACAATTTTTCCAGGCTTGTCATGCTAATGTGCATTTGCATTCCACTGTAAACAAAAAAACGGATTGGCTTTGATTGGGTTTTAGCTGAATGGGATTCTGAGGTGCCAATTTATGCTTCTGCTGGTGGTTCTAAAACAGCAGTTTTCAAGGATTAGGTTTTAGTTATTCTGCTTCCCCTCTTTTAACAGTTTTCATTTTAATTGCAAACCTGCCGGTTTTAAATAAAATGAACAGGAAAATTCTAATAATGGATTATTGTGTGTATTACTTCCCAATGTGAGATCCACCAATCAAAGAGCTTTCCAACTGATATTTTGATTGGTTAAAATTAATGGTGAATATGGTGGCATCTACGCTGGGACTGCTGTGGCCATATTTGACTTTACAATTTATGATGCCATTTTGTGAGCCGCTTCCAATTATTTTAGCTGTACAAAAACAGTCCATTACACTGCTTGTTGTTTCAAACTGGTATTTGTTGTCATAATTCTAATTCTAGTAATCACAATAGCACAAATAGTTTTAGCTTTTCCTGCACTTTCTTCTAATCTTAGTTATTTACCAATAGCAGCTAATGAATCGGAAGTCTCACATTTACAGTAAATAGCTTACTTCCTTGTTAAAATATGTGATATGAGTGAAATGTTGAAATGTGGATATGAGTGACCCACCTCTGATGTTATGTTTCTGATGATGTGTATATTTAAACTATAATCTCAGGCTGTGACTGGTGCTCATTTGAAGTCACTTTTGAAGAAAGTGTCCTAAATAGGCGCTTTTTTTTTGTTTTGTTTTTTTGTTTTTGTTCATTCTGAAATCTCATTGGACCAATACCCCATCTCATGTTGGGCATAAAAAGAAAGACTGACTTTAGACATTTAGGTTTGGATATATATAGGCCATATGACAAATCCCCAGAGTTCCATAAGGAAAACCATGATAAGGATCATCAGTCACTATCTTCAGTCACACCCCATTTTCATGTTCAGAGTGAATGGATAAAGTGATTGTTGCTGAAGGGTTGTAATGTTATTTATTTAGTTTTCATCATAAAACATACTTATTTTGAGACACTGGTGCCACCAATCAATTGACTGTATCTGCTCCTTACAAATTCTAGACAGCCTACTATGTTTGTTAAAGGGATAGTTCAACCAAAAAATGAAAATTCTGTTATCATTTATTCACCCTCAAGTTGTTCCAAACCTGGTTGGACAGTTCTGGAATCCACTGACTTCCATACAGTGTGCATAATTATTATGCAAGTTGATATTCTGATCATATTTTTTTCTCAAGCACATTTTACCAATTCCAAACCACAAATTGCCAAAATCAGCTCTGCAGAAATCATCCTGTTCTAGGCGAGGTTGCTTTAAATGTTAATGAGCTCTGCTCGCCCCGCCCCTCTCTTCTCTCTGTGGAGTGAGGAGCCTGTTTACTTTAGCCGCATTTAGGCACGTTTAGCTGCTAAACTTGCTAACTAGCACATTATTAGGAAAGGCGATCGCAAATTTCATTAAAAAAACCCTTATACTCACTTCTGCTGTAAGTGAAGCTGGATCACGAATGACTCGCGCAAACATAGACGGATATATGTAGATCGGGAGGCGCATTCCCTTCACAAACAAATGTAATCCGCTGCATCTTAAAATATAATAAGTAAATGACGACCACTATGTTCATTATTACATCCAGCAACACAACACCTCAATCGCTCTATCGGAGATATTCTTGTCTAACTTACATCCTTGCTACGGCATCAAAACAATGGAGGTCGGACTGTTACAGCTGATTTAAGGTGGATCTGAGGTAAGACGCTCATGTCAATCAACTATTGTGGGAGCGGCCTCTGTCGGTGTGAGGCCACATCTGAAAAAGGCTCGATTTGAAAAAGGGGATATTATTTTTACAGATTAATTAAAAACCACTGCATGGATTTTTATCATTATAGGGTAGATTTGTACATAGACTGCCAACACACATTAATGTTCAAACCAGGGGCGTCTTTAGGGCTAATCATTCGGGGCTCGAGCCCCGAAAATTTTTTCTCTAGCCCCAATGTTTTTGTATCGCCCTATGATTTCCGAGGAATTCACTGAATTTGTCAAAATTTGAATGAATGAATCAAAAGCCGGTCATTACACTTCAGTCAAATCGCGATATGGACTATCCGTAAATATTACGCCGCAAAATACCATATGAATCCTGCCTGTTCTGCGTGTCTCTTTATGAATGAATGAATGGTGCAGAGGCAGGCGCGGTTTCCCTTACTACACACAAGTGCGCCGTGACGCTCGCGGTGATTTATAATTTCAGCGTCTGCCATAGAAAATGCATGAACAACATCTCCAGAAGTGTTCTGAGAGTACTTCGTGAGCACTTCACCGTTTCATTTGAGTTAACCAGGGTTATATAAAGGTATTCACGGAAACCCGTCAAAATAAAAGTTCGGTTTAGTTTGTAGACATTGTGCCAGAAATACATCACTATCATTCAGTAGAATGTACGTACCTACAGTACTACTACTACTACTACTGTTGAATAATTAATAAAACTTTGTTACACAATATTTCTTCCATCTTTTAAATTTTAATAGTACATCCAAAATTTGCCAAAAATAAAATGTAATTTTCATTAATTAAAAGATAAATTAATATTTTATGTCTTTATTTCATAAGCAGAAAAATAAATACACAACACAGCATTTCATAAGGCTGTTGTAGAAATAAATAAAAGTTGTTTTATGCATTTAAATAAACATGCTAAAACAAATTTGGTAACAATAAGGTGTATTTTAAACATATGTATAAATATAAGGTGAGAAAAAATAAAACATTTCATAGGGCCCTAAACAAAACTTAATTTTTGATAAATTGACTTTAAATTGTATAAGTTTCATTGTTTTAATTAATTAGACATCTTTTTTTGATTAATAAAATTAAATTTAACCATTAAAAAGGAGTCCAGAAGAAAAAGAAAAAAAAGGAAATTGGTAAAAAAAAAAAAATTAAATAAATAAAAAAATAAATAAAAATTAAAATGTGCCCCTATTTTGCATGTATATTTATATATATATATATATATATATATATATATATATATATATATATATATATAAAATGTCTTATTTTATTTGTGTAATATATTTTTGTAAAGTTATAATTTTGTGATAATACTTATGATATGTTTGCTATTTGCAGTGATTACGATTTACTATTTTTTTCTTAGTGTGACAGTGTTGTTTTGTGCTAAGGCTGTGCAAAGTATCTGTCAAATGAACTAAAATCGAAAGCACAATATGACTTTGCTCACACAATGAGTTCATGATCCGATGTTTTCAGAGTATCAGAAGAGGGATGAGTCAGGTCATAAAATTTTTTCTTTGTTCAGTTTGCACACTGAACATGGGTTAACTTGGAGCTCTTATTTTTCAACTCTCAAAGTGCACCAGATTAAAACTTATACTTTAACTAATATATCAGATTTCAATCACCGAAGAATATGTAAATATTGTATAGCCCATTTATTCTGTCCTTTGATTTATTGGTAGGCTATTTTGATATCGCTTTTGTACTTGGCAGGCTGCAAGTACAAAAGCGATATCTTTCTCTCTCTCTGCATATCCCTCAAAATGATCTTGAATTAGCGATATATTTACGCCCTACTACAGCACAGAAGACAAAACTGCAAATGCCACACGCTGGCAATAACTCAGTCTCCTGTAGAGGGCGTAAAGGCTCCATTCATGAAATTCATATTTTCTCAACTGCAAGAGGGCATCCGTTCACATACTTATAGCCTATGATATACAAGCGATTTGCATGTATTTTCCTTATACTTAAGATTTATTTTAACTGAGCTCTGTGTTTTCAATGTTTTGTGTTTCCATCAAGATACTGAACATGCTGCTGCTGATTTTGAATCCTAAAGGAAATTAATGAGTAAATACATTTTGTAATTTGCAGTGAGAACGAAATGCAAGGCGTTAAAAATACGCTCAACTGGGAGTTTACAATGGTGAAATTATGCAGTAACAACAGCAGTAGCATAAACGTGATCCATCTTTATGGCAAAGGTTCTCATCCTCTAAAAACAATATTAATTACCTTTGAGGACAGAATTTTGCTTTCTATAGTCTGCACATGTAGACGCAATTTCCAAAACAGTTTTGTGAATGCACACTATTTCACTCGCCACTGCTTATGAAATGGTTTTAATTAGCACTGGAAGATATTACTAAACATATGAGAGAATTTGTGTTTCTCTTAGTCCAACATGAATGAATTGCACCTTAACTGTGTTCTCCTGAGAGACTATGACTCATAAAGGCTGTAGCAACCTACATTTGTCTAGTTCTGCGTGCATTTGTGTTTATGAGCCAGCATAAATGTGAGGAAATAAAGATGTTAGTTATCCCTCTCATAACTTTAATATGAACCAGTCTGTTTCTGACATTTGAAGGTCAGTGCTCGAGCTCCACTATACAAGGCCAATTCATTTAGTCTCCGTTTTAAGAGGGGAGGGGTAGAGGCAGAAGAAAAAAGAACTGAAGACTCAATCTCAAGCCTGTTAGTACAGCAGCAGCAGGAGTTTGCCATAGGGCTAGCACACCTTAAGATCAAACAAGTGCTGTATCTGTTCTCACTGAAGACTTATTTTGGAATAAATTGAGTCAAATCTAATTCTCAAGGTTTTTTAACGATGTGAGGGATTTGTTTTCTGCTTAAGGACACGTTCAGGGGCGTTTTAAGGTTAGAAAGATGAATGGTAGTTTTTGGTTGATAATTGCTGTATTACTATTATGGGAAATGAGGCTAAAGCTGCTGCTTTGTAATTCATAAAACAGAAAGGCCTGCACAGAGAGATGAAGGTAATTAAAGAAGCTTTGGTATTGTAGTCTGGAGGCCATCACTCCTCTCCTTTCCATAACACTGAATAGACCACAGAGAATACATGAAATCTGACATCCTTTGCTATTGTCCTTGTGAAAACGAGTGGTGTGTAATCCAGAGCACAAACTGTTGGCTTGCCTAGGACTTTTTTTTTTTTCACCAGCTTTCTGCTATTTTTGTTCAGAGCATCTGTGCCACACAAATCACCTGGGTTTTGAACTAGGAGAGGGTAGGAATCATGCAGTGAAGACCCAACAGCAGATTTTAGGACAGTAAAATCTATTTGTTTGTTTGTTTTTTCATTTTTTCAGCATTTTTTTTAGTTTTCTCTTAATCACAGACCCATCTTAATTACTAGATATGATCTGCACCCATTGAATCACTTAAAGGGGAAGTCCACTTCCAGAATAAAAATTTACAGGTAATGTATACCCACCCCCTTGTCATCCAAGATGTTCATGTTATTCTTTCTTCAGTCGTAAAGAAATTATGTTTTTTGAGGAAAACATTTCAGGATTTTTCTCCATATAATGGACTGATATGGTGCCCCGAGTTTGAACTTCCAAAATGCAGTTTAAATGCGGCTTCAGATGATCCCAAATGTGGTTGTAAACGATCCCAGCCGAGGAAGAAGGTTCTTATCTAGAGAAACGATCGGTTATTTTAATTAAAAAAATACAATTTAAATACTTTTTAATCCCAAACGCTCGTCTTGTCTTGCTCTGCCTAAACTCTGTGTATTCTGGTTCAAGACAGTTAGGGTATATCGAAAAACTCCAATTGCATTTTGTCCTTCAACTTCAAAACTCATTTCAAAATCATCCTACATCGCTGCAGAAGTACTGACACAGTCTTTGCAAAGTGAACATGCAAAGAAGATCAAACACCCTTAATTAAAAAGGTAAAACAGCGATATCGGGCGATTTTGAAGTTGAGGCAGAATGAGATGGGAGTTTTTCGACATACCCTAACTGTCATGAACCGGAAAAAAACAGAGTTCAGGCAGAGTAAGACAAGACAAGCATTTGACATTAAGAAGTATATAAATTGTATTATTTTTATGAAAATAACTGATCGTTTCGCTAGATAAGACCCTTCTTCCTCAGCTGGGATCGTTTACAACTGCATTTTGGATCATTTTAAGCCGCATTTAAACTGCATTTTGGAAGTTCAAACTCGGGGCACCATATCAGTCCACTATACGGAGAAAAATGCTGAAATGATTTCCTCAAAAACCATAATTTCTTTACGACTGAAGAAAGAAAGACATTAACATCTTGGATGACAAGGGGGTGAGTACATTATCTGTAAATTTTTGTTTTGGAAGTATACTTTGTTCATCTTCGGAACACAAATTAAGATATTTGTGATGAATTCCAAGAGCTTTCTTTGTTTAGACAGCAACACAACTTTTATGAAGCTACAAGAAAGCTCTCGAATTTCATCACAAATATCTTAATTTGTGTCCTGAAGATGAACAAATGTTTGGAACCAGTAATTAATAAAAAATAAAAATCATTTTGGGGTGAACTATCCCTTTAATGATGTTTTGAATAAAATAAAAACTGTGTGATGAGAGAGGCCACATGTCTCACTCAATAAAATGAAATAAGTGCTGCAGGTAAGTATTTGAGCATTAGCAGTACTGCAAGTGTTTTTTAGGCCATTAATGAACAATTCACACTGACTTTTCCTTCCTTATTATCTGCCTGTGAATGCAGAACATGAACACATAAACAAGCAAGCATACAGTCTTCCCAATTATCTGTTGTAAGAACAGTGTAAGTGTGTCAGAGCATCAGCCTGCAGGACATGCTCACAGCGATATTACCGTTTAGAATCTTCATGCATCTGCAAGC
This sequence comes from Cirrhinus mrigala, assembly GCA_036247105.1. Lineage (NCBI taxonomy): Eukaryota > Metazoa > Chordata > Actinopteri > Cypriniformes > Cyprinidae > Cirrhinus > Cirrhinus mrigala. The sequence goes on along the minus strand of CM070008.1, from coordinate 18,749,670 downwards.
AAATTCAAATCAATTCGCTCATGCTCAAATCACCCTTCAGACCGCCTACACTGCATATTATGACTGTGAGATGTAGTAGGCACACACATGTAAATGAGCAGGCCAAGTCAAGTTGCATTTTCCATTTTTAATTATAGACTTTCATGTTGTATACTTGTTACTTTTAAATAAAATGTATTCACTATTTGTTCTGAATAGCAATTCAGGTACTGAAATAGCAAGAGAATACAATGTGATGTTTCTCATCAATTATTTGAAGTATGCATTCAGCACACATTTGATAAATAGGCAGTTGAGATGGTTTGAGAAATTTTGTTTTAGCTTCTCAGATGCTTCCTCACATTCACTATAGTGAGTGAATTTTGAATGAGGCCTTTTGTTACTGAAACAAAATGAGGGAGAGTAAAACTTGATTAAGCCAATTAGAGTTCGTTCTTGTCTTTCCATCTGTGGTTATGTAATGTGTGCCAGCTTCTCCATTTGTGGCTTAATCTGTTCGAGTAAGAGGCTCTTCCTCTCTTTTTGTTTTTCACTTCGTCTGGTTAATGGTGAACCTGCATCCTGCAAGAACATCTTCAAGATAACAGAGATGCTCTATCCTAGCTATTAAGACTCTGTATATCACTGTGTCATTGTGGCATAATGAATTAAATTGTTCACTCATGCTGACTGACAACTGTTGTGTTACCCAGAGTTCTGGAAGTGGTGTAAAACATCACTTGAACAGAATTTATGTAGTTAGTTTAGGACATTGTTACCCAAAATGACATAAAATAACAGTGTAACATTCAACAAAAAGTTAACATTAGCTGCTTAATCTTGGTTGATTGGTAATTTCTTAACTTGTATTCATAATTACGTTTTTAAACCTTATACGGTTGAGCTGTATAAATTATGAAGTTGAATTTATCAACGTGAATTTATAAATTAACATTAGACAATTAAATGCCATAAAAACTGTTCATTGTTGGTTTAAAGTACCTGTTGCATTAACAAACTAATTACAGCTTTTGGTAAAGTGTTGCTAATCTCCATTTAACAACCATCACAACCATTAAAGGGATAGTTCATCCAAAAATAAAAATTCTGTCATTAAATACTCACCCTCATATGAGTCATCCAGACCCGTAAGACCTTCGTTCATCTTCAGAACACAAACTAAGATATTTTTGATGAAATTCGAGAGCTTTCTGACCCTGCATAGACAACAACTCAACTGAAACATTCAAGGCTCAGAAAGGTAGTAAGAACATCAATAAAGTAGTCCTTGTGCCATCAGTGGTTAAACCGTAATTTTATTAAGCTACAAGAATACTTTTTTGTGTGCAGAGAAAACAAAAATAACAGCTTTACTGAATTATTTTATTAGCAGCATCACATGGATGTATCGTGAATTATTTTAATGATGTCCTTACTACCTTTGTGGCCCTTGAACATGGTGCTGTCTATGCAGGATAAGAAAGCTTTTGCATATCATCATAAATATCTTAATTTGTGTTCCGAAGATGAACAAAGCTCTTACAGGTTTGGAACGACATGAGAGTGAGTAATTAATGACAGAATTTTCATTTTTTAAGAAGTATGTGTATTTAATTTAATTATGACATTAGCTGTAGAATACACTTTTTCTTTCATAATCATGCATACACTGTTAATATAAGAGTACCCATAATTTAAAGCCAGATACAGCACTTGTAAGTTCTGTTTGACTGTATTATTAATTTGGTCTCCTTGGTTTAAACTCATCAATTCTACAATAAGATTGATCCTCTAACATAGAACTTCTAATCATTGTGTCCTGCAGGACAGTTTTGGTCTTGATTGATTGATTGAATGAGTATGATCTTGACATGCTTAAGATAATGTATGTCTTCTCTTCTCAATCACAATATTGGCAAACTCAACCGACTTGATATCATCTTGCAAATCTGACTGCTAGCCTTCCATTCTAGTCCAGAATGTCTTGCCCCACTGTTGTAAGTAGCTCAAGCTCTGTATGTTTCTTCTTTTTGCTTCTTGTAATGTTGAATCACCACAAGGAGGTCAAGTCTGTGCTGTTGGAGCACCACAACCGAGTCAGAGGCATTCCACAGAAGCCTAGGCTGCAGATCTTTTTATGACCCACTAAGGAAACATTCACTCTTCTTGTAGAGCTGCAATATTGAGTCACAGTCTGACTTGGCCCAGGGCACTGAATGTTTAATGCACATTCTGAAATGAGTATATGATTTGATCACCGTCTTTACAACAGGCATGTCACGCCATATTCTTTCCAACTGTTTTAATAAACACGGTTCTTTCCTTAAATAGCCACAAGTTAGGCCTCTCTTAGGATATGTGTGTCTTCAGCAGCTCTGAATTATTCATTTTTAAAGATTAAAATCACATGAATTATGTTGGGTGTCTTTTTTAACAAATTCATTAAAGATGGCAGATACTGACCCATGTAGTAATGATTTACAAATCTGAAGAGATACTTTCTTACAACCTAAAGCACACATGATTTATCATGCCTCTCATAGAAGAGAAATCATCACTGCAAAAGTAGTTTTTTGTTTCCTTCTCATGTATGTTTTAAAACATGCTGTTGTGTGTTTAAATCGCACACAAAATTTTTAAAGAAATCCTGGCTTGTCCACCTTTAAGTCGGAAATATGACGTTATAATATTATATAACGTAATATAACGTCACTTACAGTGTCACAATGACTGTCTTTTTGCAGGAACTCACCTATCATAGTTGAATGAGTGGGTAGATGACATGAAGCGATGCAAGGATGCATTGAAAACAGATGAGGGTACATATACAGCTCCCGATGAAGGCGAAGTTCATGGGATTTTGTCCATGCTCATTTTCATGGAGGTCATATGTGTTTTCGAAAAATATCTTTTTTTGCAATTTGTATAGCTATCCTTCAATGTAAACATTCTGCAAAATTGTTAATCAAAGAAGTGCATGATAAATAAAGATATTGTCTCTCAAAAGAAAGAGTCGACTCAGAACCGCCTTAACGAGTCGTCATATTTTTTTTTATTATAATCCCCGCCTGCCCGCTAAATACAAACATGACCTGCCCACTTTCGCTAGTTAGTGTGTTTGCATCATGTTCAGAACAGGATGTTCCACAATACCACAGCAATACAATTCGAACCTTTTGTTGTGTGCTTGTAATTTTACAGATGACTGTTCTCTAATCTTGGCGAGGTCAAAGCGGGATTTGCTAAAAGCTTTCCTAATAGCACACATACATTACGGACGTCTATTTGACGTCTGCATTTACATCTAGAAGACGTATTTTTTAGAGTGTTTGCTCATCTGCAATACATCTGTAGGACGTTTTCTATCAGATTGTAAATAGACGTCAATTAGATGTCTTAAGATGTTTATGATTAAGAATGTATGTAAATCTGACATCTTACATACGTCTGTCAGATGTTTGTACACAGCAGATGCTTTCCAGATCAAGTGATCTTTAAAAGACCTCTTGTAGACAAATGTGTGATAACAATATGTGATAAGATAAGACCGTACCTTCTTTATTTGGACCAACAAACGGCTATGAACCACAACCTGTAATACGTTATGTGTACATTTTCAGTTGAGTGCTCAAAATATCACGTTTTTTGTGTTAATGTGATGTATACCTAGTGCAACTTTAGCTTTCCAGCTAAACCACAATATTAGTGTCTTAATGAAATAGTTCTGCTAATTCGCTGTGAACCTACTATTTATTAAGAATAATGTGTAGATTAATGTAGACTGTTGTTGTTCTTATTACTTTGTTTATAATACAACATATTTTGGTTTACAAACTGTATTGTTTCATCGGCTAACATATCCACCATTATGGTTTTGTGAAGTGTTTTGTTTCCAACACATTGTATATGGAAAGACCAATCACAACAGACTTGGCCAGCTGACCAATCAGAGCAGACTAGGCTTATGGTAGGGTGCGGTTTACAGACCTTAAGCTCAGAACTGCTTCGAACTAATTGTTTCGAAATCAAATCATTGTATTGTTTTAAAACTGCTGTGCGGGAATCCAACACAATATTGGGACACTTTAAAATACCATATGACCTGCTCTTTAATATAAATATCTATAATATAAAACCAAAACTGCCTGAATTTACATTTATGAAAATGTAGAAGAATAAAAGTGAACACAATCACTTATTTTTTTAAAAAGTCTGAGAAAGTCAAGGATTTTCACACAAAACGATTATCAGAATTCACTAGATTCACTGATTAAAAGCAGATAGTATTATTAACAATTTTATTTTTCAAAGTTTGTTACAAAAACCTTAACATTGGGCAGTGAAATGAAACAGACCATCCCTGCTGATATATAACAGTCCATCCAAGGTCAAGAAGACATAAATAAACACACATGCAACACATACAAACAAGCAAGAATACTTCATATTTTAGTATAAAAAGGAGAAAGTGACTAGGCCTACTTAAAACTGATTCCATACACAGCAAAGTCATTAGACTGCGTACCTGTTCATATTTCCAGGACAAAACTGTCCCCAATGAGTAAAGAACTAAAACATGACTTGCTCTTGTACAATACAATGTAAGTCTTTGTGTATGAATGAAACCTCAAATGTAAATATGGTTATGTCTTTACTCAAGAGAACTTAGCTTCTTGAAAGGGGCAACATTTTCTGTACTTTAAGTTCGTGAAGATGGAAAAGAACAGAAACCCTTAATGTATTAATTACAACTAGATTTTGTATTTTGCTTTTTTTTTTGAGGTTTGTGGGTCATCTTTTCTCACAGACTGTGCATGTACACTCAACGGCCTTCTCAAGTCTGTGTGATCCTTCTGGTGCTCCACCGCACTAATCCACCCCAGATGCTCCATGTGAGATAACCAAAAAGGCTGTCCTCTCTCGCCATCCACTGAACACACAATTATTCACATTGGGTTCCTCCCAAAAGAAGTCTGTAGTGTCCCTGCTTTGGCCTACAGTAACATCTTCAGTCTTTAAAAGGTCTGTTTGTTTGCAAGTTCTTAAAGAAATGGTCCGGCTCTGGGTGAGGCTGCCCAGGCTCCCAGTCTTTAGCTGAGATTGAGGAATTACGATGAAGCGAGGAATCTCGACTGAGACTGCTGTCGAGGAGCAGGTCAGGATGAGGTGGCGGAGGCAGGATCCCTGGATCAGGATCACTGGTTGAGGAGCAGAGGGAATCCGTTTTCATAGGACGATAATCACGGATGCATTCCTGCCTGGGCAGTGTCCGGCTGGTCTCGTGGACCTCGGTGTTGCCATTGGAGGTGCTCCTCCAATCCCAAGTGTTCCCGTTGCCTGAAGAAAGACGGACCACTGGGTGATGTGGAGCGTGAGCGTCTACCGTGACAATACTGCTTCTGTCTTGCTCCGATGGGATGCGGTAGTACGGAGACTCTGAGCCAGTGCTGGAGGTGGCACAGGATGAGGCGGTCTCGGAGGACTTTGGTGTGGTGATGCTAACCGGACCGTGTTGCTTAGACATGGCAATGACCTGCATAACCCGTGGTTGGTTGGGTAATCGTGGAGGTTCTGGTGTGGCAGCAGGTACCGGACCTCCTTTCTCCGTCATGGACAGCCATTTAGCTCGTGTGGTGGCGCTTTTAGGAGACACTGGTGGTGGTCTGGTGGCTTCCTCTGGGATATGAACTAATTGCGGGGCACCAGGCCTCTGAGGCATCATCGCCCTGGCGCCTGCTGCTGTCGCCGTTGCTCCCCTATTAGCTTGCACGGTAGGATAAAGAGAGGACGGCATGCCCAGATCCTCTGAAGCTTCTTCCTCGACTCCGTCAACTCCTTCTGCAATTGCTCCTTCCTCCTCTTCCTCGTCTCTCAAGCTAAGACTGCGCATCTCCATTGATTTCTGCTTCCATTCAGACACCAGTTGTTTAGAGCGCTGAGAATCCATTGGCACGTGGAAAGTCATGTGACGCTGAGCAGGCTCCTCCATAGCATTGGTGTTAGCACGTGGCAGTGTGTTACTGAACGTCACCATGGTCTCCTTCCCCATCGGGCTGCGAGGAGCCAGGAGTTCGACATCTGCACTAGCTCTCTTCAGGCTGCCCATTGAAGCCTTCTCTCGACGCACCTTGCGGTTCAGGCCAGCAACATGTGCCGGGGCCGACAGCTCATCATTGCTCTCAGAAGCATGGGCCTTTTGGTACACCGAGTCATGGCCACGCCGTGTCAGTTCTCTCAGAGGATCTTTTTGTGGAGGAGGTGGCTGCTTCAGTGGCTTGTGGGAGGACTCTTCAGTGGACCTGAAGTTCCCCACTGCATATAGTGCCTGGAGTGTGAGAAACAGCTGTTATTGTAAGGTTAATGCGATTCTACTAATTAATCTGAGATTTTTACCTTATGGAGAGAAACTTATTAATGTATTTGCACACTCTACTCAAATGTGCTTACTGAACAGTTCATTTTAGAATACTGGCCATTAATAACTGAGAGTTGGTTCTCTATCTGCATTAAATACTCTCATGCTGTTCCAAACCCATAAGAACTTCATTCATCTTCGGAACACAAATTAAGATATTTTTGATGAAATCCAAGAGCTTTCTAACCCTGCATAGACAGCAACACAACTACAACGCTCAAGGCCCAGAAAGGAAGTAAAGGCATCGTTAGAATATGATTTCATCAAAAATACCTAATTTGTGTTCCGAAAATGAACGAAGGTCTTATGGGTTTGGAACAACATTAATGAAAGAAGTTTCATATTTGGGCAAACTATCTCTTTAACCCTTTGAGCGGTACGGTCCCACATATGGGATTCTATTTTCTGTGCCCCTGGGAGTACGGTCCCACATATGGGATTTAGAACGTTCGGTGACGTCACGCAACTGCCAAATTCAAACTGTGTTTTCGCGCGTTGGCTGGCACTGAGCCATGGAGAGACGCTTGCTGCGCTTGTCATATAATCACAATTGAGCAGTGTTTTCAACGACTTAACGTTTATTTTAGGTTTCAGACATTTAAATACACATAAGTACTAGTAAAACAATACATTTAGAGTTTGTAAAATAAACACGGATGTCTATGGAAGCAGCAATAACAATCCATTTAAGTATAATTTGCCGACGTGTTTGATTTATATCAGATACACATAATGTAAGTAATGATATAATTCACTCCATTCCTTTCCCACTTCACCAGCTACTTACTTGCATGTATTTCGGGAGAAACTGGTGAATTTACGTGCTGTAAATCCGGCTGACAGGACTCTCTGAATGGCAGCGCGAACAAACATGGCGGCGCCCATCTCGCGTTATAGATCACGATCCAGATCATTTATAAAGGTTTTAAAACGGCAAAATACACTCACTTACACGTATTCGTGAATCGGAATATCAGATAGTTGAAGACATGGTAAGCAAGCGTGTGAATATTTTGAATAAAAAAGGAAAAACGAAATAAAAGCGATACGTCTGTCATACAGCGCTATAGTGGCTGCGGTGTCAATCATGACGCGTCGCCATGGAAACAATAAAGTGAACGTTCTAAAATAACGGTCGCCTAAAAAAAACTCACTCTGGGGGGTCAGATAGAATATTTTAAACTCACCAGTGAAAGGGTTAAGTTTTATTACTTTCACATTTTTTGTCTGTTGACTTTTTTCTTTTACTTATTTACTATTGTAATGTAAATGACACTTTTAGAAATTGTTTTAACCCACTTGACTGGTTAGAGAGATTATAAGACAAAAGCATATCCGAAGCAAAGAGATGACATGGAGAGAGTGAAAAGGAGCTGTGAAATTGTTCCTGATGAATCCTGCAGGATTTCTCTTCCTCTAATAGAAAGGAAATCCTAAATATAGAGCTTGCAGTCGGCAGATTATAAAACAGTGAAAAGAGGAAGATAAATAAGTCTTGATATCCTCTGCCAACCCAAAATTCTAGCTGTCAAAGCAAAAGTTGTTCTAAAAATGAAGACTCACTAGATAAACAGCGATGCCGGCCCCAATAACAAAGCCCACGTAGACGTCAATCGGGTGGCTCCGATACTGGGTGATTTGGGTCAAGCTTGCCAGGGCTGCTGCTATGGCGAACGCAAATACCAGCACAGGCTTCAAAAGCTTGGTGCTGTCCGATATGGTGGCATTGAAGTACATCTGAGTGGAAAAACACAAGTCCACAACATGAAACAACTGCTCTGGTAAAAACCTCATAAATATGAAATGAAAAAATTGGCTTTCGCTGTTCCTGTTTGTTTTGATCAAGCTGCTTTTTCATTGTAAACTCAAAGTTTTTCTTTAAACTTCTTTGGCTTTAAAGTCCATAAAATTAAAAGGATAGTTCACCCAAAATGAAAATTCTGTCATTAATTACTCACCCTCTTGTTACAAACAAGTAGTGTTGTATTCTGGGTGTTCTGAAGCCATACGATATCTTTATGCAAAGCAGAGTAAAACATAAGGTTTTAATCGCTGAAAATGATCCTGCTCTGCGCTCACATCTCATTCAAAAAGATCCTCCCGAACATTAGCATGATGCAATCGGTCATGAGACACACAAGAGCCAATAGCATTTCACAACCAAGGCTGACGTAACGCTTCTTTGGTGGGCGGCATTTTTAAAATTTATTTACGCACAAACAGACTGACCTTTACGGCGGACGGAGACGGATCGCGTCTGTTCTTCTCACAAATCAATCGTTTTGCCTCGGAAGATGTGGAATATTAATACTTTTTGAATAAATTATGACCGTAGCTGTATCTGCCGGTTATATCTTGTGTTTTATTAACAAATGGTAGGTTTAGGGGCAGGGGTTGGGTTACGTGCTCGTAAATGTGTAAATAATGAAATGTGAAAACTTGTGACTGTTCACATTGAAAAATCACACCCCAACATATATGCACTAATGGCAATATTATGATGAGTTGGGAGTGAGAACGTGTTGCCGTGTCAGGCTCCGCCACCATTTACGTCATTTACGCACATGGTTGAACCACTGATGTCACATGGACTATTTTAATGATGTCTTTCCTACGTTTCTGGGCCTTAAATGTGGTAGTTGTGTTGCTGTCTATGCAGAGTCAGAAAGCTCTCGGATTTCATCAAAAACATCTTAATTTGTGTTCCGAAGATGAACAAAGATCTTACAGGTTTGGAACGACATGAGGGTGAGTAATTAATGACAGAATTTTCATTTTTGGGTGAACTAACCCTTTAATAGAGTTTTTTGCTTTTTGTTTCTTGTTGTTTTTTATTTTATCAAGCTTGTTCAATGACTTTGTCCAGGCATAATTTCTCTTCCATTCCATATGCTATAAGATATTTTTAGAATATAATTTAGAATACAGTAAGTTAAGTAAAAATAGTGACACTTTAATCACAGAATCTGAGTTAAATCTAAAAATTTAGTTCAGCCACTTAATTTTACTGAAATGGTTCAGTTTGATCTTTGAGACACGCATACTTCCATTGGGAAAGACATGCATTTCCTAGTCCACTTTACTTGAGTTACCTCTGTTTCATTTTTTACAATAACCAGTCTGCATGCTTTTTTTTTTTTAAGGTCAGCCAATTAGATTCTACAGGATAACACTAATTCCAATAAGAATTACCTAAAATACTCCAAATGTAGTTACAGCAGCTTGACTGTCTCTCTTAACTGTCCAGAGAGAATGACTTCATTAACAGTTTGAATCACACATTGAGTTCAACGAGGCATAGCTAACAAAAGAAGACTAATGAGCATCTCAGGCTCTACGGCTGCAAGACATCAAGCTGGCTGTGGCCTATATATTCTGCACTTATTAAGAAATCAGCCGAGGTCAATCAGCAGTTGACAAGGTTCTGCGCCACTTAATGCTGATGCTGGATCCTTCTAATAGCAGTGCTAACTCAGTGATCACAGTGGCAGGGTTTTTCAAATTACAAGTATTTTGCATCAAAACATTTTTAAATCAAAGTTCCTTGAGAAAAGTAAAGAGAAATGCTTACCGAGATGTAGACGGCGGCGAAGCCAGACAGAGTGGCGTGCTGGGAGGGGAAAGTTTTCCTGATAACACAGAGACAGACAAAAAGAGGAAAAAGTGACAGCGACTTCAGTAACACATCACATGAATTATCACAGAGCGCAGCCGAGAGTTTTAGCATGTGAGGAAGAAATGTAAATGAGCCAAGGAAGAGATGCAGGAGGAAAGCACAACGCTTCAGCGAGCAAAACACAATTTCATATCTGTTCCATAGCTTCCTTGTTCTGTGTGTTCACCTGACAAGGATTTGGGGCCAAAAGAGGATCAAATCCATTTGTAATCCATGTAGGGAAACACTGCAATGGGATAGAAACTAAAATCTTGAAATAAACATAAAGAATATCTATTTTTCGTCCTGTTTAGTCCACACACTGTATATGCAACAAATCGAAAGAAATTGTGCGTGTGGATTGCATCCAAATAAACAATACTATATGTTTTAGCATGTATATATGCAAATCTAATATGCAAATAACAGTCTAAACACAACAACAAAATGGCATATGTGAGAAAGCATGGTGTTGTTTGTGTGTATTCACCTTGCTGACAGGATGGCATACTGGTCCCGGCCTGAGCAGATGTCCTGGGTTATGTAGGGGTTTCTATCGCAGGCCACACCCGGCAGTGTGTAGTTGGGTTTGCATACGGTTAGGAAGAAGGGAGCATGATAGCCAGTGGCCAGCTGGATAACGTCAGTCACCAATGCAGTGGCGCACAGCCCGAACACATGAACACCTGCGAGGGGACGAGCGACTGTCAGTGTGGAACCGTGTGAACAGAGCCAGACTTGTTTTTGTTTGTCTGTGTGAGTCTTACGTAGCCAACACTCGACCATATGCTTCTACCAAAATAGAAAGACCTGTAAAAATGTCTGAACGCTGTCAGTGTATGAATAATGAATGTCGGAAGAGGTCCCAACTCCTGAGTATTAACGCTGAGAATAAGAGATCTAGTGGACCGTCAAATTGTTCTCCTCGAATGCCACTTGAAGCATTTTTTTGTGTACCATACAGGTACCAATTAAATATGTATTATTTGCATATATATTTTAATTATGTGCATATACTGTATATTTGAAGTTTCCCTTTAATCTCCATAACCATAAAGCATATTGATTGACCATTTGTGGGATGGTTTTTTATGTTGTCAGCTCAGAAATAAAATCAGTAATGCATGTGATAGTGACTAAGACATACCTGAAATATCTTTGTAGATTTGTCATTGTAAAATAAAAAGGTAATTGCAACTTTTTTATCTCACAATTCTGACATTTTTTTCTTGCAATTTTGAGTGTACATTTTGCAATCTTGGCTCTTTTTTTTTTAATTTTAACTTTATAACTTAACTGCGAGTTTATATGTCACAATTCTGATAAAAAAAATCAGAATTGCTAGATGTGAACTCGCAATTGTGAGTTATAAAGTCAGAATTGCAAGATATAAACTGGAAATCGTGTGAAATAAACTTTTTTCTTGAAAAGCGAGTTTATATCTCGCAATTCTGACTTTTTTCCTCAGAACTGGGTTTGGATATCTTGCAATTGCGACTTTTTTTCTTAGAATTGTGACATATAAACTCGCAATTGCAAGTTATAAAGTCCAGTTGTGAGGGAGAAAAAAAGAATTACAAGTTTATAGCTCACAATTTTGACTATAATTCGCAATTGTGAGTTTAAATCTCGCAATTCTGACTTTTTTTCTCAGAACTGTGTTTATATCTTGCATTTCTGACTTTATAATTCAATGCTAGTTTATATCTCACAATTCTGAGAAAAAAGTCACAATTACGAGATGTGAACTCGCATTTGCGAGTTATAAAGTCAGAATTGCGAGATATAAACTTGAAATAAACTTTTTTCTTAGAATTGTGAGTTTAAATCCCGCAATTGTGACTTTTTTTCTTAGAATTGCTAGTTTATATGTCACAATTCTGAGAAAAAAAGTTATGAAGTCAGAATTGCGAGATATAAACTTGAAATTGTGTGAAATAAACTTTTTTCTCAGAATTGTGAGATTTAAACTCGCAATTCTGACTTTTTTTTCCCAGAATTGAGTTTCTGTATCTTGCAATTGTGACTTTTTTTCTTAGAATTGTGACATAAAAACTCGCAGTTGTGAGTTATAAAGTTAAAATTGTGAGATATAAACTCAAAATTGTGGAAATAAACTTTTTTTCTTAGAATTGCAAGTTTATATCTCACAATTCTGACTTTTTTCTCAGAATTGTGACATATAAACTCGCAATTGTGAGTTATAAAGTTCAGTTCTGACGGGGAAAAAGAACTGCAAGTTTATATCTCACAATTCTGACTTTATAACTTGCAATTGTGAGTTTATATCTCACAATGCTGAGAAAAAAAGTCAGAATTGCGAGATGTCAACTAGCAAATGCAAGAAAAAAAAGTCAAAATTGCGAGATAAAAAGTTGCAATTACCTTTTTATTTTTTATTCAGTGGCGGAAATACAAAAATATAACTGTTAAACATGTGAAAATAGAAATGGAAGATTTATTCCATGCAAGAATAAAAGTTTATATTATTAATACATTATTACACTACCAGTCAAAAGTTTGGGGTCAATAAGATTTTTTTTGTACACAGACATTTATAATGTTAAAAATGACTTCTATTTTAAATAAACACTGTTCTTTTGAACTTTCTACTTATTAAAGAATCCTAAAAAAAGTATGTCTCACGGTTTCCACAGAAAATACTAATCAGCACAACTGTTTTCAACATTGACAATAACAAAATATATTTCTTAAACCCAAATCAGCATATTAGAATGATTTCTGAAGGATCATGTGACACTGAAGACTGCAGTAATGACTGCTGAAAATAAAATAAAATACATTTAACATATACTAAAATCAAAAACAGTTAGAGCATAACAGTCTTCTTGAAAAATATGTCTGACCCCAAACTAAATATCATTTATTGTAAAGTTTCCCATTTCAACACTTAAGTATGTTTTAACATACCGACAAAACGCACTGTTCTGCGTAAGAAGGAGTTGAAGTTGCAGCCTCCTGCGTTTATACTCCCTTCTGAACCAGAGTGAATCTTCAGTTTGGACTGCATACAGTACATCAAGGCTTCACCCAGCATGATCTAAGCCAAAAACGCACAGAAGAATGAGAGCTGCCTGAAGCAACATCACAGAAATCCAATCTGTCAAGTGTTTAATTATGCTTTATACAAGATGTTAAAACTCAGTCCTTGATCATGCAGTTCACTGGCCATGCTGTTACTGTCCACATTGCATCAATGAATAGAGTAACAGGATTTTGTGTAATATTCACAGTAGCAACAGTGAGATAAATAGGTTAGGCCATTTATGAATAGAGTATGAACACTCACAGACGCTGCAGGGCCAGCAAAGGCCAGGCTGAGCAGCATGAGCAGAGGGATGAGCTCGTCTCCCGTTTCCACATAGGGCATGCTCAGTGTGCGGTCATGGCAACGGAACCCAACTTTGGCTGGCTGTAATACGTCTGTCAGCTCCAAGAAGTAAAGAGAGATCATGGAGGATGCCACTATTGGCAGCTGAAAGGGAAGAAAAGGAAGAATAGTTGGGTTATGAGAAAGGTGGCACAGGAGAGGATTACAGACGGAGGAATCAGTCAATATTTACTGCATGGATACATTCATGAATTATTCATGCAAGCAGTATTAGACATACAGTGGTCCCAAAAATATTTGAACACTTAAGCCAAGCTTAAAAATGTATGAATTCCTTGGCTTGAAATAACAAAATATAACATTTGTGTGAAAAAATATATAAACATTAGGGCTGTAACGATAATCGCACGATGTAGCTGGAGTGGCAAGTAATACACAGAGCCGTAAAGCACTGACAAGCTACGCCAAAATCGCACGCAAAATCGAATCGCGATTTTGGCGTAGCTTGTCAGTGCTTTACGGCTCAGTGTATTACTTGCCGCTCCAGCTGAACGCACGTGATGGAGCTTTACTACTAATCAAAGTACCGGCTTCATTGACTAAACGCGCCTCACGACATCGTGCAATTATCGTTACAGCCCTAATAAACATCTTTTATATATTATTATATAAAAAACACATTATTCAAACTTTTTATTATTTTCTTTTTGAACTTTATTAGACTATCAAAAATGACAGGGATAGCTCACCCAAAAATGAAAATGACCCCATTATTTACTCACCCTCTCAAGACATTCTAGGTGTATATGACTTTCTTCTCTCAGACTATGCAATCAGAGTTATATTGAAAAATATCCTGGCTCTTCCCAGCTTTATAATGGCAGTGAATGGGTGTTGAGATTCAATAATCCAATAGAAGTCCAAAAAAGCGCATCCATCCATCATAAAAAGTGCTCCACACAGCTCCATGGAGTCAATAAAGGCCTTCTGTACTGATGTGTTTTTGTAAAAAAAATTATCCACATCTAAAAGTTTATAATCCATAATCTCTAACTTTCGCTGTCGTCTGCGTGTTCACGTAGGATGTAGGCGTAGCGTAAGCTTCAGGGAGAATATGCTAGTCTCGCGAGAAATACGTTTTGTTTACAGTAAAGGAAAACTAGTCTCCTCTTGGCTTATACTGAAATCCTTTACATTTTCCTTTACAAACTCTCATTTTGTACTTCTAACTCAGTACTATGTCATCAGCTGGAATGCCACTCTCTTGTGAACACGTGTATAACAGTTAGCTGAAGCTAGAGATTATGGTTTGTAAAGTTTTAAATATGGATTTTTACAAAAATGCATTGATTCGCTTCGGAAGGACTTTATTTACCATGTGGAACATTTATTTAATGATGGATGAATGCAATTTACGGACTTCTATTGGACTACTGAATTTCAACAGCCATTCACTGCCATTATAAAGCATGGAAGAGCCAGGACATTTTTTAATATAACTCAGATTGTATTTGTCTGAAAGAAGAAAGTCATATACACCTAGAATGGCTTGAGGGTGAGTAAATCATGGGATAATTTTTATTTTTGAGTGAACTATCCCTTTAATTTCCATAGAAATGTGTTTAACTACACCTGTGGTAACTAACTAAGATACCTATGTGAACTTGAGAGGAACTGACTTAACACAACCACTAAAACTTGAGACTAGCTACTTTAATTCACTGCAAAACGGCTAAAGAGGAAAGTTATTTCTGAGGAAAGCTCTGCTCTTTTTGTTTTGTTTTGTTTTGTTTTGTTTTTAAATCCAATTTAATGACATACAGACAAGTGTGATGGTATTCCGGCAATTTAAGCGTGACTTAAGTATCTTAAAATGTGTATATTGTATGCCTTCACTTTTTCTACTCTCTTATTATCCTCTATCCTTTCCTGTCCTAGTTTTTCAATTTTGAACGATGACTGAAAACTTGTATAATGGGCACTTCTGGTGTTTATTGCCACCTTATGGTAAGCTGGATAAAAGCATCTACCAAATGAATAAATGTAAATATCATAACAGAGATCGCATTAACCAAAAACTGTCCGTCATTTTGACAGATTACACAGAGGGTGATCTATTATAAATCGCAACTGTAATTCCCACCCCTGTCCAGTTGGTGGCAAGTGCGCTCCATTGTGGCAACAGAGCGCAGGATCCAGAACAAAAATGAAACTGTCACGAATGTTTTGCAATGTGTTTGATTACTCACAGGCTACAGCGATCTGTCATGCCACATTAAAGAGCTTTAAAATGGTGTTTATTTTTTGAATTTCCTAATGAAATTGACAGAATTTGAAATCTGAGAATTCATTACATTTTCATTAAATGCATTAAGCCTATATCGTCTTGTAGGTTCATGACTAAAAGTGAAAATGTGAACAAAAATTAAAGCAATGAAATGTGTTATTATAATTATAATATGAAAATTAAAATGACGAGTAAAAATAGATTATAACAACATTTTCAAGACCCTATCCGTCAAAACGACGGACAGGCTAACGCAAACTCTGGGCAGTAATCAGTTACATTTTCCTTTGACGTTTCATGTTTCAATAATTTTCTTAGATGTTTACATCAATATGATCTCACTGAATAGGAATAAAGCAGTTTAAGCCCAAATAATCCTTTGTTGAAATCCTGGTAAAACCTCTTAACCCTGGTTAAAACATGTACTTGACATCACCTACATAGGATAAGAAGTTGAGCTTTCCTTGAGCTTTGCCGCTTATGATTCACTACATGTCAAATAAATGCCATCTATGGTGTTAAATATCAGTTCTGTGACAACTTCATATTTGTAAATCATTTTAAATCACTTGTTACACAGCTAAGATCCACATTTCATTTTACAGGCTCATATGTTTCATCATGTCATCTTATTGTAACTCAAAGCGACATGTAAGTGGCATTCTATGCCGATGACTCTCCTCATAAGATAAGGCAGTGGTGCGTAACATGTCAAGCTATTCTTTAGGCAGTTCAACGGCAGGATGAAGAAGCCTTGTAGAGATTGTCAAAGCTTCACCATGACAACTGAAACACAGTGAGTTCATACCTCTACAAAGTAGAAACATGGCAGGAGTGTCATGCTGTCTTTGGGTGGCTTTTTCTTCGGCTTGTCTTTCGGAGACATCATTTTGGGGTTTGGCCGAGTAAAATCTGAAAGTAAGAACAAAATCAGATCAAACCCATGATATTTAATAGATACAGTTGAAGTCAAAAGTTTACATACACCTTGCAAAACCTGCAAAATGTTAATTATTTTACCAAAATAAGAGAGATCATACAAAATGCATGTTATTTTTTTAGAACTGACCTGAATAAGATGTTTCACATAAAAGACATTTACATATAGTCCAGAAGAGAAAATAATAGCTGAATTTATAAAAATGACCCCTTTCAAAAGTTTACATACACTTGATTCTTAATACTGTGTTGTTACCTGAATGATCCACATCTGTGTTTTTTTTTAAGTGATAGTTGTTCATGAGTCCCTTGTTTGTCCTGAACAGTTAAACTGCCTGCTATTCTTCAAAAAAAAAAAAAAAAAAAAAAAACCTTCAGGTCCCACAAATTCTTTGGTTTTGCAGGATTTTTGTGTATTTGAACCCTTTCCAACAATGACTGTATGATTTTGAGATCCATCTTTTCACAATGAGGACAACTAAGGGATTCATATGCAATTATTACAGAAGTTTAAAATGCTGACTGATGCTCTATAAGGAAAAACGATGCATTAAGAGCCAGAGGGTGAAAACTTTTGAACAAAATGAAGACGTGTACATTTTTCTTATTTTGTCTAAATATCGTAGCTTCAGAAGCTACAGAAGATACTTTTATGTTTCCCAGAAGACAAAATAAGTCAATTTTACCCTGATCTTCAAATTCAAAATGTTTTCACCCCCGACTCTTAATCCATCATTTTTACTTCTGGAGCATCAGTGAGCATTTGAACCTTCAGTAATAGTTGCATATGAGTCCCTCAGCTGTCCTCAGTGTGAAAAGATGGATCTTAAAATCATACAGTCATTGTTGGAATAGCTTTAAATACACAAAAATCTGGAAAAAAACAAAGAATCTGTGGGACCTGAAGGATTTTTCTGAAGGGGGACTTGTGAACATAATCACATAATTTTCACAACTCACAGCTTTTTAAAAAAAATTTACTACTAAAAGTTTTTTTGTTTTTGTTTTTAACCCTACCCTGACTAAAATCTGTTGAAAGATACATATATCTGTGCCTATGCTTGTGGTATTAAACATCCTGCAACTTTAATTTGGCTCAACCTCACATGGTCTTGGAAAATCTAAGTAGCCTAGTAAATGGATCACTTGGCATGTTTGTAATTTGTCTTGCTAAGCATGCAAATATTCTGTGCATCTGATGTGGATGGGTGGACACAGGGAATATAAAACTAATACACCCATTAAAGCCTAATTAGGGATAAAGTTACACATTTTATATCTGTCTCATCACAGTTTACTTTAAATGACAGAGTATAACAAATAAATACAATGTATGCATATTTATTTATTTTTTGATTGGCCTTGAGAGAAATTTATTTATTTATTTTATTTTTTTTTTGCATTTGGAAAACTAATTTTAGTTCTAGTTTTTTTTTATGTGATGCAGTTTTTTTGTTTTTCAGAAGCAATGATAATCATTTGGAAAGCAATGCATGCTGTGATAAAAGGCTCATCAACCATATCTTCATGCATGTAATAAAATACACTGTTTTTTGGGACTAAAAATAAATTGGGTCCTCTAAAGTTGGCAAGGAGAGTACTTTGTATTCCATGACCACAAAATATTATCTATTCAAGATGTGCTGCAATGTCTAATGGTACTGCTTTCAAGGGGTTCAGAAACAGAGCTTTATGACAAACAACTGCAGTCCAACCAGAAATGTTGAGATTAATGGTTTTGGGTGATATTACAGCATTGTAGTGGTATTTGATGAGGAAGACTGCATAGCCAGTCAATATCAGCATTCAATACTGCTGCTTAGTATCAGATTAAAACCCATGCTGTAACTATTAGCACTGTAAATGTCCAGGTCTGCAAATGCCTACGTAAGCGATTGGTGACTAAGCTTCCTTTACTGGAGTTACCTTGTGGAATTCAGTATTGACTTAGCATGCAATAGGCTGAATAGCCTCATCTCTCTCCAGGCGGACAGCTAATGAAAGTTGGGTGACACATGGTGGCCGTATCGGCTTCCACGCCTCACACTGCACAAACAAAGAAGGCTCTTTTCAGGGGAGAGGGGACTATTTATCCTGCGCAACTTTGTTTGTCTCTGAAGAGAGAGGGGGATAAGGAGAGGGCCGGGAATGAACAGACTCAAGTCTGTGCTGTCAAGGAGTCTATTGGCTGGCAAATAAAAGGACCTTAGCAATAAAGCAGCAATCAAGTTGGTCTGTGAGTGTCTTCAGCAATATGTCAGAGCTGGTGGGAAGTTGGTACTGAATAAATACAGACTAAATGTAGAGAAAGTGAGAGATTATTCAACTCATTGAAGTGTTCGGCACAGAATCGTACCTGTTCTTGACTCAACATTGGAAAAAGATGTTGGAAAAGAACTTGAAAGAGAGACTGCAGACACTAAGACACTAAAATAAAATGTCTGCAGTGAAGTGATGGAATTGAATTACATTAGTGGGTTGTGTAATTTAAGCAAAATCCTACTTTGAAAAACCTAATTCTTTAAGTATGAAAGCAATGTAGCTGTTTTTACCTCGGGAATCCACTTGTGATTGTGATTTACTGCAGTCTTTTTAACTTTTTTCTTTTTTTGCCCAACACCTAATTGAAAATATGCAATTTTAAAATACTGAATATTATTTAGAATTATTATTTTTATTTTATTTTTTTATTTTATTTTATGCAGAAACAATATTGTCTTTGTCACACCTAACATTAAGTCCCTAAGAATGTGAACATGCCTTTTTTGGAGTGTCTATTTACACTAAGTGCCTTGTTGGCAGAGGCTATTTACACTAACTCTGTCCATGAATCTGTGGTTGGGCTAATCATCTTTACAAAATACATCTGCTGAGCAATGGCATAAGTGGTAAGGTTCGCAACAGGTGACTTTTTGACACCACTGACCCGAGTTCAATCCACCTTTTGCCAAACTTGTACTTCTCTCTTTTTAAATCACATATCAGATTGTAAAGGCATTTATTTTCAATTAAATAAAGGAAATAATCGAAAAGTGTAAAATAACATGCCTCATGGGTGTTTATCGTTAGTGTTAGGGGTAGTTGTAGGGAGGGCTTTATTGTCCCAAGATGGCATCCATTTAATAATTTTAATAAAAATGATCATTAACACTCAATTCGTTATTATTGCATACTGTTTTATAATGTACTACAATAATGAGGTGCAAATATCTGCCATATGCACTAAGTAGTATAAATAGCATCTAACTAATATTATTGCAAAAAAAAAAAAAATTTTTACATAGTGTAAATAGAATATATTGCTATTTGCTGTATGCTGTATGCACACCAAACGCGAAGCGAATATTTGCATCGCGTTACTTGCTCTAGTTTTCCGGTGGGATGATTTTCACGTCACTCGCATGGATAAAAACAATAAAAAAAAATTCTGATACAACCGGACTTGTCAATAAGCTTTTTGCTGATTGGCTTGCATGACAATGTTTTATGCACATTTTCTGCTCGAGTTGAAATTTTTCAACTTGCACGGAAGGCGCGATTGAGGCGAATATTGCCCAATTTGCGCAAATGCGTATCTGTTCACTTTGTATGTAACGTACTTGCACACACCATTATTGTAAATAGCATGTCGCTAAGAAAATATTGCTATTCCAAAGATCAACAACATGAGGGTGAGTAATTAATGACAGGATTTTTTTTCATTTTTGGGTGTATTATCCCTTTAAGTCCCTAAATTTTGTACATTTTTTTATTTCTTACTGTATATTTATATTGTGTGTAATGTTTGCATATTATGTAGATTCAGAAATGTGTGTTTGTTATTTTTACTTTTTACTTCAATATCCTACAGGCATTTTAAACAAAACACCTTTTCCATTATGGTTTTATCGTTAAAGACACAATATGTAAGTTCTCACTGCTAGAGGGCGCATATTCAAAACAAAAAAAGAAACTAAGGCATAGTGTGTAATCATGGGAGTATTTGTCTTCATCCCCACAGCCGATACAATCTGTGAGACTCGAGCAGAAATCATGTCCATGAATGAGCTAATGTATTAAAGACTTGTTAAGACCACTGTAGTATGAAGTGGGTGGGGCTGAAAGTCATGGAAGTGAAACAAGGATGCTGGAGCGACTGCTAATGAAGGATAAGTGTGATACACGGCTCAAAAGCAGCAGAGCTTTTATTATGCCACAGTCGACCGCTTCCGCTTTTTCCAGTCTTGTGTATGTAGGAAAAAGCAGTGCTGTTTTATCATACTATATATAGTTATAATGCTACTCTGTTCGTCACCTGTCTAATAAAATGCATAACATTTTAAAGTGTCTTTCAAAAATCGAGGGTGTATAACATCATTGGCAGGCGACACGGTCTGTTACGCTAATTAAAAATTCTTATTTCTCTGGATTTAAACATTCCTTGAAACATTTGGGATAATATAAGTACGCAAATCAGCAAAATATATTCTAGTGTTTTTTGGATATTTTAATTAAAAAATCAAAAAACGCTCTCAGTATCTCAGTATCCGTGTTCCGTTTTCATTATGGACTCCACTATTCTAATAAAACTACATTATTGAACAATTATTACAACTTTATAGTTATCCTTATCGTCCTTGGTGTGAATGGACCTTTATGCTTCCTCCATGTCTAACTTGAGCTACATAGTACTGTTGCTATGGTTACTTGCTTGGTGAAAGCAACTTCTGATCCTGAGCTTCAATTTAGTGCACTCTTTTATGTTTTTAGCTTTGGTTTACTTTTATCTGACTTTTTGGTGATTGAAACATTTACAAATTCTGATGAAATGTGTATATATTTTATTATTAATGAAAACTAACAGATTATTTTTAGGACCCCCGGCCCCCCTAAATCTATTTTAAATCTATTTTTGTTTTGACTCTCTGTGTGGGAGGGGGGAGGGTCAAGATTCTGTCCGAACACCCTCGCCCCGCTACAATTCCCACCCTTGAATCACTGATCTACTGTACCAGCTGCGCCGCTGTCCACTACATGGTACTGAAACTGCTGTGACTGAGCAGTGCACTTACACATGGCTACAACCGAGATGTAACATTACAGGAGGATGAAGCGGGTCATCTGTGCTGAATAGAGCACACACGATTTCACAGGACAATTTTAATCATTGTTTTTAGCGCATATAGCATTTTATAAGAAAGCCTTGCTTAAAGTAAAATATTTATATTTTACTTTATTATTTTTTCCCCTCTCGCAAAATTGGCATTTCAAAATGTCCTCGTGGTCAGTTACCATCTCACATACACCTCTCTCCTCTCCTGAAATGGTGTCATGAATTATTCTGGGATGTCGTACAGAAATAGCCAGCCTAATGCTAAAAATGAACTTTTTTATATTTTAAGTGCATTTCGGAAAATAAATATACCAACCCACTTCTAAATCCTGATTGTACATGTCAGGTTTCAGCATGTCTGCTTTTTAAGGGTTCCCAGGAACAGGCTCGGTCACCATCAGACACCGATATCTCACCTCTTTCTCGTTGATGTTGGAAATTCATCGACTCCCTCCGACCCCTTCGCCGACGCTTGGTTCGTCTGTGGTGCTCCAGCTTTCCTCAATGCGACTTAATCCATTTCACGCTTGTACAAAATATCTTTGTGTTCACTTCCCCCTGTCCACAGAAGGTAAGTGAACGGATTAAAAAAAGTATGAATGGAGCTGGACACTCCACTTCTATTTCCTCAACGTAGCAAAGTCCCAGAAGTAGATTTGAGTAATTTCCTCGCAATCGGGCCACTTTCTCATGGGGATCTCAAATGCAGACCTTTCGGATGAGCGGGTAGAAAAACGAAACAGGAATGCGGTGACTGTGTAGGGCACCGTGAACACAAAAGGCTACTGGGAAGGGGGTTTCTTGAGGGAGGGGACAGAAATGAGGGAGGAGGCGGTCCACTTTTTAACACAAACACGCGGAGAGCATCTTAACCCCCGCTTATTTTCAGTCATCAACCCGTAATGTGTAACAAAAGAGATGCAGAGACGCGACAGATTCTACGGGAGTTCCGTTCACGACCGCAAGGGTTAATTCGCTCGTCTCTTTGTGCATGTGCATCGACTGCTCCATCATGCTGCATCTCTACTTTTAGATGCGGAGCAATTATCTTACGTGGACCCACGTTAGACAAATATGAAGTTTAGGGTCTTTGTTTATTTGTATCGGGTGGGGCTGCTTTTGGACAATGCGCTCCTTTGTGTCTAGGTATGTTTCCCGTCACAAGCGGAGAGCAGCACATGGCGCAGCACGCCTCCAGTGAGAACATGTCAGCGCGTCATCCCAGACTCACGCCCGCTCCTCGCTTGAGTGAATCTCGCATCCTCCAAGAATCATAGGGCGACCATGAGTATTTCTGGTCTAGGGTTATTTTGTGTTTTATGCTGTATTTTTGTTATTTTGTTCAACATTTCCCTATTTCGGACTCAGTCTTTAGCTTTATTAGGAAGATAGAACAGAATTCAAATATGACGGAACATTCTTATATCCTCATCCTATCCCTTACGAAAATTAGCCATGATTTTATTTTAGCAAAACTGTAGTATCCTTTTTTGGCGTATTAATTACCATTTGTATAACCACATTTACTACAAATACCATAGTTAGTGTAGCAAAACCATGGTTAATTTGTGTTACCACGGTTTAACTAAACGTTTTTTTTTTAACCATAGTTAATTTTCGTAAGGGATAAAAATTGCAAATGTGTTTATTTAATAAATATGTGAATGTAAATGCTTTTTTTTTTGTTTCAGATGCATTTTTTTTTGTTGGTTTGTTTATTTGTGGTAAAACCATGGTTAATTTTTGTAAGGGTTAATTTGGTTAATTTTCATTAATTTAATAAATATATGTATGTAAAAGCTTTTAATGTATGTAAATGCTTTTAATTAATTTCAAAAACATTTCAAGGTAAATAATATTGTTAAAATTATCATTTAATTTTGATTCATGAATATCATGGCATTTTCATATTGTTATTCAGTTTGACTGGAACACAAAACATGCCTTTTAATAAAATTATTAAAATATGTAATATTTTTAAAACTGTAATGACAGTTTGATGGTTTAAAGGGGTCTCTATTTTATGGGTTTCTTGTGATAACAAAATGTCATCCTGTTTGTTCCTTACACCACGCTGGCAGATAAAACATTACAATTTAAATGTTATTAATAATAATACATTTGTTTAAAATAATAATTACAAAACAGACTAAGTCTTTGTGACCCTGGACCACAAAACTAGTCATAAGGGTAAATTTTTAACCCTTTAACTGTCACTCCCATTTTTGAACACAGACATAAAAATGCACTATCCAGACATAAATGTTTGTAATTCATGAATAAAAACATTTTGTAATATGATTTTGATGTACATTTTCCGTGGTAATGCAATGTCTGATTTTAAAATGCCTTTCAAAGGATGAATTTTGAGATTTTAAGTTTTGAACTGATATATAATTTCTTATGATATCTAAAGCGTGAAAGGGAAAAAGGCAACAGAGAAAGTATTTTGTGACAAAGGTCAGAACTCATGTTATGATGTAGATTTTTAAGTTTTTAAGCACTCTTGACATATTAATCTATTACTTTTCCTACATAATTTGTAACACAAAAAATATGGTAAAATATCTATTTAGGAGTCTTAGATCTTTCCAACGATGTAAAGTTTGTCATGATTAGATTAGGATTTATTTGTAATATGGTGAAGTAAACTTAGGCGTCCCACAGAGTGGACGGTGACAGTTAAAGGGTTAAGTAATAATATTTGGCTGAGATACAACAATTTGAAAATCTGGAATCTGAGGGAGGGGAAAAAATCTAATTATTGTGAAAATCACCTTTAAAGTTGTACAAATTAAGTTCTTATCAATGCGAAAATTAAGTTTTGATATATTTACGGTAGTAAATTTTCAAAATATCTGCATGGAACATGATCTTTACTTAATATCCTAATGATTTTTGGCATAAAAGAAAAATAAATAATTTTGACCCATACAATGTATTTTTGGCTATTGTGCTACTTACGACTGGTTTTGTGATCCAGGGTCACATTTAACAGTTTCAGCCTAATAATGAGACCTAAAGTCCCACAAAAATATATAAAATGTATTTACTCCAAAATAGAAAACAAGTCATTTGTGTATGATTTGCATTTGTAATGTATCTCTGAATAACTGAAATCCATTGTTATCTGACAAGAAATAGGACACTAAATACAAACACAAATGCAAAACTACACTGCAAAATCTCTGCTCCATTGCTCCAAATGTGCCATACCAGAGCACTGAAGCAAGGGGTAAAAAATAAAATCAGCTCCTCCCCCTATTTCCCCCCTCTCCCACAGTAGAAGAATAGGGGGTCTCGTCTCAGCAATGCCCTTACCGTTAGTTTCCCAGGAGACTGTATGAGGCCTCTTGGGCAGTCCTCCTATACCTCAGGATTGGGCCCAGCTGCAGGGAGTTAATAAAATCATCAGTCAGCCATTCAGCCTCACTCCTCACGTCCTCTCTGGCCAATTAGTCGCACACTCTATGTGGCTTGACTGCCTTCACAACATGTTTCACGCTCTCATCAATTTCATACAGACTCATTACAGACTCAAAATGGAGGATGAGGTGCTGCTGGACCTTGCAGTTTCTCCAAGTCAAAGTATTCAAGAGCTTCTTTTTTAAAAAGACCTTTCTGGATTCATCTCAGTTGAATACTTTTGGGATCGGTTTGTATTCTGACAACTGACCTAATTATTGCATCCAAATGTGCTGCTCTGGTCTCCCAGGTTGATTTTATGGACTAGCACTTCATGATTGTATCATGATTGATTTTTTACCAGCTCTCACTTCAAAATACATCTCATATGGCCACGTACTTAAAATAAATAAGAAGTGCTGTTTAAATGTGTGGTGAGGGACCAGCTCATATGACAAGGTATAAGTCCACTGGCATTTCCATTCTTTCCAAGAGCATCCGGCGCTTTGGCTGTGTGTCCTGTTTTGGCGGATGCATGACATCATAGTGGCACCATTGCTGATAAGATTAAGGAGGGATTTGAGTTGAGGTAGACGGAAAGGGAGAGGGAAAAATAGACCTACTGCATCTCTTGAATCACAAGCACAAATCTGTGGAATATTATATAGAGGCATTTTATTACCAAGGCCTGTTCAAGCCAAGGACAATAACTTCGACCACACCACAACTATAACAACAAAGAGTTACAGTTTATCATTTTCAGCTGATGAACGACAGAAACAAATTGAAAAGCCAATACATATCTATCTGACTTTAAAGAGCTCAAGCATTAAACTTAAGCGTGTGCTTATAGAGGCTTCTGAATACATGGCCATAT
Organism: Cirrhinus mrigala; assembly: GCA_036247105.1. Taxonomy (NCBI): domain Eukaryota; kingdom Metazoa; phylum Chordata; class Actinopteri; order Cypriniformes; family Cyprinidae; genus Cirrhinus; species Cirrhinus mrigala. The sequence goes on along the minus strand of CM070008.1, from coordinate 18,723,669 downwards.
TGGCAATACTTGGATGTAAACAAGAGAATGGATTGCACGGTTAATGTAATGCTGAATAGGTTGTTCTGCTAATTTATGCTGTCTGAACCACAGAAAAAACATGTGGAAGCTGCCAAATCATATAGAGAAGGACTTAGTGGCCACATACACACTGCAGCTAAATTTGGTTGTCAGTTCACCTTTTACTCCTTAATTGTGTTTTGTACACACATAATTCACTAAAATACGGGAGTGACTCCAGAAAAATACGTACACACTGCAAGTTTCAGGAGTGCCAATCGCATTTAAATGCAGGAGTGAGTCCCGTAAATTATCATTTTGGCATTTTGCGGGAATGAATAAAAATTTAGCCAATTGATATCTGCCATTTTTTTGGCTAAATACTTTTTGTGCGTAGATTTTAACTAAACTACTGCTGATAGACCTGCTGTGTTTTGTTTATGCTCGGGAGGCTGCTTTAGAGAGCGCTAACTTGCAGTGTTGCCATGTCCTCATATTTACAAGCACTTTTAGGCATGTTATTTGGTCTTCGCTCATAAGGCAAGGCACTTTATGGAGTTAATAAAGTGGTCTGTTGCGGATATGAGATATATGATTTTTTTGGTGTTATAAAACATAAAGCATTTGTGTGTTTTAGTGTTCCTTGATTGTTGTTGTTCTTTCTATGAAGATCTAGCAACACTGACACTTTACCACAGGGCTCGAGAGCGGAACTAGCCCCATGTCAAAATGTGCTAAAGTTAAGACTTCTTTCACTGTTATTTTCTTTCATCATACAGACATGACACATTTCCGATGTGTATTTAAATACGTCATTAACAACTAGTTGTTCAGTTCGGTTCCATATACACACACTGCGTAGAATTTCTGTAATACAGGTAGTGGTTGTCACTACCTGTATTTTTCAGGAGTTAATGCAGTTGTCACTCCTGTATTTTAGTGAATTACATGTGTACAGAACATGATTAAGGAGTAAAAGGTGAATTGACAACCGAATTTAGCTGCAGTGTGTACGTGGGCTACAGGTAGTGACAACCGCATTTACAGAAATTCTACACAGTGTGTACGGAACTGAACTCAACAACTTGTTGATGTGTTTAAACACGCATCAGATATGTCTTCATCTGTATGTGAGATGCAAGAAAATAACAGTGAAAGAAGTCTTAACCTTAGCACATTTTGACACGGGGATAGCTGATCTTCATAGAAACAACAACAACAACAACAACAAAACGAGGACAAACACAAAAAACATTAAAATCCCCAAATGCTTTGTTTTATAACACCAAAAAATAAATAAATAAATAAATAAAAAATAAAACATTTATCTCATATCCACAACAGAACACTTGTTAAAGTGTGACCAAACAACATGCTTAAGACCAAACATGCCTTAAAGCGCTTGTAAATATGAGGACAGGGCAACACTGCAAGTCAGCGCTCTCTAAAGCAGCCTCCCGCGGTCACATGGTCAAAAAAACACATATTAACAGTAGTTTAGTTCAAATCTACGCACAAAAAGTATTTAGCCAAAAAATGGCAGATATCAATTGGCTAAATTCTTATTCACTCCTGCAAGAGCCAAAATGTTGCTATGGTTACAAATGCAGAAGTGACTGCTGTTCTGTTCACACATGGAACGATAATTTACGGGAATTTGTCACTCCTAAAACTTGCAGTGTGTATGTGGCCAATAAGCAGGAATGGGCGCAATATTTTGACAATATAAAGTTAATAGGTGGTAAAGATACGTATGAGCAGTATTAATTAAGATATTAGCCTAATATTTCACCTACCTGACCGGAAATGATAAGAACAAGCATGAATGTTGTCAAGATTCTTGCCATGGAAATCCTGGTTCAGTTTGGCCAACTACAAATGCCTTTTGTTCCTCAGATAGTTTTTTGCACTCAGCAATTCTGCAATTCTGGGGGGACGTGAAATTTTCACAATCCCAAGGAAAAAAACGTGATACTGATTTTTGGTCAAACTGCCCAGCACTATTTTATAGTTATCATTCTCGGTATGAACGGACCATACAGCAGTGTGATTTTTTTTATTCTTTGAATATTAATTCTGTAATTCCTATGGGAAATAGGCTTCTACAAACAAAAAAGGAATGGTGTCTCATTCACAAGCTCATATTTAGACAAAACCTTGACTGTTTTTATTCTCAGTACTACAAAACAGCACTGGAGACCTCTTGTGGCAGAAACCTGTCGTCACAGCTCTCAGTCTCAAGCGGAATCCTTCGGGAACCTTGGATTTCTTCCTTTTGACAAATGCAGAAGTCATGCAATTACATTTGAATTGTTTTCTGGAGGCAACAGTTCCGTTAATGTGATTGAGAAACGAAACCAAACATTCCATTATGTTTCCATTATGTTTTCATGCATTGCAACAACAGAGAAGATAAGTTGTAAAACTGAAAACCAAATGCAATGTGCGGCATCCATTATTATAATTTGCGACATTATAATACGTTCATATCCCCCCTCCCACAGTTGCTCTGTCATTTTTGTTGAAAGTCAAGCAATAAATAATTTGAGCGTGCAACATTGTTTTGGAATCAGTCAAAGAACCCAGTGAAGTGAACTACAGACATAACAGGGAAATTGGAAACAGAAAAATAAGCGTCACAATTATAGGAGGCTAAATTGTATGGCATTGTGTGAATGCTGAACATTTGCATTAACAATGGTACTGTAATTTATGATTTACAAGGAACTTTTTATCACTTCACTGAATCAATCAATCAATCAAAAGCATCAATATTTAATGTCGTCTATATTAGGTATACACCAAAAGCGTTTCTGGTGAGTGAAGCAACATATTGAAAACACAATAAAATAATGGATTTTAAATGGTTTTAAGCGTAAATGCAGTTGTTAGTCATATTTAGAAGTGTTTACAGCAAACTTTCGTATGACCTTTATGTCTGTTCTGTGCGACGTTGAGTCACTGGGCTAGCTGAAAAGATGACAAGTACTGTCTCCGCTAGGTTGAGTTGAAGGTGATGTTCTTTCACTAAGACTGAGACGTCTGCCAAGTAAGCATAGATCCGTGCACTGCAGGTCGTCTAGCTCCAGAACTTGATGAATAGCTGCATGTCATCTGTGTAGCAGCTGAGGAAAAATCCATGTGTCTGGATGGTAGAATCCAGTGTCGATGTGTACAATCAAAGACATATTTAGACAGGAGTAAAGTACTGTGGACAGAGATACTCTAGCGCAGGGGTGTCAAACTCAGTTCCTGTAGTGCCACAGCCCTAACCCTAAGACCTAATGCACTGATACCATATTGACAGACGTCCAGTTTTTTTGGAACTGTTGGGAGAACACTTAAAGGCATAACTGACTGTTTGTGAATGCTTGTCAATTTATGTATTTAACTGTTTAAATGCTGATCCCTACACTCTTAAAAATAAAGGTTTATTACTGGCATCTTGTTTCATAAAAAACATTACATTACACAAATGTTTTCCCCCCTCTCAAACGTCTGTTCTGGGAGTATGTACATTTGATTAGCAACAAAAGCTGGGCAATTTTCTCTCTAAAATCCTTATCTGCTTTAACTTGTGGCTAGAGATATGCCTACAGCTCCAGGAGAGACAATGTCCTGCAAAGTTTAGCTCTGACCTTGTCTAAGACCCTGGCCTGAAAGTTTTTAATAGAGGTCCTGAAGACCTTGATTCATTTTTGGTGTGTTTAATTAGGGTTGGAGCTAAACTCTGCAGTACACTGACCCTCTGGAAGCAGGATTGGACACCTCTGCTTTAACTGTATCTTATATATATCATAGGTCTTCAACCCTACTCCTGGGGACCCACTTTCCTGCAGAGTTTTGCTCCAAACCTAATCAAACACACCTGAACCAGCTAATCAAGGTCTTCGGGATCACTTGAAAAGTCACAGGCCAGGTGTGCTATAGCAGGTTGGACAGAAACATTGTGGGACATTGGGTTGAGCTTTGATTGCAGCTGATGTAATCTTACCCAGAGCAGGTTAATGTTACAATGCCGTTGGATACCACTAAAAAACAGTCTATCTTCTTGAATGCCCCCAAAAATTCAGAGGTTTGGTCAAACTAAACCCAAACTACTTGGGTAGCCACTGTAACCAGCTTTGTTTTGCAAAGAACAGGATGCATAAAATGTTGCTTTTCATTTCCCTGTACATGTGCACTATTCATAAATCTCATAAACCTAGAATTTGAATTACTCATTGTGACTTTATTCCTCACAGCCACCGGCTTTTCATCTTTTTTACTGCAAATGATATTTCATTAGAACTACACAGGTGCTTGCTTTTGGTAAATTATCTGTCATGGCTTTTGTGCTACAGGCTCTGTATTCTTTGTCCATTTTTTAAAGATTAGAGAAGTACAAACTACACATATGATGTACTATGGATATAGTTTTCTGAGAAATTATATTCCTAGTGTTCTATTCTTTCTGTTTCTAGATTTGTTTTCCGTGTACGTTTTCAAACATGTATAATTAAACTGATGTATAAGCTCAGTTCTATAAATTTGTCTCTAGACATCCTCTATTCTTTTACTCAATATAGAGATTGAATACCACATTAATAGAGATATATACCACATTAAAGATAATCAAAACCCATTGCTCATTTCTCTCTTTAGCTGAACTCCATCCCCACAAGGTTTACGTTTTAAATTCTTTATATAGATTTATAACCTATAAATAATCACACCCATTTGCATATACACTTGGACTGATTAAAGTGACAGATAATGTTTTTAGTAGTAGTATTAAGATTGGTATACTGAGATTTGAGCTAGCAACTACAGTTATTAATAATGGACAGATTTTTCTCCAGAAAGCATTCGGTGTCAGGCTGTGTGGGGTATGAAGCATCGACATATGGCAGCTCTCGCTCAGGTCATGTTGTGTAAACTGTAGCAGCAGGGTGGCACTACAGCTAAGGGCTACAGCATGAGGCTCACGAGAATGACAAGCAATGATCACAGCGGAGCTACAATTGTTTGATCGTAGACAAAAACTGTGACACAATGATCTTATCAGTGAATAGCTGTGACCAATTGCATTTTATACTAAAATGTATTTTCTGCTTGTAGCATCGATGGATGTATTTCCTTTGAAACAATACTGTTTGTATTGTAAAACGCGCTATACAAATGAACTTGAATTTAACTGGTTGGCTGTTTTAAAGGTCTAAATTAAATTTAGATATTTTTTTGTTAAAGATATTAATGAGTACTCAGAATATTGTTTCAAAAGTATATTAGCTACTTTAGTAAAGTACAGCGCCCAAGTTATTTACTCATGATTAAGATTGAATAATCCTAAAGGGATAGTTCACCCAAAAATGATTTACTCACCCTCAAGCCATCCTAGGCGTACATTCAGACGAATGCAATCAGTGTCATTTTAAAAAAATTTCCTGGCTCTTCCAAGCTTTATAATGCCAGTGAATGGGTGTTGAGATTTTGAAGCCCAAAAAAGTGCATCCATCCATCATAAAAAGCACTTCACGTGGCTTTGGGTGGTTAATAAAGGTCTTCTGAAGCAAAGCAATGCTTTTGTGTGGGAAAAATATCCATATTTAATCCATAATCTCTAGCTTACGCTAACCCTCGTAAGTGTGTTCACGAAAGTCTTACTATTGGTTTTACAAAACATGGTTATTTTTCTTACCCAAATGCATTGATTCTGCTAAGAAGGCCTTTATTGACCTCTGGAGGCATGTGGAGTACTTTCTATGATGGATGGATGCACTTTATTGGACTTAAAAAAAAAAAAATCAACAGCCATTCACTGCCATTATAAAGCTTGGAAGAGCTAGGATATTTTTTAATATAACTCTGATTGTATTTGTTTGAAAGAAGAAAGTCATATACACCTAGGATGGCTTGAGTGTGAGTAATTTTCATTTTTGGGTGTACTATCCCTTTAAGGGTCTAAATTAAATTTTGTTTAAATTTAGTATAAGGATATAAATGAGTATTGTTTTAAAAGTGTTTCAATTATTTTAGTAAAGAACAGCCTTCACCTTGTCTACTTGTGTTCATGATTTAATAATCTTAAAGGAGAAGTCCACTTCCAGAACAACAATTTACAAATAATTTACTCACCCCCTTGTCATCCAAGATGTTCATGTCTTTCTGACATCTTCAGTCGTAAAGAAACTATGGATTTTGAAGAAAGCATTTCAGGATTTTTCTCCATATAATGGACTTCATTGGTGCCCCAATTTTGAACTTCAAAATGTAATTTAAATGCAGATTCAAAGGGCTCTAAACGATCCCAGCCAAGGAAAAAGGGTCTTATCTAGCGAAATGAACTGTCTTTTTGTTGTTGTTGTTGTTTTTCGAAAAATATATTTTCTTTTATACTTTTTAAGCACAAAAGCTGGTGTAGTACAGGCTCTGGGATGCGCGTCCACGATCCTACGAATTAGCGATGGGTCGTTTTGAACGAATCTTTAATGTGACTCGGGAAGAACGAGTCGTCTCGGGGAGTGATTCGTTCAGTCGCGCATTCGCAACATCCTATTAGGTTCTGTACCGGAATTAGTTCACCTGTATCGAGTCCTCGGGTTTTTCGAGCCGTTCGTTCATCTTATGGGGCTGTCACGTGATGAACGAACGACTCAAACCCGAAAACTTGTCAGATAAGAGGTGAGGTGAGCTAATCATAGACTAAAGACCCAGGTAAACAATGAATTAATCTTTTCTGTTTCTTATAGCATTATAGTTTTGTCTTGTTTGTAGTGTGATCAACGTTTGTGTAAGCAGTAGATGTGTTAGGGAAGTAACACGTAACATTTTAATATTTTGCTAAAATGAACGAAATGACTCGAAAAAAGATTCGTTCATTTTGCTAAACGAGACTCAATGGTCCGAGTCGGTAAAATGATCCGAAATTCCCATCACTACTACGAATCACATTTAAGTTCATCGTCTGTGTAATCTCGCTCAAAAAGCAGAGTATGTCGAAAAACTCCATCTTATTTTCTCCTACAACTTCAGAATCGTCCGACATCGTTGTACCTTTTTGTTTGTAAACAGCGTTTGACTTATTTGCATTTCCTTAGTCTTTGCCCGTTCGCTTTGTAAACACTGTAGTTCCGCGTGACCTTTCGACATGATTCAATAGTATGTAGTGTCATGAACGCGCATCCCAGAGCCTGTGCTACACGAGCTTTTGTGCTTAAAAAGTATACAAATTTTTATTTTTCGAAAAAAATGGCCGATCGTTTCGCTAGATAAGACCCTTCTTCCTCGGCTGGGATCGTTTAGAGCACTTTGAAGCTGTATTAAAACTACATTTTGGAAGCTCAAAATCGGGGCACCAATGAATATTATATGGAGAAAAATCATGAAATGCTTTCCTCAAAAACCATAATTCCTTCACGACTTAAGACAGAAAGACATGAACATCTTGGATGACAAGGGGGTGTGTAAGTTATTTGTGAATTGTTGTTCTGGAAGTGGACTTCTCCTTTGACATAAAAAGTTGTTTTTAAGATCTCGATGTGACAAAATAGTTGAAAATAGTCTATTGATTTCAACATAAAAGATTTCTCATGAACTTGACTTAATTTTCTTATAATCTCATAATAACTTTAAACTAAACTTTAATTAAACCTAATAATGATTCACCACTGTGTGTTTTGATTGGTAGACACTATTTTTCATTTTGCATCTTTACAAATCAGAGTTGTTACATTGATTAAAACAAATAATTTTGCCTGAAACACACTTGAGCTCCAAGTCTAGTAAAGACTGTCAAACACTGCCACTAACCGTTTTATCAAACACTTAATACCCAGCCAAGCATGCTCACTCTGAGAAAAAAAAAATAATAAAAAAACACAGCAACTCAACATAATGAGGTCATTGTTCATCGGTGTCCCAATGGAAACTGGCTGCTCGTCTATCAGTCTGACAGGCTCCTCCTCAGTCCCCTGAGTTCTCCCTCAGACAGTTTGCTCTAAAAACTTTACTTTGAAGTTCGTTCTGAAAATGAATGCAAGAACACCATCATCTTGCAATAGTGAAAGAGTTTGACAGCTACAACCAACATTTCAGACTGTTAACCTAGTATAACAATTAACCTTGATTTTATAAAATTGGCATTAAATCAACCATAAAGGGCAACAAGTGACATTTTACAGAAATAATACCTAACTAAAATAACTAGCACAGATTAACTCAGTGTTGTATAACTTTAACTGATATTTTCACAAATCAACTGTTGCAAACCACATGCTAAAAGCGAAACTGATTTCACTAATAAATGTTTATTTGAAAATGTTTATTAATAATAGTAAATGCAATAACTCTTTCAGACTTTATAACACTTAGATTATATATAGGCCCGTGACATTTGAGGATCAAAAATCTCAAACAGAATCATACTTTTATCACCGTTAAAACACACAAGCAAACGATATATTTATTCAAACATTATAAGTGTGGAAAAAGTACACCACAGCAAGACAAGAAGTGGTTTGATTAAATGTAAAGTTTGGTCCATGGCAGCTTATTTTGGCCAAGAACCGCCCACTCAGACAGAAAGAGGCCACCTGATTGACAGGTAAAATGACCAACCACAGTCCATTTTGTTTTTACGTGCCGTTTTAGGACCACATATATCTGAAATAGAATTTATCATAATAATAGTAATAAAAGACTAGAAAATGTCACATGATATTATGCAGAAGAAAAAATAAGATATTGTAGCCATGACTTGTTTGCTTGTTGTAGTAAATTATAGCTAATTTGTTTTCTTGTTTTAAAACAAGGAAACTAATTAATAAACCGTAGCCACAATTTAACTAAAATGAGCGAATGAAAATAAATAAAACGTCATAATTTGTGGGAATTCATTCTTAACTCTTGTAGCCACAATATTTATTCTGTAATTCAAATTCATTTCTCACAATTACCATCAATATTTGTATAGAAAACACCTCAAAAATAGCAGAAAAAGTGTACAGACTCTAAATTTCTGTCTGAAATTCTTTTATGGACATAGTTGAATATGGTTCTGCGTGTGGATGTCTAGTTAACTTGCTACTATGTGCCTCAAGCCAAACCCTGAAGTTATTAACCTTATTAGTGCCTCCCCAAAAGTGTTCATTGTATCAACCCTTAAAGGATTAATTCACTTCCAGAATAGAAAAAAAAAAATCCTCAGAATTTACTCACCCCCATGTCATCCAAGATGTTCATGTCTTTCTTTTTTCAGTCAAAAAGAAAGTAAAGTTTTTGAGGAAAACATTCCGGGATTTTTCTCCATATAGTGGACTTCAATGGGAGCCAGTGGGTTGAAGGTCCAAATTGCAGTTTCAATACCCAAGCTGCGTTAGCCCAGGGCCCCCGGAAAGGCTTAACGTGGCACTGGTTACTGTGGGTTGTTTTTAATGTCGGGTTGAAGCGACCCCAATACTGTTATATTTAGCCCCTGTAATGCGAAGTGTACCAGGGGAACCACGCCAAAAAACATGTATTTTGCCCCCCTGGACATGATTTTTACTGGGGGACCCCCCTTGAAATTCAATTGAGCTAGTTTTGAGTAGCAATTGGGTGGGTTTTGTTGTGAAAACCTGGCAACCCTGCTTCAAAAGGGCTCTACACAATCCCAGCTGAGGAATAAGGGTCTTATCTAGCGAAATGATTAGTTATTTTCTAAAAAAAAAATGTTTAACCACAAATGCTCGTCTTGCACTAGCTCTGCGACGTGTGTCCATGACTACATAAGCACGTTGGAAAGGTCATGCGTGGTTAATTTGTCGTGTACTCCGGTTCAAAAAGTTAGGGTAGGGTAATAAAAAAAATCTAATTTTCTCCTTAAACTTCAAAATCAAAAAAACTTCAAAGTTTTGTAAACACTGGGTCGGGTACTTCCGCCTACATCATGCGTGACCTGTCCAACGTGACTACATATGGCGTGAAGTTTAGCTAGTGCAAGATGAGCATTTGTGGTTAAAAAGTATATACTTTTTTTTTTTTTTTTTTTTTAGAAAATAACAGATTGTTTCGCTAGATAAGATCCTTAAGCCTAAAGTATACTTCACTTTTTATGCGTACGTGAGGGATGGCGTACAGTGCGCGTGACACAGATTTTGTTATCAGAATTGTACGCACGTACTGTACGTGCACCGCATGATTTTTGTAACTGCACATGTGCACTGAAGTTATTTTGCAGTAATCAGTTGTTCCACAGGGTGGCAACACTGTCCTGGGCCATTGTTTTACAGTAGAAAATGAAACTAAAGAGATGGAACAACAACAAAATAGCAGAGACTACAACAACAAAATATGTTCACACTGACAAACGCTTGTGTTTTCAGCTCAGCTTTGGTTTAAAAGAGTTCAGAAATATCTGTTATCGGTCATAACTTATAGGAGAATATAGAGCAGACACTAGACATGGATGAAGATTTCCAGAGCGTTTGCGTTGAACATCAAATAGAGTATACTTTAAAAGGCTATCCAAAACTAAGCATATAGCATACAAAACTAAGTATACTCTGGGCTTTATTCCTTGGCTGGGATCGTGTAGAGCCCTTTAAAGCTACACCGAAATGGCAGTTTGAACCTTCAACCCACTGGCCACCATTGAAGTCCAATATATGGAGAAAAATCCTGGAATGTTTTCCTCAAAAACCTTAATTTCTTTTCGACTGAAGAAAGACAGACGTGAACATTTTGGATGACAAGGGGGTGAGTAAATTATCAGGAAATTTCAATTCAGGAGTGAACTATCCTTTAACTTGACCATGAAGACTGATCAAACAAACCTTTGTGCCTTTATTCCTAGAACTTGCTAAACACCTGCCAATCATATCATAACTGGAGCTGTTATTTGTGTGTGCAATATGCATCAGGCGGTCACTGAGGGGACTGTGGGCGGTCCATAAGCCTGCCGTCCGTCACATTGTTGCTTATCCCACTAAGTAATCCCATTGAATTATTTACAAAATGAAGCCATTTTCATGCTGGACGTCTGTGGAGGCAGATATTCACCTTGGCCAGCAGTGAATGGTTGCATTAAGCGTCTGTTCTCTGTCCAGTTGCCTGGCTTTAAACGTACACACACACACACAGATAAATGCTTTCTCTCTGGAGCTGGAAGCCAGCCAGACTGCAGGATTACAAGCTGAATCTCCATCACAGAGTGTTTCATCCATCACTGCAGCACTCCAGCAGTCACTGAGAATGGAGAAGGCGGAAACAGCGCGGCTTGACTTCTCAGATGAGAGAAGGTCCCGCATCCCCTCACACTCACCGCCTTTGTAAGTGTCCCAACACATAGCATACATCACCTCCCCCTGTTGATGTCTTTGGTCAGGGTGTTGGTGGTGGTGGTAGTTGTGGGATTAGATGCCGAGCTTGTTTGGGATTGACCGAGCCGTTGTCTGACCAGGGTCCGCTGGAGCTCGGCTCGCCTGGCCAGGGCGGCCCTGAGCTGGCCACGAAACTCCTCGATCCTCCCTTGGAGTTCCCGCAGCTCTTCTTCCCATGGTGTTGAGAGTCCAGAACAGGCTGGGGGTGAAAGCACCAGGCTAAGACTGGGATTAGGACCGCCGTTGGAACACAACTGGGTGGGCGGGCTTCCCACCAACCCCCGCCGGCCCCTTTCTGGACCAGTGGGCGGAGCTTGGAGTTGGTAGCTGTTGAGAGTCTCCAAGTTGAAGTGGACACGCTTGTTATGCTCTTTGGCCTCTCGACCGGCCTTTGCGCTCTGATTGTTCCACTTGGTTGTAGAAGTGGAAGGGGAAGTTGAGGAGGTGGAGGGCGGAGGAGAAGAAGTGGAGGGCGGCAGGCGGTGGAGATTACAGTTCTCTGACAGGCATAAGGTGGGACTGAGAGGAAAACACACCAGCAATCAGCTTTACAAGATGCAGGAACACAGCACTTCACAAACTGACCCCACAATCAATGGAAAAACAGAGACTCTTCAGTATGCCATTAATGAAACAGCAGCTACCCGCTTTTTACTGGAGAGTCCAATATTGATTTTTGTCCTTTGTGTTATAATTCCTTTCTTAGGGGTGTTTTTTTTAACATAACACTAATTGCACACATTAGTTCAAAGCTCAAACCAATACTGTTATTATACAAAGTATGCAAATTGACAGTGTACAGTCAACTGATCATTACTGCAAAATAAGGGGACATCATACTTGTTAACCCTATAAAGCCTACTGTATCATATTTAATATTACATGATTAACCTGTTTTGCACAATCTATTACATGCCTTTTGTTGTCTGTTTGACAGTTTTTACTTTTTTAGTAATTAAAAAGCATTTATAGTATATTTTCATATATTTATTATACTCTTAAACCCCTTCTCCAGGTCATACCCATGTCTTTTTGCAGTGAAATGTTTTCCGATTTTTATAAAATAAATTACAAAATATGTTTTTATTGTATAGAAATATATAACCTGATCAAATGTAATAATCAACAAAAATATAGGCAAACTTTTTAAACCTACTTTGTCTGAAGTTTAAAATTGTAAATTTTTTTGGACAATTATTTTAGATGTCTTTACACATTACATATTATTGGAAATTGCTTGCCTGTGACAATGAACAATTATAATATAATACAATTATAATTTAATATTTGACGACTAGCCATCAGAACAGGCCCATTCCAGAATTTCAGAGAGCGATGTAACAAATTGCTGTAATTTGACAATACTTTAGTCTGTCAGTGAGGAGACTTACGACATTCAATTGCACGTTCACTTGGTAATTTGTCAATTTATTATGCAATAATTCTAACTTACCATCTGTCACTGCTCTCAACCTCTGATTTCCTCTCATCATCACAACCCATATTTAACGCACGGTGGATTTTCTGTAAAAATAGAAAAAAGACACAGAACAAGAGTCATATTTAAGTATACATAATCAAATACAACAGTGGTTCTCAAAGTGTGGTACTCAGGCTCCCTCTAGTGGTATGCAGAGGAATCACTGAATTAAATATAATTTAATGTTAAAACAATACAATTTAATTTGATCCTTATTTTTATTACATTTTTTTCTTACATTTACATGTACAGTACAATTTTTATTTACCGTTTAGGTACAACATATTGTAATTTGATCATTATTAAGTTTTTTATTTACCTGTTTGTAAGCACTGTGGAGTGTTAATGTTCAAATTGTGTATTTACAATGTTAAAGTGGCTGACAACGATAAATATTCTTATTAGGAATAAAACTGCCTCGCTTTTGAACTGTGCAGAAATAGTTAGGCCTACTACGCTACTGTATTTCAATGTTGGTCATTATGGTGGTACTTGGAGAGCCAAATATTTTCTGAGGTGGTACTTGGTATAAAAAGTTTGAGAACCACTGAAATACAATATATGTTACCTCACTTACCTCCGATACACAGATACCTCCAAGTTATTGGCATTAAAAGAGAAGTCCACTTCCAGAACAAAAATTTACAGATAATTTACTCACCCCCTTGTCACGCAAGATGTTCATGTCTTTCTTTCTTCAATCATAAAGAAAATGTTTTTTGAGGAAAACATTTCAGGATTTCTCTCCATATAATGGACTTCTATGGTGCCCCCAAGTTCAAACTTCCAAAATGCAGTTTAAATGCAGCTTCAAAGGATGCTAAATGATCCCAGCTGAGGAAGAATGGTTTTATCTAGCAAAACATTTGGTTATTTTCAAAAAAAAAAAATTACTTTTTAAATTCAAACACTCGTCTTGTCTAGCTCTGCGTGAACTCTGTATATTCCAGTTCATGACAGTTAGGGTATGTTGAAAAACTCATCTCATTTTCTTCAGAATTTTCTTTCAAAATCATCCTACATCACTGTTTTACCTTTTTTTTTTGTAAAGGACGTTTAATGATTTTTGCACGTTCACTTTGTAAACACTGGTTCAGTACTTCTGCAGTGACGCAGGGCGAATTTGAAGTTGGAGGAGAAAATGAGATGGGAGTTTATCGACATACCTTAACAGTCTTGAAACGGAATACAGAGTTCACGTAGAGACAAGCATTTTAGGTTAAAAAGTGTATATTGTCAATTTCTTTTTAAAAGATAACAGATAGTTTCTCTAGATAAGACCCTTCTCTCTCGGCTGGGATCCTTTAGAGCTTTTTGAAGCTGCATTTAAACTGCATTTTGGAAGTTAAAACTTGGGGGGCACCACAGAAGTCCACTATATGGAGAGAAATCTTGAAGAAAGAAACACATGAACATCTTGGATGACAAGGGGGTGAGTACATCATCTGTAAATTTTTGTTCTTTAATCTGACATCTGGAGCTAATTCCCTTAATTATATGACAAAACCTATTTAACCGGAAACATTCCTCCAATTTTCACTGAGATTGTAAAATGGCAGGCCGATCTAAGGTGACTGAAACTCTGCGACAGTAGGTTGTCCAGATGAAGGTCAAAGGGATGACACTTTTAGCCACTGCAAGAGATGTTGGTCATTCCAAATCAGTGATATCTCGAATATCCAGGTTTACAACGACACTAATTAATTCAAGTCCCCCAAAAAGGCTGGTCATAAATGTAAGACAAATGCACAAGAAGACAGGATAATGCAGAGACTCTCAATGGAGAATGGGTTCAACACTGCAGCTGGAATTGCTTGCTAGTTCAGCACTGAACAGTGTAAGGATCTGTCTCGGGACGTTTAAGAGAAGTCGGACTGAAAGTGCACTCTACAGTGATCAAACCTCTCATCAGCAGAAAGAATCGAAAGGCTAAGCTCAACTTTGCTGAGGAGCATGTTGTGTGGAGAGAAGTGAACTGGTCCAAAATTCACTTGGAGGAGGAAGTGTCACGGTTTGGGGGATGATTTCTATAGCAGGAGTTGGGCCTCTTATATAGCTACATGGCAGGGAGAATGCAAATGTTTATCAGAACCTCTTTCAGAAACATGTGGTTTCTTTCCTGCAATCATTTCCCAATCAGCCTGCTACATTCATGCAAGACAATGCTCCCCGTCACACTGCAAAACAGTTAAAGGGTTACTCCACACCAAAATGAAAATTTTGTCATTAATCACTTTACCCCCATGACGTTCCAAACCCGTAAAAGCTTTGTTCGTCTTCGGAACACAATTTATTTTGGATAAAAACTGAGAGGTTTGTGACTGTCCTATTGATTGGCAAGTAAATACCACTGTCAAGGCCCAGAAAAGTATGAAAGACGTCATCAAAATAGTCCATCTGCCATCAGTGGTTCAAGCTTAATTTTAGAATACTTTTTGTATGGAAAGAAAACAAAAACAACGACTTTATTACAACAATTCGTCTCCTCAGCATCACCGTAACACCATTTTGGAGAGTATCCGCTGGGTGCAAACTGCCATTCTGTGTCAGATGCGTCACACGGATGCGCTGTTTTTGTTTGAATCAAAGCGTAACAAAACGTATCTGAGACGAATTGTTGAATAAAGTTATTTTTCTTTTCTTTCCGTACAAAAAGTATTCTCATAGCTTCGTAAAATTATGCCTGATCCAAGGATGGCAGATGGACTATTTTGACGACGTCTTTCATACTTTTCTGGACCTTGACAGTGGTATTTACTTGGCAGAAGCGTTTACGTGTTACGTGGAATGACATGAGGGTAAGTGATTAATGACAAATTTTCATTTTGGGGTGGAGTAACCCTTTAAAGCCATTCCTTGAAGCTAAGAACACTGAAATAATGAAATACCAGCCAGAGTTCTGATCTAAACCCAACTGAAAATCTCTGGAAGATCCTTGGCGAAACTAGTGATGTCCTGCGGCCGCAAATGTGCTGAAGTCATTCAAAGCAAGGGCCTCTATGCTTCCTACTAATTCCTGACAGCTGTAACTCTCCAAAATTTTAGTTGTAATCTTCTTTCATGCTACAGCAGTTATTGTTCTCTAATTCTGAAAAAACAAGTATTTATAGATTGTTCTCTAATTTTGATCTCTACTGTATACCCTACTGACTAGTACTTTCAGCTTCTTAACACTAGAGGGAGCACATGCACCTGTGTTTATGACAGCAGCATGCCTTTTATCTCCAAAAAGGAGATTTAATAAAAGAGATGGAAGTGAAAAGAAATTTCTTGAGTTAACTGGCACGACATTAGCATTATCAGCCTTTATACGCTTGTCTGTTTTTGAAGGTTATTTAACTATGTTTGTCAGCTGTAGCATATGGAGGCAGCTACTCACCTGACTGGTGTGGAGCCAGTATTTGAATCTCTGCTGATGGCGGAGGTGAGGCAGGATGAATTTGAAGAAAGTGTGCTCTCCCAGCAGAGTGAGTAAAGCACCTGCGACCCCCACACACAACAGCACGAACAGCCCCGAGAAATGCTGGATACCCATCTGCAGAGTCTGCAAACACATGAAC
Source organism: Cirrhinus mrigala (assembly GCA_036247105.1). NCBI lineage: Eukaryota > Metazoa > Chordata > Actinopteri > Cypriniformes > Cyprinidae > Cirrhinus > Cirrhinus mrigala. The sequence continues at coordinate 18,707,290 of CM070008.1, read as the reverse complement.
ATTAATAAATAAAATCACAAGAGAGGATCACAGTGTAATATAGCTCTATTGCTGACTGCACCTATTGCCCAGAGAATCAATCTTTTATTTTTATTTATTTATTTTTTTAAAATGCTGCACAACTATTTTCAACATTGATAATAACAAGAAATGCATCTTGAGCACCAAATCAGCACATCAGAATTATTTTTTGGGTTTAGTTCCATTGACAGACATTTTATCTTTTTTTGCAAGCAACCTATATATCACCAATAACTCATCTCATACTACAGCAGATGTTTTACCAGCGCTCAATATTTTTTCCTTCTTAACTGTTTATCTCTCTCCAGGTATTATAGACCTCACAGTGCCCGGCCCAACGTTATTTTCCCCTTGGGTGTTAGAAGTCCCAACGTACACAAAGGAATCCATCATTCCCCTGCAATGGCTTTGATCTGCAGTGAGAAGGAGTCCTGCTGACTAGAACTAATCACGATTTTATAAAGTATTGCTGTTATAATTGAAATGAAAGTCATGCTGACTTGGGGTAGTTGTAAAGGGGAAAATATTCCACTTTCCGTCCCTCATATGTGGAGCATGTGTCGCAATATCAGACACTCACTGGTCATTTAACACTGCACAGGCTGAGACTGCAGTCCTATGTTCACTCCATCACAGTCCTGCTACCTCTGCTGTGGGTAAGTGTGTTCATTCTTAACACATAACAAGATTGGCTACAGCCCTTTATCATGATGTCACTTTCCAAGAGAGTGTTATAGAGGGGATGGTGGCTAAAATCACACGCATACGTATGCATACCTGCTACTGGCCAGATGAAGTGCTTATTGCACTACGTTGGCTACTCTGGGTTCATTAAAATAATGCAGTAACAACGTACAGTAAGGTTCTATATGTTAAGTTTAGGATTGCATACATTTCAGTTGTATAAATTAAAATTAGTGTATTTTCAACACACATGAATTAACAAAGAACAATAGTATATTTAGAAATTAATAATATAGATTAACTTTATATTAAGCGTGTTTCAATTAATCATTTGATACAGTGAATTTACTGTGTATGTGTTTGTACATTTTCATGTGAAAAATACATGCAAGTAATTACATTTGTAACTAATTTTAACCAACTCTAAGCCAAACCATACCACAAAACCTGTCCTTAACCTAGTAAAGTATAGTGCTGTAGAAGTATTGTTTATTCTTAGTTCATGGTAACTAATGAAGTTAACTAATGTTAACTAATGAAACTTATTGTAATGTGTTACCAAATTAATTAATGCAATGTGAACTAAAATGAGCAAACAATGAACAATTATATTTTTACACTAACAAAGATAATTGGTAACACTTTACAGTAAGGTTCATTAGTTAACATCAGTTAACCACTTTAGTTAACAAGAACTAAGAATGAACAATACTTCTAGCATTTATTAATCTATTAATCATTTATTTTTATTAATGTTAACTTCAACATTTAATGCATTAGTAAAACCAAAAGTTGTGCTTGTTAACATTAGTTAATGCACTCTGAACTAACATGAACGACTGTATTTTTATTAACTCACATCAACAAAGATTGATACCGTAATAAATATAAAATACTGTAATAATACTGTAATAAACATATTATTCATCGTTTGTTCATGTTAGTTAATTCATTGAAAAAAATCTGTAGAAGTATTGTTTATTCTTAGTTCATGTTACCTAACGTAGTTAACTAATGTTAACTAATGAACCTTATTGTAAAGTGTTACCAAATTAATTAATGCACTGTGAAATAATATGAGCGAACAATGAACAATTATATTTTTACATTAACATTAACAAAGATAATTGGTAACACTTTACAACAAGGTTAATTAGTTAACATGAACTAAGAATGAAAAATACTTCTACAGCATTTATTAATCCATTAATCATTTATTAATTTATTAATGCTAATTTCAAAATTTACTAATGCATTAGTAAAATCAAAAGTTATACTAGTTAACATTAGTTAATGCACCCAGAACTTACATGAACTAACAATGAGCGGCTGTATTTTCATTAACTAATGTTAACAAAGATTAATACTGCAATAAATATAAAATACTGTAATAATACTGTAATAAACATATTGTTCATCGTTTGTTCAAGTTAGAAACATTAAAAAATGCTGTTCATTAGTTCACGTTAACTAATGTTAACTAATAAACCTTATTGTTAAGTGTTACCAAATTAATTATTGCACTGTGAACTAAAATGAGCAAACAATGAACAATTATATTTTTACATTAACAAAGATAATTGGTAACACTTTACAGTAAGGTTCATTAGTTAACATCAGTTAACCACTTTAGTTAACAAGAACTAAGAATGAACAATACTTCTAGCATTTATTAATCTATTAATCATTTATTTTTATTAATGTTAACTTCAACATTTAATGCATTAGTAAAACCAAAAGTTGTGCTTGTTAACATTAGTTAATGCACTCTGAACTAACATGAACTAACAATGAACGACTGTATTTTCATTAACTCACATTAACAAATATTAATACCGTAATAATATAAAATACTGTAATAATACTGCAATAAACGTATTATTCATTGTTTGTTCATGTTAGTTAATTCATTAAAAAATTCTGTAGAAGTATTGTTTATTCTTAGTTCATGTTACCTAACGTAGTTAACTAATGTTAACTAATGAAGCTTATTGTAAAGTGTTACCAAATTAATTAATGCACTGTGAACTAACATGAGCGAACAATGAACAATTATATTTTAACATTAACTTTAACAAAGATAATTGGTAACACTTTACAACAAGGTTAATCAGTTAACTACGTTAGTTAACATGAACTAAGAATGAAAAATACTTCTACAGAATTTATTAATCTGTTAATCATTTATTAATTTATTAATGCTAATTTCAACATTTACTAATGCATTAGTAAAATAAAAAGTTATACTAGTTAACATTAGTTAATGCACCCAGAACTAACATGAACTAACAATGAGCGGCTGTATTTTCATTAACTAATATTAACAAAGATTAATACTGCAATAAATATAAAATACTGTAATAAACATATTGTTCATCGTTTGTTCATGTTAGATACATCAAAAAATGCTGTTCATTAGTTCACGTTAACTAATGTTAACTAATAAACCTTGTTGTTAAGTGTTAACAAAATTAATTATTGCACTGTGAACTAACGAGCAAGCAATGAACAATTTTTTTTTTTTTTTTACATTAACAAAGATAATTAGTTACACTTTACAATAAGGTTCATTAGTGAACATTAGCTAACTAGTTTATTTAACATGAACTAAGAATGAACAGTATTCTACAGCATTTATTAATCTATTAATCATTATTAATTTATTAATGTTAATTTCAACATTTACTTATGCATTAGTAAAATCAAAAGTTGTGCTTGTTAATATTAATTAATGCACTCTGAACTAACATGAACTCACAATGAACGACTGCATTTTCATAAACTAACATTAACAAAGATTAATACTGTAATTAATATAAAATATTGTAATAAATACTATAATAAACATACTGTTCATCGTTTGTTCATGTTAGTTAATACATTAAAAAATGCTGTAGAAGTATTGTTCATTCTTGGTTAATGTTAACTAATGTTAACTAATGAACCTTATTGTAAAGTGTTACCAAATTAATTAACTGCACGGTGAACTAACATAAACAATGAACAATTATCTTTTCACATTAACATTAACAAAGAAAATTGGTAACACTTTACAATAAGGTTCATTAGTTAACTACATTAGTTAACATGAACTAAGAATGAATAATACTTCTACAGCAATTATTAATCTTAATTCATTTCAGCACTTACAATTGCATTATTAAAATCATAAGTTGTGCTTGTTAACATTAGTTAATGTACTGTGAACTAACATGAACTAACAATTAACGACTGTATTGTTATTAACTAACATTAACAAAAATTAAGAAATAGTGCAATAAACATATTGTTCATTCATGTTAATTAATACATTACATAACAAATGGCACCTTAATGTAAAGTGTTACCCAAATGGGACCTTATTGTAAAGTGTAACTGATCTAATAAACTTTAAAATAACATACTTGAGTGTGAACTACATTTAAACTGCCTAATGTACAAACAGTTTCTGTTGAAACTTGTATATCACGATATTAAATATATTTGTAATTACAAGATGAAGTTGCAATTTAGCACATTTAAATGTAATATTGGATAACACATTACAGTTCAAATGAATATAATCAAGTACACATGCTTTAGTATGTTAGTCAACAGATCAAAATATGTGTACTTCTTCAAGGATTATTAAAATGAAAGGTGTACTTCACTTAAGTACACTTAAGTGGCCATTTATTTTATTAATATTATCTGAAAGTACAGTTTTTTAAAAAAATATATACTTTTAAGATTTGAAATGCATGTTTGATACAATTATACATAGCTTTAGGGTGCACTTAAAAGCATTATCCTTTTTGTAATGCATTACCTTCAATCCTGCTATATTAAAAAAATAAAAAATACTCCCACATAAAGGTTAGAAGGTACTCTTTAAGACAAACATGTATTTTTTGTTGGCTTTATACACTCTGTTGGCACAAAAACCAAAGAAGTGCTTTTGCTGCGAACAACAAAGTAGTATTAAGGAACAAATTCTGGCATTTGTTTATTCATAATTTATTTATTCATTTATTTTGAGAGTACGCCAGACGCAGGACTTAATGTAGGATTGTTGCTTTAAATTCCCCATCGCTTTCAACCCCGCATCTTTGTATCTGGCTACAACCCAAGATGCTGTTTGAAGAATTCTGACTAATTTAATTAAGACTGAATTACGTTGAGGAGATAAAATGCTGCTTTTGCATTTGAAGCTCCTTCTATAAACAGCTCCAGAATAAACATTCAAAAGGAGGCGACTGACTGCGAGGACCTCACAGTCGATCCTGTCCGCTTGTTTGGAGAATTTATTGCACGGCAAAGTAGTGGTTTTACAGCATGGTGTCTGTGGTGACAGGACAGCTTGGCTCCGGAGCAGGAGAGAGAGAGAGCGTGAGATGGGTTCCAGCTGGCACAGGGGCCGAAAACAAATGTCATTGCTTGTGCTCATGAAGTCCCCCATTCATAACCACAGCTAGGTAATGAAGCCAGACTGTAAGAGACAATGTCTTACAGGAGCGCTACAACTCCTGGGAGGTTATTGACTGAGGATCCATTGATGGAGTGTGCTGGCGGCTGCTACTCACAGCCTCAGGTGTGCTGGGCGGTACGGCTGACATGCAGCCCTCGGGAATGAAAATGGATTGTGGTGGCCCGTCGTCGCTCTGACAGAACGGCTATTAAACTGCAGGAGACAGTAATTCCAAACAAAAGGATTTTTCAGGGGAAAAGAGCTCAAAGAGGAACTTGGTCAAGGGCAGAAGCCGCTCGCTCGCCTGTGAACAAAAACACACGCACACATATTCTGCACGCTCTCAGACTGTCTTTTTTGATGGCTCACCTCTGTCACAGCAAAAACCCTCTTTCCACAGGGAACCACTTTATACCACTTGTCGTGCAGCATGTCCATGTAACCGTCAGACTTGTAGCGGCTGACATATTCAGACACGTTGCGAGTGAGAGGGGAGTTCTGGGGCAGACCGATCCCGTAACCTGAAAGAATAACAAAACAACAACTTTACACGTACGGCTCAGATAGAGCAATGCACGCTGTGGGGTTTTGTTGAAGAAACTATCCACATTCTAGTGTGAATTGATTCTTCTATTGTTGACATGTCTGAGAATCTTGAGAAGCAACAAACATGTTATTCAGCACCTAAAAATAAGTGTACTTCTTTAAAATACAACAAAGCTTTTAAAATATAATGATTTCAACTTTCTTTAAAGAAAAACTTTCAATATAACACTATTTAAAAAGTACTTAAAGGAACAGTTCATCCAAAAATGTAAAAAATGCTGAAAATTTAGTCTCAGACCATTCTAGATTCTTCATGAGAACAGCTTTGGAGAAATTTAGAATTTAGCATGGATCCTCTGTAGTGAATGGGTGCCATCAGAATGAGAGTCCAAATGGCTGATATAAACAGTGCAATAATCCACAAGTAATCCACATGACTCATTAACATCTTGTTAAGTGAAAAGCTTGTTTGGAATAAATTCATCATTAAAACACTTTTTTTTCAAACAGCTGCTTTTGGCAAAAATATGAGTCCTCTATCCATAATATTGATTTTTTTTTTTTCAGGGAAAACATAATCTTGTATTACTGATGAGAGAAGCACTGTTTCCAAGTGAAAACAGTCTAAAATGGTTCTAAACAGATATGTTGATGGATTTTGAAGTGAGATGGGATGCAATTATTCACTGCCTTATTATGGATTATGGACTTGTATTTTGGGCAGAAGCTCAATTTTAAGTTAAAACACCCAAAAGATTTGTTTAATACAAACATGCAGCTTTTCACTTCACTAGGTGTTAACAGGAGTCGTGTAAGTTATTTGTGGATTATTGTGATGTTTTTATCAGCTATTTAAACTGTCAATCTGATGGCACCCATTCACTGATGAGTGATGCAATGCCAAATTTGTACAAATCTGTTTTGCAAAAATAAATAAATAAATAGAACCTTATCTACATCTTGGATGAAGCAAATATTCAGAAAATGTTTATTTTTGGGTCAACTATTCCTTTAAAGGGATAGTTCACCTAAAAATAAAAATTCTGCATTCTAAAAAATGCTGGGTTATTTTTATTATAATTTTTTTTTACCCAAATTCTGGGTTCAGCCTGTTGGGTAATTTTATTCGGTTGTTTTTAATATTTTTATCCAGGTGCTGGGTAGTTTTTCTGCACTCTAAAATATGGCGAGTTTTTTTTATTTTATTTATTTATTTATTTATTTTTTAAACCCAAATGCTGGGTATAGCTTGTTGGGTCATTTTATTGGGTTATTTTTAATATTTTTTACCCAGGTGCTTGGTAGTTTTTCTGTAAGTAAGCTTCTGGGTAATTTTTTTCTACCCAACCACTGGGTTGAGCCTGTCTCCCACGAAACAACCCAGTTGCTGAGTTACAGTCATAGCTTTTTGTCATTAGGCTTTTTGTGTCCTCTACAGGTAAGAGTGGTTCTCAGTGCCGCTGATTTGGTGCACTTCTTCAGCGAAATAAAGTTTTGTATATATTTTATTTCATTTATAAAGTCTTTACTGTGCTGTAAATTATATTATTTTATGCAACGTAACATACAAGGAGAAGATGTCAGTCAGCTGCATCAGCAGCGGTTGTTTCGTGCTTTGCATAATGGAAACGCCTTTTGCCTTGCATAACAAACTGATTTTATTTGTTATAATACTGAATTTGATGTTAAAATATGTTCTCTAATCTCAGTACTGTTTGTTTATGGGCAGGTTATGGAGTCAGTCATGGCATCTTTCAGCTATGTGTGAAACGCAAGGTGGTGGTCTGAGATTCGTACTTCCCCTGGCGAACAGGAGCCTATCACCAGCTCAGATTTCTGCGATACACCAGCATGAGAATTAGCACTGTTTCGGTGAAAAGTGATAACAGAGAATGGTTGAATACACTTAAATTAAAATTAGAATAAAAAAATGTTACATTTTTTATTCTAAAATGTTTGTTAAACAAGTTTAAATGCATGTAATATTGTAAACTATGCTGCATTCACCCAAATAAATTACATTTGTCTTATATTTTTGTCCATGGGTGTTCTTGCTTAATAATGAATGTTCATCTTTTAATTATTGCTGTTGCCTCTACAATTCTGAGTTTGATGTTTAATTTCCAGCCCATTTTATGCCAGCAACATAATCATTTTTAATAGATGACTTAAATAAAACAACCCAGCATTTTGGGTAAAATCATTTAACTTAACCAGCTGGATCAAAATAACCCAGCATGTGTTCTGTCCAATATTTATCCAGCGCTGGGTTGCCAAATAACTTAATAATATCTTAATTTGTGTTTTGAAGATGAACAAAGGTCTTACAGGTTTGGCACGACATGATGATGAGTAATTAATGAAATAATTTTCATTTTTGGGTGAACTATACCTTTAAATGTGTTAACAAAAAGTCATGAAAGTATACTCTCTTTAAGTATATTTACTGTAAGTGGCCTTTTATTTAATTAATGATGTATTATCTGCAAGTACATTTTAATAAACTCTTGAGATTTGAAATACACTACATGCACATTTAACTCAATTGAGTGTACTTATTTTTCACAAGTGGCAATCTAATGCATTAAATAATATTAACAATTTGAACCTGTTAACTACTTTGGTTAGAATATCAAAACAGCGACTTTACACATACAGCTCAGCTAGTCCAATGAATACGGCAGGCTTTTGTTAAAGAGACCATCCACATTCTAGTGTGAATTGATACCTCTATTATTGATATGTCAGAGAGCCTTGAGGAGGAACAATCATGAATCTTTGGCACCCCGTGCCAATGCACCGTGGACAGAACGTCTGTCATTGCGGCGTCTCGGCAGCTAGGCAGCCGGAGAGATACGAGCGCAACTCTGACATCCACAAATTTCATCAAATCTCTCGCCTCACCGGCAAACCCACACATCATTCCTGGCAAGCAATCCCTCCCCTCCTTTCAGCACGTGGCACAACATCTCTTGCATCCTGATAAACTTCTGTCCTCTCCTACAGAGTTGCACCGCTGTATTTTACTCAGTCCTCTACAGCCAATAAAAGTGTGCTGTTGAACACTTTGAAGAGGGGGCACTGGCGGGCTGCTGGAATATTCTTAATGGAGTGAATCCAGGCAGTCATAAAATGTGCTGTGGAAACTAATACAATAAGGGATTTTCCAGCAGCGTTAAAAGGACACGGTCCACTCTGAAGAGACCGTTTCTACTGAAGGGCTTTCTTTCAATTTGAGCAAAGCCTGTGAATTGAACTTATGCCTGTGGGGAATGTCAAAAGTACCATAATTCACTACCAAGCCATGACAAAAATCAGGAAAAAATAATCTATCTATCTATCTCTCTATCTAATTACAGACAGACAGATAAGAATGAAATATTATATAACTATTAACTATTTTTATTTGTAATAACCTAAATTTAGTTAATGTCTGTATTAAAAATATTTATATTTATAAACTCTCTAAATGTAAGTTTTAGATGCTAAAATCTAAAAAAAAATCCATATTTTATTTCTATGAATATAAAGATAAATAAACAGATAGAATTTACTATTTATAATTGTAGTAATTTAAATTTTGTTATTTACAAATATGTATTTTAACATGTATTTGCTCTAAAACATAATATAAAAATATAAACAAAATAATTCTACTACAAATTCTATCTATCTATCTAATTACAGACAAACAAATAAGAATGAAATATTATATAACTATTTTTATAACTATTAACTATATAACTATTTTTAATTGTAATAACTTAAATTTAGTTAATGTCTATATTAAAAAAATGTATATTTATATAATGTCTAAATGTCGTACATTTTAGATGCTAAAATCTAAAAAATCTATATCTTATTCTATGAATACAAAGATAGATAGATAGAACGATAGATAGATAGATAGAATGATGGAATGATAGATAGACATAGAATGATAGAAGGATAGATAGATAGAATGATAGATAGATAGATAGATAGATAGATAGATAGATATAGATAGATAGATACGTTGATAGTGTTCTTTGCTCACTTTCTCTATATCATTTATTCGTTGTTTGAATAACCGTGGAAATGAAATCATTACAATTAATAGGCCTAACTTATAATGTTTTTATTAAATTGTGATCACGTTAAATTCAGTTTCTGTCGTATTAAAAGCATCACCCATTATCTGGTACTTGCCTAAAAAGACAGGTTTATTATGTGCGCTGTTAACAGATTAGGCTACATTACCATTACAATGTCCGTCAATGAAAAGAGAGCAAAGTTTTCAAAAGCACCCCACCTGCTTTTTTTCAGTAGTCAATACCATCGAAATTTCACAATTCACAAGATCAATTTCCACGCTGCCACAAAAAGTAATAAGCTACTGAAGACACTTTTTATTGTGACAACCTTGGACGCCGGACTCCAGTTTTTCGCCTGCATGGTTTGATTATGCACCTCGCTGTTTACAGGTTTTACAGACCCTGACGGAGCTGTCCATTTCAGGCCAGCAGATGTGATAGCGATGGTTTAGTCTTGATCATCCATCTAATAAAAAGCTGGCTCAAAGGCGTAAAAGAAGCTTTTGGCAGATAGCAGGGAAAATTCCTATGCATGCAGCAGGAGATAACATCCGGATGAGAGGTGCAGACACGCCTGGGTGACTGCCATGAAACCCATCTACACCCTGTAATAGCTTTCCCTTATGAAATGACATGTGTCAAACTTGACTTGCTTCGATTTGGAGGGTAATTACAACAGCCTTGAGGTGAATTCATGGACGGGTCTTAATGTGGGGTGGAATTCTAATAGTGTGTCTGTAGAAAGTGTTAGAAACACCCTGTGCCCTTTCAGAGAACAACTTCACAGGCTTTTGTAAGCTAATATAATTCAATGCGGCATGGCCAGAGGTGCTAGACTCCTGAAAGACAGCAATATGTCTCGGCGGCACAGGGGTCCTTACCTTCAATAGCAAATGGTTTTCCTACAGTCAGGAGTTTGCAGTCTGCATCTATGGACACCTCGTAGTCCAGCAAAGCTTTATCCATGATGAAGGCATCTAGCTGAGGGGGATCTGTCCTTCAACACACAGAGGAGGATAGTCAGAGCCAAACAAAACAGACACCACCAGCCAAACTTATGCTAATTGCTACTGACTTTAAAAGTTGATTGCAATAAGGCTGAACCAAACCCAAACCCTGTAGCTATAAACTGCTTAAATCTTCTGGCTTTAGTTAGATTTACTGAATAGAAAGTGCTTTTTTTTGTGTACTATGTGTGTAACTTCCCCCCAGACTTCTTTTTTTAAAGCAATTCTTGAGTAGTTTGCTCCTGCATTTTGTTTCTTTACAGAAGCTTACATTGCAAAGATTGTTTCTATAAAGAGGCTTATAGTGTAACCTTTTAATAAGGGAAGCAAAATAAATACATGCTGCTTTATCTAAAAACAGTGGCTAATAATAATGTTCAATAAAACGAATTACAAAAACTTAGCAAGTATTACATCACCCTGAAATAAAACAATAATTCCCAAAGGGTCATTCCAGCTGGAATCATCAAATGGTCCCCACCTGACCCCCTCAGATTTGTCTGAAAAAAATCTATGTGATGGGTAATATGCCCAATAGATCATATACAGAATTTCAGATCTCTACTGTGCATACTTTTTTTTACAAAAAATCTGTAAAAAAAAAAAAAGCTTTTCACCCCGTTTTGGCATCACTGTCTGAGTGACCATGTTCAGACTAAAATATCTCCAGAACTATTTGTGCCAGGTCCATGAAATTTTCTGGGCTAAGAGTCTTAGTCCAGAACTGCATGAATTACAACTCACAGCATTGTTACTGAATTTACACCTGAATGCTGGCCCTCTACTTTTCTTTGAAACTATTACTTTAAGGGTTTTCAGATGTCCATAGAAACCTCAATTTTCAATGTATAAGCATCAAACTTGGTAAATGGTCTGATATGTACCATGTCTTTCACATCCTTTGACATCAGACAATAGAGTCTTATGGATGTTGAGATATTATGGTCCAAAAATTGAAAAAAACTCATTTACACCAATGTTCAGAGCAATATTTCCCATGAATGACACCAGGTGTGAACATGAAACTTTTTTTTTTGAAAGAGCATGTTCTTATTGATAAAATATAAAAAATTGGGATGGGGTTTTGCCTCATTTTTCTGTAATAATTTAAAAAAAAAATCATTGTTGTGTGACATTCAAAACTACTGTAGTACCAGCTATTTTGAACTCATATGCCTAAATTAATGCTATAATGCAGCAATCAGACGTCTCTGACACAGAGCAAGACATTCAAGTGCTTTTTTTGCATCCCCATGGCCCAGCTAGAGGCTACTTTTGGCCAAAAAGGGAAGATGTCTGTTGGGTGCCTCTCCAGCACATCATAATGAAAATTGATGTGCCAGTTACTTCCACTGGACGATGCTATGTCATAAAAGAAAATGAAACTGTGGATTCAGACACTTTCATGAACAACTTTTAGTAACTGTTATGTCACACATTTATTTGTGTTGGTGGTATACATTATTAAAGTGACTCATGTCTGGGAGTACATTTTTTGTATTTTGTATTTTTTGTATAAGTGGAACATTAATAAATTCTGTTGAAATGCCCATACCAAGTTGAATAGCAAAAGTGAACAATAGGATCAGTGATGAAACTCTGAGTTTTAAAAAAATCATTACAGAACAATGAGGCAAAACCCCATCCTAATTTTTTTATATTTTATCAATAACAATATGCTCTTTCAAAAAAAACAAGTTTTATGTTCACACCTAGTGTCATTCATGGGAAATATTGCTCTGAACATTGGTGTAAATGAGTTTTTTTCCATTTTTGGACCTTAATATCTCAACATCCATCAGACTCTATTGTCTGATATCAAAGGATGTGAAAGACATGGTACATATCAGACCATTTTCCAAGTTTGATGCTTATACATTGAAAATTGAGGTTTCTATGGACATCTGAAAACCCTTAAAGTAATAGTTTCAAAAAAAGTAGAGGGCCAGCATTCAGGTGTAAATTCAGTAACAATGCTGTGAGTTGTAATTCATGCAGTTCTGGACTAGGACTCTTAGCCCAGAAAATTTCATGGACCTGGCACAACTAGTTCTGGAGATATTTCAGTCTGAACATGGTCACTCAGACTGTGATGCCAAAACGGGGTAAAAAACTTTTTTACAGATTTTTTGTGAAAAAAGTACGCACAGTAGAGATCTGAAATTTTGTATATGATCTATTGGGCATATTACCCATCACATGGATTTTTTTCAGACAAATCTGAGGAGGTCAGGTGGGGAACTTTTCCAAAATTTGATGATTCCAGCTGGAATGACCCCAAATCTGTCTCATAATACTGTGTTTACAGCTAGTAGGAGTCGGAAATATGACTAAAATCTTATATCATGATATGAGTAATCTTATTCCAAGGTAACAATGTATATCACAATATAGTTATTTTCGCTTTAAATAAGGGGTTTATGATATCAAATTTTTTTGATACCATAAAAAAGTCGTAATTCTTGTCACCAGTGTCAATATCACAGATAACTAATATCAGCCTAAAAAACCCCCCTCAAGATCAGTCAAGTAAACAGTGATTAAAAAAGACTAAGAAACTAATTACAAGCAATAGGACATAAAACTACAGCAGTACAAATAAATAAGAAATGCTACATACGCTGTATAAAGTAATCAAATGTATAAAAACACTGCATATTCTTCACTGTAGATCTGCCGCTATTTGTCAATTCTATTCGATTATTCGATTAAAAAAAAATCCTGATTTAACTTTGCTCGCGTCGAGTAACCGGCAAAATACCGGAAGTGGTGCATTTAATGGATGAGAATCCATGAAACGCATTATTAGACTGTTTTCCAAGGTTGCATGATATATTAAACCCATTTAAAAATCATAATTTAGCATAATTGTGAATTCACAAACTATGATTCAGTTAAATATATGCGATTTAGGTTTAATATATGTGCTTTAATTACTTGCAGGCGTCTCACAGAGGCTCCGTTCACAGTAAATGCTGCTACACAAGCTGTTATCATTTACATGTGTGGAGCGTCTCAAACTCCATCTCTGCATGTTGTTGCAAGTTTATTTTTCAACTGTGAACGCAAAGTGCGCCATTTCTTCAGATTTGTAAGGTAAATCATTTATAAACCTACACAAACTCAGAAGAATACATCAATATCTTTCTCATTCATCGCGATTTCAAAATAAAAGCTCAAACCCTCAGTCTGAGTTTACACGTTTCGATGTCCACATATTCATTAAACTACAGTGGCTACAGCATTTCTGTCGTAACGAAATGGCCAAATATTAAAGATTAAGTGGACATTTTAATTAAATTATGTTTTGTCAATAGTAAACAAGGATTAGATTGTGCAGTAATTTGTAAAAACAATCATCAGGCCGTTGGCGCCCTCTGCAGGCCTGATGTACGTTAGCTCTATTGTTTATAATACATTAGGTGTTTTAACAGTTTTGTTCAATAAAACCATATGATTTCTTTCTTTTGATACTTCATTTGAACTAATTATTGCCTTAATGCTGTTATATATGTGTTTTAAGTCATTTTAAAGTTTTTTTATTCTGTTTTTAATATTTCTGCTCTATTTTAATGGTTAAATTAAATTTTTTTAATCGGCCTGTCTATTTAATTGAGTTTTACAGTTTTATTTTTACCACATTCTGTTTTTTCCATTACTTTTCTGGATTCCATTTTAACGGTCCCGACAATTTAAATAATCATAAGCATCTCCAATTAATTTATTTTTATTAAAAAGAAAATGTAAAATATAATCAATACATTAGTCGATAGATTAATCGCTATATAAATAGTCATTAGTGGCAGCCCTACTTCACTGCGTAAATTAAATATATATTTCTTCTTATTAAAGTTACAAAAGAGATGTAGTCAAGAGCAGTGAGAGATTTTCTTTCTTTTGTTGTTTGATTAACATGAATGCTGTCACTATAAGAGCTTCCCAGATCCAAAGCTGTTACACATTTGTTTTCTTTCTCAGTTGCTTGCTTTCACTTAAGACCTAAATTACTGTTTATGAGGATACTTGCAAAGATGGGCATTTTGACACATACAAGTGTGTGTATTTAACCGTTAAAGGCCTATAAAGCAGCATTCAATACTCCCACACTTTATGAGCACCGTCTTCACAAGAAACAAAAGCAGTATCCCAGACAGCGGGTGCATATAGCGAAATGAGTTCTCTTTTGTTACCGACTGCATTTCAATGGCTTAAAAGCACTTTTTTAAAAAACGCAATACTTAAAAACACATGCAGTGTAGCACAGCAATGTCAGTGTGTAACCACAATAGAATCCACGCCTAATAGCTATGGTCAAAAATTTTGCTTGTGTTACATACAGAGATCCAAATCTTATGAACTCTGACCTCTGAATGCGATTTTTCATTTTTTGAAAGTGCTATTTGTTATTTGTGAGTCACTATTTATTAAAAACAAAAGCCCTAGAGCATGACATCATATCTCATTAGTTGTTTATCTCTGAAGAAATGTTGAATTCTCAATATCTTGTGCGAGGCGATGCTTACTCATCAGCTGACCTCTATTTTACCTCAAGTGTGACAGAAAATAAAATGCTGGAAAATTTTGAAGGATCAAACTAAGTCTTTTATGCAACGTCTTTAAAAGGAAAAAAAAACTGTCCGGATGCTTTTCTAAAAAAAAAAAAAATCTCATCCTCAAGGACAAATCCCAACTATGGCTGTAATCTCAACTCTAAAAATGCTGACCATGTATGTTGTCTCCTGTGAAACGAACAGAAGGATTTCTGACATGGAAGAAAACCGCTGTCAATCATACAAGACAGGAAGTACAAAGTAAAATACCGCACTATGTGGGAGCCCGAATCTGAGGAAGAATCGCTGTGTGTGTGCGTTTGCGCATGCCTGTAAGCGTACGCTTGCCGGGGAGTTATCTGTTGTCTCAGAAGAAAACCTTTGGCCTCATTCAGCAAGTTTAGATTTGACTTGAGAGTGACTGCCTCTCTTCTCAGCTTGGAGTCTGCAGCAGTCCTTGTTTTTTCAGGGAAGAATGGAAACCGAGACTACAGACAGAAAGCCTAGAGAGCAGACACTTGTTGCTGTCGACTTGGTTTGTTTAAATCGAGCGAGCTGGATGGTGCGCATAATTCCTCATGAAAGAGGAATAATATTGACGGTGCGTCATACAAAACAGATCCACAGTGGTGTAAACAGCTCTTGAGGGTGAGAACTGATTGTTGGCCTCTTATTGTGACCCTATTCATTGTTGTAGTATGTGCCTGCAGCCTTTGGGCTGCTTGTTGTCTCTGTCTCCAGCAGCACCGTGCAATTACTGAGCTCTATTTCCCTTTAGGCTTTTTCCAAAATGCCCATCTCCTGTTAAAGCTTTATTTGTTTTCTGCATGTTGCACTCCTGCTCAGCACCACTTGATTTTATTGAGTTAAAAGAATATGAATGTGTCTTTGCGAGTTTGAGGTTTGAAGATGATAGCTTTCTAAATACGTTTTATTGCAAGTGTTTTTCTTTCAGACGAAAAAGGCTGTTTAGAAATTCAGTTTTATCATTTCATTAGATTTACCACGCTCTCTCTCTCTCTCTGCCTATTTTTTTTTTACTGTTATCTTTTCGTTGGGCTTTCCACCACTGGTATGTTCAATTGCCTGTTATCTTTTGTTTCTCTCCTGGGTCTAAACACTTACTTGAGTGTAGAGACTCCATCCGGAGTGGTGGGCTTGTTGAAGCGCCTCATGTACTCGTGCATCTCAGGAAAGCTCTTCTTCACATAGTCCTCAGCACTGCTCTCTCGAACTGTGCCGAAGCGAAACCCTAGAGACGGGTGATGGAGCTTGAAAAGAGCAATGAAATGTGAATCGATTGTGTGAGAAAGGTATAAAAACATAATCCCAACACTTACAAAAAAGTTCCATGGTACTATTGTAGTCTGAATCATCGTGCAACCATGTTTTTGTGGATACATACTATATACACTACCGTGTAAAAGCTCAGGAGTCAGTAAATTTATTGAGCAAGGATACTACTTCTTTCTAAAGGATCAGGTGACATTAAAGACTGGAGTTATGATGCTATAAATTTAGCTTTGCCATCACAGGAATAAATTACATTTTAAAGTATATTAAAACAGAAAACTGTGGAAGCCTCTTTCTTAAATTAAAAAAAAAAAAGTGAGTTTTTCATCTCACAATTTGGAACTGACTCTTCTCAAAAACCCGCCCTCCTTACTTACTGTTGCTATGTCCGACAAACAATGCTGCTCTCACACTACAGACGTTGTAACGCAGTGAAAAATACATTGCAGAGCAAAGAAGAAACTGACAACACACCGACAGACAAGACAGAGCAGGATACTTCTGGTATCAACCAAGGTCTCAGCTTTAAAATGTAATTTTTAAAGAAATTTAAACTATAAATACTGTTTTGTGGCTCTTTAATGTGTCGTGACAGATGACTGTATTACCTTACTAGATCAGTAGCACAAAAAAAACATGAATGGACATTAAAACGCATTTTATTTCAACTGCAGAAAGACGTCAATACACAGTTTTTCAAGTTTAAGTCCACCGAAGTTAATCTACTCTCCTGTCAGATTTGTTTGTCGGACAGAATGGCGGATTCAGCATTATGATTGGTCAGGTCGCCTGTCAATCAAGCTGTTTGCGAAGGGTCAAATGCAAGTTTTCATTTCGCAGTTCTGACTTAATTCCTCAGAACTGCATGGTATAAACTCACAATTGCAAGTTATATATAAACCTGCAATTCTGACTTTTTTTCTCACAAGTCCGAGTTTATATCTTGCAATTCTGATTTAAAAACTTGTAATTCTGACTTTTTTTCTCAGAAATGCATGATACAAACTCACAATTCTGGCTTTTTTGCTCAGAATTGTGAGATATAAACTTGCAATTCTGCCTTTTTTTTGCAAATGCAAGTTTGTATCTCACAATTCTGACTTTTTTTCCTCTCAAAATTGCATGACACAAACTCACAATTCTGACTTTTTTTCTCAGAATTGTGAGAAACTTGCAATTCTGAGGAAGAAAGTCCGAATTGCGAGATTTAAAGTCACAATTCTGAGAAAAAAGTCAGAATTGTGAGTTTATATCTTGCAATTCTGACTTTGATTCTCAGAATTTAAACTTCATTCCTCAGAACTGTTTGTATCTATATATAGAAAGAAAGTCAGAATTGTGAGGAATAAATTTGCAATTCTGAGAAAAAAAAGTCAGAATTGTGAGTTTATAGCTTGCAATTCTGGCTTCGGTTCTCAGAATTAAAACTTTATTTCTCATAACTGTTTATATCTATATATAGAAAGAAAGTCAGAATTGCAAGTTTACATCTTACAATTCTGAGAAAAAAGTCAGAAAAAAAAGTGTTTATATTATGCATATTTTATATTATGAGTTTATATTATGCAATTCTGAGAAAAATAGTCAGAATTGCAAGTTTATATCTCGCAATTCTAAGTTTATAACTTGCAACTGTGAGTTTATATCATGCAATGAGAAAAAAGTCAGAATTGTGAGATAAAATGTCCCAATTACCTTTTTTTTTATTCAGTGGCGGAAACAGGCTTCCATAGAAAACACATATTTTCAGTTGTAATAATATTTCACAATATTCCTGTTTTTACTTATATTTTGTTCTAATAAATGTAGCCCTGGTCAGTGTTGGGGTAACGCACTGCAAGTAACGCATACAACTATGAATTACGTAATCAGATTACTTTTTTCAAGTAACTAGTAATGCATTACTTTTTAATTTACAAGTAAATATCTGAGTTACTTTTTCAAATAAGTAATGCCAGTTACTTTTTTCCTATTTATTAATTGAAAGATCTCCTGTCCCTATGTTGAGAGAAATCGGAAGTAAGATGTTACATAAGTTCTAGAATAAATGTAAACATGCATTAATTCATCTCACTCACAAAACAAAAAAAACAGATTTAGTATTCTTCAAAATGAATAAAGACATTGAAATGCAACTCAGAATATGACACAAACCTGCAATAATTAAACGTTAAATAATACAAATATCCTTTATGTATTTAATCCCATTTTATTAACCAGTGTCTTTGCTGCTGAGCTTCGATGATCCAATTAAACCATACTAATGAGCAAAAATTACTCAAGATAAACTAACATTTGTTCATTTTTTATTGCTGAAGAGTGCTGAACTTTCTTTTTCTGCATTCTACTATACAGACGTGAATTTAATTTTCCTTCAGCCAGTGGCTTATGGTGAAAAAGGGTTTTTACATTGGTCAAAAATAGAATTTTTTATATTAAAAACAAACAAGCAAGCCCTTTTTATTTAGATTTAAAAAGCAACTAAATAATGTAATTAGTTACTTTTTTAGGGAGAAACAAAATATTGTAATGCATTGCTTTTAAAAGTAACTTTTCCCAACAGTGGCCCTTGGTGAGCATAAGAGACTTCCTTCAAAGCCTCCTCCAAATTTATAAACGGTAGTGTCTTGATATATATGTACGGCATTTTTATTTTAAGGGATAGATATTATAAATTACAGCACGGTTTAAATCAATCACTGAACAAAAAAAAATTGTGTATTTTACTTCTTCAGTAATTCAGGATGAAATGCAGTGTTTTACCTTGACGTCATGAATCCCTGACACTTCCTCAAAGGTCTTCTCCCCCACCATGACAGCTGCTAGGTTGGCTGTGTAACTAGACAGAACCAGAAGGCAAAATATGGCCCAAAGGTTCATGAGGAAGCGGCCCGTCCAGCACTTTGGAGTTTTACTGGCAACGGTCCGGCCAAACAAGATGGCGTAGCAGAGATTCAGGGCAGACGAGTAAGAAAAGACCCTGATGCGGTTGCGCCCGTGCGGGGTCATGCCAAACGGACTGTTCCACTCGTAAAGTGTGATGAAAAGGGCTGTGATATGCAGTGCCACAAAGATGCCCACCCACATGGACCAGTGAAGTGGCCACATGAAGGCACCGATGGGTGCAGCCGTGTCCTTGCTGCGCACCAGGATCCCAAGACTGGTGGAGAAGAACGGGCTGGTGAAGTCTATCACTCGACTCCGAGCGGAGTTGATGCTAAAGCTGGTGACGGCCATGTCCGCCATGCCACTGAGCAAGTCGCCCACCAACCCAGTCCATCTACCCCCTTTCCATGCCCCGTACTTCCCATCACCTACGATGTAAAGGTCAAACTGGAAGTGCATATCCTCAGCTAACTTCTCCAGCAGATCAATGCAGTATCCATAGCAGCATTTCCGCATATCATTTGGCAGTGAACTGCTGTTGGTTTGCTCCAGCTCTCTGAACAGCTGGTTGAGGACTTCCGAGCTGTTGGTTTGAGGGTCAAGGCACAGCTGACCCGCCGGACATTGGCCCTCTTCGTCCACCTCCCGCGTGAACACAAACGGGTGCTCGACCAAGGTCACGACCCGCAATCTGCTCCCCGCCACTGGGAGTCCCGCTTGCCAGCGGCCGCCGAGCCTGATCTCCGGGCCGTCCTCCCGGTGGTGTTGGGACATGCCTGGCCACAAGCCCTGCTCTTCCAATTCCAGACGGCCCGACTGCCAACTTGCCACGGTCACCCAACTTGGCTGGCCCAGAGGGTCTCGCTGTAGACTCCATATGTGAAAGCGCTGGGAGGTAAGAACCCTGGAGAGGGAGCGCTGCACTCGCACCGGGCCTGTCAGCCCCGTGAAAGAAGTGTTCGACAAGAACCTGAGAACAGCAGGGACATGAGCATTGTGAGAGGAATATATATGCATCCAGCAAAAGCAAAGACAGTGATGAGATGACAGAGCAAAAAATTCTGCTGAATCTCTAGCGAACTGAATCCTACACATGAGCCAAGGGAGATAACTAGTGAAAAAAAGTCA
Source organism: Cirrhinus mrigala (assembly GCA_036247105.1). Taxonomy (NCBI): domain Eukaryota; kingdom Metazoa; phylum Chordata; class Actinopteri; order Cypriniformes; family Cyprinidae; genus Cirrhinus; species Cirrhinus mrigala. The sequence goes on along the minus strand of CM070008.1, from coordinate 18,686,655 downwards.
AAGAAATAAAAGTAGTATACAGTAGTGATACTACATAAAAAATAGAGCAAGCAGTGAAAATAAAAAGCAATTTTAGCCATTTCAGGCCTGTTATATTATTGATTATTGACGATTGATTTTAATTGGATTACATGGATTAAATACAGTAATTCCAGTGTTGCTGACTACATTAGTTTCACATCAAATATGACAAAAGAGATCATTTATCCTTTGTAATTACCCTATACTGTAGCATATTAAATACACAAATTTCTAAGGCCTCTAAATTATTAATGTGTTTGAAACTTTGATGAAAAACCTTTTATACGCAATCTACTACTGTATATGCCTTCTGCACTCTGATGGTTCATACTTTCCTAGTAGGAAAAAGGCCTTTTAGTATAGACCAATTTGGAGTAGACATCACAGTTACGTCACTTGCAGCTGTGAGCGCATTAGTTTGTAGAAAAAACACTGATAACAAGTGGAGGGAAAAGGGTAAAATCCATGGAATAAGAAAAAAAAAGTACTGCTCTGCCTTTAGATGTCAGAATAAGAATGCAAATGATTTTTATAGAATCCTGTCATCAAAGACGCTATTTGAAGCTAAACGCAGATGTTTACATGGACAGACTTTTGATGAAACCTGCAATGATTACTAAATTTGATTTAAACAAATGGTCTACATAATATTTACATACACAGTTCATAGGGGACATATTGTATTAGCCCTACAGTTACAGCATAAAATACTATTTAAACATATAACATTTTTGACTATTTGACTATATCTCCTAGTTCCAACTTTATAACTCGATTTAATTCAACAATAGAGAGTTTGTCAATTCTGAGGAAAGAAAGCCAGAAGTATGGGATAAACTCGGGGGGTGAAAACTTTTTGAATTTGAAGATCAGGGTAAATTTAACTTATTTTGTCTTCTGGGAAACATGTAAGTATCTTCTGTAGCCTCTGAAAAGCAGTACTAAATGAAAAAAATATGATATTTAGGGAAAATTTAAAAAATGTACGCGTCCATTCTGTTCAAAAGTTTTCACCCCCCGGCTCTTAATGTATGGGTTTTTTTTTTTTTTTCTTTTGGAGCATCAGCAAGTGTTTGAACCTTCTGTAATAGTTGCATATGAGTGTCTCAGTTGTCCTCAGTGTGAAAAGATGAATCTCAAAATCATACAGTCATTGTTGGAAAGGGTTCAAATACACGAAAATGCCGGAAAACCGAAGAATTTGTGGGACCTGAAGGATTTTTTTTTGAAGAACAGCAGGCAGTTTAACTGTTCAGGACAAACAAGGGACTCTTGAACAACTATCACTACACAAAAAACACAGCTGTGGATCATTCAGGTAACAACACAGTATTAAGAATCAAGTGTATGAAAACTTTTAAACAGGGTAATTTTTTGTAAATTCAACTATTATTTTATCTTGTAGACTGTATGTAAACATATTTTATGTTAAATATCTTATGCAGGTCAGTACTAACTAAGCAATAACATGCATTTTGTATGACCCCTCTTATTTTGGTTCACGAGTTCACCCTTACATCTAATCTGGTTGAGTAAACAGTAAGCATATTTTGGCGTGCTGTCCTGGGGGAGGGCTCCGAGCCCGGAATATGGCCCGAACCCAGAGAACTCCCCCCCATCCCAAGTATAGGATGAGGATAGATTAAGAGTGAGGAGTTGGGGTGGAGGAGGGATGCCGAAAAACAGTCGAATGACGGAGGTGAGTCGGCTGTGTGCATATATCTGACTTGTGCTAGTTTGGATGATTAGCTAGACGAGTTGCACCTGTGCCAAATTAGTTGATTATCTGATTGTGCTCCTCCCGAACTTTGTTATCAAACATCATTAAAATAATTAACATTTTTAATGATTCTGAAAGGGGGATGTAAACTTTTGACCTCAACTGTATATTTCATACTACATAAGCCATAAACAAATATGATACTCAACCAATTAAAAAACAAACAAACATCTAAACTGCCATAAAAAAAATGCATTTTCTTGACTAAAACAAGACCAGCTAATAGTTCAAAATGTCAGCCTTGTGTGAAAATGCTATTTGCTCAGTCGATCGCATGCTTATTTACAGCAGCAGAAGCAGCACGGGAACTCAGTTTGCACTCAGCGCTCAGGGAATCTGCATCTCACAGGCACGGCACGTTTTGTTGAATGACCACAGAGAACAGCCTCTGATTCACAAAATGTGAACGAGGTGCAGTTTTCCATTTTTGAGTAACTGATGATTTAAATTCATTCATCACTGTATATGAATGACAGAACACATGGAACACCGAATCCACAAAGCAACAATATGGTCATCAATAAAGAATAATGTTGCTTCATTAAAATATTTATAATTAGGCATTGCTGTAATTATTATAGTGAAAACGTAAGAAAGAATTGAAATAATGTTTAGCATATTTAATGTGTCGGTAGGTTCAAAATGTTCATATGAAAATGTCCACAGATTGAAAATACTTGGTGATCGCCATGGCTATCATGATATAATATATATAAATGTGTGTGTGCATGTTAAATAAGGATTTGAACCCAGGTCGCCCTGCATGCTAAACGAAAATTACACCTTTAGACGATCCTGTCTCACTGTCATAGAAAGAAGTGCCACAACTGTCACATTGAGCCCTCGGGAAAAAAAAATTAGGCGCCAAGATTTAATAATTATTTCTTGTTCAAGAGAACCAGCTTTTCAAACGAACATTCCGTAATGTTTAATCTTGAATTCTCAAACAATATTTTTCACAGCAGGAGAAAAGAATAAGAACAAAAGGAAATATAGATCACTCTTGAAGCACACTGAAGTTCAAGGCTTTCTTCAAAGACATGAGGACAGAAGGGTAGGATTATGACCTGGGTAACCTGAATCACACTAAATCTTTTGAACCAATATATGACCTTTGACAGCTCAAGTATTTAACCGCTGAGCTGCCACCAGATCAGTACTGCTAACATCCATCAGAGAGTAGTAAACAATTAAATAAATAAATACAGCACGGTTTATAGGTGAATAACCCTCTATGTCGCTCCAGATATTATACTCTTGTGTTGTTCTGCATAGATCACATAATTGTGATTCCTTACGCAGCCTAGCCACACTTCCTTTATGGTATACTATGAATTAGTTCAATGATCGATTTTCGTCAATAAATCAGCTGGGGATGTAGAGTAGTCAAAGGGCTGCTGAGCAACGTCTGGGTCACGGAGGGAAGATGAAAAATCCCGAGTGAAAGAGGCTTGTGATGTGTGGCTAAATGAGGCCGTAAATGATATGCACTCTGTGTGACCATAACTGCACACTTCCATTAAAACAGAGCAGAACAGAGAAAATAAAAGCAGAAAAAAATTGATTGCCTGGATCATTAATTTCTCCTGATAGCCCTGAGTTTGACCCGTTGAGAACACTTGATCTGGTGTGAAAGCAGAAGTTAAAAGACAGGAGATAATGTGTTAGCCATTGCAACAAAGCTGATTTCCTTACTGAGATTTCCATCCGTGTGACCATTATTAAACTTTCCGAAAGCATTAGCGCCACAGAGGAGCAATAATCCCTGTGCTGTGCTGTTTACAGCTTCTCGCATTCAATGTGTATAGACCTATTGCCTGTGCTTCGGTGCTACACACTCATTTCTCAGAGCAAATACGTTTCTCAATATGAGGGTGGGGGGAGTTTTGCAGTGTGAGGTGAATATTAAAGATTACATCACTGCTTTCAATCCAGTGGAAAATCTCAGGGGTCCTCTGTCACACTTTTTTTCATTTTTTAAAAAGTTTACTTATCTGAGCAAGACTCATATAACACCGGCACTTTAATCTTACATCTGAAGGTGCTTTGCACTTTTTTTTACCAAAAAAAAAAAAAAAATCTCATTTGTGGAAGTGAGCAGATAGGTAAGGCTTCTCCCAGCTTTCGGTGATAAGAGTTCTCCAACAGTGTTCACAGGGACTTGATCACAATCCGAGAAAACGCTACCATTTGTTTTACAGTTACATACACCTAAGATTTTTTTTTTTCAAAGTGGAATATCAAAACTCCTAAAAGTCCTAGTACACTCTAAAAAATGCTGTGTTAAAACAACCCAGCACTGGGTGAAATATAGACAAACGCAGTGATTGCGTTGTTTTAAATGTTTAACCCAATCCACTGGGTTTTAAAAATTATAGGGCTGTCAAACGATTAATCGCGATTAATCACATACAAAATAAAAGTTTGAGTTTGCCTAATAAATGTGTGTGTAGTGTGTGTAATTATTGTGCATATATAAATACACACAAATTAATGTATCAATTTAAGAGAAATATGTTATGTACAAAATATTTTTATTTATATATAATAGAAATTATATAAAAATTATAATAAATACATATACTTGTAAATATTTCTTAAATATATACATGAATGTGTTTGTATTTATATATACATAATAATAACACACAGTACACACACATATATTAGGCAAACTCAAACTTTTCTTTTCTATGCGATTAATCGCGATTAATCGTTTGACAGCCCTAAAAGATTACTATGTTTCTTGATTAAAATGAACCCAAAACATGTTGGAAATGGTATGTTCAATAAATAAATATTTATTAATAGTATGACAAATAGTAATTAAATAATAAACATTTCTTAAAATAGCTTATTAATAAATGTTCACCTTTTGATTATTGCTGATGCATCTACACTCAAAAAAATGCAGGGTTATTATACAGCCCGTTGAGTCATTTTATTGGGTTATTTTTAATATTTTTACCCAGGTACTGGGTTAGTTTTTAACCCAAATGCTGGGTTCAACTTGTTGATGCTGGGTAGTTTTTCTGTAACTAAGTTGCTGGGTCAGTTTTAAAATTGGGTTATTTTTTTCTGCTCAGCCGCTGGGTTGAGCCTGTCCCTGATGAAACAACACAGCTGCTGAGTTACAGTCATAGCACAGGCTTTTTGAGTCCTCTACAGGAGAGAGTGGTTCTTAGCGCCGCCGATTTGGTGCACTTCTTCACCGAAATAAAGGTTTGTATACATTTTAATTTATAAAGTCTTTACTGTGCTGTAAATTGTATTATTTTACGCAACAAGGACGAGATGTCTGTCAGCTGCATCAGCAGCAGTCACTTCGCATGATAGAAACGCCTTTTGACTTGCATAAAATGAATGGATTTTATTAGTTATAGTACTGAGTGTAATTTAATTTGAAGTTAAAATATGTTTTCTAATGTCAGTACTATTTGTTTATGGCCAGGTTTTGGAGTCAGTCATGGCATCTACGAGTGAAACGCAAGGCTGCGGTCTTAAGTTTGCAGTTACACCGGAGAACAGCAGCCCTTCACTGGCTCAGATTTTAGCGACACACCGGCACAAGAATTAGTGCTATTTTGGTAAAAAGCAATTACACAGAACGGTTGAATACACTAAAATTAAAATGCTACTTTTAAATGTTACATTTTTAAAATGTTTGTTAAACGAGTTTAAATGTATGTAATATTGTAAACTATGTTGTATTCACCCAAATAAATTCTATTTGTCTTGTATTTTGTTCATGTGTTCTTGCTTAATAATAAAAGTTCATCTTTTGATTATTGCTGTTGCCTCTAGTAATTCTGTATTTTTTATAAGTTCCTGTTAATTTTAAGCCAGCAATAAAATAATTTTTAAACAATAGTTGACTTAAAATAACCCAGCATGTTTGGTAAAAACATTTAACCCAACCAGCTGGGTCAAAATAACCCAGCATGTGTTCTGTCCAACATTAACCCAGCGCTGGGTTGCCAAATAACCCTAATTGGGTTGTTTTAACCCAGCATTTTTTAGAGTGTAGTAATTATGCGTCTGATTTTTAATTTACAACCTATTTTGAGTTCATTTTTTAGCCAGCCATATAGTAATTTTTAAACAATAGTTGAGTTAAATAAAACTACCCAGAAGGCTGGGTTAAACATAACATAGGCATCAGCAATAATCAAAAGGTGAACATTTATTAATAAGCATTTAAAAAAATATATGTAATTATTATTTATTCAACTTACTAATAAATGTTTATTTGTTGAACATATTAAAGGATTAGTCCACTTCCAGAACAAAAATTTACCGATAATGTTCTCAACCCCCTTGTCATCCAAGATGTTCATGTCTTTCTTTCATCAGTTGTAAAGAAATCATGTTTTTTGAGGTAAACTTTTCAGAATTTCTCTCCATGTTGTTGACATCTATGGTGCCCCTAAGTTTGAACTTCCAAAATGTAGTTTAAATGCAGCTTCAAATGGCTCTAAACAATCCCAGCCGAGGAAGAAGGGTCTTATCTAGCTGGGTCTTATTTTTCTAAATTACAATTCACATACTTTTTAACCTCGAACGCTCATCTTGTATAGGTCTGAAAATAAGAAAATACCCTAAACAGAAAAAAGAGAGTTCACGCAGACCTAGACAAGACTAGCACTTGAGGTTAAAAAGTATATAAATTGTACATTTTTGTTTAGAAAAAAATTGCAGATTATTTCGCTAGATAATAATTGCTTGGCTGGGATTGTTTAGAGTCCTTCGAAGCTGCATTAAAACTGCATTTTGGAAATTCAAACTCAGAAGCACTGTACAAGTCCACAATATGGAGAGATATCCTGAAATGTTGTCCTCAAAAAACATAATTTCTTTCAGCTGAAGAAAGAAAGACATGTTCATCTTGGATGACAAGGGGGTAAGTAAATTATCCATGAATTTTTGTTCTGGAAGTGAACTACTCCTTTAATAAATGTTAATTTCCAACTGTTGGGTTCATTTTAAGTAAGAAATATATAGTCATGTTTAAGTAATAGTTTGGCTAAATATACCCAGAAAGTTGGGTTAAACATTTAAACCAAGTTGTTTTTAACCCAACATTTTTTTTTAGAGTGATATCAGATGAGAACTGAACTTGAATTGAACTGAGTTGAAAAATGGCACTACTGTCTTCTTTAGAGCTGCTTATAGCTAAATTTAGCTTATTTCATAACAGATGAACAGTTATTAAACCAATCAGAAACAACACTGAACTGACTGGAGCTAAATAATGATACATTTTTGTCTTTTTAAAGCTGCTTTACAGCAGAATTTAAATTTGTCTCTTCTTTGATGAAGTTTACATCATTGATTCTGTTATTTTTTATTACTGTGAAGCTGCTTTGAAACAATCTGTATTGTATAAAGTATTGTGTTTTGATACATTCACCAATAAAATATTTTTATAATAATAATTTCTACACAACAGTCTCTATATTCTGTGATACTAATAGTTAAGCTTCCCACAGCCTTCTCCACTAACAGAATGCATCAAGCTGAGAGGCAGTGGACAGCAGACTCTGTGAGCTCTTGACATTGAACAGGACACTGGCACTGAAGATGAAGAAAGAGCCTGTCGACCTGAATGCAGAAAGGTTTGTGTCCTGTTTATGGAGGTCAGTCAGTGAAAAGGACGTAGAATGGTCACAAATGGCTTCCACATTGCTGCGAATGCATCACTGTGTAACTGCTAACTTGACGGCTTACGTAAATGCACACTGGGATATGGTTTTGATTGAGTAGGTATAAATGTATGGAAAATGCCCCTGAGTCAGTTAATTGCATTTTAAAGTCTCCGGTGGCTCAATCAGGAAAATAACTTTAAGATATGAGGCTATGCTGTGGCCGAGTCCGAATATTCCTGTAACTTCATACTAGTGGCTGGAATACTAATACAGCCATTTTCCTTGGAAAGTATTTACTACCTTATAATTCCCTTAGCGTAAAGCATGCTTAATATGTCTGCACACACTAATGACTAAAGGTGAATTTAAAGCTTGATGACTGCACTGCGTGATCAGATAACTAATTAATTCATGATTACGAGATAAGATAACATTTTAAAACATGGACAGCGTTGGAGAAGCTAATTTTAAACTGTAGCTGGATAAGGAACGAGATACACATAATCTACAGCAGTTAAGCCGCATTAAAGCAACTCTTAATAAAACAGTATAGCAAGAATACAAAAACAAATACTGAAAATAATTCTTCAGTATTTAAGAAAAATCCAATTATATACATTGTACATCAAAATCCATAATGTTTAGAAGAGTGTATGAGATTAAAAAGCTTTATACTGGGTATCACATAACAGTTCTATATATAAAAAAAGGGCTTGTATTAAATGCAAACCATTAGCAGTGACATTTCGCAGCAAAAAGTCTTCCACATTATTTGTCTGCTCACGGCATCCTTAAAATGATGTGTCACGACACAGTCCTTTAATTTTCGGTTTGCATACAATAGTGTGACCTATGATATTTGACTCTTTGAGACACATAAATGTTAATACGATTAATATATGTTAATAAAATGCACATGATGTTAATATGTAAAATGTTAATACTCAGTTGTTTCCTTCACTAATGGCTAATTCTGAGACAATCTCCAGATCCCCTGTAGATAATTGAGATTGAACACCAGGGATCCATAAGCCACGTGTCACTTGCAAATCGCACATTAATCATGAATGTGAAACATGGTAAATGGGGTGCAAAATATGTGCTTTTAATTTTCATTTTGCATAGGCTGCATACACATGTATGACTCTTTAAATGAGTCATGGACTGCCTTTTTTATTATTTTTACTGTTCAGGATTATCAGGATTTTTAAATAAAAAACTTAAGAATTTAGAATTAATAGACTATTTTCTGTCTTGTTTTGACCACCCCATCAGAACGCTCTGTTTGAATAGGCGTGGCGGATATTAGACTCAGAAGTAAACATCTACAGCCTACATCCTTCATAGATGGATGCTGCTGTCATTTACATCAAAAACGCATAAAGTACATATCAAACGATCTGTAATAGCAAATAATAAAATAGCAAATAATAGCAAGTAATAGCAAATAATTGTAAATAGCAAAGCAATAGTGACTACATATTAAAAGCAGTTACTCACACTTGTGTGTTGCAACATTACTGGCGGATCCAATATAGTCGGCACAGCATTGTCTTTTAGTTTCAATTTTTCTGAAAATCATGCGTCGAATTCTGCCGCCTTTGTAAACAAATTCATGGTAAAATAAAGTGAACAAAGGACTGAGTTACTGATGCAGTCTGGAACTTGCAATGCAAAGACTGTTTTTTTAAAACTTGGCACTGCACAGCATCTTGTTGTCTTTGGAACCATCTTTATTGTTTGATTTCTGCATAGACCTGTGTTTGGCTCTCTTGTTATTTACACTACTTGTGTGAAATGGTGTGCGAGCCTAAACAGGCAGTGATGTAGAAGCAGGAGTGGATCTTCTTCTGTGAATGCGATGTTTAGCCACACTATTACATCAGTGGCACATTCCACAACCTGTCATTTTGGCAGATTGGTTTTAATATAAGCTGTTTTTAGTCTAATGAGAAAGTTTTGAGTTCTGAAACTTGGATGTTTTCATGGTACAATGATCTCTTATATGTCAAAAGATCAAGCGATCTTGATTTTGAATTCTCTGTTCATGACACCTTTAAGACATAAATTTCAATAAATAAGACCGTGCATAGCTGTTTCTTTTGCTAACATCCAATTGTGACACATTATCCAGCCTTATTGTGCATAACTGGACTTGAATGCAACGGGTTCATATAAGCCACACATTTGTCACAACCTTACACACTAATCAGAAATGTAAAACATGGTAAATGGGGTAAAACTCATGATACTTGACTCTTTAAGACACATCAACTTTAATAAATAAACCATGGATTGTTGGTTCCTTCACCAATTTCCTATTCTGACACAATCTCCAGATTTAATATGAACAACTGAGTTCAACCCATGGGTTCATATAAACCGCATATATATATATATATATATATATATATATCATACTAATCAGAAACGTGAAACATGGTAAATGAGGGGAACCGGTGCAATATGTGTGCTTCAATTTTCAGTCTGCATAGGCTGCGCACATTTGTGTGACCTGTGACATTTGACTCTTTAAGAGACATAAACTTTAATAAATAAACCACGCACAGTTATTTTTTTTTTTGCTAATGTCCTATTCTGAATCAATCTCCAGCTTTATTGTGAATAACTGGGCTTGAAGGTCATGGGATCATATAACCTGCACAAGTGTCACATGAAAATTGCACACTAATCAGAAATGTGAAGCATGGTAAATTGCACCTGTACCTGTGCACAGTGTAGCCTATTAGTTATAATGTGACATAAACAACAGCGATGTAACATCGCTAAATGCTACATCACTGTTGTTTATGTCTCATTAAAACTAAAATGGCTTGTTACTGGAAAAATTGCTTGTTACTGGAAATTGTACTCTGTGAATAGTGGTACTGGCATAAAATGTAGTTTCACAGTAGTGTAAGCTACTTAGATGGAAAATTTAATACATTTATGCTTACCTGGCTAGGTATTGTCCAGAGGAGGGCAGCTCATGTTTATTGGGCTTGTCGAAGCAGTTGACCATGTTCTGGATGAGAGCCAGGTCTGGTCTCACCATGGTCGCAGCATATACAGCCCTGCCAATGAGCTGCAGGGTATCCCTAATGTAAAAATTCAGAGGTTTGCGATTCACCTCCCCATAAGCCAGAAGACCCAGGGGGGAGCCAATGGAGTGTAGAGAATCCAGAGTAAGCGGATATCCCATGATCCATTGCATCGGGGGCAATGCAACGCTCAACTGGTGGGCGCTGCGCAGCACCCTGGCTGTACATTCAGGGTCAGAGCCGAAAAGCACCACGGAAGACGCCGGAGCAGAAGGAGTCCTGCTGAGGAGTTGCGAGAGGAGCTCCATTACCTTGTCTTCACTCAAGTTTTCCTCCAGTCTGGACAAGTTAAGGGTCTCCCACAGATGCCAATGGGCCCCATTTAAGCCCAAATGGCCCCGCTGTTGTAGCTCTTCCAGCATTCCTGTGTTCCCTCCTCCTGGACAAAGAATGGCCGCTCCGCCCTGCCAGCCTCCCTTCAGCAACACCGCCAACAGCAGATCTGACAGCCCTGAAGGGGGCGTACGTGTCATCATTTGTAAATGGAAGCGGTTCTGAAAGCAGAAAACATACACGGTTAGGTCTAGGGTGAAATAAAACAAAACCGTGATAAGTCTTGTAATATGCAATTATCATGCAATTATGATATGCAATTATCAAATCGAAGAAAGTGCAATTCAATCAAATATATGCAATGCCTGTTCCAGTGTGAAGCGCAGCACTGTGTTCTGTTAGACCAACAAGCAGGTCAAGATCCAGTGTTTTCAGTGTTTCAGAACAGCTCGGTTCACAGGAAATGCTGTTCCACATGAAGTCAGAGTTTTGGTTGCTTATAATGTGCATTTGGAGATGCAACATATGCCTACCATCTTTCCAAACTTGTAATAAGAAGTGCTTATAAACCAGATGATGTCCACAAAAGAGAGGCCCTAAAGCATGGTTTCAGAACTCAGTTTCTGAGTTCCTGAAGGTCCACAGTCCTGCAGAGTTTAGCTTCAACTCTAATTAAACACACCTGATTCAGCCTAATCAAGTCCTTCATTTGAAAACTGCATGGTATGTGTGTTGGAGCAGGATTGGAATGAACAAGCATAACAAAACTGGAGCTAAAAAAGGTATTTTAAATTGCAAATATAATTTTTATTAGAAAGCAGGGGTGAGCGATATGACCAAAAGCTTATATCATGATACAAGTCATTTTAAAATAAAAATAAATAAATAAATAAAAAACCTTAAGCACACTTAAGTAAACAGTCAGCAATTAAAGCGGTCCTCGGATGCAAAGTTCACTTTTACATGTTGTTTGAACATTAATGTATGTTGGCAGTGTATGTACAAATCTACCCTATAATGATAAAAATCCATGCAGTGGTTTTTAATTAATATGTCAAAAAAATAATATCCCCTTTTTCAAATCAAGGTAATTCTCAGATGCCTGTCATTGTGGCGTCACACCGACAGAAGCCGCTCCCATGATAGTTGATTGACATGAGCATCTTACCTCAGACCTGTCAGCTGTAACAGTCTGACCTCCAAGACAAGAATATCTCTGATTGAGCGATTGAGGTGTTGTGTTGCTGGATGTAATAATGAACATAGTGGTCGTCATTTACTCCCGACATCTGAGCCGTTGAAGATGCAGTGGATTATGTTTGTTTGTGAAGGGAATGCACCTCCCAATCTACATATATACATCTGTGTTCGCGCAAATCATTCGTGATCCAGCTTCACCTACAGCAGAAGTGAGTATAAGGGTTTTTTTTAATGAGTCTCTGTCATAACCATTCCTAATAACGTGCTAGTTAGCCGGTTTCGCGGCTAAACACGTTAAATGCGGCTAAGGTAAACAATCTCTCAGAGCAGCTCGTCACTCCACAGAGAGAAGAGAAGGGCGGGGCGAGCAGAGCTCATTTGCATTTAAAGGAACAACCCCTCAGAATGGGATGATTTTTACAGAGCTCATTTTGACAAGGTAAAAAGGGTGTTGTTTTACACAACCATTGAGAATTTTTAACCAAAGTATATTATAGACTTTTCATTAAGACCCTAAAGAATCATATCAACTTGTGGAAAATGGGCATTCTGATGACCCCTTTAAAAAAAGAATAAGAAACTAATTACAAGCAATAGGACATAAAAATACAGTAGAACAAGTAAATAAGAAATGCTACATACATTGTATAACGTAATCAAATGTATAAAAACACTTCATATTCTTTACTGTGTAAATTAAATATAGATTTCTTATTATTACAGTTACAAGGGTTATTTAGTCAAAGCAGTGAGAGATTTTCTCTCTTTTGTTGTTTGATTAACATGAATGACAGACAGCAGGAATATTAGACTGCAGTCACTTTAAGAGCTGCCTGGATCCAACAAACTGTTACACGCGTTTTCTTTCTCAGCTTTTTGCTTTCACTTAAACTTAAATTACTGTATTAACGAGGCATTTTGTCACATACAAGTGTGTGTATTTAACCGTTTATTTAGCAAAATGAGTTCTCTTTCGCTGCTAATTGCGCTTCATCGGCCTAAAATAACTTATTTTAAACTGCAATGCTTAAAAACACATGCAAATGATCTGTTTTCATGACCACGTAGCACAGCAAAGTCACTTGAGTATGTAACCGCAATAGAGACGATAGTCGAAAATCTCTACCGGTTAATTGTATCTACTGGTATATTGCCCACCTGTATCAGAAAGAAAGAAAAGAAAAAAATGCAAGCGCACCTGTAGCTTGAACACACACACACAAACACACATTGTACACTGCAATCACGATTAAAAAGAAATAAAGAAAAAAAATGGCAATAAGATCATTTTTACCCTAGTTAGGTCTTCACACTGACTCATCAAACAAAAAACAACCCCCACCATAAAATACAGATATCTTCAGGCTGCAAATGCGTATTGTATTCCCTAATGACTTTACGTTTGAATAAGTAAGAGGGAAGTCTGGGGAGAGTGTTAGATCTCCTGTGACTTCCATCACCCAAAGTTGCCTTATAGGCAAATAGAGGAATATATTACTTACTCTGAACTCACGATGACCTCATCCTCAAGAACACTGAACACAACACTTGTTTTGATGCAATCTTGGAAACATTTGAATCACTTGAATAAAAACCAGACACTAAAACAGTGAGGAAAAGCCGTCAGCTCTCATCTGAAATAGCTCCTGGCCATCTCTACATAGACACTCTGCTGTTTTTGATGTGGACTGACAGGGAGGCGTGCATGAATGTGCCGTGAGAGTGAAAGATTGGATGCTTGGGTGTTCTGAGGGGGAGAGCGGCTGTTTGAACCTGGTGGGGGGCTGCGAGCGAGCAGCACGGCGCTGAAGAGGAGTCCCCACGCAAAGTTAAAACCTGTGTGACTGGAATAACATTACCGCCAACGGCTCTGACACGCGTCCCTGTGACTTTCACCGCTACTTAGGGCACACGAATTAGCACACACGCTGACGACTCCATGCGGCGAAGCCAAACCGGATGAATTTGAAGAAGAAAGATAAAAACACGCCATTCATTTGGTCTCGAAGTGCTGAAACAAAAGAATAGGGCTTCAAAAAATAGAAATGGACCGAGGGGGTCCCAGGGTTGCGCTGCGTACATATGGGAGCTTAGATAAGAAGAGAAAACGGGGGCAGGCTTATCTTTTATTTACCAGTAAATCCAGGTGATGCCAGGTGAATAGCAAACAAACAAGCAAACAAACAAACACCTTCTATGTGTGAAGGCAAACTTTCAGCCTTGAGGCCTCTCATTGCTCAATCGATCTGAAAACAGCTGCTCCTCCAAACAATACCTGCGCCCGGCAGGACTTTACCCTTCTCACGTCTAAATGGATCCAAGCTGACAGCATCTGAGCAGCGTGAGCAGTTTGATTTGTTCTCTCCATCTTGGAAGTTTAGCGGGAAACGTCTGTTTCCATTTACACTTTTCCCACACCTTGCGAGCAATCTTCACAATCTGTCTTAACACTGGAGGGAAATAAATGGGTGCTGTTTCTTTACATGGCATAAATGGTCCAAATGCTGTAGAGTAACATTTCATTAATATCTAATATGGAAACATACGAGTTTTGCAGACTAATATAAACAGTAGTTTGGTCGTCAAATTATCGTGCAGGTGTGGAGACGGACTTGCTGAATCTATCTGTCACTCTCACACAGCAACAGCACCTGATCCATAAACAAACCATAATTGAGCAGAGAAATTGGAAATTACTGTCTATCTTCCTGAAACAGACGGCTAAATTCTAGTAAAACCCAATGATTTCTGCTCCAATATTTGATGAGTTTGTGCAGCAGGCCTACCTAATTTTGAAATTATGTTTTATACCTTCTGCATTTCATTTTCATATTATGGAAAATGTGACTGATGATTCAGATACACCCCTAAATAGCAGGGATGTGCAAAAACAACATATTTTCATAAATTACTAATCCGTGTTTTGACAGAATGACTAATTGACTCATTTACTCACCTATGTTGTTCCAACCTGCATGACTTTGTTTTGTGAAAACGAAAAAAAGAAACACTTTCGGTTACTTCCACTGTATAGACAAAACACTGAAACATTTCTCAAAATATCTTCTTTTATTTTTCACAGTAAAATATGACAGATTTTTTATTTTTGGCTGAATTATTGCAAAAGAAATTATGTTTTTTAAGGAAAACATTTCAGGAATTTTCTACATATAATAGAATTCAGTGGGAGCCAGTGGGTTGAAGGTCCAAAATGCAGTTTCAATGCAGCTTTACAGGGATCTATATGATGATGAGAAAATTACCATTTGTTTCACTAGATAAGACCCTTATTCCTTGGTTGGGATCATGCAGAGTCCTTTGAAGCCGCACTGAAACTACAATTTGGACCTTTAACCCGTTGACCACCACTGAAATCCACCATATGGAGAAAAATCCTGGAATGTTTTCCTCAAAAACCTTTTGAGAAAAAAATTTATTTTCGACTGAAGAAAGAAAGACATGAACATCTTGAATGACGTAGGGGTGAGTAAATAATCAGGACATTTTCATTCTGAAAGTGAACTTCTCCTTTACGGAGACCCTGTATCATCTGATTTTGGGTCATTTCCACCATGTGTGGAAAACCCTTCTTAGGGCATTGCAATTGACACTGAGTAATTATCCTGAGCTGTGACATGGAAAGGCAGAAGATAAGAAAAATCCCACAGGAAAAAGTCAATTTCACACGTTTAAGTGACCTGGTAAAATATCTACCATTTTATCAGAACTGAAGGCTAATTTCGAAAGGCTATTAATGGTGAAAGGTGTTTTAAAAAACTAGATGGTCTATGAAAACTAGCAGCAGGGGCTAACGGGGCCATGCTAACCGCCCAAATCTCAAGCCCTAGGGTCTTGCTTTCAGGAACAGCCTGAGGGAGCATAACAGAATGAAACAGAACTCGGGTGTCAAGATGTGTTTCTAAAAGCAAAACTATTTTTAACTTGACATGCCACATCAAAAACACAACATATGTGGTGCAAAACATGATGCAACAGCCTAAAATTTCTATCTGCATGTGTATACAGATTAACATTTAAGAAACAGCAGAGACTGCACAGCCCATGGTAAACGGTATTGCAAATGTCAGATATTCAACAAATAATTAGGCTAAATATCTATAACCTTTGATTCCACAAAAATATCAGCGTCAACACAAAAACGGCGACCTTAGGATTCCTCTAAATAATGGAACTTTGTTCACATCAAGCGATCTGAAGCCTGATAGTAATTGTCTTGACATTTATAGGTGGACTTAACAGAGAGGTGATTCGAGATGAATCTAAAGACTGATTTCCTGAGGCAAGATGTTTGCTATACTAAAACCATGCTCTGAGAAAAAGACACAAAAAAAATCAAATGTAGACCTTGTCGACTTCACTAATTTAATAATTGGTTTGTGGGCGACTAGTCAACCATCCTGACTCATCCCTGCTCTGTAATCATCTTTCTGTATTTTTTTTTCCATCTTCTTTTGGCACGTTGTGCCATTGTGCTTTAATGTCGTAAAAAATTGCTTATCTTGATATAAAATTCTGCCTCACAATGTTTTGGGGAAAGAAATATGATGGCAGAGAAAAATGTGAGGGAAAGATACATCAATACTGCTTCTTCTCTATTAAGAGTGACAGTAAGTTAATTAAGAAAGACCACTGTGGAACCGGTAAAGACTTGCCAACATGAATAATTTTAAAAATACCTACACAGGCTTGCAAAAAAACAAATGTCTAATTACAGAATACAAATGAGGCTCTTTTTGGGTCTTTGACTGACATCTAAAGAGGATCATGTTGTATATCATTATACATATAAATTGTTGGGGTATTATGACCTGAGGAGTGATTTACGCTCATGTATCTACACTATTTATGCAAACGAGTCTAGAAAAAAGGATTTAGCATAATTAAAAAGGGTGAGCAGCTTATATATGTGATGTCAAGAGTAGCTATCATGCTTTATAAAGTGTTCATGTGGCTTGAAAGCGATGCTTAAATACTTGCTCGGTCTGCCATACTGAGTGGCATCCCCTCTGTGTTTAGTTAGCCACATCATTAGGCATGAGCGCGTCTTTGCAAATGTGTGATATCCCAAGTCTCAAAATGCACCCGAGGCTCACTTCAGCATCAGATAAGTAAAGAGATGGCAGCTCTTCATAATCTCTGTATTATCATCAAAGTGCTCCATGTCTTGTTTTACATTTCTGATCTGCTTTGATAATTAAAAACATGAAAGAAAAGAAAAACTTCTGATGCATGGGGGTCCACTACGAAAAATAATTTTTACCCATAAAGTTATGATGTAATATCCAAGTCAGCATGGACAATGACCTTTGACCCGTAATGTCCCATATGTCTACTTTGGCTGCTTTCGATTATACATACTTCCCTACAATACATTAGAAAAACAGTATGTGAAAGAATAGTATGTTCAAATTCACAGTATTCACAAAACAGTAGGCAAAAAGTAAAATAATTTTTAAATGGCAGTGACACTGTACATCACACGACAGTACGTCCAGATTACATTTATACTTCACATATTCATACTATATACAAATTACTTTTTTAACAGTTGCACAGTAAATACATATTCAAAAGATTTACCTTGATTAAAGTAGTGTAGAGATGAAGTAGTGAACAGCAGTAGAACAGTAATTATCAGAACAATATCTACCTTTGTTTATACCAGCGTTGGGGTAACACCGTAATGCAAATTATGTAATCAGATTACTTTTTCAGGTAACTAGTAAAGTAATGAATTACTTTTACATTTACAATGAAATATCTGAGTTACTTTTTCAAATAAGTAATGCAAGTTACTTTGTTTTCCTATTGAGAGAAATTGGGAGAAAGTGCAGAGGTACACGCACTTGCTTCAGCCTGAGGCTTATTAATTTCATTTTACAGGCTCCCAGAAATACTTTAGTTTTTTTGGTTATTAAAAACCAAATAAGCAACAGGGCTCTATGGTTACTTTTCTTTAAACTTAAAACTTAAAAAATTTAGGAGCAGTCAAAATTTCAGGAGCACCTTCTAATCAATAATCTAAAAATCTGATCAAAAATTAGCCTTCCCATTACGAGGTGATATTTGACTCCAGTGATTTACAAGAGATATTTGTTTTTACCTTTGTACTGGCATTTCTCCAACTGTATTAAAATTATGTCATCTTTTATGTTGAATTTTTAAAAATATACATTGTATAAGCTTTTTAAAATTTTCTAATTAAAACAACAGAATAAGAACAAGTAGAGTGAGAATAAGCTACCAATCAAATGAAATCAGTATTAACAAAATTAATTTGTACTACAGAGGTGGCACAGAAGAAAATAAAAGTGGCTTGTAGGTGTATTTTCATATGTTTAATGAGGCTCAGAGGTGGTATGAGTGCAATCAAATTCATAAATTTATGTTAATTTTATGTTCATGTTGAATATAGAAATATTATAAGATTTAAATAACTGAAAAGATACTTCAAAAATGAAACCAGTAGGTGGCAGGAAGTCGCTGATTTAATTACTGAATAATTTATTCATTTGAACGGCTGATTTATTTAGGAATAAGGCAAGCGACTGTCTTTATGAATACAAAACTGAATCAATGACTCACTAGATTCGTTTAAAAATGCGTGTTCATTTATAAATTTTAATTACCTTTGAAAATCTTTCAACGCGTTCTTCAATCCGCAGACCGCAACGGTGTGTGTTTATCGATAGATTGTTATAATATCTGCATCTGTGCAGTTTAAATACAGTTTACAAAATATCATGGGGGAGCAATCGATTCCCCCATCTACTGCAGCCTACGTTTTTGCTGCGTTCACCCCTCATCACACCACAGCTGTTTCCTCGTGCGAAAATGAAGCACATATAAATGCATGCTTTATAAAACGATCATGTTGCCATTTTCATTTGAAAATTTAACTTTCAACATAATACATATTCCAGTGCATGTGGCAAAGAGGTTTGCATGCTTGAGCTAAGAAAAGAGAGTTGTAGAAATGCAGACAGAAAAATTTAGCTAAACAGGTGTCTGTGTGAGATCACAAAGACCTATAGGCTTATTCAGTACTCAAATGTTATATCTATTCAGTACAGTTGAATACTGCAATAAGTGTAGTATACCACCCCTATTAGTCAAACATTTTTATTTTATTTATATATATATTTATTATTATTATTTTATTATTATATCCTCATTGGGGACTGAGCCCCCCTAAAATGAAAATCCTAGAATTGCCCCTGCACTTAATATTAACTTCTTGTTTGTTTAACTGTTGTATTAAATCAATATCTCATTTACAAACTCCCTTAAAAATCATTAAAAGCTGTGACTCATCTTAGTTCATCGCAATCTCACAATGTTCCATTATAATCAACGAAGCTCTCTACACTGTACAATTAATCTCTTATTTACACTCTCTACACTTTGTTTATGAAAGGATTTGTGAGATATGTCGGTGAAACATTATTCAATGTTGCAAAAACAGGTAGAAACCTTTGAAGCTCCCCTCAGTGCAAACACAAATATGCTGATCGGGTAAGTCACACTGGTGCTCCCAAATACTTTTTCAGTCGGACTGCAGAGCCCTGAGCAAGCCCAACACAGGTGGCGGCAAAAAGTAATGCAAAAATAACGTAATCCATTACTCTTCGTAAATATCAACTAAATAACACAATTAGTCACTTTTATATGGAGTAATGCATTACTTTTTTTTTTTTTTTAAGTAACTTTCCCTGAAACCGGTTGTGACTACTTAATCTTAGAAATAATTTCTGTATATATATATTAGGAGTGTAACGATACACCATTACGGTTTGGGCATCTAGGTTCGGTGCATGAGGCCTTAAAACGAATACAGACATATCACCCTCATTCCAGAAGGGGGCACCCACAGTAATGCAACTCTGTTTGATAACCGCCAGCAGAAGAACAGCGAATGCCAGGAGTTGCGACTAGACAGTGATCATGTGTTGATTCTGAACATGTCTCTCACTGACAAAGGACTATACTTTAAAGGCTTGCGCATTCAACTGCGAAATGGAGATTTGTGCCCTTGTATCCTACCTCTCTCATTCAGCACAAATCCAAATATTCCATAATATTTACATACTTGCGATGCACCCAAACGCTAAACTATTATTTATTATGTAAATTACAGACTTTGTACTTCAGTCGCGTTCTAACGGTGACACAGTGAGGCGGGGGCGCTGATTGTGGGTTCATTGTGTTTTATTTTGATGAAGTACCAACTGCACTGTCAAGTTAGATTATATATATATATATATGAGCCAATTAATCACACATTTTTTCTTAAATTAATTGCGATTAATCCCACTTAACATTACAGTTTTTAAATACACTTTTATATTGCAATAATTTCACATTCAATCTTCAAATTATGTAGAAATAACAGTATATTTTAATATTTGTTAAATATTTTTTTTATGACTGAAGGTCAATATCACTGATACCAATATTACTGATGCCTCTAAATTGTTAAGTTATTGATTTCCTCTTTTTCCTTTTGCTCTTTGATTAATAAACATCATAGCAGCTGGGTTATTAGGTTATTTGGCTGGTATTACTTTAAGAGCTGCTACTGCTGAATTTGACACGGATCTGACACGCATGCTCATAGTTTCATTCGCGCTTTAATATGAAATGATGTGTGCGCTGCCTCATTTGTGCATTACATACTACGGACACAGTATAACGGCTGACCGGACATGTAAATTAATTTTTACTGACGTATGTCCTGACAACATCTCATCTGATCACAGTTCACTGTTGTTCTACTGAAGCTCCTCGTCACATATACCTTTTCCGCACTCTTTTGAATAGCGCCCGGCGCTGAAGTGAAGTTGGAGTACGCGTCTGAAAAGTCTCCCGTTTGATGTGGTCAAGACATTCTGCAAATAAATAAACGTACGTTTTGTCAAGAAAAAAAGAGAAAGAGGCAGCAGTTGTGAGTGAGGTGGCCATCCCTAGCCCCTCCCCTGCGTTACATGTTTTTAAGGCCGTTATAAAAATAATGCGCTAATTTTGACAGAACTTATATATATTGTAAAATTCAGTGCTTGTATTTCGAAACAGAGCCAAAAAAAAAGAACTGATATATGCATACTTTTTTATGGTAAAGAAAGATTCTTTTTTGTGAACTAATAATTTATGCATCATAAGGTTAATTGATTGCTTTAGGGATTAGGCGTGATTAGGGGTAATCAGTTGCACAGAGATCAGAATGCTAAAAATGCTATGCGTCAAAAGCTGTGACTAAACCTGCACTTTAATTTTCTTATCTTAACTGTGCATATGTGGTACAGGAATCAAAACTTTATATGGTATAATGATGAAAGGGAAACTAAAGCCAAGAAAGCCAAAGCTCAGCTCTTTTAGCAGCTGCCAGTGTGAGCATTTTGCCCCAAACTGTGATTGTTTTCCTCTCTAAGGGCGGAAAGTGCTTTTTCCCTTTCTTGTTACTGCTGCTTGTTACATTTTTTTGTGTATATCACTACATCACTGTCCTGTGTGCACTGCTGCGCCCAGTTTGCATCTGAAGTATAATGGCATTGCTGTGTTATTAAATGTAAGCTGCCTAGACTCTGACCTGTTATTAGTCTTGATAACATTTCCAAATCTTGTTTGCCCCGCAGTGCCCCTAATATGACACTGCAAAAATGTCCCATTCCGTGAGTGAAAGAAGGAAAGCCCATGAATTTATAACTCCATAGGATAGAAAACAGCACTGTAATGAGGCTTTGAAATCAAAATATTTTTTTTTTACACTTTATAATAGGAGCGATCACTCACATTAGGCCTGGTGAATAGTGCACTGCGCACTCCCACTGGGCGATAAAGTAATATTTGAAAATGAAAGCCATTTGGGGAAATGTGAGTTTATGAATGAGGTAATTTACCAAATGATCCTGTCCAAATTCTCCAGAACAGCATCTTTAAACATCCAGCAGCGCACGCCAGAGGAATGAGTCCTCGGTAGAGGTGCGAAAGCTGTCAGACATCAAAACATTGAGTTTAACCAATTCTTTGGACATTAGTTTGACGTATTGTTCGAGAAATTTGATTACTATCATAAAGCTTCATCTATTACTTTTTCATTAAATGGGAACAGCTACAAAGGCTGGCAGAATATGCGTGGCTGCCTGCTTGAGAATTTGATATACTATTTCAGATATTTCAACCCTGAACTTTGAAACTTCTTAGGGATAAATTTTAGGAGCAGCTTTTCATGCAAAGAAAGTTACACTTAATTGCAAAGACAGTCCTTGAGGAGCTGTGATTTAGTGCTGTGCTTAAGGCCGTAATGTTGACAAAGCAGGATTGCGCTCTCAGTAACTCTCAAAGGTCTGGGTCATCCTCACAAGGTTTAGTCACAGGCTCTGAAGTTGTATTTAAAGTAGTATGTTATTCACCCTCCATGCACCAAACAGTAAAATATATTTGCCACCATTTTCCATTGTTTGGACAAACAAGTAGCCCCGTTCCAAGCTCTCATCACTGGTTGAATCAGAAACTACAATTTTCACACTTTTTTGAATCACTTATTGATGTGTCTGCAAATTTAATTGGGATAGAAACTTTTTATTCCCTTTAACAACACTTTTAAAAAAACATTTTACTATTTCAGGACACTACGATAGGAAAAAAAGTACTTACAAAATATATTTAAAGTTTTTAGTTCTGTAATGTTTTAATAATGTAATGACACTAAAAGTTGAAATTTAATATAACAGAACACTGATAAAAATAAATTGCATGTATTAATATCATAATTGGACACCTCTGGGAAATTTATCTAAATAATTATCTAAAGACAAAATAAAAGTATAATGAAAATCTAATTATGTGTCCCCGCAGCTCATCCAAAAAGTTCCTACTTAATTGACTTTTGTTAAAGTCAGCCTGATAAGAAAAGGTTAACGTTAACTTTTCTGTTTAATCGTAATAAAAGTTTGAGCGCTATTAGTTTTCGGATGGCCAGACGAGACCTTTTCACCAGATGTAAGACAGACACAAATTAGATGCCTTCCCACTGGTCTCTGACAGGGGCGTTTCCTCCAAGGAGGCAAGGGTGTCCTCAAAATATTGGAAGTGAAAAAAATTTGAAGTACAAAAATAGAACACCAATATTACAAAATATAACAGTGTATAAATATATATAAGTGTATAAATCACTTGTTTTTCTAAAGAAACATTGTCAGACAGCGACAGGTAAAGTTACAGAGGGTTACTTTCCACAAGTTAATATGGTTCTTTAGGGTCTTAATGAAAAGTCTATAATATACTTTGGTTAAAAATTCTCAATGGTAGTGTAAAACAACGGTAGTGTTCTGGTCGATGGTGCTTTAAATGTTAATGAGCTCTGCTCGCCCCGCCCCTCTCTTCTCTCTGTGAAGTGACGAGCCTGTTTACTTTAGCCGCATTTAGCCACGTTTAGCCGCTAAACTTGCTAACTAGCACATTATTAGAAAAGGCGATCGCAAACATTCATAAAAAAACCCTTATACTCACTTCTGCTGTAAGTGAAGCTGGATCATGAATGATTCGTACAAACATAGACTGATATATGTAGATCGGGAGGCGCATTCCATTTACAAACAAACGTAATCCACTGCATCTTCTTGTCTGTGTTGGGAGTAAATGACGGTCACTATGTTCATTATTACATCCAGTAACACAACATCTTAATCTGAGATATTCTTGTCTAACTTACATCCCTGCTCCGGCATTGAAACAAAGGAGGTCGGACTGTTACAGCTGATTTGAGGTGGGTCTGAGGTAAGATGCTCATGTCAATCAACTATGGTGGGAGCGGCCTCTCTTGGTGTGACGGCACACCGACAGGCATCTGAGAACGGCTCGATTTGAAAAAAAGGATATTATTTTTACAGGTGAATTAAAAACCACTGCATGGATTTCTATCATTATAGGGTAGATTTGTACATACACTGCCAACACACATTAATGTTCAAACAACATGTAAAAGTGAACTTTGCATCTGATGACCCCTTTAACAGGCCCCCTAAATCGAGCTGTGAGTTTGGCAGGGAGTAACTGAGAATGAATGGGAAAAATTCACAGTGCCTCCATTGCAATATAATTGGATATGACTGGTTATGTTCAGCTGTGATTGGTTCATCCGATAAATCTCGCCTCTTGTGTTTGTGCGTTACGCATTCATCGGTCTGAATGAACAATATAATGGCGTTAATGGGAAGACTAACTAAGTCTGTTGTTTACTAACTAAGTAAACAACTCACACACTTAGAAACAACCATTTTGTTACTTAAAGATAAAACAAGTGGCGGCTCGTGGGTTTTTAAATAGAGCAGGCACACTAGGGATCCCTGCCAATTATTATTATTGTTATTATTGTTGCTTTTAGAAAACGTTAAGAAAACGACACACATACAGCAGGATAATATAATTGCACTTACCTGGCCTATCACTCGAAGCAAACATCCATCCCTTCTTATAAGTCTGTGTTAAAAGAGAGCTGCTTGTTGTGCCATTTAATTGAGTCGACAGCTGTAGCCTTTATCCAGCTTAGGCGTGTTCTCACTTTATTTTTAATTTGTATATATACTGTTTGAATAACAGCTTGGTAAATCTGTTGGCGATCAAATATTCAATATCGCTACTCATCATAAGTGCTTAGCGCAGTGGGAGACATTCAAACTAATATCACATACTTTACCTCTCTATGACGATTGGTTGATATACCAGAAGGGAGGCTAGCCTCCCCTGCGAGGTTTCTTTTCTCAACACTCCTTTGCGCTGAAAGTAAACACTCGATGGTGATCGGCTATTTTTTTGCTAACGGAGGCATGAGAGCTCAGCTCTCCCCCGGCCTCTCCCCTTCTCTATCACTTAGCGGTTGTAATTACATCAGCAGATTATGCATATTCGTGCTAGAAAAGCGGAGCTTTCCAACTTCAGTAACATTGTATGGTATTAGAGAGGTGAAATTACAAACAAACAAAAAAATACACATTCTGAGACATGAACTGACATTAAATCATCCTCCTCCCATTTCACCCTCAGCCTCCCCTGCCTCTCCCGACGAGCCGCCACTGGATAAGACTTAAAATGACATGAAAACATGATCTGTGGGAGTTTTTAGTGAGTAATCAGCTTGGTGAGATTTGAAGTAAACCAACGTGTCCGTAAACAATATTTATAGAACTTCGATGACTGATGTTTTGAAAAATTTAAAAATACTTAAAAGTTAACTATTAAAAAGAATAGCTGAACATAAGTTCACAAAAAAAATATATGTGATGCGATCTCGGAAAACCCAACACGTGGTGAAATTTTACCTTTTTAAGGTTTTGATACCATATGAAAGCCCTTTCTAAATAGCTAGAACGTAACAAAAGTTATGGCTATCTTAAGTTGGCTGACAGCTATGATTGAAATTTGAGGAAAAACTTCCACTTACTTTCACTTTTTGGTTTTTTCATTTACTTTCACTTCATGGGTTTAATGAGAGCTGTCTGTCAAGTCCAACATGTTCTCACTCCCAACTCGTCACATATTGAAGATTGGTCAGGACCGCTTTGGCGTCACTTTTGACGCTCAGGGTACCCCTTTAGCGTCATTTTTTGGCATGCAGGGTCCTCCATTGTTTTCAGTTGTTTGTCTTAATTTAATGGTTTGCATGCATTTGTAAAAATATAAATTATTTTATATAAACATATACTTTCATTGGAGCACCTAACCCCACCCCTACCCTAAACCTACTCACTTCTGAACAATATAAAACACTCAACAGGCAAATATAAGTACAGTCACAGGTATTTTTTGGAAAAACTAACCATAAACAAGCAGTTTAAAAGCATTACAAACAAGTCTTGTTGCATTCCGAGTCTTCTGAATCTGAACGATATCTTTATGCGAATAACAGAAGGTTTTAATCGCAAAAAATGATCTTGGCCGCTCCGTTAACATGCTCACATCTCATTCAGAAAGATACTCCCAAACATTAGCATGATGCAATCGGTCACAAGACACATAAGAGCCAATGGCATTTCACAACAACATGACGCAATCGGTCACAAGACACCCAAGAGCCAATAGCATTTCACAACCGAGGCTTGATTCTTCTGGCTGCATTTTTTGAATTCGCACACAGACAGACTGCAAGCAGCACACAGAACGGTGGACGGAGACGGCGATCGTGTCTATTCTTCTCACAAATCAATCGTTTTGCTTTGGAACACTTGAAATATAAATACTTTTTGAATAAATTATGAATATAGTTGTATCTGGCTGTTATATCTTGTGTTTTGTTGACAAATGGTTAGGTTTAGGGACAGGGGTGTTGCATTGAGAAAAAAAAAATAAATAAAAAAAAATAAAATAAATCACACCCCTTGCACGTTGAAAAATGATGCTAAAGGGGTACCCTGAGTGGCAAGAAGTGATGCCAAAGGGGTCCTGACTCAATATGTGACGAGTTAGGAGTGAGAATGTGTTGTCAAGTCAGGAGTGCTATACTGCATCATTACACAAACAGACTAACGTCCAGACTAATAGTGCTCTAACGTTTTTTATCATGGGCATAGTCTCTGAACTTTTGATCGCCCCTTGTATGTTTAGATAGCACAAATAGTGTACCTTGTAGTTTACATTTAGACAAGCGAGTGCAACTGTTCACGCACTGAGCATAGTCTGTGTTATCAAACTTCTCCTCTTTAGTAACTTCACCATCCGATCCTTCATCTCTGGATGTGAAATAGTCCATTATAACATTGTTTAGGGCACTGACATCACCAAGATTGAGCAGACTGAGACAGCTACAGTGCTTTAGACTGCTTGTTGCACTCTGCCATCTCACAATATTAAAAATAAATGGAAAAAAAAATTTGCATGCCATAGTTTACACAGGACTGGCGGGGAATGTGCATTGATACACCTTTATTAAATTGTTAAGAGAAACCACCTCCACAGTGCATTCTTAACATAAGAGAAAGACACATTTCACAGTCATTTTTGCTTGCTGCAATTTTTCTGCAGTAAACAAGTGAATTTTGCCAATACATTTTCAGAGATGATAGACCAGATGTTATAGAATAATAATTTAATAAAAACCTAATTTTGACAATAAATTGACATTAGACTTATTTTTCGGATTTCCTGAAAACATCGCAGTGCGACATTCGACGCGTTTTCGCGGATCGCATCACATATTGTTTAAATTGTTACTGCCTTAAGTTATCATTTTGGAATAAATGGGAAATGCTTAAAAACACTAACTTGAGGAGATTCATATTTGGTTTTAATAAACAGAATATTGATTACGTTGCTAATGTAAAAATATAAAAGAGAATTGTTCTTTAGTTACAGTAAACCCACAAATTCTTGGGTGCAAGTCAAATCAGCTTGGCTTAAATCCTAAATTCCACATTCTCTGTAACAGTGTTCAAAAATCCTTTTAACTGTGATGTAAATAAGTGTACAGAGCTGTGTTAAACTTTCAGATCGCTAAGAACTTCATTAGCATTACTTCCACGAGGCATGCGCTGCGTTTTGCTCAATTAGCAAGGAAAGTACTAGGCAGCTAAAGCTGCCATCCACAGTCAGCCTGAAGTGCATTGAAATCCTCTCTCTGTACAGCCTGGCATATTCGGCCCGGCTTCATCTAGACGCTTCATATGCAAAGCTGCTCTCAGAATGTTGACTGATAGCATTTGAAACGTGCAAAGGACATCATGAGTAAAGAGTAATCTTTTCAGGCTTTATGCAGAAATATCTTCACTGAAACACGCTATCTGATTTAAAGCCAGGCCCGCGGTAGGCATGCTCCACGGTGGGCTGAAAAGATCCTAATATATGATGCATGATGCGTAATGTGTCCCAGGATTAATGACATGATTAATTATCCATTAATAATTGATAAAATTTTAATTAACTTGAGGGTAAATTTATGATTTAAGTAACCCTTTTAAGCCTGACCCATGAAACATGCTACATGTAAGTTGATGGTGTCACTAAGAAACTATGATATAAAAGATATAAACTGACTTTATTATTGCTAATGGCTGAAAAGCCAATTATGATGATGGCCTGTGATAAAGTGAGAGGATTTAACAAAATATTGTTCCTTCTGTGGATGTCTTTCCATTTAAAAGCACAGCTTTACACCAGCTGCTTTTAATTCCTCTATTTTGGAAAGAGCCATAGCACCTCTCAGTTGTCATAACTGAATTTCCCTAATCCAAAGACTATTGGTCTGTGCTTTGCAGATAATGATGATTTCATGCTTGGATCAGTCATCCCTTTTCAAGTTTTGGTTGACATTTACATGGTCTGTGCTCGGAAAGAATAACATTTTGCAATCGATGTCTGAACACGACAGGCCTGGATCCTCCCAGGAGGTCAGGATGCCAAAAAACAGACTCTGTTGGTGGGTGGAAATTTATCAGGCTGAGGCTAGATGAAGGCTTCCGGTTGATGGCTTTGGGAAGAGTATAAAACTCTGGAACAGGACATATGAATGTGAAGATGATCTAAAATTCAGAAAAAAAGATAGTGGTTTTCTAGGATGTAGGTGATTTGATGGATATATTGCTTTGAGGCCTAAGGCAATGAATTCCAGAGAAGATGTATCATTTGGGACTAAAGGCAGGTAGCGGAAGAGCTATAGTTATCTTTGTATTAAGTCTTCTAGACTGAACAATGTTCATTCCGTGAGACTCTCTTAAAGTTCAATGGGGTTTGCAGCCTTTTTTTAATGGCAAGAACTCACAGACATGATTATGCGCTTAACAAAAACAAAGGCAGCTATTAATTAAAATTTAGGGTTGTCGATTTAACATGTTCATTTGGTGTGATTAATATGGAAAAAATAATATGTTAAAGGGATAGTTCAGTCAAAAATCAAAATGACCCCATGATTTACTCATCCACAAGCCATCCTATGTTTATATGACTTTCTTCTTTCAGGCGAATACAATTAGAGTTTTATTAAAAAATGTCCTGGCTCTTCCCAGCTTTATAATGGCAGTAAATGGGGGTCAAGATTTTGAAGCCTGATAAAGTGCATGCATCCATCATAAAAAAAAAAAAAAAAAAGTACTCCACACAGCTCCGGGGGTTAATAAAGGCCTTCTGAAGTGTTCGTGTGAGAAAAATATTCACATTTAATACTACATAAACTGTAATCTCTAACTTCCGCTAACTGTCGTTTGCACGTTTATGAGAGAGTGGCGTTCCAGCGGATGATGCAGGCATAGCGTACCCTCTAATGAGAATATGTTAGTCTCATGAGAAACAAGTTTTGTTTACAGCAAAGGAAACCAGTCTCCTCATGACTTGGATACACTTTACTGGGCTTCGAAATATCAACATATATATTTGATATATATATATATTTAAACAAAATAAGAAAAATTTGGACATCTTTATCCTTTTCAAAAGTTTTCACCCCCTGGCTCTTAGTGCATCGTGTTTCCTTCTGGAGCATCAGTGAATGTTTGAACCTTTTTTAATAGTTGTGTTTGAGCCCCTCAATTGTCCTCAGTGTGAAAAGATGGATCTCAAAATCACACAGTCACCGCTGGAAAGGGTTGAAATATGCAAAAGATGCTGGAAAAATAAAGAATCTCAGGACTGTAAGATTTTTTGTGAAGAACAGTGCTCAGTTTCACTGTTCAGAACAAACAAGGGACTCATGAACAACTATCACTAAACAAAAAAACATTTGTAGATCATCCAGGTAACCACACAGAGTATTAAGAACCAAGGGTTCCCAAACTTTTGAAGGGGGTTATTGTAATAATTTCAGCTATTTTTTGTGTCTTGTGGACTATATGTAAACATCTTTTATGTAAAATATCTTCCTTAGGACAGTACTAAATAAAAAATAACATGCATTTTGTATGATCTCTCTTATTTTGTTAAAATTATTCACATTTTCACAGATTCTCCAATGGGTTTCAAACTTTCACATGCCACTGTATACCTAGGATGGCTTGAGGGTGAGTAAATTAAGGGTTAATTTTCATTTTTGGTTGAAGTATCACTTAAAAGTTATTAACTCATTTTTAACGTCAGACGTGTTTGTCATCTTGTTTTACATTTAATTCCATTGCTGATGAATATGATGCAGGACGACGACTGAGTGTGTGATGTAGCCTCTGTCCCTAAAATTCAAGATATGCCTCATATGGCTTTTTGTCTTATAGCCTATATTATAGTTTATCAGCTTCACTTGAGCTAGAATGCTGTTTTTTTTTTTCAACAAATATCAACACAATTGCAAATTGTGTAACAGTTTATTTTATCTTTAACACAAAGATTTAATACTGTTACATGTTAGATGCAATATTGTATGTATTGGCTGTTTTTGCTCAATTTCAGCAATTAGAAATTTCGAACAAAACCGCAGCAGAACCATTGTGCCCTTTCCGAGCAACACACAGCAGTATTTCATTACTGAATGAATCTTCAGTTTTGTAAAAATCGAGTGAGCCATTTGCACTTGCTTCATTTCTGAACAAATCAGCCGTTTAAATGACTCGGTTAAACAAATGACTCATTTGTTAAGAGACCTACTGCCAGAATTTCATATTGAGAGTATAATTTCTTTTGTAAATCATTAATATTTCAAAATTACTTTTTTTTTTAAAACCCACTAAATCCTCATTTAAATCCCATTAATCTCATTTCATTATTTATGCAATTCTAATTTCACTGTGAATGCATTCATGCCACCTCTGAACAGTCTGTGTAAATATACCTAAATGCCACTTCAGATGCAGCTTCTGTAAACAATGTTATGACCACACTGTACGCTGTAAAAAACAAAAAAACACAATTTGTTGAGTCATCTAAAATTAATTTGTTACACTGCTGCCTTAAAATTTTAAGTTCAGTCAACTCAAATAAGTTTAGTCAACATGAAATGTTATGTTTTACTAAAATTTTAAGTTGAATCAACTCAAGTATTTAAGTTGTCACTTAGTACAACTTAACATTTCAAGTTGAATAAACATTTTTTGAGTTGACTAAAAATTTTAAGGCACCCAGGTAACAAATTAATTTAGGTTGACTCAACAAATTGTTTTTTACAGTGTAGCCTTAAAAGTTTCTATTTTTAATCATGTTCTTCTAAAGCTACTTTTTTGTAATGTCCATTAAAATCTATTTGACAGCCCTTATTAAAAATACATATTTTAATGTATAATGTATATACAATACTATCTATCACTTTCTTGCAGACTCCGGTTTAAAAACCCCAATTAAACACAAAACCAATATCTATATGCAATGTCTTGTCTAACAAGAGTAAAACCCAAACCAACAAATAACAAAAGGACAAAAGAAGATATTACATGCAAGTTCTTTTTCCTGGAACATCTTGTCTGGTTTACAAAAATGTTTTCATTTGCAACCCATTCAAAGTAGTTGGTGGTTTGACAGATTTCCAGTGGAATAAAATATGATGGCTAGCTAATAAAGAGTCGAAGGCTGTGATATTTGTTTAAACGTAAAATCTATTTCTAACTGTAAAAGGCCATTTTAAAAGCAATAGTTTAACCTGTCGAGGATTTGCATCTAAACCCTCATTAAATCATGATGAGACAATGATTCATTATTAATAGCCGATGTTCCAGCGTTTCATAATGCCTGTGGTTTTAAAGGTGATGCTGTAAATAAACAGGGGCAGTTGATGTCTGGTCCCTTTAGTCCTCTGTGTCGTCTATATGGGGGGGAAAACAATGTTATTGGAGATGTCAAGGCAGTGCAGGTCATGTTTTCAAATTCCTTTGAAATGGCAAACGGTAAACGAAAAAAAAGATGAAAGTTAACAAGAATTCTGATAGCCAAGCAATGTGCATTTAGGGGGCTGGACAACCTTGCAAAAAGGTGCAGGGAGGCACAAAAGGTAATTCAGCACAATGTCTGCAATCATCAGCAACACACAGCCAACGGTAAGTGAGTCTGACAGAGCTGAATAAACACTTCCACGCGGCTGTCTCCGCGTATCCCCGGTTAACACTGCGAGTATCTTTGGAGACAAGCTCCATATTGCACTGTAACTGCAAAAACATTAAAAGCTTAAGGTCGGACCCTGCTTCAGGCATATTACATTACTGGGAAAACATTTTTAGGTATTTGAATGAGGGCGGATATTAATGAATCTGTAGGTGAAAAGTCTACTGCTGTCAGAGAAAAATTGTGTTCATTTCTCCTTTCTCAACTGGCATTAAAAACAATAAAAGCTTTGACAAGTGATATAAATCCTACAACTGCTCATAAAAGGTGTAGATCTAAAAATGCCGTTAGTGTTGGAAGGAATATTCTGGGTTCACTACAAGTTAAACTCAATCACAAGCACTGGTACTATAATGTTGATTAACAATTAATTGCCTTAAAAAATTAACTTTATCCTTTTAAAACAGCAAAAATCTAGGTTACAGTGAAGACTTACATAGGAAGTGAATGGGGCAAATCCACAAACAGCATGGTCTTTTCACAGACCATGAATACATGCTTCCATAGTTATTAACAGTAAAATCTGATTTTTTCTTTTGCTATTGCAGCGAATGGAAATGCAAAAAAAATTATATTTGATGTAGTTTCCGTTCACTTACAATGCCAATTTTCATTTCTGAAAAACCCAGAAATTTGAAAAGGGTCCACTGTAGCCACAAGATTTGAATAACATGTGTGCTAACATGATTTTAGTATGAGAAAAACTACATACTAACCCTTTCTTTTCCTTCCAGATTTGTTTGCTGGTTTTAACTAAGGGCCCTATGATTTCCACGATGCGAAAACACGGAATCCACTCATAAAAATGGAATTTACTGTATAATGTGGAATGTCATGGAATTTGCAAAATATGGGATGAATAAATCTAAAGTAGGTCAATACACTTAGATCAAAACACGGCAACTAGTGTCTGTGAATATTAACACGCAAAAATACTATTTAAAATATGAATCCTGCATGTTCTGCGTGTGTGTGAATGTATGAGGCAAACGCATGGTTTCGTTTACTGCACACATACTCAAACTAGGGATGCAACAATTCCTCGATTCGATTCGAGTATTCGATTTAAAAAAAAAAAAATTCTCGATTGCATTTTGCCCGTGTCGAGTTAAATACCGGAACTGGCGCATTCCACATATTAGACCCATTTAAAATCATTATAAAGCATAATGCTATTAAGAATTTACAAATGTTACGATTTAGTTTGATAAACATACACAATGCAGGTGTAATATATGCACTTGTATTATTTACATGCGTGTAGGTTCAGCTGTGCACCTCAAAGCGGCTCCGTTCACAGTAAATACTGCTACACAGAAACTGTTATCATTTACATGTGTGGAGCGTCTCAAACTCCATCTCTACGTGTTGTCGTGAGTTTGGGTTTATTACAACGTTCATCTGGGAGCACAATGTGAACTATTTCATCAGATATGCAAGGTAAATCATTTATAAACCTACGCAAACACAGGAGAATATGTCCTTATCTTTCTCAATAGGCTGTTCATCGCGATTTCAAAATAAAAGTTTAATCCCTCACTCCGAGTTTACATGTACTGATTTCCACATATTCAAGAAATTACAGTGGCTGTAGCTTTCCTGTCATAAAGAAATATATGCCAAATATTAAAGATTAAGTGGACATTTAAATTAAATGTTGTTTTAGTTAATATTAAACAACAAAAGTAAAAACAATCGTCAGGGCGTTGGCGCCCTCTGCAGGCATTTGTTATAATGTAATGTACATTAGCTCTATTGTTTATAATACATTATGTATTTTAACAGTTTTGCTCAATAAAACCATATGATTACTTGCTTTTGATACTTTATTTAAACAAATTATTATTGCCTCATCACTACTATATATTTATTTTAAGTCATTTTAAAGGCTATTGTTCACATAGGTCTATTTTTATTGCTGCAAAGAAAATTATAATTATCCGATTACTTGATTTATCATCAGAATAATCGACAGATTACTTTATTACCAAAATAATCGTTAGTGACAGCCCTAACTCAAGTGTGCGTGGCTTCAGCCGCCTCAGTATACGAGTACATGAACACATAAGCATAAACTAGAACTGCTCTGAGAGTCACTCATGAGCATTTTACCGCTTCTTTTGAGAAAAAATAAATAAATAAATAATAATAATAAAAAAAACTATGGTCATAAAGGCATTCACGGCAAACTGTCAAAATAAAAGTTTGGTTTAACCTGAAGAAACTGTGACAGAAATATATTACTTTATGTAATTACAGTACTGCTACTAATAATAGGATGATTAAAATATTATTTTTAAGGAAAGTTTGCCAGAAATGATTTACCAGAAAAATGTAAATAGGGTTAATGTGATTTACCCTAAAATGTAAATACACAACACATTTCTGAAAAAAAGAGAAAGAAATAAAATAATACTTTTTTTTTTTTTTTAATAAAATAAAGTAGAGATGTTTTTGATTATTAAAATATAATGAACCCATTAAATGGATTTCAGAAAATTAATGGAAAACAAAAAATTTGGTAAATATAAAACTGAATTTCAAGGGAAAAAAACATTAAAAAAATTTGTTTTTTGTTAAATTTTTAATAAATTACTTTTAAATTATATACCTTTCATGATTCAATTAATCAGACATGCTTTCTGATTAATATTTAAAAAGAGATGAATTTGGTAAAAAATAAAACGGATTTTAAAGGGCCCTATTAACTACAGTGTCAACAGCATAGATAAACATTGCTAACCATTTCTGTATAAAATTATGTACAGTTTACTTTGTTGCCATGCATCTATAACACTAAAAGGACCATACAAATAACAAAACAACTTCACAGTTCAAATAATATCTTTTATAAAAGGCCTGAAAGGCTTGAAAAGCCTTTAAAAAAACCAACTAATCTCCTTTTTTGTTTTGTTTTTTTCCAACAAGAAAGTAAGTCGAAATATTTTTTTGTGGTAGACATCATGCCACAGATGCTGTTGATTGACCTTAACTTGTTCTACACCCTGAATATTCCTTTAAGTGCAGGAGTGTGTATTTTATGAACCGATGCGAGTTAAATAAGGCCGGATCTCTCCCAGAAAGTGAAATCCCTCACTTACAGCTTAACTGAGGCAAAGGCATTTTTGTGTGGATGGGCGGGAGTCTTTGCTCTGATCAGAAAGTGCATGCGCAGTTATTAATAAGCATGATAGCAGAGCTGCGCTTGTGTGCCTCATGCATGATGGGAACGGTTGTCACATCTTCCGTCTTGTTATCCAGCCCAGTCTTTTTTTTTTTTTCTATCCCTTCAAAAAAGGGGGAGATAATTGAAACATACTCATGAGAGAGTTGGGTGAAAGCGATAAGACAAAACTAATGGAAATAAAAAGAAGAGAGAAAAGAGATTGAAAATGACTTACAGAGAGACTTTGACACACAGAAGGGAACTTTGCATCAAAAGTACCCATAGTGCTAAACTGTAATACCCGCTTATGCAAATCTCTCCCCCATTCAGAATAGATGCCGTTTGCAGGTTCCCATGCCAAAGCGAACAGACGTTGCTGTTTCTCTGGCTGTGTGTTTTCTCCATCATCAAAGCAATCAGAGAGGCTATAAGATTGCAGATTGAGATACAGACCCCAAGCCGTGTGAATCCTTCAAAGGAAAATTGATTTAAAATGCCAGTTAGATAAAACCGATAAAAAGATCAACAGACTGTTCATTGTTTCGCTATGAGCAGTGAAGTACGCTATGATTAGCACAATGAAAACAGCAACAAATATTCATTCCAAAACAAAACAAGAATTAGCCACTCTGGAAAGGCGTCGTTGGCATCGGTGCAGCCTGGTCAGCGGCGTGCCCACCATAATGCTGCCAACAGCCAAAATAAAGACAATGAATCATTTCTGTCATGAGATCTGAAAGCCAGTGAGATTCGTTCAGCGAGGCGCTGTATTCAGAAGCAAAGTGAAAACTCAATCACCTTATATTGAGGGATCAGGCACCACTTCAAAGCTCACCCCGGGCAGAAAGAGGGTTGAATTTTCAAAGACACACATTTGAGAGCGGAAATAAGGTATAAGGTCGGGGAAAAGTCGTAAGTACCTCGGGCGCAGTTGTGCCACTTATTGGAAACACTTTTAGATTCAATTAAACTCTCATATTCCTGCAACTGCATCAAATCGAGAAAAAATAATTTTTTACGAAACAGACACCAACCCCCGAGAGTCCAGAAAACATCCCTTAGCTTACTTGCTCAATTAGTTTTGATGGGTCAGAGCATTCTCGGCTTACAGTATATGGGCATTAACCCAAATCCAGACGGTATTAAACCACATACGCGGCTGTGTATTAAATCGTATGAATGTGCTGGGATGCTGTAATGCTAAGTGCCTGGCAACACTGAGCCATCTCGGCCCCTCGCAGCATTCTTCCTCACCTGGCTGATGCACCACGCTCTTTCCGCATCCTTACTGTCACAGACCTCAGTGGCCCATCTGCTGCTTATCTCAGCCCTGCACATGTGGGAGATTACAGACCATCTCCTCCAGGTATTTCACACTTTATTTACACCCTCGGCCCCCATAATGGAGCGATCCAGGCTGCAGACAATCACAGCAGCAATGCTCCGATGATCAGCATTGTTCCGGCTGGGAATAGGTGGTGACTTGCATGCATGTGTGCATGGCATTGTATCAACAGAAGGAGCGTAGACCACCTCAATGACTAATAAGTGCTTGCTCGCCAGGTGCTTTTAGAAATATTTATTTTGTGCACTGCACAGAAATGGGTAATGTTGTATGGTTTATTTCAGCTATGCATTTTAGATGCTACACTGCACATGTAAATAACAGACAAGGAAGTATTGTGCTCATTTTCCTTAAAATTCAATTTCAACACAATATGATGGCACTCCATTTTACAATGTGAGTTCTGATAATGCATCTACTGTTGCATCTATTTCTTTGACTTAGGGGCCATTTACACCAGCGGCGTGCAGTGGTGTTCTGAAATGAGGTGGCTTTTTTTTTGTAACACAAGAGGTGGGATTTATCGCATGAACCAATCACAGCCGAACATAACCAGTCATGTCCAATCATATCGCAATGGAGACATTGCCTCGTCTAATGTGACTTTCTCAATTCATTCTCAATTACCCACCACATGCTTTAGGGGTCTGTTAAAACTCAATTGGGGAGGCGAGGGAGATGCAGACTCCTGTTGTAACTTTGCCTGTAGGTGTCGCTGTTGGACAGTTTCACTTTAGAAAAACGAGTGATTTATATGCTTTGTGTCATAATTTGTTGTATTTTAATTGTTTTATTTTTGTAATATAAATTTTTCCTTTTCAATTTTTTGAGGAGACACTGACTCCCTTGCCTCCTCAGAAGAAACACCCCTGATTTACATACAACATGTATTAGCATTCTATTGCAGTGCTTCTCCACCATTCCTACGTAGAGTAGGGCTGCAATAATTCCTCGATTCTATTCGAGTATTCGATTTTAAAAGAACCCTGGATTGCATTTTGCATCATTCCACATATTAAACCTATTTTGAAATCATAATAAAGTATGCTATTAAGAATTCACAAATGCTACGATTTAATTAAATAAATATATGTGATGCAGGTTTAATATATGCACTTTAATTATTCACATGCATGTAGGTTACATATGTGCTCTCAGAGCGGCTCTATTCACAGTAAATGCTGCTACACAAACTGTTAGCATTTACAGGTGAGGAGCGTCTCAAACTCTATCTCTGCATATGATTTTGTGAGTTTGGGTTTATTATAATGTTCATCTGGGAACACAACATGCCCTATTTCATCAGATTTGTAAAATAAATCATTTAGAAACGTACGCAAACACAGGAGAATATTTCAAATTTCTCAATATGCTAACTGTTCATCGCAATTTCAAAATAAAAGTTTAAACCTTCACTCTGAGTTTACATGTTTTGATGTCCACATATTCGACATTACAGCGGCTGCAACATTTATATCATGAAGAAATGGCCAAATATTAAAGATTAAGTGGTCATTAAATGATGTTTAAATGTTAATTTAATTATGTTAAATCAATAATTAAACAAGGATTAAATCACTCAGTAAGGTGTAAAAACAATCGTCAGGCCACTGGCGCCCTCTGCAGGCATTTGTTATAATGCGTAATGAACATTAGCTCTGTTGTTTATAACACATTGTGTATTTTCAGTTTTGTTCAATAAAACTATATGATTACTTGCTTTTGACACTTTATTTGAACTAATTATCATTGCCTCATTGCTATTATATATGTATTTTAAGTCATTTTAAAGCCTATTGATCACTTAGGTCTATTTTTATTAGTACAAACAAAAATTATAATTATAAGATTACTCGATTAATCATCAAAATAATCGACAGATTACTCGATTACCAAAATAATCGTTAGTGACAGCCCTAATGTAGAGTTAAAGGGGTCCTATTATGCTCTTTTACAAAGTCTTGATTTTGTTTTGGGGGTGTACTAGAACATGCTTTCATGCTTGGTGGTCTCTCCCAGCCTGGCACAAATGGCTCGATTAGTTCCAGGTTTAAAGAAGGCCCGCCTTCCGAAAAACAAAATGTGTTTTGATTGGTTAGTTGTCCCACTGCGTTCTGATTGGAAAACAGCTTAGACGGTATTTCAGTGCTGCCACGCCCCTGGTCAAAAAAGCAAGTTCCGTTTACAACTGTTAGCGCAAGCTGATTAAGTGTTTCTAACATTTTAAATATGGATATTTTTCTTACAAAAATGCATCGATTCACTACAGGAGGCCTTTATTGACCCCCCGGAGCCAAGTAAGGCACTTTTTATTATGGATGGATGCACATTATTGGACTTGTTTTGGACTGATGAAGAGATACACCCGTCTATGCCATTCTAAAGCTTGGGAGTGCCAGGATAAATTTTAATATAACTCCGATTGCATTCGTCTGAAAGAAGTCATATACACCTAGGATGCATGGAGGGTGAGTAAATAATACGCTTCAGTAGTGTTGGGTCCTATCGTCAGCCTGCGAGATCACCAATACATGATATTATCATGCTAATTTAATTATTTAGATACTTAGTTTCATTGCCCGAAACCAGCTCCAGCGAAAGGCTAAAAGCAGCCTAACATTATCAAAAAACATCATCACTGATTAGTCTAGTCTGTTCTAGTGCAAGTTTATGCATTTTAAAAAACACTCGCGTTATAAGTGAAGCTATCTACACTGTATGATGAATAAATGTCTTACCACACACTGCACACGTCTGTGGCGTGTTACACGGCAACTGGAGTAGATTGCGGCTTGTGTTTGGACCCCCTGTACTGCACACGTCTGAAGCGGTCACTCTCGCCAATGCTTTTGTGCTGCATCGCTAAACTTAGGCTAATCCCCCACCTCGTCCCTACCCTCCCTCCAACAATTCAAATTTCTGTAGGCAGGATTTAATTTAATGATATTCTAATGAACCGTGATGTGACATCATTGTATGCGGAAAACAAACGCTGTAGTCCAAAGGAGCCGTTCGTTGTAGTTCTTGAAAAGAGATTTTTTAAAAACTAAATATCTCCCTTTGAGATTTTGAGATTTGTAACGTTGTAGATCTTTTTTTATGCCCAAAGATACACACCACACACTGACTAAAATTCAAAAAGTGAAAAAGCATAATAGCACCCCTTTAGAAGTTCAACTTTTAACAATTTTAAATGCAAAAACACATTCTGTTTGTATGACCTCACTTGTCTGCGTTTGGGTGTTTCAGACGTGCTGTGTATAAGTGGTGGAGACTTTTTCAGGTAACAAGTTAGTGTTTTTATGAGTGATTTCTTGGGCCCTATCTTATCGATCTAAGCACATGGCGCAGGTGCACTTAGGGCGTGTGCAAATCCACTTTAGCTAGTTTAACGATGGATAAAATGGTCGGCGTGTCAGACGCATGGTCCAAAAGAGTTGTACCTATTCTCTTAATGAGTCACGAGTGTGTTTTGGGCATAATGTGCAATAAACCAATCAAAGTGTGATCTCCCATTCCCTTTAAAAGCCAGTTGCACTTGCACAATGGTGGATTCGCAAGAGCAAAGACTGAATGCTTCTCCAGGGACAAAATGGATCTGCTTGTGTCTCTGTGTGTGTAATAAGCAGAGTGTAAGCACATTGTGCACCCGCCTATAGGCGCATATTACTAACGTGCCCTTTAAATAAACAATAAAAAAATACTGTACTATTGACTCTAGACCAGGTTTTAGTTGGTCAATGGTGCAATCGTTTTCAGTTGCCTCAAAATAGCAATGCGTCAACAATGCGCCTATACACACCTCGTTTTCAGTCATTTTCTGTCGCACCTGGCGTCTCTTTGCACCGGGTATACGATAAGGCCCGGTGAATCATTCATCCAACCACTTTGTTCAAAATGCTGATTCATACCAAAACAAGCAACTCTTTTTAGGAATAAGGCACTGAATCATTCACTTAACCAACTTGCTTATAAAATGGATTCATTCAGGAATAAAACAAGTGACTGGCTACATCAGAAATCACATACTCTCTGAATAGGTCATTCTTTTTTAAAAAGGAATTAAAGGAACAGTTCACCCAAAAATGAAAATTCTGTCATTAATTACTCACCCTCATGTCGTTCCAGGGAGGTATGCAATTTTGGATGCAGTCACTGTCTTTATGAGTGAGTTATTGAATCGTTCAGTCAAATAATTCGTTCACAACACTGATTCATGCAGTAGCAGAGCTGCTTTACATCTGAAACTAAATTTGTTTCATAATTGATTCATTTCACAACATCTGCACTATTATTTTCCTGTTTATTAATATTAAGCTGCTTTGAAACAACACAGTATGTACGCTATGCACTAAATAAATTAATGACTTGACTAGCTTGACTACTCTATGTTGCTCAGAGTTGTACAATGGTAGATTCTCCTGTGGCTTTGTTTCTGAAACTATTTTCTTTATCAGAGTGAAATACACAAAGTAACTGACAATATTATGTCTAAAACATAAGTTATTCAACATTAGCTTATTTTTTATTGAAAGTGTTGTACAAAATCAATATCGAACTGTCTGAACATATGAATATTCATCTGAAGACTGGTTCTCGGCCCTGGTTTAGAAACTCAAAATGCACACTGTTAAAAAACCACTGCTCTGTGGTTTCAATTTTTCAAAGGTTACTCTTTTCAACAATTACTGCAAGACTGCAATGGCAAAAGGTCATGCTAATAACATAATAAGGGGGGTATCTACAAGCTTACAAAGCGTTAGCTTTTCACAAATTAACGTCTTTATTTAGGCGTACTTGAATGAGGTCGCTCTCAGTCCACTCTGAATGTTACGACCTCGAGTTCAACCGAAAATCAACATTTGGACAGTCTCGACAGCCCTCTTGAATTAAGGATTCATTAAGCTTAATAACCTTCCAGTGGTTGTCCACTGGTGAGCTAACAAAGGGGCATAATTGAGAAAGGCCTTCGGATTAGAATGTGAATTCATTCAAAGGGACAAAATGAGTTTTGCATGTACTAATCTTCCTTTTGTGCTTGGGAATATTTGCTACAGAAGGGAGACAAGTTAATGAGCATTCAAGCATAGATGAGCAGAAGAATTTTCACGAACGAAACAGGCCTGGCATATTTGGTCAGCAAACAAAATTATTTAAGGCGCGCTAAGAATATGGTAATCTACCCAGCGTTTGATTGACTCTGGGGCAAATATAGTCACGGAAATAAAAAAAATATTTCATGGGAATCGCTCAAATTGCAAATTCAGACTAGTGCTCTGTAAAAGACACCAGCGGATGGCTATTTCGTCCGTAGAGAGCCGAAAGGAGAGGTTATTCACCAAGGATAGAGAATATTGCTTTTGAAAGCATTCAGACAGCATAATATCCCATGTCCTAAAATATCCTATAATAACATCCTTGCCCCTCATGCTGGCCACAGAAATTTATAGCTTCAAATATATCTTTTAATTTGTTAAAGTAATTTGGAAAGTTAATGACTCCACAGTGATGGCATGAGCCAAGCCTCGCACTGTCAGGAAAAAGATG
Organism: Cirrhinus mrigala; assembly: GCA_036247105.1. Classification (NCBI taxonomy): domain Eukaryota; kingdom Metazoa; phylum Chordata; class Actinopteri; order Cypriniformes; family Cyprinidae; genus Cirrhinus; species Cirrhinus mrigala. The sequence continues at coordinate 18,644,558 of CM070008.1, read as the reverse complement.
GGCACTAATGATTTCACACTTCCTGAGGGCTGTGTCAAAATGAAGCAATCACAAGCATTTTGCTAATAATTTTCATTAATCACATAAATGGCCTTGGTTATGTTTTTGCCCTGGCTAAGAATAACACTGTACACGAAGCTGGTTTTTACAAGCAACCAGGCTGTAAATGTACAAGACACAAAAGCCTCTTGACTGACACATTATAAGATGTAGGATAAATCACGCTGTTATGAAGGAGCATCTTAAAAGATGAGTCTCTCTGCTGACCCGCTGTTCACGGCTCTTTATGCAAAATCAGGGGTGCCTTTGTTCCTTTGTGTCCATATGCTGGCAGAGTTTGACGGGAGGAAAATCTTTTGAGGTTTCCCTGCCAGGAGAAACCGCTGCAACTGGCTGCACTGCTGGAGACAGAAACAACTGGTGCGACTGGCATCCGCTCTGTTTGCTGCTTAGAATACTAACGAGAGTCAGCGCGCCTCAACCCTGAGCCCTAAACAGTGTTAGGATTGTTCCATTGGAATAAATCAGGAGGTCTGTGTTCGGCCCCTGGACAAAAACACCTGAAATACATGCCACAGCTCTAACTCTTACTGACATAAGCCTCTCTATATGTTCCACTCAACATATAAAATCTGTTTGAGGACCATCTGACAACTGTCAGCTTTCTGCCCACCAGCCTCCTGAGTTAACAGCAGAAACTGTAAACCTGTGTGTGGCAATATAGAGGATTTACAGGACAAAAGACTGGCTTATAATTTCATAAATGACAAAACCGGTATCATATGGTGTCTATCAGCAGGCTCTCTTGTTCTTTTGCATCTGCACAAAATGAGATATAGACCTACATTTGCCACAACTATCAGAGTGACTAACACATATACTGTTTTATGTTTCTTATTCTGTTTGCTGTTTATGTTTACCATTTCAAATCAGAATGTCTAACAGGAAATACGCTATAGAAGAAGGCCTAATAATTAATTTGAAATAATCAGCTGGCTTACATTTTTCTACATCTGAATGCACAACCAGACCGTGTTTTAAATTGGTGGTGACTACATCACTCGATGTACGTGAGATTAATTTACACAGTTTATGGATAAATTGTAGATTTCTAACTGCTTTATATGTTTAAGACTCATTTGGAAACATTATATCAAAGTTTAACACATACAGTGAAAAAAAAGCGCTGAAACGAAACACTTTCCGGTTGTCAAGCGCTTTTTAATTATGTTGATTATGCCTCAATAACAAGAGTGGCAGTTGTAGCGGAGAATATAAACGGTGTAATAAAAAACAGAAAAACTATTATAAGGAAAATGTACATCTAGACCGACAACACAACCGACTTACACAAGACCGACGCCGGAACAGTTGGACCGTATCTAAAGAGCGCTTTGGATAAAAGTGAAGAAAACGAGTTTGCAGCTCACCTGTGTCTTAAGAGGTTCGCCCTGTTCAATGATGCTGATGAAAGGTATTTCCAAAAACGAGGACATGAACTCCACTTGTATGAGCTCCTCGTGGCTTTGAGGGAACGCAAGCACAGCCGAGACTCCCTGAACAACGATATCCTGACACACGCACCTGAACATGGACTCCGGGTCTCCATTGAGCGGTTCTCGGGACAATACTTCCAAGCTCAGGTTGTACGGCAAGAAGTTGTTCCCACTTTGCCGGAGGTGGACCAGGGCGCGGTTGAGGGCGCCCTGTATCCTGGACTGCTGGCGGGTCGGCAGGAGTGCACCCAAGCGCACGGTGTGCCCAATGCGTGCCAGGATGTGACAGGGCTGGGGATGCAGATGACAAGGGTAAATAAACATCTGGAGCGCGACCTGGAGCCCGACGTGAAGGTATGCCAACAATCTGGAGAGCACTAAATTCATCCTGCTCCTTTCGCAACTGGATTGAGGTTTCGTCACAAGATGGCATCGCTCTATTCTTGTCCAGTTGTTCTTGTCCTTAATGGTTTTACGCGCACGCGGATACAGCCTCGGTTAGAATGCAAGTAGCGCAACCATTCCGTCTACTCCAAGTGTTGAAGGCGAGGAGGTGCTGTGCGCGCCGTTCAGGGAGGAGGTGCTGTGCCACTGGAGATCTTCTCAGCATCAGCGAGCTCGGAGGGAGGACAGTTCTGGCCACGTCAGGTTTGCTAAAAGATCAGATTAAGAAAAGCTGACCTTTCTCAGGTCACTTACGAAACATTAGGCTATTAAATGTCTTCAAATCTTCACTTCATTTAAAGGGGCACTCAGTCAATTCTGCTTATTGAAAAGTTTTACACAATTAAATGAACAGCGTTTTTGGGGAGGAGAATCGTTAAAATGAGATTACGACTCGACGGCACTTTTCCAGAAAAATGTTTAATTGTCCGTGAAGCGGGTCGCCCCCTCTTGGCCGCTGCCATGTTGACATCACATGACCAGTTGCGTCATGCAATTGAGCAAGTTACTGCTGTAATAATAATACATTTACTTTATGTTGCGTTTTCAAAATGAATCAAGTATACACAATGGTCACAGCCACAGCAAAATGCCTTTTGTATATTAGAACAAACTACCAACAGCATTCAATATTTTTTATATTAAATCCAAGGACGTCCTATGTATTGATATTAAAACAACATTACCAGATTCCTGTTAGTAAAGTACTTTTCTGCATCCAGATGTCAATATGAAGTCAAAATCCACATCTATCGGGACAAATAAGAGCCAGCTAAATGCAAAGGTAAAGCAAAAACTCCCAGAGTGCAGCTTTCAGTTGAGATAGGTGCAAAATCCTCTACGCTCCAGTGGCTCCCAAGCCAAATATATATATATATATTTTTTTACAGTTAATGATTTCAGTGAAGTCTTAAAAAGAGATGAAGAGGTGACTGAGGCAGTAATTGCCTCCTGAATTCAGACGTTTGGCATAGTTCAACGACAATACCCTATTCATAAATTAATTAAATAATAAATCCATGGAAACACAGATGCTCTGTTCAGTAGAATTAATTTACAGTGGCCTTTGTTTGCTATAGAACAGTAATCCAAATATATTAACTTGTCACTCTGTTTGAGCGCAAGACTGAAACGCAAAACGTAATAGATTTTTCTTTTCATCAGAAACAAGGCTAACAATACAATCCTTTGATTTAGACAGACCATTAGTTTATTTGAAAAAATTTCACATTTTAACATCCCAAGACCCCTTAACAGAGCATTTAAATTTAGTACTGTAGACACCGAAGGCATTTTTCACCACTGGGTGGTTAATATGTTACAATAAGCTCATTAAAATATACTTTTCTCCTTTAGTAATTAAAGAGAAAATATATATCTGCCATAAACTTCTCATTACATGACGCTACCATAAGAGGATTGGAGTTTAAAGAAAATGATGCGCATAAGCATTCAACTGAGGAATGAACATCTGCCAGGGTCAGAAATGAACTTTTTTATTAAGGGGCAATATTTTATTATTATAAAAAAATACTATGTTGTCTTTAATGTCAAATACTTAAATTTACCCAATTACTTTAATAAATATTTTAAACTGTTGCCAATAACAACAGACTGTTTAAAATTGTATCTAAATTAGGCCTACATGTAAAAAACGAGCTCACAGGGCTGAAATATTATGACAAAAACCATTATTTATATTGTAATAATGATTATTAATATACATATAGAACACAATATAAATGTTTTTTGTTTTGGGCACGTCACATTCTGGGTTCATAGACAAACATCTCAATCCCTGACGTTAGCCAAGTGTAGCACATGTTGTGCATAAACTCCCATTATAATCACTGAAGCTACGTAATAATCTTTCATTTACAACATATCTGCACTGTGTTGTTGATGATGAGGGAATTTGTGATGGTCAAACTCATCAACAGCTCCAACGTTTTCAGTGCAGACTAATCTAAGCGCCTCTGATTGGTCAATGCATTCTGAAGTTCAATAGAAGCATGTTTGATTAGTTATAAGGCTCAGTGATGCACAAAACAGTGCATAAAAGCAATCTGACGCAGTGCGAGTGAATCTAATTAAATTCCGTGAATTGACACTTTTCATTCATTTTCACATTTCATTTTAATTGCGGCAGCTGCAATACATAGTTTAATTATGTAGGGGCATTTTTTTGCCCTTTGTCTTGAATTTATGGGGCATTTTTGTTCTTTTTGGTGGCATTTTTGCCACAAGCCCTCGTTAATTTATGATCCTGCAAGTGTCCTTTTCACCTCTGTGAATGAACACTAGAAATATGAACATACAGGGATTGGGTAATGAAACTGAAACACTGGCCAACATAGTGTTGGAGGTTTCATGGCTATATTTGTGCAGCCTGGTGGCCAGTCTTCACTGATTGCACATTCCACCAGTGAGAGCAGAATGTGAAGGTTGACTATATGCACCCAGTGGTTCAAACATTGCACCCTATAGGTGGTGCCGTGTATCAAGATGATAATTTACCAATACATACAGCAAGACTGGTGACAGAGTGGTTTGATGAACATGAAAGTGAACATCTCCCATGGCCTGCACAGTCACCAGATCTGACTATTATCAAGCCACTTTGGGCTGTTTTGGAGGAGCGAGTCAGAAAACATTTTCCTACACCAGCATCATGTAGTGACCTGGCCACTGTTCTGCAAGAAGAATGACTCAAAATCCCTCTGGCTACTGTGCAGGACTTCTATTTGTCATTCCCAAGACGGAATGATGCTGTATTGGCTGCAAAAGAAGGCCCAACACCATACTAATTGTGGTCTAAAACCAGGTGTTTCAGTTTCATTGTCCAACCCCTGTAGTTATGTTTAATAACATCATCAGATTATCACTACCAGTGTTGGGGAAAGTTACATTTAAAAGTAATGCATTACAGTAGTGCGTTACTCCCTAAGAAAGTAACTAATTAGATTACTTTTTTGGAAAGTAATGCATTACGTTACTTTTGCGTTACTTTTTATATCTGGGCTGGGCTTGCTTGTTTGTTTTTAATATAAAAAGATCTATTTTGGCAAACGTAAAAGCTCTTGCACACCAAAAGTCAAATGAATAAGCCTCAGGCTGAAGGAAAAGTAAATTCATGTCTGTACAGTAGAACGCAGTAGAAAAATGTTCAACACATTTCAGCAATAAAAAAAAAAGAAGCACAAATGTTCATCTAAAGTGATTTTTGCTTATTAGTATGGTTGAATTGGATCGTTGAAGGTCAGCAGCAAATACATTGGTTAATAAAATGGGATTAAATACTTAAAGGATATTTGTGTTACTTAACATTTAATTATTGCAGGTTTGCGTCATATTCTGAGTTGCATTTCACTGCTTTTATTCATTTTGAGGAATACTGAATCTTTTTTTTTTTTTTTTTTTTTTTGTGAGTGAGATGAATTAAAGGATAACTCCACTTCCAGAACATAAATGTACAGATAATGTACTCACCCACTTGTCATCCAAGATGTTCATGTCTTTCTTTCTTCAGCCGTAAAGAAATTATGTTTTTTGAGGAAAGCATTTCAGGATTTTTCTCCATATAATGGGACTGCTATGGTGCCCCAAGTTTGAACTTCCAAAATGCAGTTTAAATGCGGCTTCAAACGATCCAAATGCCAAATGCAGATGTAAACGATCCCAGTTGAGGAAGAAGGGTCTTATCTAGCGAAACGATCGGTTATTTTCATAAAAATAATACAATTTATATACTTTTTAATCTCAAATGCACGTCTTGTCTTACTCTCCCTGAACTCTGTTTTTTTTCCGGTTCATGACAGTTAGGGTATGTCGGAAAAACTCCCATCTCATGTTCTCCCTCAACTTCAAAATCGTCCTATATCGCTGTTTTACCTTTTTTTGTTAAGGGTGTTTGATCTTCTTTGCATGTTCACTTTGCATAGACTGGGTCGGTACTTCTGCAGTGATGTAGGATGATTTTTAAATGATTTCTGAAGATGAGGGAGAAAAAACGATTGGAGTTTTTCGACATACCCTAACTGTCTTGAGTCGCAATACACAGAGTTCAGGCAGAGCAAGACAAGACGAGCATTTGAGATTAAAAAGTATTTAAATTGTATTATTTTTATGAAAATAACCGATCGTTTCGCTAGATAAGACCCTTCTTCCTCATCTGGGATCATTTACAACTGTATTTGGGACCATTTGAAGCCGCATTTAAACTACATTTTGGAAGTTCAAACTCAGAGCACCATAGCAGTCCATTACATGGAGAAAAATGCTGAAATGTTTTCCTCAAAAAACATAATTTCTTTACGACTGAAGAAAGACAGACATGAACATCTTGGTTGACAAGGGGGTGAGTACATCTGTAAATCTTTGTTCTGGAAGTTGACTTCTCCTTTAATGCATGTTCACATTTATTCTAGAACTTCAGTAACATCTTACTCCTGATTTCTCTCAGCATGGGGGCAGGAGACCTGTCAAACAATAAATGAGGGAAAAAAGTAACTGGCGTTACTTATTTGAAAAACTCAAATATTTTACTGTAAATAAAAAAGTAATGCATTACCCTCAACGCTGATCACAACAGATCTAATCCTACAGAATTTCAGTGCATTTTTCTTTCATGCAACAAGTTCATTTACTGTCTGACAAGAAACATATTAGCACCGCAATGCATGAAACTGTTTTTAAGCAATTAATGCATTTCCGAAAGCCTCGCACCCTCAAATCCATTTGCTGGTAATAATAGCTTGGATGTCAAAGACTAATTGAGGATTAGAGACCACTGACTGAGTAAAAAGCATATGAAACATTTCAAAACTCCAGCAACATGTCCTTTGTGCAGCAGTACTTTTGACAGTTTATATGTGGTACAGACATCTCATAAAAATGACAGTTTACTCTATGCCGCCCATACTGCAGTATGCAGTCTAGTTCGGAAACAAATCTATCATTTAATCTCTTTTCCTGCTCTAAACCACATCTCAGTTAGCGTCACCAAAAAACCATTTGCGTGCACTATGTCTGACACTAACATGTAACCAGTGATGCTTGCTTGATTGTTTTTTCAGCTTCACCGCATACAAACCCACATTTCAGGATATTTCAGAGATGCAGGTGATTTGGAGGGTAAATCAAAATTTCACAAGACACCTACGCAACTGTCCTGTCCTGACACATAGATCGCTCCTCTTGGTTTTCAGCAGAGCTACGCGATTGTCTTTTACTCACCTTCAAGCTGACTCAAGCGGGGCAAATAAATATTCATATATGTCCTTTCGATTTTCTTCCAGACAGCTCGTGTCACCGGACTCTCGCTTCAGTCAGTTGTATTCAGTTCGATTTAATATATAAATTAATGGATTACACGTTAATCAGAAAACCAATTAAAACAAACGTTTATCTTGGAGGGATTACACCCACCTTATTTAACACATGCGAGCGCCCATATTGATAATCCTCCTCAGTCTCTCCCTATGACTTAATTTAGTTGTTGTGACATACGCATACATTAGACATTCCTGCATTTAAAATGCAACAGTTGAGTCAATGAGTTCTGAAATTGAATTTTGAGAGGCACCTCAGAAAAAGCCTCTTGAGCAGAAGAATCTGCAATTACAGCATGGATAAATGTAGCATCAGTGCTGTTTCTGTCTAACCGCTTGTCGCAGCACTCCATAATCTGCCATAATGCTCTATGGAAGTACTCGTACAGGAGAGCGATGCTTTTAAATATCATCGTGCGACATCTACATTCTCAGCACATCCTACATGACTAATTTCAGCACAATCTTTTGTGTCCAGCAGACAGTCGGCAACACACTGGATGCTGCGTGAGAGGAAAGGAGCTAAAATTGATAATTCTATTAAAATCTGAAGTGCTACATACTCATATATTAGAAGAGAATTTGCTGGAGGCAACGCAGTTGATTTTCCTTACTGTGCTAAAATGATGATGTTCTCGCTTGGCACAGTCTTTCATTTCAAACCCATGACTTTGTGAAAACGGGAACATTGTAAACTTTCACCCTCCCCTGATTTGTGCCGAAGAGTAATTTGGACTTCAAATTAGGGTTGGGATGCATAAATAGTGAGCGGAGGCCGGTTCACAGCGGGAGGGTATCAATATGAAACCTCATTTCATTTGGCCAAACACTCCACAACCTCTCTCTGTTTTATCAGACTGAACAAACACAGTTCTGATAAAAACTAATGAGTTTCATGCGGTTAATTAACTTAACGTCATATTATTAAAGTGTAAAGTGCTGTGCACATTTGCTAGTCCCTAAGAAGTTGAAAGAGTTTGTGAAAACTTTACATACCATTTAGTTGCGCACAAAATATCAAATATAATATGTACAGAGAAGCACTGCAGATTTGACTTTGGTTTAATATGGAAAATGTCTCGTCCCCAGCTTTGCTTTTTTTTTTTCTTTTTTCTGAATGCAAGTTGTGTTCTGTGCGTTAAAGTTTAATGAAGGCCAAGGTTCTGTATTTCAAGTAAAATATCCGTACATGCACTATGTAAATACATACATCTCACCCTGCCGCTGGGTAGGCTAGTATTGCTGAGCTGAATTTATTTTTTACCATGGTTCAGATATACTTATCAGATCCACGGAGACGAACCCTCACTGCTTGTGTATATTTATATATGTGTGTGTAGGCTATGTGCGTGTCACATTTTATAGCCACCATCATTTGAAATTTTCTGTTCACTTCCCTTTTTTTTTCCTCTGTAAGGGTGCAGGGAGCTGGAGGAAAGGCTATACTGATTTAGTCATATGTAAGCAGAACACATGGTTTACCCTTTCGATGATAAGTGAATTATCACAAGGGCTACTATTTAGTCATGTGTACAGGCGCTGTGTAGTGTTTCATTTACAGTCATTTTGATTGCATTTGTGTTGTGAGGAATTTCAATCCTAGTCTTGGTTTGGCAGGTCATTGCTTTTTGTGTTGTAAGGTTATTTTTTCTTTAATTATGAGGAATTTATACAGCTAATGGAGTCATTAACTCTATTCCAAAACTCACTGAGTTGTTACGTCTAGAAGAGAAGCCTATTTGTAAAGGACCTCCGTAAGTGACTGATTTGAAACGTGCAGCAACTTCACATGGCAAGCAACTATCGCTCCACAGCAGAAACACAACTCATAACTGATTTGCTAAACTAAGAAGGAGGTTTAAAATACACAGCACACAAACTGTAGATTATTTTTGGACACAAACACACTATAAAGTGGCCTATATGACTTACTCTGCCGTTCAAAAGTTTGGGGTCAGTAACATTTTTATTTAGTTTTTTTGTTAAAGGAATTAATACATTTATTCAATAAGCATACATGAAATTGGTCAAAGTGATAGTAAAGGCATTTATAATCTTACAAAATATTTCTGTTTCAAATAAACCCTGAAAAAAATTGTAAAAAAACTTAAGTACAATTATTTTCAACTTTGATAATAAGAAATGTTTCTTGAGCACCAAAGTGGGTTTCTGAAGAATCATGTGACACTGAAGACTGGAGGAATGGCTGCCTTGTAGAGAATAAAACCTTTGTTTTCATGCACATTTAAAACTAATTAGAATGGTAGTATACTGAATATTTAGTGCCTATGGAAGCCTGTTTCTGGCACTTAATAAAGAAAAAAAAAAAGCTAATTGCGCATTTTTATCTCACAATTCTGATATTTCAATTGCAAGAATTGCGAGAAATACACTTGCAATTGTAAAGAAGTCAGAATTGTGAGATACAAACTAGCATTTGCAAAAAAAAGTCAGAATTGCGACTATGTCTCAGAATTGCAACTTTGTTTCTCAGAATAGTGAGTTTAGTGAGTTCATACCTCACAATTCTGACTTTATAACACACAATTACGAGTTTATATCTCACAATTATAAGAAAAAAGTCAGAATTACGAGACGTTAACTCACAATTACTGGAAAAAAAAAGTCAGAATTGTGAAATACAAACTCTCAATTGCAAAAAAAAAGTCAGAATTACGACTTTATATCTCAGCATTGCAAGCTTATTTCTCAGAATTGCAACTTTATTTTTCAGAAAAGTAAGTTTATGTCTCACAATTCTGACTTTATAACACACAATTGCAAGTTTATATCTCACAATTCTGATAAAGTCAGAAAAAAAATTCTTGTGAGATAAAAAGTCACAATTACCTTTTTTTTTTATTATTCAGTGGCAGAAACAAGCTTCCATAAGGGACCTATGAAATCCATTTTATTTATTTACTTTTTTCCAAATTCCATTTTTTTTTTTTTTTTTTTTTTTTCCATTTTATTTTTTCTGGTCATTGTTTATATGGTTAAATGAAAGTTTATTATTCAAAAGGCATGTCTTGAAATCATGAAACTTACAACTTATTAAAATTTATTACAACTTATTAAAAGTTATTATTTTTTATTAATTATTATTATAATTTTTTTTTTTTAGGTTTTTCTTATTATTTTACTTTTTTATTTTCTTTTTTATTTTCTGGTAATCAAATGAAAACATAAAACATTATTTAAATTTTTCTTGTAATTCAATGAAATTAAACCCTTTTGATTTCTAGCAAACAAAGTGTTGCATAACAGGTATACTGTTAAAATTATGTAAAGTTTTAATAATAATTTTATTATTATTTTATTATTATTACATTAAGAAATACATTATGTTGTACAATATCAATATATTTCTGTCACAATTTCTTCAAGTTAAACCAAACTTTTATTTTAACGGGTTGCCATGAAGACATAAACATTTTTCTAAAATGAAATAGTAAAATGCTCATGAATTCAGATAGATGTCTGTGAATATTAAGCTGCAAATAGACTATTTAAATATGAATCCTGCATCTCCTGCATGTCTCTGTGTGAATGCATGGCACAGACGCCCAGTTTCATTTACTTCACATATGCTGCCTTCACGCCATGTCGTAATTACCATAATTCCGAGATAACATGACATTTTACTCATAGCTTTCCATGTTGTCGGACTCAATTCAATTCAATTAGTCCATCCGTGTTTTTCACATCACAGAAATCATAGGGTCCCATATTTTGTAAATTATATACATACACAAGTCTTCTGAATCTTTACAACAGACCGAAATTCTGTAACTAACGTGTTTGAGCTAAGTAGCAATGTCTGATTCATAAACTAATCATTAGTTTGAGTTAAATTATTTCAACTATTCATAAAACTAGTCTGAATTCTGTTTATGAAATGAAGTGCTTCAGTTCTTGACTCACTGACTCAGTTGTGACTTTCAGTCACCATTCAGCACCCATACTTACAAGAAGAGTTTTATACATACACCATTCGAGCCACATAGACTACTTTATGCTACTTTCATGACATGTTCACCCATTCTTCATTATAGTTTTATGGTGCTTTTGCTCATTCTTAGTAATTGCATGGAAAAGAACAACCAATACATTATTCAAAATGTATCGTATATTGCATCAAGTCATATGGGTTTTGAGACTACATGAGGGTGAATAAATGATGACCGAATCTTTATTTTTGTGGTGAACTATCCCTTTAAAACCATGTTCTTCATTGACACATATCTGAGAGGCTGCCCTTTGGATTCAGAGGTAATTGAGGTCGGTGGTAGTGCGCGTGAAAACAGAAGCTCCGCTGCACATGAATCTTGGAATTTCGCTGAACCTTCTCAGTCTTATCATCCTCGTTCCCTCTAATAGGGCATTCCTCAGTGATCTCATCAAAATGAGAAGCCGAGCATATGTAGCTTTTGAGATGATTAGCCCGCCAAGCATTTCATTAACCCGACCTAAGTGATTAAAAGGGACAGATCCATTGATCCCCTTTGTGGTTCATGCATTATTACTTGGAGACCGTCTTCATGCAACAACTCTGATTCCCCTACCCTTCATATGATGATTTGCAGTCAGTGACCTTTGCAGATTCGGAGGTGTTGAGAATGGCCAGAGCGTTCATGCAGAACACTGGCACGAGACGAGAGACGCCAGAGTCTAGTCATGCCTGCTGCTCTGCTTACCCGACCTTTCCTACCCCCATCTCGCGTCCTTGGCTCTTGTGAGATCACAGAGAGGTGAGGTGCTTCTTTCTAATAAATTGCACAGAGGAAGAAAAAAATCTGCTCCGTGCTGCATTATGCTGCCTTATGCACGTATAAACCAAAAGCAGAACAATACCATGCTTTGACAGAGTTTGACATAAGCCTTTTTCATAGAGTACTGAAAAGCTAATGAGTGGTATAAGAGGACTGAAAGAGCCTGTAATAATGGATGCTGTCTGCTTTAATGCTTTTTAGGTGCGTTCAGCGTCTAGCTTTCACAGAGAAGCTTGAGTCTTGCTGGCATTATAAAGAAAGCCGGAGAGCTATAGATTTTATGACAAACATCAGTCTTCCAGTCCCAAATAATGGTAGAACCGGAAAGCTGCTACAATTCTTTGGGGATATTTTCAACTGTTTACCTTATGTATGCTTTCTCACTGATTCTAAGTACCCACTGAATCCCAGAAGAAAGTCTTTCCATACATGACTGCTTTACGCAAATGAGCTGTAGGGAAAAAACAACAACTGTCAATTAACTGCTAACATATTAAAACACTCAACTTTACTACTTATGCTCTATCAATATGTCTATAAATAATATAAATTTGTAAATGTCAGATTTATTATAGAAACTGAAACCAACTCAAATTTATTACTTGAAATAAAATAAACTTTATCTGAATGAAATATGTATGCATCTTATTTTATCAAGAAACATAAAACTGAAATAAAAAAGAATAAAACAATAGACATATTTAAAAAATAAATAAATAAATAAATTATTACATTTTTAAATATGTTAAAATATTAATAAAAACTCCAATAACATCTCAATATACTAAAATAACACTGGAGATGTAAAACCTGAACAAATCTCATTTGAAATTGTGCATTATATGTGATCCTGGACCACAAAGCCAGTCTTCGGTATATTTTTAACAATAGCCAAAAATACATTGTATTCGTCAAAATTATAGATTTTTCTTTTGTGACAAAAATCAGGATATTAAGTAAAGATCATGTTCCACAAAGATATTTTCTAAATTTCAAATTATATCAAAACGTAATTTTTCATTGGTAATATGAATTGCTAAGAACTTCATTTGGACAACTTTAAAGGCGATTTTCTTAATATTTAGATTTTTTTTTTTGCACCCTCAGATTCCAAATTTTCAAATAGTTATATCCTGGCCAAATATTGTCCTATCCTAACAAACAATACATCAATGGATTAGATTATGTATAAGTCTCAATTTCAAAAAAATTCACCCTTATGACTGGTTTTGTGATCCTGGGTCACAAATATGGTTATTATTTAGATACCTGTTTTAAATAATAATCATAATAATAATAAAAAATGTAAATGATATTACATAAATTCAGATCGATACATGAATATAAATGTAATCTATCCCATTTCAAATGATATTATTATGTCTTAAAAATTTTGTGAAACTGAATGGACTACTCCACAATATTTCTTTTACAAACTATGAATCAAGCATTGCTATCCCATCCTTTTAGGTCAGCAATTTAATAAACTTGGACTGCTACAGCTGATTACATTTCTTATTAATGATGATCAAGCGGCGGATGTATCACGAGGCTGGTATATCTGCCTCTGTAGCGTTCCATCTTGATTTTTTTTTTTCCCCCCCTGCTAATGCTTTCTGAAATCAAATTAGGAGCAACCTGATTAATCACAACCATTATTTCTGTTTCATAATTTCATGGATAAAAAAAACCTGGAGTTGTCCCAAGACAACTGCTTTATTAATGAAAGTACAAAAATACAAAAATAGTTTTGGTAAAGTATTTCAGGAGCCTGAAGAATTAAATGAATAAAATGTGGTTACAGAGCCAAGGTGAATGAATGAATCCTTTACTTCAACCTGAACCTCTGCCAAAAAAAAAAGTTCCAAATGAACAGATTTATCAAATTACCAAAGTAATTTTAATAATGGATTCCGTTCCAAAAAAGAAATCAATCATGCATTTTGCCGCATCTACTTTTTATGATGGCACTAGACTGGAAGTAGGGCTCATAAAGATTATGTTTGATCTGCGTTGAGTCATTTTTTAACACATAAACATCTTGAGAGCCTATCACTCCTCTTGTACGCCTGGAGACCAGAGCAAGAACCCTGAGACAGCATTTGGCTGTTTTTCTTTCGCCGCTCTGCTCCCCAAAGTCTAAGTTCAAGTAGCACATTAAACGAGTCCTTCAAATTTTCACAAGTCAAAAGTTTCTTCTCAATGCCCCAAGATGTTCCATTTGTTCCTTACATCCTTAAATATCATCACTCGCTGCACCGGATCACTAAATCATCTGAACTGCCTACTCATCCAAAAGGAAATTCAAATGACTTGAATCAGGCTGGCGAATGACTTCTCCAGAGAGAGCAGTCTTGGCCAAGTCTGACATCATAGCCAAGCTTAACTGATGGCATGGAATCAGACACAGCATGAACCTGGCAAAAAATGATCTGGCTTCTGTGACCTTGCATGGTAAAGTCATCTTGACCTTTCAGAAGAACAGAAATGTGTCAGTAAGAGATGGATTCTGCTCCAACATCCTGTATTAAAAGAACAGCTCACAGATAAATCATTTTGTCATCATTTTTTTTTCACCTTCATATTGTTCCAAACCTTTTTGATCATTTTGATCTTCAATTTTCAATTACAGTAAATGGGTACTGGGGCTTTCAAGATCATAAAGGATACAAAACCACTCCATTAATCGTACAGTAATAGCAAGGAAAGAGCAAACAAAATGTTCTTCAAAATACTTTAATATTCTTTTTTGTTACCCTGAAGAAAGTCAAATATATTAATACTGTCAAAAATACACTACTATTCACAATTTACAATTTAAAGGATTAGCTCACTCCAAAATTAAAATTTCCTCACCCCCATGGGATCTAAGATCATGTCTTTCTATCTTCAGTCACAAAGAAATTAAAGAAGAACTCCACTTCCAGAACAACAATTCACAAATAATTTACTCACCCCCTTGTCATCCAAGATGTTCATGTCTTTCTGTCTTCAGTCGTAAAGAAATTATGATTTTTGAGGAAAGCATTTCAGGATTTTTCTCCATATAATGGACTGAAATGGTGCCCCAAATTTGAACTTCCAAAATGCAGTTTAAATGCAGTTTCAAATGGCTCTAAACAATCCCAGCTGAGGAAGAAGGGTCTTATCTAGCGGAATGATCGGTAATTTTTTTCAAAAAATAAAAATTTGTATACTTTTTAAGCACCAAAGCTCCTGTCGCACAGGCTCTGGGATGCGCGTCCATGATGCTATGAATTAGTGATGGGTTGTTTGAACGAATCTTTAATTTGAGTCATCTCGGGGAGTGATTCGTTCAGTCGCGCATACGCAACATCCTATTAGGTTCTGTACTGGAATTAGTTCACCTGTTTCGAGTCTGCAGGTTTTTCGAGTCATTCGTTCATCTTATGGGGCTGTCACGTGATGAATGAACGACTCGAGAGATGAACTAATCAATTATTTTTCCGGCTCATACTGCGTTGGTTAAGCTTATGGGGCTGTCACGTGATGAACGAACGACTCAAACCCGAAAATTTGTCAGATAAGAGGTGTTTAAAAGGTATATAAATTTTTATTTTTTTTAAAAAAATGGCAGATTGTTTCGCTAGATAAAACCTTTCTCCCTCGGCTGGGATCATTTAGAGCCCTTTGAAGCTGCATTTAAACTACATTTTGGAAGTTCAAAATCGGTGCACCAATGAAGTCCATTATATGGAGAAAAATCCTGAAATGCTTTCCTCAAAAACAATAATTTCTTTATGACTGAAGACAGAAAGACATGAACATCTTGGATGACAAGGGGGTGAGTAAATTATTTGTGAATTGTTGTTCTGGAAGAGTTCTCCTTTAAGGTTTTTGAGGAAAGCATTCCAGGATTTTTCTCCATATAGTGGACTTCAGTGGAGATCAATGGGTTGAAGGTCCAAATTGCAGTTTCAGTGCAGCTTCTAAAGGTTCTACATGATCACAGCTGAGGAACAAGGGTCTTATCTAGCGAAACAATTGGTTATGTTCTTAAAAAAAAATCTAATTTCTATACTTTTTAACCACAAATCCTCATCTTGCTCTAGCTCGACTTTACGCATTACGTAATCTTGTTGGAAAGGTCACGTGTGACGTAGTCGGAAGTACTGACCCAGTGTTTACAAAGCGAATGTGCAAAGAAAGTCAAACTGCTTTTACCAAAAAAAGTAAAACAACGTTAGACGATTTTTATATTGGATGAGAAAATGAGATGGAGTTTTTCACCCTACTTTGCCTTTTTGAACAGAAGCACATAGAAGAAAAACTAAGTGTGACCTTTCCAATGTGATTACGTAATGCATCAAGTCAAGAATGTGTATTGTAAAGCTAGCGCAAGAGCATCTGTGGTTAAAAAGTATATCAATTCTTATTTTCTTTAGAAAATGACCAATAGTTTTACTAGATAAGACCCTTATTCCTCAGCTGGGATTGTGTAGAGCCCTTTGAAGCTGCATTGAAACTACAATTTGGACAATCAACCCATTGGCCACCACTGAAGTCTGCTATATGGAGAAAAATCCTGGAATGTTTTTCTCAAAAACATTCAACTTCTTTTCCACTTAAGAAAGACATTAACATTGTATAACGTATCTATATTTTAGAATGTAATTAATTTCTGTGATCACAGAGTTTTTGGTTTTGTAGAAATTAGAAGTATTTCTGTAATGAAACTGGGACTGAGACTGTAGAAGAAGAAAGACAGTAGAGGAAATTTCATGGAGCAGGATTTACATGCAGTATGCTAGCTAAACAAGTGCACAGGTTACAAGCATGCACACACTTCCTGAGATAAGCACCTTAAAGTATATGAATAAATTTTCAATGTTCCCTTTGATGTCACTCTATCTTTGGGGTAAACGTTGTTTGCATACCTCAGCAGGTTTGTTTCAGTAGGGGTTCTTAACATGCAGCTTTTTTCCCCAAGCAGCGTGTTTGTTATGCTTGGCATTGCCCACACCACGCCACAGTCCTTTGGTGATTAGCCCGTTGATATCAGCTGCTTAATGACTTCCTGTGATTGTGTGGGACCTGAGAGGTGTAGATTTAAGCTCCTGACAATGGTGAGGAATGGATGAAGAGATCAAGAAGCGCAATTCCTCAGCAGAGTGCTGCGTCAGGGGATTGCACTGCCAAGGACAGTCAAATGCTCACTAACAATACCAAGGCCTTGATTTATAATGTTAAACTTACAATGTAAATCCAGCGGTTTGGTGACCCTTTTAATGGGTTTGTCTTTACAAAGGAGATTCACTTTATAGAAAATGAATCTCAAGAGATACAAATACTTCATTGTCCCAAAGGAAAAATTTAATGAAACTTTTTCTAGAGAGATAAACCACTACGATGCACATAAGTAATCGACGCACAAGCAATCCTACTCATATAGCAGTCCCACTCCTAAAAATATTTAAAAATCTATAATATTTGATTTTTCTGAAACATTGTTAATCTTCGTCGCTTGACAAAATTTCCAAGGCATTTCAAAAAAATAAATAAATAAATAATGTTGAAGGGCTGCCAGAAATTAGTAGGAAGTATAGAGGCCCTTGCTTTGAATGACTCACACTGTGCTGTCTTCCACTCTTTTCCATAGTTCGGTAACTTTAGTGGGTTTCTTAGCCATAACTTTGCCACCAAGCATTTTCCAGAGATTTTCCATCGGGTTTAGATCAGGATTCTGATAAGAGGCCAAAGT
Organism: Cirrhinus mrigala; assembly: GCA_036247105.1. Classification (NCBI taxonomy): domain Eukaryota; kingdom Metazoa; phylum Chordata; class Actinopteri; order Cypriniformes; family Cyprinidae; genus Cirrhinus; species Cirrhinus mrigala. Next base: position 18,626,794 of record CM070008.1, on the reverse strand, counting down.
TCTGCTGCAGAAAACATCCCCCAAACCATGACACTTCCTCCTCTTTCACCTTTCACTGGCTTCTTTACGCACTTTGACTTTAATTTTTCACCTGTTTGACGCTGAAACAAAATTTTTGCCATCACACCCAAAAAAAAAAATTAAACTTGCCCTCATGACTAAAGAGAACTTTGGACAAGTTTGTCTCTCTGTATGCAACATGCTCCCCACCAAAGGTGAGCTTAGCCTTTTGATTCTTTCTGCTGATGAGAGGCTTGGTCACTATAGAGTGTGTTTTCAGTCCAACTTCTCTTAAACGTCCCAAGACAAATCCTTACCCTGTTCAACTGAACTGGCAAGCAATTCCAGCTGCAGTGTTGAACCGATTTCCCACTGTGAGTCTCTGCATTGCCCTTTCTTCTTGTGCATTTGTCTTATGTGGATGAACAGCGTTTTTGGGGGACTTATGAATTATGGCGCTTTTGGGGGGTTTTCCATTGTGTACAGTACCTGGTAAATGGTACTTATACAGTACCACTTCGGCTGAGGTTCCAAGCGAGCCGTACCGTTACCAAATGTGACACGTAAACCCTGCTAATCAACTGGCCAGAGAGAATTGAAGTTTGAACTTGTGACATGAGACACCAGACCCGCTAGATTTAAATCAGCACATCCAGCGAAGGATCGAACGTCCAATTTTTTTTAACGAATGCAACTGTTTTGAACGAGCACACCTTTTTTTTTCTTAACAACCAAAAAATTAAATAAATAACAAAAAAAAATAAAAAGTCGCTGTTTTCGTGGTCTGTTGAGGAAGTACAGATGTTCTGAGGAGCAAATCCAGGGAGAGCTTCGAAGCAGCAATGTGTATAATCCCGCCCACTCTAAAGCAGTACGAAACTGCAGTGGAAACGCAAACCGAGCCGAGCTGAACCGTACCAAGCCATGCCGAGCCGAGTTGTACCAGGCAGTGGAAAAGCACCATTAGTGTCAATGTTCAAGAAATCGCTGATTTGAAATGACCAGCTTCTCTCACAGTAGCTGAAAGTGTCATCCCTTCGGTCTTAATCTGGACAACCTCCTATCGCAGGGTTTTAGTCACTTTAGAGCGACTCGCCTTCTTACAATCTCAGTGAAAATTGGAGGAATGCTGGCAAATAGGTTTTGTCATATAATTAAAGAAATTAGCACCAGGTGCCAGATTAACACCAATAACGTGGAGGTATCTGTAAGGCCTTGTGCACGCTAATACGTTTGCATTTGAAAACACATATTTTTCTCTCTGTTTTGGCCTTCTGTCCATATAGAGATGGCATTTCTTTTAAGCAAAACTGAGCTTTTTAACAAAAAACACCAAAGTGGCTAAATTCGAAAACACCATTTTTGCGTTGTACTGTGGACTGTGAAAACGGAGGCTTTTGAAATCGAAGATGCATTTTTAGTCACGTGACGCATATTGTACCATCTATGTTAATACCAGTAATTGTGCCCATTATGCGCTATTCACTTTCACACTTTTGCTAAATATGTATACAGTGCTGCTTGAAAGTTTATGAACCGTTTAGAATTTTCTACATTTTTGCATAAATATAACACAAAACATCATCAGATTTTCACACAAGTCCTGAAAGTTGACAAGAGAACCAAAACAAACAAATGAGACAAAAATATACTTTGTCATTTATTTACTGGGAAACATGATCCAGTGTTAAATATTTGCAAGTTGCAAAAGCTTTGCTTTCAGTATCTGGTGTTATCCCTTTGTGAAGCAGTAACCGCAGGTAACGTATTTTGCAACCACTGATCAGTCCTGCACAACAGCTTGTAGGAGTTTTAGGCCGTTCTTTTTTTCTTATTCCAAACTTAACACTTCTCATTTAAACCCAAAAAGTTTTATTTTGGTCTCATCGTCCACAAAACATTTCTCCAGTACCCCTCTGACTTGGCCCCATGATCTTTAGCGAACTGCAGACTGACAGCAGTGTTTTTTTTTTGGTTTGTTTGTTTGTGTTTTTTGGAGTGTTGTGGCTTTCTCCTTGCAACTCTGCCATTCATACCATGGTTGTTCAGTGTTCTGCTGGTGATGGACACATGAATATTAATATTAACCAATGTGAGAGAGGCCTTTATGTGCTTAAAAGTTACCCTGAGGTCCTTTGCACCCTTGCAGACTATTACAAGTCTTGCTTTGGAGTGATCTTTGTTGGTTAACCACTCGGGAGGGTAATAGTGGTCTTGAATTTCCTCCATTTGTAAATAATCTGTCTGACTGTGGATTTGTGGAGTCCAAACTCTTTAGAGATGGTTTTGTATCCTTTTCTAGCTGGAAGAGCAACAACAACCCTTTTTCTGAGGTTCTCAAAGATCTACTTTGTTCATGCCATGATTCACTTCCACGAACATGATCAGACTTTGATAGCTTCCTGTTCTTTAATTAAAACAGGGCATACACTGGCACCTGATAATCATCCTATTGATTGATAACACATATGAACAAATGGACTCTAATTTCACCCTAAAATTAACTGCTAATCCTAGAGATTCACATACTTTTGCAATTCATGAATATTTAACACTGGACCATTTTTAAAAAAAAATAAATAAATGACAAACTATATATTTTCATCTCATTTGTTTGTTCGGGTTCTCTTTGTCAACATTTAGGACTTGTGTGAAAATCTGATTAACTTATATTTAAGCAGAAATATAGAACATTCTAAAGGGTTCACAAACTTTTAGGCAGTACTGTATTTTGTACACTCTTCATATTACAGTCCTAAAAAGAGGTCATAAACTTACTCAACAACTGCTGTCCTGTGGCAAAACATAAGGGCAGTTGCGTTTTAGATCAAACATGAATGAGCGCGACATAGACGCGTCAGTGAATGATGAGATATTTCCGTAAAATAAAGTGATCCTGCAAGAATTGCATGAAAAATGTCTGTTCATATTGATCAATTTAATGCCTCCTTGCTGAAGTATTTTTTATATTTTAATACTTTTTAAATAACTGTATTAATTATTTAAATAATAATTGTATTAATACTATTTAATACTAATTATTTAATACTAATACTGTTCCTGTGGCATTCATAAACGGCAAAACTGACACAAAAAAAAAAAACAAAACAAAACAAATATTTCTAATTATTTTATATTTACAGAAAGTGGGTATTTACCCAAGTTGGAACATTGTGTTTTTAACAATGTATAGTTATCTCAATACATTCCTAATGAACTCTCCATGCAGGAGAAGATAGAATGTGCAATTTCAGTGCACATTCTGAATTGTTTTTCATTTCAAGAACATATTGTGTCCTTTGTGTACTTCTTACAATATACACTTGCATTACAAGTGAAACAATTGTTATCAGTAGAGAAAAATGTACACATGTTGGTTAAGTTTTCAGGCAACATGAGTTAATTAATAATACAGAATAGCAGCGGAAGGAGGCAGGCAGTGTAATTTGAGTTTAATCTCTAATGTGAGGAAGTGACATTCAGAGTTATTCTTACCTCACTGTTTCCATCCGCCTTCGACAGGAAGCTCAGAACTTACTGATACTAAGTCTTTCTTTTCTAAATGACTTAGAGCCTTGTGTTGTACAGTAAGTATTAAATATTGATGGATTATATATTAAAACAAGAATATAGCTAAAATAATACATCTCTTAACAACCCTTTGGTTACAGGAAGCCAGAAGAGGAACTCCTTAAGAGCAACACACATACGTCAGAACAGCATGAAAGATTTTCCAGACGGTTTGATATGCTTGAGGAGAGATGTAACTTTTTTTTTCTTTGATCCGAGAATAACTTTAGTGTTGACAAGCGGGTAATGGTTTTAGGTTTGACTATGACAAAATGAAGTCACATCATACTTTCATATTGTGCCAAAGGCTTTGGTTTTTCCCTCAGCTTCGTACGAGTTACCAAAGCAAGGATTACTGTCTCTGTTGCTGACAGTAAAATATTTCAACCAGACTTACTGTATTGTCGACTACGGATACAAACCCGATACTAGGAAGCTATCGCTGAGAACCTGATGCAATTGTTTTGTGCCCGTCAAAGTGAAGAGAGCACCCAACCTGCGCTGTAAATGCCTCGTAGGATCTTCTCAGATTACGATGTCACAGCACAAGATGGGAGAACAATGAATTGCAAATAAAACACTTTTCCACAAATAAAAAATGGTGACAATTTGCTTATCCACTCCCTGCTGGCAGAGATGTATAAACAGACATGTGGACGTTAAGAAGTAGAGGATATAGGCCTGGGAATAACTGTTTAGTTATCCATGGCATATCCACAGCGGTATGTTGTCTCGCGCACTGAGCGAAACAAATCGCTGCATAATATGCAGCGGAGGATGGCAGCGGTAAATCTGAGGCTTTGAGAGAATGATGAACACACAGATGAGTGAGCTCAGCCTCAACGGAGGAAGTGCATCCTAGGGTCTGTCTCTAAACGCCCACTGTGCCCCCCATTAGCAATGAATTGTAGTTAGTGTTCATTAGGGCACAGATGCCTCTCTGTGGGTTGGTGGGAGCCACTAGTTGAGCACATTGATCACGATGTGTTTGGGAGCTGCTACCTCCAGTTCTGCCCTCTACCCACTGTGAGCTGTAAATGTGACTCTGGGAAAATCAATCGTCTGAATTATTTTTTTACTATTATTGAGAAGGTTTCCAAGCAAAGGAAACAAAAAGGTAGCATGTAGATGGTAAGTGGTAAAACCTGAACATAGCGTTTTGTTTAAGACCAGACTGAAGCGAAGCAGAAATCTTTGTAAAAGACTGCCAATGGAGAAAGTTGCAAATACATGGTTTACTTATATTGTGCCTGATGAAGATCTGACTGGTTGAAACATTGCACTGTCTGGTAAATTTTTGGAGCTGTAATTTCCGTGTGCAGAAATTATTATTTTTTCTTTGTTTATTATTAGTTACAACATCTAACATCTTTACCCCTTTGACTACAACCTTTTACTAGTTAGCTAGCTAGTTGCAACAAGCTTAACATAACTTGCTTACCTAGTAGCGATAGCCTACACAAACATAAGCACATTGTGTTTATTTCATACACTGGGCTAAATAGTTAACAGGTTTCATTCACAAACGTCATGAAATTAAATTTTTACTGACAATAAACTATAGTAAAAAATCGCAGTAGTAACTTACTTTTCACGCCATAAGTTAAATCCTCTTCACGCTCTTAAGATGAGTTTTTTGCTCATTCTGAGTTAGACATGAACAAAGTCCTTGACGTTTTCGTGAGTTGTTGAAACACGAACGGCTGCAAACGGAGCAAACTTGGTACAATGAATGCATCGTTCAGTGCGATTTGTGAACTGATTCAGATTCACTAAAAAGAATCTGGTCGAAAAGAATGATTCGTTCACGAATCGGACATCGCTATCGCGTTTCACCAGTGCTATTCTAAGTTTCCTCAGTTCTGTTTCTTCAGTTGTGGAGTAAAATTAAAACATTTGGAATATAGAAAAGAAAAAGTTTCCCAAAAACTTTAATAAATCAATCATATATACCTGTTCCAGCGACAAGATTCTATCAGTGATTACTTGGAAACAGCAACATTTTTATCATTCGAATGAATCGTTGAGTGGGATTTGTGGAAATAAATCTGTTCAAATAAATGATATTGCTTTTGCGTTTCGATCTGGGTCACAATTTGTTCATTTAGAATAAACTAACGCTTATGAAATAAACACCTGCTGTGACCACACCATTGGTTCATTCGGTGGTGACTCGAAAACAGCTGTTACTGGATCAGTCCAGATCAGTTCAATTCGCGAACGAATCGTTCACTATTTGTGAACCGATCGAGTAGGTTCGCCACAGTAAATCTGATCAAAGAATTAATCGTTCACGAACCAAACATTGTCATTCATTCATGTCTCTTCATAGCTCTCAAATGTTCAACTTCGAAATAAAGACAAACAATTGGGAGAAGTAGTCTAGTAGCATTTTATGTGATTTGTGTTTTGGAATGCACACAACCAGTCAAAAGTTTTTAAGAAGTCTCTTTTGCTCACCAAGCCTGCATTTATTTGATCCAAAATACAGCAAAAGCAGTAATATTGTGAAATATTTTTACTATTTAAAATAACTGCGTTCTATTTGAATATATTTTAAAATATCATTTATTCCTGTAATCAAAGCTAAAGAAAATACAGAAATTACAGCTTTTATTTAGCAAGGATGATTTAAATAGATAAAAAATAATGATAAAAAACATTTATAATGTTTCAAATGATTTCTATTTCAGATAAATGCTGTTCTTCTGAACTTTCTATTCATCAGAGAAACCCGAAAATATTCCACTCAGCTGTTTTCAACATAATTAATAATAACAATAACATTTGAGCAGCAAATCAGAATATTAGAATGATTTCTGAAGGATCATGTGACTGGAGTAATGATGCTAAAAATTCAGTTTTTAAAATCACAGGAATAAATTACTTTTTAAAATATATTCAAATAGAACACAGATATTTTAAATAGTAAAAATATTTCAAAATGTTATTTTTGCTGTACATTAGATAAAATAAATGCAGGCTTAGTGATTAGAAAAGACTTCTTTTAAAAAATATTAAACATCAAAGACTTTTGACTGGTAGTGAAAAATTTCCCAAAACTAAAATATTTTAAATACAGATCATTGAAAAATCGAAGTACATAAAAAATAAAATAAATAAATTAACACACATCTATGTCCACCACTGTTGCTTATAACCTATATAATGCGTGAGGCAAACACATTTTGTGTTAGAGTCAGATAACCTTCAGCTAGAAGGGAAGAGGTCAGACACAATAAGCAAATGCTAGTGTCCCATCATGAGAGAATATATTTGAATATAATGAGAGACAGTGCATGAAATTACACATTTATTTATAGGAGGACTCCCAGTGTCTAAATGCCATTTCGTTTGAATAGAGCCTAAACTAATGTGCTGTACCCATAACATAAGATGAATTGCCAGCAGCGTAAAATAGATCAACGTTATGTGCGATGCTGATTGGTTTAATAAATCTCCTCGATGACTGGTTATGCTGCTTTTGATATTGAGACTTTACAGCTTACATCTTCAAGTGCACTCGAAACCACACTTTAGATACTCCTGATGAAGATGGTGAACTCTATCACTGAACACCGCATCAGCGGTAAAAACCACATCAGTGTCAAGTCAATAACAGCAGTTTTGATGGTCCCAAAATCAATCACTGCAGTGCCAGTGAAGACTAGTGTCTGTATCTGCCTGAGGAATATTCACAAGCTGTTACTGACGTCTCCCATCTGCTCTTATATATAAGGATTGATATGATGGATGTAATTCAGTGATAGAGATAAAAGCCTCAATGATTTGATCACGTCTCCTGTTCAGGTGATATAAAGATGTTCGGGTCCACCCAGCGAGGTGCTTACACAGCACAACTCAGTTATCCAATACATTCTGATCCTCATGCACTGTCAGGCCGATGTCAGGGCCCATTTCATTAGCTTAATTTTCATATTTCAATGCTGCCATGTTCCTGAAGCAAATGATGAATTGCCTGAGATATTTGTGAGGTGATTTCTATAGAGCCCCTCGAGGATCAACTGAATGACTGATATAGAGGAACAAGGGTGTTTCTGACAGCTTATTACATCCACAAGCAGGGGTCCAATAAGGTAAACAAAAGGAGACCTGCATTTTCAGTGAACAGCCATGAATGCCTGAAATACCAGATGTTATCCACTTAATTCATTTCTGATTAGACAAAGAAGGGGAAGACTTTTAAAACGATTATTAAACTGCTATTGTTATTCAGGTTATGGAACGTCTCCACAACGAGGTTGAACGGCAAGGAGTGAAGCATAAACTAAAGATTAGATTAGAACACGCTCAGAATATTTTGAAGAGATTAACATAAATAAACAGAGGTCAAGGTCTGTCATTCAAGCATGTCTATATTCTAGACATACACACACTCACAGCATACTGCTGTTCTTCAGAAATCTTTCAGGTCCCACAAATTCTTTGGTTTTCCAACATTTTTGTGTATTTGAACCCTTTCCTGCAATAACTGTATGATTTTGAGATCCATATTTTCACAACGAGGACAACTGAGGGACTCATATGCAACTATTACAAAAGGTTTAAACACTCACTGATATTCCAGAAGGAAAAACAATGCATTAAGAACAGAATGGAGATTTCTTATTTTGCCTAAATATCTTTTTTTTTTCTTTTTCATTTAGTACTGCCCTTCAGATGCAACAGAAGATAATTACATGTTTCTCAGAAGACAAAATAAGTTAAATTTACTCTGATCTTCAAATTCAAAAAGTTTTCACCCCCAGCTCTTAATGCAACCTTCTGTAATAGTTGCATATGAGTCCCTCAGTTGTCCTCAGTGTGAAAAGATGGATCTCAAAACCATACAGTTATTGCTGGAAAGGGTTCAAATACACACACACCCACACACACAAAAAAAAATAAATAAATAAAAAAATAAAATGCTGGAAAACCAAAGAATTTGTGGGACCTGAAGGATTTTTTTGAAGAACAGGGGGCAGTTTAACTGTTCAGGATTAACAAGGTATTCATGAACAACTATTAATAAACAAAAAACACAGCTGTGAATCATTCAGGTAACAACACAGTATTAAGAATCAAGTGTATGTAAACTTTTGAACAGGGTAATTTGTATAAATTCAACTATTATTTTCTCGTGTGGACTATATGTAAACGTCTTTTATGTAAAATATATCATATTCAGGTCAGTACTAAATAAACAATAACATGCATGGGAGGCTTGAGACATCTATATGTTTGTGAAAAAAAAGTTTGAAAAAATGTAAAATGTAAATAAATTGGCAAACTAATATGAAACTGTAATGCAGTTAAGACATGCCTGAAATTAATGCCTTTTAACTTCAACCAAACAGAATCAAGAATCAAGCCCTGTAGTATGAATAGATATTTTCTGTTGTGCTGTGCTTCTATTACTTTTTTTTTTTTCATTCACAATTAACTAGCCAACCTAGGAAATGCCGATAAGATGAATAGATATAAAGGATAGCTTCCAGGTATTATAGGCATCCTTGGTGCTTTGTAAGTCAAACGAGTCCCCCTAGTGGATAAACAAAGGACACATACTAATTTCTCACTTTATGCATAGCATACAGAGTATGCTAAATATTATTTGACGTTGGATTATTGCCATCCCTGGTGAAAAAAAACAGCATATGCTGGTAGGTATGTTTTGATGCTGGTTTAAGCTGGTCCTTAGCTGGTCTATGCTGGTCCTTTGCTGGTTTATGCTGGTCATGTTGCTGGTCAAGCACCAGCATAAATCAGCTAAGGACCAGCATAAACCAGCAAAGGACCAGCATAAATCAGCTAAGGACCAGCATAAACCAGCAAAGGACCAGCATCAAAACATACCTACCAGCATATGCTGTTTTTTTTTCACCAGGGATGTGTATTTTGTAATTGATTACCACATTGTGTCACATTCTTTACAAGGAAGAAACCCCAAGAGAATGTACTGCACATCACCAAATGTCACATATGAAAGATTCAAGAAACAATTTGTCCAGCAACCCTAGTGTGGAAACATATTTAGAAGCAGATACAGATCAAACAGACACTTCAAAGACCAGCCTCATATATCTTTTCTTTAACAAAAGCCCTTAGGCTTCAGAAAAACAAATTAAATCTGGGTGGCTCTACAAAGGGGAAACCAGTCTCTTAGCTGCAACCAAAACACTAAGGTCATACATAACACAGTGTAGCTCTGTTCTTCTGGATTTATCTGCAGCTTTCAACACTGTCAACATCCACAATGGCAGTGATATCTAAGCCAGCTCTTTGTTTTGTAGTCTTGGAAAACAGGTCCTATACCAAGTCAGCTGGATAACTCGCCCTCGGCCACCTGCATCCTTAAACACAGGTATACGATACTTCAGGGATCAGTCTTTTGACCCCTTTTTTTTGACCATCTACACCAGATCAGACAGAAAACTCATGCATTTAACAATGAAATGCTGATATCTCTATATCCAGTGTCCCCCTCTGTTTCTTCATCTGCAATCTCGGACAGGATCGCTGCATGCCTCTCTGATCTATCAGCCTGGATGATTAACTCAAGACTGCAGAGCTCTGATTCCCTCTAGCCAGGATGTCCTCTATATTCGTCAGAAGTCACAGTCAATACATAAGTGTTTCAGAGCTCACCTTAAGTGACCACATTACAACAACTGCCAGGTCCTGCCACGTTATGCTTCATAATATAAAAAGTAATATCTTAAAGGAATAGTTCATCCCAAAATGAAAATTAGCTGAAATGTTATTCCCTCTCAGACCATACAAGACAGAGATTTTGTTTCATCTTCCAGACAATTTAGCATAATGTTGGTTGCTCACCAATGGATCCTCTGCAGTGAATGGGTGCCGTCAGAATGAGACTCCAATCAGCTGTGCGTTTGTAAGAAATAAATTAATCATTAAGGCGTTTTAACTTTAAGCCATACCTTCTGGCCAAAATACCAGTCCATAATCCATAATAACACTTTCTTCAGAGAAAAATTCAATCCCCTGTTGTCATCTCACATCAAAATCCACCAACATATTTGTTTAGCATCTGGTTTTGGTTGTAAATGGTACTTGATCTGCGCATAATTCTCTCCTGTTCAGACGAGATGACTTATTTCACTGATATTTTTCACTTGTATTATAACCAGAGACAATGATTTGATGTTAAAAACGTCTTAATTACTAATTTGTTTCTTACAAACAGGCAGTTTTTCACTTCACAAGAAGTTAATTGATGGACTGGAGTCGTGTTGATTACTTTTGGATTATTGTGATGTTTTTATCAGCTGTTTGGACTCTCATTCTGACGGCACCCATTCAATACAGAGGATCCATTGGTGAGCAAATTATGTAATGCTAAATATCTCCAGATCTTTCTGATGAGGATAGAAATGCATCTACAACTTGTATGGCCTGAGGGTAAGTAAATTTTCAGCAAATTTTAACTTTTCTTTAAGTAACTAACATAAATAATGAGTTCAAACTGATTTATTTATTAATTTTTAAACTTTTTAATTTAAATAATTCAATATTCATTTTAGATACACATATAAATGTAGACTCAATCCAAACTATATCAGTGTATCCACCTTTAAAAGTAGCTACTGTATATTTTAGATACATACTGTAAAGTGTACCAGAAAAACAATAAAAACGATTAAAACAGCATCAATTTGCATTGAAATTTTAATGTTGAATTGCATTTTTTAATGTATTATGATTTTAAATACTATTTTTTTCTGATTTTATATACTATCATATCGCACTGGATATTCTCAAGTATTAGTTAATTCGATTTTTGCACTTCTTATCACTCTGGTTAGAAAAGGTCTGCTGAAACATTTTTAATGTGTTCTCAAATAAATAAATGATCCACACGTCTTAGAAATCAGCCGCCAGAGGGCAGCATATATCACAAAATCCAGCAATGCTATGATGAAGTCAGAGGTGTTGTACTGTTATCAAAGCAACTTGAGCAAATATAACTCTTTAGTTACAGTACTTGGCGTATTGATCAGTAATTTCTAAAGAGTAATTCGTCAGTTTTACACATTCTATAGCCTACTTGTTATTTAGCATTACATTACAGACTATCAACATGAAAAGAAAAAAAAGAGAAGAGTGAAAAAGAGATAAGGAGTGACCTTGGGAAGTGTCTCTACTCATGTGATTGGCTGACAGTTCTTTTGTCTCTGTAGTTCCACTATAAAAGCTCTGCTAGCGGTACTCCCATGTTGTATTACCTTGGAATACTGCGGACCATAAGGATCTACAACTCATCATGATTTTTACGCAATGGATTAACATACCTGGATATTGACACCTATAACCTATCTGGCTTTAGATTATCTGATTATCAACTACTTCAAGAGAACTTTTTCAACTTGTGGACACATTTTACGCACACTGAACACCATGGCAAATACCTGCGTACAGTTCACGGGTTTTGTGATGAGTTTTCTCGGTTGGATCGGTCTCATCATCGCTACTGCCACCAATGAATGGGTAGTCACTTGTAAATATAACATGAACACCTGTAAGAAGATGGATGAACTGGAGGCCAAAGGTTTGTGGGCAGACTGTGTGATCTCAACCGCGCTGTATCACTGCATCACACTCACGCAGATTCTCGAGCTACCAGGTACGTGTGAAATAACAGATTGATAAACTTTTTTTAAGATAAAAAACATTTTGTAATAACAATTGCAAAACTTTGCATCGTTGTTTAATACATGAGCAGAAAGATACAATTACATATAGAATAGTTTCTTAAATAAAATACGTCAAATTTGAATATGTTAATAAAAAATAAAATGTATTTTTTTAAATAATTCATATAGTATGTAGTTTTTAGTAATATATAATATGTATAAAAATTTATAATAATATATATATATAATATATAATAAACTATATAACATTTTTACATAATACGTAAACATACGTAAACACTGCAAAACATCTTTTTCTACCACCACATTTGCGTGTATATGTCACTTATTCAAATATAGTTTAAATTAGAATGTATTTAACTGATTTGTATTGTTATTATATTATTAAATCGATAATAAAATGATTCTGTTCTTTGTTTAAGCATACATCCAGACGTCTAGAGCGCTAATGGTCACAGCATCGATTCTCGGATTGCCTGCTGTCGCGCTCGTCCTCATGTCCATGTCCTGTATTAACCTCGGAAGTGAACCAGAAAGCGCCAAGAACAAACGTTCAGTGCTCGGAGGAACCATAATACTGCTGACTGGTAAGTCTGTATTTGTACTGGTTAAATTAAGCTAAACTTACGCTCAGAAATATTACACTAACATACCCTTACGCCACATCTGTAAATTGAAGATGTGCGCCAAACATACAGATATGCATGTATGTACTGTTCACATTAAAGAAAATGTATTATTTCGGTAATAACGATAGGAGGACAGGACCTGTTTTATCAGCATTAAACTCTAATTAGCCTTAGATATGTTCATCTAAAAGCCGGCTTTTCTTTTGGAGGAGTCTGGATAGTTGTTTCTTACTTACATTAGGTTATAATGCAACATATAACAAAAGAAGGCTGAAATTTAATGTTAAACATGTCTTTTCCTTCTCAGCTTTTTGCGGCGTCGTCTCCACCGTGTGGTTTCCCATTGGGGCCCATCACGAGAGGGGCTTGATGTCCTTTGGCTTCTCCCTGTATTCGGGCTGGGTGGGCACTGCCCTTTGTTTGCTGGGAGGCTGTATGATCACCTGCTGTTCAGTGGACAGCCCTGCTTCATACTCTGACAACAATCGATTCTACTACTCCAAACAGGGCCCCGCTCATTCAGGCCCCGCCTCCACTAACCACGCCAAAAGTGCTCACGTGTGAGCTTCGGGAGTACTGCTCAGATTCTACTCTGTATTCTCTTTTTCTCTCTCCACTGTTTTTGTATCTACAGTGGTGACTTTTGGATAGTTATCGTACAGCTGAACTCTGACCTTTTGACACGGCAGCAGGGTTAGTCACCCAGATGTTACATAACAAGGGACATTCGCTGGTGAAGAACCTGCAATGAAGGATTCAGTGTTTAAAGGTGTCAGTGTCTTCTACTGATTCTGCTCAAGTGCCATTTTAAGTCCTATTTTTGTAGTGAGAAATGTTTTTGCGTTTTTATTTGAATACTAACAGTATTGCCAATGTTGTTTTTATTCTAAATCTTTCAGTGCAGTGTTTGTACAGCTGTATTTGCATATTGATTAATTTCAGAATAGCCACCCGAACCAAATTACACCAAACTTGGACCAAAGCAGTAATTATTTAGCAATATTATTTATTGTAATACTTATATGCAGTTTTTGTATGTTTGTTGTAATAAACAATGTGAAAATGCCTGTGAAACTGTGGTTTTTGATTATAGGTAATATGTCATTTTTATAAATAAACCCCTCTGCGCTGAGAAACTGAACTGAATTGCTCTCCGCAGGACTGTATACTGTCGAGAACACGGCGTCTGCCACTGTCAGATGCCCAGGCAGGTGTAATGCATCATCATTAAACCTCTCATTCATTCTCACTAAAAGCACTCGAGACGCACATACAATTCAGGCACCTAAGACATGTACACATATCGATTTCTCTTACTCCAATGAGAAACTCGTCCCATTACGAGCAATGGGCAACTCAATGACTGGCAGACAGCGCTGATTAAAGGTTAACGGTCACATTCGGCCATAAAGGAAGACTTATGCTCCGGTTGCGACGAGTCTCCATCTTTGTTCTCTGGTTGGGGTCCTTGGACTGAATGTTTCTGGTTATAAATGAGCTTCTGTGGGCGTACAGTCAAAAAATGGCTGAATACTGAGGATATAAGCAACATGTGAAGGGTTTTGTACATTATGTGAAAGTAAAACAGCAAATTTAAGATGTCAAATATTGCTTTTTCATAGACATTCAGTCTTCGCTTAGAGGTAGTTTGGGGTGAAGCAAATTGAATTCAATGAAAAATCTACAGTATTTTTTTTTTTTTCAAATATGGCTGCAAATAACAACCTAAAAACAGAAAGAGAAACAGACAATGCAGAGATTGACCTGAACTGGAAGGAATCAGGAAGTTAAAAAGGTATTGTTGTTACAGCCTTCATTCCTGTATATGTTCATAGCTAGGAGAGAAGATACTTAGCCCTTTCTATTTAAAGGGTCATGAAACACTAACATTTTTGTGAGGTTAACACATACTCCATGTTGCAGATAATACAAACAATACTTTATTTGAAGAGTAAAATAGATCATTATGAATATTTGGTCTGTTTTAGTATTCTGGTGTCATGAACAAATGAGTCCCCTAGCATAAAGACCTTTTAATGTGAGCTCCCTTCAGTGCCTGATTAGAAAGCCTACACACTTGGCTTATGCTATATGTTGTGTTAATTATGTAAATATGACTCTAATTACCATTTAATGTTTTCTTATTTCAAAAAGCTAGTGTGAAATATTCCTTGATCTTTAACAGCCCAGCATACTAGCTTAGCATGTTTGCCTGCTAGCTTATTAAAGGGAAAAATTGCTGTCTATGCAGGGTCAGAAAGCTCCCGAATTTCATCAGTGTGACAGAGAAATGATAGCAAGTCTAAGGACTATTCCCAAGTGTGAACCCATTAGTAAGAGGGAACCCAAATGTTCATGGCACCGGATTTGAGTCAGAATCAACAGGATGTGACTTTTTGTTAACTAAAGTGTATGTCAGATGTCTATTTCCACAACCACTTCTGTGCAATTTTCAAAATTGATGAGAACTGATTCATGATGGGTTTCATGACCCTTTAATGTTCTTTGCATAATTTAAGAAAGGGTATATCTGCATTTATACAAACATTTGACAACTTCAGTCACTAGTCAAAGTGCTGCAGGGGTCAGTTCCTTGCGAGAGAACAATCATATTCTAAGGAAATACAGCAACCATGACTCACTTGTTTTAGCTGGATTGTGTTTTCCTTGGAAAACTGATAATACTGAGCTTACAAATGGCAAAAATGTGTATTGGTACCTAATACACTAGCAAAAAAAAAAGTTAGTGATTAAAATCTCACAGTATGAGACTGACCAGAAAAATATGCAGTTTCCAGAATGTTCTGAAAACACCAAAAGGCTTTTTACAGGAAATGACTGATACTTTGAGCAACGAGTCAGTATCACCTTTTGCATAAGGAAATTTGATTAGGATCTTCAACGGAAGTATATTAGTATTAAAGCAACTAATATGTTTGCATAAGAATAAAAGTGCATAATATTGACATGTTTTTAAGCATTCAGTTGAGGTCAAAAGTTTACGCCCCCCTTTCAGAATCTGCAAAATGTTAATTTTTGCAAAATAAGAGGGATTATAGAAAATGCATGTTATTGTTTATTTAGTACTGACCTGAAAACGATATTTCACAGAAAAAAATGTTTATGCATACAGTCCAAAAGATAAAATAATAGTTGAATTTATAAAAATGACCCGTTCAAAAGTTTACATACACTGTTTCTTAACACTGTGTTGTTACCTGAATGATCCACAGCTGTTTTTTTTTTTTGTTTGTTTGTTTGTCCTAAACAGTTAAACTGCCCGCTGTTCTTCAGAAAAATCCATCAGGTCCCAAAATTCTTTGGTTTTCCAGCATTTTTGTGTATTTGAACCCTTTCCAGCAATGACTGTATGCTTTTGAGATCCATCTTTTCACACTGAGGACACTGAGGGACTCATATGCAACTATTACAGAAGGTTCAAACGCTCACCGATGCTCCAGAAAGAAACACAATGCATTAAGAGTTGGGGGGGGGGGGGGGGGGGGTGAAAACTTTTGAACAGAATGGAGATGTGTACATTCTCTTTTTTATTTTGCCTAAATATCATATTTTTTTCATGTAGTACTGCCCTTCAGAGTCTACAGAAGACAGTTTCATGTTTCCCAGAAGACAAAATAAGTTAAATTTACCCTGATCTTCTAATTCAAAAAGTTTTCACCCCCCGGCTCTTAATGCATGTTTTATCTTTCGCAGTTTAACTGTTTAGGACAAACAAGGGACTCATTAACAATTATCACTAAACAAAAAAAAAACAAAAAACACACACAGTTGTGGATCATTCAAGTAATAAGAATCAAGGGAATGTAAACTTTTGGATGGGGTCATTTTTATAAATTCAATTATTATTTTCTTTCGTGGACTATGTATACATATTTTATGTGAAATATCTTATTCAGGTCAGTACTAAATAAACAATAACATGCATTTTCTATGATCCCTCTTATTTTAGTAAAATAATGAACATTTTGAAGATTCTGAAAGGGGGATGTAAACTTTTGACCTCAACTGTATAAGGAAAATATAACCATCTACCACACACCATCAAAGCATTTAGCGTCATCCTCACATCCAGGATTAGCACCAGGATATTTTGCATCAGAAAAAGGGGAGGCTTCCCCCCAAACAGATGACGTAGGACATCACATTTAAGTCAGATTCAGGCTGATGACAGATGACACAAATGACGTCCTATGAGTGCCTCATAGGAATAACATTTATGAAGACCCTCCCGCAAAAGGAGTGGGCTTCAGGTTGTGTCGATGTCTGCACCATACAGACAGACGGGTCTGAACTGTATGAATTGAACATAACAACATGCTTTGAGATCTCCAAACCATATTGTACCACATCGACCACCATTGCGGCAATGATAATGGAACAGTACGTCTCGATCTGTTCGTCTCATTCCTCTGCATAGCCAGCGGCGGCCCTCCCAGTATGACCATGTTTGTTTTGTGCTCAGGTACGACCCTCGGATCGCTGTTATTCTAGGCTCAGCGCTCCACCCCACAGGAAACAGAGCGGCCCTGCACCGCTTACACAAACCACCCATGTGAGGATATTTATTACCTCTGTTTTCGGGTCGTGTGAGACCGCCTTAAAGCGAAAGGAAAACCAAGAGTCACGCTTATCTGATCTGCAATAAATGACTTTCATTGTTGCATGGAAGCAATATTAACATCTCATTACACAGTGCAACGGGAGAGCAAAACCACAAGTAGAAGAAACAATAAATAGATTCTTTAAAAAAATCATTGAAACCAGAATACATCCACTTCATACCAAAATATACAGCAGAAACAAAGATCAGAATTGCAAGGGAAGCCAATCTCCACATTTCCTGAACAAATACCGAACAAACTATGATAGCAGGAAAGATAGTTCACAATGTACAAACACTGTACCTTTTCTCAGAGACAAATAACAAATAGTAGCTGACTTTAAAAGCAATAGTGGAAACATTTTTGACTTTTTTTAGACAGATTTTTAATAAAATATTTCTGTACGTAGACTTCAATCTTACTTAAAATAATAGTTCACCCACAAATAAAAATTCTGACTTTATTTACTCACCCTCATGACTTCTGCTGAACACAATGGGAGTTAACGAAAGTCAGTGGGGTCCAAAATATCTCACAGATTTGGAACGACATGAGGGCGAGTAAATGGTGACAGAATATTCATTCTGGAGTGAACTATCCCTTTAAATCCTTGCCCTCTAAAAGCCTATTCTTATGTGCTAACATTATTTAAATCACAACTACGAAATCAAAATCCGTCTCCAGTTACATTTTTTTTTTAGAAAGAGGTCATTAAAAATATATGCTTTCACCACTTTTCTTTAGAAGTTCTTCTGTACCCACAAAACACCACCGGCGGTGGCTACGCTACCCCAACGGAGAACCTGAAGGTATGAAATGCCTGTAAAAAAATACTTCTCTTCGATATCTCACGTCTCCACACTGTTATATGGTGCTCTACTCTACGGAAGTAAAATGGTGTCTTTTGTCGGATACAGTAAACAAAGGTTGCAGACTTTGGCTTGCTTTGTAAACAGAGGCCACTCGGGAATAGGAGGGTTCGGGTTCGGGTTCGGGGGGTGTAACGGTGGGCAGGCTGCTACCCTCGTCTCTCAGAATGCTACATTTGAGAGTTACATCAAGTCTTTCAACGGTCACCACACATGCAAATACTCACAAACAACGTTTTACTCTGGGCCCGTTTGTTCTGAACATGCTACACATTCAGCAAAATGCCACGGCGACAATCACATCATAGACCAGATGCAAGGAACGAAACCAACCCAGGCCCCAAAATGAAGCTCTGTGCACTCAAAGGACACAGTCTGCAAATCAATTATGGCAACTCGAAGTTTTGTTTTTTAACGTTTCAACATATTTGTCACAAACACAAAATGAGGGAGATGCATTTAAAGCTATATGGAATGGCCTTCCAAATGTATGGATTTGAGGCCTGGCTTGGTTGTTTTTCTTTTCTTTTTTTTGCCTTTTTCGGCTGGCAGAGCTGTAGCACAGATAGAGTTAGACTGGACAGATCAATTGAACGCCACGTGAATTATGGGGGAAGAGCAGAAGAGCACAGCCAGATAAAAAATTCACAACACGCTCCCCACCACATGCAAATATCACTCCCTCTGTTTTCCTACACCTTTTTTTTTTTCCAACGGACACACTGACCAGCCGAGAGACACAAATCGTACTGTGGTCACACCGTCAGTATTTACACAGAGCTGCCTGCTTGCAAGGATGAAGCGGAGTCACTGGCACATAGGATGAAATGATGGTTGAGGTGACACGGGACGGCGGACGGGCACCTTCACCAGCAAAACAAACCCATGGATATGTCGGCATTGACAGAAATGACAAACAAACAAGCGTGGACATCTTGATGGTCATATTTAAAGCACACACTGACAGATGAAGGCACTATTGCAAGCAAAGTCCAATTACTATTTGTGACAATCTACAGTCCAAACCTCACTTGGGCTAGATGTTTGAGCGGAAGAGAATGAGGCCTTTTGATTCAGTGTATCATTTCCAGTCACATTTTATGGCTATCATCTAGCTTTGTTTCTCAAAACGAACCTTTTTGTATGCAATATCAAAGGGACAGTTCACCCAAAAATAAAAATTCTGTAATTAAATAACCGAAACACCTTCGTTCATCTTCAAAACACAAATTAAGGTATTTTTGATCAAATTCGAGAGCTTTGTGATACTGCATAAACAGCAACGTAACTGAGACGTTCAAGGCAGTTCAGTGGTTCAATCTTCATTTAATGAGGCTACGAGAAGCTATGTGGAAATTGTTAAATAAAGTTGCTATTTTTGTTTTCTTTACGCACAAAAAGTATTCTCGTACCTTTATAAAATTAAGGTTGAACCACTGATGTCACATGGACTATTTTAACAATGTCTGTACTACATTTCTGGGCTTTGTCTACTGTATGCAGGGTCAGAAAGCTCTCGGTTTTCATCGAAAATATCTTAACGTGTTCTGAAGATGAAAGAAGGTCTTACAGAATTGGAATGACATGAGGGTAATTAATGACAGAATTTGCATTTCTGGGTAAACTATCTCTATAAAATTGATTGAGAAATCAGCAACTTACCTAAATAACGAAAGTGTGCAAATTGCTTTAAGCGTTTTAAGGGCTTTACATGGCAATGTTTCCTGGCTTTATATCAACCCCATATAATGTTGGGGCTAATCGACTGCGGGAAGTGACCTGTGAACGGACATCCTCCTGACAGCTGAAAGACGCTCATACTGAGAAAAGCTGTGGGACTGTGATACAGTCAGGGCTGTAATAAACTACTCATCAGATAATAAATTTCATGCTAGTTAATGTAATTTGGTGGCTGGGGGGACTGTTGGTTTCAAGTGGAACAATAGATTATACATATATAAGTGCTGAAGAGTTAGATGATTACAATTAGAATTAGGGATCAAACTGTTAAAATTAATTTAAGAAACAAGGAACATTTGGTCTCTTTAGGTTCTGTGTGGTCCTTCTAAAAGTTAAATCCCGTCCTATCCGTTCTCATTATCCTATCAGTAGTGAAAAAGGGCTGCAGATGAAGTAATAGGAAGAAAAGAAAAACTCATTGCAGAGACATAACAACCTAGCCCAAGGGTTCTGCAGTTGTTGGCAGGCGAGTACATTCGGATTACATTCTCATTCCAAAGGATCGTCCAAATCGTCGTCGACTACCAGCGCCTCAAAGCCCGGACTGGGTTTGCCAGCTTTGCTTTTGGCCCTGCTGTGTGAGGAGGAAGAGGAGGTCCTGTGGTTGTCCACCCTGTCCTGGCCGTCGGGCTGAGGCTCGCTCTGTTCCTTGTGTTGTTGTTTCTGGTGCCCACCTTTGCCCTCGTGGGAGCCCCAGCTTTGGTACGGCCCTCCATCTCCAGAAGGGTACAGATCGTCATCCACCGCAAAGTTGTCGTCCACACCCATGTCGTAGCGCTGGTATGTGCTGGCGTGGGCCTCCTCCTCACGTGCCGTGATCTCCAGGGTGCTGTTCCACATGCCGTAACCAAAGTAGATCAAAACACCTGCAGAGACGAACAAACACAGACGACACAAACAATGCACGCATGCATAAGCTAATGCACAAATATTAGCGATGACTGTTTTCACTCATTAAAAGTTGAACTCAGTCAGACATCGCAAACGATAAATAGTAGAGATATCAGTCTGCTCATATAAGGTTGGTCATTCCTGTTTTGCAGGAGTATTAACCTCTGTACATTTTAATGTAAAATATTTGGCCGAAAATCAGGAATCTGAGGGTGCAAAACCTGAAAAATTGAGAAAATCACCTTTAAAGCTGTCCAAATTAAGTTCTTAGCAATGCATATTACTAATCAAAAATTAAGTTTTGACATATTTACAGTAGGAAATTTACAAAATATCTTCATGGAACATGATCTTTACTTTATATACTAATGATTATTTTCATAAAAAAAAAAAAAAAAAAAGATAATTGTATTTATGGCTATTGCTACAAATATACCCATGCTACTTAAGACTGGTTTTGTGGTCTAGGATCACTTTGTGTCTTTTTTATACCATGGTATGAATTTTAATATTGGATTCAGTGTACCTTTATAAATGGGTTACAGTAAACAGGGCTTTTAATTACTGGCTATATGTTCATCTTAATGGCAGTCTGTGCTCTTTATAGTAATGTGTCATGTAGTGAAATAAATGCTGAGTGGCCATGCAAAGTTTCGACTGACTGTATGCGCACGACGCTCCTCTATTTGGTCTTTTTCTGTTGCAGATCTGACGATCCCAACTATACTGTTTACCACCACAGTGCTGTTATTAATGTTGCTGTCATTGTTTTCCTGTTCCTAATGCCAATAAATGAAGAAATATTAGTAAGCTGGACTCATTTGTGTTATATGGACACTCATTTCCACCACATAAGATTTTAATTATTTAATTATGGGTAAATTAGAAGATTAAAAATAAAAAAAGTTCAACTTATTATATATGCATCACAATTCTGAATCAAAATTATTACATGAAAAGTTGAAATAATGACATACTAAGTCATAATTATAATATACTGAAAATGGTCAAATTTATGGCATAGAAAGATAAAAATTACGGCATAAAAATCATATTTAGCTTATGACATGAAAAGGTCGCAAAATTTACATAAGTGATAATTATGACTAGGACTGCCCCCTAATTGTCGACTAACCGTTAGTTGACGAGAAGTGGCTTGGTTGACCAAAATTTTATTAGCCGCTTAGTCACAGAAAAAAAAAACATTCCACAGGAAGTGGCAAAGTCACACAGTCTGTGACGGACAGATCATTAACGGCTTGTCTATGTATGTGGTAATACAGTACATCAGGCAGGACATCCAAACGCTCACCTATCATTCATCGACCCTCAAATATGGCTTTTCATCTGAAAGATATATGTAGTAGCAACTTCACATGGCAGCTCAATCTAATGTTACCATAGAAAAATGTGCGCAGTGTCTGTGCGGAGTGTGGAAGCTGAACAGTAGTGTGCTCACTGCATGACAGATGGAGGTGCCGGTGTGGTCACTTGTTCTTAAAATACTCCATCATTTTTGGTCATACAGATAAAAGTCTTCTCAAAATCTTCCGAATCTGTACAGACTCTATGTTTATTTGTGTGCTCCCAGAATAACACTGTTACTTTGCGCTTCTGTAAAATAATTAAAGCAAATAGGATGTGCTTTTTGCCATCTTAGTCTCTGTGAACTTAAGCGTGAAACTTTGAAACTCTGTGTATTCCTGCCTTACAGACATGAAAAATATATCTATAGAGAATTAAATGTCTACCTTTAAAGGAACCAATTCAAATGGAAAACAAATATTCTCAGATTATGTAATCCGTATGAAACATGCATACAGATGCATCCACTATACTACGGAGATGATGACAAGTGTCGCTGACTTCCTCTCTTATGCTGAAAACAAAGAAAGCACTAGTTTACCAATAAATTATTAAAATGTATTAAAATGCAGTCTCCTTGCTGTTTTTCCCTGACACATTCATAATTATTATATCCACCCGATGCGCTGTGGTGAGCGTTTTTTTTTTTTTTTTTTTTTTTTTTGCGTGTGCTTGAGTGCTTATTAGGCTATGTAGGCAATTAAAGGCTTAAAATTGTGATGGTTTAACTAATAGTTGATTAATGCTTAAAATGAACTGCTACTAGTCGACCAAAAAAATCTTTGGTCTAATTATGACAAAAGTCTAAATTATGACTGTTTAACTGAACATTTTTATTTGTTGTCATAATTTTGATAATTTTTTATACATTTTTATTATTATTTTAACTTTTTGTCATAATGCTAACTTAGTATGTTGTTGTTTTGACTTTTCATATAATAATTTTGATTTTATATGTCATTATGACTTGTGATAGTCTCATATTCTTGTCATTATTATCTTAAAAATATGACTTTATTTCATAATTATGACTGTGTTATGATTTCATGATAATTTTAATTGTGATTTTTAATTTCATAAAGATGACCTTTCATCTGATAATTGATTTAGTATGTTATAGTTTAATTAAGATAATTAAGATATCTTAAAATATTTAGGATTAACAACCAATTAAACATAAATAATAATAAATAAAACAGATTTTTATTTTTTTAAAAAACCCTTGGTGATAATTATGGATGTTTAGACTGTTGTTTCCACCCTTCAAAAGTGATGTCATTTCTTGTAGGATGATGTTCTTTTTTAGGGATATTACAAAGAATGAAAGAAACATGAAGAAACATTAAGAACAGAGAAAAAAATATTGCAAAATAAAAATATGTTATTATAATTATTATTATTTTTTAATTGAAAAAAAAAATAATAAATAAAAATTAAGAACACCTGCAACAATGCTTACTAATTTGCCAGTTTTTCCTTATATACAATTCAGTCCATACTCATTTAAAGTTTTTGAGTTAAAACATTTTTGGTCAGTATTTACTGACATGTATGACACTGCATTTATTTGATCAGTAATACAGAAAATTTTTAAGTTTTGTAATGGTATTGTAAAATAATATTACATGTTAAAATCATTTAAAATGTAATTTATTTCTGTGACACCAAATATGAATTTTCATCAGCCATAACTCCAGTATTCAGAATCACATGATAACTTCAGAGATTACTCAGTTATGTAACTGATTTGGTGCACAAGACACATTTCTTATTATGTTGAAAAGAGCTGGGCTGCTTAATATTTTTTCTAAATTCTTCGATTAGATGTTTCAAAATTTCAACATTTCAGTTTTTCTTTCAAACGTCTTTACTATCAGTTTTGATGAACCTAAATAGAAGTAATATTCATTTTAAAATATTACTGACACCGAACCTTGAAACAGTAATGTATATGTGAAACAGCCCTACATATCAGAAATGACCCATGTAAATATAATGCTGCCTGTATAAACCTGTCCAATTAAAACAACACTGAAACTCACCCACAAAGCACCATACGCCAAAACGGATCCATGTGATGGTGGAGAGCTTGAGCATGAGGTAAACATTTACCAGCATGGCAGAGGCCGGTACGAAGGGAACACAGGGAGCCATGTAGGGCAGGCGTTTGGGGTTCTCCGGCTGCTGGATGATGATGAAGATCAAGAGTGTGATGACAAGCAGCAGCAGCACTAGCAGCAGGACAGCCCACCACTGGCCATCGGCGATCTGACCCGACCCGAAGATAATGAGAGAGCAGAAGCAGAAGATGAGTACGAAGAGCAGAACGACACAGCGGGTGACAATGCGGCCAGTGGCCATAGTGGGCCTGTCCATCTTGCCAGGCAGGCCGAGTCGAATGCGCATGGTGTAATAGCGAGGCCCCAACAGTTTCTTCAGCTTCAGCAGGTACACACTATCTGTCTCATCCGACTCAATGCCTGAGGACATGTCCACTGTGCCGTAGTTGGGGTGACTAGCAGTGTAGGTGGACTTGTCGGGCTTGCCGATCAGCATCTCGTTGTCTCCTAGAGACGGCAAGTTCTTGGCTCCACAGGTGTTTGTTGGAGCTCCTCCATAATCATCGCCCTCGCTGACAGGTGAACAGGCTTCCTTCTCACACTCAGCCAGCACTCCCTCTTTACGCTTTGCATTCTGCTCAGAGAGGAAGTTGACGAATCCGTGGATGTCTCCTTCAGGCTGGTAACGCAGCAGTAGCACACAGACTGACACTAGCGTGTAAGCTAGCAGAGTGCCGATGGACATCATCTCAATCAGGTCCCTCAGACTGACGAGCAAAGCCAGGAGAGCAGAGAGGAAGCCTGACACCACACAGGCCACTGCAGGTGTCTCTGTGTATGTGCTCACATGGGCCAGGAACCTACAACATACAGATTGTACACATGAAACCTTCAATCCTCCAATCACAAGAGGGCAGTGCTACACACAGGTGTAAATGGAGTCCATAGTGAACTGACTACTTAACTGTCAATCAATGACTGCACTAAAAAAAAAAAAATGGCATTTTCATTTTACAGCCCAAAAGAGAAAAACGCTGTAAAGTAAAAGCCGAAATAAATGGCGGGCCGTACCACCCAGAAGTGTTCACTGTGCAGGATTCACTCTCCCTCTAGCCATCATCACTGCGCAGTGTCAGGGTTGCCAGGTTTTCACAATAAAACCCACCTAACTGGTACTCAAAACTAGCCCAATCGCATTTCGAGGAGGTTCCCCTGTAAAAAAATGGCATTCCGGGGGGTAAAATACACATTTTTTGGCAGGTTCCCCTGGTAAAATTCACATTCCATGAGCTAAATATCACATTATTGGGGTCTCTTCAACCCGCAGACATGAAAGACAACTGGTGACAACAGTGATAAAATAGCCCAATTCCACAGGAAAACGGTGGAATTGGCAACGCTGCCACTCGTGTATTGCTCATGCTCACCGAAAAAGCAAAGTACGCTCAAATAACGCGCCAATAGGAAATTTCTATGTATTATACTTGTTCCTGTTTGCAATAGCGCTACTGTGCTATAACATGATGTAGTATAGCTATACTGGGGAACGCTGGTAAAATGACACTATCCTTTGCTCACATGCTCTGATAATAATAAATTTGTAGGACTATACATTATTTGGATTTGGAATTTAGAAAAAAAAATAAGTTAAATCTGATTCTGTTGCATAGAACTGAATAAAACTAATATATTGATATTTAATATTAAAATATTTTCTGTCCAGTTTTATTGTTTTACTTTCAATAAAAGTGTGGTTATTTTATTGGCTTGTGTTTTTAAAATTCAGCATCATTCAAATTATTTAGTTAAATTAAAAAGTCTTACAAAATTATGTTTTATTATTTAATAAATGTACAAATAATTATTAAAAAGCATTTTTGGTTTCAGCTATTAACCAAGTGCATCCAGAATTTTCGGTTTTGGCCCAGAATTTTTATTTTTCAAAACGTTTTCAAACGTTTTCGGAGATGAGTGGCTGAGAAGTTACTGTCCAAAATATTTGGGGTCAGCAAAAGTTATTTATTTATTTGAATTAAATAATTTAATTAATTTTGAACATTATATTCATCAGTGAATCTTGAAGAAAATGTATCACAGATTTTCAAAATTGATAAGAAATTCTTCTTGAGCACCAAATCAGCATTTTTGAATGATTTCTGAAGGGCACTCAAGCCTGAAGTATTTATTCACGTCATCACACAAATAAATTATATTTTAAAACATACTAAAACAGAAAACAGTAATTTTAAACTGTAATGATATTTCACCATATTACTGTTTTTACTGTATTTCGGTAAGCATTATAAACTTTCAAAATCATTAAAAAGCCTTACCAACCCCAAACATTTAGTGTATGTTATGACAGATTATGTGAAGCACAGCTTAAATTAATTTATTACAAGTACGCCATTAAAATATCAACTTTTTCATTCAAAATCACTCAAAATTTCGCTAAACATTTGCAGTGAGACTGAAATCTAGGAGCATTAATAGTCTTTCTATATTTATTTTTTATAAATACTTTTTAACCTTTTAACTGTCACCCCCCATTTTTTAAAATAGGCATGATCATTCAAATGATATATAATTTATGATGATTAATAAAATATTTGATAGAGAAAAAGTACAACGAAAAAAAGAGCGCCAAGCGTCCCACAGCTGGGACGGTGACAGTTAAAGGGTTCATTTCTTTTTTTTTTTTTTTTTTTAAATCACAAATGGTGTGGGTAATGCATATTCATTGCATGCATTCCAGACTGCAAATTGTATTTGCAACAGTGTTTTTAATTTGTGGACGCATACGTTGTGAATAATACAAACGCAATTGCAAATCGGTTTCATTTTAATTTTGTGAGAGTTGGAGCAGGATGCAGAGAAAGCAAACCAGCAAATGGGTTTTTTCTATTGCTATTCCAAAAATGACAAAATCACAACTTCATAATCATATCATAACTTTAGCATTTCCATTTAAAACTGGGCAAACTATACATACACGGAATAGAAAATGGAAACATAAATGTGAGATTTGCAATTGCGTATGAATTATGTCTCAACACATGTGTCCAGAAATTGAAAACGCAATTGCAAATACAATTTGCCTTATTCCAGCCGAATGTTATCTGGAATATCATTCCACAGATGCTACAACCAAGCATAAATGGTGATGCATCTTGTCTGACCGATGTACTAATGACGAAGTACAGATGTACTAATGTTAATACCAGGTGTAAACAGGATGAATCATCCAAACATTAATTTCATCAAAGAAGTCTTACCACATACCCATTATACATGCTTTGATTTAAAATGTCAGGGCTCTAAGTAGCATTTCTTTTAAGACTGCATGATGACAGAAGCTTATTTGTCCAGCCGAGAATGATATTTAAATGCCATTTTAATCATTTGCAACATATAATGGAGACAGACACATTCTACAGCATCACGGATCATTACTTAAGCCTGAGATTTCATTTTATATTACCTGAAGAGCAAACCATCTCCTGCCATGGCGTAGATGACTCTCGGCATTGGGAAGAGAGAGCCCAACAAACTGACCGTCAGTCCTGCGATGGAGCCGATGGCCACTATGTATTTGGCAGTCTGGAAGCCATGTAGAGAAAACATCTCCATCAGAGGAGCATCTGTGTCAATTTCAGTGTAGGGGACCATCAGGGTGAGGATCACACTCACCTGTGAGAGATAAAGAGAGGAAAGAAGTGAGAATTTGTTTTTTTGTTAGTTTTTTTTTTGTGTGCTGCTGTGACTTTAAGAAATACTTCCATAATGAATGTTACAATCAGACTGAAATAATCATATATTCTAATGTTGAGAATATGCAAAGTAGACTGAAACAGTACAAGGTTTAATTTTTTTCTGGTGTTTAAGACTACTAGAATTTATTTTGAAGTTTTGGAACACCAAACAGCCAATGTTCATTTTTTTCTAATATTTGACGTCAAGATGCGAAAGTACAGAACAAGCTGTTTTTGCAGCTTAGTTTCAAAAATGTTCTTTTTTGCTAGGTATGAAGCACTGAGTTCTGAAAGTTGCAATCTGTTTTCACACTACAATGGACTCTTTTATATCAAAGGATCAAGGACACTTTGATTCCACATGATATGACCCATTTAATAAATCTCAGAAAATGCTATCTTTATCTATAACACAAACACACACAAACATACACACATACAGACAGAGAAATAAACCGCCTGGGCTAAAATTAGCCTCTACAACAACAAAATGAGATCTGGAGGGGTGAACGCTGCTAATTAACAAGTTTGCTCCTCATCAGACAGTCCTGTAGGTGTGAAAATGAGCAGCCATTTTAGTAAAGGCAATTTCATTCCAGATAAAACCAAAACAGACAAGAGAAAAACTGGAGGGAGATAAAGGAATAAAAAGATCCATTACAAGAAAACTGAGAAAATAGAAATGAAATATATAGAATAAACTGTTCTGAGATGCACAGGTCTGTTGGTGATTTAACACCCATTGCGTTACTATGACAACCTCCTACAGACAGACAGCATTGCACGGTGATAAAGCCGTGGAGCTTTAATAAATTCAGACATGCTGCATGAAAAGAATAATCAATGACTGTCCGTGAACACAAAAGAAAGAACAAAGAAAAGTTATGCCACAGCCATGCATCATTTATATTCTTATACGGAGATGTTTAAAGGGATAGTTCACCCAAAAATGAAAAATTTGTCAGAAAGCTCTCGGATTTTATCTAAAATATCTTAATTTGTGTCCTGAAGATGAACGAAGGTCTTACGGGTTTGGAATGACATAAGGGTGAATATCTAATGACAGAATTTTCATTTTTGGGTGAACTATCACTCTAAGTATGAGCAGACTGTGAAATATGTAACTTAATCAAAACGTAACATGTATCATCAATAGTTTTAACTGGAAAATCAAAACAGTTAAAAGAGAGCAAAATGTACAATTGTCAGCTTTGAAAAAAATCCCAGATTTTCATATACTTCATATATGGAGAAAATAACTTAAAATTAGTGATGATTAATGTCATATACTCACAGAGACATAGGCAGTGAGACAGGTGACCAAAGAGGCAGTGATGGCGTAGGGGATGGATGTGTTGGGACTCTTGGCTTCCTCTCCGGTGGTGGCTATGATGTCAAACCCAATAAAGGCGTAGAAGCAAGTGGCTGCACCCTGCATGACCTGTTAGGCAGAGTGGTTTATTATAGTTACAAGACAATGCAATTTCCTCTTCAGTGTTTATGTTGAAAGGCACTAACTGCACTAAAGGACTGAACTTCAATAATTGATCTGAAAAGTACTTTACCCCTGACCAGCCATAAGGCAGGAATCGTCCTTCATCCCAGTTGCTGCCACTGACGAAGAACAGGCCTGCGATCATTATGAACACCCACACCACCAGATTGATGACGTTCAGCACGTTGTTGAACCCGACGGAGTTCTTCACGCCTAGAGCAACTATCACTGTGACAAGGATGACTATGACCAGGGCCAGGATGTCCGGATATGCCTGCTCGCCTTTACCTGAGAGGTGATGACGGAGGAATTTACAGTACATTACATGGTTAAGTTTTGATACTGGTGTTATAAAATATTGTCTGAAATTTTAAACAAATTTAAAAAGCATTGAATTTTTAAAGCTATTCATGCCTTTGAACACTTTAGAACCTATACAGTGGATAAACTAGCAGAATGATCGATAGAACGATAGATAGAACGATAGATAGAGCAATAGATAGATAGATAGATAGATAGATAGATAGATAGATAGATAGACAGATAGATAAAACGGTAGGATGATAGATAGAACGATGGCTAGAACGTTAAATAGAACGATAGATAGATAGATAGATAGATAGATAGATAGATAGATAGATAGACAGATAGATAGATAAAATGGCAGAACAATAGATAGAATGATGGCTAGAGCAATAGACAGAACGATAGAACGACAGACAGATAGATAGATAGACAGATAAAACGGTAGGATGATAGAACGATGGCTAGAATGTTAAATAGAATGATAGATAGACAAATAGATAGATAGATAGATAGATAAAACGGCAGAACAATAGATAGAATGATGGCTAGAGCAATAGACAGAACAATAGAACGACAGACAGATAGATAGATAGATAGATAGATAGATAGATAGATAGATAGATAGATAGATAGATAGATAAAATGGCAGAACAATAGATAGAATGATGGCTAGAGCAATAGACAGAACAATAGATAGATAGATAGATAGATAGATAGATAGATAAAATGGCAGAACAATAGATAGAATGATGGCTAGAGCAATAGACAGAACGATAGATGGCTAGAACGTTAAATAGAACGGTAGAAACGGTAGAACGATGGCTAGAAGGACAGAATTATAGAACGATAGATAGAACAACAGAATGATAGAAGGACAGAAGGATAGAATGATAGATAGATAGATAGATAGATAGATAGATAGATAGATAGATAGATAGATAGATAGATAGATAGATAGATAGATAGATAGATAAAATAGTAGAACGATAGATAGAACGATGGCTAGAACGTTAAATAGAACAATAGATAGATAGATAGATAGATAGATAAAACGATAGCCTCGTAAGCAATGCAGTAGTTGGATGTAGAAGTGAACTTAAGAGTCTTCATTTGCTCCCGACATCAGAGACAGTGAGGACGCAGTGGATTAGTTTTGTGTTTGATGGTAACGTGCTACAAAATACACAAAACATGGAAGAGAGGGGCGGGGTGAGCAGTAGCTCATTATCATTTAAAGAGACATGCACCGAACCGGTTCGCTGTGAACAGAGCTGTTTTTGACAAGGTAAAAAGGTGTTCTTTTATATGACCACAGGGAAATTACATTTCAGGAAGACCCTAAATAGTCATAACAGCTTGTGGAAAATGGGCATCTGATGTCCCTTTTAATACACACGGAAAATGTAAACATTAAGTGCATCTGGAACGTGAATACACCGGATTAAAAAACAAAGCATTAAAAAACAGTGAGGACTTCAGTGAGGCCTCTTCATCTCAGAATAGCACTGCACACCACTGATAAATAGAAAGACAGATAAACAGATAGACAGATGTCTCTCAGATGACAGAAGTGAGTTTGGACAGCTGTTTTCACAACTTGACAACAGTCAGTCCTCATCTGACCCCTCAATTCCATCATGAATAAACCATGCAACTCTAAAAATACTCAGCATACTAACCAGGCCTTAAGCGGAAATGTCTATGAACCATAACGTGGCTGCTATGTGTGCAGAGAAACACCCAGATGGAGGGATATTACATTCTCAGAGAAAAGAGATTGCTATAAG
Organism: Cirrhinus mrigala; assembly: GCA_036247105.1. Taxonomy (NCBI): domain Eukaryota; kingdom Metazoa; phylum Chordata; class Actinopteri; order Cypriniformes; family Cyprinidae; genus Cirrhinus; species Cirrhinus mrigala. Next base: position 18,595,030 of record CM070008.1, on the reverse strand, counting down.
AAAAAGAAGAGATCTTACAACTGCTGCTGGCAGAGCAAGATTGTATATTTTGGCATGATATGCCATATTTTGTCAGACACAATAGTCTATATGTTATATCTGTCTGCAAACCAAACATGCTATGCAGGAAGCAAATATTGTCCTTTCTAGAGTAGCCAAAATCAATATTTCATTCCTCCATCTGCAGTCTGAGGATCGACAGTAGATGTATGGTGTGTCTTTTGAAAACTTGTTGAAGGTCAAAAGTTTTTAATGCCAAGGACCTCCAAATATGATAATCCCCTTGTATTATATATTAAATATTAAAATATTTTTAAACAGCATTATTCATGTGCTTAAAATATTTCTGCCCAACCTAAAAAAGTGCTTATTTTTCCTCTTCCAAAATGTAAGTGGAGCAGCTGTTTCACAGTGCAACAGAAGCTGTAAGCAAGGTTGCTCTGTTTTTAACAAGATTTCCTCACATTGTCATCGACACCAGACTATTGACTGCTAAAGTTAACAGAGCTTTTTATTTTCTGCAGCACCATTAACTCCAGTTTACTGGTAAATCAGGCCTACTGTAACTTGTGTTGTAATTGCTGTCTCTGTGTGTCAAGGTCATTACTATGTCATTTTCAAATTCTTTCTTTGATAGCTGCAACACTCAACGACATGAACTCAATCGTTTAACTCAATTGGAAAATAGGCTGGATTTAATAATAACAGGCTGTCAAGTTTATTCTTGTGAAATAAAAGAGGTTCTCTTTCTGCATTATTAAAAGAAAAGTTAACCCAAGAATGAAACATTTCTGAAAACTTACTAACCCTCAGGCCAACTAAGATGTAGATGAGTTTGTTTCTTAATCGGAGCAGAAAGATTTATTAGAGAGATTTCAGATTCCTCTGCAGTGAATGGGTGCCGTCAGAATGAGAGTTCAAACAGATCAAGACGGCACAATAATCCACAAAGCCATTGCTTCCTGGCAAAAATATGAGTCCTCTATATATAATAACATATGGTCGTGTGGATTACTTGTAGATTATTGTGATGTTTTTTAATCAGTGTTTGAACTGTCATTCTGATGGCACCCATTCACTGTAGAGGATCCATCGGTGAGCAAGTGATGTAATGCAAAATTTTTCCAAATTCGTTCCAAATACACAGAAATTCATCTACATCTTGGATGGCCTGAGGGGTGAGAAAATTTGCAACTAATTTTCATTTTTGAGTGAACTATTCCTTTAAGATTTATCTGGGTCTCTAAACACAAATTTATAACAATGTTAATGCAACTCACCCAAGCCGTTGAGCGTTCCTATGTGGTTGATCATGAAGCCGCTGATGCTGTGATTGGCCAGCGAGTCAAACATACTGCTGAGCGCACTGGCGCCTGCTGCTGTACCAATCAGATACTCCAAAATCAGATTCCAGCCAATAAAAAAAGCCACAAATTCTCCCACTGTCACATAGCTGTAAGTATAGGCCGATCCTGTGGTTTTAGGCACACGCACACCAAATTCAGCATAGCACACCCCTGTGGAGAGACAGCAACGATTACTGTAACACCTTTACTCTTAGAGGTTTTCAGTATAAGCATACAAGTCTCTACCTGGTTGCTGAGATGGAATCATTGATTTTTTTTTTTTTTTTTTTTCCTGGAGTGTCAGATCAATTCTCAAATGTCAAATAGAATCCCAGTGGGCCAGATAACAGGAGAGAAATCCCTCTTTACAGACTGAATCCCTGTAAAGCCCACTACAGTGGAAAAGATAAGGATTATCTGTTTCTACATTCATTCCAATATGTACTCTCTGACATCACTGCTATAAAGCAGTACATATGCTTTCAAGTTGACGTAATGTGATGTATTTTTGGAGTGAAACATGAAAAAATACATGACGGCACTTGAATTTATTTATTGAGAAAACACTGAATGGTGAAAAGTGGCAGTTGCGTATAAGGATGAAATAGCTGTTTGCCTATTAATTAACATTATCCAGTGCATGTCATCAGAAAAACAAGTTATTACATTTTAATTAGAGATTATGAAGACAAGGTTTTTTTTTTTTTTTTGGAAAGTAAACAGAGTTGAATTCAATTTCATATTGATTTAAAGCTATATTCTGTCCATTTCTGGAGAAAGGGACATGGTATATGGATTTTAAAGTGTTTAAAGTGATTCTAATGTGATTTGTTTTATATATATATATATATATATATATATATATATATATATATATATATATATAATTATTTGTAATATTATTATTTTTTTTTTATTAACACTAATATTATGCAAGGACACACTAAATTGATCAGAATTGACAGCAAACACATTTAAAATATTACAAAACATTTGTATTTCAAATAAATGCTATTCATCAAAGAATCCTGAAAAAAATTATCACAATTTCCACAAAATATTAAGCACCACAACTGTTTTAAACATTGATAATAATAGGAATATGGAATAATGGAAATAATCGTTTCTTGAGCAGCAAATCAGCATATTAGAATGATTTCTGAAGGATCATGTGACACTGAAGACTGGAGTAATGGCTGATGAAAATTCAGCTTTGCCATCACAGAAATACATTTTAAAATATAATAAAATATAATAAAACAAATCACAATATTACTGTTTTAATTTTTTTTTTTATTTTGACCAAATAAATGCAGCCTTGCAGGTGAGGCTTTTTTCAAAAACATTAAAAACACCAAATTAACCCTTTAACTGTCACTCCCATTTTTGAACACAGACATAAAAATGCACTATCCAGACTTAATTTTTTATAATTCATGAATGAAAACATTTTGTAACATGATTTTGATGTACATTTTCTGTGGTAATGCAATGTCTGATTTTAAAATGCCTTTCAAAGGATGAATTTTGAGATTTTAAATTTTGATTTGATATATAATTTCTTGTGATTTCTAAAGTGTGATAGAGAAAAAGGCAATGAAGAAAGTCTTTTGTGACAAAGGTCAGAACTCATGTTATGATGTAGATTTTTTTAAGTTGCACTCTTGACATATATTAATCTATTACTTTTCCTACATAATTTGTAACACAAAAATATGGTAAAATGTCTATTTAGGAGTCTTAGACCTTTCCAACGATGTATAGTTTGTCATGATTAGATTAGGATTTATTTGTTATATGGTGAAGTAAACTCCCACAGAGTGGACGGTGACAGTTAAAGGGTTAAACAGATACACTGCCTTCTAATGCTCATTGAGGCTGCATTTATTTGATTAAAAAATACAGTACAAAAAAACAGTAATATTGTGAAATATTACTGAAATTTAAAATAGTGGTTTTCTATTTTAATAGCATTTATTTACAATAGATTTTTTTTTGTAACAATATACACTACTGTTCAAAGTTCAGTAAATTTTTTCTTTTTTTCTTTGTTTGAAAGAAATGAATACTTTTATTCAGGAAGGATGTGTTAAATAGATAAAAAGTGATTGTAAAGACTTATATTGTTAGAAAAGATTTCTATTTTGAATAAATGCCATTCTTTTAAACTTTTTATTCATCAAAGAATCCTGAAAAAGTTTCCAACATAATAAATCAGCATATTAGAATGATTTCTGAAGGGTCATGTGACACTGAAGACTGGCGTAATGGCTGATGAAAAGTCAGCTTTGCAATATTATAAATAAATTATATTTTAAAACATATTAAAACAGAAAACTGTTATTTTAAATTGCAATATTTCATAATATTTTTTTTTCTTTATTTGTTTTTAAATTAATGGAACTTTGATAATCATAAGAGACTTCTTTTAAAAAAAACTGATCCCAAACTTTTGAATGACAGTGTACAGTATGTAAGTTAAGAATTTTTTTTCTTGGAATTATTTTACTTTAACTGAAGCATAGATTTTTGTGAACATTTTGAAAGAAAGACAAAGACGATAAAAAGCATAAAAATATTTTTTCCATGGCCTGTTTTGCTAATATTTACCAAGGGTGCCAATATTAATGGAGGACACTGTATATCTAATGGCTACACGGAATGATAAAGACAAATGCTATCTAAACTCTGTTTCTGTTTCCACGAGTGGAAAGGTCAGCTGCATACAGGAAAAAATATCCCTTTCATTTTTCCCTCCCATTTTTTTGGGTTCTTTATATTGGTATCCACAGGGAAAACTAAATGGATTTTCTCTCCAACTCTATTTTGGGTGCAGCATGCTGTGCACAGCTTCAACCTGTAAACCTAATGAGCCAGTTCAGCGTGCGTCATCGTTACACGTCAGGAGGCATAAACTTATACATGTGTTCGCTCAGCTAAAGCCTGACTCAGGATTAGTGAATAAAAAACGATGCTATCCACAGCACAACACTACCTATGCCGCGCTTCACCGGGGGCAGGTTTACAGGAAGATGACAGACATCTTTTCTCTGTGTTTTTCTCTTTTGTGTGACTGACTGGAACAGGAAGTGGGGGCTGCACTCACCTGACAGGATGGAGGCCACAGCAGCGATGATGAAAGACACAATGACCCCGGGACCTGCCATTTCCTTAGCCACCAGTCCAGATACCACATACATGCCAGTGCCAACACAACTTCCTACTCCCAGAGACACAAGGTCCACAGTTGAAAGAACGCGGGCGAGTTTAGTGCCGTGAGCCCCGGTGCCTCCCGTGCTCTCCAGCATGGACTCCACCGGCTTCGTCCGCAGGACGCGGGACTGGAAGGCAAACCAGGTGGCCCCCCATTGAATCCGTCGTGGGTCCAGTTTGGCAAAGAGCCCGCTCATCTTTGAGCCTGGTTAGGGATCAAAGGGCTGCAAGAAATGATACTCTGAGGAGGATGGAGGATCTGAAGAAGATTTGGGATTTGGTCTTGTAGTATAGGGGTGTCCCACAGAAAGCAGCTAAGAAGTTCACTGGCCTTCAGAGAAACATCATTACCACATGTTTCCACATGACCAGTGAGGGTGGAGCAACGCTGTGAACAAAATCAGATGACAACAGTGTGATCAATCACTATTTGTGACATTCATGTATGCATTTCTTGTAGTTTATGTATATACAGTATACAGTTGAGGTCAAAAGTTTACACCCCCCTTTCAGAATCTTTAAAATGTTAATTGTTTTCACACTGAGGACAACTGAGGGACTCATATGTAACTATTACAGAAGGTTTAAACACTCACTGATGCTCCAGCAGGAAAAACGATGCATTAGAGCCGGGGACCTCTGTGAAGTTGGCACCCCATAAAAAAAAAAAAAATCACCAAAATTATGCCATTCGTTTGTGCTGATTTGTGCTGCAAAAACGAATGTTTGTGCTGGTTTTGTGCTTGAGATATTAAACATTATTTTTTTGACCGTGTGACGTCACTTCCCACCCCATGTTGTCCAAAACGCTCCAAACCGGCGCAGTTCGTTTGCACTCGATTTGTGCCCGTTTGTGCCATTAAAACAAACACTGTATCTGTTTTCCTTCCCTAGATATAACCAAAATATTTTCGGGGCAGTGACGTCACTCTCCACCCCATGCCTTCCAAATCTCTTCAAACTGGTGCCGTTTGTTTGTGCTCAATTTGTGCCCGTTTGTGTTAAAACAAACCTGGTATATCCAAGCCTTTCTTAAATATAATGGAAAAAATACTTGTTTGGCACTGTTACGTAACTCTCCACCCCATATCGTCTAAATCGCTCCAAAAGGTGCCAACTTCACGGAGGTGAAGGGGAAATATATGTGAGGTTAATTTCAACGGCACAAACTGGCACAAATCCAGCACAAACGAATGGCACCTTTTGGAGCGATTTAGACGATATGGGGTGGAGAGTTACGTAACGGTTTTTGTTATTTCTAAGAAGGGGAAATATATTTGACGTTCATTTTAATGGCACAAACCGGCACAAATCGAGCACAAACGAATGACACCAGTTTTGAGTGATTTAGACGATCTGGGGTGGAGAGTGACGTCACAGCCCTGAAAACGTCACACGGTCAAAAAAATAATGTTTAATATCTCAAACACCAAACCAGCACAAACATTCATTTTTGCAGCACAAATCAGCACAAACGAATGGCATAATTTTGGTGATTATTTCTTTTTATGGGGTGCCAACTTCACGGAGGTGACCAGGGGGTGAAAACTTTTGAACAGAATGGAGATGTGTACATTTTTCTTATTTTCTCTAAATATCATATTTTTTTCCCATTAAATGCTGCCCTTTAGAGGCTACAGAAGATAGTTACATGTTTCCCAGAAGACAAAATAAGTTAAATTTACCCTGATCTTCAAATTGCAAAAGTTTTTACCCCCCAGCTCTTAATGCATCGCTTTTCCTTCTGCAGCATCAGTGAGCGTTTGAACATTTGAATTGCGTTTAAACATAATAGTTGCATATGAGTCCCTCAGTTGTCCTCAGTGTGAAAAGATGGATCTCAAAATCATACAGTCATTGTTGGAAAGGGTTCAAATACACCAAAAATGCTGAACCAAAGAATTTGTGGGACCGGAAGGATTTTTCTGAAGAACAGCAGGCAGTTTAACTGTTCAGGACAAACAAAACAGGACTTATGAACAAGTATCACTAAACAAAACAAAACAAAACAGCTGCAGATCATTCAGGTAACAACACAGTATTAAGAATCAAGAGGATGTAAACTTTGAACAGGGTCATTTTTATAAATTCAACTATTATTTTCTCTTGTGGACTATATGTAAATATTTTTTATGTGAAATATCTTGTATGTCAACTTTTGACTACAACTGTATTTTCACTTTTTGAAGCTCATCAAAGGCCGTTGACTACTAAAACATTTGTGTTGTTGTAAAAGCCTCCACATGCTAGCCTAAAGGAAATGTGCTGTTGTATTCACCAGACTTACATTTACCCGCCTGATTAAATACTAATGCAGGAGGCAAGATGTCTCTTTTATCCCTCACTGATCTTTGTGAAAGAAAGGGCTGTTAGCTCAGCCTAAAAGATGACTGAATGCTTTCTACAACGTAAACACATAAACGCAATATTTCGCTGCCATTGCGGGTCACAAAAAAGCAGATAAGAAGTCTGTCATGGCTGCATCTGGCTGGCAAAGACTTCCTCAGAGAAATCATCAAATAATTCATCTATATGCTAATAATATGTCTCATTCAATTCAAGGCAACTCTTAGACTTAGAAAGAGAACAGAAAATTAGCATATTACCATCGGATTTTTACATAGCCAAACTATTTTTGTCATCTGTTTTCATCATTCAAACAAGAAATCTTCTTTATGAATGCACTTTCATGAGTGTCTTGTTATGGTGCTGTTTCATTAGTTATTCATTTCCAGTCCATCCTGACAAATCAGTTCAGAAAGATGATTAAATAAATATGAAAAATAAGCTTCAGTAGGGGGTACTAAAAGCAATGGGTTTTGTAAGAGTTTGTTGATTTGATATCTTGAGGGCTTCTTGATAGGAAAGAGCTGAAGATAACATCAAGACCTGTGTTGAACACCAATAAAATGTGCTGATGAGCCCTGGTGTGCAGCCAAATAGGAACAGACGAAGAACAAAACCCAGCCTGTTCATTCCTGCTCTCATCAGTTTCATTTCCTATGTGACATTCTTTCTCCTCTGATCTATCTCTCTCAAACCTCTCTCATTCTACCAACACATTTTTTACACCTCATTTTATAGTCCTTTCCTCCTCTTTTTCACCACTAGCCCAGTTCCTTCCCTTTTAACTCATCAATCCTGTCAGTTTGAAGGATTTTGATGGTTTCTTCCATCTGTAATGATACTCTCTCTCCTTTATCCCATGTCTAACTGTCTGGAGAATGACAGTAACAGATCGCAGTGAAGCCTGTCCATCACAGTGACTAAAACACATGGCTGCTGACCAACATAATGATTTGTCTAGGTTTACAACAGGCCACACGGACTGGCACAGTCTGCTCTATAGCTTAGAAATTACCTCAGTGTATGATAATATGTGTTGTGGGAAATGTCCTCCCTGTAATATCTGCAAATGTGAAAGTAAAGGTTATTTAAAGATTGTATGCCATTTCACAGCAGTGTTTCACAGCAGTGTGCAGCATTTTTGACCCAGTACCTGTCGCAGTCACATCACACTGATGTTGTTTGTCTCTTTCAGCTGCTAGAAGAGTATATATTCAAACCTTACCACTGACCTTATGACACACACACATATATAAACCGTGGCCTGAGGTGCAACACTGAGCATTGATATAATTCGAAGTGACAAGATGAAGCCATAAAGAACCTACATATACAGCTCTGCCTGTATATAACACTTTCCACATGTATTTTATGCAACAGACACACAACACAAAATATATCTGAGCAGAACATCACAGCAAAAGGCAAAAAATACATATACCTTTAATCACTGACTCCTTCATATAATTGGCTATATGTATTTTTTATACATATAGCCAATTTTTATAATTACTCACCCTCATGTCGTTTCAAACCTGTAAGACCTTCATTCATCTTTAGAACACAAATTAAAGAAGAACTCCACTTCCAAAACAAAGATTCACATATGATGTACTCCCCCCCTTGTCATCCAAGATGTTCATGTCTTTCTTTCTTCAGTCATAAAGAAATTATGTTTTTTGAGGAAAACATTTCAGCATTTTTCTCCATATAATGGACTGAAATGGTGCCCCGATTTTGAACTTCCAAAATGCAGTTTAAATGCGGCTTCAAACGATCCCAAATCTGGTAGTAAATGATCCCAGCCGAGGAAGAAGGGTCTTATCTAGTGAAACGATCAGTTATTTTCATTAAAAAAAATGTAAATACTTTTTATTCTCAAGCGTTAGTCTTGCCTTGCTCTCATTGAACTTTGTGTATTCTGGCTCAAGACAGTTAGAGTACGTTGAAAAACTCCAATCGTATTTTCTCCCTCAAATTCAAAAATCATTTCAAAGTCATCCTACGTCGCTGCAAAAGTACCGACCCAGTCTTTGCAAAGTAAACATGCAAGGAGATCAAACACCCTTAATAAAAAAGGTAAAACAGTGATACAGGACGATTTTGAAGTTGAGGGAGAACATGAGATGGGAGTTTTTCAACATACCCTAACTGTCATGAACTGGAACAAAAACAGTCCAGGCAGAGTAAGACAAGATGTTTTACATTAAAAAGTATATAAATTGTATTATTTTTATGAAAATAGGTAAGATAAGACCCTTCTTTCTCGGCTGGGATCGTTTACATCTGCATTTGGGATTGTTTAAAGCTGCTTTTAAACCGCATTTTGGAAGTTCAAAATCAGGGCACCATATCAGTCTATTATATGGAGAAAAATGCTAAAATGTTTTCCTCAAAAAACAATTTCTTTACGACTGAAGAAAGAAAGACATGAACATCTTGGATGACAAGGGAGTGAGTACATTATATGTGAATCTTTGTTTTAATAATTGATTAAATCCAAGAGCTTTCTGACCATGCAACTGAAACACTCAAGGCCCAGGAAGGTAGTAAGAACATTATTAAAATAATCCATGTGACATCAGTGGTTCAACCTTAATGTTATGAAGCTACCAGAATACTTTTTGTGCACAAAGAAAACAAAAATAACTTCATTCAAAAATTAATAGCTTCAGTGGTTTCATAAAATTAAGATTAAATTGCGCTGCTGTCTATGCAGGGTCAGAAAGCTCTCAGAGAAAAATATTTTAATTTGTGTTCCGAAGATAAACGAAGGTCTTATGGGTGAGTAATTAATGACAGAAGTATCCCTTTTAGAACATTATATTCTAAATATATTCTAAATATATTCTATATGAAAGCTGAATAGATAAGCTTTCCATTGATGTATAATTTGTAAGGATAGGACAATATTTGGATACAACTATTTGGATATATGGAATCTGAGGGTGCAAAAAATCTAAATATTGAGAAAATCGCCTTTAAAGTTGTCCAAATGAAGTTCTTAATAATGCATATTACTAATCAAAAATTAAGTTTTGATATATTTACAGTAGGAATTTGCAAAATATCTTCATGGAACATGATCTTTACTTAATTTCATAATGATTTTTGGCATAAAAGAAAAATCAATAGTTTTGACCCATACAATGTATTTTTGTCTATTGCTACAAATATACCCCAGTGACTTAAGACTGGTTTTGTGGTCCAGGGTCACATATGACTCTCTAACATGTTATTTAGATGGTACTTACTTTAATATGTGTTGACATTTTGTCAACCCTATGTATGTTCCATATGTTTGGGCACTACCCTGAACCTCTGATGGTTGACATGGTGATAACCATAGCAACATTTTGACGTACTGCAGCTGTGAACATATGTAAACAGAAAGAAACATATGGAGGTCACTTTAACCCATTTAGTGTTAGCTATTCTTGATCAAACTATTACTGACAGGAGACATATTTTTACAATCAGGGTGGTTTTCATTTTAAAAATGTATGTGTATGCAGATGCATTCGTATGTTATAAGTTATATACACAAATACACTACTGTTCAAAGGTTTAGGGTTAGTAAGATGTTTATTTGATTAAAAAAAAGCAGCTAAAACAGTTAAATATTATTATGATTTAAAATAACTCTTTTCTATTTTAATAGCTTTTAAAATGCAATTTATTCCTGTGATGGTAAGGCTGAATTTTCAGCATCATCACTCCAGTCTTCAGTGTCACACAATTTTTCAGAAATTATTCTAATATGGTGACTTGATGCTCAAGAAACATGTCTTATTATTATTGTTAAAAACAGTTTTGTGCTTTATAACATCATAAATGTTTTTATTGTCACGTTTGATCAATTCAGTTGATCAACTAATTAATGTATCCTTGTTGAATCAAAGTATTTATTTCTTTAAAGGGGACATCGGCTGCCAATGTTGGTATGATTCTTTAAGGTCTTTATGAAATGTCTGCAAAATACTTTGGTTAAAATTTCTCAATGGTCATGTAAAACAATACTATTTTAGTCTGTTTCAGTGCTGTCTCTTTAAATGATAATGAGCTACTGTCTACCCCGCCCCTCTCTTGCATTTTTTTGTGTATTTGGTGGTGTATTATTATTAAAAACAAAACTAATCCACTGTGTCCTCAGTGGTTCTGATATCGGAAGAACATGAAGACTCTTAGGTTCACTTTTACATCCAACTACAAAACAGCGGCAATGCTCACAAGATGTCGCTACAGCTGCTCGAGCACAGAAAATAATGGCAGACAGCGTACAACTGGCTGTGGGCGGAAATATGCTAATACAGGACAGTCCGTCAGCAGTCGTGGGCGGGGCCTGAGCAGTATGATGTCATACTGCTCAGAAAATCAAAATGGCTTGATAATTAAGAATGTTTAGGTTTTTAAGGGACTAAAAAAAGCTGTGAATGGATTTTTATCATTGTAGGGTGGTTGTGTCCACACACTGCTAAGACACATTTATATGCAAACACCATGTAAAAGTGAATTTTGCATCGGATGTCCACTTTAAAAAAAGAAAAAAAAAAATCCTACTGACCCCAAACTTGTGAACGGTAGCGTATATGACGTGAAAAGCATATTTAGAGTTGGCTGTTACATTCATGCCACAGTATAAGCTAATATGCACGTGAAGCAAGTGTATTATTTCATTACAGAGACAGCACAAGCAAACTAAACAGGTGGAGCCCCAGGTGGATGTCAAGTTTGCCTAAATCAGTCACGGCTATCCTTTAGGAATCAGGATTACAGGGTAATTGCAGTGTGATCGGTAAGGGAGGAGGTGATGAAAAGACTTTGGCCATCTGCAGGCAATGTGAGAAGAATTGATTTCCATTGTGAGATCATTTGATTGTCTAATTGATTGAACAGTTGCCAGTGTGCATCTGAACGGCAGTATTTGATACAAACCAGAAATTGTTCATCTGAGCAATAAAAAAATTATAGAATTGTTTGTCTTTAATGATCAAGCTGTACAACCTAACAAATAATAATTTCCTTTTTTTGTTCATTTTCCAATTGTTGCACATTCATTTGATAGTATTTAAAGCTACATTTCATACAAAAAAAACACATACACCATCACTACTCCCAAAATAAAACCTTGGGACCTGGTCTATAAAAAATTCAGGACATTTTTATTTAGCTCTAACACACTGTCACATGGTCCAGTTATAACAAATACGACATACAGTCATATGGTTAAACACATTGTATATCCACCTTTTTCTTACCATAAAAGCAGGTGCGGCCATTTGCAAATTTTATGAGTCTGGTTTCTGGTCTCATCCACATCCAGCTATTTTTACCAGTACAAAACGGCTCGTTTTGCTGCTTGATATTGCAAATTGGTGTGGCTTACCATATTATTTTAATGTATTATCTTACTGTTAGGGATGTCACAATTCTCAATATAATATTGAACCTTTTGGTACGACATCCACGGCTCAATACGCGCTTATGAATTGCAGTTTTTCGGTTTTGCATTTAATTAAATTCGTTGTTTTATTTCTCTCGAATTTGCTGTATGTGTGCCTGTGATTTCACATGCTGAGATGAGGAAACGCTTCCCAAAAGTTATAAAAAACATTATAACTTGTTTTTAATTCACAACATCAGTCGAGTGTTTAAAACTCCCTTATGTGATCTGACATGGCTTCGTATCACAGAATAAGGCAGACAATATATTCTATACTCATATATCTCTATGTATGTCGATAAGCAATGGCTTACAAATATACTTAATCATTATGAAAACACACAAGATGGCTTGAAGAACACTGATAAACCATATATTATTGCAGACGAGTGTTTATTGTCCTTACATTTCATCATTCAAAACGTTTAACATTATATCTTGTTTTTATTCAGTCACAGTGGTAGCGAGGCCTTTATCCATATTAGAGATTTCCTGGCTGGAACGTAATCAGTGCTACTGCTTTGACTCATATATGGTTTTTCTGCACGAGGGCGCCCTCTGGCGTCCAGTATGAACGAACCCCATCCTATTTTGCGTAAAAATCGGAAAAAAATAATAATAATACCTCTCTCAAAAGAAATATTAAAGCAGACTGTGGTGGGACGAGCAAACGACAGACACAGTAGGTGTGACGTCGGGCCTCGGAGAGGCTTTTATTGAAAATAAATTAAACAAAAGGGTCCAAAAAGGGGGAAAATATAAGTAAAACATAAGTAAGATAAGAAAATATAAAGTGTCCAAAATAAATAGGGGATCTGATGTCCTCGTCGTGCTGGGGATTCTGTGAAGGAGGGGCAGTGTTCGGAAGGGAATGGTCCAGGTAAGGGGCGGAGTCCGGCGGCCGCATGCGCTCCCCTCTGAGGTCCGCGGCGCGAGGGGCGGCGGCTTCATCTTGCTGCCTCGTCCACCTTGGCTTACGGCACTTCCTGGAGATCGAATGGCCCGGCATGCTGGCCCGCAGCCATCTCACGCGTGTGGTTCACATCCGGACCACGGGTCCGGTAGCTCATCACTTCTTCACACTCTCCCTTGATGACACCAGCGTACATGCACGGGGAAGAGACCGGTCTCCCGAGGAGAGGCGCGCTCTGCATTTCAACAGCGGCGGTGATGAGGCTTCATTCATGTCAGGTGTGCCTCATCACACGGCACCAGACCTGGCTGTTTCGGCGCCCCTCCCCTCCCACATGCCCACTCCCGTCGGGAGCCTGGTGAAGGGCGGTAATTACCGGACGGGATGATGATGATGATGATAATTAGGGGGGGAAGCAGCCGACTCGTCACAAGACAATAATCCACGATTTTTTCAGTGTACAAATGTTTACAGGAGTATTTCGTTGTTAATTTGTTGCAATAAAAAACACTGATGTGGCAAGTTATTAGAACCGAAAACCGTGGTTAAATAAAAACCGAGGTACGTATTGAATCATGGACTAACTGTATTGTTGCATCCCTACTTACTGTACATTATTATTCTTCTTGTTATTACTCTATAGCAGCTAATGAACCTCGAAATCCCACCCATAGGCTTAAAGAAAAAGGTGGATGAAGCTGCTTTCATCACCAATGCTTAAATTCTGTTTAGACAGACTTTTATGATCTATAAAACCTTCAATTTAATTAACATAACACCAAAAACTTTCAAACTTTAAAACTTGTTATTCAACTTCAGGAAGTCCTGACAAGCTTTCTTTCCTCTGGTTTTATTTTAATTTGCTGCTGTGACAGACTGCGAAAGTGAGATTTGAACCCACAGTTCCAGACGAGAACCTGACACCCCAACTACTCACCTTCCATTCACACTACATAATTCTGCACTTTAATTACTCCCGCTAATAACAGGGTGAATTTACAAGTCAATTAAAGTCTTCTCACCTGACTTTACTCAGCATTTCACCTTGTGTGACACTGCTGCTCTGTGCATTCAGAATGAGAAATGGAGATCTTCCACCCTACTGTTCTACAGCTTTATATTTTAACCTGACAGTACAAGATACAGCAAAACCCAGCAGAGCTACGGCTGCAGCAGATGGCGTATAGAAATGGTGGGCAGAACTGCACTGCTCAAATTATGTAGAATGATTCAGACTGCATGTATTTCTTAATTGCACAGCCCTGCCAATATACACCTTGGCAGAGAGAAAGACAGAGAGACTGTTCAACAGGCTGTCCTTGAGACAAGTTTATTTATTGTTTTAAAATACCAGGAGTAGGATACCAGTCCATGTTTAGAATTACAGGCATATCTTAAATGTAACTGAAATATGTTAGAATATTTTTAATTAATATTATAAATCAAAGATTCCTGAAAGCCTACACTGTAAAAAACAATTTGTTGATTCAACTTAAAATAATTTGTTACCCGGCTGCCTTAAAATTTTAAGTTCAATCAACTTAAAAACAGTTTAGTCAACTTGAAATGTTAAGTTGTACTAAGTGACAACTTAGATATTTGAGTTCACTCAGCTTAAAATGTTAAGGCAGCTGGGTAACAAGCCCAGCTTTTAAGTTTAACAAACCAAATTGTTTGTTCAGTCAACTCAAATATCTAAGTTTCCCTTAGTACAACTTAACATTTCAAGTTGACTAAACTTATTTGAGTTGACTGAACTTAAAATTTTAAGTCTGCAGGGTAACAAACTATTTTAAGTTGACTCAACAAATTGTGTTTTTTTTTTTTTTTTTTTTTTTACAGTGTAACTGAAAATGACTAACTGCAGCTTTGTTTGTAGTTTTCATACATTTCTTTCAGGATTCTTTAATTAACAAAGTTCAAAGAAACTAAAAAGTATTACTTTGCATTTAAAAAAAATCTTATTGACCCCACAATGAGCATTAAGAACAGATTGATAGATAGATATATAGATAGATAGAAAGAAAGGAAGAACACTCTTGTTCTATACAACACAATAAAAAAACTAACCCACTTATGTAAAGTAACACTTGCCTGAATTCCTTTCTTTTTGTCATGAATAAACATATAATGCAAATAAGCTGAAGAACCTTAAAGCATCATCTAAAAATTCACCTCACACCACGGCCAAAAAACAAATGTGTGCAAACTGAAGATCTGTTTAAATGCAGGATCTTCAAACTTTGATCAAACTTGTCTTCACCCACACAGTTAGATCTTTCCTCAGGGTAGTATAGTGCAACTCCTCCCTTATTCTTGCCTTCTCTCCTCTCCCCTCCTCCTCCTCCTCCAGGCCGCTGCACTGTTACATAAACTGGCTGCTGAGTGGAGTGAATCTGCCTGGCACGAACACTAACACCATTTCAGGCCATCAGATTTATTGCTCCCTCTCTCCCTTAATACAACTCACATCTCTAAGTATCAGCCAAACTCAACCAAATATTTGACTACAGCACTCTAAAACCACTGTTTTTGTCACAGGATGTTGCTAACTGTTTGACATAGCAACAATATGGTACTAAAGGAAAGCATCCAGGATGAGTTTGTTTCTTCATCAGAACAAGTTAGGAGAAATTTAGCATAGTGTCACTTGGTCAACAATGGATCCTCTGCAATGAATGGGTGACATCGCTTCTGTCAAGTCCAAAATCCATAACAACACTTCTTTCAGTGAAAAAGTTCATCCTCTGTTGTCCTCTCACATCAAAATCCACCAACATATTTGTTTAGAACTGTTTTGGCCATTTTCTTTTTTTTTTTTTTTTTTTTTGGATTGTTAAAGGAGAAGTCCACTCCAGATCAAAAATTTATAGATAATGTACTCACCCCCCTGTCATCCAAGATGTTCATGTCTTTCTTTCTTCAGTCGTAAAGAAATTATGGAAACATGGAAAACATTTCAGGATTTTTCTCCATATAATGGACTGCTACGGTGCCCCGAATTTGAACTTAAATGCGGCTTCAAACAATCCCAAATGCGGTTGTAAACAATTCCATCCGAGGAAGAAGGGTCTTATCTAGCGAAACAATCGGTTTCATTAAAAAAAATAGAATTTAAATACTTTTTAATCTCAAACGCTCGTCTTGTCTTGCTCTGCCTGAACTCTGTGTATTCTGGCTCAAGACAGTTAGGGTATGTCGAAAAACTCCATTCGTATTTTCTCCCTCAACTTCAAAAATCATTTCAAAATCATCCTACATCGCTGCAGAAATACCGACCCAGTCTTTACAAAGTGAACATGCAAAGAAGATCAAACAACCTCAACAAAAAAGGTAAAACAGTGATATAGGATGATTTCGAAGTTGAGGGAGAACATGAGATGGGAGTTTTTTCGACATACCCTAACTGTCATGAACTGAACATGAGTTCAGGCAGAGTAAGACAAGACAAGCGGTTGACATTAAAAACTATATATTGCAACTCTAAATGATTTTTGAATTTGAGGGAGAAAATATGATTGGAGTTTTTCGACACTGTCTTGAGCCAGAATATACAGAGTTCAATGAGAGCAAGGCAAGACAAAAAGTATTTAAATTGTATTATTTTTATGAAAATAACCAATCGTTTTGCTAGATAAGACCCTTCTTTCTCGGCTGGGATCGTTTGAAGCTGCAATTAAACTGCATTTTGGAAGTTCAAACTTGGGGCACTATAAAAGTCCACTTGTATGGAGAAAAATCCTGAAATGTTTTCCTCAAAAAGCAATTTCTATACGACTAAAGAAAGAAAGACATGAGCATATTGGATGACAAGGGGATGAGTACAATACCTGTAAATTGTTGTTCTGGAAGTGGACTTCTCCTTTAAGGATGCTTGATCTGTGCATATTTCTTTTTTGATTCAAACAGGACAACTTTTTCACTGGAGAAAGCAACAGAGGGGTTGTATTTTATCCAGAGGCAACAGTTTAAAGATAAAAACACCTTAATGATAAATTTATTTCTTACAAACACACAGGTTTTTGCTTCATAAGACACTCATTCTGACAGCACCTATCTACTACAGAAGATCCATTAGCGAGGAGGTGATGTAATGATAAATTTCTTCATCTGCTCCAATGAAGAAACATATTCATCTACATCTTGAATGGCCCGAGTTCATTCATAGTTCATTTTTGGGTGAACTATTCCTTTAATTGGTCCGAGGTCGTCACTTAACAACAAACACTGCTGTAAGGCAATGGGTGATGTCTACAATAACAAAATCAATCAAATAAAAACTAATCACCAATGTTCTTTCATACAATACAAAATCAGTCCTGAATTGTTTCCAGGCACTTTACACTACAAACACTCCACTATGAAAATTACATTTTGGTCTTTATAATGAAATTATGAGTATTTATTTATGTATATAGTGTCTCCACAGCTGTCCACACTGCATTATGTCTCATGCTCACTATTATTAGCCATGCAATGCTGCAGGTGGTCCTAATTGACGGAAAGCCTTTAATTGTATTACAGCGTGTGCGCAAATAGTACGAGTGACATCACAATGATGGCCAGAGCTTAATGAGAACATCCACTAGTGTGGCTTATTGAGGAAAAAAGCAAGTCATACCTATGAGTCAGAGTTGAAAAAGCAAATTGCAAATGTGTGGTTTTTCAGGAGCCAAAGTACAAAAACTCATTCGCAAATGGAACAATAAATAGCACTTAAGGTTAATTAAGTTTGCTTTTTTTTTTTTTTTTTTTAGAAGAAGGAAGAATCTCATTTGAAAATTTGTCGATGCTACACTCTAAAAGTGCTCATAAGTAAAAAGGTACAACAACTAAACTGCATGTTAACTTACGATATACTAAATAGTGAGAAATGACATTAAAATAAATAAAAATGTAATTAAAAAGGAAATACTGTTTTTGGAAGTACCAAATACTGTAAAGCTGCTTGAAAGCACTACATAAATAAAGGTGACTTGACTTGACTAAACTTGTACTTTTAGAATAGGTAAGGTACA
The DNA here is from genome assembly GCA_036247105.1 of Cirrhinus mrigala. Taxonomy (NCBI): domain Eukaryota; kingdom Metazoa; phylum Chordata; class Actinopteri; order Cypriniformes; family Cyprinidae; genus Cirrhinus; species Cirrhinus mrigala. The sequence continues at coordinate 18,576,751 of CM070008.1, read as the reverse complement.
TGATGTGTAATTTAAAAAAAAAGTCTCTAGAAGTCCCTGCATGACGTATCATTTTTTCCGTAAGTAAGAAATTATTCTTATTTCTGTTATCATTTATGCATATTATTGTGTTTAGCATTACATTTTATGCTGGTTAAAGTGCATTATATTAGTACCTGTAGATGCTAACATTAACATTCTCTTCTGCCGTGTGCAGAAGAACAAAATAAATATGATTTAGTATAATACAGTACATAAAAATACGGTCAGGTGCAGTGTATTAAAAACATGCACAGCGCAACTCAATAAATCAGAATAAGCAAGCTCAATAAAAAACACAATGAATAAGACCAACAAATACATAAAGATTGATTATTCAATAAACCAGCAGAGACCTAATAACCTAACACAATGGAACAACAGGAATAGCAATAATTTACAATTATATTTAACTGTTTAAAGACCATTCACAAGCAAAATGACCAATGATCAAAGCACTTCTAAGGAGGTGGCAAACACCAATCCCTATACAACTAATTCCCAACAAAGAAGAAAGAGATTACTCTTTTTCGATCAAACAGCATAGAAGTCTCCTTACCAACTATTTTTGCCAGTATTAATCTAATATTTTACTAAAAACAACTTAAAATTGTATAAACCCGGACGTGTGTGTTTCAGCACCATGGTCAGCGCCGCTGTATTTTACACGCCCGATTATAAACAAAGCAGCATCCATGAGTAACTGCCATCATGTCATTGGAGATTAACCTCGTTTCACTGCCTAGAGCTTCGCTATAGACACATTCACAGGCGGTGTAATCAAAAGAAACCATTGCTTATCTAAAACCACCAGTCATTAATAATGTATATACGCCGTTCGCCTTTCTATTGCATAAAAAGCATGTTATTGAAATGTAGACATTCACTTGATAGCGATCTCGCACCGCCCCTCCCGTGAAACACAACAACCAGCTTATACTAAAACACTTTTCTTTCTCCGTTTCTTTTTTTAAACATCAGTGCAGTGATTTAAATTTAGGCTTAGTTTAAAATAAAGTTAACTGCCATAGCATATCGTTGTTATCCCAAGAGAGTTTGCTTTAAAAGACAGATTAATTTCATCGTCACTAAACCAAAAAATATTTTCGTCCACTGATTATTTGTGTCTGTAAACTGTAATTAGTTCATATATGATTCTGATTTGGCCTGAGATAGTCTAATTAGGTCTAGGGTACATCCTGACTTAGTGTCCGGGTTTGGTCAACACTTACCTTCCAGGCTGCCGCTGTCCAGCTGTGCCGATGCTGATGTGGGGTGCTGCGGCTCACAGCAGCGCGATACGGTGGCGTAGTCCAAAGGCAGGTGGATCCCAAGCAGGAGGCATTGCCGTTTGCGTATCATATAATTCTCGTCATAAACATTAGCGATGATATATCCTAACTCAACGCAGCACCGAAGGCGAAAAAATCATCATTGTAGGGATTATGTTCGTCGTAGGGAGGGATACTTGACTGATGCTGCAAAAAGGGACGTACGCTCGTGTAGTAACGTAGGGGTTAAATTATTCAGACGCTGCCTCCACGTGATAAGCGAGCAAATTTATTATTTATTATCGCCGGCTACGTCAATGACGTTATGATATCATTGCGTGAGAACATCGAGCCCCTTTTGCGACAGGCGAAATTAATGATCCGTCATTATTCTGCCTTCAAAAGCATGATGGGAAGGAAACAGGAAGCACGCTCCCTGCATCAAATGAAAAGATGCAAAATCCGGGAGATGAAAAGTGACGTAGTTGTCAGATGTACCCAAGAACAATGCTTTTGTTTCTGATATTGCCTGGAGGAAAGTTTGACTGATTCCGAAGAGATACTTAATTAAGAGAAATTTCCTTTCTTAAAGAAATACAAAAAAGATATTGATGTAAACTGTTCTTTTTGTAAACAACACCCAGAAACTGCCATTACTCTAACTTGTTATGGAAGGATTTTCCACCCTTATTTGTTACTGAGAATATTGATAAGGATTTTTCTTTGCTTTGGGAAAATGTTTTGTTTGGATTTGTTAATTGGAAAAAAATGCATTTACAGAAAAACTAAATATATTTACTTAATCTTCTTATTTTGTTAACAAAACTTTATATACATATTTGTAAACTTTCAAGTCCGAAGCCACTTTTTAATGTTTTGCTTGATGAATTTCAGCATTACTTTAGGACTATTTCTTTTCCTTTTATATGTGATGTATTTTAATTATTGTACTTGTATTTATGTTAATTTATTTATTTTTTATATATAATTATTTAATATTTTTGTATTGAAACTGTTTCCTACTTTGTTGCCATAATGTTATCAAAATAAAGTTGTTTTGAATGATGTTTGTTACAACCCACTGCTGTAAAAATTATTCTTTGATATTCTAAGTATTATTTTTTGCAACAAGAAATTACTACGTTTATTACAGAGCGTTACTTGACATTTTGTTTGTAATTGTTTTTGAAATTTACTAGTAAAAATGGATTCTACCAGTGCTGTCAAATTGATTAATCACGATTAATCACAATTAATCGCATCCAAAATAAAGGTTTGTGTTTACATAATGTGCGTGTGTACTGTGTATATTTATATGCAATACAAAATATGTGTATTTATATATACATAATAAATATACACAGTGCACACACACATATATTATGTACACAAAAACTTTTATTTTGGATGTGATTAATCATTGCCCAGCACTAATTTTATTATTTCATCCTGCAAAAATATTATTTAATTCAATTTAATTTTAAACAATCTATTTTAAAATGTTAACAGAATAAATAAAAGGGAAAGAAATACAGAAATACATAAAACATAGCCTAATAACTCAAAAATATTACAGATTGTGAGTGCATCACTCTCACAATTATGACAAATGTAGGCCCAGTCTCTCCTACAAATTATAAACCTGCTACCACCAGGGGAAAAAAAAACAAAAAAAAAAACAAAAAACGTTTATTGCTTATGATGGTGAAATATGAGTGCACCTACTGTTCACATTACCTGTGTCTATTGTTTATTAGTTCAATCTCTATTAAAAATAATGAGTTAAATTTGCATGCATGAGTCATGCAGTATTAAACCCTGAGTAATATTCAGCGGCCACTGAATATTGTTCAATAACAGACATGAGTTTTGAACACATTTAAACACAAGTTGAATGTGATGGGTCACAGTTTCAGATCTTACTTTTGCTGTTGCTCTTTTTTTCCTGGTGAAAATGTCAAATCCCCTGTGGTTCTCAAGCCATGTGTGTGTGATGAGTCTTTCTCTGTAGAGAATATTTGGTTGGGGAAAGCAGTGTCTCTATCAAATCTGTGCTCTCAAACAGGCCTGAGGACCCTGACCTTGTTTCGTTGTCTCTTCCCAGCTCTAAGCCCCTGGCCCAATCTCTCTGTCTTGGTTGTCACATATAATAAGGGCTGAGGGCATCTCAGAATTGATTTGGGTGAAGCATTCCTCATTATAAAACACGTGAGTTTGATTCAGCTTCAGATGCTTTGTGTTGTATGCCAGTGACAATCAATATAGAATCAAGTTTTACTAATGTGTGAAGAGATTATGAAAATGTCAAATGTCAATCAGATCAAATATCTTCCCATCCTCCATCTCAGTTTTTGTCCGTCACAGCCTCTTCTCACACAAGTGTCAATTTCACAAAATCCATCATTTCAGAATTATCTGTCAGTGCTGCCAGGCCATATTCAATCTGTTTTAGTTAATGATAATGACCTTGATTCAGTCATGAAGTTATGACATTTTCCAAGCCCAAAATTCTGGCAACTCTGTCAGAACATTAATGTTTCAGAGCCTGCCTACTTTCATTCTGAGGGAGCTGAACTGAGCATTTGGGTCTTGCCGCTAATTGGCAGCGCTCAGATGTCACCCGTGTTCCTGCTTCTCTTTGAGGACCAGACTCGCCTCAGGAGCGAGACCCTGTCGCCTGCTCATTATCATTAGCGGTTAGTCCTGATTGCTCAGATGGTGCTAGGCACGCCTGCATTCAGGGATTTTAATGCCAAGCCTCCTGTGATGAAGAACAAGAAGAACCCCAGCTAAGCGTGCAAGCGGGGGACAGGCCAATCAAGAGAAATGACCGACCTTTCAAAAGGGTGATGGAGTCATAAAAATAAAACACATCATTCAGAGTTGAATGTAGGATGGTCATTACTGATAGAGGCAAAAATGGAATTTTTGCATGTCTAAAGAAGTTTTGTAGCTATTGAGTTGTTTTGTACAGTATTTGGCTTGTTACATCTTTAGTTTGGTTCAATATGTAATTTTAAGGATGCACTGATATAAAAAATTTTGTCTGATACAGATTAGCTAATAGCTCGTTTCCGCCTCAGAATACATTTGCGTCCAATTCTCCCTTTCTTTAGCATTTCTCAATTCTGACTTTTCTCAGAATTACATCTGTCTCACAATTTCAGGTTTTTTCTCGTAATTCTAAGATAAATATGAAATATGAAAGAAAAATCTGAATTGTGAGATGTAAACTCAGAATTATGAGAAAAAAAAAAAACTGAATTGTGAGATCAAAAAATCTCACAAAAAAAAAAAAAATCTGAAAAAATCAGAATAATCTTTCCATAGGGCTTCCTTGGCTAACTATTTTTGTTTTTGGATGAAAAAAAATTATATTATTTTGTCTAAATAAATTAAAAATATGATAACAAAATTAACTGTTTTAAATTCTAGTGATTTAGGCATTGCAAAATTACAGTGTACAGTAAGAAGAATAGAAATGTATTTAAAATTTATAAATTTATAAAAATATATATATATATTCAAAATATAACTCTTTTCTAACAATATAAGTCTTTGCTATCACTTTTAATCAATTTAACACATTCTTGCTGAATAAAGCATTAAAAAGAAAGAATAAAAATGTACTGACGTTTGAACAGCAGTGTATATTGTTAGAAAAGGTTTCTAGTTTAAATAAGTGCAGTACAGTAAACAGTTCTTTTAAACTTTTTATTTATCAAAGAATCCTGAAAAAAAGTATCACAGGTTCCAAAAAAATTCAGCTGCACAACTGTTTCCAGCACTGATAATAAATCAGCATATTAAAATGATTTCTGAAGGATCATGTGACACTGAATACTGGAGTTATGATGCTAAAAATTTCAACTTTGTTCACAGGAATTAATTAAATTTTAATGTATATTAAAATAGAAAAATGTTGTTTTACATCGTAATAATATTTCACAATATTTTTTTTTTCTGTACTTTTGATAAATAAACACAGCCTTGATAAGCATAAGAAACTTCTTTACAAAACTTTAAAAATCTTACTGATCCCAACCTTTTAAACAGCAGTGTATAACACCAATACTGACCATTAAAAAATTATCTCAAAATGATAATATTGGCTAATCTCTCTCTATATTTTTATTACACAGGGCAGAATCAGTTGACAGTGCTCCACTGCATTTTGAACTGGCAGTTTAAATGTGGCTTCAAACGATCCCAAATGCGGTTGTAAACGATCCCAGCTGAGGAAGAGTGGTCTTATCTATAGAAACAATTGGTTATTTTCATTTAAATACTTTTTAATATAAAACGCTCATCTAGCCTTCCTCTCCCTGAACTCTGTGTATTCTGGCTCAAGACAGAAAGTGAACATGCAAAGAAGATCAAACACCCTTAACAAAAAAGGTAAAACAGTGATATAGGACGATTTCGAAGTTGAGGGAGAACAGGAGATGGGAGTTTTTCGACATACCCTAACTGTCATGAACAGGAACAAAAACAGTCCAGGCAGAATAAGACAAGACGAGTGTTTGGCATTTAAAAGTATATAAACTGTATTATTTTTATTAAAATAACCGATCGTTACGCTACACAAGACCCATCTTTCTTACAACCGCATTTGCGATCGTTTGAAGCCGTATTTAACCTGGATTTTGGAAGTTCAAAATCAGGACACCATATCAGTCCATTATATGGAGAAAAATGCTGAAATGCTTTCCTCAAAAAACATAATTTCTTTACGACTGAAGAAAGAAAGACATGAACATCTTGGATGACAAGGGGGTGAGTACATTATATGTGAATCTTTGTTTTGGAAGTGGACTTCTCCTTTAATGGCTCTCATTAATGCTCAAGAATGGAATATAATGAGGTTTTTAGTAATTATGGTTCATTCTACAAAGCGTAATTGCACTTTTTCAGTATCAATGTAATCTTACTCAGTGGCTAGGTAAAGTGCATTTCTCCAAGAACCATTTTTCTTACAGTGAATAAAATAAATGGTTTCATCTTCCTTACAGATGGACTGTTGCATTTGTAAGATGTCTGGTACACCACGGACTCCACAACCCACCTAACAACCTTGCCTCTATGAAATCCATTACAAAACAATAAAATCCCGATGATTTCATGGTACATTCCCACTTGTACAGTTTCCTGTACTCTGTGAATAGCAGCAGACTTAAGTAGTTCTGACTGGTTACAACCAGACCACAAATATATCCACCTCTGCATTACAACTTGTGTCATTTGGAACTTCAGAACCATAGAAGCTGACTCAGAGAGGCTAGGATTGTACTACAAAACCCATTTTTTTTGTGCCAGTGATACAGTCAGCCATGCACTGTTGCAATGTTGCTTGAACAGTTTTCCTTCTACTTTTATCTATCTTCCTGAAGCCTGTCACTGGGGATCTCTCTATGGAGAAGAGCCTTGAGCTGTTTCTCTCTTAGTGCCAAGAGGGAGTTCGACAAGTCTGCTGTGATTGGATCTTTCCTTTTCATCAGTCATCCAGTGGGAGGGCCAAGCGCCTATCAGTAAAGCAGGGCACCATCTGGCGCTACAGTCATCCAGACTGAAGTGGGATGGGGGGCTCATAAGGAGGGCTAATTAATGGAAACACTGTAATGGGCAGGATGTCAGAAAGGCAATGATACCTCCCATCCTTTGATCAATACAAATTAGTCATACATTCACTTCCAGTGCATTATGAAAATGAAGAAATAAATGTCATTTAGACATTTAGACTTTAGGAGATATAACTCGGCAATAGAGGTTTTAGATGACATAACATCATTATAAAACTATAAAAGACACAAACGGTGTATTTTAAGAATAAAATGCATTCACTCACGTCTGATGTTTCAGGTCTATTTTCTTTAATACCTAAAGTGCAGTTTGTAAGAAAAATGCTCTGAGCTGGATGAGCAGAAAATTGGTTCAAAGCAGCAGCTTTTATGAGGGAAGTGGCTTTTGAAAGTGGAAATGTTTTGATGAAGGCGTTTAATTGTGCGTGGCTGATTACTGTTGACACACTGAAGGCCTCTAGGTGTACTTATGAGGTAGAATCATTACCAAAATGTAAACTTGCACAAAGAAGAACGTCTGCTACAAAATGAATGTAAACAATTGGAATTACAGAGGAAACCGTTCTCTCAACCAAATCAGCAGAAATGTGAATAAACACACCCTAACCACATACACACTAACATAACACATTTTTATGGCCAAAAATACCATAAAAAGCCACAGAATATATTTTTTTATATATCTATAAAGTACTAATTTACAGATTTTACCATATAATTGTAGTGAGGAAAAACAAATCACAATAAATGGCAGCACATATATGGATTCTGTAATATAATACATACAATATAATGTTATATGTGCATAATTACCATTTTTCATATTTGTTATTTAACAGTGTGTGGAAACAACCGTATTTTCTCCCTCAACTTCAAAAATAATTTCAAAATCATCCTACATCTCTGCAGAAGTGAACATGCAATGAAGATCAAACACCCTAAACAAAAATGACGGATGCGTCTACATGCTTGGAGTGGTTGAATGGAGCTTTTTCATATCTATGCTTGTACCTTTGGTTGTAAGCTGTCCGCCATTTTCTCCGTAAGCACAGTTGTAAGCATGGATGTAAAAGTGAACATTCATTTTCTCTTGATACGAGAAGCACTGAGAACGCAGTGGGTTAGTTTTGCTTTTTTGATGGTAATGCGCCATCAAATACACAACAAATGGAAGAGGGGGCGGAGTGAGCAGTAGCTCATTAGCATTTAAAGAAACAAGAACCGCTGTGAACAGGCTTTTTAACAAATTAAAAAGGATGTTGTTTTATACAACCATTGAGAAATTTGAACCAGAGTATGTTGCAGAAATCTCACAATGAATCATACCAACTTGTGGAAAATGGGCATCCGATAGGGATGTGACGAGATCCAATCTGTCTCGCGAGACCAGTCGGATCTCGCGAGGTCTCGTGACGATATCCTCGCAAAACATTTTGCAGTGTTTACATTAGAGCTGCACGATTAAACCTTAAAATATTGAGATCTTATTCCTGAATGACAATGATTTAGTTATGTCTATTAGGACTGTTTCACATCGCGAGTGTCAGTGGAGCGTGACAAGCACGTTTTGTCGCTGCCCATGTTAATGAATCAGAGGGTCGAGGTAACTGGGAACGCAGAAAAAGCAACACAAACAGTCTTCTCAACGACATTATAATCATTATTTCTGTGTTACAGACATTTAAATAACAGAAGTACTGGGATAAAAGTTTATAGTTTGGGTATAAACACTTAGTGTCTACAGTAGCGATCAAAACGAAAGCATCTTAACACTTGTGTTTTGTAATGCTTATCCTCTTCCGCCATTCATTCAGAAGATTTCAATAGTCAAACAAGTCTTAATGAAGTGAGACACTGACTCCTTCACTGAATGTTTTTTTTTTTTTTAATTTTGTTTAAATGGATATATGTTTTTAAAAGATCTAAGTTTGTCAGAACCACTAGTAAATTATGTTATGTTGTTTAGTTTTCTAATCTTTTTTCTCCAGATTCGTGAGAGAATCATGGTCTCCAATTTATTAAAAACAACTGGGATTCTCAATTTATCCAGAATTGTGAAGCTTGTTTAAATGTTGTTTATTACTGCATATAATTAATTAAAATGGAAGGTTATTTCATAAAGTTCTAAATGCACCTACATTTTTTTGCATTTTGTCTTTTTCAGTTGACTATTTTCCCTATATATTTCTTCTTTGAGGATTTCTTAAGAAAAGTTTACAAATCTCATCTCGTCTCGTGTCTCGTCACACCCCTAGCATCCATGTATCCTTTAAGGCAAATGTTCTGTATTATACATTTATTTTTCTTCTTTATTAGTCTTGCATACCTTGCTGTCACTGTGAAAGATGTTGCAGGCCTATTGTTTGGCTGACTACCCTGAAATAAAATGATATCGGGAGTATTGTGCCTGCCAAAACAGGATCAGACTTCAAAGCCAGCAGACAGAGAAAGCTTTTATATCTTTATTCTCACCCTTACACCCCTTTTTTTGACTCTTTGTTTTAATTGCTTTCAAATCTTTGGTAAATCCTGATGATCTCAATGCGGTTTCCATAGTAACGCTATCTGCAGCGCATGAACGACATTGTAGTTGCTGTGGGAACAGAGGTCGACTCACCTCAAAAAGAGATAGTGATTATATGCATGGAACTTAACCCCTTTATTATAACTTACTGAGGACACATAAACACACTCACACTAACACATTTGGCTATGCTGGGAAATGATTGCAAGAGCAAGAATCTTACTCTGTTGATACTGGATATAATATTAGGCAAAATTATCCCTTAATTAATTAAAACTGGCTGCGTATACTGCAGCATATATGCAGTTTGGTGTAGTGGCAAATTTCATTGTGACTGAGACTGTGGTGGTGTGTAGGTGTAAAAACTATCTTGTAGAGTGAGTTTCTGTTTACACCTACACAGCTGTCCAGGCACATTTACTTGGGCTCCGGCCAGGTCTGATTCCCTCCTACAGGCCTATTCATCTGCCATCCACATGGCATAACCATCCTGTTCCTTCAAAGTCAACTGGACTGAATGCTTTTCGTGTCTAAATCCCCATATAACCAATCCAAACCACCATGTAAGTTTTCTCATCCTCTTAAATAATGCAATACCTATTAAGAATTCATTTAGCCAGTCTTCATTTGTCAGACTTGTGTGTTTAATATTCATAATATTATGGTTGTGAAGATTTATTGTGTAATTAAAGATGGCAGTCTTTTGGATTGGCGATATGGAAAACCTCTTACTGTACAGTTTAGGTCAAAAGTTTACATACACGTTGCAGAATCTGCAAAAATGTTAATTATTTTACCAAAATAAGAGGGATCATACAAAATGCATGTTATTTTTTATTTAGTACCGACCTGAATAAGATATTTCACATAAAAGATGTTTACATATAGTCCACAAGAGGAAATAATAGTTAAAAATGACCCTGTTCAAAAGTTTACATACACTTGATTCCTAATACTGTGCTGTTACCTGAATGATCCATAGCTGTGTTCCCATGTCCTAAACAGTTAAACCGCCCACTGTTCTTCAGAAAACTCCAGCAGGTTCCGCAAATTCTTAGTTTTTTTTAGCATTTTTGTGTATTTGCACCCTTTCCAACAATGACTATATGATTTTGAGATCCATCTTTTTACAGGAACACTGAGGGACTCATATGCAACTATTACAGAAGGTTCAAACGCTCACTGATGCTCCAGAAGGAAACACGATGCATTAAGAGCTGAAAACTTTTTAAATTTGAATATCAGGGTAAATTTAACTGATTTTGTCTTCTGGGAAACATGTAAGTAGCTTCTGAAGCACAGTACCAAATGAAAAAATATGATATTTAGACAAAACAAGAAAAATGTACAAATCTTCATTCTGTTGAAAAGTTTTCACCCCCCGGTTCTTAATGCATGTTTTTTTCCTTCTGGAGCATCAGTGAGCGTTTGAACCTTCTGTAATAGTTACATATGAGTACCTCAGTTGTCCTCAGTGTCAAAATCATACAGTCATTGTTGGAAAGGATGCAAATACACAAAAATGCTGAAAAACCAAAGAACTTGTGGGACCTGAAGGATTTTTCTGAAGAACAGCAGGCAGTTTTTGTATGATCCCTCTTATTTTGGAAAAATAATTAACATTTTGCTGATTCTGCAAGGTATATGTAAACTTTTGACCTCAACTGTAACTCATGCTATGCACAGTATTACTCGATCACCTATCGAAAAATAATTTGAGTTATGTACTGAATTATGCTACTCTTTTATACATAAAATATGACAATGTGTGTGTCCTCTGAAATATCAGCATATTCGTCAATAGCCAAATTTGCCCGTTAAGATATAAGAGATGCCTCAAAGTAGAACTATACAGTACAGTATCATGTATATTCGATACAGTAACAGCATCATGTAATGACCAGCATCAGTGTATACTTGCATATGGTATTGCTTTACATTGATTTCTAGATTTCAACTGACCTGTTCAAGGCCAAGAAAGGTAGTAAGGAAGTATAAAATTTACATAAAAACTACAGTTCAGGAAATCCAAATAAAACATCTTATCCAAATATAATCAACACAAATGTATGTTACTAATATCCTTCAGAAAGATAATAACCTATTCAAATATATACCAGAAAAGAAAAGTGTTCAAAGAGCTGATCATGGGTTATCACATTGGAACAGAGACAAACAGATGAGTAACAACAACAAAAACATCAGCACCTGCCGTCTATAAACACTGCTCTGGTCAAACAGGAAATTAAACTAGAGCTAAGTAAACTCAGGTAATGCTAACACCAGCCTCTCCCAACCAGAAATGCAAGCATTATGACAATACTAAGCATGTGCTTGTCACACACCAATTCAACAGCGAGTTTTCCTCCTTTTGTCAGTGAACTCTGTACTTGAAGACTAAAAAACACCTCAAGGTTGTTACAAAGCAAAGATTCCCAGATTCTGCCTTTTTTTTATTGTGAGTCTTATTTGAACATCATTTGGCAGAGAGAATTGAAAGTACAGGTCAGATAGAGTGTTCTGTGCTTTGAGAATAATCTCAGCGCTGTCCTTGAATGAGCTCCAAACATGTTGCCAATTATATCTGGTATCAAAGGTCACTGGTGCAGGGGGTAAAAAAAATAGAAAGAGCGAGAGAAACAGACAGAGAATATGACATAAAAACATAACAGCGCCTGAGCTGCAAATGAGTCTTTTACCAGAGCTTTTTCGCCATGTCGGTCTCATGAATAATGAGTCTGAGGTCTGCAGGAGAGCATGGGCAGCTGTCTGATAGGCCTCTGGCAGTAACCGCAGCTGCTATTAGATGATATAAATAGTCAGTTTACAAGAAACAAAGACAGATTTAAAAGAAAAGGGAAAGGATAGAGAAGGGAAAGGGAGATTTCCATTTAACTGGGTCTTGCTAACAAGCCCTGCATGTCTATTATTCACCCCTTATTGTGAAGTTTACAGTGATCTTTTTTTGTGGGCCTGACAGAGGAAACAATTAGGCTGAAGGAGGCAATGGATGTTTAATGAGTCTTATATGCAGAAATAAACATAAACCTACAGAGAAAGATTAATCCTGCCCGTTAACCTAGACGACTGAACATTATGTAGCTCTAAACACAGCGATTTTCAAAGTTCAACATTTCATTTACATAGATTATTGCTTGTGTGAAAGCGAATCTTATAATGCAGCTGCAAATAATTTGTCACATAAGGAAACACTTTCACTTTCATTTCAAACATGGTCTGTGTTGCATCAAAAATGGTTAACTGAATATCTAGGTTGACCTCGGCATCATCAACTTTGCCCAGGGCTTGTCATCTGCTCATCACAAACATTGTCTATGGCTCTTTTGTGCCCTTCATTGCTTTCACAATGAAACCAACAGGCTGTTTCAATGGCTGGGTCTCTTCAGACCGTCCAAGCCCTAGAAAAACAAACCTATCCTCTCTTGTGACCACCTGCAACCTGAATCTGCTTTACTCTGCACCATATGTTTGTGTTAGCACAGCTGGCTTCTTGTGGCCAGGGATGTGCACCTCTTCTTCAAGTTGGGTCAAATCTCTTGAACCTCCAGCTGCATCTGAACTCCACAGTGCCCATCAGCTACTGTCCTCATGTTACGGCTGCCTCATCCTCAGGCCTGAAACAACCTGATATGTGACCTTTCATATCAAAACAAGGTTTTTTTTTCTCTCCACTCTGATGCAACAGATTCAGGGGAACCATTAGTTAGCCTGCCAAAACTGTACACCATTTGGGCTGCATATTCTGTTAAAATAAAAAACAATTGCAAGAGAAATACAATCTAAAATATTTGATTATAGTACAGCGGTTCAGTTTCTTCACTAGGGAACAGATTTTACATTGGATATCAAATGGCGACCTGAAAAAAAACTTTTTTTTTTATTTTTTTAGGCAAGCTTTTGAATGTAATTGAGGATAAAAAGATGTTTTAGTTCTATGTAGTGTTTTTGAGTATTTTGTTGTAAAAGTTGTTTTAAGTCACCATTGGGGTGATTAGTGTTTTGGGGTGATCAGTGAAAATGAGTGTATACAACTTACTTTGGTGTCATTTTGGTAACACTTTACAATAAGGTTCATTAGTTAACATTAGTTAACTACATTAGTTAACATGAGCTAAGAACGAACAATACTTCTATAGTATTTATAAATCTTAGTTATAAATCTCAGCATTTACTAATGCATTATTAAAATCATAAAAAAAGTAGTTAATGCACTGTGAACTAACATGAACAAACAATGAATTTCTATTAACTAACATTAACAAAGATTAATAAACAGTGTAATGTATTATTCATTTTTCGTTCATGTTAGTTAATACATTAAAGAATGTTAACAAATGATACCCTATTTCAAAGTGTTACTATAATTTTATACATCCTTTTTAGCTCAGCAATCTGATACACATTAATGCAAAAAAGTAGAAACTATTTTTTGCTGAGAAAATTTTGCAGTTACAAATTATTTGCAAATTTATTTAAATGTGAAATTTTAAAATAGAAAAACTGAAATAGTATTTTCTTGTAAAATATACTCCAATAATATTTGCTTTATTTACAATTTTATAACTCTCATTATGTTTGAACATCAACCTTAATTGTACATAATATAACATTTTGTTACCATAAGCAGAATATATTCAAAAATGTATTAATATTAGCCATATTATCTATTTCCTGCAAAAAATATTCCTCCTATATTTATTTATTTACTAAGTCTTTTTATTTTGCTATTGTAACAATATACAATAACATGGTCAGTACAGCTGGGTTTTGACACAAATTTCACAATTCGATTTGATTCTGATTTACAAGCTTGTGATTTGATTCAATTACCATTTCAGTTTGATTCGATCCAATACTGATTATTTTTGGATATATACCAGGTACAGTACATGCCAAATTTTCTCAAGGAAAAAAAAAAATCTCTCAACTAATGCTGCAAAACATACATAAAAGTCAGTTGGTACGAAACTACTATAATACTACTATAAAGTTTTTATAGGCCTAATAATAAAGTTACAATTACATAATTATATTTCTACTCCAATTTGTTTTTTGAAATATAAACATTTAGGTGGTGGCAGCTTAAAAATGAATTTATTCAAACATAAATTAAACACTGAAGAACAGTTCATAAAGGACATATATGGTCTTATAAGGACTTACAGGGGTTGGACAATGAAACTGAAACACTCGCCAATATAGTATTGGAGGTTTCATGGCTATATTTGCGCTGTCTGGTGCCCAATCTTCACTTATTGTACATTACACCAGTTAGAGCAGAGTGTAAAGTTTCATTATGTGCACCCAATGGTTCAAACATTGTACCTTGAAGGTAGTGCTCTGTATCAGGATAATAATGCACCAATACACACAGCAAGACTGGTGACAGACTGGTTTAATGAACATGAAAATTAAGTTGAACATCTCCCATGGCCTGCATAGTCACCAGATCTGAATATTATTGAGCCACTTTGGGGTGTTTTGGAGGAGCGAGTCAGGAAACGTTTTCCCACATCAGCATCACATAGTGACCTGGCCACTGTTCTGCAAGAGGAAAATGGCTCAAAATCCCTCTGGCTGCTTTGCAGGACTTGTATTTGTCACTCCCACGATGAAATGATGTTGTATTAGCTGCAAAAGGAGGCCCAATATCATACTAATTGTGATCTAAAACCAGGTGTTTCAGTTTCATTGTCCAACCCCTGTATATGGTGCATATATTTAGCAAAATGCACCTCTCTAAAGTTTTCTCAGCTGACTTGAGTTTATGGTCACTGAATATGTTTTTTCTGAGGTAAATTAGATGTGAAGCTGTTATATTCACGTGGTTCCATGACTGAAACACTGATTGAGCAACTACATCAGACAGGATATGGATTTTGGTAAGCTGTAACCTTTCTTTTAACATAGTCAACCTCCACATTAAACAGCACCAAAACTGCATTTATTGTTTGACAACTGTAATAACATGGACAGAATTTGAAATCTTAGAGTTTGTTTTATATCAAATTTTTTTGGATGGGAGTTGCGCAACAATGTTCCGTTCATTAACTGAAAACCGGCTGAAATCGATTCTTGGGATTTAGAATCAATATCATTTCGTAAAAAATGAGATTTGATTAAAAATCGAAAATTCTATTATTTGTACTCAGGTTTGGTAATTATGTCTAAATGCATGTGTGTGATATAAAGTAGAGTTTGTTATGCTTAGCTGTTCATAGTGGAGCCTGCCGCCAGACAGTGAGACGTAACGCACAATCTATGATTGATGTCTCAACACTAGCTGGAAGGAGACGTGATATTTCCTTGTCTTGTGCAGGAGACGAAATGAAAATAAACACACCATTGGGAAGTTAATAATGTGGAGCAGTGCAGATAATCACAGGAAAAGGAACTAAGTATCACTTTTTCTGATTGCCATGTGAGGAAAAAGAATAGAGCAAACAGATCTGTGAGAATGGAAGATTGCGTCTCCAGAGCTGAGAGACTTCCACCAATACTATGTTAGATGACGGGTTAGTGATGACAGAAATAAAGAGCGAAAGAAAGAGGTCCAGAAAACAAAAGACAGTGAGAGTGACAAATAGCCTTCAGTGGAGAACAAGCCATCACATCATTAGGAAACAATGATCTCATTTTTCTCTTATGCCTTCCTAGGAATTGTTTGAAACTAGAGGAAACTACCAAGCTAAACACAAGTGGGTCACAGGAATGGTCACACACAGCAGTGTTGATGTCAAAAGCAGGGTGTCCAGTACCTTCATCCTCAAAGACCATGTTTAAAATGTCCCAGACAACATTAAATAACAGAAAGATATGACAACTACAAGTAAAAAATATAGCTGCAAGCAGCAATTATGGGGCCAAGCACTAGGGAAGCAAAGCAGCAAGCATCAGAGCGATGAGTAATCGAAGACATTTTAAGATGATTTTAGTCAAAATGGGTGAAAAATCATAAAAACAACCACTAGTAATAGGATTTAAGGGGTTATCATTTTTGACAATAGGTGGCACTGTTAACAAATCGATGTGGTGTGTTCAGTGTGAGGTGACAATGACACACAAAGTTTGGTGTCAATATGTCAAAGCTTTGCAGAGATAAAGCCTCAGAATCATTTTGGCATTGTGGCTCAAATTTGTTGTGTTGCTATCCAAAAACGGTTTTGTCTATCGACACAAAATCCATGACTTTGTGTCAGCACCATCTAAAGATGATCTGACTCGATTTTGGTAAAAATCGGATGAACGGTCTAGGAGGAGTTCAAAAAAGTAAGCTTTTAGCATAAATCAAAATGGCGGACAGAAAGTTCGGCCAACTATGGCATAATTGGTATCTATGTTGTCAGCATGACCCAAGGAATATTTTGAGATCAGTTGCATTACAATAGGCCAATGTAATCAAAAGTTATTAGCATTTTTGGAAATTTTATAATGAATGGTTAATGAATGGTTTATTACTCTTGACCAATAGGTGGCGCTGTTACCAAATTGATGTGGCGTGGTCAGTGTGAGGCGACAATGGCACATACAAAGTTTGGTGTAAATATGTCAAAGCTTTGCAGAGATACAGTCTCAGATGCAGTTTGGCATCTTTCCAACAAATTCATTGATGCGTTAAATGAAAACCGTTTTGTATTTCGACACGGAATCCATAACTTTTTGGCAGTATGGTCTGAAGATTAGTCAAATTTGATTTAAAAAAAAAAAAATTCGGACCAACGGTCTAGGAGGAGTACGAAAAATCAAAATGGCGGACAGGAAGTTGGGCCAATTTTGGCATAATTGGAATCAATTTTCTTGGCATGACCCAAGGAATATTTTGAGATCACTTTCATTACAATAGGCCAATGTAATCAGATGTTTTTAGCATTTTTTAAAAATTTCTTCATAACTTTTGGCCACAAGGTGATGCTGCTCAGAATGTTTTTTAACACTGTCAGGGCATGGTGCTGAAGATACATACCAAGTTTCTAACGATACGCCAATGCGTTTGTAAAATATAGCATTTTTTTTTGACAAAATTCAAAATGGTTGACACCCAAAATGGCTGAACTGGGAAAATTGGGTATGGTTCGACTCGGCACCAAATCCCACAAGACTAGTTTTGTGATTTTTGGCCGAACCATTCAGAAGTTCTAAGCAAAAATAGCCATTTTCCATATCTCCTGACCACTAGGTGGCACTGTGCCGAAACACTGTAGGTAGCCTCAGGTCATGTTTGTTATTACACACACCAAGTTTGGTCTCAATACGCCAAACCGTTACGGAGATATCGCCTCACATACATTTTTGTGTGCTTTTCATAGAATTCGTTCGCACGTTATTCGAGAACGGTTCAACTAATGAATTTGAATTCCATAACTTTTTGCCAGCATGGTCTGAAGATGATCTGAGCAAATTTTGGTGAAAATCAGACAAACCGTCTAGGACGAGTTCGATTAACGTTAATGTTGAGACTGTCCTCTATCAGTGTGCCAAATTTCACAACTTTCCCACAAGCGGTTCTATGGGCTGCCATAGACTCAAGACCGGAAGAAGAAGAAGAATGATGTTACATGGACTATTTTAACAATGTCCTTACTACCCTTCTGGGTCTTGAACATATCAGCTGCATTGCTGTCTATGCAGGGTCAGAAAGCTCTTAGATTTCATCAAAAATATCTTGATTTGTGTTCTGAAGATGAACAAAGGTCTTACGGGTTTGAAACAACATGAGGGTGAATAATTAATGACAGAATTTTTATATTTAAGGCACTGGTTTAACATGACAAATGCAGCCAGCAAACCTACAGTAGCTTAAAAGCTACTAAACTAGAAATTTAAGAGCTGACAACAGAGTGTGAGGAGGCACAGAGCCCGAAGACTCCAGCAGATATCTGAAGAAAAATGTGTCTGCTTTTTTGGAATAAACACAAGGTTAGAGCCATCCATAGATGACACTCATTGATCACAGCAAACAATAGGCGCACTGAGAAGTTAATTGAGCAATGATGGACCATTTGTGAAGCCCTACAAAGAATTCTCCGAAAAAAAAGACGAACGTATCTTCAGACATGCGTGAGTGACGTTACATAATGCCTGACTTCCTGACTTCCAGAGGCCTTGTTGCAGACATGTGGACCTCTTTAGCCCCTATCGTGAATTGTTCATTGTTTGATTCAGTGATACAGCCTTTGTCATAGTCCTGATGAAGGGAGTAGATCCAGACCAAGGCCAGCACAAAGGGCTGTAATGTCAGCGTGAGAGGAGGGGAGGATGGGAACAAGACCGTGGAGGCTGGAGCGAGGGATAAAAACACTGCAGGCTGCCAGAGAGTGGTGTTATGAAGAGACCTGGCTGAAAAAACATCTGCTTGTTATTGAGGCCTTGAAATTGAGTCTATGCCATTGTTTCACTCCTCTGAAAGAGCTAAAGGCGAAAAACCTTGATCACAATGAACCGCGCAAAGCAGGTACACAATGTTTCATGAAATAAACCAGCGTTGCAGATGAAAGAGCGCCACTGCGTATCGTTGTACTGGGGAGCTACGTCTTCTTTTAGTGTAGAGGTGATGTGATTTAGTGATTGTGAGTGAGATATTGCGAGGGAAACTGACTCATGAATATGCAAATGAACTCACATTCAAACACACACACACACAGAATTCAATCACAGAAACCCCTACACACGTTAAGATATCATGCAGCATATGAAAGTGACTTTAAGTTTATTTTTAAATCCATAAGGAGACATTTGGTGCCCACAACATAGGCAAAGCCTGACTTATGCAAAAACACACAGGGCTCCCAGTTGTTACCCAGTTGTTACGACATTTAGTTGCCTTTACATTATCTCTGGCCCCAACACAAAAAGTTATTAGTGCAATTGCTCCATAAATTTAAGGGATAGTTCAACCAAAAAATTAAAATTCTGTTATTAATTACCCACCCTTATGTCGTTTCAAACCCGTAAGACCTTTGTTTATCTTCAGAACACAAATTAAGATATTTTTGATGAAATCCAAGAGCTTTCTGACTAAGAAAGCCCAGAAAGGCACCACAAACATTGACAAAATAGTCTATGTGACATCAGTGGTTCAAATGAATTTTATGAAGTTACGAGAATACTTTTTGTGTGCAAAAAAATTAAAAAATAAAATAAAAATTAGGGCTGTCAAGCGATTAATCGCGATTAATCGCATACAAAATAAAAGTTTGAGTTTGCCTAATAAACGTGTGTGTACTGTGTGCAATTATTATGTATATATAAATACAAACACATTCAGGTACATATATAAGAAATATTTACAAGTATATGTATTTATTATAATTTTTTTTTATAATTTATATTATATATAAATACAAATATTTTTTACATAGATAACATATTTTTCTCTTAAATATATACATTAATTCGTGTGTATTTATATATACATAATAATTACACACAGTACACACGCATATATGAGGCAAACTCAAACTTTTATTTTGTATGTGATTAATCGCGATTATTCGTTTGACAGCCCTAAAAAAAATACCAACTTTATTTAACAATTCTTTTTCCCCTGAGTTACAGTCTACCGCCATTATCGGTTCCACGACTTATGCATAAAACACTGCGCCTTGTTTACAAGCAGAGGAAAGCATGCAAATGCAATAAATGTCTTAATTTGTGTTCTGAAGACAAAGGTTTGGAACAACTTATGGGTGAGTAATTAATGACAGAATTGACATTTTTGGGTGAACTATCCCTTTAAGATTTATCATTTTAGAATTTAAATTATAGTTTTATTTTTTATATACATTGTATACATTTTATATAAAATATAATATGTAGCGTTTGAGATTAAAAAGTATTTAAAAATGTTTTTTTTAATGAAAATAACCGATCGTTTCACTAGATAAGACCCTTCTTCCTCGGCTGGGATCATTTACAACCGCATTTGGGATCGTTTGAAACCGCATTTAAACTGCATTTTGTAAGTTCAAAATTGGGGCACCATATCAGCTCATTATATGGAGAAAAATGCTGAAATATTTTTCTCAAAAAACTATTTCTTTACAACTGAAGAAAGAAAGACATGAACATCTTGGATGACAAGAGGGTGAGTAGATTATATGTGAATCTTTGTTTTGGAAGTGGACTTCTCCTTTAACCATAACCAATTAAATGCAATTTTATTGTAGAATACATGTTGCTTTCTACAAGTAAAAACTATGATTTACCATACAATATACAGTGAAAACTAAAAAAAGGACATTCCTAGAAGTCCATGTGTAAAACATCACAGACATCCAATTTAAATAGTTTTGTTTCTTCTTATTTTTGTTATCAGTAATACATTAGCATGTTTTATCTTTCTTTTATGTTGTTAACAGAATGATTTTGCATTATTTGAGTGTTGCTTGTCAAGCTGAGGGTAGTTTGTCTTGTCTTTATGACCCTGTGCACTGTCCAACCACAGCTGCCATTTTTAAAATTTCACAGGATATATTTTACAGTGTAGAAAAATATGTGTTACAGTCAACTGTCTCAAAATTCTTTCACTCTGGCCTCAGGCAAGCAGCTCATCGTTATTGCTGAGTCCTGACACATACACACACACAAACAGCTGAAAACAAATTCTTCCAGAGAACAGAGAGTCCTCTCTGTTAAACATATTGCAAGTGTTAGTCACCTCTTACTCTCCAGGTGGTGAAATCCACTTGTGTGGAAACATAATTTTTCTTTATTTTCTTCCAGAAATTCAGAACACTGACCGCAGACAAAGACAACAGCCCCTGTGGCTCGAGCAACTAAAACAGTCATTCAACTGCTTTCTTCAGAGATCCATGAAAGACTCAAATAAAAACTTCAAAAGTAACAAAACTCTGCATTGTCTAGAAAACAGCATTTAGGCTTGTCTTGTTTTAGGACTCATTAGAGTCACATTTCACAAGGTAAACATGTTTATTCTTCTCTCAGGCATTATGAGAGATCACATTACTGCATGCTGGAGGATCACATGAAAACACTGTACCGAAGGCACAATCCAATCCAAATAAGGCCACAGGTATAACCGAACACGCAATGCTTTCTAACCTCATTTAGAGAAACATAATTCATCTACTCATGAAGCATCATGTACCAATTTCTGAGCACGTGAACTAGTGCTGACAGTGTTGGACTCATGGTCTGAATGATTGTGCCATAAGCAAGATAAATGAGGCCTCTACCTCCATTTACCCAAATGCTCTTTTGTTCTTTATGCTCTCTGATGTATGAGGCACTTCATCTCTTTTCTCCATCCGCACATCATTTGCTAGAGATGCTGAGAGACCGCCAAACTGCTATTTCCACACCAATAAAGTGAAGCAAAATTAAGGAAAGATGCTGTCAATTTAACATGAATTTTTCCGTGTTTAAGTCCTATAATCGGGTCCACAGTACATCAACCAACACACAAAACATGAAAAAGAACAACACAGTAATTTTTTTTTGGTAAGCCTTTCTCTACAAGCTTGTGAAAAAAACGAGCCGCTCAGATTTTGCTCCCCCCGTGACGTAGAAAGGGGATCTTATTATATTATTACTGTCTCTTAATCTGCATTTCTACTAGCGGCGCCGCCATTGTGTTTTCACAAATGACAACGGTTTACCAATTCATTGCAAAAGTTCAAACAAAGCATGCTAACTGCTCTGTCGTTGGCTGCACAGACGAGCACAGAACACCATTTCGAGTCCCAGCCTCAGAGGAAACGAGATCAGAGGATTTATTGATTTATTTACTGTATATTACGCTGCTGCCACACAGAGCTAATATAAAATGCAATTTCTTTCCCAGCTGTTTACCTTCAACTGACTTTTTGTAACTCATGCGTGTTTTTAACATAAACCTGTGTGTATATAAGTGTGTATAAGACATGAAAGAGAAGTTTAGTTTAGTACTCACATGCTGTGTGACAACCGCCTTCTGTGTGCGTGCTTTGTATGTGTGCTCAGAAAACCGTGTATCAGAAGTTTAAACTGAAATGGTTTAAAACGTGTGATTTCAGCGTGACAGACATGATAATCAAAAACCAAACAGAGTTTTTTTTTGGCAGAGTATCTGAGGCACAAGCTGTAAAGGCACAACTCTTTGCTGGAAAAGGGGGCGGGAAGCAGCAGCTCATTTGCATTTAAAGAGACATGCATGAAAACAGCATGATTCTGCTTAGACTCAAAAAAAGCTTAATACATCTTGAAAAAAGGGGCATAATAAATCTCCTTTAAATGGTTGAAAAGTTGCTTCTACAATCAGTATGTACACTACAAGGTAATAATAAAACAGTTAACTACTAAAAAAAGCATTCTAACCCAAAACTTTTGAATGTTATTGTAATTTATTTATTTATTTACTAGGGCTGTCAGTCAATAAAAAAAAAAAAAAAAGTACAAGGAGTACAAGGCTCAGGCGACTGAGGCGGAGATCCGGAGGTCCGTGGCGGAGCCAGAGCAACAGAGGACTGAGGCGGAGCTGGAGGGAAGGAGGAGCCCAACTGAGCCGGTTGGACGGAGCAACGAGGTGCAGCCGGAGGAGTGGAGTCCTGAGGCGATGGTGGGACGACGATCGACCAAGGCGGAGCTGGAGTGACGAGGAAGCCCGGTGGAGCTGGTGAGCCGACGGGCGACGATGGAGACGAGGGAGTCAGGAGCCGGGGCGAAGCTGCTGGGTCGGAGGGCCGAGGCAAAGTCCAGGACTCGGAGGCTGGAGGCAGAGACAAGGGATCTTCCAGCCATGACGCCGATGGAAACTGGCAGACCCGTGGCGAACCCACCCCACAGATGGTGGGCTGAGGGTGAGCAATGGGGCTGTCAGGAGACAGAGGTGGCGTGGCTGAGGCAGGGATGAGTGGATGAGGCAAAAGAGGGAGGGTGGGTGGGAAATCCAGGCAGGCAGACAGAGGATTCAGGATCAACTGACAGTTTTGATGATGGTGGGATAAGAGGGGGCATGTCTGCATATATATCCCCATCAAAGTTTATCAGGTCCTTTTCAGAACTCCCCAGATCCTGTTTCAGCACACCCTCAGTGGAGGTGCAGTGGGTGGGGCTTTTCTCAGTCCCCTCACGCTCCACTGTAACTTCCACCGTCGCGTACGATGAAGCTGGCTCTCGCACCAGGTCGGACGTGATGGGCTTTGGCTCCGGGGCGATCCTCAGCACTGTCGCTCCACTTGGTGATGGCTCGTCAGTCACGCTGGGCTCTGGCTCTCCGTCCGCGGTGGGCTCGGGCTCATGCTCCGCGAATCGGGGTGATGCTGGGCTGGGCTCTGGGTCAAGAGCACCCACTCAACATAAGCAGCGAGGCTCTCTCGAGGACCCTCTCTGGACAGCTGCGCTCGTGTGGCGGTGTTAAGTCCAGCTTGGAAAAAACGAGCAGAGGCAGCTGTCCGGGTAGTGTGTAAGGTTTGTGAAGAACACAAAGTCTGTGGTGTGGTCCTCCAGAGAGCGATCCCCCTGCTCCAGCAGGAGGATGAGGACGGCAGGGTCACTGATAACAACAGGGAAAAAATAAAACACTCATTGAAAATGAAAAAATAAAACGTGGGGTAATACGCCGCTTTCTTTTTATAGGTCCGGTCTTCTGTCACAACACGTGAGGAGGAAGGCGCAACACAACGATGAAATGTAATGTAAAGTCTTTAATATAATCCACCCAGGTAAATCCACAAAAGGGAGACAGGAACACACGTAATCATTGACGAGACCGGACACAAAGCATAGAACTAAAACAACTTAAAAAGGTGGCTAATGATAGACAGACAGGTGCTCGTGATTAACTAATAATGACTCAACGAGGACAGGAACAGGAAAAACCATATGTGGACACACGAGGGAAAAACCAGTACAAAAATCCAGGGGTGTGACAATATATAAATATGAGACAAAGCATATACGGGGCATTTTTTGCACCAATATCTTGAATTTAAGGGCATAAATGCACTTGTGGAGTTGTTGCCCTGCATCATATTTGTCAATAGTCAACTAAATAAAAAATACAAGATGACGTACAGGTCTGGGGGCGTTATTTTAATTGCCTCATTTTTTAACGCGTTAAAACTGTTTAAGTTAACGCGTTAAACTGACAGCCCTATTATTTACATAACATAGGGGTTTGAATGGAAAAACTCAACTTTGTGTTACATATAATAGAGATGACAATTTTTTTGTCATGCTAAACCACTTATTATTGGAAAAAAGAAGCTTCAGTAAATGGAAAAGCTCATCTGTCTTGAACAATATATACTGATGCCCCACTGAAAAAAAACATTTGCTAATTTGTCTGTCACTACTTTTAGTCAGTATCTCCCCAATACCGCAGAATCGTTTATTTATAATCTCAGTACTTTGTGAAAAGAGATCGACACATTCCTAATTATGTGTAATTCTGTGTGATTAAGTCTTATAAACAGAGCCTCAGTGAAAAAGACACAATCAATGGCTGAACGAATGTGAGTCATCGTTACATGAGTTTCATTAGAGCCCCACACCCTTATGCTGAAGGAAAAAATAACTCATGTACTACACATGATCTGACATGAAGACACCTAGAAAGAGCTAGATGTCCATGCAGGCCATGAGGAGGGAAATACAAATATGCTGGGAGTGCTGGGAAAATTAGTGGGAGAAATGTGGCTGGACATCAGGAAAAACACTCCCCTACTGCTCAACATGAGAATAACAGCCTACGAACGCAAAACAATTGAGTGTCTGTGATCATAACCTCAAACGAGGATTAAGAAAGTGATAAATAAATAAACAAACAAAGATATTTTTAATCTTTTTTTTAAACAACAATAATACATCTTATAAGGTTAAAATATTTTATCATATAACATTTAATAATGTGCATACTGTGTATGAAAAAAATCTCCATATGAATATATGAGCACATGCAAATGTTAATGCACCTGTGCACACATTTAGCCATTCTCCTCTCCTAAGGCTCATCTATTGTTTTGTAACAATCACCCACACAAAATGAGGGAGTACAAAAAAGTGCATTTCAGCATGAATTGATTCAGCATGTTGAATAGTGTCTTTAACAGCACCGGTAATGCTAAAGTCCACAAACACAAATAAAACCTACAATTTGTGTCTATTTAGGCACTGTGCTAATGCCAGCCTGCCAGTTCGGGCACAGATTGAGAGCAGTTTGTGGTCTGCAGAAATTGCTTAAGGCCGTCTGTGTGCAATCAGCATTCTATAGTCAGGTCACAACCTTCCAGGGCACTTCCTGCCCAGAAGGCGGCAAGGATGAGGAATATAGCTGGAGAGATTTAAAGATTTCTTTAAACATTTTAATAAAACATTAATGCCATCATGCTGGTGTGTAAAGACAAATACTGGCTTGATTTGATCTCTGCTAGACTCATCTCTACCATATTTTGGATTAACCCTGATTAAAGGCATTTGTAAATGGTCATGAAAGAGCAAAAAGTCTCATCTCCATAGGGGGTCAGGATTTGGCCCCTGCTGATAGATGTTCTAACATCACCATTATGTTGGCAAACAGCTTTCCTTATGCATTTTGACCATTTAAAAAAAATGAATAAATAAAACAACAAGCATTTTATTAAATTAGTTAGCTTTTTCTCATAGACCAATATTTTGGTCTATGAGCTAATCTTACATAACAGTTTACTTAAACTTACTTTAATCTGGTTATCACAGTAAAGAAAGATGTAAAACAGTAAGGTAAAACAGTTTTTTTTTTTTACTTGACCATTGAAGAATTTTAACCAAAGTATTTTGCAGACATTTCTAGAAGACCTGATTATAGCATACGGATTACTAAACAAAGCATGCAAAAACATTAAAATTGTTTTTCCAGAAACACTGTTAGCTGAGCTCTTTTACCTGTGGAGTGTTTCCCCATCAGGAGTGAGTTCTCTGCTAAAAAATGAAAACAGGTTGTGGCATAGCCATGCACTTCCACATGCCCCCTGTATGGGTCACATTCATGTCATCCAGCAGATCAGACAGTCACAGAAAAAGAGAAACACGCCTCTGAAAATTACAAATACTTCCATCCCTTGTCCTGACATTACACTCTGATTAGGCCAATAGGCCACAGGTTTATTAGGGGAAGGAAATATCACATTCTGCTCAGGCGCCTCTTTATTCAACGCACAATACTAGCTCTTGTACTCAGCCTGCTGTTGTCTTTGAAATGCCCACACGAGCCAACAGGACTGAGTATGATAAATGATAGTCTAATGATAGAAATCGTGCTGCTCATTATGTTTGTGGAAACTATGATACTTTTTTTAAAGATTTTTTTGATGAACACAAAGTTTAAAAGAACAGCATTATGCCAGATTTTAAAAAACAAAAACCCTGTTGTTTTTAGCATTCATAAGACCTTACAACTAACATAAGTTTTTGAACAGTAATTTTTTTTTTTTTTTTTTAAATCTGTTCTGCTCTCCAAGCCTGCAAAAACAGTAAAATTTTGAAATGTTTTTACTATTTAAAATAAGTGTTTTCTGTTTGAATATATTTAAAAATGTAATTTATTCCTGTGATTTCAAAGCTGAATTTTTTGCAACATTACTCCAGTCACGTGATCCTTCAGAAATCATTCTAATATTCCGATTTCCTGCTCAAAAAACATTTCTTCTTCTTATGCTGGAAACAGCTGAGTAGAATTTTTTTTAGGTTTCTTTGATGAATAGAATGTTTGGAAGAACAGCATTTATCTGAAATAGAAATCTTTTGTAACATTGTAAATGTTTCTTTCCAAAAAATAAATTAATTAATTAATTTAAAAAAATTATACTGACTCCAATATTTTAAATGGTATAGTGTACAATGTTACAAAAGCTTTTTTTATTTCTGATAAATGCTGATCTTTCTATTCATTAAAGAATCCTGAAAAAATGTACTATTAAAAAATGTTTTAAATACGGATAATAATAATAATAATAATAATAATAAAAATGTTTCTTAAACAGCAAATCAGCATATTAGAAAGATTTCTGAAGGATCATGTAACACTGAAGACTGGAGTAATGATGCTGAAAATTTAGCTTTGGTCACTGGAATAAATTACATTTTAAAATACATATATAGAAAGCAGTTATTTTAAATAGTAAAAATATTTCACAATATTATTGCTCTTGCTGTATTTGGGATCGAATAAATGCAGGCTTGGTGAGCAGAAAAGACTTCTTTAAAAAAAAAAAAAAAAAAAAAACATTTTAAAAATTTTACTGTTCAAAAACTTTTGACTGGTAGTGTAGTCTTACAGAAATTCACACCTAATGGAAGAAAGGACAAAAAAAATAATACTTGCTTGACCCCAGGAGGTCAAGGTTTTCTTTCAGCACATAGAAAGCCTTGATTTACACTAATAGCACTTAGGTGCTTGGACTGACAGATTCCCCCAAACAACAGAGTGTTACATAATGTGTAAAGCCATGTGTGTGTTTTCTTAGAAAGGAAAATCTCAATTACACAAGGTGCCATTTCTTCACCCCAGACACATAGAACGCAAATCCCTGAGTAGATAGAAATCTCTAGGTAGGAACATAAGAGCACTGTTCATTTCAAGTACAAACCAAGCACAGGTTTCACAGCTGGTGCACATTAGAGTGGGACGTGGTGAATCAAAGGCAGGAAAAATGAGAGGGTGGGCACTGGACCATCGTGCAGATGGATAAGCGCCTATGCCAACAGAATGTTCCCAAACTAACATTCCTTCTAAAAATACATGGACCGGCCGAGCGCCGCACACCGGTGACACGTGAGGAATCAGACGCAAAGCTGAGCTACCGCTGGAAACAACATCCCGAAAAGGTTTGCTTCTTTGATCATCCAGTTACAAAGATCATAACGCCACTGGAGCACAAAGGGTTTGCGTTTCGTGAGAGCAAACTTGATCTATCTCCATCTTCAGGCCTCCAGGAGGAGCGGCTTTGATCTGCCTGCTCTGCATGTTTCAGTAGAGATGACCAGCGGAGAGGGAAAACAGTGGAATCGGGGCTTGGGGCCAGAAAAAGCAGGTCTGCTGGGGAGCTCGGTCAAGATCTTACATATTTATTGCACTTCAGCATTATAGGGTGTCCCGGCGCCTCCCTGCTTGTCTCACAAGAAGGAAACGATGTTTTAGAGTAGTAAGGACGCCTCCTGCCAGGCGACAATACATATCAACAAGTGATAAACATCCCATAGGACACACAAACTATCTTACAGTAAGCCATGTTTCAAAGCTCCTAGTTTTTAATGAAAACACAACAACATAGAGGAAGGGTTTTTGCAACGCATGTATCCAGTCTTTGGTGATTCATTGACCTTAGGTCAGAGGTGGCAACTGTGGCATTCAAAATCCACTTTCCTGCAGAGTTTAGCTTCAACCTTAATCAAACACACCTGAACGGTCTAATCAAGGGTTACAAGGAAGCTACAGGCATGTGAGTTTGATCAGGGTTGGAAGTAATAGAGTTGCCTACCTCTGATTTAGAAAATGAGTCTTTCCACTGATGGTTCAGTGAAGCATATTTATGATGCACAGAGGATGCAAAAGTCTGGAGAAAGAGAGAGCACAAACCAGGGTTGATATTTAGTAAGCAGTCCCTGCCTCAACAAATCAGCTTGTATGTAGGTCCATATTCTAACAATTTAAAGCTGACATATCATGAAAATCTGACTTTTTCCATGTTTAAGTGCTATAATGGGTTCCTCAATGCATCTACCAACCCAGAAAATGTGAAAAAGGACAACCCAATAACTTTGGTAAGCCTTTTTCTGCAAACATGTGAAAAAAAGTGCAACAACAGTGTACCAGTTCTAACGCCTTGGCAAACATTTGAGCAAAGCATGCTAACTGTTCTGTCTTTGGCTGCACTGTCGAGCACAGAACACTATTTAGAGTCCCAGCCTAAGAGGAGACAAGAGAGCAGTGGATTTATTGATTTATTTACTGTATATTTCGCTGCTACGCAGATCTAATATAGATTCACAGACATAACTGACTGTTTTTGTAACTCCTGTGTGTTTTTAACATAAAGTTTTGTGTATTTGACGGTTTAAGCGCAATAAGACATGAAAGAGAACTTAGTTTAGTACTCACAAGCTGTGTGACCAGAGATTTTTTTTTACTATAGGGAGATGAGAGGGTCTCTATTACTTACTACTGGAGAAAGCGTAACGGCTAACTTGGATCACGTGTTCCTTAATAACCAGTTGCGCAAGACTCAACCGCCGTTTACGGATACCATAGGAATGAATGAGAAGTGCCGGAAGCTGAATCTCACCTGTCGCAAAAAGTCAGTGACTTCTTTTTCATGGTAAACTCTAAAAATAGTTCAATCCAAAAGTGTTGTTTAGTGTAAAAGATTAGTGTGTTGAAGATTAGTAGGTAGGTTGTCGATTCATTAAATGTGACCCAGGACCACAAAACCAGTCATAAGTGTAAATTCCTTGAAATTGAGATTTATCCAAGCTGAATAAATAAGCTTTCCATTGATGTACCGTTAGTATTGTTAGGAAAGGACAATATTTGGCCGAGATACAACTATTTGAAAATCTGGAATCTGATGGTGCAAAAAAACCTAAATACTGAGAAAATCGCCTATAAAGTTGTCCAAATGAAGTTCTTAGCAATGCATATTACTAATCAAAAAATAAGTTTTGATACATTTACGGTGGGACATTTACAAAATATCTTCATGGAACATGATCTTTACTTAATATCCTAATGATTTTTGGCATAAAAGAAAAATCGATAAATTTGACCCATCCCATGTATTTTTGGCTATTGCTATAAAATAAACAGGTGCAACATAAGACTGGTTTTATGGTCCAGGGTCATTAATGATAAGCCGTTTCCTTTAAAAAGCAGTTTTTTCAGCGTAGTGAAGCCTGTAGTAAAGGTGCAGCCCTATTCTGAGTTTCTCTTTCCATTCAAAATGGGTATTTTCAAAATTATATAATAAATTATCTGTGGGGTATTTTACATATTGTAAATTCTAAAACGTGCAGTGTTGGGGGTTCTCCAGGATTGGAACTGTGTTATGGCAGTAAGTGTTTTGTTAATATTTTGACAAATATTATTATAGGTTCATCATGCCAAGTTCCGTCATGAAACTCTAGATGGCGCAGGCCAATGGGTCGTTAACACAAACTGATGATATTCACAGCATTAAATTATCTTGCACAAACTGACCGGTTCACGTTGCATACGCAGCCAGTGAGCTTTCTGCTTAATATTTAAATGGCTGGTTAGCATTCACTAGCTCCTCTGAAACCCTCAACCTCCCCAGTTCCACCTGTATAGATCTGCTAAAGGTTATTAGATATGTTACTTGTGCAACAGCTGTAAATCTAAAATGCTCTTCCTTTAAAATGCTTAAAACAAATTCCTGTACTTGTTTTGCAGCAGTAATCTTCAACAACAGGAATAACCAACAACAGCAGTATAAGATATTTCGTCAAGACCAAACACATTAACATTGTCATATCCATTATCATGCTGAAATCTACAGAGATTTGTCATGATAGAACTGACATTATAAAAATTTCATTATTCACTCTAATATTTCTAGGTCAGAATACTGACCTTTAACAAAACCAAAATCTTTTCAAGCACCTCTACGGTACGTGACTAGAGCAGTTCTTCTTAATATAAATGTATACCAACAAATTGAAGTATGAGATGGAGGTAATGGAGAGAATAAAGCAGACTCCACTAGGACGTCCTGTTCAGAGAGCAACCCAGGGTCAGAAGGGATTTCACCCCAATCAAAGAATTCCTGACATTTCTAATTCAATTATGGGATTTCAGCCCTCGATCTCACTTAGTCACTCACTCGTGTTTTTTTTTTTCTGCTGTGCTCTGTCCATTGCATGAGTCAGACATGAAACATCATGAAAGATCAGAAATGCTGAAAAAAAAAAGGACAAAAACATAAAATGACTCAAGAGACCAATTATCAAAATGCCCTTAGCAGTCTAGGTTTTATATTCCCATACTCCCGCATGCTTGAAGATGTTTTACAAATACTGATGCGAACAGCTCGATTGTTTTCACACTTGACTGATGTTTATTATTCAGTGTCGACTGTGATGAGGTTCCCAACAACGGCAGGAACAGTGAGAGATGTTTGGTCAGTTCATTCCACAGCTGTCCGGAATATTCCAGCTGGCCTCATTTTCCATGACTAAATGTTATCTACACCATTAATATGAAGCACACTGCCCTGTAAGCCACAACACTTACTGGGAATCACTTCGCTTGTCCTAGACTTTTTCACATTGTTTTCATGCTTCAGGAACAATGTCCTGGCTTAAACCTAAGAGAGATGTAGTTGCTCAACACCCTCTCGATTCTCAACCTTTCGCACTTTTATGTGTGCGCTGGCTGCTGTAGTGAGAAGGATATCCTTTATCATTTCAAAACATTTTTGATGTGTCTGGAAACTTCCCATCACTAGAGCTGTGATTACAGTGTCAAGAGTTTGCTTTTTGCATTTGGGGGTTTAAAAATACTTTGAAAATACAGATTATCACCTGAAAACAACTTCACGGCCAACACTGTAGACAACATTATTTTTCCCTCTGTTCCAAAGCACGTATCTTAAAAAGAGAAGCAGCCATGTGCTCATGTGGAAAACTTGTTTTATCCCTTTGAATTGCTCTGATATGCCAAGAAGATTCTTTTGATGTAGACATAGCCCATTTGGTTAAACGGTCTCATCCTGGCCCTATAAAACTCTTCTGCCATGTACGGTGAGTTCCAAACCCCATGTTGTTTCAAATCAGTACATCTTTCTTTCATCTGTGGAACAAAAAGGAGAAATTTTGATGAATGTGCTGGTTGCTCCTTACCATGAAAGTACAATGGATGGGGACAAAAGCTTACAAACTTAAGACATAAAGACATCACACACCAGGTCTATGTGATTTTTAGTTATTTCTGAAAAATGTTCCACAGAAGAAAGAATAAAGAAAGTCATACAGGTTAATGACATAAAGGTGAATAAATGATGACAAAACAACTAGAAGATGGGGTTAGAGCATAGTGTGTTTTTGTTTTTGTTTTTTTTTAAAGAAATGTAATTGATAACCAAATAAAGGGAACCTGAAACACACTTGTTAACATCTGAAGGTATGTCTAAATTATCAGTCAAGCACTGCTTGTCTGGCAGATTTCTTTAAGTTTTTAAGATATACCAACAGAGTCCGATATAGTTTGTTTAAAGCGATAAAATGAAAGTACCAACAGATGTTTTGTTCCATCTTGCGAAACTGATTATCAAAAAAATAAATAAAAAGTGCAGACTGGGACTTGGTTCTATCCATCAGTTGTTGATTGAATGAAGGCCGATCTGAAGGCCATTTCCACCAATGAATAAAAAATAAAAATGTAATTGTGACTTTTTATCTTGCAATTGTGACTTTTGTTCTCAGAATTGCATGATACAAACTCACAATTCTGACTTTTTTTTTTTTTTTTTTTGAGAAATGAGATATGAAGAGTTCAGATGTAAAACCAGCCAAAAGCCATCTTGGTCAAAAATGAGATAATGATACTGAGTGAATGCTGCTGACACATATTATACGTCCATCAAATACTTTTACTTCAAACTCGCTAAATTCCAGCCTCAGCCCAATCAGAAGTACCAGTACTTACATAAAAACCTATACAAAGTAGCCAGAAAGAAATGCTCATTTTAAAGAAATACGTCAGATGGATTTAGAGGCTTCTGCATCTGAACTCTTCATATAAACTCACAATTGCAAGTTATGAAGTCAGAATTGCAAGATATAAACTCATAATTCTTTGTTTCTTTATGTTATATGTTTCTTTATTCTTTAGTCTAATTTAGTTTTTATTCTGAGAGAAAAATCTAAATAACTCGCAATTGTGAGTTTATTTCTCACAATTCAAAGAAAAAAAGTCAATTGCGAGATACAGTACAAACATTAAATTCTGAGGAAAAAAAGTCAGAATTGCGAGAGATAAACTGGCAATTCTGAGAAAAACAGTCAGAATTATATCTCGCAATTCTGACTTTATTTCTCTTAATTTCGAGTTCATATCTCACAATTCTGAATTTAAAACACTCAGTTGTGAATTATTAAGTCAGAATTGTGAGATATAAACTCGCAATTCTCTGAAAATATCAGTATTTTTTTTTCTGAAAAAAAGTCAGAATTGTAAGCTTATATCTTGCAATCCTGACTTTGCAACTCACGATTGTGAGTTTAGGCCTTTATCACACAATTTTGAAAAAAAAAAAAAAAAAAATTCAAAGTAATTAAGTCAGAATTGTGAGATATAAACTCACAATTCTAAGAAATTATCATTCTTTTCCCCCCTCAGAACAGGGCTTTATAACTCGCAATTGAGAGTTTATATCTCATTTCTGGCCATTTCCGAATTTATAACACTCAATTGTGAGTGATTAAAGGAACACTCCACTTTTTTTGAAAATAGGTTCATTTTCCAACTCCTCTAGAGTTATACAGATGTCTTTTACCGTTTTTGAATCCATTCAGCTGATTGCCGGGTCTGGCGGTAGCACTTTTAGCATAGCTTAGCATAAATCATTGAATCCGATTAGACCATTAACATCTCACTATAAAATGACTAAAGAGTTTCAATATTTTTCCTATTTAAAACTTGACTCTTCTGTAGTTGCATCGTGTACTAAGACTGGCGGAAAATGAAAAGTTGCGATTTTATAGGCCGATATGGCTAGGAACTATACTCTCATTTCGGCGTAACAATCAAGGAACCTTGCTGCCGTACCATGGGTGCAGCAGGCGCAATGATATTACGCAGCCGGCTGCAACTCTCTGCATCTACACAAACTTAGTGCCGGTCACTTTCAGGCGCTGCATAATATCATTGCGCCTGCTGCACCCATGGTACAGCAGCATAATTCCTTAATTATTACGCCGGAATGAGAGTATAGTTCCTAGCCATATCGGCCTATAAAATCGCAACTTTCCTTTTTCCGCCAGTCATAGTACACGATGCAACTACAGAAGTGTCAAGTTTTAAATAGGAAAAATATTGAAACTCTTTAGTCATTTTATAGTGAGATGCTAATGGTCTAATCAGATTCAATGATTTATGCTAAGCTATGCTAAAAGTGCGGTAAAACACAAAAACGGTAAAACACATCTGTTTAACTCTAGGGGAGTTGGAAAATGAGCCTATTTAAAAAAAAAAGTGGAGTGTTCCTTTAAGTCAGGATTGTGAGATATAAACTCACAATAAAAAAAAAAAAATCAGTCTTTTTTCCCCTTAGAAGAAGGCTTTAATTAATATAGGCTTAAACTCGCGATTGTGAATTATAAAGTCAGAATTGCGAGATATAAACGAACGAAGTGCGAGTTTGTATATCACAATACTGACTTTATTTCTCACAACTGCAAGTTTATATTCCACAATTCTGACTTTTTTTTTTTGTGCAATTCTGACTTCATAACTCGCGAGTTTATATCATGCAATTCTGGGAAAAATTCAGAATTGCCGGTTTATGTCTCAGAATTCTCGCAATTGTGAGAAAAAAGTCAGAATTGCAAGATGTGAACTCGCAAGTGTGAGAAAAAAAATGTCAGAAATGTGAGGTTATAAAGTCGCAATCACCTTTTTTTATGTACTATTCAGTGGCAGAAACTTTTTCTAAAATGTGAGTTTGCAGTCTACTGAAAAAAGGTTTAAGTGGAAGAAATGACTGAAGAAGTCTAGCGTGCATCTTTAAAAGATTGAGTTTTAAAGATATTTTGATTAAGAATTATGATGTAAAAAAAGGGATTAATTTAGAATAGTTGAGTGTTACAGCTACTGCCTTTCATAGTATGGAATAAACAGTATTGAAGCCAAAGGCCACCATCAGCTGTTTTGATTACCAGCATTCTTCAAAATATCCTTTGTGTTCAACAGAAGAAAGAAACTCATACAGGCTTGAAACAAGTGGAGGGTGAATAAATGATCACAGACTTTTCATTTACTTTGCAACAGCGCCATCTGTGATCGTACGATTTTATACAAGGGGAAAGTCTCAATGTGAGTCTTAACTGTTATATGAAAACCACGGAACATTCTGTTTCTGTAAACATAAACGACATATCTGATGATCCGTTAACATGACGCTTTCCGGGCGACTACCTTCCGCAGATAAAGTGATGACGTTCTGTCAAGGCCAAGCAAAAATATCAACCAATCCCACGAGAGCGGCGGCCTTCAACCTGGGTGTACTGTATTCCGGAGCTGTTATTTTCTTAACTCTGCACAAGTCTGCTCTTCAAACAAGCACAGAGCTTAACATGTGCGGTTGATTTCACCTCCATGAGGAACATTTCATTCAGTCGGAGTCCAAACAGAGTCCGCGAGGCAGTCCTAACTAGTTTAAGTAGAAAAATAGTCTTACATACCACACTTAAGAAGTCTTACGTAAGATGCCCTTAGCAAGTAACAGGCTATTCCTCACCTGCATTTCACAGCACTGCCAAATGCAAGAATTACTGATATTGTCTAAACTTGGACACTCTTCAAAGAGATTAGAGGTTTTACTTGAGAAAATGCTGAAATATTCCATGTCTAATCACTCTCACGAGTTTTCTATTTATTTTTTCTCTTTTACTCCAAGCTGTTCACACCAGAGATGAGGAACGCCGTCAGCACTTTCCACACACACTCCATCATTCTGCAAACATGAAAATCATATGAAAGACAAACATATCATGGAGAACTACTTGATCTAGCCAATATAAAGTCTCAGAGATAGTCTTCACATGAGCGTTTGATGAAAGTGGACTTGCTGAACTACAAGCTTTTATCTCTTTTTACGGACAAATCTGTCCTCCCTACGTCAAAGCGGCTTCCAAACGTAGGAGTTGTGCTGCTGTAGTGTTTTTAATTTGACCTTTTTTGCAAACCACTTCATGTGCGTAAACCACAGCTCTGTAGAGATCATTCCAAACAGCAGCAACAGTAGAAATGTGTTTTTTAAATCCAGGATTAGTAAAAGACGAGACCTCTTACACCAAAATCAATCTGTGATATTTGAGCAAGCGCTTCTCAGCAGCTGATGGTTTTCAGCCTGTTTATCAGACACAAAATAACTGAAACCACAGGGCTCTATAAATAAAATAACCTGAAATTGAGGAAATCATGGCTTATTGCTGCTCTCCAGAAGCATTTGAACAGACTAAGATTCCAATTACTTTAGCACAGTTTGTCTAAAATGGTTTTAGGTGTATCATAAATGAACAGAAAAGGTTTCAGTTTATGACACATAGCTGTAATATGATCGCAGAAGAAAATAAACACCTGTTGGGCAAAACTAAAAACGTGTATTGGAGAATGAGGGGGTTGCAGGCTGGATGGATGCTGCCTGAACCAGCACTCAAAGCCTCCTTTAAGCTATTAGAGAAATTCTGTCTCATCTGTTTTCAATACAGACAAGCTTCCATCACCCCCTTCTATCTCTGTCTCTCTTTCCCTCCTGAAGCCATGATTATTGATTTGCTGGAGAACTCAGAGCCATATGTGCTCGAAGGGCATCTTATGAAAGCATACCAGTGCTTATGAAATACTGCTTACGGTCACAGAGAATGAAAAGACCATATTTATGGGTACACTGATATTAAAATACTGGCTGACAATAATTCAGGTAATCATCATGTTATTATGACTGACAACTGAAAAAAGGTCAGTATTAAAATTTTATACTTTGTCTAAACAAATTAAAACAAGTTTTTTTTAAGTGTCTCATCAAAGTTTTATTTATTTGATCAAAATACAGGACATGTTATGAAATATTATTGCAATTTAAAATAAGCGTTTTCTATTTTAATATACTTTAAAATATAATTTATTTCTGTGATGCAAAGCTGAATTTTCAACATCATTATTCCAGTCTTCATCGTCACATGATCACATGATTCAGAAATCATTCTAATATGCGTTGAAAATGGTTGTGCTGCTTAATATTTTTTTTTAAACCTGTGATACTTTTTTCAGGATTCTTTGATGAAAAAAAGAACAGCATTATTCAAAATAGAAATATTTTCTGACAATATAAGTCTTTACTATCACTTTTTATCTATTTAACATGTCCTTGCTGAAAAAAAGTATTAATTTTTTTCAAACAAAAAAAGAGAGAATAAATTTACTGACCCCAAACTTTGAACTGCAGTGTATAGAGTTACAAAAGATTTCTATTTTAATAAATGCTGTTCTTTTTAAAGTTTATTCATTAAAGAATCCAGAAAAAAGTACCACAGGTATATATATATATATATATATATATATATATATATTAAGCAGCACAACTGTTTCCAAAATTAATAATAATCAGCAATGATTTTGAAAGGATCATGTGACACTGAAGACTGGAATAATAATGCTGAAAATTCAACTCTGCAACACAGGAATAAATTCTGTTTTAATGTTTATAAAAATAGAAAACAACTATTTTAAATTGCAATAATATTTCAAAATATTACTGTTTTTCTGTATTTTTAATAAAATAAATGCAGCCTTGATGAGCAGAAAACACTTCGTTAATTAAATAAAGAATTTTAATAAAAGACTTTTAATATAATAATAATAATATTAATAATAATAATAATAATCAACAGCCAATTTAAATGTTACAAGTGAAGTCTGCCATCACAGAATTATAATGTATGGTATGAAATTGAGATTAATTCTGAGATTCGCTAAAGATTACATTTAACTGTTATTAAATTCTTAGTGATTTTTAAGATTAATTTCTAAGCGTTAATTTCTAATGACTGCAAAGGAAATCTAATGGTTAATTTAAAAAAAATAAATAAATCGAATGGCCAATAACACATACAAGTGCATGAATTTGTGTTATTATTGTTAACTAAAACTTGAAATTATTAAAGACTGTTTTGTTAATTGAAATAAAGCTGAAATAAAATAAAATACTTTAGCTGAAGTTCTAAAATTAATTTAAAAATAAAAATAATAATAATAAACCTTACCATAACAGAATTATTTAAATAAAAACAAATAAAAATTACAAAAAGCACATAACAAAATCACTAAAATGTAAAATAATCTTAAAATAAAAAATGAAAATATTAAAATCTAAGTATTAAATACTAAAATAGTATAAACAACACTGATGAATCTTTCAAACACGCAGAAAAATTGTTTAACATGTGCCAGTCAAATGAGCCTACATTGTAAATGTAAAGTTAAAAGGGGAAAAAATTCAGCACAAAAAAACACAATAACATTTTTTGGAAAAACAGACTTAAAAGCCCAGGGTTTTAAGGAAGTTAAACAACAGCAGAGAGTAGGTCAGTTACATATGATCATGTAATTTGGAAAGCCCTCCGCGAGACCATGCCTCCTCAGGAAATGCCTGGAGGCTTCTTCAAACAGGAGCCACACTAGAGTTCACAAGGATCACATTATACTACTGTTATATGTACAGCTGAAGATCCAGTCTGAGCTGCTCTCAACTCATGAAATCATTCTCTCCAGAACATCCTGACAAATAAAGCCTCTCACCATCTGAGGTGTTTATACACCTGCACAGACAGCAGAAAGAGAGAGAAAGAAAAAAAACAGGATTCTACACTGGCTGAGAACATCTTGAAGATACAAATCAAAAGTAATGCTGATTTGATTAAGCCCTTCATACAGTGTTACTGTATATTTCAAAGAAAAACAGTTCTCAGTGTATTAAGAATTATACATGTGCTTGGTTGGATGGGCAGCATACTAAAAAAGGCTTAAACTGTAATTTTAATATACTACAAGAACAAAGGGGTAAATACTGTTTTCTACATTTACTGCAGAAAACTTAAAATTCAAATATCTTAAAATGTCTCCCCTAAATTGTTACTCAAGTAAAAAAAATATAGCTGCAAGCAGCAATTACCAAGATTCAAGTGCTTTAAGGCATTTAAGCACATATGAAAAAAAACATTCCATATTACTGAGCAAGCCTGTAACCACCTAAATCATTGAAGTAAAAAAGTATTTTTTTTGTAAATACAGGAAATTTGCTTTTGAAATATAATGTTTTTTAACGTTTATGACTGTGATCCGACCTCCCTAAAACTTTGCATGCTTGTTTAGTATCGCCTGTGGCATGTGCTCACCAGGTTTCATAAAGTTTTTAGGTTTTCGTTTAGGCTTTAGGGGTGCTCAACCCTGTTCCTGTTCAGCTTCAACCCTGATCAAACACACCTGAACCAACTAATTAGGATCTGAAGGAGCACTTGATAATTACAGACAGGCGTGTTTGATCAGGGTTGGAACTAACGCTGCGTTCACGTCATATCGTAGTTACCGTAATTTCGAGATGACAACATGTGACGTTCTACTCGGAGCTGTTAAGGTCCTCAGATGCGAAATTATGCTTTTCTAGGTGGTACAGCGGTCATGTAGTACAAGTCGTAGCTCTCAGAATACCTCCCAGTTCACAAGTTGTAATTACCAGTTCTATGAGGACGTGAACACTTTTTACAAGTTGGAATCTCGTAATTACGGGAATTCCGATATGGCGTGAACGCACCTTAATGCTGCCTTCACGTTATGTCATAATTACCATAATTCCGAGATGACAACATGTGACATTTTACTGATTGCTTTCCATGTTGTTGGACTCAGAGGTAGCGCCAAAATGAGCCTGGCGGTGGTCACGTGGTACATCTGTCACTGGTCCAAGTCGTAACTCTCAGAACATTCCGAGTTTACAAGTTGTGATTACGAGTTCAGGAGCACGTGAGGGCTTTGGCGTTGATAGTGTTGCCATAGAAACACATAATTCAGACAGAGTACACTGTAAAAAATTTCCCTGTAAAAAACAGTAATCTACTGGCAGCTGTGATTGCCAGCATCTTACTGTAAAAATACAGTGTGCTACTGTTTTTGAAATTAACAGCAAAATGCAGTTTTGTCATCTACAGTATACAACTGTAATTTAGCAGCATATATCTGTTAAATTACATACATGTTTTCATCTCGGAATTACGAGATGGCGTGAATGCAGCTTAAACTCTGCAGGAAGGTAGATCTCCAGGAACAGGGTTGGGCACCCCTGCTTTAGAGGCTTTTGGGTATATTATGGACAGGCCCCTTTTCAAAACGACCTTGTTATAGCTTCCCAAACGGTAATTTTTTGGTTTGATAATTATTGACCTAGAGAGTCCAGAGAATTATACTGCAGTGTTTTTTTCCAGATTGAACAAAAAGTCTGGGACTAGTTTGCAAAAGTAGGTTTTTCACATCTTCTCAATCATTTACCTAAGGGTTTGATTGACAGCAGTGGTTCTACAGGCAAAGTTGTTCAGAACGAGGAGGTCTATTGTATGATACGAATATTGTGCGCATGTATGAAAAACCACGCAATATACAATCACTTATGCTCTTGAAAATGTGGTATCGCCCACAGTGGCCGATTTCTTTCAAATTTCTCACAGACCTTTAGGGCCATGAGTCAAACAGGCCCATCGAGTTTCGTTCCAATCGGCCTCTGTTAACTTTGTTGAATAGGTGCTCAAATTTTAACGGCCTATGGCGGTCGTGTTTTCTGAGATACGCACATGTCCTTATAATGTAGATGTTTGTGGCAATTCGGACCAAGACTATGTGTACCAATTTTTACGTCGATAGGACAAACGGTTGCATAGTTAAGGCGGCTTTTATGTTTTTATGTTTTTTTCCCTCCCCAAGTGACATTTTTCATTTGACCTCAGATTCAGCTCTTTCATACGCGAAATTTGGATATCTCATTCCGTTCAATAGTTATAGCCGATTTAGTAAAGGCAGCACTGCCCCTTTTGAATGTTTTGGCACCCCTTTGTGACAGAGAGTCGAAAGTTCAGCTTTTTTTTGATAATTACTGATATTCACTCTCCAGAGAAACTTCCTGCACTGGTTTGGTTCCGATCAGGTGAAAAACCAAGGACTAGTTTGCAAAAGTACGTTTTTCGAAAAATGCAAAATACCTGAAAATTTTGTGCATAAGACGGCAGAAGACACCTTTGAGCGTTGCAGCGCCCCCCTCAGGCCGACTGGGCAAGCCTTGATGACACTGTAGACGGTGCGAGTACTACCATCCCTCCAAGTTTCAAGTCTCTACGACTTACGGTTTGGTCTGCCCGATCAGTTTTACATGGTGATTGCTGATCCTTGGCCGTTCTAACAATTACAATAGGGTTTCTACACGCTTGAACCCCTAATTAATATTGATTTCAGAATGTCTCAGTATTTGGTTTCTCTCTGTTGCCTTGATAACATGAACTTCTCAAGTTTATGTAAAACTTGAAGATCATGTTCTCCATTAGGATTTTAGATGATCCAAATATCATATTCAATGAAAGAAAAACAAAGGAGTTTACATAATGACATTTACTTATTTGATCACTGACCTAGATGTACATATTCGTTCTTTTCATTTTATGTCGTAAGATGCTTTGTTTTAAAATGTCATAAAATGTTTTTCCACACTTAAATGAAATATAAATCACATATGTTCAAACTTGTGACCTCAGACTTTTGGCCTCCTCTGTATATAT
Source organism: Cirrhinus mrigala (assembly GCA_036247105.1). Classification (NCBI taxonomy): domain Eukaryota; kingdom Metazoa; phylum Chordata; class Actinopteri; order Cypriniformes; family Cyprinidae; genus Cirrhinus; species Cirrhinus mrigala. The sequence continues at coordinate 18,534,812 of CM070008.1, read as the reverse complement.
AAAAAACAACCTTTTTAGCTGTCATGTTCATCATCTGGTGATTCACCTTTCATGCTTCCTGGTAGCAAACTTCAAAGGGAGCCTAAAGAGGGGGCGAGGAAAGTGTCAAGACTGTTATGAACCCAGGGGACACACACTGTCCAGATAAAAGGACAATGCCCCAAGCAAACCGTGCAGCCTCTGCTTTTAAATAGCACTTTCAGATCTATAACAGATCAATCCACTCATCCTCTCATTCCCCACATATTTTCTTTTTCAAAAACTTGCTACTCCTTGGTTGACCACACACCCACTGCTCTTTTAACCCTCTTGCTGGTTTAAAAAAAAAATGAGAGAAGTAACATGCTTTACATGAGTCACTGGTTGAACAGTGAAAACACTGTAAAAGTAGTTGATCAGCAGGGGGGAAATGACAAAAATCACTCCTAAAACATAAAGATAAGATTAAAAAACAACAACGTAACAAGTACATCTGGAAACACTTGACACACTGAAGTAATTGTGAGACAATCTGAACTCACAGAAAGGCCATAATCAAATATAAAATGACACCATAAGATAAAAGCAAATAATGATGTCACATATGTTGTTTATTCTTCCAAACAGACAAGTATCTCTATAGATAAACAGATCTAAATTGTTTTTACGTTCTGATCTTTTCTCATACACAAATCCACTTAGACTCAACTAGATCTGAAAGCCAGTGTGTCTCAACACTCTTCTTCCTCACAGTGAAATATGAAGACATGTGCCAAGTCTTACATTATACTGTATAGCAGTACTGTGGCAAAAAGCCTAGAAATTGGCTTGCACAAGCACCAGAGCATCCGCAGTGTCCTTTCCAAAGAAACCATGAGAAGTTATGAGGTGACACTGACAAGTGAAAGTAACATGACTAGATTTGTGTATACCACAAGAATGTACAGGATATTAGTTTAATACTCCAGTAAGTTATGCTTTAATAAAGAGGGCATTTTCATACAGCAGCGTACTTACTGTGATTCCTTTGGTCCCACTCAAATCAAGAGTAAAGACTTCAAACGAAGCAGAGGCTTACAGACAAGATCCCTCAACTGTATATGAGGCCACAGGTAATGCAAAGATTTATATGACCTTTTACTACCCTTTCTACTTTTCTCCTTGTGTTACTATATCACATGCACATCAGTTCATAAAGTTTGGGGTTGGTAATCTATTACATTGTTTTTAAAGTCTCTTCTGCTTATCAAGGCTGCATTTATTTTATCGAAAACAGAGTAAAACTGTAATATTGTGAGATGTTATTACTACTTAGAATTGCTTTTTGTTTTAAAATGTAATTTATTCCTGTGATGGCAAAGCTTAATATTCAGCATCATTACTCCAGTCTTCGATGCTACATGATTTTTCAGAAATCAATTTAATATGCTGATTTGGTGCTCAAGAAACATGTATTATTATCAGTGTTGCTGCCTTATATTTGTATGAAACTGTAATACAAGTATTTTAGATATTTGTAAAAGTCATGTAGTCTTTACTACACCTTTGATCAATTTAATGTATCCTTGCTAAATAGAACTATTCATTTTTTTTTAAAAATCTTACTGACCCCAAAGATAGTATATTTTCTCTTCAAAATGTGGAATTTAATAATAAGTGACTGTAAGCGACTGTATATAATTTTTAAACTGTATTATGTTTTATTCTATCGCTGATTAATGTACAAAAACAAGTAAGTAATTTGCTGTCTTTGTTTGTTTTGTGACCCCATAGGCATACTGACTCAGCAACTGACATGAGTTTACAGTGAGACTACATGTTTGTACGACCATTTAAACACAGGGGATGTGTTTGGTAACCTGTTTGAAAACAGTTATTGTTTTTGCATTCCCATTAGGCACTTGTATAATCGCACACAAATTACACATTGCTTTGCACTGTACTAGTATCTAATATTTAGGCAATACCACACATGCAAGAGTGCTGTTATGAAAATCTACAGTAGGCTGTACAGAGGGAAGAATATAACACACTTGTTATCAGTGTGACAGTTCTTTTTATCCACCTTTTTCATTCGTACATTTTATGGGTCTGGCTTCCGGGCTCATCTGTGTCCAGCTATTATTAGCTGTCCAAAATAGCTCGTTTTGCTGCTTGATATTGCAAATTGGTATGTTTTATTTTAATTTTATTTTAATTTTAACTATGAGCACACTGTTTTGTAGTGCAAACAGTTTTACCGTTTAACGCACATTGTTATTCTTATTATTATTTCCTTGTAGCAGCTAATGAACCGAAAGTCTCACCCATAGGCTTAGTTTTGTGTTAAAGAATAAGGTGGATAAAACACGTTCTACAAACAGTAAATTAGTTGGTATAACTTACATTTCTGTTGAAAATTGACCAGTGGTTCCTATCCACCTTACTCTTCCAGTAAGAGCGGGAGCAGACATTTGGAAAATTCATGGGCCCAGCTTCCAGTCTCATCCAGCCAACAGTTTTGCTGCTTGACATTGGAAATTGGTGTGTCTTACCATATTATTTTAATGCACTATCTTCATTATGAACACACTGGTTAATAGTGCAAACAGTTTTACCGTTTACTGCACGTTATTCTTCTCGTCATTTCCTTTTTCCTGAGTACGAATTCTAACTTCCGATTGGATGCTCGTCTGTTCCGGTCTCCATAGGAACTGATTCAAATAGGGCTCATCTGTTTTTAATGTAGCTAACGTCGGCAGCTTCGAGTCATCTACACACTTATTAAATTTTGAGGAGTGAGACACTATCAAATGACGGTCTTTGCGACATTACAAAGTGATGGCGCTATTGAGCCATGTGCTTTTTAAAAGCATTTTAATAGGTTTAACATTAGATTATAAACTCGGAATATACTCTAATTTGAAACACTGGAGATCAGAAATGCAACGCATCCTTCCGGTTAAGAGTAAGACGTGACTTCCGAGCTCAGGAAAAACCTCTATCCACAGGTTTCCGGGGGGCGCTACTGTAAAAAAAGAACGTGGGTACAACTTCTGGTGAGGCGGCAGACGTAGTATACCAATGGTATTTTGTGTGCTAATTAGCGAAGAGGCTACGTGTTTTTTGGACCATTGTTTACTTTGTAAAGATGCACACCTTTATGAGAGATGTCATTACGTTCTTAGGGATAACATATGCTCTTTGAATCTGTGTTCCCACAACATTAGCAAGTTTGGATCGCTAAATCTTGAATGACTGTCAACTAGAGAAATGACATTTGAACCGTGTTAAAGGGCATGCCAGAGATGAAGCCTCGATTCCAGGCTTGTTAACGTAGAAATCCCTTTCGAGTATATTGCCATTGCAGGTACATTTTCATTAGGACCTATTTAATGATTACATTTTTAAATACCCAGTCATACAAGTAATATGAAGAATACAAATTATTTCAGGAAAATTAAATATTTGCCATATGCAATTAATATATGTGTACTATTCCTCTATTACATCATATTGATATTCGTGCTGGCATATAATGGCACTGTTCAATGGGTAAATTAATTTATCAGAGCCAGAAATTCGACAAACAAACACACACACGGTTAGGCTTTTATTTGTGCATATATGAATCAATCTATGGAAGATGTGGTGAATGCTTCTTCCGACGGAGCTTATATGGTTTTGGCTGCTTTATTTTTTACGAACCACCAGATCGCGCTGTTTTCGACACTCACGAAGCTTTGAATCTTCTCCTGAAACAGTCAGAGGAAAGTCTCGGTGCTTTACGAGGCTTCATTTGCTCGTCACTCCTGTCAGCTGTTGAATGAATGAGTGTCAAGTCCCGCTTGTTTACTTTGAATCGGAAGACGCTCCCACTTTTGACGCAAGGCCTCATGGGACGTAGGAAACTTGTGGATAGCGGAAAATTCGCCCATATGGTTCATTCCGCGTTGAAGAAATATTTTTTTTGTCCGCCAACGAACGAACCAAGTTGTAAAAGAAGCCAGAGCGAATAATTTGGGGCCAGTCTGGAGCAACATGCGTGAATCGTTCCATAATCACCCGGCTCCACTCCGTGTTTTGTGTTCCCTAAGTAGTAGGCGAAACCCGGGTTGAGCGATCAAGTTTTTCCCGCGGAATCGAGCTACTTTAACACTGTTGCTTTTCACGTCCCGAATAACGTAATATTTAGCCCCTGGAATGCAAACTTTACCATCCCCCCAATTCCATTTAACCCGGGGGACCCCCTCGAAACGAGACTGGGCTACTTTTGGGCTAGTTTTGAATAGCAGTTGGACAGGGTTCGTCGTGAAAACCTGGCAACCCTGAGAGAAAGAGAGACAAAGAAAACTCTCACCGCCATTCTGCCACATATGATCGATAGTCTGTCCATCTATCTGTCTATCTATCTATCTATGGTGCTCTGACCTGTACTGTAGCATTACTTGACTGCTTGGGTTAGCACTGATCTGGGATCTAGGTGAGGTGATCGAGGGCCTGGTATACATTAGTTCTGACTACACAGGAGCACAATGACTCATAATTCAGTGACCCTTGGAGAAGCGAATACTGACACAGGGCGAACTGGGTGTTTTTTATTATTGCTGAAAGGCTTTAGTTTGTAGCCTTACTCAGATGTCCTTGTTTCCTGTAAAACAAAATACCTCCTCCACTCTTCAGGATGACTTGAGTTTAAATCATGGGTCGTAAGTAAACAGACCTCAGATGGCAGGTGGCTTGGAGAACAGGGTCAAGGTCAGCATTATTCTCTACCAGAATACACATTAGGGAGTTTTTGTATCTGCTCTGATAATTTTATGACACCCTGTAAATACGTCATTTGGACTTAGTCCTCTAAAGCTTCTTTTTTTTTCTTTTTCTTTCATTCTTTTAATTTCAAAAAGATGGAAACTGAAAAACAGACTTTTATAGAACTGATGCAACTTCATTATTTTACAGTTGCAAAAGATAAAAATGGGGAAAATGTGGGACAGCAGACAGTTTATGTATAATAAAGTGCAGATGCCTTAGATCTGAAGTCTCTGGTATAATAGATACAAACAGCCACATCTGAAGCTATTATAATACATATTTGTTTTCAAAGGAAGAAACCACAAATACACTCCTATATTAAATTTGATCTTCGTCACTGGTGAGAACAGCTGTCACTCCGCATGTTTCAACAATGAAACAAGGACCAAGAAATAAATGACAGATTCTTCTCCATCTGGAAGCAATGTGCAATGGTACATACGAGATTCAACAAGAATCACCCCTGGATTTGTGCACCATTAAAACTAATGGATGTGGTGGAACTTTTTTTTTTTCCTTCCACACACATGTACATATAAGACCATATGGACACAAAGGCATCTACATCTGCATTGAATCTACGTCTTTTTCTGGCCTCTAGAATGTATGTTCTTATTTCAGAGTTTCGAAATGTAAACAGAGCAATTCACAATCCGTCTCTGAAATGTATAGCAGAACATTTTCTATATAGGAACCATTTGGCAATGCCTAAGGGCTTCTGTTAGCAGACTCGTATGTAAACAGGGGGAAAGCTAAAAGAAATAGTAAGATAACTTTCACATCTTAATCAAAAGCAGGTTGGGCAGAGCTGAGGTGGTTGATTTACTGTGCTTTACTGACATCTAGTGGCCACAGTATATTTTAAACATTTAAATATAGGAGAGCCGTTGGGAAATTCCATGTATATTACACCACAAGGCACTTTTTGTGTTAAATATGTTAAAATGTACAGAAAATAAATCACAAAGGCTTCATATCAAAGACATGTTGCCCAAGTTCAAAGAAATGGCACTGTTGCTGACTGAAGCTTCTGCCAAAGCTGCTTAATTATCTTCAAGGCTAGATATGAAGGACAGCTGCAAAGAAATAATAATCAGAAGCACATTATTAAAAGCTAAAAAGCTTGCCAACTTCAGACTGACATTCAAAGAGCCATTTTTGTTTTAGTATTTCTTCAAAGCTGGTACATTTTAACAAAATACCACAAAACTATGCTGTTGGCAGGATTTGGGCACAATGCTTCAGACGTAGCATCACAGCACCTACAACACAACTAAGCAATTGTAATTTCTGTGGATTAAAAATTTCTGTGGAATTTCACTCTTTTGTGAAGAATTTTGGTCAACTGTTCATTGTGGCAAAACAAACACTGCTAATCTGTACAAAATGTAATATTAATAGCTATTTTAAGCTTTGAATGTAATTGTTTTTTTGTTTTGTTTTTTTTATTATACTTTGTTTTTCCAACTATTTTTCCTATTATCTGACTTAGAAAAACAGCAGAAGTTAAAGAAATCACCATGAATGTTAATGACATAGGAAGTGCTTTAGTAAGCACATGTAGAAAGTACACACATATATTTTTTCCCCTCAGTTATTGCATCTTATTGAAGGACTTTTTTTTTTAAACATCACTACAATGTCAGAATTGCGAGATATAAACTCACAGTTCCGAATGATAAATTCCAAATGACTTTTTTCTCACAATTACGAGTTTATATCTCACAATTCTGACCTTAACTCGCAATTGTGAGATACAAACTCGCAATTCTGAAAGAAAAATAATGTAAATTTATTTATTTCTTAGAATTGTGACTATTTTTTTAGAATTGCGAGTTTAAATCTCAGTTCTGAGAAAGAAGTCAGAATTGCAAGATGTAAACTCACAACTGTTAGAAAAAAGTCAGCATTGTGAAATAAAAAAATACCTTTTTTATTTTTTTTTTTACTTATTGAATAATTATTATTATTGCTGTCATACGATTAATCGCAATTAATCGCATACAAAATAAAAGTTTGAGTTTGCCTAATATATGTGCGTGTACTGTGTAATTATGTATATATAAATACAAATTCATGTATATATTTCAGAGAAATATGCTATGTACAAAATATTATAATTTATATATAAATTATATAAAAATTACTATAAATACATATACTTATATATATGCATTAATGTTTGTGTATTTATTTATACATCATAATTACACAAAGTACACACACATATATTAGGCAAACTCAAACTTTTATTTTGTATGCAATTAATCGTTTGACAGCCCTAATTATTATATTTATTTTTTGTAAATATACTTATTTAAAATTACTGATTTTTTTCCCAACAAGAAAAAGCATCCTTTTCTTAAGATGACTGGACTCCAGTCCAAAAGATTTTAACAATTAATTATAACTCTTGTTCAGCGTGAATGCATTAAATTGATCAAAACTAAACTAGACATTTATAATGTTATAAAATATTCCTATTTCAGTACTTTGGTTTTACATCATCAATTCTGACTTAATTTCCCAAAATATCTTACAATTCCAAAAAAAAAATAAATTAAAAATCAATCAATTGAGGGAAAAAAAAATTGTTTTTTACTTAACAGAAATTACATTTTAATAATAGAATTATTCAAATATAAATAAGCTTTTATAATTTATTTTTTTCATGGTGTCCCAAAACATTTGAGCACACTTAGATGTTCTTAAGATTATCTTAAAAAGTACTAAAGAAAGTGAACTTGTTTTTCACCTGGGATCGCATTACAATGACATCTGAAGGGCGATGTGATGCTTAACAATGGAGTAATGACTGCTGAATTTAGCTTTGTCACCATTTGATTAACTTTTAAAATGAATATTAAAATAGAAATAGTTTTCAATATTTTAGTTGTAATATTTCACAAGATTTAAGAAAACCATTCTGACTGTATTTTGATCAATTAGTTCAGCTCTTGTTGAGCACAAAATACTGGTTTAAAACAAACATCTTAATGACCCTAAACGGCAACGTCAGTCCTGGAGTGCCAATGTCCTGCAGAGTTTAGATCCAACCCTGGAAAAAAAAAAAAAAAAAACCTCACCTGCCTGTAGCCCTAGTAATCCTGAAGACCTTGATTGGCTTGTTCAGGTGTGTTTGATTAGAGTTGGAACTAAACTCTGCAGGTCATCTGCACTCCAGGACCAAAGTTGCCTATCCCTGCCCTAAACCTTTTAATTTTTATACAAGTATGAAAAAAATATTAAACGATACTAAAAATGCTTACGTCTTCCCAGGCTTATTTCAAACCAAAGATGTGAACAGTTTGAAAATAATCACAGAAGCTTGTTCGTTTTTCAGTTGAGTTTATTATAATTGCTCCTCTCTCATCCCAATCTGTGGATTCTTACAATAATCATTCAACTAGCTATATGAAAAACACTGAACACTATCATTTCTACTGCTCGTCTGATTAAGCACCTTCTTACATTTTGCATTGGTAATACAACAACCCAAGTTTCTTTCTGCCCGTCACTGATAGTCAAGCTGCTAAATTCAATAAATGAACCAAAAATATGCATCCAGTAAAAAGTATGTGATTTACCTGTAGGCATGAGAACTAATGTTTTGCAGATAGAGACAGAGAGGTATTTAACAGTGATTTTAAGGACCAATACTACAAACAGCAAAATAACTGAACACTGGAAACCTGAGAGACTCTTGCCGAGTTTGATATGCCAACGTGAATACTGTACAGTCATACAATACTTTCCACTTGAGCTCTCAGATCTACGGCTACTTTTATACGAGAGCTAGATTTACAAGAACAAAAACTAGCTGAAACAGGGAACATAGCAAGACGACAGCCAACACAGCTGAAAATACCTCTAAAAACATTTTCTGCCTAACCAAGAGCATTTTCATTTTGCTGATCCATCTTAAAGTAAACGAAAACTATTGAGAGGAAAATTCAGAAGCAAAACACCTAGAGGAAGCCAAATGCAAGATATAATAGCAACGCTCATTTCTACATCAAAAAAGGAATTTCAGATGCTTTCTACTATCAAAATACTATACGTTTATGAGCCAAATGCAAACTGTGCCCTGAAGGTGAAAAAAAAAATACTAAACAAATAAAGCCATTATACCAGTAAACAAGTCAAGATGCAATAAAATGTGAAGACTAAAGAAAGTGTTAATATTAAGCCCTTGAGCACACACTGTGCCTGTCCACAAGTACAAAAAAATAAGCTAATTTTTGCAGCATAAAAATTTGTTGTATAACAAAGCTACTGTAAACAGAGTTTGTTACAGAGGGCGTCCATAGCCAAAATTATAATCATCTTCCCTTACGACTAAAAAGATGTAACAAACAAAGTTGGGTTATTGCTCTGTCGCTACCAAAATAAATGTTAATTATGGAGGGACAAATGCTGTAAACTTTAAAGAAAACCTGAAACTGTCAGGGAGTAAAACTACAAAACAAACGACCAATAAAAAACAGGTTTTGTTACTTAGATCAGTTACATCATATTTGGTCTGAATTAAACGTCAGTAAATGTTGAGTGTGTTTTCTGCCTTAGGATCTCTAGTTTCCGGTCACCCCGACAAGTGCCAAGCTGTCCGAGCGACATTCAGACGAACCCTAGCCTACCTGAGACACACGGGCTTTGGCACAAACGTAGATGTACCAAATGCCGGCAAACTAGTCAGTGTCATTCATAGAGGTAATCTTCTACGGCTGCTGCCTGATTCGCAACAGTTTAAGGCCGGTCGGCATGAATAAAAAGGTTTCTGCAATAAGTAGAGCATTAAAAAACTATTCCCATTTTTAATAATGAATGATAAAAGTGCTTCTGTATAATGAAAGAGGAATGGATTGGGGGAAATAAGAAGGAATAAGCGTGCAGGAAACCCATAGTGATATGGAGAGATCCTGATTAGACAACACCTCATGAGACAGGTCAAAAGGTCCAGCATCTTTACTGTTTAACAGAACCAATTCTGGGTGGTTTGTGAAGGCTGTGGCTTTGGTGACTTTTTTTTTTAGAACTAAAATGTAGTATTTGTGGTATTGAGGCCCTCACTCAACCTGCCCGTCAGTTTCGGTTTATTATGAGCTCATGGGCTTGATGGCAATGGGACATTCTTCCCCCATGGCAGCCAATACGGAGACCTGCAAGAGTCAAAGAAATAGTAAGTTAGAGCAAGTTTACAAATGACACAGTAAAATGCTAGAGCTACTTTTTAAAGTCAGCATAAAATGAAAATTGTTCCTATCTTTCAAAATGCACGTTATAGATCTTATAATGAATGATTAATCCATGTATTTGTTTTACTTAACCTTTTATTTAACATCTAATCAGAATGCCATAACTCTATCTTCCGGAAAACACTAGACTTTTCACTTAAACCCTGAAAAAAGATGCCCGAAATCGCTCCGAAGTCCAGAACTGAATCAAATGATTCGTGATCCATGCTCCTAGGTTCTCATCTAAAGCAAAAGATTTGCAAACCCGCTCTGAAGTCCCAATCTGGATTCAAACTATCATTTCAGATCAGGACTCGGAGCGTGGAACCCGATCTGAAACAAATGATTCACGATACGCAAAGTTCTGATCTAAATCGAATGATTCATGATGCGCAAAGTTCTGATCTGAAACAAATGATTCGTGAAGTTCTGATCTAAATCAAATTATTTGCGAACTCACTCCTAAGTCCAGATCTGAAACAAATAATTCGGAATTTGCGAAGCTCCGATCTAAATCAAATGATTTGTGATACGCGAGGTTCTGATCTGAACCAAATGATTCGAAAAGTTCTGATCTGAATCAAATGATTCACAAAGTTCTGATCTGAACCAAATGATTCAAAAAGTTCTGATCTGAATCAAATGATTTGAAAAGTTCTGATCTGAATCAAATGATTTGAAAAGTTCTGATCTGAACCAAATGATTCGCAAAGTTCTGATCTGAATCAAATGATTCACAAAGTTCTGATCTGAATCAAATGATTCGAAAAGTTCTGATCTGAATCAAATGATTTGTCAGATGCAAAGTTCTGATCTGAATCAAATGATTCGTCAGATGCAAAGTTCTGATCTGAATCAAATGATTTGCAAAGTTCTGATCTGAACCAAATGATTCGCAAAGTTTTGATCTGAACCAAATGATTCGTCAGATGCAAAGTTCTGATCTGAATCAAATGATTCGTCAGATGCAAAGTTCTGATCTGAATCAAATGATTTGCAAAGTTCTGATCTGAACCAAATGATTCGCAAAGTTTTGATCTGAACCAAATGATTCGTCATACGCAAAGTTCTGATCTAATCCAAATGATTTGCGAAGTTCTGATCTGAATCACTTGATTTGCAAAATTCTGATCTAAATCAAATGATTTGTGAAGTTCTGAACTAAATCAAATGATTTGTGAAGTTCTGAACTAAATCAAATGATTCGTGATACGCAAAGTTCTGATCTGAAACAAATTATTCACAAAGTTCGGATCGTAGTCAAATGATTTGCAATACGCGACATGAGGTTCTGATCTAAATCAATTTATTCGCAAACCCACTCTGAAGTTCCGATCTAAATCAAATGTTCGCGACGTGCAAAGTTCCGATCTAAATCACGATTCGCGATACACAATGAGGTTCCGATCTAAATCAATTGATTCGTGATACACAAAGTTCTGATCTGAATCAAATGATTCACGAAGTTCTGATCTGAATCAAATGATTTGCGAACTTGCTCCGAAGTCCAGATCTGAAACAAATGATTTGCAATATGCGAAGTTCCGATCTAAATCAAATGATTCATGATACGCAAAGTTCAAATCTAAATCAAACGATTCGTGATATGCAACGTGAGGTTCCAATCTAAATCAACTGATTTGCAACACGCAAAGTTCTGATCTGAATCAAATGACTCATGAAGTTACGATCTAAATCAAATGACTTGCAATACGCAAAGTTCGGATCTGAATCAAATTATTTGCAATACGTGACTTGAGGTTCTGATCTAAATCAATTTATTCACAAACTCGCTCCCAACTTCCGATCTAAGTCAAATGTTCGCGATGCACGAAGTTCCGAACAAAATTACGATTCACGATACGCAACAAGGTTCCGATCTAAATCAACTGATTCGTGATACACAAAGTTCGGATCTGAATCAAATGATTCACGAAGTTCCGATCTAAATCACGTGATTCGCAATATGTGACACGAGGTTCCCATCTAAATCAATTGATTCACGACACGCAAAGTTCCGATCTGAATTAAATGACTAGTGAAGTTCTGATTTAAATCAAATGATTTGCGAACCCGCTCCAAAGTCCCGATCTGTAACAAATGATTCGCAATTTGCAAAGTTCCGATCTCAATCAAATGATTCGCGATAAGCAAAATTACGATCTGAATCAAATGACTCGAAGTTCCGATCTAAATCAAATTATTCGCGAACCCACTCCAAAGTCCTGATCTAAATCAAATGACTCGCGATGCGCAAAGTTCTGATCTAAATCAAATGATTTGTAATACGTGACCTGAGGTTCCGATCTAAATCAATTGATTCGCGAACTCGCTCCGAGGTTCCGTTCTAAATCAACTGATTCACAATATGCAAAATTACAATCTGAATCAAATGACTCGTGAGGTTCAGATCTAAATCAAATTATTTGCGACTTGAGGTTCCGATCTAAAATCAATTGATTTGCCATACGCAAACTTCCGATCTGAATCAAATGATTCGCGAAGTTCCGATCTAAATCACGATTTGCGATACGCAACAAGGTTCCGATCTAAATCAATTGATTTGCAATATGCAAAATTACAATCTGAATCAAATTACTCGAAGTTCAGATCTAAATCAAATGACCTGTGATGTGAAGTTCCAAACTAAATCAAATGATTCGCGATACGCGACTTGAGGTTCTGATCTAAAAATCAATTGATTCATGATACACAATGTTCCGATCTGAATCAAATGACTTGTGAAGTTCCGATCTAAATCAAATTATTTGCAAACCTGCTCCGAAGTCCTGATCTAAATCAAATGATTTGCGATACACTATTTGAAGGCCCGATCTGAATCATACGATTCATCATACGCGATGCGATTGGAGCGCTTTGAAACAGTGAATCATGTTGCAACGCAATGGTTTTTATATGGTTTTAAAAATCATTACAAGCGATGTTAAAATTCTAAAATGAATGGCTCTTTTAATTTGAACTGGTTTTTGCTAGTGAATCGCTTGAAATGAAAAGAAATCACCAGTCAATCAAAGCGGTTCGAGCTTAAATGACTCACTCAATTGATTTGGTTCATCTCTTCCTCTTTTTGCATCTTCTGCCACATTTACACAACACTCAGTACTCTACTGGTTTAGCTTAATAGTTTTATGACATTAACTGAAATAGGCAAAAAAAAAAAAAAAAAAAAAAAAAGTATGTTTTTTTTAATTGCATAAAAAGATATGTGCTTACTAAAAAATTAAACAGTTATTTCACAGATACATTTAAGTACTTCAAGCACTTTAAGCAAAACTGCCTCTCCACAATCAACTAAGCTTGTACTCATTTTTCAGTGCCCACACCCACATCTCAAAACCTATTCATCGGTTATCAATTGGAACCTGGTTCTCACCATAAATTTTTTGCTTCTAGAAAATCTTACGTAACACTTGGATTAAGTATTTCTATCCAGGGTTCCAAAAAATGTTTTTGATCTCAAACAATTTGTGAAATAAAGGAAATATATTAAGCAGAATGCTCTAAGAACTTAAAAGATGCTAATATTTCCTTGTCCCTTCCACATTAAAATGTATCAAGTAAAATTAAAATGTAATATTAAGCTATACGTACATCACTATGTCAAATGTAAATGCATATAAATGGCACTTTATGCATGTTTTTATAAGGCAGGCTTAAAATGCAACACTCAATTTTATGCAATATTGTTGTATTCACGCCATGTCATTTATAATTAACAGAGCTGTTCATGCACTCTGACCCGTAACGAGAAATGATAATATTCTTGGATTGAAGACATTATCAGTATAGGAATTTAATAAAGTTGTAAACAAATTCTACTAGGATGTGAATGCTTTTTAAAAGTCTAGAATCTTGTAATTATGGTGAATCCATAAGTAACAGGGGTCTATAAGCAGTCTCTGTATCGACCAAGCAGTCCTTGGCCTGAACAAGACTGAAGAACCCTAATCTAAATTCAATTAATAACAAGACTATTCATCTGAAAAGTCCATTTCAAAAAATTAAATTGACTAACAGTCGAGACGCTATTCAAAATTAAGTGAATTTGAAACAAATGCAATGGCTACAGACCAGAAATTCATCCCCAGATTCAAATTTGCTCTCTATTTCTTTGCCCAGATCCCCCTCAGGCAGCTTGAGGTCCTCACGCAAATCTCCATTATCCTTCAACAGGGAAAGGTAGCCATCGGTAATCCCAACCAACTGTGCCAAAAGAAAGCCCCATTATTTCAAAATACTACAGAATAAATCACATTTAGACGTTTTCTGTATAGCACAAGCTCCTGAAGACAAGAGTTTAATAATGAAACAAGTACAAATATAATTTGTTAATATGACTAATGAACATTGATTAAAAAAACGTGTTTATGGTCTGAGCTTACTTGATAGTCCAGTCTCTTGATGTTAGGAACATCCATGTTGTGGGTGGAGGGACAGATATCTTCATTTTTCTTTCCAGTAAATATGTCAATTCCAACCAAGTGCACCTGAAAGGAAAATGACGCCTCAGCATTTAGGATATTTAATGATTGCGTTACAGATTAAATAATAGGCAATGAATAATGAAAGCTGGCCTTTAATCATAAGCCTTCGGTAGTGAGTTTATTAACATGATACCTTGGCATGCCCATGCTTGCCAGTCTTGGAGGTAGACATCTCCACAATCTTGCAGGGACGTCCCTTTAGCACCACAAAGCCGTTCTTACGCAGAGCACTGCACTGCATAGGGAAGGTAAGTGAAGCCCCAGCATCTCCACTGGTAAAATCAGTATCAAGATCAGCCATGATGGGTACGTGTAGAGGATTCTGTGCACAGAAGAAAACAGTATTGATACATGGTATTAACATAGCAAGGTTCTTCACAGAACACAGGTACATGAAAACAGTGATGAAATATAATTTACAAAGTTATTTGAATGGTACCACCATGACACTATGTTCAAAAATCCTTAGCAATACCATGACACATGTGCAAAAACACACATGTGACTTTTCTTGGTAGAACAGTTCACTAGTTTCAAAAAATGAAATGTTGTTCCAAACTTGTATTACTTTCTTTATTGGAACATAAAAGATAATTTGAAAAATGTTTCTTTTTCATACAAAGGAATCAACAGTAACCAAAATTTTTATGTTCCACAGAAGGAAGTCATGCAGGTTTGAATCAACATGAGGCCAAGTTTTTTGAGTGAACTTTCTTTTAAGTGTGGTAAAACATTGGTATTTTGCCGATTTGAAAATTGTACACAATACACTTAATTCAATAAAAACTAAAGCTAAAACAACCAAGCTAAAACTTAAAGCTAAAACAACTTTTGGCCTGGTTGAAGTAGGTGGTAACTTCGTGTTGGAACGTAACCTAAACTATACCAACCATACGAACTCATTGCCAATGTCGTAAATGTGAACAAATCTACGAATCATTAACTACTAACTACCACGACCTGGCTACCAAAAAAAACATCGTGTAATGTTAATCTCCACACAATTTAACGCGTCTAATGCAGTCGGAGCAGTATGGGTGCTTGGGGTGGATGAATGACTCACTTTACAGCAACAAAGTTAACCGGAACTATTGAGTTGACCGACTCATTTAAAGCCTTTTTATGATTTCACAAACTGTATAAACCACGAATTTTGTTCGTGAACAAACGTAAATTATGGTACAGCGTTCGTAACGGAGTAAACAGAAAGGTTCGCATCTGAATCATGAACTTTTGCCAGGCCGTTATGCTGCTCTGTCTAGCTTTGCATCAGCTTGACACACATGCGAAATAAAACAACTCCACACCCAGCCGCTCTGATCACACAATCGACCGCTTCAGGACACCGTCTTCAGTCGCCAAATCCTCTTTCCAGAGTTGTATCCACCCACTGTACCGTATTCAGACGATTTGCCTATAAATGTTGCGATGCTGGAGCAGAGAGCATTGAAAACGCCAGTCATTCCCTTCCAACAAAAGACGGAAAGATCTGCGCATGCGCGTGCACCTTTACTGCAACGAGATTCTCATGCACGAGGAAAAACTGCTTCAGCTGCGTTGTGCTCAAGTTTAAGCAGTCAAACAATTAGTAAAACACAAAACATTTCGCGAAATAGTAAAAATGTAAAATACCACGAAAAATTAAACCATTACTATGGTTTTGCCAGCAAATATGTTAGTTGATAAAATAAGTACGCTTATCATTGAAAACACGTGGCACGTTGCCTCGCCCTGTATTATCTCAAACGTACCCTTGTCCTAACAGCACAGTGAAACCTTTTTGCTCAAAATCAACCTTCGTGTATTGTGTTTACATCGGAAACTCCCTGGAGAAATTACAAAATTTGATGATGTTGGAGTTTATGTCATTGCACTACCAGTCAAAAGTTTTTAAACAGTAAGATTTTTAATGTTTTTTAAAGACGTTTCTTCTGCTCACCAAGCCTGCATTTATATGATCCAAAGTACAGCAAAAACAGTACAATTCTGAAATATTTTTACTATTTAAAATAACTCTTTTCTATTTAAATATATTTTAAAATGTAATTTATTCCTGTCATCAAAGTTAAATTTTCAGCATCATTACTCCAGTCTACAGTGTCACATGATCCTTCAGAAATCATCCTAATATGCTGATTTGCTGTTCAAGAAACATTTTTTATTATGATCAATATTTAAAACAGTTGAGTACATTATTTTCAGGATTCTTTGATGAATAGAAAGATCCAAAGATCAGCATTTATCTGAAAAAAAAAAAAAAACTTTTGTAATATTATAGCCTACACTATACCATTGTTTTATTGTTTTTTTTTTTTTGGAGGGGGGATACATTATAAAAATTAATAATTTTATTAGCAAGGATGCTTTAAATAGATCAAAAGTGTTGATTAAGACATTTATAATGTTAAAAGATTTCTGTTTCAGATAAATGCTGTTCTTCTGAACTTTCTATTCATCAAAGAAACCAGAAAAAATGACTCAGCTGTCTTCAACATAATAATAATAAATGTTTTTTGAGCAGCAAATCAGAATATTAGAATGATTTCTGAAGGATCATGTGACTGGAGTAATGATGCTAAAAATTCTGCTTTGAAATCACAGGAATAAATCACATTAAAAAATATATTAAAATAGAAAAGAGTTATTTTAAATAGTAAAAATATTTTTGCCGCACTTTGAAACAAATAAATGCAGGCTTGATGAGCAGAAGAGATTAAATCATTAAAAATCATACTGTTCAAAAACTTTTGACTGGTAGTATAAATTTGAACTGTATTTAACTACCAAAAACTTAAGTTGATCAGAGAAGGAAATGAAGACTAGTTTGATTCTCCCATTCAGCTTCAACAAGCCTCCACATTCCACCTTTATCAATACCAGTGTTTGGTAGTAACTAGTAACGCATTACAGTAATAATATTACTTTCCCTGGTAACTAGTGTAACTAATTACTAATACAATTAAAGTAGTAATATTACAGTTACCATCCAAAAAAATGGCTAGTTACTAGCCGGTTGGATGTACTGCCAAATTCTCTGAAATGCCTATGGAGACGGCTTATGGTAGAGAAATGAACATTCAATTCACGGCAACAGCTCTGGTGGACATTCCTGCAGTCAGCATGCCAATTGCACACTCCCTCAAAACTTGCGACATCTGTGGCATTGTGCTGTGTGATAATACTGCACATTTTAGAGCGGTCTTTTATTGTGGCCAGCCTAACGCACACCTGTGCAATAATCATGCTGTCTAATCAGCATCTTGATATGCCACACCTGTAAGGTGTATGGATTATCTCAGCAAAGGAGAAGTGCTCACCAACACAGATTTAGATAGATTTATGAACAAGTCTTAGACCTTTGAGTTCAGCTCATGAAAAATGGGGGCAAAAACAAAAGTGTTGCGTTTATAATTTTGGTCAGTGTACATATATATATATATATATATAAGCAAGTTGTACTCTTGTACAAGTTTGAGCAAGTTGTACTCTTTATCTGTGACATTTATGGATTCACAACAGGCTACAAAAAATATGCAATTACCAATTTTGGGGGGTGTAATGGAAATGTAACTTGTAGTGTAACTAATTACTGTTGACCAGGAGTAGTAAGTAATAACATTACTTTTGAATGGAGTAACTAGTAATGCGTAGTATATTACATTTTCTAAGTAACCACATTAACATATGAAGAGTTTATTTGCAAAAACAGATAACTATGTTTTTAACAATTTTTAAAAATCATGTTTTTTATTGTCCATTCCAATTAATTTCAATCAAACTGCGGTTGGGTTATTTTGATTAAGTAAAAACAACAAAAAAAAAATATATAAAAAACAATATTGTTATCTGTTCTTGCAAATAAACTCTTCATATATTACAATAATTTCTGAAGCATCATGTGACACTGAAATCAGTTATAGTGCACAATATTCATGTTTTTACAAATAAATGTAGCCTTAGTAAGCACATGAGACTTATTTCAAAAACATTAAACATCTTACCAACTCCAAAATTGTGAATGGTAGTGTAAATATACAGTCTTTCCAGGTTCACTGACACTCATCAAACTGCATTGAAGTATAATTTTAATGGAAGAATGACAAAAGCAACAGATACAGCAAAAAGGGTTTCAGCACCATTGTGTTTTCAAAGGCCTTCCTGTGCACTGTATCAACAATTCATGGACTCTGCAGCTATTCCTACTATAGCTGCAAATGTTATTGGAATGATTTACTTTAAAATATGAATACATCTATAATGGCAAACATACACAAATGTAAAACCACCAATGCAACTATAACAACTATAAAACAATATACAATCATTTGAGTCTCAACATCAGCTGAGCACCAAGGCCAGTGCATGTTTATATTTCACACCATCTTTCACGATTATGCTGTTGTGTTTAGTTAATCTCTTTGCCTGCTTCTAGATCAGTTATTTCCTGTCAAATAATGAGCTGTCGATGTGGGGCTCTGTGGAATATACAGCAAAACAGTTTTGTTATAACGGATGAGTTCGGTGACAGCAGTAACATCATTCATTCCACAGTTTTCACAAGATAATGGTCCCTTTCAGGCCTCTGTAGAGCTCTTGAGCTGCACCATCTCAGCTTCTTCTTGAGGTTTGGAAGGTGGGGCTCCACGTTTGCGGTGGAAAACAGCTGCTATCTCCTCAAAAGTCTTCCCTTTTGTTTCAGGTACACGCATGTAGGTAAAAATAGTGAAGCCGAATAGGAGTACTGCAAAAACGACGAAGACATAGCTCCCACAAAGACCCTAAGGACCAAAGCACAGTTATTTTGAAGACCTTGTAATGATGGCATGCACAATATTAAAAGTGCAGAGAACTCAATTCACCTCTAAATAGGGGAAAAACATGGCAATGATGAAATTGCATGTCCAGTTGCAACACCCAGCTAATGCGATGGCTGCTGGACGCGGACCCTGACTGAAGATCTCCGCCACAATAAACCATGGGATTGGTCCAGGCCCGATCTCAAAGAACGACACGAACAGGAATATGGCCGCCATGCTGAGGTAGCTCATCCACGAGTGAACGTCCTGAGAAGCAGAATAAAGAGTGAGACAGTTTTCTTCATTTCTGTTGAATTTTGGTTGTCCTTTATATTAAAAAAAAAATGCAGATCATACCTGAAAAGCCAGGCCCACTGTCATGGCCACAGCACAGCAGCACATTCCTCCCAGCCCTATCATAATGAGTGTCCGTCTGCCCGTTCTGTCCACCATAATCACCTATTAAAAACACATGAATAATCAGGACCGTTCAACAATGGCCAGAATTATCTACAACTGCCTGTAAGCTGAAAGACTTTTTGAAGATGGACATGAATTAATTTTTGAAGTCATTTTTTGTTTGCCATATACTGACATCTAGTGGCCCTGAACTGCTCAACATGGTGTATATAGCAGAGAATTCAGGTAAAGTAAATCACTGGGGAAAATTAACCTGAATTCACTGTAAATATATAAATATATAAATATATTATTATTATTATTATTATTATTATTATTATTATTATTATTAATGCTTTTTTTCTAGCAGTTTGGTGGATGCTTGTATATTCATCCATATACCAGTATGTATTGTACTTCTTTTTTTTTAAATTAAAAATTAAATTAAATTTAATTAAAATTTAATAACTATTTAATTTTTTCATATATTTTTTAATTTAATATGGGACACTTTTTGACGTTCAAATCACAGGGAAAAATTAACCTGAATTCACTGTAAATATATAAATATTTTTGTGTAATAATTGTATTCTTTTTGTAATTTTTTATATATTTTTAAATTATTATTATTGTTAATGTTTTTTTTTTCTAGCAGTTTGGTGGACATTTGTATATTTATCTATATATGTATTGCACTCCATTTTATATTAAAAACTATAATTTTATAGTTATAATAACTATTTTTTAATTATATTTTTCTGGGAAAAATTTCCCAATTAACCTGAATTCACTGTAAATATAGAAATATTTTTGTTCAATAATAATAACAACAATAATAATAATAATAATAATAATGTATTATTTCTATATTTCTATATTCATCCATTTATGTATTGTATTAAATTAAAAAAAAGTATATATATATATATTTATATTTTTATTATATTTTTCATTTAAACTGGGACACTTTTCGCCATTAAAAAATTGATTAAAAAAATGTCCCAATTAAGCTCAATTCTCTGTTAATATATAAATATCTTGTTTATTATTAGTGTTGTTGTTAATAATAATAATAATAATAATAATAATAATAATAATGTTTTTTTTCTAGCAGTTTTGTGGACATTTGTATACTCATCCATATATGTATTGTATTCCATTTTTATAGAAAAATTAATTTATTAACTATTTTATTTATATATTGTTAAATATTTTTTTATTATTATTGTTATATTATTATCACCAATATTATGTTTTTATTTTATTTTATTTAAATTGGGATACTTTCTGCAGTTAAAATCACTGGGAAAAAATGTTCCAATTAACCTGAATTGCAGACATTTGTAACTTCATCCATATATGTACCGTATTCCATTCATTTATTAACTATTTTATTTATATATTGTTAAATAATCTGTATTATTATTATTATTATTATTATTATTGTTATTTTATTTTACTTTATTTTATTTATCATGTTTCACCAAAATAAAATGGTATTTGGCTGCTCATGTGATAACAACATGCTTGCCTTTGGGTAGTGGCCTTTCCATATATTTTTTATTATAACTGTTTTTATTTGTCTGCAGTCTTCATCTCATGTGAATTCACATTTAAACTATATTTTTCAAAAGTACTTAAATTTAAGTTTCATTTTAATTAATTAATTATTTACATTTTTATTAAATTAATTTTTCATTTCTTTCGAGCTAAAATGTACTTGTGTAAAAACTAAGAAAGTGACTTTGTCTACTCTTGGACTAGTCTAAAGTATTGCTCTTTCATGCACCAGATTCATTAAAACTTGTTGTGAATGGATTATTTGATTTAGAGTAGCTCTTGACTCATTACTCAAAACTGTTTTCACTTGCAGGCTGCCCTTGAACTAGCAGAGATAAACACTGCAAAGTCCCTGATAACATATGGCTGCTCTCCAGCTCTACGAGCCCAGAAAAGACAGGTTTTAGCCGCCTCTCCAGATCCAGCAGTTATTATAACTTAATCCGTTCACAAGATTAATCACATCACAAGGTGAGAAGTCTCACAAGGTCATACAGTGTTAAACATGAGCATGACTGATAATGTCAGCACAAATCTATATAAATCTAACCTAAATCAATGACACATTTTGATCACAGTGCTAATGACAGCTGCTGTGCCTTCAGTTGCAATCTGTTGTCTAAAGTAACATGATCTCAAATGAGTTGGAATATCTACAGTATCTGCGTCGAGTTATTATCAAAAAGCATTAAGGAAAAGTAAGACCCGAGAGGCAACAGCACTCTGCTGTTTCTAAGAGACGAGAGCCTGTTCCTCAGCAGCCACTGTTTGCTTTTAAATTAGTGTCTGTTTACCGACACAAGGGTGAAAATGATGTTTATAACTCCCACTCCAATAGTGGCATACACAGGCTGACTGACCCCTGCAGTCTGGAAGATCGAAGTAGAGTAATAAAAGATCTAGAAAAAAAAGAAAACAAAGATAAGATTACATATTGCAGTTGTCTAATAGTAATGGGGTCTATAAAATTGAGCGTACCGCATTGATCCCAGAGAACTGCTGGGATAAATGCATCATCAGGGCCACGAAGAGCTGCTGGCGGTACACGGAGGAACGGAGTAATCGCAGGATGGACATATGCGCCTCCTTCATGGCCTCCTCTTTCTCTGCCTGCATCTCTGCAATGTCCTTTGAGGTGTCGTAATCTCCCTTCAGCCTTTTCAGACCTAGCAGAAGGAAGAGCTGAGAATCATTATTTTGTCTGATCTGAGTCCCAACTGCAACTATAACAATAATGATAAAAAGGAACAATATCGTGAATAAAGCGTGAATAATAATAGAAGCAATTTACTATAATAGCAAATAGCAACAGATTCTATTTACACTATGTAAAATGGGAGTATTTTCTTTGCAATATTTGTAGTTAAATGCTGTTTCTACTTATAGTGGGAGATACAGTTGAAGTCAAAAGTTTACATACACCCCACAGAATCTGCAAAATGCTAATTATTTTACCAAAATAAGAGGGATAATACAAAATGCATGTTATTTTTTTTATTTAGTACTGAAATAATAAGATATTTCACATAAAAGGCGTTTTACATATAGTCCACAAGAGAAAATAATAGTTGAATTTATAAAACTGAGCCCATTTAAAAGTTTACATATACTTGATTCTTAGGATGGACATTTATTTGTATTTGAACCCTTTCCAACAATGGCTATGACTGAGGGACTCATATGCAGTATTACAGAAGGTTCAAACACAATGCATTAAGAGTCAGGGGTGAAAACTTTTTGATTTTGAAAATCAGGGTAAATTTAACTTATTTAGTTTTCTGGGAAACATGTAAGTATCTTCTGTAGCTTCTGAAGGGCAGTATTAATTGAAAAAATATGATAATTAGGCAAAATAAGAAAAATGTACACACACTCATTTCGTTCAAAAGTTTTCACCCCCGGCTCTTAATACATTGTGTTTCCTTCTGGAGCATCAGTGAACGTTTGAACCTTCTGTAATAGCTGCATATGAGTCCCTCAGTTGTTCTCAGTGTGAAAAGATGGATCTCAAAATTACTGGTCATTACTGGAAAAGGTAATGCTGAAAAACCACAGAATTTGTGGGACCTAAAGCATTTTTTTTTTGAAGGACAGCGAGCAGTTTAATTGTTCAGGATGAACAAGGGACTCATGAAAAACTATCACTAAACCAAAAAACACAGGTAACAACACAGTATGAAGAATTAAACGTTTGTTCAAGTGTATGTTTTTAAAATAAAGTCAGTATATTAATCATCTTCATTAATGCAGAAAATAGAAGTGGAGGATTTAGATTGACTACCATGTGTCAGTATTTACTAGAAATTAAATTCTTTTGGCAAATCAGCACAGAGTTATCATTAGAATCCGGCAGTGAAATGTAGGAAATTGAATTTATTAAGGAGAAAGAACCAGATGGACATTCAGGAAATTGCCTGGTTTGTGCAATCTGTAATGGCAAGTCAGTGGCCAACTTCACTTCACACTGATACCACTTTCCTTATACTTATAATACTGACTTGAATCTTACAAAATGTTATCCATGTAGTTTTGACTTTATTTTTAAAATAATAGTACTTTTTATTTGTCATAATTTTGTGAGCTCATTCTCTACACTTTATGACTTTATTGTCAAAAAAGGCCTATTATGAAATTCTGATTGCATGTTTAAACAAACGGTGAATACTGAGTGGCACATACTCTTGCGTGCTTCTTCCACTTTGCCTAGTTTGATGTAAAGGTATCGAGGACTTTCTGGACACAAAAACAGCAGCAGACTCTGCAGGACAGCAGGAGCTCCAGAAAGACCCAGCAACACGTGCCACATGTCATCATTTCCCAGCAGAAAATCCAGACCAATAACCTGTACAGAACAAGGACACCTGCACACATCTTACATATTCTAATAAGAACCGAAAAAGATTAGAACTGAACATCTTAAAATACAACTTTTTATTACTTGTTTATTCATTGAATAGCTCCTTAAAATTGATTTTCAATGGCAGTTCTTGTATGGTCATGCTCTTTTATTTAATAAAATTAAACATTCTGTTAATATTCAGTTCCCACCATGAACCTTTTATCCCTTATGTAGTTTATTTGTGGATTAGATGTATTATAAAAGTGTCACTCACTTGACTAATAAGGATTCCAATTACAATAGCTAGCTGGTGAAGTGCTCCCATAGCACCTCGGTACTTCACTGGAGAAATCTCCCCAATGTACAACGGCACCAGGCCAGATGACAGACCTATAATACACATGAACCAGTGCACAGTCAATTTAATAAAACAAGTTTAAAGGGGACTTATTATGCCCTTTTTTACAATATGTAATATAAGTCTTAAGAATCCCCAGAATGTGTCTGTGAAGTTTAAGCCTAAAATACCTCACAGATCATTTATTACATCATTTTGAAAATGCCTGTTTTGAGTGAAAGCAGAAACATGCTGTTTTCATGCATGTCTCTTTAAATGCAAATGAGCTGCTGCTCCCCACCCCCTTTTCCAGAATAGGGCTGTGCCCTTACAGCTTGTACCTCAGATACTCTGGTAAAATACATCTGTTTGGTTTTGATTATCATGCCTATCACACTAAAATAAATGTATTTTAAAGCCATATTAAACTTTTGGTATTGCGCACATCTCAAGCATGCGCACAGAAAACAGCTGTTCTAAACTAAGTTCTCTTTTATGTTCTCTTTTAAATTGTCAAATACACACAAGTTTATGTTAAAAAGTTAAACAGTTGGGAAAGAAATCGCATGTTTATATTAAATCTGTATGGCAGCAGCGTAATATACGGTAAATAAATCAGTAAATCCACTGCTTTCTTGTCTCCTCAGAGGCTGGGACTCTAAATAGCTAACGACAGAACAGTTAGCACGCTTTGATCGAAATTTTGCCATGGCGTTAGACTGGTACACCGTTGTCAATTGCGAAAACAAAATGGTGACACTGCGGGTGAAAATGTGCAGATTAAGGGGCGGTAATATTATAATAAGGTCCAGGGTCGTTTGTTTCACAACAAAACCCACCCAATTGCTACTCAAATCTAGCCCAAAAGTAGCCCAGTTGCGTTTTGATGGGGTCCCCCATTAAAAATTGCATTCTGGGGGGTAAAATACACGTTTTTTGGTGGGATTTCCCCGGTAAAATTAGCATTCCAAGGGCTAAATATTACGTTTTTGGGGTCGATTCAACTCGCAGACATGAAAAACAACCCACGGCAACATTGTTAAAGTAGCCCAATTCCGTGGGAAAACCGCGGACTTGGCAACACTGATAAGATCCCCTTTCTACGTCACGGGCCGAGCGAAATCTGACGCTCTCGTTTTTCACATGCTTGCAGAGAAAGGCTTACCAAAACAAATTGTTGTCCTTTTTCACATTTTCTGGGTTGGTAGATGCACCGACCCCGTTTATAGCACTTAAACACAGAAAAAGTTATATTTTCATGATATGTTCCCTTTAAGTAAATAACTTACATATATTCATTATATCTGTAGCAGACAAAAAATGAGAGTTTTTATGAGTGAATCATAAATCATTCACTCCACTGATTCATTTAAAATAATGATTCATTTAGGAATGAAGCAAGTGGCTGCCTCTACGAATGAGTCATTGAAGAATTCGCTCAACTGATTCGATCAGGAAAAAATGTTACTGAGTGCAGCTTGGAGATGCAACCGCTTCTACTTTGGCTTTGTTTAGAATTACTTTAGTCATAGTCATGAGAAGACTGGATCATTTTGATCTTTTAAAACTCATTTGGCATAATGAGCTAATATTATTCAACTCAATTTCAATTTTGTTCATTTAGTTAATTTGAGCTTAATTTAGTTAGATTAAAGTGTTCTATATTTTCAATATCCAAATTCCCTGTACACGTCTGCATATGCAATCGCTGATCATACTGTGAGCATTATGCAATTATTGATCATATTGTGGGCATTATATAAAACATTGGAAGAGTCTAATTATGAGAAACAGAAATTGTAAGTTTCTAATGTGTCTTCTGGTTTAAATCTTTTGTTCTTCCATTATGTGACAGACACAACATGAATGAATCATTTATGAACAGTACAATTCCACTGGCGGAACAAAAATAGATAATTTAACTGGCAATGTTTCTAAAATGTAGGGCTGCCTAACCGTTAGTCGACAAGAAGAGGCTTGGTTGACCAAAATTTTGTTAGTTGCTTAGAAAATAAATAAATAAATATAAAAAACTTGCTGTTCACTTGCTGTTAAAATACTCCGTCATTTTTGGTCATAGAGATAAAAGTAATACATCTTTCGAATCTGTAAAGACTTTACATTTATTTACATTTACATTCAAAATAACAACAAAACATTGCACTTTTGTAAAATAATGAAAGCAAACAGAGTGCGTTTTCTTCCGTCTCGGCCTCTGTGAACTTGAGCGTGAAACTCCGAAACTCCATGTACACTTGCCTTACAGACATGAAAAATATATCTATAGAGAGTAAAATGTCTACTTTTAAATGAGCCAATTCAAATACAAAACAAATATTCTTAGATTATGTAATCCATATGAAACATGCATATAGGCACATCCACTACTGCGGAGATGACAAGTTAGTGTCGCCAACTTTATCTCTTAAAGGAGAAGTCCACTTCCAGAACAAAAATTTACAGATAATTTACTCACTCCCTTGTCATCCAAGATGTTCATGTCTTTCTTTCCTCAGTCAATAAGAAACTATGTTTCTTGAGGAAAACATTTCAGGAATTTTCTCTATATAGTGGACTTAAATGGTGCCCCCAAGTTTGAACTTCCAAAATGCAGTTCAATTTACATACTTTTTAACCTCAAATGCTTGTTTTGTCTCATCTCTGCGATGCGCATGCGTAGTCTGTGTAATTCGGGTCAATATAGATAGGGTATGTCGGAAAACTCCCATCTAGTTTTCTTCGTCAACTTCAAAATCACCCTACATCGCTGTTTTAGCATTTTTTGTGAAGGGTGCTGGATCTTATTTTCATGTTCACTTTATAAACATTGTGTCGGCACTTTAGCAGTGATGTAGGATGATTTTGAAGTTGGGAAAGAAAATGAGATGAGAGTTTTTGACCCTAAACTGTCTTGACCGTAGTGAACCGGAAAAAAAACAAGAGTTCACGCAGACTTAGAGTGTTTGAGGTTAACAAGTTTATAAATTGTCAATTTGTTTAGAAAATGACCGATCGCTTTGCTAGATAGGACCCTTCTTCCTCGGCAGGGATCGTTTAGAGCCATTTGAAACTGCATTTAAACTGCATTTTGGAAGTTCAAACTTGGGGGCACCATTGAAGTCCACTATATAGAGAGAAATCCTGAAATACATAAGTTCTCGACTGAAGAAAGAAAGATTTGAACATCTTGGATGACAAGGGGGTGAGTAAAACAAAGGGGGTGAGCCGAAAACAAAGAAAGCGCTAGTTTAACAATAAATTATTAAAACGTCAACTTGAGCACTTTATTAGGCTATGTAGGCAATTGAAGACTCATTATTATGATTTATATGGTTATATGGTTTATTAATAAACTTGCGACTAATGCTTAAAATGAATGTTTACTGGTCGACCAGTAAATGTAATACAATCCAGGTTGTACGAATTTGTACAAATTAGTCACCTTGTAAAATATGTACAACTTGCTGTGAGATCGGGTTTTTAATTTTTGTTTATTTTATTTCCTATGTATCTGTCTTTTGCATGATCAATTTTATGAGAATTTTTAATCAATTAACAAAAGCCTCACCTTGCTTTTCTCTCAAGTTTTCATTAAAATAAAGGCAAGGTTGCATCTTACCACAGTACAGTCCCATGATAGCACGTCCTGCTATCACCATGAGGTAAGGTGTGCCCATCTTAGCCAGGCCCATCAGCAGCCCAGCTGTTATGGCCAGGACATTTATATACAGCATACCTTTGATCCTGTAATTCAATATTATACAGACGGGACCACAAATGAGTCACATTCCACTGAATCTGAACACATAAAACTTTATTCTTTCCAGATAAAAGAAGCTGATTAACGTATTTGAGCTGTTCATCTTATCGCAAATACTCTACCTTCCACGGACGTCGCTAACAAAGCTCACTAGAAAGGAGGACACCATGCCTCCGATGGAGAAGATGGCCACGGACAAGGACCAGTACATGACCACAGAACCATCGGTGGGTTCTTCATGTTCTGTGGCATTTCCTTCTTCTCTGCGGGCCAGTTCCTCATTATAGACACCTAGGGATCTTGCATAGTGCCTTTCAATGACCTACAACACGATGACATAATGGCATGACGAATAAAGATATTGTACAATAGATAAAACCATATCATGCGTAGTCTGAATGCAGCTAGGAATGTGACTGTTGTAATGACGGTGTAATTTTGCTGACCTTTTGTGGGGCATTTATGACGCCCAGGCTGTATCCCATCTGCAGAGAGCCAAGTGCAGCTGTGAACACTGCCAGAGCGAGTGTGCCTGTTAACTGCTGTGAGACAGGAAAACACAACAGGTCTTAAAAAGTTTGAATTTTGACCTTCACAGATTAAGGCCTAAAAAGGTCTTAAATTTGAGCAGCAAATCTTCAGTTCATAAAATCTTGGGATTAAATGTTGCAAGCACTGTTTTGTTCTCCAGTACATCCTTAAATCAAGATAAATTTACTTCAGATGCAAACTGAACATATGAAGTCTTGTATTTGTTTATGAAATTAAACTAAATTAAGTCAGTGTGGTATAAAAACCTGCAGTGGCAGATATTTGTTCTTGTTTTAAGCACAAACTCACCTCACCATAAAACATGACTAACATCTTTTGACTTCTCAAGTAAATATATCTTGATTTAAGAATATTTAGACATTTTCAATGAAAGAAAAATCCTTTGGAAAGTTGGAAGTTTTCATTTAGAGAACATATTTTGTTTCATTCAGTTTATTCTTTACTTATAAAAAGGGATTAAAACATTTGCCTTACAAACATTTGCCTCCATAATACGTCCAGAAACCGTTAAGATTAAAGTATCATTTACTCTTGATCAATTCAGAATGTGACAATAGTTTATAAAATGTAAGTGCGAGTCAAGTCAGAATTGTGAGATATAAACTAAAAATTATATGTTTTTGTTAAATGAATTATTAAACATACAGTTGAAATCAAAAGATTACATACACCTTGCAGGATCTGCAAAATGTTATTTTACCAAAATAAGAGGAATCATACAAAATGCATGTTATTTTTTATATATATATATATATATATTTTTTTGTTTAATACAGACCTGAATAAGATATTTCACTATTATAGAATCTTCAAACGTTCACTGACGCTCCAGAAGGAAAATACGATGCATTAACAACCAGGGGTGTAAACTTTTGAACAGAATGAAGGTGCGTACATTTTTCTTATTTTGCCTAAATATCATATTTTTTTTTAATTTAGTACTGCCCTTCAGAAGCTACTTACATGCTTCCCAGAAGACAAAATAAGCTAAATTTACCCTGATGGTCAAATTAAAAAAGTTTACACCCCCCGGCTTTTAATGCATTGTTTCTCCTTCCGAAGCGTCAGTGAGCGTTTGAAACGTATGTAATATCTGCATATGAGTCCCTCAGTTGTCCTCAGTGTGAAATGATGGATCTCCAAAAGATACAGTCATTGTTGGAAAGGGTTCAAATACACAAAAATGCAGGATTTTTTTGTGAAGAACAGTGGGTAGTTTAACTGTTTAGGACAAACAAAGGACTCACGAACAACTAAACAAACAAACAAAAAAAAAAAACAGCTGGATCATTCAGGTAACAACACAGTATTAGGAGTCCAGCGTATGTAAACTTTTGAACAGAGTCATTTTTATAAATACTGTGGACTGTATGTAAACATATTTTATGTGAATTGGTGTGTTATGTTCAGGTCAGTACTTTTTAAAAAAAAAAAAAAAAAAAAAATGCTTATTTTGGTAAAATAATAAACATTTTGCAGATTCTGTAAACTTTTGATTTCGACTGCATATTTTGTCTGAACAAACATTTGATTCAAGAACAATTAACATGATTAGATGTAGTTTAACACACTTTACTCAGAATTACTGAGATGGTATAACTACATATATACCTGAAATATTGTGCAATCAGGTACACAAGTAAGACCCGAGCAAACAGAACTAAAGCTCTTGATGGTCTAAAAAATCTCCAGTAATACTAATTAACATAATGCATAATATATTACCTTACTACAATTATGTACTATAGTAGCAACAATAACAATGCACAATTACAAACATACACATTTGCATAGTTTATTACTAACAGTCACACAAACAGAATGGCCAAATTCTCTTAAATGGTTGCATTTCTTAAAAAGCATTACAATTTTTCCATACACAAAATAAAAGTATCTGCATCCTGGCCATGCTAGTTATTCAGTTGTCAGTTTACAACTAAATGAGAGTCAAATCACAGTAACATTAATGATAAACCCAGAAATCTCATAATCACAGCGTGAATAACACCTGCATTCACTGTTCTGCATGTCATTATCATCTCTGCTCTCATTTGTACTAGAGCAAAATGCTTTTAACTTATACATTAAAAAAAAAAAATAATACATTCAAAAATTCAACATGTAAAGCTAAAAGACATTATTTCACACCACTGTCAATCGGTTACTTATCATTCAGATGCAAATCAAAATACAGATACAAATAACCAAGAACTAAATCAATTTACCTTCTCCATTTTGGCATGAAGTATCAGCAAAAGCTGCTCTTGGTTGTTAATAGTGGCTCCAAGGTTCTCGTCTGCTTTCCCAATACTCAGTAAATGATCAATCCTGTCACTGCAGGATCATGCTGCACACGTGTGCTTGTGCTGGAGACCTTCTGCCCTGATCCACTAATGATGTCCATGTATCAGCACTGTTTATGTGCCGCTTCAGGAAAATCATCTTCCCATTGAACACTACACTACTATTTCACTCTTAAGTGTGGTTGAAATGATTGGTGTGACTTTTTATATGATTTTAAAGTATTTAATATATTTATGATACACATAATGAAGAAGTGTCAGGATTGCAAGATTGCACTTTTTTATTTTGATTGGCGTAACAAAGCAACTGGATAAGATGTTATGTGCTTAAGCAAGAAGAGTTAATGTATTACACCTGTCAGAGCAAAGTTCCCACCACTGGAGATACTGACACTTTCATGCGCTCTGGTAAACAACCAAGAATGAGGGACACGAACAAGCCAAAAAAGGTACTTATTTGTTTATTTTTTTCTTATCATAAAATTAAAAAAAAAAACACAAACCAAAAAAAGGAGGACATAGTGCTTCTATCACCGGAAAAGAAATGAAAATCTTGTTTACAGCTTCGACGATCATTAAAAACGTATTAAGACAGAAACATTAAGTAACCATTCTTGAGTGTCAAATGAAGTAGTTAATTAAAAGAGCTCAGTGAGGTGCTTTTCCAGCACTGGCCGAACACAGTGTTTCACACAGCATACATACATACATCAGCAGGACATTATTGCTAAAAACCTCTCATTCCCTCACCATTAAAATATCTTCTTTTGCTATGTAAGAGATGTGAAAGAAATATAAATATCTATATAGTGTGCAAACATCAAGTGACTTTGAAAACATCTAAAGCGTTCAACTGAAGACCCAGGCAAACATACAAAAGTAATAAACTGAAAAAAAGATTAAAAAAAACAATACATTATGGTTAATATCTGTAGACCTACTGTAGCAGTTCTGTAGTACCAACATCTGTGATGTCTAAGTCAAAGAGACTTAATTGTGACTTTGTCAGATGAAGAACCTTTTCCCTTTTTGGAATGTTTTGAGCCCCAGGTTTATTTGACCCATTCAACACTGTTACAAAATAAAAGTGTAAGAAGCTACAGCTGCAGGAGAGACGGAAAGGTAATGATGGCCGAAACATAAGCGTAATGGAATATAAGATGCAAAAATAGAAAATCAATGTGCCTCTAAAGATTGATTCCACACAGGTTAATTTGTGCTAGGCACTATAATAAAATCAAAATAAAGTCATCAACAATACTCAATCGTCACTGAAATACAGGTGCTTTTTCTTTATAATTTTTTACTTTTTTTGTTCAGCTAGCTCAGATATCATGTTGCTCTGATGTACATATCACACAACATCTGATCCAGTGTCTACACAAACATGCAACCGGTGAGGAGGACCGTTTTCTTCCATGTGTCGCTTCGGTTTCTTCAAACATTCCAAAAAAAGGACCAGAAAAATGGTATGCAACTTAAAGATGCGTTCATGATCCGTTCAGCTCCAGTCTCAAAGCTATAAAACGAACTCAACTATATTTTAAGATACAGTACTTTGGATAAATGTACAGTATATGGATCTTCTTGACAATATACAAATGAGCACCAGTGTTATTCGTTTCTTTTGAGCGTCTCGAGAAATCGGACGAAGACGGGCATCACAGATATTTGTGAAACTGCCGATGTTGTAAGGTGAAACATCAAGAGACTAAAGCTTGGTTTTAGCCTGAGTGCTTGCTAATGTTATCCCCACATTTGTTATCTTTTACATATTTAAATCCAATTCTTTACAATCATGCAACTGACTAAAATTCGCTGGAAACATAAAAGTCGATTGAAACCGATGGGAAACCAGAGACGGGAACGTAAAAGGGAGGATTCTAAAAGAACGGGCTTTACCAGAGGCCACAAATAAGGTCTAAAACCAAGTTCAAGTTAATCAGCCCCCTCTTCTGGGAACTGCGTGCCATTGCAGGTGACGTCAGATACCGCACCTCCGTGAGCCGTGTGTGCTGTCCTATGGGACAGACCCATGTCTCCAAGCACAGTCTAATATTTGTAAAATCTTTTTCAGATCAAAGTGTCAATGTACCGTGCGCTCACAGATGCAACGGTGATGGGAAAACAAGGCTCCACAGTGTTTGGGCTGCGGGAGCTTCACCAGTTCATCAAAGAGTTCCTGTTGAGCGTCATGAAAAACACTTGACTGCTACCGCCTGATCGGACCGAGGCAAAGAACACCTGCAGGAAGAAAAGAGAAAGAAAATGTAAGCTTGTCCAAAACGGCCTGTTTTTGATGAACTATAACATTGGTGGTGATGATCTAACCTTGTCATTCCTCTCACAGAGGAACTTAAGTCTCTGAGCTCTCTTGTGCATGAAAACACCATCCAGGTGGCCCGTTTCAACAGAGCGGATCTCGATGGCTTTCTCTCCCCAGCCCATGATCTGATTGGAGTGGATATAAGCTGCAAAACAGAACATCTTGTTCAGTTCTCATGTGTAGAGACGTCTTTATACCAAAAACAACGTACAGTGCCATAGTTCTTCCACAAATGTGAATATTTGTGATATTTCTTTCATTTCTTGGGGATAGGTCATAAGTAGTTATTTATGCAGAATGTCAAAGCTGCTGTTTTCCATATAATGACAGTGGTATATGTACTGAAATAATGTTTTAAGGGATAGTTCACAAAAAAATTTAAATTCTGTTATTAAAGGAGAACTCCACTTCCAGAACAACAATTTACAGATAATG
Source organism: Cirrhinus mrigala (assembly GCA_036247105.1). Classification (NCBI taxonomy): domain Eukaryota; kingdom Metazoa; phylum Chordata; class Actinopteri; order Cypriniformes; family Cyprinidae; genus Cirrhinus; species Cirrhinus mrigala. Next base: position 18,500,993 of record CM070008.1, on the reverse strand, counting down.
TACTCAATCCTTGTCATCCAAGATGTCCATGTCTTTCTTTCTTCAGTTGTAAAGAAATAGTTTTTTTGAGGGGAACATTTCAGGATTTTTCTCCATATAATGGACTGATATGGTGCCCCGAGTTTGAACTTCCAAAATGCAGTTTAAATGCGTCTTCAAATGATCCCAATTGCGGTTGTAAACCAAGCCGAGGGAGAACGGTCTTATCTAGTGAAACGATCGGTTATTTTCATAAAAATAATACAATTTATATGCTTTTTTTAATGTCAAATGCTTGTCTAGTCTTGCTCTTCCTGGCTCTTTTTACGGTTCATGAGAGTTAGGGTATGTTGAAAAACTCCCATCTCATGTTCTCCCTCAACTTAAAAATCATCCTATATCGCTGTTTTACTTTTTTGTTAAGGGTGTTTGATCTTTTCTGCATGTTCACTTTGCAAAGACTGGGTCAGAACTTCTGCAGCGATGTAGGATGATTTTGAAATGATTTTTGAAGTTGAGGGAGAAAATACGATTGGAGTTTTTCGGCATACCCTAACTGTCTTGAACCAGAATACACAGAGTTCAGGGAGAGAAAGGCAAGACGAGTGTTTGAGATTAAAAAGTATTTAAATTGTATTTTTTTTAATGAAAATAACGATCGTTTCGCTAGATAAGACCCTTCTTCCTTGGCTGGGATTGTTTACAAATCACATTTGGGATCGTTTGAAGCTGTATTTTAAACTGCATTTTGGAAATTTAACCTCAGAGCACCATATCAGTTCATTATATGGAGAAAAATCCTGAAATGTTTCCCTCAAAAAACAATTTCTTTACGACTTTTCTTTAAGACGTGAACATCTTGGATGACAAGGGGGTGAGCACATTATCTGTAAACTGTTGTTCTGGAAGTGGACTCCTTTAATTACTCACCCTCATGTCGTTCCAAACCTGTAAGACCTTCGTTCATCTTCAAAACACAAATTAAGTGTAGTAAGGACACAAAGTGTGCACTAAAAGTATTCTAGTAGCTTCATAAAATTATGGTTGAATCACGTTACATGGACTTACTACCTTTCCTGGCCTTGAATGCATCAGTTACATTGCTGTCTATGGAGGGTCTGAAAGCTTTCAGATTTCTCAGTGTTCTGAAGATGAACGAAGGTCTTACAGGTTTGGAATGACATGAGGGTGAGTAATTAACAGAATTTTAATTTTTGGGTGAACTATACCTTTAAACCTCAGTCTGTTCCTCATATTGCTTCAGAAGAATTGGGATACAGCAAACAAGTCTTATATTATGAATGATTTCTATGATTGTTTTTTTTCTCTTGATAGCTCCTGGTCCCCATCCACTTTCATTTTATTAAACAGGATATTACAATGCAGCTCTGTATATAAAGTTGGATACATGCGTATATCCAACTTTATTAGCATACATACAGCATATTCGCGTAAACATATATATACTATATTGCAAATCTCAACTTCTTGATTTATATCTTATTTTTTTATCACCCAGCTCTAATCTGCTAAATGTGACCATAAGGACTGAAGACAATAAAATACTGTAAACATTAACATCATATTTTTCTATAAAGCTGCTTTGAAACAAATGTATACTATAAAAAGTAAAATAAACACTAATGAAAACACTAATAAAAATGACTTGACTAAACATTTCCTTTGGCAAGGAAGAAAGCTGGAACAACACGAGGGTTGAGTAAATGACGAAACTATGCCTATAAAACACACTTTTTTTTTGATCTTGGTTGTTGTATTTAAATGTATTGCCATATCTGCTTCATCAGTTTGGGAACACCTTGCAGAATCTGTGAAAATGTGAACAATTTTAACAAAATGAGAGCGATCATACAAAATGCATGTTATTTTTTTATTTAGTACTGTCCTGAGTAAAATATTTTACATAAAAGATGTTTACATATGAAATTATTCAAATAAACCCCTTCAAAAGTTTGGGAACCCTTAGTTCTTAATACTGCGTGTGGGTTACCTGGATGATCTACAACTTTTTTTTTGTTTGTTTGTTTTGTGATGGTTGTTCATGCGTCCCGTGTTTGCTCTGAACAGTTAAACTAAGCACTGTTCTTTTTGAATTTGAAGATCAAGGTAAATTGTACTTAATTTGTTTTCCGGGAAACATGCAAGTATCTTCTGTTGGATCCGAAGGGCAGTACTAAATGGAAAAAAAATTATATTTCAACAAAATAAGAACAAATTGAACATCTTCATCCTGTTCAAAAGTTTTCACCCCCCAGCTCTTAATGCATCAGATTTCCTTCTGGAGCATCAGTGAATGTTTGAACCTTTTTTAATAGTTGTGTTTGAGTCCCTAAATTGTCTCACAGTATTAAAAACCAAGGGTTTCCAAACTTTTGAAGGGGGTTATTTTAATAATTTCAGCAATTTTTTTGTCTTGTGGATTGTGTAAACATCTTTTATGTAAAATATCTTACTCAGGACAATACTAAATAAAAAAAATAACATGCATTTTGTATGATCTTTCTTATTTTGTTACAATTATTCACATTTTCACAGATACTGCAAGAGGTTCCCAAACGTTCGCATGTCACTGTATTACATGGCAGATAGAAATTAAACATTCAACAACATCATAATATAAACAAAATATAATAAAAACAAACCTTTTAAAATTTAACAAACAAAAAGACAAGATTGAGCACAATTCTATAAAGATTCAGTAACATTTTACAATGTTCATTTGTTTACATTACTTAACTACATTAGTTAACATGAACTAAGAATAAACGACACTTCTACAGCATTTATTAATCTTAGTTAACGTTAATTTCAGCATTTACTAATGCATTATTAAAATCACAAGTTGTTTGTTAACATTAGTTAATGCACTGTGAACCAACATGAACAAAGAATGACTATTTTTATTAACTAACACTAACAAAGATTAATAAATAGTGTATTAAATGAATTGTTCATTCTTTGTTCATGTTAACTAATGTAATTAACCAATGTTAACTAATGAACTTTATTGTAAAGTGTTACCATTTTTATTATAAACGTGCTTGTAAAAATTGTAAAAGTGTTTCTGAAAAAACATAAAAGCTTGTTCTGATAAAAACTGCTGTCTCATAGCATCTAAAAGTCAGTGCAGTATTGACAATATTGAGTCTAGTCAAGTATGGCTATTGATTTGCTTATACAACTTGGTTGTGTCTTGATTTAAAAGGGTAGATGCATCTTTTTGTCTGATCTCTGAAAGCCTTCGATGATGTCTTTTCATAAACCAGGCTGAAGATTAGAAAGCCTTGCATAAAAATCACTCAAAAAATGAATAATTCTGTACACACACACTACTAATAATCATTATAGCCTGCCAAATGTAAGAAGCTCTGCCCAAACACTCCCCCATTGAGATTATTATATATGATAATGCGTGCCAAAAGCCCTAAATCCTCCAGCTAATGTGTTATTCAAACCAACTCTCACACACACACATAACCATATTCATACTTCTCAAAACAGAGAAGTTGAAGCCAAGTTCGAATGTTTTTGAACTCTGGGTGAACTACTTTCATCTTCTCCCACAAAGCAGAGGATGTGTGGCAGCCCTTTGTTGTTTTCACGCACTTCTGTTGGCCTCGCATCTCTCAAGCTCTACCCATGCGCTGGCAGCTAACAGAAACAGACACTGCGGTAGAGGCCAATCGGAAATCAGTGCCACTGTGACTGTGGACTCATGCTAACATTAGTCAATACAGCAAATTATGCTGTTTTTTCAAGTATTTTCTTAAGATAAATATTTGATGTCTTGAATAGAACTCATTCTCTGGTCAGCATGGTTTCCTCTTGCGCAGCTGGGAAGGGTATTAAAACACAAAGACTCACCAACAGAGGTGGGCATCTCTCCCCACTGCAAGACCACGTCCTTGGTGATTCTGCCATAGGTGTTGACATAAACTCCCTCATCTTCATAACACAGCAGCATCTCCATGCCATCAGTCTTAGGAAGCACCACGATGGCATGAGGGGTCACGCTGCTCTGAATCTAAAAGAAAGAAGAAGAAGGGGTTACTAGAAGATCATGATGCAGTGCTCAAGGAGACCATTAGATGGCCACGTATTCCATTTACATTTATTCATTCAAGGAATCATTGTTTATGAAAGGGAATCCATGGAAGTATAGTATTTCATACTATCGAACAGTTGAAGACTTAAAGTAGGTTTCATTTATGGAAAATGGTGGCACTGGAGACTAAAGGGTTCCCAATGGTTTAATTCTTGTTTTACCAGCAGTTAAAGGAGAAGTCCACTTCCAGAACAACAATTTACAAATAATTTACTCACCTTCTCGTCATCCAAGATGTTCATGTCTTTCTTTCTTTAGTCGTAAGGAAATTATGGTTTTTGAAGAAAGAATTTCAGGATTTTCCTACATGTAATGGACTTCATTGGTGCCCGATTTTGAACTTCCAAAATGTAGTTTAAATGCAGCTTCAAAGGGCTCTAAATGATCCCAGCAGAGAAAGAAGGATCTTATCTAGCAAAACGATCTGCCATTTTTTTCAGAAAATAAAAATTTGTTTACTTTTTAAGCACAAAAGCTCATGTAGCTCTGGGATGCACGTCCACAACGCTACATACTATTGAATCACGTCGAAAGGTCATGCTGAACATAGGTGGAACTACAGATCCAGTGTTTACAAAGCGAACGCACAAAGACTAAGGAAGTGCAAGTAAGTCAAACGCTGTTTACAAATAAAAAGGTACAACGATGTTGAACGATTCTGAAGTTGTAGGAGAAAATAAGATGGAATTTTTTGCCATAGTCTACCTTTTTTTTTTTTTTTGAAAAAAATTACATCGTTTCGCTAGATAAGACCCTTCTTCCTCGGCTGGGATCATTTAGAGCCCTTTGAAGCTGCATTTAAACTACATTTTGGAAGTTCAAAATCGGGGCAACAATGAAGTCCATTATATGGAGAAAAATCCTGAAATGCTTTCCTCAAAAACCATAATTTCTTCACGACTGAAGACAGAAAGACATGAACATCTTGGATGACAAGGGGGTGAATAAATTATTTGTAAACTGTTGTTCTGGAAGTGGACTTCTCCTTTAATACCTTTTCTTTTCCTCTTTTTTATGATCCTGACACCCCAATGAGCATTTCTTGTTTAATGGTCATATCTTAATTTTTGCAGTTTTACTAGTATTGCATTCTTCTCATAGGTGTATGTGTCTTTCTTCTTTCAGACGAATACAGTTGGAGTTTTATGTAAAAATATCCTGGCTCTTCCAAGCTTTATAATGACAATGAATGGGTGTCGATATTTTGAAGTCCAATAAAGTGCATCCATCCATCATAAAAAGTACTCCACACGGCTCTGTGTGGTTAATAAAGGACTTCTGAGGCAAATGTGGATATTTTTTCTTACACAAATGCATCGATTTGCTTCAAAAGGCCTTTATTAAACCCTCCGAGCCATGTAGAGTATTTTTAATGATGGATGAATGCACTTTATTGGACTTAAAAATCTCAACACCCATTTACTGCCATTATAACGTTTGAAAGAGCCATGATATTTTTTTTATATAACTCTAATTGTATTAGTCTGAAAGAATAAAGTCATGTATACCTAGGATGGCTTGAGGGCGAGTAAGTCATGGGGTAAATTTCTTTTTTTGGGCCCATTTTACCTGTAAAAGAAACCCTGCTTAATTATCCACACCTAATTTTAAGGTGTTTTGCACTTCCAGCCCTCATTAGCAATTATATATCACTTACAAACAATTACATACATAATTAAAAGTAGTTAAGACTTATGTGGTTTGGAATTGATACAATGTGCTTTTTATATGTAAATACACAGCCATTATATGAACAGTAGTATATGTCGTATAGGAACATATACAGAAATCGAGCTTCTGCCTTCCTTAAAGCTCCTGAAATCACCCTTACACTTCTCACACTTTCAAGTGCCGTGAAGGGAAAATAACGTGTTGAGGCATGTTATTTCACCAAGATTAGACTATAACCCCCAAGAGCAACACTGCCAAGGGAACATCTCAACCAATCAAGAGCATGTTGCCCACGACCAGCTTCCTTACCCAGAAGCACAACTAAATTGTGTTTTTACAGATAGCAAACCACAGACTAAAACCAAAGGTCTGCACTGCTGCAGTCCTATTTAATTTGTGGTTAGAGAGGATTGCATTGTATTGTACGTAACAAAAAATGGATCCAGTATTTCTATCTTACATGTGATGGTATGTAGATGTCATAAGGGTTCCCAGAATCCACATCAATGACATGAAAGCCCACACTAGAGCCATAGATGACCTTTAACCTCTGACCCTCTTCTACAGTCAGGTCCACCAGCTGAGGCCTGTGTTGCAGTTCTGTGAACGACTGCCAGAAACAAAGAGATACAGATACAGAATTGGATGTTGAGTATAGAGAGTTGGATAAACAGGCAGTTAATACATGCAAACCTTTAAGTATCATCACATGTTGGTTAAATATCCTGAGAGAAATTCAGAGCATTTGAAAGATAAGGAAATATTGTTACACCATCATACCTTGAAAGCCATGAATTTATGGTACGGCTTGGGGGCCCATGCATAAATCTCTACAGAGTTCTTCAGTGCGATCACCAGGAATTTGATTCTCTCGTATTTCACTGAAAACAAAGTAAATCATGCTTTCGGTTACCTGCAGCTCACAGTGGCAGTCTGTCATATTCATACAAGGAAGCAGGCCGTCCCCCGCTGCCACCCTCCATGCCGTTAGAGGCGAGCTGAATGTCAATCCTCTCGATTAGCATCAGAGATCTCGATTAGCCTACTCGGCCGCCTCCGTCTTAACAGGGAAGCCTTCATCTTTCAACCCCCAATATCTTGGACTTTGCTTTATTCTGCACACTCAGAAAATGCAGCCTCACTTTGTCTAACAAGCTGCTAATATTCAATGCTGCTAATAAAACAGACTATATATACACACAAGAAAACTTAAATACAGACTCACATTATATTCGATGAAGCTGCTACTACACACAGTACCAGTCAAAAGTTTTTGAACAGTAAGATTTTTAATGTTTTTATGAATTCTCTTGTGCTCACCTAGCCTTCATTTATTTGATCCAAAATACAGCAAAAGTAGCAATATTGTGAAATATTTTTACTATTTAAAATAACTGCTTACTATATGAATACATTTTAAATGCAATTTATTCCTGTGACCAAAGCTAAATTTTCAGCATCATTACTCCAGTCTTCAGTGTCACATGATCCTTCAAAAATCATTCTAATATGCTGATTTGCATTTTTTTTTTTTTAATTATTATTATCAATATTTAAAACAGTGGAGTAATTTTTTTCAGGATTCTTTGATGAATAGAAAGATCCAAAGATCAGCATTTACCTGAAATAAAAAGCTTTTGTAACATTATACTATTCATAAGTTTGGAGTCAGTTTTTTTTTTTTTGTTGGAAAGAAATCATAGAAACTAATACTTTTATTTAGCAAGGATACGTTAAATTGATAAAAAAAGTGATGATAAAGACTTATAATGTTACAAAAGATTTCTATTTCAGATAAATGCTGTTCTTCTGAACTTTCTGAAGAAACCTGAAAAAATTATACTCAGTTGTTTTCAACATAATAATAACAATAATAATAACAATAATAATAATAATAATAATAATAATAATAATAAATGTTTTTTGAGCAGCAAATCAGAATATTACAATGATTTCTGAAGGATCATGTGACTGGAGTAATGACAAAAAATTCCGAAATTCAGCTTTGAAATCGCAGGAATAAATAACATTTTAAAATATATTCACATAGAAAACAGTTCTTGTAAATAGTAAAAATATTTCAAAATTTTACTGTTTTTGCTGTACGGTGGATCAAATAAATGCAGGCTTGGTGAGCAGAAGAGACTTCTTTATTAAAAAAAAAAAAACTCACCGTTCCAAAACTTTTGACTGGTCGTGTATATATAATATTGTTTAAAATATTATACATACTCTTTTATATATATATATATATATATATATATATATATATATATATATATATATATATATATATATATATATATATATATATATATATATATATATATATATAAACATTCATTCATATAAAAATATAAATAATTCAATAAAGAAAAAAATAAATACAGGCTCACCAATATGTTGATAATATTTATAATAATATATAATGTTGCTGATAAAATATTTTTTAAAAATGTTTAAATTAAACATTTAATATTATTCTAACTTTTTTGGTTGATATGAAATGGCTGATATTTAAAAAAAAAAAAACACCACTGACTATTAAAAGATAAAACTAACCAATTTATCACACTTTTAAACTTTATTCTTTATTACTTAATTTAATATTTTCGATATTTTATGTTGTGTTTTTTCTCATAATTTATTAATATTTACATTAGAAATAAACTTAAATACAGAAGTTTTATTTAGATATTACCTGCTACTGTACAATATGATGGTATCCAACTTGATATTGAGTGAGTATTGTGAAACTTCACTGCCGTTAATATCAAATACTACTTTTTACTGTACTTTTCCGACAACCGTATAGCAGAGATGGATGACTTACCAACTTTATAGTGAATACAGCCTTCCAGATCCCCAACAGTGATCCAGCCCTGTTTCTTCTCCACCTCCGGATCGTTGTGCAGTATCCTGTTTCTCAGCCATGACAAGTAGTAGACACGTAGCTTGTTTTTCTTCCCTGGAAACATCAATGACAAGGCTGACATGTTAATAATACATGACATATATTCCCAAAAGACAGAAAAAGCTGCCACCAGGCTTTTATCAATAAAAAAAAAAAAAAAAAAAAAAAAAAGCACTATGCTTAAAAATATGGACTTAAATTTCATCTGACTGCAAAACATGACACTGAAATGTCAACTGTGTGAGAGTTTATAGTGAGACAAACCTGATATGGTGACCAGGACATTTAGCCCCTCTAGCACGTCCATCTGTTGGAAGCGTCGGCGAGTGATGAGGTTATACACCTTGCCCTGACCGCTGCGGTCCAGCAGCATTAAACCGTTCTCAGTGCCCACCAAGAGATTCACACCTGACCATCCACAAAGATGAAACACAAGCCTAGTCAGAATTACATTCTGACTCAAGAATGTATATGAGAAGAGGAACTGAAATGAGAGAAAGGACAATGTACCCCATAGAGCAGCACACAGGATCTCTGAGTTAAAGCGCTTCTTGTACTTGCGGATCTCTGGGGTGTCGCTGTGAGGTCTGATGTTGGTTGGATTGACATTGACCACAGAGATCTTGCGGGCTTCGTTCAGTTTGGCCTGTTCCTGACGCAACAGCTCATTAGCAAACAAAGCTGCAAAGGTGAGAAGACAAGAAAACACATTAAATGACACAAAAGAGGAAACATATTATTCATAAACGGATGTCTGGACAAGAACCAAACCTGGCAGGAGAAAGCTAAATTATGTAGCTCTTATCACCCAAAATAAACCCATTTTAAACCCTATTTTATCCAAAATGCCGTGCCATCCAAATTACTTTCCATAAATGTTCTTCCTTTCAGCGTTGCAGGCGGTGATAAGATGTGTTTGTTTGTGATTTGTATATTTACCGGCCGCTGAGCTCTCATCGTTGTCGTCTGTGGGGGACGTCTGATACACACGTGGGTCGACAAAAGGAGTGAAAGAAGCTTTCGAACCACCTCCATGACCAAACTGTTAAAAAAAAAACAAAAAAAAAACAACAACAACAAATGAACCACATCAGCTCCAGCAAAATGATTTAATAGCAGGCATTCAGAGAAAAACTGCCTGGCTTTGGGGCTAAAAATACAAAGGAAGCACAATTCCTGCTGTTTAGATAATAAATGGTTCAGAAAAAAATGAGTTCTGTGACAGCAGGAAATTTTAGACTTTCACTTAACATCTGCGATTGAGTTATGAAAGTGAGCGTCGTTAGGACAGCAAAGAGTTTTCCTCACATTTTTAGAGCCTTTAGTCTCATGAGGAGAGCAAATTAAAGAGAGAGGTGGGTAGGACAGGACTGGGAAATAACTCAAATATATTGGATATGTATTCCATGTTATCTACCTCATCCATAGAGTCCAGGTCTTGGGAATTGAGGCCTGTTGGAGTTCCTGATGGGGAGTGGCTTTGCTGCACCAGGTCTGGTAGGTTCCCGTGGCCTGCGAAACCATTGCTCTCGCCATGGCCCAAGCGTTGCCTTTCACTGGTCTGTGGAGAACATCAAACATAAGTCGAAAGTGTGTGAGACATTTAAGAAGGTAGAAAAAATACAAACCGTTTTTGGAGCTAAATAACATCTAATGTTTCTAGCATTGACACCTCACCTCTCTCATTCTCAGGGTGCCATCTTTAGACTCATCATTGTAAGAATCACCGAAGGACTCATCACGGCTGCTTGTGAAAGACTCATTATTTCCCTGAACGGAAGGCCTGAGGGAGACAAATACAAGAAGCTTAGATTTGAATTTTACAGAAATCACATTAAAGGGACAGTTCATCTGAAAATAAAAATTCTGTCATTAATTACTCCCCCTCATGTTTTTCAAAACTTCTAAGACCTTCATTCATCTTGAGAACACAAATTTAGATTTTTTTTGATGAAATCCGAGAGCTTTCTGACCCAACAAGACAGAAACACTGACATGTTCAAGGCCCAGAAAGGTAGTAAGGACATTGTTGAATGTGACATCAGTGGTTCAGCCTTAATTTTATGAAGCTTTTGTGCTTGTATATATTGTATATATATATATATATACACACACACACACATACACACATACACCATAAAGGTTGAACCACTGATGTTACATGGACTATTTTAACAATGTCCTTACTACATTTCAGCTGCGTTGCTTTCTATGGAGGGTCAGAACACTCTCGAATTTCATCAAAAATATCCTAATTTGTGTTGAGAAAATGAATGAAGGACTTACGGGTTTGGAACGACTTAAGGGTGAGTAATTAATGACAGAATTTTCATTTTTGGGTAAATTACAGTCTCCCTTTGAATCAGAATTTCATTTCTGTGCTTTTTATTGACAGGTGTAGAAAGAGAATAGGAGGTGAGAGGATAAAGGGTGGAAAAACGGGTTTCAAAAAAAAAGTTGGAAGCCAAACTTGGACATGAACTGCCTAAATAAGCACCCTGACTCAACATGTAAAGGCACATCCTTGAATACTAAGCCACAGCTCTGATGTAAAGTTTATTTTGAGGAAAAAGAGAGAACTAAAGTCGTGCGCTTACATGATTCTGGGGATGTCGCTGACTGGCACCGTGCCGTCATGGCCAACGGTACCATCCTCATCCTCACTGCTCTCAGAGTCTTCACTAGAGGAGGAGTAGTCGGTCAGTTTAAGGGGCGGGCGGTTAATCTCATCTATTCGCAACTCCCTCAGCTCTTTAGCCAGAGCAGTCAGATCCTGAAGGAAAGAGAGAGATATAACTATAACTCATATAACTAACTGGAATAGTAACACTACTAACATCATTAGCTGACAGTACCTTAGTTGCTGAGATCCATTTTTTCACACTGAGGGACTCGTATGCAACTATTACAGAAGGTTCAAACGCTCACTGATGTTCCAAAAAGAAAAAATGATGCATTAAGACCCGGGGGGTGAAAACTTTTGAACAATGTGTACATTTTTCTTATTTTGCCTAAATATCACATTTTTTCATTTAGTACTGCCCTTCAGAAGCTACAGAAGATACTTGCATGTTTTCCAGAAGACAAAATAAGTTACATTTAGCCTGATCTTCAAATTCAAAAAGTTTTCACCCCCCGGCTCTTAATGCATTGTTTCCTTCTGGAGCATCAGTGAGTGTTTGATCCTTCTGTAATAGTCGCATACGAGTCCCTCAGTTGTCCTCAGTGTGAAAAGATGGATCTCAAAATCATAGTCATTGTTGGAAAGGGTTCAAATACACAAAAATGCTGAAAAAACAAATTTGTGGGACCCGAAGGATTTTTCTGAAGAACAGCAGGCTGTTTAACTGTTCAGGACTAAACAAAAAACAACTGTGGATCATTCAGGTAACAACAGTATTAAGAATTAAGCGCATGTAAACTATTAAACGCACATTTTTATAAATTCAACTTATTTTCTCTTGTGGACTATACTGTCTGAAATATCTCATTCAGGTCAGCACTAAATAAAAAAAAAAATAACACACATTGTGTATGATCCCTCTTATTTTGGTAAAATACTTCACATTTTGCAGATTCTGCAAGGTGTATGTAAACGTTTGACCTCAACAGTAGCTGCCCCAACACTGGTGATTGAAAGTCATTAAAATGTAAAGATTGATTTGATTCTCACTCAGCACAGCAGGTGCACAATTTTATTTTAGAGGTGTGCTCAAGTAGAAGTCGACATTCAGAAACATTCCTCCCACAAGAAAATACTATTAATCTCTTCAATGCTGATCACTTAAGAAGTCCCATGCAAAGGTCTCATCTGTAATCAGTTTGCATTTGACCTGTAATCCCAGCTCTAGGCTCAACATAAAAATGCCCTCTCCTGAATTTAGTTGCTATGGAAACAGCAATGCTCCCAACAAACAGCTGGGGTTATTTGCACTGGGGTGAGAGAATCTGAGCCAAGTGGGGAAAATGACACACACCCACACATAGAGTTCACTGACAAAGCCACTGGCAATCCAGCTTGGTGAGAAAGTTGAGAGGGTGAAAGAGAACAAGCTTTTCTCAAGTCAGCGCTGCTATTGAGATTAGCAGGCAAGAATTCCCACAGTCCTCTGCCAAGCAACCTTTAGATTGAGAGGGACTGAGAAAAAGATGGATGGGAAAGTTACCAACCCTTACTCTGGCTTTCCAGCCCTTATTGAGGTCCAGGTGACAAGACGGATAAAGAACAGCGAAGAGAGAGAAAACACAGGAGAGACGTGCAGAAAGAGTGCTTAAGCTGGTTAATACAGATTGTAGGTCAGCTAATTATGTAGACAGCTCTAGCCCTTTGTTCAAACATTCATCACGCCTCAGAGACCTTTTTTCAAGCACTAAACATAAGTTTCCTCAAGTAAGGACTTGGGTTGTCCGAGCCAAAATGGCTTAGAGAAACAAACCTGCCATAAAAAACAAATGAGGTAAAATAAATAAAGATAAGATAAGTTAAGATAAGTTTTTCACAAAAATGTAGGAGAGCATGGTGCTGGCAACAGCATCGTCATGGGTTTAATTCTCTAGCAATGCATAAGCTAATAAACTGTAGACCTTTTATACATTTGACAGGCGCTTTTATAGAAACTGACTTCCATTTCATTTATGTAGACATATATTAGATAATATTTAAGAAGTTGTATATGTAATTTAAGTGAGACCAACTACAGGAAAAGTATGCAATCATTATAATTAATAGAGTAGTAAAACAACTGATAGTTATTCCAAACAAAGGCTCATTTTAAATATCAGTTTTGGCTAAGTGTGCTCAGAGTTTCAGCCAAGAATTTTCATTTCAGCATATCACTTATCTAAAAGCTTTGAGTGTTCACAAGTGGAAATTTGGCAGAGAGGATAGTCTGAACAATGTAACCAGTGGGACATTTGGCCTCCAACTGTAAAACAGCATCTGCGTCTGAAGGTTGTTTAGTCTAGAACTGTGTTTGGAGGTCACATCTACATTCAAAGAGAACTAAAAGCACCAAGCAAATGCTAGATAAAAATTAGGTGACAAAATAGGAAGTTCAAATAGCAGTGCATATATAGGGCCCTATGATTTCCACGATGCGGCAAACGTAGAATCCAGTCATAAAAATGGAGTTTACTGTAAAACGCGGAATGTCGCGAAAATTTGGATGAATGTTAAGCTGAAAAAAATACTATTTAAATATGAACCCTACGTTCTGTGAGTCTCTTTGTGAATGAATAAAACAGACGCACGGTTTCATTTACTCGCCGTGTTTTCTTTTGAGTAAAACTATCTCGTATCATATACAAACAGAAACTTAAAGGTCTTCACAACAACCAGTCAAAACAAATGTTTGCTTTAACTTGAAGAAATTGTGACAGAAATATATTACTAAACGTAATGACAGTACTACGATTACTAATAAAATTATTAAAACATTATTTTTGAAGAATGATTACCAGAAAAATGCAACTACACAACACAGTATTTCTGAAAAACAGAAACTAAAAATCTAAACAAAATAATAAATAAATTTTAAATAAAGTCAATTAATAAGAAATTATTTTGATTATTAAAATTTAATGAAACCATTAAAATGGAATCCAAAAAAAATTATGTAAAACAGAATTTGGTGAAAAAAAAAGAAAAAAAAAAAAAGAAAAGAAATTTGAAAAAAAAAAACCCACAATATTTTATAGCGTCTTAAAATGTAATTTTTTTAACTTTTAAAAAATTGCTGTTTAATTGTATACGCTTCATGATTTCAATTAATTAGACAAGCTTTCTGAATAATATTTCTTAATTTAACCATTAAGACAGAGTCTAGAAATTTTAAAATGGAAAAAAAAAACAAAAAACAGAATTTTCAAAAAAAAAATAAATAAAAATAAATACATGATTCCACAGGGCCCTATACATATCGAGACCGGAAATGAAGAATGGCTAGATAATATTTGAGCACCACTGGGGTTTAACTTACTGCAGGTCGACTAGGTTTGTTCAACTCTCTATTTTCCTCCTGAATGGGTTTGGAAGTCTCCTGTAATGCCACTGGAGATCCTTCTGATTTACCAGAGCCTGGAAAACAACATAACATGTTCAAGATTGAAGGACATCAGATGGGAGGAAAATTCCCAGGACAACTAGTTCTCAAACAGGGTGATAACACTGAGATTATTGCCATTATTGTTAACAGAAAAATGCAAAAACAGCTGGACTCTACATATGTTTACAGTCCCTATAAATACATCTACTAGAACTAAACAAATTCAATTGTTCAAAACAAGCAAACAACGTATCCACCTTGTCATACTATACATCCACTTCACTCCCTGGAGGACGAACGCAGTACTGCACATCTGACATGGTGAACAGAGTGGAACCGTTCAGCAAAAACAACCAGAATGAAGTCTGAACAAGTGCCATCTTCTTCAGGCCCTTAGAGGATGTCAGACTGAGGCAATCTGGGAGGGCCACGTCTGCACCAGTCACTCACAACACAACATGACCACCCACACTGCTTCATAACAAAAGGTTTGCTCACAGGGACCCAGGTTTAAATCTGGCCTGGCTCAAGTCCTGATCCTCTCTATCCCCCAGTTACCTGTCTGCCTCTACTGTCCTGTAAATAAAAGCTGAAAAATCCAGTTTTTTGGATGGTGGTGTGCAGTGGTCAAGGTTTCTGATTTGATCCCTCAAAATCATGAATTAATCACCATGTAACCTACTCTGGGTTACTCCTCAACCTAAGGGACTGTCTTATGAAAAAAAGTTGTGTATATTATAATTTAAGAACTCTATAATTGTATTCTAGAATGGTATAGAATCTCAAGATAAAACACCAACTCTTGTAGAAACACACCTTTCAGCTGGTTCCTCTCACTGGATCCAGGGTGGGAGCCACCCTGAGAGCTGGGTGTGCTGGAGCTGGATGAGCTGTTGCTGCTGGTTCTCTGCAGAGCTACATCCAAGGACAACTCTGTCCTCCTCAGGTCTGGATTACTGGAGAGTTTAAGATTCAGTTAAAGCTTCAATACAGCTAAAGCAGAGCAACACCTCCAGCATGTGATCTGGCTGTAAGAAAAGTTTAGCAGACCTGGTGCGGATGAGCTGGGAGGCCGCTCGCCCCCCTCCACCAGACTCTCCGTTCCCAGGAGAGTTCTTCCTCACCAGAGCAGGGGAGATAGAAGTGGTCCGCTGGGGCACCTGGGTAGTACCGCACAACTTTAATCAAACACACAAATGACCAAACGTCAGAGACGAGGGATCATAGCGTGAGCACAACAAGCAGTTCTCTTGAACAACAGACTTTATTAAGCAGATAGCAGATTTTATTAACAGTATTGGAAACATATGAAACACTCCATAGTCAAATGTTAATTTACATTAAACATTCGCTAACATACAAAATTTGGGGTTGGTAAGGTTTTTTTTTTTAAATACTTTTATTCAGAAAGGACATGTATCTTGAGCACCAAATCAGCATATTAAAAGGATTTAAAAAAAAAAAAAATCATGCAACACTGAAGACTGGAGTAATGGCTGGTGAAAATTCTGGAATAAATCACATTTTAAAATATTTTCAAAAAGAAATCTACAAAAACATTTTTAAAAAATCTTACCGACCCCAAAAATTGAAAGATATCTCCTCAGGTGTGAAACTTTGAAAACAGGATAAAGTAAAGCTCATCTTTAAAGTTCATTACTGTAATAATTCTGACCTTGGGAGGAATGTCTTCTTCCATTAGCCAGGGAGAACTGCGGTCAGGCTTTTCCTCGCGGCCGGCCATGCGAGGGGCCGGAGGGGGCATCTCTGAAGTCGGGTCGGAGTTCTGCCGTGGCATCTCTGGCCGATGGGACACCAGGCTCTCCTGGAAGGGTAACACGCCCTTGGCAGATTGATCATGCAAAGACTGAGAGACTGACAGAGAGGAGCTATGGGACCTCACTGGAACCAAATGAGCCATCTAAAAAGAGGAAGAAAGCAGGATTCTGACACTTTTTCACCAAAGAATTTTCATGACTTTTCCAGTCTTTTGTGATTAATGGATAAGAATGTTTTATAATCATTTAAAGATTGCTGGGTGAATTTCTACGTTTATGTCAGGCACAAATGTTTAAATAAGAACATTTATTCATACTTGGTATACAAATGTCTCCAACAAAACCCTTAAATGGACAGAATGATGTTTCACTCGACCTAAGAACATGTTTTAGAATAAATAAATTTGGGATGCACAATTTTAAAATTTTGGTCAAAAAAATGTCCATTATTAAAATTCAAGACTCTGGAGAGTCAGAAAGCTCTCGAATTTCATCAAAAACATCTTCATTTCTGTTCTGAAGATGAACAAAGGTCTTATGGGTTTGGAACGACGTGAGGATGAGTGATTAATGACAGAATTTTCATTTTTGGGTGAACCATCCCATTAAACAACTTAGTACCATTATATTGTGCATCCCTATTAAGAATGAGTGCTTTAAACAAAAAAATTAAATGTTGCTGTACCTGTGGCTCCACAGGGCGGTGCATAGGAGGGGTCCGTGCCGGCTGCATACCCCCACTGCTAAAGGACTCCGAGCGTGGCGGAAGGGAAGGGTCGGAGATACGGTTAGCCACTTTATGCTGCAGGGCAGGAGAACTCTGGCGGTTCAGTTTAGAACGCTCCTCAACCTTCATGAATAATAAAAACCACATAAGAACAGGCCAAACTATTTGACTCAGCCACCACCAACCAAACAAGCGAAAACTAGCAAGAACCCTGCAAAATGCTCCAGCAAACACTAAAGTTAATCAGTTGAAACTATCACCGTCTGAAAGAGAAAAGCCATCTATTCAGCTAGAAGCTGAATTAGCCGTTGCATGTTGATCGGGTCATTCATACAACAATCTGTTAGAGCAGACCAGCACCTTCTACGAGCAGAGGGACTGAAGTCCTTTGAGAGATGAAAGGATAGAAAGTATTTCAATAGGAAAAGGATCTGCTTTAGCAACAGAAAATGCCGATTTGAGAGACACTGCTTGGCAACTTGATGATTTTAGCTCCTGTCTAATTTCTAAGACAGTCATCAAGGTAACCATTATCATATATGTAGAACCATATCTGTATTTATAAAATGCGGAATCTGTCTACTACATTTAGAACTTGTAGCCTTTCAGTGTCTCACAACTTGAAGGCTTCTTGTTGGCACCAACAGATCTTTTCAAAGAACTACACAGACACTTGTTAACCATCTCAGTGTCTCCGAAAATGCAGTTTCCTATTGGGGAAGAAGCTTGTCATTTTGAAAAAGAAATGGGTGGTTAGTGTGGAGATGGACAGCAGCTTGCTCAGAGATGTGATATGGCTAGAGTCATAATTCAGGTTATTTAAAGGGCATCCTAAATGACAACAAGATGACCCATTATTGGTGTCTAAAAGCACTGGCTACTTTGGCTAAGAAGCTAGCTTTGCGTTTTATCCAAGCGCAAAGCGACAAGAAATATGTTTGTTTTCAATCAGCATGAAACTGCTACGAGATGAGACAGTCACAGTCACAGCTAATAAGAGAAAAATTGATTTTTAAATACACAGCAGAGTGCTGACTCCTATAGGATTTTGGCCTATCCAGTTCCATGTTCCAGAAGACAGCGGGTTTTTAGTTAAAATCCTGAAATAACGTCTGTGTTCAGCACAAGACATTAATAAATCTAAAGCTAAAGCTATTAATTTGTGAAGACTGTCTTGATGAACAAAACATGCAAGAATTAAACTTTTACTGGTCACAGAGCTTGTTTTCTATTAAATTATAGTTATTCTTATTATTAAATCTTGTTGCCGTTTTGTCAATGGAACCAGGTTGTTGCTAACTTATGGGTTGGCCTACAAAATGATGTCTTTCATACAGCACTCTGTTATGTGGACTTGGAACCAATGAGATTTTGCTCACTAAACAATCGAATGTTGCTTTGCGCTTGTTGTGGCTGGTTAGGTACTTCCAGAAATCTGAACACTTCCCAATACATACAAAATTCAACAGATTTTCAGACTAAACATTAAACCTTTAGTTTTCGACCTTTCTCAGAAGTGGTTTGATTAAAACGATTTGAAGAGTTCACCACATGCCACCTTGCGAGAGAAAAAGAGAAGCTCCAACACCAATGGGCGATGCACCCAGAAGACCTTGCAATGGATTTCTAAGGCTTACATAATCACAGAGGGCATCCAGGCGGTGTGATGGGCCTTCTGATGGGGCTCAGAATCAGGAGGTTTTGGGGAGGGGGGGGGGGGGGGGGATTAACAAAGGGGCTTTCATGATGTCACTGATTAGTAAGAGCCAGTAAGATGGGAATGGGGGAATGGGGACACGTGGAGTACTGATAGAACAAGTGGTTACCAAGTCTACTTAATGGTCAGTCGCATAATGTACATATACAGATTTTAGCGTTCAGTAACTAAAAAAAAAAAAAAAAAAAAAAGTTTAGACGTTTTATTTGGAGGATTAAGAAAGCAAATCAATAACAATCTAGAAACAGCTATTTACATCTATTTACACCTATTTACAATGGTTGCAGACCACCTCAATTGACGAAGGGCCTGATCGTCATCATGTTGGAGGGGGACAACGGAGAGCCTAAGGGGGAAATATTGGGGCTGGCCAGGGAGCTTCCATGGCTACCTGGGGATGGCGATCTTGAGGAGGCTGGGCTTCCTCTGAGTGAGCTTCGAGGGGAGATCCCAATCCAGCGCAATACAGAGCGGAGCGGTGCGGCCATATTGTTGGAGTGTTTATGGGATTTGGTGTTAGCAAACCAAACGGTCTCACGTTCACAAGATCTGGAGCGCCAGATGGGCCTGTTAAAATTCTGCCTGAACAACTCTGCGGATCCAGACAGGTCCAGAGCAGAGGAGCTGCGATTCGCACTAAATAAATCATCTGAACCGTACGTTGCGAGAGGCACCGCCCACTCCCATTGCGGCACCATCAGGAGGTTCTTGTGCGGCACTGAGTTTGAACGCTGACCTTTGCCCATCACCTCTCGGAGCGAGGACTCTGGGGCTGACCGGGACAGTATGCTGCCCTTATCAGATATCAGACACTCCTGGTTAATGGCGATTTGTGGGACCAACTCATCGCCTACCTCTAAACTACGGCAAGGTGAAAGCTTCAAATTGGAGGCAGAGGGCAGGTTTTCTGAACTAACCGCTTTAGTGATCACTGGGTTGGGCTTGCGTCCGCGTGGCTCCTGCCCAGCTTTTTGGCCGGCCCTATGCTGCCGCAGCTGCTGGCTAATGTTCTCTCGACTTTTTCGCTGGCCTGAGACATGGGAGCTGGGTTGCGACTGCTGGTGCTGCTGCATCTGTTGCTGTAAATGCTTTGTGATCTGTTCGCTAATAGGGGGAAGCAGTTTATTGGGGGATGAGGGGCTCCGAAGGGGGACACGGCGCTGACGGGATGGGGTGGATGAGGAAGGCTTGTGGTTGATGGGTTGGATCTGTTTCAAGGACCGGCCATGGACCTGAAACAGTGAGTCAAGAGTTTTTTGTTAAATACAGTTAAGCTGGTCAAAAAACACCTGGGCCAAGCACATACTATAAGTCTCAAACTCTTATGAAGTCTCAAAGTCTCAGTTTACCAACTTGTAACACATCTTCTAGTTCTATGTTTGCTGACAAGAATCAACTGTAGTGTTAAAGGTGCATTCAGTAGTTCTTCAGTACTTTAAAGGGGACATCAGATGCAAAATAGACTTTTACATGGTGTTTACATATAAATGTGTCTTGGTGTTTGGACACAACCACCATACAACGATGAAAATCCAGTCAGTCTTTTTTTCAATCCCCCAAAAATCTAAACAGTCTTAATTATCAAGCTGTTTTGATTTTCTGAGCAAAGTGATGTCTTACTGCTCAGGCCCCACCCACATCCACTGACAGACTGTCCCGTATTGGCATATTTCCACCCTCAGCCAGTTATATGCTGTCTGCCGTTTTCTCCACGCTCGAGCAGCTGCAGCAACAACAACGTTTCGTAAGCAATGCAGGTGTTTTGTAGTTGGATGTAAAAGTGAACGTAAGAGTCTTCTTTTTCTTACAACAAGAGGAAAAGGGTGGAGAGAGCAGTAGCTCATTATCATTTAAAGAGACATGCACCAAAACTTTGGTTAACCAAAGTGATTTCCAGACATTTTACGAAGACCCTAAGGAATCATACCAACTTGTGGAAAATAGGCATCAATGTCGCCTTTAAGTACCAATACCTCAATACTGTTAAACACTGCACTACCATCTATCAACATGGATCAGCATGAGTCTCTGAGTTTTATGCAAAATTACACTCAATTTCACTTGAATTTACTCAATTTACAAAAAGAGTGACTACTCAGGATTTTCTCTGTCATCGTACATTTTCTATGTTGTTCATGTCTTGGCATGGCAACATTTATGCTAGCTTTCTGACCTTCAGACCTTCACTTTGGCCACACAGGTACTGAATCTTCCATTATCTCCACTGGCAAAGCACAATAATAAGTGTGTTCCATTGTCTAAGTTCTGCTCTTCACATCACCAAACAATGCCACAGTACAAGCATATCTAAAGAGATTTTAGCCAATAAGCATGAGGATTCTATCAAACATTTAGTAAAACAGCAGATCATAAAGTTGGGTGAAATGCATCATACATTATTAAACTCTTTTCTCAAGAACTCAATTTATTTCTTAAAACTACTGAATGCACCTTTAATGTGTGTGCTTTTGTGTAAAAAAAAAACAAATTTTGAGATATGTGATTACTAATTTGTGCAAAAAACATCTGTTTTATAGTCTGCACTTGGCCTCGTAAAGCAAAGACAAAACCAGAACACTATGACGAATGTAGTTCAAAAGAAAGATTCCAGATTCCGTCTCAAAAACATTAAATACAGTTTCCTTCAGATATATATAGTGTTCTAAATGGACTGTGGCGGTCATTTTGCTGACATGCTAGGATAAAACGAGAGTTAATCTGTCCAGTTCATTTGGCTGACTCAGCATCAAGTATTGTTGGACTTTCAGTAAAAGTTTCCAGGCTGGTGAACCTGAAAAATGTGCTTGAAAACACTTCTGTCCTAACCAGGCGCAGTGTGTTTCCAGTGACAAGCAATTTGTCTGTCTGCACAAAATGTGTAACAGAGAATGATGTGAAGCCAATAAGGAAATATTTGATGTTGAATGTACAAGCTATAAGGATTAGGATTTTGGACAAATCAGATTTCACTGTGAGTGGGGCTAGAAGGTGTGCCCTGGTACTTGTTGCCTGTCATGGTCACAGCTGGTCAGGACAAAAACAAAACAAAAAAACAGGTGTGCATACAAGAGCTTTTCACTTCATTGCATCAGCCCTGGAGTAAGGTAACACTGCATTGTTGGAGAAAAGGACAAATTTAGGCTAATATCAGGTTCGCCCACCTCTTTGGCCCAGGCAGGTTTGTCGCTGGGGTTCACTGGATCTTTGTAGTGGTAAAGTTGCTTCTTCTCTGCAGGTCTGGAGTCTTGTTGTTGTTGTTGCTGTTGTTGTTGTTGGAGAGAGACGAGGTAAGCCCTCTCTTGCTGGAGCTGTCTCTGCAATCTCTCCGCCTGTCGCTGTTCCTCTAGCTGTTTACGTTTATATTCCTGAAGACACAGAGAGATTGATAGTTATTAAAAAAATATAAATAAATACATTCCGAAATATCAACAAGGGCCATGCTATTGCAAGGATTCGAACACAGTACCACAAAAGCACAATGACCGTACACTGCCACACATACAAAAACAAAACATGCACGGGCTGGATCAATGAAGGGGTTTATGTAGCTCAAGACAAATGGGAGGATACAAAATCCATGCCAGGCATATGTGCCTCATGATCTGGGATGGTGCTAGAGATGGAAAAAAAAAAAAGAGAGACGCAAATACCACTCTTCTCTAAAAAGTTACATTTGAAGCTCAAGAACAGAGCTACCTGGAACATAAAATCCTCAAGTACATTTTTTCATTCTTTTATCATTCTCTTTTGTCTCCCTAGTGACTTCATTGAAAAGCACATTTTATTGCATATTTCCGGCCTGCTCTAAACTTCAATACTCCCATGAGAGCAGAGAAGAAAGGAAACACCTGCTAAGGTGTGCATCTCTCCCAGTTTCACCTAAAATGCATCGAAGCATGTGAGATGTGTTGTCCGTATTGTTTAGACAGTCTATATTGCACCATTGATATAGTGTAGATGAATATATCATCATGAATACACATGATGTATTGTGCATAAATGGTAAAAAACATCTCTATATGACTGAATCACGTCATTCACACTTGCCAAATACTGCACAAACAGTAGCACAGTTGAGTTTCTAACAAGTTAGAGCCATGCTGCTCAGATGGGTAATTCAACTTCAAGTCCAACCTACAAGGTATCTTATACCTGACTTGTCAACATGTCCCAAATCTTGTTCTTCTAAATGGTGTTATTTCTTATACATCACAGGCACAAGCAAAAATAAAACAAAACAGCACCTAATTTCAACATTTCTATGCAAAATAAAACAGAATTGTGATTTTGCATGCACAAAGGAATGCATAAAGATTAACAGAGAGGTATAATATGATTCAGGGGGAGGAGGGACAGGGTTCAGGGGTACAGCAAGCTGAGTGTCTTCTCTCCGTTACCAGTAGGAGCGCCTGCTCTTGCAAGAGCTGTTGCTGCAGGATCTCGAGCTGTCTCTGTTCCTCCTCCAACTGACGACGGATATACTCCTATAGACCAGTCGCGACGTGACAGAAAGACAGGAAAAACAGAAGAGTGGGTTTATCAGTTTCTACAGGATTCAGAGTGAAAAGGGTGACAGGAGGAGAGTACAGAAGATGGATAAGTGTGAGACTGATAAAAGAACAGAATGACAGAATGACAGCTATCCAACTAAAACCATAGAGAGAATGATATAATTATAGATAGTTAGGTAGAACGACAGCTGTTCCCTTACAAAAATGAACCATAAACCATTTATTTCATTGTAGTAAAAGTGTAGTAACCATGTTTTCTTGCCATACTGACTACCATTTGTGTAACCACTTTTACTACAAATACCATGGTTAAACTATGGTAAGTGTAGCAAAACCATGGTTAATTTGTGGTTACCATGGTTTAACTACAGTAACCATGGTTTGTTGGTTTTATCTGTAGTAAAACCATGTTTAATTTTCATAAGGATTAGCTATCGTTTTATCTAACTAGCCATTATTCTGTCTTGCTATCATTCTAACTATGGTTTTATTTAGCCAGCTGTTTTTCAGACTTCTATATGTGCTTCTAGCTAGCTTGCTATTCTGCTGATAAAACAGCTCAAATCAGCCTAAGCTGGTTATCCAGTCTGGTCTTAGCTGGTCGGCAGGCTGGTTTTAGAAGGGTTTTGGCCACTTCCTTAGCTGGTCAAGCTGGTAGACCAGCTAAAACTAGCTAAGACCAACCAACTAGCTTAGGCTGGTTTAAGGTTTTTTTTTTTTTTTTCTGGTTAGATTCTAGCTGTATGGTTCTAAAACCATGGTTACTACACTTTTACTATAATAAAACCATGGTTCATTTTTATAAGGGCAGAACAACAGTTAGTTAGATAGAATGCTAGCTAGCTAGCAAGATAAAATGATGTATAGAACAATAGCTAACTAGCTAGAACCATAGAATGGAAAAAGACGCCTAGCTAGATGATAGGCAGCAAGCTAAAACAATAACAAGAATGACAGCTGGATAGAACGATAGCTACTTAAATTGAACCAAAGCTAGGTAGAACAATAGCTAGCCAGCTAGAACCACAGATAGAATGACAGCTAGCTAGCTGAAACCATAGGTAGAACTTTAGCTAGGATAACAACAAGATAGCTAGCCAGCCAGAACCATAGATACTGTAGATAGAATGAAAGCTACCTAGCTGAAAACATAGAACTGTAGCTAGAACAACAGAAAGCTAGCTAGCTAGAACCACAGATAGTTTAGATGACAGCTAGCTAGCTGAAATCATAGGTAGAACTAAAGCTAAAACAACAGAAAGCTAGCTAGCACCACAGATAGACAGAACGACAGCTAGCTAGCTAAAACAATAGATAGAACTGCAGCTAGAACAACTGCAAGCTAGCTAGCTAGCACCATAGATACTGTGGATAGAATGAAAGCTAGCTAGCTGAAAACACAGAACTGTAGCTAGAACAACAGAAAGCTAGCTAGCTAGAACCACAGATAGACAGGATGACAGCTAGCTAACTGAAACCATAGGTAGAACTGTAGCTAGAACAACAGCAAGCTAGCTAGCTAGCACCACAGATAGACAGAATGACAGCTAGCTAGCTGAAACAATAGATAGAACTGCAGCTAGAACAACTGCAAGTTAGCTAGCTAGAACCATAGATAGATAGAACAACAGCTAGCTAGCTGAAAACATACTGTAGGTAGAACCGTAGCTAGAACAACAGCAAGCTAACTAGCTAGAACCATAGAGAGACAGAACGACAGCTAGCTGGCTGAAACCATAGGTAGGAACTGTAGCTAGAACAACAACAAGCTAGCTAGCTAGAATGCACAGAAAGATAAAACAACAACTAGCTAGCTGAAACCATAGGTAGAGCTTTAGCTAGAACAACAGCTAATTAGCTACCTAGAACCACAGAAAGACAGAATGACAGCTAGCTAGCTGAAACCAGATAGAACTGTAGCTAAAACAACAGCAAGGTAGCTAGCTAGAACCACAGACAGAAGTCTGAAAAACATCTAGCTAAATAAAACCATAGCTAGAATGATAGCAAGACAGAATAATAACTCGTTAGATAGAATGATAGCTACCCTGGTGAAAAAACAGCATATGCTGGTAGGTATGTTTTGATGCTGGTTTAAGTTGGTCCTTTGCTGGTTTATGCTGGTCCTTTGCTGGTTTTTGCTGGTCAAGGACCAGCATGAACCAGCAAAGGACCAGCATAAACCACCAAAGGACCAGCTTAAACCAGCATCAAAACATACCTAACCAGCATCCCAGCATCAAAACATACCTACCAGCATATGCTGTTTTTTTCACCAGGGTAGCTAAGAAGAATGACCCTTATGAAAAGTAACCATAGTTTTACTACAAATAAAACCAACAAACCATGGTTACCATATTTAAACCATGGTAACCCTACACTACACTAGCCATACTTTAACCATGATATCTGTAGTAAAACTGAGGTTATACAAATGGTAATCAGTAAACCAAACAAAAACAAACATGGGTACTACACTTTTCCTATAATAAAAATTTTGTAAGGGGGTAGCTAGCTAGCTAGTTTGAACAATAGCTAGAAAAAAAATGATAGTTGCCTGGATAGAATGATAACATGATTGTTAAAATGATAACAATGATGGAAGGAAAGAAAGAAAGAAAGAAAGAAAGAAAGAAAGAAAGAAAGAAAGAAAGAAAGAAAAGAAAGAAAGAAAAGAAAAAGAAAAAGAAAAAGAAAAAGAAAAAGAAAAAGAAAAAGAAAAAGAAAAAGAAAGAAAGAAATGGTTCTTAGCTAGAGAAGAGGTGGTGTAAAAAAAGGGGAAAAAAAAAAAGGGAAAAAATATGAAGTGAAAGATCAGGTACACAATTTAATGAAGTGTGGACCTGTTGAATGCGTGGGAGAGAAGAAAAAGAACAGAGCTGATAGTGATGGTGTAGAAGAGCAGGTGTGAACGTGTGGAGAGAAAGAAAAAGCACACTGGGAGTTTGTACATCAGCACACCTGAAACAGCGTGCCTAAGAGAACAAAATAGGTGGGAGAGGATATTGATAGTGAGAGCAGAGAGAGAGGAGTGTAATTGTTGTGTTCTCAAGAGCAACTGTGAGATGATGATGATGATGATAGAAAAACCTTTTCATCGCGAGCGGTGTGCGAGCGAGCGCGTGGGTCAGAGCTCTGGAAAACAGCGGTCATTAACAGCCATTCTTAGAAACGTACCGACAGCTCGGCGAGGTAATTAACCTCACCCACACGAATGAAAGAGAGAAAGACTGAGATATTCTCATCTATTTATCAAGTCAGTGACTCAGCCGTCCCTTCATGCATCATGAGATGTGTGGGGGAATGGTTCAAGGTCGTGTGGCCGCACACACACACACGCGCATCCCAGTTAAGGATGTTAGATGGTCAATCTTCCTGGAGCAGATAAAGAGAATAGCAGGAGTGCTGTGCGCTCATTTCCCATGTCTTATCTGGCTCTCCACAGAACCTTTTCGTTACAGAGCCGTTCACAGGGTTACTTTAACAACAATTAACTTTCATTAATTGAGTGTGTAGTTGGTTTCCAGCTGTGTCATCGGAGCAGTGCTGAGAGGAACGGTGCGTGTACCTGCTCCCTTTCGGCCTGTCTTCTCTCTTCCTCTCGACGGAGCTGCTCTTCATAGCGATGCCTCTGCTCCCTCTCCTGCTGCTTCCTGAGCTCGCGCTCACGCCGCTGTTGCTGTTACACACACAATCATGCAGCTGAGTAACGTGTGGAGTCTTTACACAGCAACAGTGTAGAAGTCGAAAAACAGCATTTTCCCTTCCACGTCCTCTGGTTTCATGTGCAGCGAGGCTCTAGTAAAACTCAACTGGAGTGTGTCGTTTGTTAATGTGTGATGCTGTAGGGGATGTCCTCCTTTATCCACACCAGTTGGATGATATAGTTTTTTTGTTTTTGTTTTTTGTTGTTTTTGATTTTTTTTCTTCAGACTTCAATATTACCTCAAAGTATTAGACCTCAAAGCATATCTTAATATTTACAGTTGAAGTCAAAAGTTTACATACACCTTGCAGAATCTGCAAAATGCTCATATTTTACCAAAATAAGAGGGATCAAACAAAATGCATGTTATTTTTTTTTTGTACTGACCTGAATCAGATATTAAACATAAAAGACATTTACATGCAGTCCACAAAAGAAAATAAATTTGAATTTATAAAAATTACTCTGTTCCAAAGTTTAAATTTGCTTGATCATCTGTATTTTTTTTTTAGTGATAGTTGTTCATGAGTCCCTTGTTTGTCTTGTTTTGCCTAAATATCATATTTTTCATTTAGTTCTCAAGGGACTCATGAACAACCATCACTAAACAAAAAAACACAGTTGTGGATCATTCAGGTAACAACACAGTATTAAGAACTAAGCAGGGAATGTAAACTTTTGAACGGGATCATTTTTATAAATTCAACTTATTTTCTCTTGTGGACTATATGTAAACGTCTTTTATGTGAAATATCTTATTCAGCTCAGTACTAAAAAAAAAAATAATATGAATTTTGTATGATCCCTCTTTTTTGGTATAACAACATTTCGCAGATTCTTCAAGGTGTATGTAAACTTTTGACCTCAACTGTATGTATTCGCTCTAAAATGGTAGAGGCAGTGTGATGAAGTTTTATTTGAGTAAGTAATATTAGATCTTCCTTCCCTTTTTTTTTTTATTTGTTTTATTTATTTTGTAATTTTGTTATGTACTTTTGACATTTTTTTTATATCACTATTTGGGTTATTTTTATTTCAGTTTTAGTTATTGTTAATTTCCAGACTTTAGTGCCCAAACTTATTTTAGTTATTTGCCAAGGCAATATTTCTATTTATATATCATTTCAGCTTTATTTCAGTTAACAAAAATGTTTTTAAGGGTTTTAGTTACTGATAATAACCAGAGAATGTTTAATTCTTTTAAATTATAAGTAAAGATAAAATATATAATTTAATTTCACACATAAATGTTACTAAAACATGAAAAATTACCAACTGTATTGAAAAAAAAATACTGAAAAAAAGTGCATTAAAGTCATTGTAATGTTAACAACATTGCTAGGTAAAACCTGCAAAATCACTGTGAATATTCTGTAATTATATATATATATATATATATATATATATATATATATATATATATATATATATATATATATATATATATATATATATATATATATATATATATATATATAAAATATTATATTATATTACATTATATTATATTACCAGGCCTTAGTAGTTGCAATGCAATGCAATATTCCTTAAAATAACCCTTGGCCTCAAGCTACCCTAAGCCTGCTGTTAAAGACAACATTCTCTGAGAGAGGAATGCTGGTCCGTGTTTGTGTGTGACTGCTATCTGCTATCTGGATGTTCTTGATATACATACCAAGATCTTTTACATCAGTGAGCAGATCTAAGTGAGTCACTGCACAGAAGCTCATGAATTTATCTTAAGAAAAGTTCCCTTCATATGTGCTCAGAACAGCTGAAGTTATGGAAACTATAATAAGTCTTGCTCCATGAGACTACAGCTGGTATGAGCCCTGGTGGTTATTGTAAACACAGTGTGGCTTGCACACACACATACCTCTTCTAACCGACGCCTCTGTTCTTTTTGTTCCTCAATGCGCTTCTGTCTCTCCGCCAGTAGTTGGTGCTTGTGTCCCTCATTCTGCTGCTGTTCCAGCTGCTGTCTGCGCAGGGCCTCTGATCGTTCCTTATTGGCCAGCTGCAGCCTTAAGAAATCCCGCCTCAGAGTTGACTCTCCAGGTACGTTAATGATGGAGCTGTATAGAGATGGATGGATGGATGAATGAATCAGTTTGTCTCTTAAACACCCACATCCACACATCCAGTGCTCTTGTAACTTCCGAAACCTTATACGTGATCTACCTGGGTTCTCCCATTTCGTGCTCCTCCTCCTCCTCTTCACTCCCGCTGTACTCGTACTCTGTCTCATCTGCAGGTGTGAAAAAGTCCAGCAGTCACATTTCAGACATGCAAAACCCTCCCTGATGGGATCCCTGTCAGGTACCTTGACATTCAATGTCCTTAAAGCATCTGTCTGCTTTTAAAGTGCCAACATTCTATGATTTTGTAGCTTTTCCCTGAAGTGCACTTATGATGTTTAAGGATTCTAGCACCAGTCACAAATATAGTTGAGTTTTTTACGACTATTTTCCACACTCTCTATCTGACACTTTAAATTACACAAGCTGTACTATCATACCTTTAAGAGACAAGTCGTATTTAATAGAATATCTGACAAGTGGCACTTATAGAAAAGAGATATAACACCATTTCTTCTTTTTGAGCAAAGCATTTCCCAAAAAGAAGTTACTTTTCAGATTATTAAAGGGAACCCTGGGTATTAGGACTTGTATGGCTTAATATAATGGAAATTATGTCTCTTACTGCAATAAATAGTAAAAAAAAAAAAAAAAAACATAAACGTAATTTAAAAATGTACATTGTTTTATACATATTTTGCACTATATGCCATTATTTTGATGATCTAAAATGGTTGCACTCAGTGAGCTACTGGCGCTACCTGTTGCTATTTTTACCATATGTGACCCTGGATCACAAAACCAGTCGTAAGGGTCAATTTTTCAAAATTGAGATTTATATATCATCTAATAAGCTTTCCATTGATGTATGGTTTGTTAGGATAGGACAATATTTGGTCGAGATAAAACTATTTAAAAACATGGAATCTGAGGGTGCAAAAAAAAATAAAAAATAATAATTAAAAAAATGAAAAATATTGAGAAAATTGCCTTTAAAGTTATCCAAATAAAGTTCTTAACAATGTATATGACTAATCAAAAATTAAGTTTTGATATATTCACAGTAGGAATTTTACAAAATATCTTCATGGAACATGATCTTTACTTAATTTCCTAATGATTTTTGCCATAAAAGAAAAATCATTAATTTTGACCCATACAATGTAATTTTGGCTATTACTACAAATATACCCCAGCAACTTAAGACTGGTTTTGTTG
Organism: Cirrhinus mrigala; assembly: GCA_036247105.1. Lineage (NCBI taxonomy): Eukaryota > Metazoa > Chordata > Actinopteri > Cypriniformes > Cyprinidae > Cirrhinus > Cirrhinus mrigala. The sequence continues at coordinate 18,470,524 of CM070008.1, read as the reverse complement.
TCCAGGGTCACATATTACAACTCAGAACACAACTTGGAAAATAAAATACTGTTATGATGCCACATTGTGCAGCTTTTAGTTGTAATTTTCAGCTAAAGGGCAACAAGAGAAGCAACATAAGTCTTCACTGCTCTTCCTAGTGATAAGAATAGGAGAAAAGAATGGGAAGATGTCTGTGGATGAATAAAACTTCCTAAAGACCCACATCTTTGTACTCTCCACTTTAGCCTGATGTCTTTGAGGCTTTGTGTAGACCATAGCTACTGAAAAACTTAGAAATGGCAGAGACAAGAAATGCTAGATGCCATCCTTGCAGGATGTAAACATGCCGACACTTGTCACGATTTTCTCAGCATGGATTTCACTCAATATCGAGGGCATTTAGACTGCTTGTGGGGAAAAATCGATGGTAGGCATTTGGTTGAAGCCTACGCTTGCATCCATCGCCACCTGTAGTTTTTCCTCAGTAGCTGTGGTCACGTATCAGTATTTTATTTTCCGAGTTGCGTTGCGATAAAAATAGCAACAGGTAGTGCCAGTAGCTCACCAAACGCAACCATTTAAGTCACTGAAAATAGTCCAAAATATGTATAGAATGATGTGGATTTTTTAATAATGTAAATCTTTAATGGGTTTTCTACAAATACAAACATATTTCATTAAGAGACAATATACATTATATTAAGCCATACTAGTTTTACTACCCACTGTTCCCATCTAAATTGATTTCAATTTATTTAATTTCTTTTAAAAAAACAGCAGTGTGTATATTTTGTAATATTTAAAAATGCAGACATTCACTGATTTACTTAAATGCTTTATGTGACCCTAGACCACAAAACCGTAAGTCTTAAGTTTTGTAGCAATACCAAAAAAAAATATTGTATAGGTCAAAATTACTGATTTTTCTTTTTCGCCAAAAATCATTAGGATATTAAGTAGATATTTTGTAAGTTTCCTACTGTAAATATATCAAAACTTAATTTTTTAAATAGTAATATGCATTGCTAAGAAATTCATTTGGACAACTTTAAAGGTATTTTTCTCAATATTTAGATTTTTTCGCACCCTCAGATTCCAGATTTTCAAATAGACGTATTTCGGCCAAATATTGTCCTGTACTAACAAACCATAGATCAGTGGAAAGCTTTTTTTATTCAGCTTTCAGATGATGTATAAATCTCATTTTCAAAAAAATTACCCTCATGACTGGTTTTGTGGTCCAGGGTCACATGTAGCTCTTTTCTTATCAATAATATTTACAACTGCACAGCTACGTCCTTCATTTTTAACCTTTATTTTGAGAATACATCAAAATGGCTATTTAGGGAAGGGCAATACTGCTAAGCTCTTATATAATATAACTTCAAGCAGCAATTTAAGTATGGGGGGAAAAAGACAAGCCAAATGGAAAATGGGGAATGGAGGTCATGTGTTATGTGATAAATGTCAACAGAGATAGAGTATTTTGTGAGGGCATTTTCCCAGCCGTGTGCTGCATATGGCTGTTCCATCTTCACGGTAGCTCATTTGCTTTAGTGTGTTAGACAATGTGTGTAGTAGCAGACAAAATGGGGCATATATGATTTGACATGCTGACGAGGCTCACCTCTCTCGCCTCTCTTCTTCTTGGTGCGGTCGATGTGGTCTTTGAGCTGGATGCGGGTCTGTCTCTCGTTGTTCATGTCTCGGATAAAGGGATGTTTGAGGAGCTGCTCTGTGCTGGGCCTCTGGTTGTGGTTTTTCACTAGGCAGCTCTCAATGAAAGACTGGAACTTTTTAGACCTGCAGATATGAGGAAGAGCTTGAGGGGAACGCTGCAGGCTTATGTTCTTTCTTTATTTTTGTCGTCTTGTTTTGTCTGGTAAGAGCGAGTCTGTTTACAAGTTTAGGAACCATGTGCATATCAGTTGCGGAGAACAAACAAAAACCTGTATGTCTAGAGTGACAAGCAACCTTTCTCAAGGCGTTTGCACTTGGATGGGCCGACATGCCAAATGAAGATCATATGTGACAGATGAAGTGAACAGTGAATAAGTGTTCAGGACTTTTTGATTAAAAGTAGATTGGACAGAGTGTTTGTGAGATCTTGTTTGGTCTCTCTGAAGCTCTGGATTGGGGGTCTGTCCTTGTGACCTTTGTGAAGAAAGAGAGGGGCACTCACCACTTCTTGGACTTGAGCCTGGGAGCCGGGTTTCTGGGGATCAGAAACAGGGCTCTCATTGGGTGCATATCACAAAGAGCTGTGGGGAAAGAGAGAAGAATGTTAACACTGGACGTCTTGTGCTGTCCGGCACATCTCAGAAATGGACAGGACAAAATATCTAGGAGTGTTTGTTTATGTGCTGAAACATAAAAGCAGAATGCATATTTCGGTTTATTATCTCTTGGATTCTTCATTCTGATTGGACGGTGATCAGGGTCATGACATGAAGTATATTTATGGCTTATATTATTAATATTACTAACATGCAATAAAGACCTGCTCGTGTCAGCAAGGACTTTTATTATGTATTGCACTCACAATGGCACCCATTCAAAAAGTGCATAAAAAGCTGGCTACTAAAAGTTTTTAAATAAAGGCTTTATTCACACTGCAGTTAAACATGGCTCAAATTGGATTTCCCCCTCACATGTGACACCAATCATGTGCTTGATATACCCTTGGGGAAAAACTCATAAAATTAAATAAAGTAAAACGCAATGAAATAAAACTAAATATGAAATAAAATAAAAATATAATAAAATATAAAAATTTAAATGAAATAAAAAAAAACAAATAAAATATAAAATGTAAAAATATAAAATAAAATGAAATATAAAAACAAAATGAAATAAAATCAAAAATCAAAATAAAATAAAAATAATTAAAATAAAAAATTAAAGTAAATATATAGTAAAATGTAAAGAATTAAAAAAATAAAATATAAAATGAATTGAAATTAAGCAAAATTAAAAACAAAATTATAAATAAAAAGTTGAACAAAAAATAAATATGAAATATAAAATGTGATGAAATAAAATAGAATAAAAAGAAAAAAAATAAAAATAGAACAACATATAAAATTAAATAAAATTTAAAAATAAAATAAAAAAGTAAGTAAAACATATAATAAAATATAAAATGAAATAATATAACAATCGAATGAAATATAAAATTAAATAAAATAATCAAAATCAAAATAAAATAAATAAAGTAAAAAAGTAAAATACAAAAAAAATAAAAAATAAAAAAGTGAAATGAAATAAAAAATATAAAGTGAAATAAAATAGAATAAAATGAAATAAAAAATAAAATATAAATAGAATAAAATATTAAATTAAATGAAATAAAATAAAAAAATAAAATAAAATAAAATAAAATAATGTAAACAAAATAAATAATAAAATATAAAAAATCAAATAAGATAAAATCAAATTAAATATTAGATGAAATAAAATCAAAAAATCTAAATAAAAAAAAAAAAAAAAAAAAAAAAAAAAATTATATATATATATAGAAATGAAATAAAATAACAAAATAAAATAAATCAAAATGAAACAAAACCAAATATACATTTGCTAAACCATTTTAATATACAGCAGCTCTCAAATTTTGTGACACTTGTTTTCATTGAAAATTCAAAATTTAGATTATAATGCTTAAATTGAGTGCATTAAATCATATTACATTATATAATGGTATTCATTGATGATGTCAGAATGAATTTGCCAGGGTGTGCCGTTTTGACATGTAGGTCAGTTTCTCAGCATTGCCTGTTCAGACAAATGCATGATATGAGCCATATTTAAAAGGTCATGTGAATATTGTCAAACCACATACTTCTGGTAATATATTCTATAAGTGCTTCCTTGAACTGACACTATAAATAAAAGTATTTTTCATATGCGCTGCATTAATTTTCAGCATTCCTCAACATAAAACCGCTCACGAACACTAACAAGCATCAACAAGAGGTTAAAACTCAATTTTCATCATGTTTGTCAAGTCCAACAGCGCACTTTCAACAAACCAACCAAATATGAAGCTTAAACCAAATCTGGAACAGGATTGTGCAGATGCCAAGTATCAGACTACACGGGCAGGTGCAAGCAAGTTCCCAGCACAGAATGGTCGCGGTTTGAGGGTACAAGGTCTTTCAGCCTGGCAGCAGGGACGGCAAGCTCATTCCAAACTAGAGGGCGGACGAGCTTAGTGAGTTTGACCAGCAATGTCACTTTTGGACACAGATCTGTAGCTACATACAGAGGGCCAATATGTCAGTGCCAACAAAATTACATGCACAAACACACACACATTTCCATTTGTCGTCAGCAGTCACAACGGTGAGTCATCTCTCCAATGAAAAAAGAAAAAGAAAAAGAAAAAAAAACAAAAAACAAAAAAAAAAAAACACAGATTTGTCCTCAAGTGCACTGCCCAGCAGCTTTCTGTCCCCCGGCCAAAGCAGTACAACCCTGCCAGGGCACCTTCCTACAGGATTATTCCCCTCTCCAGCCAGGACAAGATCACTACAGTCTGCCTGCCCTTTTGCCTGTCCGTCACTGCTCAGCCATCTGTGAGACAGCCTTCCACTGAGAGCGGCTCACGCGGCTTGTCCGGACTCTGACCGCTGAGGACGGAGCAAAGAGTCTTATATATGTAACAGATGCACGGAAGAGGTCTGTGACATTCACATATGTTTCAAACGATGTCATAACGCAACGCAACTCAACATACGGCCACTTTTTATACGTGTTGGCTTGCATCCATCAAGTTTTGCACAGTATTTAATTCAGTGTAGGCACTGCGTCAGGGTATTTTAACACATTTTTTGGTTAAATTTCCACAAAAATGATGAGGATTCTGCTTTGATGTCCTTGAAAAATGAAGTAACCCTGTCTTGACAACCCTGATATACTATAAATATACACTACCAGTCAAAAGTTTTTGAACAGTAGGATTTTATGTTTTTTTTTTTTTAAAGAATTCTCATCTGGTCACCAAGCCTGCTTTTATTTGACCCAAAACACAGCAAAAGCAGTAATATTGTGAAATATATTTTTAATAGTTACAATAACTGCTTTCTATTTGATTATATTTTAAAACGTAATTTATTCCTGTAATCAAAGCTACATTTTCCAGCATCATTACTCCAGTTTCCAGTGATCCTTCAGAAATCATTCTAAAATGATAGTTTGATGTTCAAGAAACAATTATTATTATTATTATTATTATTATTATCATCAATATTTAAAACAGTTGAGTACATCTTTGATGTACAGAAAGATCCAAAAATCAAAATCAAAAGTGATGATAAAGACATTTATAATTTTACAAAAGATTTCTATTTTAGATAAATGCTGTTCTTCTGAACCTTCTATTCATCAAAGAAACCTGAAAAAAAATATATATACTCAGCTGTTTTTAACATAATAATAATAATAATAATAATGATAATAATAATAACAATAATAATAATAATGTTTTTTGAGCAGCAAATCAGCATATTAGAATGATTTCTGAAGGATCATGTGACACTAAAGACTGGAGTAATGATGCAGAAAATTTAGCTTTGATCACAGGAACAAATTACATTTTAAAATATATTCAAATAGAAAACAGTAATTTTAAATAGTAAAGATATTTCACAATTTTACTGTTTTTGCTCTACTTTAGATCAAATAAATGCAGGCTTGGTGAGCAGAAGAGACTTCTTTAAAAAAAAAAAAAAATTATATATATATTACTGTTCAAAAACTTCTAACTTTAAGTGCGTGAGTGTATGTGCATATATATATATCTTATGTTAAATATCTGCACACGTAGGTTAAATATCTGAAACTACATTTTTAACATCAATTAGTCAAGCATTATAATATGATATTATGATAATCAAGCATTATTTAACGCTAGAACTTTAGTAATTAGAATTAATATTTGGTAACCATGAATGAATGCATATTTGTCATTTTAACTGAACTTTTAACTGGTGGTGGTGCTTTAGATATTGTTGCTCATTCAGTCCTTCTGTAAAAAAAGGGGTAAAAAAACGAACAATAATACCGTTAAGATAATAACAATACTATGAATTCTACTACTCATAACAATATTAAAAGCACTAAGGATTAATGAGCTGCTGGGCTCATGAATATTAATCACGTTGTCTGCGTTCGCTCGAGCTGATTTGCTGACATCAAAACCTGGGTGATAATAGGTGAACACCAGCCAATGAGATTAGTCCCGCCCACTACCAGAGAAACCACGAGTATCTAATGGCTGTTCTTAAAAGTTAAAGAATTCAAAATAAACACAGTGATTTTGACAGGAAAATACAACAAAGAATATCGTTTACTCGTGCTCGCTCTTTCTTTTTTTGCGCGAGTTGCCTGATGTAATTTTAAATGGTGTATGCCTGTATACAGAAAGCAGTGAACCAATTTACTCACGTGGGGCTCCTTCGGCCATCTCAATGGCTGTGATTCCCAATGACCACAGGTCACTCTGAAACACATGATAGAGAGGAAATGTCACATGAGATGGGACTAATACAAAGATAACACAAAAGAACAGGACATAAAATACAAAATGAGACTAAACTGGACTGAGATTATTAATATAGATAATTAATACAGGCCCACATGCCGTATTAGTGCCCCATTTTAAAATAGTGATTCATGGTAAGGTACTACAAAAGGAACGTGTCAGTCAGGATGCCTGTCTGGAAGCATGAGCGTGTCTGTCTGAAAGTGTAATAAAATTATGTCCTAAACAACGTACACAATCTCAACTGAAGCAATAAGCCATGACTTATAATTGTTACTGCATTACCGTCATTAAAGGCTATTGTTAGGCAAAACTGGCATTAACTGGTCACAGGAAGTATCAGAAATTTTGTTTACCTTTATAAGGACTTTTTTTCTAATCATATACAGCATGCCATCTCAGTTTAGATAATTACAGCTGTTAAGACCACAAGATATAGTACAAAACAGTATGCCAGAATACACCGCAACAATTTTCTGGTCATTACAATAGATTGCGCAGCTCTGTAACTTCACAGTAGTTGTTGATGTCATTAAACTTATTTTCTTTTTTTCAATTCCTGATCCTGTTTACAGGTGCGGATATACCAGCTATTCACGAGACCTAATTCATTCATTTAGAGGCTGGGATATAAGATTTAATCTAAAACAGTCACAGTTCGCTACACAGCCTCAATGACTCATCCGTCCCAGATTCTCTTCTTTATTGTTTCTCTCTACAGACAAATGTAACCACAGGTACGCAAACAACAAACCTGTGTGATAACCTTTAGTTTCTTTTCCATGGAAGTCTGGCTGCCTGACAGTTTCGCTGGAAACACTAAAACAGTCTGATGGCTTCTTATGAAATCTGCTCACCTATTTAACTGCATCACATTTTTTAACCCACACAAATGAAAGTGAACAGAAAATAATACAGCTCGCATATAGTTCAGGTCACCTTCCAGAATCTGCAAAATGTTCATTATTTTACCAAAATGAGAGGGACCATACAAAATGCATGTAATGCAAATAATAGTTGAATTTAAAAAAATGACCCTGTTCAAAAGTTTACATACACTTGATTTTTAATACTGTTGTTACCTGAATGTTCCACAGCTGTTTTATTTATTTATTTTAGGGCTGTCAAATGATTAATCACGATTAGTGATTAGAGTTTGCCTAATAAATGTGTGTGTAGTGTGTGTAATTATTATGTATATATAAATACACACAAATTAATGTATCAGTTTAAGAGAAATATGTTATTTATGTACAAAATATTTTTGATGTAATTATTTATTTATTTTTTATTTAGTGATAGTCGTTTATGAGTCACTTGTTTGTCCTGAACAGTTAAACTGCCCGCTGCTCTTCAGAAAAATCCTTCTTTGTTTTTCCAGCACTGTTGTGTATTTGAACCCTTTCCAACAATTACTATATGATTTTGAGATCCATCTTTTCACACTGAGGACAACTGAGGGACTCATATGCAACTATTACAGAAGATTCAAACACTCACTGGTGCTTCAGAAGGAATCACGATGCATTAAGAGCCGGGGATGAAAACTTTTGAACAGAATGAAGATGTGTACATTTTTCTCATCTTGCTTAAATATCATACTTTTTTCATTTAGTACTGTCCTTCAAAAGCTACTTGCATGTTTCCCAGAAGAAAAAACAAGTCAAAAAGTTTTCACCCCCTGGTTCTTAACGCATTGTGTTTAAACCTTCTGTAATCGTTGCATGCGAGTCCCTCAGTTGTCCTCAGTGTGAAAAGATGTAAACTTTTGAACCGGGTCATTTTATAAATTCTAATTATTTTCTCTTGTGGACTGTATGTAAACATCTTTTATGTAAATATCATATTCAGGTCAGTACTAAAAAAAAAAACATGAATTTTGCATGATCCCTCTTATTTTGGTAAAATAATTAACATTTTGCAGATTCTGCAAGGTGTATGTAAACTTTTGACCTCAACTGTATACAATTACATTTTTTTGAAATTCCTTTCCCAGAGGATTTGTTGAAAGTCTAATACAGAATGTAATACAAATCTAATACAGCACAGACTTATCAGTGCTGCTGAGCATTATTTCCATGACATGTAGGTAATTTGATATAACATTATAAATGCCATGCAGCAGTGAGAAAAACCACTGCACAGATGACATTTCATACCACAATAAAATCGCTTGCTTTCTTCACATTTGTCTAAGATTTGAGCTAAACCAGGGATGAATTTTTAAACATGCACTGAAACAGATTAAAGCCCTTATTGTGAAAAATAAACAGGCCAATATTTCTTCGGACAGGAAAGGGGAGGATGATTGCGTGTCCTGTTCTCGTGACATTATCAACGCTGCCAGCCGCAGCACGGATCACTGTATTAGCATGAATGATTTGTGGATAATAGTGACTAAATTGTTACCAAGGCGAGTTTATTAGATTTTGATTGCATACGCTCACGTGTGTATTGAGTAAATTGAGGAGCCGTGATCAATACTCTCCTCCTGGCTAAATCACTGCAGACCAATTTGAAATAAGAACGCTCTGTTGTTTTGCTGCTACTGAGCAGCATTTCCATTAGCAGCAGCACAGCAACATCCAAAATGTATTTATGCTCACCTTATAGTCATATGTGGCATCAGGATTCTCATCACACGCGATGACCTCTGGTGCCATCCAATATGGGGTGCCGATGAAAGTGTTCCTGCGGCTCACGGTGCGATCCAGCTGTGCGCTCACACCAAAGTCCACTGGGGTTCAGATGAAACCAGTCTGATTAGTATTAATGCTGAGAGCTACAGAGGTACAACTGGTAGGACTAACTGTAAGAACTACAGACCTTAGTCAGCCTGATGTTTAAAGGGATACATCACCCAAAAATTAAAATTCTGTCATTAATTATGCATTCCAAACCCGTAAGATCTTCGCTCATCTTCGAAACACAAATTAAGATATTCTGGATGAAATCCCAGAGATTTCTGACCGGCATAGACTGCAACATTGTTAAAATAGTCAATGTGACGTCATATAAAATTACGGTTGAACTACTGATGTCACATGGACTATTTTATCAATGTCCTTACTACCTTTCTGGGCAGAAAGCTCTCAGATTTCATCAAAAATATCTTAATTTGTGTTCCAAAAATGAACAAAGGTCTTACGGGTTTGAGGGTGAGCAATTAATGACAGAATTTTCATTTTTGGGTGAACTATCCCTATAATATTTCACAGGAGATATAGTGCATTTAATGGACTGTACTGCTATTTAAAAACAAACTGTTTAGCTAACAAAAAAACTCACCTTGAGTTCTCAAATTGTGAGTTCTGAAAATTACGAGATCGAGGACCTTTACACAGTAAACACTATAAATCTATTTCTCACAGCCTTGTTTTCATCCGTCTTAAATTCAACATGGCGGCTAACCTGATTAAGGTCTATAGGCCATGATGCAATTACTTCTCTACCCCATGAGCAAATGAAGAAGAGAGAGTGCCTAAAGTACAACTGAGGCCCATGTTTCAAAGTTATAAAACAATGTACTAACTAGTTATAATACACCTGTACTAATCAGGTGTTTTGCAATATTGTGGGAAAAGCCATCTTTACGATTTCGTTCTGATGAGTCAAGGAACATTTTGTCAGTCACTGGATTTGTATTTGTCTTCTGGCGTCAAGGTGTGGTTACATTTACTGTTGCTCTGTGAAAAAACGCAGGCAAAATCCAGTGGTTTCAAGGAATCTGCAAAATCATTTGTTTCGTGTTGGGGCGAAAAAGTTCCCCACACAGATTTTGCTTGTTCGTCGCTCAAATCTGTAGTGAGGACCAACAGCAAACGATTTCTGTGTGAGCGGTGCTTTATGTATTTTACACTATTGACAAAGAAGGTTTTCTGTCCACAAAATTTCACACCTTAATGCTGAGAGAAATTTCACCCTGACAGCACAGGTACATCTCAAAAACGTCTATCTGACATCTGCATTTACATCTAAAAGACATTTTTTTTTTTTTTTTTTTTTCCTCATCTGCAATATGTCTATAAGATGTTTCCTATCAGATGTCAAATAGATGTCTATTAGATGTCTTTATGATGTCTTTTATGATTTAGAGTGTATGTAAAACTGACATCTTACAGATGTCTGCCAGATGTCTGTACACACCAGATGCTTTCCAGATCAAGTGATCTTTAACAGACATCTTGCAGATGTACGTGTGCTATCTGGGACAGTCCAAAATGGTTGCAGCCAATCAAACGTATTTGACGTTTAATGCGCAGTTTTGTATACGGTGCAACCCGGTTGCTTGCCACTGGAAAAGTAAATACGTTTACACATTATGCTAAAAAAAAAAAAAATAAACAGCTGCTGCAGTACATGCTGTCAGGATAGATGCCTTCCTGTGAAGAAGTAAATTACATAAGGACCTAGTTTAACTAGACATGCTAAAATGAAAAATGTAAAACATTTACGCGTGATAAATCAAATAGGTGCGCTGACATGCGAGTGCCTGTGCTTTCAGGTAATTGTCCTCTCCTCACACTGAACAAGGAGATGTAATGAGACGAGATAAAAACAAATGTACTCCGGGCAGAGAGAGAGAGCAAAGAAACGATTCGTTTTGAAAAGCTCCTTTCACAAATCGCAAAGCTTTAGCATTCAGCCTTTAGCATATTTATGAAATCTGCTAGAGTAGCACTGTCAACTAAAGGATGATCAATTATTTACCCAACACAGCTAATTGATTTACCTCTGATCCAGCCTACTCTGTTTCACAGTCAATGCTAATTTCCTCACTGGGTCATAAAGGGGGCGCCGCTGAAGGACAACAGCGCATTAGCATTACTGGGTCGTGCTTCTTTCGCATTCCTTTGCTTTGAAACCATCTCTGCACGGTCACAGTGAGGCCTGTAAATGCTATGCAAAGTTATCCAAGCCTCAGGGTTGTGCTCTTACCTAATTTGACCTCCGCGTTCTCTGTTAGCAGCACGTTCTGGCCTTTGATGTCTCTGTGGATGACTTTGTGTTGGTGGAGATGAGTGAGCCCCTGCAAGAGAGACAAATATGAATTAGGAGAGAAAAACGGACAAGTGAATGGCAGAATGCTTCATTCATAAATTAGGTTGTGAATGAGTACAATTAATAAATTTTACATTTGAAATGTACCAAATGTGCTTTTTGTGAAATGTTCTTCCTGAACAGTTCCTCGCCTTTTGTCTTTCTTTAAAATAAAAGCCACTTGGTTTGATAAGATGTCATCTAATGCAACGACATGCATACATTAAGTATTTCCTAAAAGAATAACTGGCATAAAACTGTCATTCTTTACTATTATTTAGTCTGTCTCAAGTGGTTTTAAACGTGCATTATTATTTTTTTTTTTTTTCCTGTGGAACACAAAAACATTTATGCTCAAGATTTATAGAACACTGGTGATTAGTAAAATTAAAAAGAGCATCAAATGTATAGAAACACTGCATATTCTTCACTGTGTAAATTATTTATATGATCTTTTAAACTTTATATTTATTAAAGAACTCTAGAAAAATAATTTATGTTTCTACAAAAATATTAAAACTGTTCCCAAACTTTTGAACAGTAGAGTATTTCATTAGCCAGTTGAAATACACTATTATACAGTTGAGGTCAAAAGTTTACACCCCCTTTCAGAAATTTGCAAAATGTTAATTATTTTACCAAAATAAGAGGGACCATACAAAATGCATGTCATTGTTTATTTAGTACTTACATGAATAAGATATTTCACGTGAAAGATGTTTACTTATAGTCCACAAGAGAAAATAATACTTGAATTTATAAAAAAAAAAAAAAAAAAAAAAAAGACCCAGTTCAAACATTTACTTCCTTTGATTCTTAATATATGTTCTTACTTGAATGATCAACAGCTGTGTTTTTTTTTGTCTAGAGATAGTTGTTCATGAGTCCCTTGTTCGTCCTGAACAGTTAAACTGCCTGCTGTTCTTCAGAAAAATCCTTCATTTGAACCCTTTCCAACAATGACTATATGATTTTGAGATCCATCTTTTCACACTGAGGACAACTGAGGGACTCATATGCAACTATTACAGAAGGTTCAAATGCTCACTGATGCTTCAGAAGAAAAAAAAAAAACAAACAAAAAAAAAAACACATGCACTAATAGCAGGGGGTGAAAACTTTTGAACAGAATGAAGATGTGTACATTTTTCTTATTTTGCCTAAATATCATATTTTTTCCATTTAGTACTGCCCTTCAGACACAACAGAAGATACTTGCATGTTTCCCAGAAGACAAAATAAGTTTCATTTACCCTGATCTTTAATTTCAAAAAGTTTTCACCCCCCAGCTCTTAATGCATTGTTTTTGCTTCTGGAGCATCAGTGAGTGTTTGAACCTTCTGTAATAGTTGCATATGAGTCCCTCAGTTGTGAAAAGATGGATCTCAAAATCATACAGTCATTGTTGGAAATGGTTCTAATACACAAAAATCCTGGAAAACCAAAGAATTTGAGGGACCTGAAGGATTTTTCTGAATAACAGCAGCCAGTTTAATTGTTCAGGACAAACAAGGGACTTATGAACAACCATCACTAAACAAAAAAAAAACACAGCTGTGGATCATTCAGGTAACAACACAGTATTAAGAATCAAGGGGATGTAAACTTTTGAGCCATGTCATTTTTATAAATTCAGCTATTATTTTCTCTTATATGAAAACATTTTTAAGTGAAATATCTTATTCAGGTCAGCACTAATTAAACAATAACATGCTTCTGTATAATCCTTCTTGTTTTGGTAAAATAATTAACATTTTGCAGATTCTGAAAGGGGAATCTAGATAAAGTTAGTTTGGACTGGTACAAAAAAAACAGCAAGCATGTTTCAAATGCTAGTTTAAACACAGTAGGGACGACAGTGAATAAAGCTTGACTTGAGCCTTTACCTTGAGGATCTCTCTGCTAATGTAGGCAGTCCAGTCTTCCCTCAGTGAGTTGCCCTTGGTGTTCTTGATCAGGTCTGTCACTGAGCCTGCACCACAGAACTCCATCACCAGCTGTAGAAGAGACAACACAAGTTACTTCCTGCAAAATCACAATCGTCCTTTTGTCTTTCACACAGTCCTTTAAAAACTCCATTAAATCGAAACGAGAGATTTATGGCTTTGAGTCCATGTCTGATAGCTTTGAGGTCATCTATATGCTTCTGTACTGCTACATTTACCTTTATTACATTAATTCCCCCATCCCCCCAATAGTAAAAATGTCAACACAGGAAAGAAAACTGTTGAAGGGGTCTTGAAATGCTTTCAACAACTCTTAGCCCCCTGAATCTCATGTCAGTGCAGTTGTCCCATTTATTCTTATTTTGCCTTCACCTCTCATTTGCTTATCAAAAATATATTAGAACAACCCACTTAAACTGCAAACAATCACAAACAAAACCCGAACAAACAAACAAACAAACAGCACCATAGGGAATGCCTGCTTTAATCAGCCTGTTACTATTTCATGGGATTACGCCCCATTGAGCACTGGGTGGATTTTATTATATATTAAGACAAAGAGGAAAGTCCCACAGATCATTAAAAAACATGATAAATATTGCAGCATTCAACACAAACACCCAAGTAGGGACATTCAAATGGAGGACATAAATCTTTGAGCACTGCTCAACCGCAGACTGAGAGAGAGAGAGTGAGCGAGCATGTGGGAGCTGTCCATTAATATGCATGTGGATGCTGGGATAAATGTAGCAGACAGGAGGTAAGGCCTGTCACCATCGTCATGCGCCGAAGATCTGATCCCCTCCTCTCCCACCGGTCCATGTCTCTCAGACTCATGACGTGCAGTGTTTAAAAGGCTGCATCACTCAGGTTTTAATTGGAGCTGATTTGGCTGCAAGAACAAAACTTGCTGGCAAGCACAAGAGATCAGGCAGGACTGTCACTTTAATATCTGATGCGAATGTCATTTGGTGCAACCGATTATAAATCTAGAAGTGCATGTCTTTTATGACAGCACAATTCACTAAAGCAAAACAAACACCTAAACTAAAACTACAAAAAAAAAATTAAAAAAAAAAAAAAAAAAAAAAGCACAAAACTATGGAAGCCCGTTTCAGTCACTGAATAAAGAATAAAAAAAGGTAAATTATATCTTCAAACTTTTTTTTTTTTTCCCTCAGAATTGCCTGATAAAAACTCACAATTATGAATTATAAAGTCAGAAGTGCAAGATGAAAAGTCCTAATTGTAAATGTTTATATCAGAATTACGGGATATTTTTTCCTCAGAATACGGAATTTGAACTTTCTTCAAAAAGACTGACTTTCTTCTCGTTTTTATCTCAAAATTCTAACTTTTTTTCCACAGAATTGTGAGATATAAACTCGCAATTGCGACTTACAAAGTCCAATTCTGAGGGGGGAAAAAAGAGACTGACATTTTCTCAGAATTCACAATTCTCACAATTGCGTGTTATAAAGTCAGAATTGTGAGATATAAACTCTGTATAAAAGCTGTATTTAATTTTCCAATAATGAAAATGACAAGTATGGGCCTGTATAAACATATTACACTGGTGTGTACCTGACTTTTGTTTGTACAAACATTGAAACCACATCTTTTCAGAACAAAAACAACTAAGCTATCATGAAACTGCAGGAAAAAGTTGCAAAAACACCAACACCAGTTACTGTAAAAGCAACTATATTTTATAAGCAAATCTCTCTATACTGCTATGCTGCATTATGTTTGTTACACCAGTGGTGGATATGGAAATGGCTGCAAAATGTAGCTAGTCAGCTTAGCTGACTGAAACCCTCTGATTTGTAAATGTTTATATCAGAATTGTGGGATATAAACTCGCAATTGCGACTTACAATGTCCAGTTCTGAGGGGGAGTGGGAGGGAACTGATATTTTCTCAGAATTCTGAGTTTATATCTGACAATTCTGACTTAACTCACAATTGTGCGTTATACAGTCAGAATTGTAAGATATAAACTCGTAATTCTGAAAAAAAATTCAGAATTGTGTTTAAATCTCACAGTTCTGAGTTTCTCGCAATTTAACCTTTTCAAAAACCCTTTTTCTTTTTAAGAAATTCAAACAATAAATACCGTTTTGTGGCTATTTAACGTGACAGCTGAACTGATCGTCTTCTCTTATTTCCTTAAAGCACGAAATAAACATGAATGAACATCAGAAAGTATTTTAACCGCGGAAAGATGTCAATACACACAATGTTTCAAGTTTAAGTCCACCTAAGTTAATCTACTCTCCTGTCTGATTTGTTTGTAGGACAAAATGGTGGATTTGCCATGATGATTGGTCAGATCACCTGTCAATCATCTGTTTGCGAAGGGTCAACTGTAAGTTTATTTCTCAATTCTGAGAAAAAAAAAAAGTCACAATTATGACTTTTTTCCTCTCAGAATTGTGAGATATACAAACTTACACCACAAACTTCAAACTTGCACCACAAAAGTATAATTCTTTAAAAGCAAAAGGTGATATTACTGTAATACGACTAAGCCCATATTTCAGAAGGAGCATGTTAGTTAATCACATTAATCTTTGCCCGTTTGTTTTCCTGGGTGGAGGTAGTGAACTCTTACAAATGAAAACAGGATTTGTTCTCATGAAAAGGGCAACTGATGAATAACTACATCTATTGTTCTACTACAGAAATCTGTGAAAATCTGTGAAACTTTTTACGTACCTACCTAATGGAATTTACTCAGCGTAGAAGCTGTATTTAATTTTCCAATTAAGAAAATGACAAGTACGGGCCCATATAAATATATTGCACTGGTGTGTACCTGACTTTTGTTTGTTTGTATAAACATTGAAACCACATCTTAGAGCAAAAAAGCCAAGTTTCAAAAAAAATTAACACCATTTGCTACAAAATAGCTAGTTACTGTAAAAGCAACTATATTTTGAAAGCAAATCCCTCTATACTGCTATGTTGCATTATGTTTGTTACTTACAACAAATGAACACCAGTGGTGAGAACATGGAAATGGCTGCAAAATGTAGCTAGTCCGCTTAGCTGACTCAAACTCTCCGATTTAGCCTTATTCTGTTGTAATTGGAAGTGACTTTTGCTTCTAGCTCCTCTAATCGCACTTCGGCGGAGAGTGTCCTGTCTAGTCACGAGCCCTTGAGCACAGCCCTCAGGTTCAAATACTCCATGTCAAAGATGTGTCCTCAACCACACTACAGCCACTCAAGCTGGCTGCATCTGGAAATGGCCTACAGTTAAATAAGGAAACACTTTACATTATTCAGTTCTCAGAAACTAAACATTTGCTTCTGAGGCCAGCATGCCTTAAAGGGATAGTTCACCCAAAAATGAAAGTTCTGTCATCATTTACTCGCCCTCATGAGTTTCTTTCTTCCGTTGAGCAAAAAACATGATATTTTGAAGAATGCAGGCAACCAAACAATTGCTGGCAGCCAGTCACATAACTAGAGTCAATGCTTCGCAGCAACTGTTTGGTTACCAACAAGAAACCAATTCATACAGGTTTGGAATGTCATGAGGGTGAGTAAAAAACAACACCACCAACAACAATTTTTTTTTTTTTTTTTTTTTCAGTGAACTATCCCTGGGTGAATCAAAGTTCAACTGAAGATAAATCCATTGTGCAAGAACAGCTGAAGTTAAGCTTAGTAATCCTGAGGTCTGAGCAAATCACAATCCACTTATGACATACAAAACCACAACAACACACCTAAAGAAACATCATGTGCTGCTTGACCTCTTTAATCCTAACTGAATCATAGGGAACTTGCTGTGTTTCTGTCTAGGATGCTATAAAGGAGGAAGAATGAGATCATTGAGCACTGCTGATGAGGCTGTGTTTTGGTTGATGGTGCTTCTCTATTTTCAGACGCCGACTCATTTTCACAGACTATCACACTCAGTCGTAGGCCGTGATTCAGCACCAACGCGTGTCCTACTAGACAGAGAAATGTGCATACAGTAGGAGAGCGGAATGTTTTGGCATTTTCATGGTGACTTGGTTCTCGACAGCATCAAAACTCATTTACCTCAGTTCACTCCTTTGTACAGACTTTTCATACTGAGGTGCTGATGCTCTTAAAGGGACAGTTCACCCAAAAATGAAAACTGCGTCATTAAAGGAGAACTCCACTTCCAAAACAACAATTTACAAATAATTTACTCACCCCCTTGTCATCCAAGATGTTCATGTCTTTCTGTCTTCAGTCGTAAAGAAATTATGTTTTTTGAGAAAAGCATTTCAGGATATCTCTCCATATAATGGACTTCATTTGTGCCCCGATTTTGAACTTCCAAAATGCAGTTTAAATGCAGCTTCAAAGGGCTCTAAATGATCCGAGCCAAGGAAGAGGGGTCTTATCTAGCGAAATGATCGTTCATTTTTTTTTTTTTTTTTTTTTTTTTGGAAAAATAAAAATTTGTATACTTAAGCACAAAAGCTCATGTAGCACAGGCTCTGGGATGCGTGTCCACGATGCTAAGAATTAGTGATGGGTCGTTCTTGAACGATTCGTTCATTTTGAACGAATCTTTAATGTGACTCGGGAAGAACAAGTCATCTAGGGGAGTGATTCGTTCAGTCGCGCATGCGCAACATCCTATTAGGTTCTGTACTGGAATTAGTTCACCTGTTTCGAGTCTTCAAGTTTTTCGAGTCGTTCGTTCATCTTATGGGGCTGTCACGTGATGAACGAATGACTCGAACCCGAAGACTCAAGAGATGAACTAATCAATTCTTTTTCCGGCTCACACTGCATTGGTTAAGCTTATAGGGCTGTTATGTGATGAACGAACAACTCCAACCCGAAAACTTGTCAGATAAGAGGTGAGGTGAGATAATTATACAGTAGACTAAAGGTAAACAATGAATTAATCTTTTCTGTTCCTTATAGCATTATAGTTTTGTCTTGTTTGCAGTGTGATCAACGTTTGTGCAAGCAGTAGATGTGTTAGGGAAGTATTACATAACATTTGAATTATATTTTGCTAAAATGAACGAAATGATTTGAAAAAAAAGTTTCGTTCATTTTACTGACCGAGACTCAAAGGTCAGAGTAGGTAAAATGATCCGAACTTCCCATCACTACTACAAATCACGTCTAAGTTTATCGTCCGGTTCAAAAAAGTAGGGTATGGCGAAAAACATTTTATTTTCTCCTACAACTTCTGAATCTTCCGACATCATTGTACCTTTTTGTATGTAAACAGCGTTTGACTTACTTGCACTTTCTGAGTCTTTGCGCGTTCGCTTTGTAAACACTGGGTCTGTAGTTCCGCCTATGTTCCATGTAACCTTTCGACGTGATTCAATAGTACATAGCATCGTGAACGTGCATCCCAGAACCTGTGCTACATGAGATTTTCCAAAAAAAAAAAAAAAAGACAGATCGTTTCGCCACATAAGCGATCTGTTTTGGAAGTGGAGTTCTCCTTTACTTACAAACCCGTAAGACCTTCATGCATCTTCGGAACACAAATTAAGATACTTTTGGTGAAATCCGAGAACTTTCTGACCCTGCATATACAGCAACGCAACTGACACATTCAAGACCCAGAAAGGTAGAAAGAACATCATTAAAATAGTCCATGTGACATTAGTGGTTTAATGCTTATGTTAGCCTTTTTAGGTCAACAGTTTGAACAGGAGCTCTAACAGCTATTCCAGCAAAAAACTGCCTAGAGAAATGTAGAAGTGACATGCTGGTGTAAGCTGGACTTTTTTAAAGGGCAGGCTTTTACAGCCTCCACGTCCTCTTCAACAGTTTGAATAGAATGTGCAATGCGCTGCAAACTAATCTTTATGCACTAAGACAAAACTGAAGGAGTAATTTATAGGCTTCAAGCTTAATTTGGAGTTCACAGTACTAAGTGCTGTGTTAAGTCAGTGTGAGCAAGTCATCATAAAATAGAAAGCGTTTATACAAAAGCTCTGAGTGCCAGATTGAATGGATTTCCTTGGAAACATGGCATGCCGACTACCTGAAGAGCAAGACCAAAATTGAATATGTCTTTCAATCACTTGATCATGCCAAAAGCTTCTATCCCAATCTCTATGTCTTTGGGCTTTTGATTGGCAGGTCAGAGGGAATACTAAAGAGGTTTATGGCCCTCGAGTCTTACAGCAGTGGGAATGTCACCCTTCATCTGAAAGGTCTGCCCATTCAAGAGCTGTCACTCATTGTTGATGTGTGTCACAAATGCACTTCATTTCCTGCGATGTCTATCTTTATTGGTGGAGCGCTTCATCTACGTGGCCCCGTGTGTCCCTGCAGCCGCTGATAAACAACACAAATTACCCTGCCACTATCGAACCCGTCCTGTCTTTCGGTTGAAGAAGTGAAGTGGAAAAGGGAAAGAGTGGGCTGGAGAAGAAAATATGCATGCAAACAAGTCGCAGCGCATGCGGATTCCATGAAAGAACCGGGTTCTTTTGTGAACGTGCGTCCAAGACTGACATGGAAGAGCAGAAACTCTTGATTAAAACTTGTTTTGCTTGTGCACAAAAAGTATTCTCATAGCTTCATAAAATTAAGGTTGAACCACTGATGTCACATGGACTATTTCAATCTTTCTGGGTCTTGAACGTGGCAGTTGCATTGCTGTCTATGCAGGGTTAGAAACCTCTCAGATTTCATCAAAAACATCATAATTTGCGTTCCAAAGATCAATGAAGGTCTTACGGGTTTGGAACGACATGAGGGTGAGTAATTAATGACAGAATGTTCATTTTAGGGTGAACTCTCCCTTTAAAAGTACATGCAAGCACCTAAAGTGTACATATTAGTACCGTTTTTGAGAAATTGTAGGCCAAACATTATCCCTAGACAGGCAAAATACGAAACTACATCACAGGAACAGTGAAAATCACTTCCAAATTTTACATTAAAGTGATTTGATATCAATTTTCACACAAAATTTTCTCCAAATGGGAGCATAGTTTAGACAAATCAGTCTCTCACAAGACAAATCATAGTGTAGAGACTCAATTTTGGTCATAATTCTAATATTTTGCTTTTAAATTGCAATACACCTACCTATTAAAACACAGGAAAATCAAAACCATTATTACTGGATTATTATTATTGCAGTTAGTATTATTAAATATTTTCTAGTGAACCTTCAGTAAATTGTGTGCGAACTGTAAAATGAAATTATTTACAGCAGTGGTTTTTAAATTAGTCGAAAATGTTCTTTAAATCAAAGGCCCCTCATTTGTGGAAAATAATATCTGAAAGGCTATAATATTTCTTCTGTAATTATGACAAAGCTGCTAATTTTCTAGCTGCTTTATTAACCTAAACTGTATGTTTATTAAATGAATTAACCAAAATTAATTTGACTACAGAAGAACTGTATGTTTTTCATTAAAACAGTTGCTGAGGGGAAATGTATAAAGGAAATGTAATTTTTTAACATTTATAACATTGTACATTATATAAAAGTGCTGAGCAATGATTAATTGCAATTAAATCGCATCCAAAATGAAAGTTTTTGTGCACATAATATATGTGTGTTTTTGTGTATATTTATTATGTATAAATACACATGCATGTATATATTTATAAAAAATGTTATGTTTAAATAGATATAAACATGTTATATACATACACACACATACACATACATATATATATATATATATATATATAAATAAATTAATTATATGAATATAAATATATGCACTTGTAAATATTTTAAAAATATATACTGTATGTGTGTGTCTTTATAGATACATAATAAATATACACAGTACTCACACATCTTATATAAACTAATTATATAAAACTTTTAATTTTGGATGTGATTAACCCTTTAACTGTTACCGTCCACCCTGTGGGACGCCTAAGTTTACTTTACTGTATTACAAATAAATCCTAATCTAATCATGACAAACTATACATCATTGGAAAGATCTAAGACTCCTAAATAGATATTTTACCATATTTTTGTGTTACAAATTAAGTAGAAAAAGTAATAGATTAATATATGTCAAGAGTGCAACTTAAAAAATCTACATCATAACATGAGTTCTGACCTTTGTCACAAAAGACTTTCTTCGTTGCCCTTTTCCCTATCACGCAATAGACATCTTAAGAAATTATATATCAACTGAAAACTTAAAATCTCAAAATTCATGCTTTGAAATGCATTTTAAAATCAGACATTGCATTACGACGGAAAATGTACATTAAAATCATATTACAAAATGTTTTCATTCATGAATTATAAAAATTCAAGTCCGGATAGTGCATTTTTACGTCTGTGTTCAAAAATGGGAGTGACAGTTAAAGGGTTAATCACCATTAATCATTGCCCAGCACTACATTTTAATGAATAAAATATGAATACAATTTTAAAATACATTACAGCATTACAGTATAGGCCACCCTTTTCTCTAAATATCGGCTTTGAGTTTTGAAAAACCTGTATTGGTCAGCCACTACAACTCAGCAGAAACAGTGATGAGAACATAAAAATAGTTACATTCTCTTCTTCCAATCTTTATAAAAAGGCTTCACAGCCTTTACAAAGTCCTTAACTTTTCCCAGCACAGAGCTCCATTAACTCTCCATGACAACAAGTCTGTAGGCGAGACAACGGTGCTTTGATTCGTGTTCATCAATGTTCATTCAAGGCCCATTTATCATACACTTCCCCATGGGCCCACAAAAGACCACATATACACAGGGCAGTGTGTTTGAAGCACAGATGGAAACACTCTCCCTATCTCCTCTGGCATAGTGGGACACGGTACTCACCCACAGCTGGTCGTCCACACCGGGAGGGTTCTTTTTAATGAAGGCACCATAGTAGGTGGCGATGTTCCTGTGGTGAGAGTATTTCTTCAGCATGTTGATTTCAGCTTTGATCTCCTCCTCTTCCTCCTGTCAAGACACATGCAGCAGGAAATCATTGGATATCTACCTACTCTCTGAAGTAAACCTTGAGGCCTGTGGGACCACTCTAGTGACCTATAATAAGGGCTGATGGCCCAGTTATAGATGCAGGTGCTTTTACATGAAGTAGATGGGGGGAGGAGGGCAGGGAGCACAGGATTAGCTCTTGGCTCCAAGAATTTCATCCTGACTGGAGTGTTCCTCTGGGAGCCCCCCAACTCAATGAGCTCTTCTCAAGAGCATACTGCACGCTGCTGATGAACAGCTATTTGAGCTAATGACAACACTCTTTATCTGCTCTCTCATTCACTACAGGTCAAACACAATTTCCAGGAACAACCCATCCTGACTGGCTTCCCTCATCATTTGACCAATGAACTTCCTAGACATTTGTGTTTAGCAATACCAATATTTTGAACCGATATAAATGGCTGGTAAAAAAATGAAAATGAATGGCAAAATTAAAAATAACAAGGGCTAGAACAAAAACTCTTATTGGCAAATTGGTTTTGAAAATGACCAATACGATAACCTTAAAAATGCCTAATATCAGTGCCGATAATCGGTCGACACCTAATACAGCAGCATGCGAAAGTTTGGCAACCCCTTGCAGAATCTGTGAGAATGTGAATAATTTTAACAAAATAAGAGTGATCATACAAAATGCATGTTATTTTTTTTTTTATTTAGTACTGTCCTGAGTAAGATATTTTTCATAAAAGATGTTTACAATGCTGAAATTATTAAAATAACCACTTTCAAAAGTTTGGGAACCCTTGGTTCTTAATATTGTGTGGGGTTACCTGGATGATCTACAACTGTTTTTTTTTTTTTGTTTTGTGATGGTTGTTCATGAGTCCCTTGTTTGTTGTAAACAGTTAAACTGAGCACTATTCTTCAGAAAAATCCTTCAGGTCCTGCAGACTCTTCAGTTTTCAAGCATCTTTTGCATATTTGAACCCTTTCCAGCAGTGACTGTATGATTTTGAGCTCCTTTTCACACTGAGGACATTTGAGGGACTCAAACACAACTACTAAAAAAAAAAAGGTTCAAACATTCACTGATGCTCCAGAAGGAAACACAATGCATTAAGAGCTGGGGGGTGAAAACTTTTGAATAGGATGATGATGTCAATTTTTCTTATTTTGTTGAAATATATGTGTTTTTTCCATTTAGTACTGCCCTTCAGAAGATACCTCCATGTTTCTCGGGAAGAAAATCAAGTTTAATTTACCTTGATCCTCAAATTTAAAAAGTTTTCACCCCCCGGCTCTTAATGCATCGTGTTTCCTTCTGGAGCGACGTTTGAACCTTTTTTTAATAGTTGTGTTTGAGTCCCTCAAATGTCCTCAGTGTGAAAAGATGAATCTCAAAATCTTACAGTCACTCCTGGAAAGGGTTCAAATATGGAAAATATGCTGGAAAACTGAAGAATCTGCAGGACCTGAAGGATTTTTCTTAAGTCACCAACAGTTTAACGGTTTAGAACAAACAAGGGTCTCATGAACAACAATCACAAAACAAAAAAAAACAGTCGTAGATCACTTAGGTAACCACACACAGTGTTAAAAACCAAAGGACCCCAAACTTTTGAAGGGGGTTATTTTAATCATTTCAGCCATTTTTGTGTCTTGTGGACTATATGTAAACATCTTTTATGTAAAATATCTTACTCAGGACAGTACTAAACAAAAAATAACATGCATTTTGTATGATCTTTCTTATTTTGTTACAATTATTCACATTTTCACAGATTCTGCAAGGGGACTTTCGCATGCCACTGTATATACAGTATCTGTGTTTGTTTTGTTTTTTAATTTCAGAGATAAGCATAACTAGAAATATTTATTTTAACTGTAGAAATGTCCCTAACTTTACTTTCAAAAAACAATTTTAGTTTTTCATGGGAATCTTTTTTGCAATTATTTCTAAATGTGTCTCAAAACCTACTGCACTGCCAACCCAGACGGCATTTTTGAGCATATAGGCATTTTTACAAACACTCATATATTGTCTAAAATTACGTCTGCGAAGGCAGTCACTAAGGTTTTGAAACAGCCACAGTCCATAATACAGGGAAGATGCTCGTCCTACAAAACAAGGATCCATGTAACCTGCTAATCAAGCGTTATTCACCCTGAAATAACAGGGGGCAGCCACAAGCCATTACAAACACAACCAACGGTGGCCAGTGAAATCATAACAGCTTGTGAATTGAATTCGCTACGGTATTTCAAAATCTACAACAGCTTATTAAATGCTAAATTGACTTTAGATTAAAAATAAAAAAGATAGATTGGAAAAATCTGCAGTTGAAAAGAGCAGACGTGACTGAAATACTGCGACTGAATAAAAGAATTCCCTCCCAATTCATATGCCAGCATAGCAGATTGTCACTTTAGGAAACTCTACTTTAAAAACACAGAAGACATTGTAGCCTTATCTATTCTGCTGTATTATAAAGAGGAACGTTAAAAGGTTATTAAGAAGACATCATATTTTATCATCCAGAGAACTAATGAGGGGAAAACCAGGCCTTGAGGATATATGGATATAATAAAACGTTAAAAATAAGATCAACTAAGCCTAAAATAAACCTGCAGATCTGAGCAGAGGACTCTTCATGAGGCTTTGACATCTTGTCTGTGAAAGACCTCCGCTGCTTCAGAGCATAAGAAGTCAATACTGAAGTACAGATGAAAATAAACTCACCCCTGTGACATCCATACACTTGATGGCAGCCAGTTGACCTGTTTTGACATGTCGGCCCTGCAGAGAAACAAACGTAAGTTGTGCTTAGGAAAAAGCTTAACTTGGATTACTGTGAATTCATCATTCCGGGGAAACAAACAAACAATTCACACCTAAATATTCAGTGAATATATTCATCTCAAATATTCCTACTCTAGGCATAGGAAATAAACAATTTCAAACTAAGAAGATAAATTATTCTGGAATACAGGTGTAAGTCATGAAACACCCAAATAAGGTTTAATTTTCCATCCACAACAGCTTTAATGATTAAATAAGATATTTCACGGAAAGCTGACCTCGATTCCAGCATTGTTTGTTTATCCAAACAAATACACCCAGAGAAAAAACTTCACAAAGAAACTATCATTTTGTATTTTGCAACTAAATTACTGCGAAAGAGAGGCTTGATGACACTAATACTGAAGACCACATTTGATTACACCCGTCAAATAAAACTACAGACATGTTTGTTTTGTTAATCTATGTCTTCAGCACCTTTCTTAATCATCTCATCTGAAAAGAGCTGTTTCTTGAAATAGCTGGACAGACACGCACATCACATATCTTCACTATGTGATATTTGTCTATGAAAAAGGCACTGATAAATTCTTCCGTTTTAAAGATAAAGACTTTAAGCCATGGTAAGTCTGCAAGAATGAATGCACTGACTTGATATCCATGCCGTTCTTCAGTTCTGATTATAAGCACTAGGTGTAATAGTTTAGTAGAGCAGGGTTTTGACACAAATTTCACAGTTTGTTTCGATTATGCTTTACAAGCTTGCGATTCGATATTAATTATTTTGGATATATATCAGTTAAAGTACTTCAAATTTTCAAGGAAAAAAAATAAATAAAATTCTCTCAAATAATACTGTAAAATATGCATGAGTCAATTGGTACTAGATTACTAACTTCAAATGACATAATTCTATTTCTACTCTAATATGTTTTTTCTGAGGTAAATATGATGTTATGTGACACATACTGTGTTTTCACAATCGGCCATATTGGCGCCACTGAACGTAAACAATGCCACTGAACCAAACGGAACTCACAAATTTGGCTGATTATTGCCAGGGCAAGAATCTTGACAACATTGGTGTTTGTTCTTATTTCCAGTCAGCTAGGTGAAATATTAGGCTAATATTTTAATTAATACTGCTCGTATGCATCTTTACCACCTACTAACTTTAGCTTGACACAATATTGTGCCCTTTCCTGCTTACCAAGACCTTCTCTTAGCAGCTTCCAAACATTTTTTTTGTGGTTCAGACACGTGCTGCCGCTTCTTTAGAACTGTCACTCCACATTAAACAGTGCCAAAAAGGCATTTATTCTTTGAAAAAAAAAAATTGAGTCAACTAATTTGTTACCCTGCTACCTTAACATTTTAAGTTCAGTCAACTCAAATAAGTTTACTTGAAATATTAAGTTGTACTAAGTGACAACTTAGATATCTGAGTTGACTAAACTAAAAAATTGGTTTGTTAAACTTAACAGCTGTGATTGTTACCCGGCTGCCCTAAAATTGTAAGTTGAATCAACTCAAATATCTAAGTTGTCACTTGGTAAAATGTAACATTTCAAGTCGACTAAACTTTGAGTTGACTGAACTTAAAATTTTAAGGCAGCGGGGTAACAAATGTAAGCTGACTCAACAAATTGCTTTTTTACAGTGTAAAAAATAAAATGGACAGAATTTTAAATCTGAGACTTTGTTTCATATCAAAAGTAACAAAAGCACAAAGCTTATCCCGATTTATTGGATGGAATGTGCGCTACAATTTAACTGAAAACAGGCTAGACTAATTGATTCTGCTTACCCCCATGTCGTTCCAAACCCGTAAAAGCTTCGTTCGTCTTTGGAACACAAATGAAGATATTTTTGATGCATTCTGACAGCTCTCTGACCCTCCCATAGACAGCAATGTAATTAACACGATCAACGTCCAGAAACGTAGCAAGAAGATCTGTAAAATAATCCATGTGACATCAGGGGATTCAAAGGTAATTTTACAGCTACAAGCTACAAGAACACTTTTTGCACGCAAAGAAAACAAAAATAAGTACTTCATTCAACAATTCATCTCCTCCTCATAACCCTAGCGCCATTTTGGAGCATATCCCCTGAACGCAAACAGCGTATGCTGTTTTGTGTCAGCTGCGCCACACGGATACGTTTTCTACCTTTATTTCTGCTTTGATTTGAACAAAAACAATGTATCTTTTTTTTGCGGCTATCACAGAACAGCATACGCTGTTTGCGTTCAGGGGATACGCTCCAAAAATGGCGCTAGCGTAATGCAGAGGAGTCGAATTGTTGAATAAAGTCGTTATTTTTGTTTTCTCTGCAAACAAAAAATATTCTCGTAGCTTCCTAAAATTACGGTTGAACCTCTGATGTCACACTGATTATTTTACTGATCTCCTTGCTACATTTCTGGACGTTGATTGTGTTAATTACATTGCTGTCTATGGGAGGGTCAAAGCTGTCAGAATGCGTCAAAAAAAATTTACATTTGTGTTCTGAAGACGAAACGAAGCTTTTACGGGTTTGGAACGACATGGGGGTGAGTGATTAATGACAAAATTTTCATTTTGGGGTGGAGCAACTTTTTAAAAATTGAGAATCTATACATTTTAACCGAGCCCTACAGTTCAGGGTCGGTAAGATTTTTTTAAAACGTTTCTGAAATTAGGTTTCTTATTCTCACCAATGCTGTATTTATTTGAAAAATAAACAAAACAGTAATATTGTGTAATATTATTAGAATTTAAAAAATAATTGTTCTCCATTTTATTTTTTTCCCCTGTTGTCAGCAGCAATTACTCCAGTCTTCAGTATCACATGATCCTTCAGAAATCATTCTAATAAAAATCATTCTAATTCTAATTCATTATGACCATAAATAAAAGAAAACCGTAAAGAAACTCAATACATCAATTCATTATCTTAGTATCATTAAACCACCAACAGAAGCTTATTGGTTTAAACACAGGTCACATACAATTCTCAAAATCACAGTCACATGGAGGTTTACAGTCAAAGCGGTCTGTCTTCATTTCTGAGTCACAAAGAGGTTTTGTTCACTGGAGTTCAAGTTGTATCAGAGCAGTTAAACCCAGATTTCACTGTGGACACGTGACATCATCCTCAAAATATTCCCATTCCCCCTTTGCTCATTTTCTTACAAGTCAGCATTCACAACTAAGCGAAACCATGACTAAGGGGCATCACTGAGCACTAGGATGCAACTTGGCCTCAGCTATCTGCCACATCCTGCTTCTAATGTAGGTCACAACTGTGGTGACATTCTTTCCTACAGTATCAGCCAATCACCAGCCTGCACTCATATTAATTTAAATCTCAACGGCATCCACTTCAACACTCAGCAGTACACTTTCCCCCCTCCTTCCTCATTCAGACACCAGACAAACCAGATAGAGGGATAAAGACAGCAAAGCACTAGAGGAAGTAAACAGAGATACCAAAGATGAAGACATCTTGACACGTAAATGTCAGTGGGAAGGTAAATCAGAATAGCCTGAGATGCAGGATTCAACATAAAGCGAACGTCCTTGACTATTTGTCTAAAGCCAAAAGAGAGATTGTCAGGCAAATGACAAGACACCTCAGAGGCACCACTAATGGCAAAAATTCGACTCGTGCAAACAAGTACAGTCTCTTAGCATAGCATAACAACTGCAACTTCACACAAACGCACACACAGACACAGAGACAGAGCAGATGGGCCAGACAGCGTGCTTTTCAAGGCCTCAGTGAATAGATTCGGCTGTCATTCAATAGAAAAATCCAATCCTCTTTTCTTCCCAACTGAACATAGAGAGTTATTTTACCATCAGCAGGTGTTCAGCCATTGAATCTCAAGTCTAGGACTAAACAAAAACACTTCAAACTCTTGACCTTAACAGAACTGGTTTCATCCCCCTAATACACGATATTTTCAGCTCATATGATGCATAGACTCTGTATTGCACTGCATTGCATTATACGTGAGCTTTGTGAAGTCAGCAGAGCGTGCGCTTTTAGCATCGCAACTGCATTCAGCCATTGGTCTTTGTGACCCAGATCTGCGGTAACAGCCTGTGTGAATGAGGATTATTGGATTTAAAAAACATATCTTATGAACGCTGTATACTTAAGTGTATTTCTAGCGCTCGGGCTCCTAATGGCATTGCTCAGCACTGGGTTACAAACAGGCATAATAATAGAATCGCTCGCTCTCTGCCAGAGTAAACAGAGCGGGAATGAAAGAGGGCGATGAAGATGAATAGAGCTCATTCCGCGATGCTCCGTAACACATGGGTCTGCTTCCTCCGATCCTGCTGATGAAATTAAAGGCCACAGACCAAACACTCCAGAAGCCAGCAAGGATAAAACAGGATATGTGAATGTGATAATCATTCAGATTTCTGAAACTATGTATCAGATTATCAAAGCATTACCATCTTTGTATCATTATGATATAAGCACAGAACAATTTAAAGCTTCTGATGGCAATCTAAATGCTCAATTGCATGGTTATTGTCACATAAACTGTCACAATGTGAGTGACACTGGAGCTGGCATTACCTTTATACACTTGATGAGTACATGAACGGCTCCCATAACTACCATGTAATTGGGTGTTTACTGGCTCTGCTTGATGCATGACTTACATTTTTTCCAGTACATCTTCCTGTACTTGTTTTAAATTCTGCTTGTCAAGTAAAAATATTAACAAAATTGACAGTGAATAAACAAGCTATGGTAAATAAATGAATAAATAAAACAGAAAAAGCTTTTGGACTTCCAAATGACATCTGTACAACACTAGCGCAGTATTTATTTATTTGTTTGTTTGTTTGTTTGAAATATACTTATGTTATGTATTTATTTAATACACATACATTTTTTATTTTATTTCTATTTATTAAAATTGATATTTATATAAATTTACTTATATATTTATGTTAATAAATTTAATGTATGCATTTAATGTAATGTTAATATATTTTATGCATTTATTTAATGAACATACATTTTATGTATTTATTTAAAAATTGTATTGTATTTATTTAAAAAATGTGTTTTATGCATGTTTATTAAATTCAGTTAATTAAATGAATTGAAATAAATAAAAACATACATTTTAAAGTTCAAATAAATTGAAAATTTGAAAATCTTATATGCTATTATTGTTTCAGTTTTTTAATGTCCTATATAACTATAACACCTGTATAGCTTCCATATCCGTACTAAAAATATGTACTGTAAAACAAGATTACTGATTGTTAAAAATACTTATCTTTATTTATGGTAAAATATAAAATATGCTAATATCATTACTACACTGAAAAAAATATACATTAAAATAAGAAAATCTAAAACAATATATTTTTTTAAATATTCGCAAACTAATTTATTAACAATAAAAAGCATTTGAAATAGTCCGTCTTAGAAAAAAAAATAAAAAAGTGTAATAAAATAAATAAAGTCATTTATAAAAGTTATTTATATTTAAATAACCTTAAAAGCCCTTTTTAATAAAATACAATATAAAAATATTAATATTAAAAATATAAAAAAATATTTTTATACTCAAAAGTACTCAAAAAATGTTTATTAAAAAATAACATGTAAAATTATAAAATGCAAAATCAATTTAAAAGGAAAAGTTGAACCTTGCTGCAAATGTATAAAAATGTAAATGTAAATATTATTTTATACTTAAAAATTGTTCTTTAAAAAAAAAAAAAAAAAAAAAAAAAATGCACAACTGTAAAATGTAAATTTAATTTTAATATACTTAACCTTGCTGCAAATTTATAAAAATGTAAATGTAAACATCATTTTATACTTAAAAATTGTTCATTAAAAATAAAAATAAAAAAATTACAATTATAAAATCTAAAATCATTTTAGGAGGAAAAAAAATAATAATAATTAACCTCGCTGCAGTTTTAAAAAGTTATAAAATGTAAATATCATTTTTATACTTAAAAACTGTTCATTAAAAATAAAAAAAAATGTAAAACTGTAAAATGTAAATTTAATTTTAATATACTTAATTATTCATTAAAAAAAAAAAAAAAAGTAAAATTATAAAAAGTAAAATCATTTTAAGAGAAAAAGTTGAACCTTGCTGCATTTAAAAAATAAATTAATAAAAATGTAAAAATATGTAATGTACACCACTTTACTGCAATGCTGCAATCCTACAGATTTCAAGTTTGCGTTCTCCAGAGTTCACCAAACTTGAACGAAACTTCTTCACAAGCTTGCGTTTCCATTCTCCCGCATTCCCATAAGTAGGAACGGAAGTCAATAAAACGAAAAGTGTAGTGTGACAGGCCCTTTAAAAAAAAAAATAAATAAATAAAAAAATACAGATAGCCCCTAATTGACTACAGAGTTGTTGGATGAATTCAATCCAATCTCCTAGTATTTCCAAATTAGCAATAGAGATCCAACACTAAAATATGTCATTAGGAGTCTGCAGAAACCTGCCAGATTTCAACTTCATTTCTGCCGTTTCAGTGACAGCCAATTGTAATTTGCCTATAGCACAAGTGAACTTCTGCAGTTAAACGTCGCTGTTTGACAGAGCCTCACAGCCTTATTCTGCAGCGTCACATGTTTGAGTTAGAGAGAGGACTACAGACAAAGGGCTCCGGGGTGAGATGACAGGGATCGCCCGCAACATCAGGGAAACAACTGGGTTTAATGAGATAGCCCAACTGTTTGAGATGCAGGAGGAGAAGCGCGCGTCTCTCCTCGCTCCATTCCCACTGAAACCAAT
The DNA here is from genome assembly GCA_036247105.1 of Cirrhinus mrigala. Lineage (NCBI taxonomy): Eukaryota > Metazoa > Chordata > Actinopteri > Cypriniformes > Cyprinidae > Cirrhinus > Cirrhinus mrigala. The sequence continues at coordinate 18,438,528 of CM070008.1, read as the reverse complement.
TCGCTAGTGGCTTCTCCGCATGACTGCAGAAGCACAGTGCAAGGTGAGCGTTCCTGATAAGGCTAAATTGACTCTTTGAGCGTTCTTTCGACTGGCCTTGAATTGGCGCCACAGCAGAATTGCGCCGGAGCAAACTTTTGACCTCTCTGTGGCTAAAAACCGCAAGTCCCAACTTACAGTTTACAGATACTACCAGATCAACGATTGGAAAATAGAGCCGCTTAGCCAAGTTTTGCTAATATTGAGCATTTAAACACTGTCAAGCTTATTCAGTGTTTGCAGCAGTGCTGAGTGGGGGAAAAAAGTGTGCACACCGGCCCGCTCCAATCTGTCGTTTCACAGCAGCTGATCAGCAAAATACTCCACGAGGTACTGAAGTGCCACATAAGGGCGGCAGAAAGCCAGCCAAAACATTCTGAGCTACACATCGACGAGAGGAAAGTCACACCACATCCAAAGACTTTTGGCTAACCGTACCACGTCCACTGGTGCGGAGCTGAGTGGGATTTTCTAATTCATTCTCTATGGGAGCTGAGCGGAGAGCTCAGGGGATTGTGGGATTGATGGTGGAGTGGAGCAAACAGTGGGAGCATCAAATAGTTGAGAAGTGTTCAATGTCATGCAAATAAGAGGTGGAAATCAACAGAGTTTCAGTGGTTTCAGAGCTTAAACCACACTTGCATTTTTTACTAGATTGAATTTTAAAGCAAAATTTAAGTTTGGAGATTTTGAATGTGGCTACAGTCTGGATGGGTGAACAAAATGTATTAAACTGACATTTTAGGGATGCACAATTTAGGGCAAAAAAAATACAACTAATATTTTGTAATAAAAATTATTTAATATTTTTATTAGAAATGTATACATTCTTTATAATTTTACAAATGTATAATATTTTGAATATATTTTTATACATTTTAAAATAAAAATTACACTTTAAATTGTTAAACAATTGTTTAACAATTGTTAACTATAATAATAATAATAACAATAATAATAATAACAATAATAACAATAACAATAACAACAACAACAACAACAACAACAACAACAACAACTACAACTGTTTTTATAATTATTAACAGCGAGTTAATAATAACAATATTAATGTTATGATTAATAGCAATTATTACTAATTTTATTTACTATTGAATGTATTAACAAATAATAATAATAATAATAATAATAATAATAATAATAATAATCAATAATAATAATAACAACAACAACAACAACAACAACAACAACAACAACAACAATAATAATACAAACATTAATATTATTAATAATATCAAGCTATTAAACCAACAACAACAACAACAATTTTGTTAATAAATAATAATAAATAACAACAACAACAACATTAATATTTAAGTTACTAATATGAATTATTATTATTATTCTTATCATCATCACGCTATTATTATTATTATTATTATTATTATTATTATTATTATTATTATTATTAATAATAATAATAATAATAATAATAATAATAGCGTGATGATGATGATAACAATAACAATAACAACAACAACAATATTAATATTATGCGCAAGTTACTAACAGTAATAATAATAATTAAATTTATTATTATTGTTAATCATTATCGTTACTTATAATTCCTACACCTTCAAAATAGTACACCATCACTGTAAAATGAAAAATATTAAACTATTTGAAAAAATTATTTAATGTTTTCAGTGCAACTATAATACTAATATTAATTTCTTCGTATTTGATGTTGCACTATCAAGTTTTCATTTTGGTGAAGACATCAAAATAAGCTTGTTGAGATGGAGTTCATTGGAGCATTATTTACTGCAAAACCCAACTGCTCTGAGACATTGAAAACACTGCATCATGATTATGAATGGCCTGCGTTTCTATTTTTGTTTTAACTTATTAACTTATTTCAATGTGGAGCTTAAAAAAATTATTAAATAAAAAAAATAAACCCTAAACTAAAAGTCTCCAGGAGTCAGAGCCAAAAACACTGATTAGATTGACACAGAAAAGCATTCAATAAACACTTCAACAATAAACACTTCAGCAGCTGCTGATCATAATTCAATCTACATGTAAGTATTAAAAAAAGACACTTTGGCATAAAAACATCTCATTTTCAGTCACTAACATCGCTCTAGAATCAATAAAACCAAACTAGCTGAAAAGTCCATTGGCATTAACTGAACAAGTTTTAATGAATGCTGGGAGTGCAATCACTCTCTTCCGTTGCCCTCAAACAATCCCTTCTGGGATTGGAGCATCATCCAAGAGGGCCAAGAAACAGAGTCATGGCAAATAATTCAACACAATGTCTTTTTCTCCCAGCGTGCAATCAGCCTATAATCAGACAGCGGGCCTGTTGGGTCTGTCTCTCTTCCGCATACCAATTCAATTACAAAGCCCATTGAGGGCCATTAAAATGCAAGCGGCTCCCCATACAGTAGCCTAGCAACAATTACAGTAAGCAGTGCAAGTCCACCGGAGGATAAGAACTGCTGATCGCTCCTCTTTCGCTCATCTAGGCTGATAAACAGAGCTCATGGAACGCTGCCCTGCTGGCCAGTTGGCACAGTTTGCTCGCAGCTAAATTAAGTTCAGACGCTTTGCAGACACTTTGATAGACTGGCCGATGCTTAGTTTAAATGCTGACATCCAAGTCCATGCTGGAGAAAATTTAAATGAACCATAATGTTTTGTTTATCACCCAGCCAAATAGTGATGGCAGATATGAAGCCTGTTCCAAAGCCAGTGAGTGGCCTACAGAGGCACACTTTATTTATTTACTTATTTATCTAATAAGTTTAATTTAATAAACATAAATAAAATGTAGTTTTTTAAAATAAACAAACAGTTTATTAAATAAACAAATACATAAAATGTTAGTTTTTTTTTTAAATAAACAGAAACATAAAATGTAGTTTATAAATACATGGTATATTATTATTATTATTATTATTATTATTATTATTATTATTATTATTATTATTATTAACATTATTATTATTATTATTATAGCTAGTTAACAACAACAACAACAACAACAACAACAACAACAACAACAACAAAATTTAAAATAAAATTTAAAAATACATTTTGTTTTTATTTAAATAAAAACAAAATGTAGGGGTTTTTAAATAAAAAAAATGTAGTTTATTAAATAAATACATAGTTTTTTTTTAATTATTATTATTATTATTATTATTATTATTATTATTAATAGCTAGTTAACAACAATAACATCAACAATAAAATGTAGCTTATTTAAATAAATACATAAAATGCAGGTTTTTTTAAATAAACAAAAACAAAATGTAGTTTATTAAATAAATACATGTTGTTGTTGTTAATAACTTGCTATTAATAATAATTATAATATAATCAATATTATTTATTATTATTATTATTATTATTATTATTAGTGAGTTAAAAACAACAAAATGTAGTTTATTTAAATAAATACATAAAATGTAAGTTTTTTTAATAAAAAATAAATGTAGTTTATTAAATGCTTTATTATTATTATTATTATTATTATTATTATTATTATTATTATTATTAATTAATAATAATAATAATAATAATAATAATAATAAGACGTTGTTATTATTGTTATTATTAATAGCAAGTTAGTATTAATAATAATAATGTTATTAAAATTACTATATTACTGTTCATGAGTAGTAGTAGCAAACTATTATTAGTTTATTTTTCAAATAAACAAATAAATAAAATGTAGTTTTTATTAAATACATACATAAATCATATTTATTAAATAAACACAAAATACATAAATACTAAAATTTTATTTTATTTATTTTTTTTAATTAATGCATAAAATGTAGTTTACCAAATAAATACATAAAACGCGTTTATTAAATAAATACATAAAATTGGTTATAAATAAATACAAAAATAATTTCAATAAATAAATAAAATAGACCAATAAAATAATAAAAATAAATGAACTGGTTACAAATAAAAACAAAAATAATTTCAATAAATAAATAAAATTAAAATAAATAAATAAAAATGAATGAATGAATGAATGAATGAATGAATGAATGAATAAGAGCTATTCATTTTCGGTCCACAGGCTTTTTCTATGTAGGATTAAATGAAGTTTCGTCAGCACATCTCCACTAAGACAAGTGCCCATTTTGCAGTACCAGATTTCTGTTAAATCTATTTGAAGGGAGTTCAAGGAAGTTGAAGGGAGTGTGTTTGAGCTGCTCTGTTCAATACATTTCTCTCCGCTTATATCGAAGGACAAATTTACGCTTCATCAAATTAAAGTTCTGCGCCGCTCTACTGTTTGACTCCTGAGCTGCAAACAATTGAATGCACTCAGATGAGAAAGACAAGGAGAGGAGAGAGAGTCCAATTTTCTCCCCCCCTTCAAAGTGTATTTTAAGTTCTGTATGAAAGCGCTCATACCGGACAGCTTATTAATCCCCCTCAATTCCCAAATGAAAAATGTTTTTGAAATTTTTAAAGGCAGACTTGAAATTCATTCAAAGCTCAAATCAGTGTCTTGTGGGAATTTTATATCATGCAAGCACTGACAAGAGGGAAATTTCGCAAGGACAATGAAGTGGAACAAAAGGGTCAGAATTCCAAAGCACACTGACTAATGAAATGGTGTAATACACAATTTATCATCCATCAACTTTCCAAACTGCCAGTACTATGGTACTACTCCTCCTCAAAATCCTTAAAATGGCCAATCACGTTTCAGTTAAATCACTAATAAAATCTGACCAGGTCCTGGGAATTTTAGGAACAGCCCCAGTCCAGCTTATGTACATGCATGTTTTAGGAAACTAGATAATGCTTTAGTTAATATGACAATAACTCACATTCAATATATCTGAAAGGAGAGACCTCCTACACTAAAAATATTGTGATTCCTCCCAATAATTTTTCATTTTATTTCATTAAATAGTTTTTCATTTTGTTTATTATTTAATCTTTTATTTCATTTCATATTTCTTTTTTTTTTTTTTTTTTTTTTTTTTCACATTTCTGAAAGGTGAGACTTTCTACACCAAAAATATTGTGATTCCTCCCAATAATTAACAAATACACATTTTTGTTTTTTATTCTTTTTTAATTTATTTTTATTTTTGCATTTTGCATTTTATTTATTTTTTTATTTTATTTATGGATTTTTTTAATGATTTATTTTATTTTTATTATATTTCTGTTATTTTATTTTCATTTTATTTTACTTCATTTCATTCATTTTTATTCTTTTCATTCATTTTTATTCTTTTCATTTCATTTTTAAATTTTATTTCATTTTTTTTTCATTTCATTTCATTTTTTATTTTATTTCATATTTTGTTTCATATTTTATTTTATTTTCATTTTATTTTACTTCATTTCATTCATTTTTATTCTTTTCATTCATTTTTATTCTTTTCTTTTCATTTTTAAATTTTATTTCATTTTTTTTTAATTTAATTTTCATTTCATTTCATTTGGCCTGCTTCCTGTTTGGACTGTCTCTAGAATTATTAATAAAGGGATAGTTCACTTAAATAAAAGTCAACATTAACCATTATTTCTTATGACTTTCTTCTGTGGAAAACAGTGAAAGATATTTTAAAGAACATTTCATTTATTTATTAATTTCAGTTACTAATTACTAGTCGTTTTGGATCCCATTGGCTTTTTTAGTTAATATTACAATATGACAACAACTTTTTCAAATTTCTGAAAGGTGATATTTCCTACAGCCACCAAAAACATTGCAATTTATATTTTATTTTTATTTATTTCATTTGACTTTTTTAAATTATTTTATTTCATTTTTATTATTTATTTTGTTTGTTTATTATATTTTATTTTTTCTATTTTATTTTATTATTAATTTTATTTTATTTTATTTTTAGTAATTAATTGTTTTGGATCCCACTGGCTTTTTATTGTATGGAAAAAAAAAAGAGATCAAAATCCAAAAAAATCTCTTCTTTTATATGGTATGTTTTACAGTAGTGTCATGCTTTTGAGCATGCAATGCAATAATCTGCATTTGTTTGTGTGCAAGTCTCAAATAAGATATTATTCCACAAACAACCTTAAAGCAGAATTACTTATAGGCTCTGAAACACGTCCTCACACTGTGCGCTTCATTCCAGCACAATATCCATCCCCTGTGACCTACATGAAGCAGAAATGTGGGTAATGCACGTCTCTGCTTGTATATGTGTGTGAATACACTATTGGCTGCTAATATGGGCTACTTCGATTCCCAGGAGAGTGCAGAAAGCAGAGCCACAGCGAGAGAGCGATGAAGGAGAGACAGTGAAATGAAACGAAATGCCAGAGAAAAGAGCAGCAGGGTGGATGGAAATGATTGGCCTGCAGGCCACGCTACCATCTCAGTGAGGAGTGACAGTGTTACAAGGTCACAATCAGCCTGTCTCGGCACATCTCTGAACGCAAATCAGTACAGCAAACAGCCACGCAGACAGACCCTGATCTGCCACCGCACATCAGCGCACGGACAAATCAAGCTTGACGACGTGATCGGCCAGGACAATATGTAGGATTGAGCCGGGGGCTGTGTCCGGATTCCTGTATTTTCGTAGTATCTTAATCAACGGCGAATGAGGGGAGCGAGAGTGGAGACGATGACACAGAAGGGGTCATAGAATGATGAGTAGGTCATTTCATCCTCACCCCTGATATCACAGCCTCTGAAGTGCAGAGCAGGTCAGCGGGCTGATGAAGTCACTACGAATTGAGATGGGAAGCTTTTTTCATGTGAAAGCAAAAGCCGATCATTGCGGTACTAAGATGGCATTTATGAAAAATAGGGCTGCACTCAATCAAACCACAGATCAGTACAAAAATTTTAGAATGACATTGTATCAACACTTTAGTCCACTGTATCATTCGCTCGTCCATTTATTCAGTCACTTTATTTACTTTAACTTCTTTGCTTCAACTTTATTTTATTAATTCATTAATTAATGAATGAATTAAGTAATTCATTCATTCACTTTATTATATTTAGCAAAGTAAACAAATACAGTTAAGTAAATATTTATTTACTATACTTATTTCCTTCTGCATTTACCCATTTATTCTTTCAATTTATTATTTTTGTTTTTACCTTATATACTTTTTAAATTTTATTAAAAAAAGTGCATATATTTACTATATTTATTTATTTATTTATTTCCTTATTTAATTCACTTTTTAACTTTATAATTCTCTATAATAACTCCATAATTCTTCCTTAAGTTTATTTAGTAAATTTAAATAATAGTAAATAAATGAAAAAATAGTTGTGCATATATTTACTTTATTTTTATGTATGTATGTATTTATTTATTTATATTCATTCATTCATTCATTCATTCATTCACTTTATTATATTTAGCAAAGTGAACAAATACAGTTAAGTAAATTATTTATTCGTTTACTTATTTAATTCACTATACTTTTTTTTTTACTATATTTAGTTATGAAGTAAAAAACACAACAAAGTAAATATTTATTTAATATATTTATTTATTTCCTTCTTCCTTATTTATTCAACAGTTGTTTACCTCATGTACTTTTTACTTAATTTTATTTTGTAAATTTAAATAATAGTAAATAAATAAAATGATAAAGTATATTTATTTACTTATTCACTATTAAACTTTATAATTTTCTATAATAACTCTATAATTCTTCCTTAATTTTATTTAGTAAATTTAAATAATAGTAAATAAATGAAAAAATAAAGTACTGCAGATATTTACTATATTAATTTATTTACTTACTTTACTTCATATACTTTTTACTTACTTTATTTAACCTAATATATATATATATATATATATATATATAAACAATATATTTTTAATTAAGTTAAAATAAGTAAAAAGTATATGAAGTAAATAAATTAATGTAGTAAATAAATATATGCAGTACACACACACACACACACACACACACACATGTATATAAACACACATACATATACATATATATACATATATATATATATACATATATATACATATATATATATATATATATATACATATATATATATATATAATATTTTTTTGGTCCATATCACCCAGGCCTACTGGATTGGTACTTCTGCCTATATATATATATATATATATATATATATATATATATATATATATATATATATATATATATATATATATATATATATATATATATATATATATATATATATATATATATAGTGTGTTAGTAGTGAAGTTATAGTACATTGAAAGTGGTTTGATTCAGATCCAGTTATGATGATATGATCATCACAATGTATAGAACTGTGATAGACGTACTGCAGTTGTAAGGTACCTGACGATACAGTACTGACTTCATAGTACTAGAAAGCAAAACACCCAAACGGCACAAATTTTGGATAAGCAACCATATTATTTGTCTCAAAGAAAGGTCAAACGAAGCTGTAAACACTGTTACCATGAAAAATTATCCCCTTGCACCCTGTAAATAATGGCTTTTCAAATAATTCCATTTCAAATAACGCCTTTATTCTGCTTTGCTTTTGACAGTTCAGCTTGAAACAGAAGGGAAATTAAAAAAAAGAGAAGTCAAAAACAAAAAGAGGATCGATGGAATAATTCAGTGGGCGCTGAGAGTGTTCTGCCGTTAATGGAGAGAGTCAGTCAAGCATGCAAAGTAATTACAGTGAGGCCGGGAGAGCAGGAGCATCCGCCTGGTGACACTGCACATTAGAGCTGCCGCACAGGAAGCCACTGACAAACAGCCTGTCAGTCAGGAGCAGCCAATCAGATCGCACCGAGGAAACAGTGATGGCATTCGGCGTCATTCAAAAGGCCAGTCCTTGACATGCGTAAACTCCTCAAGGGTTAAGGTTAGGAACTGCTCTTCCTAAGGACACGTCGCAGATGTATTTGCATATTCAACATTATTTGCCACGATTAAAACAGAACATTATCAAATAAATAAACTAACCTAATTTAAAGGATTAGTTAATTCCAGATTAAAATTGACTCACCCCCATGTCATTCAAGACGTTCATTTCTTTCTTTCTTCATTCAAAAAGAAATTAAGGTTTTTGAGGAAACCATTCCAGGATTTTTCTCCATATAGTGGACTTCAATGGGAGCCAACGGGTTGAAGGTCTAAATTGCAGTTTCAATGCAGCTTCAAAGGGCTCTACACAATCCCAGCTGAGGAATAAGGGTCTTATCTAGTGAAACAATCGGTCATTTTCTTAAAAAAGTGAAAATTCATATACTTTTTAACCACAAATGCTTATCTTGCACTAGCTTTGCAAGGCGCGTCTATGACTTCACGCATTACGTAATCATGTTTGAAAAGACATGCGTGGTTAACAACACTGGATTGTAGGGCTGGGCGATAAATTGATAACGATACTTATCACGTGATATAAAGTTCCTCGATAAATGAAAACAAGAGTTTGATAAAAGTTCAATATAATGTTTATGCGACAAAGGCGGAACGAAAAAGAGCTAGTCATTTCAAGTGCGCCACACGGATCATTTATCCGCTCGTACCAAACAGTGCAGATGCGTTCACTCGCTGACGAGTCTCAGTCACGCAAACACTAAACAGCTCTGTGAAATACAGTATGAAGCGCTTGAATTTAGCGAAGAACACAAATAACTCGCCAGTTTAAAGCCAGATGAAACAGCGCTGACAAACAGGAGAAACACTGTGTGCGACGATACAGACAGAAGGCTTTTTAATCTACAAACTGCCATCATTTACCATGGATATACTGTAGTAGCACTAACCGCACAGTGGTATTGTGTCAAAAATGTGGGTATTCATGTGGAATTTCATTAAATTATTAATGTAGACATGTATTAAATGGAATATAATTACAGTATATTTTGTGATTAAGCTATAGCGTTTATGTATTTATACTAAATGTATTTAGTTTTCATACAAATACACAGAAACCATATTACATTTTTACCATGGTATTTAGGTGCTATATTTGTGGTTTTAGGTGTGATTATCAGGATCTAAAATGTATGCTACTATGGAAGACCAATGGTTAATTAAAAAAAAAAAAAAAAAAAAAAAAAAAAAAAAAAAAACACTAAATTCAAAAAAACTCAAACAGTCAGAATAATTAAATTTCACCATATAAAAATGAGGTTGCTACAATTTTTACAGATATCACTGATTTTGATAATCAACATAAATCTACATCTGGCATCCTAGCTCAAGCTACTATCAAGTGTGTATTTCTAAGAAATAAAAAAAAATAAATTAATAATAATAATAATAATAAAAAAAAAAAAAAAAGAGTTCTATTATTATTAATTTTATAGGCAACACAAACCTGTTGCTTGATTTAAAAACAATATTATTCATTAGAACATGTACAACTAAGAAATTATGTTTTTCTTATTTTTAATTTATTTTCTAAAGGAAAAAATGACTGAAAAAGTGTAAAGAATTCAAAAACGCTAAGTGTTTGTCATGTTCTGACTATTAAGAATAGTTTAAAGCCACAATTAACTGTCCGGTTTTTACAACGGTTTTCACATTGGAGCAAAAAACTGCCTTTAAATTTAAAAGAAATAAAAAACGACATTTATCGTGATAATTACCGATATCGACTGATATTCAAAAAAGTGTTATATTTTTTTGGTCCATATCACCCAGGCCTACTGGATTGGTACTTCTGCCTTCGTCACGTCTGACCTTTCCAACATGACTACGTAATGCGTGAAGTTGAGCTAGTGCAAGACGAGTATTTGTAGTTGAAAAGTATACAAATTTAATTTTTTTTAGAAAATGACCAATCGTTTTGCTAGATAAGACCCTTATTCCCTAGACTGTGTAGAGCCCTTTGAATCTGCATTGAAACTGCAGTTTGGACTTGGAGAAAAATCCTGGAATGTTTTCTTCAAAAACCTTAATTTCGTTTCAACTGAAGAAAGAAAGACATGAACATCTTGGATGAGATGGGGGTGGGTAAATCATCAGGAATTTTTATTCTGAAAATGAACTAATCTTTTAAACAATACAAAGAGGCACTCTTTAGTCCACCGGAAAAAAAAAGCAACGAAAATACATCTGAAGGGTTTAAAAGCTGCCCTGAGGTCAGACTGCAGTGCAGAACATTTGGAATTCCAGCTCGGGTGGTGGCAGGTATTTCACAGACTGTTTCCATACCAACAAATATGCAGCGGACCAAAGCTGGGCTCTGCACTGTGCTGCCAAAAGACACAAAACATGCAGGCTGTTTTTCTCTGGCCACAGTTCACAATCCCGAGACGTCAAGATAAAAAACAAGAAATCCACAAAAAGCAGGAACCACAGACAGAAACGAGCATTTGTGGGGATGGATATATTCACATATATCCGAAAAACAATAACCAAACCAAAAGAGACAGCGCTCTGGATAAACAAATCAATTGTGTAAAACTGCCGGACACAAATGAAATATAAATCACTTTTCCCAGCTCGACTTTCTCTGCAGAGCGGCTTTAATTAAAAAGAGAAAAGGCAATTAAAACTGCAGCGCAAACAGCTTATGGCTGCTCAGTGGGGTCACTGTCTGTCCCCTTCGCTCTCTGTTGACTCATCATCTGTTTGGATCTTTCCTCCCCTTTCAGTCAGCCGAGTCTTTCCACTCTCCACACCTTTCCCCCTCTCCTTCCCCTGAGACTGGATCAATAGAAATGGGATTTATACATCATGCCTATGTGATGGATGCCTCAGCATTACGAGGATGGCCACATCTATCTATCTGTCTATCTATCTATCTAAATTTTCTTTTTTTGTTATTTTATATTTTAAATTACGAGTTATTTTAAATATTAAAAATATTTCAAAATTTTACTTTTTTGCTGTACTTTGGATCAAATAAATACAGGCTTGGTGAGCAGAAGAGACTTCTTTAAAAACACTAAAAACTAACTGTCCAAAAACTGACTGGTACTTGTATAACTCAGATTTTTATTTTTTTATTTTTTTTTATTTATACCTGTATTTCCCTTAAATATAATAAATGTTGTGCTTTTAATATAAATTTCTGTATTATCTGCATTTTCTTGTATTAAAAAAAAAAAAAAAACGACTTTGTGAATGTAATCATTCCTGATAAGATTAAGATTACAGGCATTTACCTTTTAGCAACATCCATACTGACAGTATAGAGAAGCTTATTTGCTTCCTGTGTATACAATGCCAATGTTCATCTGGGTGCTCTGTGGAGGCCCGAAACAATTCCCTCTGCTCGCAGAAATACCAAAACATGTGTTTGAGTGTCTCTTGGTAGGTGAGAATGAGCCTTCAACAGCCACCATTAGGGCCTTTGTGAGCTCTTCAGCTGCTTTCTGGTCTCCAGATGACGACCGAGGGGTGGAGCGTGATTAAATCACTTGATAAAACCTCATCACTGCTTAAGAGGAAAAGAGGCATTGCTGAAATTCCTTATAGGATGACATCTCCACTTCACTATCTACCATTTCAATGTCCTGTGGGTCTGTTATATGGAAAGCGAGTTTGGTTATATGTTCCAGGTCAGATCTGGCTGTTGTAAATGCTGTCTTTGAGAGCACATCTGTCCCTATGGATGTCCAGCAGCATGCTAAGTGAAAAATGCACCTTGCTCAGCGTTCATTTTTCTGCTGCGGTGAATGAAAAATGGAGCGTCTGAAGTCCCCCAAGAAGCTGATCCTATTGTAAATGTCAAGAGAAGTCTGCGAGTACATCACTTGACAAATAGCGCATGCAAAACACATTTGACACTTTTACCCCCAAACTGGCTATCATAGGGATCTGACTGCGCATTTCACAAATCCTCAAAATGCATAAGAATAATGTGTCATACTCTCAGAGCTGGCCGGTCCTTGTGGTACTTTGGCAGACAATGGGCAGAGCAATAAATCAATAAAAAAACATGACTGTTGCCGTGGCAACCGGCTCCAACAAGTGGCTGGCATTTGGCTTGTTTATTCTTTCCAAGAACCAACTGATACCCGATTGCGTAGGTAACTCATTGTCTGATCTGTTTGTTTAATGACGTACAGCATAGCACAACGCAATAAGTCTAGAAAATCACCTAAAAAAAGACACATATGAAATATTCAAGCAAATTTGAGGTGGTACATATCCACTGGAAATAACATCAAGCTAAATAAGGGATTTCTGCAGGGAAGGAATAGGAAAACTATGTTTACAAAATTGTTCATAGTCATTCTTGCTTGATTATTAAAGTCAGCATGAAATGGAAGCTGCAATAGTTTTTTCTTCCGTTTGTAATGCATGTTCGAGTGAAACAGCTTTGTGAATGAGAAAAATGTAGGGTGGGATGGATTTTGTCAACAGAGAATTGATTGTATTGTTGTCATTTGCTAATTGCTGTGATCTCATGTGAACAACAATAACCCTCCCCTACAGCAACATGTCATTGTTAATGTTTTTTTTTTTTTTTTTAAAAACTTTATTTATTAGATTTTTTCCTTATATTCAAACCTTACAACACATACATCATTGTTAATGTTTTTGATGAAAGAATAACAGGCTACAAAAAACAAAACAAAACAAAATAAAATAAAACAAAATAAAACAGCTACAAAAATAATGATGTGCATTGGAAAAGCCTTTATAATAAACACTGCAATTTTGCACAAAAAAAAAAAAAGCATGTTAAATGTTGTCTAGTAGTGGCTTTGGCTTATTTCAAATGCTATAAAATGTTGTGGCATAAAATAAAAACATAAGATAAAATAAGATAAAATAAAATAAGATAAAATAAAATAAGATAAAATAAAATAAAATAAAATAAAATAAAATAAAATAAAATAAAATAAAAAATAAAATAAAAAAGATAAAATAAAATAAGATAAAATAAAATAAAATAAAATAAAAAAATGTAACTGATAAGGTGATGCATAACTGATATATGCATAAAATAAAATAAACAGTAACTGATAAGGTGATACATAAATGATATGCATAAACAAAAAAAAATAAAATAAAATAAAAAAAATAAAGAAACTGATAAGGTGATACATAACTGATATATGCATAAAATAAAATAAAATAAAATAAAATAAAATAAAATAAAATAAAATAAAATAAAAAACAGTAATTGATAAGGTGATACATAACTGATACATGCATAAAATAAAATAAAATAAAATAAAATAATAAACCATAACTGATAAAGTGATACATAAATAATATACTGTATTCATAAAATAAAATAAAATAAAATAGTAACTCAAAGCTGATGCATAACTGATGTATGCATCCCTGTTTTAATAAAACTAGAACTAACCTTTCTAAAAATTTCCCCTTCTACATTAAGCCATTGTAATGGCTTTACTGTGAAATAAAGTAAACTAAACCAAAGTAAGCCAGTTACTGATAAGGTGATACAAGATTGATATGCATTCCTGTTATATTTTAATATAACTATTCTTTCTATAACTTCCTACTCCTACATTAAACAGCTTTACTGTCTTTCTATGGCATAAAGCAACATGGCGAACATGAAACACACACTACCATATTGTAGCTAGCTTCTATTTACAGAATAATTCAATCCTCTTTTCTGGTCAGAGGGCAGCATAGAGCCTGGCTAATCCAGGAGGAACTCAAGGACTGCTGGGATCTGAACGTTTTCAGTACTCTATATCAGCAGGGCCAATACCAGACATAATCTGCTGACTTAATACACTTTCAGCGCTGATGTTAAAGAAAAAGGATTTAGAAAAGGAGTTAAATGACAGAAACCATTCATCTTCAGCCGCACTATTAAACAAACAAAAACTCGTTCAATGGTGTGTGGATAGTTAAATTCTGTTGAAATACGTGTTCCATTTAGATTCCATGCAGGTACTCACGTCACAACCACGCAGCTTTAAATAAAACAAAAAAAAACACAGGGAGCGGGTGAACGGGAAATTCCTGATAAGACCGCTTTAGCCTCGTGACGGAATTCTCCATTATCCCAAACCTTACAGACACCAGACATGACCTCACTACCAAAAACAGCACGGCATGGAGATCCTTTCTTGGCACGTAATAAATGGCGCTTGCAGAGGCGAAGCTTTTGTCGTTCCTCCGCGTGACTGTTTAGCTATGCGCTCTTGTGTCTGGACCTCATGTCAGAGGACTCAGAGGAAGACAGGCTGCAGTTGAGGTTCCTGTGCAATACCCTGCCAAGAGGCCTGTCAAACAACCAACATGATGTCTGCAGGTGAGAGGAGAGGGAGGTGGGGAGAGGTGGCCTGCCCGGACAGATGAGGGAGAGAGCGAGAGGCAGGCTGAGAAAAGCAATGACATGCTCTGGCAGTCCTGGGAGGTCACCGGAATGATGGAATACATTTACATAGCCAAGACGCTCTGCACTAGAAAAGAGAGGAAGACTGAAGGAGACAGAAGAGGAGAGAAGGGATAGGAAAAAGAGAAGCAGTGTTTCCTGAAGAAATTCAATTTGAGAGTCTGAATTGAATGCGATGAGATAAAAAGATTGAACGCTGAGAAGGAATACGAAAACAAACAGAGAACACATCTTTCTATTGCGGCAAGTTTGCAGGCTACGCGCAAAAACGAATACGCGGAAACATTAGTCCGATTTACAAAGAAAAAGAATCAGAGCTAATTCATTTAAAGAAATAGTTGAACAGTTATTATTGACTCGCACTCATCTTTTTCCAAACTCTTAGTACTCCTGTTCACACAGAACACGTTTTTTCATTCCACTATGTTGTTTTTCCCATGTAAACATGCACTAAACTAACGTGTCTGACTGCTGTGCTTGCGCCTTTCGAAGCGTCCCGCACATGACACGGGATTCAAAAAATGCAGCGCTCAAATTTTAACTACGGCCTTGCATTTTTTCACCCCCATTCCACTAAAAGCGTCACGTTTTTCAAAGCAATAATGAGTTCTGTGTGAATGTCTCGCTTATGCAGTCGTTTTTAATAGTCGCACACTCAAAAAGACAAGAGTAAGCACCATAAAAGCGGTTCAAATGATTTATGATCTATATTTCATAGACATACTATAGCTTTATGCGAGGAACAGACTGAAATTTAAAAATGAGAGTTCTCATTTTCTCAGCCTGATGTCGTTCCAAACTTGTTTGCATTTTGTATTCTGTGGAACACAAAAGATATTTATACATACAATAAAGGCCAGTGGGGTCAGACCCAATTAACTTTAATTGTTTGAAGGGAAAAGCAGAATTTTTTGTTTTAATATCTTCTTTCTAAGGAAAATAAGTCATACAGGCATGGAAAGATTTTCAGCTGATTAAAGAGCAGGTCATATGGTAGCATCCTAATATTATTTTGGAGTCCCCTACAACAGGTTTAAATGCGTCTAAGGTCTGAAAACATTATAATTTTCTCAGAATATACATTTATACAGAGTCACTTCTCAAGGATTTCAGCTTTGAGCGTAATGTCTATAAATCCCTCCCTTCCGTAAGCCTACTCCGCTCTGATTGGTCAGCTGGCCAAGCCTGTCGTGATTGATACAGAGAGGAGTACTTGAGCAAGTTAGCGAGCGCTGCCATCAGCGTTGACGAGTCCACGGGTTGAAGGGACCCCAATACCGTCATATTTAGTCCTGGGAATGTAAATTTACCAGGGGAAACCCAGACCAAAACAAACATGTATTTTACACCGTGGAAAGCGTTTTTTAACGGGGGACGCCCCTCAAAATGTGACTGGGCTAGTTTAGGGCTAGTTTTGAGTAGCAAATGGGCAGGGTGTGTTGTGAAAACCTGGCAACCCTGGCTACCATTGACAAAGCATGCACCAGAACAATAATATAGTGCTCCAATCCGTTCTCAAAAAAAAAAAAAAAAAAAAACACTTCGAACACTTTTGTGCCCACAGCTGAAGTTTAGCTGCTAAACTGTAAAAAATAAAATAAAATAAAAAAAATAAAGAAACAAATTATTCTATATTATATTATTATAAAAAAAATTATATTATATTATATTATATTATATTATATTATATTATATTATATTATATTATATTATATTATATTATATTATATTATATTATATTATATTATATTATATTATATATATATTATATATATATTATATATATATATATGGTTTACCTGGAAACCTAAAGCTGAACTAGGTATACATCACATATTAGCACATACAACTTGCTATTTTGAGCACTCACTTAAAAATGTACACATAACGTGTTAATCGTACTTACAGGCTGTGGTACAGAGAAGCTTGTTAGCCCAAATAAAGAAGATTAGAAGCCAACAAAGATAAAAGCCAAGATTAGAGAAGCAGAGAAAAAAAAATTCATTTTAACCACTGATTCTTCACATCATCATCTTTCGGCAATGAAAACAAAACAGCGCAGAACACGGCGTCTTCTCGACATGATGTAAACACTAACTAGCCGAGGTTTACATTGCAGGATAGCTACCTTACAAACCGCAAAAAAAGATATATTTTTCAAAAACCCATACGACCTGCTCTTTAAATGATAGCAATTTTCATTTTTGAGGGAACTACCTGATAAACCTCCACAGCAGCTATTAAATCAAACATGGTGCCAGTCATCACTTCAAATCATTCTAGAAAATTTTCAGGATCCACTCACTGCAAAAACACAACACTGTGAAACAGATTGAGCTATAATGATGTTAAAGGGATAGTTCATCCAAAAATGAAAATACTGTCATTAATTACTCACACTCATGAGGTTCCAAAACCGTAAGACCTTCCTTAATCTTCTGAACACAAATGAGGATATTTTTAATGAAATCTGAGAGCTTTCTGACCCGGCATAGACAGCAACGCAACTGACACTTTCATGGCCCTGAAAGGTAGTAAGAACAAGCTCTCGGATTTCATCAAAAATATCTTAATTTGTGTTGTGAAGATGAACGAAGATCTTATGGGTTTGGAACGACATGAGGGTGAGTAATTTTCATTTTTGGCAAACTATCCCTTTAACGCCCAAACAAAGATGAAAATTAACAGAAACAAAAGTAAAAAGCAAGTGTCATCAGTCGGTAAGTGGTCACATCTGCAAGCACCGCGGTTATCTGATGGCTTGAACGAGCCAAACCCAGATAGCTTTTTAAAGACAGTAAATATTGATGGCAAATGCGTAGGAGAAGATGGGGGATAAGGAGGAGGGGGAAGGTGGCATGAAGGTTATTGACATCAAGTTCTGCTAATTGAACCTTGGTTGGCGATAAGGGAGCTGGAATGGCAAGGCCGTTAAAAAGGCCTCAGGGGAGGCAGGACATAACTGGGTTAATGGGCACCAAATCTGATGTGGCCTTCAGTGGCAGGTGGGTTAGTGCAACACACACACCTGCCATCTTTAATCATCTACACGCATCTATAAGCATGCAATACTGCATTTAGATTCTATGCTACATTTTAGAGATTACAGGGTTCCCATACCTTTTACCTAAGAATTTCTGTGACCGTTCTAACCGTTTTTGATTTCTGATAAGAATTATAAACTTGTTTTACAGAGACTGCATTCACAACCTTTTAGTCAGTTAAATATTTTAGTACTAGGGTGAGCGATATGACCTTATATTACGATACGAGTAAAATCTTATATCACGGTAACAGCAACATATAATCACAATATAGTTATTTTTGCTTTAAATAAGTTCTTTATGATATCCAAAATTGATACCGTAGAAATTTCATAATTCTTGTCACCAGTGTCAATATCACACAAAAAACTAATACTAGCCTAGATTTAAAAAAAAAAAAAAAAAAAAAAAAGAAATGTTACATACATTGCATAAAGTAATCCCATTAATAAAAACACCGCATATTCTTCACTGTGTAAATTAAATGCATATTTCTTCTTCTTAAAAGTTACAAAAGTGACTTAGTCAAGAGCAGTGAAATATTTTATCATTTTTATTGTTTGATCAACATAAATGACATACAGCAGGAATATTAGACCGCTATCACTTTAAGAGCTGCATTTTTTTTTTCCTTCAGCTGTTTTTCTTCACTTAAGACCTACCTAAATTACCAAGTTTATGAGGATACCTGCAACGACAGGGATTTTGACACATACAAATGTGTGCATTTAACCATTCAAGGCCTATAAAACGGCAAAAATAACTCTGTTCAATACTTCCGCACTCTACGAACACCATTTTAATGTGCGCGCATATAGCGAAATTAGTTCTCTTTCGCTTCTGATTGTGTTTTAACAGCTTAAAATCATTTGTTTTTAAACTGCAATGCTTAAAAACGTGTGTAAATGTTAAGTTTAGATGTCTACCGGTATATTGCCCACCACTAATTTCCACTACTAAAGTATTTTATGATCTAGTGTTGTCACGATACCAAAATTTTGACTTCGATACGATACCAGACTAAAATATCACAATACTACTACTGAACCGATACAACGAAAAAAATAGAACAGCAGGAATAAAGTAATGGAATAATAGATGATCCAATTGGAGACCATTGTTTTTTTTTTTTTTTTTTTTTTTATCTATTAAAACAAAGCATTACATCCCCCCCAAATTCCATTTTAATTTTTCTAGACTCTATTTTAATGGTTACACAAAAAAAAAAAATTCAAAAAGCATGTCTAATTAATTAAAATCATGGAACTTGCAGAATTTAACAGCAATTTATTAAAAGTTAAAAAAAAAAAATACACGTTTTAAGGCGTTTAATAAAATACGTTTTGTTATTTTTCTCAAATCCAGTTTTGTTTGTGAATCTCGGTTTTCCATTAATTTTCTGGATTCTATTTTAATCGTTTCATTACATCTTAATGATCAAAAGCATGTCTAAGGAATTTATAAAGGATAATTAGATAAAGAATTAATTTATTATAAGATATTTATTTACTTATTCATTTATTTTTGCAGAAATACTGTGTTGTGCATTTACAATTTTCCGGTAAATAAATTCTGGTAAATATTTTTTTCTGGTAAATATTCCTTAAACATTGTTATTAGTAGTAGTATCTTTACATTAAGTAATATATTAATATATTTCCGACTGTCAAGTCAAACCAAACTTTTATTTTGACGGGTTGCTGTGAAGACCTTTAGGATCTTCTTTATATGATTATAGTTTTCCGTAAAAGAAACGGTAAAATGCATTCTTAAAGTACCGGTACTAGTAAAATGCGGAATCGTACCATTTTTAAAAGCAGGATATCACGATACTTTTTAAGTATCGGTATATCGTGCAACACTATCATGATCAGATAATAAACAGATAAATACATAATGATAAATAAAAAGAAGCACAGATAAACATAAAACAATATCTTAATAATAAAAATAAGTAAATAAAATAAAATGTGTAAAAGAAACTAAAAATAAATAAACAACAAAAACATCAAATCAACCAACAAATCAAATAAACCAATATATAAATTAAAAAAAATCAAAAATAAATAAATATATAAATAAATAAATAAATAAATAAAAACAGGTTTTCCATGATTGAAGGAATCCTGGGATTAACTAAGAAAGAAGTTTTTTCTGAATTTGATTTTAGGAAATGTCTAGCTTTGTGTGTGAGAATTTGTAGGTTCGAGTCCAGCCTGCAACGCGTCTTGATTTCATTCCTATAGCTTCCTTTTACCATCCACTAAAGAAAAAAACAAAGAAAAAAAAAAAAAAAAAATACCATACAGCAGCTAACACACATCAAAATTCACAACACAAACAGTTTCCTCCCACCATTCCCACACTTTCAGATCCTTGTGCTCGGCCATGAATGCTGCGATTCAAAAGCGTTCTAAAGTGTTCTCGTCTGCAGCAGAAAGTCTACTCCACAACTATGGCTGTCATCTCTCTCACAAGTTTCTGTGGACGAACACACATTGTCCATTAAAAAGCTCGGATTTACTGTAAATCTCAGTCACGAGATGTCATTAATCACACTTTACAAAGCCCTCCATACAGCGCTACAGAAGCCCGCCTGCGTTTAACTCATTATCCAATTCAGTCGAGGCTTGACTTACAGTCGCCAGCCTGACCCGACCTTGGCGAGAAAAGAAGCGCCTAGTGTCTTCCACACAGAACCGGGATCAGATTTGTGGTTTTTATTATGGTTGAGCGTAGAATCTAGAGAGAAGAACCTAATCTAATCAAGATCAGTACAAAACCATCTTTTATACTCTGCCAGAAGGCATGATATTCACAACAGCATTCTGGCTGTTTGACCTACAAGGACGAAGAGCTGATAATTCATGATCTTAATGAGTGTAACGAAGGCATGATGCATTTTTAATGTAAATCCATTTGACCTGGATTAGTGTTATGATGAAGAGCGCATGGTCTGATGCTTAAAATGGCAATTTATTAAAATCACCACAGTGTTTGGGAGAGACAGTGATGCCAGGAAGTCAGAGAGTAGAAGGTTGTTGCTCTGTTTTGCTATGCGAGAGAGCAGCGTGAGGTTTCTTGCCATCCAGTATCGCACACCGCCCATCTGGCCTCGGGAAAAAAAAAAAAAAAAAAAAAAAAGAGAGGGAAATTCACTTTGAAGTCTTGAACCCTTCTACGCAGAACGAATACTGAAGCTCTGATGGCCGATAACGTTAAGCGTTCTTCCTTGGTCACGACTCGCCTCGCGTCATAACGCTTGGCTTGTTTTCAGAGGAACCGTACATGCAAACGCATGCACTCAAACAACCGCACTCATGCGTAATGAGATTACACAGAGAAAGCGCATCGATTACCGCAACGACACGTTTCTGTTACACATTTTGGTCTGGATTGTTCTTGCAGTCTGAAAAGGAATGTCAAAACCCTGTCTCTTAGACACAACATAGCTAAATCCAGCCACAGCAACTACATCAGAGAAGAGTTAGTTTTTTTCCTTTTACTTCATAACTGACCGAGTATGTTCAGAAGTGCTTACTAAACCATCCTGTTAATGCTTTTTTGACTTAAAATTAAAAAACAACAGAGAGATTAAAATAATGACCGTTTTGTATTTTTTGAAGAACCAGGGTTCACATGGTCTTAAAGGTACAGCTCATCCAAAAATGAAAGTTATGCAATGATTTACTCACCCTCAAGCCATCCTAGGTGTATATGACTTTCTTCTTTCACACAAATACAATCAGACTTATGTTAAAAAAACATGTCCTGGCTCTTTTAAACTTTATAATAGCAGTGAATGGGTGTTAATATTTTTAATTCCAATAAAGTGCATCCATCCATCATAAAAAGGACAGTGGGTTAATAAAGGCCTTGTGAAGTAAATGGATGCGTTTATGTCAGAATAAATATCCATATTTAAAACTTTATAAATTGTAATCTAGCTTTCGCTAACTGTCGTACATACGTTCACGAGAGAGTGGGGTTCCAGTGGATAATGTAGGACGTAGGTGTAGCGTAAGCTATCATTTTTTGTAAAGAAAAATGATGGAGAATTTAAATATAAAGCACTATTCAGATGGGACAGTTTTCTAAACTACATTTGAGTTTCGATTCTCATCACCTGATGTCTT
The DNA here is from genome assembly GCA_036247105.1 of Cirrhinus mrigala. Taxonomy (NCBI): domain Eukaryota; kingdom Metazoa; phylum Chordata; class Actinopteri; order Cypriniformes; family Cyprinidae; genus Cirrhinus; species Cirrhinus mrigala. Next base: position 18,416,041 of record CM070008.1, on the reverse strand, counting down.
TGATTTTCAAGTATCAATTTGATATGATATGGTGAAGCTATATGGCTAGCATAGCAAAACCACGGTTAAAGGAACACAGCGCTATTTTTGAAAATAGGCTCATTTTCCAATTCCCCTAGAGTTAAATAGTTGAGTTTTACCGTTTTCGAATCCATTCAGCACTTTTAGCATAGCTTAGCATAGATCATTGAATCTGATTAGACCGTTAGCATCTCGCTCAAAAATGCCCAAACAGTTTCAATATTTTTCCCATTTAAAATTTGACTCTTCTGTAGTTACAACGTAACTTTTCATTTTCCATCAGTCTTAGTACAAGATGTAACTACAGAAAAAAATATATATTTTGTTGTCGGAAATCACAGACATTTGCATTCGGATGGGATTCGTTTTCTCAGAGGATCACTGAGTTTGCCGATAAACAGTAGGTAATTTGGTCTGGAATTATTACAGAGGTTGCGTGAGAAAAACACAGACTTGGCAGATTCGGACGATATTAAGAATCGCAAAGTATGTTTGTGAAGCAGAAATTTCTCTAACGACCTCCTGCAAAACTAGTCCTGTCCGAATAGGGCTTAAGCCAAGAGTAGCCTGGTTTTCCTTTGCTGTAAACAAAACTCATGAGACTAGTATATTCTCACCGGAGCTTATGCTACACCCATGTGCTACGTCATCCGCTGGAACGCCACTCTCTCATGAACACGCATACGACAGTTAGCAGAAGCTAAACATTATGGTTTATGAAGTTTTAAATATGGGTATTTTTCATACACAAACGGATCAATTCACTTCAGAAGGCATTTATTAACCCCCCAGAGCCGTTTGGAGTACTTTTTATGATGGATGGATGCGCTTTATTGAACTTCAAAAATAACACCCATTCACTGCCATTATAAAGCTTGGAAGAAGCAGGACATTTTTAATACAACTCCGATTGTATTCGTCTGAAAGGGAAAAAAAAAAGTTGGCTTGAGGGCGAGTAAATCAGAGTAATTTTCAGTTTTGGGTGAACTATCCCTTTAAATACATGCATATATGAGGTGCCTAATTTTAAAAGGATGCTTTCTAGACATTTCTAGAAAGGCATGTAAATTAATGAAATCTTAAAAAGACATGGAATTTATATGAATTAAATAACACATTTTCCTAGTAATGCCAAGCTCTACAATATTTTCAGGTAGAAATTGTGAGCAAAAGCCTTTTTTTTTATTCTTAAACAGTTGAAGGCCTTTAAAAGAAAGCCAAAAAGGTTGACAACCACTGGGTCAAACAATATTGGATTAAAAATGCTAAACAGGACAAGGCCATGTGACAACACTGCATCACACTATTGTTAGAAATGTTTCATCGCATACTGTTCCAAATTCTTTTAAAATAAAGATCAAAGAGTAAAGATTTAAAATATGATAAGAAACTGCTGTACAATCACAGCCAATGAAAACAGAATCAAATTTTATATTCAATATTGTGAAGCAGGACTTTGAACCAGTTAATGTTCATGCTGACTGAGCTACGCAGTGTGAATAGAAATCAAGCAAAAACATCAACAAAACATCCTGTGGGTCATGGCTGCAACTGGCTATGACTGTCATTTTAAATTACACATAGGAAAAACTGTAAAATGAATACATCAGAACTTGATTCTTGAGGCGTTACATGAATCACTCAAAGTGTTCATGATATTGTTATATATAATGACATTTTGAGCACTTCTGTAATGAGGGAGAACGGTATTGATGTGGGTGACTTTTCCGCTGACATGCAAATTTGGTGGGTTTTCTGTTTAATGATCAGTCAGCAGCATATGATTTGCAGTTCCTGCAAAAGCGAGACCAAGCGTCTGGTTCATGAGCATTTGACAATAATGAAATCGTCACTACTGGAAAAACCAAGTCCCACAGACACGTATGTCTTTCAAGTTGAAAGCCCACGGCTTGGAGAGGGACAGTCCAGACGGCTGTCTTCACTCTTCCCTGAAGCACAGACTCCTGTCACAATTCAGCAACTCTTAAGAACACAGATCTTCAGGTCATACAGCACTGCATTGAAGAAACAGGAAGTCCCCATGTGTTTATGATGCACACAGGCTTTTAAGTGCATAGTCATGGGTGCGAAGCACACCGTTTCGTAAATCACATGAAGTATCAAGGTTCTTCCTTTGAGCTGTCAGCTAAAAGCAAAAATCAAAGTCAGCAAACGGCCTTCTGCCATATTTTATGAGTATTTTTGAAAAGGCTTTAAAAAGGAAACACCAAAGTCAGCATATAAAGTGATCCACTGCATCCATAAAGACAACAAAACAGAGCCGAGACAATCATTGAGAAACTTTCACCAGACTGCTCCTCAAGGTGGAAGTGGTAACAGTCAGCTGCTTCTGGTCTGGTCTGGCCTGCGGTTTTGCTTTGAAAATGAACTACTGCACTACGTGAGATAGAAAGAACTAGAGAATGTGTAAAATGATTACAGGAATGAGAAAGAAAAGATGAAACAAACACAAAAAGCAAACATTTTTACTTAATGTTTAAGCTAGTTAAAGCTTTTATTCAAAACAAGTTAGCAAAGCATGTTCCTCAATCTTCTGAGACAAACAAAGGAACAATAACACAGTGACGATCGTAACATGGTGTACGCAGGGGAAGCGCTGTGCTGGACTGGTGCAATACCAACTATTTCAGCAACTACAAACCTCACGTGACGCATTTTAAAACCAAACAAACTCACATGATCGACGCTCATTGCAGTCACCAAGAAGGGAAATGCTTCCTCTCTTCTGTCTGGGGAAGTCTGGCCTTGTCCTTATCCGTTCTCTAGCTTTTCACACACACACACCCACCCAAACAATCTCCTAAATATTTGATTAGCCTCCTCAGCTTTGGTTTGAAAAGTAAAAGTGCCATGTCATGAACAATTCTGTCGCACTGCATTTATAGTGTTGAGGAGCATCCAAATAAAACTACTATTCTTAAAATACTAACTGTAGTTTTTCCTAGTAAAAGGCTACTTTTTTCCAACCTGTAGCAATGTAATACGTTACAAACTATTGTTACTATTAACTAAATCTATTAAAAAATGTTTTGCTATTTGAAATAAAGCTGTAATAAATTGAAAAAGAAATTTTAGATGAAAAACATGAAAAAAAAAAAAATCTGAAAAAAGTTAAATTAAATAGAAAAGTTAAATAGAAAATTTAATTTAATTAAAATATTAAAACAAAACAGAAATGACAAAAGCACATAAAAACAAATTAAAATGAAAACTGAAAATATAGAACTGAATATACAGAAATAAAAGCTAATGCTAAATAAAAAAAAAAAAATGCTATGATAGACCTAGCGCCGTCAAACGATTAATTGCGGTTAATCGCATACAAAATAAAAGTTTGAGTTTGCCTAATATTTGTGTTTACTGTATGTATACATACATACACAAAAATTAATGTATATATTTAAGAGAAATGTACAAAATATTTATTTATATATAATTTAAATTATATAAAAATGATAATAAATACATATACATGTAAATATTTCTTAAATATATGCATGAATGTGTTTTTATTTATATATACACACACATAATAATTACACACAGCACACACACAATTAGACAAACTCTTATTTTGTATGCGATCAATCGCGATTAACCGTTTGGCAGCCCTAAACAGAACATAAATGATACTAAAATAACACAGATGTCAAAGTTTTTTCACATTGTTGGTCTATTGAAGCTTTACAGTGAGAAAACTGAACAGAAAGATCCAACTCATTCTAGTGAATCATTCGAATGATTCATGTAAACAAATCAATTCTAAAAATGCATTCACAATGAGTATCTGGCAAGGCCTTTTATTGAAAATATTTAGTTAATTGAGGCTGCTGTGACAAAATAGTATGTTTTCACTCTATTACGTATATAAGTGTTATATAAGAGTCAACTATTTAAATTGAAATACACAGTATATTTCGTTTATTGTCGCATTTAATGTAAATTTCAAAATTTAACATTGTTATCTATGCTGAGATTAATTATTTGTTCAAGCAATTCAAAATGGCTCTGATTAAATCTGATAAAATCTGTAGCAATAGCCAACTATACATTGTATAGGTCAAAATTATAGATTTTTCTTTTATGCCAAAAATCATTAGGATATTAAGTAAAGATCATGTTCCATGAAGATATTTTGTAAACTTCCTACCATAAATAAATCAAACTTAATTTTTGATAAGTAATATGTATTGCTAAGGACTTCTTTTGAACAACTTTAAAGGTTTTTCTTTTTAAAGGATTTTCTCAAAATTTTAATTTGCACCCTCAGATTTTCAAAATGGTTGCATCTTGGCCAAATATTGTCCTAACAAACCATACATCAATGGAAAGCTTGTTTATTCAGATTTTAAAAAACTGATGCTTATGACTGGTTCTGTGGTCCAGGGTCACATATAATATTTGGATAATTCCATATTGCTGAACCCTTCAAAAGCAAAAAAGCTTTGAAAACTTGTAAATGTTCTAATATTTACAAAAATAAATATTATTTACACCTACGTTTTCTTCTCAATCCAGGCTTCCAATTCAGCATCTGAAGACGGCCGATCATGATGGATATGGATAAAATGATTACATATTCATTTTTAATCTGCCCCTAATCTTCAGGGTGATATGCGATCTTGCTTTTTAAATAATAATAAACCATGCTGAGGGAGCAGGTGGTACATATTGCCATAAGGAAGATAAATACATGCATTTTTTATTCCATAAGACCGCTGCCTAACTCCTGGACAACAATGCATTAGTTTGCCATTACTGTCAATTAAAATACCACTCATGAGTTATAGACACCAATAAGGAAGCATAAGCTTGGTTTTTTTCATTCAAGACTAGGAAATGTTTTTTCATAACAGTCGGAGAAGGGAACTCGCAAGCCAGCAAGAAGCACTGCCTCATGCCCGAGCGCTTAGAGCATTGTGGGCGAATGCCAGGAAGCACGCCATCTGTCATTTAGGGACCTGTTGGTGAGGGGTTGAGGAGCTCAGGCTGTTTAAAACTACTTCTTCCGCTTCCAGTCATGCATTTCCATGAATGGGCAAATAGCAGAGCACAACAGAGATAGCGAACTGCTTTAATTACTGTAGCAGTGGGGCAATCGGCAGCTTAATCACCCCTCATCACAGGCCTGCCTCGAACACCACGGACGCCTCATTTGCCTTGGGCCCCCCAGAGAGCTGCCTCCAACAAATTCTAGTTAGACAAGAACGAACGCATGCAGCAAAACCAACATTCTTCCTCCACCTCCTCTTCGGTTCCTCCACGTCTTTGCCGTTCACCACCGCCTCTCTATGTTATCGTGGCATGAATTATGTAAAGAGTAAGAATTGTAATTAACAAGGCATCTCCGCATGAGCTCATCATTCCCACAAGCTGAATTTCAGCAACAGGCAACAACACAAGCAAATATGTGTGTTAGACCAGAACCTCAGCCTCTGAAAAGCCCCATGAAATATTCAACGGGCTCTGAGGAAGAGCTTTAAATTATTCAGATTTAACAATCTTTTCTATCTTTGGAACTTTTAGCGATTCTACATCGCTATATATATATATATATATATATATATATATATATATATATATATATATATATATATATATATATATATATATATATATATATATATATAAATAAAAGTAGTAGTATGTTTAACCGAATGAGAACAAAGTCAGAGGAATATGAGAAAAAGAGAAATGCGTATTAGAACGACAGATGTTCTGCTTCTGAGAGTCGTGGAATAAAGGGAATTAACTTACAAAGAGGAGGACAGAATGAGAACGAGATTAAATGTGCTTTTTTGAAGTGCAAGATTGATGGTTGTAGGCCAGAGCTAATAAATCTAACTGCAAATTGTATCCCACATGATGATATAAATACAATGAGCCTGTGAGGTCTAATGGCGAAACGTCTTTCTAGACAAAGAGAAGGAGAGGAAAAAAGAAACCCACCTAGAAGCGCTTTCGGACGAGTTTTAGAAAAATCAATAGGTCAGGCCTTTTAAACTGTAGCCTTTAACATACGCTACCAGTGAAAAGCTCGATCTATTTATACTTCATCATAATAATTTCCACTTTTCACTAAACTAGTTTCATAGAACTATGAAACAAGTTTTATTTCAAACGCATTTCTTTCCAAACAATCACACCTATTCACTAAATTAAGCGCTTAATGGGACAGTTCACCCAAAAATGAAAATTCAGTCATTAATTACTCATCCTCACGTCGTTCCAAACCTGTAAGACCTTTGCTCATCTTCAGAACACAATTAAGATATTTCATCTCTACTGCACGTTGACACATATGCATCATGGTCAGGGTTGCCAGGTTCACATAACAAAAACCCACCCAAATGCTACTCAAAACTAGCCCAATCGTGTTTTGAAGAGGGCCCCCCCCCATTAAAAATCACATTCTTGGGGATAAAATATTTTTTTTGTCAGGGGCCCCCTGGTAAATTCGCATTTCAGGGGCTAAATATGACATTATTGGGTTCAATTCAACTCGCAGACATCAAAAATAACCCACTGCAACAGTGCTTTTTTTTTGGTGTAGGGGGCTTTTGTGGCCTTCAATGGACAGGACAGTAGAGAGATGACAGTACTGGACAGAGAGAGGGGAGCGGGATTGGCAAAGGACCTCAAGACGGGAATCAAAGTCAGGTTGCCGTGAGCACAGTTGCGCTATATGACTGCAACAGTGGTAAAGTAGCCCAATTCCGCAGGAAAACCGCGTACTTGGCAACACTGGTTGTGGTACTCTTGTGAACGAAAGAGTAGAAATTGTTGAATAAAGTCATTATTTTTCTTTTCTTTGAACTAAAAAGTATTCTCACAGCTTCATGACATTACGGTTGATCCACTGATGTCAAATGGACTATTTTAACAATGTCCTTACTACCATTCTGGGCCATGAACGTGTCAGTTGTGTTGCTGTCTAGGCAGGGTCAGAAAGCGCTTGGATTTCATCAAAAATGTCTTAATTTGTGTTCTGAACATGAAGAAAAAAAGGGCAATCCTTCAGATCAAAACATTACATCATTAGAAACTTAATTGGGTAGTTGATGCACAATGTTTTTTTAAACAAGTTTATTCAAATTATAAATCAACTGATGATGAACTCAAAAGCTGCATGCCTAACAATCATAAACCAATTAACAAAACGTTGTTTAAATAGTTTTAAACTGAGTATATCAAGCACACACCACAAGACATGTGAGCCTCATTAAAAGTGTTTAATGTCAACTACTCCAAATCAGTCAAATGTTTCCAGACTTTTGATTAGTAGTGCACAAGGAAATCCAAAAAAAGAAGGGGAGTTGGGGAGTGTCATTTCTCATATATATGCTCTATGCTTAATTATACAAGTATGTGCGACCGTTATCGCGGCGCTGCAGGTCAAAAACAACACACACTTGATTTTCCTTCATACACCTCAGCACAAATGCCATTCTTTGGGTGAATGAAAAGTCTCCAGTGGACCATCCTGTTGGTGTTTTGGCAAGGAGACTTGTTTTGTTTCAAGAGTTGGTTGCCAGGGACAAGTATAGGCAGGACAAACCACACCCCATCATTTGATGCATGTTAAACGTTGGAATTATGGTGAAGAAAGTGGAGCAAATTACCAGATATTGTTCAAGCTGGTCACGATTGATCATATAATGAACTAGCATATGGAAATCAAAATATTTATGCATGTTTAGCAGAATATCATGTTTTAAAATGAGAGGGCAACACAGGTCATTATGACTAGACACTAATGTAAATCTGGAGCATCATTAACCAGCAAAGTGTTGAAAGTTCCAAAACATGCAAACAGACACCATGTGAATATTTGCTTCATCCATGATTCATCATGAATCACACAAAAGCAGTGCTGGTTTTAAATAAATTAACTGTGTCAATTCAAAATATCACTGCAAGTCTTACAAAATCATATGACTGCTTGCGCATTATGAGGGTGAGTGTAAGACGAGACAATGCTGATCTGATTGAAACCAGTTCTATAGTGAAAACAAGCTTTGGCAGGGTCATATTCATTGGCTGACAAACTGTACACAGATGTTAATAGAGCATGGCGAGATCAAGTGACCTGTGGGCAACTTCCAAGGGTACCTGAATGCTGACGGCCCGTCAACGGATTTTTAATGAATTTTAACTAGACTGCCAAACACAAAGTAGCCTATAAAAAAAAAATTATAAATGTTTTATTTTCACATTCAGTGTAATCCTATTACAAAACACCTTAAGAAGTCGTTTAGTCACGTTGATTGAATTTATACAATAAATTGTAGAATTAAGACTTCAGTAAACAAATATTACAGGGGGTTGATTAAATAAAATTTTTAATAGCAAAATATTTACAAAGACATGGAAAAATGCGAGTTTTATTCCATTTCTACAATTTTAACACGTATGATGATCTTGGTATACAAATAATCATGATTAGTTTGATTAATTGAGGCTGCCCTAGTATTAATGCATTAAATCTAAAATGCTTCAGTAAAACTATATTTATAATCTAAATAGTTTTATACTATGTCCAATTATGTTTGTAGTTTTCTCAAGTTTTGAATGTCCACTTAAATACTTTACTGCTGATACTTGCTCTGTTTTCTTTATTGCTGACTTTACCTGTTATGAATAATTCCATGATTTTTTTAAAGCACTGTTTACTAGGGAAATAGCAGTTTGCTTAACTTATTAATGCTAATATTTAACTTGTTAAACAAATTGTTTTGGTATGCAAATTGCTATCGAAAATTGTCCAATCTCTTTAGCTGAAACAGATTGTATAAAGAGAATAGTCAGTTTCTGTGTTTAAATAAGCTGATCTAATTATTCAACAAAGCGTACAAGATAATATAGCATGCCGTCAGCAGCGTGGAATCAGGACCAATTTCTCCAAGTCACGTTTACGGCAGGAGTCACCCTACAGACCTGAAACTAACCAAGATATACAAGCTCAGTAAGAATATGAGCCGAGTCACCATCATGACTACACATGATGTATTCAACTGCTCTCTCAACTTTAAATAAGCCATAACAGAGCATAACACAACAACACGGCAAAAGCGTTCAGTTGTGGTAAATGACATTTCACCCAGGCTCATGCCTGCATGAGCAGTGCCATTGAGCTCTGAAATGATTTGAGTCAATGTGACGTGATGTGGCTTATTTCAACTTCACCGCCATTATTCTGACCCATTTCAAAGACTCTTACTGTAAATTCTTTGGGTTTTCAGCATTTTTGTGTATCTGAACCCTTTCCAACAGTGCTGTATGATTTTGAGATCCATCTTTTCACACTGAGGACAAATGAGGGATGCATTAAGAGCCAGGGGGGTGAAAACTTTTTGATATACCCTGATAAGGGGGTTGGGTATATATGCTAAATAAGAAAAATGTACACATCCTCATTCTGTTCAAAATTTACACCCCCTGGCATTGTTTTTCCTCATCATACAGTCAAGTGTTCAAATACCCAAAAATGCTAAAAAACAAAAGAATTTGTGGGACCTGAAGAAATTTTCTGAGGAACAGTGGGCAATTAAACTGTTCAGGGCAAACAAGGAACTCATGAACAAGAAGAAAAAAAAAAAAAAAAAAACACAGCTGTGGATCATTCAGGTAACAACACAGTATTAAGAATCAAGTGTGTGTAAACTTTTGAACCAAGTAATTTTCATAAATTCAACTATTAGTTCCTCTTGTGGACTATATGCAAACAACTTGTATGTGAAATATCTTATTCAGGTCAGTACTGAAAAAAAAAAAAAAAAAAAAAAAAAACACAACAACAACAACAACATGCATTTTGTATTATTTGTATTATTATTTGGGTAAAATAAATAACATTTTACAGATTCTGCAAGGTGTGTGAAAACTTTTGACTTCAACCGTAGGTGTTAACCTGACACAAATTACAGCATCTTAAGACAGAAATAAAGAAAAGAAACGAAAAGAGCCTGAGAGGGATGTGTTAAGAGCTTTTCACACAGGTCTTTAGAGCAGGTGTCTCTGTTCAGACAAGGTGTCTCTAATGCACAAGGAGACATTTAGACAGAGATATTTTTATCCGGCAGCAGAGCCAAAAATAGGTCAATGTCATCCAAAATAACTCAAGAGCACCAGGACTCTGCTCTCAGATGAGCCCCTGCAGTTACTGATGCACTTTCAGGAGTGCCCACATCCTGCCTCTTTATATCCAAAGGGCTGAATGAAGAAAAAGTGCTACTACTTGTGCAACAAAAGAAGTGCTGTCCCAAGCAGAGCTGAGGATATACTTGATGAAAAGGAGGGAAAAAAAACACCACAAGAACAACTAAGCCTCAATTCTCCTTCAAGGGTCCTGTGTCAAATGGAGGCCTAAGACAAAAAGGAAAGTATAGTTTTAGTTATGAACAGACAGGGTATATGCTAAAAAGCACACAATTCAGCCATATCAGTTCCTGTCTGACCAAACACGAGTGACCAGCATATTTGCAGGTCTCAGATAAAGAAATGGCAAACAGAGATATTGGAAGAGGAAGAGGGGGATGGTTTCAGTATAAACTGGATGTGACAGAATGGAATTAGTGACCCACACACAGCCTCAGCGCAGGAAAAGTGGTGACAGTCAGACCTCAGGGGTCCGTCTGCAGACCTGTCTTTCCAGGAACTGGATGAGCTGCTGCTCCATTATGAATGAGATGAGGAAAGGTGCTCACTAGACCGACCGGCTGCTGGGACAGCCGAAATGACCATCCTTAACTTTCATACAAAGCACACAATCTTGAAACAATGGGACGACGTAAGTTAGCACCAAGTTTTTGGAGCCCACAGACTTCCACAGACAATTTCAAAAGCCTTAAGGCTAAACCGAAGAATTCTGCTATCATTTAGCAACTAAAATTAAGTTTTAGAAGCAGGGATATCCAACCATGCTCCTGGAAGGCTACCTTCCAGTAAAATTTTGCTCCAACTGTGCTCCAACACACCTTTCTGTGATTCAAGTAATCCTGAACACCTTGATTAACAGGTTCAGGTGTGTTTGCTTACAGTTAGAGGCTTGGAGCCAAATTGTGCAGAACGGCAGCCCTCCAGAACCAGGATAAATTAAATTTTAAGATTTCTTTAGTATGATGGAATACCCTCCTTAAGACATCAGTTCCAACTCTGTTGAGTGTGATTAGGGTCGGTGCTAAACTCTGGAGGATGGTAGCCCTCTAGGAGCTGGGTTGGATATCACTGTTATACAAAGTCACATTTTCCACAAATAACCTGGTTCTCACTTTCACGTTGCTTTGTTTACTCAGGGGTGTCCAAATCTGCTCCTGGAGGGCCACCATCTTACATAGTATAGCTCTAGTCGTAATTAAAGGGATAGTGCACCCAAATAAATAAATTCTGTCATTAATTACTCACCTTCATGTTGTTTCAAATTTGTAAGGCCTTCATTCATCTTCAAAACACAAATTAAGATATTTTTAATGAAATCCGAGAGCTTTCTGACTCTGTACAGACAGCAACGCAACTACCACGTTCAAGGCCAAGAAAGGTAGTAAAAACATTGTTAAAATAGTTCATGTGACATCAGTGGTTCAACCTTAATGTTATGAAGCTACGAGAATACATTTTGCGCGCAAAGAAAAAAATAACGACTTAATTCAACAATTTCTTCTCTTCTGTCCCACTCTTCTGATGTCACATGGACTATATTAACATTGTCCTTACAACCTTTTTGGGCCTTGAACATGGTAGTTGTGTTGCTATCTATGCAGGGTCAGAAAGCTCTCAAATTTCATCAAAACATCTTAATTTGTGTTCTGAAGACAAACAAAGGTAATACAGGTTTGGAACATCATGAGAGTGAGTAGGAATGACAGAATTTTTATATTGAGGTGAACTAACCCTTCAAACAGACCTGAACATGCTAAAAAAGTTTTTAGGAGTACTAGAAACTTACAGGCAGGTATGCTGGAGCTCAACTCTGCAGGATGTCGGCTATCCAGAAGCAGAATTGGACACCCCTGATCAAGAGCAACTCTACGCTAATGCAAACTGAATTAGCTCGGTAAGCGTTGGTTCCATAAACAGGCCAGAATCCCCCTCACACTGGCCCCAAACCATCATGCCATTCTCACTTCTGAACGCTGACTAGATCAGCTGATGACATTTTGCAGTTACTTCCATAAACATAAACGAATGACCTTCACTTCCACCAGGCCTCGTCTGTCACATTTGAACAGCCAGGATCAAATAATTCACAGGATTCAAAGTAAAGGATATTAATGTTGTCAACCGCCGCGCTTGATTTCATCTCATCAGCTATAAATGTAACTTCATGTAAATCATCCAGAAATTGTTAACATAGAATGATGGGGCAGCTGAAGTAGATGAGGTGGGCTTAAAGTACACGAACCCCAAGTTCCTCCACATATACAGTACTGGTGCACTCAGACCTACTCTGTATGTCTGAGACGTGAAGGGCGAACTGGAATGACAGAGCAGAACCCCAATAAGAGACCAGAAAGTAGCCGAGCGGAAGAGATTCACCTTCCGTCTGAGCACAGATCGTCTCCCTCCACAAATCTGAAACGTGTGTGTCTGTGTCTGCAGCTTCAAGGCAAAGAGAGACGCATATACATCAGACACTCTCTTATCACATTCCACCCACTAAAGAACTTCTTTTAGGCTCTATTTGCTAACTCCGGCACAGAGCCAGCTCTCATCTCTCTCCCTCCACCGCTTCCCGCTCTATCTCACGGCCACCCTTCTTGCGTTCCTGTCTACTCCTCCCAAGCATATGTCCTGGTTCCGCAGCAGGGCGCAGCTTTGTGACCACATGCTGTTCTGGTGGGCTGTGCAAGGACCTTATCTGACTGAACAGTTTAATACTCTAATCAGAAGATGCCCAGCACAGTTCAGGTTTACAGGGAGAGCTCACCCAAAAAAAAAAAAAAAAAAACCCTCACCCTGTAGAACTTAGTTTCTTTTGTAGAACAAAAAAAGGAGATGTTTAGTAGAATGTTGATGCTGCTCTCTTCCTTTTAATGGAAGTCAATGGTGACCATGTCTGTCAAGCAGAGTCCATGGGTGCTGATTTGGGGACCTGTATTCTCTAATTTGCACTAATCCTGTCTACGTGCTTGGGATGGCACTGCCATCAAGCTCCACAGTATTAAAAAAAAAAAAAAAAAAAAAAAAAGCACAACAGTATCATAACAGTAGTCCATATGACTTGTTAAGAGCATTAAGAGCCAGGGGGTGAAAACTTTTTGAATTTGAAGATCAAGGTAAATTGTACTTAATTTGTCTTCTGGGAAACATGCAAGTATCTTCTGTTGCTTTCAAAGGGCTGTACTAAAGGAAAAAAAATTATATTTCAACAAATTAAGAAAAATTTGGACATTGTCATTCTGTTCAAAAGTTTTCACCCCCCGGCTCTTAATGCAAAAAAAAAAAAAAAAAAAAAATTTTCATACAGGTAACCACACACAGTATTAAGAACCAAGGGTTCCCAAACTTTTGAAGGGGGTTATTTTAATAATTTCAGCTGTTTTTTGCCTTGTGGACTACATGTAAACATCTTTTATGTAAAATAAAAAAAATAAAAATAAAAAAATAGCATGCATTTTGTATGATCTCTCTTATTTTGTTATAATTATTCACATTATCACAGATTCTACAAGGGGTTCCCAAACTTTTGCATGCCACTGTATAGGTAAGCTTTTTCAGTTTTTTCAGAAACGTATATAGAGGCACGCATTTCCAAGGTTGCACACTGGTTTGGAAATAAACGTGGATTATCAGATGGAAAAAAAAAAAAAAAAAAAAAAAAAAAGTTTTGGTTGAAATGCCCCTTTAACCCTGAACAGACATTTAGACAAACAAAATATCACAACAAGTCCTTTTGCTTTTGGTTTTCATAGCTTAAACAGCAGCTTTGGAGAAAAAATGTAATGGAAAAGCAATCGTTTACAAAAGAATACAATAAAAGTTTCTTACCTTGTACACCTGACCATATGTGCCATTGCCAACCAACTCCACCAGCTCAAATATTCCTGCAGGGTCCTAAAAAAAAAAAAGCAAAGTTCATGGTCAGCAAAAGTACAAACACACAGAGAAAAACAATAACACTGTCGCAGCAAGCCTATAATTTAAATATTTGTGATGTTTCTGATGTTTTCAGTCTTTCTGATTTTCTCTAACTCATTTTACTTGCAATAAAGTGGTGTATCTTGGCACTTTGACTTTCTATAAAAAGAGGTTGCAGAGGAGGAGTTGAAAAAAAATAAGGGCTGGAAGACATTCTTTTGACATAATATGCACCGATGAATCCTTCACAATAACAGCAGAAACATGCATCAAGGAAAGAAACTGTGATTCCATGTTGGGTTTAATAAACAGCACAGTGTTTCCATCAGCAAGCTAATTGCTTCTCGGCTCACACAAACACAAAAACCCCTGGTGTCCTCCATCACACAACTGTTGCTGTGTACCATCTCTCATGGCCAGCACCCAACCAAGTGTGAGATTTAAATCCAACACTCCATCTAACACCTAAACAAAGAAACTCTAAATAAAAAGAGTCGATGCAGTGAGAAAGGACAGGCCATTTCATGTGCCATTTAATCTGGCTTCACCCAAACACCACCTGGTTGAGTTTGTGACCTTAAACATCAAAAGCCTGCTCACAATCACCAGTCTCTGTCCTACAGAAAGCCGTTGCGATTAAACGGTGAAAAGGGAGTGATATCTTTCAAGATGACAATGCTCAAAGGACAAAACCAGTATTGTGCTTATGTGCGTATGGATGTTTACTGTTGTTCGCGCTTCACTAAGAACTACTGACAGACGGTGAGATTCCAAACTCAGACAACAATCAACCATCACATTAGCATACAAAAGTGGAGTTCCACTTAAATGTGACTCATTTCCACGATTGCACATGCACTGCTTTTAATAGTTAAGCTGCAAAGGGTAAATCCAACTTTCAACGTTATTGCCCAATAGTGTCCTGCTAAGTGGACTTTACAGGATATTATTCAGTTCAAATCATAGGGGTTGTATATTTTCAGAACGAACATCAAATTACCAAGACGAGGAAATTTACTCACCAGTGATTGCGTAACACTTTTGTAATGTACCAGGTTTAGTCATACTAAACCGTTTTTGGTTACACAACAGTTCAGAAGACATATACATGGGGAAAATGTTATTTGCTAAATTTATAATCTTAAATATTGCAACAATTTAGGCATTCAAGTATGATGCTCTATAATAATGTAAATAAATACGTAATGTACTTGCGAGACATGATGATTTAGTCACCCTATGACTTTCAGACAAATACAGTTGGAGTTGTATGTGTTATAAAAAAGATATCCTGGATTTATAATGGCAGTAAATGGTAGTCGAGATTTATTTTTTATTTTTTTTTCATAAAAAGTACTCCACATAGCTCAAGGGGGTTAATAAAGGCCCTCTGAAGTGAGTCAATGCATTTGTGTGAGAAAAATATCAATATTTAAAGCATCTGCAATTCATGTATGCGCGTGCAACTGTTAGCAGAAGCTAGAGATTACGATTTATAAAGTTTTAAACATGGATATTTTTCCTTACACAAACGCATTGATTGATTTCATAAGTCCTTTATTAAAGGAACACTCCACTTTTTTGGAAAACAGGCTCATTTTCCAACCCCACTAGAGTTAAACAGTTGAGTTTTACCGTTTTCGAATCCATTCAGCCGATCTCCGGGTCTGGCGGTAGCACTTTCAGCATAGATCAGTGGTTCCCAACCACGTTCCTTCATTTTCCGTCGGTCTTAGTACATGATGTTACTACAGAAGAATCAAGTTTAAAATAGCAAAAATATCGAAACTCTTTGGTCATTTGAGCAAAATGCTAACGATCAAATCAGATTCAATTATCTATGCTATGCTATGCTATGCTAAAAGTGCTACCGCCAGACCCGGAGATCGGCTGAATGGATTCGAAAACGGTAAAACTCAACTGTATAACTTTAGGGGAGTTGGAAAATGAGCCTATTTTCAAAAATAGTGGCATGTTCCTTTAACTCCCTGGAGCTTTGTGGAGTGCTTTTTACGATGGACGGATGCACATTTTTTGGGCTTCAAAATCTCACTGCCATTATAAATCTTGAAAGAGCCAGGACATTTTTTTTTTAATGTAACTCTGATTGTTTTCATCTGAAAGAAGAAAGTCATATACACCTAGGAGGTTTTGAGGGTGAGTAAATCATGGGGTAATTTTCATTCACCTTGTGAATTGTAATGTAGCTTATATTTCACATAATGCATCACCTAAATAGCTGAGGACGAATACATGGTTTGGCTCTCTAGGGATGACTAATATCTCGTCCTTATGCTGACTGGCAAAAAAAATAAATAAATAAATAAAAAAAATGCAAGCTGCAGTGTTGTTCACAAGCTGCCAGCCATAGACAGTCCACACAACACTACTTGTGAAACCAAATGTTGAATTGATCGGAAATGTGGCTCGTCTGTTAGCCGAGGCTGTAAAAACCACTGGGAAACCAGTGTCAAGATGACGGTCTACAGTACGAGATGTGAGAAAAAAAGAGGGGACAGATATTGCATAATGCACAGAGAACTTAAATCTCCAACAATCAGCAAGTTACCAGTCTGCATTTTCTGTTTTGCCAACACCTAAAACCACAACAATAGACACGTACTTTCTATTTATTAGGAATGGTACACAAAGAAAGCAATTCTGCAAAACCACAGTCTATAAAGTCTATAAATCATGATGTCTGATGTCTAGATGAAGGTAATCCAGTCAACCCGTTGACTCTGTTCCTCTCTGTTGTGCTGCCAATATTATTCAACAAAGGCTCACTTGTTTTCATTTGATTTTTTTTTTTTTTTTGTTTTCATGCCAGGCTCTAGACAAAATAACTCATCTGTTTATTGATGACTAATGCTATTCCACAAAATTAATAGAATTATTTATTTTTTTTAAAAGACTATTCTTCTATGTAGAATAATAGCTCTTCAAGCTTTTACCCTTAGGGTACATACTAGATATGTCAGTTCTGAGTGACTTTTCTGAGTGGCTGTTCCCATAACGTTAGAGGAAAACAGTCGGGTTTATGGCCGTTCCCAAACTCCATTTCACGCAAAGGTGGTCTCAACGCTTAGAGCTGGATTGAAATTGCTTCAACAACCTTCATTGTCGATTCTGAAAGATGTCTGTCTGTCCAGTGGGTTCATGGGGTCATTTGTAGCAGAAGCTTTTAAGCAGATCTTAATCCTAAATCGAAACATATCAAAGGCATGGGGAAAGTCAGCTGTGATCACATGACACTGACCGCTAAGGATGAGTAGAACCAAGCAGGGGTGAGCGCTAACCCACTTCGAGCTCTCAAACCCCCACATGATGACTTCTTAATCTAAATGACAACTTGCCATGATCAAGAAGATTTAACCTTTAAAGTCGAAACTCAGTAATCCACTGTAAACTAAAATCTTAAATCTTAAGCTTAAATGCTAATGAATTTTTTTGAATGTTTAAGTGATACATTTCAGACATTATGTATAGCATAAAAAAAGGATTCATTATTTTCAAGATTATATCATTATATTTCAAGATTTGTTACTTAAAAATTAAGCAAAGATAATCAAAATGTAAAAAATAAATTACTTATGAACATATACAACATGCATATATAAATTATAATATTATATTCTTAATAAATATATATATATATATATATATATATATATATATATATATATATATATATATATATATATATATATATATATATATATAAAAAATTTTCCCCAATCACAAAAATAATATTTCACAACATTACTGGATTTAATATTTTTGATCAAATAAAGACAGCTTTGTTTAGCATGAGTCATAAATAAATAAATAAATACAATTATATATAAATGAATGGGGTTTATGGTATACATACATATATATGTTTAAAAAAAAAAAAAAAAAAAAAAAAACATTTCTTCTGAATCTATTGTCTTTTATGGTTTCATTCTACAGCTGGTGTCTTGACTGTTTCCCTTATTCAGCCGTTCTTCTCTTCACACAGGTCTCATGGCTGTTTTCCCCCTCTCCTTCACCCCAGTCATCTCATGCTGGGTCTGTGCTTTGTCTGACAAGACTGGCAGGACGGCCCTTTTCTCCAGCTGCATCAGCAGACATGTCAGTCACTGTGTCTATGGAAATGTGTTTCACTCTTTACTTCTCCTTCTCGCTTCTCAGGGAGGAAGGATGCACATTCTGCCTGCATACCTTCCTGTCTTGGTTCATTTGAAAATGAGGGTCAGCGTGCAGACTGTCAGTGAGAGCGTGATGGACAGAGAGGAGTTAACAACCTTGCACATCACTCAGGTTTCTGTTGTTCAAGCAAACATGAGCAGAATACCGTGTTATGGTTCCCACCGTCAGGCTGACCCGCCTGACAGAAAACTAACATGGCAGCACTAGGCTGAGTGGAAGGGAGAGACAGCCTGAAAGGTGTTTATTTATAGAGGCAGAGGCACAACAGAAGCTAACATATGCAGTTGATGCAACTCAAGGAAAACCAGCAGCAACTGCTACGGTTAAATATTAGCCTATGCAAATGTACATACTTTTCCCCTTCATAACTGCCGCTTCTGCAACTTTTATAAGGTGAACAGCTGCCACAACACTATTAAAGGGATAGCTGCCTTAAAAATTAAAGACGTTGTCATTTGCTCGCTCACGTGTTGTTCCAAACCCTGTTAATTGTTAAAAACCTATCCTAGTTTCTAAATGAGCAAATAGTGACGTTCAAATCAATTAATCATTCTTTTTCATTCATATTTTTTAAGAATACCTCAGTTCACAAAACTCTGAATTAACTGTATGAATCAAACTAGTTCAGTTCCTAAGTTGACTCACTGATTCAACGATTTGCTCACAGGTTTTCAATGAATAATATGAATCATTTCAGTCTGTTTCTCTGACAATTATTTTTTCTTTTTTGCGTTCCCATTTGATCCAATAACAAAAGACAAAATTCACAACAGCATTTCTGAGAGAAAAAAATAAATAAATAACTAAAAAATAAATTAAAAAAAAAAAAAAACTAGAGAAATTGCTAATGATGGTCAGAAAAGAAAAAGATGCTGTCACTGCTGTATTAAAAACACTCACACAGCACGCAGCGTTAAATAGTTTTTTATAAAACGGATAGTTCCGGTTGCTGATTCTGGCTGCGCTGCGTTCTAAGCTGTCGTAAATTACTCTACAAACATACATCTTTTTTATTTCTGTGTGTTGTCACTTTGTTGCATCCACATCTGTTTCTGAGGAACTACATTGTTTAGTGGAAGAATACGGTTTTTATTTATATCATTACACTGCTCTGTTTTTTTTTTTTTTTGTTTATGTATATGGAATAACCTTTTTATAAAAGCAATAAGCCCCGTGAAGCCTTGGTTTACAGTGAATTTACAACAGCTAAGGGGGTTTTAGGCACTCCGCTTGACATCGTGCCTAACAACGCACATTAGCTATTATAAATTCACTATAAACCATGGCTTGATGGGGCTTATTGCTTTAATATTACCTCTGCATTAAATAAAAAAAAAAAATGGTCCATTGTATGGTTTCTTAGGCTGCGTTTACACTAGTACATTTCCGTTTAAAACGCATAACTTTTGCTACAGTTACACCTGTCGTTTACACTACTCTGGCGTTTTCGACCCTCGAAAACGGAGGCTTTCAAAAATGCTGCAGACCCCGTTTTAGTTTGAAAATTCCGGGGTTGCATTTCAGTATAAACTGACCAAAATGGAGACTTTTGAAAACAATGGCATAGCTGCCCACATTCGCTCTGCGTATCCTTGACAACCGTGTAAACAATAACATCATGCTCATTTGTTGCGTCTCATTTCGGAGGCCCATTTAAAAAAAAGTAACTGTTAAATTGAAAAGTAAAACAAAAGAAATAATATTTTTACACCTCAAGGAATAAGTCCATTTTATTACGGTTACTTCACTTAAAAGGGTCATCGGATGCCCATTTTCCACAAGTTGATATGATTCTTTAAGGTCTTAATGGGAAGCCTATAACATGCTTTGGTTAAAATTTTTCAATGGTTGTGTAAATAACACCTTTTTTACCTTGCCAAAAATCAGCTCTGCAAAAATCATCCTGTTCTAGTCGAGGTTGCTTTAAATGTTAATGAGCTCTGCTCACCCCAAAGAGGGGATATTATTTTTACAGATTAATTTAAAAACCACTGCATGGATTTTTATCATTATAGGGTAGATGTGTACATACACTGCCAACACACATTAATATTCAAACATGTAAAAGTGAACTTTGCATCCGATGACCCCTTTAAATGATCTTGAATGGTGGAGACGGAGATTGTTTCTGAATTGCAGTGAAAACGCCAGTGTAGATGAGGATTGTTTTCATTTTAAAACGCCGTTTTACAACAAAAATGCACTAGCGTGAGCAAGGTTTTAAAGTGAAATTTCACCCAAAAATGAATATTCTCCCATTAATTATTCACCTTCATGTCGTTCCAAACCCATAAGGCCTTCTTTCATCTTCGGAACACAAATTAAGATATTTTTGGTGAAAAGTTTTCTGACTCTGCACAGACAGCAACAGAACTTCAATGTTAAAGGCACAGAAAGGTAGTAAGGACATTGTTAAAATAGTCCATGTGACATCAGTGGTTCAACCGTACTGTTATGAAGTTACGAGAATACTTCTTGTGTGCAAAGAAAACAAAAATAATTTTACTGAACAATTTCTTCTCTTCTGTATCAATCTTTAATGCATACTCTCAAGAATACCACAACACATGCATGTGGTGCTGCTGTTGAGTAATTAATAACAGAATTTTCATTTTAAAGATTCAGAATATAGGGTCGAAAGCACCAGTCCCAAATGCATAGAAAAGAGTGACCAATACAGTCTTCAGAATATCTATTTTTTTCATTCCACCAAAGTCAGTCAACATAAGGGTTAGTAAATTATGCATTGTTGTGTGAACTATTATTTCAAACCATCATACGTCAGTGGAGTTTGTAGGGAAGTGGTGCAGCTGATTTTAAACATTCAAAGCAGGTGTTTGGGGTGTCCACAGTCTCTCTCTTTTCCTCTTCATTTTCTGGATGATCAGTCAGCTTGACTCTAGCTCTAGATTACAATAGAGGCTGTTTGCTCCAAACATTTCATAATGCCTGACTTCCTTTGCCACACACAAACACACACACACAAATCTATCTGTCTACATCCATATTTGATATGCCGCGGGAAAAAGCTGAGACTTTAGGCACAATGTAAGCACAACACACTTACATGTGCTATATATAACGGCACAGTATCAGGCCACATCAGTTTTATTCATTTCTATTTTAGAATGAATATACTCTTGTTTTCATAAAAATATATAAAAGAGCTCAAAAGACTCTCACAACGTGACATATTTCTGTCCATTTTCAAACCTACTTTTAACAAAACAGACACATCAGACCATATTATTTAATATATAATGTGGAAACAGTAAAGGCCAGTAATAATTAACATGTTATGGTATCGGATAAAGTACCACAGCAGATATATTTCCACGGCTATAAGTATGTGATATGCTATCATATAGAGCAGGGTGTAAAAACTTGTACCTACCAAAAAACAACTCTAATATACTTGGAAGAAAAAAAAAAAAGTTAATCCAATGGCTTTAATACAATATTTAAATCAATAACTTCATGTCATTTGACGATTCCCTTTCATTTTGACATTTTTGGAGCAAACCAATTAAAGGTTTAGTTTACCCAAAAATGAAAATTCTGTCATGAATCATTTACCCTCATGACGTTTTAAAGACGCAAGACCTTTGTTCATCTTCAAAACACAAATGAAGATATTTTAATGAAACCTGAGGCACTTCTGTCCCTCCATTGAAAGTCTATTAACTCCCAAAAGAACCAATCTGAAAGCTGGTGTTTATATGTGAATAAAACAATGCATTTGTGAACTTTTGAAGTGTCAAAGTTTTGGTGCAATGGCCTTTTAACAGAGAGACAGAAATCTCTTAGGTTAAAAAAAAATAAATAAAAAATAAACACATTTCTGTTTCAAATATTTACATCATATTAATATCAGTTTGGAACAACATGAGGGTGAGCAAATGAGAGTTTTTATTTTAGTTGAATTAACTCTTTAAAAACGATACACTAAAAGCTTTAAAAGCTATTACGCAAATGCTGTTATATAATATTGTGGTTCTACCACTACTTAACTACAGTGTTCATACTCAAACTATTTTCTTCTACAGCTAGATGATAAATCTCTAACTGTCAACACACACCACAGAAAGTTACAAGATGAAACCACAGAAAACAAGTGTGTTTGCAAAGAAATATGCAAGTAATAAATGATTGTTTTGTAGAGCACCTGATGAATGCTAAACCTACCCTCAGGTCTTTCTCAACCAGTTTTCACTGAAACATCTGACGCACCATAAAACTATGTGTTTGTGGAGAGGTAGGAGGTTCGAGCCATTTTTCAATTTTCACAAGCCAACGAGTCATGTAAAAGGCAAATGAAGAAGATGGTTCCGACCCGATACACGGCTCCCAGATAAAGCGGAGTCCACTGAAACGCTGATCAATATCACAGCGATAACATAAACCTTTGGCTCCGAAATCCCATCTCGACCGCCAAAGCTCGTTCCCAATCAAGGGAGGCAGGCATCTATTTGTGCTAACATCCTATACTGCCAATCCCAATGAACACAAGCAGAAGAAGTCTGGAGTGCTGCCTTGAGCCGACAGACAAGATCAACACTCTTACATTAGTGAATTGAGAGCACTGCTGAAGGATTTCTTTCTAACAACAAAGAATGAAATTATCAATGCAAAACACTTCACAAAAGTTTGCTAATTTGCTAATGAAAGCACATTAAGAGACTCCAGAGACAGTCACACTCTGATTCAACAGCGACTCATAAGAGGTTACACTTCACAGTGGCAGTCTCAGTTACTATTCACATTAAATCCATGTAAGAAGATCACAGCTATAAAGTGTACTTAAAACTTAGTGGTATCCGCAAACATTTATGTTTCAAAATGCGATATATTACTGAGTGAGGACAGCATGTTCAGTAGGAAAGAAATGTAGGGCAGGACCTATCTAAAATAAATTAAATGGAAGGAAATATCTTAAGCTAAAATATAATTGGGTAATATTATTTTTCCCACACACATGGCCTTGCTAATCTTGTGCCTGTTCAGTGGAACTGGAAAATGGAGTTATAATTACAAGTTAAAGCACATGAAAGACAGAGCCAAGTTGTGTTTATGAGCAGGAAACTTAGAATTTTCAAAGACACACAAGTTGCGACATGTTCACTGATCTATGAATTGAATAATATCTATAGACAATAAGAGATGAGAAGTTTTTTTTTTTTAAATCCATTTTAGTATCTAATTTCATATCAGTGAGCAGAAAACGGTAGTGCATACTTTATTTACACTTTAAATGCTGTATTTCAATTATTTTAAAGATGTTTTGTATGGAACAGCTGATAGACAACAAGTATAAAGTTAATCATCAATAAACATTTAGTTTTGATACGGTGTATTGTTTTCAATTCAGATGTAGTTATTTAGGTTTATTGTTCTCAATATAATTTTTGGTGCTGTTTATAATTTAAGTCTTAAATATGTGACAACGTAATAACAAATGCCCAACTCAGAGGTACGAGTTTACCAGGTGCACTTGAAGGCAGTATCTATCCAGAAGAGTACCAAAAAACAACTAAGCACAACCTACTCACCTGTCAATCAACCACTGACAAACCATTTTGTGTGGCTTTAAAATATATACGCTGCATGTTACTAATCTACAAACATTCGCTACTTTGCTAATTACAGGATTCATACGAGGTTACTCTTTCCAGTGACGGTCTCAGCTAGGGCTGTGCAAATAATCGGATGCGATTATCATGCACATTTTGTCGAGCAATGTCGGTTCTGTGATTAGACATAATTCTCCATCACCTACTGTCAGATGGAACTGCATATACTACAAAGAGCCGTAGTTTACTGACGAGATGCGCATGATAATCACATCAGATCATTTGCACAGCAAATCACGCAATCCTGAGGAAAAAAAAGTCAGAACTGCGAGTTTATATCACATATTTCACAATTTCGACTTTATAACTTGCAATTGCGCAAATCGAGGAAAAAAGTCAGAGCAAGTTTATATCACGCAATTCTGAGGAAAAAAGTCAGAATTGCAAGCTTATATCATGCAAGTCTGAGGAAAAAAGTCAGAATTGTGAGTTTATATCTCACAATTCTAAGGATAAAAAGTCAGAATTGCAAGTTTATATCATGCAATTCTGAGGAAAAATGTCAGCATTGTAAGTTTATATCACGCAATTCTGAGAAAAAAAATTGCAATTACGAGTTTATATCTCACAATTCTGTGGAAAAAAGTCAGAATTGTGAGTTTTTAAATCACGCAATTCTGAGGAAAAAAAACTTGCAGAATTGCAAGTTTTTATCACGCAATTCTGACCTTATATCTCAGAGTTACGAGTTTATATCTCACAATTTTGAGGAAAAAAAAACTAAGTTTGTATCATGCAATTCTGACGAAAAAAAAAAAAAAGCAGAATTGCAAAATGTAAACTCGCAATTGCAAGAAAAAGAGTCTGAATTGTGAGAAATGTTGCAAATGTTTTTTTTTTTAAACCTTTTTTTTTTTATTCAGTTGCAGAAACGGGCTTCCCTACGTTTAGAATTCAAATTAGAATTCAAAAATTTCAACAGAATGACGTAGAAGGAAACATAGGAATATTATCAACCACAGGAGATGCGTTCAAGACGTATGCGACTACCAGATGTAAACAAACAATCTCCTGCAATTGGGTCATCTGAGACGGATTGTAAATCCAGGCCATTTTAAACAGATGTGGCAGTTTATTAAACACACTTAAAGGATATACATCTAGCTAAATAAAGCTAAAAAGTCCACATTTGCGTTTCAGCATACAGACAGGAAATGGGTCAGCGGACGCCTGCTGGAGGGCAGCATGACGGAGAGATGGAGGATGGGAGGGAAGATTCAGGACAGCTAACGCTGCAGGGCACAGGCTAACTGCAAACACAAAACACAAAAACCCACAAGCACTTTCAACCACACCAGCACTAGCGTCCTAAGAAAGGGGTGAGATGGCTCTCTGCACCCCTCAGTTTAAGCGTCTCGATGTGGCTTTGCTAGAGCTGGCAGTTCAGACTATCATCAGCAACTACGCATTTTCTTTTCTTGGTGCGGTGGTGTACAAAAATAATGTTATACAAGACATCCTCGGGCTGAATGGCATTGAATGGAATGCAGCTGAGGCGCCAGGGTGTGACAGCAAATGACTAATATTTTAATTCCCCCACAAAACAAGAGGTGCACAAAACAGCACACATGCACACCCAGGGAGGACACCAGACCCCACACTGTCACCCACAGAGTCTTGTCACTGTGCTCTTTGAGGTGCGCAGGTATGATCTCGTCATCTCTCCTACACTTTTGCACATGCAGAGCAGAACGTACGGAAGTCAGGTGAGAGGGAAACAGACGGCACACCACCTGGCCCTCACAGCCCCGGACCCAGCACTATTTCTTTAACCCACCGAGCTGCTGAATGAAAGGAAAGCACACAGAGATTTAAACTGAGAGGATGTGTGAATGAAAGCAGGATCTTAAGGCCTAACTCCAAGCCATGAAAAACACTCAGCAAGCGTCAGAGCTCCATTCATGCCGTTTCATCATGAATGGGTCTGACATACAAGAGTGTCCACAATATAAAGAAAAGGAAAAAAAAAAAAAAAAAAAAAACTAGCTCAGAAATGCATTTACAGTATTATGTTGGTTTAATATGGTTTTGAATTTCAATTTAATTACTTTAAAAATATGTTGTGGTGTAATCAACAAGTAAAAGGTAAACATATGTACCATACAACATCTTAATCATGACAATTAAAAAAGTTTGGAGATGCTTTTTTTTTTGTTGGTAAGATCTCATTTATTTGATAAAAAAAAATCGACTAAAAACTGTAATGCTGTGAATATTATTGCAATTTAATATAACACTTTTTTATTAAAAAAAAAAAAAATTAATCCAATTCATTCCTTTGATGGCAAAGCTGAATTTTCAGCATTTCTGTGTCACATTAACCTTCAGAAGTCAATCTAATATGCTGACATGTTGCTGTTCTTATTCTTATCAATTTTGAAAACACTGGTGCATACTTGCTGAATAAAACTCAGTTGCGAGTTATAAAGTTTATAAAGTTATAAAGACTGATATGTTCTGAGTTTATACAGTTAAAGTCAAAAGTTTACATGCACCTTGCAGAATCTGCAAAATGTTCATGAGTTCCTTGTTTGTCCTGAACAGTTAAACTGCCTGCTATTCTTCAGAAAAATCCTTCTGGTCCCACAAATTCTTTGGTTTTTCTGCATTTTTGTATTTTTGAACCCTTTCCAACAATGACTATATGATTTTGAGAGCCATCTGTTCACACTGAAGACAACTGAGGGACTCACATGCAATTATTACAGAAGGTCCAAACGGTCACTGATACGTCAGAAAGAAACACGATGCATTAAGAGCCAGGGGTGAAAACTTTTGAACAGAATGAAGATGTGTACATTTCTCTTATTTTGCCTAAATATCTTTTTTCCTCCATTTAGTACTGCCCTTCAAAAGCTACAGAAGATAGTTAATTTTTTTCCAGAAGACAAAATAAGTTACATTTACCCTGATCTTCAAACTCAAGAAGTTTTCACCCCCTGCTCTTAATGTATGGTTTTTCCTTCTGGAGCGTAACACTGAAATATCTTATTCAGGTCAGTACTAAATAAAAAATAACATGCATTTTGTATGATCCCTCTTATTTTGGTAAAATAATTAACATTTTGTTAACAAGGTGTATGTAATCTTTTGACTTCAACTGTATCTCACAGTTCTGACTTAACTCACATTTTTTTAAATTGAGATCAGTATAAATGGCATTAGAAGTGTAATTTTGAATTAAAAAAAAAATAAATTAAGGTCACATCCTTCGCCCATATCCTGTTTAAACAAACTTAACCTTGAGTTGTGCTACACCTAAATGAACAGGGCCCCTTTCTATATCTAAACCGCATGCCTGTCAAACCCACGTGTAAAATAAACCTCGTCTTCGCTGAGAAAAACACTCCCTCATTAATATGGGTGAACGAAGGTCATTCTGACGACCCGCATCAAAACCAAAACTAATAACACGGCTGCTGTGCGATACGCGACCCCTCGACAAACCAAGGTCCTCGCTACTTGTGTTTGGAGCTAAAAATGGCCAGAAAACAAACAGAAAGGGCATGGATCTCATTTCAAGGTTTGTGGTCAGAGCACAGAAGCTCATTTTCAGACGTCGTCCCTCAGGACTAGGTGAGGCTGACCAGGTGATGCCAAACATGGCTTCCATGTATGTGGGACACAGACCTTCGCTTCTGTGCTAGAGAGAGAGTTTATGAATGGCCCATCTGAGCATGTGCTGCACTGAAATGTTTCCCCACTACTGCACATGTCAGCGCTCTGCTTCTGGGTGACCTATTTCCGTTCTCGCTCAAACACAACATGCGCGAGAACGCACACTCAACAGACTAGATTCAAAGGAACGGTGAGATGAAAGCAAAAGATTGATTCTTAGGTGCACATATGACATTTTAAAAAACAAACATTTAGTGAGAGTTCTGGACAGACAGCAAAAATAAGATCATGTCAGCACCTAAGTGTATGTTTTGACTCATAAGCCTTGGTTTTTAATATAAAACGCCACCTGAAAGCAACAGCCAAGAAGTGACGTGAGTGGCCTGTAAAGCTCACTTCTTCCATGGGATGGTGTGAACAGCTCATAGCTATATATTATCTTGCTTCGGCGAAGGGCAGAGAGCATGGCTTGTATGAAACAGATTAACACCAAATCCCATTCAAAATATGAGCGACATCTGGGGCGCCATGTGACCTGTATTGTTAAAGCATGTACGTAGCAGATCCATGTGTGAGGAGGCAGGGAAGGTGAAGCTAATGCACCAGACACAATGGATGGCCAAATCAAAAGCACTCAAAGAGCTATCTGCAGTAATCTTTCCATCCCACGCGCTACTTAGCCTAGCGAGCAGAGAAAGGAGAGCACTTCACGTGCATCCCTTTAGCCCATTAGATCGTACAGCACACAGGGTAATTGGTTTACGGCTGCTGTGAAACTGCGCCTCGCCATATGGGCATCCTTAAACTGCCCATCTAGTTATATTGTGCCTAATTTACTTATCACACACATTTGTCAAGAAAAGTGTAGATAATTTCACACTTAAATGTATGGATTTAGCAGACGCTGCTTTTATTCCTGGGAGCCAAACCCATGACCTAGGCCGTGTCAGCGTCATGCGCTACCAGTTGAGCTACAGGACGGCGCACGTACGCGCTCACACTAATTAGACAGACTGACACAGTTTTTATAATCCGAGGAGCGACGCATAAAAACAGAGCCTTGTTAGGAAGTAACCCAGTTTATCCACTCAGAAGTCGCTGGAAAACATGCTGCGAGTAATTTGGTGGCATTAGAAGGATTTGAGTGTTTATCAAGCCATGCATATGGCACACTGTTTCCCGGTTGGACACGGATAGATCCAGCAGCAGTGCACAGCAAGTTCAATTTTGTTTCTATTGAATGAACAGAGGAACACAAGAACTGATATGGGTAAATGATGCGCTGCTCTTTTTTTTCGGTTTTTGTTTTCTTTTTGGGGTCCAGATCTATTAATTTCTTTATAAATACAATAAAAAAAGCTGTGAATGTGTTTCAGTTTCTGAAACAAAAATCCACTCTAAAAAATGACAAACCCAGTGACTGGGTTGTTTTGACTGGGAATGTTTAACCCAACCTTCTGGGTAGATTATTTAACTGAAATATTGTTCAAAAATTACTATATAGCTGGCTTAAAACCTAAAATAGGTTGTAAATTAAAAAGCAGACACATAATTACTAGAGGCATCAGCAATAATCAAAAGTTGAACATTTATAAGCAATTTTAAAAATGTTTATTATTTAAATATTTATTCAACTTATTAATCAATGTTCATTTATTGAACATATATTTATAAATGTTATTTTACAAACTATTTTAGTTCATTTTAAGCAAAAACCAAAAAAAAAAAAAAAGTAATTTTTAAGCAATATTTGAGTTAAATAAACTACCCAGAAGCTTGGGTTAAACATTTAACCTAACCGCAGGGTCAAAACAACCCAATCGCTGGGTTTGTCTATATTTCATGTTTTGAACCAAGCATTTTTTATTTATTTATTTTTTTTGTAAATGTGATATTTGTTGTGTATTTAGTCAAAATGGTGCAACTATGGTGTAACTATTTAAATACTCATGAAGAAAAAAAAATAATAATTAAAAAAAAAATCGTTAACGCTCCCAAAAAATAAGCAATGAAGAGGAGAAATTTAATTTAAAAACATTATTTAAATTAGAAAAAAAAAAAATCAGTGTGCTATAACCAACATGCAGGAAGCCATTTTGTTGTCATGTGACAAAAATATTGACCTTTTTATGAAAAGGCATGTTTTACTCAAGTCAAAAACCTACAAAAACCTCCCCATGGCTTCATGGCTTTATATTAAATGTATGATATTTGTTTAAAAAAAAAAAAAAATAACACCACACAACAACATTATTACGCTGAAAATGCTTCAAAACTTTTTGGAAAATAATGATTCAAATCTGTGTGTGTGTTCATACTATATGTATGTAAGGGGGATATAAAATATTCTAGCACTTTTTATTGATCACCACAATCAATTTCCCCCCACGTTTTTTAAAAATGCAACAAATCAGTATGAACACAAACATTTCATTTAAAAACGTGGCGTTTTAAACTAGACTTCTAGCAAAGATTTATCCTTTTCATTCATCAGAATGGTTATAAGAGAATCATTCCTACGTTACAAGGAATTATACTAGTACAACACGTACAATACATACACAAACAAAGCCAAAGAAATACCGTTATTAGACTAGCGATATCAGGATACTCAGTGTTATTTTATCAACCGGATTAGTTCATTGACATTTTTTGCAATAATTTGTATATAATAGCCTAAAGTTTAAAAAAGCAGTTATTTGTTATTTAAAAAAACGCAACCGTCCACAGTTCCTTATCGACTGAGCAAAAAAGGAAAACGTTTTTTTCAGAAACCAAACGTCTTGTAGCGGTTCGTCCAGCCGTTATTTTACATTTCACTCCATTTCTACTATTGTAGTGATTGTTGCACCTGCCATTACGGCGCAACCGCAACACCAAAAGACATCAGTGAGCATCTACAATAAAGGACACATAACTTACCCTTAACGCGGAGAGGTCTATTTCATCCAGACTCCGAGCCGGAGAATCGCTCGCCATATTAAAGACGAAAGAAAACCGGAATTACACGGAGAAACAAAGAAATGTTGTTGAATAGATCTCAGACAGCCGTCCGCTGATCTCCTACGGCAGCGCGTTCAAATCTCGGTTCGCTGATCGCTCTCGCTTATTGTACAATCCGTCTTTTAACTCTGGATTCCACCGATGCTCTTGCTAGACCTCAGTTCGATTTCACCCGAGCAAACAGAAACATCGTGTGTTCTGAGGACAGCATGTTTTTCAGCAGGAGCTACACATCTTTTGGTCTCTAACACTGTGGTTGCAATCTCAATGCCGCTTGTCTTGAGAGTAGCATCAATCAGTTGTGTGGGAGTGGCTAAATGACGGGGCGGCGCCAGCGTCACTAGTACCGCCCACTTGTTTGGTTCCACTGTAGTACATACTGTCGTAGTACATACTGTTAGAAAAAACATGCAAACATTCCTTTAGTTTAATTTCACTTGCCTCGAGTCTTTCCTCCAACTTAACCTTATGTTAAGTTTTTATATTTAGAAGGTATACACCAGTATCATCGCTCAACATTCTGTGTTATGCTACTCTTTAGTAGGTGGTTTTCTAGAGTGGTTCTTAGGAACTCTTAAAGGAATTTTTAAATACATCTACCTGACATACCTGAGCACCAAATCTAACTGACATTCCTTTAGGTATACCTTCGCTTGTGCACACAACAAAACGGCTTCCGTGTCATATAAATAAGAAAAGAGATGTAATCAACAGTCGATGACAACTATGACAATCTAAATAACTATGGAAATTTAAATAATTCACCTCTGCGTTTGATGTTTCCCAAGAACTGTGATGTTATAAATTCTGTTTTCCAGCGAAAAAAATGTAAGACATATTTAGTTTTTTTTTTTTTTTGATGTTGTAGAAAAATAAACCAGCTCTTTTAAATGCTATATAAAAATCTCCCCATACACTACCAGTCAAAAGTTTTTGAACAGTAAGATTTTTAATGTTTTTACACAAGCCTCTTCTGCTCACCAAGCCTGCATTTATTTGATCCAAAATACAGAAAAACAGTAATATTGTGAAATATTTGTACTATTTAAAATAACTGCTTTCTATTTTAATATATTTTCAAACGTAATTTTTTATGCATTTAAAGCTAAATTTTCAGCATCATTACTCCAGTCTTCAGAGTCACATGGTCCTTCAGAAATCATTCTAATATGCTGATCTGCTGTTCAGGAAACTTTATTATTATAATCAATATTTAAAACAGGTGAGTACATTTTTTCAGGATACTTTGATTAATAGAAAGATACAAAGATCAGTATTTATCTGAAATAAACACTTTACCATTCAAAAGCTTGAATCAGTAGAAAGTGTTATAAAAATTAATACTTTTATTTAGCAAGGATGCTTTAAATTGATCAAAAGTGATGATAGAGACATTTCTAATGTTACAAAAAAAGATTTCTGTTTCAGATAAATGTCAACTTTCTATTCATCAAAGAAACCTGAAAAAAATATACTCAGCTGTTTTCAGTATAATAATAATAATAATAATAATAATAATAATAATAATAAATGTTTTTTGAGCAGCAAATCAGAATATTTACAATGATTTCTGAAGGATCAAGTGACTGGAATAATGATGTTAAAAAATCAGCTTTGTAATCACAGAAATAAATTACATTTTAAAATATATCTAAACAGAAATCATTTTTTTAAACAGTAAAATATTTCAGAATTTTACTGTTTTTGCAATACTTTGGATCAAATAAATGCAGGCTTGGTAAGCAGAAGAAACTTCTTTAAAAAAACATTAAAAATCGTACTGTTCAGAAACTTTTGACTGGTAATGTGTATGTGTTTTATATGAAATATACAGTATATGCTTTGTAAAATAAAAATATATATATATATATAAAAAAACACACACATTTCCATAAATAAAAATAAAAAATTAGGATCTGCAAGAAATATTAAAGCACTACACTCATAATACAGGTCGATTTCCCTCATTTTAATCTGTTGTTGTTTCTATTTAAATAAATACATTATAAGCTCATCCGATTATCCTCATTTTCATCCAAAGAAGTGCAGTCTGGGACAGCCCCTATGTAATTTAGCTGAACGTTTCTGCTTCCCTGGAAACTTGACCTATATATAATTGTTTAATCCACTTCTTAGGAACTCAGATTTCTTTTCCTTACAATTTATAC
This sequence comes from Cirrhinus mrigala, assembly GCA_036247105.1. Lineage (NCBI taxonomy): Eukaryota > Metazoa > Chordata > Actinopteri > Cypriniformes > Cyprinidae > Cirrhinus > Cirrhinus mrigala. Next base: position 18,383,310 of record CM070008.1, on the reverse strand, counting down.
TTTCCTCTTTTGTTGAAATAGGCTTACACAGATATCAAGAGGCAAGTCACGTTCATTCCTGACTGAAATTAGAGGAGAGGGTCTATCACTCAGATAAATCATCTGTCAAAACATATTTCTCAAATGGTAAAGAACAAAATGTTTAGACTTGCTGCTACCGCATGTTGGCTTTAAGAGCTATTGTTAAACACCACTGATAAATTGCTAAAAGGAAATTATTTTCTCACATCATTAGCAGCTATTAAGTGATTAAACAACATTCTTAATGTACTTGAGAGGATCACATAAAATACAAAGCACCACAGACACTATTATTTGAAAAAAGATCCAGAGCTCCAGAGTTTTTCTAATAAGTCTGTATTAAAATTCCATGGATTCCTTTTATTATTGCCTATTCAAAACAGCTGCTCGGCAACTACTGGGCACAAGTGTAACCTCGTTACTTTGCATGCAAGTCTCAAGTCGGTGTTTTAAGGTTAAAGGTCACCGTTTCCTTAAAATGTCAGTAAAATGCAAGCCAAATGAACGAGGCTCACTGTGTTTTGATGCAAGTAGCTCATTAGTGGGGTTTTCATGATCTGTTTCTGCATTTATCTCTTCTTAATGCCTTTACAGAGAAACAGGCCGGATTTGGTACACCAGGATGGAGATCACATTTACATTTAGCCATTTGCACATTCTTTAATCCAAAGTGACTCACAAAAGGGAATAAAACAACAAAACCTAATTCAAGTGTATAGGTCCACCCGCATGGGCCAAATAACCACTGAGAGCAATTAGGGTTGATGACCCGGGCCGTCGCCCCCTGGTGGCTACTTGCTGTAGGCAACATAAAAACAGATTATAGGAAGTGTTCTGGTGTTCAAAGAAGTATGTTTATTACATGTCTAGCAATTTTGTTGCGCAACTGGTGCCTCAGATGTGCTTCTTCAGTAGAAACGTAGGCTACCTTTCATTTAAATCTGAATCAGCAGACAGGTTTGTCTTTTGCTATTTCCTTGCTATCGTATAAAGGCTGTCACGGAATGAAAAGAAATCAGGAGTCTGCTATAAAGGAATCGAATGTGAAAAGAAAAGCATTCGGTCAGTCCGCGGACAACAAGAAAGCCTTTCAGCTCCGCGGGATGAACTGAAAGAGCTTTTTACAACCAAATGTGCATAATCCCTCTGCCTGCAATACATAATATAACCAACATAATTTGCGCACTGAATTCACAGAAGAGTGATTTGTGCTGGGCTGTGAAGAAACGGATTCCATATAAGAGAGACTCTGAAGAATCCTGGTCAGCGGGGCAAGATATAGTCACGTGTTTCACGAACATCATCTTAACTCAAAGCTGCATTCAGTGCTGTGTTGCCATGTTCACTTATTATACAGTAAGTGACTCTAGCCTTGTTTTTATTAAAGAGGTGATAAATTGCGGCTTTTTTTTAACTCATTTCCATTATACAGTCACGCATGCAGGCTCGTCAGTGTTTTAGCACAACAAAGTAAGATGGACCGCGAGTACTAGCAACGGTTGTCAAACACACCCACCTGTTCAAGCCAGCTCTACAAACAAAGATAATTGTGTTAAGCTCGATAACCCTAGGCTTTTCAGTTTTGTAAGAGAACATTCTTGACAGTTAGGCTGTCAGGTCATTCTGCCCCTTGGCTATTACTGTGAACCATGAAACAGCATTGCAGATTTATAGGTAACTCCTACACACTACACAGGAAAAACACTTCAATCTGTGTAAAGATTTTTAAGAAACTTCTCTGGTGAAAAAAACAGCATATCCCTTTCAGACCTGATAAAAAAAAAAAAAGATTTGCGCAAACTCATTTTTTATTAGATTTTTCTCATGTCCAATGGATGCCAGGACTTAAGAAAAAAAATAAGTAGAGTTTGTGCACTATAGTTGAACTAGTGTTTAAAATTTTGAACAGAACACATACTGTAAGAATGAACAATGGCGTAAGAATGTGGAAAAAAAAGATAAGATGATATGAAGTTTAAAAAAAAACTTGTTTTTTGGTTGAAGTGGATGAATCCGAGTATATGTATAAATGCCTTTGCGTGTATATGTATGGGTTTATGTGTACTTGCTGATTGTTTTGATAAATATACGATTGTGTGCATTGTAGCATCAAGGCATCAGTGTGTGTGGAAGTGGTGTGAGCGTGTGTGTTGCTGTGTATTCACTGATCTCACATCCACTATGGCTGTTTCTCAATAAAACCAATGAAAAATTGATCTACAGATTGTAGTCACTTTGAAGACATAAATGAAATCATATTAATATTAATTTCATTAATTAACATCAATGTTCATAAAACATTAGAATTTGTACCTCTGTGTTTAGCTTTGAAATGCACAAATTTCTCAACCTGTTATACAACTAATTCAAGAGGTTCCTGCTAAGACCTGATGTCCATTGTGATGGACAGTAAATTTAAAAAAAATCTGTGTTCTGCAGCTCTGACAGATCTTCAATATATCTTGGAATATTATCATTTTATAATCTTAATTTTACAACTGATGCAAGTTGATGAGTCTACCATTAACATAACTCTGCATATAAAAGGTAAAATATGGGGTTCCTCCTCTTCCTGTCTAGCTGGTTATCATGTCTCTCTTTTGTGATGTCTGTAGCTCAGTCAGATTAGGAGTCAGATCTTCATTGTGATTGGTTAATCAGGGACCAATCAGTGACCAGGCATTGCTCATATTTTAAAAACATAACATTTTATTGGTTTAAACAAAAAATCATGTGATGTCCATTTCAATGGACGCAGGGTCTAAAGGGGATATGCTGCTAGGTATGCTTTGATGCTGGGATGCTGGTTAGGTATGTTTTGATGCTGGTTTAAGCTAGTCCTTTGCTGGTTTATGCTGGTTTTAGCTTAAACCAGCATCAAAACATACCTAACCAGCATCCCAGCATCAAAACATACCTAACCAGCATCCCAGCATCAAAACATACCTACCAGCATATGCTGTTTTTTTAACCAGGGCAGGGTTGCCAGGTTTTCACAACAAAACCCGCAAAAATGCTACTCAAAATAAGCCCAATCGCACTGAGGGGTTCCCCTTGTAAAATCAGCATTTCAGGGGCTAAATATCACGTTATTGATCACTTCAACCTGCAGATATGAAAAACAACATGCGGAAAAACCACACTGAATACGGAACAGCCATCAGCGGTTGTGGGCGGGGCTTGTGCAGTATGATGTCACACTGTTTAGAAAATCAAAATGCTTGATGATTGAGACCGTTTAGATTTTTGGAAATTAAAAAAAATAGATGAATGGATTTTTATCATTGTAGGGTGGTCGTGTCCACACTGTGCCAAGACACGTTTATATGCAAACAACATGTAAAAGTGAATTTTGCATTCGATTTAAGAAACCATGCTTAATTCAGACCAGGTTGCAAGATCTGGCAGCAATGATTCACCTCTCTCAGCAAGAGCTACAATAACATATCTTTCATTTTCAACTTGTCCAAGAATGAGTAAGAGCTCCTTATTATCTGTTTATTTTCAGAATTTGTCCCTGTAAACAATGCACTATTCAATCACTTTCCTTGGAAGGGCTGGATGATGAAATAACAAAATATCCGAGACAGACTTCCCATTCGCTTTCTTTTGTTCCGCACATTGTGTGGTGCTCATGTCAAGGCGTTACAACCATTAGAGTTACTCTTGTGTTCTTACCCATAATTCTAACTGCAATTGCACACTGCAGTCAGCTTGTGTATTCAGCAGCGTCAGTATGCAGCACTTAGCTCTTGGCAGTGGGCCCTCGGGGACACATCTATAGGTGATATCTACCGTAGGCAGCATGTGCTGCCCTAGAAATCTGCTACAGTCTTGATCTGCCCTTTCAGACTGTCCCCTAAAGACAGCCAAAAACGCAGCTGGTTTAGGCTCAACTCTAGCAATCGATTCCTGTCCAAGAGCCTGTTCAGATGAGATAGGTAAAAGTCACTATATAAAAAACTTACATTAGCACTTCTGTGGAGAGGGGGTATCACTGCTTGGGGATAATGGCAGTAGCCTTCTCAAAGCGATGTCCATATTATTTACAGTGCACTGCCTATATGGTATGTTGGCTTTCACACTGCAGTCCACCAGGTGGCGCTGTGATTGATGTGAATAATGGTGGTCAAAATGCGAAATGCCTCTAGAAAGACTATATCAATAGTCAACAGTCAGGTTGAGTGTTTTCGAAAATATTAACAAGATAAGGATTTACTACTTTTATGCTGCCTTTTGTCTTTTTAGTAGCTTGATAGCACCTTTTCTTTTTATTTTGAACATTTAAATATTTATGTTGTACTCCAGAATCAAATCACTGAGGGTGCTTCTTAAATTAATGAGGGTGGTCTTACTTTAATATGTTAGTTATTTATTAGATTAATGAATTTATGAATATATTAACCAATATATATAAGTTCTCTATGCTTCACAATGAATCTCCAATTTATATTGCGTCTACACTTTGGTATAATGAGATGGCTCGTGCTGAACACAACAACTCTTCCGATTTAAGCGATGAGTGGATTCTAACTTTAACGTCTCTGATTGGCTGTTGCGTTCAAGAAATCAACAGATATGTCTGTGATTGGCTACATTGCTCAACGCTGCAAAAACACGTTAGAAACCGATTTCCAGAGCGCAAACTAACACACTGACTGGAAAGTTTGCCAAATGTGCAATAAAATTCCATTATTACAGCTTTAACTGAAGGTGCTATTGTTTTCATTTCGTTAGCACCCCTGTAGAACCAGGCCTGCGTTGTACGTTGAAAAGAAACTGAAGGCTTTGGATAAAGGTGAGTACAAAAATGACAAAATTTTAATTTAGCGTGAACTGTTCTTTGAACTAACCAAGCTAAGGTTGAATAGATGAACTTTTAATGTATAAATAGGCATATTTCAAGAATAATTCCACAGCTAAATCAAAAATGATGCTAAAAATAATGAATTCTATAGGAACAGAAGAAGTGTCTGGGACGGTTTTATAATAAACCAACATATTCATATAGTCTTGACTATTTTAAGCAATATTAAGTAATACAAAATATTTATTACAAAAAAATTATTACTCAAGTTTATTCGACTTTACATTTTCATCAAGTCAGGCGGGAATCTACCTGTGGATTAGGTTGCGGCATCTTTCTTCCATGTAATAATAATACAAACCATTCTGTTTGCTAGAGGTAGCCTACATCATTCTGCCCCCTGGCTGTTACTGTGAACTGAAATATAGCATTGCAATGTTACAGTGAATTACCTCAAATCAGAGAAGAGACGCTCTTGTGAAGCTAAACTGAGACTCTAGAGACCAACAAAGAAGCACATGTGATACACAAAGTGGTGATTTGCAGATTCAAGTTATAACTCTAGCTTAAGTTTAACTAATTGAGTTTAAAGATAATTTGTCTTAACCAAAGGTAATATGAGATGTTAATTTTAGAAAATATGAGAGAAAACAGTGGAAGATTACTTGTTTAGCTGAGAAGGAAGATTAACTAAAGCCTAGAAGAATCCTTGGCTTGTTTAAAATTCAATTTACACCTTATAAACAGTATTACTATAATAAAGATGATTTACAGAAATAAAATCTGACTATAATCCACAAAAAGACCTGGTCTAGTGTAACCAATAAAAGAAAAAAACTCTTTTAAGCAGGAAAAAGAGCGAACTACCAGCAGGCTGCCTGTGACAAGCCTTGGAGATTGACATTACATTTTAAAGTTACTCATTTAGAGAAACATGAATAATTCAATATGCAAAAAAGAAAAGAAAGAAAAATTCAACAAGGCACAGTTGGAGGTATGCCCTGAGGTTAAGAGGTTTGGTCTCTTACATAAAACTGGAATAGAGAACAGGAAAAGCTGAAATATAAGAAGACACATCTATAGGTCTGGAATGGGGTGGAGCACATGATCACTAGAGTAATGATCAAAATGAATGTAATGATTATATGAGCTTCTGAAACCATCTAGAGCAATGTAGTTCTCATCATTACTGAAACTAGGAGTGTCAATACAATAAATTAATTAACCACGATGATTAAGGACAATTATTCGTTCTAGAAGTTTCAAGAACTGTATGAAAGTGAAAGTGAAGTGGAAATAAAGTGTGGCCAAATATTGTGACCCATACTCAGAAATTGTGCTCTGCATTTAACGCATCCAAGTGCACAGTGGGGAGTCATATTGCTGCGGCACCCAGGGAGCAGTCAGGGGTTCGGTGCCTTGCACAAGGGTCTCACCTCAGTCATTGTATTGAGGGTAAAAGACAGTGCTGGTTATTCACTCCCCCCACCTACAATCTCAGCTGGACCTGAGACTTGAACCTGTAACCTTGGGGTAATAAGTCTGACTCTCTAACCATTAGGCCACAACTGATTTTAGTTGATTTATTTATCTTGGTTAGATTATTTGAACGCATTAATAATAATTTATTAACTTACTGTAACTACTTTTAAGTCATCCTGAGGACCACTTGGTTTTGGAAGTTTGGGTCTAGCAAAATTTTCCACTCAATAGATATATAGAAACATTTTCACATATTTTATGTTGTATCCACCTTATTCTTCCCGTAAGAGTGGGCGCAGCCATTTGTAAATTTAATTGGTCTGGCTTCCAGCATCAAACAGCTTGTTTTGCTGCTTGATATTGCAAATAGGTGTGTCTTAATTATACTATTTTACTGTATTATATTGATTATGAACACAATGGTTTGTAGTGCAAACAGTTTTACTGTTTACTGCACTTTGTTATTCTTCTCGCTATTTCCTTACAGCAGCTAATGAACCAGAAGTCTTGCATATTCACAGAAAACGGCTTATTTCTGCATTGAAAAATAAGGTGGACAACGCTGCGTTGCAGACGACGTCGGCAGAAGAGTCTAATATTTTTAAGGGTGACATACGGTAACTCCACACTATGCTTGTTGGAAGCAGTGACGTCAAATGACACATCCTGCTGAGGTCGGGGTAGATCAGTCGAGTTCACAGGTCAGATATCCGACTTCAAGCGGTGTTCCAGATGTTATTTCCAAGTAGAAGGTGGGAAAATTCTAATTTCGAGTTGTCTGGAATGCAGCATAAGCCTACATTAGATTTGGATATGATCCTCGGACCTGATCGGATGAGCAGCTTTTCACTGTTGTTACACGTCTGGTGGGCTGTTTTTGAGTTACTCTTGCTATATTGCACACCAGTAGGTGGCGATAAGTGGCTGTCTTTGTGAGTAATTCATTAAAGCAACATTTTTTTTTTTTTTACTTTGAGGCATTTTGACGTTATTTCTTGCAAGAAGTTACTATTATGTAGTAATTATGAAGCTTGCTCTATTTTGCTGTAGATCATTAAACTGTTACGCTGCTCTGGAAGCCTGCCTGAAATCCATTTTGTGAGGTTCCTTCATGCACAAATGCTGCCTGAAAAGTCATTGCCCGATAAGGCAGCTGTCACACTATGGTGCAAATGAATGCACAAAGAAGATGAAGGTAGATGCAAATTGTCTTTAATAAATCCACAAGGATAAATCCACAACAGAAGGCAGGCAGGAAACACACATAAGGACGAAGTAGACCGGACAACCAAACAGTAAACTGAACACAATTTCAATAGGGTAGCTAATGAGGGATGAGGTGAGGATGATTAACAAGACACAAGTGAACTAATTAATGAAAGAGAGACAGAAACTAGGTCACTGAACATATGGGGAATGTAAACACAACAAAACAGGTCCATAGGTCTGACAGTTCACCCCCTCCCGGAAGGTGCGACCTTGTGCCGCAGGAACAACAAAAGGAGGGACAGAGGGGGACTTAGGAGGAGGACACAAGAAGTGGAGAAGTGATGATGACAGGGCACAGCAAAGGGCTAGGAGGATGGCAGGCAGACAAGACCCGTGAAGGTTCCAGCAGAGGACGGATACCTGAGAGGAGGACGACAACACAAATCCTGGGTGGATCCGACAGAGGGACGAGCCAGGGAGGAAATAGGAGGGAGCAAGAGAAGCCAGACAGGACCCAGGCCACAGCCATGATGGCGGCCCACGGTGGAGACGACAGAGGGAGGAGCCATAGTGGAGGAGTGCCAACTCCAGGGGGCCGACTGACAGCGGTGGATCAGGTGGTGGTGGAGCCCATGTCGGAGACAGTGAGCCGACGAGCCAGGGTGACGCCGATGATCCGGAGGGCCAAGGCAGAGCAGATGGCTCCGGCGACCGAGGCAGAGGTGGGGATCCGGAAGGCCGCGGTGGAGCCCTAGCGACACAGAACCAAGGTGGCTGGAGGAGTGGTGTCACGAGGCGGCAGACAGTCGACGAGAGACGCGGGAGCCATGCGGAGATGGTGGACTGATGGGCCACGGTGGAGAGGAGGGACCTAGGAGCCACTGGGTCGAAGGGCCGAGGCGGAGTCCGGGACTCAGAGGCTGGAGGCAGAGACATGGGATCCTCCAGCCTCGACGCCGATGGAGACTGGCAGACCCGCGGCGATCCCACCACACAGATGGTGGGCTGAGGGTGAGCCAGGAGACAGTGGTGGCGGAGCTGAAGCAGGGATGACAGGAGGAGGCAGGAGAAGGAGGGTGGGTGAGAAATCCAGGCAAGTAGAGGGTTCAGGGATAGTGTGTGCTGCCCACACACACCACATTGGGACTCCCAACACTGGGAGCACAGTGGACAGGGGAACAACCTCCATGGTCATTTCAGAACAGGCAGACTATTCAGGGCAGACAGAGAGTTCAGAAGAAGGTGGGAGAAGAGGGGGCATATATATCCAAATCATAGTCCACTGAGCTCTGCTTACCCTCAGCCATGGTGCAGTGGGTGGAGCTTCCTTCCGTGTTTACGCTGTCCATAGCGCTCTCCCGGTAGCAAGCACCATAGCCGGCTCTCGCACCTGGTCTGACGTGTTGGGCTCTAGCTCCTGGGCGATCCTCAGCACTGTCGCACCACTTGGTAATGGCTCGTTGGTCGCGGCGGCTCTGGCTCTCCGCCAGTGGTAGGTTCCGTCACGTTCTGGATCAGGGTAGGATGCTCTCCAGACACCGAAACATGACCTCCCTCCAGTTCAGTCCAGTGGTGTCTGGGCGGTCCACAGAGCGATGGTAATTCGCCCCGATCCGGAACAGGGACTTCGTGGTCTCGTCATCATATGGGGACATGACGGCAAGGCTCTCCCGAGCCACGACAGAGAATTTCATTGGCCAATCCATAACAAAACCAAAAACGTGGGGATAACTCGCTGTGTTACTTCTTATTGGTTCGGTCCTCTGTCATGCTACAGTGGAAATAAACGCACGAAGAAGATGAAGGTAGATGCAAATTGTCTTTAATAAAATCCACAAGGGTAAATCCACAACAAAAGGCAGGCAGAAACCACACATAGGGATGAAGTAGACCGGACAACAGTAAAGTGAACACAACTTAAATAGGGTCAGACACAGGTGAACTAACTAATCAAAGAGAGACAGAAACTAGGTCACTAAACACATGGGGAATGTAAACACAGCAAAACAGGGGGGTGTTTCATAAAACAAGTTTACCAAATAAGCCAGGCTCATTTCAGATAGTCTGCCTTATTGTCACTTGATTTGGCTGAAAATAAGTCAGACAAACTGAAATAGGCCTGGCTTATTTGGTAAACTTGTTTTATGAAACACTCCTAGGGTCCATAGGTCTGACAGCAGCGAGGCAAGGCTAAGTACTGCTTTTCACTGTAATTATGACAGTGACATATTTATGACAGTGACTTCTCCTCACCTAACTGTAGGTGGTGCCAAAATTGCAAAAACAGCCAAATACATACAGTTATTCACTCAAACTATTCTTTAAAAACCTAATTTATTCAAGAACAAAATGACAGTATGGTTGTGTTGCTACAAGTCAGTTGATTCTGATGTGGCTTTGTGACCAAGTAACTGTACAATATTATTATTAACTGTACAATGCAAGTTGCTTCATATGAATTTTGTTCAGTTCTTTTATGAAAGCAGCATCATAGTCTCAGTCATGCCATTGGTTTGAATATCAACACTCTTGCTTGTGTGATTTTGCTTAATTGGAAAGCTTCTAAACTAGACAAAACATTGTATTGCATCGCACGCTTCAGTAGCAATGCTGTATCTGTTTATATTATGAGAATAATGAGCAGTGCAAAAACGCATAATTATTAACATATGGATTCTGCATACTTGTGAACATCAATGCAAATTTGCCAGAGACTGCTTTTCTCATTTTAGAAGAGGACAATGTGTTTAATGAGCCGTTGAGAACTACAGTACACAGTAATTGAGACAGTGATCCTGTTTTCAAATGACACATGTAGTTAGTGAGGCATGACAGCTCAGCAATTGACCAGACAGCTTTTGAAGAAACCAAATGCTCAGGGTCTGGATGGTGTTGAGTAGGTTGGAGGCTTTTAGACCATCAACGATAAGAAGCCATTAGGGTCACAGAGATAATCTATCAACTCTTTTCACTCTTGATTTCAATACCTCCGAACATGATTCCACTCGGAGGATGTCATTAAAGCTGGCCGCACTCTCTATCAGGTGTCTCGTCCAATGAGGCACGTTTGGGGACGAGCCAGTGGCCAGATTTGCATTTAAATTGCTTCATAATGACTGTGTTTCAAGACTTCCAGGTTTGGGCACGGATCAGAGCCGGTTCCCCTGCGAAACGACAGCGTTAAAACTAATGTTCACGAGGATACGACTCATATTTTTAAGACTCTGTCCCAGCCGCTGATGCCTAAAGGGCATGTTTTGATTGGATTTCAGTGTTAAGTGGAAAGTATGACAACATTAGAATATGATTTAAGATCAGCTATTGCAGTAAAACGCTCCCAAGGAAACCATCCACAAAACATTTCAAGAGTTTTTGTGATTTATTTGAAACTTATTTAGTGCAAATTTCTGAACAAATGCATTAACACAGATCGAAATGGAGTCAAGGCTAAAATTCACCTTGTCTGTGAAATTCACAGTTAATATAACTACAGACAACATGCTGGTAATGAAAAGTGCTAGAAAATGTGGCACTGGAGTTGTTTCTTCCTGCGAGCTCCAAGTTATTCAGTCGGGTTTGGCTTTGCTGTCACCAATTGAGGGAAAATGCAGCAAGCTTCAATCTTCAAAGACAGTGATACATGTTGAAATAAACAAAGAATATGTTGATGATTCTTATCTCTCCCATTTTAACAGATTCAGAAGCTATGCTAGATAATTTTGTGAACAAGAAATCATTTGCTTTCTCAGTGCAGATTCTTGCTCTTACTGTGAATGATTTGTGCATCTTTTTTAAAGATAAAAAGTCATTTTAAAAATAATTTTTTAAATAAAAACAAAACAGCAACAAAAAAAACAAACAAAAAAGCAAGTCAAAAAACAAAAAATAGCAAAACAAAAAAGCTAAGCAAAACAAAAAAAGTTAAAACAAAACAAAACTAAACAAAAAAGCAAAACAAAACTAAACAAAAAAGCAAAGCAAAACTAACCAAAAAAGCAAAGCAAAACAAAACTAAACGCAAAAGCAAAGCATAACAAAACAAAAACAAAAACAAAACAGCAAAGCAAAACAAAACTTAAAACAATAAAGCAAAACAAAACAGCAAAGCAAAACTAAAAATAGCAACACCAAACAAAAAACCAAAGCAAAACAAAAAAAAGTAAAGCAAAATAAAAAAAAACAAACAAAAAAAAACAAACAAAACTTAAAGCAAAACAAAAAATAGAAAGCAAAACAAAACAAAAAAGCAAAGCAAAACAAAACAACAAAACAAAACAAAAAAATACTTTTTAGGCATTAGTTTAGTGTGCCTGCTTTTTATGTGGCTGTATTCAGGTTTATAATGCACATTTTCACCAACTAGAAATCAAACGCTAATGTTCAAAGGTTTGGGGTCAGTAAAGACATTTATAATTTTACAAAAGTTATATAGATTGCCTTATATCCTGAAAAAAATAGCATCACGTTTCCTGTTTTCACCACTAATAATAAGAAAGGTTTATTTTTTCTGCATCAAATCAGCATATTAGAATGATTTCTGAAGGATCATTTTACACTGAAAACAGTATGTTATTTCACAATATTACTGTTTTACTGTAATTACAGTTAAATGAAGGCTTGGTGAGCATTACAGACTTCTTTAAAAAAAACATTAAAATCTCTTACTGATCCCAAACTTTGAATGGTAGTATATCTCTATACAGTACTCTTTATTTCAGGGGGGAAAAAGAACAGATAAAATCACAACTCGAAAATATCACCAAATAAAAGTCAAGTGGGAAACTGCCGAAAATGGCTGACCTGATGATATTCAAACACCAAGGGACAATGTGAAAACCGACCTGCGCCACATTTGCGAAGGGGAAAATGTAAGCTTGGACGGCGCACGTCACCGTTTGGTGTTGAGAGGCAACAATTTCCTTCAGTTACTCAGCACTTTAATTCACAGACAGATTGTCTGGTCTCCCCAGAGCACTGACACTTGGAAACAGGCAGCGAGGCTGGACAGTAAAAGCCTCTGCAGACTCGGTCTAAGAGCAGGTTCGCCAGACAGAAAACACATATCACTGTACTCAGCCTGTCATGGATGCGCTTCCACTGGGGACGCCGTGCTGAAGAATGGGCTGCAGTGACAAAATTATATCTGACAGGCCTTCCACTCTCCATTTTGCCCTTCACTTTGAGTGCTGGCTCTACAAATGAGCCAGCTACACCAAGACAAAAAAAAAAAAAAACCCTCTCTATATGTACATTAGAATTCAAATATTTATTTAAAAGCCCCTCTGTTTGGCATCTCAGAGAGGCGGCTTTCATTAAATACATTGTAGTAAAAGCACAATATGTGCTGATAATCACTTATAAAATATCATTATGTACATTTACAACATTGATAAAAGATACAAAACAATGTGAAATTGTCTGACAAGGGATGGACAGTTTGTCTTAATATCCTTTGCTCCTTCGTATCGGCGGGTGTGGACGTTTTAGTCCACCACAGCAGTTACTCTCATGTTGGAAGTGGACTGTCTTTTTTGTGCTTCTCGTTTGGTGCCATCAGGTCCAGATCTCAGTGGGCACCATGGCTTCTTTGGTGCCTACTGAGGGCATGAGGTTCTCCTCACAGAGGAACTCCAGCGGGAATTGGACCAGGAAGCCTCTGATCTTCTTCAGCAGCTCCTGAGCTTTAACAGGGTCCTCTTTATCAAGACCTGGTTTGGACTGGAAACTCATGAGCTCCTGTTTGTTCCTCACCAGACTTGAGGGCAGACAGCGGAAAACCTGTAATGCCACCACATCAACAGTCCTCAGTTTTATTTAATTATTTTTTTTGCCACTTACATTGTATTTGGAAATTCAGAAGAGATGAGAAATTCATTTTATTATGTCACAATTTTTTTTTTTTTTAGCTTAACAACAAAAGCACACAGCAAAATTCTTAAAATGTAACTATAAATTATAACTAAAAATATAATTAGATATAAAAGCTAATTCGAAATACTAATAAAAAAAAAAATATTTTAATAATACTAAAATAATACTAAAGTGCACACACACACACACACACACACAATAGCTGTATCTGGAACTAAATAAAAATAACATTTTTATTTTTTAATAATAATTTTTTCAAAATAAATGCAAAATAAATTACAATTATTTTTTAATTTAATTTAATTTTCTCCATTTAATTTTATATTTACATTGCTTGTCATTTTATTTTCTTTCATTTTATATTTTATTTTATTTCTTCATTTTATTTTATTTCATGTTTTATTTTATTTCATTTTATATTTTACTTAATTTTATTATTTCATTTCATTTAGCATTTTATTTGATGTTTTATTTCATTTCATTGTTTTATTTTTTCATTTAATATTATTTCATTTCATTTTATTTTATTGCTTGTCATTTTATTTCTTCATTTCATTTAATTTAATTTTATATTTGATTTCATTTCATTATTTGATTTCATTTTGTTTTTTTTAATTATTTCATTTCATTTCATATTTTTTACATTTAATTTTATATTTAATTTAATTGCTTGTCATTTTATTTCTTCATTTAATTTAATTAAATTTTATATTTTATTTCATTTTATTTCATTTAATTTCATCATTTTATTGTAGATTATTTCATTTCATATTTTTCATTGCATTTTATATTTAATTTAATTTTATTGCTTGTCATTTTATTTCATCATTTCATTTCATTTTATATTTTATTTTATTTCATTTCTTTATTTAATTTTATTTCATTTCATTTGATATTTTTCATTTTATTTAATTTTTACATTTAATTTTATTTTATTGCTTGTCATTTTTTCATTTTATTTAATTTCATATTTTCTCATTTCATTTTTTTCATTTCATATTTTATTTTATTTCATTTCATTATTTCATTTCATTTCATTTAATCATTTTATTGTAGATTATTTTATTTCTTATTTTTCATTTCATTTTATATTTAATTAAATTATATTTTATTGCTTGTCATTTTTTTTTTCATTTTATATTTTATTTATTTAATTTCTTTATTTAATTTTATTTCATTTCATTTGATATTTTTCCATTTTATTTATTTTTTTAATTTCTATCTTATTTTATTGCTTGTCATTTTATTTCATTTCATTTTTTAAATTTCATTTCGTATTTTATTTTGTTTAATTTTATTTCACATCATCATTTTATTTTATTTCATTTGAAATTTTATTTCATTTCATTTCTTTTCATATATAATATTTATTTTATTTCATTTCATTTTATTAGATCATTTTATTTCATTTCATATTTTACTTCATTTTATTTAATTTTATTTAATTTTATTTTAGCCTTGCACCTTTAAGAAGGGAACTCAAGCTTCCTAATTGTGTCTGTGTATGTGTGAAACATTCGGTTGTGTGGCTGATGTGTGTGCAGCATTTGCTGAAACTGCCAGCCTACAATGGTGGCTCAGAATACGAATCTCTCATTCCATTAAGCCTCATTATTACTGGCCAGCCATGAGACTGTCAAACAGCCAACTGAGTCTGAGAGCTTCAGCTATGATTGAGAGCAAAACCCATCTGACAAACGACCGAGCAACACCTCTAAATCATAATTCAAATGCTCCACGTAATAGGAAGATGGAAAGTAGCCATCATAAATCCCATTACATGCACAAGAGCGAGTGAAGAATGACACAAGGAATCACACGCACCTTCTCATAGATGGTGGCGTTCCGACCCGAAACGCTCATCCAGACGTCTTTGTAGAATCCGTTGCTGATGGGGTCCCTGACATCAATGGTTGGATCATCAAAGGCACCAAGAATGGTTCTGGTTTACAGAAAGACAAAGACTTTCAGCTGTGATACAGTTGCATTGCAAACAATAGAATGGTTTGCTTTCCATCGGATCTTACTTGAAGCACTCCAGTCTGAGCTGCAGAGCAAACTTGCCAGCCTGGTACTCTTGACCATCCATCAATGACGCTGTTGTTTCTGAATCCTCAAAAATCACAGCGACCTCACTGTCCCTCTTCCCCAACATGCTGCGGTCGTTGATGTTGGCAGAGCCTGGAAAATATAGTAATTAATTAAAACGAATAAAAATAGACAAGAAAAAGGATATACAGTAATTGTTTTTTGATTATAGCGATATAATATTAAACTAGTTTAAAATCAAATTAAATCAAAAATAAATTTTAGATTACACTCAGCTGGAACTACACAATTTAATTTTTAATTATAAATCCAAAAAAGTCCTGGTAACTTAAAGGAACACTCCACTTTTTTTTGAAATAGGCTCATTTTCCAGCTCCCCTAGAGTTATACACATGTGTTTTACCGTTTTTGAATCCATTCAGCCGATCGCCGGGTCTGGCAGTAGCACTTTTAGCATAGCTTAGCATAAATCATTGAATCCGATTAGACCATTAGCATCTCACTATAAAATGACTAAACAGTTTCAATATTTTTCCTATTTAAAACTTGACTCTTCTGTAGTTGCGTCGTGTACTAAGACTGGCAGAAAATGAAAAGTTGCGATTTTATAGGCCGATATGGCTAGGAACTATACTCTCATATAGAGTCAAGTTTTAAATAGGAAAAATATTGAAACTGTTTAGTCATTTTATAGTGAGATGCTAATGGTCTAATCGGATTCAATGATTTATGCTAAGCTATGCTAAAAGTGCCAGACCCGGTGATCGACTGAATGGATTCAAAAACGGTAAAACACATCTGTATAACTCTAGGGGAGCTGGAAAATGAACCTATTTTCAAAAAAAGTGGAGTGTTCCTTTAAAGGGAACCTACAGTATAGAGTAGTATTACATAATACAATGTAAATGATGTCTCTCACTGAAATTTGTAGTAGAAAACCCATGAAAGATTTATGTATTTAAAAAATCCATATAGTTTTGTACATTTTTTGGACTTTGGGGAGCGTTATTATTTCGATGATGTAAAATGGTTGCATTTGGTGAGCTACTGGTGCTAACTGTTGCTACTTTTACTGCAACACAACTCAGAAAATAAAATGCTGATACGATGACCACAACTACTGAAAGAGCTTACAAGGGGAAATGTTTTTAAGCGTAGGCTTAAACTAAATCCTGTACCATCATTTCTCCCCACAAGGAGTCTAAACACCCCCGGATATCGAGTGAAATCCATGCTGAGAAACTCCTTCAGTGGCTGCAGCATCATGACAAACGTCAACATGTACACATCCGGTCAGGATGGCATCTAGCGTTTCTTTTCTCTACCATTTGTAAGCTCTTTCAGTAGCTGTGGTCTACCAAAAATCCTCAAAGGCATCAGGGCTAAAGTGGGCAGAACAAAGACGTAGGTCTTCAGGAAGTTTTATTCATCCACAGGCATCTTCCCATTCTTTTCTCCTCTTCTTATCACTAGGAAAGCAGTGGAGACTTACATTGTTTCTCTTGTTCGACTGAAAATTACAATCAAGAAGTCACAATGTGGCATCATATCAATATTTTATTTTCCAAGTTGAGTTGAGGTAAAAAAATAGCAACAGGTAGTGGCGGAAGTCCAAATAATGGTGCCCCCCATAGTCCAAAATATGTATAAAACAATGTGTTTTTTTAAATACAGTAAATCTTTATTGGGTTTTCTACTACATATTTCAGTAAGAGACATAATTTATGTGATATTAAGCCACACAAGTCTTAATACCTAAAGTTCCCTTTAAAAAAAAAAACTAAACAAGTATAAAAGCCTAGTAGCATAAAAAGCAAAACAAGTCTGAGCTGTTTCATAAATTGCAATAACTATAAAAAGACAGTGGGCATGATTGTGGGTTTGCTGAAAGGAAACACACGCTGATCATGGCTCGCTTATCTAAAATATCAAGACAAATAATAATCACAGACAACAAAACAAGATTTTTTCAATTTTCTGCAATTCAATTTTATTCATTGTTTTATAAGTGATTGGATCTCGAGGCATTTAATTCAATAGCGCACAAATCTTCCACCTACAGAATCAAAGATAACTCAATTTCAGAATGCGGCTAAATGTTCCCGTCTGCCTCTTTCTGATCTATGGCTTTCTTCATTTGATTTCTTGTATCTTCCACAGAAATCTAAAGCTTTATCTGAAATGACACTCGCTTATCTTTTATGAGTTTTTTCCGCTCCTCGCTCCTCATATTATTTGAACTTTTTTTTTTTTTACAGATGTGATATGTCTTTCAGCTTAGAACTGCAGAGCAAATGCCAATATTGCACATATGGCAGTGCAGTCATGGGTACACTACACAGACCATGACGTTTTAATGATTTAAAAAAATAAAAAAAATAAAAAAAATAAATCACATCTTTTGGATGCAAAAGTCTGTTGACGTCATTCCATATATACTATTTTAGGCAAATGTGTAAACCAGCTATTTATCTGCCAGGTCAATGGTTATGTGTGGCCTCACCATCTATCCTTTAAAATTAAATGATGTACCACAGTCTTCCACAAGGGGGAGTCTAAAACTCTAGCCATAACGAAATGATGCGCTTTCTCATTGAGTTGCTAAACAATTACAGAGAAAAGCAGGCATGAAAATGTAACATTGTTAACTCACCAATAATGACAGTGTTGTCATCAGCAATGAGCAGCTTGCTATGAACATAGATGAGCTCAGTCACCAGTCTGCCTTCCAGCTCCGCATGAGTCCTCAGACCACAAATAGAGATGTAGTTCATCCACTGGTCATCCACTGTGGGGGTAATAAGGAGAGAATTGGTTTAAATACAGACTGAATGCTCCAAAAAAGGTGTCTCTTGCTATTTAGACCATTCTAGAAAGACTGGTATCAAAGATTGACAATCTTTTTCTAAATCGAATCTGTTTGACAATATTTAACCCAGAGAATTTAAGTTAATGTTTTAATAAATTAATATTAATATTTTGAAATCAGAGAGCTTTCTAATCCTGCATAGACAACAATGGTGCTACAACGTTTACATTCAATTGTTGAATAAAGTCATTATTTTCTGTTTTCTTGGCACACAAAAAGTATTCTCGTAGCTTTATAATATCAAGGTTTACCAATGCCGGCACATGGACTGTTTTAACAATGTCCTTACTACCTGTTTGGGTCTTGGATGTTTCAGTTGTCTATGCAGGGACTGACATACATATATATATATATATATCATTCAGTGTCAGTGGTAATTCATTGTTTCTGTAAAAAAAAAAAAAAAGAAACGGGAAAAAACTAACAATAAAAGTGATGATGATAATAATAATTATAATAATAATAATAATAATAATGTTATTATTATTACTATTATTATTATTTTACAAGTACTTCTAATAAGAATAATATTAAACGCACTAAGGATTAATGAGCTGCTGTGTTCATTAATATTTATTAGGTTGTGTGCGTTCGCTTGAACTGATTTGCTGAAATCAAAACAGGGACGATAATTGGTAAGCACCAGCCAATGAGATTGTCGTTTGCGCATTAGATCCGCCTACTACCGAAGAAACCGGCAGTTCTTAAAAGCTGAAGAATTAACTCGTTATTTTGACAGAAAAATACGACAAAGAATATCGTTTACATGTAGCGTGTCAATTCAGCATGGTATGTAAGACTCTCTCGCTCTCGCTCTCTTGTGTGTGTGTGAGACAAAGCAACGGCGAGTCGTGCAGCTTCAGACTTGAGTTTACGGTACGTCAAATACAGGTACGCTGCGCATCCATTGAGATGAATTGAAAAATAACACAGATCGCTTGACAGAGAATGAAACTCTGAAGCGCTCAGTCAGTGTTCGGCGAGTGAAAATATATCTGTGCTAAACTTATACTTTTAGCGTCCAACTCACACACTGGCGAGTAGAATCTGAGAATGTATTAGCCAGTGGCTAATATTAGACATCATTTAGTCGCCCAGAGTAAAGATTTAGTCGCATATGCGAGTGATTTAACGTTACCCGCAATGTAGAGGGTTGTAAATAAGAAGGTCAACACTAAACAGGCTGGGTGTTTTTTTCTATTAGAAATCCTTAATAAATCAGAGTAGAACTATGAGTTTAACGCGACAGCTTCATAAATTTCACCTCAACTCATTATAATGCAAACAGACAACCAATTGCAAGTTCTACTGGTGTCATCCACTGTGTGTAACCATTTAGCAGATTTTGAAACTTATTTTTGTTTTGAAAATTATGTTCCCTAGTCTTATATGTTGCAATGATGTGGTAAACCACAGAAGAGAACTTATTGCCACCACAGAGTCAGGTTCACATTAAATTATGTCACAATCACGTCAGCTCATCACGTACAGAGAGAGAAAGAGAAAGAAAAGGGATGGGAACACTCAGACTTACTTTCTTTCTTGAGTTGAGTGATTATGGAGTACTCTCCTCTGTTCATGGTCCTACAAAAACACACATTCAGGCCATAATTACGTTTTTTTAAATGCAATCGTAGCGTTATGACAGGCTTCCATGGTATTTACCAAAAGCAAGCTTATAAACCACTAAACCTGTCTTGCCACGTAAAACGTGACAGGGAGCTGCGGAAAAAAAAAAGAGAACAAATAAAGGAAAAATAAATGAATAAAGAAACCTTGCAGCAGTTTTCCATGTTTAATGCGACACTGAAGCACTGCTTATTTCCATTTATTTTCCAGGCGAGTGAAACAAGCATTTAACACTTGGCTGTGCCTCTTACGTGTGTAATGGAATGAATTAGTAAGCTGGCATTGGAAAACAAAGGCGCACTGTCTAACACGGGTCATTATCCTCACATCAGCGACATTTACCATTTTCTTTGACAAATTCCTGCTTTCATCTGAATGATATGCAGCGAGCGTGATCGGAAGGTTATCGTGGAGATGAGGATGAACATGCCTGACTGCAGGATGAAAGCAGGCTTGTCTGGTGGATCAGGGCTGCTCACGCTTCCTCTCTGATAGAGTCGAAAGAAGCTGTGAAGCTGTTTAGCGTGTTGTCAGACTCATTAAAGCTTAATCAGAAGAGGAGAGGAGAGAATGTGCCTTAGTTCACTAAAGAGGAAGCGTTAACTGCGTCACTGGGAAACCAGCTACTGCTGTGAACCCGTGAGTGACACTGCAGAAACAGAGACATGCCGTCAAGTCGTGCTCAGTGTACATGACACACTTGGTTTTCAAGAACACTTGAAAACAACACCGACCGCATTTACTACTTTAAATCTTAATAAATGTCCTTGGACTGTAAATGTTATTTGTCAATAAATGTTACTTAAAGAAAACAAGCCAATGTAATGTAATAGCATTGTCTGTCACTGAAACTATATTTTCTGCTAATGGAAAAATAAATGTTTTTAAAAGAATTAAAGTATAACATATTTCACATCTACATAGCCCAAACAAATTATGATGAAAAAACACAGTAAAGTTCTACCATACTGTACATTACCTTTCTTTCCTTTTTGACTATAAAATGTAACATTATGAAAAATAAGATGAATCCAAATACAATTTCAGTCTCATTTTTATGGAAGCCTGTTTCTGCCACTGAATAAAAAATAAAAAATAAAAAAAAGGTAATTGCGACACTTTATTCCTCACAATTGCAATTCTTACTATTTTTTCTCAGAAATGCATGATATAAACTTGCAATTGCGAGTTATAAAGTCAGAATTCTGTATATAAACTTGCAATGTTGAGAAATAAAGTAAGAATTACGAGATTCTAGAGAACTAAGAACTAAATTGCGAGTTATTGAGTCAGAATTGTGAGATATAAATTTTAGGAACATATCAGTCTTTTTTTCCCCTTAAAACTGAACATTATAACTCGCAATTGTGACTTTTTATCTCACAATTCTGACTTTTTCTTAGAATTGTGTGATATAAACTTGCAATTTTGAGTTATAAAGTCATAATTCTGAAAAATTAAGTCAGAATTACGAGAGGTGGACTCATAATTCTTTCATAATTTTTTCAAACTCGCAGTTCTTTACTTGCAATTCTTATTTTATAATACGCAATTGAGTTTATGTCTTGCAATTCTGGAAAAAAAAGTTAGAATTGTGAGTTAATCTCTCACAATTCTGACTTTATAACTTGCAATTGCAAGTTTATAAGTCACAATTCCGAAAAAAAGTCAGAATTGGGAGTTTTTATCTTGCAATTTTGAGAAAAAAAGTCAGAATTGTGAGATTATATCTCGCAATTCTGATTATAACTCACAACTGTGAATTTATATTACAATTCTAAGAAAAAAGTATGAATTGCGAGAAAAAAAGTCAGTTGCTTTTTTTTTTTTATCTTGCAATTCTGACTTTATTTCTCAGAACTGTGAGTTTATATCACGCAATTCTGAGGAAAGAAGTCATAATTATGAGTTTATATCTCGCAATTCTGAGAAAAAGTGAACTTTTTCAATACAATTCTCAAAGTTTTTCATCTCACAAGTCTGACTTTATTTCTCGCAAGTGTGAGTTTATATCACACAATTCTGAGAAAAAAAGTCAGAATTATGAGATAAAAAGTCGCAATTCTGACTTTTTATTTTTTATTCAGTGGCGGAAATGGGCTTCCATACATTTCGTCTTAAACTATAAATTAAAAAAATTATATATTCACAATTTAAAACTTACAGGTTCGTTTTTTTTGTTGTTTGTTTGTTTGTTTGTTCCTGTGTAAGTTTCTTATGCTCACCAAGGCTGCATCAACAACACAGTTAAAAACTGTTATATTGTGAAATATTGTATTTCAGAAAACGGTTTTCAATTTGCATACATTTTTAAAATGTAATTTATTCCTGTGAAGGCAAAGCTGAATTTTTAGCAGTCATTACTTTGGTATTGTAGCATTGCTTATTATTAGCAAATTAGAAATTAGAAATTTAAGCATTTATGTGAAACAGAATTTTTTGTGACATTGTAGTCTTTACTATCACTGCTGGTGTCACTGAATAAATTACACTGAAAACAATACGATAACACCTAACACCCAGACTTTTGTTACTGAGATCAGATAGATCAAATGGATAGATCAGATCAGATTTCATCTGTTTTTTTTTTTTTTTTTTTTTTTTTTAAAAAGTAATTTGCCCTTTCTAGACTTTTTTGCTGTTGTCTATAATGACTGTGTTCAAATTTAGATACTGCCCTCAGAAAAAGCATCATTAATAGCAAGAAGAAGAGACTGTGAAGTCTCAGTGGGATTCTCCTGACTAAAAAAAAAGGATAAATAATAAAAAAAAAAAAAAAAAAATCTATGGCTAAAGTTTCATACATGGCAAACCTATGCAAGTTTGTGCCATTGACATGAAAAACAATGAGGACATGCTAGCAAAGGTGAATGCAGGTTGTAGAGCCAAAAACAACAAAAAAAGAATCAGGTCTGGCCAGATCTTTTGAACAGGCAATCTAATAAAAAAAAAAAAAAAAAAACCTTCTGCAATCCTATTTTTTGTTGTGAGTGCCAAACTCTGTATGAGACTCAGGTGGTCTGATTTGTACTGTCTGACCTAAGCTGCCCTTGCTCAAAGACATGTGCACAGCAACAGTTTCATTCCTACCTGTAGTTGAAATGCATAACTGCCTGGAGTGCATTTCCTCCTCCTGTGGAAATGTCTCCCTCGAATCCAGGCAGCAGGGGAGTCACCACATACACACGGAACAACTTCTTCTCCCTGTGACACATTACAGCAAACATCAATCCGGCACATCCATTAAACACATGCATACTTAATTCTTAAATTAAATACCCTCACTTCCATTTCCAGTAAATGTTTAAACATCCTTTCCAACCCATTTCTCTTTAGCAGCATTTCCTTGTGTTTAATCTGTGTGCTGCCTCCATGATTATAAAGTCATTACGAATGGCTCTTCTCCCAGAGAGCTCTTTAAGCACTTGCCAGCATTGTTACAGCAGAAACAACAGTGCAGTATTTCAGCATTGCCTGGAATGACTAAATGAAGAGTGGCGTATCCACAGCCCATGTGTGGCTCACATCAGTGCCATGGCAGGTGCTGGCTTCTCATTAACCGTCAATGTGCGTAAAAGACAGGCCTGTCTCTACAGCTGAGCCTGTGTGTGTGACAGCAGCGGAGAGAGACTTGTGTCTCCTCTAAGTCACATACTTCACAGGGAACTGCAGTCAACAGGATACCCATTAGTATGGGAGGTGGTACTTTACTGTTGATCTCATGTACTTTCATTGAAGAAGTGAAGCTGTACTAATATGTGTGGGTGATATGGACATGATGGATTTGTTTGCATGTGACAGGATGTCAGTAAAGCCCTATTCAAATGGGACTAGTTTTCCATGGGGACGTTAGAGAATATGTGTTTCACAGATGTACTTTGCAATTTTAATCGCGTGCGAATCTGTCAAGGCTGTGTTTTTCCTCACACAACCTCCGTAAAAATTCCAGAGCAAATTACCCACTGTTTTTCGGCAAACTCAATGGTCCTCTGAGAAATCTAATCCCGTTCGAATGCGAACGTCTGTGACTGCTGATACTGTGTTATCGCAACACTTCTCTAGTGTTTTAGCCTACCTGAGCTACAATTTGTGCACCAATCTAACATTACATATTATTTAGCAAGGCTGTACCCACCTAAATCAATGATTAAAAAAAAGCATTTTTGGCAAATCCAGTTAATTTACCATAGAAATATGATGTTTTTTTAATGTTTATGACCGTTATCGCACCAGCTGTGGACCAATCCCCTTAAAACTTTGCATGCTTGTTTAGAATCACTTGTCACCTGTGCTCAGCAGGTTTCGTGAAGTGTTGAGTTTTCCTTTAGGCTTTATAGGATTTTGGGTACATTTGGAGAGGCCCCTTTTCTAAACAACCCTGTTATAGCTTCCCAAAGGGTAAAGCTCAACATTTTTTGGTCTAGAGAGTCCAGAGAATTGTACTGCAGTGTTATTTTTCCAGACTGAGTGAAAAACCTAGGACTGGTTTACAAAAGTAGGTTTTTGACATCTCCTCAGTCATTTAGGAAACGATTTGATTGACAGCAGTGGTTCTAGAGGCAAAGTTGTCCGGAATGAGGAGTTCTATCATCTGATATGAATATCGTGGGTATGTGAGCAAAACCAATCGTGACGTACAATCATTTACGGCCTTGGAGAAGATATCTCATTCTGTTCGGGAGCTATAGGCATTTTACTAAAAGTGGCCCTGCCCCTTTTGAACGTTTTGGCGCCCTTATGCGACAGCGAGTCAAAAGTTCAACTTTTTTTGCTAATTACTGACATTCACTGACAGGGAATGACAGGGACATTCACTGACATGAGAAAAACCTAGGACTAGTTCACAAAAGTAAGTTTTTGTTTTTTTTTTAAAAATCCAAAATACCCGAAAATATCTAAAAAAAGACTCACGATCAAGCCAAGGATTCCAACGACATAAGACACTTGCCTGCAATTGACGATTTAGGAGTTACGAGTGATTGCCCCTGTCAGGCTGATTAGGACGAGCCTTGGTCTTGTTGTCGGCCGTGTGAGTACTACCATCCCTCCAAGTTTCAAGTCTCTACAACTTATGGTTTGGTCTGCACAATCAGTTTTATGTGGAGATCACTGATCCATGACCATTCTAACAATTACAACAGAATTTCAGTGCTACGCACTTGAACCCCTAATTAATATATATTTCATTAGACATATGCACAGTATGTGATACACGCAACCACATCACATCTAGAAAACACACCCACCTCTGTAATGCACACAGAAATGTTAGTTTCGTTCTAAATGGAACATGAAAATTGCTTTCGGGTGATAAGAACAGAAACTCAAGCGTAGTTTAGAAAACTAGTCCCGTCTGAACAGGACTTAAAGGGGTCATCGGATGCCCATTTTCCACAAGTTGATATGATTCCTTATACTCACTTCTGCTGTAAGTGAAACTGGATCACGATTCATTCGCACGAACATAGACGGATATATGTAGATCAGGAGGCGCATTCCATTCACAAACAAACGTAATCTACTGCATCTTCGGCGGCTCAGATGTCGGAAGTAAATGACGATTACTATGTTCATTATTACATCCAGCAACACAACACCTCAACCGCTCAACCGGAGATATTCTTGCTTAACTTACATCCCTGCTCTGGCATCGAAACAAAGAGGGCGGACTGTTACAGCTGAGCTGAGGTAAAACGCTCATGTCAATCAACTATTATGGGAGTGGCGTCTGCCACAACGACAGGCATCTGAGAACGGCTCGATTTGAAAAAGGGAATATTATTTTTACAGATTAATTAAAAACCACTGCAGGGATTTTTATCATTATAGGGTAGATTTGTACACACACTGCCAACACAGATTAATGTTCAAATAACATGTAAAAGTGAACTTGGCATCCGATGACCCCTTTAAGATTTGACCAAAAGGGTAAAGGAAAAAAAAAAGGTTTTAACAACCCAACATAACAATCTGATTTGATTATACACTGTGTGCAGAATTATTAGGCATGTTGATATTCTGGTCATATTTTTTTTCCAAACACATTTTACCAATTCCAAACCACATCAGTCTTAATAACTACTATTAATTTTGTATTTAATCATTTGTAAGTGATATATAATTGTCCGTGAAGGCTGGAAGTGAAAAACTCCTTATATTCAGGTGTGCAGAATTATTAGGCATGTTTTCGTTTACAGCTAAAATGAGCCAAAAAAGAGATTTAACCCAGACTGAAAAGTCCAAATTATTAAATGCCCATGAGAAGAATGCAATACTAATGCATTACAAGAATTTGCAAAGTTAAGGCTTGACCATTGGACAGTGAAATGCTTGTTGAGTCTGCATGGTCAGAAAAAACAGGTGGAGAAGAAAAGATGCATGTTAACTGCAAAAGAATTAGGAATTAAGGTGAAGAATTAGGTGTGACACCATCAGGAACCGTTTCCAGTTCTCCAGCGCCACCATTTTCCAGAACTGCAACCTACCTGGAGTCTTCAGAAGTGCAATGTGTCAGGTTCTCAGAGACTTTGCTTGGTAAAAAATCCTAAAAAATGCCCCTGACTTAATAAGAATAACAAGCTGACGTCTTGTGAAATACATGAAGACAGTTCTGGCAGTAAGTTTTGGGAGTTCATGTTTAGTCTCCTATCCTGAAAAGTCTGACTTGCAGAGATGGACTAAAATGAACTCCCAAAACTTATTGCCAGATTTTAGAAGATACATTTTTGAATCAGAGGTACAAGAGGATGTGATGCTTGTCCTTCAAGAGTCACTCTCAACTTATCTGTCTCTAAAGCATATAAAAAAACTGTCTTCATGTATTTCACAAGACGTCAGCTTGTTATTCTTATTAAGTCAGGGGCATTTTTTAGGATTTTTTACCAAGCAAAGTCTCTGAGAACCTGACACATTGCACTTCTGAAGACTCCAGGTAGGTTGCAGTTCTGGAAAATGGTGGCGCTGGAGAACTGGAAACGGTTCCTGATGGTGTCACACCTAATTCTTCACCTTAATTCCTAATTCTTTTGCAGTTAACATGCATCTTTTCTTCTCCACCTGTTTTTTCTGACCATGCAGACTCAACAAGCATTTCACTGTCCAATGGTCAAGCCTTAACTTTGCAAATTCTTGTAATGCATTAGTATTGCATTCTTCTCATGGGCATTTAATAATTTGGACTTTTCAGTCTGGGTTAAATCTCTTTTTTGGCTCATTTTAGCTGTAAACGAAAACATGCCTAATAATTCTGCACACCTGAATATAAGGAGTTTTTCACTTCCAGCCTTCACGGACAATTATATATCACTTACAAATGATTAAATACAAAATTAATAGTAGTTATTAAGACTGATGTGGTTTGGAATTGGTAAAATGTGTTTGGAAAAAAAATATGACCAGAATATCAACATGCCTAATAATTCTGCACACAGTGTACAGTTGTGTTAAACATGTTAGAGGGCAAAAATCCTAGCAATTACAATTGAGAAAATAAAATAAAATTAAAATTAAATACAATTGCATTTATTCTGAGCTTTTTTGCACATTTCTATGTATTTCTGTTGTTCTGAACAAAATGGAAGCAAATGATTTGTGGATGATCTCTAAAATGGTGTGGCAGAAATTAGCCAACCACTTTTTATTAACTACAATAAATGTGCATGATGCTTCTGTACTTTCACATCTCTACTAAACTCCTCTGGTCCAATTATTGGTGATGATCGACGATCAGTGTTAATGCATTAGGACTCTCACACTTACTTGTGAGCTCTGATGATTCGCTCAATAATGGCATCACCAATCTTGTTGTAAACATGTTTGTTATCAGCACAGCTGATGAAGAACTGGTTCTGAAAAAAAACAATGAAACAGGAACAATCAGTTGAATTAATCAGGCATGTTACAGAGGTGAACAGGCTTTACTTCAGATTTACTGAAGTTTTACTTACGCAACATTTCCACAGTAAAATGATGATATTGGACTTCTATGGCTTAATATAACATAAATGATGTCTCTTACTATAATATGTAGTAGAAAACCCATGAAACATTTACGTTATTTTAAAAAAATCCACATCGTTTTATAAATATTTTGTACTATGGGGGGCACCATTATTCAGATGACATGAAATTGTTGCACTTGGTGAGCTATTGGCACTACCAACTTTAAAAATAATATACTGATATGATGCCACATTGTGCGGCTTTTGATTGTAATTTTCAGTTGAAGGGCAACTGTGGATGAATAAAACTCCCTAAAGACACACATCTTTGTTCTCTCCATTTTAGCCCCGGTGCCTTTGAGGCTTTTAGTAGACCACAACTACTGAAAGAGCTTACAAACGGCAGAGACAAGAAATGCTAGATGCCATCCTGGCAATGGATGCCGACGCTTGTCATGATGCCATAGCCAATGAAGGAGTTTCTTGGCGTGAATTTCACTTGATATCCAGAGATGTTTAAACTCTTTGTGGGAAAAAAATGATGGTACGGCATTTGGTTATATCCATCAGCACCTGTAAGCTCTTTCAGTGTGTGGTCATCGTATCTGTATTTTATTTTAGGTCGTATTTTAAGTTGTGTTACGGTAAAAAATAACAACAGGTAGCGTCAGTAGCTCACAGAGTACAACAATTTCACATCATCGAAACAATGGCGGCCCTCTTAGTCCAAAATATGTATAAAACTATGTGGTTTTTTAAACCTTTAATGGGTTTTCTACTACATATTTCAATAAGAGACATCATTTATGTTATTTTAAGCCATACTAGTCTTAATACCTGGGGTTCCCATTAAGTTCTTTTATCATCTCTTATTATAAGTTCTCTTATAGATTAGAATAGATTGTTCAACAGTTTTATTTGTTTGTTTTTACTTGGTGAATATCCAAGTCATGGTTCTTCTAGAATTTCCACTGAATCATTTTTGGCATCTCCCCTGATATGTTCTGATAACCACTGCTGCATGTCATTTATCAATAATATGAAGCAACTGAAATGTCAACTGTGTTTTATAACTTCTTAACACGTTACATCTAAACTACTAAACAACACATTTGAACGTGACACACAAAGTGAAAGCGGGGGATTGTGTACCTCAATGTAGATGAAGTGCTTGCTCTTGGCAATGACCTGAATATAGGCATTATGAATGGACTCCTCATGGTGCTTGATTCCCGCCGACCAGTCTGCAGCCGACCGCAGAACCTGAGAGACCATTTACATTTATAGCCATTTTTATGGGCATTTATGGCAAAGTTACTTAGTGCGCATGCAAGGTATCCATTCTTTATCAGCAGGCATAAGATGTTGCTAGTATCACGCTCTAACAGTCACAGCTACAGACATTAATGGATTCTCACCTGGACTTTGGTCTGGACACAGTCTGGCACTTGGTATTTTAGATCGTTGGCTGTGGTGTGAGATTTGGGCAGGAGAAACGGGTAGGAGAGTGATCTGTACTTTGGCTTCATTATCTAAAGGAGAAAAAAGTCAGTTTACTATGACAGAACCAAAAAATGTTTCATCAAAATGTCACAGCTTAAGGTAAAATTTGAAGAAGGTTGTTAAAGATAAATGTGACCCTGGACCACAAAACCCATCATAAGTAGCACATTTGTAGCAATAGCCAAAAATACACTGTATGGGTCAAAATTATCGTTAGGACATTAAGTAAAGATCATGTTCCATGAAGATATTTTGTACATTTCCTACCGTAAATATATTAAAACTTAACTACTGATTAGTAATATGCATTGCTAAGAACTTCATTTGGACAACTTTAAAGGTGATTTTCTCAATATTTAGATTTTTTTGCACCCTCAAATTTGAGATTTTCATATAGTTGCATCTCGACCAAATATTTTCCTAACAAACCATACATCAATGGAAAGCTTATTTATTCAGCTTTCAGATGATGCATAAATCTCAATTTCAAAAAATTGACCCTTATGACTGGTTTTGTTGTCCAGGGTCACAAATAAGTGTGTGGGTCATGCCCTAAGCGAAAGGGTGGTAAATCTCTCACTTTGGTGAAGTTCCAGCGCTGTATAAAGTGCCTGGCCACATCTCTGGCTGCTTTCCCATGCACCACTGAGGAGATATCGTGCCAGGGCATTCTGGGGGTTGTGTACCTGTCAATAAAATCTATAGGCGAGCACATTGTTAAAAAAGGAGGATCGTAAACATCTGAAAAGCATTAAAAAGACTGCGTTTAATAACACAATTAACCTTGGATTACCTGGATTAATGATCACTGAAATGAAGAAAACAAAAAGCGGCCAGGCAGTAAAACGTGTGACTCACCATCAAACGGCTTGTCAAGCTGAACCCAGTCTTTGTAGACAAAGTTGCAGTAGTCTTTGCCGTGCCAAAAGCGTGTGTTTCCCATCAGCTCTCCCACTCCTGTCTGAAGACTGTGCACTGAGCCACTCTCTGAACACACAAGACATTAAAAACACCTATAAAACTCAAATGATCTTTTAAAATAAAATCACTTATGAGTCACTTTCAAATCTACTAATTTAACTTTTTTCATGGAGAGTGCAACCACAGGCATACTATAGACAAATACACACAATATGTAAAGGAATAAACCGTCGCACCACAATCTAAAACTGAATAATTAGTGGGAAATAAAGGATTTGTTATCTTAATAGCAAATTAATGTGACTGTAGTGTAAGAATCACCATCAAATGAAATCTACCCTAAGGTCAGTGTAATTTCATTAAAGCATATCTCTGCTGTCTAGTCTTTAAGCCAGTCTCAAATACACTTAATCCTCTCCCAGACAGACTGCAAACCGATCTATATGTGTGTGTCTTCTATGGCAGGGAGAACAAACAGAAAGAGCTGAAGCAAGAAAAGCATGGGGCAATCGCTCGAGCCCGGCCAGAGTGTCTAAAGCTACACCTACTATCAGCGAGAGAGGATAAGCATCACTGCACAACCAACAGAGAAGAAAAATACAGACAAGATCCACAGGCTGACTGATATTGACAGGTAACAGAGAATTTTTGACCTTTTAGCCCCATAAACCCAGATAGTCTAGCGTTATTACAGGGTTTCAGTATTTCGTGATAACTGGATTAAGAAAATTGCAAGCTGGTCTTAAAATTGCATCCCCCATTTGAACTCCACTGGGAAAAAAAATAAAAATATTATATATATATATATATATATATATATATATATATATATATATATATACTGAGGGTACTGAGAATGAATGGGGGAAGGTCATGTGAGAGGAGGTAATGCTTCCATCATGATATGATTGGATATAACTGGTTATGTTCGACTGTGATTTGTTGATGGAATAAGTCCTGCCTCTTGTGTTTGTGCACGTTATGTGTTTGCGACATCAGTCAGAATGAACAATATAATGGCGTTAATGGGATGGCTAATTTAAAAAAGTAAACAACTCACACACTTAGATATAACCACCTATTAGTGAGTAATCAGCTTGGTGAAATTTAAAGTAAATCTCCATGTCTATGACCAATATTTACTGAGCTTTCATGAGTGATGGAAAAAAAAAAAAAAACCTGTTAAAAAGTTAACCATTACAAATAACAGCTGAACATAAGTTATTATTTTTGAATAAATGTAAAATGCTTAAAAACACTAAATTGATGAGATTTATACTTGGTTTTAATAAAAATAATATTGATTACACTCTTAAATGTAAAAATATAAAATAGAAAGCGTTTGATTACGCACAGAGACTACAATGATCTATCACGCCACATTAAAGAGCACCAAAATGCTAATTATTGCTTGAATTTCCTAATGAAATGGACAAAATTTGAAATCTGAGACTGTTTCATACCGAAAGTAACACAAAGCTTAAAGTATTGCGATTTATTGGAAGGAAGATGCACTATGTACTGTTCATTTATCAACTGAAAACGGCATAGACCAAAAGATCGATAGTGATTTAAGAATCGACATTGGTTCATTAAAATAAGAATCTATTAAAATCAGACCTAGCGTATTTTGTTGTTTTAAACACTACAGTGTCGTCTTGTAGGTTCATGATTAAAAATGAAAATGTGAACAAAAATAAAAATCAATTAAATGTGTTATTCTGTTTAAAATATGAAAATTCAAAATGATGGACAATGTTAAAGTCTAGCACAACCTCTGATATATATATATATATATATAGAGAGAGAGAGAGAGAGAGAGAGAGAGAGAGAGAGAGAGAGAGAGAGTTATAAGTAATGTTTAACCAAGAAAATGTTACTGGGACATGAATTTTGATTTAAAAAAAAAAAAAAAAAAAAGAAATAAAAGAAAAGAAAGAACAAAAAAAAACTTAGAGGACTTTGCCTCTATATAAATACATATGCAAAAGTATTCACACCCCTTCATTCCCCCCCCCCCCCCCCCAATTTTGTTATGTTGAAGCCTTATGTTAAACTGCTTTAAATTATTTTTTCCCCCCACATCAATCTATAGTCCATACACCATTATAACAAAGCAAAAATAGAATTGTCTTAACTGTAAGTTTATTAAAAATAAAAAACTGAAGTACATTGCATAAATATTCATTCATAACTCAGTACTTAGCTGAAGCAACTTTACAGCCTCAAGTCTTTTCGGGTATGATGCAACAAGCTTTGTGCATCAATATTTGGCAATTATTTGTTATTCTTCCCCTTATCTCTTCACCTCCCAAGCTCTGTCAGGTTGGATGGGGACAGATGCACATTTTCAGGTTTCTCCAGAAATATTTGATTGGGTTCAAGCCCAAGCTCTGACTGGGCCACTCAAGGACATTCACAGAGTTGTCTATTATCCACTCTTGCTGTGTGCTTGGGGTCATTGCCCTGTTGGAAGGGGAACATTCTGCCCAGTCTGAGATTCTGAATGCTCTGGACTGGGTTTTCATTATGGCTCTCTCTATATTTTGCTGTACTTTTCTTCTACTCTAACGAGTCCCTCAGTCCCTGCCGCTGAAAAACAGCCCCACAGCATGAGGCTGCTCCCAGCACACTTTACTTTTGGGATGGTACTCTGCAGGTAATGAGCAGTGCCTGGTTTCCTTGAATTGAGGTTCATCAGACCAGAGAATCTTGTTTCTCCAGTCTGAGGGTCCTTTAGATGCTTTTTTTTTTTTTCTTTCAGTTTTCAGTTTGGCTACACTGCCATAAAGCCCAGATCGGTGGAGTGTTGCAGTGATGTTTGTCCTTCTGTAAGTTTAACTATCAGGATCTTGGTCACCACTCTAACCAAAGCCCTTCTCCATCAATTGCTCAGTTTGGCCAGGAGGCCAGTTCTAGTAAGAGTCCTAGCTGTTTCAAACTTCTTTTATTAAGGGTAACAGAGACTACATGCTTTTGTGAACCTTCAATGCAGCAAAATGTTTTCTGAACTCTTCCCCAGATTTTTTTTAATCTTAGGGATAGGTTTTTGCTCTCATGTGCATTTTCAGCTGTTAGACCTTTTTTATTAAGAAGTTTGTCTTTCCAAATCATACCCATTCAATCGAATTTGCCACAGGTTAACTCCACTCGAAGTGTAGTAACATATACAAGCAATATGAATGCTCCTGAGCTAAATTTCATCTGTCCCAGAGAAGGGTATTAATACTTATGCAATGGAATCATTTCAATTCTTTCTTTTTAATAAATTTACAAAGATGTTAAAAACTTGTTTTTTGCTTTGCCATTATGGTGTATGGAGTGTAGAATGATGTGGGGAAAAAATGTAAAGCAGTTTAACATAAGGCAGCAATATAACAAAATGTGATAAAAAAAAAAAAAAAAAATGAAGGGGTATGAATACTTTCGCAAGGCACTGTATATGGGGATAAAACTGGGATGTGGATCTGAACATAAGCAGAAAAGACAGTCCAGCCTAATCCCATGTATTTTAACTTCTGTAAATGGAAAAAATGTGACCAGCACGTGGAAGAAAGTTAGTCAGCATGAGGGTGTGTAAACAATGACACTCTTCATTTTTTCTATGAACTATCCCTTTAAGAATATATTTTTTTAAGTCGTTAAGGTCACAGATGAATTAGTCATAAACAAACTCACCAGAAAACTTCCAAATTAACCAAACACAGATTGTAGTGTGGAATCAATTTCAGTTTGGTTTACGATTACAAAAGAGTGTCTTACTGTTTGAGCTGTCGATGCTGCTGATGCTGTCAGAATGGTGAATGCCACGTTGGATGTGATGGTACAAACTGAAACGCGTTTTGCGAGTGCGGCCAATGCCTTTTAGTTTGGGCAGGTCCACTGAGTCACCAACCATGGACCGGCTGCTGTTTCCGCTGGTGGATACTTTTTTCCTGGGTGTGGATGTATCCAGTTCCTAAGTCCCAAAACAAACATGATTCTACTTCATTACAACTGGCAGAAACATGAAAGCATAGTTTATAATTGCAAACTTCAAAGCCAAAAGGTGCATCATCGATGGGTATGGCAGAAATAATGTAGCATGTTTGTGTGAACATGAGGTCTCGAACCTGCTCCATGGCCTGAGCAACAGAACGTGTTACACTTCCCACATCTGTCAGTCGGTGCTCACGGTCATCCCAGCGGCCATACGCAAGGTCAATTCCACCAACGAAAGCAACTGATTGGTCGATGACTACAATCTTCTCATGGTGTGCCCATAAGTAAACAGAAGAGGACACGTGATCAGGGTGCCTCATCACCTGTTAAGAGAAAAACATTTCAATCACATACTGCCTGGAACACACCACACGATTTTTGCCCTGATTTTCCACCAATTTGCAGTCTGGAGAAGTTGATGCTAGTTGCCGAAAGTCAGAGATTTGAGTTGACAGATTTCATAAAAAAAAAAAAAATCATGTAGTGTATGATGGTCACAGACTCTGAATTTTTGTTTCAGACTCTGATTCGGCCCAGTCGAAGGCTTGCTACATAATGTCTTTTTTCATATGTGCTTTAATTAAAGTGCTTGAATCACTGCTTGCAGCTATATTTCTGTGAAATTAAACACCGAGCACTCCCATATAGCCAAAATGGCATGATCCTCATTTCGTAACACTTCTGCGAAGATTACAGAGGCATGCAGAGGTATGCAAAAGTATGCAGAGTTGACGGCTGCATAATGTCATTGCGCCTGCTGCACCGATGGTACGGCAGCAAAGTTCCTTGATTACCACGCTGAAATGAGAGTATAGTTCCTAGTCATATCGACCTAGAAAATCACAACTTTTCATTTTCCATCAGTCTTAGTACACGATGTAACTACAGAAGAGTCAAGTTTTAAATAGGAAAAATATCGAAACTCTTTGGTCATTTTTGAGCGAGATGCTAACGGTCTAATCAGATTCAATGATCTATGCTAAGCTATGCTAAAAGTGCTACCACCAGACCCGGAGATCGGCTGAATGGATTCGAGGGGAGTTGGAAAATGAGCCTATTTTCAAAAAAAAGTGGAGTGTTCCTTTAAGATGTCACGCAAGATACGCAAAAGCAGATCAATTTAAAAAAAAATAGCTCACCTTAATATTTGGGTGAAGATGCATTAGTGTTCTTTTGCTGTATTCACTGTTGATGCCGAGTGCCAACTCAACTTCCTTATACAGCATAACAAAGATCCTCACTCCTTGTTGCTAAAATAAATAATAGTTTAAATATGTTAATAAATAAGTGAAAAATTAATTAAAAGTACATACTGTAAGTAAATAAACAAAATAAGCAAAATAAAGAAATAACCTTACTTTGCAACTGAATATGCGTCTGTGTATCTCATGTAAAAATTATATTAAGTATGGCACCGGGGACAAATGTACTTGAATTACGTTCAGGGGACTTACAGCCTTGCGTTTCAAAATGCAGTCGAGCCTCCAGCGATTGCCTTCCACTACAGGCCTCTTCAGGAAGATCTCAGGGCTTAGCCTGCACATTGAGGGAGAGAAGAAATTATTATTTTTGTTTTCTTTGTGCACAAAAAGTATTCTCGTAGCTTTATCAAATTAAGCTTAAACCACAGAAGTCACATGGACTATTTTAACGATATCCTTACTACCTTTCTGGGCCTTGAACATGCCAGTTGTGTTGCTGTCTATGCAGGGTCAGAAAGCTCTTGGATTTCATCAAAAATATCTTAATTTGTGTTCCGAAGATAAACAAGGTCTTAGGTTTGGAACGACATGAGAGTGAGCTATTAAAGGAGAAGTCCACTTCCGAAACAAAGATTCACATATAATGTACTCACCACCTTGTCATCCAAGATGTTCATGTCTTTCTTTCTTCAGTCGTAAAGAAAAAAGTTTTTTGAGGAAAACATTTCAACATTTTTTTCCATATAATGGACTGCTATGGTGCCCCAATTTTGAACTTCCAAAATGCAGTTTAAATGCGGCTCATCTTGCCTTTCTCTCACTGAACTGTGTATTCTGACTCAAGACAGTTAGGCTATGTTGAAAAATTCCAATCGTATTTTCTCCCTCAACTTCAAAAATCATTTCAAAATCATCCTTCATCACTGTAGAAGTACCGACCCAGTCTTTGCATAGTGAACTGAAATGGACAAAAACCAGGCAGAGTAAGACAAGATGAGCGTTTGATATTAAAAAGTATATAAATTGTATTATTTTTATGAAAATAACCGATCGTTATGCTAGATAAGACCCTTCTTTCTCGGCTGGGATCATTTACAACCGCATTTGGGATCATTTGAAGCCGCATTAAAACTGCATTTTGGAAGTTCAAAATCGGGGCACCATACCAGTCCTCAAAAAACAATTTCTTGGATGACAAGGGGGTGAGTACATTATATGTGAATCTTTGTTTTGGAAGTGGACTTCTCCTTTAATGACGGAACTGCCATTTTTGGCTGAATTATCATAACTACAATTGTAAAAATTAATTAATAAAACAATTTCATTAATAAAAGTAAAATAATATTTTATCAAAATATAATTACTCTACTGTTAAAGTGTAGGAAAGGAACAATCTTTCATAATTAATTGCAAACATGCTCCATTTTGATATTAAATGAATGTTTGATGTTTCATATTCCACATGTACAACTGCATCAAAAATACACATTAAGATATGCAGTGAATTCTCACATAACCACCCACTGCCTCACACACAGAGGATCAGACCATTGCGTCTATTCCAGGACAGATATTTTTGAAATAAGGATGCCTGAAACTCAACACCTGTGAAGTGAGATACTGGTCTTGCTGTATAACATACACCTCCCACTCTGAGCCCCTGATCAACTGCCACACATTCTTCATGAGTGCATGTAACGTCTACAGCAACTCCACTACAGTGCATTACCAAACAATAAATAATAAACACAAAAGAAGATTTCATATAAGGTTAAAGAGTACATTTTTCATTTAAGGAAGACCAGAATAAACCAAGCCTTGTGTTTAGTCGATGTTTGACAGACAACTGTGGCTCTTTCTTGTACTACCAGTAGACTTTGTTGTGTATCCCCAGTTTGCCTTTAACCGCTACACTATACCGTTTTACGCTTATACAGTACAGTACTTAAAACTAGTTAGAAGTAGTTAAAATGAGCTTTTTCTCTGGCCATGTTTTGTCTCATGTAAATGAGCCAAAAAAAGAGATGCATGTTATCTGTTTTTCTGCTATCACAGCTAATATGCACACACAACTATACATACGCTATTAATAGGTTGATTTCCCAGAAAAATATAAACACTGTGGAGCTATCAAAACATTGCTCTGTTTGTTGAAGCAATCTGTCCAGCCTTTGATAGCAACATTGGCTCAAGCAATAGTGTGAACTGGACTGAGACTATCTGTCTGCCTGGACATGTTTTCTTGTTGGAGGGTAAACAGTGAGTACATACCACCAGTCTGTGATGAAGATCTCCTCTTTGGCCTCCTCCAACGCAT
Source organism: Cirrhinus mrigala (assembly GCA_036247105.1). Classification (NCBI taxonomy): domain Eukaryota; kingdom Metazoa; phylum Chordata; class Actinopteri; order Cypriniformes; family Cyprinidae; genus Cirrhinus; species Cirrhinus mrigala. The sequence continues at coordinate 18,345,509 of CM070008.1, read as the reverse complement.
TTGCAACATCCTCCATGTAGGTTTTGCCATTCACATACCTGAACAATAATTATTATTTTTTTTTAGTTGTCATCTCTTAGATCTTAGATTAAATAAGAAGACCACCTCTTAGATTAAATATACCATTTAGAGGGTATGTTCTCCTCCTCCCTGGCGAAGGATCCGAAGCGGTGAGTTCTTAAAAAGGCCTTGCCATGTTTCCGGACAAAGGTTTCAATGGCCTGACCCCACCACCGTGCATGTCTGAAACTAGTGAATTTCAACACTAGTTTCCTGCACAAGACATAAACATACACATAAGCACAAAATGTCTACAATCCGAGAGACATTTGACAATATGTTTGAGATAAAAGGAATAGTTTACCCAAAATGAAAATCTGCTGACAGTTTACTCACCCTCAGGCCACCAGAGATGTAGTTTGTTTCTTCATGGAAAGAGATATTGAGAAATTTAGCATTACTTCACTTGCTCACCAATAGATTCCTTGCAGTGAATGGGTGCCGTCAGCTGATATAAGCATCTCTATAACCAACAAGTAATCTACACAATCAATTAAAGTCTCATGAGGCACAAAACCTTTAAGAAACCAATCCATCATTAAGGTGTTTTAACTTTAAACTGTTGCTTTTGGCCAAAATACGAGTCTTTCACATCAAAATCCACTAACATATTTGCTGTTTTGGACCGTTTTCGCTTGTAAACAGTTCTTAATCTTAGCATATTTCTCCCCTGATTCAGACTTTTTTTTACTATAGAAAGCAATATTATGGATAGAGGACTTGTATTTTAGATGGACACAAAGGTTTGGCATTAGTCATGTGGATTACTTGTGGATTATTTTGATGTTTTTATCAGCTGTTGGACTCTCATTCTGACGGCACCCATTTACTGCAGAGGATCCATTGGTGAGCAAGTTGTGTTTTTTCTCCAAATCTTTTCCAAAGAAGAAACAAACTCATCTACAGTTGTGCTCAAAATGATTCATGCCCTTGGTAAATATGAACAAAGAAGGCTGTGGAAATAAATCTGTGGCATTAATACTTTTGATCTTTTATTTTAAAAATGTACTAAAATCTAACCTTTGTAAAATAAGAATTTAAAATGGGAGAGAAATCTCATTATGAAAAAAAAAAAAAAACAACACATTGGCCACAATTAATCATATCCTTTTATTCAATTCTTTTTGCAACCTCCTTTCACACACAAGTCTTCACCTATCTGACTTCATACAGAATCTCTCCAGACCCTTCAGATTTCCAGGTCCATGTTGGTGCTTCTCCTCTTCAGTTCACCCCATTTATTTTCTATAGGGTTTAGGTCAGGGAACTGGGCTGGCCATGGCAGAAGCTTGGTTTTGTTCTCAGTGACCAATTTTTGTTTTGGCTTTGATGTTTGTTTGTGGATCATTGTCCTGTTGGAGGATCCAACCATGGCCCTTTATAAGATTTCTAGCAGGGACATTCAGTTTTTAATTTTTTATCTGTTGGTATATGTTAGAATCCATGATGCCATCTATCTGAACAAGACATCCAAGATCTCTGGCAGCAAAATAGGCCCACAACATTAAAGATATAGCAGTATATTTCATTGCACACACAGGGTACCTTTTTATCCATGTGTGCACCAAACACATCTTGAATGTTTTTGCTGCTAAAAAGCTCATTTTTTAGTTTCATCTGACCATACAACCCAGTTCCAGTAGTGTCTAGCAAATGAATATTACATTTTTGAATGAAAAATCAAATGGATAAACAATGTAGACTTATTTTCACAGCCTTCTTTCATCATATTTATCAAGAGTATGAATAATTTTGAGCACAACTGTACATCTTGGATTACCTAAGGGTGAGTACATTTTCAACTGTTCCTGGGTGAACCCACCTGGACAGGTTCTCTATCTTCACTCCATGCTTGGTCTCTGTGTATTTAGAGTCCATTTTGATACTGAACTCATTGTCCACCAGCAGGACAAATGAAATGGCACCTGTGTCTGGCTTCATGTACAGCAGAAAAGAGTCCTTCACAACAAGCCACCTAAACAAAAAGCACAAAAGCCTTCATTATTAGACTCCATCACAACTGTGAGGTCAAAAGTGTGCTTTTCTAAAGCATTATTACACAAAAAGGCAGTGATACATTTTCATTTTATTCAGAGAATGAAAGCAGTACGGTATCAGTGGAGCAGAGATAAACAGCTCGCTAGACTTAAAGAGACTGTTCGGTGCACATGTGCCCGCTCTATCTGAACAGTGTATTTTTTTTATAATTTTTTTTTTACAGATAACACTGCTTTGAAGAGTGTCTCACACATGTTAAAGCTCAAAGTAAAGAGCACAGCCTCACTGCATGAATGCATTTAAAGGAGAAATTCACTTCCGGAATGAAAATTTCCTGATAATTTACTCACCCCCGTGTCATCCAAGATGTTCATGTCTTTCTTTCTTCAGTCAATAAGAAATTAAGGTTTTTGAGGAAAACATTCCAGGATTTTTCTCCATATAATGGACTTCAATGGTGGCCAACGGGTTGAAGGTCCAAACCGCAGTTTTAATGCAGCTTCAAGGGGCTCTACACAATCACAGCCGAGGAATAAGTGTTTATATATAGCCAAACGATTGGACGTTTTCTAAGAAAAATACAAATTTATGTACTGTTTAACCAAAAATGCGCATCTTGCACCAGCTCAGCCTCACGCATTATGTAATCACACATATGTGACGTAGGCGGAAGTAGAGACCCAGTGTTTACACAACAAACGTGCAAAGAAAATCAAATGTCCTTACCAAAAAAAGCTAAAACAACAAAGCTGGATGATTTTGAAGTCGGAGGAGAAAATTTGATTTTCACCCTATCCTACCCTTTTTAACCGAAGTTCACAGACGAAGAACTAACCACACCAAACTTTTCCAACGTGATTATGTAATGCGTAAGGATGCACATGCGCATCACAGAGCTAGTGCAAGATGAGCATTTTTGATTTTCTTTTTTAGAAAATAACAGATCGTTTTGCTAGATAAGACCCTTATTCCTCGGCTGTGATCGTGTAGAGCCCTTTGAAGCTGCACTGAAACTGCAATTTGGACCTTCAACCTGTTGATCCCCATTGAAGCCCATTATATGGAGGAAAATCTTGGAATGTTTTCCTCAAAAAAAAAAAACTTTTCAACCGAAGAAAAAAAAGACAAACATGGTGGATGACATGGGGGTGAGTAAATTATCAGGAAATTTTTTTAATTTAATTTAAATTCACCAATAGATTTTGTGTTTTATGAATAATTACCTCTTGGACCAGCGGTAGCAGACTTCATTGTGACCGCAGCAGTTCAGGCCAGGGATACGGTGACCTCCTGACCTTTTATAAACAATGCCTTCCCTGAAAGATACAGGTTTGTAGGGGCGGTGAATCTCATGATGGAATGAGATAATAGATTATACGGTATGTTGCATAAAATTCAGCATATCTCGGGAGCATCACATTTTTCCATTGACATTTTCATGACGAACACATTCCCACCCAAATTCCCATGACCTTTAGGCTATTTATACATTATGGGAGTATTTGTCATACTGCCATAACATTGAATTGAAAAAAAAAAATGCATCACAGTATATTTTTAATTTTATTCAGTACAGAATTGAGTACACATTAGGGTAATAATGAGAATTTATGCTTACTTGAAATTACTGTTACAATGCAAAAAATATAAATATATAAATAAACCCTATATATAAAGTTTGTTAAATTTTTACATATATTTGTACATATTAAAAAAAAAAAAAACATCCGCATGAGGCAAAAATAAAACTCTAAAGCAAACAGAGTGTGTCCTTACAAGCCTTTAGGGCCCAAATCCTGAATGAAGGACAACTGGCTCACATCAATAAACTCCATCTGTAAAAGAGAAACAATTCTGCTTAAAACCAGTGAGACAGAAACGCAGCTTCAATTAAAAGTTCTTCCACTAAATCCCCAGCTATATTGACCCCTGCAGTGTATTAAAGAGGAAGAGAGAGAACGAAAGAAGGAATGTAAGGGAGAAAGAGAGAATTACGGATGCCCTTGATTAAAGCTGCTTCAATAGCACTGAGAGAGAGAGAGAGCTGCACATTAACACGCTCAGGACACACAGTCTTCATCTGTAATATCGATTCTCGAGCTGCTGCTTCATTAAAGATAACTCAACGTGAGATCTATCAGGGCCTGAACTCCATAATCAAGAGTGAGCTTACGGTTGCGTAGTATTTTCGGTACATCGCCATCCTCAGCAGCTTGTTTAAGTAGTCTTCCAGTTGTTTCTGAAAAAGGAAAACATGTTTGTTAGTTGGTTTTAAAAGTTTTATTCAGTGACACTGGTTCTGTTGATGATCGATAGTAGTCAAGCTTGTAATATTTTGAATGCCATTTTTACTTTCCATGTTTGCATATTAGGCCTGATGAATTGATTGAAAGGAAGAGTTGTATGCTAATCAGCTGATTAATTATTCATTAATACATTTTCTGAATATTATCTACATAGAAAATGGCCAGGAAATACACCTCCAAATGTCAGGCCATTGAAAAATTCATCAATCAATATTAAGCTCTATTCAACAGCTCGAAACTTTCACCAGAAGATTATGAGAACTTGGTGATGTTCTCATGTTTTCATGTGATTCACACTAATGATATGACAAGCAAAGTACTGTTACTACACACTCAAAGACCACTGAATCATGTCTGTGATGTTGCATGGGAGAGAGACCTTGCCCACAGACTCACACGCCTTGGGACAATCAAGATCACGTCATGCTCAACAGCGTTTGTGATCACGAGCTAGTACTGCAGTAAGCATGTTGGAGTGACTCACTCTCCGACTAGACACTTGCTCCTCTCGTGCCAACTCATCTCCACTTCCCCGAGGCAGTGCCGGCATCTGCCTCACCTCGCTCCTCTTTATGCTTTTTCTTCTCTCCGTATGGCTGAAAGAAAGACAGAGATTTCATAGTGTGAGACAGAAAAAGGGGAATAAAAAGCAAACAGTTCATGAATAACCATGAAATCTGAGAAGAGAACAAAAAAGAATGAGGAAAAGAAGAGAGAGAATACTGGAAAACAAAGAAAAGAAAAAGAAATGAATACTTCGAGAACAAAAACAGGGAAAAGGTGTGTAGAGGAAAGGAGAATTATTAAAGCTTCTTTAAGAAATGAGAAGAGTAACTGATCCTTTACACCTGGTATTAAGATCCATCTAGGGCCATTGAACCACAAGTGGTCAGTTGAGACACATTACCGCTTAGCAGTGGCATGTATCTCTAACGCATCTCCTGTGACCACTTGTGAACAGGAGTGAATTTCAAACAGCGCTTGAAAGGAACCGTGAGAAGGGAATGCTACTCAAAGAGATCCAAATGTTATAAAAAGTTATAAAAAGTTAAGACTTAGCCACGCCTTCCTAAAATGGCTCATTCAAACATGCCCCGACATGCCTACGTCACGGTTCCCACGGTGTGTGGGAAGATTTGCATAACACCACCCAAATGTATACGCAAAGAAAAAAGGCATAACTTTTATTCTCGCCGTAGTATTGTTGCAGCCGCCATGTTGTGGAGACGCTGTGTGTTTTGTTGCGAATGCAAATGTACTTTGTGTGGCCTTCCAAACGAGTACACAATTAGAAATCAGTGGTTAAGTTGTATTTACAACACTGTTCCAGAACAGCACAATGCAAATATTGGAGTGTGTGCAGCGGATTTTACGGATGATTGTTTCCTGAACCTGAGAGAGTAGCCTACAATGCCGGCAGTGCACACTATAAAGTGGGGCAATTCCAACTTTGCAAGGACAGTCTGGAGCTTCTGACTCACAGCCTGTAAGTACGTTTTCATATTTAAAGAATTTGTTAATGGCTATTCAAACAAGTTTTGAGCAGTGTAGAGTAGTGCTTGTTTGTCGTTTTTACGATCACAAATGCAGACATGGTGTTATGTTTACGCAGCACGACGTAATGACTCAAAACATACTGTCATAAAAAGACAGTATGAGTCATTATAATCAGTAATTATGTTCCCACTGGATCCAACAAATGGCTCATTTATTATGGGTTTTATGTTTATGTCTTGTCATGCTGGGACACGGCATCACAACATGGTAAGGGGAGTAAAATTTCCATCACACATTTGAGGTATTGGGCCAATCACAACGCACTGGATAACTGGCTAATCAGAGCACACCGCGCTTTTCAGAACGATGAGCTTTGTAAAAATCAAAGCGTTTCAGAAAGGCAGGGCAGAGAGGAGCAAAAATAATGTGTTTTTTGAACCTCAAACTGCGTAAATGCATTGCATTACACCAAATACGCAAAATAATGTTCTTTTTAGCAACATTATATGACCCCTTAAAATATGAGGTAATTTATCTAAGATATATGGGATTTAAACAATGTCAACAAATTAAACTGGGAGGGGATTTTTTTTTTTTTTTAGCCATATTAAAGGTAGAGTCTGCAACGTCTGACCCAGTTCGCTTGCTGGCTTCCATAGCTGCAAAACACTGTTTTCCCACAACTGGCAACCCAGGTTTTCGAAATACTGTTGGTCAAATTGACAGTGGGCAAAAATCACACAGACCAAAATAAGCATTTTTCCGAGAAACAAGTATGTAAATGTAGTATGTTTCCTAAATATCTACAAACACATGATTGTATTTTTATGCTTTAGTACAGTCAAAATAATTTTAGCATCTTTAACTATCAGACAAGTTGAAATAAATATAAATTAAAGAATCAAAGAGAGTGCATTTGCAAAATCAGATACAACAAATCAAACTTTTCTATTTTAATTTATTTTAAATAATTAATTTATTGCAAAACTGAATCCATGAAAAAGCTGAATTTTTATCATCATTATTTCTGTTTTCAGTGTCACATGATCTAATAGGCTGATTTGGTGCTCAAGAAAAATGTATCATCATCATCATTTTTAAGTTTGTTCGATTTCAGGAATCTGCTAAAAATAACAGCATTTATTTAAAAATATTTTGTTTTATTAGGTCTTCACTGCCACTTTACTATATCAATTTAAAAAAAGGTTTTAGCTGAAAAAAGTATTAGTTTTATATATATATATATATATATATATATATATATATATATATATATATATATATATATATATATATATATATATATATAAAATGTGATGTATTCCAATGTCCAAATGTGATTTGCTGATTTTACAGCATACTATCTCCAGTCTTCAGTGTCACATGATCCTTCAGAAATCATTCTAATATGTTGATTTATTATCAGTGTTAAAACAGTTGTGCTGCTTAATATTTTGTTGGAAACTGATAATTTTTTCAGAACTCTTTAATAAATAAAACGTTAAAAAGAACAGCATTTATTTAAAATAGAAATCTTTTGTAATATAAGCTACAATTTAAAAGTTTGTGGTCAGTAAATTTTTTTTCTTTCTATTTTTGAAAGCAATTAATTCTTTTATTCACCAAGGATATATTAAATTGATAAAAAGTGATGGCAAAGACTTACACTGTTAGAAAATATTTCTAATTTAAATAAATGCTGCTTATTTTAACTTTTCATTCATCAAAGAATCCTGAAAAAAAAGAATAACAGGTTCCAAAAAAAATATTAAGCAGTATAACTGTTTCCAACATTGATAATAAATCAGCATATTAGAATGATTTCCAAAGGATCATATGACGATGTGATGAAAATTCAGCTTTGCATCACAAGAATAAATTATATTTTACAATATATTAAAATAAAAAGCCATTATTTTAAACTGTAATAATATTACTGTTTTTATGTATTTTTGATCAAGTAAATGCAGCCTTGGTAAGAATAAGAGAATTCTTAAAAAAAAAAAAAAACTGATCACAAACTTTTGAAAGACAGTTTAGACTGTAGACAAAAACTCTACTCATTTTCACGTCACAAAATCTCTGAATTTATGGCAAATGACTCATTATATCATTGTGTATCTGTGTGATGATTAAACACAAACAGCAAAAAAGCAAAGACATTCATTTTAATCTCAAATTTAATTTAATTTATTTATTTAATTCATCAAGCCACTTTTATCTGAGGGATAAAGTGTCACTGTATACTAATAATGTTCTGTGAAATTGTATGGACTTTTCCAACTCTTTCGATCAGATAGTTAATTTCAATTTTAAACTTAAATTTTAACCAATTTTAAAACACGTTTCTGCCTTTTATGTTGTCCGCTGTGCATGTAGTATTTACAATACAAACGTGACGCAGTCACGTGCATTTCCGAGTGGTTTGTGTGAACACATACAACATAATATACGTAACATAAAATGTTTTGTATTTAGTGCCATGATCGACCGTATACCAGGTGTAAAGGATCACTGTGTAAGTTTATCTGTAGGGCAAGGGTCTGACCTTCGGGTTGGCAGTGGGATCCTCATGAGAGTCTTATATCGCAGAAGCTCTCTGTGCAGCTCCATAAAGTGCTTCTCTTTTCTCTTCACTATCCATGTGAAGTTCCCATGTTTGAGCTCTATCTTAAACACGGCTGGCATCGCCTGTGAACACAGCAGTGATGTGAGATCTGTGGCATCTTTCAACCATTGCTTTTAACTAGCACGTGCTTCACCGACCTTGGACACGCTCCTCTGTTTGGACACGTTGAAGCGGTCCGGGGCCCTGGTGAAGCGTTCCACTTCTAGGATCTTGGCAGTGATCGGGGCAGCGGTCAGATAGACCTGGGCTTCTGTCTCTTTAAAGCCAACAGTCCCGTACACGGCAGAGAATGGGATACGGGATACTCCTGTAAGAAAAGACAGAGTGAACTAAGGAATGCCTATGGGGAACGTGAGCTCCGGTTTGTGCGCTCGTTTGTGACATGTTGCATCATGTTATGGTTGTCCTCACATCACTCCCTTTAACACAAGTCCAGATGTCTCGATTAGACAGACCTGCGGTAACCCTTTATCACTTCCTCTCTGGCAAAATAAATCCTGTTTCTCAAGTATAACTTGTATCCAGTCATTTTGAAATTAGGAGTCACCTTTGTTTAAATAGTTCTTTATACAATACAGATTGTTTCAAAGCAGCTTCACAGTAATATAGGAAAATGATAGAATCAATGATGCAAGCTAGGGGTGTGCGATATTGACAAAAAATAATATCTCAATATTTTCTGGGATTTTATCGATAACGATAATTAGAAAATATTTAGCGGAGTGTGTTATTGTGCTGGTGTCTTAAGGACTACCACAGACAGCTGACTCCTACATTTTTTGATACTCTTCATATTCTGTATGGTGGTCAGTTCACACTGATAGAAATTAGTCTTTTCCATTAAGTTTAAATAGATTTTTTTTTTTTTACCTTTTTGGGCATTTTAATTTTTAAAAAAGCCATTTTTTCAAAAAGTGTGCATCTTCTTTTTTAATCAAATTCTTACATTTTGGCTGTTACCAAGCAAATAAAATCAGTATCAACAAAATTCGCCTTTGCAATGCAAAGGAATCACAGAAGCTGCATCTGAAGTGGCATTTAGATGCATTTACAAACTGTTTAATGCAGGCCTGCAGTTACAAATGCATAAATAATGTTTTGATATTTTAAACATCAATACTGATATTTGAAATTTAAATTATAAAAAAGATACGGTAACACTTTCTATGAAGCCCCTATTTATAATACATTAAAATGGTATTTCTAAGGCATTATAATGAATGCATAATGCATTATAAAAAACCTTATAATATGTTATATCATCTCATGAATAATCATAACAACAATTATAATACATTATAATACTTGAGTATTGAGGTTATAACTTTTAAGATTATGATTATTTATAACACACAATGGACAGCATATAAAATCTAGCTAATTTATAATGGACTATATCGTATTACATTTATTTTTTTACATTATATTATGTTTTATTTTGATGGTCCCCCTAGTCTATTGACAATAAGCAATTTTCCAATTACATGTCAACTAACACTCTGAGCATTAGTAGACTTAGGTTAAGGTTAGGCTAGGTAGCAGGTTCACGTACTTGCAAAGTTATAATCAGTTTGTCTTTTGGGGAACCATCAAAATACAGTGTTAGCATATATTTAGCATACTAATAATAATAATTACTGCTAGCTGACATGCAGTATCATCAAAATAATCAAACTGATAATACAAATGTGTCATATTACACATTCATCTGATCTGATACCTGATCTTATGGCTCTTTGAGAAATGTTATTATTATTATTACTTATAAGTGGTCTTTGTATGCTTTAAGTAAAGTGACATGCGTAACATGGCAAGATATGAAACTTATAAGATGTTATAACTATGAGGAGGTAATCATACTCTTAAAAGCTATAACCACAAATAAGTAAAAATTATAATACATTAAAACTGTTCTTATGAATACTTATGATACAACATGCTATAAGGTTTTTTATAATGCATTATGCATTTATTATAATGCCTTAAGAATACCCTTATAATGTATTATAAATACGGGCTTCATAGAAAGTGTTACCAAAGAGAGTTTAAATGTGGAATTAAAACTGCCAGTAGGTGTCAGTAAGTCACAGTTAATTAGTGAGTCATTGCGATTGAAACGAATCATTTAAACGGTTGATTCATTCAGTAACAAAACACCGTCACGTTTGGAGACGCTAAACAGTGCAGTGGCTATGTTTGGAATGTTTTTTATTGGCGAAATAGAGCAAAAACAGGCAATATGGTGTCTGAAAGGTAAGTCTCTTAATTCTTGTCTATTAATTTGTTGTAAAAAAAAAAAAAAAAAAAAAAAATCACATTTCTAATGATTTTAACATTAAAACAACAATTACGATATTATCGCAGACGATATATATTGCACACCCCTAATGCAAACTTTAAAAAAAAATGGTAATTCTGCTTTAAAGGAGCTTTAAAAAAAAACAAACAAATAAGTAATTTGGATATCGGCGCCAATAGCCTGGTGGTTAGGGCATCGACATATAGCGCCATTGCGCTGTGGGCGACATGAGTTCGAATCCCGGCTCATGGACCTTTCCCGATCCCGCCCCCCTCTCTCCCACTTCCCTTTCTGTCCATCTACACTGTTCTATCTTAATAAAGGCATAAAAACGGCAAAAATCAATATTTAAAAAAAATATAAAAATGTATAATTTGGATGTGCTATTATTATCACTTACCTGAGGGGTTGAACTCTGAGTCCACCTCTTCAGGTTCATCCTCACCATCTGAGAACCCCAGATCTCTGGTGTCCAGGTTCTCCACCGTGTCACTCATGTTTGCTTTTATCAGATTGAGTTACTTCTTAAGGGCTCATTGAAGCATATTCAACACTCTTCAGCCTGAAGGTCCAGCACTGCCTGTTTGAACACACACACCACACATCCGAGTCAATACCCTGCAGCAATAGTTCTCAACTACTCTAGTAAGGAAAAAAAACAACAATAGGCTACTAAATAGACCCAAATTAAAATGTAATTAACCAAATGATCACAATTTGATGTAATTAGGATAGCAGACTAAATATGTTTAGAAACTTTCAACAGGAAAGGAGGAAAGTTTTAGCTCAGACTCATCTGTGACTTGGCAGAAGCTATTCAAATTAGGTAGATTTCATCATAGACAGGTTGCGTGACATGCACTCATCCTTGAAAATCATGAATATTATATAATGATTCACTAGCAGCGTGGATAAAGTTGGATTGTGCCAACGACAATTGGCTGCCAAGAGCATAAAATATTGAAATTCAATTTTGTATGATAAACAACCCCAGTATTGTGTTCTGTGCCCACTTGATGTCCAATTTAAATTCTGAGGCCTACAGCAAAACCAGCTCTAATCGCATTAGCTTTGATTAGCTGGTAAAGTCACCAATGTGTCTTTTTCATATTCTTTTTTTCATTCCGAAATTAACGTGTGCCATGTTTGCATTGTGCTTGGTACATTTGTGCAGCATCATAAATCAAATATTCTTTAGTCTTAAAAAGCTTTGTAATTACATTACATTATTTTTTTGAAGAAATGAATACTTTTCTTAAACAAATGCATGCAGCATTTTTGAACAGTAAGATTTTTATGTTTTTAAAGAATTCTCTTCTGCTCACCAAGCCTGCATTTGATCCAAAATACAGCAAAAGCAGTAATATTGTGAAATATGTTTACTATTTAAAATAACTGCTTTCTATTTGAATATATTTTAATGTTATTTATTCCTGTGATCAAAGCTAAATTTTTAGCATCATTACTGCTATCTTCTGTGGCACATGATCCTTCAGAAATCATTGTAATATGCTGATTTGCTGTTCAAGAAACATTTTTTTTATTATCATCAATATTTAAAAGAGTTGAGTACTTTTTTTTAGGATTCTTTGATGAATAGAAAGATGAATTCTGAAATAAATTTTTAATACAATTTTATACTTTTTTTTCAGGGAAGAAATTACAGAAATTAATACTTTAATTGATCAAAAGTGATGATATAGATGTATAATGTTACAAAAGATTTCCATTTAATAAATGGATAAATGCAAGATAAATGCTGTTCTTCTGAACTTTCTATTCATCAAAGGAAACTGAAAAAAATCTACTCAGCTGTTTTCAACATAATAATAATAATAATAATAATAATAATAAATGTTATTGGAGCAGCAAATCATAATATTAGAATGATTTCTTAAGGATCATGTGACTGGAGTAAAGATGCTAAAAATTCAGCTTTAAAATCACAGGAATAAATTACATTTTAAAATATATTCAAATAGAAAACAGTTATTTTAAATAGTAAAAATATTTTACAATTTTACTGTTTTTTCTTTACTTTGGATCAAATAAATGCAGGCTTGGTGAGCAGAAGAGACTTCTTTAAAAAAAAAAAAAAGAAATTAAAAATCTTTTGGACATACTTTACTGTCAAACTTTCAAAATCCTTCATCACTAGAATTAAGTTTATAATAATTTGTTTAAAGCACAGCCATCACAAAATCAGGCAGCTTTAGCACCTCTTTTTACTTTGAGATCATTTTGAGGTTAAATACTGACTTCATAAGATATAGTTTAAAAGCTTTTGCATAGCTATGACAGGAAACACTGGCATCTAACAATGTCTTGGAAAAAAACAGTCAATCTTAAAAAATAAAGCATATACATAAACCCAAATGAAAAAAAAAAAAAAAAAAAAAAAAGTTGTCGCATGAGCATGAGTCCTGTTCTGTCTTAAACTCCTGAAACAGTCAGTAACTCAGTAACTGTAACAGATTACAGTTATGTTTATTTTGTAATTAAATTGCATAACTGTTACATGTAACTAGTTACTCCCCAACAATGTAAATCACAATATTATTGTTTTTACTATATTTTTGGTCAAGTAAATGCAGTTTAACTACATAAGAGACATCCTATATATTAATATAACACATTACATATTATATAAACCAAGCTAGCTAGTCAAACATTGATTCCTTAGTTTGCTAATTTCTATTTAAAACATTTCCTTTTTCAGCCAGGCCAGAGGTCAGAGGTCAAATGTCTTCTCCTGTGGAGCATGGAATCCCTCCAGTCAAAATTAATCTAATAATACACGCAAGACCACATCATTGTCATTCTCTCACAAAGAAAAGCTATTAAAAAAGAAATCACATATTGTTTTTCTAAATATATCTGGCAGTAAATCCAAGAAGAATCCCCAAACCAGTACTGGAATCACATTGACAATTGCTTTCACAGAAATACAAAATCCAAGCTGTTCATTGTTCATGCCTTCAATATTCCTCTACTATTAATTTGTCAGTTGAGGCAGGATCAAAAGAATGAATATAAATTCAGATCTGTGAAGGGTAAATGACAGGATTGGTGACCTATGTGAAACTATAAATACAGGTACAGTAGACCATAAAGTGGGAGGTGAGATGATGCCACAACAGAGTGATCATAAGCCACGGAAGCCATTAAACGTATTGCAAAATCATCGCCAACACAGTTAATAATGGATGTGCGGCAAAATAGAGAAGAGCTTTAATAGCTCGATCATCACAGATGTGGGTTTTAGGTCTAAAGTAAAAGAAAATTCACACAGTATGTGAAGGAAACAATTGAGCAACAGGATATAAAGTATAAAAGAAAAAGATTGAATGACAATGGAAGAAATGGTAGAAAACTGCTGAAACTGTGCAGCTGAGTCGTACAATTCACACAGCCACAAGTTCGGTAAAACTAAATGTAACCACCAACTCTATTTTCAAGCTATTCACACAACAATGTCGACATTTGTGTTGTTAAAACAAAAATATCATTATTAAAGCAAATAAGAGGAAACACAGGGCTCCTCTCTGGATTTCTCTCACAAAGACGCTAGTTGATTCCTTTAGACTGCTGTAATTTTGCTGCCAAGTGCATGTTCGCTCTATAACTACCCCACAAAACCTTCTATTAAACATAATGGAACATTTTCTCCTCCCATTGGTTGGTTGCGATGGGCTGCAGCGTGTAGATACTGGCTGGTCTATTCGCTCTGATCGCTTAATGACCATATAAATGTGTGAAAGAGGAATAATGTGTGCTAGAGAGAAGCTGAAACGTTTGAACTTCCCATCTTACGTAAGTCTAATGGTGAGGTGTGGCTCTTTGGCAACTCTATGATCTGAACTCCATGAGACGTCAGCTTTTCCAGTCAAACTACCTTTGGAAGCTTCTGCTTACAAACTTTTAGTCCCTTAATTTTCACTCACAGGAGATTGAGTGTCATTAAATCTATTTAAAAAACACAGAGATGGTATGTTTTAGAACATTCTCACAATATTTATATTTAAAATTCTTTTCATTGTTTGGAGATATCAATCTAGACATTCTTTATTTCTCCAAGTCAACGTGAAATTGGAATCCTGTTTTCCTTGTTTAATGTTCCTGCTATCCTGATCGCTACACACTGTGTGTCAATGTATTAGTAAATCGCAATATAACAACTCACTTTTCCTCTAAAAATTACTTCCCTTTTCCAATGACATCACTTAACCACTCGGGTTACAGTCAAAGACGGAATAGGGTTTTCGAGCATAAAAGTTTAATACGGTTTTAGATTTATTTTTTCCCCCATACATGAGGATTTAACTTGTTTAATTTTATTTTTTCTGAGCAAAAAATAAATAAATAAATAAATAATGTATTATACATTTTTAAAACGATTTGCAGAAAATGTCATTCAGCTCATTTTAATACAAATCTTGTCAGGCATATTTACAGCAAAAAATCATTAGGTGACATTAAAAGACTATTTAAGGATCGATTAACTGTGATTTTAAATCTTTAAAACTCTAAAATTTAATAACATTTAGTATGATCTTTTTCTTTTACATATTTTAATAAGTACAGGTCAGAATAGGTACGTTGTTTCATTTTTACAAAAATATACATTACCAGTCAAAAGTTTTTGAACAGTAAGATTAAAGAAGTCTCTTTTGTTCATCAAGCCTGCATTTATTTGATCCAAAGTACAGAAAAAAACAGTACAATTCTGAAATACATTTACTACTTAATATAACTGTTTCCTATTTGAATATATTTGAAAATTTTAAAGCTAAATTACCATCATTATTACTCCAGTCACATGATCCTTCATAATAAAATGGTTTAAATAGTAAAAAAATATTCCAAAATTTTACTGTTTTTGCTGTACTTTAGATCAAATAAATGCAGGATTGGTAAACAGAAGAGACTTCTTCTTCAAAAAACAAAACATTAAAAAAAATATATCTTACTGTTCAAAAATTTTAACTGGTAGTGTATATTTGTATTTGTATAGTATATATGGTAGGTATTTGAAACATGCTTTTTTCCATATAAAATCTTTTGTAAATTTAATTTGATGTGGACACCAAAATTATAATCTCTCTCCATTCTGGCACTGAATTTCAATGTTCTGTTCTCCCAGTCTAATCAATTGCAGCCCTACATTTCACTCAGAAATACATCGGTTTGGCTTTAATTCATTGCCTGTGGTGGCCTGTGTTTACTATAAATATACAGGACAGTCTAACTAGTGGGTAGCTTAAACAATAGAAGTACTGGTAGAGGTTCCTAATGGAAGGACTCATTCATTGTCTCTGTGTGGGTGAATGTTTATGACTGTGGTATCTCATGCATGTCTCCCACCTGTGCACTGACCTTTAGAGCCAGCTTTAAAGAGGTGCACAGGTCAAAGAGAAGCAGTAAATCACCCCCGTCAACCATCAAACCATTGGCACAATATTGCATTTTTATGATTCTTCTGATATCATCCAGCCCAGGAACTACAATCTCAGACTGGGGCATTCCTGGGCAAGGGTGTGTGTACAGTATTTAATGTTTACTCATATATAGACGTACATGTAACTTTACAGATAAAGCTCTGTTCTGTGTGCTTAGCACACAAAGACTAATTCCACTTATGCTCGAAGGAAATCTATTTTGGAATCAAACTAAACCAAAGCAGTCAAACATACAATCATGCTAACGTGCCATTTAAAATTATGGGAACTAGCATTTACTTCTCCACAGGGAATAGTTTGCCTTCTGGCTTTTTTAGTTGGGGTCTGAAAGGCATAGCTTTTAGTAATTTCTCAATATGACCGCACTGACCAGCACCACTGGATGAGAACAAAACTTAAACTGAATTAAACTGGATGATGGCACTACTGTCTTCTGTAGAGCTACAGCAGAGTTGTATCTTCCAGCATCGACACTGGTATTGAACTGAATAGAATCAACACTAAACTGACATTGCTGCCTTTCAAAGAACTACTTAATGCTTATAGCCGATTGATTATCTTCACATTGTTATTGATCTAAACTAAACCAACACTGAATGGATATGAGCTAAATAATGCCACTATTGTCTTTTACAGCAGATTCTGAACTGTCTCCATAGCTTTAGTTTCCTGATTTATTTTTTTCCTGTTTATCTCTGTAAAGCTGCTTCTAAACTATTTGTATTGTATGAACACTATAGAAATAGGTGACTTGATTTCAGTTTGTCCATACACAATATGTTTGTCCAGCAGCAGTCTCAGAGATGTGCTTGAATTGAAGCAAAATAAAACAAGACAAAAGATAAAACTAAACACAAGCTCTAAACACAAGAAAAACACAGGAACTTTTAGGCTCTCTGCACCTCTTAATAAACAAATCTTGATGTAAATGATCTAAAACAGGACTGTGCAGTGAACTGTAGAAAATAACTGCAGCGCAGTGAGACCTTTAAAGGGATAGTTCACCCAAAAATGAAAATTCCATCAACATTTTCTCACCTTCATGTCATTCCAAACCAGTAAGACCTTCGTTTTTTAAAGAAGTCATATATTCTAACAAAGGTTGAGTTTATTTAATCAAAATACAGTTACAAAAATCTATTTTGTTTTAGCATGTATTCCTGTAATGTCAAAGATCCTTTATTTCAGTCTTAAGTGTCACATGATCATTATAATATGCTGATTTGGTGCTCAAGACATATTTCTTTATTATGAATTAATGTTGAAAACAGTTGTGCTGCTTAATAGTTTTGTGGAAACCATAGTACAGTTGAGGTCAAAAGTTTACATCCCCCTTTCAGAATCATTAAAAATGTTATTTATTTTACCAAAATAAGAGGGATCATACAAAATGCATGTTATTGTTTATTTAGTATAGTCCACAAGAGAAAATAATAGTTGAATTCATAAAAAAAATGACCTGGTTCAAAAGTTTACACCCCCTTGATGCTTAATACCATGTCATTGCCAGAATGATCCACAGCTGTGTTTTTTTATTTAGTGATAGTTGTTCAGAAAAATTCTTCAGGTCCCGCAAATTCTTTGGTTTTCCTGCATTTTGTGTATTTGAACCCTTTCCAACAATGACTGTATGATTTTGATTTCATTCAACTTTGAAACACAAATTAAGATATTTTTGATGAAATCCGAGAGCTTTGTGACCCTGCACAGACAGCAACACAACTACCACATGGAATGCCCTTAAAGGTAGTAAGGACATTGTTAAAATAGTCCATATGACAAATTTTGTGTCCAGACTTACTTAGCGAAGAGAGATGGACATTCTACATCAGAATGCCGACTCCTGCGTCAGCAGTATCACACAGATGTGTCATGGTACTCTTGTGAGTGTGCGTTTTCTCGTAGCTTCATAAAATTAAGTTTGAACCACTGATGTCACACAGACTATTTTAACAATGTCCTTACTGCCTTTCTGGGCCTTGAACATGTCAGCTGTGTTGCTGTCTATGCAGGGTCAGAAAGCTCCCAGATTTATATCTTAATTTGTGTTCCAACGATGAACAAAGGTCTTACAGGTTTGGAACGACATGAAGGGGAGTAATCAATGACAGAATGTGTATTTTTGGGTGAACTATCCCTTTAAGAGCACTTCCTGTTATCTATCCTTTTTACGAAACAAAAAATGTACTTGAGAAGTAATATTGTGTATAGACGATACGATTTTTATTAGAAAATAATGTTACTTTTTGCAGTATACTAATTTCCCTCCTGAAGAAACCTTTTTAACATCAGTGCTATTTTGTGTACTACACTACAGCAACACACAGATAATAAGGCGGGGATATAAAGTCAGAATGTTCTTTTCTTTTGCACGCTGTGGATGGGATATCAGCTGTTGCTTCCTGCCAACAAGTTCCTGCCCATTGTAATTCGTCAAGGAGACAAGGCTCAGTGAATTTGGGAGGAGACAACAAAAAAATATTATGCAACCACTTACGTTAGAGTTTTACAAGAAACTATGTTATAGACCCTTCAATCACTTGTGTGTGTTGGGGCATGCATGCAACTAAAGAACTGTAGGAACTTTTAGCATTTTCGTTGTAAGTTGTGAAGCTGTGTGGATGAAATTACTGCAAGCTCACTTTAAAAGCAGATATCATCATAGCTTCATGTTAGTATTGTAAACAGAGGCTGCCACCAACAAAAGCAATTTACTCATGTTTTATATTAACATGGGTTTTGTAAGAGACAGTCTCCATGCAAGTTTAAAAAGTCTTTGCCAACTTGTTGTTGGACTTACTCCTGTTGAAAAAGTCTGTTCCTAGAAAGCATGCACTTTGCACCTGATTGCAATCCATGACGGGAGGTTGTTCACTAAACAAAACACCATTAAAGTTGTTCTAATATGTGCCTTATTACACGTCTGTCTGAAGCGTGTCCGTGATACCATGAAGTTCCCAGGGTCAGAAGTCTCTTGCGCTCTGATTAATGAATAACATAATTGAAGTGTAAGAGATAAGCAAACAACACAGAGGGACATTTAAAACAAGCTAGTTAAATACAATTAGTCAAAGCTGAGAAAGTGTCAGAATAAAGGGTGTACTATATTATTGTTTATAGTAAACTGAGTTCAAATGAAATTCATTCAATTGTAGTGTACTGTATTCCTGCCTGTGAGTGCAGCTGAAAAAACAAGAGAGGGATTTTGGAGCCTGAGCAAAAGCAAGTTGACTTTCCTCTCTTGTGCACTGGTCACACATTCCACCACGGATACAAAAGCCTCTCACACTGGGGTGAGACAGGAGCCAAGACATATCGGCACCAGAAAGGCTTTCACATTTTACAATTAAACACAAACACACACAACCAGAACTGCTGCTAGAAATTTCCAAGTCTTCACTCCCTGGAAGCTTAGACACAAGTTTGAAGCAGAGCAAGAAACCACAAACAGCACAAAGTTTTACTGACCTGCCTTGGTAGACATGATTCCCACATGATAAATCAGCTGTTTGACTCCCACAACAATGAAAGACTAACTCATAGTTTTGCAGCGGTAAAAGAGTCTCTCTCTCCCTTTCTGTGACTCCAAACAGACTAAACATGAGGGCGGTGGAGAGATCAGTCATAGGACAATGTGTTTGAAGGGGGCGGGCCTTTCCTGGGTTCTGAAGTGTCAGTCATAGATACCCAGCCAATCGAGTGCAGCAAGACACCGTATGCTCCTCCTCTACTCAGCTGTTAAGTCCATTTAGATTGACTGATATCTTCCCATGGGACAGAAGCAGCACGAGTGAGATATCTGTAATGGTTCAGTTGTTTCTTCCAGATATCAATGAGGTTAAACAACAACCAGATAGAGACTTTTGTTCAAATATCTTAGATTGTTTAAAACAAAATTCAAGTGGTTTGGAAAATAGATGGATGGATAGATGTGTAAACATATATACACACACTTCCATTCAACAGTTCAAGGTTTTTTAATGTTTTTTTTTTTTTAAAGAAGTCATATATTCTAACAAAAGTTGAGTTTATTTGATCAAAATATTGTTACAAAAATATTACAATTTATCAAAACCGTTATCTATTTTAATGTTTTAGCATGTATTCCTGTGATGTCAAAGAGGAATTATCAGCAGCCTTTATTTTAGTCTTTAGTGTCACATGATCATTATAATATGCTGATTTGGTGCTCAAGACATATTTCTTTATTATGAATTAATGTTGAAAACAGTTGTGCTGCTTAATGGTTTTGTGGAAACCATAGTACAGTTGAGGTCAAAAGTTTACATCCCCCTTTCAGAATCATTAAAAATGTTAATTATTTTACCAAAATAAGAGGGATCATACAAAATGCATGTTATTGTTTATTTAGTATAGTCCACAAGAGAAAATAATAGTTGAGTTTATAAAAATGACCCGGTTCAAAAGTTTACACCCCCTTGATGCTTAATAACGTGTTCTTACCTGAATGATCCACATTTTTATTTAGTGACAGTTGTTCAGAAAAATCCTTCAGGTCCCACAAATTCTTTGGTTTTCCTGCATTTTGTGTATTTGAACCCTTTCCAACAAAGACTGTATGATTCTGAGATCCATCTTTTCACACTGAGGACAACTGAGAGACTCATATACAACTATTACAGAAGGTTCAAACACTCACTGATGCTTCTGAAGGAAAATGATTCATTTTTCAATTCAATTCATTTTTTAATTTAGTACTGCCCTTTAGAGGCTACAGAAGACACTTACATGTTTCCCAGAAGACAAAATAAGTTAAATGTACCCTGATCTTCAAATTCAAAAAGTTTTCACCCCCCGCCTCTTAATACATCGTGTTTCCTTCTGCATATGAGTCCCTCAGTTGTCCTCAGTGTGAAAAGATGGATCTCAAAATCATACAGTCACTATTGGAAAGTGTTCAAATACACAAAAACAACCAAACCAAAGAATTTGTGGGACCTGAAGGATTTTTCTGATGAACAGCGAGCAGTTTAACTGTTCAGGACAAACAAGGGACTCATGAACAACTATCACTAAACAAAAAAAACACAGCTGTGGAACATTCAGATAACAACACAGTATTAAGAATCAAGCGTATGTAAACTTTTGAACAGGGTCATTTTTATAAATTCAGCTAGTATTTTATGTAAACATCTTTTATGTGAAACTTACTCAGGTCAGTACTAAATAAACAATAACATGCATTTTGGATGATCCCTTTTATTTTGATAAAAAAAGAATGAACCTTTTTAATGATTCTGAAACAGGGATGTAAACTTTTGACCTCAACTGTACATTTTTTTTTGGATTCTTTGATGAATAAAAGTTCAAAAATCGGAGATCTTTTGTAATATTATACATTTCTTTATGTTCTTTAGGTTAATTAAAAAATTACATTTTAAATTACAATTACATACATACAAAATTACATGCAGTTATGTTAGGCAATCATTATTTTTACAGTAACAGCTGTGTAATGTACTGTAGGTCTCATACATGCAACAGCTGCGACGTCGCTGCAGCTGCAGGATGCTAAAATGACAACCAACATCTCCAAGATTCAGAGGTGGAAATGTCAAAACAACTTATCTCCAGGCTGCTCAGCAGTCAGGGCCATAGTTTACCCTTGGAGCAGTTTGTTCTGCTCTTCAAACAAGCTGCAAGCACTTTCCTGAAGCCCTTCCTCTCCAACAATCCATCTATTTTCTGTGGTGAGGAGAGTTCCACTCCACTGTGTCTAAATGGATTAATCACTGAAGAACAAGAGCAAGACGCCACACTAAAGGACGTCCCAGCGTATCTGACGCTTTGTGGCCAACAACAAAGACAGAGAAAAAGATAGACTTCTGAGCACCATAAATCATTTATATTTTCAATTTTCCGCCTTGTCTGATGCAGGACCTCTGGTCTGTGGAGTCTGTAATAATTACCACGGCAGGGTGTGCCAGAGCAGCCATACCTTTGCTCAAATGGCAGGCATTGCCATTTATCACAGCAGCGAGCAAACATCTCTGTCTCTCTCACACACACAAAACAATATCAGCTCAACCGCAGAGCCTCAAGTGCATGAGGAAAAGCGAGGTAAGAAATCAAGAGAGACAGCGCAATGTAAGAAGAACAGAGATTAAGAGAAAAGTGACAGAGTTTAATGGCTTTTAATAGCAACTAATTTTGTTACAGTCACATCAACCCATCTGCTAGTAACCACACTGCACTAACTCTAAACCTCTTTGACAACACAATGATTACTTAAAGGTATAGCTCACCCAAAAATGAAAATTCTGTCATCATTTACTCACCCTCAAGGTGTTCCAAACCTGTAGTTTACCTGAGTTTATTTCTTCTGTTGATGACAAAAGAAGATATTCTGAAAAATGCTGTAAACAAACATTTGATGGTAGCCATTTACTTATATTTCATATGAAGAAAAAAAAGAAAGAAAGAAATGAATGACTACCATCAAATGTTTGGTTACCAACACTGTTCAGTATATTCTACATTCCTGACAATATCATCTGTGCTCAACAGGCGAAAGAAACTCATACAGGTTTAGAGTGAGTGAAACCTGAGTAAATTATGACAGAATTTTTCGTGTGAACTGTCCCTTTAAACTCAGGGTTATCGTAAGACCATTATAGACAACGGTGGACCAATAGTTTAACTTAAAAACTTGATATTATATGTACCACATGATATTACATCCAACTACATTATAATGCATCGTATTTTTACTGAATCTTTAATGGCCAGAACAGTAATACATACAGCGCTCTTGCCCTCTAGTGGACAGTATTAGAAAAACTATTTCTCTGTCCTGAAACTTCATTCCATCCTAACCACGTTGATGTGTGTGGGTACAAGCAATTGCAATCAAGTATCTAAAAGGCAGGATGTTTGCCTTTTCAGCCATTTATGCGGCTCAACTCCATTCTAAAGGGCATCAGATAAAACTAGCATATACAGCTACGATTGGATCTACACTTCCTCTCAAGCCTCGCATTGCCCTGGGGCTATAAAGATTGTGTTGATTGTGATCACTTAGTCATTGGGTAAAATATTACTGTAAATGACACTCTTGATGTTCTGAGATTGGGGAAGAAAACCCATATAGCTGAAGACTTTGACCAGAGGCCACTGAAACACCACACCTTGACCTTAAGTAACAACAACTTCACTGGTTTAAATCGCGTTAAAACACTCAGTTACACATTACATACATTTATACACAAAAATGCACAAACTGCAACACTGAATACCGTTCGTCTATCACTAGATAGCATAGAAAAGAGGGTATAAGCTGAGTTACTCAGACACTAATAACAAAGAAAGAAAGAAAAGAAAGAAAGAAATAAAGAAATGACCTCTGTTATCCAGTCAGTAATTGAATGTGTAGCTGCAGGCTAGCAGGTTAGTTGTTCTACACACTGATGCTGGCAGTTTACTGAATGCTCAGTATCAGCTCAATATCAGCAGCTCAGTCCTTTCCAGTCATAAAACTGGTTAATGATCTCTACCTTAATTCCCCTCTTCACAATATTCAGTCAACATCAAAATGTCATTTGTATGAGACGCATTTCTGCTTTGCGTTTGTCAAAGTTTACATATCTTTATTTACAAGCAAGAGAGCGAAAAAAGAGTACATATTTTAAAGATATGAAGTCATAGAAACGCATCTAAAGATATTAAAATCTTGTTCAAAGCGAACTGAATACAGTTTGTATTTAATGTGACTAAGTTATTAAAATTAATCTATAAAAGAGTCATAACGTTAATTGGTTAGACGAATCTATTCAAAACTAACTGTTTGAATAGAAAGATAAAACTATCATTTATTACTGGTCTATATCGTTTAGGGCTCACGCTACACTGATTCAGGAACGCAAACAGATGTTGCACCAATCAGCTGTGAGAAAAGTGACATAGCCTACTTCTGACGTAAAACGTCACGCCCCATGTATCTCTCTCTCTCTCTCTCTCTCTCTCTCTCTCTCTCTCTCTCTCTCTCTCTCGCTCGCTCGCTCGCTCCAATTTAAAGCGCACTTCTCGAATTTTATAAATCCACAAATCATCTTTTTATTTTTTAAATAACCCCTCATTCGAGAGATATAGATTTCAGTCAGACTGAGCTTCGTGTTTTGGTCTGCCATTACAATTGTTTTTTGTTTATAAATAGTGAGTTTCCAGCTGAAACGAACTTTGCAAGAATATGTTGCACTGCATTCTATCGCTTCACCCCACGATGGCAGTGTTCAACCGGTATCTATCCTCATTCCAATTCGCTATTTTGTCTTTTAAATAACGTGAATGTATATTTTCCAACATCTTACGAAACTCTCTACCCATATTCCGCATCCATTCACTCAGTGATGAGTCAATGACATCATTAATGAAAGTGTTCCTCAGCATTGCGCAGCTGACAGGCAGCGCGTATTACGAGCGTCTCTCATCCTCCGCGAGGTGATTGCATCTCTCCGGCTCTCACCTTGTACACTTATCTTTCTTCCTACACCAAAGTTGCCTTAAATAGCTTCGAGACTAACGATTTTCTGTCCAGTGTGGACAGATAACTTGACAGTAAAAGCTGGATTGCCATCCTTAAATCTTCAGAGTTTTTCTATTACTTGGAACCATTTTTATAGACGTGGAACGGATGGTAAGGATGTGTCATGAGGACATTTATTTGACAACTACAAATAGAGTACAACAGGGAAACACTTGAATGACCTTCAGAGGAGTCGACTTTTTAAAGGAATCTCTGTCAGGGCGCATTCGGCTCTGAAAGTTAGCCGTCAGGTATCATAAAGACTTTTAAACTGTAATATTTGTGTGAGTATATTTGTTATATGTAACCCCATATTAAATAATGGCGGTTTTGTCGTTTTCACGCACAATACTGAAAGGAAAGAGCAGCGTACTGTTGCTGTGGTTACTTTTACGCGCGGACGCGACTTCTGTTAGTGAAGTTTTATTTAGCGCGCCAATGTGTCTTTTGTGGAAACATATAGTGTATATGTAAAAGAACGTACTTTGAAGATTTATTCTACTTATTCTACTCTCCAAAACTAGCGTAATTCGCATCCTGCGGTACAGGTTGTATAAGTTGCATTCTAAATGTCGGGCAGCCCTGAGCGCAGCATGATGGGGAGTCGGTGGGGAGACTGTCCTCCCCGAGCTCTCTCTCACAGGAGAATCTAGACGCTCCATGATCTCTCAGCATGCCTACCTGGACGAACCGGTCCAACTGTTCCTTCAACTGCAGTTGGGATGATAACGCGACATACTGGGGATTCGAGCACCCGGTCAACATTTTCCCCATTCCAGTGCTAACCGGGGTCACCGTCACCTGCGTGCTCTTCTTCTTTGTGGGTGTAACGGGGAATCTCATGACCATTTTGGTGGTGACCAAATACAAGGACATGCGAACCACCACCAACTTGTACCTTTCCAGCATGGCCTTTTCGGATTTACTCATTTTCCTCTGCATGCCTCTGGACTTGTACAGAATCTGGAGGTACCGACCTTGGAATTTCGGCAACATACTTTGTAAACTCTTTCAGTTTGTGAGCGAGTGTTGCACGTACTCGACCATTCTGAACATCACTGCTCTCAGCGTGGAGAGATACTTTGCTATTTGTTTTCCTCTTAGAGCAAAAGTAGTCGTGACCAAGGGTCGCGTACGCGGGGTCATTTTGGTCCTCTGGATAGTATCCTTCTTTAGTGCAGGACCTGTGTTTGTGCTCGTCGGGGTTGAGCATGAAAACGGGACAAACTCGTGGGATACTAACGAATGCAAAGCGACGGAATATGCCATTAGGTCTGGGCTCTTAACCATTATGGTCTGGGTCTCCAGCATCTTTTTCTTCTTGCCTGTGTTCTGCTTAACTGTACTGTATAGTCTCATCGGGCGAAGGCTCTGGAAGAGAAAGAGGGAGACGATTGGGGAAAACGCATCGAGTCGTGATAAAAACAATAGACAGACAGTCAAAATGCTGGGTAAGTGCCCGGTTTCACCAAGGTATCAGGTAACCGCGAATATGTTGTTTACCATTTGCGCACTTTACGCACAAGCGCACCCATTACGCACGGGATGCGCTTGGCGCAAAACAACAGTCCTGAATACACTAAAATTGTTTTGTTAGGGAACCTTAAATGTATTTTATGTGGTAACACCTAAATGATTTATTAAAAAAAAAAAAAAGGTCATTGTACACGTTTCCATGTTAAAAAAAAAAAAACAAGTGATTTTTGATATACATTTCTTAAAGAATGTAAACTTTTTTTAATCGCATCTCTTTCAGTGGTATTTCAAATGTGGTCTGCCATATAAAGCTATATATATACATATATTCTTTTTAATTTAAAATTAATTTAAAATAAATTTATGGCATCCATGTATGTTAATAAAAATGTGAGCTTTTTGATGTTTAAGTCAGTGTTCACACAAGTTCATGCTCTTTTGATGTTTCGTAATGGTATTTGTGCAAGACTAATATTTTTTTCATTCATACTAATAATATTTGCTTTCTGCAGCAAGGTGAGGAAACTGCTATTTCACTGTTGAGTTATTTTCATTCCCTCTCTCTAACAGCTGTGGTGGTGTTTGCCTTCGTGCTCTGCTGGCTTCCCTTTCATGTTGGACGTTACCTGATCTCCAAGTCCACAGAGATGGGCTCTCCTGTCATGTCCGTCATCAGCCAGTACTGTAATCTCATCTCCTTTGTACTCTTTTACCTGAGTGCGGCAATCAACCCTATTCTGTACAACATCATGTCTAAGAAGTACAGAATGGCAGCTTGCAAACTTTTCGGACTGCATCATAGCCCACGAAGAAGCACATCGGTGGTCAAAGGAGAGAGTTCCCCATGCTGGACGGAATCCACTGCCAGCCTGTGACTCTGACGGACTATCTTTAGCATTAACAGCCATTTCAGACCTCATCTAGCCTACTGCTGCCACCATTTTGTAAGATAATAGCTCCTTAATTAGACTGAAGATCCACACGGACATCTCATACATTTTCAGACAGATCAGGGAGTAGTTTAGATAATATTCTATTCATGAACAGCCATTCGTCCATCCAAGCTCAACATTTCATTAGATGCCTTGACGTTTTATAAAAATATGCTTGTAAATAGAGACATAAAAAGGGAGAGGGTAAAAAGATAACTTCAGTTGCCTTAACTCTAAATGAAATCTGGAAGACAAAATTAGCACTGTAGATACAGCAGCCTTATGCACCCGACGACAGGGAATGCAGAGGTGATGCCATTCATTTACATTGTGCCTGAATGCACGTCATGCTCTCTTAGCAAGTGTTGTCACTTTCTTTACGTGTGTTCATAAGGCTCGGCTCCAGACCTGAAGCAATAGACAGAATTCAAAGGAAAGTTAATTAAAAATAAAGAAACATACAAGTCAGAATTGCATTGGTGCATTTAAGTACTCAAACTTCATAAAAGCTTGTTTTTTTTGTTCTGAGTGTTTCATGTGCTAAATGTAAAAACTACTGATACTGAATTGCCCAGTTATACAGAAGAGTTTCATTTAAAGCCACTGCAATAAGTGTTGTGACAGTATATTTGTATGTTACATCCAGTAGTACCTGTTGTGGAAACTGCATGTCTTGTGTTCTAAATGTTGTACAGTACAGAAACTTACATCTTTGTATATTGTAAAATATGTAAATATAACCATGCTCCATTGGATATCTGTTCTGAGGTTTTCTTTTGTAAATGTTGGTTATGACAGTACACACACAAAAAAAAGTGTTTAGAAAAATTTGACTTCAAAAAATGAATAAATTTCACATTTACTAACAAAGAAATAACAAATAACAGCGAGTTAAACGTGAAATGAAAAGTAGAAAGACTAAAATAGTATTTTCTTGTAAAACATACTCCAGTAATCTTTTATTCACAACTTGGAAAGTCATTTTCTCAGTTCAAGATTCTACAGAAATGTCTACTTTTGGTATGGCATGATGTCTTAAAATATATTTCTTTTTCTAACATTTAAACTTAGACCACATAGATTACCTTTTGACTGTATGAATACACATAAATGACTGTTTAATGACTTTTTTTAAAATCTTTTTTGTGCATTTATTTACCCATAAGGAAGGTAACACCTGTGACAACTTTCAAGAAAAATGCATTTTACAAAACGGCTGCTGCAAGGTATCAAACCACAGGTTTTTAATCATGTATACTCGCTAGTTTAAATAGTTTAATTTATTTGTATTCTAGTTTTTTACAATTCCCTAACAATAAACTAGGTCACACCAGTGTCCTCAACTAAAAGCCTCATATGAAATCATGAAATAAATGAGAAAATTTCTGATAACTGAAAAGAGACAGTGGACTTATCATGGGCCTTTCTGCATGAATGTTCAGGAAATTGGAAGGAAGAAGACAGGTGATGTCATCAGTGTGATTTTTATTTCAAAATAAACCATTTTTGTTAAACGGTAATACCAATGACAATTCCAGGGGACCACTACTTTCATGATATATTTTATAATATTTATTCAGCATTCTATTTTTTTTTTATGCCTTTTACATCATTTGATAGTTATGAATACATTATTGTATTTTAAATGGTAGAAAAACCTGTTTTTGACCTCAAAATAAAGCACTTTCTCTCTGTACATCGCTGTGGGGATGAGCAGTTTTGTGATGTTTGGAGTTTAAAATAATGAATTAAAAACAAATATTGCAACACTGATAGCTCAAAAAGGTGTAATTGTTCAAATACCATATTGTTTCATTTTAAAACAAAGAAATTGCAGCCCTAAAGTGTTTTTCAAGTGTAATATTTCTGTAAAGGCTAGGGACATAAAAATGGACATTTCCATAGAATGACCCAATATGAAAAACCAGTTGATATTGGCCTACTATATATATATACAGTGCACAGCATAAATGAGTACACCCCCTCTAAAACTTAGCAAATTCAGCAATTACTCTTCACTTAACAGACAGGTTAGCGTTCTTTGGAGAATAAAATGTTTCAACAAGCCTGCTTATTCAATTACCAAAGAAGAATGTCAAAATTATTCAATAAAATAAGATTTTCTCATCAAAGTGATAAAATGTGTTTTATCACTGTGTTGCAAAAATGAGAACACCCTCCTGAAAGTTACTAAATAAAACTAAAACCAAAAAAAGAAGTGTAGGGTTAAGGCTATTTTTGATCAACAGGTAAGTATATTAAAGGAGAAGTCCACTTCCAAAACAAACATTCACATATAATGTACTCACCCCCTTGTCATCCAAGATGTTCATGTCTTTCTTTCTTCAGGCGTAAAGAAATTATGTTTTTTGAGGAAAATATTTCTACATTTTTCTCCATATAATGGACTGATATGGTGGCCCGATTTTGAACTTCCAAAAGGCACTTTAAATGCGGCTTCAAACGATCCCAAATGTGGTTGTAAAAGATCCTAGCCAAGGAAGAAGGGTCTTATCTAGCGAAACGATCTGCTATTTTTATTTAAAAAAAATACAATTTAAATACTTTTTAATCTCAAATGCTCGTCTTGGCGTTCTCTCCCTGAAATCTGTGTATTCTGACTCAAGACAGTTAGGGTATGTTGAAAAAACATCAAAAATCATTTCAAAATCATCCTACATTGCTGCAGAAGTTCTGAAGTTCTGTTCAAAGTGAACAAGCAAAGAAGATCAAACACCCTTAACAAAAAAGGTAAAACAGCGGACAGTTTTCTAAGTTGATTGAGAACATGAGATGGGAGTTTTTTGACATACCCTAACTGTCATGAACTGGAAGAAAAACAGTCCAGGCAGAGTAAGACAAGACAAGTGTTTGGCATTTAAAAAGTATAGAAATTGTATTACTTTTAATGCTGAAATGTTTTCCTCAAAAAACAACTTCTTTACGACTGAAGAAAGAAAGACGTGAACATCTTGGATGACAAGGGGGTGAGTAAATTATTTGTAACGTGTTGTTCCGAAGTGGAGTTCTCCTTTAAACCAAAACTTTTAAAGACAAGTAATTTCCTGACAGTGTTTTATAGCCTACTGAATCATACTCAGACTTAATGCTGTCAACAATGAAACCACTTGGGAGAGAACTGCCAGGTGACTCATTTCTTAGCTTAAAAGAGGACAATGGTACAAGAGTAATACCAAATTATTGTTTTATGTCTAAAAAATAGCAGAAGTAGCACAGACATTTTAAAACACTGGATTTGTGACAAGACTCCTCAGGTCTTCACTTTAAGTTTTAATTTAGTGAAAAGTGAATTTTTGCCTGAAAAAGAGATGGAGAAATAACATGCAAGTGTCTTAGAGCCGGCAAAACCTATGAAAAGAGTGACACTTTATCTCACAGAGTATGATGCAGCCTGCAGATGTGACACGCATGGTTGTTGTCACCACTAGAATTACCCACTGTACCCAAAGCACAATAAACTCATTTAATCTCTTCCAAGGCCCATATTTACAAAATATACACTTCTCGGAATCCATACTTTGGTCTCAAGAGACCAAGTCAATCATTTCAGATCCAAAAGCATCCAAAATGTTCTGGTGTTGCTAGAGGAGGAGTACCTGCTACCCACAGTGACGTTCAGTGGTAGTAAAGCTCTTATATAGGGATGTATGAGTGCTGAAGGTGTGAGTGCTGTCAATGCTGTCATGAATTCACACACCACTGTGTGATGTAATACAAAAAACTGAAACTGAAGATGCTACCCTCCCCTTATTCCCTGCATTATTGGGCATTTTTTCAGCATGACAGTAAAGATATTCTTTCTCCCAAGGTGAAAATCCTTCAGTGGACATGCATTTCACTCAATCTTTGCGCTCCTGAGCGGCTGTGGGGGATTCTGTAGAGACGAGCTGAGCAACAGTCCCCATTAAAGACAAGGGCATTTAAGGACATTTTGTTGTTTTTATTAAGTATAAGTTTAATAAATTTCAATTTTGTCATCTTTCCATTAATTATATTAGTGATCATTCAGAAAATACATCTTTTAACACCAGTTTCAGCACAAAATAAACATGAATAAACATCCGAAGGTATGTTAAAAGAAAAAGTACAGCTTACCAAAATCCGTATCCTGTCTAATGTAATCCCTCAATCTGTGTTTCAACCGCACACAGACGTCAATAAAACAGCTTGTAAACAATGTCACGTAATGTCACATTTACCTCAGAAAAAAAACATATTCAGTGACCATGAACTTGTTAGTCAACTAGAAAATTGAAAATATGTGGCATGTACTGTACCTGATCTATGTATCCAAAATAATCAGTATCGAATCAAATCTGAAATCATGAATCATGCAATTTGTGTCAAAACCAAGGCCTTTTTTTTTTTTTTTTTAAGGTTTATGGCTGTGACTAAAATCTATCCATATCAGATTCCTGTAGATATACTGTACACATAGATGGACAGAAAGATAAAACAAACAGATGGACAGACAGACAGATAATAGCTGGAATAGTAATTAAATTTGGGCTTTAAATAAATAATAAGAGAAAAGTGATCCAATGTTCATTTGAGATGCTCTTATTCTTCATGACGGTTTCATGACATCTCGTTACAAACCCTGCTTTCTTCTGTCCTGTGTCCATGTGCAGTGTCTGACTGTTGGTTTTTTATTGATGTCAAATGAAGGTCAGAGCCTCCAGACTGGCGAGAAAGGGAATTAAAGAGGAGAGCAGTTTCATAAATCAGTCAGATCTCCTTATGAGGCAGAAGGTGATGCTGCAAAATGAGATTGTCCATTCACACATGCCACTCCTGCCTTCCCTCACCATAAAACACAGAAAAAATAAAAATACCACAGCTCTGATGGAGAGGGGGAGTGTAAACACTCTTCAAAGTGTCAATTACAGGTCAATTTCAAATAAATGAGCACCATACCTGGACAAACAACTTTCAATTAAAAGTACAGGCTAATAAAAGTCAGATTTTAATTAGTGATTGCAGTCAATTTCCACAAACACAACTCGAAATGTCTTCACTTGGTAAGACAGTCACAGACTGACATCAGTTGCACAGACAGTACAAAACAACCTTTTCTTTTCACCGTCTGTTTGTAAGCTGCAAATGCTTTGGCCATAGTGTAACTGGTCATGCCAGTAAAGAAAACTGAAAAGCGAAATGGAAAATCGAGGCAGAAAGAAAACGTTTTGCAGCTTTGAAGTGTCAACTCCAACAAGCAACAAGTACTTACCACAAAAATACACCAAAGGATTGTAACACAAACACTGTTTTTAATGGAAATGGATAAAAAAAAAACAAAAAAAAAAAACACTTTGCCTTTCAGGCAATCTGATGCGTTTAAGTTATTCAGTATTTATGATTTATTATTCATTAGAAATCTTTACACTGGCTTGTTCAATGAGTATCTGCTTCAACAGGTTCATAAGAAATAATTTTAGTGGTGGATGAAATTGAACTAGCAGCTTCATTGAACAACATCTTTCTACATCAAACACATCAGTACTATTGTTGAACAGCCTTTAAATCACTTCTACTTGGTGGGTTTTTGAGAATAAGCACATAATCTGAATTTAGCAATGTAAAATATTGTGTATGATCAGTATTTGTCCTCACTACATGGGCTTTAAAGGGTTAGTTCACCCAAAAATTAAAATGCTGTCATTAATTACTCACCCTTATGTCGTTCCAAACCTGTAAGATCTTGGTTCATCTTCGGAACACAAATTAAAATATCATCGATGAAGTCCGAGAGCTCCCTGACTCTTCCATTGACAGCAAGGGTAGTACAACGGTCAAGGCCCAGGAAAGTACCAAGATCGACAAAATAGTCCATGTAACATCAGTGGTTCAACTGTAGTTTTACGAAGCTACGAGAATACTTTTTTTTGCGCAAAGAAAACAAAAATAACGACTTTATTCCACATTTCGCGTTTCGATTGGGTGTCTCTCGTTAAAATTGCGTTCTGGGGGATAAAATACCCATTTTTGCAGGGGTTCCCCTGGTAAATTCGCATTTCAGGGGCTGAATATCACCTTATTGGGGTCAACCCACGGCAATAGTGTTAAAGTTGCCCAACCGCGGACTTGGCAACGCACAGTGCCTTGTTTACACGCGGAAAAAGACGCACGCTCTATGAAAGCTTGGCTGTATCCGAAATCGCCCCCTAAACCCTCATTCACTATTCCCTACATTAGTCCACTTGAAGAGGTTAATGAAAATGAGTGAGTGAATTCGGACACTGAGTGCACCGGAAGGACTGACACTTTTGCATAGTTTGTGCTGGCTTTTTAATAATCATTTTAAACTGGCAAACTGGCAGCTCCAGTAGTAAGATTAAATTATTTCTCTTGAACTCTCATGGAAATTACGTATAAATCCTAGTTTTAAAAATGTGATAATTTACAATGAATTTATGCCTGTGCTGTATTATGCTTGCATGCAGTGGACGAGTGCGTTGTGAAATGGATGATTCAGCTGCAAGCTTGGCAAGCCTGCAACGATTAGCCGAAAAAGCGTAACGGCTAAAGCTAACGTCTGGCAGTGTGTGGAAAAGGAGACCAGAGGCCGTTTTTTTTTAATGGATGTCAATGTAAGAGAGAGGCATACTATGCTGAATACACAGCTTTTTTTTTTTTTTTTTTTTTTAAGAGGAAACGGCATATGATTTAATGAATCGACAGCCTATCTGCTTCAACATGTTTTACACTAAACAGTACTTTTGGATTTAACTATTTTTAGAGTTTACCACGACAAAAAAATGCTATTTTATAAGGGAAGTCATTTATTTCTATGGTATCCGTAAACGGCGACTGAGTGTCGCACAACTCTGACTAAAATTCAATGATGCCAAGGTTGTAATGTGATTGGTTATTAAGGGACACGTGATTCAAGTTAGCCGTCACACTTTCTCCAATAGTGATGCTGCATTCACGCCATGTCGTAATTCCGAGATGACAACACGTATATTCTACTCTATCGGAATTATGGCTCTAAAGCTCTAAAATGCTGCCTTTGGAAGCAGCATTCCAAGGCAGGAGGGCATCAAGGAATATCCGAATCCAAATTCTGCTTAACTTCCTGTCTCTGGAGGTACCTTCTTTTGATCGAATTTTGAAGGCAGCATAGATGTATCCTTAACTGCCTTCGATTTCCCACAATTAAATTATAATAGATGAGATCTTGACCATGATATACTTTATGAATAGTAATAATGTAAAAAGCATAATAAATAATATTGTTTGTAATAATAGTACTTTATAAAAATCTTGAAAGGGTTCAAATGAGTAGCAAATAAGAATAATATTTATAATATACTATCAATAATAACAAAACAGCCACTAATAAGAATGACCTGTTCTGCAATAATACTTGCAACAGTGCTTTTATTTTTTTTAAGCAAAAAATGCTGTTCTCTGTCGTCTTTTCTGACGCACAGACCTTTAATGACAATGACATTGAGGTCTTTATGTATTATTAAATCATTTATACATAACCGTTTAAGATCGTTTTTCTACAAAATGTACAACTTAACCGTTAGGTAGCCCAGCAACGACTTCACGTTACGCTGCCTCTGAAGTCCGTCGAAACTGTTTCTAGAGTTGCCTTCGAAGTCACTGCCTGATAGAGCAGCGAGGCAGCAAGTCAGCTGACTAGGTTTTTGGACACAGCCCATGTGTTTCTATGGCAAAACTATCTGCCAAGCTCTCACGTGCTCCTGAACTCATAATTACAACTTGTAAACTCAGAACTCTGAGAGTTACGACTTCACCAGTGACAGATGTACCATGTGACCGCCGCCAAGTCTGAAGGTGCGTTCACTCCATATTCACGTAATCACGAGATTCCAACTTGTAAAAAGCGTTAACGTCCTCATTGAACTCGTAATTACAACTTGTGAACTGGGAGTCTTCTAAGAGCTACAGCTACGACTTGTACCACATGACCGCTGTACCATCCGCCCAACATAGGCTCTGTTTAGGCGTTGACAGTGTTGCCATAGAAAAGCATAATTCTGAGTCTGAGGATGTGAACAGCTCAGAGTAGGACATCACATGTTGACATGTCGAAATTACTCTCAGAAGACTCCCGGTTCACAAGTTGTAATTACGAGTTGTACGAGGACGTGGACGCTTTTTACAAGTTAGAATCTCGTAATTACAGGAATTCCGATATGGCGTGAACGCACCTACACTCATTTTGCGGTGCATTGTGGGATTGAATGAGTGCACTTGAGAACGCCCACTATAGTTTCAGACACCACTAAAAATGGATGTCCCCTATTTAAGGGTATAGGGGGCGATTTCAGATACAACCATTGAAATCTATTGATCTGGGTCAGCGCTGTCACGCATGCGTCTTGTTACTTTCGTGAACGCGCGTCCACATGTGATGCAGTACAGACGAAAATGTGGAATAAAAAAGTATTCTCGTAGACAGCTTCGTAAAATTACAGCTGAACCACTGATGTCACATGGACTACTTTCTGTCGATCATCTTGGTACTTTTCTGGGCCTTGAACTTGGTAGTACCCTTGCTGTCTATGGGAGGGTCGAAAAGCTCTTGGACTTCATCAAAAATATCAAATTGTGTTCCGAAGATGAACAAAGGTCCTACAGGTTTGGAACAACATGAGGGTGAGTGATTAATGACAGAATTTAAATTTTTGGGTGAACTAACCTTTTAATATTCATGACATGCAACAGATGAGTGACTTCAACAATATCCACAGTACAAAATACAATCTGTCAGAAAAAATTAAAACATTTATTGGGTATAAATATATTACATACACGCTACAGATACAGTTAAGTCTTACATACATAGGGTAGTATTTGCAAAAATCTATACATTAACATTGATATGGCAGTTTTTCTTTTATATATATGCATATGAAATCGTCTAACATTTACAATACGAGAAAAATTTATGACTTTAAAAATTGTAGATCATGACAAGCCTGGAATGTTTTGTATATTTTTCCTTTTTCTTTTTTCGTTTTTTCTTTCTTTTTTTAAACTGTGAGGTAAAAATACACTTTTTTTTGGAAAATAGTTGAATACACTTACGGTTCTATACATTTCTCTGGGATGACTGAGAGCTGATCGATCTCCAAACATCATGTTCAAATTCACTTTCATACTTAAAACAGATCACAAAAATAAAATGAAATAAAATACAATATAAAAATACAAAACTGCACTTGGGCCATAAAAAAAATTGTGTTCTTTTGAAATTTTACAAGGACTGATATGAAAAACAAACAAACCAAAAATACTTTCAAAAAAGAGAATTAAAAATTGAGATCACCAGACCAAACACTACTTATATGGGCAAAAAACAAACAAACAAAAAAAAAGAAAATCACTAACATTAAAATGACGCCAATGGACTTACTTGGGCCAGTTTTACAGACATTTCTGACTGCATGATACTCTCGATTTGAAAGCAATAGCAACAACGACTAGGAAATACAGTTTTATCAAGATAAATCTAATAAAGATTAATGTTTCGCTTTAAAAAGTGCTTCATTTCTGTTAGTCGTCATACTATATATCTATATATCTCTATATATAATTCCTTAGCAAAAATACTGGAATAAATTCACTATTGCGCTATGTCTGGAAAACAAAAGGAAATGAGAAATGTCACTTGCCTCAAAACAGTTTGATTGTTTGCTTTCCTTTCGGCGTGAAACAGCACGTACGATTTCACCTCGGAAGGCCGATTCAAATAAATGGCACAATTTTCACTACCAAAAAAAAAAGTGTAGTCACAGATGAAGTTTAACTTAAACGCACGTTTTTCCTTTTCAAGAAACGGTGTTCTAGTGTCACAAGAAAGGATTTCTCAAGTAAGCCTTTAAATAACAATAACAAGCAACGTAAAAGTGAACAAGCTTGCGCTTTGGCAAACAGTAAGATAAGCGTCATAACACTCTTTTTAGCAATGCCAAATGTAGCTACTGTACGTACTGTTATGTCCCATTACACGCAAACAAATAAAACAGATTAAACATCTGCTACAGTTCTCTACGAAGCTGGAGTTCGGCACTTTCTGATAGGAGATGAACAGGCATTTTTGGTTATACATAAATGTTTCAGCATGGTACATGCTACATGTTCCCAATTAATGAAAGACATAAACATAACCAGAATTACGAACGAAAGGAATGCTGGCCTTAATCGTTAAATCTACAATACATAACTGGAAAAAAAAAAAATAAACATGCTACGAGAGATAGAGAGGAAAAAAGAAAAAAAAAAAGAAAATAGTACATAACTACATCTCTTAATTCTTGAAAAATAAATAAATGAAGATTGCACTTTAATTGCCATTTAAAGTACTGTATGCAATAGATAGTATAAATAACCCTAAAGAATGATACCTTACTTTCCCATTAACTTTGGCAAAGGTATTTCTGAGCTAGTAAACGCTTACGAACAACTGGAGCAAGGCACAGCTTAGGTGAGAAAACAGATCAAATAAATGCATTTAAAACCGCAGAGGCAGATACAACGGAATGACGCTACTGACGACAGCAATATCAGGATCATTCGGCAACGTTTAGTGTTTTTCGCAGCACCCTCTCAGAAACATAGTATTTACTTCTTCACCTCTGAAAAGTCCATGTCCCTGAGGTACAATACAGGCTGTCAGTCAAGGAGAAGAAGAGCCCTTCCCCACGTAGTTCCCCTCCTTTTGTTTTAGAAACCTCCTAACCGCAAGCGTAATGTGGGAGAAACTCTTTGGATCGACGGGAACTGCTGGTTTGTACCTTTTACTTGGCTAAAGATGCACCGCAAGGCTGTTTTGGCATGGCGCGGCAGCCGGAGGAACTCACTGCCGCTTTCGACGATAACCTCGATAAAGCACCTTAGAAATGTCCGACTGGCTTTCGCCGATTCAGAGAAGATGAAACATTCGACGACGTTGTCCCGAGGGCCGACGCCATTCACAGAGTGACGAAACAGGCTATTTCGGTTTCACAGCTACGCACTGGCTATTGTGACTCCAGCCATCAAGCTGGTCCCTGGATCTACAGACACCACGCAGAGCCCAAAGTCAGTCTGAGAGGGCGATGTTAGCCTAGCCAAAGTCATTCGGGGGGGCGGGAAGGCGAGGAAGCAGCCCTGTGTCGCTGCACCTTAGGACTCGATGGCCAGAGAAAGACAGCGGCAACGTCTGACTTCCCCTACTCTTGTCCGCCACCACTACTGACCACAGATAAAGCACCATAGATTGTGAACTGACACGCTCCAAAAGAGAGATCGACTTCAAACTCATTGTTACTTATATTACAATAGCTCTATAGAATCTTATATACTTATATCTCTATATATTAGATAACTGATTCCGTTTGTAGGAAAAATAAACACACAATAGCAGCATCACTTAAACCACACTTGGATTGCAACTTGCTTTGGCAGCTTAAATGCAGGGGGCTTTACAACAGCCTTACTACGGTAACAGTATTTCGTGTTTCTGAGAAGGATCGTGGTGATGCATACGAACAAAATGAACATCACGTGATTGTGTTTATCTGGGTGAACTGTGATCGTGGGTGATAAAGCTATGATTCCAACAACTCGTGTATATATGGCTGTGAAACAAATGCACACTTGGATAAAAACAAAGTAAGGCCATGAATGCGGAGAAAACAGCGATACATTTTCCTCCCAACGTATACGTACACTTAAAGGGATACAAAAAACGAAGCATGCAAAAACAGGCCGTCACGCAACTCTTCGTAAGGCTTGATGATGTGGTTTCGCAGAGTTCGGCGCAAAATCCACACGCTGTAAAGAGTGAGTGACACAGCGATGCACAGGCAGGCTGGAAGGCATCAGAGAGAGAGAGAAAAGAGACAGGAGGATGAAAAGACAAGAAGAGAGCCTGTATAACATACTCAGCCTACAGTACGTCGCGTCGGATGTATACTTTAAGTGTTCGTGTGTTTCTCAAAAACTTTTTTTTTTCTTGGCTGGCTGCTGGATCTGAGTTTCTTTTGATGTTTTCACTTCATGAAGAAGTATTCCACCACAAAAGCGATGAGGAAAGACAACGCAGCGAAAGCCCCGACTAAGACCGCTGCGAAGCGTTCGTCTGTGGCAAACATGCCGCTGGGCTTTAGGGCCTCGGCCATGTTCAGATCTCCGGGCAGGGCGAGCTCCGTACGCCGCAGGGTGAAGTGCGAGGATGGGCTGAGGGGGCCACACAGCTCCTGCGTGCTGTCCTGACATCGGCGACACACGTACACGCGGAAGCGATAGTCTGTGTTGATCTGCAGGCCAGATATCTGGAAGCTTGTGTCTTCTCCCTTGTATAACTGAAAGAAAGAGAGAGAGAGAGAGAGAGAGAGAGAGAGAGAGAGAGAGAGAGAGAGAAACTTCAACTTCAGAATTGTCTAACTGGAATTGTTTATGATCCAGGTTCGGTACAGCTTGTTGCATTTATGGTAGTATGTTGATGACCACAGAAAATGATTTCATGTATAAATCTCAAATGATGTAAACTATCAGGAAGGAGGCCACTGTTTCTGTGGTTTAAAAGCAGTGATGTGAAGCTCTAATGTTGAATAGCTAAACCTATTTTAGCTAAAAAAAAAAAAAAAAAAAATTAAAAAATATTAAATATATTTTAGCTAAACCTTTAAAATATTAACTTCAAAATATTATTAAAAACTATAATAGTATCTCAATGATAACTAAAATAACTGCTTACTTGTATAATGATGATTAGTAATATGATAATGTATACAGTATAACAAATATTCAGTTATTAACATAATAATGATGATGATGATCGTCATTAATATGATAATATATAGAGTATAATATTCATGTTATTAACAACAACAACAATAATAATAATAATAATAATAATAATAATAATAATAATAATAATAATAATAAACTAGTAGTAATAAAGCCATTGAAATAAATTAAAAAAAATCATAAAAGTAGATTAAATGTGAGCTTGTATATTTGTTAAAGCGTTTGCATTTAATAATAATAATAATAATAATAATAATAATAATAATAATAATATGTATCATTATTAACAGCATAATTACTAGTATTACTATTACTATTAGGATTTAATACAAAAAAAAATAATGTCTTTAAAAATAAAAATAAAATAAAATAATTTGAAATATTGGCTATAACTAGTAATTTTATCTATCGGGATGAAATAATGATA
Source organism: Cirrhinus mrigala (assembly GCA_036247105.1). Taxonomy (NCBI): domain Eukaryota; kingdom Metazoa; phylum Chordata; class Actinopteri; order Cypriniformes; family Cyprinidae; genus Cirrhinus; species Cirrhinus mrigala. The sequence continues at coordinate 18,305,089 of CM070008.1, read as the reverse complement.
GTTAACTAAAATGTAAAAAAAATAAATAAATAAATAAAACTGATTATTGAAGAAAAAAAAAAAACAGATTCAAAATATTAATAAAAACTATAACAGTATCTCAAAGATAACAAATACCACTGCTTATTATATAATAAAAATGATGATGACGATGATTAATATAATATATACAGTATAATAAATAATTATTAATGTTATTAATACTAATAATAATAATAATAATAAACAAATGCAAATGTGAAATTAATTTGATAAAATCATTCAAATAAATGAAATTGCTTTCAAATAAAATTTAATTAAATAAATATGAAAGATTTGTCTATAACTAGTAATTCAGTCAGTCAGAAAAAAGTAATACTTAACTTGATGTTTAATACCTTAAGTTGATGCACTAAAATATCTAAAACCAAAATAAAGTGTAATGAAAACTACATGGACAAAAAAAATAAATAAATAAAATAAATAAATAATAATAAAAAATAAAATAAAATAAATAAATAAAATGAAATATAATACAGAAAAATGACTAAAACTTTAACTGAAATTTGAAAGGAAAATATAAAAATAAAAACCAAATCAAAATATTAATAAAAATTATAATCGTATCTCAATGATAACTCAATGATAATACTACTACTACTACTACTACTACTAATATTAAAGTAAAACTAATAAATGATAAGCTTGCAGTTTTGTGACGACATTTGCATTTAATAATAATATGGTTATTAAAAGTATAATTACTACTACTATGATTATTAAAAATAAATTCAATTGCTAAATAAATAATTAATGAATACATTTATTTATTTAACATACCTGGCAATAAAGATCATTCTGATTCTGATACATACATACATACATACATACATACATAGCTCAACAAAGTATATTAGGATAAGGAGATCTCAACATTTATTAAAGTAATATTATAAGGAAGGCTTTGGATGCATTATTTACTGTCTTGCTATGTAAGTATCACAGATAGTGGTCAGCACCCTGCATTTCTAATGTAAACCAGTGCTTTCATATCCTGCAGTTTTGACAAATGCCACAAAACCTCTATAGGTATCAAAAAGATTCTAGATAAGAAAACTGAACAGAAAAGATTATTTTAAACAGGAATATGGTGTTACTAACAAGAAACATTCAACAAATATCAGTGAAGTTGAATTAAAATGCAAAATGTCTCTTCTAACTGATGCAACACAGAGCACTTTCTATGGATGAGGCTTTTAACATGTGGCTGCTTTTGCCAAACAACAGCTGTTCAGTTTTTATGAAAAGCCACCCACAATTTGTAACCTTTCTTATTCCCGGCTAAGATGATGGACACGTTTCCTTTGTTGACACAAACGAAACAGAGAAAAGTCAATGTAAGCCAAAACGTGCCTGAACTTCACATCACCATGCTGCTCTAATAGCCCAGCCAAGCCAAGAGTTAAATATTAAGACCTCCGTTGTTTATTCCAGATGCATGGATAAAGTGCCACAGCACGATCGCTTCAGAAGACCTGAACTGAGAATTTGAGTCATTTTTTCCCCCCTCCAAACACCTATTGCCTGTATAAAAGGTTCAGAGAGAACAAACATTTGATTTCAGTGAGGAAAAGAAGAACCAGACTCTGTCTACTTTTGATTTCCAAAGAAAAACCACCAGTGTATTAGAGAAATACACAATCTATGCAAATACATTTTCCCTCTTAGCAGTATAATGCATTAAAAAAGATAAACTTAATATAAGTTGTTTGTGGCAACTCCTTTTGACAGCTACTATTTCATTTTTCCATTTGCAGCGAGGAATGAAACAGATGCCATTTGAGTTCAGAGGAGCATGTAAAACTGAGACGGCAACGACCTCCGTTAATGAAAGCTGGCAAAAACAAGCCAATTACTCAGGAGCAGACAAAATAAAACGTACAAACAAGCTGAATCTAATAGAACAAAAATGAAAATAAAACAAAACAAAACACAACACAAGAGTTTATTCAACTCCATAAGTGATGACATTTTATTTAACAGCACAGGAATGCATCACTATTTGTCTCACTTAGCTTCTATGTTTGCAATACTAACTGAATGTTTAATTAGTGCCGTGCAATGATTAATTGCGATTAACTGCATCCAAAATAAAAGTTTTTTTTTGCCTAATATATATGCGTTTACTGTGTACTATATATATATATATATATATATATATATATATATATATATATATATATATATATATATATATATATATATACACATATATATACACACACACACATATATACACACACTTATATTATGTAAACAAAAACATTTATTTTGGATGCGATTAATCATTGCACAGCACTAAATTATTCATGCTTGTTTTCTTTCCTTTTACATTTATTTTACTCTTGGTGTAATCTATTGTTAACATAAAATTAATCAAATTTAATAAAACTGTTAATCCAGCATATCTCAAGCTGAATATCCATTTTTTATCCTGTATATCATAATGCAGAGATTAAATTCACATGTAGCATTTAAAACTGATGATTTAAATGTTTTTATTTAATTATTTATTTATTTAGGAGGGAAAAACAATGTTCAATTAAAAAAAAATGGTTTTGTAGAATTTATATAGCCTTATGTTTTATTTTGTCCCAAGTTCATTTTTAATTTTAATATTAATATTTTTAATATATATATTTTTTAATTTTTCTGCATTTTTTCCAGTTTTAATTTTTCCAGACTCTGTTTTAATGGTTAAATAAATGTAAATGGTTATAATAAAAAAACATGTCTAATTAATCGAAATCATGAAACGTGACAGCAGTTTATTGAAAGTTTTACATTTTTTTTCCTCTCTCAAATTTAGTTTTATTTTTACCAAATTCTGTGTTTTCCATTAATTTTTTGGATTCCATTTTAATGGTTTAATTACATGTTAATAATCAAATGCATTTCTAAATAATTAATTTTATTAAAAAAAAAAAAAAAAAAAATCCCCCCAGAAATACTGTGTTCCGTATTTACATTTTTCTGGTAAATAAATTTTGTTAAATAATTTTTCTGGTAAACATACCTTAAAAATAATGTTTAGTAGTAGTAGTAGTACTATCAATACATTAAATAATACATTTCTATCATAGTTTCTTCAAGTTAAACCAAACTTTTATTTTGATAGGTTGCTGTGAACCTTTACATTTCTGTTTGTATATTAAGGTAGTTTTGGTTTTTCTCACAAGAAATGATAAAATGCTCACGAAGTGACTCTAAAAGCAGTTCTAGAGATTGTTTATGTGTTGATGTACTCGTATATTGAGGCAGCAGAGGCTAAAAACACTGCGAACATCACTCGTGCTTCAGTATGTGTGTAGTAAATGAAATCGCTCGTCTGCGCCATTCATTTACACACAGACCCACAGAACAACTTTTGATTTATTCATTCAAAATTTGGCAAATTCCATGACATTCTGCGTTATACAGTAAATTCCATTTTTATGACTGGATGCCGCATCTCTGAAATCACAGCGCCCTATATTTACAAGAAATATAATTACTCCAAAACTTGAATAGTAAACGATTTGATATCTGCATGTGTTTGCTTACACAATTTTCATTCATTAATGTAATATTTTGACCGTTAACATGCATTATCTGGGTGTAAATGATTTGAAATGCACACAGGATTTATGCTGGATCCCTTTTACATGTTTTGTATAGTCGAATAAGATGGCGAAAAGGAGACGTACACTAGTTACAAGTTCACACAGACATCCTGGAACCAGAGCAAACAGAAGATGGCATCTGCTGCCATTAAACCCTTGCTTCTCTTCACATGCAAACAACACACTCCTCACTTCTCACATCCATTTTAACAGCTCACAGGACAAGGAACACATTAACAAAGTAATAGGAACCATGCCAGCTAAATCAGACATCAGAGCAGCAGCGCTCATGCCCCTAACAGAAAAATATACCAATCAAGGAAGAAATCCGATTGGCCTACTCCAGAGATTGCAACTCCCTAGAGAGACTTTGCGGCCTTCACAAGCAGTCAGTGGATTTATGATTCACAGGCTGATCTACTAATGTGGCCATTAAATGCAAAATGACGGCACATTTGTAACCGAACTGACAAAAATGTGCGCAATAATGTCACTTGTGCAGTGAATGATAATAATCCTCGCTCTTAAGACAAACCAGGGACTCGGTCACAAAAGTCACCGATTCTTAACAAAGACAGGTTGCAATATTAAGAACACAGGTGTGTAAACTTTAGAATATTTAGGAAATTTTTTGTGTAAAGACATTACAGAATATATATGTGACCCCGGACCACAAAACCAGTCATAAGGGTCAATTTTTCAAAATTGAGATTTATACATAATCTGAAAGCTGAATAAATAGGTTTCCATTGATGTATGGTTTGTTAGGATAGAACACTATTTGAAAATCTGGAATCTGAGGGTGCAAAAACATCAAAATATTGAGAAAATCACCTTTAAAGATGTCCAAATGAAATTCTTAGCAATGCATATTACTAATTAAAAATTAAGCTTTGCAATATTTATCGTAGGAAATTTACATGTCATCTTCATGTGACATGATCTTTACTTAATATCCTAATGGCATAAAAGAAAAATTGATAATTTTGACCCATACTATGTATTGTTGGCTACTTATGACTGGTTTTGTGGTCCAGGGTTACATATGAACATCTGTTATGCTCAGTTTCATCAGGGTAAATTTAATACTGTTTTCCTGTATAACTAGAATTTTAACAACCACAAACCACAAAATAACCTGAAATTTTTAAATGCATGCTGTTGTTTTCTTCAATTGTTTGAAGTATGATCGATGAGCTGGGTATTTGCCTCTATCAAGCCATCAGCAGTGGCATCAACATCAGCTGCAGAATATTAATAGTCTCGAGCAGAGGACACAGACCTATCATCCTGCTTCTATCTCCGACTTATTCTGTGGGGATGACATCTTGATCTTTTGTCCCCTTTCCTTGAATAACAATGTACTGCAAAGACTAGCAAGAAACCTATACCTATAGGTGTGGATAATAATCACAAATGACCCAAGATTGTTAAAAGAATAGTTCACCCAAAATTTGCTGATAATTTACTCTCCCTCAGGCCAACCAAAATATACTGTAGATAAATTTGTTTCTTAATGGGAACAGACAATGGTGAAAAATTCCACCCCCTGTTGTCCTCTCAGATCTAAATCCTACAACATACTTGTTTAGAACCATTTTTTGGACTATTTTCACTTGATGTGTGCATTATTCTCTCCTAAATTGAGAAGTGACAACTTTTCACTCGAAGCAGCAATATCGTGGATAGGGGACTTTAAAAGGGGTCATCGGAAGCTAAGTTCACTTTTACATGTTGTTTGAACATTAATGTGTGTTGGCAGTGTATGTACAAATCTACCCTATAATGATAAAAATCCATGCAGTGGTTTTTAATTAATCTGTAAAAATAATATCGCCTTTTTCAAATCGAGCCGTTCTCAGACGCCTGTGGCGTCACACCGACAGAGGCCGCTCCCACAATAGTTGATTGACATGACAGTCTTACCTCAGATCAGCTGTAATAGTATTAGTCCAACCTCCCCATTGTTTCCATGCGGAGCAGGGATGCAAGTTAGACAGGAATATCTCCGACTGAGCGATTGAGGTGTTGTGTTGCTGGATGTAATAATGAACATAGCGGTCGTCATTTACTCCTGACATTTGAGCCGCTGAAGATACAGCGGATTACATTTGTTTGTGAAGGGAATGAGCCTCCCGATCTACATATATCCGTCTATGTTCGTGTGAATCATTCGTGATCCAGCTTCACTTACAGCAGAAGTAAGCATAAGGGTTTTTTATGAATCTTTGCGATCGCCTTTCCTAATAATGTGATAGTTAGCAAGTTTAGCGGCTAAATGCTGCTAAAGTAAACAATCTCGTCAATCCACAGAGAGAAGAGAGGGGTGGGGCGAGCAGAGCTCATTAACATTTAAAGGAACAATCCCCTCAGAATGAGATGATTTTTGCAGAGCTCGTGTTGGCAAGGTAAAAAGGGTGTTTTTTTTTTACACTACCATTGAGAATTTTTAACCAAAGTATATTATAGACTTTTCATTAAGACCCTAAAGAATCATATCAACTTGTGGAAAATGGGCATCCGATGACCCCTTTAAAGGGATAGTTTAATCAAAAAATTAAAATTCTGTCATTAATTACTCGCCCTCATGTAGTTTCAAACCCGTAAGATCTTTGTTTATCTTCGTAACACAAATTAAGATATTTTTGATGAAATCCGAGAGCTTTCTGACCCTGCATAGACAGCAACGCAACTGACACATTCAAGACCCAGAAAGGCAGTAAGGACATTGATAAATTAGTCCATGTGACATCAGTGGTTCAACTGTAATTTTATGAAGCTTCAAGAATAGTCGTTATTTATGTTTTCTTTGTGAACAAAAAGTATTCTTGTAGCTTCATAAAATTACAGTTGAACCACTGATGTCACATGGACTATTTTATCAATGTCCTTAATACCATTCTGGGCTTGAACGTTTCATTTGCGTTGCTGTCTATGCTGGGACAGAAAGCTCTTGGATTTCATCAAAAATATCTTAATTTGTGTTCCAAAGATGAACGAAGGTCTTGCGGGCTTGGAGCAACATGAGGGCGAGTTATTAATGACAGAATTTTCATTTTTGGATGAACTATCCCTTTATAATAGTTAATGATGGATTTGCTTCTTATAAACTCTCAGCTTTCCACTTGATCATTAGTTTGTTTTTAATCAACTGTTTGGATTCTCATTCTGACAGCATCAAAGAAGAATCAAACTCCTGAGGGTGAGTAAATTAGCCGATTTTCTTGTATTGCCTGAGGGTGAGAGAATTAGCTGATTTTCCGCATGATTAGCCTGGACCGTTGACAATATTGACTGTTTTTGCTCGATTTCATTGACGAAAATAGTTCAAAGCCACAGCAGAACTGTTGTGCGTCTCTGAATGAATCAGTTGAATTAATCATCATCTACTGGTGGTTTGGTTTCATATTTAAAATTATCATTGCATTTTTCCCAACATTTCTTATGTTTATGTTTAAAAAAAAATATTTCAAACATTAATCTTATAAAATTATTTATGCATTCCGTGTATATACATCTAATGCCACTTTAGATGCAGCTTCTTTGTTTCCTGCAGTGCAAAAATGGAGTTTGTTGATACTGATTTCATTTAAATGGTAACAACTCGACAGCTTCTTCTTATTCAAACTGAATTAATTGACACAATGTAAGAATTTGATGTGAGAGATGACATTTAATAAGATTAGGAAAAGAAATGCCCATTTATAAACATCGTGGGAAATGACATCTGTTTTGCTATATATACAGCAACTTATTTTCAGTTAACTGTTATTTCTACCTCTTTCCAGTCACAGAACACTTTATTTTGATAGTTAAGTGAGAGAATATCAGTTTTGATACTATAACTCTAGTGTTTGATAACTTCTTTTATTATTTAAATAATTTTTTGCATTGAAAAAGTTCTTCGTTTCTAGAAAGTAAATCAGAATCGGTAAAAATCTGTAATCGGAATGGGCCAAGAAAATTGCAATCTGTTCATCTCTAGTAAATTTTCAGCGCATTTTTATTTTTTGGTGAACTACTCTTTTAATATTCCACAATACAAACTAAATAGAAGTTCCATTACATTTTCAGAGAAATCCAGAACATATGTTTTTTTATGCAAATGAGATTAGCAAAGAGCACTGATGCATAATATATCTCTGCTGTGTCTTAAAGGGGTCATCGGATGGCCATTTTCCACAAGTTGATATGATTCTTTAGGGTCTTAATGAAAAGGCTATGATATAATTTGGTTAAAAATTCTCAATGGTAGTGCAAAACAACACCCTTTTTACCTTGTCAAAATGAGCTCTGCAAAAATCATCCCATTCTGAGGGATTGTTCCTTTAAATGCAAATGAGCTCTGCTGGTCCCGCCCCTCTCTACTCTCTGTGGAGTGACGAGCCGGTTTACTTTAGTCACATTTAGCCGCAAAACTTGCTAACTAGCACGTTATTAGGAAAGGTGATTGCAGAGATTCATAAAAAAACCCTTATACTCACTTCTCCTGTAAGTGAAGCTGGATCACAAATGATTTGTGCAAACATAGATGTATTTATGTAGATCGGGAGGCGCATTCCCTTCACAAACAAATGTAATCCACTGTATCTTCAGTGGCTCAGATGTCGGGAGTAAATGATGACCACTATGTTCATTATTACATCCAGCAAACCTTGCTTGCTCAATCAGAGATATTCTTGTCAAACTTGCATCTCTGCTCCAGCATTGAAACAATGGAGGTCAGACTGTTACATCTGAGATAAGACACTCATGTCAATCAACTATCATGGGAGCGGTCTCTATCTGAGAACGGCTCGATTTAAAAAAGGGGATATTATTTTTACAGATTAATTAAAAACCACTGCATGGATTTTTATCATTATAGGGCAGATTTGTACATGCACTGCCAACACACATTTATGTTCAAACAACATGTAAAAGAGAAGTTGGCATCCGACGACCCCTTTAATAAAGACATTTTACTATGAATGCAATTCAAATGAATAGAAATGAACTGAATGTGTCAAAGTGTTGAGGCTAATCGAAAGCCTTAGTCTACAGACAATTCACATTTTTAAAAAAATGCAATCGCACCTGTTTGTAATCGGACTCCCGGCCCACCAGCACCTGTAGGATGTAGTAGATGGGGTCTCCTCTCATTGGTGGAATGCTCTCCCAGCTCACCTCACACACATTCCCTTCCATCTGTACCACTTTGGGAGCTAAAAGAAGCGATAATACACGTTTAGTTATATAAGCATCCAATAAGTGCTCCTCCAGTACATGAATACATATGTGGCATGAAGCAAATATTCTTGAATAAATATACTTTACCCTTGAGAGCTGGAGGAACAGACTTGGTCGTATGGAAGGTGTGTACTTCAGAGAACAGGCCCTCTCCTGCCTCACTCACAGCTTGAATCCTGAGACAGTAGCTGCTCGACTCATTTAGTCTTTGTACCTTATATGTGTGGCTCGGGCCTCTGTATATTGTGACAAACCTAAAACATAAAACATTTCATTTGTGTTAATGGTGTGTAATTTAACCTTGGCACCATAAAACCATAAAACAACCACAAAATGTTAAAGAATGCTCTTTTATGCCCATTTGTGTGTTTGTAAGACAAACATAGGACGTAATGACATTGTAGACCAGCACCAGACTTCTAAAATTTAATTTAACCTTTTTTTCCTCTCAATTACTATAAATTAGGTGCAGACTTCTGGTATTGGCAGTGATGTCCTGTCCTAGCGCAACACCATCAGTCTATACAAACAACTCCGGTCAAAACAGAGAACAAAGCAGCAGCTGCTTTTTAATGACTGTTTCCAGAGATATTTTGCCAACCTCAAGAAACCTTTGCCAGTTTGATGTCTGACTAACAAGATCACGGTAACGGACCACTGACCTGCAGTTTGTACTTAATATTCTCACCACAGTCTGTCAAACTACCCTCTTCATGTTCTTTGCATCCAAGTCTGTGTTGGAATGCTGGCTTGGATTGATAGTGTTTAATGTGAATATGAAGAAATAGTACTGGGCAGAGTCTTTTGTGCAGGTCCAGCTCCAAAACACAATAACAGATCACCTACTGAATTATAAAATTAACTCCAGAAGAAAACAAGAACAAGAGGAGGAGTCCACAGAGAAGTGCTCTGATACAATAGCTGCTATTGTTGGTTTGATGGATAGTACATCTGTGGTTACTATGGCAATCGGACCAGAAATAAAATGTGTAATAGCAGAACAATTACGAGTCCATTTCAGAGCCATGCTCAGTCTAGTCCTGCCTGATTGTGCAGTTGGCATTTAATTTTGATTAAGCAGCTAAATCAATCATTGTTAACATAGCAAATACTAATAAAAAAAACACTCTAATGCCCATTGATCTTAGGAGCATAGTAAATATGCTTATTGCTATAATTTGATCAGGACTAACACAAAGTCAAAGGGACATAATGTGAGCAATTGTTAGTCCTCTGTTATGACTATGACGTTTTATTTTATAACTTCCAGCCTTTATATACGAATAAGATGCAATAGACAAAATAAGAAAAGCCTTAACAGCATCACAAAATTTTAATTTTGGTATGAAAATACAGGGGCCCCAACATGAATCTGAAGAATGTTTGATTAAAATGTAGTTTGATTAAAAACTACACCATCAAAAAGTACAAAAGTTTAAAAGTTTGGAGTCTGCAAGATCTTTTTTTTTTTTTTTTTTTTTTAGATGTATTAAATGATTCATTAAATTGATTAAAATCACAGAAAAGAAAAAAAACAGTACAAATATTTTCATTATTGACAAAAAAGAAAAAAAGAAATATTTCTTGAGAAGCAAACCATTATATTAGAATGATTTCTGAAGGATCATGTGACACTGTAGACTGTAGTAATGATGCTGAAAATTCAGCTTTGCCGTCACAAGAATAAATTGCATTTTAAAATATATTAAAATAGAAAAGTTATTTTAAAACTGTAAAAATATTTCGCAATATTACAGTTTTACTGTATTTTTCATCAAATAAATACAGCCTTGGTGAGAATCAAGGGACTTCCCATGTTCAGATAATAAAAAAAATCATACTGACTCTAAACTTTTAAAAGTTAAGAGTACATATAAACTACATAAAGTTAGAGTATATACAGTATATACACCCTTGGTGCATGTTTGGTAAAGATTAATATAGTTATCACCTCTCTGCTACTATCTAAAGAGAATCATTAAAATAATTTAACCACTACCACTAAAAGGATTTCCGACAGTGTCGGTTGGGGAATTCATTATATTTTCTATTAAAAGCCCATCTGTCAGGCCTGTTGCCCGCTCACAAAAACTGCCAAAACGCCACTCTGCCAAGGAAAACAATCAACAATTACAATTAAATTAGGATGTGAGCCAAACTGAAACTCGGGGAGGTTAAAAATGTAGTGGCCTGGCCGATTTACAGGTATGTTTACAATAGTAAGACCTAAAGAGCTATAACATTAATTACACCTTGAAGCCCTAATTTCTAAGGGATGAAATCTGTCAGTTGTCAAGCTAAAAACTAATAACTACACAAGCTAAAATGTTTAGAAATAAAATGATATAATGCCAAAACATTGCTGCCATCTAATGAGAGTTCACCTTGACTAAATTACATCAGTGCTCACAGTGCGCTTTCAAAATGAATTCAATTTCCCTCTTAGCGATGCATATATTGTCATTTATGAGGTGTAATCGAGATGAACTGACCTTCTGTTCTTGTCCTCCATCTGCAGGTTGTAGACCATCTCTTCCCCAAGCAGGCTCTTGGCATTGCTGCTGTCTCCCCACTTGAGTTTGAGGCTCTGGGGTCCGGCGGCAGTGCACTCCAGTCGGGGCGGGACAGGGGGCAGTGGCCTGGTGCGGGCCAGCAGGGGAGGGCAGAAGGGACTGGCACCAATCTCATTTACTGCCTGAATCTGCAGACTGGCACAGCACAGAGAGTCTCATTTAAAACTTTGTACATTAGGTGATCCTTGGGGCTCGGCGATTTGACCTGTAGAAATGTGTAAACCGCTAGAGATATAGTGTTTATAGAGATATAGTGCAGCTATTGCCTTATGTTATGTAAAAGTATTTTATCTAGAGGATTATCTAAACAGGCATCATCACAGTTATTTTTGCTGAATTTTCTCCAAAAATATAATACATCCCAATTACTCTATAAAGCAATTTTACATGACATTAATGGTAAATAATATTTTGGTCACTCCTACTAATCCTACATGATATATAGAAAGAAAAACCCTGAGACTGAAAATCTCTGACAGCGAGTAATAACAGAGCGGTGTGATTGATGGGCTCAGGAGGAAATTCTTCCTCACTCCTCTAAAGTCATATTTCAGTTTGGCTACTATAAAATTACATTTTCGTGCATGTGTGTCACAAAAAACATAACAGTCGTGGTATTACAAGATTCAGAAGCAAGGTGAAAGTGCTTTCTATTTTTTTCAAGTTTAAGGATCAGTACAACAGACTTTACCTGACCTTTACCACAAGATCTGCTGATTGAGACAAAGCAGCTTTAAGGCTTAAATCAATAACTCATTAAGAACGCAATTCTTCATAAAGATGGTCATTCATCAAAACCTTTCAACAACACGTTGTATGCCACACATTGTATTGCAAGCTTTGAGCCGAGACAATAAGACAGACACAGAGACACATTTTCATAGACTCATTTCAAGGAATCAACAATGCAAAACACAACACAACACAACACAAAAACCCAACTCAATGTTCCCAGAAGCATTTTGAAGCATGAAGCATTTGGGAAGTCTGACTCATCTCAGGAATTCAACAAAACAAAACACAACAAAAAACAAAATGCAACAAAACAAAAACAAACAATAAAACTACTCAATGCTTCTAGAAGCATTTTGAAGCATGAAGCATTTGGAGAGTCTAACTCATTTCAGGGAATCAACAAAACAAAACAAAACAAATTCCAACAAAAAAACACAAAACAAATCAAAATGCAACAAAACAAAACAAAATGCAACAAAGCAAACAAACCAAACCAAAAAACAAAACAGACCCAAACAAAACACAAAACAAAAAAAAAACAACACCACAGAAACAAAAACAAACAAAACAAAACAATACAAAAAAAAAAAAAAAAAAAAAAAAAACACAAACACAAACAAACAACAAACAAAAAAAAAACTACTCAATGTTCCTAGAAGCATTTTAGAGCATGAAGCATCTGGGAAGTCTGACTCATTTCAGGGAATCAAGAAAAGAAAAGAAGAAAAGGAAAAGAAAGGAAACCAAACAAAACAACAACCAAAACAAACCAAAACAAAACGCAACAAAACAAAAACAAAACTAAACAACACAAAACCAAACAAAACAAAATGCAGCAAAACAAAATAAAAAAACCCAAACCAAATTAAGTAAAAACAAAACAAAACACCACAAAATGCAACAAAACAAAACAAAAAAACAAACAACTCAATATACCCTTAAGCATTTTGAAGCATGAAACATTTGGAAAGTCTGACACATTTTAGAGAAACAACAAAACAAAACACAAAACAAACAAACAACCAAAAACTACTCAATGTTCCTAGAAGCATTTTGAAGCATGAAGCGTTCGGAAAGTTTGACTCATTTCAGGGAATCAACAAAACAAAAAACAAAAAACAAAAAAAAAACTACTCAATGTTCCTAGAAACATTCTGAAGCATGAAGTATTTAGAAAGTCTAACTCATTTCAGGGAATCAACAAAACAAAACAAAACAAAACAAAACAAAACAAATTCCAACATAAAACACAACACAAAACAAAACGCAACAAAATGCAACAAAACAAAATGCAACAAAACAAACAAACTCAATCAAAAAACAAAACCGAACCAAACAAAACAAAACAAAACAACAACTAAATGTTCCTAGAAGCATTTTGAAACATGAAGCATTCTGAAAGTCTGACTCATTTCAGGGAATCAACAAAAAACCATACAATACAAAACAAAAGACAAAAAACGAACAAACAAACAAACAAACAAACAAAAAAAAATACAAAACAAACAAACAACAAAAACCAGCAAAACAAACTACTCAATGTTCCTTGAAGCATTTTGGAACATGAAGCATCTTGTCATTTTGGTAGAACAAGCAACATTTTGTTTAATTGAATAATAATAAACAAAACAAAAACACCCATCTCTTTTTTTGTGGAACAAACAAATATATTGTTTACATTCAATCTGTTTATTACTTTACTTTACTAATTTAGTTAAATGTATTCATGTGCATGTTTTGTTATAATTTTCACTAAAGTGAAAAGATTTAAGGCTGTCAGTCTGGTTGAAATGCGCATAATTTTAGTACCACATAAAATGTGATCATTAAATAAATCATACAATCAGTTTTTATGATATAATTAAAAAGATACTGCTCCCTTTAGTATCTTCAATGTAGTTAAACCTTTTTAATAGTAGCTTGTGGTGCAGCTAACTACAAAATGTATCTTTACTATTATTTCCATTTCAGAAGAACAGCACCGAGTCTTTACAGACATGATGGCTACAAAACTAACAAGGAGAGTTCAAAACAGCTAAACAATCAGGCACTTATGTTGCTTCCAAAAGCGAGAAAGCCAAGCAACTTGTTTACTTCATGTCACCGCTGAACTGTGTATTGTACAGCAACTGCACTGCGACCTTACAGCATGTGGATTTCCATTTGTTTTCAAAACACAACAAATGTCAACAGAGACACATGGTATCATCAATAACAGCACTAATGTGACTCACTATACTAGTCTCATTCATGTTCATGCTTTAAAAACACAAAATTCCCCTCTGCTTACAGCTGCCGTTCATGCAGGAGGTGAGCAGATGACACTCATATGTGCAGCGCAATCTGAATATGCATGTATTAATGGAGTGCAGGGGGTTTCACATATGTTTATCAACAGGCAACAGATGTGCTCTAGCTTTGCTGTTAACCATGTGAAACACTCCACGGCATTTCCATGGCACAATACAAACATACAAATGCCTTATAATTTAATTACACACGTATGTACATAAATACTACTGCTTGCAATTTATTACAAAAATACAATTACAAAATCCAGTTCTCTTTGAAACAACACCTTGCCCAGTATTTTGTAGCTTCCCCTGACTCAGCCTTGATATGAAATGAGATGTGGTCACTCACTGCCACTGTGAGAAGTAATAAGCCACGTCATGCTGAATCTCCCTAACTTGAGAATGCAAATAACTTCCTTTAACTTTCACCTTGCTAAGCTTAGTCAAATTTATATTTGTCAGCTGAAAGTGCTTTGTGTAGGAGCCCATCGTCCAAGGATAATGTACTGTCATATTATTAAATCAAAACACAACCAAAATCAATTTTTGTGTTTAAAAAAATTGGAGGGTTGGGGAGTCCGGACTGGAATTAACAGCAGCTCTTCCACAACACCAGACTGATTGTTTGACATTTAACTGAAAACAAAACATACTTTAACCTTTCAAGAGATTTCATTAGTCTGTACGCCCCTAATGACAAAAGACATAATCGATCTAGAAGAGATCAAATGACCGTACAGTCTGCTTCACACTGGGCCCGGCTCAAAGATCTGGTCCTCAGTTCATAAGTCTTAAGCCACATTAAAATTGCTTCTTATTTTCACTTCAACCTGGAACTAAATTAACATTATCCTGTAAATTAAGATTCTCTCTATTTAAAGTCACTGATCACAAAGCAAATCTGTGACATTACTACCTCAATCCATTTGTTTGAATTAGATCTATTAAATATACTGAACATAGAGAAGCTCAGCTTCTTTGTACGAGTAGGGTAAATAACAGAGGTTACACTGCTATTAGGCCAGTCTGAACACTGGCAGGAGATTACTGAGATAGTCTGCTATCAGATAATGAAATCTTAGAGAGGACTCCTGACTTCAGGTTTGCTTCTAAAATCCAAAAGCAATCAATGAATAAAAAAAAAGGTCACATTTTATTTTAAGGTCCAGTTCTCACTATTAACAAACCATTAACTACGGCTTTTGCCTCAATAAACTCCTAATTTGCTGCCTATTAACAGTTAGTAAGGTGGTAGTTAAGGTCAGGTAATGGATAGGATTAGGAATGTAGGAATGAATTTGGTCATGCAAAATAAGTGCTTTATAAGTACTAATAAACAGCCAATATGTTAATAACAGGCATGCTAATAAGTAACTAGTTAATAATGGAGAAAATAAAATAATAATAATATATAAAAAAAAAAATAAATAAATATAATAAAAATATAATATATATATATATATATTATATATATATATATATATGTGAATGAAAATAAATAGATAAAAACATGGACTAGATTTTTTAAAAATTATTATTGTTCCATGAACAGTGTCAGAAAAATAAAACACAGAGGGGTATGATTCGTGGCTGAATGTTAATCAAGAGGAAGTCCAACAGCAGACAAATACAACAGATGGACAACGTGGAAATGGAAAGGTCAACAATATAACAACAAATAAACTGATTTTCCCCACACAAGAATCTTGAACAAGCCTGGAATACTAAACAAAATAAAAAACACTTATTAACAACCTCTTTCTGAAGAAGCATTTACAACCCAGTGTTGAAATCTCGTTAGCAACATTTAAATAGTTTAATATTCCACCATTCATTTCAACTTTAGATTTGAGCAAATAAATAAAATGTAGCATTTAATGTAAATATAAGTAGGAGCGCTGTTTACATAATACATGTGTGTACTGTGTATATTTATATGTATAAATACACACACACACACACGCATGTAAACAAACTTTTATTTTGGATGCGAATATTTGCAATTAATTGATCTGACAGACATACATGTAAACTTTTATTTAGGATGTGATTAATTGTGATTAATCGATTTGACACACACACACACACACGTAAACCTTTATTTGGGAAGTGATTAACTGTGATTAATCGATTTGACACACATGTAAACTTTTATTTAGGATGTGATTAATTGCGATTAATCAATTTGACACACACACACACACACACACACACACACACACACACACACACACACACCTGTAAACTTTTATTTGGGATGTGAGTAATCATGGTTAATCGATTTGACACACACGTAAACTTTTTTTTTAGGATGCTATTAATCGCGATTAATCTCTTTATTGCATATACATGTAAACTTTTATTTAGGATGTGATTAATCATGGTTAATCACTTTGACACACACATATAAACTTTTTTTTTTAGGATGCTATTAATCGCGATTAATCGCTTTGATGCATGTACGTGTAAACTTTTATTTGGAATGTGATTAATCACGGTTAATCAATTTGACACACATACATGTAAACTTTTATTTAGGATGCTATCAATCGTGATTAATCGATTTTACACACACATACGTGCAAACTTATTTGGGGATGCAATTAAGTAGCATAATATACATTTTATATTGTTTTATAAAAATTGTTTTGTTAATAAGAAGACCTTATTTATTTTATTATATTTGTGACACATGAGGAAAAAATGTTAATGGTGACAAGACCTACAATACAGTTAAAAGGTTTGGGGTCAGTAAGATTTTGTTTTTTAACATTTTGATGTTTTGAAAGTCTCTTATGCTCATAAATGCTGCGTTTTAAAAATCAACAGAGTAGAAACTAATATTGTGAAATATTACAATTTAAAATAATTTTACATTTTAATACATTTCAAAATTGTATTTATTCCTGTAATGCAAAGCAGAATTTTCTGCCATTACTCCAGTCTGTCACATGACCCTTCAGAAATCAATCTAATATGCTGAATTGGTGCTTAAGAAACTTTTATTATTATCAATGTTGAAAACAGTTGCGCTGATTCTTTAATGAATAGAAAGATCAAAAGAACAGCATCTATTTGAAATAGAAATCTTTTATAATATTAAAATTATTTACCCTAATTTTTGACCAATTTAATGCACCCATGCTGAATAAAACTATTTATTCTTTTTGGAAAAAAAAAAAATAAATAAAAAATCTTACTGACCCCAAACTTTTAAACGGTAGTGTAAAATGAGTGGGAGTAGGCAGGAAGAGAATCATTAAGTGGAGAGCAGGTGGACGACGAGTAAAAATCTGCAGGAGCCAGAATAAAACTGGGATGAAATTGGAAAAACCAGTCCCACGCAGATCTCCAATTTAAAGTGATAGTTCACGCAAAAATAAAAATTCTGTTACGAATTACTCACCCTTATGCCACTCCAAACCTGTAATCTGGTTTGGAGCTACATGAGAGTGAGTAATTAATGACTGAATTTTCATTTTTGGGTGAACTATCCCTTTAAAGACCATAATCAAAGCTCTCAGACAAAAACATGGGTTGCATAATCCAGTTGATGGAGGCACTTATTTGTGTGCTGTGGAGGCCCCATGCAGGGAAAGATGTCCTGTTATGGACGCTACTTTGTAGATACACACACAAACTCTGCCCTCTGGCCTTCTCTTCTCATTAGCTTCCGATTGGCATCATTAACACGCTGCTGTTTACCCACTGTTCTCCTGGGCAGGGGGGGAAACAGGCAGCGGGGGTGATGCGGTTGTGGCGTCATGCTTCGCTGAAATGGACAACTTTACAGAATGCAAATGAGACCTGAGATGAAGTGTAACTACTCCCCGCAGGAGTAATTTTTGGCTCGGAGGGAATCGGAAAGCTAAGCAGTTATTAGTTAAAAATGTTTTCCCATATCACAGAAGTGCTTATGTAAATCACCAGTTGAATGCAGGGTTGCCAGGTTTTCACAACAAAACCCACCCAATTGCTACTCAGAACTAGCCCAAAACTAGCCCAATCCCTGTTTAAAAAAAAATAAAAAAAAAAAAAACGCATTCCGGGGATAAAATACATGGTTTTTTTGTCAGGGTTCCTCTGGTAAATTCGCATTTCAGGGGCTAAATATCATGTGGGGGGCCAACCAGTGGCAACAGTGTCAAAGCAGCCCAATTCTGCTGGAAAACCGCAGACTTGGCAACACTGGTTGAATGTGATCTCAATGCTTTTTTGTTGAATGTGTATGCACATACCTGTATTCACTGTCAGGCTGTAGATTCTGTAGCACATAGCAGGTGCTGATGTCCAGGCTGATGAGCTGCTCTCCCAGTTTAAGAGTGTAGGATGTGATCTCCGATCCATTGTTGCAGGGCTCGTCCCATTTCAAAGCCAGGCAAGTGGAAGGTGTGTAGACGCCACTTTCTGTGGGGTCGTGCTCAAGTACACACAACACTGAGACCGGGTCGGGCACGGTGGCGGGGGTCTGACAGCTAACTTGATCACTGTACGGTCCTGCACCTGCCTGATTCGCCGCCTTGAAAGAAGGGACAAAGTTCAACAAAGGTCAATATATGTATCCGATCATTTTAAAAGTTAGCTGTCAACAAGTTTTTCACATTTATTAAATTCATAGTTATGACTGGTTTATTCAATTCTGTGTGATTTCTAAAAAATTAACAATACATGACAAACAACTACACTGTCTAGTGGCCTACAAACTGCCAAACTTAATTACACATACACTTGTTAATTAGTCTCCTTTTTCTAAAAAGGAGTTAAATGTTAAACTTTATTAACATATAATGCATTAATGTATTATTTAATTTAATTTAATATTATTTAAAATGTATGTACTAATCACAATTAAATATTTTAATCCACTGACAACCATGTGTTGTGCAATAATGATAAATGTCAAAAAAAAAAAAAAAGATTATTGAACTGACCGATTTATTAACAGAAAATTAATGTGTTTCACAGGGTTCCTACACATTTTCTATTTCAAAATTCCATACTTTCCATACAGACTCAAATTTCCAAACCTCTCAGTAGATTTTCAGACCATTTTTAACAAATTTTTAAGAGCACTATATCTGGTATATATATGAGTCGTCTGTAAATATTTGTATTTATTTTCTCAGTTCTTCTCAGTGAAAACATACGGAGCCCCTAAAATACAAATAATAAAATAAATTAATTAATGAATAAAAAATACAAACTTTCACATGCACACAAGAAATTTTTTGTGCCCTTGAGAAACTATTGTAACTATGCATTACAATTTCTAGTTTTATATCACCTATTTCCTTTGTGCATCACTGCCATCTTACTGTGAATAAAATGACAGCATGGATACACATGAATTAACAGAGATCTGCTTGTCCATTAACATCCTCTGTGGCGGAAGAGAAGCCATGACACAAAATGGACTGATGGCATAAAATTTGCCAAGTTCAAGGGTCTATAAAAAAGACTGGTACTGTAAAAAAAAGTGTTTAAAATTTGGCTTTCATTAGGGCAGTATGCAATATTTCAAGGCCTTAGGTCTCTTTAACGCATAGTCTGTGGTGGCCAAAAAAAACACAACAAAATGGGCTGACGGCACAATAAGTGGATCAGTTTCCATTTTCCTATATGCTAAGTTTAATGGTTTCTTGCACGCACATAAAAGTCTGTATATTTTTTGATTTTGCAAAGGTCCTTGAGGCTGTGTAATATGGTGCTAAAAATATAAATGTTTTAGTGCACCTTGAATTCATTCAGTCGTATCACTAAAGAATCAATAAACAGCTCCCAAGAAACGTCGCTTCTAGTACGATGAATTTATTTTCATTGAATTCTTCATTTTCAATTATAAAAAACTAAATAGGGGCAAAAGTCTGGAAACACAAATATTTTTGCTGCTTTCTTTTTTCCATACTTTTCCAGACCCGGAAAATACTTGAATCAAATTCCATACTTTTCCAAACCCTGTAGGATCCCTGATTTTAGCTCATCAGCCTATATTTTTAAATATTTATAAATACACATTTTTGTATCTTAACCCAAATCTGTAAAACATTTGGAGCTGCATGACTACATTTCCTATTAAATGAAAATGATTACAGCAATAATTATGCTGTTAATCCCCTTATTAAATTCACCATATAATATCTCGACATGACTGTCACCAGCTCATTTATTTAAAGCATAATGACTCAAACTTTTTTACAGCCTCACTGCACAAAATGATACAGTTAATGAAGTGGCAACTTTCATTGTTCCCTTCAAATTTTCCTGTCACCCTTTTTGCTGCTCTACTTAATTAAATGGGCTACAATAGAAAAGATAAAATGCTAAACATGTTAAATATGGCACAAAAATCTGTTTAAAGTTTATTCTAGTTTTCTAATTTTGGATTCAGGCTGCACTAGAATGACTCGCTATAAATTGTAAAACATAATAAAATCACATCATGCGCTAATCAGTTCTCTCAAGGGCACTGCACCCTATAAAATAAAGTAATAAAAGACATATATATATATATATATATATATATAAAGCTATATATTATTAATTACTTAAACACTTAAACTTAAACACAGGACATTTCTAATACAATTGCTGTCTATGCAGGGTCAGAAAGCTCTTGGATATCATCAAAAATATCTTCATTTGCGTTCCAAAGATGAACGAAGGCCTTATGGGTTTGGAACGACATGAGGGTGAGTAATTAATGACAGAATTTTCATTTTTGGGTGAACTATCCCTTCAAGTGACAGTAATACCTGTAGTCTGCAGTAGTAATGAGTAGCAGGTGTCAGGTCTGAGATCTCACACTGCGTGTCAGTGCCGAAGTAGATCGGCTCCATCGGCTCTTCCTCTCGGCCCCACTCCAGACGGTACTCCGAGATGTCGGCCCCTGAACTTTCAGGACTCTGAAAGAGAATTATTGTTAAGATTGTTATTGATGAATCTTAAGGTCAGTACTGACAGTACTGTGGAGTGTGTTAACGTAAAACCCATGTCCTAATGATTGATCTGCTTTAAATATGATAAATTACCTCCCAGCTGACCAGCACACAGGTATTGGACATTAAGGTGAGGGATGGCGCCGCACACTGGCTAGGAGGACCAGCTGCGGTTGTTATTTCTGTTGGTTCAGAGAATTGCCCGTACTGGGGACAACAGAAAACAGAGACAAAGAGAGAAAGAAATGCAAATTAACATTCAACTAAGTTGATTTCTATCAGGATAAAATGTGAAAAACAAACAAGCCTAATACAAATAAGACCCAAAAACAATCTCGCATTACATCCTTGTGAAATCAAAGCATGTTTCCAGTACTGCAATCTGATGCGAGACACATCGGTTCTTTGCTTGTGGGAGTTTGTCTCATGCAAACAATGAAAAGTAAACAGAGAAAAGGATTAAATTCACTCCTCAGGGTCTAGTGCTTACTCTGAATGCTGTATTAACACCCCTGGAAAAGAGACAGGGAACAGTACTTATTTCGAACAAAGAAAAAGTTAGACTGATAGAGCTGATCTCTGGCTCCCTCAACACTGATGGATTAAACCCTGTCATACTGACAAAAAGAGAAATCCTTGGAGAAGCTGGAGAGATATATTTGCTAGCCCATTTCTGCCACAAAAGAAAAAGAAATCATTCTTTGGTGATTCATGATGACATAAAAGGACCAAATTAGGAGATCTAACATCAAAATTATGACATACGAAATTGAAACAGTAAGATAAAAGCTGAAAATTATGACATATTATGAGATTAAAGGTAAAAATTATTATAAAGTTGAAATTATGACATTGGAAGTCACATTTATGACACAAACAGTTGAAAGTCTGATTTTTTTTTTTTAACTTATGTTATAGGTATGACTCTTTAAATTTAGACTTATAATTCTGACTATATGTCATAATTTTGACTTATGTCATATTTATCTCATAATTGTTTTTTACTATTACTTATTTAAATTTTGACTTCTCAATTACAACTATTTGTCATAATTTCAACTTTTGTCATATATCTCATGATTATGCCTTTTTACATATCATATATGACTGAAATTTGACTCATCTCATAATTACAACTATTTGTCAATTTCAACGTTAATGTCATATTTATCTCATAATTATGCATTTTTACTTACGTCATAAGTATGACTCTGAATTTTGACTTTTCATAATTGTAACTATTTGTCATAATTTAGACTTATGTCATTTTTCTAATTATGCTTTTTTACTTATGTCTTTAAATTTTGACTTCTCATAATTACGACTATATGTCAGTCAATTTCGAATTTAATGTCATATTTCTCTCATAATTATGCATTTTTACTTGCGTCATAAGTATGACTTTAAATTTAGACTTAGAATTCTGACTATTTGTCATAATTTTGACTTTTTTAATTTCATAATTATGCTTTTTTACTTGCATCGTAAGTATGACTCTTTAAATTGACCTCATAATTCTATGTCAGAATTTTGACATATCATTTATCTCATAATTATGCTTTATTTTTAACTTATGTAATAAGTATGATTCTTTAAATTTTGTCTTGTCTCATAATTACGACCGTCATAATTTCGAGACCTTTTATATTTGTCAATTTTTTTTTACTTGTCATGAGACATTAAATTTTGACTCGTCTCAATTACAACTATTTGTGTAATAATTGTGCTTAACTAAGTTTTAGCATGCTGTTAGCCTGGTAGTAGTCCTTTGAACAGCCTAGTCAACTAGTTACGACAGCCCATCATTACTAAGTACTGTGTGTGAGTGAATCTCTCGATATTAGATCGTTGAATTGTCACTCACTCCTGCTTCGTTGGCAGCACGCAGGCGGAAGCTGTAGGTGGCGCCAGGGAGCAGACTGCCCACAGTACACTCCAGATCAGAGCCGTGATAGACCTCGGCGGGCTCAGACTCTCCCTCCCTCATTTCCAAACTGTACTCACTCACCTCACATGCCCCCTCAGAGGAGGGACAGTCTGAAAAGAAGGAGAGACAAAGCACTTCAGTTTAACAAAGAGTTAAAAAAATTACAGGAATTGCAGGTTCATTTCACCTTTTATAACAGAAGTAAGGGGTTCTTTTAAGGCAGAGCAAATTACAGCTTTACAACTTCAGATCAAAGTTTCTTGTCCAAAAGCCTGAATTCAAAGTCTCCACTTAAAAGCCTGGAATCAGCAGCTCAACAATGTAGCTCCCATTAGGCTCAGAATTCAACCCCCAATGAGGGTGTTTAGCTTTTAATTCCAACCTGACAGCTCGGGCACAGGGAGTCAGTGAGTCAAGTGCGCTACAAGAGCATCATTCTAGTCTCGTACTGGAAAATATGTACAAGTTGATAATGCTACATTGAGGAAATGTAGCAAAAAGGTGGAAGTATTGATCTTAAGCTATTTTTGGATATGACAAAGGGATTTTGTGGCATTGGGTGAATGCCACAGAGAGGTTTGGTGAAATGTAATTTCACATCACCAGAAATAAATCAGAAACTGCAGAGATCTTGGATAAAACAGAAATTACCAACTTAATAAGGTTTCTTGATATCGTAACTGGGAAAGCATGGTGTTAGCAACACTGTGGCTTTGATTCACAAGGAAATTGTCTGAAAAACTTGGCTTGAATGCACTGTACATCACTTTGTATAATAGCATACAGTAAAATGCATAAAAATAAACATGAAATGAAAGAGGCTAAGGAATGACAAACTCTCAGAAGGGGGATGCACTGTACAAGGACGACACAGAGGGATAGAGGAAAAAGAAATTAATTATGTTGTAGGTTTACATACTCTACGCAGAGAATCTTACCCCATTGTAAGTGCACTTCTTTGTGTTTGGCTTTACCCACAATTCTGGGAGGCTGGCAACGTCCTGGAGCTACAGATAGTGTACGCACAGGCAGACTCTCAGAGCACTGTAGGCACACAAGCACAACAATGATCTATAACTATAACTGTAGAAAAAAAGTGTGTGATTTACACTATCATTTAAAAGACTGATTATATATGAAGAGTTCAGATTCAAAAGCCTCTAAATCAATCTGACGCATTTCTTTAAAATGAGCATTTCTTTAAAATGAGCATTTCTTTCTGGCTACTTTGTATAGGTTTCTATGCAAGTACTGGTACTTCTGATTGGGCTGAGGCTGGAATTTAGCGAGTTTGAAGTAAAAGTATTTGATGGATGTATACTGTGTCAGCAGCATTCACTCATTATCGTTATCTCAGGCAAGTGCAGCTCCTATCTCTTCGAATGGGGAAACATCAAATTCTCCAAAACTGTTCACCAAGCTTACGATTAAATTTCATATTTGAAATTCCCAATGAAATCTGTCAAGAACTGCCTCATAAATATTGTTTCTTATGCTCCAATAGCATTAAAAGATAGCTTATTTTTCAGGCTAGATCAGCCAGTGCGCTTGCGGAGTATTGAGCGCAAGTCTCAGAACGCTGACTGTTTTTATAGCAACTGGGACTTTTAACTGCAGCTGCAGTGATGCGCTAACTTTACTAATCAAAGTAAAGTCCTCTTTTAAAAAGTAGGCGGGGCTTCGCGGCCATAATGAGCGTTGCATCTTTTCCCATTCAAAATTATACGAGTGACAAGTCTTGGGTATTCTATAGTCTTTGACTTTGTACAGATCTGATCCACAATAACATTTAGAAAAGGTTAATGGAGGTTACTATTGCCAAACCAGTTATTAAATCCATAGTTTCCCCAACCTTCACTATAAATGTTTATATAGTGCGTCCAATAAACACTGTGAAAATAAATAAAAATAAACTATATAGATGCAATTCACTCATTGTTTCTGAATGCATTTCTTTGGAGATCACATTTGGACAGAAGTCACGTAAACTCTTACCTGGCTATGGCCACCTGTGCTGATGCTGCAGGTGCGCAGTCTGTACAATGTGCCGGGTTTCAAGTCCTCACACTCACACTCGGTGGCAGGACCACTGTAGGCAATATCCCACTGATTGGCTACCGAATACAAGACATCAGAGAGTTAAACACTGGTGAGGCAAGCAGCTGGTCACACTGAATATCAGGAAGTCAGATCTAAGCAAGTCCTCAACTGTCCCCAAAGCTTAAAGGATTAGTTCACTTCCAGAACAAAAATTTACAGATAATGTACTCACCTTCTTGTCATCCAGGATGTTCATGTCTTTCTTTCTTCAGTCGTAAAGAAATTATGTTTTTTGAGGAATTTTCTCCATATAGAGAACTTCTATGGTGCCCGCAAGTTTGAAATTCCAAAATGCAGTTTAAATGCAGCTTCAGAGAATTACAATTTATATACTTTTTAAATCTCAAATGCTCATCCTGTCTAGCTCTGTGATGCGCATGTGTGGTCTGTGCATTTCGGTTCAATACAGTTAGGGTATGTCGAAAAACTCCCATCTCATTTTCTCCTAAAACTTCAAAATCGCCCTACATCGCTGTTTTACCTTTTTTTGTAAAGGGTGTTTGACCTTGTTTGCACGTTCACCTGATAAACACTTGGTTGGTACTGAGATTGAAATGAGAAAATTAAATTGGAGCTTTTCAACATAGCCTAACTGTCTTGAACTGTCTTGAGTGCACAGATTTTGTGCAGTAATAGACAAGATGAGCATTTAAGTGTATAAATCGTAACATTTTTTTTTAGAAAATAACCGATCGTTTCGCTAGGTAAGACCCTTCTTCCTCAGCTGGGATCATTTAGAGCCCTTTGAAGCTGCATTTAAACTGCATTTTGGAAGTTCAAACTCGCAAGCACCATTGAAGTCCACTATATGGAGAAAATTCCTGAAATGTTTTCCTCGAAAAACAATTTCTTTACAACTGAAGAAATAAAGACATGAACATCTTGGATGACAAGGCTGTTGAGTAAATTATCTGTAAATTTATGTTCTGGAAGTGAACTAATCCTTTAATGAATCCATTGTCAGATAAAACACAAAGGTAACAATGAACATTCAATGAATGAAATTCCTCTTGGTGAAAAAAGCTCTGGCAGCACCAATAGAGTATTTGTGTAAGAAAAGAAGGACAGATGTGACAGTGCGAGGACGCAGAACTGCAATGTTGTTATGAAAGGGTTCGTGTGGGAAGAAAACAAAAAAAAAACAAGATTTATGTCTGAATACTTTTGAAATAAAAAGAAAGATGTATTTAACCAAGGACAAAAATATTCTTAAACAGGCAGACAGATGGCGACCAACACAAAGCATGTCAAAGTGACATATCAGTGTTGCATATTTTAACATACCATCAGAATTTCCTTCTGAAATCTCTAAGAGGTATTTCAAGATTTCTGAACCTCCGTTGTCTTGTGGAGGATCTGTAGTGTGACAAAACAGACAGGATATTAGAAATACACACACACACACACAGATGTGTTTACCATACAATACATACAGCTCCTTTAAAGGGGTCATTGGATGCAAAATTCACTTTTACATTTTGTTTGAATATAAATTTCTCAATCTTTGTAAATCACCTTTCCTAATAATGTGCTAATTAGCAAGTTTCGCAGCTAAATGCGGCTGAAGTTTACAGTCTCTCAGAGAACGGCTAGTCACCCCAGGGAAGAGAGGGGCGGGGTGAGCAGAGCTCATTAGCATTTAAAGGGACATGAACCAAAACAACTTGCTGCGAACAGAGCTGTTTTTGACAAGGTAAAAAGGGTGTTGTTTTACACTACCATTGAAATATTTTAACCCTCAAAGACCGAGACAGCCACCTGCGGCATTGATCCATTTGGCTGTTATATTATGGAAAATCTTCTCACATAGTTTATAAAGGTCATTTGCACTATTTTTTTTCTGTTGCACTCTGTATATTTTTCTCTCATTTTGTGTGTAGTTTGTGAATCATCACAACTTTCTAAAGAAAAAAAAAAATCCGAACTTCATGAGTTTCTGTTTGAGTACAGGGTAAAAAAAACCTCCAACTGTTGCTTGTGATTTTCTTAACATTCTGGAAATTCATTCATTCTTAGAGAAGACAAAAGGAAAATTGGGACTTTAAATTAGCTAGACTGAAACTTCAAGTTCTCCTGTTGCTATATATGTACAATGATATATAGCACTTGATGCTGACTGCTAGAATGGGTCTGAAAAAAACAAAAAGAAAATTGTAGGTGTGTCAGGTGCTCCGAAAATGTCCTAGGTCTTTAAGAGAACCAAGACATGTTATAGACTTATCATTAAGACCCTAAAGAATCATATAAACTTGTGGAAAATGGGCATCCAATGACCCCTTTAAACAGTATTTGAACAACAGCTAAACTACTAGCTGTTATTTAAGGGTACATGAGTGTACAAAAAAGATAAAGCAGTATTAAAACTGTACTAAAAATCACTCACTGGATCACTCATTTTTCAAGTAATCTTTAATTGTCCACTTTAATTGTTAATTATGTTGTTTGTGGCAAAAACATGATGGAATTTGGTCATTTACAGGTTAATATGCATTTATTGAGCCAGAATAAAGTAATTTATTTGCTATCGTAAGCACTGGTTTAATTATATGAATAAACTCATTTTAAAAGATTAAAGGGAAATTTGATTTCTTATGATATGGACCTTCAGATTTTTAGACCTGATTTTTTATTAAATTCTTGTATCCCTTTGCATTGACTGTGCAAAAACTAAATTTAAGACATTTGCCTTTGAAGTTTATTGCAGCTGTCAGAAATGAACTGTTTGGTTCAATACTACGGGGAAATAAAGAGGGAATTTTCACACTGAGAACACAATACAATTGCAGACCTCTTCCTACTTGTGATTGCAAACAAGGAACTGAATTGAAAAGTTGCAGAAGCCAAGCAGCGTATTACAAAAGAAGACACCAAGATGAGATGTAGTATGACGCACGTCAGATATAGACACAAGCGCAATACCAGCACTAAAGGAGATTGCAATGTTTGTAGGTTTGTAAATACGAGTTTTACAACTTTATTTTTAATATTAATATTAGATTTCCTCTCAACTTCTAAGATTCAAAAGGTTGAGCCCAAATGCAAAACAGATTGCATCTACTCCCAAACATAAATGAGATTTCCAATTTCCCCTCACAGCCAGAAACCAATTCAGCTAATGCAACAGCTCAAAGTGAACATTTCAGCTGTACAAAAAGCCATACCCCATTTGACACTGAAGCTGTAGGGTCTGATAGGGCCCTTGATGCAGGGTCTGGAGGGGGGTCCAGGTTTGTCTGGGCTGGTGTTACACACCAGCACCTCACTGGGACTGCTCCTACCCTCCAAATTCGAGGCTATGAGCTGGAAGACACAAAAACAAGACTGTTTAAACCAGGAGCTCCTTTGTAAGTCTGCTCAGAAAAGCCCCACTACCTCATTTCTTGCTGAATTGCATGTTTTGAGATATCATTAATTCATATGGTGACCATACATTCTCTTTATCAAAGACTTGGCTGGGATTTCTAAATCGAGCAATCGTCAGGCACGAGAAATACACATACATAATATATGAGGACTGCAGAGACCATGTCAATAGGAAACACAGAAATTCCAGTCAGGACATGTCCAGGAGAAAGAGGATGGGCAATAACAATATTTGACATATTGATTAAAAATAGATTTACAAATGTGGGAAATACAAGACATGCATGAGACATAAGTCTGACAGCTTCACATATATAAAACATAAGAATGTAACAAATATATAACAAAAATAGAAACCTTTACACACAGCCTGAAGAGCTTCTGTACGCAAATAATCCGTCACATACACAGAGGTAATGACATAACACATTTACACACTCCCATTATTTGCACCTGCAACTTTAATGGATGCCCAGGAGGTGTGTGCACCATTCAGAAGAATTACTGTTAATTATGAGAGCACTTAGGCCAGACCCACTCACTGCATTACAGCAGCTCTTGACGTGGGCTGCGGTTCACTCATAATTGGATAGGAGAGTTCACTACATGAACGTGACAGAAGAAAATATCTGTGCTGATAATAAAAAACAACTGTAGTATGAGTCAGTGGAGCACAGAGAGGTTAAAGCAGTTTGTTGCCACTGTAATTAACAATGTATGACTCCAGCCTTAATTTGTCAGGTGTCCCTTTAACACAAAAACAAGCTTCCTGCACATATAGTTACTCACCCACACAGGTAAACATAACACTGTGTGCCTTTGAAAAGCATGTGGTAAATGCTGCACATTCTGGCTAATAATTAGCATACTATCCTTGACCAAAACAGGAGGTCACTGTGACTTGGCAATTAATATTTGACCGACACTTCATAGAAAGCATTATTCTCTTCAAAACAGACAAACGCACCTCTTTGGTATTTTTGAAAACGTCAATAACAATACGTATGTGGGCTTGCGTATGTGCTTGCGCATGTGGCAAATGTGGGCTTTCAGATCTTTTCAAGTGTCTTTAATGTGTTTTTGTGGCTTCTTTTTGTTCTGTGGTTCAACCGTGATGTTATAAAGCTACGAGAATACTTTTTGTGTGCAAAGAAATAATTAACGACTTTATTCAACAATTTCTTCACGTCTTTGACGTGTATTTGTGTTATTTTTGTTTTCTTTACGCACAAAAAGTATTTGTAGCTTCATGAAATTAAAGCTGAACCACTGATGTCACATGGATTATTTTAATAATGTCCTTACTACCTTTCTGGGATTTAAACGTGGTAGTTGGGTTGTGAACTTTGTGTTCTGAAGATGAACGAAGGTCTTAGGGGTTTGGAACGACATAACGTAAAGTAATTAATGACAGAATTTTCATTTTTGGGTGAACTATCCCTTTAGCATTCCCCTCACAGGATCATTTTTAAGGATTTTGTCATTTATTTTCTATATACTCTTTCCAAACCAGGTGCATTTGTCTGTTAACTCTAAAATTTGATGCTTTATATATGTCCACAGATTTTTGACCAATGTGATCTCACTGTAGGCCTGTACGTAACTTTTTGTGATACTTCTGTATCATGTCCATGTCTTAAGCAGTGAAGTAGCCCACAGTTCCCAGCATGCTCTAGACATTTGTGTTACTCTCCAGAGTTCCAAATGATGTTGTGATCTAGATTTGCCCCTCAGGACATCCAAGGGACTCTTTTTTGTTTAAATGCATTATGATGATATCTAGGGCTGCATAAACTATGAGCTCTGTAAAGCACATCATAATGACATTTCGCACACAGTTTGTGGTATTCTAAGCTATAAGATGAAATAAAAAAGCATTCACTCACCCTGAATTTATACTGCGTGCTTCTTTTCAGGCCCTCTACAGTACATGTCATGTTTTCTCCAGTGTACTTTGGGTGAAACTCTGTTCCCTGCAGAAAATAACCATAAAACAGCATCTTAGTAACCTTATGTTTCTATAAACACCACAGCCAAGAAAGGAATCTATCATTCTGATTACAGTTTTACATCACGATTTTTAACTCTTTTAGTTTTTTCAAAAGAGTAACCTATAAATAACTAAAACAACGTTAGTGCCATGTTAAAAAAAAAAAAAAAAACGAATAACATGAAATTGAAGTTGTAATATTTCGTGAATAAAGTAGAAATTACGAGAATAAAGTTGAAATATTCATCGAAAAAAAGTCAAAATACTATGAGAATGATGTTGAAATATTTTGACTGTACTCTCTTAATATTTTTCGTAATAAAGAGTCGTAATTACAAGAATAAAGTCGAAATATTACGAGAATGAAGTCAAAATATTTCGAGAATAAAGTCATAATGGTCTGAAAATAATGTCGAAATGTTTCGAGAATAAAGTCAAAATATTTTGAAAATTTAAATTCAAGTTATAATATTTTGAGAGTATAGCCTATATTGTGCATGCAAATGGCCTGGATCAGGACCACCGGAATTTATTTGAATATTTTGTGTCTGAGCAGCTGCATCACCTTACTGGGATGAGGAAGACTTAATTTTAAGGACTCGCATAAACAGCTTAACAGCTCTCTTATTTAAGCAATTTTAATACACTACAAATATGGAATTATTAGCAAAAAATCAAACTGTGTGTCATACTCACAGGGACAGTATGCTTGGAAAATGTCTTCGATTGCATTCACTCTTTGTAGTGTGACAGCCCCCCAATAATAACAATAAGCTTTGTGCTTTTGGTACTTTTAATTAAAAACAAAGTCTCAGCTTTCATAATCAGTTTTATAGCAACAAACAAACAACGTGTTTTTCAAGCTCTTTAATGTGGCGGAACAGATCGATGTATTCACATTCATTCGTTGATTGATTCACATGCCGCTTAAACTGAGGCGAATACAGGCCACATTAAAGAGCGAGAAAAACACATTATTTGTATTTTGCTATAAGACTGATAGAATTTGAAAGCTGAGACTGGAATATCTCCCGGTGCTCCCAATCTGGACCATTTGAATGTGCAATAGGCTGTATATACACTTAAAATATTATAACTTTAATCTCGTAATTGCTACAAATTAATTCTCGCAATTTCAACTTTATTCTCAAAACATTTTGTCTTTATTTTCTAAACATTTGGACTTTTTTCTCCAAACATTTGGACTTTTTTCTCCAAACATTTGGACTTTTTTTCTCAAAACACTTTTTGACTTTTTTCTCGAAATATTTTGACTATTCTCATAGTATTTTGACATTCTCGCAGCATTTCGACTTTATTCTCGCAGCATTTCGACTTTATTCTCAAAATATTATGACCTTTATCGTGTAATCTTAATTAACTTAAATAACTGGTTCTACAGTAACTATACCAAAATATTACTGTTTTTCAGTGACATTTTAAAGTGACATTTTCAGTGACATTTCAGTGACATTTTTCTTTTTGTGTACAGTAATTCTCATGAGTGTTTCATATGCATTAAGCACAGGATGAATGCAAAAGAAAAACATTTGACTATTTGTTGTTTTGGTGGAACAATGCAGACATCCAAACACTTATGGAGTCAAATGTTATGAAAATGATTTGGTTCAAGTGTTTTTTGGAAAAATGATGCCTATCCTAATTAATGACTGGTTTCTAAATTCCCAACACGACCAGATGCAATTGGGTTCAAATAAGTTCAACTGCAGAATGTTCTTTTCATGCTATAACTGATGAAACTGTCATCTAAATGACATACAATGTTCTCCTCCTGGATCTCCAGCGTGTATGTGACTGGTTCCTCTGCGGTGCAGCCATCTGGTCGGCTCCACTCCAGCGTGATCCATGTGATTCCAGCACGCACCAGCCGAGGAGCGTGGGGCAGGTGGGGCAGACTTCCAGTCGTGTAGAAGACCACCTCAGAACTAAAGCCACTGACAAACAAAAAGGAGACAGAAAATATTCAGAATTACATCAAAATATGCACACACATACATACACACACACACACAGACACACAAGAAGCCGTAAAACGGCCAGGAATGGAATGTTTTTAATTTTGTGGTTATCCATCAAGAAGGCCATATAAATGTGTTATGCAGAAACTTTTCAAAAGTTTCTCATTGCATCTCATTGCAGGGGTTCATTTGCATCCCTCTCAGGTCAGACACTTTAATCGAGTTTATTTTTTAACACGGCTTCAAATGTGAATAACTTCCAGGCTGATTTAAGGAATTTGAATAGTTTTCCTCTCGTCTCAATAGCGGCTTTAAATCTAGTTTCTTCCAATTAACTGGTTGTGACAAGTTTACTAGAACCCTCAGTATTTACTGTGTGTCTATAACCGCCACTGGGAAACAGGAGATGGTAAATGAGCTTCTCTCAGTTAAGGAAGTAATAAAAAATGTCCTCTTCAGACTGGGCGAAAGGTGGTTTGCTGGAGGTGGAATCTCATATTTCAGCGTATTGCTTCACTCTCTGAATGTGTCTCTGGTATTAATGTCCGGAGACGGAGGAGACGAGGGATGGCGCTGCATTCGGAGTAATGACCATCTTACCTCAACGACTTCATTTCCACCTACTGGACCAAACATTACATATTTTATAGATCTGTTCACTAGTTATTCAGTAGATTTGTGTGAGAGACAGATGACTTTCCCTCCTAATCAACTTTTTCTCTTTTAAAAAAAATAAAATTATATAATATGTAATAAATAACAATAAATTCAACAATATAGATTATTTACCATATTTATTTTGGCATAAATATTTTTTTATACGTGTGAAAATAATACATAAGAGGTGAAATGGAGATACTGAAGACATCGAGAGCGAAAGAGAAAGACAAAGCACTCGAATGGCCGTCTGTTCTCCTGAATCAAGGTGACTTTATGGCTTTCCTCGTCCATTAAGACTTGAGGGATGGTGATACGATCAGATTACAGAGGGATAATGGTATTGTTCTGTCACACACAGGGTTTAATAATATGCATCCTGTACAGCAACCCATAGAAAGAGCCTTGTTATCCTTATATTACCTCCAAATCATCCTAAAACAGTGTTTAAATATTTGGCAGTATCCCAGTTTGCACACAATCCATACTAAACAGTATGTAACATTAATTTAAGCCTAGAAAATGTTTATGCATGTAATTCTGCAGTGATACCTCATTCCAATGTCGTTGCGTGCCGCCACTCGAAACGTGTAGGCCATGGCTGGACACAGATGAGTGAGTTTGTAGTGCCTTTGGCTTCCGAAGTAACATTCTCTGAAAATGTTGTTCTTTTTGCCCTAATAGATGAAGCAGATGATTAACACATACAGTACATTTCAATCACTACATTGCATAAAATCACAGAAGCCATTCAGCTTCTTAAAACGGCTGTAATGATGGCTGGAGTGAGAAATGTATGAGTGGCATCAGTGTGCTGTGGTCTGTGAAGGATGCAGAGACATTACTCGGATATGAATCTTTAAATAGAGTCAATGTGAAGAGGGCTGATGTCAAAAAGACATCATTAGTGTTCAAAATGTTGAAATGCAGTTCAGAAGGCACTTTTACTAAAAATGTGAAAAGAAATTGAATAAATGACTTTATAAACTTTAGAAAGTCTTTCTTGTGAACCAAAAAAAAAAAAATACAAATAAAATAAATATAGCAATACCTCATCCCACTCTAAAAGGTAACTGGTGATTTTTGATCCATTATCGACTGGTGCCTGAGAGGAGAGATATAAAAAGAAACTAATTAGAACTGCACATAAAAGAAAACTGAATAAAAAAAATGAGTTAAGTAACACACAGTACTGTCTATGTACTGGATCATGAAACACTTAAATTAGTGATGGGAGCCAACAGTGTTGCTGTGTAGGACATCACTCACTTTTTTC
Organism: Cirrhinus mrigala; assembly: GCA_036247105.1. NCBI lineage: Eukaryota > Metazoa > Chordata > Actinopteri > Cypriniformes > Cyprinidae > Cirrhinus > Cirrhinus mrigala. The sequence goes on along the minus strand of CM070008.1, from coordinate 18,270,390 downwards.
ACTCCCTATTTAGTGCATGGCAGTTGAGTGCACTATATCAGCAAGGACTGAACTAAATGAAGCGAGGAATTCAGACACCGACGTGTTAGTGTTACGTAGCGATGTTAACAGGCTACTCATTTCAAGCTAATGCCATTAATAAACTGAACAAATTGTTGTTTTAATAATAGGGATGTAATGATCAAAATCAAAAATCTAACAATAAAATAATATTGTGATATGAAGTCCATATTATGTTATTTATTGCAATATTAAAAAAAATAAAAATAAAAATAAATAATTGAAAATGTATATTTTGAAGTTAAATTCTTCTATCTAATGCACTTTGAGAGTTCAAAATTAAGAGCTCCAACTCATGTTCTTAACTAAGAAAACTTATGTCAGAAAAAAAGTCAGTGAACTGACTTCTACCTGAACTTTAAAGGAGACTCAACCCTCTTTTTATTTTTGATATACTGTTTCAGTCTAAATGACATTCATACTGGTGTTTTAGAAGCCAAACTAATTAGAATATAACAATAATAATAACAATTTTATATTATTATTATTCCTATGACAGTAATAGCCATATATTGTAAAACAATTGCACTGTAAAATAAATGAAAATGAGTATTTCAAAATCATATTATTTTTGCCGTCCACTACAGTAGGGAAATTACAATATTTCTTTCTTAATTTCTACACTTGAAAGAGATATTTTGAATTTGGACTGCAGTAACGTTACTCATTTAAGCCACTAGCTGTCAGCAATTCATACTGCACTTTTAAGCTTCTATTTTGACCGAAGCAGCAGTAGAGCTTTTATTTTGAAGGAAAACTCCAGCTTCAGTGAAAACATGCTTACAAAAAAACGCGTTTCACTACAAATCTAGTAAAATGCTGCAATCATCTGCCATGAAAATAAAGCATGACTGTTGGCCGTTGTGTTCCCAAAACGTGCGCTAAAAATCACAGTACATGCAATAAACGAGTTCACTACAATCATTCACTCTGAACTGATCCGTTCTGATGCGCGGAAAACATCAGATCACAAATTAAGATATTTTTGATGACATCTGGGAGCTTTCTGATCCTGCATATACAGCAGCGCAACTGACAAATTCAAGACCCAGAAAGGTAACTTAGTAGTACTCGTGATTGCACGTCAAAGACTGGCTAAGAAAAGTAGAAACTGTTAGAAAAAGTTATTTTTGTTTTCTTTGCGCACAAAAAGTACTATCATAGCTTTATAACATTACGATTGAACCACTGATGTCACATGGACTATTTTATCGATGTCCTTACTATATTTCTATGCCATCAACATGATCAGAAAGCTCTCGGATTTCATCAAAAAATATCTTAGTTTGTGTTCTGAAGATGAACGAAGGTCTTGCGGGTTTTTAACCACAGAATTTTCATTTTTGGGTGAACTATCTCTTTAAGTGTTTGCGTTGAAAAAAATAATAATTTAGTTTGTAATAACAACTGCAATCTTGTATTCTCTTCCTGACCTGTTTGTTGACATGTTTATACGTCTCGTGTGGTATATACTCACATGCTATAATGCCATTCAAACTGGTCTTCTTGTTTTCTAATTCAACACTGATAATAATAAGAAATGTTTCTTAACCACCAAATGAGCATATTGGAATGATTTCTGAAGAATCATGTGACATTAAAGACTGAAGTAATGATGCTGAAAATTTAGCTTAGCTGTCACAGGAATAAATGACACCTTTTTAAACGCAGTTATAATAGTTGCAGTTGTAATATTTCACAGTATTACTGTTTTTACTGTATTTTTGATCAAATAAGTGCAGCCTTGTTGTACAAAACAGCTCGTTTTGCTGCTTGATATTGCAAACTGTTGTGTCTTACCATATTATTTTAATGTATTATCTTTATTATGAACACACTGCTTTGTAAACAGTTTTACCGTTTACTGCACGTTGTTATTGTTCTCGTTATTTTTGTACTGCAGAGAATGAATCAGATGTCTCACCCTTAAGCTTACTTTCGCGTTAAAGAATAAGGTGGATAGATTATTTTATGGTGCTCCCTGCATTTTCTGACTATTCATAGTCTCTAGAAAAGTGCAGCATGAACTTTTTCTTCTCTTCCTTTTATGTTCCACAGAAGAAAGTAAGTTATATAGGTTTGAGGAAAAACATGAGGGTCAGAAAATGAAGACAATTTTCATTTTGGGGTGAACTCTCTTACTTGATCTCTTTAATACTTTAGTAAGAAGATGAAACATTTCCTTTACATCCACCAGGCTCATTAGATTTGCACTGGAGGTTCTCATCTGTAATAAAACTTTAAGCTAAAATGTACTTTCAGTGAAGAATTGATATCTGATGCCTAGGAAACTATCTGGCTATGACTTCAACTTCCATACTAGTTTGTGATAAACAGCGTCTCACCTTCCACTGCAGGGTGAGCGTGCTCTTTGTGCGGTGGGATAGTTTAGGGGGCAGCGGGCAGTCTGGGGTACTGCTGTGGGTGGTGAAAGCCCCCACCTCAGAGCACGAACCCTTCACAGAATTGCACACAGCGTTCACTCTGAGAAAGGCAAACACACATAAATTTAGTATGCATAGTTCATTCAAAATCTCCAAAACTATATTTAACATTTCTGTGTTCACTTCAGCTTATAGTGCATTCAAGGTGCATTTTATCACTAACTGAACTCATGACCTTGACACTTCTAACAACATTTGAGTTACAGGAGCAAAAACACAGCTAAATGCATTTTCCGTTCGAGTGCACATTGCTTTTACAACGCCGAGAAATTGCTTTTAAAAAAAGATGAGCTTAGTGCAGCACTTGACTCATTTCTTATTCTGGTGCTGGAAAAGGTGGGACAAAAATCATCTAGACACACATGACACTCCCAACAGGTCGCTCGAAATTATAAAGAGCGAAAAATAATAACTTTAGGGACACATAGGGCATTCAGGGTTACATCTAACTGCAGAAACAGAGTCTCCCACCATATATTCAGTTACTAGTTCAACTGCTGCCAGGGGTCAAAGGTCAAACTGAAAACTCAGCCAGCAATTTCAATGCATTTTAATGAGGACCCAGGCAAACTGATCTCCAGCACTGGATTGTCCACTAACAAGAGCTCCCGATGACAGAATAGACTAACAGCGCCTATTTGCGGTGGCACAGATTGCATCAAATGTGGGCTTGAAAGGTTCTTTGAGGAACAGTACATGCATCATATTTAATCTTGACCTTTCCAGTGCTATGATGCACGGCACTTTCGGCTCAATTAATCACAGGTAACAAGCAGACCATTAGAGAGACATTTAGGTAGAGCCGAGGTCATTAAAGAAAAATGGAAGTTAAAACAAATGACTAATATTCCATTAACGTTAACTTTGATTTCTAAAAGAAAGAAAACTGCAGATAATTGAATCACTGTAACGACAATACTGTTCATCCGAAACGACACAAATTTCTGGAACAATAGGCTCTAATAACAGCAGATTGCAAGAAATATACTTGACAGCTGCACTTACCTTACATGGTAGTCTGTTGCTGGTCTGAGATCTTTTAAATTGCATTCCAACTCCTCTCCACTGAAAGGACACACATACACAATGGTTACTTTCCTTAATGGATCCCAGAAATAGAGTTGTGTTGTTCAAAGTGCAAAATTGACTTTCATAAGTGATGATGTTCAATTATTGTGCACAACTGCTCAAGGGAAAAACTGTGATTGTTTTTGCCTTGATAGATTTTAGGGTTTCCAGCGACCATTCTTTCTTTGCGGTGTGACTATACTTTATTAGAGGCCGTATTGGTGCAACTCCAAAACTGGCCCATTCTTTTAGATTCTTTTCGAGTGCGGAAAACAACAAAAGGAGAAACACTCAAAAGTGGGCTGGAATGGCGCTACCCGACCGTGAGGACAAATTGAAAAGCCGTGCACAAATTCAATTTTAAACGCAGCACGAGTAGTGCGTCCCATTTAAAATCGAAACAATTCTGTTACGTAAGCCTCGATGGAGACAGCAAATGATTTTAATATGCAAGTTAAAACCATTTTAAACATCCATGATGTTTTACCAACAGCAGTGAAGAAAACAGGAAAAATTGATTTATGCACAAGAAACAAATGAAAAGCTGTACGAACAATGGTATTTTGCAGCAATGTTGAATATAATATTCAATAATATAATTGGGTCGGTAAGATGTATTTTTATTGTTTTTGAGAAAAGCTTAAGACCAACTTGCTTTTTAGAACAAAAATAAGACCAAGTTACTTTTAAGAAGAAAGAAAAAAAACAAAAAACATATTGTTGTCTGCAATATTAACAAAAAAAAAAAAATGTCATTTCGATATTTTCTGGAATTTTTTCCGACAACGATAATTAGACAATATTTTGCTGAGTGTGTTATTGTGCTGGTATTTTGGCAGGTTTAGGACTGCGGTGGACAGCTGACTGCTAAAGCTTTTGATATCATACATATTCTGTATGGTGGTTAGTTTGCAGAAGTAACAGAAATTAACGTTTCCAATAAGTTAATTTATATATATATATATATATATATATATATATATATATATATATATATATATATATATATATATATATATATATATTTATTTATTTTATTTATTTATTTATTTTTTTTACTTTTTAAGAGCATTTTCACCTTTACAAGGCCAATCTAACCTAATTAAATGGATGCATCATCTTTTGTGTCAAATTCTTAATCAATAAATTTAAATGGTAAGACTCTATAGGACTGTTACCAATCAAATGAAATCAGTATCAACTAAATTTGTGTTTGCAGCACAGAAGCAGCACAGAATCTGCATCTGAAGTGGCATTTAGATGCATTTACACAGACTGTATAATGCAGGACAGGAATGCCTTTAACCTACAGTTACAAATCCATAAATAATGATTTGATATTTCAAAAGCAAAACGTTCAATAAAGATATTGGAAATGATTTGGGAGAAAAAAAAGGAAAATACAAACAACATCGCCAGTAGGTGGCGGCAAATCACTGCATGAGTGAATCACTGAGTCATTCATAAAACCGATTTGTTCAAATGGCTGATTGATTCAGCAACAAAACACTGTTGTGTGTACAGCTGTGGCTTTGTTTGGAACTATTTTCATTGACGAAATAGAGCAAAAACAGGAACTTCTGTCAAAAATATAAGTCAATTAAAATTAACTTGTTAATTGGAGCTGTTTTATAAAACTGCTGATATTTAGATTAAAAAAAAACATACTCTTTGTGTGCAAAATGTTATTTTACCAAAACAAAAGGGATCATACAAAATGCATGTTATTTTTTATTTAGTACTCACCTGAATATGATATTTCATATAAAATAAGTTTAAATATAGTCCACATAGTTCAAAGATTTGCATACACTTGATTCTTAATACGGTGTTGCTACCTGAATGATCCACAGCTATTTTTTGTTTGTTTTGTTTTGTTTTGTTTTAATTTAATGATAGTTGTTCATGAGTCCCTTGTCTGTCCTAAACAGTTGAACTGCCCACTGTTCTTCAAAAAAATGCCTTCAGGTCTCACAAATTCTTTGGTTGTTCAGCATTTTTATGTATTTGAACCCTTTCCAGCAATGACTGTATGATTTTGAGATCCATCTTTTCACACTGAGAACAACTGAGGGACTCATAATTAACTATTACAGAAGGTTCAAACTCTCAGTGATGCTCCAGAAGGAAAAACACTGCATTATAAGTCAGGGGTGTAAACTTTTGAACGGAATGACGATGTGTACAGTTTTCTTATTTTGCCTAAATATCAATTTATTTGATATCTATTTAGTACTGCCCTTCAGAAGCTACAGAAGATACTTACATGTTCCCCAGAAGACAAAATAAGTTAAATTTACCCTGATCTTCAAATTCAAAAAGACTTTTTGTGGATCATTCAAGTAACAACACAGTATTAGGAACCAAGCGCATGTAAACTTTTGAACAGGGTCATTTTTTTTTTTAAATTGAACTATAATTTTCTCTTGTGGACTATATGTAAACATCCTTCATGTGAAATATCTTATTCAGGTCAGTACTAAATAAAAAATAACATGCATTTTGTATGACCCCTCTTATTTTGGTAAAATAATGAACATTTTGCAGATTCTGCAAGGTGTATGTAAACTTTTGAATTCAACTGTAAATATAAAAGACAAATATAAAAGGGCATATTTGCCCCCTTAACTTGAATTTTGGGGAAATTCTAAATGTATTTTAATAGAATAAATCAGGCAGTGAAAGCATGAACTCTAAATGTGCTTGTGCAGTAGTCTAACCTCCATAACGTAATGCATGCACGCAATCTCTGGCTGTGTTTTTGTTTGGTTTTTGCAATATACTCAATAATGTCTAATTTAAACTAAACTAAAATACCTTTTCCTTAAATAGAGATAAAAAAACAGCATCTTTACTTAATAAAAGTATTAATTTCATTAACAAAAAATTAAATAAATAAATAAATAAATAATATAAATTATATATATATATATATATATATATATATATATATATATATATATATATATATATATATATATATATATAATACATTAATTAATTAATTGACCCCAGGATTTTGAACAACAACATTATAATATAGTATAATATAAATAAAAGCCAAAACAAAACAAAATAAAAAAACAAAAAGTAAAATATCACCAGCACCACTGCTCTCATATTTTAAGTCTGAAGCTTTGCGCTTTGAGTCATGCTTCAAAGCAGTGATGACAGGGTTTGAGGGGTCTGATTATCTTTCCTGTCTGCTCTCTGGATATTGAATCATACACGTCCTGATGGGAGAACAGGCTGCATCCAATGATTCTTTCTGCTCGATGGATGATATATTCATGTCTAACTTGCTCCCTTGTGGTGAACGCTGCTAATTTATGAGAACATAAAGACTTCTCAAGGATTTTGAGCGGACTACACAGCTTCTCTGTGATTATACTCCGGTCAATCTTACCTATAGATGACGCGGTACTGGCCATTACGACCCTTGTCTGAGAGAGTGACCTCGTAGCTGCAAGTTAAGGGGTGTCCGTTACTGTGCCTGTCTCTGTTCTGGAGGCCTGCTGGTGGAGCCCAGGTCAGTCGCGCTGTCCGCGCCTGGATATTAAAAACCTGCCGATGAACACAGAACAAACAGAATCAAGAATCTGAAACAATATCTGGGTCATTCTATAATTAGGGGTACATTTAGAATTTGACAATATGAAGAAAACAGTTTTCCTGTTTCCCAAAAACCCAAACAAGACCTTACATAGCTGCTTTGAAACAATCTATATTGTATTTTGTGCTACATAAATAAAGGTGATCTGAAGAAATATGTGCATTAAAATACCATCTATGTTTGTTTCTGTTCACCATGTAAGCTTTACTGGGTAACACAGTTGACAGGTAACTCAGTTGACATTTTTAGTGTTTCTGGCCTATACTCAACATGGAAGCCTAGAACTACTGAGCATACGGTATGTTTAGAAATATATTTTCATAAACAAAACATAAGTTTTAGTTAAATTGTCTTTTTCAGCAATAATACTTGTGTAACACTGTTGACAGTTAATTAATCTACTCTTGACACAGGTTTGCTAGTTTAACCAATATTAGGGGAAAGAGAGAGAACATAACTTCTAGTGTTTCATCCATGTGCTTCTAGAGGAAATATCATCATACTGTGCAAATTATGCGAGAATGGGACAAACCATTCCTTTTTGAGGAGGGGTTTTCTAGTGGGTAATTTAGCTGACAATGTTATATCAATGTTACATATTCAAATTATATCACAATAAACACTTATTATTTTTGAAGCGCCCACCCAAATATCTTGAGAACCTAATCTAACTAAAGGCAAAACTACAAAATTAGTTTATATTTGAGATCATTTAAGCTTAAATGCAGAGTAGAATGAGCAACTTTACAAAATCGGACAGCTGAATACCAGGGTGGTATGTGATATGAACATCATTTTTAAACAAAAGTTATGGCTTTTTCAACATATAGTAGTGTGATTGGGAAAAATATAATTGTGTACTAGAAAATTAAGCATCGGGGCTTTATATTGATGAAAATACATTAAAAATATACTTCAGGAACATGAGATATACCCACAATTACAGAATGACCCATCTGTAAGTCCTTTTTACGTAATATTTTTAAAAAGTACAAATTTCAATTTTGTATTTCAAATAATACGATCTTAATGCAGAACACGTCATTTTAGACAAATACTTCGAGTCAAACACCACCACAGAAATACAATTTAGAAACAGTGATTTTCTCAAAAGCAGCTTTTAGATGTTGCTGCAAACAGCTCCAGTAAACCAGCCAAATCCATTTTAAGACAGAAATTTGAAGGGGCAAGTCATTTTAAAGAGAGTTTGTAGGATTGTTATTTCATTATGAGGTTAGCATACAGCTAACCCAGCTTTAAAACCATTCATTTGCCAGATCTACCAGGATTATAGACCTGCAGATAAAAAAAAAAATAAGAGTAGCCTACAAAAGTAGTATGGATCAATTATTGAGAAAAGCTCTGTCCACCATGTCAGGTAAGAAATGACTCAAGTGTCTTCATGTTTTTAAAAACTTATACACATACATCAAACACTGCTCTTCTAAAAACCTATTAGCAGTTCCACAACGCTAACTCGCGTTTAATTTTTAGGCCCACCTCTGCAAGGCCAACTATTTATGCGTCAAACACAGAACTGAAGATATAATTGTAGAAAGACGGAGCGGCTATATCTCCTCGGTTAACAGGTAATTCAATGTAATGCAGTGTATGAGGGTATAACGTTGACATGAATGAGCTGCAGACGTCTCAGGTTAGCTTCGGTCAGGCAGAAGCAATCTAACATCAGGACCAAACAGCTCTCAAACATAATCTGTTCTGAGGCAAGAGTAACTGCAGGTGAAAGTATGTCTGTGGATAAGCGATGGTTGTTGCTCCTCGGATGTGCACAGCTAGCATTGCCACTGACACTTCTGAAGCTACAGCAATATGTTCTTAATAAACCAGCTGCCATCAGATCCGGCTTTCTCACGGAGACACTTTAACACTTTCACCAAGGTGAAAAGCTCAGAAATGTATACAGTTTAAAAGTTTGGGTTTGGAAACTTTTTTTGTTGTTGTTGTTTAAAATGTCACTTATGCACACCAAGACTGAATTTATGTATTTAAATATACTGTTAAGACAGCAATATTGTGAAATATTATTACAATTTAAAATAACTGTCCTATTTTAATATATTTTAAAAATGTAATTTATTCCTGTGATGGCAAAGCATCATTACTCCAGTCTTCTGTCACCTTAAGAAATTATTCTAATACGCTGAATTGATGCTCAAGAAACATTTCTTCTTATCAATATTGAAAACAGCTGTGCTGCTTAATACTTTGTAGAAGCCATTATACACTTTTTTTGTATGGAAAGTTATATATAGAAAACAAATTGTATAGAATAGTATGGTACAGAAATCAAATAGTACAGAAAATCATTGTACAGGCTCGTACTGGTATGAAAGCTTCTATGTATAGAGTACTTTTTTGTCGTTGTTAAATCTAGACTTTTTTTCTTGTGACTCATCCATAAAGTTCATGCTGAGGACACTCAACAGGAAGTCATGCTTTGTCTTGGCAAAGCTTTTACTCATTGAAATGGAATTTAGTATATGACCTTACAAGCCTTTAGGGTTACATGTTTGTTGACAGTGCCACCTACTGTTCAAAGGTTGTAACTTGTGACTGTATTTGCTTATATTTGTAAAAAAAAAAAAAAAAAAAAAAAAAAAAAAAAAAAAACTGTCATAAATATCGTCTTGCTTTATTTTTTAGATCATTACTCAATTGTGAACTGCATCAGCTATAATGAGAAGTTGGAGTGTGTGAAGCGATAGAGAACAGTGATGTAGGGAACAACACCTGCCACTGAAAATCAGACATACAAAAGGAATTGACTAGAGAATTTCTGTTTTGTGATTTCCTGGGAATGCTATACCAGCTAAATTCAAGTTCATGAAGAAACCGAACCAGCAAGGCAGCTCCATTACAGGCTTTTGCAGAGATGAGGATGAGGGCAAATTGAAGTCCATTACTTCCAATCCCACACAGCTTTCCAGAATGCCTCATCTTGAGACGCATTAAGCCACAGACGTTTTTCAGTCTCCCTGTTTCCTGCATCCATCATGGTATATTCCTTCTGTGCTCATGCATTTTACACCACATTTTCTCCCATTAAATGGAACTGCTGGGCTTTTTTTTTATTTCCTTGTGTGTAGAAAACACTACCATTTAAAAGTTTGGGGTCAAAATGATTTTTAAACGTATGAAAGATATATCTTTTGCTAACAAAGGCTGCGTTTATGTGACCAAAAATACAACAAAACCATAATGTTATTACAATATTCTATCCTAACTAACTATTTTCCATCCTAATATATTGTCAAATGTAATGTATTCCTGAATTTTCAGCAGCCATTACTCCAGTCTTCAGTGTCACACAATCCTTCAGGAATCAATCTAATATGTTGATCTGCTTAAAGGAGATGTCCACTTCCAGAACAAAGATTTACAAATAATGTACTCACCCCCTTGTCATCCAAGCTGTTAATGTCTTTCTTCAGTTGTAAAGAAATGCTTTTTTGAAAACATTTCAGGATTTTTCTCCATATAATGGACTGATATGGTTCCTCGAGTTTGAACTTCCAAAATGCAGTTTAAATGTGGCTTCAAACGATCCCAGCCAAGGAAGAAGGGTCTTATCTAGCGTAACGATCGGTTATTGTCATTAAAAAAAATTTAAATACTTTTTAATCTCAAACGCTCGTCTTGTCTTGCTCTCCCTGAACTCTGTGTATTCTGACTCAAGACAGTTAGGGTATGTCGAAAAACTTGTATTTTCTCCTTCAACTTCATTCATTCGACATCATTTCAAAATCACCCTATATACATTGCTGCAGAAGTACCAACCCAGTCTTTGCAAAGTGAACATGCAAAGAAGATCAAACACCCTTAATAAAAAAAGTAAAACAGCAATATAGAATGATTTTGAAGTTGAGGGAGAACATGAGATGGGAGTTTTTCGACACACCCTGACTGTCATGAACCGGAAAAAAACAGAGATCGGGAAGCGCAAGACAAGATGAGCGTTTGACTTTAAGAAGTATAACTGTATTATTTTTATGAAAACAACCGATTGTTTTGCTAGATAAGACCCATCTTTCTCGGCTGGGATCGTTTACAACCGCTTTTGGGATCGTTTGAAGCTGCATTTAAACTGCATTTTGGAAGTTCAAAATCAGGACACCATATCAGTCCATTATACGGAGAAAAATCCCGAAATGTTTTCCTGAAAAAACTATTTCTTTACGACTGAAGAAAGAAAGACATGAACATCTTGGATGACAAGGGGGTGGGTAAATTATCTGTAAATTGTTGTTCTGGAAGTGGACTTCTCCTTTAAGAAACAGGGCTGCAAAACGATTAATCGCGATTAATCACATCCAAAATAAAAGTTTAAGTTTACATACTATATGTGTGTGTACTGTGTATATTTATTATGTATATACACTTGCCGCTCAAAAGTTTGGGATCAGCAAGACTCATGTTTTTTAAAGAAGTCTCTTATGCTCATCAAGGCTGCATTTATTTGATCAAAAATACAGAAAAAACAGCAATATTGCAAAATGTTATTACAATATAAAATAATGTTTTTTATTTTAATATACTTTGAAATATAATTTATTCCTGTGATGCAAATGATGTGTCACATGATCCTTCAGAAATCATTCTAATATGCTGATTTATTATCAGTGTTGAAATAAATGTTGTTGCTTAGTATTTTTTGGAACCGGTCATACGTTCACAGGTTCCAAAAAAAAATTTGGCAGCACAACTGTTTCCAACATTGATCATTCTAATAATAAATCAGCATATTAGAATGATTTCAGAAGGATCATGAGACACTTAAGACTGGAGTAACAGCTGATGAAAATTCAGCTTTGCATCACAGGAATAAATTATATTTTATATTGTAATAACATTTTTTTTTTTTTCAATATTACAGTTTTTTCTGTATTTTTGAACAAATAAATACAACCTTGATGAGCATAAAAAAAAAACAACAAAAAAAAAAAAAGCATTACAAGTCTTACTGATCCCAAACTTTTGAGCGGCAGTGTATAAATACACAGACATACATGTATCTATTAAGGAAAAATAGTTAGATTTATATACAAAATATTTATATATAATATAAATTATATACAAGTATAAATGTATATACATACAATTTTTTTTAACATATACATATATGTGTGTGTATTTATATATACATAATAAATATACACAGTACACTCACATATAGCATGAAAACATAAAATTTTGTTTTGAATGTGATTAATCGCGATTAATCGTTTTGCAGCCTTATTAAGAAACAATACTTACTATTATCAATGTTAAAAATAGTTGTGCTGCTTAATATTTTGTGCAAACTGGGATGCATTTTATCAAAATTTTTTAATAGAAAGTTAAAAAAAACAGCATTTGAATTTTTTTTTTAAATGCAAGTCTTTACTGTAACTTTTAATCAAATTAAAGTGTACTTGCTGAATAAAAGTATTAATTTCATGAAGAAAAAAAAAAAATCATACTAACCTCAATCTTTTAAACTGTAATGGATTTTTTCGATGTATTATAAATGACGTAATTTTCTATGTACTATAAATGACGTATAGTAAGAAAGGCAATGTATTGTAGAAAGTACTGCTTCTACTCAATGTCAAATGATAACAATGAAAGAAAAGGGATAGAAAGGCAAACAGATGCCTGAATTAATTTTTTTTGTTATTATCGAATATAATAAAATTATAATTGCTGTCTGTTTAGTCTTTTTGTTTCATTTGCTGTGTTAACACACTAATTTTCTGCTAAACTGCCTTAATGTCACTGATATTAAAATAATGAGGGATTAATATAAATGAGACAGCTGGTCAAATATCACACCCACACAAGCAAATGCATGGAAACAGGAAAGATGATTGATGACTATACGGATTATCACTTAAAGTGACAGGTGTCCTTAGATACTCCTGAACTGAACAACAGGAAGAGCATCAGGCTGAGCGAACAGATGGGAAAAGAACAAAGCAAAACATATCGGTCAGAAAACATTGTTTTGATGGAAATGTTCACCCAGTCAACCACGGCTTGAGAGAGAACCATAAAAACAAAATAAAATGCTGCCACTATGTGGCTGTAAAGGGAACAGTCTGGAATTGCTTGGAACAAATCTGAAAAGATCACTGTGACTTCTACTAAATGTCCCCCTTATGACATATTAAAATAATTAAACATGTCATGTTGTTTTTATATGCGCTTACATTTACAGCCTGCACTTTCCTTTGGCCAATAAAGGACATTTTGTTTATCTGAAAACATTACAACCATTAGTATTTTTTACTTGTGCGGTTTTTAACTCGTATTCCAGACCCACCTGTGGTTTTTCCATTCCCGAGAGAACATCCTGAACTCTCTTTGCTTCTGAATCATGATCTGCAGTCAAGAGAAAGAGAAGAAGAGACAGAAAAACAAAAAACAAAAAGGTGTTATTCCATTACATATCAGCAGGGGTCAGGTTTATGTCAGAAACTGAGCAGGATTTTCAAGCATACAGTCTTAAAGGGATAGTTCACCCAAAAATAAAGAACTTTAGGGTGAACTATTCCTGTAACCACTAGTATTTTCCAGGTCATGGAATTGATGAAAAAAACAAAACAAAACAAAAAAAACAAATGAGAAAACAGAATATGGATTTGAGGAGAAATAAGGTTTTTTTTTTTTTGTCTTATGTCAGTACTTTTTTTTTGCACAAGCCATCGGAAAATTTTCCAGAACCACAGAGGAGCCTGCAGACCCTGCAGAGCCCACTGAAAGAGCCCTGGCCCAGCGGACACATGAGCCGGACAAGTTTGGAGCTTGTGCATATACGTCTCAATACCAAATCACGTCCATAACTCGTGGACGTGGAAAAAATGCTCAATTACCTCATGTTCCCAAGGCCGGATTAGCTCACTTAAGCTACCAGATCGTCAGCGACAGACAGTCTGACAGAATACCTTTAAATCTTTACTGCCTCATGTGGTTATACACACACACACACACACACGCACGTAAGCACAACTTCCCACTAACCACTGATTTATAATTTCCACTGGATCCACATGAGCCTCCACAAGAGTAGACTTTTCTCCTCTGGGAGGTAAACTCCTGCTTGATTTCACTCTCTGGCTGTTAGCATCGTAAATCGGCGCATTCGGAGAAGTTCATGTGTGTGGCCTTAACTTGGTGTCTATAAAATTCTTTTGATAAAGGGGTTTACTGAAGTGAGAGTGGATTATGTAGCACTTAGAGCTGATGCAGTTCACCTTGTGAGAAACGACTGACATTTGCCTCCCCTTTCTGTGTTTCCTTTTCCAGAATATCATGAGTGGTCCAATCAAAAAGAAAAGTTTATATGTGTGTAAATGTGGAGCTGACAGTGCTTGCAGAGTGACACTATATTTAATCTAAAACTATTTGTAAAGAGCATTTTTCTAATTCTTGTATAATTTGGGGTTCATATACTTTTGGATGAGGGGTTTTACATTAATTTTTCAGTTGTTTGTAAGTTTATTTATACACTGCTGTTCAAAAGTTTGGGATCAGTAAGATTTTTAAAGTTTTAAAGTGTCTTATGCTCATCAAAGCTGCATTTATTTAATCAAAAATACAGAAAAAAAACAGTAATATTGTGAAATATTGCTGCAATTTAAAATACTGGTTTTCTATTTTAATGTTCTTTAAAATATTATTTATTTCTGCGATGCAAAGCTGAATTTTCAGCATCATCACTCTTCAGTCTCATGTGATCCTTCATACTGCTGAATAAAAGTATTATTCACTAAGTGAACATAAATGACAGAATGGGGAGGAAAGTGAAATAGAAAGGGGAAAAGAAAATATTTGACCAAAGCCAACTTTGGTGCATATCCCCTGGTTGTTAAGGAGAGGTGTGTTATTACCCGTCTAAGCAACTGGACTAGGCAATCAGTTTTTTTAACTGGCAGATGGGAAAACAAAACAGCACAGCCTCAGAAACCAACCACTGCTCTACAAAACAAAACAAAACAAAAATAAAAACCAAACAAGAAACAAAACCAAACAAGCAAAAATAAATGAAACAAAAACAAATCATCTAAAATCTAAACAAAAATCAAAAACAAACAAGAAACAAAACCAAACAACCAAAACAAAACAAAAACAAATCTTAAATCTAAACAAAAATTAAAAAAACAAACAAGAAACAAAACCAAACAAGCAAAAATAAACGAAACAAAAACAAATCATCTAAAATCTAAACAAAAATAAAAAAACAAACAACAAACAAAACCAAAGCAAAACAAAGCCAAACAAAAATAAATCAATATCTACGATCTAAAACAAAAATCACAAACAATAAAACCAAACAAGCGAAACAAAACAAAAACCAAAACAAACAAAAATCTAAAATCTAAATAAAAAGCAAAGAAACAAAACCAAACAAGCTAAACAAAAACAACCAAAAAAAAAAACAACCTAAAATCTAAACAAAAATAAAAACCAAACAAGAAACAAAACCAAACAAGCAAAACAAAACAAAAAGCCAAACAAAACTAAATAAAAATCTACAATCTAAAACAAAATATCATAAACAAACAAGAAACAAAACCACCCAAGCAAAACAAAAAGAAAAATCTAAAATCTTCAGATCCTTCAGAAATCTACTAATATGCTGATTTATTATCAATGTTGGAAACAGTTGTGCTGATTATACTTCAAAGTTTTGAACAGTAGTGTACATTGTTACAAAATGTTTATATTACTTTTTAAAACTTAAATCTATAATTTTACAGAAATTTTACAGAGATTTTGAGTATTCATATTAATTTTGAGACTACATAGAATGACGGTGATAATTTGTCTAGTCAAAGCACCAACAATATAATACACACAGTACTAGACAAAAAAAAAAAGGTTCACAGAAACATTATTTGTCATCCACCCAAATACACTACATGTGTATGATTGATGCGTGTATTTATTTCTAGAGTAGAAAGCACACTGGGAGTTCACAGCGCCTCTGGGCCTTCATGAGTCATGGCAACAGTGAAGTCATACACAATCACCTTAACATGACCCCAGGAGGTAGGCACAGGGAACACTGGCTTCCCCGAGAGACAGAAACCTTACTAATGCTGTGTGTGTGTGTGTGTAGGTGACAAATTGAGTTATTACTGAGAAGTGATGAGTAATTGTGCAGATGTGGAAGAATATGAGGTCGCCTTCCTCTTGCCATTAAATCCTCCCTAACACGAAAGATGGAGTCATCTTTGTAGAGTCACAGTCTATAAGCAAGATTGGGGTTTTGTAGCTTTCAGCCAAATCATGGTGCATGGCTGTAACCAAAACAGACAAGGATGTTGATATGTCCTACTAAAACTTCCCATTTCAAAAGGAAATACATCAACCAGGAAAGAACATGGGCTCATTATGCAGTTTTCATAAGGTCTGTAAGTCATCTCCACTGGGGAATGACTACCTGATCATCACCTCCACACTCAACTACTCAAGAGGTTCGCTTCCTGTGTGTCCATCCTTTTCTCTCCTTCCGCTCCTGCCCTCAGAGGGAACCTCTTTCAGTTTGGTTGCTGCAAAGCACAGCACTCGACTTTCCAAAGCTTTACGTCTGTTTCTCACGCATGCAGCCTCCACGGGTAGCCGTACAATCGAGGTGAGCTGCTCACTCTGTCTCGCCCTCCTGCCACGTTCTGAATAACTGCTGCTTTACAATGTATAAATGAAAACAAATAGAGGAAGAGAAGATGATAGAAGAGGAAGAAAGAAACAAACATCTCTCATTTTAAAAGTAAAGCTGTCTTACTCTATTCTGCATGATGCTGAATAATTTTATTTTCCTCTTTCTTGTGTCTCTCTGGATATCTGGGGTGGAGAGGAGTTTCTGCCTTCAATTATAGGCTAAGGTCAAAGACGGGAGAGCGGAAAAAAAAGGGGGGGGGGGGGTAAGGAATGTGAAAAAAGGGACTAAGTGAATATAAATGACAGAATGGGGAAGGAAAGTGAAATAGAAAGGGGAAAAGAAAATATTTGACCAAAGCTAACTTTGGCGCATAACCCCTGGTTGTTGAGGAGTGCTATTACCTTTCTAAGCAACAGGGCTAAGCAATTTTTTTTTAATTTTTTTTTTTAAACTGGCAGATGACAAAACAAAACAAAAAACACAGCACAGCCTCAGAAACCAGCCATTGCTCTACAAAACAAAACAAAAATTAAATCCAATCAAAAACAAAAACAAACAAGAAACAAAGCCAAAACAAAACAACAAAGCAAATCAAAAATCTAAAAAAAAAAAAAAAAAAAAAAAAACACAAGCAAGCAAAAAATAAAATGAAATAAATAAAAAAGCCAAACAAAAATAAATAAAAAAAAAAATCTAAAACAAAAATAAAAACTAAGAAACAAAACCAAACAAGAAAAAGAAAAAAAGAAAAAAAAAACTAAAAAAATTCAAATAAAACAAGAAACAAAACAAGCCAAAAAAAACAAACAAACAAAAAAATAAATAAATAAATAAAAATCTAAACAAAAATAAAAACCAAACAAGCAAAACAAAACAAAAATAAATAAGTAAATCTACAATCTACAATCTAAAACAAATATCTAAAACTAACAATCAAACAAGAAACAAAACAAGACAAAAAAAACAAACAAACAAAAAAAATAAACAATAAATACAAATCTAACATCTAAACTAAAATAAAAACCAAAGAAACCAAACAAGAAACAAAACAAGAAATAAAACCAAACAAGCAAAACAAAACAAAAAACAAACAAAACAAAATAAATAAAAACCTACAATCTAAAACAATCAAAAATAAACAAGAAACAAATCCAAACAAGCAAAACAAAAAAAACCTAACAAAACAAAAATCTAAATAAAAATAAAAAACAAACCAGAAACAAAACCAAATTAGCAAAACAAAACAAAAATAAATACAAATCTAAACAAAAAGACAAACTAAAAAAGAAAAACAAAACCAAACAAGCAAAACAATACAAAAACCAAACCAAAACAAAAATAAATAGAAGTCTAAACAAAAATCAAAACAAACAAGAAACTAAACCAAAAAAGCAAAACAAAACAAAAATAAATAAAACAAAAATAAAAACAAAAAATAAAACAAAAATCAAAAATAAATAAAACAAAAATCCAAAACAAACAATAAACGAAAGCAACCAAGCAAAAATCCAAAACAAAGCAAATTTAAGTATTATGTTTATTATTAAAAAGTATTATATTTATTATAATATGACAAATATGCTTCATGCAAACATTTTTACACAGGTTTTGGCTGTCAGTGAAGAACAATTCACACTGCCCTTAGATGGTGTAGTAACAGGATCTACCACCAGGGGCTAACTAAACCATGTTAACCAGCCAAACTTTTAACGCTTGCTAACAAACAATCTTAATACCCTAGCAACCACATAGCAACATGCTAAAAACACTGAACACCTTAAATTGGACCACTCACAAAAAACCTGCAGGTGAAAGGTTATAAAGGTTATGCCCTAAATGAGTCATGAGAGAGCTCACATTTGACCCTGTAACGCTTGTTAAACCAACATGGAAATCTCTCTTTCAACGTCAGGAAACATTTTGACAGTGGTCTAAAGCTGCAGTGTGAGCGGAGTGTTTGGGTGTTTAGCTCTATGTGAATGAGAGCGTGCGTGTGTATATAAAGAGGTGCTAGGTAAACATCCAAAACTGAATTTGCAGACTATCGGAAAAAAAAGTCTCCAAGAACACCCACAGAGCTGCAGACGCCAAACGGTCAGGCCAGTAACTACACCCACATGTCTGTGCGTACTTTGTAAATGTGTGTGCACCGTACAACCACTACAAGTGCTTAAAAACAGCTCACAACCTCTAGCTAGAATCCTGAATACGGGTTGCAGACAGAGAAACTAGGCTGCTGCTATCAGAAGGCCTGATCAGTTAGACATAAACATGTTTCACAGTCCTCAATTCTGTTAGAGAGACAGATTTGTTTGTTTGCTTTTAGATTAAAGCCTCCTGGAATTTTTCATGCAATTCACGCTGAAAATAAAGACTTCTTTTGTGGACTCATTCATCTTTGTGCAGAAACATGCACATACACTTCTGCCCCCTGGTGGAACTAGACGAAAACGGCACATTCTTGATTAGTGACGGTCGTTGCGCGCGCACACACAGCCTACAGGACCAGAGAGGTGCTGTGAGTCCATACAAAAATGTGAAAAATGACCAAGCAACGGCTTAGTCAACCAGACGATCATTAGGAAAGATAAACTGAGGTTGTGGCTGTAATAACAGAACACGCTCAGGATGACTAGACTGCCTGGAAATCAAACTATATTTGGGATTTTCTGTTTTTACACAAGCACTTATGATTAAATAGATATTGATTTTTAAGGCACGCAGGAAAGAGTATATTGCCTGGTGATTAAATTAAAAAAAAAAAAAAAAACATTACACATTTTTTGCAGAAAATTTCACTAATAATGGGTTGGTGAGGGAGGGAGGGTGTGTGGGAGGAAGAGAGAGAAAGAGTTGCAGGATCCCAATCGTTCTCATCTCCGCATAGCACACATTCCTTCTGCTCAACAGCTGGCTGTCTAATCCCTCTCTCACACAAACCTGTGCCTCCCTGAGAACCACTGCCACAGCACTCGCTCTCACACTCACACACAAACACACAACTGACAAAGCCACTTGTGCACAAAACATGCAGTGTCTAATATTGTTACCCATCTATCTATCTATCTATCTATCTATCTATATATCTATCTATCTAGATGGTCTGTGGAGTTATCAGAAACATTCTACTTCCCACTTCTGAAGTTGTAATTATGAGTTTGTCACATTCAAGTTTCTAGTCGAAAAGAACAGGAATCATGCACTGCAAAGTATTTTTGTCATTTAATATGTACAAACTCTTGAATCAAGATGCATTTACTTCACAAGTAAAATGACTTAAGCTATGTCTTGTTTTCTGAAACAATTATCAAAATTTTGTTATTTTTTTATGTAAAACAAGCAAATATATCTGCCAATGCACTCTTAAAAATAAAGGTGTTTCACGATGCCATGGAAGAACCTTTTTTGTTTAAATGGTTCCATAAAGAACTTTTAACATCTGAAGAATCTGTTTCACAAAAGGCTTTTTTGTGGTGAAAGAAGGTTCTTTAGATTATAAAAATGTAGGAAAGAAATGGTTCTTTAAAGAACCTTTGACTGAATGGTTCTTTGTGAAATCAAAAATGGTTCTTCAAGAGTTAATAGTTTGGGGCAAGAAAAATAATCATTTAGCTTTTGAAGTAAAATTATTTTTCTTACCCCATTGGCAGATATTTTTGCTTGTTTTAAACAAAAACTATTTTTTTTTAGGAAAACAAGAATTCATATCTTGTCATTTTACTTGTCAAGTAAATGCATCTTGATTCAAGAATGTTTAGATATTTATACTAGAAAACAAGACAAAAATACCAAGAAAATCATGCAGTGTGGTAGACAGTCTAAATAATTCTTGACTGTTTTTTTGGGAAGGTCTTATTAAAGGAATAGTTCACCCAAAAAATGAAAATTACCCCATCATTTATTTACTCTCACGCCATCCTAGACGTACACACTGTAAAAAACAATTTGTTAAGTCAATTTAACATAATTTGTAACCTGGCTGCTTTAAAATTTTAAGTTAAGTCAACTCAAAAAAAAAAAGTTTATTCAACTTGAAATGTTAAATTATACTAAATGACAACTTAGATACTTGAGCTGAATCAACTTAAAATTTTAAGACAGCTGGGTTACTTACCCATCTGTTAAGTTTAACAGACACAAATATCTAAGTTGTTACTTAGTACAACTAAACATTTCAAGTTGACTAAACTAAAGCTGACTCAACAAATTGTGTTTTTTATTTTTTTACAGTGCAGGACTTTCTTCTTTCAGTTAAATACAATCAGAGTTGTATTCAAAAAAGTCCTGGCTCTTCCAAGCTTTATAATGGCAGTGAATGGGTGTTGAGGATCAATATTCCAATAGAAGTCCAATAAAGTGCATCTATCCAATATAAAAAGTATTCCACACGGCTCCAGGGGGTAAACAGCGAATTGAAGCGTTTGTGTAAAAATAGAGAAATAGAGATCACGATTCTCCCACGATTCTGAACTAAATAAAATAATGTGTGACAAAATGTTAATTGCTGCAGTCTATTTAAAGAGTTTCATTAATTTGAATGACTTAATAAACATTTTAATATATAATATATGTATTTAAAATATAATATATTTAATACACCAATTTATAATATGTGACCCTAGACCACAAAACCACTCAATAAGTAGCACGGGTATATTAATAGCCAACAATACATTGTATGGGCCAAAATTATCGATTTTTCTTTTATGCCAAAAATCATTTGGATATTAAGTAAAGATCATGTCAAGATATTTTTTTTTTTTTATTATTTCCTATGGTAAATAAATCAAAACTTAATTTTTGACTAGTAATATGCATTGCTAAGAACTTCATTTGGAGATTTTTTTGCACCCTCAGATTCCAGATTTTCAAATTGTTGCATCTCAGCCAAATATTGTCCTATGATAACAAACCATACATCAATGGAAAATGTATTTATTCAAGCTTCAGATGATGTATAAAACTCAATTTTAAAAAATTTGACCCATATGACTGGTTTTGTGATCCATGGTCAAATATTAAAATGATGAAAAAGCGGTTTGAATGAATGATTCAATGACTCACTCATAAATACTTCACTTGTTTCATTACTGGATGAATCAGTGTATTTTAACGAATCTCTTATATGAATGATTCAATGACAAATACATTTTTCAACACTTAATTGTTGCCACCTAGTGGCGAAACCATGCAGGTGACAATCGTTATTTGAAGCGCCAATTATTTTCAAAAGATGACGTGCTCTATTTTGATCGCTACCATAGACATCAGTGTTTATATCTTAACTATGCCCTTTAATCCCAGTATTTCTGTGATAATATGAATGACTAAGACAGAAATAATACTGGGTAGTTGAAAAGACTGTTTGCGAAGCAGTATTTTTTTTTTTTACCTAAACATAACCGTCTGCTCTATGTGTCAGCGGCAGTGCAAACACAGATTTGAATGTTCCAGTAAGACTTTTTTAAAGGGTGAATAGATCTTTTAATGATTAATCATGCAGCTCTAGTGGATTTCAATATAAGCCAAGAAGAGACTGGTTTTCCTTTGTGGTAAACAAAACTTGGTTTTCAGGAGACTAGCATATTCTCACCAGAGTTTACACTACGCCTGTGACCTACGTCATCCGCTGGAACACCACTCTCTCATGAACACCCGTACGACATTTAGCAGAAGCTAGAGATTATGGTTTATAAAGTTTTAAATATGGATATTTTTCTTATACAAATGCACCAGTTTGCTTCAGGAAGCCTTTATTAACCCCCCAGAGCCACATGGTGTACTTTTATGATGGATGGACGCACTTCAAAATCTCTGCACCCATTCACTGCCATTATAAAGTTTGGAAGAGCCAGGACATATTTTAATACAACTCCCAATTGTATTTGTCTGAAAGTCATATACACCTAGGATGACTTTAGTGCAAGTATGGGGTAATTTTCATTTTTGGGTGAACTATCCCTTTAAAGCTAAAAGATATAGTAAATATTTAGTAAATATTCAACAGGTATTGAATAAGATGTAGCATCTGGTAACTATATAAACATTCACTCTGGTATCTACATATCTAGCTGGCTGACGATGCCTAAATTTCAGTCAAATAAATACTATTTTAGCTGTGTTCAATGCATACAATATGCATCAAGTGGTTATTTATATCTGTAAATACACAAGACCCTAGCTTCAGGAGAAAGCAATGTAGATATTGTGGGAAAAACAAATAAAACGTTACAGTATGACAGCTGTTTTATCTCCACCATGATGATGGCCTGCCCAACTCGGAAACTCTGGTATCAAAATGATCTCTGAGTTTCCCAGTGGTAAATAGGACTTGGGAGGCAGTTCATGTCCAATTTCCATATTTATGATAATTCAGATAGCATGTGAAGGCACTAATAGTCTGTCTGCCTATCTAATTACAGAGAGTATGCCTGGCTAGATAGTCTTTCTGACTGTCTATGCGTGTACCTGTCTATCTAGAAAGTCTATCGGTCTGTTTATCTAGCTGCATTGCAGTGCGTGTGTCTGTCAAAACCATACAATACCAGTAAAATGATCTTGTTGATTACATATTTTAAACATCAGCAGCATCAGCCTTTTCACTCTACATAATTTAGCCCCAGACTAAACTGGTCAGCCTACTTTGGAGAGGTTGAAATGAGGACATGTAGACGTTCAGTTGAAACCTTCAGAGCAACATCTCCAGATGTTAGCACGCTCATTTGCTCTATGATTTTCTACAAAAGCGCAGGTAGGATTGATAGTGTAAGGTGTGTGTGTATGCGTAAATGCCTGATAAACAATTGTTTGCTTTCGTTTTAGTATCAGAGACCACCAGCCCCCTCGGCAGAATGGATTCCTGTTTTTTCCACAACTGCCAAGCATCAGTCTCTCGCCTTTAGTGTGCTAGCTCCATGCCTCTAGCTATCTCCAGAGGGACTCTCAGTGGCATTCGCTCACAGCAGAGATGCATGGCCTCACTACTGCCAAGGGACACAGGGATACGCCAGCGCTTCCTGGAAGGGAACTGGAAAGAATGGAGAAAGTTGGCAGAGGCTAAGAAAGGAGGGATAGAGGGGAAAGGAGAGAGGCGGAGGGAACGAGTCTGCTGAGAGCTGCAGAGAGACTGAACCGCGAGACCTGCTCTGGACGCATTCTCCACAGGTGCCAGTTTACTTTTGTGTTTACTTTATGCATCCTTATTTAAATACTAAATTATTATTCCTACTTATATTGTAATTCTTATTTAGTTAGTAGTTTGCACACATTTTATACTACATCTTAACCCTTAAATGCATGTTTCGCCAATCACTATTACATATTCGGGTCTTTAGCGACCCGGACCTATATATCAAGCATGGATGGATCTCTAACTGCTGCAATATTCATCATATCCACCATCAAATGACAGTGACATTTATATTTTATTGCATACAGTAATTGCTCTGCAGTAAAGCCATTCAAACCAATTCAAATTTCGCTGATGATATTCTTATGTTTTATGCCTTCGATAATTACAAGTGAAACATCACGTCATTATTGCCTATTAATCAGTGCCACCTTGAGGACTAAAGGTGAATTGCATGTATTTAGTCATCAGATATTTACATATCGTTGTGCACGAAAAATATACGAAGACTATTACACACCTCGGGTCTCTAGCGACCCTACACACTTTTTACAAAATATTACTCAGAAAACATTTTTTTTTAAAAAACACATTTTTTCTTGTTTTCTTGTTCATAATGAGTAGATTGAAGATTACTAAGAAAGCTGATGTCAAACTTTAAAAAAAGAAGAAGGGAGAGGGTATAAATGACGTCCCGGGTCGCTAAAGACCCGAGGTATGCATTTAAGGGTTAATATATTTTTGCTCTTTTATAAATGTGCAACAAGAATGACCAACTGACCTTGAAACGTTAGAACATTTTGGGTTAGTTAACAAAACTTGACCTTTTCACTGTTGCATTTTCCCTTAATATTTTATATTTATTATACTTGAATGTCCATTTGAAAAAAATTGTTTGGCATCACATACCACTGAGAGGCTTGTCTCCACATGCACATTTAGCAGAAACCACTAATAATACCCTGGCAGAGACAAATACTTCCACTGAATCAGACACAATTTGTGTATTGTCTTACTGTAAGAGCTGTAAGAGGGACTTCTCAGAAACACACACACACACGCACACACACCTAGTTCTCAGGACTTTCTATGGTACTTTCTTAAAAACCAACCTACCCAGACTCATAAGATAGGTGAGAGCTCTGGTGCACCAGCAGATAATTGAAAGGTCATGTTTAACTAGGTGGAGAGCCAGCATCCGGTTACCAGGTCTTATCTACCCTTGACCTTCTCATACGATTCCGTTTCCCCAAGTTGCGTCACCCATTATTGCTTCATCGCATGCTGTTATCGAAGTGACCTCAGGGCATAACCTTTCTCTGTGACTCATATGTTGTGAGAGAGTGAATGTGGGAAACTATTACCATTGTGGCAAAAACACAAAGCCAAGATTAAGGAACATCTGTTGCTTCTGGACTGTAATGACGGAGTGAAAGCACGTGGCTGGAGGAAATGCACAGCGCCAAAGAGGAGCAGAAGTGAACATCTGTTTCTGCTTGAGCCCAAAGGAAAACTGGAGATAGAAAGGAGTTAAGGTTGAAGTGTTGCAAGCCTGAGACCATGAGAAGGTTAATCTAGTGGCCAGTCTTGCTCTGCACACAGGCTTAGCCCCAGCCTAATCTAGTTAATGAGGGTGGAGCGGTAGAAAGCACAAATATCCTTGCAGCTTAGGAAAGGAGCTGATGGGCCCCAGGATGTGGTTTCCTGTCTTATGTAATCGAGCTTCGTGAGCTGAGGTGAGCGCGTTTGTGCCCGTGGGGTGATCTGAGCAAAGACGGTTCTCAGCCGAAGTGTGGAGAGAAGACAAGTTGGGTTGTTTTCACAGCTCTAGTCGTGTCTGGTAGCCAGGAATGGATCTTCAAGCTGCTATGCCTACAACAAAGTGCTTTGGACAGCTGGAATGTCTGCCCTTTTGTTGTCCGTCTCTTTCTCATTCCCTACATTTCTCTCTCTTTTTTTGGTTCTTTAGTCTTGAGAGTTTGATCACACTATTATGGCTTCCCATCAGAAAGAAAAAAAAATCTTAACCTGATCTCCGGCGTGACCCGGGGAGCCAAGTAGTCTGCATATGTGTATATGTGGTTGTGATGATTTATGCCTAGAAGCAAGGCTGCAGCGATGCCCAGATGGCTGTAGCCCTCAGTAAGTGACGCGAGCAAGAAGCCTCAAGTTTGTTTTCTATACTTCATCAACTGTTCAGTCGATTCCACAGAGGAGAGCCGCACGCTGCGGTCTATTAGACTCGACCTCAGTGCCCTGCTTCTGGTGACCTCCACAACACTCATCCAACTGGCCTACACTGAGTGCAAGGTTCTACACCCTATTATGCTCAATAACCAAATATATGTAAGATCATTTGTCAGCTTTAAAGGATTAGTTCACTCCAGAATTGAAATTTCCTGGTAATTCCTGGTACTCATCCCCAGGACATCCAAGATGTTCATGTCTTTCTTTCTTCAGTCGAAAAGAAATTTAGGTTTCTGAAGAAAACATTCCAGGATTTTTCTCCATATGGTGGACTTCAAAGGGAACCAATGGGTTGAAAGTCCAAATTGCAGTTTCAATGCAGCTTCTTAGGGCTCTACATGATCCCAGCCGAGGAATAAGAGTCTTATCTAACGAAACGGTCATTCAAAAAAAAAAAAAAAAAAAAATGTATATACATTTTTACCACAAACGCTCATCTTCTACTAGCTTGACTTTGCACATTATGTAGTCACATTGCAAAGGTCACGTGTGACCTTGTGTTTACAAAGTGAACACGCAAAAAAAAAAAAAAATAAAAAATCCAAAAAAAAAAAAAAAAAAAAAAAAAAAGTCAAACACCCTTTACACAAAAAAAAAAAATCCCACTATATGGAGAAAAATCCTGGAATGTTTTCCTCAAAAAACTTTTTTTTTTTTTTTTTAACTGAAGAAAGAAAGACATAAACATCATGGATGACATGAGGGTGAGTAAATTATTAGGAAACTAATCTTTTAAAGTGGTAGTTCACCAGAAAATGAAAACTATCATCATTTACTAACCCTCATGGCATTTCAAACCAGCATGACTTTTGTTTTCTGTGGAATTCATTAATATTCTGAAGAATGTTAAACCTTTTTGTTCATACAGTGAAAGTAAATGGGGTCCAAAACAAAATTGGATCCCACTGATTTGTATTGTATGGACCAAAAACAAAACAAAACACAAAACAAAAGTCCATATATTAAAAGCCAATGGGGTCCAAACAAAACTGGATCCCACTGACTTGTATTGTTTGGACCAAAACAAAACAAAACAAAAGTCCATACATTAAAAGCCAATGGGGTCCAAACAAAACTGGATACCACTGACTTGTATTGTTTGGACCAAAACAAAACAAAACAAAACAAAACAAAACAAAACAAAACAAAACAAAACAAAACAAAACAAAACAAAACAAAACAAAACAAAACAAAACAAAACAAAACACAAAACAAAAACAAACAAAAGTCCACACAGTAAAAGTCAATGAAGTCCAAACAAAACTGGATCCCACTGACTTGTACTGTTTGGACCAAAAACAAAACAAAACAAAAAACAAAACAAAACAAACAAACAAACAAACAAACAAAACAGTTCTTACAGTGAAATGGGGTTCAAAACGAAACTGGATCCCACTGATTTGTATTGTTTGGACCAAAAACAAAACAAAAAACATAAAACAAAACAAAACAAAAAAACAAAACAAACAAAAAAATCAAGATATTTACTTCTGTGTTTAACACAAGTAAGATCATACTTGTTTGAAACAACACAAGGGTGACTAAATGATCATTTTTGGGTGAAATATAATTTTAATTTTATAGGCTCATAAACAAATAGGCTCACTGAATTAAACAATACAGATGATTTTAAAATATCTTGTAAAAAGTTTTTTTTTTTTTTTTTTCTCCACTTCTTTAGTATGCAACACAAAATAACCAACAAATAATCATCATCTAACTACCATTTATAAACTGTACAGCAGCCAAATTTATTGAGTAATAGCTTCACAGGCAGTCTTATCTCCTGGGAACTCTGCCACAGCCGGTATTCGCCTTTGATCCTGAAGATACTGTAAGTGTGTGTTACACAGAAACTCCATATGGATGTGCTATATGAGCAATTCTTGTTTTGCTTGTTAGACTGCGAAGGCCTATCGTGAGCTGATCAAAGGACAGACGGCTTGCGCTCACAGCAGACAAATCATGTTTCCATGATGTCAGTGTGCACGGAGTCAAGTCTTACAACACCTGCATATAATGCTACATGTCCTGCCTGTAACGCAGAGGCTAGTACATCATTTAAGGTGGATGCTTTTTTTTTTTGGAGGACCAAAACTGCCCTTTTGGCAGATCAAATAAACAAGGGGGTCATTCCCTTTGCCACACTTGTCAGCACTTGCAAATGTGCATGCATTGATGAAACACCTGGGATCTGTGGCGCTTGCATAATTTAAAGCTAAAACTTCAAGGACACCAAAGGCTGAGAGAACAAAAAAGAAAGGAATTTGGCAGAAAACAGCAATAACCTTCTGGAGTGCAGGCGTGCTTTCAAATAATTTAGAACAGTTATAGAAGCATACTCTAAAAAACAATTATGTTCTTAAGAGCAGGAAACAGCATGTGAACAGTATTTTAAATGGAGCTCTTCTCCAATCGCCACTGCAGGGGGCCTGATAAGGCACATGTGGAATTGGTGAGGATCGGTGGCCAAGCTCAAAGGACCCCTTCATTGGGAGAACGTGACTCCGTAGGTATGTGGGCTGCCTTTCAGCAGAGGCCAAACCTGAGACACAAGGGCCACATTGTGGGTGCTGGAAAAATGATAGCACCTTGGCGATTCCCAGCTATGCAGTTTCCGCGGCATGACGACCCCCTTTACCTCTATTGATGCACTTATCTTTTTTTTTTTTTTTAAGAGGAGAGAGAAAAACATTGTGGGTACACTGAGGGGAAACATGCATTACAGATGTCTAATGGAAGCCATGAAACATCAGAGGTTAAATATTCTAGTCATGTACAAGATGATTCAATGTAACCACAATAACATCTATAATGTCTTGTGTAAACGTCGCTGAGAATTTTTGGCACAAAGCAGAATGTAACCATCTCACTCTGCTCTGACTCATGAAATTCCATGTAACTTAGCTTTTACATTATGAAAGAACAGGATTTTTTAAATTATTTATTAAAAAAAGTAATAATCACATTAATGTTTAATATTATATTAAAAATAAAAAATATATTATTTTATATTACAATATTTGAATATTTATCACATACACATACGCTACCGTTCAAAGTCTGGGGTCAGTACGATTTTTTTTTTTTTTTTAAAGAAGTTTCTTATTGTTTACCAAGGGTGAATTTGTTTACTTAATAATGCAAAAATATTGCAAAATGTTATTAGAATTTAAAATAACTGTTTTCCATTTTAATAAATGCTGAAAACAGCTGTGCTGCTTAACATTTTAATGGAAAACATGTTACATTTTATTTAGGATTCTTTGATGAAATGGAGTTTTTAGAAATCTTTTGTAACAAATATCTTAACGGTCACTTTTGATCAAATGAATGCATCCTTGTTGAATCAAAATGTCAATTTCTTAAAACAAAAACATACTGACCCCAAACCTTTGAATGATCATGTACAAACTTAGAACTGGACCTGCAAAAGTTCTTACCTTGTAAGTCTGGCTCACTGGACCTGGGGCTACTCCGAGCGCCACGGTTGTTTTTTTTAGCTCCAGGACTGCTTCCTCCTCCTCCGCCACCTCCAAGATTTCCGTGGACCTTGCCGTAGCCATTGTACATGTGGTTGCAGCCCATGCTGCTCTTATAGATGGAGGGAGGGCTGTTGAGACGATTCTGACGCTCCAGTCTGTCCTTCATCTTTTTTGGTGGTGGTTTGTACTGCTCATCTCGCCCAATGTAGTTCATCCCGTACACAGGAATTATCTCTGTGGCAACAAAACAATCATTCAACAATGAAACTGCCATTTAATTTAAAAATAGTGAAAACTACACTTTCAAAAACATTGAAAAGGTATGTGATGGAAAAAAAAAATAACCCACAAGAGATGCAACATTTTTTGGTTTTCTCACAAATGTATTACATTCCCCTGAGAAACTCGCATTTGCTTACAAAGCATTTGCATTCATTTTCCAAAAAAACTCTAGCAAAATTATTGCGTTCTCTCATAAAAGTATTGTATTCCCCCAAGAAACTTTGTGTTCACTTGCAAAACTCTGGTGCTCTCTCGTGAAACTGATGTGTTCCCTCACAAAAGTACTGTGATTCCCGGGAAACTTAGCATTTACTTGCAAAACATTCACATTTTCTCGCAAAACATTCACATTCTCTCACACAGCTATTTAGTTGTCTCACAAAAATGTTTTGTATTCGCCTGAGAAACCTGCGTTTGCTGACAAAACATTTGCCATCTTTCTTAAATGGATAGTTCACCTAAAAATGAAAATTCTGTCTTTAATCGAGACTTTCTTTAATCTTCGGAACACAAATTAAGATATTTTTGATGAAACCCAAGTGCTTTCTGACCATAACATAGCTACCACGTTTAAGGCCCAGGAAGATAGCTAAATAGGCCATGTAACATCAGTGGTTCAACCTAAACTTTATGAAGCTACAAGAATACTTTTTGTGGGCAAAAACAAAAAAACAAACAAACAAACAAACAAACCATTTCATCTCTTCAATGTCACTCTTCGACGCGCGTTCACAACAGTACCACAAAAATGTTAAATAAT